>CM057450.1:330182500-332837500 GCA_016271365.2 Neoceratodus forsteri | reverse complement strand
GTGATTGTGGAATAGTGATCGCCGTTACGGCGAGTGTACACCACCGAAAATGAATTTCAGTGATTTACACTCGTGGTGAGGAGCAAGAGGGCGCCCAAGACCTAGGGGATTATTTTTTTAATGTGGGGCTGTGCCCTGCAGCCCCTACTAATGGAATTCTCACTCCAGAGGGTGCATGTCGGGTGATGAAAACACACTGTACAAAATGAAAAGCTGCCTGCTGGCGAAAAAACCAAAAACGTCCCGCACTGGACCCGAACCCTGCAGCTCCCAACCGACCACCCTCCCCACTGTGCTAGTGAACCAGCTCGGCAGCTGTCCACCACAACACCTCCCACATACCATCCCTCCTCTGTCTCTCCTCCCTGTGCATATACACATGTGTGTATACGTGCGTACTTCCCATTGCCATATGTCACCCACCCCGGTATCCAGTCACCCCCCTGCCTGGTTGCCCTGATTGAGTCGACGTTTTTGTAGGCACTCAATTGCAGTCACCTTGTTCACAGGTTACTGTAACATATTTAGGAAGCTGTAACAGGGAGCAGCGAGAGTGCCAAATGCTAATTCCGCCCCAGTTGAAAATGCTGCAAGATTCAATTGTAAGGAAGAGTCCTGCAACAATGGCCAGTAGAGGAGGAGCAGCTGCCGATGCAGAACGCCAATGAAATGGCCTGCTTTTGAACTGGGAGTCACTGAAAATCAAATCATACCTGTAGCAGCTTGGGGCGAGTGAGCAGCCAAAACAGAGTGCAACCAGCTGAGTCAGAGCCGTGACAGCAAGCCAGTATAGCCCAGGATAAGCTGAATCTGAAAGAAAGATAAGGGTGAGGTAATGATTACAAAACAGGATGCAGACAAAGCCAGGGTTTGAATCGGGGGGGAGGGCCAAGGTGATACAATGAGGTGAGAGAAGTAGGTGAAGAAAGTCGGTGTAGTGTATGAAAGGAGAGATGAAGTTACCAAGGGGGGGGGGGACTGGGCTAGGGCGCCAAGTCAAACAAGGAGCAAAGATGGCGAGAAGAAGGGACGAGAGGGGCAGAGAGACTATAGTGGTGGCTGGAAACAAGGGTGGTTAGGGGGCCAAACAGCAAGTGTGGAGTAAACGGAATAGAGTGTGACACAATGGAGCTGAGAAAGGAACAGAGGGTTAAAGCAGATTGGCAGAGAGGACTGAGCGGTAGCTTACAAAGAAAAACAGAGAGGGCAGATTAAACAGTCAAGCAGAAGGAAATAATAAAACCAAATAAGTGTAGGCCAATACTGATCAATTTAAGCTACTAACAATTGACAAGAGCCACAGATAAAACACAGTGGCATCTAAGTGTTACTGAAGCATAATACTGTTGTGCACAGTTTAAAAGTAAATTAATATTAATTATAGGAATTAAGAGACAGCACATATGTTAAAATATATGGCAAGCTGTAACATACTGTATATTGCAAGCTGTAACAGGGAGCAGCGAGAGCGCCAAGTGCTAATTCAGCCCCAGATCTGAAAATGCTGCAAGAGTCAATTGTAAGGAGGAGTCCTGCCACAACAGCCAGTAGGGAAGCAGCTGCCAATGCAAGAAACCAATGAAATGGCCTGTTTTTGAGATGGGAGTCCCTGAAAATCAAGTCGTACCGGTAGCAGTTTGGGGTGAGTGAGCAGCCGAAACAGAATGCAGCCGGCTGAGTTAGATCCAGGACTGCAAGCCACTGTAGTCCAGGATGGGCTGAATGTGTAGCAATTTGGGGCAAGTGAGCAGCCAAAACAGATTGCAGCTGGCTGAGTCAGAGCCAGGACTGCAAGTCACTGTAGCCCAGGATGGGCTGAATTTGTAGCAGCTTGGGGTGAGTAAGCAGCCAAAACAGAGTGCAGCCTGCTGAGTCAGAGCTAGGACTGCAAGCCACTGTAGTCCAGGATGGGCTGAATCTGTAGTAATTTGGGGCACATGAGCAGCTGAAACAGAGTTCAGCTGGCTGAGTCAGAGCCAGGACTGCAAGCCACCATAACCCAGGACAGGCTGAATCTGTAGCAGCTTGGGGCAAGTGAGCAGCCGAAACAATGCAGCTGGCTGAGTTGGGACTGCAAGCCGCTGTAGCCCAGGACAGGCTGAATCTGAGAAAAAGGAAAATAAATTCTACACTAAAGATTTACCTTTTTTGCTTTGTGCCACAGTGCTTGTCATTAGTCCTTGTACAATGAAGAGAGCTGGAGGAAGCCCTACACTGCCATTTCCTTGTTGAGATAAATTGTTTTCTTTAATACTCATCTTATTCTTACATTTAGCATATGATTTGCTTTTTCTGCACTTGCCTCTAATGCCTTACAGCAGCATCCTCACCTTCCATCTCATTGAAACTACTGACCTCATTGCAACAACATTCAGAAGAACTGAAAGTGCCATCATCATCATTTGGGGCATGGCCTGGGCTGTCCCATTCCCAATCCGCACTATCACCACCATCTCTATCAGCATTCGCTGCCTCAGCATCTGAGCTTATATTTGAGGAAGATGCCTCCTTACATGCTGCTTCAGGAGCTGGAAGTATCCTGGCACAAGTGGCAAAATGTTCAGTACCTCTACGAGTAACTCCAGTCACTTCTTTCTGAAACTCTACTATCATTTCATTGCTAACATGCTTTTTTTGTTCAGGGCATTTAGTGCCAGATCTGGTGATGTTATTATTATTATTGTCGCTATGTTCTTCATTAGTAGTATGATTCATATTGTCCATATTATCAACAGTTGAACGTGCAGCAGCACTGTGCTTTCTTTTAGTAGACTTAGACTTGGAAATATGAGACATAGTAGACATAGCTGTGAAAGAATATTGTTTTACTAACTGCTGCAGAGACAGTATAGCTGACTATGTCACAGTAATAAATGAAAACGACAGGGCTCAGGACTGAGAGCACTAAAAACAGTGCAATGCAGCTGCAGAAGGCTTTCACTAACTGTTGCAGAGATAGACAGTGTAACTGACTACGTCACAGTAATAAATGAAAATGACAGGCCTCAGACCTCAGAGGCAGCTCACAGTGTAACACAGCCATAAAAGGATTTCACTAACTGCTGCAAAAGCAGGTAGTGTAGCTGACTATGTTACAATAATAAATGACAGGGCTGGAGCCTCAGGAGCACCTAACGAACAGTGTAATACAGCCATAAAAGGCTTTCACTAACTGCTGCAGAGACAGGCAGTGTTGCTGACCATGTCACAGTAATAAATGATAGGGCTCAGGGGCACCTAACAAACAGTGTAATAATTTCAACTTTTAGTTTCAAACCAGCTGCCTTCTGTGTTTTTTGTCTATGCCTTTCCCCCCATTTTGCTCCTTTTCTATTCTCTCCCCAGCACCACCTCCTCGACTGAGGCTAATCCCCCCCTCCCCCTGACTAAGATTATTTCAGTTTCCCACTATACTACCTTTACTCCATCGTGTAGTGTAGGTTTTAATTTCAACTGTTGATTGATTCAACTTCTAAAGAAAAGTCTTTAATATGGATGCTTCCTGACTACTGCTGGCTGTCCACACTGTTTCTGTGGATTCCATGCCACACAGGCTCACAGCAGATACAGCACAGCCCTTTAGACACCACTGACCAATCAGATGTCAGCCCGGTGTCATGTGCTCCAATTCTGCTGTAAGCACCATGAATGACCCCACAGACTGCCCTTTTAATGCCTGTTTCCAGCCTGGAAGTCCTGCCCTCATTACCCATTACCCGTCTCAAACTACCCGACCCAGGAATTACACTGTTATGTTGGATAGGGTAGTACCTTTTCAGAACTACCCTACCAGGCCAAAAATAGGCAATACCCACATTACTCAACCCAGCTACCCATTGGGTAGTTCATGCCTAGTTCAAATAAATTATGGTATTAGCTGACTGTGTGGCACAGATACACTGGCATTTCATGACATCAGTAGCACACTATAGAATTTGTATAATTCTTACTCTATTGACATCATGTTTGGTCTTTATACACACAGTTGTTTTTTTTGTTTGTTGTTTTTTATGTTACTGTAGTATGCCATAGCAGAAGACAGTTTTAATTAGGCATATTTAAAGAACAACTGTCCCACAGCAATATAATGTTCTGACATGAGACAATCCTATTTATTATGTGCATAGTACCAGAGACATTCGAATTATGTGTGACTGTGTTCAGTTTTTAATAAATTTCTATCTAATCATAATAGCATGTGTGAGAGAGAGAGAGAGAGAGAGTTTCATGTAGTATAAACAATAGAAGAGTAATCTCAAATTAATTTTTTTTCATGCATATGCTGACAAAGTGGTAGGCTGATAATTTTGTTGTTCTTTTATCTTCAAGTTTCCTTTATGTTAACATTTACATGATCAAAGGCAGTCTATTTCTGCAGCCTGAAGTGAGTGTGTATGTGCTGAAGTGTGCATGTGTTTCCATAGCTACAGAAGTGGTAGACCATGATGATGGATGTCTCTTGTTTTATGTGCAGAGAGTTGTGTCTTTTTCATCTTACCTGATGGTGGCTGTCTCTAGTTGCTTGTGTTGCTTCGCCCCTTCCACTGCTTGTTGGGGGGGGGAGTGGAGTTTGGGTTGGAAACCCTAACGTCACATTTTCCTACTTTTGTTGCTTTATCCTGATCCCTACCTGATGCATTAACAAAGTTTTTGCAATGAATTTCTTTACTTTTTGAGAATGTATTGGCAACTTATTTTTGGTTTATTACAGTGTATATACCTTTTCACACTATTGTTGTAGTACACAGCATGTACAATACATATCACACTACTGTCGTAGTACACAGCATGTGCAATACATATCACACTACTGTCATAGTACACAGCATGTGCAATACATATCACACTACTATCGTAGTACACAGCATGTGCAATACATATCACACTACCTCACCAAAATGGGATCCATGACACAGCATCAACAACTTTATTCCGTGACTCTACAGCGATGGATTTATGTCAACCGCAAGTTGCGGTCAGCATAAATCTATCGAGAAACTGTATTTTTGTTTCGGGTTTTTTTTTCCCTGAACCCCCTATGTGGAGGGCTCTGCCTCCTACATCCCCTGTAACTAAAGACTATCAACTCCAGATCAAGGAGGGGGGCAAACCCCGGAGAAAGCAATGCTTGGGTCCCGCAGGTACGTTACAGCGGCAACAGTGACTTGCAGCTGTAATGTACTTCGCTATAAAAATGTTGTTCTGGCATCAGCATATGACCAAAATGACCTTACCAAATAAAGTGTTATCCTTACTGTGTATTGTGTCAGGTCTTATAGTGTTTTTCAACAAGAAAGCACAAAAAAGTCAATTGTTTTTGTTTCTGATACCAACTGAATTTCCCTTTGTACACCATTTTACATATGATATTTATTGCTGAAATAGCTTAAGTTAACTGTATTAGAGTTAATTATAACAGAAACACATAAAATGTCACCATCTATTAAGAAAGAGACATGTCAAAGAGTATAAATTGAAAAAAAATTATTTGGAAAATGCCAATTGAATTATGTCCAAATTAGAGTTGTGATCATGGAGAAGGTGAAAAACCAAGTACTTTAAAAAAGAAACAGAAACTCTTCCATACCACAAACAAGTAAGCCATCTGAGAGTATTAAAACATAGATGACCATTAGCAACATATATATATATATATATATATATATAATGGCATATGCAAACTGTACACAACAATGTACTTGGAACATTCCACACTTGACCCCTAAGTGAAGGCAATCCGATGAAAAAGCATGAACACATCATGAGCAGCATACTTGGAGCAACACTGAAAAAACAATACAACATTTAATATTCAGCCTGTCATTTTTAAAAATGTACATTTTTTAACAAAATTCTGAAACTTAAGTGGCATATTATTACTTACTATAGGTGCTGAAACATTTACAACTTTAACTTTGTATACTGTGTACTTAAAAACAAAACATTTGATATGTATAACAGTGTACACAGATGCCAACTGCATTACTGTTTTATATATACAATTACAACAATCGCAATGCAGTTTATTGACAGAAAAGGACATTTTCAGCCATATATACACATATTAACAAGTCTGAGTCATAATTTGTTAGGTGGTATAAAGCCAGTCAGGTATTGTGTAGTTGGAATGACATGCTTTGTCACCCAGCATCAAGTTATAATATTAGGCATGTATCTGAATTGAAGGTAGTGTCATCTTTTTCAGCTGAGTATGCCATGACAGATGTTTACATGGGCCAAGATATGCTCATTGATGTACATACAATCTGACACATTCATAAGAGCCCACTCAAATTCTAACCAGTTGATTTTAATCAGTAGAGCAATCAAGATGTTATATGTAGAAAGAAAAGGCAAAAGGAAAATGCTTTTCACTGTCCTTATGGGTGGATACTATGCCGGTGTCACAGATGTGAGAAATGCAACTGCTGATATCCACAACTTTTAAATATACATAAATCAAAGGCATACTGTGAGGAGCTAGTGTTCTGCACCTTGTACAAACTCCATATTTTTAAGCACCAGGACATATGCATCCTTGAGATTCTTTGGTAAGACTTTTTTAAAGGTGCATATAGCATACTTACACTCTACCCACCTTCCACTGTATCTGAACCATGTGACATAATGATCAAATTGAACAGACAGTCCATGGTGGAAAAGTATTACATTATTGTCAAAATGCGAGCATCCAAACATGACTCTACCTACAGTAAAGTCTGTTATTGGTGTCACAACTTTGACTTCCTGCAAGTCAAATCATTGTAGTACAAGAATGAGATAGTTTGCAGAATTAGTGACTCTCACTATTGTGGTGTTTCTGCCACACCTTTGGCACTCCCACTCAGATTTTATATCTCGAAACAACTTTCAGAATTTAACAGATGGCTCATCTGTGATATATAGAGAAATCCACAGCATGTCATCTATCACTGCTTTCTATCTTACCACAAGAGATGCACGTATACTTGGACACATAGCTAGCTGTGAAGTACTGCCATACTGGAATATCCTCATCTTCCAAAGTATTAATAATAGCAATCATGAACTCTGTAATATCTTGCTGAGAATTATCAGCAAATGTTCTATGTCCAAGGTATGTCCAAAGAGGTAGCAAAGAAAGTGAAAGCCAAAAAGATTGCATTCAGGCAATACAAAAGACACAGGCAGAAGGGGATAGGGAGAAGTACCAGGAGCAGCAAAGGGAGGCAGGGAGGTCAGTAAGGGAAGCCAAAGCTCAGACAGAAGAACACAGTGCAAAATCAGTGGGTAGAGGGGACAAAACCTTTACAGGTACATAAGTGAAAAAGAAAGGCAAAGGAGGGATAGTGAGACTGAAGGGGAGGATGGGGCTGTGGGAGGATGACAACAGTAAAGCTGACATATTGAACAGGTATTTCTGCTCAGTCTTCACTGAGGAAGAGGAGGGTAATGGGTCTGAATGGAGTACAAGGGTGAGAATGGTGCAGAAATGGACACAAGTCCCTTTACATGAGAAAGGGTCCTGAAGGAACTGGAAGTAATAAGAGTTGATAAAGCAATGGGGCCAGATGGGGTGCACCCAGGGTCCTTAAAGAACTAAGAGAGGTGGTGGCTGAACCTCTTGCTATCCTGTTTAGCCGATCACTAGAAACAGGGAGGTACCAAGACTGGAGGATAGCAGATGGTCCCTATCAAAAGTGGGAACAAAGAGGCGGGGAACTACAGACCAGTCAGCCTCACCTCGTAGTGGGGAAGATCATGGAAGCACTACTGAAGGAGAGATTGGTGGAACATCTGGTTGTCAATGGACTACAGGACCCAAGGCAGCATGGTTTCACCAGGGAAGGTCATGTCAGACAAACTCATTGAATTTTGACTGGGTGACTAGGGAGGTGGATCAGGTGAGGGCAGTGGACATGGCCTATCTGGACTTCAGCAAGGCCTTTGACACTGTGCCACATAGAAGACTATTGCACAAACTGGGAATATGGGTGTGGGCAGGACGAGTGCGGTGGGTAGGTAACTGGCTGGGCAGCAGGACACAGAGGGTGGTGGTAAATGGCTGTCACCCACAGAGGGAAGAGTGACCAGTGGGGTACCACAGGGATCAGTGCTGGGACCGGTACTATTCAATATCTTCATCAGTAACATTGTGCAGGACCTAGAAGGCAGAATTTCACTGTTCGCTGATGACACAAAGCTCTGTAACAGAGTAGACACACCAGAGGGTGTAGACAGAATGAAAAGGACCTGCAGAAACTTGAAGACTGGTCAGGGGTTTGGCAGTTGAAATTCAATGCAAGGAAGTGCAAGATAATGCATATGGGGCACAAAAACCCTGGCACAATATATCAGTTGGGGGGTGAGGATATAGCATGCACCAAGCAGGAAAGGGATCTTGAGTTATCATCTCTGATGACCTCAAGGCAGGAAACAGTGTGACAAGGCAGCAGGTAAAGCAAATAGGATGCTGGGATGCATAGGCAGGGGCATCACCAGCAGGAAAAGGAGGTCATAATTCCACTATACAAGACACTAGTGAGGCCGCACCTGGAGTACACTGTGCAGTTCTGGAGATCTTACCCACGTAAGGACATAGACAGGGTAGAAAGGTTCAGAGGAGGGCAAAGATGGTGCATGGATTGCATCACAAGTCCTATGAGGACAGGTTGAAGGCACTGAACATGTACTCCTGGAGGAGAGGAGGGAGAGAGGGGATATGATAGAGACATACAAGTATCTTACAGGGAGGAACAGGGTGCAGGAATGCACTATTTTTAAGCGAAAAAGATGTTCCAGGACTAGAGGGCATGGGATGAAGTTGGAGGGAGGACAATTCAGAGGAAACGTGAGGAAGAATTTCTTCACAGAACGGGTGGTGGACAAGTGGAACACCCTGCCAGAGGAAGTGGTGGGGGCTGAAACAATCACGGGATTTAAGAATGCATGGGATAGACATAAAGGAATTCTGGAGGTCAGGGGTAAGGGGCAACAGACTTCCTGGAAAACATAAACTGAACTTACAAACTTAAATGGTCAGACTGGGTGGGCCATAGGCCCTTATCTGCCGACACTGTCTATGTATCTATGTATGTATCTATGTAAGCTGCCAGAACTACACGTAGTGGTGTAAGTGTCTGAAAGGTGGTAACTTGCTGTTGGCTGGTACTTACAACTTGCTTTGGAGACTCAGACAGAATTGTTGATTGAGAAGTACTAATCATGTCAACAAACTCTGGCATATGAAGGAACACCTCAATTGCAGAGTTTGCATAGTAGTTTATTCCAGTACTGTTGTCAAATGTTACCATCATTGACAAATCAATACACTTCTTTGCTAGTGGTGACCTTTGTTTAATCAACAACAGTAGATCAGCCATGAGAAGTGAAGGCAGAAGAGTGATGCACACTAGGCTTCTTCCTCTTCAACATGTGTGACACATTTAGAGAGATATCTTGAATCACTATGTCAGTAGGTATGGGGATGAGGAACTGATTGGATTGGTACAGAGTCTGCAGGTGATTGTACTCAATAGTGCACTTTATATCAGCACAAATTTTCTTTGGTGCAAAGTTTATGATGTACAGCCCTGCCAGACTTCTGACACAAAACAAGTCGACATAGTCTTTAAAGATGCCATTGCCTATGTTAATAACTGCTGCATTCAGACCCAAACCTTGAGACTTGTGAATTGAGACAGCATATGCAACACAGAGTGGAAATTGTTTTCTTATTACATAAATGTCTTTCACAGCTGGAATTTTACCGAACACCTCTTAATACTCTGTGGATACTCAAGGTTGCCAGACATCACCACAACCATCTCAACAAACGTTCCCTGAACATTATATTGAAAGTCAACTATGTGCCCCATTGCACCATTGACAAGTCCATGATCCACATCAAGATCATGAGGTAGCAAGACACACATACATTCTTCCACACTGTCATAGCTGCCTCAAAACCAGCAGTTTGAGACATGTAAGATGTCAATTCTTGCAGTCATTCAAACATCTTCATTACCATCTTGGAACTTAAGCTGACACCATTGATTGAATCAAGTAATGAAAGTGTCAGAATTGGTTGCTGTCTCTCCAGCATAATTTGATTGAATTCTGCACCCTGCTTAAGTCTTGGCATCAAACAGACAATGCATGTTCCATCAGTGCATAGCTTTGAAAAGAGATCACATGCATTAAGCATGGAAGTATCCCTTTTGGCTATGACACGTGTCTTCAATGGTTCTGCACTGGAAGGTGACAAGTTTTCAATGTGAGCCTCATCAAGTAGAGCTTTTTATTGTAGCTCAGTACTCTGCCTCATATTCTGAAGCAATTCAACACACTGTAGGTGAAAAACTCCTAGAGGTTTATTCCACCAATGCACCCTATAGTCTTCTTAGCTTCCTCAAAAGAAAGTGAAGAAAAGACATGTTGACAGTTCAAGAAGGTCTCCAAAAATGACAATAATTTTTCTACCAAAGGGAATATCATCATATGTGCCAACAATCTCCTACAGATATAGATGAATGAAGGTAAGAAGAACATTGGAATCCATGCTGAACTCATCAATAATCAAGAGCTCCATCTTGTCAAACATGGTCCATAGCTCACCCGTGACTTCAAATGACAGCTTGCAGTACTCACTTGTATTACCATGCTCTACAGGCAGCAATGAAAGGTGGTGCAGTGTTACTTCACCTATGTTGTATGCTACTAGCACAGTTGGAGCTGTCACAGTGACAGACATTGCTAGTCAGTAAATTTCTGTATTTTCTGCACTAATAGCTTCAATAACTAAACTTTTTCCTGTCCCAGCAGTGTCACTCGCAAACATACGTGGTGGTTTGTAGTTGTCACAAGAACACTCCTTGTTCTCTACTGGGTCTAAGAACTAGAACTCTTGTACTGCGACCTTCAATTTAGGGTAAAAAAAAAGTTAGTGTGTTTGTCAGAGTTAGTTTAAGTGAATTATCTGTATATCTGTTATCTGTAGTTATCTAGGTGCTTGTTGCAGGTGGTTGAAGAGAATTGTTATCTGTGAAATATACTAAGTGTAGAAAGATTTGCATAGTAGGGGGAGTGGCTTAGCTAGAAGGAGCCAGGTTAAAATCAGATTTAAACACTGCCCTAGATAGCTTCTGGCAGAGCACCAGGAGGAAGGAGCTGCTGGTATAACTAAACTTCTCTACTGGGACTATATTGCCCTCCTTTCCTCCACTCCACTCCCCCCCAAAGGAAGTTCTACTTTTATTAGCACAGGATTTGACTGAAAACAGGAACTTCCTGTTTGGGAGCAGGAAGTGAGTGACCACAAAGCCACCAAAGACTCACCATACTAGAAAGGCAAGAGTAGCTCTCCATCCCCCCTAGCTGCTGGAGGTCTGACTCTGAGTAAGTAAGGAGACTACTGAGAAATATAGGAACTTCTGGTCTTAGAACAGGAAGATCAGGAGCTAAAAGGGCACAGAGGCAGTAAGTAGGGAGAGAAAAAAAATAAACAGAGGAAAGAATAAGTATTCCAAACAACAGTTAGGGGGCCAGAAATAAGACATAATAGGAGTTGTGCAGTGCCGTGGCTGTGGAGCAGCAGTCTTCTGGGTGATGTTCTAGAGGATACGGTGTTGTCCCATATGCAGGCACCTCTCTGGGCTGAGGGAGGAGGTTGCTCATCTCCAGGCTGAGTTGGCCAGGATTTGTAGGACCTCCTCTCCCATGCTGGGACCACCAGGGTCACTACTGTTGTCTCAGAGGTTGCCAAGAAAGAGGAGAAGTTGGACCACTGTGGGCTCAGGGAGGATGAGGGTGGTGAAACAGAGGTGCATCCCTCCAGTTGTACCTCTCCACAATTTCTATACTGCTCTGGAAAAGTATGGTTCCTCTATGGAGGCACACACAGTGTAGACCAAGGAGGATGCTGGGTACCTCCACAAAGGAGACCCATAGGAGGGTGGCATGGGACCCCACAGGGGAAGGAAACAACTCCTGGTGGGGGACTCCATTGTTAGGAAGGAAGAACTGGGGGGGAGGAAGGGGAGAGGGAGGTAAGGTGCCTGCCTGCCACCATGGCTTGGAGGGATAGGGAGAGAATCATCAGGATGGCAGGAGCAGCTGCACAGGGGAGGGAGCTGAATGTCATTGTCCACCTAGGGACAAATGACCTGGCTAAGAAAGGAATCATAGCAGTACAAGAAGCATTTGTGGAGATGGGGAGGGGCCTTAGACAAATAGCATGCATGGTAACCTTCTTTGAGGTGCTCTCTGTCTACGGGATGACTGAGACTAGGGTGCTCCACACCATGGTATTCAATCAGTGGTTGAAAAACTGGTGCAGAGCTCAGGGATTTGGCTTCAGTAGGGACTGGGGGTCCACCTGGAGGTATGCAGGCCTATACCAGCGCGATGGCCTGCATCTGTCCAGGAGGGAAACCAGGATCCTAGGTGATAGGTTTAAATGCTTCATTGGAAAGCATTTAAACTAGCCAAGGGGGCGGCATTGGAGAGGAGTAGGGAAATCCTAGCCCCCCCCAAAAAATCAGGATACTAAGCGAGGTAGACACCAACATAGAGATGTCAGTAGTGAGAAGCGCAGGGATAAATGAGAAAGTGACAAACACAATGAGGACAGGGATGGGGCAAAAAGGGGTAAGGCCATCAAGAAATGGAGGGTAATGAGCACCAACGCCCATAGTCTGGGCAACAAGCTCCCTGAACTGGTGGCCTTGATGAAAGAGGGATGCCTGGATATTGTAGCAGTCACAGAAACATGGTACACAGAGAACCATGACTGGGATGTTAACATACCATGGTACACAACCTACAGGAGAGACAGGGAGGGGAGAAGAGGGGGTGGAGTAACTCTCTATGTAAGGGAAGGGATAAAAACAACTGAACAAAAGAGTAAACAGGGAGGAGAGTAGGTACTGTGGGTCACCTTAGAGACTGGAAATGGCACCACAATCTGTACATGGATTGTATACAGATCCCCATGTCAGAGGGAAGGAATGGACAAGGATATGATAGAAGGCATACTTAGAATGGCAGAGAAAGGAGAGATACTGTTGATGGGGGACCTTAATATGCCAGATGTTAACTGGAGCACGTTTGCTGCAGCCACATCCAAAAGCAGGGCCATTCTTGATGCCCTTCAGGTAGCATGCCTCTGACAGCTAGTTTTGGAACCTACTCAAGAGGAAGCAATCTTAGACCTCGTACTCTCAAATGGGGACAGTGAGAGGATCTCAGATCTAGAAGTGGGTAGCCATTTGGGAACAAGTGACCACCAAACAGTGTGATTCATGATAAACTCAGCTACAGAGTCAAGCCATACAAAAGTGAGGGTTCTGGACTTCAAGAGGGCTGATTTTGGCAAGATGGGAGAGTGCCTTAGAAAAGTACTAGCAAACAGGCTAGAAGGAGGGGTGGAGCAACACTGGGAAAATATCATAACTGCCATCACAGAGGCAACAAGACTTTGTGTGAAGCAAATAAACAAATCAAAATGAAAGAAAAAGCCACTATGGTTCTCAAAAGAGGTGGTGGTGAAGGTTAGGGAGAAAAAGATAGCATTTAGGAAGTATAAGGAAACACAGAAGGAGCAGGACAGAGAACTGTACCAGTTGAGGCAGAAGGAAGCAGGGAGGGTACTCAGAATAGCAAAGGCCCAAACTGAGGAAAAGATGGCCAACTCAGTTAAGAAGGGGGATGAAACCTTGTATAGGTATATCAGGGAGCGTAGAAAGACAAAGGGAAGGATAGTGAGGCTGAATAGAATGGACGGTGGGTGGGCAGAGAGGGACAGTGAAAAAGCAGGGATACTGAATGATTACTTCTGTTCAGTATTTACAAAACAGGAGGTGGAGGAGGTGCCTAATCCAATTAACAGAAGCATTCCAGATAGGGGGGTTGATCCCAGTCCTTTCACAGAAGAAAGGGTTCTGGAAGAACTCCTAAAACTGAAGGTGGACAAAGCAATGGGGCTAGATGGAATTCACCCCAGAATTCTAAAAGAATTAGGCAGAGAACTAGTGGCACCACTGACTACCCTTTTTAACAAATCACGGGAGGATGATGTGGTACCTGAGGACTGGAGGAAGACAGATGTGATTCCCCTTCACAAAAGTGAGACCAAGACAGAGGCAGGAAACTACAGACCTGTCAGTTTGACCTCTGTGATAGGGAAAGTGATGGAATCACTTCTGAAGGAAAGAATTGTTGAGTACCTAGAGGCCAGTGGGGCACAGGACCAGAGGCAGCATGGGTTCACAGCAGGAAGGTCATATCAGATGAATCTAATTGATTTCTTTGACTGAGGACCACAGTAGTAGACCAGGGAGGGGCCGTGGACATGGCCTACCTAGACTTTAGCAAGGCATTTGACACAGTCCCACACAAAAGATTAATAGTCAAATTAACCAGCCTGGGAGTGGGTCCCAGGGTGGTAGTCTGGGTAAAACATTGGCTGGACAACAGGACACAGAAGGTAATTGTAAATGGAGTCCACTTTGAAGAAACAGGGGTTACTAGTGGGGTACCGCAGGGTTAAGTACTGGGTCCAGTCCTTTTTAATGTCTTTATAAGTGACTTTGCAGAGGGACTGGAAGGAAAAGTATGCCTCTTTGCAGATGACACAATGATCTGCAACAGGGTTGATACACAAGGAGGCGTAGAACGGATGATAATGGACTTGGCAAGGTTGGAGGAATGGTCAGAAGTATGGCAGATTGGATTCAATGCAAAGAAGTTCAAAATAATGCACCTGGGAAACAAAAACCCAGGTTAAGATTACACAATGGGGAGGGGAGGTAGTAACAACAACAAAAATGGAAAGGGAGCTGGGGGTAATCATATCAGATGACCTTAAGGTTGGCAAGCAATGTGAGAAGGCGGTAGGGAGGGCTGGGGGACACTGGGATGATAGGGAGAGGCATCACCAGCAGAAAACAGCAGGTTGTTAACCCCCCTGTATAGACAGTTTGTGAGACCCCATCTACAGTACTGCGTCCAATTCTGGAGACCCCATCTCTGCAAGGACATAGATAGGATGGAGGCAGTTCAGAGGAGGGCAACTTAAATGGTGCAGAGTCTATAAGAGAAGCCATATGAGGAAAGACTAAAGGAGCTTAATATGTATACCCTTGAGGATAGGAGGGAGAGGGGGGACATGATAGAAATGTTTAACTACCTCAGTGGAATCAACAAAGTCCAAGAGGGTAGCAACTTTCAGAAAAAGATATGTGCAAGAACAAGGGGACACAATTTGAAGATAGAGAGGGGATGGCTCAGGGGCAATGTGAGGAAGTATTTTTTCACAGAGAGGGTTGTGGACACATGGAACAGCCTTCCTGAGGAGTTTGTGGGGTCTAAAACTGGGAGAATTCAAGAATGCATGGCACAGAAATAAGACAATTTTTGTGGGGGGTAGGAAGAAATCGGCTGTTGGTTAAATAGGATCTGCAGCTTATCCTCTAGGTAGAGAAATGGGCAGACTAGGTTGTCAAGCAGTCCTTATCTGCTGTCAAAGTCTATGTTTCTGTGTTTCTATATTTCTATGTTTCAATGCTGCATGCCTTGCTTCACGGCATATATATCACAGCAATGTAGATGATAGTTCAACTGCTGCTGGATCATGTAGCTCTCTGTGGTGGTGAGGTGACATGCCTGCTGCATAACGCTTTCAACCTCTGACATCAGTACTGCTGGATCATTAACAGGGAGGGGTGTCGCAGAGCTCCTTCTGCCTCTGAATTATAAAGTTCCTGTGAATTAACTGGAGCTTAATATATGGATAGTGAAAATAATATGCTTAAAAAGCATACAAAAAAATCATTGTAATACCATCGCTCCTGGAGCAATACTACTATTGGTAAGTGATAATACTATCGTTCGGGTGCCGTAATAGTATCGTTCGGCACCCGATCGATAGTATTATCAAGAAAGCTGAAGAGCGCATACAAGTGTATCCCTAATATTTTGCCAAAGCGTGCTCCCTCCGATTGGCCGCTTTTTCTTTGGTGGCACAACGAGTAGAAAACATGGCGGCTTGCTCGCTCGCTTAGCGAGTGAACAGTCAACAGCCGCTACAACTGTTTTTCTTCAGTTTTGAAACATTTTTTTGAGCTCCTCTGCTCGCGGGATACCGCTACTGACAAACAGTTAAAAAAAGCAGCGGTAAATGAAGCCCACAGCACCGGTCATCCACACAGCACTGGGGAACCCTGCCAGCACTCACATGAACCTGCTGACTCCACTGTTTAAACGGAGGTGAGTCAATTCACCTCATATCCATATATTAAAAAAAATAACAAATAGGTTCTGGCATAACAAGGTAGTAATTCCATCTCGAGGTTCTGGGGACACATGAAACCTCTCGAGCTTCACTCTCGAGGTTCTCTGTGTCCCCAGAACCTCTCGATGGAATTACTACCTTGTAATATACCAGAACCTATCTATTATTCTATTTATCTTCCTTCAGTTGATGTCTAGCCTTTTTCAATTGCTCTTTTTCTAACTCTAATCTGTTAATGTAAAAAACTGATGCTTCAGTCTTGACATTCTCATAGCTCAAATGGAACTGCTGCTCAAATGTTTCAGTCACCTTTCAATGAGCTTTCTTCTCTCCACGGCTTGAGTAAGAACAACAGAGCACAGTAGTAATGCTCCCTCTTCTCTGCAGTATTCAGACTGAGCTGGCAATGGTCAATCAACCAAGGCTTCCACTTTTTCATGAGACTGCCATGCAAGCCTCTCACTTGGTATATATCGCTTCAAAGATATGTCTAAACTCCATACTTGTAGTTGTACTATTGTGTGACTTCAAAGAGACATATGTTCTCTGTGGCATTGTGGCACAGTGGATAATGTGTATCAATTAAATTGTTCTTCAAGATGTTTGTTGAAGATGTCCTGTTTGCTGCAGTCTTATCAATCTCATCATGAGGTTTGAGGATGGGTAGAGACCCATGTTTTTCTTAAATAAGAAATAACAAGAAAGTCAAGGTATAAAAAGAAATGACAAGAAATTCAAGGTGTAACAAGAAATAACAAGAAATTCAAGATATAAAAAGAAATAACAAAAAATTCAACATATAAAAGGAATAAAATGAAAACAAACACATGAATAAAGTGAAAAAAAAATGCTTTTGGGGTGGGCAAAAACTAAATAAATGCTTGCAGCAGTTGTTGTTTAGGCTCCAGTGTTACCACAGAGATGATCCACAAGGAAGCGACAGCGGAATTGTTTCATTCACAAAACCTTTCAAGACCATAGCATAATGCTGCTTAATACAATGTAGTATACTAGGAGTGTGATTTCTGTTGTGTATAAGGTAATTTTGAGGTAGTTTATGAATGCAAATGTAGTAACAAAAAATAAAACTAATTTTTTTTATTTATTTATTCTTTATGCTCCTACCTCCTCAGCTGGGGTGCTGCCTATGGTGCCCCTTTCAACCCTGCGACCTCTGGCACCCCACCGGCTGCAGCTCCCGTTCTTGGCCTCTTCCCCCTGTACACAACCCAGGTCTCGACCCAGCAGGTACATATCCCACACACTGGGGAGGTGAGCTGGGCTGGAGGGAGAATCCTTGGTGTGTCCGGTGTGGTGCCAGTAGGCTGAGGCTTCATTGCACTGGAGAATTCCTCTTTTTCTCCTTTTCTTCTGGTGCAGGCATGCAGTGACATGTGGGACATCACAACGTGTGCACCCACATGCTGTATGTCTGATGTCTGCCCCACCATCCCCACACTCTCTGAGCTACCGCGTACCACCACCCGGTTGCCAACAGGAGCCAGTGCTGCAGCAGCTCTAATCCCCCACCCTCCCCAGGAGAACTGTCCTCTGGATGTTCAATCCTCTCCTCTCCTCTCCTCTCCTCCCTGGCCAACCCCCAGCAACCCAAGCTCATTCCCAACCCTGAGTCACTGCATGGTCCTAGGTGTGCGGTCCAGTGCCTCAACCTTCTGCACTACCAGGCCACATAAAACTAAATTTTCAATGAATAAAAAGAAATAAGAAATTCCAGAAAAATTAAAATACAAATGATAAAAAATTAAAAGAATTTCACGGGTCTCTAAGGATGGGACATCTTTTTTCTTTGTAGTTGACTTTCAAGTACCGTATTGACTCAGATTTTCCATACAGGCATGTTCCATTCATCCAATCACTTGCTTCATAGACTCCACATTCATGGTTCACAGCTGTGAAGAGACTGATCTGCTGCTGGTGCACACATCTTTCCAAAGCTCCTGCAAGCAGGTTTGCTCATTTTGGTGATGCAAGTAGTGACATATCTTACCAGTGCCAAGGCAATGTCTGCAACAAACTGCACGTCAATGTATGCCTGCCACACCAACAACTAAGCTGGACTGTAATCATTTATGAATGCCTCATTTTCCTTTCTGAGCAACTCATACACTCGCTTTGTAGATTTCACTTTCAGATGATGATTCACGGCAGAGAACAAATCATTCATTTGACCATTTTCACACACACGTCTGAGAAATCCAAAACAACACCTTGTGTACCAGCTGCCATGGTTTTTCACCTTTTTACAACAGTACTTACAACACAAATGTACAGAACAGTGCACAGAGAGTCAATGAACACTATAACGGAAGCTGAACAGCAAGGTCCCTAAACAGAATAACATTATCTTTCCTGATGTCTATACAATCAAGACAATAGCTTATGTATTATTGTGGGGTGCTCACACCATTATGTTTAAGGTTGAGTAGGCAGTTTAATGTTAACCCCCAAGTTTTGCACTTTAATAACATTGTAACCATTCAATGGATTTTCATGAAAATGTTTGCATGTGCAGTCTCGCGGGTAGATCTTGTGACATGCTATGTTTCATTTTGGTCAGATGTATGGATTTTGAAATGCGAATAGCAAAACAAATGTACAAAATTGCTGTTTTTGCTGGGGTTTGTCATCACCTTGTGACCAGACAGTTTGAAATTTTGGTATGACATTGTCAGGCTAGAAAGGGCTTGTCCCACAAATTAGTCTTTCACTGGTTTAGTGAAAAAAGATTCATCCATTCCAAAGTTATTAAACTTTAAAATTTTGTGTTCTGAGAATTCTCAGTAAGCACTTTAGGATAGATGACTGGAACGGAAAAAAGAACTTGGCCATATGAATCAGGATTCTGTTTTGTATAGGGCTAATTCTTTTTCTTATGAAAAGCATCCTGATTCACATGCTGTCATCTTGTTTTCCATTTTCTTCAAAAATAAATTGTCAAAACCTACAAAATGGACATGCTGCAGAGAAGCCAATACACGTAACTTGCTCATCAGGACCCCATTAGGTGGATTCTGCATTTAAATTTTTGTAAAAATAACCCCAAAGGTGTTTTATTAATACATCATTTTTTGTGACTCACTTATACTTTTTTCTTATGGTTCTTTTTATTTGTATGAAGAGGATCTCGACGTGCAAAAGAAGATTTTGAACTTTGTATTTTTTTTCAGCTTTTGTTCATGTGCTTTTTTTCGTTCATAAGAAAAAGGGTCCCTTCAAATGAAAAAAGAATTTGGACTTATATTTTTCTTATTCTTTTTTCATTTGAAAGGATCCTTTTTTGTATGATTTTTTTGTTCAAACAAAAATGATCCCTTCATACAGGAAAATATTTTAGGCTCTCTTTGTGATTCTTTTTTCATTTGAAAGGATCATTTTTAATTTCCCTTTTTCATTTCATACAAAAAAAGTATTCCTAGAAACAAAATAAAAGGATTTTGCAGTTATTTTTTGAGATTAATTTTGCTGTCCCTATATTTTGCAATGTTTCTCTGGTATCTAGTGGCATCTCCACCCTGCAGTTGATGTCCCCATCATTTTTTATGTTTTCCTGGTGTCTAGTGGCACCCTCTGATCACCAGACCCATATTAATGTAAGGTTTTCCTGGTGCCTAGTGGCACCCCCCACCCTCCGATCGCTGGCCCCATATTATTTTAATATTTCCATTTTCTAGTGGCTCCCCACACCCTCTGATTGCTGACTCCATATTCATATTATGTTTCTTACTGTCTAGTGGCACCTCCCACTCCCTGATTGCTGCCCCATAGCAATTTAATGTTTCCATGTTGTCTGGTATCACATCTCCCCTCCGATCGCTGGCCTTGTATTAATTTTATTTTTCAGTGGTGTCCAGTGGCACCCTCTATCTTCTGATCATTGGCCTCATTTTAATTTATGTTTTCTTTGTGTCTAGTGGCACTCCCCACCCTCTGATCATTGGTCCAATATTAAAGGTTTCCCCAATGTGTAGTGGCACCCCCAACCTCTGATCTCTAGTACTGTATTAATTTAAGGTTTCCTTGGTGTCTAGTGGCACCCCCACCTTCTGATCACTGGCCCTGTATTCATTTAATGTTTCTGTGGTGTCTAGTGGCACTCCCACCTTCTGATCACTTTCCATTATTACTTTAATGTTTCCCTGGTGTCTAGTGGCAACCCCCACCCTCCAGTCACTGGTGCCATATTCATTTAATGTTTCCATGGTGTCTTGTGGCACTCCCACCCTCTAATCACTGGCCCCATATTAGTTTATGTGCGCCTTGGCATCTAGTGGCACCCTCCACCCTCTGATCACCTTCCCAGTGTGAAATAAAGAAAATTGTCCCTCAATATTTTTCTTCTATTTTTAAACGGAGGAAAAAAGGTCCCTTGCTGATCTCACCCCTCCACACCCCAGCCTCCTACTTGGCCCCCAATTTATAATTCATATAATAATACACCCCACATGCTTATTCTCCTGAACAAGTGTTAGGGTGAAGATCCAGTCTCCCATCAAAGACACATCTTACTGCTGGAACAGCCAACTGCAAAATGAGAAACTAAGGTAAATGAGGTTCAATGTATTTCAATGAGGTTTTCAGCTTTGATGCATAACTTTGTCATTTTGCATATTTTGAGCCCAACTTTTCAAGACTACCTTTTTGGTACACCACCTCATGAGTAATTGTGGTGGAATTATGCAAATCTGGCCTGTAAGCCAATTTCACACTCACTTGGCAAAATCACCTTTTGGGTGAGATTTTACAATTCTTTTACCACCCTTGTTCATGAGGTGAGGTCATAAGAAGGCTATATTGAAAATGTGGCATCAAAATATGTAAATGTTATGCGCATGTGTTCTAATTTTACTACGCTCGCTCATAACTTTGGCAATTTTAAATACTTTGACTCTAAATTTCAAACACAAGTATTTTTTTTACACCACCTCATGAATATGACTGCTGTCATTTTTCAAATCCTGGCACAATTGTGTTTTCACACCTGTGGTGTGAAATGATGTTGCAATGGCACAGAATCACGTTTTGGTGGGAATTCAAAAATTTTCAGTACTGGATTCATGAGGTGAGGTTATTAGAAGGCTAAGCTGACAATTTGTTTGTTGTCTTGCTACAAATGCAAGTGCAGGGTCCTCTAAGTCCAGCAGTTACACAGGAACATACATGTACGCAACTATGGAGGTATGGGGGCCCTGCACTCCCATAGGCAAATTATATGATTATACTATCTTAGAAAGTAAGGAAATTCTTTGCAAAAAACTATATTAACACAACATTTAGGGTTCTGGCTAAAGTGGAAAAAGTAGGGAAGTATGGTGTTAGGGTTTCCAACCCACAAAACTCACATTCACCCAAAAAGAAATCAGGAGTGCAGTCTTCCTTGGGGTTGACAAACCTAAAGCTCATCCAATTGCAGCATCAAGAAAGCTCAGAAATGATGGATGTATGCAATGTGGTGAGCTTTATGATTGACAGCCCCAAGAAAGACTGCACCCCAATTTGCTTCAGAGATGGGGGTGTGGTTTTATGGTTGGAAACCCTGAAACCACATTTCCCTACATGTTTGTCTTTAGCCTGAACCCTAAATGTTGCATTAATGCAGCTTTTTACAAAGAATCTATATTACAGGGGCATGGTCGCACACCATAATTAGGGTTGAGTAGCCACTTTAATATTAAACCCCAATTTTTGCACTTTAATAACTTCTCAACCATTCAACAGATTTACATGAACTTTTGCATGTGCAGTCTTGTGGGGTAGAGCGCTGGCTGTGAAAAATATTGTCCAATCAGATGTGTAGATTACAAGATCTGGATAGTGTAAACATTTATTTTTTCAGGATTTTGTTTCCCATTGGTTTTGCTGGGTTTTCTGTTAACTTGGCTAGCACCCAGATGGTTTGGAATTTTGGTCTGACGTTTTCAGGATAGCAAGAGGTTGACATACAGGTGTGCCTTTTGTTTGTTTGAAAAAATATTAATCCATTCCAAAGTTATTTAATTTAGAAATTTTTGAATAACTGGTTCTGTGCATGCTCAGTAAGCAGTTAAGCACTTAAAAATAGCTGTATGAAACAAAAAAAATATTTTTTGTAATGACATTATCCTTTTTCAGCGAAAAATCAGTTTATTGTTTGCTGCCATCTTGCTTTTGAAATCAGAGTTTGATGAAAGCCAAAAACATCTAAAATGACATTCTGGAATACAAGCATCACATGTATGTTGCTTATCTGGACCTTGTTAGCTACATTCTTCACTTAACTGTTAGACAAATGGCCTTGGAATTTATTTTTAATTTTTTAACATTTAAATGTTTTTGTGTGACTTGTTTATCATGAAAAAAGATTCATTTTTAATATTTAACCAATGGTTCCTGACTCTCTTAATGTGTTTTTTTCTTTCAGCTATGTCTGAAATTTTGATCTGGAATTTTCAGGTTAGAATGAGGCTGGACAACAGGTGTGCCTTTTGCTGATTTAGTGAAAAAAATATTAATCCCTTTGAAAGTTATGTACTTTTTTTAAAGGTTATAATTCTTTTTTTGTAATTAGTGATGAAAAAAATATTCTTTTTTTGTATCATGAGTCATGAAAAAAGATCTTTCTTTGTGAGGGGAAAATTCTTTTTCATGTGCCATCATCTTTTCCCTGGTGTCTAGTGGCACCCCCCACCCTCTGATTGCCACACCCTTAATATCAGTATATATTCCCTGGTGTCTAGTGGCATCCCCCACCATCTGATCACCATTCCTGTAATAGTATATTTCCCTAGTGTCTAGTGCACCCCCACACTCTGATTGCACTCCCCTTTTAATATTTACCTGGTGTATAGTGGCACTCTCACCCCTCTGATCACTGTCCCCATAGTTAATTAATTTTCTGTGGTGTAGTGACACCCCCCAACCCTCTGTCATCCTCATACTTAATTAATTTTCCCTGGTAGCTAGTGGCATTCCCACTGCTCAGATCACCATCCCCATATGTGTTCAGGCTTCCCTGCTGTCTACTGGCACTCACCATACCCATGATTGGCTGAAATAAAGGAAACTGTCCCTCAATGTCTTTTTTCCCTGAAAAAAAAATTATTTATTTAGTTGTTTAACCAGGTATAGCACACTAAGTTGAAAGCTTTTTTACAGGAGCGACCTGGGAGCACAAGGAGGTTAAGTGACTTGCTCAGGGTCACACAGTATGCAGGTGGAAGCTGTGGGATTCAAACCCAGGTCTGTTCTGCTGGATGTCACCAGATTTGCAGCTCAGAGCCTTAGACCACTGCGCTATACTAAAATGATCCCTTGGTGCTCTGTCCCTCCACCCCAACCTCCCAAGGAGCTCTCACCACCCCACACCCCCCAACCCTCAATCACCTGAACAAGTTACAGGATAAAGATACACTCTCTGATCAGACATGTCTTGCTGCTGGACCCACCGACAGCAATATAAGAAACTAAGCTAAATACGGTTCAGTGTATTTCACTTTATGGCATAGCTTTGCCATGTTTGCATATTTTGAGCTCAAATTTTCAACATTGACTTTTTGAGACCCCACCTCATGAACAGTGTTGCTGGAATTATGTACATCTATTCAGAAAGGTGATTTCATGGTCACTTGATGAAATCACATTTTGGGTAGGATTTGAAAAATTCCACTGCCCTTGTTCATTAGGTGGGGTCATAAGAAGGCTATGTTGAAATGTTGGGGAGAAAACATGTGAAAATGGCAAAGTTATATGCATACATTGAAATTTTGCTACGCTGCCTTGTAACTTTGGCAATTTTAAATATTTAGACTTGAAATTTCAGCATAACCATCTTTTTACACCACCTCTTGAACGTGACAGATGTCATTTTTAAAACCCTGGCCAAACTGTTTTTTTTTTTTGCTCCTGTGGCACAAAATGGAGTTGCAATGGCACAGAGTCACATTTTGGCAGGGATTTCAACATTTTCATTACTGGGTTCATGAGGTGGGGTAATAAAAAGGCTATGCTGACAATTTTATTCCTGTTTTAATACAAATATGTACATATCTAAGGAGGGATGGGAGCGCAGGGCTGAGAAGACCCTGTGCTCCCACAGACAAATGAAAATACATTTATACTATCACAAAAGTAGGAATTCTTTGCAAAACTTTTTAATGCATCTGTTAGCAGAGTGACAAGTATGGAAATGCAGTGTTAGGGTTTCCAACTCTAACAACTCACCCCCACTCTACAGGCAGCAATAGGCTTCGGGTGTGCCTTGGGGTTGTCAGCCCTAACGCTCACCCCATTTTCATACACTGTATCCACATCAGCTCATTTACTTATGCAATGGGGTGAGCATTAGGGTTAACAACCCCAAGGCACACCCCACACCTGTTGTTGCCCCTTGGGTGAGGTGGGTTGTTAGGGTTGGAAATCATAATGCCATATTTTCCTGCTTTTGTCACTTCAGCCTAACTAGTGCATTAGCAAAGGTTTTGCAAATATATATATATTTATTATGGTAGCACGGTGGTGCTACCATAGTTAGGGTTGAGTAGCACGTTTAAGGTTAAAGGGTCAAACTTTGCACATTAATAACTTTTCCACTGTTCAATGGATTTGCCTGAAATTTGGAATGCATGATCAAGAACCATGCATCTTGAGGTCTGCCAACTTTCAGATCAGTTGGATTTACAGCTGTGGAGTTATTAAGTCAGATCTGCTCACGTGTTTACGGTTCGGGTGAATTATTTGCTCGTGCCTACGGGTCGCACAGTTTGCATGAGTGGTCCGGAAACTTCAGGGAATGTGCGGCCAGGGTGCCCAGTGTGCCTTTTGAAGACCTCATGAAAAATATTAAACAGTTCAAAAGTTATTCAAAAAACAAGTTCCCATTATAAGTCAATGGGATAAGTTAAAACGTTTGAAAGTGTCACAAATGCAGTTTTTACTTTCGCAAATGGCCCATTTACTTTCGCAAATCCGCCATTTTGTTTTCAGTTGGTGATCAGAAAAATGCTTGCCATTTAAATTGGGGACCCTCTAGCAACATAATTCTTTTTATATTCACCTAATCAGAGCCTGAGAATGCTAGCCATATCTTTATTTTGGGATGAAATACCTCAGAAATATGTTTTCTAAATTTCTGCAAAAAGTAGTGTCACAAAGTAGTGTCACACATGCGACACTTTCGTGCTGTTTTGCAAAAGCTTTCGCAAAGTTCAACAGTACTTTTCCAAACTATGGCCAAAATGACACGAGTTCTTTGTCACCCTGCTGCAAAAGAACCGTTTGGTCTTTTGGACTGAAATTTGGAAGGAAGGCAGCCAACATCTCACAAATGTATCTTTCAGTGATTTGGTGAAAAAAATATTGCACAGCTGCCAAGTTACGGTACTTTGAAGTTGATGTTTTTCCCCATAGACTAACATGGTAGCGTACACCGCGCCTTTCGGGGCTCGTATTTCGAAAATGGTGTGAGATACGGAATTTTCATCACAAGCATTCATAGCCTATGGCTACACATATACTAAAACATAGCCAGGAAGTGCATGATTCATGTGACATGTAATTTTATTTCTACATCGTACGGTTCCTGAGATATAAGCAATTTAGTATTCCAACAGCTCATTTTCTGCTCCGAGGCCCATTGTTATGCATATATTCTTTGTGCACACTGTGTTTCTTTATGCAGCTATTGGGGAAAAACAGGGTATGCACTTCTGTTAATGTTACAGTTACTGTTTCCACTTGCTTTTACATACCCATTGGCATTTCTGTTCCTGTGTGCGCCACCGCGTCCGTCACCCTTTGCGTTCTAGTTTGCACTTGCGTTTGAGTTACTGTTACCATTTGTGTTTCCTCTACTGTTTGTGTTTGCATTTCAGTTTGCGTCCCCGTGTGCATTGCCATTTGCGTTTATGGCAGCCCTTTCGTTTGCTTTATTGTTTCTCTTTTGTTTTGCATCTTCTTTGCTGTTACTGTTACCATTTGCATTTGTAATTGCGTTACTTTGCCCATGCACATTACAGTGTGTGTTTCCATATGCACTTGTGTTTCCTTTTGCATTTCTGTTTCCTTTGCTGCTATTGTTGCTGTCACCATTACCATTTGCCTTTACAATTGTGGTACTGTGCCCCGTCTGCATCATGTGGCTGGAGCACGGGGCCCAAATGGCCCCATGCTCCTGCCACTGCATTACTTTCACTGTTTCTTGTTATCATTCTCAAAATGAAGGGAAATTAGTAAAACACCTGTTTAATGCATCAGTTAGGTTGTTCTTGGCTGTCAAAGAGAGAAAATTTGGGTGTTAGGTTGAACCTCTTGACCCCTCCAGCCCACTCCCCAACTGGCATTGGGGTGCGATTGGAGCCATCAGTCCTAACTCTCACTCCATTGTCCTATTCCTCAGCCTTTACACATGTGATAAGGTGAGAGTTAGGGCCAATGACCCCAACACTCACCCTCGATGCTGCTTGGGGTGGGCCAGAGGGGAACTGGGGGTTCAACTCCTACCACTAAATTTCCTTACTTTTGTCACTGTGGAACAACCCTAACTGATGCATTAAATGGAGTTTTTTTGGCTCTAAAATAAATATATATATATATATATATTAAACCCATGCATTCATATATTATATCAAAGCTATCCATATGTGACAGGGCTAATACCTGTCACGTACTAATGTTTCATTCTTTTCTTGGTTGCAACCATCTATCTTCCTGTCTTCTAGAACTATCCCTTTTTATTTTCTGATAAGGAGGCAGGCCATCTCCTTATCAAGTAACCCCCCCCCCATAAAGTCTTCTATATTCTCTTCCCCTCTTTTCATTCTCCTCCTTCCAGTGAAACATTAGTACAAAGTTTCCAGCAAAAACCCACCTTAATCTGTGTAGAAAAAGGGGTATGGGCCCCTTAAATAATTTTTGTTGTAGAATGTTACCCTAAATAAAGAAAGAGCTATCCCCTGAGCTTTATTGAAGAAAGACTGTGGGAGCTTTAAGGTTTACAAGGTTCTTAGGATGACCCAAAGGGGTAATAATAACTGTTTGGGCTTATTTAGCCTGCTTCAGTAGCTCACCCCTTTTTGTTCACTTCATGTAACACTTTATGGTAGCTTGGTATCTGCGATTGCGCACGTTCGTGCAGCGAAACTTTACTTTCCGAATCTGGAATTAAACAGCAGTATTCTGTTTAACACTGCCTAAAGCTGTATTTTTGCCCAAAATCACAAAACCCCTTGTCCTGGAGAGAGTGCAATGACTCTCTGAAGTGCTTCCTTGCTCCAATGTCAAACACTAAGCCGATGGCTTAGAAAAACGCTGCCGATGGCTTAGCCTGCTAAGTCTGCACTGAAGCCAGCTGTGTAGTTTAAATAAACTTGGTTTCCTCCCATTTTCATGCTGCAAGAGTCTGTGCTTCCCAATAAAATGGACCTGGTTGCAGCAGAATGTGAGCAGGCTTAATATAGAGGTGTTGTCCTTGTAGGAAGCCCAGGAAACACTGTTAAAAGAAGTATAAGCCCCAGTTCCCTGTGAGAGTTTTTCTTTTTATTTTTCCTTTCCTCTGGAGCATTGTATCAGTTGTGTGGCTTCTACTTTTACTCTCTACACCATTAAAGTGTCCCCCTTAAGTTATGCCACATTAATATAAATAATATAAAATACCAAAATAAAGGAATAGGTAAATGTTACCTTAGGCTTGGCAGGAGAGATAAAAATTTGAAGCTGCTCAGAGGATTAGCTGTGGCATTCTGTCATTGAGCTATAGGGGAATGGCGGCCCCTAGTGGGCTAGTTTTATACTGTTACACAGTCATGAATAGTGAGTTAATACCCTGAGTCTTTGTATATCACAATTTGGTTACAGCAAGGAGTTCTAAAATTCATTTAAGTTCTGTACAGCATTTCATGTGTACATTAAAATGTTAAGACAAGTTTTAAAATAATGCATTGCTATGTTACATAATGATACTGAGTCACATGATTCGGGGGAGGATATAAATGACCTATATTAGACTGCCTTTTTTTTAGATAAGGTCAGTGCTTGCTGATCAGTGGTGGAGAAATTTTCCACTGGTTTGAGGAAATACCATTTATGTTTCTTTTGTATTTTGTTTCTACAAACTGGAACAAGTTGAAGTGAAAGCTGAAGAAAGGTGCCAAAGCTTAGACTGAGATTTATATTGTTTTTTTTTTAATTTTGTTTTTATAATAAAATTATCACTTAACCAGGCAGGTTACATCTTTTTCTGGAGCATCTGTCCATCTTTTATATCCCACACCATAACACCATACAACACTTAAGCATTCACCTTCCCCAATTCCATAAATCTGCATACAACATACCCATACCTGTCCCCATCTTTGTATCATAATTGTGCTATTTGTTACAGTAAGAGATCCACAGTTCATTCAGTAATCATTTCAGAGCACATTACAAATGTGTCTTTCCAACAAAATATCCTAAGAAACCACTGACCAGATAATATAGATCTATGACTCAAAAAAGCTGGTAAGGCAGACAAGTACATGTTATGACGTTCATGCACACAATTGATAACTATGTCAGTTATCCAACAACTAGAAATGGTTATAGAGTTACATGTCTGTAAATATTTAATATTCTACTTTCATATAACAGATACCTGTACAGTACTTCTGCAAGCAATGCATGAAATTGTCACTACAAAGTAAAAATTACTCAAGCAGTATTCATGTTGTAGAATACACTTACAATCATATAAACTGTAACACAAAAGAGCATTTGATGTAGGAAAGTTACATGACATGAAGCTGAGCCAAGTACCTTAGCTGCCCACTATGACCTGTCACTGCATGTAAAGTTGCACCCTCCTTGGACCCTCTCACATGTATTGATTCATGATGTCTATCATTATGAACCATTGTAAAGATATTCTATATAGAAAAAAACATAAAGGCATCATCTATATGACATCCCATTTTAACAAAAAAATGCCAATAACAGTAACATCTCCTCATATTTCAGCCTAAAACTGTTAACACATCATTATAAAGAGTTAACTTGTACATCTCATTTTTTAACATGTAAATGAGAACAAAAATACAAAGTAGTCAAATGACCAAAACCAATTCCCAACACTCATTTACTTTAGTCCAGCAGCAGTATTTAAGGAAGGTATGTTGAAAATTAGAAGTTAAAAGACCAAAAAATTGCAAATTTATGCCAAAAAAATCAAAAATCACCATTGAAATGCATTGATTTCCATACGAAAAAGAATAATTTTTCATATGCAGATTTCTATTTTCATTTGCCAAGTTTCCTTTTTTGTATGCTACATATGAAAAAAGATCCTCAGAAATTCTGACAAATGACCCCCCCAAAAAAAAACTTGCAAATCCTCATTTTCATAACTCCAGCAGAGATGAGATCCTAAGGAAGGTATCTTGAAAAGTTAAAAATTGCAAAGTTATGCAACAAAATTGAAAACTCCCATCGGAATGTGTTGTTTTTCATACGCAAAAGCCAGTTTTTTTTTTCGTATGCTGAGATTCTTCTTTCATATGCCTCATAAGAAAAAAGAACCTAGGCAAATGAAAAACATTTGCATCAAAACAGGAAATGCTTAGCAATAGCTGATGGAAACCCCTTCTTACAACAGATAACCACAGGAAGTATGCTATATTGGATTCCCAAGTGGTTCAAACAGGCATCAGATTGAAACAGTTCTGTGAGTACTTAAAAAATGAACTTCTTACTATAATAAACAAAATTAGATTTTGTAATCTACTGCCAGTTATGTTTATACATGCTTTACTGCATGTTTTTTACCACAAAACATCAATTTGAAATTTACAGTAGAAGCAGTTAATTGTCTTGTCACTGCTTAATTAACTCATTAACATTTACTATAAAAGAAATAATCATGCAGCAGAAACAAGGCAGTTCATAAAAACAGATTGCATAATGTACTGCCTCATATCTTTATAAATGCAGTACTGCATGTTTTTTACCACATAATATGAATGTTAAACAGACATATATAAGTGTCTTGTCATCCCTTTATCAGTTATTATATTTTTACTGTTAAAGAAATGGTTATGCCACAGATAAAAAACAGTTTACAAAAACTGATTTTATAGTCTACTGGCACATATGCTGATCACTTGTTTTTTACACTATAAATGAATATTAAAATTAAGAAGCAAATAACTGTCTTACCACCTAGGATGCTAGCTCAAAGAGGAGGAAAGATGAGCTGTACGGAAATACTGATAGCTATGCTGCCACCAACAGAGTGGCTGAATATTGCTGTGTTAGAACTACTGCCCTATCAGATACTTATAATTTGACTCCAAAATGAATCTATGTTTTGATAATAATTGACCAATAACAATGTACATGGTAGACATAATAAAAATTACTTTTTGATTGGTAACCAGAGATTGACAACATCCAATCAACTCTTAAAGAAAAATGTGTTGCTGCCTGACTCAGCAGTCTGCTTCTTAACATTGAGATACTGAAATTCAGACAGTCACCTGGCACAGGTTGTTGAGAGAGACACACACATTTTAGAAATGGCTGTCATTTGCACACTTTGTGAAAGAAATGAGCATGGCAGGTTACAGAACTACTGTTTGAAATGTTGGAATTTCAATTGTGCTGAAGGCTGCACAGGTTACCAGGAGGAGTCATTATGGCAATGATTTGTGACTGGACACCTGCTATGTCTACTGGTTTGGTAAGGGTGGTATGAGGTGGGAACAGCTCACACCAACTATCCCTTGACATTTACAGTCACCCCCAGCCAAACATACTTCTCATCCATCTTGCAGGTAATGATTTGAGCCACAAAAAGAGAATACTTATTTGAGGCAGCTAAATCTGATTTGGCTGCACTTACAGTAAAGTTACCTGCATGTAAGGTTCTTTATTCAGGCATTACAGAGTGAATGATCTGGAGAGGCTAGCAGCAAGCATCTGGACTTGAAAGATCAAGAAGAAATGTAATATTCAAATATCTGGCTTCCTTCATGATCTGGGTATGCACACTGTACGACACCCCAAAATTAAGCATTACAAAAATTGTCTTTACCTAAAAGATGGTGTGCACCTCTCAGACCCAGGCAAAACAATTTTCCTGGGGGACTGCCAACCTGGAATCCAAACAGTGCTGTGATGTGTGGTCACATAGCTCAGCAGTACCATAATATTGCCCTACAATCACCCTTTTTAGAGCCCTATATACCTTTATCAAAAAATAGAAGAGATACACTTGCACAACATACACCTGACATTTTCAATATTTTTATTGGGTCATGACTCTGCTAGTATGGACTTTCGGCAGGGCTGGGGACTTGACAGCTGCAGAGGAGGGTGGGAGGCCCAGTTGCTGTCTGTAGACTGGCAGAGGGGGAACCTGATTCCTGCATGTAGGAACAGTGCAGCCCCTGATTAGTGGGTGAAGGGATACTGTAGACCCTGATTGTTGGGTGCAGGAAGAATTTACCTGCCATTTTCAATTATTGTTATTATTATTATTATTTTTTGATAACACCTCTGCTAGCATGGACTGTGGCAAGACTGAGGCTTGAACGCTTCCTGGATGGGGGGAATGACACAGTTTTAGAGTGCATAATGGCCTGGGGAGGGATGATTCTTAAGTGCTGATATGGTGGGGAGCCTAATACTGGGTGCAAGGACAGTGTAGACCTTGATTGTTGCATGCATGGGGGTACAAAACCATGACTGCTGGGTACAAAGAGGTATGGCACCTAGGCATCTGAGTGCAGTAACAGTGGAAACCTTGATTACTGACTGCAGGGAGACTCATGACCCTGATTACTGGGTACAGAGAGACTGGACACCCTGATTGGCGGGTTCAGGCAATGCATGACCATCATTGCTCAGTGCAGGAAGGGACCATAATTCCTGGCTGAAGGGATGGTGGTCAACTTCATTGTTGGGAGCAGGAAGTGTGGGGATGCACATTGCTCAGTTCAAGAACTGTAAGGACCCTGAACACTGGGTCCAAGGAGGTGGGGAGCCTGCCTACTGGGTGCACAGAAAGTGTGTACCCTGATTGGTGGATGCACGGAGGTTGGGGACCCTGATTGCTGCATTCAGAGTGGATGGGTACCTTGATTGCTGGGTCAGGAAGGGGATGGGGACACTGATTAGTGGGTTCAACACTAGAACAACAGGTCACACAGGGCATTTACTACCTTACAGAGACCTGTGATGGCTGAGACTTGGGCAGAGCAGTGACAACTGGCCCTGACTGTGACCTGTTCACACCACTTGTGCATTTGAGCTGTAGGGATGAGGAAAGACCAGTGAGACCACAACAGGGTAAGCACACCACCATTATACCTCACAATGGGTGTTCCTTCAATGTTGTATTGTGTTACTGTTTCAGTAATTGGAAACATTACACTTTTCACTGTAATGTGATGGGAAACATACAGAGCTAGGGAAAAAAGATAAAAACATGATCAAGTCAGAAGTTAACAGTTATACTTCATAGATGACCAGAAAGTCACACACTAAATATGTACTTTTTTTGACTTTTTTTCTTACAACAGAAACCATGCCAAAGAAATGGAAAGATGGGAGGTACTCATCCTGGTCAAGGCTGTCAATGAACATAGATGGCTCACAATCATAATGCAAGACATGAATCTTCCACAGAAGAAACCATGGAAGAAAATAAGTCACTTCATGAGTGAGAAAGACATCAAGAAAGATAAAGATGCTAGAACAAGGGTTACTTATTTTCTTTCAGAGCCAATAAAGATTTCAAATGGGGTCAGGCAAGGTTGTCCCCTTTCATCGTTATTGTTTACATTATGCTTAGAGCCTTTATTAACAAAAAATTTGCAATAATGAAGACATAAAAGGGATTCCTATTCAAACTGAAACTGTGAAAATGAATGTATACACAGATTATATGCTATTAATTTTAACAAATCCTGATAAATCATGGCCCAACACATTAAAATAAATAGATTATTATGCATCCTTTTCTGGTTATGAACTAAACCAAAGTAAATATTTGGCTATACCTATCACAAATTTAAGTTTAGAAACAAGACACTTTGGCCCCTATAAAAATTGTAAGTAATATGAAATATTTAGGTATATGGCTATTTACTAATATGGAGGATATAGTAAAAATTAACTCTAGTAATACATTAATGAAAGTCAGTAAACTGTTAGAAGGTTGGGAGAATTATGCTTTTTTTATGTGGCAAAATTGAAACGTTAAAAATGGTGGTTATGCCACATACTGTGTTCCTATTCCAATCAGTACAAGGTGTATTACAAGAAGGATGGTTTTCTAAATATGGGTAAAGAAAAGTACAATTAAACATGTTTTTCAGTCTAACTTGCTACACTATAAAGAAATTAAAATGATTATAGATTGAGGAAGCACTCCAGACCAATTGGAGTGCTCCTTTCCTCTGCGCATTAGGCAGTCTTATTCCGTGAAGAGCATCTCACGTACAGATGCCCTGGAAGCAGGCACATTCTGAGAAGTTTATTTTAAAAATGATATTATTGATCCCTCTCGATCAATAATATATTAATACATCCCTTGGAGTCACTCGTTGCTGAAAACAAGTGGTTTCACTTGCTTCAGCTGGAGCCAGAACGCTCAGCTTCAGCTTCGCTGTTTCTCACCCAGTTGAAGGCAGGAAACCACTTGTTTTCAGCAATGAGTGGCTCCGAGAGGTGTCTAAATACATAAAAGAATGTGGAAAAATGCCGTAATAGAATTAAATGTGATAAACTGGTTAGATTTGATTGATAATACAGATATCATTACATATGATAAATTCAAGGAACAAACTTTATCACTGGGGATAAAAGACAATTGGTCATTGTATGTTATGTTAAGAGCTCAACTGATAGTTTTAAAAAAATAAAGTAGGGAAAAGCAGGGTATATTGTAATTCAGCTATATACTTCAATAATGGCCTGAATAAGAAGCTTAGTATTATAGCACAGATTTATAAAACACTAACTTGTTTGGAGAATAGTAACATACTTAGCAAAAACATTCAGTCGACTCAACAAAAATGAAATCAAGAGTTAAATTTACATGCTTCTATGCATAGTTGGACTAATATAAGGATGGAGACAAATAAACTATATTCATATGCGAAGAATAAAAACATCCAATTTAAAATAGTAGATAGAGCATACTTGACACCATCTGTTATGGCACATTATGGAGACTTAAAAGAGAAAATGTATTGGCATCTTTGTGGCAATGTAGGTAATCATGGGCATATGTTATGGAGTTGCCCTTTGTTTATAAAATGATGACAAAAAATGCACCTTGAATTGCAAGGTCTGTTGAATAAGCACATTACTTTTGAACCCAGTTTTTTCTTGTTTAATGATTATGGGAAGCATACTTTTTCCAAAGAAGAAAAAAAAGATTTGTGCATTAGAATCCATGATTGTGAAAAGGCAAATTCTGGCATTATGGAATTGTCCATAGGTAGATGAATGGAATCATAATGAGTGGCTAGATAAATTTAAAGAAAACTTGATCTTAAAAAGAATTTCAGATTTTACTGAGTGTACATGAAAACCAATGATGGATAATTTTGTAAACTGGAATTACATTTTTTGTATTCTTCTATCTATATTCCAATTAAGTTACATTTCTGTGTTACTAGTCAGTTATTCATATGTAATATTTATTGACCAGAGTTTTCATATTCACTTGATGTAATAAGTATATTATTTATAAAATGGTAGGTATACTATGTACTATGTATGGAAAATAAATAAAACTGAAGCAAAAAAAAACAAGCATTTGTCAATGCCGAATGTTGATTGCGTTGGTCTGTTGAGCTCGCTCAGTGGCCCTCTGTCACTGACTCTGTTTGTCCCGGTGCTGCAGGTTGCTCTTTTGTACTGGGCTGCTGCCTGCATTGGCACCTTGTTCTGCTGCAGAAGAAATCCGCAGGTGTCCCGACAGAGCTCCGTTGAGGTGGCTCACTCCCCCTCTCTCACTTGCTCATTCTGTTTCTCCTGGCGCTGCAGGCTGCCCTTTTGTACTGGGCTCCTGCCTGTTTTGGTGGCTTTTTTTACCCACAAAGAAATCCACAGCTGTCCCAACAGAGCTCTGTTGAGGTCGCTCACTACCCCTGTCTCACTCACTCAGTCTGGTTCTCCTGGTGCCGCAGGTTGCCCTTTTGTACTGGGCTCCTGCCTCTGTTGGCACCTTTTTCTGCCCACAAAGAAATCTGCAGCAGTCCCAACAAAGCTGTGTTGAGCTCGCTCACTCCCCTTCTCTCACTCATTCATTCTGTTCTGCCGGTGCTGCAGGCTGCCCTTTTATACTGGGCTCCTGCCTGCGTTGCTGCCTTCTTATGCCCACAAAGAAATTTGCAGCAGTTACAATACAGCTCTGTTGAGCTCACTCACTCGCTCATTCTGGTTTTCCTGCCACTGCAGGCTGCCCTTTAGTACTGGGCCCCTGCATGCATTGCTGCCTTTTTCTGCCCAAAAACAAATCTGAGGCAGTCCCAACAGAGCCCTGTTGAGTTTACTGACTCCTCCTCCCTCACTCACTTGTTCTGTGTCTCCTGGCGCTGCAGGCTGCCCTTTTGTACTGGGCTCCTGCCTGCATTGGCGGCTTTTTCTGGCCAGAAAGAAATCTGAAACAGTCCTGACACAGCTCCACTGAGCTTGCTCACTCCCCCTCTGTCACTCTCACATTCTGTTGCTCCTGGAGCTGCAAGCTGGCCTTTTGTACTGGGCTCCTGTCTGCATTGCCACATTTTCTGCCCACAAAGAAATCTGCAGCAGTCACACTAGAGCTCCGTTGAGCTCGCTCACTACCACTCTGTCACTCGCTCATTCTGTTTCTCTTGGTGCCGCAGACTGTGCTTTTGTATGGGGCTCCTGGCTGCATTGGCACCTTTGTCTGTCCACAAAGAAATCTGCAGCTGTCCCGACAGAGCTCCGTTGAGGTTGCTCAGTCTCCCTCTCTCATCGCTCATTCTGTTTGTCCTGGCGCTCCAAGCTGCCCTTTTATATGGGGCTCCTGCCTGCATTGGCGCCTTTTTCTGCCCACAAAGAAATCCCAACAGTCCTGATAGAGCTCCGTTGAGCTCACTAAGTCCCCTTGTCTCACTCACTCGTACTGTTTCTCCCACCACTGCAGGCTGGCCTTTTGTACTGGGACCATCTCTATATTGATACCTTTTTCTGCCCACAAAGAAATCCACAGCAGTCCTGAAAGCACTTTGGTGAGTTTGCTCACTCTCCCTCCCTCACTCGCTCTCTCATTCTGTTTCTCCCAATGCTGCAGGCTGCCCTTTTGTACTGGGCTCTTGTGTTGGGGCCTTTGTCTGTCCACAAACAAGTCTGCAGCAGTTCTGACAGAGCTCAGCTGAGCTCGGTCACTCCCCCCGTCACTCGGTTGATCTTAATCTGTCCCAAACACTGATTTCCCAGAGTGACCGTGCTATTGTCCGGCAGGAGTGCAAAAACATATTTTAGCCAGAATGTGAAAAATGACAGCTGTAGTGTTCGTAAGGAGTTGTGTAAAAATGCCACTGTTAAAAAATGTGGCGTGATAGTATTACAAATTTGCGAAGTTACAAGGATGCGTGGAAACAGTTCAACGCATGCTTGTAACACAGTCATGTTATGGAGTTTCGTCACCAAATTTTCAACATAGGGATTTTAGGACCTCTGCTCAAGAACAGTGCCACTGCCATTTTCTTAATCTGTCCTGAACACTGACTTCCCACAGTGACCACGTTATTCTGCGCCGGAACTGTGAAAACACATTTTGGTCAGGATGTGAAAAATGACAGCTGTACTGCTTATAAGAAGGTGTGAAAAAATGGCATTGTTGAAAATCTGTGTGACAATATTACAAATCTGCAAAGTTACAAGGGTGTGTGGAAAGTGTGCAATGCACACTTGTAACACAGTCAATTGATGGGCTATCTTCACCAAATTTTCAACATAGGCATTTTAGGACCTCTGCTCATGAACAGTATCATTGTCATTTTCTTAATCTGTCCTGAACAGTGATTTCCCACAGCGACCTCTCTATTCTGCGCTGGAAGTGCGAAAACACATTAGGGCCAGGATGGGAAAAATGACAGCTGCACTGTTCATAAGTAGGTCTGGGAAAATGGCAATGTGGAAAATCTGGAGTGAAAATATTATAAATTTGCGAAGTTACAAGCGTGCATGTCAACTGCGCAATGCACACTCGTAACACAGTCATTTTAAGGAGTATCTTTACCAAATTTTCAACATAGGCATTTTAGGACCCTCTACTCATGAACAGTGTCACTGTCATTTTCTTACTCTGTCCCGAACAGTGATTTCCCACAACGACCATGCTATTCTGCGCCGGAAGTGCGAAAACACATTTCAGCCAGGTTGTGAACAATGACAGCTGTACTGCTCACAAGGAGGTGTGACAAAATGCCAATGTGGAAACTCTGGCAACTGCGCAATGCACGCTCTTAAAACAGACATTTTTTGGATTTTTTCCACCAAATTTGCAACATAGGCTTTTTGAGAGCCCACCTCATGAACACTAGCACTGTCATTTGGTTAATCAGCCCCGAAGGGTGATTCCGCACAGTGACCGTGAAACCACCTTTTGGGGCCGATTGACGCCATGACAGTTCAAGAATTCGTGAGGAGAGGTCCCAAAAACCCCATGTTGAAAATTTGGTGAAAAAATTCCCCAAAAAGCCCGAGATATGTACTAAAGTTGGAAAAACCCTATTCATTCCATTATACAGCTTACCAGCATTTCCTCAGTTCGCGGTCGGCTTTGAAGAGTGCAGATGTGTTCCCGGTCCAGCGAAGATTGTTGCGCCAAGCTCTGGAGGTAAGTATGGGGTGAGGGGGATGTGAGGAGGCAGGGTGCACAGTGGGTGGGTGCAGGTTATGGGAGGGGTTCAGGGAGACTACAAGGACCGCTTCCTTTTTTAGGTAAAACAAAACAAGAAAACATTGCAGGACCTGTTTTCAGCTTTGCAGGGGTGCGGGCACACTGGTGGGCCTTGCAGTGTGCCACTGGACACTTGCTTTGGGGGCAGCTGTAGCTAATGGGGACCGGGGCACCCTTCGCAAATAACAAAGGGGCATGTGGCATGCTGGGGTGGGCTCCCAGTGTGCCACCTGAGTCTTGTTTTTGGAGAGGGGGCAGGTGTAGCCGATGGGGAATTGGGCACTCCCATTGGCAAACAACAAAAGGGGGGGTAAATATAGTTTGTGAATATGGTGGCAAGCCGCTGCCATGTTCACAAACAATATCACAGATCCTACATCCCGCCCTGCAATGACGGGTCACTCCCTTATTGCAGCGGATGGCTGACGCTGCAATGATGAGGTGGCCCCTGATTGCAGCGGCTGATTTTTTTAAAGTTGTGGCACGCTGGCTGAACTAGTGTCAGCAGCAGCGTGCCACGGCATTGGGGGATGGGGGACAAGCCTTTGCAGGTTGTGGGGGCATTGGGCACAACAGTGCTACACCTCCACAACCTGCTTGTGGAGAAAGCTGATGCAACATGTTTCTTGCGCATGCACGCAATCAACATAAAAACCATGAGGTGTTGCCACCCCCAAAAAAAGAAAGATAAAGATGCCTGCTGATGCAAGTGGAAGCAGGTACACCAACGTTTTTATAAAATCAAGGTGGTTATCAGTGTCCAAGTGGGGGACAAGGACTGGTTTAAGCAGGCCCATGAGATGTGGATTGAGCCAGGGAAGCCTAGGTTTGGTGACCAATACCATGGGAGTAAGTACAACAATTAAATGATTTGAAAAAAAAATTAGAAAATGTCTCCACTATGAATATTACTCATCTTGTATTATAATAATACAACAGCAGTAATAATAAGTGAAAAATAAAAATGTGTATTAGAAAATAATCCAAAAAGTACGTAACAAAGTACTTTCAATCTGATGTACAGTAGTGCACAGTCTCTAGTGTACATGTCTTAGTAACATTTTCATATTCAGTATTATGACAATTGCCATAGTAGTAAATAGTAAATAGCCATAAAGTAACAAGTAATGGCTAACAAATGAGAGGGTGTGCAGCTATAGAAAATTATAATATTTCAACTCCATTGTGAGGCACAACGCACATCCAAGTGCCTTCAAACATTTGTGAAGTACAGAACTGATGCTGTTGCCTCATACCTCACTGTGCCTTAACATCTACATTAGAATCCCTTAATGCACACCCTGTTGAGTCTTGACAATTATAATTACGGTAAGAAACTGATGCATATGCAGTACTGGCATTAAACTATTGCACTCTACAGTTCCTTGAAGTCGGTCATATGTATGGCATACCTTACAACAAACCTGGGCAATGTTATAATTTACCATTCCTGCACATCCACTCATGGCTAATTGCTTTCTTAATGCACAAGCCATATACATAGCTAGACACAAGTCCAAATAATGACTGACTTCATAGTCAAGTGCAGTCCATTACCTAATATATAATGCTGTACAGAGCATGTGGTGATCCTCTGATATACACACACCTTGTTGTGCATTCAATCACCCGAGGTGCATCTAATAACCACAACTACACAGCCTGTATTGTATCATCCATCTTATAATATGGCAATCAATATCTGTCCAAGCTTCAGGTTAGGAACATCGCGGGACAAAACATTGTGCAAAAAACATCGTAGGCATATCATTGTTGACTGCAATGTTGGCTAAACATTACAACACTGGCCAGCACTGCATTGGCAAATGGTACACAGTTCTGATGACAGGAGGGTCCCCATCCCACTGGCAGACCATCAGCCCCAGTAACCATAATGGTAGCCCTCCCTGGTGTGATGTCCATTCCCCTCACCGTCTCTGTTCGCCATCATCGATGTAGCGATGTACAATGAAGTACAAACTATCCTTGGAGTTTCTAGGACTCTCTTCATCGCTGGAGTCAGATCTCACCACCCCGCACTCCTCAATGAGGAGCAGACAACCAACACAGGCCTCCACTCACCACCATGGCTGGCCGCCTGACTAAGCAGAATGAATGAGCACACACACATGTCTATATGCACATTCATTCTACTTAGTCAGGTGGCCAGCCATGGCGGTGAGTGGAGGGCTGTGCTGGTCATCTACTCCTCATCAGAGGGAGTGCAGGGTAGTGGGGATCTGCCTCCAGGGATGGGGGTCCACTAGACACCTGGGATAGATTGTATTGCATTGGACATCATTACATCGATGTTGGCAATCGGTGACAGCAGGGGGGAGGGGGAGCGAACATCACACCAGGGAGAGGCTACCATTATGGTTACAGGGGCTGATATCCAGCCAGTGGGATGGGGGACCCTCCTGTCACCAGAATTGCATCCCATTTGCCTACACTGTACTGGCCAGCATTATAATAGTTAGCTGACATTGCAGTTAGTGATGATATGCCTATGATGTTTTTCTGCACGATGTTTTGTGCTTCTGCACTGAGGTTCTTTGTCTTTTTTTCCTTGAAAGAGCCTGAACTCACTATATGTCTTCATACCTTCTCTGTTTTCACAGAACATTTAGGCTTCACTGCCACACCACACAAATCACCCAGCTGGAGCCAGTCCCAGCAGATCAGGTGGAGGGGAATCCTGTGGCTCCTGATGAGGAGATGCCATTTGCCGAGCCTGCTGGTAAGTAACAACTAGAGAATAACACTCAACATTATTAATTAGACATTCTGTAAACAAACAGGTACAGTATTATCATGTCTTATATTAGTAGCAGCTTTTCCATGATGCAGCTCAGATAGAGGCATTTCAGGAGGAGTGGGAATGAAGGGTAGTATGATAAGCAGCATTGTGTATTTCATTAACTACCTAGCCAACAGAACCAGTGCAGTCCAGTACCCACCACCACAAAAAGCTTCTATAGGAAGGCCTTATTTCTAAGTACCATTTTTTTATCTTTGTTTGCACACATGCACAAGAAACATTATGTGGCTGCTTAGGAGAGAAGTGGTTGTGAAGGTGCGGCACTGTAACGGCCAATGCCAACACTGCATTATTGGGCTTGGCAGTGCTCAACCAATGCAGACCCACTGTCCTGATGACACTGGTTCTGCAGAGTGCCACCAACTTGTAATGATTTCATTGCTGCAATCACGGGCTGTCTCGTCATTGCAGCATCAGCCATTCCACTGCAATGAGGAAGCGACCCATCTGGTGTAACATTTCGTCAACGAGGCGTTGGCTATGCCGCCTCTGAGCCCCATGAAAGCCGACGGGGGGTGCCCAGTCCTCCTGTCAGCATGCCTCCAATCCAGTTCATTTGCCAGTGGAGGAACCCACTGCCCATCGGCATAATGCCCTCTACCATTTGTTGTGTGCTGAGGGGGGTGCCCCCCAAACAGTCCTTCTTTGCTGACTGGGGACACAATCCCCATCGGCTTCAGTCCCCTCTCTCCCAAAATGCAGGTGGCACACTGGGAGGCCACCCAGTGTGCAAAACAAACCTGAAAAGAAAACCTTCCTGCGACGCTCTTTTTTCTCTCCTCTGAAACAAAAAATCGGTCCCTCGAGTGTCATGTGCCCTCCCCAACCCGCAGCCACCCTCTGAGCACCTGCCTCTCCACGACTCCCCCCAACCCATACTTTACCTCTGGAGCCCAGCGATGATCTTTGGTTGACTGGGAACACGCTACACTCTTCAAAGCCGACTGCAAACTGAAGAAATGCTGGTAAGCTGTATAATAGCATAAATAGGGTTGTTTCCAACTTTGGTGCATATCTCGGCATTTTGGGAATTTTGGCAACAAATTTTCAACATGGGGTTATTGGGAACCCTCCTCATGAATTCAATCATTGTCATGGCATTATTCAGCCCTGAAAGGTGATTTTGTGGTCACTGCATGGAATCACCTTTCAGGACTGATTAATGAAACGACAATGCCAGTGTTCATGAGGTGGGCTCTCAAAAAGCCTATGTTGCATATTTGGTGAAAAAATCCAAAAAATGGCTGTTTTAGGAGCGTGCATTGTGCAGTTTCAAGGCACGCTACTAACTTCTCGAATCTGTAATATTTTCACTCCAGATTTTCAACCTTGGCATTTTTCCACACCTCCTTATGAACAGTACAGCTGTCATTTTACACATACTGGCTGAAATGTGTTTTTGCACTTCTGGCACAGAATAGCACAGTCACTGTGGAAAATCAGTTTTTGGGACAGATTAAAAAAATGACAGTGACACTGTTCATGAGCAGAGATCCTAAAATGCCTATATTAAAAATTTGGTGATGAAAGTCCATAAAATGACTGTTACAAGAGTGCGTTGTGCAGTTTCCACGCACCCTTGTAACTTCCCAAATTTGTAATATTTTCATGCCAGATGTTCAACACTGGCATTTTTTCACACCTCCTTATGAACAGTACAGCTGTCATTTTTCACATCCTGGCTGAAATGTGTTTTCACACTTCCGGTGCAGAATAGTGCGGTCACTGTGAGAAATCAGTGTTTGGGACAGATTAAGAACGAGCGAGTGAGGGAGGGGGAGTGAGCAAGCTCAATGAAGCTTTGTCAGGACTGCTGTGGATTTCTTTGTGGGCAGAAAAAGGTGCCAACACAGGCAGGAGCCCAGCACAAAAGGGCAGCCTGCAGCACCGGGGGAAACAGAATGAACAAGTGAGAGAGAGGGAGGGAGTGAGTGAGTTCAACAGAACTCTGTCATCATGACTGCTGTGGATTTCTTTGTGGGGAGAAAAAGGCACCAACACAGGCAGGAGCCCAGTACAAAAGGGCAGCCTGCAGTGCCGGGAGAAACAGAATGAGAGAGTGAGAGGGGGGGAGTGAGCGAGCTCCACGGAGCTCTGTCGGGACTGCTGCAGATTTCTTTGTGGCAGAAAAAGGCACTAACACAGGCAGGAGCCCTTTCGAAAAGAGCAACCTGCAGTGCAATGAGAAACAGAATGAGCGAGTAAGAGAGGGGGAGTGAGCGAGTTCAATGGAGCTCTGTCGGGACTGTTGCGTATTTCTTTGTTAGCAGAAAAAGGCACCAATGCAGGCAGTAGCACAGTACAAAAGGGCAGCCTGCAGTGCTAGAAGATATAGAACGAGTGAGAGAGGGGGAGTGAATGAGCTCAACAGAGCTCTGTTGGGACTTTAGAGTTGCCCACCCTACCGCCCAGGGTCCTGTGTGGTCCTATATTACAGCAGGGTCTCTGGGTGGAGACAAAGCAATGATTGGATACTTTTAGGATTGCTGTAATAATACAGATTTAGTTGTTCTGTTTATTTCTCTAACTGGGCTAAGTACTGAGCTATCTTGTTATGATTGCTGTAATAATACATATTTATGTGTTCTGTTTATTTCTCTAACTGAGCTGAGTAATACTTGGAATGCTATAGGATTTCTAACTGGGCTAAGTGAAACTATATGAGGGCCGAGAACAAAAAGTATGGGTGCTGCAAGGTGAAAAACAGACAAGGATGCTTTAAGATTGCTGCAGTAATACAGTATCGAAAGGATGAGATTTGCGACTGAATTAACCTGGCCGGCAAGGGGACAGTAGGGGGACTAGTGTGGGGGGCACAGGAATTTGAGTAAACAGGGGCCTAACAGTTGTAGTAGGGTACAGAAACCGGGAGTAAGAGCCTGTAACATAAGATGGGGGCCAAAATGGGGCAGGTGCCACATGTCAATAGGGCGGGCTTCTTTGGAAGGGTGGTGGGGTGTACAGAGTGTGGGTCCACCATGATCCTGGACTGGGCTTGGAGGATGGGGTGTTGTATGGTCTGTAGACAACTGACTAGTTTGATAGAGGAACTGTGGAGGTTAGAGAGGAGTCTAAGTGGCAGGGCAGATGAGTATGGTAGGCATCCTGGCTGGAGGAAGGGGAAATGGGGGATAGCAAGGGGGGGATGGGGGAAGAAAACCTAGGGACTGAAACTGACCCCATTATCAGAGGCACTAGCAGAAAAGAAAGGAGAAGGGAAGGGGTGCCCAAGGTGATGGAGGGCCTCCTGATGGGGGAGGAAGAGACCACGAGGAGTACCAGGGGAGACCGCAGATGACTGCAGGTAGGGAGAGACCAGGGATGGTATCGGGGGGGGACAAGGAGGGGAACAAGAAGGAGGGAGGGAACCGGTAGGGGGAAGAGATGTAGAAGGGGTATCGACTAGGAATAGATTCGAGCCTCTGCTATGTGAGAGAGAGGGGGAGCAGGAACATACTGAAGGGGGGAGGAAAAGCGGGGCATGACAGGGATGGCAACAGGTAGGGGAAGAGATAGCAGGACGAAGGGACAAGGGGGGCTAGTAAGGAAGGGGGTGACTGGAGGAGAGAAGGCTATGGGAAGAGGGAAGGATGGAGGGGCATCACTATTGGGACTCGAATGGAATGGGGGCTGTAAATCGACACCAACGGGGATAGGAGAGGGGTTTGAAATCAACAGTGGAGGAGGGGGGGTCAACATGGGAAGCCCAGTAGGAAGCAGTCAGGCTGGGAAGGGGTTAAAGGGGGATGGGAGGAATAAGGCAGAGAAAAGGGGTGAGGCAGAAGTTGGGGGTGCAGATACAGAAGTCACAGAGGGTGCAGCTGGTGGGGTTAAGGGGCAGGCAAGAACGAATACTGGTGTGGAGGAAGGGGCATTAGAAGGAAAGGGGTAAGGGACCGGGGGTCTACTCATCCTGGGGGATTCGATACTGAAAGGGGTGAGATAGGGCGGAACGGGGGAAAGGCACAGCCATATTTGAGTTGAAGTTATCCCCAGGTTGACTGCAGGAGGGGCAGGGCAGGCACTGCTCAAGTGTGCAGCAAGGGGGAGGCAGAAATCTCATATAGTGTTGCATGTGGGTACAAATGACTTGGAGGGGGGAGACTGTGAAAGTAGTGAGGGGGAGGTTTGAGGAGTTGGGCAGGCAGTGTGAGGGCTTGGGGAGTCAGTGGCATTCTCGGAGGTACTCCCAGTACCATGTGAAAGCATGGGGAGGAAAGGTTAGGATCGAGGAGTTCAACGAGTGGCTGAGGGATTGCTGCCACACCAAAAATTATGGGTTAGTAACTAACTGGGGTAGAGTCTGGGGGAATAGTGACTTGTACGCAGGGGACAGGCTACACTTGAGTATGGAGGGTAGTAGTAAAGGTGGGATTAGATGGGTCTATCTACACTAAAGTGGATTTAGGCCCAGCGGTGCTGAGGGTTGAGGTGCTGGATGCCACACTTCGTGCCATGATGGCGACCCGGGTTTGGGAATGGACTCAGGCCGCCGGGGGCTGGCTGGGGAGAGGAAGGATTGAGCATCCCATGACTGCTCTCTTTCCTCTGGGGTGGGTGGGTGTATAGCATCGCACTGCAGCAGCAGCTGGTGGAGGCCAGTTGCACTGCAGTTGCATGCTCCAGAGGGGGGAGTGCAATGGGCGTCGGCACTACATGTCTTTGACACCATTGCATGTCCAGCTCCCAGGGAGAAAATGGAAGTGGAAAACAGTGGGGCGATCTCACCTGCTGATGGGCATGCCCTGCACCTCCGGACATGAGAGTGGCGTGCCCCCAGGGGTACGGCCGACCCTTGGTGGAAAGCAAGTTTCTCTTGCACACACAACCTGGTCCGGGGGTGCAGGAGCCAGTGGCCTGAGGCTGCTAGGGCCCGCTCTGCTAGAGGAGAAATAGTGACATAATAAAAAAAAAAACTAAGGTGGATTTAAACTAGTGGTGGGGGGTAGCCAAAAGACTGAGGTTGGTAGAAAGGTCCGGACAGAGGAGCCTAATGAGCTCACCCCCTAGATATAGGTAAAGGCAGAGGTGTAGTAACCCTGGGAAAGGGCAGGCAGAGTGGTCTAAGTGTAATACAGAAGGCACTACCACCTGGTAAGAATAAGGAGGAGAAAGGGTGCGGCCTACCGGGAGGAGGGACACAGGCCAAGGAGAAGAGTGAGGAGAAGGAGGGGTAAGGGTGGAAGGTGATCTTTCTTAACGCAAGAAGCCTGGGAAACAAAATTGCAGAACTTCAGGTGCTCCTTTCAGAGGGGAAGGTGGACATTGCTACAGTGACAGAGACTTGGCTACAGAGTACGATGACTGGGACTTGGCAATACAGGATATACAGGAGGGACCTGGGAGGTTGGGGGTGGGGTTGCACTCTATGTGAGGGAAGGTATCAAATGCATAAGGGATGAGGGAGAAAAGGAGTGGACAGAGGCGCTCTGGGTGCAACTCCTGGACTCCAAGGGCGTAAAGCTGAGGCTGGGAGTGGTGTATAGACCACCAGCCCAATCCGAGGAACTGGATGGGGAGTTGGCAGTGCAGATAAGGAGGGTGTGTAGAATGGGGATAGTGGTGAGAGTGTGGGATTTTAACCTACCAGTGGCTGACTGGAGCACCCAGGCCACTAGCAGTACCAGGGAACAAGTGCTTCTTGATGCATTCCAGGATGGCCTTCTGATGCATTTGGTAAGTGGGCCTACGAGGCCTACAAGACTCTGGACCTAATACTGACAAATGGGGAGGCGGTGAGGGAGGTAAGAGTGGATGACCCGCTAGTGAGTAGTGACCACCAAACAGTGTGGCTCGTTCTCGTGCTGGGCAGGGAGACAGGAATCATGGGCACTAAGGTGATGGACTTTAGTAGGGTGGACTTTGGGAGGATGTGAGCAATACTGCAAGGGAGACTCCAGGATATAAGGCCAGGATGGATGGCAGCACAAAGGTGGGGGAGTCATAAAACTGGGCCTAAAGAGGCCACAGTAGCCTGCACCAGGGCCAGGAGTAAGAAGAGCAGAGCCAAGAAACCATGCTGGCTGAACAAGGAAATGCTGCAAGGGGTGAGGGCAAAGAGGGCTGCATACCAGAAGTACAGGAGAAAAGGGAAGGGAGAGGATAAGGAGGCTTATGGGAGTTGGTCAAGGGAGGTGGCCAGGAGGGTGAAAAAGCTATGGCCTCCAGGGAATTAAGGTTAGCAGAGGGCATAAGGGGAAGGGAAAAGGACTTTTTTAGGTATGTCTGGGAAAAGAGGAAGTGCAAGGAACATATTGTGAGTATAATGCGGGGAGGGGATTGGGTGGAAAAGGGGTAGGATCAAGCGGAAATTCTAAATGAGTACTTCTGCTCCATTTTCACTAAGGAGAGGGATGGTCCACTACTAGCATGGGCTGGGGTTGGGGAAAGGGGGGGGAGGATGTGACGAACAAAGTGATCACAGGGAGTAGGGTGCTAGAGGGGCTGAGAGCAGTAAGGGTGGACAAGGCTCCAGGTCCTGATGGCATCCACCCCAGGGTGCTGAGGGAGATGACGGAGCTGTTGGCTGAGCCACTGGCAGATCTGTTCAATACCTCCCTGGAAATGTGGTGTGTGCCCCAGGACTGGAGGGTGGCCCATGTGGTGCCCATACACAACAGTGGGCCTAGGGAAGAGCCAGAAAATTATTCGCTGGTCAGTCTCACATCCATAGTGGGTAAGCTTATGGAGGTGATACTGAAAGAGAGGCTGGTGGCATTCCTAGAGACTAATGGCCTCCAAGATGGGCGGCAACATGGGTTCATCTCTGGGAGATCTTGTCAAACCAATCTAATAGAGTATTATGACTGGGTGACAAGGGAGTTGGATAGGGGCAATGCAGTACATGTCCTGTACTTGGAATTCAGTAAGGCCTTTGATACAGTGCCTCATGGGAGACTGGGGGAGAAGCTGATGGCAGTGGGGGTCGGAAAAAAGCTGACTAAATGGATAGAGAACTGATTACTGGGGAGGGTGCAGAGAGTGCAGAGGGTGGTGATGGGGAGATTTTGGCACCCAGAGCAGTGACAAGCGGGGTGCCACAGGGGTCACTGCTGGACCCAGTGCTATTTGGGCTCTTTATCTCTGATATAGCACATGGGCTGGAGAGCAGGGTTAGTCTGTTTACACATTATACCAAATTGGGGGCGGTGGTGGACAAAGAGGATGGATGGGAAAAACTGCAGGGGGACCTAACCAAACTAGAGACATGGTCGGTGGAGTGGAAGCTAGGATTCAACACAAAGAACTGTAAGGTGATACACTTTGGGGCTAAGAACCAGAAGAGGGACTATTGGTTGGGGGGGTGAGGTTGGGGATCACAGAAGAGGAGAAGGACCTAGGAGTGTTGGTAACTGGGACAGTGAACAACTAGGCCCAGTGCAGGAGAGCAGCAGTGAAGGCAAACAGGATGCTGGGCTGCATCGCACGGGGGTTCTCATCCTGACACAGGGATGTGATCCAACCTCTCCAAAGATCATTGGTCAGACCGCACCTGGAGTACTGCGTGCAATACTGGAGGCCATACCTGAGGAGAGATATAAAGTTACTGGAAGGGGATGCAAAGGAGGGCAACAAAAATGTTAGGGGATGGAAGGAAAGGAATATGAAGTTAGGCTGAAGGAGCTGAACATGTATACACTGGACGAGAGGAGGGATAGAGGGATATGACTGAAGCATTTAAATACCTGAGGGGGGGTAAATAAACCTAGCACTGAGGGGGTGTTTAAACTGAGAAGTGGAAGAGAGATGAGCAGGCATGGACTAAGGCTGGTAGGGGGACATTTCAAGAGGGAAATGAGGAGGCACTACTTCACTGAGAGGGTGGTGTCTAGTTGGAATGCACTGCCATAGGGGTGGTAACATGTAGGACAGTCAATAACTTTAAGAAGGAGTGGGATAAAGCAACAGTCAGGGGGGCATGGGCTGGGACAAGCAGGGGAGGAACTGAGGGGGAGGAGACTGGGGCAGCTGCAATCTAGGGTGCTAGCTGCACACTAGGGCAGACTTAGATAGTCCAATCGGTCAGTTCTGCTGACAGATTCGTATGTTCATATGTATGTTCATATGTAAAATCACAGTGACTCTGTTCATGAGCAGAGGTCCTAAAATGCCTATGTTGAAAATTTGATGATGAACATTCATAAAATGACTGTTACAAGTGTGCATTATGCAGTTTCCACGCACCCTCAGAACTTCACAAATTTGTAGCATTTCCACTCCAGATTTTCAACATTGGCATTTTTTCACACCTCCTTATGAACAGTACAGCTGTCACTTTTCACATCCTGCCCAAAATATGCATTTAAACATCTGGCACAGAATAGCGTGGTTGCTGTGGGAAATCAATGTTCAGGACATATTAAGAAAATCACAGTGACAGTGTTCATGAGGAGAGGTCACAAAATGCCTATGTTGAAAATTTGGTGAAATAATTCCATTAAATGACTGTGTTACACACATGTGTTGTGCAGTTTCCACGTACGCTCAGATGTTTGACCATTTGTAATATTTTCACTACAGATTTTCAAAATTGCCATCTCTTCACACCTCCCTATGAATGGTACAGTTGTCATTCTTCATATCCTGCCTGATCTGTGTTTTTGTACATCTGGCGCACAACGGCACGGTCGCTGTAGCAACTCAAAGTTCAGGACACATTGACAAAATCACAGTGCCACTGTTCATGAGAAGAGGTCCCAAATGCTTTCATGAAGTGGGGGGTCTCAAAAAGGCCATGTTGAAAATTTGTAGTGCAAATACCAACAAACGCCCAGGGCGTTAGGGTTTCTAACCATAACGTCCCACCCTGTAAAGACTGACAGGCATCAGGGGTGTGCCTTTGAATTGCCTACTGCAATGCTCATGCCATTCCACCCTCCCACCCTGCAGCCAGTGACAGGTATTGAGGTGTCCCTTGCACTCTTCGGCCCCAGAGTTCACCACCTTCTCCTATATTGCACCCATTTCAGCCAATGTCTTTATGGAGTGGGGTGACTGTAAAGCCAAACACCCGAAGACACACCTCACTTGTCAGTGTCTGCAGGATAGGGTGAGGTGAAATGGCATGAACGTTATGGGAGACAACCCAAATGTATACCCCAATGCCTGTCCATCTCTGCAGGGTGGAGGTTGGGTTGGCATGAAGTTCAAAACTTCACTGTCATTCCTACTCTACATCTGTCTACCTTCTGCATTTCCAATGATAATACCAGCAAGCAAACATTCAGCATTGACAAATGCTTGTTTCAATAAGTGACACAAAATATGCCTGTATTATCATAGTGCTAAAGGTTGTGTATATAAATTTTTTTGCTATATTATCGAAAATCAGAACATAGTACATGTCTCATATAACACATGTCCACCACAGTAACACATATAACCATAGGCTGAATACCAAAGAATATATATATTTTTTTGATAGACTGGTAAAGTCTGACTACATGACTTTTGTTTATCTATTACAGAAGATCAAAGTATAGGTGTCTGATATGACAGCACTAAATAATTGAGCTGTCAGATAATAGAAAACAGCCAAAATACTTTTTTGTCATGCTTCAGGATAACTATACGCATTACTAGATATTAACATTAGTCAATATTAGGAATACCTGTTCAAGTACAATACAGTGTAATACTCAATATGAGACAGGTTACCTCAGAACAATACAATATCTATTTATTAACATAATACTAAAGTATGTCCTTTTCTTTTGTTTGTGTATTACAGATCAATCAACACTCAGAGAGGGCACCAGAGGTGCCACAGAATAAGGTACGGAGGGAGGTATCCAGCAAGACCAAGCTCCCTGTGTGTCCCAAGGTGAGGCACCACTTTATGCTGGTGGCTCTGGGACACAACATCAGCCCGAAGAAGAATCCCAGCCTGGTCCATCCAGTGTATCTGGTACTGCAGCGGGAAACAATGTGCACACAGTGCAACATAAGTAAAAACCACTTCCTTAAAATATTGTTTCATAATAATCACCTTTTTTCTCCATTTCATGTGTTTTTTTTTTATTTTCATCACTGCTAGTATTAGGTTCTACTTATGTTCAAGTTGCCTACACAAAGACACATACGTAACCCTACATTGCAATACCACACAGCAGGAATCCAATGTGCACCCACCAACATTCACAAAATGTGCACAATGTAGTTGTGTCCATGATCTCCCCTTACCAGCTACACACACACACACACACACACACACACACACACACACACACATATATGGGTACTGTAGGGGGACATCCATCTCCACACTGCTCAGCATACAAAAAAGGTACACAGTACAGTGCACAACCCTAAACAACTTCCAGCAGGAGCAAGCCTGCCATAACTTTACTGCACCCCCACCCCCAGCAAACTTGCCCACTTGCTATGCACAGCAGGAGATGCACAGCATCCACACACATACAAAGCATACACACTCCAGCGGACATGTCAGTACTGCAACAGGGCTATAAAACGCCACTACTTGGAATGCCAGCACACTATGATATAGCACGTCTCAGACTGGTACCATACTACAACATAGTTACCACTACCATTTATCTTTGTAGCTACCTCTGTACAGGATGAGGCAGGATACCACTCACACAGATACCCAGCCCTACCATGCAGCTACGTGCCTACAGCATCACAGCTGAGGGATTCCACATGCCAACATTGCCCCTGCCCCTCCACCTCTTGATACCCCACAGCAGCTACATACTCAATAGATCCTCTGTGCATCCCTCCCTGCACACAGTATCCTGCAACATCCTGCACTGCAGAACCAACACTGATACATAACAGTAAAAGAGACTGTAACCACAACCTTACAGTACAGTACCAGGCTGTCCAATATCATTGAGTGCTTGCTTTCCAAATAACAGTCTCATCAAAGTTGTAACAGCAGCAGATTATACATTTATATTAATCATTAACAAAGTTATTTCTGTACAGCACTGTTTTCTTCCAGGAGTTAAATTGTTTCTTGTTGTACGTAGAAGTAATACCATACAAATGTGTTATGTGACTGTAGTGTACTGATGGTCCTGTCCACATCAGACCACAATTACACATCATGTAGTAGAGTAGCTGCCTGACAAAATATCTTCAAGATTATGAACAAATAATAGATGTATAGCAATCATTGAGAAAGTTGTGTAGGTGCAGTGCTGTTTTCTTCCAAGAGGTAAAATGTTACTTGTTCTACCTAGAAACCATACCGTGTCAATGTGTTATAGGGTATGAGCAGATGATAGATCTATAACAATCATTTAAACGTTGTGTAGGTGCAGTGCTGTTTTCTTCCAGGACTTAAAATGTTACTTGTTCTACATAGAAGTCTTACCATGTTAAACTGTTATGTGATTCTACAGTACAGATGATCCTGTCCATATCAGGCCACAGTGACACATCATACACTAGACCAGCTGTATCAGAAAATCTCTGCAAAGTTATGAGATACGGAAACAACTGCTGCTGTAGAATTATTGCCAGATAATAGCCAGTCACTCAAGATTTTAAATAAAGTTAGCAGTGGCAATCTTACTTGTAATAATATGTAACACTCATAAATACAGGACATGTCCCTAACTACATACTTTGATTTCTCTTTCCATAGATCTGGCTCCCTAGTGCCAACACACAGTTGCTGCTGAGATAGGTAAATCATCTGCTTTCTTAAAGAGACAGTATGTGTAAATACAATGTTAAAAGTACATCACTACTAAAGAATACTAAGCAGCACGTAAACATTTTAACAGTAGTATACATATCCACAATACAAATTTATTTTCAGAGTAAAATAACTGTTTGTCATGCAGCAAAAAATAAAGCTGTACTGTGATTTCTTACTGCCTGCATAGTAGTGCATTCCCCACAGTTCCAGAAAGCATAAGAAACTTTGCATGCACCTATCTACCTCGTTACAGTGTAGAGACAATACAAGACTTTGCACAGACCCAGTACTTCATTTAAGCAATAATGCCTGACAGGGTGTGTGTCGTGCTGGGATAACGTCATTCCTTAGGTGACTGTGCACGAGGCCGTAGGCCGAGTATGTCCAACACTTGAGAAGTACAATTATCCACACGATACACACCCTGGAGGACATTGTTGCTATTATAGAATGGCTTTTTGTTGTATACAGAATTAAAAAAAAATCATTTTAAAGATGTCTTAGTTAGTGTGGAAAAATATTTTTGTTTCATAGAAGAAGATGCAAATAAAGAAGATGCAACTCCTAACATGATCAGTCAAGAGGTTCTCAGTACTGAGACTAGACCCGTGATGTTATACTGGAATAACATCACTGTGCCAGGCACATACTGACCAATCAAAGCCCCAGATTCTTTCCTTGCCATTGTATAATACAGTATCATAATGATATTTCATGTCTTCTGTTTTCTTTGGATTTCACTATTTCTTATGGTAAACAAGTATCAATTTTAAAACTTAATGTTTTTTCACAGTTGAAGTCTCTACAACAGGGTATTTATGTTTTTCTGTGTGTCATATACATCACCACAGAAGTGCTGCTGGTGCTATAATGTAACACCTATCGGGCTGTCCCCACCCCTCACAACACAACTTACACGCACAACTTTGTAGCATACCTCCAAGTCCAGACCTTCATAGAATCATATAATGATAGAAATTTGACGGCAGAAAAGGACCCCAATGGCCCATTAAGTCTGCCCCTTCCTCCCCCCCTACTCATCTCCTTTTCTATGGGCCTTCCCCTTCCCTCCCGCTTACCAACCCTGTGTGTCTGTCCCATGCCTTGTTGAATCTCTCCACCATTTCAGCTCCCACCACCTCCTCTGGTAGTTTGTTCCAGGCCTCCACCATCCTCTCCATGAAGAATTGGCCCATCACATTGCCTCTATATCTTCCTCCCTCCAATCTTAGGTTATGCCTTTTTAGCCCCCTCCTTCCTTTTAAATAAGCTCCCCACCTTAACCTTATTGATCCCCTTTATGTACTTAAAAGTTTCAATCATGTCCCCTCTCTCCCTATTGGTCTCCAATGGGTACAGATCCAATTCCCTACACCTCTGCTCATATAGCTTCCCTTGCATACCATGCACCATCTTGGCTGCCCTTCTCTGAAGCCTCTGTATCCTATCTATGTCCTTGCGTAGGTGTGGTCTCCAGAACTGGACCCCATACTCCAGGTGCGGCCTCACCATGGCTTTGTAAAGAAGCATCAATACTTCCCTCCTTCTGCTAGTTATGCCCCTCCCAATGCATGCCAACATTCTATTTGCCTTCCCCACAGCTTTGCTGCATTGGCTACCTACCTTAAGGTTGCTTGATATTATAATCCCCAGATCCCTCTCCTGCTCTGTTTTTTAGATTTCCTCCCTCCCTAGAGTGTAAGAACTTGTGCCTGCTACCACTATCTTAGATTGCTACAACCTCCACTCTGCATGGCTTGCACCTAAGCAACATTATATAGTGCATGGAAAACCAGTGGTGACAGTGTCATTCACATAAAGTAGAAATATTAAACATCAACATTCACAGCTCCTAACAAAGCACACAGTAATTGTAGTCCTTGTCGCATTCTATCAATATGGCTACTGTCTATAATAAATTGTACAAGTGTATTGAACTGTACTCATGTGGACAAACTTGATCTGAAATGAATGACAGAACGTAACTGAAATTCTTATTTGAAGAAAACGTTACAGGTGTCTTCAAAATCTCCTTACCAGCTGTCAAGGAACAATATTATACCATGGCTTTGCAATACTACTTCTCTCCTGCACCAGCAGAAGAGACAATACCCTTTTCTTTGTTTGGAAATATATTCTTCTAACTTACAGGTGTCCAACATACTGCATTCCATTTACAGAAATATTTATCATTACAGGTAAGCAAGTCACCAGATGGTGCTCTAAGGCACAAGATGAATAGTAGCAAAAAACCAAAACTTCTTCAACTCCAGATTTGTTAGCTCCATCACAACCTTATTACTACTCATTTTCTCCACAAAGCAGTGCATACAGGAACAAGAAATCCTAGCAGTATTTTCAGTACACACAGTATGGTGCCTTCAAATACAAGAAGTATGGCATCAAAAGACAATAACATGTTTACGTCTAGGTTTAGAAGCTCCATCATCACACTCTTAATACTAGTCATTCTCTCTACAGTCTAGTGCAGACAAGAACAAAAAATCCTAACAATTTTTCCAGTATAGACAGCAGAATATGCAAAGTATAGTTATGTATCTTCTTTTTATTTCTACTGTAGCATCTCACACAGTGATCCAGGCACTGAGGGAGGACCTCCGTCACTTAACCAGTACTGTGACAGAGGGGTTCAAGAGTCTCGCCGAGTGTGTCATGATGGTACTAGGAAACCAAAAGGAAATCTTAAATACCATGTACCATTGCAACAGACTTGAGTGGCAGACTTATGAGGACCTCTGTGGCCTCCAGAGTAACAGTGCTGTCCTAATCCATAGCATAGGAGAGATCACTCAGAACCACAAGGACAGCATAGCAGCTCAGAAGACCACTCTTGAGTTGCTGCATGGTGCAGACAAGTAACTGTGTGGTACAAAAGATGCAGCATATGACACAAACTGCATACTTAAAACTACTCATTGTCTGCAAAGTGCAAGGCTTACAAGAACAACAAATCCTGACAGGTATTCCAGCACACACAACAAATCATACAAAGTATAGTAATGTATTTTCTTTGATTTTCTACTGTGGCAACCACAGCAGCAATCCAGGCACTGAGGGAGGACCTCTAGCACTTCACTAGCACCGTGGCAGAGGGCTTCAAATGTCTTGCTGAGTCTGTCGTGATGGTGCTGGACATCCAAAAGGAAATATTAAATACCATGCATCATTGTGACAGACTTAAGCGGCAGACTCACAAGGCCCTCTGTGGCTTCCAGAGCAGCAACACTGTCCTCACTTGTAAAATAAGACAGCTCACTCAGAACCATGATGACAGCATAGCAGCTCAGGAGACCACTCGCTAGCTGCTGTGAGGAGTGCTGGAGGAACTGTGCAGGACAAAAGAAGCAATCTACAACACAAACTGCATACTGCTGCAGCAGTAAGACCAGGTCTTCTCTGAGGAAGCTCTTCAGGACCCATAGGATTCTCCATCATGGCCCCCTCCTCAATCACAACCTCAAGAGAAGGGTGTGTGATTTCACCTGATCAAAGTTCCCAACATGGACACTGCGAGTGAGCACCTGCTTCCACTTGCTGTCTCATTCAGGAAAAGTGTGGCATCCCACATCATTGTGTCAAAGGGCGGGTACCTTGTCATCCCACCCTCTCCCATAAAAAAACAAAGAACATTAGTTTTAAAAACAGTCTCGGTTGGAATAAAAAGAAAATGCAAAAGACATTTTTATAGACTTTATACTTAAAAAAAAATATTTTATTTTCATTTACATTTATTTCTGTTTTTTTATTTAAATATTCAATATGTAACCAACTAGTCACCTGGGGTTACTAGAATTCCATCAGTATTAGACCAGGTAGGTCTCTGGGCAGCCCCAGCAGGTTTTAAACTCTCTACAAAACATTATCTCATTGTTTACCTAGTTCAGCTGGGCAGAGAATGAGTGATGTCATCTGGAACTGTGGCAGCAGCATAATCCCTTCTGGCTCAGCTGCAGGGAAGCAGTTTAGAATCTTGTGGAGTTCCAGATTAGAGAGTGAAGGAGAAGGAGCACTCTATGACTGCAGAGGGCTAGGGGTGCCTGCCAGCCTCACTTGGCTGGGTGAAGGACCTCTGTTCATCATTTTTCTCACCCTCATGTGGGGAACAACAGTATTTCCTAAAGAAGTGTTGGAGACCTGTGTCAGTGAAGCCCCAGTGGGTTCACCTTCTTTCAAAAGTGGAAAGGGACTGAGAAATCAATGGCTCTAAGGGACAACCCCCTGATGGACTGAAGATTGTCACAGTTGCCCAGAGAAAAGGGACTGAGAGAGTTTCTTTTAAAGCTATGGACTTTGAGGAAGAGATGTTTCCTACAGTGTTGGCAAATGCCTGTAACAAGGGAATATCAAATTGTGAGTGCATTGAGCATTTAAGAGAGACTTTTTGGATTGACTGTGCCATACACTGGCTAGATTACATTCACTCAGGACCCTGTTCACTACAAATATGTGATGTTAAAGTATACTGAAGAAAAGGATGCCTTTAGCAATCCAGTGGGGTTGAAAGATTCAGTTTGGTGTGTCCTAAAGTAAAGGCAGAGTCTGACTGGAGCTAGGTTGCCAGATTGACACAGTTTTCTGAAGATGTTAACAATGGTCCATCTCATCAGGAGAGTCAATTTAAGTGCTTGGCAGTTCCCACTATATATACACTTGGTCAGAAATCCAGAGATCCCTAAGCAAAGGGGTGGATTGTTCATGTTTTGGAAAAGGCTCATACTGGAATGTACAGTACTGATTGTGTTTCTGTGTGGAAAATATCTTTCTTCTACTGCAAAAGTTGTCTCATCTGTCCTGGACAGTTTTAAACCTTGGTGGACCACCCTAGTAATGCTTAACATCTTGTCAGAAATAAAGCGATACAATACAATCCCAAATTTATGGTTGTGGTCAGTCTATCTGTGAGTCTGAATGAAATGTTAGGGCCCCCCTGAGATAGGAGACACAGCATAGCCCTGGCACCCCTCTCCCAGACTTGGAGTAAATATAAATTTAATTGTGTGCTTTAACCCCCCCCCGATCTCTTAGATGCCTGAGACGTGAATTTACCCTAATGCCAGGGGTGATACTGATTTTCTGCCAACTTGCGGTTTGTTGCCTTGTCTGAGTAACAAGAAGGGGGGTCCTGGTTGTAAGATGCTACTCTTGACCAGGGTAAGGGTTGCATATATTTGTATTTTATTTTATATTATTTTGTACTTTTAATTATTATTTCTTTGCAAAATTATTTTTATAATGAAACTTGGTGTGTCGCCTGTTTATTTCTAGCTTTATTAACTTAAGCGACTTATGCATTGTTACAGCTCAAATGTGGGATTGTTGACATGCCAGTGTGTTATAGAAATACCCACAAGTCCACTCTATGGCAGTGCTTGGGAAGGCGCTTGCATGCTGGGCACCATGGGTGGGTCACCGCATAAGGAGGGAAGGTGGAACACACATGGGTGATAGGAATGGTTGCACCACCACCCACCAGAGTTGTGCAGCCATGCTAGTGTTCTGGGAAGGCATCCGGAGGCAGTTCAATTGTGAGACTTGCCATGCCACTGTTTCTGGGGGGACAACAGCAAGTCCACTTCCATTGAAGATTCATGGGAAGAGGCCTGCATGCTGGCCACCATGGGTGGGGAAGTACATTGGGAGGGCTGGTGGGAGACAGAAGTGGTTGCACCAGCACCCCAGTGGGGCTCTATGAATTACACTACCATGCCAGTTTTCTAGGCAGGGTGCCCGGATGTCCACTAGCATGCCAGTGTATTGGGGGCACCCACAACTCCATTGCCATGGCTGTGCCTTGAGAAGGCACCTGCATGCTGGGCTATATGGGTGGGGCAGTTCATAGAGAGGACTGGTGGGATACAAATGGGTGATGGGAGCGGTTGCACCAGCACCACAGTGGGGCTGTATGAATTCCAATGCCATGCCAGTGTGCTAGGGAAGCACACAGAGGTCCACTGGTATGCCACTGTGTTGGGGCAGTGCCTAGGACAGACACCTACCAGGAGGCTGCTGGTGTCATGATGGGATAGGGCACAGAATGTGGAGGGCTGCTGGGAGACAGATGACTGAGAGGAAGGGTGGCATGAACACCCCACTGAAACTGTATGAGGACCACTGCAATGCCAGTGTTTTGAGGGGATACCTGGATATACACTGACATGGCAGTGTGTTGGGGGATCACCCAAATGCTTGGCATCATAGGGAGGGGCAGTACATAGGGAGGGCTGGTAGAAGACAGAAAGGTGATGGTAGGGATAACAAAAGCACTACAATAAGGCTATATGCAGTCCAATGCCATGCCAGTGTGCTGTGGGGTGCTCCAAGTTCCACTGCCATGCCACTGTTTTGAGGGGTCACCCACATGCTGTACACCATAGAGGGGGGGAGCAACTGTGGACGCCACACCCCAAAGGTCTCCCTAGAGACCTACCAGAAGGCTTTCAATGTTGTAGAGGACAGGGCACTGCACAAGGAGGGCTCATGTGAGACAGATGGGTGACAGAAGGAGTGATACCAAGTGCCAGCTCAACCAGCATCAGCACCTGGACACAGAAACCTACCAACAGCCTACTGGGATCAAGGGGGACAGGCAAGTGAATATAGAGGGCTGGTGGTAGACAAATGGGTGATGGGAAGGATGGCACCAGCACCATAAATGCAACTGTATGAGGTCCGCTGCCATGCCTGTCTGCTGGAGGGTCACCCACATGCTGAGCACTGGGAGGCTACTGGGGTCATGAGGGATGAGCAGTGCACAGGGACAACTCATGGGAGACAGATGGCTGACAGGATGGGTGGCACCAGCACCACAAAGGGCCTGTATGATTTCCGTTGCCATGCCAGAGTCTTGAAGGGCACCCAGATGTCCTCTGCCATGGTAGTGTGTTGGGGGGCATCCACATGCTGAGCACCCTGGTGGAGGGGGCAGTGTATAAGGAGGGCTGGTGGGAGACAGATGGGTGATGGGATGGGTCATATAATCACACCAATGGGGCTGTATGATGTCCACTGCCATACCAGTGTTTTGGGGTAACTGGACATCAGCTGCCATGCCACAGTGTTGCGCAGTGCCCAGGACAGACACCTACCGGAAGGCTGCTGGGGTCATGGAGGATGTGCAAGTGAATGGGGAGGGCTGGTGGGACTCAGATGACCGACAGGAAGGGTGGCACCAACACCCCAGTGCAATTAATTGATATCTGCTGCCATGCAAGTGTGTTTGGGGGTGTCCCATGTACTGGTCACCACGGGAGGAATATGGCACTCAAACACCAAATGGTATCCTAAGGGGAATTAGCATTTTTATGCTTTATATTTTATTCATACTGTTCCTAAATGTTTAAGTGGTGAGATTCATTATTCTTGTAATGAATTTCTTTTTTGCATTTGCTGTACTCTGTTATTTTTGGTTTTTGTACTCAGTTATTTTGTGTATTCTTATTCTCTACTTTTGGCATTTGTGAAAATGGGCATTTTTGTTCACACACTTTCCATTATACAAACAAAGATTGATTGATTGAAAAATAAAGACTGATTAATTGCTCCTTAAGACCCTTTGTTTGATATGGTATAGTTTAATTTCACTGAAACCCACTTGCCTGGGTTTCAGAATCCCTATGCCACATGCCCAAGATACAGTTGCCAGACATTGAAATTTGCCCACAGGAGAGTTAGTTATATAAATTAAGGTGGGTTCAGTGGGCATAGCCCCCCACAAAACAAGAAATAAACTCTGCCACAGGCAAAATTCCAATATTGGGCAACTGTGTGTCAGGCATGTGGTGTCGGGATATTGAAATCCAGGCAAGTGGGTTTTGGTATTTATATATTGTACCTTAACTCCAAATATTCACAGACTTATGGCTTCTTCAATTTTAAATTTGTGAAAAAAAATGACATCCAAAATTATTTTTCATATGAACAGATCCATTTTCATATGAAATTAAAAAAGCATACAAAAAATGATCTCTTCAACTGAAAAGGAATTTGAAAACAGTGCAAAATGTTGTTTTTCTTATGAAAGAATCCTTTTTCGTCTGAATGGAAATAGCATACGAAAAAGAATCCTTCAAAATGAAAAAAGAATCAGAAAAAAAATAAGTCCCAAATCCCTTGTGTATGAAGGGATCTTTTTCATTTGATTGAAAATATCACATGAAAAAGGATCCCTTCAAATGAAAAAAGAATCAGAAATAAAAAAAACTAAGTCCAAAAACCTTTTCCATATGAAGAGATCCTTTTTTGTATAAATGAAAAAGGCCGTACGAAAAAAGTAGAAGAGTTACAAAAAAGGATTACAAATGTAAAAAAAACCCCACATTTTGCAAAAATTTTTCCAACAGTTAAGTGCAGAATACAGAGTCCCAATGAGCAAGATAGATATGTTGGTCTCTGCAGAATGTCATTTTTGTGACTTTTGAATTTTCTTTTTAAATAAACAGAGACGAGATGGCAGCATACAAAAAAAGGATTTTGTCCTCATGAAAAAGGATTGGCCCCATATGGAAAAGGATCCTTTTTCATATGGACCAAATTATTTTTTCATTCCAAGCAGCTATCTAAAAGACTGTAGTGAACATACTCTGAACTGAAATTTCAAAATTGAGTAACTTCGGGATGCATTAATATTTTTTTTACCAAACTAGTCAAAGGTACATCTGTGGGCAAAGACCTTTCTACCCTAAAAATTTCAGACCAAATTCCTAACCGCCTGGGTGCAAGACGATGACAAATAGCAATATTTGTTTACATTTTTCGCTAACTGCGTCTCAGAATCAGCACATCCGACTTGACCAAAACTTGGCAGGTAAAGAGAACTGCTTCATGAGACCATGCATGCAATATTTTGCGTAAATTCATTCAACAAGTTGTGAAGATATTAAAGTGCAAAATTTGAAGTTTAAAGTAGAAACCCCTGTTCAACCCGAACTATAGTAGCACGACTGTGCCACTATAATATTATAGTGGCGCGGAAGCACCAAAATAGTTAAGAGTTGAGTAAGGTGTTCAGTGTTAAACCCTTAACTTTGCACATTAATATCTTTGGCACCATTTGACAAAATGAGCTGAAAGTTTGCATATGTTGTCTAGGAGGCAAGGTCTTGATCTGTGGACATTTTTGTGCTGGCAGCTTGTGCAATTTCTAAGATCCACAAATGCAATTTTTTGTAAAAGGCTAACTGTTTTCCTATACTTAAGATGGATTTTTTTTTGCTGTCACCTACATCCTATATGGAATGGAATTTTTTCCCCAAACTTGCAGGGTAGATGTGAGATGTCCTAAGGCAGTTCCTTTGATAGGTCTGCTGAAAAAAAATATTAAATCATTCCCGAGTTATAAGGCTTTAAAGATCACATGCAAAGGTCTTATTTCTCTGTAGTTTTTAGTGGTTTTTGTCCTTGGGTTGTTGTGCTCCATTTCTCCAAGTTTTGTTATATTTTGTAATGTGTGAGATGAAATATTAGCATATTTCTACCCGTAGCTGAGGTGCTCCATTCCCGCAATGCTGTTTCTCTACCAGTTAGTCAGTCCCGGTGACTGCTGACCTCATTTTAGCACTAGCTGCTTTTGCAAGATATGCAGCGCTGCTGGTAGATCAGCATACAGTTGCTACTGCATAGATGCATTGCACTGCATGTTGAATAAATGATCTTTCCCTTAATAAATGTTTTTTTTTTTTTGTGGTGATTCTATATGGATCTGATCTTGTTCAATGCTTTTTTATTTTATTCTGTCACCGTGTATCTCTGTGTCAGTGTGCTGGTGTAGCTTCACAGAGCTGATAATGGGGACTGTGTCCAAAGACGGGTATTTGAATCTGAGACTGCATTTTACCCCTCTGTGGCTTTTTACGGTGAATCTGCAGACAGAAAATGAATGGCTTTCCTTGAAGTCATGCTGGCATGCCTGTCAAGATACCCCATGTACTGTGAAAATAAATATGGTGTATCTTTTTCATTTTGCTGATTTTCTAATCATGAGATAGCGGAAAGTGTGTGCAGCCTTGTAATAATGGTAAAATAGGAATTGTACTACTTGTTTTTTTATTTGTTCTGCTGTTTTGAAAAGTGTTGCACGTTTCTTCATTTAGCAGCTTGGTGACAGCTTGAAGCTGATCTGGTAAGTGCTGTCAGTCAATGAATGGTCATTGGTGTCATTCACAGAGTTTCTTTCCCATGAATTTGATCATGTCAGCCTGCTCCTGTCAAGCTGCTGTGATTCATATAGCAGACGGTATATTTAGGTCATACAAGTGTAATCCCCCTGTTAGCCGGGGTTACTAGAATCCCAGTAAGACCTAGTGGTAGGCAGGGAAGGCAGCTTGTGAAACTCCAGTTAAATGGGTTTCACACTGTCTCACTCTGTTCTCAGTCTCAGCTGAGACTGAGGGATGACATCACCATAGAACTATCGCAGCTGCATGAGCTACATTGGAATCTGCAGAAGGGAGTTAGATTAGAATGTTGGGAGTTTTGAACAGTCATTGTTCAGTCTGTACTTGGAGATTGTGGGTGAGGAGCACTGCAGTATTGTACACAGGCTCTTGGAGCCTCAGCTCTGAAATAGAGCTACTTTTAGGGAAAGGTGTGTGTTTCCACCTGAAGAGGGACACAGTAAGCTGTTCTTTAAAGTGGCGGAGACCGCTGATTTGGGTCTCTGTGCCCCATCTCTCAGGAGATGGGGGTGGAAGGTTTGCCTGCTATTCCAGGGGCAACCCCCTGGCTACTGCTAGAGAAGAAGCTGCCTTATTTTTTCCTAAGTGTGTGGGGTACAAGAAGATTTCAAGATTCGCCTGTGGGGCACCTGCAACAAAAGGGTGAGTTCTGCTCTTTCTAAAGGGCCCATGTTTCATCCTGAACTGTGTTAAAGTAGGGATTGGACTGCTGAAGTAGTGGGAGGCCTAGAGTAATAGGCTTAGCCAAAAGTAAAAGTATGTTCAAGTCCAGCACAAGGGGAAAGTCAAGACATGTAGAGGAGATGCGATATACGTCTACCCTGTAATCTACATTGCCAAGCTTTTGAAAAGAATTGTTTAGTGTCCAGAGAAATGGCCGGGTATGGATTGTGGGAGCTGGAGGTGGGAGACCCCCCATCTTTAGTAACCAGGTCCACCTCTACGGATTTGCTCTGTGGATTTCTACTTTGCCTCATGCACTTGGCCAGTGTTGATGGGAGTACCCAGACGTGGGATTGGAAGGAAAATGTTCCTTAAGGAGTCAAAGGCTCTAAGGTGGTGTGGGGAGCCACCAACAGGAAAACTGGTTCATTCCCATATGGACCACGATCAAGTGGCCGGCGGGGGAGCCAGGCCATGAGAAAAACCCTAGTAGTGTACAAGTCGGGCTGTGTACTCAAAGCTGCGTGCAAGTCCGGGCTGTGTGCCTGGTGGGTTCAGAGCCTGAGGACTGGAATAGTGAAGAAGTGTTCTGTTATCTCTAATCTGCATTACTAGGAATGCAGCTCCATGGGGGTCCGTCTATGCTTTGTTTGTTCAGTTTGGATGTGAATAAAAGCCACATTTTAGAACCCCATTCCTGGTATTGGACATTACAGTTATTGCTTCCTGTGTTCAGATTTACTTGGGTGCCCCTGTGCAGAGTAGCCAAACCTAGGTCCCTTGTGCCGAGTAACCTCATCCTCCCCGAACCCAGTCCCCACCAGGTACTGCTGTCAGCTTCAACAGCATGCCGCCTGTCATTTTGCAAAAAGGCAGGGGTGTAGGGGTTACAAAATGGAGGCACCACTTTGGATTTTAATTTTGGGAGGAAAGGTGCTCAGGCAGGGGACTAGCATTTTGGCTATCTGGCAGTGGGTAGCCCAAAAAGCTGAAGCAAGTTAACTAGTGTGTTGCTGTGTGCTGTGATTCTGATGCTGCTGTTAAAATGCCAACTGTTTACCAAGGAGCAGTAAAGCTAAAAGAGTGTGCCCTTGTCCTGCATCAAATGTTTACAGCATTTTTTCTAGCTTTTCAAAGAACTGTTGTGATAAACAAAAGTGTGGAAGACTAGGGGTAGCAACAGGGAAATTGTGCCCTGGACGTTGGAAATGCTTTTGAGTAAACTGAGAGACTTGCTGTGTGAATGGCCATGCTAAATGGCTGAAATGGGCTCCTGCCGTGGAGTCAGTTGAAGAAAAAAAAAAGTGGTTTCTGCAGTTTAAATCTGCCTGCTTGATGATCGCCATGAAGAGAAGAGCACTCACAAGGAAGAAGAGGTTCATTTACATGGTGTCGTGTGATTGATGAGGTTGCAATCAGTCCCGCCCCTCAGCCAGCTATACAGTGACTGCCCAGCATTCGAGAGGGAGTGTGAGTGGAGTGCGTGTACTGGCTTGGTGGAGGAGAATCGTGGTGATTAAAAAGCACTGTAAAACTTGCAAAAATAGACTTTTCTGTTCAAAATCGGGCTCAATCCGCATCTCGATCAACTGAATTGCCAGTGTGGTGATCGGGGAGACGATAAGCAGGACTGCCAACCCATTTTCTTTATGAGGCCTCCAAGACTGGCTGCAGGCCATTTTTCCATCGCAGCTAACAGCTACTGATAACAGTGAGTACCAACAGTAAAAGTTGCTCAAACAGTGATTTTCTGCCAAAAGCCAGCTGAATATGTGTGCAGCAGTGTAGTCGCTTTGCAAATAGACTGTGTCAAGTTTTACCAGCTAAAGCAAGTCTGTTAAGCCATTGACCGAGCATAGTTATGGATTCAGCATCAGAATAAAGTTTCAAAGCCAGTAGAGAGACTGTGAGTTGTAGCCAAATGTGCAGCACTAGTTACAGGTAATCCTGTGCTTGAAATCCTTAGACTTTAAGGGACTGTGAGCTAAAGCAATGTTTTCAGCAAGTGAAAAGTCTGTGGCAAATCATGTAAATGTGTTAGAAAAAGAACAGTGCAAGTTTGTGCAGTTTGAGCAAAAGTTATCAGTAGTGTGTGTAAATCAGATGCGCAGTGACTTGACTCAATTTCAGAATGTTGATGCGTAGGAGTGCTGCCACTGCCATTACAGGGTGGGGTAGTAATGTAAACACAGCAGCAGAGGAGCTATTTTAAAAGTAAAGAGTGTTCAGTAAAGTGAGACTTTCAGTAACAGTGAGCATTTGTTTGTTTTCCCTGCAGTTATGGCCTCAGGACCAGCTCGCTACCCGGATCATGCCCGGGCTGCAGTAACAGCAGCAGTAAATAGGTTAAGGGACATAGAAAGGTGTTATTATGGAGGACAACTGCCTTCTCATGTGGCGATTCCTGGATATCCAGTGCAAGTGTGTCAAATATGCTTAAATGCTGGAAGGGACGTCTTCATGATACCTCACTGTTCTGGGTGCCTACAGAAATATGGCTTGTATAAAGTGCCCCAGATTCATTTGGCTCCCACATGGACAAAGGTTCAGGAATCTGTAGTTGGCAGCACACAGCACCAGGTGGAGCCTGTTGAAGAATGAAGAAAACCCCACGGGGGAGTGTGGCACAAAGCTAGAGGGTGCAGATTTAGAGACAGAACAAGATGTTGATGTTTTGGATGCTGGATCACAGAAGGAAAATTCAGACAAAGCATCAGGTGACCCCTGGAGGGGGGGCCTAGCCCAAGTCTCATAGGAGAAGATGAGATGTGGGAGGCCTTTGAATGGGAGGTGTCGACCTCTGCACCTAGTGATGAGTGGATAGTCTCAGGAGTGAGGACAACTGCTCACTCCTGGGCACAGATTCTCAGTGAGGAAGAAGATGAGGGGGGAACCTATGTGGCCTTGTGAAAAAGGAACGGGTACACAGCCTCAAGCTCTTGCCTCGGAAAAATGCATGGAAGAAAGTGGTGATGCCACTGCCCTGGGTGTGCAAGAAGAAGTCAGGGATCCGTTTTTCATCTCGTTGAGGATGCGTAGCTGGCAGAACCAGGACTGGCCACCCCCAAGCCAGGCCAGCGGTCTCAGGTTGACCAAAGCTAGTAAAGAGGAGAGACTGGTTCGTAGAGGAAGGCGAATAAAATCTATGGAATGTTCTTTCCTACCTTTCCTCGGAAAGTCTGGGAGGAGATTGAGAACAGCAGGAAATCCTGGATCTGGGCCAAAGCAATGAAATGCATGCATCCTGGTGCAAACAAGCATGTCAAGAGCAGACTGTTTCATGAGAAATATACCCAGTGGAAGAGAGGCAGGACACTGTTTATGGACACTGTGCGAATAATGGTTGGAGAGGGACGTGAAACCTTTCACTGTGTGAATTATGTGCACCCAGACAGGGTAATAATTCAAGCTCCTGACCCCCGGTACTATTGGTTTCAATGCAAGGACCTCCCGGCAAATGTGCCCGTGCCTACTAGATGGAAAGCTGAGCAGTGGTAGTCAATACTGCCACACCAGCCTTTGCAGTGCCTTTGTTGATCAGCCAGTATGGACATTCAGGACTCAGGTGCCCCACATTCATCAGTTCTACAGTGTACTGGCCTTTCCAGAATCCATTGACTGGCCCACCAGATGACTTCAGATCCAGAGAGGACACCATCCCAGCTGTATCCTACTTCATCGCCTGGTAATCAGATGATGTCAGCCCAGCTGTTTTCCTTTTTGTTCCTGTGCTAAGGTTCCATCTCCAGAGATGACATCCACTCAGCAGTTCCTAGATGTGCCCTCTTGTAGTTCCTGTAAGACGTCCGCCCAGCTGTATCGGAAGAAATGCTTCCAGGGAGAGTCTTCGGCTGAGGAGCAGGTCGGTTCCTTTATTCGTTTTACAAGGGGCTGGTAAGTCCGAACTTTTCTATCCTTATGACATTGCAGTACACACCCTACACTAGCAGACTCCAGAATGTGTGAACTGTCCTCAAAGACTCTCCCCTTCGGGACTTTGGCCTGCTAGAACTGTGCTTCACCGGGCTCCGGCCCAGGAGAGACTCTTTAATGGACTAGCCTTCGGGCACTGTGGTCACTAGTTGGGACTTTTAGGGCACTCCATCCCCCAAATGTGTATTGTAAATAATGTCATTGTTTTTCTACTGTTTTCTAATGTACATACTGTTTTCTACCTTTTTCTAAAAAAAAAAAAGATCTTTTTGGGATTCTCCAGTGTTTTGATGGTAGGGGTTTAGGTAGACTGTGTATGCAGATTAGGAGTGTGTGTTGTCTTTCTTTTTCTTGCAGGTGTTCCTGAAGAAGATAGAAGAGAAGACAAGAAGAGGAGGAGGGGCTCATCAGAGTTCCTCACTAGTACTTTAGTGTGTAGTAATTTAAAGTACTGTTGTTGTTGTTGTTGTTGTTGTTGTTGTTGTTGTTGTTTTTGTTGTTACTGTAGTAACCCTTTCCTTCCACAGGTGTGGTTGTGAGGGTAGGGAGGCAGTAATGTAATGTAATGGTATGGTATTAGTTTCTTGGTGTGTGGTTGCAGGGTGCCCAAGGTTGAGGAGGTCCCCGGGTTGTTTTTGTTTTTGGGTGTTAAGTTAGAGGCAGACAGATTTTCCCTAGAGAGCTAGGGGGGATAGACAGGCTGTGGTCCTGAAGAGCCCTAGGGACTGCAGTGCTGAACTATTAGGGCTATGCTCTGGACAGTTCTACCAGAGTCACTAGGCGTCCATAGTAAGTGGGTAGAGTAGAGGCTGATATGTCAGCTAAAGGCCTCTAGGTCCTTAATGTTGCCTGCCTGTGCATGCACATGGTAGGAGGGTGCCTGATCACCCCCCATTGCAGGTAGCACATAGGGTGGGATGGCCTAAGCCGGGTAAACAATGACTGCGGACAGTCATTTTCCTGGTCAAGGGTGAGTGTAACCCCCCGTTACCCGGGGTTACTAGAATCCCAGTAAGACCTAGTGGTAGGCAGGGAAGGCAGCTTGTGAAATTCCAGTTAAATGGATTTCACACTGTCTCACTCTGTTCTCAGTCTCAGCTGAGACTGAGGGGTGACATCACCATAGAACTATCACAGCTGCATGAGCCACATTGGAATCTGCAGAAGAGAGTTAGATTAGAATGTTGGGAGTTTTGAACAGTCATTGTTCAGTCTGTACTTGGAGATTGTGGTGTGAGGAGCACAGCAGTTCTGTGCACAGGCTCTTGGAGCCTCAGCTCTGGAATAGAGCTACTTTTAGGGAAAGGTGTGTGTTTCCACCTAAAGAGGGACACAGTAAGCTGTTCTTTAAAGTGGTGGAGACCGCTGATTTGGGTCTCTGTGCCCCATCCCTCAGGGGATGGGGGTGGAAGGTTTGTCTGCTATTCCAGGGGCAACCCCCTGGCTACTGCTAGAGAAGAAGCTGCCTTATTTTTTCCCCAAGTGTGTGGGGTACAAGAAGATTTCAAGGTTCGCCTGTGGGGCACCTGCAACAAAAGGGTGAGTTCTGCTCTTTCTAAAGGGCCCATGTTTCATCCTGAACTGTGTTAAGGTAGGGATTGGACTGCTGAAGTAGTGGGAGGCCTAGAGTAATAGGCTTAGCCAAAAGTAAAAGTATGTTCAAGTCCAGCACAAGGGGAAAGTCAAGACATGTAGAGGAGATGCGATATATGTCTACCCTGTAATCTACATTGCCAAGCTTTCGAAAAGAATTGTTTAATGTCCAGAGAAATGGCCGGGTATGGATTGTGGGAGCTGGAGGTGGGAGACCCCCCATCTTTAGTAACCAGGTCCACCTCTACGGATTTCCTCTGCGGATTTCTACTTTGCCTCATGCACTTGGCCAGTGTTGATGGAAGTACCCAGACGTGGGATTGGAAGGAAAATGTTCCTTAAGGAGTCAAAGGCTCTAAGGTGGTGTGGGGAGCCACCAACAGGAAAACTGGTTCATTTCCATATGGACCGCAATCAAGTGGCCGGCGGGGGAGCCAGGCCATGAGAAAAACCCTAGTAGTGTACAAGTCGGGCTGTGTACCCAAAGCTGCGTGCAAGTCTGGGCTGTGTGCCTGGTGGGTTCAGAGCCTGAGGGCTGGAAAAGTGAAGAAGTGTTCTGTTATCTCTAATCTGCATTACCAGGAATGTAGCCCCGTGGGGGTTCATCTATACTTTGTTTGTTCAGTTTGGATGTGAATAAAAGCCACACTTTAGAATCCCATTCCTGGTATTGGACATTACATTTATTGCTTCCTGTGTTCGGGTTTACTTGGGTGCCCCTGTGCAGAGTAGCCAAACCTAGGCCCCCTGTGTCGAGTAACCTAGTCCTCCGTGAACCCAGTCCCCACCAGGTACTGCTGTCAGCTTCAACAGCATGCCACCTGTCGTTTTGCAAAAATGCAGGGGTCCGGGGCCTTATACAAGTCAGACTGCCCATGTGCTGAACATAGAGGACTGTGCATGAGGATTCATACACAACAAGGATATTCTTGTATCTAGAGGTTTCCTTGGTAACAGATGACCTCAAGAGCACAGCTCAAGAGGTGCTCTGTTACCAAGGGAACCTCAAGATACAACAATATCCTTGTTTGTGTATGACTGCTCATACACAATTTTGTACAGTGTATGGGCAGTCACAGCATAGAAAATTACACATCACCAGCTAGAGAAGACAACGGAGAAAATTTTAACATTTTCTTTTTTTTTTAACTGACAATGTGCTGCAGATATTTCTGCAAGTTCAAGTTAAAAAAAAATAAAAACTTCCAGCTTAACTGGATATAGGAAAGCAAATATGTGGCTACATTCCAAGTTGTTCTGCTGCAGTAGTAGCATCACTACTGCATCAGAACAACATAATGATGTCACTACTGCAGCAGAACAAGCATATTCCAGGCATGGGATTCCATGCATAACAGCATTCTACCATACACTATAGTCTAGTCATGCTTTTTTTGTAGTAGTTTTCTTCAGTTTTTGTTTTGTTTCTTTCATGGACTTGCTACTCAGTCAGTATTTTCAAAGTTTGGATACTTTGTGACAGTGCAGTGACCTGCCTGAATCAATCTTTTGTTGTCATTTCATTTCTCTCTACGTCTGCTAGTGGTCTTGTATGTTATTTGTAGCTAATTCTACAGTTTGATTAAAACAGTGTTTCAGTGAAGGTTGTGTATTGATATTTGTAATGCAGTGAATGTTATCCGAGAAGTACCTCAGGGGCGTAAATAAGGTAAGCCGAGTTAGGATCTTTTGACTGAAGGAGGGTGGAATCACCAGAGGACACAACTGGAAGATTGAGGGTGGTAGGATTGGGGGGGAAAGGAGGAGAAGGTACTTCACTGATAGAGTGGTGGAACTGTGGAAGGTACTGCCCGGGGAGCTGGTACAGGCAGCTACGGTGGAGGGATTCAAGAGAAGGTGGGACAGGTATAGGCAAGGGATGAAGCAGAGGCTGATTTGCCGGGGAGGGGGGCAGGACTGTGGGATGGAGTAACAGTGGAAGGAGACAGATAGAGGGCTACAGTACCCAATCAGGGTGCTGAAGCACAAGCAGACTTGATAGACCAATAGACCTACTCTTCTGGTGTCTAGTATGTTAGTATGTTCGTAAGTAAAGCATGCTCTTGTAAAGGTCTTTTTTTTACATATCCTGCACATGATATGCTTCACCAAGTGATATAGTTATGGACGGACTTGGCAATGATTACATTCTGTCCTATTCTTTGGTGTATTTATGTTTCTAAGGACTCGTTCATGTTATTTTGTGCAAGCACTTTCTGCACCTGTCATATTCTGAGGCATACGTGTTGGCTGCCTTGACAGCAGCATTGTGCACTAGTTCTATTGCAGTTTATCATTTTTGGCTTAGTGTTACAACTTTCGTTTTCTTGCTAAACCGTTCTCTATCAAAGTATATAACTGTATCTTAGGGATACTGTCTGGTTGTAAATCAGCCTGGAAAAAGAATCATGGGCCCTATTCACGAAGGCTACACGGTGCTACACACCATACGTAAGCCCCGCGCTGAGGCAAAGATGCATGAAATGTGTGGAAGCCACCTCCACACAGTATTCACCAACTCCGTGTAGTGCCGTGTGCAGTGCTACCACGTGACCATGCATGCCAAGGTGGATACATGGCTACAGAGGGGCATTCTCGTTGAAGCAATATGCGCGGGACAGTGTGCATGCATGCCCAATGCAGGATACATCAGAAAGGTGCGTTGTGTCCCCGCGTACACCTTAAGCATTCTGAAAGCAGCTGTAGGCAGCCTACGCAGTGAACACACAGTCATGAGGCCCAGTGAAGTGGCTCACAGGGTGCTAGGCACTGGAAGAAGCATATGCCATCCACGCATGCACCAACACAATGCATGCTGAATGTGCTGGCCCACGTGATGACCACCCGCCAAGTGCCACTGTTGCACATGAGACAACAAGACCCAAACGGCCGCCACCAGCACGGTGCACATGCCAACCTACAGGCAGCACACACACAGGCATGTCAGAAGGCCCTGTAATGGATGTGCAGCGAACAAAGAAACACACACACAGCCTTCCATGCACACAGAGCCAGGGTGAGGAACCAGACACTGAGATGTGGATGAAGCAAATTGCCTTTACTGCGACACACAACACAGAACAAAAGGGTGCAACAACAGCACAAGGTCAACAGTTCTGGGGGTTGAGGAACATGGATGGATGCTCCCCCTCAATCGTAGTCCTTCTCCAAGGGCAGGTCCAGGCTGGTGTATGGTGTCAGCTCCAGGAGGGGGTGGTGTCCATGGATGCCCTCTCCTCCAGTACCAGCCACCTGATAGGGCCACGATAATGCTCTAATGAGAAGAGCAGACATCAGTGCCATGGTAACATGCAACAACACCAACATGGCATAGCCAGCCACCCACCCACCCACACATATACACAGGGCACAGGCCACCTACCTTAGAGAGGGCTCAGATGGCCCACAGGTCCCCCTCATCATCCCAAGACACATAGTAATCCATGCTGCTCCACGGATCCAGCCTCCATGGCAAGTCCTGCACCATCCGCTGTCGTGGGGTCATGACATGGGCCGGACTGAGCCCACCAAACTCCTGGTGCTCCAGGACCAGCACCGCCTTTGATGCTGGGTCCCCTGCACAAAATAATGGGGAGAGTGAATAGCAGACATGCCCATGACACAGAGCCCAACCCACCTGCCAATCACACAAGTCACCCAGCCACTGGTGTAAGCCCCCACCTGTTATCGCTCCGTGACCTCCCAGATCTCACCAGCCAGAATCCCATCCTGATAGGTGGCCTCCACCACCTGGTACAGCTGTCATGGCAGGCAAGCCTGCCATGGACATTCTCCTCCACCATGGGTGGTGCTGCCACCATCATTGTCAAGAAAGCACTTATGGCATTCCATGGTGGGCACGCCCACACCACGTATGTGCAATGCCCATAAGGACACATGCGATACACCATGCATGGCTCACACATGTGGATGTGAAATGCCACGGAGTGAAGGCAACTAGTGGAACACACAGGTGCAGTGCAATGTGCCCAGAGGCACCACTACATGTGGTCCTCCTCAAGAAGGCAAAGTGGCATGCCAGAGCACGGCATCATCCCTAGGCATGCAGGCTATGGCTTGTCGCCCGGATGATGTACCCCACAGACATCCTACAGCAGTACCGGGTAAACCACAGCACCCTACGCTACATCTGTGAGCTTCTGAAGGATGTGATCATGCTGGCCACACAGTGCTCCATGGCCATGTCAGTGGAGATCAAGGTGCTGTGCACCATGCAGTACTATGCCATGGGTACATTTCAGCGGGTGATGGGTGACGTGACAGGGGTGAGATAGGTGTCTGTGTCACGGGCTCTGCACCAGATGACCAATACCCTGGTGAGGCACCGGGAGAGGTACATCATGTTCCCCACTGATGCTGCAGACTTCAGGACTGTCAAGGGAGCATTCCAGGACATGTATGGCATGCTGAACATGGTGAGTGCAATTGACTGCATGCATGTGCCCATCCTAGCCCCACCCGACAACAAGGATGCCTACAGAAACCATAAGGGATTCCACAGCATCAACTGTCAGGTCATCTGTGATGCAACGGGCATCCTGACCAATGTCCTGTCATGGTACCCGGGGTCATGCCATGACTCCTACATGTATGACAACAGTGCTCTGAGATGCCATATGGAATGGCAGCCAGAGGGCTACTGCTGGCTGTTGGGTGAGACTCCATTACCATTTGTGTATACATCATCCACATATGTGCCCCAGTAACGCTAACCAGTCCTGTCTGCTCTACTTCCACAGGTGACAGCGGCTATCCCCTGAGGCCCACATTACTGACACAATACCTGGTACCACAGCACCCTGCAGAGGCTGCATACAATGCAGCACGCATGCAGGCACATGGCATCATGGAACACATGATACGGCTGCTGAAGATGCGCTTCTGATGCCTGAACCACATGGGTGGCACGATGGTGCTTGCACCAGGCATGGTGTGCAGAGTGCTCACCGCTTGTGCTATGCTGCACAACATATGCATGCACAACATGGTGCCTGTACCATGGGATGGACACCCAGAGGAGGGTGGCAAGGAACCACTGCAGCCACCCCATCGACCAGCACTGCCTGAGGAGGGTGCCAGGGCTCTGCCTGTGGACAACCATGCAGTGGGATGCATGGCTGCGGGGCCGTGCACCATCATGCGGCCCATGGCAAATTTGGTAGGTAGGTTGGTGCACACGCTGGCAATGATAAGAGTGCATGACTGAGCTGGCATGTGCATGAGGTGCGTGCAATGGTGTTGCTGTGGCCACAGCATGCCACAGGTGTGCACGCCACACCAGCGGTCCACCATACATGACATGTCCCATTATCGTGTCTTGGGCCATGCCAAGGGCACACCATCACTGGCATCTCACACCACCATGTGTGTGCTGCATGGTGGGGATATGGGGGGTGCTGCTGCATTGTGCAGCATGGGCCTGTTGCGTGCCCAACCAGCACCCTCCCCAGATGGTGCCAGTCCAGGGGGTGTCTTTACAGACCATGGGGTGTGCTGTGGGGAGGGGGAGGTTGCATGTGGCGGTGTAAGTAGGGTGTGGGTGGGGTGGGATCATCCATTGTGGTAAAGCATGTCATCAGGGACAGCATTTCACTGGGTCACAGGTCTCTGTTGTTGTCCATCGTGTCCATGCACCCATCCGCCTACAGCTGTGCGGCGTACAGGCTCTGCAGTGTGTGTGATGCCCTGTGCCACCTGTACACAGTGCAAACATTGGGTCATGGTACTCGGCCCCTCCTGGTCAGAAGCGGACACCGTGGGTTGGGGGTGCTGTGCGGCACCTTCGCATCGCTCCCATGGTCCCATGGGTGTGGGGTCCAGTGCACTAGCCAGTGCCACAGGTGCATCCCCGGTGGCCATGGTGGGCCATCCCTAACATCCTGGTGGTTATTGAAACCTGGCTCACGCCATCAGTATTGGACCATGCAATCAGCCTTCCTGGCTACAATGTCTTTAGGCTGGATCGCCTCTCCAAAAAAGGTGGGGGCTGCGCTCTCGACCTAAAAGACTCCATACAGGGGCACCACATCATTATCTCACTCCAGCCCACAACTGCTCAGATACTGCCAGTGAGAATCCTCCTCAGAGCCCAAAACAAAACCCTCACTGTTGCCACCATCTACATCCCTCCCAAAGAACAGGGAACTGGTCTAACAGCTGTTCTTGACTTTGTAAAGTCACTCCCACCGGACACCGAATCCATACTCCTAGGTGACTTCACCATCAACTGGCCTGCGGCTGATGCTGATGAATGCAGGGATACCATTGCTGTGGTGAACCTCACACAAATGGTTGACTCACGATTACAGGACCGGCACCAGCACACTCTTGGACTGGATCCTTACCAGTCACCCATTGTGGATATCTAACACTAATGTCCTCCCTGACTCTCTCAGCGACCACTCCCCTGTTAGCTGCACCTGGTCAAATAAATTCATCAAACAACCACCAAAAACTATCACCAGCAGGGTTCTACCCAGTGGTCACCTTCCTCAACTCAAATCCCACCTCCTCCATCAAGAATGGTCCTCTATCTTCAATGCAACCAATGTAAACACTGCCCTTGACCACTTCATAAACATCTTCACTGGGGCCTGTGACACGTATGCTCCTATTAAGAAATGCAAAGTCAAATCACTCAGTAACCTTTGGCTCACAGGTGACCTCCTCAGGATGCTAAAAACAAGAGACCACCTATGGGAGCTAGCCAGAAACTCTGGAAGGCAAAACAACATCCAAAACTACAAACGTTCCCGCAATGACTGCAATAAAACCATCCGACAAATGAAGTCTGCCTACTATAAGCATGTCCTCACAAACTCCTGGGGCAATGCTCAGGAATTCTGAAAGAACATAAAGGAACTCACCAGGAATCCACCCAAAGCCCCCCAATCAATACTCAACATCAACGGAACCACAACCCTCAACCCAAAAACCATTGAGGATACCTTTAACAAAGCCTTTACCGACCTCAGTGCTGTCCTACCCCAGGACTACTTCAAAGATGGTGAAGCCCCTCTGTCCACAATGAACACTACTCCCACCAGCTCCTTCTGCTTCTACTTCAAAGCAGTCAAGGCTCACCAAGTACGCAAATATGTAACCAAAGCCCTTGGTAAATCAAGATTCAGTAATGACTCCCTTGATCTCAAAATACTGTCTCTCACACTTGATGAAGTGCTTAGTCCTCTGACCAGAATTTTCAACCTCTCCCTCAGCCTTAGCCAGTTCCTGGACAAATGGAAATCTGCCACTGTCACCCCAATCTATAAAAGTGGTGACAATACTGCCCACAATAACTACAGACCTATCTCCCTACTACCCCCAATCTCCAAGGCACTAGAGCGCATTGTCTTGGACCAGCTCACAGAATACCTGGATGATGCAAACATCCTGTGCAAGCAACAACATGGGTTCCACAAAGGTCACAGAACCTCCACAGCCCTACTTGAATTCACTGGTGCAATCCACAATGCACTTGACTCTGGTGAACTACTAGGCTCAATCTACATTGACTCAACTAAAGCCTTTGACACCGTCAATCACCGCCTCCTGCTTGTCCAGCTTCAGAACATTGGGCTATCAACTGACTCCATTGGCTGGTTTAAGAGCTACCTTGAAGAACGGTCCCAAATAGTAAGAGTTGCTGATACACTCTCAGACCCTAGGCCGGTCCATTCGTGAGTCCCCCAGGGCTCCATTCTGGGACCCCTCCTCTTCAGCCTATTCTTAAACTCACTACCAGACAGCTGCCCAGAACATAGAGGATTGTGTATGAGCAGTCTTACATAACAAGGATATTCTTGCATCCAGAGGTTTCCTTGGTAACAGATGACCTCGAGAGCGCAGCTCGAGAGGTACTCTGTTATCAAGGGAACCTCAAGATACAAGAATTTCCTTGTTTGTGTATGACTGCTCATACACAATCTTTTATAGTGTATGGGCAGTCACAGCATAGAAAATCACACAAAACCAGCTGGAGAAGACAACAGAGAATAGAAATTTTAACATTTTCTTTTTTTTAACTGACACAGTGTGCTGCAGATGTTCCTGCAGGTTCAAGTTTAAAAAAAATGCAACTTCCAGCTTAACTGGATTGAATTAAGCAACTACGTGGCAGCATTCCAAGTTGTTGTGCTGCAGTAGTGACATAGCTAGTACAGCATAACAGCTGTGATGACATAGCTACTGCAGTATAACAACTCTATTCCAGTTATGGATTTCTATCCATAACAACATTCTACCATACACTATAAATAATTCTCTACACCGATGATGCTGTGATCCTCACCTCAGACCCTGATCCAATCCAATTACAAAATAAACTTCAGCAGGCCTTCTCCTCCATTGAATCCTGGTTTCTAAATCATAAACTGCTTCTCAATCAGAAAAAAAAACAAGTCTATGGTCTTCTGCAGCCCCCACAACAAAAACAAACAACTCCACCTCTCCATTGCAACCAAACAAGGAGCCATCCTAGAGCAAACACAATTGTTCAAGTATCTCGGCATCACCCTTAGTCCCCACCTCTCATACGCTGTCCATATCAGCAATGTTGCAAAGTCTGCCAATGCGATGTTAGGCATATTATTCCGGCACAGGAAACACCTAACCCCAGAAGCACTGGCAGTGGCTGTCCAAAGCTCCATCGTCAGCATCATAGACTATGGTCTTATCATATATGGGTCTGCAGCTACCTCTGCTCTCAAACGTATCGCAACCTCCCTGAATAAGGCCTGTCATTTCATCACTGGCTCACATTGCCGTACCCACACATGTGACCTTTATTCCCAATCTGGATGGCTTCAACTGGACAAACACATAAAATACCAAACCTGCATCACAGCCAAGAAAAATATAATGGGTCTGGCCCCACCCGGTGTCTGTGCCCTCCTTAAGCCTAGACATAGGAACGTCACTACAAGGAGATCCAGTTCCCATCTACTACATATCTCATGATGTCGTACGACCCAAGGACAAAGATCATTCACCTATCGGACATCCAACTGGCTCAACTCTCTTGGCAGCGACATAGCGACCGCTCCAACACTCGGCCTCTTCAAGTCCAACCTATGCCTCTCACTGCTTGTATCCTGCGATTGCCATCTTAACATTTCCACCATTCCAGCTGCAAATGCCCCAGCACCAAGCACTTACAATCAGTCTTTGCACCCCTGGCACCTTACCTGTCATATTCCCTCGACAAGGTCCTCTGGCTGCACTGTCTCCCACCCTCGCCCACCCCATATCTCCACTCCTGCCCCGCCCCCAACCACCTCCTGTACTCCCCTTACCCTCTGCACCTCCTTCCCCCCTCGATCTCCTACCCTCACTTCCACCACCACCCACCCCCTTGTCTTGCTCATGGCTCAAGTCCTTGTACTGGTTATTACATGTCTGTAAGTCAATGACTATATGTTTGTAAATAAAAATGATGACTGTTGCACACACTGACCTGGAACCTTTGTAAAAGAGCCTCGGCTCAAAGGTATTGTAATCCTAGATTGAAATAAATAAAATAAATATCCCTATTTGGTGGCAAGGTGCGTGGCAATGGCCAGGAGAGCATTGGCTGTCCACTCCTGTGCCCTGGCACCTGCAGCCACCTCGTCAGCCAGGCATTCCTGGGCACATGCACCTTTTGCCACTGCCTTGGCCATGCGACCTTGTGCCCTCATGCCCACTGCAATGCATTCTGCAAGCCTCTCCTGCGCACGCACGCACCCCACCATGACCTCCGTGTGGCGGTGCATGGCCTCTGTACACTACCTTGTCACCTGCAGGCGGTCACACTCCAGCCTCTGGAAGTCAGGGTAGTAATTGGCTAGGAGTGAGCCTCCAGCATCCAGTCTGCAGCACCTTGGGGGGGATCTCGGAGGCCCTGTTGTCCTGGTACTATGTGTTGGGTGGTGTGACTGGTGCCAATGTTCCTGCATTAGCGGTGCTACTGTCCTCTGGAGGGAATGGTGTTGTCCTCACTGCTGCCCCCCTAACCTGGTGCTGGCTGTTCTGCTAGTGCACTGCACCCCCACCTCTCCTCATTGATGGCTGCCTCTGTGCCTCCACCCATGCCAGGCCCACTCTCCTCCTCCCACTGCTGCCACTCTTGGATCTGTTCCCTGTCTTCGCCATTGTGGTCCATGGGTGTTGCAGACTATTGGCTGTCCTCCTCCTGCGTGGACGGTGTTCTGTGCTGCTGTGACCCTGTGTGTGTGAAGAGGGTGACATCGGTTAGTGCGCTTGTGTGTACAGCATGTGCAACTGTGTTCTCCATGGTCCTGGCAGTACCCACCTTTGCCACCTATTCTCAGTGGGCCTTTGCTGCCTCTTTCTCCTTCCATGCCAGATGGTCCCTCTCTGGCACTGTCATGGTTGGGCACTGTAGGGAGGTAAATAACAGGTGGTTGATGACTGTTGCCGTTACTTGGTTCTGTGGCTGTGCCCTGTGCACCCATGTGTTGTGCCTACCTGGCATGTTGTCCAGCCCATGGGGGTTTCTGTCAGTGAGGACGTCGCTGATGGTGTCCACGATCTGCTGCTCTATGGGCATCAGGGAAGGGTCTGGGGGTGGTGGTCCACCACCTGTGGTGCCCTGTGACTGGTGTGCCCTACTCAGCCACCTTTTCATCTGGGACTGGAGGTCATGCCTCTTGTGCTTGATTGCCACAAGTGTGCATGCCTCTGATCCTGCAGCATTTAGTGCCGCCTGCAGGTCCAGCCATATTTGGGCTTTGGTCTCAGCTGGGGTGCTCAGTGATTGCCGCCTGAACAGCATATCGTAGTGCTACCTGATCTCAGTTATGAGGATGGCAACCTGTTCCCTCATACATTTTGGGGACGACTGCCACCTCCCACCGCCTGTGCCATGTCCACCATCATTGCCAGTTGGGTGCATTGCAGCCATCCTTGCAAGTTCCTGTTGCCCACAGGTGCTGCCACTGTTTTCCATGGACATGCCTCCTCTGCACTGCGCATATCACTGGCGTGTGGCTGTTCCACATCTCCTTTTATGGTGGGGTCAAGGGGCATTCCCGTCATCTTGTGGTGAGTCCAGCAAGTCCCTGCACATGGCTGCTTGCCTCCTATGTCTCCGCCCTGGCTTCTGGGGGGGGGGGTGTAGGGCTGTTTTGTGCATGCTGTGTATTTCAATTCCACTGCACGGTGAGCAGCTGCGCACCCACATTTACATTCATTCCGTGTATAGCGCTTGCCCTTCGTGAATAGGCCCCATTGTGTGTATATAATCTTTACAGCTATCTGTGGATTACATTACCATGGTTCTTCTTTTCAAACTAACCATAAAGTTCACTTTAACAGGTCTCAAGCTAACACCTGTGCCATTAACAACATGCTATATTGTTCACCATTTGGGTGTAAGAATAACTCATTATCTGGGTGTAGTTTTTATCAATTTCCAACAGACAATCCATGTTGCAACCAGTGGATCGATACTGTCAAGAGGGATAACTGGCTGACAACTGCACATAGCATTTTATGTTCCGATCATTTTGAACTCAGTCAGTTTATGATTCATTCCATTCTTTTAGAGAGCATCAACTTTTGCCCTAGTCAATGTCAGTTAAAAAAAGATGCTGTACCAACTCTTTTGTCAACGCAAGTCTCCACCTATTGTGCAGAGCAAGGTGGTTGAGAAACATCAGTGAACAGAGGTAAATACCTTGAGATCTGTGTTTGTAATACATGTTAATTGGCACATACTAGTACCATATTTCATATAAGCAACTGTCCACATGTTTGTTTCACATAGCTGCATCAAGTCATTTTCTGGAGTGTTATGCATAGTGGCATAGTACCACTTTTATAGTGGATAATAGTCTGTTCACAGTTCCATGCCTTTCAAGGTGTTGCTGTGCCACAATTTAAAGGTCATGGAATGTGACTGTACCCTTCTGTGGCAATGTCACATTCTGAACTCTTTAGATAATGTGCAAGTGAAATTCATTATGAAAGCAAAAGTTCCAGTTCTTGTGCATTTCTTATATGAAAATTCACCATGTGAAATACAGGATGATAATGTTTATGCACAGCTAGGGTGTTTTGTCACTTTGTAGTTGTGAAACACAATTACCAGATGGACTCAGAAACCCTCTGGTATGTCTGGTCACGACAGGTATGTAAGAGATGGGGAAGGTACAGAAGCTGGGCAAGGAAAATGGAAGAGTCTGGGGCAAAACATGAGAAAGGGGGTGAGTCTTACTTCTGTGGGGTGCATTTCGGTGGAGTGTATGTCAGGAAAGGCAGCAGTAAGTGTGGGCCAGTTTATTCGCAAGTATATAAAAAGGGGAAGGGTGAAACTGCATATCGTGGCACACTTAGGTACTGATGACTTAGAGGGAAACATGTTCAAGGAGGGTCAGGAGAGATTTGTGGATCTTGGGAAGTTGTGTGAGGTTGCAGGGAGCTTGGTTGCTTTATTGGAGGCTCTCTCAGTATCCAGATGAATTCGCTGCATGAAAACTGAAAATGGAGGAGTTTAACACATGGCTGGGGTCCTGGATTTATACCAAGGGATACACTCTTATAGGAGGATGGGGTAGAACTTGGAATAGCTGCACCCTGTATGCAGAGGATAGCATGTACTTGAGAGCTAGGAGGGAACTGGGTACTGAAACATATGCTGGAGGAATACATAACCTCCAGTATTGATTTAGACTACTTATAGGGGAGGCAAGTGGGTGGAAATCAAACTGAATATCCAAATCGGTGAGCCAAATTGGCTTACCCACATTCAAATAGAGTTGGACCAGGGGAATGTTCATGTAGTGTTGTTAATAACATGGTTCAGAAAGGGAAGGATGGTAAGGACACAGATTGGAGGCTACTCTCCTTGACTGGAAGGAGCAAAAAACAAACACACCGCAGTTTCTGATGGCAGAGGTGGTGGTTCACACTGTTGTCATCACTGAAACATGGTCCACCCAATGCCACGAGTGAGATCTGGCAATCCCAGGGCTCAGGCTATACTGCAAGGACATGGTAAAAGGGTATGGAAGTGGAGTGATGAATTCCTTGTGGTTGTGGATAAGGTGTGAAGTCAGCTGGTTCAGGGACGTTGGTTGCTTTTGCCTCAGCGTATTCACCCACCACCAGTTAGTGTGTTTTTCTGTAAGGGTGTTTGTAGCAATATGGCATGACAGTGTGTGCTTTGATGTTGGATTTGAGAACACCTGTGGCTGGTTGAGGCACAAACCCTAAATTCCAGTGCTTCAGTTACCTTAAGAGTTTAAGTTTAAGTTTCCCACCATGATGGACACCCTGAAGTGCCTTATTTTGACTGTAATATCCCTGTTATCTGAGGTTTGCAACATTGTTAATTTAGTAAAATTGTAAATTTCCCACCAGGCCATAACTATAGAACATGTACAATTCCCAAGGATGGTGTAGGCTCTATCAGTTCTCTATGTTTTATCCCTAGCAAATAGCAATCCTGCCCTTAACACAGCCAAATCAATGTATGCTAGAAGGAGTAACAAAAGAATATTTAGCAGGCTAAGACACCACCTTAAAAAACTTCTACTGCTTCTCCTACTCTGTTTGGGAAATGTTGAATTAAACCCAGGTCCACCTATTTCTCTGGATGCCCCTGCGGACCTCCCTCAATATAAAGGGATTAGCTTTCTCTATATCAATGTCTGTAGTTTGCTAAAGAAGATTGACTCTATACAGACCTGGGCTCTACATGCATCTCCTGATTTCTTCATGATAACTGAATCCTGGCTCACACCCTCGACACCGGACAAATCTATCAACGTACCCAGATATATCATCTACCGCTGTGATAGACCAACTAGAGGGGGGAGGGGTTGCAATATATGTCAAAAGCAAATTCACAGTCACAGTCTTTGACTGTATCTCAAAGGCTAAGGAATTTGAATGCCTTGCTCTAAAATGATCACTTTCCAGCGAGAAATCACTCCTTATGGCAGCATGCTACCGACCACCGTCTGGTGGCTGGGCACTTCTGCCACACCTTCAAAACCTTCTTGACTCTGCTAATACTGAGTATATTCTAATGGAGGTTTTCAATCTAAATTGGAATGATGACAGCTCTAAGAAATTGAAGGATCTATGCGATGTTAATGGTCTGTTACAAAAGGGGACTGCTATAACCAGACCTAATAGAAAAAACCCTGAGCGCAGCACCCTCCTGGACCTTATACAAGTAAACAAACCTCACACCATCTCGCATACTGGAGTATTCTTCAATGATATAAGTGACCATTGCGCTACTGCCTGCATCAGACATCCTTCCCAAATAAAAACGGCCTCCAAATTCAAACTGAAAAGATGCCTGAAAAAGTTTTGCCAGTACACTTTCCTGAAAGATCTAAGCAACATTCGTTGGCAGGATTTCTATCTAGCCCCCACCTTTAACGAGGCATTTAACATCTTTTACAGCCTCTTACTGGGGCTAATAGACAAACACGCCCCACTAAGACTGATCAAATCAAAAAATAAAACTCCTGGCTGGTTCTCTCCCATCCTGAAGAAAGCACTTAGGGATAGGGACTACTGGTGGAAAAAAGTGAGGAAATCCCACCTGGAGGCTGATTGATTAGCATTCTGTACCTCTAGGAATGCCTGTACTGTACCAAGCTAATTAGGTCAGAAAAAGCTAGGTACTTCCAAAAAGAACTAGAAGACAATAAAAACAACTCTGCCAAATTTTGGAACATCCTCAAAGAAGTCAAAGGTCAGCCCACTGCAACACCCCTTCCAAACAAAATTGTGTCTGATGGTACCACCTATACGGACAAAGCTGATATATTATAGAAGCTTAATGATCACTTTGCCACTGCAGGGCTTGCCTTTGACACCTCTCCTACAGTATCAGCAAACTTAGCCCAGCAAGAGACTACACTGTTGGCTTCACTGATAATCACAACCATAACGAACCGCATTCCACCCCTTTCAGCTTCCTCACAATTACGTTCAAGTAAGTGGAGGACCTCTTCCTGTCTCTGGATACAAAAAAGAATGTGGGTGCAGATAATATTCAACCTTACTTCCTAAAACTTGGCCATACCTATCTGACCGCCCCATTACACACTTATTCAACACCTCTCTGATTCAAGGTGAGCTACCTGTCTTGTGGAAAACTGCCCACATCCTACCATTATTCAAGAAAGGGGATCCAAGTGATCTGAACAATTACCGGCCTATTTCTATACAATCCGTCCTCTCTAAATTACTTGAAAAAATTTTCAACATCCAACTTGGAGAACATTTGGATTCACAAAAGTTGCTAAACCCGGCTCAATCCGGCTTCAGAGCCAAACACAGTACAGTATCGGCTCTTGCCAAAGTAACTACAGACTGGCAAATGGCCTTGGACTCTAAGAAGCATGTATTTGCCCTCTTCCTTGATCTAAGTAAGACATTCGATACTGTGGATCATACCGTCTTGCTTACTGCACTGAGTAACATCAGACTTGATAGTTCTGCCATTAAATGGTTCACCAGCTACCTAACCAATAGGTTACAACAAGTCAAAGCCATATGAGAGATCTGTCCCCACAAACATCCTTGTTACGAGGAGTCCCACAAGGCTCCATCCTGGGGCCTATCCTTTTTGCAATATACATCAATAATCTGGACTCGCAGCTGGGCACAGCAAATGTACACTTATTCGCAGATGATACTGTACTCTATACCACAAATTCATCCTTGGATCTGGCCCATGAGTACTTACAGAAAGACTTTGTCACCCTCCAATACAACCTTCTCACTCATAAGCTCCTCCTCAATGCCAAAAAGACTAAAGCAATGATTCTCTCACCAAAGTCTACTTCCGGATGTCCACATATCACACAGATCTGAACACTCTTAGATGAACCCCTTGAAGTAGTTGATGCCATTAAATACCTAGGGTTCTGGCTGGATAACAAGCTCAACTTTCTGTGCCACTTAAATGAAACCTCGAAAAAACTAAGACAGCGATTAGGTTTATTCTATCGCATTAAACACCTACTCATGTTAGAAGCCAGAATGAGACTAGTACAAACTAGATTCCTACCTATACTGGACTACGCTGACTTCCATTACAGTCATTGCCCATCAACGATGCTAAACAAACTAGACTCCCTTTACCACCGGGCTTTAAGATTTATCTTAAACCTACCCCGTAGTACACATCACTGTCGTCTATACCAGGTTTCGGGATGGACCTCACTCTCAACTAGAAGAAAAAGGAATGTTCTCCTCTGTTTTTTTAGAACATTATCTGATAACCTCCCTGCATACATCTTGAACATCTTCAAATGGGCTAAAGGTTCCTGTGGCCTGAGACGCTTCTCCCTAATCTGCTTCCAGATTCCTAGAGTGAAAACTACCCTTGGCTCAGCAGCAATCAACTTCTCACTTCCATCACTTTGGAACACTATGCAAGACTCATTAAAATTATCCTTACTTCCAAGCATTTTCATATTCAAAGCTCTTAACGGATTATCTGAAGGAATCATGTAACTGTTTCAGACGCCGATGACCCCTAAGCCCCAGGTGCCACTCTCAAATCCTACGCCTAAGTATCTCATCCACCCCACATTCCTAACAACAGAAACCTAGGACCTACAAGCCTAGTTCCCTTAATCCAAGATGGCCCTGCCTATTCTCTACCTTTTACCTATGCCGTCCTCCCTTTTGGCTGCCTACTCTTTCACCCCAATTTCTACCTTATTCCTTAATACCTCCTTATTTTTTATCATTTAGGTATGAGCTCTTACTTAGCGGAGACTATATGGGATTGTTGTCTCTTCTCAGTTCAGTAAAGCTTATAATTATGTACCTTTGCATGTTAATTATGTATAGGCCCATATTGACCGGCACCTTCACAATGTTTTTTCTTTTCTTTTTTTTTTTTTGCACCGTTGTCCACCGTAATTGTAATCTTATGAAGTGTACTGTATTGTATTAATGCCCAGGACCACCTTGAAAATGAGCTTGCTCAAGGGTGTTTATGCCTGGTTAAATAAAGTGATTGATTGATTGTAATGTGAATATGCTATCTCCTCAAGAGATATGCCTTTTATTGTGTCTTACCTATGTCAAAAACTGCAAACGGTAGTAAACTGCCACCAGCACTTCCTGTGTACTTGTAAAGCCTAAGTGTTGCAAGTTATGCACGTTTCACAAGAGGGTAGATTAATACAGAAATAGTGGCAGTAAACACCAACACATTGCTTGGAGGTGTACACTCTTCTTTTCTTGCAATGTTTCAAAAAATAATATTCCACAGGTTCTTATGGAGCTTGGAATTTTGAATAATACACCACAAACTGCTTGCATGGCTGCATGCACATCTGATGAGATCCCTCTTGCTAATTGCATGGATGTTACCGAATGCAGTGACTCTGTCACTTCCTCACATATACAAGCTAGCTTCAACAGTGTCTCTACTCAAACAGATATTGTTGTAAGTAACCTCCTTATGCATATGTATCATGTTCCTTGCACAAGCAAGCATATATACTTGGTGTTCCAGTTAGATGATCGCAACATGAAAAATAGGAGCTTGAAAATTGACAAAGACAGGGTTGTTCTGGTTGTTGGTAGAACCATGAACATTCTGAGTTCTCTTTCCATTGTCATGAACAACAGAGTTACTCTGTGTACAGTACATTATGCAAGCAATAATACCCAACCGGGTAGGCAGTTTTGGACTATACCATCCCATCCTGGGGTGTAATGAGGTCCAACATTGCAGGTAGAGGGCCTTATAGCTCCTGGAAGAGCAGATATAGGCCAATAGCGCCCAACCTGAGGGTATTATTGTGTTTAGAAAATGATTTTAAACTGGGGAGAAAAAATAGTCCCTGAAAAAGAATATAAAAAAATTAATTTGAACTATTATGAAGCACATTCTGCTGCTGTAGTCTGTAGTTGACCTTCAGATAATTGGACCTCTCTCTCACACACACACACGTTTTTGTACCATTTTTCATTTGTGGTCACAACATTAAAAAAAAGAAAGAAAAACAGCTGCCTGTCAGTTTAAATTCAGACTGTGTCAATGATGCTGATTGTCGTGGACATTGTTAAAGACAATCACTGTTTTTTTTTTCTTCACAACAACTTGTGGTTTCTGGTTTGAGCAGACTAGATGAGCACACAGTGGAGTTGCCAAGGAGTGAAGGACTTGGAGCATTCAGAGATTTGCATGGAAGTAAGTATACACAACTGGAAAAAAAAACTTTTGGAGTCAGGGTACATTGTGGTGTTTTTCTGTGTGTTTTGGGGGGGCAGCAGTAGTGGGCAGGTGAAGAATTCTGTGAGCTTATGGATTGGGCAATGTGGCCTTAGTAAAGGGGCATCACTTTCCTGACTTGCAGTCCCCATAAACAGTAACACACTGTTGGTTTGGAGCTTCTAGTTTATCGGCCAGCTGAGAAGGGTGCATGGGACTGTAGACCTTCTGTTATGTTGGGAGAGTTTTTTATGCCTGAGAAAAGATTTGTTTTTATGTTTGAGCTGTGTTTTTTTGTGTGCGGATGTGTTTACACAGTGAGTGTAGGAAGGGGGGTACTGCCACATATCAGTGGTTTCAGAGATCTCAGCTACCATGAGTAAAACAATGGCGTTCTGCATTTTCTAATTAACCAGTGTCCCTTGATATTGGTAATGGGGTCAGCTTGGACTGGCACTTTTAATACCCGAGCTCTGTTGCATGATAGATGCCCACCTTGCCTGGGCTATCAGTCAGTCAGAGCCCAAGGATTTTTTAGACCATTTTCTAAGGTCATATATCCTGGATAGAGGAAAGATGAGTATCTATCTGTTATGTCACAGTGACTTATTAATGATATTATTACTACAATGTTTCCTAATTTCTGCAGCAATGATCAGTGTGACTGTTGAAGAAATGGCCTCACTTGCGATGTTAGCCTGTTTGAAGTGGTTTCCTTTGTATAATGGATTCCATACTGAAATAAAATGGGAGACTCCACTATATCAACCATACTAGTGGTCATCGTGAAGGAATTGACATACATTGTGTAGTTTTTTTCTTTACGATTGGGAACACTTACTAATTTGCAAGTCAGTTGTACTGTGCAATGAATGTAATGACATGAGCTGGTTCTCCAACCATTGTTTTTCATGAGTGTACTAAGAATGCTTTGTTTTTTTTTGTTTTGTTTTTGCTTCCCTAATCTTAGAAGCCTGCAAGTAAAGGCTGTCAAACATTGAAATATGTACCACATGGCTGAGCCCGTACAAAGTGTACATGTGACACACAAACAATTCCATTTGTGGTTGAAAGAGGCATCCAGATCAACATTCGCACCTCTGTTATGAGGTCAGTTGGTACCCAGTGTGATTTGGATCCTATTGTTGAATCTACAAAAATTGATTTTACAACCAATGTTGATATGGATGATTCAGATGACAATGGGAATCTGCTGAATATGAGGATAACAGTGATGATGACCCAGATGGGGTGATGAACACACATAATGATGACGACACAAGCTCAGATGACAGAGTAAATGGAAAGTGAGTTTGTACAGCACATCCTTTACTTTTACTTTTATCTATACTTGATGTTCTTTGGTAATCACCGCTAAACCTACAAGGAAAACACAAGTGATCTGGGATGTAACTTTTTCACTCTCTATATGTTATCACAGTCAACCAGAGTCTTCACATTGTTCTCTGTTTTGCCATTTTGGTACCTGAGACTCGAGCATAGGTTTTGTCCCACAACCCCTGTGACTTGCCGTTAACCTATGTACCCCGTGTTCTAGTTATGGACATCAACCAATACATAGTAGTCTTATTGGCATCAGCCAACTAGGATATTCGTTACTGACTGATATAAAACATGTAATGAATAAATCATTTAAGTACTGTTACTGCTGTTTATTCTTTTATTTGTATGCCTATATCCATATGTGCTTTGTTTTACCAAAAGGCTGTGTTGATGTCTTCCTCTCAGGTGCAATACTGTCATGTCATACGGAATTGTAATTTTCATTACATGTAATTGTTTCTGCATTCCTTTTTCAGATTCATTGAACTCACGAGTGAGGGAGGGAGGTGATGTTAATGAAATGAAATATATAGTGTTTCAAAGTGCCTTACTTATTTTGCTCCAGATTTGCTCCATTTGTCTTGGCAGCTGTCATGTGTTTTTATGGCATATGGTTGGAACTCTGGTAGTAATGGTATAAATATGTGAGAATGGGCATCAGCAGACATGGGAGAACATGTCCAATTCACTACACCTTGGCATTCTCTTACTTGCAAGTAACATACTGTTTTGTGGTGGAAGTCCAAGTACAATTCTACATTTCTTTTGTAACTTGAATATATCTACCATATCACTCCAAACATACAACCTGATGCAATCAAGTTACAGTACCTAATACCTGCAGTGCAATGTGTATGGCATCAGAAGGAAGACATTCTGTTACAAACATTCCCCAATGATGTTGCTAGATTTGGTGGTGACGGCCGCTGTTGTTCACCTGGCCACACAACCACATTTAGTTCTTATTCAGTAATGTACTTGATAAGATGTAAAATTGTGGACCTACAACATATTCAGGTAAATTTGTGGCAGATGCAGTATCTTTATTTTGTGATGCACCATCTGTTTGTATTGCATGTTTTCAGACACCTCTGTTATCTCTTGTTTGCACAGAGTAATGAGGTACAGAATTCAGGAGCGATGGAGCTTGAAGGCCTCAAGCGATGCCTTGCAAAAGTTTGATAATCTGGTGTCAGAATTGACAGCCTCACAACAGATCAACATGTGACTGTAAAAAAGTACATGCGGGAGTCTGAAAGCAATGTGCAGCACTGGTTTGATGTGTGGCATGTTGCTAAAGGTATTCCAGACACATCATGCTTTCAATTGGTATTCTTTTGACAGATCACTTCATAATAAATCTGTGACTGTCACAATATCATTCATATTTGTTTTTTTCTTTTCTTTGACATGCAGTCATTAAAAAGATATTTGGCCAAGGGTAAACGTAAAGAGTGTTCCGTGGCTGGTCAGTGAGCCAAGTCTATCTGCAATCACTTACACTGGTGCACCAGTAGCAGCGATGGCAATGGTGACATGGTAGAAGTGAAATGGAGGTTGATCACAAATCATGTTTCCAACAAACATTCCAGTTATGGCGATGCCTATCCTGAATGCAGTCATGGTCTCCTTGAGGATCGTAAATGGATCAGTGAAGGTGTGTTTAGATTATTACTTGTAAGTAGAGGTGAAGTTCTTTTGAATTTAGTGACACTTTTTCCTTCATTACTTGAAGATTTCCAAACATTGGAATTGAACAATTTGCATGTTTGCACTTGGACAGGCATAAGATCAACCCCTGAAGACATGTAAGGATATGCATTAATTATGATTGACATGATGCGAATTCATATAATATATACTACCCTTGCAGTACAAGAAAATGGGGTATGTTTGAAACATGTGTGATGGTGTACACAAAATATGGGGACTACATCTTATCTTTGCTAGGTGCAAAATCACAAATAGCAGGATCACATGGACATGCCTAGTTTTATATACAACAACAGTACAGTCAGCACTTAGATATCCGTCTCCCTTGGTTCCCAGGCATGGTGACGGATATGTGAGAGAAACGGTTAAATGCATCTTTTTTCTGTCTGATTGTCAGAACTCATGGAAACCATTTAGAAATGCAGGAAAAGAGTTTCTGGTGAGCCTGCAATACTTTAATGATTCTAGATATTAAGTAAAACACTAATAAAATGAGGCTTAAAATGTAAACTGGTCTTTATTTCTTATTTTTTCTTGTTTTAGCACTGTTTTTCACTGTGCAGTTCTGTACCTGTAGTGCTACAGTACAGTATATTTTTTTACAGTACAGTACTGTACATTGTCCACTTTTTAAAACAATTAACCTTGTTACAGTACAGTAATCAAAACAGTACCCTGTACTCCATCACAAGAAATCATGGCATTTTTCAGTTTCATGAAAAACATTCCACCACACCATCACAAAGAATGGCATCCCCCCCAAATACAGTACCTATACTGTACAGTACAAAAACATGGCAATTTTTTCACCCTCATGGAAAACAGTTCTCACGTCACCATGAAACAAGGCACTTACAATGAAAACAGTCCTCGACAAGCCGAGAATAAAGCATGGCATTTGTTTAACTTTCAACACCTCACCATCACAAAACCATGGCATTTCCCCCCTCTCACCCATAACATGGCATTCTGTTTTTCATTTAAGAGACAACAGTCCCCCATATACTGTACTGTACAGTACGTACTGTACCCAGAATAAAGCATGGCATCTGTATAACTTTGAGGAAAAACATTCCACCGCAGTATTACAAAACCATGGCATCCCCCCATACCCATAGCATGGCATTCTTTCTTTTTCATTTAAGAGACAGCAGTCCCCCATATGCCCAGAGTAAAACATGACACCTTTTTAACTTTCAGGAAAACATTCCACCATTCACCATCACAAATCATGGCATCCCCACAGCATGGCATTCTTTTTGTAATTTAAGAAACCACAGTCCCCATGCCCAGAATAAAGCATGGCATCTGTATAACTTTGAGGAAAAACATTCCACCACACCATTACAAAACCGTGCATCCCCCACACCTATAGCATGGCATTTTTTTTCATTTAAGAGACAACAGTCCCCACATGCCCAGAGTAAAACATGGCACATTTTAACTTTCAGGAAAACATTTGCCACACCATCACAAACCATGCACCCCCACAGAATTGTATTCTTTTTGTCATGAAACCACAGTCCCCCATGCCCAGAATAAGCATGGCATATGTGTAACCTCACCATCACAAAACCATAGCATCCCCACACCATAGCATTCTTTTTTTCATTTAAGAGACAACAGTCCCCACATGCCCAGAGTAAAACATGGCACCTTTTTAACTTTCAGAAAAACATTCCACCACACCATTACAAAACCATAGCATCCCCCACCCATAGCATTCTTTTTTTTTTCATTTAAGAGACAACAGTCCCCCACATGCCCAGAGTAAAACATGGCACATTTTAACTTTCAGAAAACATTCCACCACACCATCACACAACCATGGCATTTCCCCCTCCACCCATAGCATGGCATTCTTTTTTCATTTAAGATATGACAATCCCCATGCCCAGAGTAAACATGGCATCTTTTTAACTTCCAAGAAAACATTCTGCCACACCATCACAAATCATGGCATCCCCCTCCACCTAGAAACCATGCCCCCACAGCATTGCATTATTTTTGTAAGCTTAGAAACCGTAGTCCACCACATGCCCAGAATAAGCATGGCACATGTGTAACTTTGAGGAAAAAATTCCACCACACCATCACAAAACCATGGCATCCCCCACCCCCACCCATAGCATGGCATTCTTTTCATTTAAGAGATGACATTCCCCACATGTTCTTGGACTTACCAACAGTGCCATAACATCACAATTGAAAATGAAATGCACTGACTCACAGTTTGAAGTCCCTCACAGTTCACTACCTTCATGATCTTTTTTAAAGAATTGCTCGATCACAGTCTGACGTGACTTTTTCTGACCCACCACAAAAGTCTTTGCAATCAGGGCCCAGATGCAGTCAATATCTTTTATGTAGAAGAAATCCATATTCTGTTCGGCATATCCCAAGGCAACTTCCAATCCACGACGAGCATCCACTGCTGTCCGGGTGACAGGTGTTTCTGTGTCATCGATGCTGTCAGTGTCTTCATCGGAATTTTCTGCTTCATTGGATGGTTTCACCATCTGAACAATTTCCTCTTCATCTAGTGCTGCACAGGTTTCAACATTCTCATCAGCCTGCAGGATATCTACCGCATTGACATTTATGGTGTCAGGCAGTTGGTCAAGAATGGAGGAGATGGATTGCACCACAGAGTCAGTGGAGTTGTTAGGTTGTTCTTGGGTGGCACTGTTGTCAGTAGACGGCTGAGCAACAGGGTACAGAATTTCCGTATGTTTCCAGCAATTGACAACTGTTGCTGTGCTCACATTGTGCCAACTGTCCCGTATGAAATACAGAGCCTCCTTGATGTTAACATCTGCTGGTTTGCCATCATCCAGGCAGTTGACATAGTGCTGCAGTTGCTGTCATCGGTACAGAGCCTTAAAATTCTGGATTATGCCAGCATCCAATGGCTGGATTTTAGAGGTAGTGTTTGGAGGGAGGAAATTAAGGGTGACATTATGGTGGCGAACTGTGTTGGAGTGCGAGGAAGCATTGTCAAGCAGCAAAATCACCACGGCGTCTCCATGAGCGCATAGATCGGTCAAACTCCTTTAGCCATTCTTTGAAAATTGCAGCTGTCATCCAGGCTTTTCTGTTAGTGTACCAGTAGCAGAAACTGTTAGGATCAAAGTCCTTTCCAAAGCACCACGGGCGCTTAAATTTCCAGATGACCACTGGCTTATGTTTGTCTGTGCCACTTACATTGACACATAGTGCCACTGTCAATCTATCTTTATTTTTCCTTTTTCCAGACACTGGCCCTGTTGAAAGTGTAGCACTGGGTTCCATCTGAACGAATAGACCAGATTCATCCATGTTGTAAATGTCATTAGGGTCATACTCTTTCAAAACAAGTTGCAACTGCAGATGCCCATCAGACACAACTCCTTCATCCACACTTGCAGCCTCACCATGCAGTTTGTAATGCCTAATGTTGTGATGCTGTTTAAATCTTTGCAGCCACCCACTGAATAGGAAAGGAGTCTGAACCCAGAGCTGGCCAAATGATTTTGCTTTGGTTAACAGGACATCATCACTTATGGTTACTTTTTGCACCCTGGCATCTGTGAACCATAAAACAGGGCATCCTCTAGTTGTTTATGCTGAGGCTTTCTTACTTTAGTTGAGGCATCAGAGGACGAAGAGGCTAACCACTTGTCCTTCTCTCTCAAAATGTCTGAAACTGTGGATTTTCCTATTGACAGTTTATGCTCCTTTAAAACATAGGCAGCTATGTCAGACCTTGAGCATTTTGGATTCTGGGTATGGAAAACACAAATGCTACATTTCACATTTGCAGCAATGGCTGTCCTGGCCCTTTTGTTTGCAGGCTCCATCTTACAGTACTGTACGTACTGTGCTGTGCAGATTACAGTCTACAGTAAGCACCTTCAATCTGTAAAAAAAAGGTTGCTGTTTACTGTACTGCACAGCTGTACCCACCTCCTCTGCCTTCTCCTCCCCATGAAACAACAGGTGGTACAGTATTCCAACATTTAGTTTATGGCTGCTTGACTGGTGGCAGAAAAAGTCACTGTACCCCGCTCCTCTGCCTTCTGCCCCCCATGAAGCAGCAGGTGGTGCTCCAACATTTAGTTTATGGCTGCTTGACTGGTGGCAGAAAAAGTCACTGTACCCCCCTCCTCCACCTTCTGTCCCCCTCACCCCCATGAAACAGCAGGTGGTGCTCCTACATTTAGTTTATGGCTGCTTGACTGGCGGCAGAAAAAGTCACTGTACTTCCCTCCTCTGCCTTCTGCACCCCCCATGAAACAGCAGGTGCTGCTCCAACATTTAGTTTATGGCTGCTTGACTGGTGGCAGAAAAAGTCACTGTACCCCGCTCCTCTGCCTTCTGCCCCCCCCATGAAACAGCAGGTGCTGCTCCAACATTTAGTTTATGGCTGCTTGACTGGCGGCAGAAAAAGTCACTATACCCCCCTCCTCGCCTTCTATCCCCTCACCCCATGAAACAGTAGGTGGTGCTCAACATTTAGTTTATGGCTGCTTGACTGGTGGCAGAAAAGTCATTGTACCCCCTTCTCCGCCTTCTGTCCCCTCGCCCCCATGAAACAGCAGGTGGTGCTCCAACATTTAGTTTATGGCTGCTTGACTGGTGGCAGAAAAGTCATTTCCCCCCTCATCTGCCTTTGTCCCCTCACCCCCATGATACAGCAGGTGATGCTCCTACATTTAGTTTATGGCTGCTTGACTTGTGGCAAAAAAATTGCTGTACCCCTCCTCTGCCTTCTGTCCCCAACTCCCATGAAACAGCAGGTGGTGCTCCAACATTTAGTTTATGGCTGCTTGACTGGTGGCAGAAAAAGTCACTGTACCCCCCTCCTCTGCCTTCTGCCCCTCCCCATGAAACAACATGTGATGCTCCAACATTTAGTTCATGGCTGCTTGACTTGTGGCAAAAAAAAATTGCTGTACCCCCCTCCTCTGCCTTCTGTCCCCCACCCCACATTTAACAAGAAGTGGTGCTCTAACACTTACTTTATGGCTGCTTGATTGGTGGCTGCTTTGCCTGCTTCAGTTTGTCTGCACACAAAGTTTGAGGTGCAAATTACATTACACAGGTTCTGTACTGTACAGGTTTTACTGTACAGTACTACTGTACCTGTACTGTTTTCTGTTTTATTTAGGTACTGTGCAATACTGTAATGTACACTGCAGTGCAGTAGTGATGGCGCATTTACAGAGCTCTCCCGACATGGCTGGATCCTCCTTGATGTACTGCTTCTTCCTATTGGTCTGTTGGAGTGTCTAGAAGTCGTGCTAAAAAAACGCGATGTTTCCACAGCATAGACTCACGGAAGGTCGGTTATCTGAGAGTGGAGACTGTGAGCTGCATAGGAGACAACATGCAGGATCAGTGACGGAAACGGATAACGTGAGTGACAGTTATGTGGGTGATAACACAATGGGGTGGAAAAAAATAACCGGTTGATGATGGATACGTGCGTGCGCCGATAAAATGCAAGTCGGATAAACGAGTGCTGACTGTAGCATGTTTCACTTTGTATTATACAATGGCAAGAAAATTTCCTGGATTCTGATTGGTCAGTCTGGGGCTGGACCCGTGATGTTATCCCAGCACAACATCACTGGTCTAGTCTCAGCCTCACTGTGAACCAATGTAGATGGCATTATGGAGCTTGCATCTCTTTTTTTGCATCTCCTCTTAAGAAACAAAAATATTTGTTCACACTAATAAAAACATTCTTTAAAATATTTTTTTTATTTTATATATAACACTGAGCCATTGTATAATACCAATAATGCCCTCCACGGTGTGTGTCGTTTGGGATAACGTCACGCCTCAGGTATTGGACGCACTCGGCCTGTAGCCTCGTGCCCAACCACCTGAGGCGTGACGTTATCCCAGCACGACACACACCCTGTTGGGCATTATTGCTAAAAACATTGCAATGTAGGATTTCAAGGGTAATTCAAAGTACTTGATGTATTGATGTTTGTATTATGTATTCTTGCAATGTCTTTACCATTCCTCTTTGTGCAGAAAGCAACACTCACAAAGAACTAAAGGATATAGTACATGGAACTGTGTTGTGAAAGGACATAAGAAAACTCTCACCTAACAAACATCCTTATTGGAGGCCTTTCATAAAGTTGTTGTTTTTTCCGCATCAAAAAGTCTGCATTACTTCTTCAGGGCAATGGAAGCTAGGTAATTGGTATCACAATCAAACAGACATTTCTTGCAATAACATGCTATATTCAAAAGTAGAATGCACTATCAGAATGATAATCTGTTCATTATATGGTGTTAATTATGGCCATTTTAGTTTCTGTGACCAATTAACAGTTCTTTGGGGGGGGGGCATTCCATCACCAATGTTAAGTTAGTAGGTGTTGGTTGACTCTCCGTGGATCATGTTGGGATGTGGATCATTCATGATGCAAAGGTTAGCACAGTAAATAAATGGTTTTAATTGCAGGCTGAAACTTTGAACTGAAAAACCAAAAAATACTTTGTGTGAAAATTTATATTCATGTTTCTTTCACAAACTGTTGCCTGATTTGCATTCCACTCCACTAACTGATGCCTGATGTGCATTCCACTACACAAATTGATGCCTAATGTGCATTCCACTACACAAACTGATGCCTGATGTGCATTCCACTCCACTAACTGATGCCTGATGTACATTCCACTACACAAACTGATGCCTAATGTGCATTCCACTACACAAACTGATGCCTGATGTGCACTCCACTTGCACCATATTTAACAATTTTATCATTTATTATAGATTAATGATAGTGGACCTTCACTTTAATGAAAACTCAGAACGCAGGCAAGCAATGACAAAAGAGGGTGAATTACAGTGAGGTGTATCATATCCCAAGTCCAGAGGTGGTTCCCCTGTAGTCAAACAAGTGAAGGTCCCAGTAACATATGGTGAGTGTGTGTTACATAATGGAGTAAATTTCTAATGTACCTAACTTTATACATTGTTAAACCAATCACAGCTGAGTATGTTTTTCCTTGAGGGATGTTGCTGCCTATCAATTTAGTTGAAATGATGTCATTAGGTGATGAACGCTGCACGTGTCTCATCACTGGTCCACATATAAATAAGAGAGGTGTGGCAGGAGAGTAGGAGTCAGGCAGGATCCACAGGAAGGGAAGCTGAATGAGCTTACTCCCCCATAAAAGCAGCAAGGGACTTAGGTAGGGTCAGAAGGGGATGCTAGAAAGGGCCAGCAAGTGGGGAGAGGGGGAAGGAAGTGGAGTGGAGGGTGGTAACGTGTAATGCTAGGAGTGTAGGGAACAAACAGCAGTGTTACAGGATCTCATGGCAGATGGGGAGGTGGACATGGCAGGCATCACAGAGATCTGGGCCACCCATTGCCATGACTGGGACCTGGCAGTAGCAGGGTATAGGTTATTTCAGATGGACAGGGTAAAAGGGAAAGGAGGGAGTTGGAGTTGCTGTATGTGAGGGAATGACTGAAGTGTGTCAGAGAGGAAGGGGATGAGAGCAGCACAGAGTCATTATGGGTGCAGATACATGTCTCCAAACAATATGACCCTCAGGATGGAAGTGGTATACAGACCATAGTCTCAGACTGAGGAGTTACACAGTGAACTAGTGGGACAGACCAGAAGGACCTGCAGGAGGGGCAGCATAGTGATTGTGGGGGACTTCAGCCTGCTGGTAGTGGATTGGGGTACCCTAGCCACTACGAATATGAGGGAGCAGTTACCTCTGGATGCCTTCCAGGACAGCTTCCTATTGCAGATGGTCAACTAGCCAACCAGATTAAGGAACACCCTATTCCTCATGCTGGTAATTGGTGAGTTTGTGAGGGAGCGGGGCGGTGGAAGAACCACTGGCAGGAAGTGACCACTGCTCAGTGTGGTTCACAATAAACATGGGGAAAGAGGGAGTAGAAATGGGCACAATGGTGTTAGATTTCAGCAGGGCCTACTTTGGGAGGAGGAAGGAAATAGTACAGGGGTATCTGGCCTGGATCCATCCAAATACGGACATTAACCAGAAATGGAGGTCATTAAACTGGGAATTGTGGAGGCAACTACTGCATGCACAAAGATCCAGAGTAAGAAGGCTAGAGTCAAGAAGCCTAGCTGGGTGAGAGGGGGAGATCATGTAAAAAGTAAGGAAGAAAAGAGACACCTTTAGAAGGTACAACAAACAGGGAGGGGGAGGACAAAGAATACTTGAAGGATTCGAGTCAGATGACAAGGGCAGTCAGGGCAACCAAGGCATCCATGGAACTCAGGTTAGCACAGGAAATCAAAGGGAAGGAGGACTTTATGTACATAAGGGAGAAAAGGAGCTGTAATACCCAGTTAGGAAGGATCAAAAGGGATGGGGGATATGAAAACATGGGCAGAATGGGTAGAAGCATTAAATGAGTACTCTGCTCAGTATTTCTAAAGAGAAAGGGGAGCAATACCCAAAGGGGTGGGAGGGGTGGGTACAGGGGTGTGTGTGTGAAAGAAGGTGATGGATGGAAATCCCAGCAGGGAGGGTACTGGAGGGCTTGAGGGCACCGAGGGTGGACATGGTGCCTGGGTCAGATGGTAATAAAAAACCCAAGGAGGAGCTACCAGTTGGGGGGGGGATTCCACTAACCAAGACTGAGCAGTCAACAACTCAGCACAGTATAGAAAGACAGCTGCAAAGGCCAACAGGATGCTGGGTTCTATTGCCACAGGCATATCCTCCAGGAAGGGGGAGGTTATCCTGCTGCTGTATAGGTCACTGGCAAGACCACACCTAGAGTACTGCATCTAGTTATGGCAACCATACCTGAAGAAGGACATTAGGTTACTGGAGGTGGTGCAGCACAGGGCAAGACAATTGATCCAGGGTCCAGGGGACTTGCCCTACGAGAGCAGGCTGAGGGAGTTGAACATTTACTCCCTGGAGGAAAGGAGGGATGGGGGGACATGACTGAAACCTTCAAGTACATGAAGGGAATAAATAAGATGGGAACTGAAGGGCTTTTCAAATTAAGGAGGGGGAAGGATGCTTATGGGCACGATCTTAGATTGGAAGGGGGAAGATTCAGGAGGGAAAGGAAGAGACATTTGATTACGGAGAGGGTGGGGTCTGGATGGAATGCATTGCCAAAGGAAGTGGTATCCTGTAGAATAGTGGGCTGCTTCCAAAGGGGTTGGGACAGGGTAAGGGGGAGGGTCACTGGAGGTGGGGAGGGGAGGGGAGGGAGAGGCAGCTGCAGTGTAAGTGCTGCTAGCTGCACAGTCGAGCAGATTTGATAGACCATAAGGCCTTTATCTGCTGGCAAGTTCATATGTTCATATAAATAGATACAAAAATGTGGAACAGATGCATCAAATACTTGTACCATCCACCAGTGGGTTGAAGTGATGCTACCTGATGGTTACCCTGGTTTTAGTCACGTTTGAGGTCATTGTTAGTGTGCAGACATCAGTACCGTACACCCGTTCTAACATCACAGTAATCACTAGGCTGCCTGTCGGAGTCAAGAAAGTTGACCTCTACTGCATGCCATCAACTATGGCTCATACAAGTCTGGTAGTGCTTCATACAAGTGGATTAAAAGCTATTGAACTTACTGTTATTTTTTTAGGTTACTTTTCAATGTATTAGGGTGTGGCCAGACACTGACTCAGGGAGAAGGGAGGAAAGACATGGTAATTTGACACTAAAACATGGTCTCAACACCACAGGTGTAGTAATTTTATCTGACAGTTAACCATGGGAGAAGCAACTTTTAGGTAGTTGTGTGTTCTTTGCTACTGAGCTTGTGAACACAGGCATCTCTGCAGACAAGTGATATCTTGCCGCTGCTCATTCAACATGTGTCTGCATCTTATGTGCAAATCAATAGTGATGACAACTTACAGGTACTTGAAAGATAGAAACCTAGAAATTGGCATCTGAAAAGGTCTGCTAAACCCATGCAGTTTGTCCTATGGCCCTACATTTGTTTGTGGTATTTGTCTATAAGTGGTCACAGCGTATCACCAGTCCTTTCCACAAGTAAGGTTCCCTTATGCCTGTCACGTGAATTTTCCAATCTCTCCACCATGCCCACTCCTATCACTTCATGTGGCAGACTACTGCATGCGAATACCATCCTCTAGGATAAGAAAACCTCCAGGATTGCACACACTACTGTAGATGAGGCCTCATTACTGTTTTGTACAATTTCACCTTTCCTGTAGCTCTTACTATGGTTCCCTTTTCACAGGTGAATTACTTTGCATTTCTTCGAAATGAGTTTCAGGTGGCCTATATAATTCTAATTTTCAAGTTTCCCCTTGTCCCTCCTCATTATCTCAACCCCTTCAAGAGCATACACCCTATTGCAGACCTCGGTGTCATCTGCAAACAGGCAGACCTTCTCCTCTAGTCCTTCTGCAATATCACTAATGAAGACATTGAAAAGGAGTGGTCAATGGACTGATTCCTGCTGTACCCCGTAGATCACCTCCCTCTCCCAGGATGGGATACTGCTTACCGCCACCCTCTGCCTTTTGCACATCAGTCAGTTTGTTGCCCAATTTACAACCTTCTGCATCATTCCCAGGATACCCATCTTGTGAACCTGCATTCATGCCAGACTGTGTTGAAGGCTTCACTTCAGTCCAGGTGGATGACGTCTTCTATCCCCCCCGCCATGAGTTACTTCCTTTGTGAGCCAGTCAATAAAATTTATCAGATTTGTGTGGCACAAACTCCGTGCTGTGAATCCATGCTGACTAGGATCCTGATCACTGCTGGATCTCATTTGTACCTATATTACTACTTTCAGCAGTGCCACCATGATCTTATCTACCACTGAGGAGAGGCTGACCTGCCTATAGTGCTTATAGAGCCCTGCCTCCTCCCTACCGCCACTTCAGTGCATTGGGACTACATGTGCCCTCTTGCAATTCTCTAGAATCACTCCTGTTTTGAGTGAGTTGGTGGAAAAGGCTGTCTAAGCACTGATAGCTGTGTTCCATGAACCTCCCCATCTTTAGTAAATACTGAAGTATTTGTTCAGTCTTTCTGACTTCTCCTGGCACCCTTCCTTACATTCCCATGTGTCCCTCTGAGTCTTGTAATGCATCCCCTGGTTTGCCTTCATTCACTGATGTAGCTATTGAATTTCTTGACTCCTTTCTTATGTGTCTATGCCAATCTTCCTTTAGTATTTGCCTTTGTGCTCCTTATAGCTTTCCATGCTTCTCTAACATTCTTTAGGTACACCTCACTGACTTATTCACTTTGAGCCTCGTTATATGTTCTGTCATTTCCCCATTTTGCCTTTACCATGTCTGTCACCCCTCTAGAGAACCAGGGTGGTTTCTACTTTCTGTTTTCTTTATTTACCATTTTGATGCATGGGCTCATCAACTCCAACATTGTACTCATCAGGTGTTCACACAGCAATCCCACTTTCCCTCCTGTCTTCCAAATCACAAGGTCCCATGGATGCACTTCCGCATTTTAGCAAAGTATGCACTCCTGAAATCTAGCACCTTTGCCTTTGTTGAGTTAGCTTGAGTCTCTGTCCCTACAGTAACTTACTAATATCAATTCTGTGCTAATTATATGCCGAGTATATTTCCAAACTCATAGAAGAAGTGATCAACGTATGGAATGAGTACCCATCGTACAGATTATCCAGACAAATTATTGACTTTAGTAAAGTACTACCACTTTTGGCCTCCAAGTTTGAAAAAAAGGGAGAAAAAACAACTGGTTCTGGAGTGCAGGAGTCGGTTCAATTGCAGCTTCATTCCCATGCAAGTTAGATTGCTGTGTTATGGCATTGTGAAAAAATACAACATAGGGGATAGTAGTCAAGATCCACAACCAAAATCTGTGCCCAGTACAGGCCAGACCTTCTGTGGTGGCCTCAGATCTCTGAAAGGCAAAACATCACATGCCTATTGAAATGCCAGAGTTTCTATATGATGCACTGGACACCAGCATGGTCAATGCTCATTATATAAAGAGTGAACATTCCATGCCTGTTAGTACTGGCGGTCCAGCAACACTGTCATTTACTGTCTCTACAATCAGCTCCTCATCCCTTCACTCCACCTTACCCCTATCATACACCTGTAAGATGCCCCTTTAGATGATTTCTGGACACCAGGGAACATACAGACCATGAGGCCACTAACAGGTCATAGCCCATTCCCAGCATCAAGTAATCTGGCAGTCCTGGACCCTTCTTGGTGCTGAGTCCCTACTAGTCATCTCCTGCTGTACCACTCTCCTAATTCCCCTGATGCTGTATAATAGGCAGCAAATAACACAATCAACCACCATGCATTAAGCTTGGTTGTGATTGCTCCGTCACTGAGAACATAATGTGTACTATATTCTCTTTGAAAAATATATAACAATGCATGGCCACCATGGGCAAAAACAAGGTGTGGTACTATCCACCTCTGTTTCTGTGTGGTGTAGTGGGAGGTACAGTAACCAGTGATGACAGGCAAAGTTCTGGGGCTATGGGGAGAGGCATGAGTATTATGGTGGCTGTTTTCAGTATTGCTTTTGAGATGGCTATGGGGCAAATAGCTACCGAGGACACCTTCCTTTGTTTTATCAGGTGGCAGTGTGGATTATGGGATATACAATAGCCTGACTCAAAATATGCAATTTATCTTCAAGTGTGAGGAGGCAGGATCATAAATCACAAATGGCAAAGCCACAAGTGAGTTATGAAAGTCCTGACCACTCACAAGTGAAGATAAATTGCCTATTCTGAGTCAGGCTATTGTATATTTGATATATACAACAGTAGTTAACAAGTTATAGCTTTTAAATCTGCATTTTCTTTAAAAATGTTGCTGCTTTTCTTTGATTTTAACTGCTTGCTTCAGTGCTGCACTAGGCATTGTGATGTCATTAGCATTGTAGAAACTGCTCTCAGATTGGTTCAGTTTTCTACTGTGATGACAGTAGCTTAAAAAATATCCATTGTGACAACAGTAACAATGATACTTTTTGATATCTTGCTGTTACTGATGTCACCAACAAAGGTATATTTTTTTTCTTGTCTTTTTCACCACCACTCCTGTTGTATATTATGGAGTATGACATATGTAAGCAATAAGACATGACAGGGTGTGCATTGGACTGTTCTAATGCACGTCTTGGGGGCATGGCAACGTGTGCCCAGCCCTCTGGTTGTGCGTTAGAACTGTGTAATGCACATACTGTAGTTTATTGTGCTTATAAAATGGGTCTATGTATTCTAGGTGGGGTTTCTAGTTTTAGATGTGTTAGACACTTCTAAGGCACAGCTAACCGCCAATCGTATTGCTTGAAATCCTTTGCCCATTTTATCTGCACCTTAGAATGCTCTTGGAAGTGTGGGTGGCTGTTTGTGTTTGTCTGCATCTGTAGCTAAGTTTTTTGGGATTTATAAGATCTTCTGCTTGGAGTAACTACACCATTCTTGCTCACTACATCAGTGAAGGTCTCCTGGACTGGATTTTCTGCAAAACATCACCACAAGGTATTTGCACTTTCAATTTAAAATCAACTTTTTGGAAGCTATCCCAAGTAAAACAGAAATCAAACAACTAGGTCTGACAAACTCCAGTGACTCTGGGTCCTGCTCGAATCCACATTTTCGTCTGGCTTGCTCCCAAGGGATCTATTTGTGGGCTTTTAAACAACCTCTTTAAATAACAAAGGAAACACAAGGACAAAAGGATTTCACATCCTGCACTTGTACTTGAGTAGATGTGCCCCAGGCTATCAATGTAATGGGGCTGGGGAGTCCATGCCTGCAAGGTCTTGCATAGCCAAAGCCTCTTGTCAATCCCTGCCTAGCTGTAACCCTGGATGACCTCTGCCATGAGTTGAACCAATGTTGTACCAACAGTCACTCCATGTCCAACAGCTGTCTGGGGGTTGCCCTCGTAACTTTTCTTGTCCTACTTTGCCTTGACAGAACTACACTATCCTTATGGAATGAGGATGGCTCAAATAAATCTGGGACCGAGCACTGTGATTTTACTTTCTCCAACCTTATTGTTTATAATACAAGGATACGACAGACTAATCTTCTTCTCTACCAAAAGGGCTGTCCCTACCGTTCTCTCTATAAGTTTAGGAAACTATGGAACAAGTCTACTTTATCCCATCCTTTTCTAAACATGGGCCTGTGGTTCCTTGTCATCATTGCCATTCTGCTATCTGGGGATATAGACAAATCCTGGGCCACTAGATGCTTATTTCTCAGCAGATGACATACATAGTATGTCCAAACATGGGTTGTTAATTGCACACTTGAATATAAGAAGTTTGATGTGTCACTTCGTGGAACCGGAGTCATGGGTCAAACTGTATAATCCTGATATCCTCTGTCTCACTGAGACCTGGCTAAAACCATCGGTTACTGACTCCCTCTGCTTCCTTCCAAATTACTCTATTATTCGAAGGGATAGGATAATGAACAAACGTGGTGGTGGAGTTGCTCTGTACTACAGAAATAATCTGACTGTCTCTCTTCTCACTATTCCAGATGCTTAATCGGTATGTGAATACTTGCGTGCTACCCTTGAATTGAGAGCCAATAAACTGCATGTAATCTGTGCGCATAACCCCCCAGCGGGAGGGATTGCGGGTCTAGAGCACCTGTTGGAAAATACCTTTCAGAATGTTAATCATAATGAAGTTGTCATCTTAGGGGACCTAAACTTAAACTGGCTTGGGGCAGCTCTCAGTTCTCTTCAATCTCGGACTCATAGCTGCAACCTGCATCAGATGGTAACAGTGCCAACTAGAAGTTTGTCTTCATCACCACTAGGCACACTATTGGATTGGGTGCTGGTAAACCAGATCGAACACATCTCAACCGCTGGTACTCTTGCTGATGCCTTAACTGACCACTCTCCTACTTTCTGCATCCTGTCCTTGGGGTCACCTCATCTCCTCCACCACGTCTCATCACTCTCACAAACTTTGCTCACGTAGACCAAGAGGTGTTTCTGTTTGACGTCTCCAGAATTGATTAGTCGGAGATCTATCTATCACACTGTTCTCAGGATGCTCTTAACCTCTTCATCACTTAATTCCTTACGGTTCAATGTAAACATGCCCCAAAGATCACCCGGAGAGTGAGGGGTGAACAAACAAGATGGCTAAACAAAGACTTGCTCAAAAGTTTGCACCTTAGAGATAAACTCTGGAAGCGCTACAAAACATCAGGCCAGCAAACAGATTTCAACGCTTACCGTATGCTACGGAATTCATGTAAAAGACAAGTCAGAGCTACAAAGGCAAGTACTGTAAAGACCTACTGATTAACTTGGCCAATGATCCCAGAAAATTCTGGTCACACATCAAAGCCTTCCTAGGATCCTCACTACCCTGGTGATATGCTGATAAATGATGTGCATTGCATAACCATAAACCATAGCTAATTCTTTCAACCTGCATTTCTCTGATCTCTCCCAGTATACATCTTCCTTTGATCCCACTGCAGTGTCCTCCCACTCTTCATCAGGAACCTGTCTGAATAAGTTGGAAGTGTTGTCCCCTGTGCCTCCTTATACTCCTCCATTCTGTTTTAAGGCTGTGTTTAGAAAGGAAGTCCTGAAGCTCCCGAGGTCCATCTCTGATCATATCAGCTCTGGCTCAGATTCCCTTGAACCCCGTCTCTTGAAACTTGCAGCTCCCCTTATTGCATTACCGCTGGCCAAAATTTATACGTCATCACTTTCAGGTGGAGTGGTCCCTGACCTCTGGAAAGCTGCTCAGATCACACCTGTACTTAAAAAATTGGATCCTAAGGTTGTCATGAGCTACAGACCAATTGCCATACTCTCGGTACTGAGCAAAATCCTGGAGAAAATTGTTGCAACTCAGACAACTGACTATCTACTTAAGCACAGCCTGCACTCAGATACCCAACATGGCTTCAGGAAAGGACATAGCACAATGAGTGCACTCCTTAAATTCACCACAGACACTCTTTCAAAAATGGATGCTGGCAATCTGACTGGGGCTGTCTTTATTGACCTCACAAAGGCTTTTGACCTTGTTGATCACACTTTGCTTCTCTCCTCGCTTCGACACCTGCATTTCTCCTCCTCTGTTGTTGACTGGTATGAAAGCTACCTGACAAATAGAACTCAAGTGGTGAAATTTAATTCCTCTCTATCAAACAGTGCCACCATTAACATTGATGTACCTTAGGGCTCCATCCTAGGGCCCCTCCTATTCTCTCTTTATATAAATAACATTGGAGCTGCTCTAAAATCCTGCTCTGCTATTCTATATGCTGATGATCTTGTCATCAACACAAGTTCTACTAATACAGACACTATCAACACAACCCTTTCCTCTGACTTTAACAATATCCAAAACTGGCTATACGACCACAAACTGGCTGTCAACACTAGTAAAAATAAGCCATGCTGCTTGGATCGTACCCAGAGCTCCGGGCTTGCACAACAGCACTGAAGGTGCAGGACTTAGAAGGTCAATTACTGGAATGTGTGACCTCTTTCAAGTACCTGGGCATCCTGCTAGATCAATCTCTTGATCTTAATCTTCATGTACAGTCTGTTTGCAGAGCTGTCAACTCCAAACTGGGTGTTGCATATAAGATCAATTATATGCTCATGCCATCAGCTAAAATGGCCATTGCGTGGGGATTCTGCTCCCCACCCTAACCTATGGGGCTCCCTTATTTGGGGCTGCTCATAAAACTGACCTACTCAGATAGGATATTACGTGTAAAAACATATGTCGATATGCCTCTTCTGCTCCTCGGCTTAAACACCACTGTCAGCTTTATAATGATCTTGGTTGGCTGTCTCCATTAGCTAGTAAGAAATATTACCTTGGCTCTCTTATTGATTCGATAATTCAAAATCAAACCCCTAGGTGTCTTGCAGCTATGCTTGTTCCTCAGGACACACTCCATGGTCTATGATCAGCTGATAAATCCTTTCTGAATTTGCTGAGGTGCCGCACTAGGAAAGGAACTGTTGCATTTGAGCACGCAGCTCCACAGCTGTGAAATTCCCTTCCCCACGACATTAGACTTTCTAGCTCCCACACATGCTTTAAGAGAAAACTGTGCTCGAATCTGCTGATTGCTGATACCTGTTCCTCATTTCACCCTACCTAATGACTGATGTCTCTGGCCATACATTAGTATTTCCTCACCTCTATATAACCCTCTTACTGCCTCAGCCTGTCCCGGACCCCTTTCCCTGCCCATATACAATCTTGCATTGTAGGCATCTCCCTTACACTTACATACACTCATATAATCTAATTTCATGGCTTGCTCTCCTCTTCCTCACTTACCGACCTTTTCCTTAATGACACCCCCTGCTCTCAATGATTATTTCTTCCTTTTGTATTACCTGTTTTTGTGTACCTTGTTCTGTTCATATGATATGTCACCTGATAATTTATTGTCCAAGGTCCTCTCTCTATTCATTGCATAGGTAGGCACCTATGAACTTATGAATGGTCTACTCTGTATGTCTCTGATATATTGTATCCACTTTAACTCATTGTATGTAAAGCGCTTATGATTTGTTATTCTGTTAAATTTCTGCATGTCTATACTCTCCCGGGTCATGCCTGAAAATAGTCATTTTATGGCTAGTGCACTTACCCAGTTAACAAAAGCTGAATAAATAAATATAATAGTCTTGGCAGTATAGATTGACCATTTCTCATACAACAGTATTGCTATGTGCTTCACTTGTTACATGTATCGTCCTAATACATTTAGACTGTCAAAAAAACAGAGAGAGTAACCAACAGTCACCACAATAGCAATTCTTTACCAATGTACAAGTGCATGTATTTATCTGCTTTGGGGTGGTGAGCGTGGAGAGGAAGAGCAGCACCATGTATATAATATGAACAATGCTCTATCACCATATATACATCAGGAGTGGTGGTGAAAATGACAAGATAAAAAATATCTTAGTTGGTGACATCAGTAACAGCAAGATATCAAAAAATATTGTTACTGTCGTCACAATGGACATCTTTTAAGTTACTGTCATCACAGTGGAATACTGAACCAATCAGAGAGCAGCTTCTACAATGCTGATGACATCACAATGCCTAGTGCAGCACTGAATCAAGCAGTTAAAATCAAAGAAAAGCAGCAACATTTTTAAACAAACTGCAGATTTAAAAGCTATAACTTGTAAAGTACTGTTGTATATATTAAATATACAATAGTCTGACTCAAAATAGGCAATTTATCTTAGCTTGTGAGTGGGCAGGACATTCATAACTCACTCATGGCTCTGCGCTTGTGAGTTATGGTCCTGCCCTCACTACTGAATAAGTGCACTAGCTGGTCGAGGGGTAATGTATTCCTTATGTATCAGCTGGCGAGAATGCCCTGAAAGCAATGATATTTTGTACAGCTCATGCTGCTGAAAGGTAAACTGTGTTGCTTGAGTACCAGTTCCTCCATCAACCAGTGCAATAGCCTGAAGCATCAGGGCACACACTGTTTTGTAATCAATAGTCAGGAAAACTTGTCTGTTCCTTTGCAGATCTGCATTACAAACATTGGGTGCTTGAACATGCTGGAGGCCAATGTTCAGGAGTTACCCCACCCCCTGATTCACTACCCTATGTCCTTACTCCACCCACAACACCCCATATGTCAGCCACATCACCACTGTATGAAATGCAAACTCATCTCCCAACACCTGTCAGATGGGTCCTTGTAGTAAGATGAATACCCTACCCCCACTAACATATGACAGCACCGTCTTTGTGGTATGCACAGCACAACCATCCAACAGATATCATCAATTTTATCGTTAGTAATCAGCGTATCCCTTCCTCACACAATTTGACAACCCCTTTGTAGTATGAAGCGGTGGCCTGACATATCTACCCTAATCTCGATCTTGGTGTCTCAATAGTTGCATTTGTAATAAATTGACCCCTCACTAACCCCCAACACCAACTCCCCCAATACCTGACAGTAAGACAGTCAGTGGCACAGCCATCTGCCCATGTCCATGGCTGCCAGACAATTTAGGTGATATAGGGAGCACGTCGCCAATATTTATCAGCACACTGTAAGCATCATTTGGATGGCTGGTGGTCATGAAGGCGTGCAGATGCCTGTGCCGCTTACCACTGGGATCCATGGTTCTTACTGTCAGGTATGGGGTTGGGGATAAGGGTCAGTGATGGTGCAGTGGGTGGTGGGGGTGTCCATTGTCCATCAATACAGCTGCAGGGTCACCGTGATCAGGTTCAGAGTAGAGGTGCCTCGACATCTCTGACTGTGGTTGGGAGTGGGGGGGTGGCTTCACACTACAGGAAAGGGGCTGTGGGTTGCTCATCTCATCATGTGGAGCATACTGGTGTGCATAGGGGCTGTGGTGTTATGCTGCACTAGGTGACCAGACAGGTATGTTTTGAAGTGGTAGGTTGACATTAAATACAGCAGGATTCAGCTTCTGTGACCACAGTGCTGGGCACATTCAGTGGTGTTACAGCATTTCCCCTCCCATATGACATAACCAGCTCCCTTGTATGCCTTCTCAGCATGCAGTGCAACACACCTCTGCATGACATTTGCACTTAGATATGTCTACACACCATGTTTTCCATGGTGCACGTGAATTGTGCATGGGGCCCTCTGCTTTCCTTGTGGCATACAATACTCTTATTTGGTGGCATACTAAAAGCTTCAATGATACTCATTGATTATGCTGAAGGAAACTGACTATAAATATTGCTGCTAGTTTGCATTGCAGGACAAATCAAGCTGGGAATATGTCTTTTACATGCTAATAGTATTTCTTCACCTTTTGTTCCCCTTTGATGTGGAGCTGAAGAGAATGGTACCAATGAGGACACGCAGTGAGGCACACAGAGATTCTATGTGCCGGTATGCTCCCATAGAGTTTGTTGAATGGTGACATACAAGATGTTGGCACACCATTTATACTGCTGTTATCCCCTCAGCAATCAATGTACTGATGCAAGGCAATCTGAAATGTACTTCTAAAGGGCATTTGAGAAGTATGGTCTGTAATATTTTATATTCCTTCTATTACTTCACAAACTACACTAACAGGGAAGTAATGTGGTAACACTAAAACAGCAAATGACTGTCACTATGGTATGGTTGAAATAGACTACAGATTATGACCTCATCTCAAACTTAGGTAGTCCTATATTATGTGTACACTCTGTCATCGTATATTACAGTTGACCTTCTTGTTTGCTGTACCCAGTTTCCTACCTAGAAAGATACTGTTGTGTGTAACCTATGCATTATACTGGGATCTTATACTGGGAGATAGAACGGGAGAAGGCAATACTGACCATTTTACCGTTCCCCACGAAGCAGGCTCAAACTTATCAATTTAAGCATATCAGTTGGTCTATTTCCCTTTTAAAATGATTTAAATTATCGCTCAGAACAACATACTTTGGTAGAGCATTCCATATTCTTGCTATTCTATATAAATGGAATGATATCTTACATTAGTTTTACTGTATCTATTTTTATTTGAAATGTATGTGCTCTTAGACCTTCTGGGTTTTCCCTTCAACTGTATGCCCATTTTGTTTTTTAATTCTGGATCTTTCATAATTTTAAAGAACTGTAGAAGATCACCTCTCTTTCTTCTATTCTCCAAGCTAAACAAACTCAGCTTCTTTAACCTCTCTTCATAACTATCCTTTTTTACTGACCATATCATTTTTGTAAAGGTCCTTTGTATTTTTTCTACCTTATTTATTTCTCCCTTTGTGTAGGGACTCCACAAAGATGAATCATAATCGATATGTGGTCTTACAAATGTTCTATACAAAGGAAGAAGATATTCATTTGATCTATTTGTAAAGTTTTACTTGATGTTTCTAGTCATATAATTTGATTTCCTAACTGCCTCCAATCTCTGTTGCCTAAAATTCATACCATCATCTATTATTGGCGAAGATGGCGGCCACGCTGGGCGGCCGTCTGTGAGCTCTTCGTTTTGCTCTCTGTTTTTTTTGGCTCTCTGTTTTTTTGGCTCAAATTGGCTCAAATCGTTTCTTTTTGTCCCATTTGTCCCGTTTGCCCCATTTGGTCTACATCACATTACTGTTCGGTTTTTAACCGACTGTTCAGTTCAGCCACCTGGAAATCGAGTTAGGTTTGATAAACCTATAGAGGCTTAAAGGGTGACTTTGGAAATTGAGGGGACTTGCCTGTGTTGAGTCTTGGTCTGCCGGCGTGTGGTCGTACTGCTGGCTGTTGGCTGCTGGCGGCTCGTTGGGAGCAATGTGTGGGGAGCTAGTTTTCGACTGCCTCTGTGGAAGGTCTGGTTGCCGACAGTCTGAAGGTTTGGCAACTGCCCATGTGCTGGAGGATTGGGAGGAACGTTTAGCGGTAGAGCACCAGTTTCGATTCGGGGAAAGAACTCTGCTGGATTGTAGGAAGAGGAGGTGATCGGTTCTATATTGTGACTGGACCTGCCGAAGAAGGAAGTGTTTGTGGAGCAACGGACAGTGGAAACTGTGGATAACTTTGAATTGAGTGTCCAGATTCCCTGGCCCAGACAGGGTAGCGGGTTTTTCTGCCTCCGGAGGGTGGTGGGGTTAGCTCTGCTTCCTAGTTGAGACAGGGGTACCACCGGAGGGTGGTTCAGCCTGCCTCATCGTAGCAAGGGTTAGGTCGAGTTGGAACTTTTAGTTGGTGCTTTCTGCTGGATGCCTGCAGGACTTTGGCATTGAAGTCGGATTTATGTGGATCGTGGTGTGGACTATTGATCTGGTGATGTATATTTGAACTTCTGTTACTGCCAGTGTATGATAACTCTGGAAAACTACTGGGAAGACTAAAACTTGAGTTTATTCATTATTAGTTCAGTCTTGTGAGAGGAGACTGACTAAAGTTTTGGGCCATACTAAGTGGTGAGAGCACATAAGTGTGGACATCAAAAAGACCTTGAACTCCTGTTTTTGGGTTTCCTCTGGGTAAATGAGGGTATTGACTTTAGGATTACAGAAATTTTAAACTTTGAGCCAAATTTTATAAAACTGGGTTTTGTACAGGTGGAAAGCTCCTTCCCTCGCAATGGTGAGAGCACTGTGGGTGGGGGTAGATGGATAAGCGTTTCTGATAAAATTAATGTGTAAGCTCTGTCACATTGTTAGGAAAACTGTTTTGTTTTTGTTTATAATTTATATTTTGATATTTGAGTGTAGTGTTTTTAGTTTTATTTAGAATATATTGCTAGGGTATAATTTTGTTTTTTGTTCAATTGTAGTATTTATATTTTGTTATTTGAGTGCTGTGTTTTAGAATTTTGTTATTTATATAAACCGGTGGGGTTTATTGTAATTAGTTGTGTCATTAATTAGGTGTTGGAGTGAAAATAGGACAGTCGGCTATTATTCCCCCTCCAGGCTCAGGGATCTTCGTCCTTTCTCCTGTCCCCCCCTGTCACCAGGAGTCTATAGAAGATGTAGGGCTCTGGGAATTGTGAGGGGGGGAGGAGAGTTGGAGCTGAGCCTGGGGGGGATGGAAAGGAGCGGGCGGATAGGGATAGTGAGGTCAAGGAGATGCCCTGGGGCAAAATGGGCACATGAGAGGGGTTCTCCCTGTCTTGTGCCCATACCCAAGGGTTCTGGTCAAGATCAGCAGGTAAGGCGGTCATCGTCGTAGGCTCATCCTGCTCAGGTGGTGTTGTGCAAAGCTTGGTCTATTAAAAACAAGACGGCCATTATAGTCAATCTTGTTGGGTCAGCTGACCTGGTGTGCATCACCGAGACCTGGCTGGAGGGAAATGCTGGGCCAGTTTTAGTCGCAGAGGTTCCGGCCGGGTACTCGGTGATACACCGCCCGAGGCAGGATCGTAGGGGCGGGGGCATTGCCATTTGTTTTAAATCAGAATTGGGCCTGGTGGAGGTACTGGTGGGAGTCACCAGATCCTTTCAGTGTGTTTTAGGTGAGGGTGTGGGACGCAGGATACTTCTCGTATACCGTCCACCAGGTGACGAGAATGTTTTCCTGCAGGAAGTCACAGATTTCATTGTCGACCTGACATTGGGGTCCCCCAGATGGTTGGTTCTGGGGGACTTCAATGCCTGGGTCAACGATGAACTCTCACGCTTTGGTCAAGACTTCCTCCAGTTGATGTTATCACTGGGCTTCACACAGGTAGTTTCCTTCTCGACCCATGTTGGTGGGCACCCATTGGACCTGGTGTCCCTTCTGGGGATGGGGATATCTGATTTGGTGGTGGAACCACTCAGATGGTCTGACCATCACTCCTTTAGGTTCAATTTTGAGGCTGCCCCTATTAGGTCAGCCCCTTCGGAGATGGTCCGGTACCACCCATTAAGGGGTGTGTCCCCGGATGACCTGATGGTGGTGCTGGACCTATCGGACCTTCCGATAGATTGCTTGGATCCAGGTGACCTAGTACATGCCTATAATAGGGCGGTTACGGGGGCCCTGGATTCTATTGCACCTGTTCGTGTTCGTCCTCTCACTCTTCGCCCCAGGTCTCCATAGTTTGATGAGACCATGAGGGAGTTGAGGAGGTTTGGATGAAGGCTGGAGAGGCGTTGGTGGAAGTCTGGTCTGGATGATGACAAACTTAATTTGATGGACCATTATATGGCCTATCAATCCACAATCTCTCGTAAGAAGGCAGAGTTCCTGTCCAGGGAGATAGCGGCTACGAAGAATAGACCAGCCCAGTTCTTTCAGACTGTGGACAGACTGTGCAATCCAGTCTGTCTTCAGCCCAGAAGGGCCTTTTCCACAGACCAGTGTGAGGAGTTTGCTCTCTTCTTGGCAGATAAGGTTGCCAAAATCAGATCAGATGTCCGTTCTTCCCTCTCCAATGGGAGCGGTGATGGTCGGCAGGAGATGTCGAACACCCAGTTTGCATGGTCTGACTTCAGCCTCCCCAAAATCGATGATATTGTGATGGTCATCCAAGCATTGCGACCATCCAGCTGTGATTTGAACCCTGGCCCCACATGCCTTTTAGTGGATTGTGTGGATAAAATCCATCTAGTCCTGGCTTTGATAGTCTGGAAGTCTTTGGAGAGGGGGATCTTTCCAGATCCCCTTAAAGAGGCTATAGTTAAGCCTCTTTTAAAGAAGTCCTCCTTAGACCCAGATTGTCTAGCAAATTACAGACGAGTACCCTTTGTGGGTAAGGTTATTGAGAAGGTGGTCGCAGTGCAATTGGAGGATCATCTGACCAACAACAATATCTATGATTATCTCCAATCTGGATTTAGGAAAAGGCATAGTACCAAGACAGCACTTGTTCGGGTACTAAATGACCTCCTAATAGCGAGAGATCATAGGACCCATTCTATCTTGGTACTTCTTGATCTCTCAGCAGCATTTGACACTATTGATCATGGTGTGCTGTTAGAGCATCTGCGGTCCATCTGTGGATTATCTGGTATGGTCCTCAGGTGGTTTAGATCTTACCTTGAAGGTAGGACTCAGAGGGTGGTGTCGGGAATTTTTTCCTCGGCATCAGTCTCCCTATCCTGTGAGGTACCACAGGGCTCTATTCTAGCGCCTATGTTATTTGCGGTGTATGTACTGCCATTGGGAGCAATTATAAAATGATACGGTCTGGGTTTCCATTGCTATGCCGATGATACCCAGCTGTATATGTCTTTTGTGCCTGGCCAGGATGCTGCCTTGTCAGTATTTACTAACTGCCTTGCAGAAATCCAAGATTGGATGAATGGGAGTTGGTTGAGGTTAAACCCGGAGAAAACTGAGGTGTTGGTTGTGGACAAAGGTCGCTGTGAGGCAGGTTTGCCAGCTGGATCGCACTCAGGCTTATGGCTTGCAGGCGTTCCGCTGACGACCTCAGATCAGGTGCGGAATCTTGGCATAATAATTGACAACCACTTGACTCTTAAAGCTCAGGTGTCAGTGGTGGTCAAAACTTCCTTTTTCCATCTGAGGAATATCGCCAGGGTGAAGCACCTGGTTCCTCCAGAGGATCTTCCAACATTGATCCATGCCTTTGTTACCTCCCGCCTCGACTATTGCAACACCTTGTACCTAGGGCTATCCGGGGTTGAGCTTTGCCATCTGCAGCTAGTGCAGAATGCGGCCTGCCAGGTTGTTGACTGGTTCTTCTAGATCCAGCCATATAATGCCTGAGCTCCGCGGACTGCACTGGCTGCCAGTATTTTGGCGAATCACCTTTAAGGTCAGTTTGTTGACCTATAAAGCCCTACACGACCAGGGACCTACTTACTTGAAAGAGCTCCTTTGCCCCTACTGTCCCTCCCGGCCCCTCCGATCCACTGATGAGGGATTGCTGGAGATTCCCAGGGTCCGTTTGAAAACTTCAGGAGCTAGATCATTTAGTTTTGTGGCCCCTACCCTGTGGAATTCTCTACCTCGTCAGGTGCGAAATAGTCCAACTGTCCTGAGCTTTAAAGGAGCCTTGAAGACCCACCTTTTTAGTACAGCTTTTAATGATTTATAATAGTTTTAAATTCTGTTTATTTATTGTTTTATGAAATTGTACAGGTGCTTTGGTTTTGAGAAATGCGCCTTTTTAAAAATAAAGCTTTGATTGATTGATTGATTATTATCCCAAAATCTTTTTCCAGTTCTGATGATTTAATTTTTTGACCGTTTAAATAATATATATGTCTGGGATTATTTTTCCCCATATGTAATACTCTGCACTTCTCTAAGTCAAATGGCATTCCGTTCTCTGAGGCTCATTTCCAATATTTTTAAATCCTCTTTGAGATCCTGACTACTCTCTGTGGCGCTTACTTGTCCCCCCAGTTTTACATCATCCACAAATTTAACCAGCATGTTCTTTGTATTATGTTGTATGTCCCCTGGAGATAATGAAAACAATGTACGGTCCAACACTGACCCCTGTGGCACCCCACTTGTCACTTCAGATGATTCGGAGTATATACCCCTAATCCTAACTACTGGCTTTCTCTCCTCCAGACAGTTTTGCACCCATTCAATCAGTCTACTATCTATACCCAGTATTTCCATTTTGTGAATAAGCTGGCCATGAGGTACCTTATCGAATGCTTTCTGGAAATCCAGAAGAAAAATGTCTACTGGATTTTTCTCATATGACTTTCTATTTATGTGCTCATAAAATATAAGTTGGTTTGTCTGACATAATCTATTTTTCTTGAATTCATGCTGTCTAGCATCATTCACATCTAGTTCCTTAAGATTATATTCCAGCCTATCTTTTAGAAATTTTCTGCAATTTTACATGATATTGCAGTTAGACTGACTGGTCTGTAGCTAGTCATTGATGTTTTAGCCCCTTTTTGTTTATACAGTGGAGTCACAGTAGCGTTTTTCCAATCCTCGGGTACCTCTCTTGTGGAAAAGGACTGATTGAATAGGCATGCCAGGAGGGCTGCTATATACTCCCTTACCTCTCTCAACAACCTAGGGTGCAACATATCAAGTCCTGCCAATTTGTTAGGTTTTAACTCGCTCAACAATTTTTTTAAGTGATCTACACTAATATCTAAATCCTAATTCCTACTGCAGTTTTGTTTAATTTGTATCTTATTTTGCACGTTCCTGTCATATACTGAACAGAAATAGTGATTAAATAGTTCTGCTATTGCTACTATTTCACTTACCTCTTCCCCTCCTTCAATTAGGGACCCTATCTGTGTTGTAGATATACTATTTTTGTTATTATTTATATAGGAATAAAATCCCTTTCCATTGTCTTTTTTGTAGACTAATTTTGTTTCTAATCTTCTGTCTGCCCTTATTGTTAATTTTAACTTTCTTAATGCCTTTCTATATTCTGTCTTGGCCTCAGAATCTTTGTGTTTTTTTCATTTTATTATATGCTCTTTTTTTCTTTACACAGCTTTATCATTTTATTTGTGCACCACATTGTTTTTTTCCCTCTTTTAGTATACAACCTTTTTTGGGAAATGTATTTATCTTCCAAATCAAGCAATTTAAATTTAATCATGTCCCACATGTCTCCCACATTCTTTCCTCCAAACGTTTCTTTCCTGTAACACAGCACTCAGTCTGTAGAGAAGATGTAACTGTTCATTTATCCTCAATCCTTCAGCAACTACAGCTCAATAATGAAACCTAGACACCTAAGTAGACTTATAAATGCCTAGTAAGTATGGGTGATAAAGAAAAAAACCAAATATGTCATACACCAGTTTCAGACACTGAATACCTCAGTATAGAGTGACACATAAGGCCGTTCTGGATTTAACAACTAATGTGAAAACTACTTGATACTTTTATAGTTATATTCAGAAGTTGTGTGTTATGTACAAAATGAATGTTTGAACTGCTCTTCATTATATTACTTAAGGAATGAAATACCGTTACTGCTTGTCAAATGTTCAATGTTTTATTAGTAACATTTGATAGATTTGTTGCCAGTAGTAAAACTCATTGCTAATATTCAGCAAAATGAAATATGAAATTAAATTTTTTACTAAGATTCTATTAACAGCAATAAACTCACTAATGAACAGAGCAGCATTTCTATAAGCCACTCTATTAACACAATTGATAAAGCACCAACCAGTCCTATGTTATTTAAAACAACTAACATGAAATGAAAGGAGGAATCTGAGGGAAAAAAACAGTTCTGAATCCAGGAAAATCAATCCTTTCAAACATATAAACCCTTTAAAAAAAAATCACTTCAGGCATCTTGATAACCTGTGTAATGGGTTATTGGAAAGTTCACATATTTTCCTCACTTTCCATTTTTTTCCCCCAAGTTTCTGCCATATCCAATGGGTGAATCTGTGATATGCCAGATGTGCAAACAACCTATAGATAAGAAAAACAACAGTATTACTTGTTCATTCAATATATTAAGAATCGGTATGATGAGCCGGACCGGTGGTGCTGAGGGTTGAGGTGCTGGACTCCACACCATGAGCCATGCCAATGACCTGGGTTCAGAAATGATCTCTGGTAATCGGGGCTCAGCAGGGATAGGAGAGGATTGAGCATTGGGAGGACTGTTCTACTGTCCTGGTGGTGAGTGAGTTGGGATTCCTGCTGTTCCATGACTCCCAGTGGAGACTGGGGGTATTGGCACTTACTGGAGCCCTGTGCAGTGGTATGGAGGTGATGGCAGATGTCCTGTGGTTGGGTGATGGAGCGCACCCACTGTGCAATGGAAGTCATTGCACATCCATGCCCCCGTGACTGAACAAAGGAAATACCCCGGCACCTGGACAGGTGAAGGTGGGGCCAGTGAACAACCCCCACACCCTCTTTTGGGTCCCACCTGGCTGGTCACTGGCTCGCCACCCAGTGGAGTATTCACAGCAGTTATTTTTTGTTTCAAGCTAAAAGAAAACTGGTGTTCATGTTACAGACAACTCAGTACAGTTACCTGAGATTCACTGCAGCATAGTACTACTTTATTCAGTAATGTATTTCCACAGTTCAAAAACATAAAAAAAAAATTCTTATATCTGTGTGTTTCTTTTTTTTCTCATTTACCAAGGAGGTACAGTGCTTATTCGCAATAACCCACTCCAGCGTGTGCTTATCATAGGATATAGGCATTTCTCGAGTGCGTAAGGAATTCACCTTCACATAGTGCCCAGTTTGGGATTTCTCCATGGTGGATGTGTCACCCAAATGGTCAACAAAATTAGAATAAAAGGGTCTTCATCAATGATTTCCACAGCTTGTTAAGATGGGAGTATTTTCATCAAAAGAACAATTTGAGATTTCAAAATCACTTGTGTCCATGACAAGGAGGTTCCCACATGCCTCTGTCCTAGGGCTGATCCTTATCAATGTCAAAGGGCCAGAGGGATGTTGGGGTGCATAGGGGGAGTGCAAGAAGAGCTGATGCTGCTACTGTACCAGCAATTGTTCATACCACTTCTGGAATACTCTGTTCAGTTCTGAATGTCACTTCTTAGAAAGGTCATAGACAGAAGGAAGATTATCAAGAGAAGGGCAACAAAACTGTCAAAGAAATTGCACCAGAAAACATATGAGGAAACAATGAAATAACTCAATATGTATACACTGGAGGAAAGGAGGAGAGAGAGAGAGAGAGGATTTGATAACATATTTCCACTACCTCAGGCGTATCAACAATGGCAAGTGGGTTGTATTACATACAAAAGGAGGGTGGGGGGGCAAGGGAAACCTAAATTAGGCTGAGGCCACAAAAAGGGAGTTAGAAGCATGGAACAATCTCTCAACAGCTGACATGGTGGCTAAAACAACTGCTTAGTTCAATACTGCATTGGGATAGACAGAAGGGAACCCTTGTGATAATTTGTATTAACACCATGAATTTTGAAAATACACTTACTCTTCCTTTGGAGTCTCATCTCCCACTGGACCTTGATAATGAATGTACTCATGAAGGGAAGAGTACAACACATATTTATCAAGACACTTGGAATGAAAACCAGGGTGATCAATAATGCACTCAATGTCAGGGAACTCTTCAAACTACACTGTAAAAGTGACATCTGCTCTCCCTTGCCATTTTCATGACAACACAGTTTCCACATTCACACCTAGAAGAAAGAGAGAAAATATTAAAAAAATTAAGTACATATGAACATATGAAGTTACCCGCAGATTCAGGTCTTACGGTCTATCTAGTCTGCTTGAGTGTACAGCACTTCAGTTCGTTGGACTGCAGCTGCACCCACTCCCACTTTTTCCTTCTCATCCACCACCTGCACCCTCACAGTTTGCACCCTCCCTTTGAAACTGTCCCACACGCTCTTGAAGCTCCCCACTGTCCATAATGATATGCCTACTCTGTTCATGCCCTTCAGATACTTGAAAGTCTCAATCATATCCCCTCTCTCTATATTATCCTGGGTATTCATACTAAGCTCACTCAGTCTCTCCTCATAAGGTTTATCCCCTAACCCCAGGATTATTTTTGTTGCATGGCGCCGTATTCCCTCCAGTAGTTTGATGTCCCTGCCAGAATTGCACCATCCTGCAGATCATTATCCTTAAGAAATTTTGCCAGCCTTTCCTTGAGGATAGTCTCCATCAGCTTTCAAACAATTGCAGTAAGACTTACCAGTTTGTAGTTACCCGATTTGTCCTTGGGCCCACTCTTATGCAGAGGCACCACATGTGCCACCCTCCAATCTCTGAACATGCACCCCATTTCCAGAGATGTGTTGAACAGGCCCGCCAATGGCCCTGCCAGGACCACTGACAACTCTTTCAGCACTCTGGGATTAACTCTGTCTTGGCCAGGTGCCTTGTCTACATGCAGGGACTTAAGGTCCTCCATCACACTTTCCTTCCCTCCCAAGTCTTATATCCCTGCCTTAAGCCTGTTCTAGTCTTGCCACTATACATGGCCCTCCTCCAGTTGTAGTTCTTTGCCCTTAGCTGCTCCTGATTGTGTGCTCCTCCTGTTCCCCTGCCAGGCTAGCCCCATTGTATGCATGCTGTGACATCAGCTGGCTGCCTCATCGGGTCCTCCTCCCACTGGTGTTGTTCCCTGTCCTGGCTCCTCCATCCCCTCAACCAGGAGTGTTCAAATCAAAACATTTATGGCTTGCCCAGCCATGACTCTAGCTGAATTTTTATGTGCCCCTATTCATTACAATGAAATTATCCCTCTTTTTCTACTTGCCCTTCAAGGGAATTTGCACACCCCTGCCCTCATCTCCCTCCTCAACCATCTAATATCCTCTCTAAGCTGTCTCTCCTGCCAGAACACCATTCAGCCACCCACCATCCATGCAATAACCAGGAGTATGGCTGCTCCGCATCCATTACAACTTGCAACCCTTCCTACCTCCAGCCCTGGTCATGTTCCCACATACACTCTCCATCCCCATGGCTGTTTCTTGACCACTCCCTGGGAACCTCCCCCACCTTGACCTCTCTATGTATGTTGTCAGCCCACCCATTGTAGGCCCTGCTGTCTGTAGCAGCATGGCCTGCTGTTTGCTTTCCTTCCTGCTGACACCCTGCAAGGTTGCTAAGGGCCGGCCAGGTTGGGAGAGGATTGAGCATCCAGAGAACTCTCCTCTCTCAGTGGAAGAGGCTTGGTAGTCCCAGCAAATGATGGCCCCCAGGTGAAGGCCAAGGAATGGTGCAGTTGGGACTCCAACAGAAGGGAGGTTGTCACAGGATCATGTATGTGTAAGCTTGTCCACACACACATGGTGATGTAAGCACCCTGGCAATGGGGAGGAAAGGGAAACAAATGGAAAAAATCAGAGGCTGGATGAGGGTGACCACTCACAGGCTCCAAACTGGTGGCTTGCAGATGATCCCACAAACTAATTGGGGGCAGCAAGGTAAGACCACCAGAAAGAGCCAGATGATGGGGATGGGGGAGGGGCGATCAGAAGAAAGGTGCCACAAGGAGAGTATGAACAGAATAAGAAAATAAAAAAATTACAGGGATATGAGTTCAGTACCCATAGCACTCCACATGTACATGTTAATGTCTGAATAACTAAATCACAGTGATCGAACATGATGATTGGATCTCTGCTTCCAACATGTTTGTGTTACCAGTATTGTACAACCCCAGAGTTATTATCCCTCTGTATAGACAGCTGGTGAGATCACATTCACTTACAATGGGTGCGGGTGATGAAAACCCTCACGTGGGGGGGCAGAGGGGAGCACCTCCAGAAAAAAATTGAGAATTTCTGCTACATGTATCTGACAAACATACAGTTTTGACACCATCAGTGTGCATGGCCATGTTGATATACCCGTCTGCCACACTGTCTCCTGTCCGCCATGACACCTGTACCATAACCTGCAACAACTTCACCAATTTCTATGAAAATGCCAGTGGACTGGTATCCTCCACTGTCATTGTAAAAACAGCAGTGGGATTCAATACTACATGGGATTACACAAGAACATTCGGCAGAAAGGAAGGGGTGAGGTAGATTGGTTGGGATGAGTGGTGCTGGGATCACTAAAGGAATTATCCAGCAGGCAAATAGTAAACTATGGCAGAATCATGGAGCATGTAGGTCACCTTCTGCAAACAAATTTCATATTTCCATATTACTGCATTCACAAACATGAGCAGCAAGAAGATGAAATGCAAGAAGCAGTATAGCATGAGGTAACTACACAACATCATGGCTACAGAACAAAAGGCATATGAAATGCGTACTGCACTAAGTACAATGTCTAGATCAGAAAGAAAATTACACAAAATGACATAAGTATTCTCATCCATTACTATAATAAATCACTGGAATTGTCAGATGTGTTATCTTCAAGATGATACAACATGCCGGGATAGTGACAAGATAGAAGAGCAACATAACCTATAGCTATAATTACTTCTCTAAAACAAAAATGTAGATGTGAAAGAAAGGTTACACAAAACATTATAATTATGTGGGGATGGGGAGGAGGGGAAGGTGGCCCTACAGGGGGACCTGGAGGCTCTGGAAAGATGGTCTAGAAAGTGGTAGCTGAGGTTCAATGCAGGGAAATGCAAGGTACTCCACCTGGGGGCCAGAAACCCAGGTCAAGTGTACACTCTGGGGGGGAAATGCTACAAGTCTCGATGGCTGAGAGGGACCTGGGGGTGGTGGTGGATGTCAAGATGAACAACTCTGAGACTTGTAGGAGGGCAGCAGCCAAGGCCAACAGGATGCTGGGATGCATCGCTAGGGATCACCTCCAGAAGGAGAGTGATACTCCTCTGTATAACTGCTTGGTGAGGCCGCACCTTGAGTACTGCGTGCAGTTTTGGAGGCCACACTTAAAGCAGGACATTAACCTCCTGGAGAGGGTCCAGAGGAGGGCAACCAAAATGATTTGGGGCTTGGGGGACAGGACCTATGAGGAGAGGCTCGAAGAGCTAAATATGTACACATTGGAAGAGAGAAGGGACCGGGGGGACATGATAGAGGTCTTTAGGTACATGAAGAGGGTAAATAGGGGAGGAACAGTCGGGGTGCTTCGAAGGAAGGAGGAAGGGGCCACTAGAGGGCATGGCTGGAAGCTGGAGGGAAGATTCAGGGAGAAAGGAGGAGGTACTACTTCACTGAGAGGGTGGTGGAGCCATGGAATGCACTGCCTAGGGGGCTGGTGGAGGCAGAGACAGTGGAGGGGTTCAAGAGGGGGTGGGACAGGTGCAGGGGAAGGGTTCTGGAAGCAAAATCCAATGCAGCAAGAATATCCGGAACTGGGAAGGGAGAAGCCAGAGAAGGCGAGGGGGACAGCAAGGTCAGCACCCAGGTTGGGGACTGACCAAACGAGCAGACACGAAAGACCATTAGGCCTATTCTGCTGGCATTTTAGTATGTTAGTATGTGAAAAATTATATTCGCTCAAGCTGAGAAGTGTCTGCATAAGGGATATGTTAGTCTCCAATGCAGAGGTTTGCAAAGGGACAAATAGTAAAGAAAAGGGGTACATCATAAACTCTAAATGAACGCTTTCCAGCATGATCTCATATAAAACATATACGTTGAGAATTTCTCATTTATCATGCAACAGTAGTCTGTCGAGGAATACTAGGATTACTAGGATAAATAGGACAAAAGGGAGCAGTCAACGCTTAGTAGTATTATCCCCCACACCATGTGGGCATCATTAAGCCATAATACCACCTGTATAATATAGGCTATCTATGGTATGTTTGAATTGACTAAACTCTTCTACTGCCACCGCTGTTCGCGAAAGTCTGTTCCAAGCCCTTGAACTTCTCACTGTATAAAAATGTTCTCTTTTTTGCAGTGTTTACCCTAGGTATGGCTAGTTTCTTACCATGGGATCTAAGATTATCTCAAGACTTACTAAATTCCAAACTGCATAGGTCCATTAAATCAGGTGAATGCATTATTTTGTGTAATAGTAAAATATACCCTCTGCCTTCTAAGTTCTAGGGAAAACAGTCCAGTTTTTTGTAGCCTTGAATCATATGGTAAGCCTATTAAATGATGAAGTAATTTGGTGACAGAGCGTTGTACCCCTTCAAAAGTGAAAAGTACAAAAGTGGGAGCAAGGCAGAAGCAGGAAACTACAGACCTGTTAGTTTAACATCAGTGATAGGGAAAATGATGGAATCACTTCTGAAGGAAAGAATTGTCGAGTATCTAGAGGCCAGAGGGGCACAGGACCCTAGGCAGCATGGATTCACAGCGGGAAGGTCATGCCAGACAAATCTGATAGATTTCTTTGACTGGGTGACCAAAGTAGTAGATCAGGAGGGGCTGTGGACATGGCCTACCTAGACTTTAGCAAGGCATTTGACACAGTCCCACACAAAGATTAATATACAAGTTAGCCAGCCTGGGGTGGGTCCCAAGATGACAGCCTGGGTAAAGGTGGCTGCGAATAGGACACAGAGGTAATAGTAAATGGAGTCCACTCAGAAGAAAGGAGGGTTACTAGTGGGGTACCGCAGGGTTCAGTATTAGGACCGGTCCTCTTCAATGTCTTTATAAGCGACATTGCGGAAGGACTGGAAGGAAAAGTATGTCTCTTTGCAGATGACACTAAGATCTGCAACAGAGTTGATGCATAGGGTGGGGTGGAAAGGATGAGAAGGGACTTGGCAAGGTTAAAGGAATGGTCAAATGTATGGCAGCTTAGATTCAATGCTAAGACGTGCAAGGTAATGCACCTGGGAAACAAAAACCCAGGGGAAGAGTACACAGTGGGGGGTGAGATACTAACAACAACAAAAATGGAAAGGGACCTGGGGGTAGTCATATCAGATGACCTAAAGGTGGGCAAGCAATGGGCAAGCAATGTGAGAGGGCAGCAAGGAGGGCTGGGGGGTTACTGGGATGCATAGGGAGAGGCATCACCAGTAGAAAACAGGAAGTTATTATCCCTCTGTACAGACAGCTGGTGAGACCCCATCTGAGTACTGTGTGCAGTTCTGGAGACCCAATCTCCATAAAGACATAGACAGGATGGAAGCTGTCCAGAGGAGGGCAACTAAAATGGTGCAGGGCCTGCACTGGAAGACATATGAAGAGAGACTTAAGGAGCTTAATATGTATAGTCTCGAGGAAAGAAGGGAGAGGGGGGACATGATAGAAACTTTCAAGTACCTCAAGGGAATCAACAAAGTCCAAGAGGGTAGCATCTTTCAAAAAAAGAGGTGTGCAAGAATAAGAGGGCACAATTTGAAGATGGGGGTGGCTCAGAGGTAATTTAAGAGTATTTTTTCACAGAGAGGTTGTGGATGCATGGAATGGCCTTCCTGAGGAGGTTGTGGAGTCAAAATCAGTGGTGGAATTCAAGCATGCATGGGACAGTCATAAGGCAATTCTAGGGTGTGGGGGTATGAAGAAGTAGGCTGCTGGTTAACTAGGATCTGCAGCTTATCCAGTAGGTAGGGAAATGGGCAGACTGGGTGGGCCAAGCGGTCCTTATCTGCCATCAAATTCTATGTTTCTGTTTCAATCATCATAATATCCTTTAAGTAATAAGGAGACCAGAATGGTGACCCAGAGTCAAGTATGGGCCTAATATAACTCTTACACAAAGGTATAATACACTGTTCAGATCTGCTAACAAAGGATTGCTTGATCCTTTTAATCTCCAACAATGTTACACATATATTGCACCCCCCAGAAAAAAAAAGCATCCGCAGCAGGCAGGGCATTCAAAAATGAACACTGAACGCAAATTCACAAGTCCAGAAAAACAGTGAAGCATACATCGAGAATAAATATGTCATGCAACAGTTAGATGTTATGACCAAAACACACGTTCACACAACACCTCAGAATACAGCAGGTAGTGCACTCTGAGATACAAAGCTAACTAGAGAACCAGTTCAAGTATGGCAGTCAGACATTATGAGCGATCAATACTGACTCCAAGCACATAAATATCCTTCAACACACACTGCTGAACAGTGAACAGCTCGGAGCAAAGTAACTCTGACACTGTGAAAACACAAACAAAAAGATCACCTGGTTCACTATTATGAGTGCACAGGTCAGTTTTCAGGAATTACACCGCAAATGACAACCACAGAACTTTTACGATAAATAAATATTATGCTGTGCCATATGTGTTCATTTGAATATAATTACAATGCATGTAAGATCATCAGCCCTAGAAAAGGCATATCACACAACAATTACTCCACAATCACAATTACCACTCATTTACTGGGGTGTCATTCTGGTCATCAGTCTCCTCATTGCTGCTGTCACTGCTATCTGTGCATGATTCAACAGCTACTGATGCTGTTTTAGAAATCATAGGTTCAAATGAGTATGGGACAATGGAGCTTCCCTCAAGAAATATACTGGACAGGTCACTTTGCTCATCAGAGGACATAATGCAGTCGATTCCAGTCAGCATACAAGCAAGCTGGAGAAGCAAGTTATTAGCAGTGATCTCCACTTGTTCACGGCACTAAAATGACGTCAGAGAACAACAGCACACCAGGAGTCTGTAAACACAGAAGGTACATGTATTGCATGACAGAGCGAAATAAAATTTGAATAAACACATCAAAACCGAACAGAATCCCTCAAAAATATATCTAAAGTCATGAAGTCACCACAGAGATAGGGAAACCATATATATTGTATATGACTCAGGATTTCGCTTTTAGCAAATCAACCTTTGCATATGATCTTTAACGTTTAGAGTTTTCATTTCTGTGCATGCGCAGTAGGGTTTTTGACATAATGTTCTGGTGCAAAATGAAAAACTTGATGTTGCAGGGTCATTTTTATGTTGGCTCATGCTTGCACACCAGCCAACATATTGCAATAGTAGCAGATTTGGAGGGGCGGTCACTGTGGGCGAATGCAGGGCATGCATCAGTAGGTGCGTCCCTCATTCCCCAATAAGCCATCATGCAGTCACTGACACTAGCTATATGTAAAGTGACCACAAGATCTAACAAATGTGCCACTACAATGAGAGCCAAGTTTGTCATGCAGTTACATGATAACATGCCTCCCGACGTGCTTTTCCTAGTGAAGCAGGTTAATAAACATTGTGGCACTAACTGCTGCTGCACAGAGTGCCAACATCAGGGGTGACCAATCCCCTTGTCGGCATGCCCTGACCCACATCATTTGCCAATGGGGGAGCCCACTCCCCGTCAGACTAATGCCCCCCTCCCATTCCAATTGTGTGCTGAGGGGGTGCACAATCCCCCTATGCATCATGTGCCCACCCAAACAGTCTTTCTTTGCTGACAGGGGGCCCAATCCCCATTGGCTTCAGTCCCTTCTGCCCAGTTCAAATTACCGATGGGGGAGCCCACTCACTGTCGGCATAATGTTCCCAACCCCCCATTTGTGCTGTGTGCTGAGGGGGTGCCCAATCCCCCTCGACATCATGCGCACCCCCACCCGTTTCTGTGCTGATTGGGGCCCAGTCCCCATTGGCTGTGGTCTTCTTCTCCATAATGCAGGTGGTACACTGGGAGCCCACCCCAGTGTACCAAACAAACACCTGTCAAAAAAGAAAGCTGACCCTCATTGTCTTTTATATTTTTTTCCTGTAAAAGAAGAAAACAGTGCCTCACGGTCTCTCCTGCCACCTCCCCCAACCCACACCCGGCCTCTGCATACCCTGCCTCCCCACACCCCCCTCACCGCATACTTACCTCTGGAGCCTGGCACAATGATCTTCAGTGGATGGGGAACAGTCTGCACTCTTCAAAGCTGACTGCAAACTGAAGAAGACACAGGCAGAAGGGGATAGGGAGAAGTACCAGGAGAAACAAAGGGAGGCAGGGAAGTCAGTAAGGGAAGCCAAAGCTCAGACAGAAGAACACATTGCAAAATCAGTGGTTAAAGGGGATAAAACCTTTTACAGGTACATAAGTGAAAAAAGAAGGACAAAGGGAGGGATAGTGAGACTGAAGGGGGAGGATGGAAGCGCGTGGAGGATGACAACAGTAAAGCTGACATATTGAACAGGTATTTCTGCTCAGTCTTTACTAAGGAAGAGGGGTAATGGGTCTGAAGGGAGTACAAGGGGTGAGAATGGTGCAGAAATGGACACAAGTCCCTTTACGAGAAAGGGTCCTGAAGGAACTGGAAGTAATAAGAGCTGATAAAGCAATGGGGCCAGATGGGGTGCACCCAGGTCCTTAAAGAACTAAGAGAGGTGGTGGCTGAACCTCTGGCTATCCTGTTCAGCCAATCACTGGAAACAGGGAGGTACCCAAAGACTGGAGGACAGCAGATGTAGTCCCCTTATACAAAAGTGGGAACAAAGAGGAAGCAGGGAACTACAGACCAGTCAGCCTCACCTCGGTAGTGGGAAAGATCATGGAAGCACTACTGAAGGAGAGATTGGTGGAACATCTGGTTGTCAATGGACTACAGGACCCAAGGCAGCATGGTTTCACCAGGAGGTCATGTCAGACCAACCTCATTGAATTTTTTGACTGGGTGACTAGGGAGGTGGATCAGGGGAGGGCAGTGGACATGGCCTATCTGGACTTCAGCAAGGCCTTTGACACTGTGCCACATAGAAGACTATTACACAAACTGGGGAATATGGGTGTGGGCAGGACAGTAGTGTGGTGGGTAGGTAACTGGCTGGGTGGCAGGACACAGAGGGTGGTGGTAAATGGCTGTCACTCCACAGAGGGAAGAGTGACCAGTGGGGTACCACAGGGATCAGTGCTGGGACCGGTCCTATTCAACATCTTCATCAGTGACATTGCACAGGATCTAGAAGGCAGAATTTCACTGTTAGCTGATGACACAAAGCTCTGTAACAGAGTAGACACACCAGAGGGTGTAGACAGAATGAGAAGGACCTGCAGAAACTTGAAGAATGGTCAAGGGTTTGGCAGTTGAAATTCAATGCAAAAGTGCAAGATAATGCATATGGGGCACAAAAACCCTGGCACAATATATCAGTTGGGGGTGAGGATATAGCATGCACCAAGCAGGAAAGGGATCTTGGGGTTGTCATCTCTGATGACCTCAAGGTAGGGAAACAGTGTGACAAGGCATCAGGTAAAGCAAATAGGATGCTGGGATGTATAGGCAGGGGCATCACCAGCAGGAAAAGGGAGGTCATAATTCCGTTATACAAGACACTAGTGAGGCCCCACCTGGAGTACAGTGTACAGTTCTGGAGACCATACCTACGTAAGGACATAGACAGGGTAGAGAAGGTTCAGAGGAGGGCAACAAAGATTGTGCATGGGTTGCATCACAAGTCCTATGAAGACAGGTTGAAGGAACGGAACATGTACTCCCTGGAGGAGAGGAGGGAGAGAGGGGATATGATAGAGACATACAAGTATCTTACAGGGAGGAACAGGGTGCAGGAAAACACTATTTTTAAGCGAAAAGATGTTTCAGGACTAGAGGGCATGGGATGAAGTTGGAGGAGGACGATTCAGAGGAAACATGAGAAGAATTTCTTCACAGAGCAGGTGGTGGACAAGTGGAACACCCTGCCAGAGAAGTGGTGGGAGCTGAAACAATCACAGGATTTAAGAATGCATGGGATAGACATAAAGGAATTCTAGAGGTCAGGGGTAAGGGGAAATAGACTTCTAGGAAAACAAACTGAACTTACAAGCTCAAATGGGCAGACTAGGTGGGCCATAGGCCCTTATCTGCCGACACTGTCTATGTATCTATGTATCTATGTAAATGCCGGTAAGCTGTATAATGGCATAAATAGTTTTTTTTTCAACTTTGGTGCATATCTTGGGCATTTGGGGGAATTTTGGCACCAAATTTTGAACATGGGGTTACTGGGACCCCTCCTCTTGAATTCAGTCACTGTCATAGAGTTATTGGGTCCCGAAAGCTGATTTCATAGTCACTGCGTGGAATCACCTTTCAGGACTGATTAACATAACAACAGTTCCACTGTTCATGAGGTGGGTTCTCAAAAAGCCTATGTTGCAAATTTGGTGAAAAAACAAAACAAAAAATGATTGTTTTACAAGCTTGCATTGTGATGTTTTCACACACGCTTGTAACTTTGTGAATTTGCAATATTTTCACTCCAGATTTTCAACATTGTCATTTTTCCACACCTCCTTATGGACAGTATAGTTGTCATTTTACATATCCTGGCCAAAATGTGTTTTTGCGCTTCTGGTGCAGAATTGCGTGATTGCTGTGGGAAATCCATTTTAGGGACAGATTAAGAAAATGACAGTGACACTGTTCATGAGCAGAGGTCCTAAAATGCCTATGTTGAAAGTTTGATGATGAAAGTCCATAAAATGATTGTGTTACAAGCATGTGTTGCGCAGTTTCTGTGCACCCTTGTAACTTTGCAAGTTTGCAGTATTTTCATGTCTGATTTTCAACAGTGGCATTTTTTCCCACCTCCTTATGAACAGTGCAGCTGTCCTTTTCACATCCTGTTCAAAATGAGTTTTCACACCTATAGTGCACAATGGCATGGTCGTGTGGAAAATCAACTTTTGGGACAGATTAACAAAATCACACCACCACTGTTCATGAGGGGAGGACCCAAAATGCATATGCTGAAAATGTGGTAAAAAAAATTCCCAAAATAATTGGGTTATGGACGTGTGTCGCACAGTTTCTATCCATGCCTATAACATTTAAAACTTGCCTCCTGACAGTTTTAAAACATTTAACCAAGGTACTAAATATAAATGAAACATTGTTGTGTGTAGTTTGCACTGTATTTGATATACTCGCTATCGTGAGGCTCTAGAGCCCTAGTTTGCACTAGGAAGAGGAGGGGTAGTTCCTAGAACTGTACTCATGAACTACCACTGGTAAATTTTGGTTTTTTTTTTGCACTTTAGACTGCAAGAGTGATTGCTGTAGTATAGTCAAGCCACAATCTGTGGTTATTTTAACATTTTATTAGTTTTAAACAGTTTGTTTGCACTGTTGTCACTCCATGACCCCCTTGCAGTACTTCCTGGGTCATTTGAGACTTCAAAAGGAAGCCCTGCAGTGAGCAGGGTGAGCACGAGCAGGCCAAGCACGTGGTTGCACATGCAAAGATGCGCGCTAAGAGACGCGCATCACATGTCACACATGTCAAGAGTGTTAGAGTGTAAGAGGGATAGAGGGCTATGTAAGCCAAGTACTGTTGTAAGTATATACAACATATCGTAGTGCTACTTTTGATAAGTACATCGATCAAAAATGAGTGATTTAATTGCATTAGATAATGTCCCGAGTACCAGCACTATTATAAATCCAACTAAATCTATCAGGAGAGATGTTATTATGACGCTGAATGGGGAGACTGGTTTAAAGTGTAATACTTGCCAAATGTACACCATGTTTGACTCCCTCCCCAAAACCCCTTTATATGTTTGTGAAAAAATGTATCAATAACAGTGTACTTTAGGGAAGATATTGACAACTTTTACAAAAGGTTGACAGTTATTGAACAACAACAGGAAACATTAAGTCAAAACACAGGTAGATAATTATTGAGTGAGGGAACATCGGACAAGTTGTGTGACAATGTGGATCAAGGTATATTAAACTATCAGAGTGAAACATGTCAATATGAAAAAAGGAAAAGAATAACTTCTGATGAGAATAGTACTTCCATTGACTCTGACAATTGGACTGAAGTTGTTGTAGGGCATAAATCCAAATCATGATGTAAGGCATTGGGTAGTAATATTGTACTAAGTAATAGGTACGAATCCCTAATTGATTTGGACTCAGGTGATAATATGGAGAAAGGTCAGCTTAGTGAAAATCTTGGAGGCAATAATAATGAACAGCATATTAGTAATTATTCCAGCTCTGTCAATGTTGAATCTCACGTAATCAACCAATCAGCTGGTACTTTAGAACCTACACCTGAGACAAGGGAAAACCTTAATTTGCCTGACACTATAGTTAAAGGTAAGGGAGGCAAGCACGAAGATAAAACAAAACATGCAGAGTCAATAGTAAATGAGATACCTCATCAAGGAACTGTGGAAGCTTAGTTAGGCACACTAGATAATACTTTGTCTATGGAAATACAACCAACAAATGAGTCACACAGGCAATACTTTGTACTAGGTGACTCGATAATAAAATACAGTGACAAAATTGTGTGCAGAAAGGATAAACACAATATTGCTTGCTTATCATTCAGAGGTGCAGGAATCAAGGATATACATACTATGTGTACCGATATCCTACACAACTCAGGTCCAAACCCCCTTGTTATGATTCACGCTGGCACTAATGACCTTAAAAAACTATCCATTGAAGAAATCAAACAGGAATTTATAAACTTGGGGAAAACACTAAAATAACTTAAATGTGAGATACACTTTTCTGAAATACTACCAGTACCAAGAGCAAACTATCAAATTACAAAAAAAATTAAATGTATAAATGCATGGTTGCGTAAATGGACTCTTAAAGAAGGATATTTATCTATTCCTCACTGGGAAAATTTCTGTGATAAACCATCACTATATTGTTGGGATGGATTACATTTAAGTAAGCAAAGTGCTTATAAACTAGGAAGAACTTTTGAGAATATCATCAACCAGTTTTTAAGCTAATTGTAAAGGGGGAGGAGGGAACCCTGAAAAGAACAAAACACAATAACTTACATTTGAACAAACTTAAGATTTGGAGTATTAATGCCAGAAGCTTTAACAATATTAAATTAACTGAATTAAAAATACTTATAAAAAAATGTAATATAGATATTGTTTGTGTAACTGAAACCTGGTGGAATGAGAGTAGTAATTGGTCCAATAGTATTCCTGGGTATCAAATCTTCACTAAGAACCACACAGACAGGAAAGGAGGTGGTGTATGTTATGTTTCTGAGCACATTCAATGCCAGGAAATAGAAATATCCTGTACTCCCAAAAAAATAACAGAAACATTATGAATAAATATAATATTTTCCCACTTGCCCAAAATAGTACTAGGGATTTGCTATAGACCTCTGAATAGTAATAGTAACTATAACTGCAATTTAATTAATGAAATTGATAAAGCGTGCAGCCTAGGTGACGCTATATTACTAGGAGATTTTAATGTACCAGGTATTACTTGGGACCAAATAATGGGAGTTACTGTATTTGAGAAAACTCTGGTTGATACACTAGCATCCCATGGTTGTTATCAAATGGTGGAATTTCCCACCGGGGGAAAAATATCTTGGACCTAGTAATTACAAACTCTAAAGAAAGAATTAGTAATGTAGAAGTTATCCCTCACCTAGGATGTAGCGATCAGAAAATTATAGAATGTATTCTTAATATTAGAAAATCCATACCTAATGGATCCTTTTTAGCATTTGACTATAGAAAAGCTAATTGGACAAAAATTATTGAAGCATTTAATAATATCAGTTGGGGGACATCATTTTGTGAATCGTAGGTCAGTTTAATGTGGGATAAATTAAAATCTAAAATACAAGAAATAATTAATCACCATATCCCTAGGAGTAACAATAACAACAAAAAAGGTGTTATTCCTTTATGGTTTAGTAAGGCAATTAAGTCCCAAATAATAAAGAAAAATAAAGCCTTTAGAAAATATAATTATAACTCATCACAAAATAATCTATGCAAGTATAAGATTCAACAGAGACTGTTGAAATCATTAATAAAAAAAGGAAAAATTAAACTTGAAAATAAATTGGCATCTAATAAAAACCATAAGGCCTTTTATGCTTACATTAATAATAAGCAAACTAATAACTCTGTAATAGTCAATGGAAAATTAAAAGATAATAATAAAGTGATTGCAAACAGTTTTAATAACTATTTCGCATCAATCTATCAAGTAAATAAATCTAATGTGATTACCCCTACTGTGAATAAATCAGAGGTATTTAGTATCAGTCATTATATGGTATTCAAGGAGTTATCAAAATTATGAATATCCTCTTCTTCAGGACCAGATAATATCGATTCTGTAGTCTGGAAACATCTGGCAGATGTGGTTGCAAGGCCTCTGACCATCTTATTTAATAAATCCATTTTTGACTGGCAATATCCCACTTGACTGGCATAATGCAATAGTTGTCCCAATACATAAAAAGGGAAATAAATCAAATGTGGCCAATTATAGACCAGTTAGTCTTACATCTATTTGCTGCAAGATCTTAGAACGTTTGATCAAAAATAGACTTGAGAATAATATAGTTGTATTGGGTTTACAGGACACTTCTCAACATGGTTTTAGGAAAGGACTTTCATGTAATACCAACTTGTTATCATTCTATAATTTTGTTAGCAGTAATCTAGATATAGGGAAACCTATTGATGTAATCTTTTTGGATCTGGGTAAGGCATTTGATATGGTACCACATAATAAACTTATACAGAAATTGTCTGATATAGGCCTAAATAAATATATTGTGAGATGGATTGGTAATTGGCTGACGAATAGAAAACAAAAAGTTAGAATTAATTCTATTCTTTCTGATGAAAGCTGTGTTTCTAGTGGAGTTCCCCAAGGTTCAATGTTGGGTCCAATACTATTTGGTTTATGTATAAGTGATATGGGTAAGGGTCTGGACTCAGTCATCACTAAATTCGCAGCCGATACAAAAGTACGTGGGGAAGTTTCATTCTTATCAAAGTACAAACAATTATGTGATAGTCTTAAGAAAATTGAACTATGGGGGGAGACTAATAATATGAAATTTAATGAAACCAAGTGTGCAGTAATACACTATGGCAAAATAAATCCTAAATACCAATATTGTCTTAATGGAAAAACTATATAACATAGCAAATGTGAAAAAGATCTGGGAGTATGGATAAATTCATAGTTAACATTTGGTTTGCATATAATCAAGACCGTAGGGAAATATAATAGTATAATCCATTCCATTAAAAAAGCCTTTGTTTCCCAGAACAAAGATTGTGTTATGAAGAAGAAGAAGAATCAGCATTTATATAGCACTTTTCATACATCCCAAAGCACTTTACAAGCAATGCTAGACTGGTAGTGAAGTGACTGAATGTGTGGTGGCAGCCATATTGCACATCATCACCCACACACAGCCTGGATAATTGCATGAACCAGTTGGGGATGGGGAATGTTGGCCAAGACACCAGGAATGTTCCCTACTCTTTGCGAAGAGTGCCCTGGGTTCTTTTACTTCCACCTGGACAACACCAGGATGGGCAGAAGTGACCTCAGTTTAACATCTCATCCGAAGGACGGCACACCCCAGCAGTACAGCACCCCCCAATACTGCACTCAGATGCCAGCAATTTTTAGGTGCAAGTCCAATCCCGGTGTGGAACGAGAACCCACGACCTTCTGGTCCAGAGGCAGATGTGCTACCAACTGAGCCACGCTGACACCACCTATGAAACTATATAAGACCTATGTCTTACCACACCTAGACTAAGGGTCCCTAATTTGGAGCCCTTATCTCAAAAAGGATATTAACCAGGTTGAAAGAGTTCAAAAGAAGAATGACTAAATCCATTAAAGGATTAAAAACCATGGATTACAGTGAAAGACTAGAGAGTTTAAATCTCTTCTCTTTAGAGACCAGAAGAATTAGAGGCGATCTGCTATTAATGTATCGAATCATGAAAGACCCAATATTAATGGAACAATGTAATATAAAAAGAATTCAGAAAAAAGTAAACTGAAGATCACATGATAGGCAAATTGTCATAAATAGAGTATGTACTGCTAGACACCAAAACTTCTATAACATACAAACTCCAGTGATGTGGAACAATCTATCGGGGAATATAGTGGAGTCACCAACAATAGAGATATTTAAAAAAAGGTTAGATGGATATTTATTATATAAAACCATCAACTAATAAACCCACTAAGAGTGGGAGACAATTTAATGGGCTCCTCGCCTACTTTGTCTATATACACCAAGTTAAAGTTCAAGTTAAGTTAATGCTCATGCCTTCAATTTTTCATATTTTCACTCCAGATTTACAACATTGCCATTTTTTTATACCTCCTCATGAACAATACAGTTATTATTTTTCACATCCTGCCCAAAATGTGTTTTCATACCTGTGGTGCCAAATGGTGCAGTCACTGTGCAAAACCACCTTTCAGCTAACAAACTGATAGTGCTGCTCTTAATGAGGTGGGGTCACAAAAAGCCCATGTTGGAAATATGGAGTGAAAATACCAACAAACGCCTATGGCGTTAGGGTTTCCAACTGTAACACCCCACCCTGTAGAGACTGACAGGGGTAAGGGTGTGATTTAGGATCATCAGCTGTAATGTTTACGCCATTCCACACCCACCCTGTAGCCAGTGACAGGCACTGAGGTGTGCCTTGCAGTGTTCAGCTCCAAAGTTCACCCCATTCTCCTATACTGCACCCGTCTCAGCATATTTCCTTATGGAATTGGGTAAGTGGAAGGTCCAAAGTCCCCAAAGCACACCACAACACTTGTAAGGTAAGGTGAAATGGCATGAGTGTTATAGCTGACAACCCAAAGGCACATTCCAACGCCTGTCAGTGTCTGCAGGGTAGGGGTGGGAGGGGGGTTGTGTCAGTTCAATACTTCACTGCTATTCCTATTATACATCTCTAACTCCTGCACTACCAATGCCAATGCCAGTGAGACAACATTCGACATTGACAAATGCATTTTGAAAATTGAGTGGAATGTGGTAGGAACAAGGTCAAGAGTGACTATTTTTTATGAGAATGGCCAAGTGCAGTAGGTACCTTTGTTCTGGATCTAGTAATAATACTTTAACCAAATCTTGTTGCCTTTAATGTAATTTTGCATATTTCTTTCTCATTAATGCTAGTTATTGGAGGTTTTTGTGTTTCAACGAGAATGCTTCCCCTCAAACAGTACCTGCTTCTTTTACTTTAGCATGCTGTGATGTCACATCCTTTTCTTTATAGCAACACAGTGTTTTCTGTGGCAAAAGACTGTGGTGCCATAAATGCAGAACTGTTTTGCCATTTCGTGCTTTGCTCATGTTCAGTTACAAATATTTCTATAAGTTACAATAAAAGGAAGGAAGCTGCAGTCACATCAAATATTTGTTTTTCTTAAATATGATGGGCCCCATACACGGATGGATGCAGAGGTGGTATGAAATGTGGGGTACAAAGAGGTATCCCACTATGCTGTCACTGAAAATTGCCATACTCAAAGCTCAGACTTAGCTGCTCAATCTATTAATGAATCAATCAATCAAATCTCTATTTTACCAGGCAGAACACTGTTGAGATAAACTCATTTTTGAAGTGGGCCTGAGAGGGGTACAACGGTAACGTGATAAATTCACAGATCTTCATTGACAAACAGCACACAGAGATATACAACGAGTACAGGGCATGGAAGGTATCCATGTCAGCATTCAAGTTTGTACACTATACGGACAGGTCACATTGACTATGCAGGAACTACATTATATGCAGATAGGAAGGAAGGAAGGAAGACCAGTGGAAGGGTAAGAACAACAAATTACTGAGGAAGTCAGATAACACAAGTCGGACAGAGGTGAGTAGGAGGCAAACATGAGGGAAAGGACCAGAGCTTATAGGTAAGGATAAAGTGATGATGAGGATAAGATGGGCCTTAAGGATGGGGGGGGGTCATTGGCGGAAGCAATTACAAGACACTTTAAAAGACCATAAAAACAAGTTTTTGAAGAGGGACAGCAACACTGGGGAGGCAAGCTGGAGAGTTTTGTGCATTATTCCAAATAACAGAGAGGGCATGGCTTATTGCCACTCTGCCGAAACGCGTTCCAGCTTTAGGGATCAGGAGAGAAATATAGGAGAAGTTTTTCCTGGAGATTAAGTTGCAATATAGATGAGTCAGCCAGTCTGAGGTTGGTGCAAACAGAGTTTGCAGCCAACAACAGGCTGGTTGGGGACAGTTTTACTGGTCCTTCAATGACATAGCAGCAGTCATCTGACACTATCTCATGCCCTGAGCCCTGACCAAACAGCACTCTCACCATAGTCTTTCCCATCCTTTCAATCCCACGTTTAGGCCTGCTTCTGAGCTGATGGCATGTTGAATGTTCCTGCTACTTCACGGTTTCATTGGTGATCCAGTGACCCCTCTTATTCCCCAACCCATTTACTCACCCAGATGTCCAGTGAAACCCTCCCTCCATAGCCTCATTCATCCATGCTTCACTTTCCTTGTTATGGTCTGTTTCCAGTCTCTTCCCCCACTGGAATGTTTTGTTCTGTTTTCAAGTTTGCACTATCCTGAAGAACTTCTTGAAACAGTTTTACAGGGCAGGAGGGTGCTGTGGTTTCTAATTGGGTTTCCAGGAGATGGGAAGTGACAGAGCATGACTTAGTACCTTATTATGCACGCCAGCCCTCACATTATCATGTCAGCACTTACCACTTACCCCACACATTCACAATTAACTCAGTGGCTCGGTACAGAGAAAGGCTTTCAACCCCACTGTCTTACTGCTCAGTAGCACAGCAGGGTGAAAATCAAGGGATTGGTGCTAAGTGACAAATGAAACAACTGAGTGTCAATAAACTGAAACTGTATATGGGGGGGTTGATATTTTTTAGTACTGCTTAATGCTTATTATAAGACCCTATTTAAAGGGCTATAAAATAGGGAAATAAGTCTGAGAAGTAATGAATGGTACCAGTAATTAACTACCATGAAGTCTGGCAGATCACATCTTGGCCAGGTATAGATGGAGAGAGCTGCAGTACATATTTCTAGTTCAGAGATCTAAAAGTCAGCAATTGATACCAAGCTGTCTACAAATCTAACCAAACACACTTTTCCAGTTGCTATAAAATAAATGAGAAATTACCAGTTTTAGAATTATATACATGTGTCTTGAATATAATATTGTGAGAATCACAGTAACTTGATCAACTGATCCTTTCCTTCGACCACCAGCTGTAACAGAAGGCACAAACCTCAGCTGTGCCATGAGGCCCTGCAGTATCCAAACAATTGAACTGCTTGCTTTGCTAGAGGGGTAGGATTTTCATCTACTCCCCTTAAATTTAGACTTCCTGTAGTGGTTCCCAAGTGTAAGAGCCACATCATCAGGGCTTCATACTTTAAGGAGTCTACAAGTGAGTCTTCCTCCCTGATGTGCCCCTTCCGTACCTTTTACTGGATGACAGGTAGAGTTTTACTTAGAATTTTTCCCTCTTGTCTCATTTATACTGCTGTACCCCATACAGCTCTTATATTGCCAAGATTTACTGCCCTCTTATGGCCTAAGGAGTGTCAGGGTACTGTTTTTACACTGTGTTTGTTTTTAAGTTTCCCCCGCCCTCTTATGACCAGAGAGGTAATGGGGTGCTGCATTTACACTGAATTTGTTTTAAAGCTTCCCTGCCCTCCTACATCCTGAGAGATATCAGGGCGCTTTTTTCTTATTTAATGTTATACTTTCCCATGCCCTCTTATGGCCCAAGGGGTTGCTGGGCACTGTATTGTTTATTTTCCCTGCCTCCTTTGACTTGAGGAGTATCAGGATGCTGCATTATTTTTTTATACCCTGCCTCTTTATGACTGTGGGGTATTGGGGTGCATTTAGTGTTCAAACTTCTCTACCTCCCTAGAAACTAATTAATAGTAGGACTGCTTGTTTCCTTGTTTTTTGTTGTTGTTGTTGCATTGTATCTATCGCTGTGCTAACTATGATTCTACTTCGCTCCTTCCTCTCACTCATTTTAATTCCCTTCCCTTCTTCTTGCCACACTATTTCTGCTGCCTCTCCCTCACCCGCAGTGCTTCATTCCAGTGATCCCTCCTTCTCCTGGCCTATCTCCCCTTCCCTGTTTCATTCCTCTTCTCTCAACCTTGAAGTTCTGTGGAGAAACCTACACTCTTCTCACTCTTCTAAAAACTCCTTCAACCTCCGCATTACTCTCCTGCTTTTGCTGGCTGGTGATGTTAAGCTAAACTCTGGCCCTCCTCCCCTCTCCCATCTTCTTTTCCCTCTTTCCCAAAGGGTCTCGGGGTTGTCCCCTTAAACATCCACAGCCTCCTTCCTAAAACTGATCTGCTTAGGCTTTAACCTCTCCATTTCACACCTCACGTGCTCATGGCATCTGAAACCTGGATTACTTCCAGGATCACTGTCTCTGCCATATTGCTGCCAGGCTGAATGGCCAACAAAAAAGTTTGCCAAAAAGAGGGAGGAGGGCTTATGTGGCTATGCACATTTCTCTTCATCCATTACTTCCATAACTCCATATGAAGTTCAAACCATCCATTCTTAACCTGATACAAAATGGCCGCCCAGGTTAAAATGAGTTAACCACCAGTTTGTGGTAACATACATAGCATCTGGAATCTTCCACAATGAGATCATAACTGGAAAACTCTCCTTTTCTTGTTCCTTCCCTATCTACATGGCAGGGGCTTAATACTGTCCTAGTCTCAATCCTGGCTCTATCCTTGATCTTCTGTCACTCATCTCCTCATGTACCGGGTCAATACCGCATATGAAAGACAGCGTGGTATTAACTGCACTGTACAGAGAGCACATGTAATAAGAATGACAGGGATAGAACACCGGTAGGAAATATTGCTACCTCTGTCATTGTGCGCTTATGCTGGGAAGGGATCAACTTTCTGTTTACTGGGTGTCTGGTTGAGCCACTCCCATAGTGAAGTGGCTAAGGCACTAGTACATGGAGGAAACAGAGACCTGGGACTGTGGTTCAGTTCTTTCCAGGTCGCTGTGTGCTGCTACTTTTTGTGACATTTTCTTTTTTTTTTGTGAACAAACTTTTCCCCCTTCTGACTTACTCCCCATCCCCAAAGTCCACAATCCCCTTGAGTTTGTTATATTAATTCCAGGGGGTGAAGGGGGCAAATCACACCATGATGGGGGGTGCGGGTGGTGAAGCCCCCCTCAACGAAAGACAGAGGCCCATTGATTCAAAAGGTGAGCGCTGTTTCTGTCGGGTCTGTGTTTTGCCCGATGAGATTTTGGCACATGACCTTTTACTTGCGACATTTGTTGCCACATGGTTTTTGCCTTTGGCAAGATGACCCCATGCCATCTCCTCACACTCTCATGCTCCGAAGAAGTCCTGGGGGTGGGAGAATTTAAATACAGTTGGTTGTCTTCCACCTGTAAAAAAACTACTCCAGCAAAGTATGCAGGTATTTCTACTCACTCAACATATTACTGCGGCATCCTGGCTTAATGTCCTTTCCTACAATCACTCTCTTAATGACTGGGTCCTCTTCTTGCACCCATATCACATAAGGAGACAGGCACACTTCTAGATTTGATCAGAGATCACAGGATGGTATATTTTGTGTAGAAAATCTTCCTCAAAATCTCACCTCCAAAGTTATCCAGCTGATGTCCTTCAGGCCACTTGATCTGTCAACCCTCCCTAACAGAGTTCCAGCACTGACTGGTCCTAAATCACTTCTGCTTCTGTCATTGATGCTGTCTCAGCTCATTACAGTGCTACATCACTGCCACTTGGGACACCAATGCCTCCTTTCATAAGGTATGGGTTAAGCGCTCACATCTACAATGGGTTTTGCACAAAGTCATTGCCGGCCTTAAAGCCTGTGCTTCAGCTTGGCATCTGCACAACCCCCACTGGCTCCTCTGTGGCATTGCTAGGTACAAACTGTTTAGAAGGGCCTTCACCAAAGCCATGAGGCAGGCCATGTCTGAATACTTTGCCTTTAATCTCCAGTCTGATCTTTGCAGCTGATTCAAATCATTGAGGCTCATCCAATCACTTTTCACTTCTCAACGAGTCTACTGCCCTAGTCCTCAGTCAAGGCAGTTCCACTATCTCTGACCCCATAGAGGTCACCTCCATCTTTACTTTACTAGCATTAACTAGTATTTTTTATCACTCTATTTGTATCACTGTGAGATGCCATGCATGATTGCAGCACCTAATAAAGCATTCTTGGCAGCAGCACCCTTGCCTCCAGTTGCCTTTCTGGGATGCTCTGACTGATATCTGGCTGTGACTTAACTGACCATTCAAGAGAGAAGTGGTGAATATGATTCCTTTGTTTCTCTATTGATGTTGGTTCCCCAAGCCAAAAGCAGATGTGGCCTCCCTTTGATCTTATAATTATATCATCTTCCCTTCTTTCTATATTGGAAACTCACTGGGAAATTGATCCTTCCAGCATTTGACTATAAAGCAGTGGTCAATAGTGCTGTCCCCAAGTGAACCCTAGATAGCCTGGACCCTCTTTTCCACTCCTTCTTTTGTTCTGCCCCAAGCTCCCATCCCTGTACCAAGCACTGCTCTCTTCACTTATCCATGTCCCTCCTCTCCCTTGAGGGTAGACACTTCCCTTACCGTGCTGTAGTCATATCCAGGTTTTGGTTTGGTTCCCTTCCCAGCCACCTTAATTCTGTCTTCTATTCTTGTACCCCTTCTCACAATCACTGCTTAACCCTGACTCCCACTCTTTCTTTCTTCCCCTGTGTAAACCCCAGTAGTCTTGTGGGTTTCTAAAATTCAGTGAGGTTGCCCACTTGCATATCGGGGGTTAAGGTTTCAGAGCTCCTGATACCATGTGCTCTGGTCCGGTTGTAGGAGAAGGACCCTGGTGTGCTATGTATCTGCTGCTCAGTGAAGCATCCATCAGATTTTAGAAGTAGTGAGACAGAAGTGGGAGTTCATATGAGAGATACCTGCACCAGGCCTGCAAGGGATGCCCCTTCATCTTATTCCTTTCATGCTGCCCATGATCCTTTTCCAGCCTCAGTGAAGTGGCAGGGCCATTGGGATTTTTGCCAAACTATGGATAATCTGCCCTTTGGAACTGAGCTACAGCTGCAGCTGTGATCAGTTTAGATTTTGTCTGCTGTAGTCTGCCAGGACTGCTGCTGCTGTAACTATGAACTGCCTGTTAGTGTGAGGCTGTTATTTACTGTTTGCCTCTATCATCCTCTGTCACCAGAGATATAGATCAACATCCTGTTTACTAAAGTTCTTCCTAAATTTGTTAGTGCGAGAATTGGGAAACATTTATTGCCTTTACTGATTCAGAACAGTGTGCTACTGGAATGGAAACAAAGTTCTAATTTTGAGATTTCAAAGCAGATGCAGTTTATGCCAGAATGGAAAAATGGAGGATGAGATTTCATATCTTAGGTGATGACAAGAATGGAAATGGCTCAGGGGGCAGCAGATTGGTTAGTTTTGGGGGCAAAGCCCCCCCAGCTCCTCTTGCCACCCCTCCTACAATGGTTCCATGTTAAAATCGTGACTACAAAATAGCACCAGAAACAATGGCGAATTCAAAACCACGAATGGCAAGTTAGCGATTGATCATAATAGCATTGTGATTTTAGCTAAACCGTCAAAATAGCACCATGTTATCCTGTGCTATTCCTAAAGCTGTCTGTTTCCCCCTTTACTAACTAGCTAATTATGCAGTCACAGAAGGTCTGTTTGAATTAGCACTGTTGCATTTTAAGCTAGTTAAGCAGTCAATATTCCTAAAGCTATCTGTCATCACAGGAGCAGTCGCTAAGTGAATGAGGAGGTCAGTTTGAATCAGCTCTTGGTTTAGCTATGGCTACAAGTTATGATGTGACTTCTGCTGTTTTTTTTTTTTTTTTTAATTTGTGCAATCGCTATTCCTAAGCTGTCTGTTTCCCCTTTATTACCTGTCTATTGTCACAGGAGGAGGTAATTATGAGGAGATCAGTTTGAATCAGCTCTTTGGCATTCACTATTACTAAAGCTGTCTGTCTCCCCTTTACTACCTGTCTGTTGTCACGGGAGGAGGTAATTATGCAGTTGCTAGGTGAATGAGGAGGTCAGTTTGAATCAGCTGTGTGGCATTTTTCACTTATTAGACAGTCAACGACTGTTGTTATGCAAATGGCAGTAGTAGTTGCTGTAATGTGCTATGTGCTGTTGTGTCCAGTCACCATTCAAGGGATCACTATTTTTTAGTCACCTTTTTAACAATCGTGATTATATAGTCGCTATTATCACGGGATACCCCTACAACTACTGTAATACTAATACAACTACTACTAATAATGTTTTCAATACTTTTAGGGCTGAGTGCATGCCAGGCATGATGGCTCTCAAGGCCAGGCACATAGTACACACATTAGCCAGGAATCAGGATGGGACACCCCACATCGTGGTGCATCTGTGCATGAATGATCTTCAGGGGAGCAGTCTGCTGGAAGTGCAAGCTAGATTCAAGGAAGAATCTGCCTAGATGAAGGGAAATCAATCTCTTTTTCTCAAGTCCTACAAGTACCAAAAGCTAGCATGGATGTAAATGGGAATATTGAGAAATTCAACTCATGGCTGAGAAGGTGGTGTATAGAAAAGGGTTTTGGACTGGTGGGAGAATGGGGTTGGACATGGGATAACACAGAACTGTATGCACCAGATGGGCTACATCTAAGCAGGGGGGGCACAAGGGTCCTAAAAGGTAAATTAGATAGCTAATTGAGGGAAAGCATGCATTTAAACTAAATGGAGGGGGGAGCAGCAGGGAATAGCCTAGCTGGTGCTCCCCTGCATAAGGGGGAAGGGAGGATAGTAAGGGATGACAGGTGGAAAGGGGTATATGGTGGAAAGGATTGTCCACAAATTCCAGGAGTTTGGGGAACAAAATGGTAGACTTGGAGGCTGTACTGTTGGATGAGGACCTGGACATTGTGGTTATAATTGAGACCTAGTGGTCAGAGCATCAAACTTGTGAGGTGGTTATTCCGGGGCATAGACTTTTTAGAAAGGACAGGGCTGGAAGAAAGGGGGGGTTGCGTTATACATCAAGGAAGACATTAGGGCAACAGAAGTGCAGGTGGAGCAGGGGGAGGCAGAGGTCCTGTGGATTACACTGGAAAAAACAGTCTGGTGCATCATTAAGACTGCGTGCGATTTACAGACCGCCTACTCAGGGGGAGGAATGGGATAAGCAGCTGCCGTAGGTGGTTCAGCGGATGACACTCAAGGTGGAGCTCCTACTAGTGGGGGACCTAGACCTGCCTGTTGTGGACTGGGGAATACCATCAGCAGCATCAGCCAGGAGCAGAGAGATCCTTGATTCACTTCAGGGTGCTTTCCTGCAGTAGCAGGTTAGGGAGCCCCCTGGTGGGATAACATGCTGGACATAGTCCTAACCAATGGGGAAAGTGTGGAATAAGTTGTTGTGGGAGGCAGCCTAGGTACAAGCAACCACGATACAGTGAGTTTCAGGGTAAGGATGGGGAAGGAAATAAATTGGATCAGCACAAAGGTTTTAAATGTCAGTGTCCCCCTATGTCAGTGTCAGTGGCTCAGTAGGTAGCACACTCGCGTCTGAGGCCAGGAGATCAGAGGGCTGTGATTTCAGTTCCCACATCTGGCACTTGGGTTAATATCCCAGTACTGACACTGTAGTGCAGCATGAGAGGGGTGCTGCACTTCTGAGGTGCCGTCTTTCGGATGAGACGTTAAACCCGAGGTCCCATCTGCCTGGATTGGTGGTAGTTCAGGTGGATGTTAAAGATCCCATGGCACTTCTCGAAAAGAGTAGAGGAGTTTCCCCGGTGTCCTGGCCAAATTTCCCTCATTCACTCAAAATACCACAAACAGCTTAATCTGGTTCAAGGTCAGTTGGCATTCATCTTTATCCCCCTTCCCCGGGTCGTGCCTGAAAATAGGCAGGATTTGTCTAGTGCACTCACTCAGTCAACAAAACCTAAAAAAAAAAAAATTTCAGGCAGGTGGACTTCAACAGAATGAAGGAGATATTCAGGGAAGAAATGGAGGGGAAGGAGACCATATAGGACGTGGAGGTACTGTTCAAATCTATTAAGGGAGGGGGGTTAATGATAACCACTGAATTCTGCATCAAGAAGGTAAGTAAGTAAAAAAAAAAAGAAGGTGGCCACTCTGGTTTACCAGGAAGATGACAGGGGGGGGGCAATTAGGGGAAAAAATGGCATTCTGAACATATAAGAAGACCCAGAGGAAGGAGGACAGGGAGCCATGCAGGGAGAAGCTGAAGGTAGCAGGACATAGGATTAGGATGGCAAAAGCAGATCCAGAAGAGAGAATTGCTAGACGGGCCAAACAGGGAGATAAAACTTTTTTTGAGGTATGTGGGAGAGAAGAGGAGGATGAGACAGGGTATAGTATGAGTGAGGTGGGGGAGAAGAAGTGGAGGGGGATTTTGAAAAGGTAGAGGTGCTTAATAGCTATGTCTTCTTGGTCTTTGGTGTAGTGGTAGGGGAGGGGTAGACAAAAGGGTGGATCCTAGCCTGTTCAGTGAGGACAGGGTAAGAGAGGAACTAGGAAGGTTGAGGGTGGACAAGGTAACAGGGCCCGATGGCTTACATCCTAGGGTACTCTGGGAACTAAGGGAAAAACTGGCAACACCACTGATGAGGCTGTTTAACATGTCCCTGGATACAGGGTGGATGCCTGGAGACTGGAAGAAGGTTGGCATGGTGCCACTACATAAGGGGGGGGCAGCAGGGAGGAGGCAGAGAATTATTGCCCAGTAAGCCTCACCTTGATGGTGAGAAAGGTGATGGAGGTACTGATAAAGGAAAGAGTGGTACACTACTTTGTGGACAACGGCCTGCAGCATGACAGCTAGCATGGCTTTACAAATGGGAGGTCATGCCAGACAAACCTAAAAGACTTTTTCAATTGGGTGACAAAGGTGGTCAATTGAGGGGGGGCAGCGGAAGTGGCCTATCTGGACTTCAGAAAGGCCTTCGACACTGTCCCTCACAGAAGGTTGGTTAATAAGCTAGAGAGCTTAGGGGTGGGCCAGAAAATAATTAGGTGGGTGGAAAACTGGTTGAAGAACAGAAACCAGAGTGTTTTGGTAAATGGGGTGCATTCCGGGGAGAAGAGAGTGACAAGCTGGGTGCCATAGGGTCTGGTACTAGAACTCATCCTTTTTATATTGGCTCACGCTTGTGCACCAGCCAACATATTGCAGTAGTAGCAGATTTGGAGATGCAGTCACTGTGGGCAAATGCAGGGCACGCATCAGTAGGTGCATTCCTCATTGCCCAATAAGCCAGCATGGAGGCACCGACACCAGCAATATGTAAAGTGGCCACCACATCAAACAAAAGTGCCACTGCAATGGAAGGCAAGCTCATTCATACAGTGGCACAATAACATGCCTTCCAACATGCCTTTACTGTAGTTTTTCCCTAAACATGGTGGCACTGACTGCAGCCAACTTCAGAGGTGCCCAATCCCCCTGCCAGCATGCCCTGACCCACTTCATTTGCTGACAGGGAGCCAACTCCCCATCGGCATAATGTCCTCCCTCCCATTTCACATGGGTGCAGAGGGGGTGCCCAATCACCCTCGGCATCATGCACCCCCCCACAGTCTTTCTTTGCCAATGGGAGGCTCAATCCCCATCAGCTTCAGTCTCCTCTTCCCAGTTTAATTTGTCGATGAGGGGCCTCCCGTCGAGCGTGGAAGGCCCCCACCATTTGTTTGTGTGCGAGGAGGGTGCCCAATCCCCTTGGCTCTTGTCCCCGTCGGCTGGCCCACTCCCAACCTGTCCCGGGTGGCATGCTGGGGAGCCCACCCCAGCTGCAAATGTCCCTGTAAAACAAAACCATCCCGCAATGTTTTCGTTTTTTTTTTTTTACCCTGTAAAGTAGAAAATGGTCCCTCGTTGTCTGTGACTCCTTCCCTCAACCCACGCCCACCCTGTGTACCCTGCCTCCCCACACCCACTCACCCCATACTTACCTCTGGAGTCCCGCGTGACAATCTTCGGTAGACTGAGAACACGTCTGCACACTTCAAAGCCAACCGCAAACTGAAGAAATGCTGGTAAGCTGTATAATGGCATAAATAGGGTTTTTCCAACTTCGGTGCATATCTCGGCCATTTTTGGGAATTTTGGCACCACATTTTCAACATGGGGTTATTGGGACCCCTCCTCATGAATCCAGTCACTGTCATGGCGTTATTCGGTCGCAAAAGGTGATTTTTTGGTCACTGCACGGAATCACCTTTTGGAACTGGTTAGCAAAATGACAGTGCAACCGTTCATGAGGTGGACTCTCAAAAAGCCTATGTTGCAAATTTGGTGACAAAATCCCCAAAAATTACTGTTTTATGAGTGTGCGTTGCGCAGTTTCCACGCATGCTCATAACTTCGTGAATTTCTAATATTTTCACTCCAGATTTTCAACATTGCCATTTTTCCACACCTCCTTATGAACAGTACAGCTGTCATTTTACAAATCCTGGCCAAAATGTGTTTTCCCACTTCTGGCGCAGACTAGCATGGTCGCTGTAGGAAATCAGTTTTAGGGACAGATTAAGAAAATGACAGTGACACTGATCATGAGCAGAGGTCCTAAAATGCCTATGTTAAAAATTTTGTGATGAAAGGCCATAAAATGACTGTTACAAGCATGCATTGCACAGTTTCCACGCACCTTTGTAACTTTACAAATTTGCAATATTTTTATGCCAGATTTTCAACACTGGCATTTTTTAACACCTCCTTATGAACAGTACAGCTGTCATTTTTCACATCCTGCCTGAAATGTGTTTTTGCACCTGTGGCATACAATGGCATGGTCGCTGTGGGAAATCAACTTTTGGGACAGATTAACAAAATCACAGTGCCACTGTTCATGAGGGGAGGTCCCAAAATGTATATGTTGAAAATGTGGTTAAAAAAATCCAAAACATAATTGGGTTACAGACATGTGTTGTGCAGTTTCTATGCATGCTCATGACTTTACCAATTTTTCATATTGCCACTCCAGATTTTCAGCATTACCATTTTTTTACACCTTCTCATGAACAATACAGTTGTCATTTTTCACATCCTGCCCAAAATGTATTTCCATACCTGTGGTGCCAAATGGTGCAGTCGCTGTGCAAAATCACCTTTTGGCTAACAAACTGATAGTGCCGCTCTTCATGAGGTGGGGTCACAAAAAGCCCATGTTGATAATTTGGAGTGAAAATACCAACACATGCCTATGGCGTTAGGGATTTCAACTGTAACACCCCACCCTGTAGAGACTGACAGGCGTCAGGGGTGTGACTTTGGATCATCAGCTGTAATGCTCACGCCATTCCACCCCCCCCACCCTGCAGCCAGTGACAGGCATCAAGGTGTGCATTGGAGTGCTCGGCCCCAAAGTTCACCCCCTTCTCCTATACTGCACCCACCTCAGCATATTTCCTTTCGGAATGGGGTAAGTATTAGGCCCAAAGACCCCAAAGCACACCACAACACTTGTCAGTGTCTACAGGGTAGGGTGAGGTAAAATGGCATGAGCGTTATAGCTGACGACCCTAAGACACACTCCAACACCTGTCAGTCTCTGCAAGGTGGGGGTGAGGTCGGCGTCAGTTCAATACTTCACTGCCATTCCTATTATGCATCTCTAACACCTGCACTACCAATGCCAATGCCAGCGACACAACATTCGGCATTGACAAATGCTTGTTGATTTCTCACCACTTACTTGGCATGGCACCAAACATTTTTTTGTGCCTTGACAACTGCCATCTTGTTGATTTTTCCCACAAACTAAAAAGTATAGAAAATACATAAATATGCTATAATTAAAAAAAACAAAAAAAAAAAACGACAGGACCTAGCTAAATGGGCCCTGTTTAGCTAGATTCTGATGTTTGTTTTCAAAGTTACCAGAAATTAAGAAATACCTTTTTCCGCATGCAAAATCCAGGGTGCCCTGCTTAGCAAGAGGAGCCCTTCACCTGCGCTCCTTATATGAGAACAGCAGGACTTTCTTGATTTCTGCAGCCGCAGCTGGAACATGTGCTATGGGCTGCAGTGAGAACAGTGAACCACCTTTCCCTGGTGCCTTGTGGTATCTAGTGGTGCCTCCATTGTCATCTCTGTATGTCTGTACTGTCGCCCTGGTATTTATTTATTTATTTAGTTAGTTAGTTAAACATCAGTTTAGAAACCTTTGAGCCAGAGGCTCATTTACAAAGGTACCTCGTCACAAAGAGGACATCAGAACAGTAGTACAAGGGACACAGTACTTACAAACAAAAAGTTACAGTTCAATTATAATTTTGTTACAATAGAATACAATCTCAGCGAAGCAAAAGATAACAATAGGTGCAAAACTTATGGTCGGGGAGAGCTGGTGGGAGTAGAAGGGAGGGAGATAGGGAGGAGGAATTAGTAGGGAAAGGAAGGGGGAGCCGCTCAGTGAGCATTGTCAAACAGAGTATATATATTTTTTATTTTTTTTTTTACACTAGGCTAGCGGCAGTTGCATTTGTGAAAGCTAAGCAGGAAGTTTCTGAGCCTGGGCTTAAAGCAAGCTAAGGTTAGTGAGTTTGAGACACTGGCAGGGAGGGAGTTATACCAGTGGGGCGCCCGGTAGGCACCCCCCACAATCTGATCATCATTATAGTAAAAATTCAAAACACTCAGCAATGCTAAAGGAAAATTAAAAGTGCACATATAAAGGCACAGTTTCCAAAGAGTTTGGAGCTTGTGACTCCATGTTATGTGTCTCATATTTAAGAGCAAGTGTCCCTCACTTTACCACATTTTATGCGTCAAGTTTCCACCTTAATGTACATGTAACCTGTCTTGTAGCAGCCACCTTAACTGATAATCTCCTTTCAAAGCATGTAGGCTGAATGCATTTATCTGCACACTCTTGATGTTGGATGGAGTGCTCTCCGGTAGGAGCCAGAGCATGCCATGCTGCTGGAGAACCTTATCTACTAAGCTTCATCTCCTTGAGATTCTATACTTGTCTCCATCATTTGACAACATTGGGTCAACACTACAGTATTAAATAATTGAGTTTTGTGGCAAGCTGGAGGATTGAATCTTGCAAACAAAAACTGAAAATTTCTATTCACTTTCTGCCTCTATTTCTTCTCAGTGGTTGGGTTTCCCTAGTCCATCTCCACTGGCCAATGTGGCCCAATGCTTGTCTCTTATTTGCTAGGTGGAGTTTTGTTCCCAGTCTGCCACAATAAGTGCCTCTTTTTCTTCTTGGCATTGAGATGTCCACCATCTTTTTTTTTTTTATCTTTGAGGTGATCTGTTGCTGTGTTCCCAGAGCATGACTTATTTTTCCTGCTCTTGACTTTGGACACAATGTGATTGCCTCCTGTCAGCAGGTCTGACAGTTCAACGTACCTTTCTGTTGTCTTGTAGCTTGAGGTCAGTCTAAAGAAAGGATGAACTTCAGGTACCACGTCTGTGGTGGATGTAAGAGTGCCCCCAGCTTACATTGACACATCTGTATCTTCCTGAATTGAGCATCTAGCCCACATTTTATAGCTTCTACTGTATGTGGAACCTACAAGTGTTGAAGCCATTGTCACATGACACAGCTGGAGCCTGCAGACCATGCAAGGGGAAATCCAATGGAATTTCCCTTTAGTTTCAAAATGAGTCAGGAAGGAATACAATAGCTTGTCTCTCTTGGTTGCTGACCATTTGTAGAGACTAGTCTCCTGTCTCACTGACATTTATAGTCGAGCAGTCCTAAAATCTCTGAAGCAGATTTTCTGTTTCCTGTTATTATAGAAAAAAAATAGATATGCATATTCTGGTAACCTTTTAATCTTAGACCCTGTTTAATGTTTGTGTGTCTGTGTACGTGTATGTGATTAAAGTGCACCATAATGACTACATAGGATTAATTGGGTAGGAGCTATAATGCCCACTCTGGTTAAGGTTGCTGTTTCCCGGGTCTAAGACTTTAAAAAAAAAAAATCAATGTTATCAGATGATTTTCTACTTTTCTGCACTAACGTGCAAGAGTAATGCCTCACCTAATTTCAAAGCAGGTTATACAGCTATATCCACTTGCAAAATTATTCTGCAATAATATCTGTTTCTACAGTGTGTAAGTTTGTTAGCTGATCGGCCCGTAAAGTTTTTAAAGTATTTGAAAGACTGCTAATTGAATCCATTCATTTATCTCAAGTCATTTGCCTTCTTTACATCCGTAAACATTGAACAGCCAGTTTTATTAGTACAGTCTCAACATCACTTTTAAATGGGACTATTATTAGGTCTTCACTAGTGGGATAGAATTGCCCAAGAACATTGCCTGATCGTCTAGCTCTTTTGCTAAATTATTGTTGTTTCAGTGATAAACAAGCATTTGTCAATGCCGAAAGTTGATTGCTTTGCTCCGTTGAGCTCACTCACTTCCCCTCTGTCACGCACTCATTCTGTTTCTCTTGGCGCTGCAGGCTGAACTTTTGTACTGGGCTCCTGCCTGCATTGGCACCTTTGTCTGCCCACAAAGAAATCCGCAGCTGCCCCAACAGAGCTCTGTTGAGGTCGCTCAGTCTCCCTCTCTCATGCACTCATTCTGTTTCTCCTGGTGCTGCAGGCTGCCCTTTTGTACTGGGCTCCTGCCTCTGTTGGTGCCTTTTTCTGCCCACAAAGAAATCTGCAGCAGTCCCGACAGATCTCCGTTGAGCTTGCTCACTCCCCCTCTCTCACTCACTCATTCCATTTCTGCTGGAGCTGCAGGCTGCCCTTTAGTACTGGGCTCCTGCCTGCATTGCTGCCTTTTTCTGCCCACAAAGAAATAAGCAGCAATCACGATAGAGCTCAGTTGAGCTCTCTCACTCCCCCTCTCTCAGTTGCTTGTTCTGTTTCTCCCACTGCTGCAGGCTGCCCTTTTGTACTGGGCCCCGCCTGCATTGCTGCCTTTTTCTGCCCACAAAGAAATCTGCAGCAGTCCCAACAGAACTCCGTTGAGCTCACTCCCTCCCTCCCTCTCCCTCACCTGCTCGTTCTGTTTCTTCTGGTGCTGGAGGCTGCCCTTTTGTACTGGTATCCTGCATTGGGGTCTGTTTCTGCCCACAAAGAAATCCACAGCAGTCCCAACAGAGTTCAATTGAGCTCGGTCACTCCCCCCCTCACTTGCTCGATCTTCATCTGTCCCAAACACTGATTTCCCACAATGACCGTGCTATTCTGTGGCAGGAGTGCAAAAACATATTTAGACCAGGATGTGAAAAATGACAGTTGTACTCTTCATAAGGAGGTGTGAAAAAATGCCAGTGTTGAAAATGTGGCGTGAAAACATTACAAATTTACAAAGTTGCAAGGGTGCGTGGAAACAGTTCAACGCACGCTTGTAACAGTCATTTTATGGATTTTTGTCACCAAATTTTCAATGTAGAGATTTTAGGACTTCTGGTCATGAACAGTGTCACTGTCATATTCTTAATCTGTCCCGAACATTGATTTCCCAGAGCAACCGCACTATTCTGCGCTGCAAGTGCGAAAGCACATTTCAGCCAGGATGTGAAAAATGACAGCCATACTGTTCATAAGGAGGTGTGAAAAAATGCCAGTGTTGAAAATCTGGCATGAAAATATTACTGATTTGCGAAGTTACAAGGGTGCGTGGAAACTGCACAATGCATGCTCGTAACAGTCATTTTATGGACTTTCATCACAAAATTTTCAACATAGGCATTTTAGGACCTCTGGTCATGAACAGTGTCACTGTGGTTTTCTTAATGTGTCCCGAACACTGATTTCCCACAGCGACAGCACTATTATGCACTGGAAGTGTGAAAAAGCATTTTGGCCAGGATGTGAAAAATGACAGTTGTACTGTTCATAAGGAGGTGTGAGCGTATCCAGTCTTTGCTTTGTCTCCACTCCAGAGACCCTGCTGTAATATAAGATCGTGGAGGACCCAGGATGGGAGGGTGGGCAACTCTAAAGTTCCAGAATAGCTCCACTGAGCTTGCCCCACACCCCTCTCTCACTCTCTCATTCTATTTCTCCTGACACTGCAGGCTGCCCTTTTGTACTGGGCTCCTGCCTGCACTGGCGCCTTTTTCTCCCAAAAAGAAATCTGCAGCAGTCCCGACACAGCTCCCTTGAGTTCACTCACTCTCCCTCTCTCATTCGCTCATTCTGTGTCTCCTCGCACTGCAAGCTGCCCTTTTGTACTGGGCTCCTGAATGTGTTGATACCTTTTTCTGTCCACAAAGAAGTTTACAGCTGTATTGACAGAGCTCCGTTGAGGTCACTCACTCCCCCTCTCTCACACACTCATTCTGTTTCTCCTGGCACTGCAGGCTGCCCTTTTGTACTGGGCTCCTGCCTCCATTGGTGCCTTTTTCTGCACACAGAGAAATCCACAGCAGTCCCAACAGAGTTCCATTGAGCTCACTCACTCTCCCCTCTTTCAGTCGCTCGTTCCATTTCTCCCGGCGCTGCAGGCTGCCCTTTTTTATTGGGCTCCTGCCTGCATTGGTGCCTTTTTATGCCCACAATGCAGCAGTCCTAATAGAGCTCCATTGAGCTCACTCAGTCCCCCTCTCTCACTTGCTCATACTGTTTCTCCCACCACTGCAGGCTGCCCTTTTGTACTTGGCTCCTGCGGTGGGGCCTTTTTCTGCCCACAAAGAAATCTGCAGCAGTCCCAACAGAGCTCAATTGAGCTTGGTCACTCCCCCCTCTCACTCGCTCGATCTTAATCTGTCCCAAACACTGTTTATAGTTGACTACTACTACTACTACTACTACTATCATTATCATCAGTATACTGTAGTGCAGTGGTTTAAGTCTCTGAGCTGCAAATCTGGTGAGATCCAGCAAACCAGACCTGGATTTGAATCCCACAGCTTCTGCTTGCATACTGTGTGACCCTGAGCAAGTCACTTAACTTCCCTGTGCTCCCAGGTCACACCTGTAAAAAAGCTTTCAGCCTAGTATGCTATTTCTGGTTAAAACAACTGAAAAAAAAAAGTTCTGCGGCAGGAGTGCAAAAACATATTTTGGCCAGGATGTGAAAAATGACAGCTGTACTGTTCATAAGGAGGTGTTGAAAGTATGACATGAAAATATTACAAATTTGCAAAGTTGCAAGGGTGTGTGGAAACAGTTCAACGCACGCTTGTAACATAGTTATTTTATGGAGTTTTGTCACCAGATTTTCAACATAGGGATTTTAGGACCTCTGCTCATGAACAGTATCACTGTCATGTTCTTAATCTGTCCTGAACACTGATTTCCCACAGCGACCGCACTATTCTGTGCCAGAAGTGCAAAAACACATTTCGGCCAGGATGTGAAAAATGACAGCTATGCTGTTCAAAAGGAGGTGTGAAAAAATGTCAATGTTGAAAATCTGGTGTGAAAATATTGCAAATTCGCGAAGTTATAACCGTGCATACCAACTGCGCAATGCACGCTCGTAAAACAGTCTTTTTTGGATTTTTTCCACCAAATTTGCAACATAGGCTTTTTGAGAGCTCACCTGATGAACACTGGCACTGTCTTTTCATTAATCAGTCCCAAAAGGTGATTCCATGCAGTGACTGTGAAATCACAATTGGGGCCAAATAACGCCATGACAGTGGCAGAATTCATGAGGAGGGGTCCCAAAAACCCCATGTTGAAAATGTGGTGTCAAAATTCCAAAAAATGCCTGAGATATACACCAAAGTTGAAGAAACCATATTTATGCCATTATATAGCTTACCGGCATTTCTTCAGTTCGCGGTCAGCTTTGAAGAGTGCAGACGTGTTCCCGGTCCTCCGAAGATCGTCGAGCTGGACTCCACAGGTAAGTATGGGGTAAGGGTGTGTGTGGGGGAAGCAAGGTGTGCAGAGGGTGGGTGCGGGTTGTGGTAGGGGGCAGGGAGACCATGAGAGACCATTTTCTTTTTTGACAGGTTAAAAAAACAAAAATAATCACAGGATTTTTTTTTTCAGGGCCATTTGGCTTGCTGGGGTGAGCTCCCAGCATGCCAACAGAGTGTCTTTTTAGGGGTCAGCTCTAGCTGACAGAGGATTGGGCACCCCCATCAGCGCAAAAGTGGGGGGGCTGCAAGAGCCGAGGGGGATTGGGCACCCCCTCGGCACAACTGTAATGCTTGATTTGGAGGGGGGATTATGCTGATGGGGAGTTGGATCCCCCATCGGCAAATGAAACTGGGAGGGGGGACATAATGTTGACGGGGAGTGGGCTCCTTCGTTGGCAACATGAATGTCAGGGCACTGAAGCCGACGGGGATTGGGGCCCCCGTCGGCAAACAAACATGGTGGGGGGAGCACATGCTGCCGAGGGGGATTGAGTACCCCCTTGGCAGTGGGGGTGCTCAATATTGTTGGTGGCAAGCCGCTGCCATGTTCACAAACAATATCACAGTAACAAGGTTCTGCCCTGCAGTGACGGGTCACTCCTCATTGTGACATGGCTTACACTGCAATGACGAGGCGGACCCTGATTGTAGCAGCTGAAAACTTACAAGGTTGTGGCACACTGGTTGAACTAGTGTCAGCAGCAGTGTGCCACCCCATTGGGAAAAGAGGCCCAAGCCTCCAAAGGCTGTGGGGACATTGGCCACAACAGTGCCGCGCCTCCACAACCTGCTTCTGCAGCAAGCTGCAGCTATATGTTTCTTGTGCATGCACGCAATCAACATAAAAATGAGGCAATTGCAGCATAAACTAATTCCTAATGAAGGATTTATTTGTGTAGCTGTAGTTGTTGGAGACTGAGCATGACAGAGAGTGGGAGCGGAGCATAAAAGAGAATTAAAACTAACACCAGCGCACAGGTTAGGGAGATGCTGTAAATTGCTGCAATACAACTGTAAGGGACTCAGTTGTGCTGAGGGCTACAATGACAGCAGTGAGCCGCTGAGTCCCTGTTCTGTCTATGTCTTTCTGTCTCTCTCTTTCTCTGTCTGTCTGTCTTTGAGTAAAGGAAAAAAGGCTATAAATCTTCAAAGATCTCCTCGCCTTGCTTGTTAGTATCAATGGTAGTGGCGATCAAAAGGTTAAGCCACTATGCATCGATAAATATGGAAACCTTCAGTGGTTTAATCACATACAGTAAATCATGATGCTCTGCACTACACTATACCTACAATAGCAATGCTTTAATGAGTCAGTACATTTTTCAGACAGAAATTTTGCTCCTGGAGTCAAGGGCTATCAGGAAAAATTCCAAAACTGCTATTACTTCTGCATCAGATACCTCATGTACATGCAGGGTTAGAACTGATTACAGAGTAATCAGTTACTTTGTAATGGATTCTAACTTTGCATGTGAACAGTATTTTCGATGCAGTTGAGATCGATCTCGGGATCAATCCAAGTACACCAAATAATAGTGGCAGGCACTTTTTTTTTGGTTGGGGGGCAATGTGTGTTATGACCCCATTAAACTGTAAATATGCAGCTGGCCCGGTGGTGCTGATGGCTGAGGCACTGGTCATCTTACCTCATGCCACACCGGCGACCCGTTCGGGAATGAGCTCGGGCAACAGGGATTGGCAGGGGAGAGAGAGGATTGAGCAATCGACAGACTGCTGTCCTCTCTCTGGGGAGGGATCCAGGGCTTGCCCAGCATAAAAGCAGCCCCCAGTGGAGACTGGAGGCACTACTCAAGCTTAGGGCCAAAGTAGATGGAAGAGTCTGTGAGACATCAGCGAATTGACTTCATTGCACTGCTGTGCTTCAGGGGACATGGAAAACCCCCGCTGAAGCATCCCAAAGATGAAGGGGGCTCCAGGGACAGGATCACATCCTACCACCGGCCCGTCACTCTGAAGGACTCCACGGCCGACTCATCACCCAAGTAAGGCCTCTCTAATTACAGGTAGACCACCAAGGGAGGGTGGACCCACCCCAGGGGGTGATCCACGGGCTAGGCCCACCTGTGTGGTGGGGGAGTCCATCCGGAGATGAGGGGTTCAGGCAGGAAGTAGAAGCCTCATTGAGTGAACACCCTGGAAGGATGACCAGGCTTCAGTGGGAACAAAAATAGAAGTTACAAAAAAAACCTTTAAATATGCAGCAATTTTGGTGATGGGGAGTACTGAGGTCTCAGTGACTCCAGGATGGTTCATGAAACTTAAGTGAGAGACAAGAGGCCCACGTAGGGTGAGTGACAGACATATTTCCTGCATGTGCACAGCATGTGTTAAGTAAAAAGAAGACATATACAAGTGACTGACAGTCTACAAACAGCTGAGTCACAATCACAGCTGACAGGAATCCGGATTGGAAGCAAAGCTATTCCTGTTGCATTGATTTACATGCCTACCCATACTAAAATGCTCTGCTTCCTTGCCAAGTTGCCACCCCACCCACATACGTCGGCCTTCTATAGCTATTATTCCTGCTGTAGCAGTGGTATAAACCCTACATCACAAACCTGGCACTGTATTGGACAGATTCTTTCAGTGAGCCAGGAGGTTGTGCCTATACACAGTAGCCAGTAGCTATACCACAGTAGCATTGCTACAGTGAGATGCCTCGCACACCACCTAATAGAAACTTTCAGTGCCAATTCCATGCATGTTTGGTGCCATCATTAACAACAGCATACACTGGGTTAAGTGTGAGCAACCAATCTACTGCAACCCCATAACCATCTGTGGCCAGTAGTCTGGTCATCAGTTGAGTTCCATAGATTACCAGCCCCTTCTCCTCAGCAGCCTGCCACAGCCATGACAAAATCCTCCATATCCAGCAGAAAGACAGAGAGAGACAACCAACCAGGGACTCCAGAGAGAGACAAAAGAAAGGACTCTTCACTCCTTGGAGATGACTTAGGGTAAACTTACCAACCCTTGAGTCTAGCTCAATGGAACAGCCCACGCTATAGCAGCTGACCAAGAAAAGCCAAGTGCACTGACTGTCTTGCACATCAGTGGCACAGCAAGTGAGTCTGGGGGCCAAAGTCTCAGGGCACAGCACTCTTGACCACCAGGGCAGGGCCACAAGCATTAACAGAAAAAGAGACAGTGTGGATGACTAATCTAATCATCATCAATCTCACTTACAGCTGCAGTAAATCCATTCAATAAACTAGATATAATTAAAATTTAATTTTATCAGTTTCTTTTTTTTACTTTTAACAAAACCAATTCCTCCAGTCACCAGGCCTTAACAAACCAAAACAAAAAATCACAATGACTGCTATGATTACATTTGACTTTAAATGCAGTAAAAGATTAAAGTGATTTTGTGAGGTTTGCCATAGTAAATGGGAGTAGTAATCTGTAGGAGTTGTGATTCAATCTCCTACCAATCAAACTGCCAAAAAGTGCTGTTTCCCATGAAAATACTTTTATTTCTGTGCTCTGCTTCATTTGCATAACCCTCCCTTTTTATGACCGTGGGTGGAGCCTACAGGAGTATTGCATGTACAAAAGGAGTGATGTCATGTTTTCTGTCCGTGGAAGTGACTGAAGGTGTAAATAGTCTCCTCTGCCTTACCCTCCTCCAAGCAATGTTTTCCACCCTCAAATAAATGCACTTTCACGTTAGTCAGTGGTTGCAGGGTACTATTTTCTTTCTTAAATGAATGGTACAAGAACTGGAACCTGAGTAGTGGGAGGCAGCATTAGGTTTTTTTTGGAGTAAGATCCACCTCCGCCTCCACCCCAAACTTTTTTCTGATTCATGTGGGAGGGGCATGAGATAGCTCTAGCATGCTGTCATAACAAGATACATTAGTTTGGGACACAGATATGCCTTGTGCAGTGGAAAACAGTACAGAACAGAACAGAAGTTTTTAATGCCTTCAAACTGACTTAAAAATCCTTTGGAACAAATGATTATCAGAGCCACCTGGGGCCTCAGATGGAGACCTAGACATACATTCTAATTTACAGTAAGAGCCCCATGTGTTTTTACACATCTAGCAAGAGATACAGGTTTTTAGTTTTAGTTTTCAGTACTGTTACAAGAGAATTTATTTACTTGAATAAAGGTCAAGGTTAATAAATAAATTCTACCTTTAGTTAGATTTGGTCTAATTCAATCAAATGTGATTTTAAAAGCTATTCTGATCAGAGCTGACAAAAAAAATCTTAAATATTTTTTCTTTTCTCATGGACACTAGAAATAGGATGTCAGCTTTCACTCCATTAAACCTGTTTTTCCATTTTATTTATAGCATCTTGCTAAGTCAATCTGTGGCCGCGGGTTGAGAACTGTTTAATCATGAAGCATTTAGTAATGCATTGAGAATTGCAATTTTAATTGTCCTTACAGTTAAACATGCAGTTTCATGTCAGGGCACATTTTTTGGGGGGTTCAAATTATTTTAAACATGGGCACAGTACTTGGTAAATACAGACTTTGATGATAAAGTGTGTTTTTTCTTTCAAGTTTGAGAAGTATTTATTATATATAAGTGTAAATGTGTTGTAAATGGTTAAATATCTTCTGTTCTATTCTGTACTGTTCTCCACTGCACAGGCATGTCTGTAAGCTAGCTAACTGGGGTTTCTGTAAGACAACAGCTACTAAATACTTTTGTTGTAAATGGTTAAGTAGGCAGTGGTTTAAGGCTCTGAGCTACAAACCTGGAGACCTGGGTTTGACTCCCACATCCCCCACTTGCATACTGTGTGACCCTATGCGAATCACTTAACTTTCTTGTGCTCCCAGGTCACACCTGTCAATAAGCTTTCAGGTTAGTGTCTCTCTCCTGGTAAAAAAGGAAAGTATTTGTCAATGCCAAATGTTTGCTTGCTGGCATTGGCATTGGTAGGGTGTGCCTTTGTGACATCAGGCATAACGGCCATGCCATTTCACCACACCCTACCCTGCAGACACCGACAAGTGTTATGGGGTGCCTTGGGGTCTTTGGCCCTTATGATCACCCTATTCCATCAGGAAATACAGTGAGATGGGTGCAGTATAGGAGAATGGGGTGAACTTTGGGGCTGAAGAGTCCAAGGCACACCTTAATGCCTCTCACTGGCTGCAGGGTGTGGGTAGGGGTGGAATGGTATGAGCATTACAGGTGACAATCCCAAGTCACACCCAAGATGCCTGTCAGTCTGTACAGGGTGGGGCGTTATGGTCAGAAACCCTAACGCCTCAGGTGTTCATTGGTATTTTCACTCCAAATTTTCAACATGGTTTTTTTGTGACCACCACCTTATGAACAGTGGCAATATCAGTTGGTTAGCTGAAAGTTGATTTTGCACAGTGACTACAGCATTTGGCACCACAGGTGTGAAAACACATTTTGAACAGGATGTGAAAAAATGACAGCTATACTGTTCATGGGGAGGTGTAAAAAATGGCAATGTTGAAAATCTGCAGTGAAAATAGTAAAACAACTGGTGAAGTAACAAGCGTGCATAGAAACTGTGCAATGCACACCCTTAATGTAATTACTTTGGGGATTTTTTTCAGCAGATTGTCAACACAGGCATTTTGGGACCTCCGCTCATGAACAGTGTCACTATCATTTTCTTAATCTGTTCTGAACACTGATTTCCCACAGCGACCATGCATTTCTGCGCAGAAAGTGTGAAAACACATTTCGGCCATATTGTTCATAAGGAAGTGTGGAAAAATGCCAGTGGTGGAAATCTGGATTGAAAATATTACAAATTAATGATCTTATGAGGGTGCATGGAAAGCACAATGGTGGCTCATAACACAGTCATTTTATGGATTTCTGTCACCAAATTTTCAATATAGCCATTTTAAGACCTCTGCTCATGAACAGTGTCACTGTGATTTTCTTAATCTGTCCCAAACATTAATTTCGCACACAGTGACTGTGCCATTGAGCGCTACATGCGTGGAAACATATTTTGGGTGAGATGTGAAAATTGACAGCTGTACTGCTCAGAAGGAGGTGCTGTAAAATGGCAATGTTGAAAATCTGGAGTGCAAATCTTAAAAATTGGCAGACTTAGGAGCATGCATAAGAACTGCGCAACGCACGCTCGTAGAACAGTCATTTTGGGGAATTTTTCCACCAAATTTTCAACATAGCCATTTCAAGATCTCTGCTCATGAACAGTGTCACTGTGATTTTCTTAATCTGTCCCAAACATTGATTTCGCACACTGACTGCGCCATTGTGTGCTACATGCTCGGAAACACATTTTGTGTGAGATGTGAAAAATGACAGCTGTTCTGTTCATAAGGAGGTGTGGTAAAATGGCAATATTGAAAATCTGGAGTGCAAATATTAAAAATTTGTGAACTTACGAGCGTGCATAGGAACTGCGCAATGCATGCTCATAAAACAGTCATTTTTGGGAATTTTATTCCCAAATTTTTAACATATGATTTTGGGGGGAGTATCTCATGAACTGTGACACTGTCATTTCATATATCGGTCCCGAAAGGTGGTTTAGCGCAGTGACCACAAAATCACCTTTCGGGACCAAATAACAAAATGACAGTGCAAGAATTCATGAGATTGGGTCCCAAAAACCCATGTTGAAAATCTGGTGAAGAAATTCCCAAAAATGCCAGAGATATGCATCAAAGTTGAAAAAAAACAATTTAACTCATTATACAGTTTACTGACATTTCTCAGTTCACGCCGGCTTTGAAGAGTGCAGACATGTTCCTGGTCCATCAAAGATCATTGCGCTGGACTCCGGAGGTAAGTATGGGGTGGGGGTGGGGGAGGCAGGGTGCGCGTGGGTGGGGTCAGGCTCAAGACAGTCAGCCGAGGACTGTTTTTCTTTCTAGGTCTTTCCTTTTAGGAAGATGACGAGGGGCGTTTGCCATGCTGAGGTGGGCTCCCAGCATGGCAGTTGGATTTTGGGGGGCCAGCGGAGCTGACGGGGGATTGGGCACCCCGATCTGTCACACTGTGGTGGGGGAGTGCGTGAGCATGCTGGGGTGGGCTCCTAGCATGTTACTTGTTTGCGGGAGGGGGAGAGGAGCTGTCTATGACAGCTCTTGCACTGTTGTGCTGACGTGTAGGCACTTTGCATACTGCTGACGTCAGTATGCAAATTGCCTACATGCTGTAGTGCCTTTCTTTCAACTGTACGCTGCTGCATTTGCAAACTCTGCCATAGACAGCTCTTGCATTCATTGGCATGGTAGGGCCGTGCCTGCAAAAGGCAGCAGGGCATTGGAAGTAGGGAGGCACACCTACGAATTCTCGTATGGTGGCACTATGTTTCTTGCACATGCATGCAAGCAAACATAAAAAGTGCCTAGAATTATTTTTTTAATATAGTTGAGTTTATATGTGTATTAAGTAGGTAGGGTATGATGTTTTGAATGTGGCAGTAGGATTTAGCATGTGCACTGCTTTAAAATAATTTCACAGTATTTTATACTTTCTTAAAAAGATACTCCTCATTTCTGTAGGGACTGTAGGATTCAAACTAAGCTCTCCAGAGAAGAGTCTTAAACCACTGTGCTATACTGCCTCCCTAGTTATGGCAGTCATCTGCTTTATGGTTCATGATGTTGGTGTAGTAAGCATACTAACATACAAAAATGCAGGCAGAATAGGCCTAGCGGGCTTTCGTGTCTGCTCCTTTGGTCAGCCCGCACCCTGGGAGCTGACCTTGCTGCCCCCCTGCCCTCTGGGGCTTCTCCCTTCCCAGTCCAGGGGAGAGCTAGCTAACTGGGGTTTCTGTAAGACAACAGCTACTAAATAGCTGTTATGTAAATGGTTAAGTAGGCAGTGGTTTAAGGCTCTGAGCTACAAACCTTGAGACCTGGGTTTGACTCCCACAGCCCCCATTTGCATACTGTGTGACCCTGCCCAAATCACTTCACTTCCTTGTGCTCCCAGGTCACACCTGTAAACAAGCTTTCAGCTTAGTGTGTCTCTCCTGGTTAAAAAAAAATGTGCCTAGAATTATTTTTTTAATATAGTTGAGTTTATATGTGGTAAGTAGGTAGGGTATAATGTACATAGAATCTGAAAAATTCTTAACATGCTGTATTGTGCTTCAATGAACTGATAAATGGGGATTTTGGTTTCTTTCACAAATTCATTTTTCCCGACCATGGATATACTAAAGAAAAAATTTCTCAACAAAATGTTTTTAAATAAAGAGCTTAACTCACAGCAGCAGAAGAAACATGTTGGCATTAAAAGCTTAGTGGCATGGCTGTAGAGGCACCAGTATTTAAGCATGACTTTGGTAGAGGATTAATTGTGACTGGGGGGGTGAGGGAGGGAGGGAGTGAGTCTTGATATTTGTAGCATAATGGTTTTCTGAAACTTCAGCCTTCAAGGGGTTAGCCTCTGCAGCCATCTGTATAGTATATCACTAAGCCATATGCAGTGTGGTATGGGTAAAACTCAGATCACCAGACCAGGACCAATGCTGTAAAATCTGTACTGGGTACAGGTTGTGCAAATGTTGCTGATCCAGTGGATCAAATAAATACATGCAAATAAATAAATAAATACTCGGCTTCACCTCGTGCTTCAACCCACCCCAAGAGTGATGTTATTACATGATAACACACACCCTGTGATGCCTTATTGCTTAAATATGCCATTTCTCTATGTACTATACTTTGATTCAGTTAATGTATGCAACAGCCTTCATGTGAACACTCTGGGCTTGTCTTTGACTCCTGATGTCTATTATTTGCTTTAGCTATTGTATATTGTTTGAACTGCGTTGGTCTTCTTGATGTGGTGCCTGTGTGCCTAAACTACGTAATCTGTTTATCTACTGCTACCCATGTATCTCTAGTAAATGACTGTCAGCAGTGTCAGTGGCTCAGTAGGTAGCACACTTGCCTCTGAGGTCAGGAGATCAGAGGGATGTGGGTTCAGTTCCCACATCTGACACTTGGGTTAATATCCCAGTACTGACACTGTAGTGCAGCATGAGAGGGATGCTGTACTTCTGAAGTGCCATCTTTCGGATGAGATGTTAAACTGAGGTCCCATCTGCCTGGATTGGTGGTAGTTCAGGTGAATGTTAAGGATCCCATGGCACTTATCGAGTAGGGCAATTTCCCTGGTGTCCGGGCCAAATTTCCCTCATTCACTAAAAAAACACCAACAGCTTAATCTGGTTCAAGGTCAGTTGGCATTCATCTGTATCCCCCTCCCCCGGGTTGTGCCTGAAAATAGGCAGGATTTGTCTAGTGCACTTACCTGGTCAACAAAAACTAAATTAAAAAAAAAAAACTGTCTGCTCTCCGAGCCATTGTTTTGGGACTTGTTAACTGTACTGTCTTTCTATTAGTTTCAACGAGGTGCCTTTGTAAATGAGTCTCTGACTCAAAGGTTTGTAAATCTGATATGTTTTAAATAAATACATGTTTATGTTTAAGCCCATGAAACACCTTTATCTAGTTAATGCATTCACAGTCGTAGTGGCTCTGCCAGATCTTGTTTTTCTTGGTGTTGAAACCCACAAGCATGACATCATGCCAGAGAAACAACATTTTTAAGCACTGTTTTGAAACAGAGACCTCTGTTGGTCAGTCTTGGTATTGCAGACATCTACACTACTAACATATGAGACTACATCTCTCTGTAAAGAAATCTTGTCAGCTAGATACTATATGCACAATGCTTTTTTTTTTAAATAAACAGATGAGAGCTTTTATAGTTGAAACCACAACAGAAATATGAGACTGCAACTCACAGTAAGGGAATTGGAAAACAACTTCTTATTTTACCCACAATGCCTTGTCATGTACATCTACCTATTAGGTGCAGTCACCATCACCAAAATAAGGGACTACACCTCTGAGTAACTAACATTTACATCAACATTATAATTTACCCAGAATTCCTTGGTGCTGTATGTAAAACATTAACAGTTCCCTTGTATGACACATTATGGGGGGGCAAACACAGAAAATTGGAGGACAGCGCTGATAAAACAAATAACAATGACTATGACAGATTTTTTTCACAAAACAAATTGCAGCTTCAACATCTGAAGCATGGGTGGCAATGGCATACTATGTGAAAAAAGGCATCAGTGAAACCTTGAATAATCACTTTAAGGTGGTAGCATTCTACAAGCAGTGCAGTTTGGGTTATTTTAATTATCTGACAAATGAATGATTCAACCCTTCTGCAGTGCTTTCTGAAGAAGTAATCTGAACTCTGCTCTGAGGCACACTTATGGTAAATTTCTTGGGGTGTTTGGGGCAAGGGAAACAAACAAGCTGGCGATGAAATAAGTAATGAACAAATGAGCAAGTGCTGAGACTATATAGAAACATAGCAGTTGTTGGTAGATAAGGACCACTTGGCACATCCAGTCTGCCCAAAATTCCCTACCTATAGTGCTGCCTGAGACCCTGCTTAGACTTCAACTTACACCCCTCTTTTGCTTCTATGATTCCCTTATGTCTATCCTATGCATTCTTAAATCCTGTGACCATTCTAGCCCCCACTGCTTCTTCTGGGAGGCTGTTCCAAGTGTCCACCACTCTATCTATGAAGAAGTACCTTCTCACGTTTCCCCTTAACCCCCCCCCAAGTATCATATTGTGTCCCCTTGTCCTTGAGTATCTTTTCCTTTGGGAAATGCTACCTTCCTGTACCTTGTTTATCCCTGTGAGGTAGTTGAATATCTTTGTTATATCCTGTTCCCTCCTGTCTTCCAGGGAGTACATATTTAAATCCTGAGCCTCTCTTTGTAGGGCTTCTAATGTAGGCCCTGTACCATGTTGGTTGCCTTCCTTTGTACCCACTCTTCCCTATCTACTGTATGTCCTTTCAGAGATGGTGCCTCCAGAACTATACACAGTACTCGAGGTGGGAGCTCAGCAGTGATCTGTACAGGGGTATTATTACCTCCCTCCCTCCTTCTGCTAGTGATACTGCTCCCTGTGCATCCGAGCACTCTGCTATCCTTTCTCACTGCTTTGTCACACTGTTTAGCTACCTTTAGGTCATCAGAAATTATTGCCCCCAAGTCCCTTTCCTGCTTTGTGACTGTTAATACCTCTCCTCCGAGTTGGTATGTTGCCTACGGATTTCTGTGCCCCATGTGCATGTTATTACACTTTTTTGCATTAAAACCCAGCTGACAAACCCCATGACCTTTCTTCCAGTTTTTTAAATAATTTCTCATTCTTTCTAATCCCCCCCCCCCCCGTGTGTCTACTCTGTTGCAGAGTTTTGTGTCATCTGCAAACAGGCATACTATCCCTTCCAGTTCTTCTGTAATGTCACTAATAAAGACATTGAAGAGGACCGGCCTTAGTACGGATCCTTGTGGCACCCCACTAGCCACTTTACCTGTTCCAGAGTGGTGCCATTTACCACCACCCTCTGACTCCTGTTGCTCAGCCAACATTCTACCCATTTTACTACTTCAGGCCCTACTCCTAGGCTCCCCAGCTTGCTTATCAGCCTTTTATGCTATTAAATCTTTACTGAACTTAGATGACTGATCTTGCTGAAAGTGGAAATGTATGCTGCAAGTGGGTATTTTTTGTAAAATAATAAACAAATGAGGCAGTTGCAGCATAAACACATTCCTAATGAAGGATTTGTTTATGTAGATGTAGTTGTTGGAGAATGACCATGATAGACAGCGGATAGAGAGAATTAGAAACTAGCACCAGAGCACAGAGTAAATAAATGCTGTATATTGCTGCAGCACAACTGTAAGGGACTCATTATAGTTTGTTACCAAGAAACCACTTATTTTTCAATAGAAACTTTGATCCATTAATTTGTGCAACACAAAAGAAAAATGTTTCCATGCCAGGCTGAATTGAACAATGTGAGTGTGTGTGTGTGTGTGTGTCTGGGGGGGATGTTAAAATGTTTTTTAAAAAGGGGAGAGAGCATGATTTCCAAGTTTGCCTGTGGTGCCACATACCCTAAGGCTGGCCCTCATGATATGTGATAGCTTGGACACTGACTGATTCACCCCAGCTGAATTTTTTTTCTTTTTGAGGCAATATTTCTTAATTCTCCCAGTGCCTGGTACGCAGTGAAAAAGGGAGAGGGCTGCTCTTTGCTGTGTGCATGTGCATGTGGGGGTGTGTGCAGCTTCGTTGTTTTGAGCCACTATTTCATCATATGCCAGTACTCTCATTTTAGTGACTCTGTCATACCATCTGTCTGGTTCCACTCAGCTGCCTGCTCAGCTCCTCATTCAGAACTCATGTCAGCAGCTTCAGACTCTGCCAGCTTAGCAGAGAAGTCACAATAGGGATGGGACCACCAGGGAGTTATGGTATTCACCAGCGCTCTTTCGTCTACTTGGCTCCCCGCTGTGGTCTCAAGTTGGCGAAAAGAGGAGTCCCAGCAGGGAGACCGATGCAGAGTGTAGTATTTGCCTGCAGAGGCAACAGATTTTATTGCACCTCACTGTAGAGTACTCACTCACTTGACTGCCAGAGGCAAACAAGTATGGAAGGCATATTAGGATGTACCACCTGTTCTAATTCAGTTGGAAAACCAGCAATCATCAGAATGAGGGAAGCAGAGCAGGTATTGGTGATGAGTTGTGGGGGATTGGAGCACTAGGGAGGTAAGATCAGCTTGGGCTGGTTTATCAGACTGTCAAGTGGCTGTCGGATACTTTTTTATAATAATGCCATGCTCCAGGCAAGAGGGCAGGTGCTGGGTAAGGAATGGGCTTGTTGAGGCCAAGTTGCCCACAGAAACTAGAGTTTCCCAGCTCCCCAGTTTTCTTACCTGGCATGATTCCGAGGTTGAAGGGTGGGGGTAGTCCACACACTAGAGCATTCACAGTAATGCATATTCACAACCACTTTATAGCCACTGAAAGCAGGCAAGTCAACAGAGCAAGTTCACAATAGTTCTTTAGAGGTCCGAGACTCACTCACTCACTAGCTTGTCATGAAGTGTTGCCATCTTACCCAGTAGCATGCTTGCAAAATGTCACAAGACCACTATAGCAGGCAGTAGTGATCAACTTGCTACACTGATTTTGTATCTCTTCGCGAGTGGTCAGGGTACCGGTCGCTCCCCACTCACAGCTGGAGATTACTTCTCAGTCCAATCCGACAAAGCTGATAAAACTAACACTTAACAATTCCCCGAATCTGTGGTTGCTCAGGTCAAAATAAACACCACAGACCACACTGGCCAGGAGGCACCCCACAACCCTCACTACCCAAGGTCAGGGCCCCAGAAACAGGGCAGTACAGTGACCACCCCAGCACTGCAGGCCCCCCAGGGCAAACAGAGGCCCAACCCTCCAGCTGGCCGCTGACTAACCCCCTCACCCTCTGGGAGCGAAGACCGGGGGGGGTCTCCTCCCCACTGCAGCCCCAGGTCTTGACCCGGCCCAGTATCTTAAAACCCTGCAGATTCAGGCAGTATCTCCAAAACCAGCACCTGGAGGAGACACCAGTCCTAAACCAGACTTCTCCGATCAAACAGGCTCCACCAAAGGGGGAAGCACGTCCAGATGACGGGTTCCAGACGCCCAGTCAATCCCAGGCAAGTTTTCCTCCCACAAACCCCGAAAGGGTTGGCAGAGCAGTCTCCAAATGTCAATAGGGCCACAAAGGTTCTGATAAATCCACAGACTGGTAAGTCCACAATCCGGTAAGTCCACAATCATACAGGGATGACCGAGCAGTCTCCAAACGTCAATAGGGCCGCAAATGTTCCGCAAATGTTCCGGTATATCCACAGTCCAGTAAGTACACAATCATACAGGGCAGGAACAGAACCAAATTATACTCCAAACAGCCCGACTCCAGGGAAAGATCACATTAAAACACAGCAGCTTACATTCACAGCAAAGGATATCTCCACAGTAAAAGCATGGTGAAACTTCCGAATCCAGTCCCAAAGGTCCAGGTCCCCGAACAGAAATAAACAAGAAAACAATAAATAAACAGACTAAAAACAAACTAAAAATGAATAAAACTAAAACCAAAAAATGAATAAAACAAAATTAAACAAGTTCTATGGGAGTAAGATTCAGAGCTGACCCACGCCGGTCACCATCTTGGAAAAGCACCACTGTCACAGTCTAGACACCCCTGTTGGTCAATTTAGGTGCCAACAAGGAAAGTTCACAGTTTCACCCGCAAGGCATTGTAATTAGGACCTCTAGAGGACTGCTTGGTTCTGATTGGTCCAATTGCAGGAGTCCAGGACCAAAGATGGCATCTCCCATCGGGAAGTTCAGAACTGGCAGTATAAACAACTTATTTATTCATTAACAGTAAGTATTTAAAAATAAATATTTACAGTATGTGAAAGGGCTCCCTCTGCTCTGAAATTAATGGCAGAATGGAGTTAGGGTAAAGCCTGGCTGGTCACAAGCTTTGTTATACTCGGACCTAGCCCAGGTTATTTACACTGTACACTAGCTGGAGCTCTTAAATGTACAGTATGGCATGGCACACTCAAGCAGAGCAACAGCAGCACACCATCAACCATGGATTCCTCATCCCCTACTGGACATCTGCCAGGCAGTGGGCATCAGTGGAGCCAGGGAAACACTCAAGGTAAGCCCCCTAATTTTCTTTTGGGAGGGGCTACATAGCAAATCAAGTAGTTTGGAAAATTTATTTTACAGCTTTGAAGATCCAAATGGAAATGTTTTTAACACTCTAATATGTTCATTTTAAGGATGAATATAATGTCCAGTGATGGACTGTACAAGGTAACAGGAATGTAAATGAGTTGACCTATGTTAAAATGTGTGCACTGTTGTAGGTGGGTCAGAGGGCAGTGTTTATAAATAAGGACCCAATAGTCCAATAAAGGCACAAAGGTGACAGGTATTAGACTTACTCTAGCCAACTCTGTAAAACAGCTTCTGTTCTGAAAGGAAGAGTCCAGTGTCAGTCTTAACCTTCTGTATGGATGAGCAGCATGATAGTAGACAGTACAGTAAGTGGATTCATCAATAAAACTTCCAAGATACTGTGTACACCATATAAAATAGGGTATGGGGAACAATACACGTCAAGGCCATTTTCCCTCCTCAGGGTTACCATTTTGGGCACAGGGTCATAATGTCGCAAGACATTATGCCACATGGCAAATTTGCACTGCCAATAAAGTGCGATATTGCCATGCAGCATATCTTTTTTTTAGGGGTCTGCCCCACACCTCTTAAGCATGGGCTGTGCCTCAGAACTCCCATTAAAGATTCTCAACTCTGGGGGCAATTCAGGGAGCGCATGAATTGTGAATAAAAATAAAATGTCTGTGGTTGGGAATCAAACCTGGTCCCAGACACAGTGCCTGGGTTCCTGCTGTTGTGGCTCAGTAAAGTGAGCCATGACAACTGCTCGGCAGAACCCATGCCCAGCAGAGATCTTATCCTCTGCCTGGGAGTGAGTGAATGGTACAATACCACGTACAGCAGCGTACACTATATTGCACCATTTGCCATCCTGGAAAGCGGTCTTTCAGGTTAGCTATAATGTTGTACACTATTAAGCGTACGACATTATGACCCAGTAGGACCATTTTAACAGTGACCACTCAAGCTTCACTCTCAAGGTCACTCTGTCATCATGGTAACCACTTGGTGGAAAAAAGTATTGTTGTATATGATTCCCCATATGTTGTTCTATATGTTTAGTTTAGAGGTTAGAGCAGCATTTGCAGACTGTGAGATCCTAAGCAGTTCACAAGATGTTTTTGTCAAAAACTGATAAATTGAGAAAGTGTACATTTTGAGACTAGCATGGAGTACACTGCCACAATGGACGCTATCATTAGGCACTCTACACAACACTGGACTCTCTGACTCCAGTACATGCATGCCTAATGACCTCACACAGACAAGCTCCAAAGTTTTCAACTAAGCTTCAGTGTTTGAAGGTCACAGGTCACAAAACAGAATGCAATTGTAGATGATCTTGTGTAGATGCAGACAGACATGCTGTGGAAGAGCCCTTGTGGCTGTAGCAGGGGAAATTGGTGCAACAAAGAAGTTCTGTGCTACCCTAATCTTAGCCAAGACAAACTGTCACAGTGTACTTTTCCATGTACTGGACAGTTCATAACATCCAGAGTGTCTACAGCTCAGGAACAGTTGTGCTTGGAGGGGTGCAACCGGTTTAATAAGTTCATTTTTTTAAAATCCTGGACTAGACGTGATTTTGCACTTCTGGTGTGAAATGAGATTTTGGTCAATATACTAGAAATGCTATATGTCATGTTTATAAGGGCAGTCAAAAAATGACTGTCTTGAAAATATGGGATCAACATTTAAAAAAGTATAATTGTTTAGAAACTTTGTGTATAGTTGTAATAGTCATGCAATGCCTGTTAAACTGAGAAAGAAAAAAATAGCATTGGGTACCTTTAGATATGTTATTAGGACCTGGGTTTATGACCTGGGGTAGGAGGGTGCTGCCAGAGAGAGAGAGGGTAGCCCCTGTAAAGGAAAGGAGTAATAAATAAATAAATAGTTCAGCTGTGAGCATATTAGTAGCAAACGTGTAGAAACTAAAGGGGGGGGAGAAAAGGACTGCTTTGCTCCTGGCTTATACACACGCATTTTTTACATAATCAGTGAAGTACCTGTCATATTTTAATAAATAACAAGTCAAGAAATCAAGAAAAAAGAAGTTTTTGTAATTGGTGGCCAGTGGGCTAGTAAATGTATGCCCTTGCCATTGCAGCAAAAGCCCTGGTGGTCAAGTGATTAATTGGGGCCAGTTTGGGTCTGCCTGTCAAATATTAATTTCTTTTAATGAATGTGTTCTGAAATAAGAAGATATGAAGGCAGTCTGCTGCTGTTTAATTTCATAGCAGCAGATGCGGGTGCCAATGCACCACAGAGAGAGAAACGGGCAAAGTGAGTAGCCGATCGTCAGCTCCACAGCAGAGTGTGGGTGCACTTGTGGGGGAATCTCCAACAAAAGCCTCTGTGCAGCTGCATGAAACTGCTACTCTGGTTGCTAAGCAGGTTCTGACCTGTGGCAGAACTCCTATGCCAGTGGGATACGCAAGGCAGGTGCTCCTCTTGTAGGCAGGACAACCAGATATTTGTTTGATTTCATTGAGCAGGTGACAAACGCCAGGATGAATATTTGGGACTGGCTCACAGTTAGTAAATAAATAAATTAAAGTGGGCACAGTCCTGGAATCGAGCTGTGTGGAGCTCATGAACATCAAAACAAGCACAGATATTTAAAAAGGCTCATGCTGGGAGCTATTTTAGAACAGTAGTTAAGCTGCTCAAGGAAAAGGGGACCCATAGCATTCACCTGAGGATAAACACAGTAAAACACATTTAAAAAAAAAACCTCACAAGGGGCTAAAACGGAATTCCGGGGACTACATAAATATGAAATGGTGTCACAGAAGTGTGTAGTTTCTACAATGGAGCCATTTTAATGTGCTCAGTGTGCTGGAACGCATGAGACAGTTTGGAAGGTTGTAACGAGAAACAGTTTATTGTAAAAGTGCGCTGCCAAGCCAATTTTCATTGTATCTGCCTCAAACTTGAGAAGACTGTAGTTTACAATGTTCTTTAACATAGAAAAATAGTTTTTGGTGGCTAAAGTGCAAAATAAAGAAGTCACTAACCTGAAAAGAGAGAGTGGGTCTGACAGCATAATAATCCATGCAGTTCAGACATAAGGAAGGCGAAGCTAAGTGTGGGAAAAAAATAATATTTAGATTTCCATCTGTAAACTGCAGATGGAAGCTTATTTAAAGAGGAAAAGACTATCTGTGAAGAAATCTGAAGTAAAAGTCTCTCAGAAAGTGTTGTTTGAATAGTTCATTGAGAGAAAAGTTTAACCCTTAGTGACTTGGGCTTCCTGTGGAGGATTTTTTTAAAGTATTCTGGGAAAAGCTTGGAATATGCTCTTTCTAGTCAGGAAGGTGTGGAAGTGCTTTAACCTTGAGAAAATAGTTATTTTTATTTCAAAAAAAATACAAGAAAATAAATGGGAATCCAAACTGACAGGAAAAACAGCCTTAGAATCTGTGGAAAATCAGCTAGATTTCAAAAAGCTATTGATTCTATTTGGTTTATGATGCTGCAGAAAGAGATTTGATTGGTCCTGAACCTTTGGACTAGTCAGTGTCAACTCAGTGACTAGGGATTAGCATAATCAAATGATTTGGGGGGATATAAGGAGATGCACAGCCAGTGTAAGGGGAGTTCAAGCAGGGATAGCGACCAGGAAGGAGGGCCCATGTGAAGCGGGTGTCCAGTCAAAAGATGCCTGCTGTTTGTGATAGAGTCTACATAGAAACATAGAAGTTGACGGCAGATAAGGACCACAAGGTCCATCCAGTCTGCCCATTTTTTCTACCTTATGAATGTGCCAATGTGCCATAGGCCTTTACTCTGTCAATGGCCTATCTATTCATACTCATCTGTATTGCTCCCTTATGCCTATTCCATGCCTGTTTGAAGCCCTGCACTGAATTTATATCCACCACTTCCTGAGGTAGGCCATTCTATGCATCCACCACCCTGTCTGTGAAAAAGAACATCCTCACGTTACCCCTTAATTGGCCTCCCTCTAATCTCATGCTGTGTCCTCTATCCTGCTATTTTTCTTATATTGAAACGTTAGACTCTTTCACCTTGTTAACGCCCTTACAATGTTTTAATGTTTTGATCATATTACCTCTCTCCCTCCTTTGCTCTAGGATATACATACTGAACTCCGTTAATCTGTCCTCATATGTTTTCTGATGCAGTCCCTGCACCATTTTGGTTGCCTTTCTCTGGACTGCCCCATTTTGTTAATGTCCTTGTGCAGGTGCAGCCTCCAGTACTGCATGCAGTACTTCAGATGGGTCCTAACCAGTGTCTTGTAAAGTGGGATTATTACCTCCCTCTTCCGACTTGTGATACCCCTACTAATACACCCCAACATCCCTCTAGCCTTACCTACTGCTTTAGTGGTCTGCTTGGATGATTTCAGGTCATCTGTGATGATGATGATGCCCAAGTCTCTTTCTTCCCTTGTGATTGCCAGCCACTCCCCTCCCAACCTACAGGTAACTTCAGGGTTTCTTTTCCCTATGTGCATGACCTTGCACTTCTTTGTGTTAACCCCCAGTTGCCACTCTTCTGACCATTTTGCCAGTTTTTCCAGATCTCTTCTCATTCTGCCCACCTCATCTGGATCATCTACTCTGTTCCAGATCTTGTTGTCATCTACAAACAGGCGAACCTTACCCTCCAGTCCATTTGAAATGTCACTGATGAAGATATTGAAGAGGACTGGCCCCAGGGCTGATCCCTGAGGTACCCCACTTGTGACATGCATCTCTTCTGACTGTATACCGTTTACCACCACTCTCTGTTCTCTGCCCACCAAACAGTTTACCACCCAGCTGACCAACCTCTGACCCACCCTGAGCCTACCCAGCTTATTAATCGATCTTCTATGTGGAACAGTATAAAAAGCGTTTGCTGAAGTCAAGGTAGGCGACATCAACTGCACCCCCTTGGTCTACCACTCTGGTTACCCAGTCAAAGAGATCTATGAGATTAGTTTGACAGGACCTTCCTATTGTAAACCCATGCTGTCTTGGATTCTGTGCTCCTATGGATTCCAGGTGTTGCACTACCATTTCCTTAAGGAGTGCCTCCATAATCTTGCCCACTACTGAGGTAAGACTGACTGGTCTGTAGTTCCCTGCCTCCTCCCTGCTACCACTCTTGTTGAGTGGGATCACATGAACCCTTCTCCAGTCTTCTGGGACCTCTCCTATGCTCAAAGACTCACTAAACAGTTCTACTAATGGCTCCGCTAGTTGCACCCTTAGCTCCTTTAGTACCCTGAGATGTATGCCATCAGGTCCCATTGCCTTGTCCACCCTGAGTTAAGCGAGCTCTTGTAGGACCCTTTCTTTTGTGAAGGGACCAGTGCACACCTCCCTTTCCCCTGTGTCCATGGTGATGAGCTGTGGGCCCTGCCCTACCTTCTCCTCAGTAAACACTGAGCAGAAGTATCTATTTAGGATAGATGCTTTTCCTTGGTCCTCCTCCACACATTCCCCCTTATCACCTTTGATCTTAGCAATACCACCTCTGGACGTTGTCCTTTCACTAATGTATCTATAGAAAATTTTGTCCCTTTCTTTTACTGTTCATGCTAGTGTTTCCTTGGTTTGGGCCTTGGTTTGCCCACCTTACTGCCTTCACTGCTTCCCTTAGGGAACTTTGGTATGCCTCCCTATCTTCGTCCCATTGCATTCCCTTATATTTCCTGAAACCATTGTTTTGGCTCTGACCTTTTCTGCTACTGTTTTTGAGAACCAAAGTGGTTTCCTCCTTCTTTTGCTTTTGCTTTTCTCCCTAACACAATGGGATGTTGCTTCAAGTATTGCATTCTTAGTGCTTTCCCACTTTGCCTGTACCTTCTCACCTGTATTTCGTCTTGCCATGGCTAGTTTAACTCTGTTGGCCATCTTATCAAATTCAGCTCCTCTGTAGTCCCATATTTTTGCCTTGGAATAGGATGATTTAGTTCTAGTGGCTAATTTGAACCATACCACGTGATGATCACTGGCCCCCAGGTGACCTTCCACCCAGGGGCATCATTTAGGGGTAGCCAGGGGTTGCGGTTGAGACCCCTATGATTTTTTTGCAACCCCTATGATGCCCACTGCAACCCCTAAGAACCCTAAAACAAGGTTTCCCTAGCATTTATTTATATAGACGTGGTGGTTGGGGGAGTTTTACAACCCCTATGATTTTGCTGAAATGGGACTTTGCAACCCCTATGATTCTACTGAAATAATGCTACTGAGTATAACCTACCTCCTTCTGCTTGCTATCCTCCTCCCTATGCAGTCCATCATCCTTTTGCTTTCCCCACCACCGTTGAAAATTGGGCCGCTACTTTCAGATCATCCTGATTGACAACCCTGAGGTCCCTTTCCTACGAGGTATATGCCATGACCTCTTCTCCCATTTTGTACTCAGCTCTGGTTTTTTTGTTTCTGATGGGCATGACTTTGCACTTTGTTGCATTGAACCCCAGCTGTGGAATTCTGGACCACTCTTCTAGTCTTTCCAGGTCCCTCCTCATGGCCTCCATTCCCTTCATTATGTCCACACTATTGCAGATCTTGGTGTCATCTGCAAATAGATAGAACTATTCATTCATGCTTCACCCTTGTGTCCCTTATGAATGTATTGAGAGAACAGGGCTAGGTACTGACTCTTGACCCCCATCTCCCCCGAGACTTCCTTATTTAGTACAACCCTCTGGGCTCTATCCCTTAAGTCCCCTATGAATGTATTGAAGAGAACAGTTATGAGGAAAGGCTTGAGGCCTGTAACATGGTTATGCTCAGAACCTTTCACTTTTCAGCCACAAACTTCACCTGTTCTATGTACTTCCATGGAGCAGAACATGTTCCTTTAATGATTTTCCTCAAGTGGTGTATCGGTGAATACTAACATACCCAGAAGTCTGCAACTGTAGAGGTATATTGGTCTGTATTTAAAATAGCCTGCCAATGATTCAGTGGTAAGGGGCACAGAGGAAATTCAAATCTATGCATCCAACATTTTAGCCATTTATTCCACATTTGATTGGAAGTTTAGTAAGGTGATGGGTTTGCTTTGAGCATGTTGTATTTAATCAAGTGTTTGCGCCAAGAAAGGAAATTCTTCACAGCCACAGGTGACACCTGAAATGCATTGCTAACACTCACCAGTCAGATACCAGTCCAGCTTGTCAGCAGTGTCTCCAGTCAGGTCAGCTACCAATCTAGTTTGCTAGTAGTGTCTGCAGTCAGCTACCAGTCCAGTTTGCCTGCAATGTCTACAGCAAGGTTTGCTAGCTACCAGTCCAATATGCCACCAATCTCTCCAGTCAGCTACCAGTCCAGCTTGCCAGCAGTGTCTCCACTCAGATACCAGTCCAGCTTGCCAGCAGTGTCTCTAGTCAGGTCAACCACCAATCCAGTTTGCCAACATTTTCTCCAGTCAGCTACCAGTCCGGTGTGCCAGTAGCATCTACAATCAGGTACCAGTTCAGTTTTCCAGCAGGATTTACAGTCAGCTGCCAGTCTAGCTTCTCAGCAGTGTCTCCAGTGAGCTACCAGTCCAGCTTGCCAGCAATGTCTCCAGTCAGATACTAGTCCAGCTTGCCAGCAGTGTCTCCAGTCAGGTCAGCTACCAGTCCAGTTTGCCAGCAGTCTCCAGTCAGCCACCAGTCCAGCTTGTCAGCAGTGTCAACAGGCAGCTACCAGTGTGGCTTTCCAGCAGTGTCTGCAGTCAGCAACCAGTCCAACTTGCCAGCAGTGTTTGCAGTCAGCTATCAGTTCAGTTTTCCAGCAGTGACTACAGCCAGGTTGCTAGCTACCAGTCCAATTTGCCACCAGTCTCTTCAGTCAGCTACCAGTCTAGTTTGCCAGCAGTGTCTCCAGTCAGTTACAGTCCAGCTTGCCTGCAGTGTCTCCAGTCAGCTACCAGTCCAGCTTGCCAGCAGTGTCTCGAGCCAGCCTCCAGTCTAGCTTGCCAGCAGTTTCTCCAGTCAACTACCAGTCCAGTTTGCCAGCAATGTTTCCAGCCAGCTACCAGTACAACTTGCCTGCAGTGTCTCCAGTCAGCTACCAGCCAAGCTTGCTAGCAGTGTGTCCAGTCAGGTCAGCTACCAGTCCAGTTTGCCAGCAGTGTCTCCAGTCAGCTTGCCAGTAGTGTCTCCAATCAGCTACCAGTCCAGTTTGCCAGCAGTCTACAGCCCGGTGGCTAGTTCCCAGTCAAGTTTTCCAGTAGTGTCTCCAGTCAGCTACTTGTCCAGTTTTTCAGCAGTGTTTCCTGTCAACTTGCTAGCTATCAGTCCAGTTTTCCAGCAGTGTTTCCAATCACCTACTTGTCCAGTTTACCAGCAGTGTCACCAGTCAGCTTGCAGCTTCCAGTCCAGTTTGCAGGCAGTGTCTCCAGTCAGCTTTCAGTCCAGTTTGCAGGCAGTATCTTCAGTCAGCTACCAGTCCTGTTTGTAGGCAGTGTCTTCAGTCAGCTGCAAATCCAGTTTGCAGGCAGTGTCTATAGTCAGCTGCCAGTCCAGTTTGCAGGCAGTCTCTCTACTCAGCTTCCAGGCTAGTTTGCAAGACCCAAGCAAAGTAAGACATGTCACTAGTAAATATTTCTAAGAGTAATAAAGGTAAACCCAACTTAATGGGGGGTGTCCAGTGAGCTGAGCATTAATGTTGGAAAAAAAGAAATATCCAGGGACTTAAGTACTTTATGTAAGAATGGGCATCACCATTGACTAGTCTTGGAACCCTTATGGTTCTGGTGAAATGCTATGGAGAGGGTGGTGCGGGTAATATTCTGGACTGTTGTGACTCTGGGGAGGGACAAGGGTGCAAATTACTGGGCATGGGGAGGAGGTAACAAAGTAGCAAAATTTGTTTCAAATGACCTCCAAAATGCACTGAATTTAAATTTTTTTTTTACGGGGGCCTAGGATCCCCCCAGCCTACAGTTTCTTTTGCAACCCCTATGGTTTTTCTGAAATGACGCCCTGCACTTCAGCTGGGTGAGCATTGAGCAGAGTGAATTTTCAACTTGCAGCACATTTTTTTTATCCCTCTGCAGTACTGCATGTTAGGAGGTTTAACATAAATAACAAGTAAAGATTAATGTAAGGTTACAGGAAAGATTTCCACTAACAAGAATGTGCAATGGTTCTATAAAACCTGGGTATAGCTAGCATTAACAGATAATAATTAACTCTTGCAAAGGTCAGCAGCAACATGTATTACATCGTCTTATAGCATAGAAAATAATTCTGTCCTCAGTTCTGTTTGACAATCTTTCCTGCTGCAACCTTAGGTGAATCATATTTCTTCACCTATGTGCGTTAATGCAGCATTACAGGAAGATCAAAACTATGCAGCAAGCAAGTTAATTAACCTCGTATCAGAGTGGGCTCAGCAAGACATCTTTCCATCCTAACCCTTTAATTTAGTATATTGCCACATAATCTCTTACCTTTCAGAAAAGTTCACTTCATATAATATTTTCCCCACCCACTGAGACATAACACTTGTTTCACGCTGAAATTCACAGGCTCACAGTTACCTATAGCAGTGTAAATACACTTCTGCAGCTGCAGGTGCTGTGCTGCTACTAGCTAGCCTGTGAAGGACTGCTCTGGACTAAGTACTACCACAAGGGAGGGGCATGTCCTGGACGTGGTTCTGGCAGATGGGGATCTGGTAAGGGACCTGGTTGTAGAGGATCCCCTGACTGGGAGCGACCACAATACTGTCTGGTTTCAAATAAGCATGGGGGGAGAGATCTAGGACATTGGCAGTGGACTTCAGGGCGGCAGACTTTGTGGGCATGGGAAATATTCTCAAGGATCACTTGAAGGGGATTACATCAGTGACAAATGTGGAAAAGAGATGGGAGGTCATAAAACCGGGACTTCATGAGACAGTCAGGACCTGCGCTAAGGTGAAATGTAAGGGAGCAAAGTCACATAAACCATGCTGGTGGTCCACTGAGGTTCAGGTAACGGTCAGAGAAAAGAAGGCAGCCTACAAAAAATATAAAACAACAAGAGGGGATAGGGAAAAGGAAATGTACTTTATTGCATCTAGAAAAGTCACCCGGATGGTGAGGGAAGCAAAGTCCAGTAAAGAGCAGCGGCTGGCACAGGGGATAAATGGAGGGGAAAAGGGGTTCTTCTGGTACATTGGGGAGTGGAGAAAAACTAAGGGCCATCTCAGCAAATTGAGATCAGAAGGAGGGTGGGTGGAAGAGGCGAGGGACCTGGCAGAGGTATTAAACGAGTACTTCGCCTCTGTGTTCACTAGGGAGGGGGATGGGATATCTACAAAGCAAGGCACAATGGGGATAGAAGCAGTAGTGAGTGGGATCAGGGAAGCAACAGAAATGGAGCAAGAGGGAGGGAGAGGTACCCCAGGGGTGTCACATCAGAATAAGGATAAAAGGCCAGTCAGGTGGAAGGATGGATGATGCTATCTCACCAAAGGGTGTAGTTAGCCCTCAAGGCCCTGAGAGAAAGTTAATCTCCTGGGCGGATGGCATTCATCCGAGAGTACTATGGGAACTGGCGGACATACTGGCTGCACCCCTGGCGAAGCTCTTCAACAGGTTGCTTGAGACAAGGAGGGTACCTAGGGATTGGCGAGAGGCACTTGTGGTGCCAATCCATAAAGGGGGGTTGAGGGAAGTACCAGTTAACTATAGACCCATAAGTTTGACCTCGGTGGTGGGAAAATTAATGGAGAGTATACTAAAGGAACGATTGGGGGTGTACTTGGAGGGGGTGGGAGGTCTGGATAGTCAGCAACATGGGTTTGTGCCAGGTAGATCATGTCAAACCAATCTTGTGGAGTTCTACGAATGGGTAACATCAGAACTGGACAGGGGAAAGCCTGTGGATGTATTATTCTTGGACTTCAGCAAGGCGTTTGACTCTGTCCCCCACAATGGTTTGGTAGAGAAACTGACAGGGTTGGGAGTAGGCCCTTTGATGGTCAGATGGATTAAAAACTGGCTAGCTGGACGCACCCAGAGAGTAGTGGTCGGTGGGGAGCTCTCGAACCGTAGAGAGGTCAGTAGTGGGGTACCGCAGGGCTCGGTCCTGGGTCTGATCCTGTTTAATGCATACATATCGGACATCAGGGAGGGTATAGGGTGTGAAATGAGTCTCTTCGCTGATGGACTCAAGATGGGAGCAGTAGTTGAGGGGAAGAGGGAGGTTGGCACTGCAAGGGACCTGGACACCCTGGAAAGCTAGGCTCACACATGGAAATTAAATTTCAATATCACCAAGAGCAAGGTGTTACATCTTGGGCGGGGAAAACCTAAACACTGGTACACCCTGGGAGGGGAGGCGTTGGAGGCCTCAACAGGGGAAAAAGACCTAGGGGTCACGGTGGATGCATGTATGAATAATGAGCAGTGTACTAGAGTGGCTAGCAAGGCAAACAGGATGTTGGGATGCATCGTAAGGGGGATCACCTCTAGGAGCAGGGAAGTGATTCTGGCACTGTACAATGGACTGGTTAGACCACACCTTGAGTACTTTGTACAGTACTGGAGACCACACTTGAAGAGGGACATACAGCTCCTAGAGAGGGTACAGAGGAGGGCAACTAAGGTGATACGAAGACTAGGGGATTTGACATATGAGGACAGACTTGAGGAGCTTTGCCTGTTTTCAGTGGAGGAGAGGAGAGACGGGGGGACATGATTGAGGTCTTCAAGTACCTCAAGGGAATAAATAAGGTAAACATGGAGGGGGTCTTTAGACTAAAGCAGGGAGGTATCACCAGAGGGCATGGTTTGAAGTTGGAAGGTGGAAGGGTGAGGGGGGGAAGAAGAGGAGGTATTTCACTGAGAGGGTGGTGGACCCTTGGAATGCTCTGCCTGGCGACCTGGTTCAGAGATCCACAGTGGAGGGCTTCAAGAGAGGGTGGGATAGACACAGAAAGTGGATGTATCAGATGATGGCCTGGCCCAGGGGGTAGGGATGGATGGTAGGGGTTTCTGAAACACAAGGGGGGGAGGGCCTTGGCACCCAACTAGGGATCTGAGGTTCGAGCAGACTTGATAGACCGTAAGGCCTAATCTGCTGGCAATTAGTATGTTAGAATGTTAGTACCATACAGACCACCATTCACTAGCACTCTACTGACTAAAATAACAGCAGTTACACTTCACTATAGGACTAGAACCAGTGGTAGACAAGAAGTACAGGAACTCAAGCACTGGCAAATATGAAATGCAGAATGAAGATCTTCAATCTGAAGGATAGGTGTGTGAAGGCACGTCTTATCTGTTTAGACACTAGTAGATTCAGTTAGAGATATTGAAGTATTTCTACTAAAATAGTACTGCTGTACAAGTCAAATGTTGTTATGGAAACCCTGATTTCAGGTCACAAGGCCATAAACTGTCATTTTGTTGCTGGTTTAAGAATTTCAATTCAAGTGTCAGTGGGAAGAAGTACAGGAACTCAGTTCCTGCTGCAAAAAAGGTATAGGAACTGAGTTCCTGTGCGTCCCTGTTCACTTTCATCACTGACTAGAACTAGAACTTGAGGAGCAAGTTGTGAGCCGAGACTGATCAGAGATCTCCTCTAGTAGTCTTACCTACAGGTTTCTGCTGTGAGAGGTCCTATCTTGTCTCGGGGGAGAGGGGGGGAAGGACAGATCTTCAGGTAGCCCAGACTTAGTACCGCAGTGAGAGTAGACACACGCAGCGCAGCAGCACAACTCCTCTGGCTCTCTCTCACTCTTTGGCTAAGGATCGGTAGGGCATGGGCTGGGGCTGGCTAAGCTGTTGACTCTTGCCTCCCATCAGCTGGGCATGCAGGGCAGGGGTGAACCTGGTAAAGATCTGTCTATACAGTACTCCATTCAGATCTTAGTTTAGACAGTGACCAGCACTTGCACTGCTCCTCCTTGGTGCTCAGTCTTCTTAGCGGGGCACCGTAATGGGTGAGGGTCCTGGATGCTGCTTGAACTCCTTCTCGGCAGTTGGACTCCCTCTATGGCTGTGCCTCCAGTCAGACCTGCTGACTCTCCCGACGATACTCCTCTCTGGCTCAAGGACTTCACACACAGTAGCTCCTACTTTTCTGAACAGGAACAACAAAGTGGAACCGGTAGTTTGCTTCAGGGGCTTTTAAACATGCCACCCTCATAGCCTCGCCTCCTGACATACCCAGCGGACCTGATTGAAAAAGGTTGCTACATGTATCAGGTCCACTTGGCATTCATAGAAACATAGAATTTGATGGCAGATAAGGACCGCTTGGCCCACTTAGTCTGCCCATTTCCACTCTGATGGATAAGCTGCAGATTCTAATCAACAGCTTACTTCCTCCGACCCCCCACTAGAATTGCCTTATGCCTATCCCATGCATTCTTGAATTCTCCCACTGTTCCTGTCTCAATAACCTCCTCAGGAAGACTGTTCCATGCATCCACAACCCTCTCTGAAAAAATACTTTCTAACATTACCTCTGAGCCGTCCCACCTCAATCTTCAAATTGTGCCCCCTTGTTTTTGCACATCTCTTCTTCTGAAAGATACTACCCTTTTGTACTTTGTTAATTCCCTTGAGATACTTGAAAGTTTCTACCATGCCCCCCCTTTCATCAAGGGTATACATATTAAGCTGCAGACACTGCACCATTTTGGTTGCCCTCCTCTGAACAATCTCCACTCTGTCTATGTCTTTGCAAAGATGGGGTCTCCAGAATTACATGCAGTACTCCAGATGGGGTCTCACTAACTGTCTATACAGAGGGATAACAACTTCCTGTTTTCTACAGTTGATGCCTCTCCCTATGCATCCCAGTATCCCTCCAGCCCTTCTCATTGCCTTTTCACATTTCTTGACCACCTTTAGGTCATCTGATATAATTACTCCTAGGTCTCTTTCGATTTTTGTTGTTGTTATTAACTCAGCCCCCATTGTGTACTCTTCCCCTGGGTCTTTGTTTCCCAGATGCATTACCTTGCACTTCTTTGCATTGAATCTGAGCTGCCACATATTTGACCATTCCTCCAACCTTGCCAAGTCCCTTCTCATCCTTTCCACTCCACCTTGTGCATCAACCCTGTTGCAGATCTTTGTGTCATCTGCAAAGAGACATACCTTTCCTTCCAGGTGCTCTCTAATGTCACTTACAAAGACATTAAAGAGGACCAGTCCCAGTACAGAACCCTGCGGTACCCCGCTAGTTACCTGCATGTACCTTCATGTCACAAATGTCTAAAGTTTCCAACTGGCACCCCAATCTCCCCTGGGAAGTGCAAGGAGGACTATCCAAGGTTGGAAGTGCGCAAAAAAAAAAAAAGAAACAAAGGAATATGCAGACACGCCAGGTGGCTTTTTGTTACCACTTGTTACTCGGTAAGCACGCCGTGGTGTGTCTGGCATATGCCTGCCTATGCCCTGCAGTCCTGCTCAGCAGAAAGGCTGGCTTCGCTCTCAGCTCCTGCTACCCCCCCCCCGCTGGTCTGCTGCATGCCGTGGCATGCCAGGCGTATGGGTGGCTACTCCTTGAAACGATGGGGTGCTCCCTCATTGCAGCTGCAAATTTCTTTCAAGTTGGTGGCACGCTTCTCAACTGCTGTTATAAGCAGCGCGCTCATTCATTGGTGCCACAGAGACAAGCCCAAAAAGCAGTGGCAGCATTGGCCACAGCACTGCCACACCTCCACAGCCTACTACTCCAGCAAGCTGCCACAAATGTTTCATGTGCATGTGCACAAGCAAACATAAAAATGTAATATTAAATGAATGCTGTAAATAGAATAGATGTCTCAGTCATAGATCTTCAGGAATTTATCTATAAAGAGAAAAAGTAAAGTTGGTGGAAAAGTTTTTTTTTCTTTATAGATACTTCCTGAAGAAAATCTATGGTTGAAACACTAATTCTAATTCTATGTCCTTTTTAACTGTGCATTTGGTATTACCTTTTGATTTGTTTTCAGCCCCACACTGATGCAACACCTTGTTTTTTTGTTCTGACAATCTATGTGATGAAACCTCACATGTCAGTAAGAACAGGGAATGAGACAATGTCTGTTAATGTGACATCGGCCCGTGTTTTACTTGTGAAGATACAGTATGTCAACTCTATTCATTTTACATTTCAAAATTTAATAAAATATAAATAAAAAAAAATAAGGGTAGAAGTTGTGTCCCCGACACAGTAAATGAGATGTTGTGGGGGTTACACAGTATAATTAAAATTGTAATGAAGAAAGAAGCCCTTATAAAGTGCCTGAAATGGTGTTGCCCATCTCTTCTGCCATTCTTTTTACTGATACAGGGAGCAAAGGTGCCAAAGTACCTCCCTATCACAGATCTCCTTTAGAGTAGTAATACACTATCACCAAGGCACTGCACTGTGTCGTGGGGGGCGGTGAGAACATATTTGGCTAAGAGAATTACAGCTTTACACTTTTAAAGTGGTATTAACCACTGATCACCCAGCCTGTCCCACTCTAATGGGAGACGGGACTGAGAAGGCCATCATACCCATGTGAAAACATTTGCCAAACTGCTAAAGGATGAGCCCTTTTATTTTGTCATTATTATAATTATTTGTTTTTCCCATTTTTGCTGTTTGTCCCTTTGCCCCACACCCAGATGATCATGGGGTATGTAACCTTCCTCTGGCAAAGAGGGTGGGCCCATGGCTGCCATCATAGTGGGTACTGAGGCCACTCCACGACTGATGGGTAGCAGAGTTGCACAAACTCTCTGAAGCCTGCATCCTCCCTTCCCGAGAGCAGAGAGCCTCTCTGCTGCAATGCACTTGGCCTCCAGCTTGGGCTTCCAGGACTCATCCACAAACCCTAGCCCTCCCCAGTGGCAGTGCGGGCATTCTTTTTTTTATTTTGTCTGAATTATTTCTTCCTGTTAATATATTTATTTATTATTGTACTGGGGAAAAAAGCTACTGAGTCAGTTTGCACTGACAGATTCAGAATGATTAGATTCAAAGAAACTCCCACTCACTCCCCACCCAGTGCAATCACCACCAGTAAATCATTCCACCACGTCTACTTTGCAAAATGAAACTCTGCCTTGTTACCATCCTGAACACTCTCTCTCTCTCTTTCTCTCAGGCCTGGTAAGATGACCATCTCAGTAGTATCAACAGGAAACAAAACCCCCATCTTTTTCGAGAAGCTTACTGTAAAAGCACAAAACAAATGACAAAACACCACAACAAAGGGATAGCAGCAGGTGTCTCTTTCACTGGTGACTCAGGAGGGGATTACATTAATTTTTTCCCAGGTGTAACAGGGATTTTCCCTGGGTCATCTCCTCAGTGGACACTGATAAATGAATCTAAATGTCAAATACACTGAAGGTCCGTCTTGCAGGCAGCTGGTCCACACATCAACACAGTCTAAATGTCCACAAAATTCTCTTTTTTTGTTTATCCACCTCCCACATTTACTCTGTTTTGCTGTTTTGCTCTCCACCACCCTACCCCAGTCCTCACCTAACAATTGAGGATGCAATGTATGCAATAACACATGACAGGGTGTGTGGTAATGCTAAATTACCATGTGCTTCAGGTTGGTTGCCTTCAATCACCTGGTAAGTGCAGTAATTTATGGCATTATGGTACACCCTGAAGTGTGTTGCTGCAATTGAAAAAATTGTTTTATAAGTTGAAAAGTAAAGAAAAAAGAAAGTAAAATCTGAATACATGGTCACGTCACCAGTTTTAACCAATCAGATTGATTAATCAAAGCCTTTTTATAAGGCTACACCCTTTTTGTGGCCTGGTGCACAGGCTAGTTGCTGCCTTGAGAGAGATGCCATTACTGGATGTGCATAAGTCTGGTGGCCCTCCCTCCTCTCTCGCCCAGTAGCCAAACACCCTTTTGTGGTCACTGGGGTCATGTGCCAGTGTTTGTGGGCACTGGGGTCATGTGGTCCGTTTTTTGGGGCTTGGGGTGACTTGTCCTGGTTTTATGGGCTTTGGGGTCAAGTGCTCTAGTTTAGTAGGCACTGGGGTTGCATGTCCTGGTTTTGTGGGCACTGGGGTCATGTACTCTGGTTGTTAGGGCACAGGGGTCACATTCTCTGGTTTTGTGAACAGCGGGGTCACATGCTCTTTTTCTGGACACTGGGATCACATGCTCTGGTTGTGTGGGAACTGAAGCCATGTGCCCTGGTTTTCTGGGTACTGAGGTCACGTGCCCTGTTTTTTTTTGGGGGGGGGGCATTGGGGTCACATGCCCTAGGTTTGTGGGCAGTGGGATCATAAGCCCTGGTTTTGGCATCTGCCCCACCTACTCCTTCAGTGGTGATCTTGGCCTGCTGCCGCCCCCCAAGCTACCAGTTTGGATCACACAAGCATCAGCCTCTGCACCACCACCCCCCATCCTGGAGGATTGCAGTTCAGTGGATGCTCAAGCATCTTCTCACCAGCCAAACCCGTGTCATCAGTGATGCAAGCAATAGCGCTACTGCTGCGCCCTCGGGCTGATTACTTCTTCTTTAAAGTACCAGATTAATATAATGTTACTGTTTGAAGCACCTACAGTAGGGGGGAGGGTGGGCTCTATAGAGAGCTGTATTTAAAGCAACAGTATTTGTTAGTTAGGAAAACATTTCATCATGTAGTTTATAGTAAAAATGTATTTCTGGCATCCTTAGATACACAGAAACAGACTTGTCAGCATAAAAGTTCTGCTTGGCCCACCCAGTCTAATCCAGGTTATCCAGTCCCTGCCTTGTCTGTCTTTGCAGACCCTATCAGGTCTATGGCAACCCTCCCTGCCATTTCCTAATATTGCCATATGTCTATCCCACGCATGCTTGAAGCCCCCTACTGTTTTTGCCTCCGCCACTTACTCTGGCAGTCTATTTCAGGAACCCACTACTCTTTCAGTGAATCGGTACTTCCTCATATCCCTCCTAAACTTCTCTCCTTCCAGGTGTATCACATGTTCTCTGGTTCTACTGCTCTTCCTCATTTGAAAGAGATACATGTCCTGCACCCTGTTCACTCCTGTTAAGTACTTGTAAGTCTCTATCTTGGTCACCCTTGGTCACCTGTCTTCCAGGGTGTACATGTTGAGATCCCTCAGTCTTTCCTAGTAGGGGTTTTGGTGCAACCCCTGCACCATTTTACTTGTCCTTCTCTGGACTGCCTCCACCAAGTCTATGTTCTTTCTGAGGTGCAGCCTCCAGAACTGGATAGGACACTCCAGGTGAGGTTTCACCAATAAGCGATACTGTGTCAACACCACTTCTCTTCTCCTGCTGGAAATAACTCTCCCAATGCATCCCAGTATCCCACTAGCCTTACCCACTGCTTTGTCACATTGCCCTGCCACTTTGAAGTAATCAGGTACGATAACCCTAATGTCTCTTTTCTGCTTAGTGACTGACAGTAGCTCCCCCAGTTCTATACTCAGTTATTGGGTTCCCATGCCCTAGGTGCCTGATTTTGCACTTTTTGGTATGGAACCCCAACTGCCATGCTTTTGACCACTGCTCAAGTTTCCCAAGATTTCAATGCATTCTTTCCACCCTTCCTCATTGTTCAACCTATTACAAGTTTTAGTATTATCTGCAAAAAGACAGACCTTCACCTTACAATTCATCTGCAATGTCACTTAGACATTGAAGAGAATCTGTCCCAGTATTGATCCCCATGGCACCCCTCTGATCACTCTCCCATCATTACAGTGAGTGCCATTCACCACCACTCTCTGTTGCCTATCAGTTAACCGGTTTCTAACCGCAGTCACCACTTTGGATCCCACCCCATGGCTGCTGAATTTCTTAATCTTCTATATGGCACCGTGTCAAAGGCCTTGCTAAAGTCCAGACAGGCGATGTCCACTGCCCTCCCCTGATGTATTTCTCTGGTCACCCAGTGAAATAACTCAATCAGATTCATCTGGCATGACCTCCCTCTCATGAATCTATACTGCTTTTGGTCCTGCAACCAACTGAATTCAAGATACTCTACCAACATTTCCTTTAACAGTGCTTCCATGAATTTTCCCTCCTCTGAGGTGAGATTTACTAGCTTTTATTTACTAGCCTCTTCCCTGCTCCTACCCTTACGTAGAGGGACCATGTCTGCTCTCCTCCAGTCCTGTGGAACCATGCCTGATTCCAGTGAGCTGTTGAATAAGACCATCAGCAGGGCAGCAATTCCCTGAGTTTTTTAGTACCCTTGGGTGTATCCTGTCTGGTCCAATAGCCTTGCCCACTTTCAGAGTTGCAAGTCCCTTCAAGACTATTTCCTCTTAAAGTGGACTTCAGTTTGCCTTCCCTCTCCTTTTGTTCCTGCTGATCACTGGTGGGCTGTCCCACCTCTTTCCACTGTAAAGACTGTGCAGAAGTACCTGTTCAAGAAGTCTGCTTTTTCTTGGTCCTTTTCTGTGCAGTATACCTCTGCTGCCCTCCGTATCCTTACTGTCCCTCCCCTTGTTTTCTTCTTCTCATTAATGGACCAGAATAAAGTAATCTTCATTTGCTACCCTTTTTGTTATCCTTTGTTCTGCCTGCACCTTTGCTCCCCTCACTGCCTTACCTGTTTCCCTCTGTTTTACTTGGAACATCTCTATCTTCTTCCCTCTGTGCTCCTTATATCTCCTGAATGCCACCATTTCTTCTTCACCACCTTGGCCGCTTCCCTAGAGTGCCATAATGGTCTCTTTTTCCTTTTTATTTTATGCAGTTTCTCGATGCAGAGGCTGGTTGCCTTAATTATGCCCTCCTTTATTGTTTCCTACGATTCCTCTACTCATACTTGGCATTCCCCTCACTAGGCAGTTTCTGAGGCAGGCTCCCCTTTCCTTAATATCTGCCTTCCTAAGGTCCAGGAACCTCTGCTCCCATCTTACTGTTAACCTGCATTTTATGGTGATCAGTGGTACTTAGGGGACTGCCCACTGTGATGTCTGCAATGCTGTCCCTGCTTGTAAGCATCATATCCAGCACTGCCACGTTCTTAGTCAGTTTGTTGACCAACTACCTGAGAAAGGCCCTTTGTAGGTGGTCAATGGTGGCCCTGCTCCCTGCTGAAGCTGCAGATGGAAGACTCCAATCCACATCTGGCATATTGAGGTCAGAGGAGAAAAACAACAAACTAGCACTGCTCCAAAACTGTTGAGCACATAGAGGCTTTTATTAGACAAAAAGTATAAAAAAGGCATAAATGCCAGCAACATACCATACAAAGGCAAGCAGCAGCAAACAAAGACCCCGACCGGTTTCGCACTAGGTGCAACACCGGTCAGGGCCTTTGTTGCTGCTGCTTGCCTTTGGATGGTATGTTGCTGGCATTTATGCCTTTTTTTATACTTTTTGTCTAATAAAAGCCTATATGTGCTCAACAGTTTTGGAGCAGTGCTGGTCTGTTGTTTTTCTTTTGTTCTGCATTTAGCATGCTCCATATAGCAGCTGTAGCTGTTTGTTGTGGAACTCCATATTGAAGTCACCAACTAGCAGCACCTCCCCCTTTCTTGCCAACCTGTTGATGTCCCATCCAAGTGCCTTTTCTAAATCCTTTCCCTGTGCTGGAGGTCTGTATGCCACCCCTATATGGATCGTGGTCCCAGTGCTTGTCTCCAGGATGACACACTGCACCTCCAGTCCTTTCTTTTCCTCAGGTTCCCCTGCACTTCTGTAGCCTTGATTCCTTCCCTCACATATAGTCCAACCCCATCTCCCCATCTCCCTTCCCTGTCTCTCTTGAACAGAGAGTAGGTTGGTATGGCCATATCCCTGTTATACCTGTCAGTGCACCATGACTTCATTATGGTCACCAAATCAAAGCTATCCTTCTCCATGATGGCCTCCAGGTAGCAGATACATAGTTGAGACATAGACTGCTCTTCAAGCCTTACTTCCCACTAGCCTGCCTCCCTCCTTGCTTTCTCTCTCCCTCCCTTCCTGCCTGTGCTGTTTCCTGGATTTCCTCTGACCCTCTAATTCCCTTGTTACCCTCTTCATTACCTGTTTCTTTTACTCCTCCCTTCTTGCCATCTTGGTTTATGCCCATCTTGTCCTCCACCTTGTCCCACCCCTGTCTTCCTGTGCTCCTGCCCTGGGGAATCTTCCTCACCTTGGGCCATCCCTCCTTGTTTCTTAATCATCTGGGGGGAGACTATCTTTTCCTCCTTTGGCAGTACAGCCTGCCCCCCACCCTCCATCTAGTTTAAATGCTCATCCAAGTGGCATTTAAACCTACAACTAAGGACTGTGGCCCCTTCCTGGAAAGGTGCAGGCTGTCTTCCCTATAGAGGCCCATATGCTCCTAGGCCGGTTCCCAGTCCCCAATGTAGCCAAAGCCCATTTCCATGCACCATGCCTTCAACACCCTGTTAATAGCTGTGATGCAGACTGCCTTTTCCTCTCCTTGACCATACACACATAACACCTCAGAAAATGCCACCATATGTGCTACTTGCTTCAGGCCTTTACCTAGTTCTATGAAATTACCCTGCACTACCGCTACCCTATCCCTTACCAGGTCATTTGTCCCTAGGTGAACAATGACATCTAGCTTCCTCCCATCTCCTGCTACTCTAGCGATCCTCTGGATCTGTTCTCCATTCCTCCAACCCAAAGCACCAGGGAGGCACTTCATCTCATTCTCCTTTCCTCTTCCCATTCCCTCATCTATTCCCATAACAATAGAGTCCCCCACCAGAAGCTGCTTCCTCCCCAGCTGGGGCCTTTTACTCCCTTCTTGGGGCCTCCCCTTTTGAGGACACCATCCCCACATACGCATCCATATTAAGTATTACTGAAATATTAGCCTCTATCTCATTATTAATATAGAGAATATTGGATGGGCAACTATGCATAACAAGTCCTATGAGGACAGGTTGAAGGCACTGAACATGTACTCCCTGGAGGAGAGGAGGGAGAGAGGTGATATGATAGAGACATACAAGTATCTTACAGGGAGGAACAGGGTGCAGGAATGCACTATTTTTAAGCGAAAAAGATGTTCCAGGACTAGAGGGCATGGGATGAAGTTGGAGGGAGGACGATTCAGAGGAAACGTGAGGAAGAATTTCTTCACAGAACGGGTGGTGGACAAGTGGAACACCCTGCCAGAGGAAGTGGTGGGGGCTGAAACAATCACACGATTTAAGAATGCATGGGATAGACATAAAGGAATTCTGGAGGTCAGGGGTAAGGGGCAACAGACTTCCTGGAAAACATAAACTGAACTTACAAACTTAAATGGGCAGACTGGGTGGGCCATAGGCCCTTATCTGCCGACACTGTCTATGTATCGATGTATGTATAAATGTGTTCTACCACAGAGGGGTTCTGATTTCCTCTGACCTTGAGAGCAAAGCTCGATAAGTGTGTGGGAATCAGAACCACAAGGTGGCAGAACACACTTGTTATGCATTAGTTACTCATCCTGTATTTTTTATAGTGTATAGTAGTACGGGAAATGTGTGCATTGTGTTTTTTTTTTCTCTTTCTTAATGAAACTGATTTGTGCAGTCTCTAGAGATTCTAGAATGCTATTCTACCACAGAAGGGTTCAATCACATTCCATCACCTTTGAACTGTGGTACAACGGCATTTTGAAAAGGATGAATTTCTACATAGAACAATGCTCTACAATACACTATATTATCAATTTATCATCAGTAAATTTTCATTTCTCTCTGATGTTTTAAAAACAGCTTTTATTACTAATTTTATAATTAATGACTCAAGTCATTAAAGATGGCCACCACTAGCAATTTAAAAAAGAAATCCTCTCCCTCAAGGTTACTTTTTGATTTTATAGACTGTATTCATACCATGGATGTATTAGGAGGGTGCTGGCACACCTTTTTTGATGGCAAACAGCACAGCACCACACCACACCAAAATGCTTCATCTGTTAATAGTGGGTGCAGCCAGAGAGAGGTTATGTTTTAAAAGACTTCAAATGAAACCTCATACTATATCTCAGTTCAGGAATGAAATACAATGAAAGAATAAATTAATATATTGATGTGTTTGCCAAAAATGCAATACAGTTCCCTTAGATCTGCCTCACTCCCCCTACTAACTAAGCCTAATATGTGTCTTGCCACTGCCCGCAAGTCTTTCTCCTTCACTGTGATTTCTGATTGGACCTTACTTCCACCCTCTGTTCTATCCTGCTTCTCTCTCCCTGCATTCCAATCCACCTTATATGCCTCACTCTCTGCCTCAATGACCTGTTCCTGTCTCACCTAATATCTCTTTTCCTACACCTGCCTCCTTTTCATTAGGTTGCAACTTCCAGTGTGAGACAGTTCTGCATGGAAACTATGTCTGTCTGGCATAATTTGTATTTTATGTAAATACCAGCCTGTACTTTGTATAAATTGCATTATGTTCATAATGCTTAACCTTCCTGTTAGCTAGCCTCAGCATGCTGTTACTTTCGTTCTGTATCATACTGTCTGTAGGGTTTTGAGGCTATTGTATATAATGTTTATATTCGATTTTGCTTTGCCTGTGCTTTGTGTCATTTGTTTATGTACCTTGCTCTGCATATTTAACAGCAACCTTACTCCTATACCTTGTATAACTCAGTTCTATTCCTAACTGCTTTGTTTTCTACCCCACCGGGGTCGACCCTGAAAAAGGGACTGCAATTGTCTCAGTGGACTTACCTGGTCAACAAAATTCAATAAATAAAAATAAATACAGTATTATTGAAAAACTGTATGACAACATTTTATTTCCGCTCACAAATACTACTGCTTTAAAGACCAAAGAGACAGAAAACAAAAAAACTAGAAAGTTCTGTACAAAAAGTGAACCGGGTGCGAGTGGATATCAGTTGGTAATGCTGCCTTGCATCCTTCCCCTTTAATCATTTTATCTGCTATTCAATTATACTGTTCTGCATTACTTGTAAATTCACCAGGCTCAAGCATGCTGCACCCCCCCATCCACACACATCCATATTAAGTGTTACTAAAATATTAGCCTCCCTCTCATTATTGATCTTATCAAGTTATATTCCCCCCTCTGCTTACAATATGACAGATGCTACATGTGGGACAGGGTGCAGCGTGGCCCACGATGAATTAATCACTTTATATCAATAATTTACTCTTCATACAATGACACTCGATGTAGTTCCTAGCTACACAGCTATGGTTCATTCATTCACAGCAGCACGTGTTCCTCTTTGGTTATGATTTGCATTGTCCGATCACACAGATAATAACCACCCACCTACACACACACACACACACACACACACAGTATTTTCTTTCATGAAATGGATAAGCAAATCCAACCAGCTGAGGAATTAAAAAACAAGCATTTGTCAATGTCGAAAGTTCATTTTGTATACTGGTGCCATGGGGGGGTTATGAGTCAGTGCTGGCAAATTTCAACATGGATTCATAACTTCATTGTTTTTTAATATTTTTACACCACATTTACAACATAGCCATCTTATTATGCCACCTCATGAAGAAAGGAAGAGTACAATTTCAACTTCTGTCCAAATGGTACTTTCAGGTGGCTGCAAAATCACCTTTTGGGATGCAAAAAAAACATTTTGCCCAGGATCTGGAAAATGACAGCTGTCACATTCATGAGGTGCAGTGAAGAGATGGCTATGATGAAAATTTGAGGTAAAAATATTGAAAAGTACCAAAGGTACAAGCCTGTGTTTGTTAATTTAAGTGCATGCTTGTAACTTTGATGTTTGTTAATATTTTCACACCACATTTTCAGTGTAGCATTCGTATGACCCCACCTCATGAAAGGTGCCAGTGTCATTTTGTTCACTCATCCGGAAAGATGATTTCACAGAGCCACCATGCCATTCTGTGCCACAGATGTGAAAACATGTTTCAGGCAGGATATGAAAAATGACAGCTATACTGTTCATAAGAAGGTGTGAAATAATGACAATATTGAAAATCTGGAATGCAAATATTAAAAACTGGTGAAGTTAGGAGCGTGCATAGGAACTGCACAATGCATGCTCATAACGCAGTCATTTTTTGGAATTTTTTCACCAGATTTGCAACATGGGCTTTTTGGGACCCCACCTCATGACTAGTGGCACTGTCATTTCATTAATCAGTCCCAAAAGGTGATTCCACACAGTGACCGCAAAATCACCTTTCAGGACTGAATAACGAAATGACAGTGGCAGTGTTCAGAAGGTGGGGTCCTAAGAACCCAATGTTGAAAATTTGGGGTCAAAATTCCTAAACATGGCTGAGATATCAACCTAAGTTGACCCTCCTCCCCCCACTGATTCCCATTATATGGCTTACCTTTAAATCTTCACTTTGCCGGTCAACTTTGAAGAATGCAGACATGTCCACAGAAGATCATTGCTCCTGACCTTCGGAGGTAAGTATGGGTAAGGGGGGGGGTGCAAGGAGGTGGGTGCACAGTGGGAGGGTCAGGATTGGGGAGGGGGCAGGGAGACAATAATGGACATTTTTTTTTTTCAGGTTTAAAAAATAAAGACACTAGGGATGTTTTTCTTTTTTTTCATAGGGAAAGGATGTGAACATTTCTGGACACTGGGAGTGTGCTTCCCAGTGTCCAAGGGGACAGGGAATGGAGGGTGCGAGAAGGACAGCAGTAGTGGGTGGGAGAGGGAGGTATTTGCTGTGTGTGTGTGTGTGTGTGTGTGTGTGTGTGTGTGTGCTTGAACAGAAAGAAGGTGTGGGGAGGATAGCAGCACTGGGAGGGACAGGGAGGGATTGATTTGCTGGTGGGGGGGCCTTGAACAAAATGAGGCGTGGGGAGTACAGCAGCAGTAGAAGGAGAGGTAGGGAGTGATTTGCCGAGGAGGGGGGCCTCAAACAGAATGAGGGTGTGGAGAGGATAGCAGCAGTCGGAGGAAGTGAGAGGGAGTGATTTGCTGGTGGGGGGCTAGAATGGGAAAGCAAGTAAGACAGGAGTAGTGGGAAGGCTCAGCACATTCACATATGCCTGCCTACACCCTGTAGTCCTGCTCGGCAGAAATGCTGACTCTGCTCTCGGGTCCTGCTACCCCTCCCTGCTGGTCTGCTGCATGCTGTGGCATGCCAGGCATATGGGTGGCTATGCCCTGCAATGACAGGGCGCTCCCTCATTGCAGAGGCAAATTTCTTTCAAGTTGGTGGCACGTTTCTCAACTGCCGTCATAGACAGCGTGCTCATTCATTGGTGCCACAGAGACAAGCCCAAGAAAGCAGTGGCAGCACTGGCCACAACATTGCTGCACCTCCACAACCTGCTACTCCTGCAAGCTCCATAAAATGTTTCTTCGCATGCATGCAAGCAAACATAAAACATTTTTAATGAATAGTTAGTTTAAGATCAGTTTTGTAATAAAATAGTTCCTCTGCTTGCATGAGTTATGGACCGATTAAAAAGTGTCAGGCGTAGAATCCTCCAGAAATGACAGCTCACACAACTGAAACTGCCACTCAGGAAAGACTCTGCTGTTTTGAAGGAGATCTCGACAGTGAATCAGAAACTAAGTAAATGACAACACTCATACCAAGCATTTTATTTCACTTTGAAGATTGATGATATTTATTTTTAAACTCAATCTTTTTGCCAATGAAATTTAATAACATTTGTAGCCTGCCTTGTCATTTTACTACCAGTCCAGGTCAGCATGCTGCCTTGACAACACAGCTTACAACACAGCTGGAAACAAACCACAATTATTTCAGAGCTTCTGCTTCTTACATTTTGCACCTTTGCTGAACATCAGCGCAGTATATATGTAAATACCGTAATACAGTAAGGTTTGTACCTTGTCGCCACACACACACACACACACACACACACACACACACACACGTGTACTGCCCCGACCCCATGGCTTGGCAACGCAGCTTCTTATCCTATTTTTTGTTTGTCTAAGGAAGGGTGATAAGAGAGATTAGTGAGGTGAGGGTATGTTGCAGTTCAGATCAGGAGAAGAAAGCACAGTCTTTACTGAGCCACGCATTTGAGAGAGTGAGTGTGGTGGAGGCAGCAGTTTTGTTCATGCTTCTAGTGAGACCGTGCAGTTATCCTCTTATGGGAAGAAAAGGAGGTAGTTTAATTTTTTTTTTAGAGATGTTTAGGTAAAATGTTTATTTTATGCTGTGGTGGTGGTTTGTCTCTATGAAGAGGAGGTACAAGGAAAGGGCTGGTATTGCTACTGGCCATGAGATGAGTGTTACTTTTCTAATTTTCTGTACCACAGATGCATGTCCATCTGCAGTACAGAAAACAAAGAAAGTACAGCTGCTTTCACGCACTATTGCCATACCGGAACTACCCCTCTGTGTTTCCTTGAATACATTTTAGACTTTCGAGCTCAGGTGCATTTTTTTCTTGAAGCAGCTGATTTTTTTTATTTTGAATGTATTGTGTTTGCCATGGGAGAAAGGGTGAGATTGGCCCAGCCAGTTCTTAAGGACTCGCTTAACGAGCATGAAAAAATGGAGGCTGGCAGTTTGAAAATTCAGGGTAGCCCAAGGATATGCTAAGTAATAGGGCACCCCGAAGTGGCACGCGTTTTTCGCTGAACACTGTTGCCTGTTAGATAATGGCTAAAACAAAACTAGCATCCTGATTATCTAAAACAGCCTGCCACCCGGGACGTTATTTCTCAACAACGGCCCGCTGAAAAACAAGTTCCACCTGGCTCTGCCCTATAACTAACACTATCCTTGGGCATCCCAAAATCGAAACCTGCCACCTGCCATTTTTCCCTCACTCGCTTAGCCAAACTGACTTCTCTACACACTGTTGCACCACACTCCAAAATAAATGTACAGCAATACGAAGTGTCTTTTTTCCTTCTTAATAAGTTAAATGTCCTTACTCAGCATGGTCGTGCCCCCTCTCAAGATACTTCTACACTGAGTTACAGAATTGTGCAGCGCCACATTTCAGACCTCAACAAAACGAAAAATAAACAGGTACCTATAAACAGGCAGTACAAAGTAAAATAAAGACCTCTCATTTCTGTTTCTGTGTCTAACTGAGGAACAGGGGAGACACAAATCGAGGCAACAAGCTAAAGAAACAGCTCTGATATCTCACTGTGTGGAAACAGAAAGCAGGAGCACAACCTCATGGCACACATACAAACATGGCAGTGCCCTCCTGTGGTCATTCCAGTACTGCACGGATTCCTTTACTAGAAGAGTTACTTTTTTTTGGTTTTTATATAGTTTTCATATGCAAATATTTATTGTTATATATTTTTTCAAAACATTACAGCTATAACCCATTATCTAAGTGTAATAATACCCTCCAATGTGGGCATTATGGGATACAACAGACCTTCCAGGGGCTATAAGGCCCTCCGCCTGCAGCATTGGGCCTCATTACGCCCCAGGGCAGTCCATTATATCCCAATAACATCCACCCTGTCGGGTATTATTACTTACATAGACCATGGCTCTAGGTAGGGAACAAGCCAATCAGAAGGCTGGACTTTACATGCCCATTTTCTAAGTGCATATATTTGCCTCCACAAGCCCTTTAGCCTTGGGGCTGTACTGGTGAGCTGGTACATTGCTAGAAAACAGATAGGTGCAAAGTGGTGTCCTGGACTACCCTCAATAATTCTTCACTCACAGTACTGATTGGTTTTACTAGATATGAGGGAATCTGACACTGGGCATCACTATCTCTGAAAATGGATGACTGGGGCAAACTGTATCATTTGAACTCCTGTGATGCTCTGGAATGATCCTGTTTTATAGTACATACCGAAATAAACCTGGTTTGGACATCCAGAACATGGCTGCATCTGGCCTTTATATACAAATTGCAGACATGGTTCCAGGAAGGTGCAGAGCTTGTCGATGGGGGCCCTGTTGAACTGGATCGATCCAATGCACTGCAATGTGGTGAGCATTTGGATCCTGTCTGGACCTGTACATGCATGTATGTCATGGATGGTGCCTGTCCTCCTCAAACTCCAGTTCGATCTCAGCTAGGAATACATTCGCAAGGAACTGAAAACACATCCACGCTGTATGTGCATTCATGGTAGCAGGGTACACTGCGTTGTGGTTGGTTAAAAATAGGTAAGAAAAATTAGGAAGCATAGTTCAGCACAAACAGACCACATGATGTGCTGATGTAACCCAACACTTCATCATCCTTGCACTTAACTTTGGTATAAATGAAAGCCACTGAATGTTTTTAAAAAAACAGATTGGCATTATCACTTTCAAAGTCCTCACTTTTTTCAGCCCAGCATCTAACCATATACAATTTATTCCCTTGTAATTATTCTTGTGAACAACAAAACTGTACCAGTTGCAGTGAAATTAACTATAACTTGCTTAAGTTAAGTACTTTCACACTGCTGTCAACTTCTAAGATCCCTCATTGCACATCAGCTCACACCACAGTATACCTACACGCTCTTTCTCTCTCTCTCCCATCTCTCTCTCTCTTTAGTATGTCTACTGCAGATATTTCTCAGATGGCCGTAGTAAGTGAGCAGTGTTTCAAACCCCCAGAGGCCAACTTGTTCTATTCATTCCTACATTCTCTTTTTGGTCACTCTCTGCAGAGAAACCAGTGCAGACAGTACCCACTGCAGTTTGTCTGGAGGGCTGCACACCGCCACCTGTACTTACACTGTGTCTACGTTGCTCTGACCACCTATTGGCTTCACTTGCACCAGGTTTCAATTAAAACTCCCATACAGTCTACACACACACACACACACACACACACTCTGAGTAAAAGCAGTGACAATGATGTGGTGTGGGAAGTGCATTAAAATACTACAAAAGAAGCAGAAAAACTACAATTATGAAAACCTCTCTAGGACATTATATCAAATGCAAACCCCAAATATCATCATGATCCTGCAGGTGAAAAGAGCATTTTTGTAAGCACAATATCACACTCTGGCATATTTTGAGATACATTGGCACGCACTTCCTGGGTGCTGTATGACCTTCAGCCTGCAGCCACATTCCTCACAACACCTGAAGGGTGCACTGCAATAGCTCAATGCATGCACTCCATGTGTTGTTCCTTAGCTGTTCCACAGGGCTCACATTGGGTGTGCAGCATTGTCATACATTACTGGTGTCACTGGAGGAAAGTGACCCTCTAAATCCTGGTAACACAGGCAATTTGCTTGCATATCCTGTGGCTGTGGCTGGTATGGTGATGACCACTACCTTGTGTTGCTGCAAGGCTCTGCAACACCTATAGTCCTCTTTAATGTCTTTATAAGTGACATTGGAGAGCACTTGGAAGGAAAAGTATGTTTCTTTGCAGACGACACAAAGATCTGCAACAGGGTTGATACACAAGGTGGGGTGGAAAGGATGAAAATGGACTTGGCAAGGTTGGAGGAATGGTCAAATGTATGGCAGCTCAGATTCAACACAAAGAAGTGCAAAGTAATGCGCCTGGAAAACAAAAACCCAGGGGAAGAGTACGTAATGGTGGGTGAGATACTAACAACAACAAAAATTGAAAGGGACCTGGGAGTAATTATATCAGATGACCTAAAGGTGGGTAAGCAATGTGAGAAGGCAGTAAGGAGGGCTAGGGAGATACTGGGATGCATATGGAGAGGCATCAACAGTAGAAAACAAGAAATTGTTATCCCTCTGTACAGAGAGTTGGTGAGACTCCACCTGGAGTACTGCGTGCAGTTCTGGAGATACCATCTCTGCAAAGACAGAGTGGAGACTGTTCAGAGGAGGGCAACCAAAATGGTGCAGGGTCTGTACCAGAAGACATACAAAGAGAGACTAAAGCAGCTTAATATGTATAACCTCGAGGAAAAGAGGGAGAGGGGGGACATGATAGAAACTTTCAAGTACCTCAAGGGAATTAACAAAGATCAAGAGGGTAGCATCTTTCAGAAAAAGAGATGTGCAAGAACAAGGCAGCACAATTTGAAGATGGGGGGGGCAGCTCAGAGGTAATGTAAGAAAGTATTTTTTCACAGAGAGGGTTGTGGATGCATGGAACAGCCTTCCTGAGGAGGTTGTGGAGTCAAGAACAGTGAGAGAATTCAAAAATGCATGGGACAGACATAAGGCAATTCTAGTGGGGGGGGTAGGAGGAAGTAAGCTGTTGGTTAACTAGAATCTGCAGTTTATCCATCAGGTAGGGAAATGGGCAGACTAGACAGGCCAAGCAGTTCTTATCTGCCATCAAATTTTATGTTTCTATGTTTCTAGTTTCTCTACCATCACGTTCCAGTGTGGGATTTGTCAGGAGGTCTAAACCTAACTGTCAGGTTCTTGGCAATATTGGAAATGCAAGTAATCACAGACACGTTGCATTAGAGTAATGAACTTGTTTATTACTACCAAAAGGATAAAATCACAGTTACCCTAAGCAGTTCTTACAAGACGAACCAGGAGCCAGTGCTAAGCGTTCCCTATACCTCGAGGTTTCTTTGTGTCTATTGGGATCTCCGTGGTACAAGACTTAGTGTCTCACATTATACTTATGATAATTACCATGGTTATTGTAAGATAGAAACATTTCTAGTTACAGGGATGAGCCCTATTGGCTAAATTAGAGGAGGTTCCATGGTCCAAGATAACATTATACAATTTTGTAGTAGTCATCAGTTTGTGAAACAAAAGAGTACTTAATACAGAGTCTTACATAATTCAGTGTAGTGGTACAAATCACCAGAAAGTGGCAATGCCGACTTGCATATCATAATTATTACAAGGACACAGGTGTCCTAACATCTTATAAGTAAGAAATACACAGAAAATACATAGAAAAATATATATGTGTTAGCAAGCAGAGTGTATTACAATAACATGCGTACATATCCTGACATCAACTCTTATACGGTAGATGCCCTTAGCCCTATATGTTAGTATAACATATACCTAAGCACTAGCTGTCTACGGTGTACCTCTGAGGGTACCAATAACGGTGCAGCGACCTCGTGTAATATTGTCCTTACAGGGCACTGGAGCTGCCGATACTATATGACCCTCTGTGGGGCTTGGACAAGGGTAACTAGCCAGTTTAAGGGATGGAGGGGATAACATAGGCTCTGCAGAACAGGACCTGATTCAAGAAGATCAGGTGCATTTATGACCATTATCCCAATTTGTGACAGCTTGCACCAAATATTTGACACAAGCCTGATAAAGTACAAGATTGCCACAAGCTAGACCAGAAAAGCTGTTCTAACTTGTGGCAATCAGGACACGGGATTGAGAATCCCAATCACCAGCCAGGAAAGCCCTGTGTGACATATGTTTGGCAGACTCTGGGTTTGCAGCACTCTCAGCCATTTTATTAATCCAGATCCATAACTCCATATGCTCTGTGTAAGCAAGGTAGTATAGTAGTAAGGTTCCATATCGATGCCTGTTAGCTTAAATATAACTCAGTGCTACAAACAGATAATGTTTATTTGTTCAAAAAAAAATCAATAAAGTTTATTTGTTTAAAAAAAGACACTACTATGTTCAACACAAGTCAACCAATAGTACTATGAAACCATACTAGTAGCGAAGTGACTGAATGTTTAGTGGCAGGTATTTCGTACATTAACACCCACACACAGCACTGGGCAATTGCATGAACCAGTTTTTATGGGAAAGGGAATGTTGGCCAGGACACTGGGGGAAATCCCCTACTTTTGCAGTAGGGGGCAATGCTGGTCATCGAGCAAGATGGCAACCATTGAGCAGGATGGGACTGCTGCCCCTGGGCTGAGAAGCCTACCTCCTTCCCCAGCACTATTCCGCTGAGGAGATGTCTGCAGTACAGCCTATTTCATTGATGAACATGGTGGCTAGGATGCCTGTGGAACTACCTATGGACACTGCAGCTGAACTGCAGGAAGACTTTACTGATAGATGCACAGGTTGTGAAGCTGAGGATCGGTTACATTTGTCAGTGGAAAAGAAGTCCTATTTACTGTCCCTCATTGCTGAAGAAGAAGCAGCATTCCAACTCAAGAAAGAAAGATTAGCATCCCACAAAACAGAACAGAACCCAGACTCTGTACTGCTACCCATGCTTGTCATCTCTGCAGTGTCTGACAGGCCGTGTAATGGAGTACCATCAAAGGAACTGATGACATCCAGTTAAACGCATGCAGCTGTGGTCTCAAAATTTACAGTTCCTACACCTTGTCTTGTTCCACTGCAGGGCCCCTGTTTCTTCAACTACTCAGGTTTTTTCTGAATGCCACATTACAAAGGGTAACACCGGTTCCCCAACAAGACAACTGAAGGACCAAACATCCACCCTGCAAGACGGATTTCAGTGGAACATTGGTGTATCACCATCTTCTGGTATTTCTACTGTCCCAATCATCCCAACTCTGTCTGTCTGTTCTCCTTGTGTTGGTGGCAGTAAAGGTTGAATCAGCTTACAAAAAACTGTCTGGCACCCCAAAGGAAACCACCACCAATATACAATGGATTACCCACATTCAAACTGGAACAAAGACCCGGCTCTCAATGGTGCAAGCTGGAACAAGGATGAAGCAAAACACTGGACCCTCATACATCTGCTACTCAGGAACAATTTCCTGTGATACAGAGTGAGTCTTTCCCACCTGCTGTTACTTTGCCTGCATTTGTTAGTGCCAAGTTATCTGGGGAACAGATTGAACTGTTGGGAGATGCGTCACGAGGCAACGTGAGACAGTCCTCTCTCCCGGATTGCTAAAGCAGCTTAGCCTTCTGTACAGGAGCTACCTCATTCTGATACAGACTTTCCTTTGCTACCCTCTATATCAATAGTTTCTTTTCATCTCCCTGGGACAAACCCTATAACATCTATCTCACTGTCGAGTCTTGCAGCACCACTTTCACCCCCTGGATTCTCAAACACTGGCAGACGCACCTTTCGATACTGCCATGGATCTTTCCATGGAAATGGAGATGGGACACACAAATGGCACTGTACTGAACTCTTGGGTTGACAGGGTGGAAAGGGCAGAAAGGCAGACTGCTGAACTCACAATGCCATAGACAGTGCCCTCTACCCCACTGAACCCTGCTCAAATGTGGAGATCTTTTAGAAAAACAGATTCCTTTAAACATATGCCTGTCCCAGCACAATGGCAGAACGTGGTTTGCTTGTTGTATATTGGAGGTTTGGATCTCCACCAGATAGGGAGTTTGTTGGTAAAATCCTCTTGAAAGACTCCATGCAGGACCTGGCAAATAAGATCAGTGCCTTGATACATTCTCCACTGAACAACTACTTTGACCTGAGCTTTAAGACTCCTGCCAATCTTGATAGATTTTGGTCACAAGAGAACTCCCTGAAATCTTCTCCATTATGGACTCCATTTCAGGCTATCCTGGAGATCTGTGATTCTTTACCCATTAGTTAGTACTAGATCAAGGATAGCCTTGTCTGTAGTGGGTTGTTGTACCAATTGTTTGAGGCCCTCCCACTGCAGGGAATCCACTATGTGTATAGTTCTGGTGGATGTTCCTGCTGGTATTGAACAATCTGTATCTGGCATGTTGAAGTCTCCCATTAGCAGAACCTCCCTTTTTGCTGTCATGTTTTGTATATCTTCTAACAGTAATGTGTCTATGTCCTCTCCCTGGTCCTTTTTGCTTTTTCTGTTTTGGTCCCTGTTTTGGCCAAGTTTTGTAGTGCTAGCTCCTGTGCTGCAGTGTCCTGTTCTGTAGTGTCTTCTGCCCCTTTGTTTGATTTTGGAGATAGAGGCAGATACCTGTTAGTAGTTTTTATATGGTTTGTGGAGGTGATATGTTGGTGAGCATTGAGTGATGGGGCACCCGAGTTGTCCTTCCTAACCACCAGCCAACATTATAAGTTTCATAAGTTTCATAAGTTATTCAAGCCAGAGGACAATGTCCATAATGCTTGCCTCATTTTAATCTAATAACTATATTTATAATCATCTGTCATTATTGAATCCAATTTTATTTTAAAAGCATCGATGCTTGTACTATCTACAACATTTGCAGGGAGGCTGTTCCATATTGCGATTGATCTTATACTAAACCAGTTTTTCCACCTTAGTGAATACCATTTCCCAATCAATAACTGTTTGTTATGTCTACCGTTGTTTAGTCTAAGTTCGGATTTAAATAATCCTGTACCATTAAGAAGTATAGAATTTGTAATAAACCGTATATAAGGCATAGGTCTCTCTAAGCCTTTCTATATTTTAGGGAGTACAATTTTAATTCCCAAGCCTATATTCATAATCCTTCCTTTCATTCCTGTTATTGTCCTGGTAAACCTTTCTGTACTCTTTCTAGGTTATTAATTTCTTCCTTGGTATATGGGACCATACCTGAACACAGTACTCAAGGTGAGGTCTCACCAAAGCACTATACAAGGGTAGCATAACTTCTTTAGCCCTGCTTGCCACATGTCTAAATATACAATTTAAGTTCTGGTTAGCTTTTTTAATTTGTTTAGAACAGTGTAGTTTAAATTTCATATCTGGAGTAACGACAAGCCCAAGATCTCTTTCTTCTAAGGTCTGATGTAATATTTGATTTGCCAATTTATATGTACATTTAGGATTATGTTTACCCATGTGCATCACCCTGCATTTATCATTATTTAGTACCAATTTCTTTTCATGGGCCCATAGAGTGACTTCATCTAAGAAGTTTTGTAAAATACTGCTATCATTACTATTATTAACAATGGATCCTAAACGGCAATCATCAGCAAATTTAAGTAACCATATCTCATTTATATTTGATTGTAGGGAGGAAATATAAATATTAAATAGACATGGCCCCAACACAGATCCCTGGGGTACACCACTAGTCACACCAGCCCAATCTGACAGTTCTCCATTTATCACCACTCTCTGCTTTCCACCACTAAGCCACATCGCTATCCAATTTATTATATTTGGATTTAATTTGACTTCTTTTAGAGCATTTATAAGTTCAAGGTGGGGAATTTTGTCAAATGCTTTTGCAAAATCTATAAATACCAGATCAACTGAGTTACCATTGTCCATTTCTTCAGTAACTTTATTGTAAAAAGTCAGGAGATTAGTTAAACATGATCTTGATTTTGTGAATCCATTTTGATTTTTATCCATAAGCTTGTTATTATTAAGATGTTCCAATATGATTCTTTTACAAACTGTTCAAATATTTTACCAATCAAAGATGTCAGACTTATAGATCTAAAATTTTCTGATTTATTAGTAGGTCCTTTTTTGTGGATGGGTACAACTGTTGCAATTCTCCAATCATTTGGGACTTCACCACTATCCAAGGAATGTTGGAATATATTAGTTAAGGGCATATAGATTTCATAGGCAAGTTCTTTTATTCCGGCCATTTTGTGTGAATTCTGAGATCCGAATAGTAGAAAAAGTGAATTTTCTGTGTTTTTTGCTTTTTTTTGTCAAGAGCCCTAGTGCCCAGACAGTTTGGAATATTGGTCTGAAATTGAAGGGTCGAAAGGTGCTTACCCACAGGTATGCCTTTTGCTGGTTTGGTGAAAAAATATTAATGTGTTTCAAAGTTACTAAATTAAAAAAATGTTGGTTTCTGAGCATGCTTAGTAAGCACTTCAACTTAGCTGTGTAAAATGAAAAAGTCCTTTTTTGTATTGGGCCAGTCCTTGTCACTATCTTGTTTTCATTTGCAAAAAAACTTCAAAATCCACAAAAAATTACATCCTTCAGAGGCCAAGACATCTATCTTGCTCATCGGGACTCTGTTGGGAGGATTCTGAACTTAACTGTTACAAAAATGACCCCAGTAGTTGTTTTTTTTCACATTTTAATTTCTTTTTCGTGACTTGCTTCTGGTTTTTCATTTGGAAATAGTATAACAATTTTTGTGTGAACTTGTGTTCACACGAACATTTTCATTAATTATTTCATCTTTCCCTGGTGTCTAATGGAACCCCTACCTCTCTGATCACTGTCCCAGTATGTTTTTTTTATTTCCCGGGTTTTTAGTGGCACCCTCCACCCTCTGATCACTGCCCCCCCTTGATACTGTTGCTTTCCCTGGTGTCCACTGGCAACCCCCACCCTCCAATCGCTGTCCTGTTAAATAAAGAAAAGGGTCTCTCATTGCCTTTTTTTAACCTGTAAAAAGGAAAACAGTCCCTCCCTGATACAACCCCCCATCCCGACCTCCCACTGATCACCCACCACTCCATATCCCTCATGCCCTCAACCCACCCTCACTCACCTTTACAGGTCCCAAGGTGAAGATCCACTCTCTGATCAAAGACACGTCTTGGTGCTGGAACCGAAGAGTAACATATGAGAAACTAAGTTAAGTGTGGATCAATGTACAGTTGTTAGCACAAAGATAGAATCATCGCCCTAATTGACCCTGTAAAACAATTGAAGCCTGTTTCAGTAACTCAATATCAGTTATAAAATGGCAGGGTAAAATCCAGTAATCTGACTGGCTCTTATTTATGTGTAAAATATGGTTTACACATGGTTAAAAAAAGGATTGTTCAGCAGTGAAGAGTCTGGAACACAGATCAATGAGCATTTGGAACACTGGTATTTCAATTAGCCTCCTACAGCCAGAATTGATCTTTCACCATAAACATGGCTGCTACCTTTCCACTGTAAAAAAACTTCAACTGGGCCCTAAAAATAAAACCACCTTAAATAAGAAATAAAACAAATTAATTAAATGTTGTTTCCCTGACTATCACACTCTTCTTACATACATAAACAAATTAGAAACATAGAGGATTGTCTATGGGGAGTAATTCTCAACAAGGATATTCTCGATCAAGAGGTCTCTTGGCAATGTTAGACCTCGAGAGCCAAGCTCGAGAGGTCATCCGTTGCCAAGGAGACCTCGAGATCAGAGAAGATCCTTGTTTGTGAATGACTCCCTGTAGACAAAATTTTATAGTGTATGGGGAGTCTATTCATTACAAAACAGCAAATGGACACAAAAATAAATGTTCACATTTTTTAAATCAAACCTTACTTGGCTTCGATGTTGTGACTCGCTTCCTCACTGACGCAGCTACTAAATCGCGTATGCACGAATGCATTTGATCTTGTTGTGCTGCATCGGTGACATACTCAGTGCAGCATAACTAGATCGTGACGCACTAAGGCAAGCACAACGCTGTTGTGAGCATGGATTTCCATGCTCAACAGCGTTCTACCATACGCTATAGTAAGTATTGTTTATAGTTTTCACTACAACTGTTTCTTTGCTGACAGTGAAAACCCCTTCAATCTTTACCTGCTCATCAGGGAATGCTCTTCTTCTTGCCCTGACAGTGAGATAATTGAGTCTCTGTCTGTAACAAAGGCCTTTATAGTATATGGTTAGGGCTTATTGTGTAGGGAAAACAAAGTTTTTCCAAATCTTGTCAGACAGTTCAAAGGTCAAAAAAGTTGTTGTACTATCGCTCCGATGTCACATCGATAGTACAACAACTTTTCCCCCTTGAGCTCCTACTTGATTGGTAGAAACAGCCATAGATTCAAAAAATACATACAAAAATGGCGGACTCATTTAGCGAGCAGTCTGGGGAGCAGACAGTGTAGACACAGACTATCATAATTGGGTCGGTCTGCCAAAAATATCTATTTGCTGTTTTTTTTTTTTTTAACAAAATGGCACAGTTTTGGTAAAAGCAGAGTGGGACTATGGCGAGGAGCATGGACGTGACCAGAACATGAGCGTGTAACTGCAGTGAGGAGGAGGACCATTATCCTAGGGAAAGGGACCCGAGCGAGGAGGAGGAGGAGTGCAGAAGCGTGAACAAGGTATAAACATTGTATCTATTTTGGGGAACCATATACTATAAAAAACAGTGGATGGTCGCCATCCACAATGAAGTCTGTGTTTCCATCTTGGGAGCTGATGATGTTAGAGACCTCTCAAGCTTCTCTCTTGAGATCTCTATGACATCATCAACTCCCTCGATGGAAACACAGCCTTGTTGTGGATAGTCGCCCATCCACTATTCTATATGTTGTCTGTGTGTACAGAGTGTTAGGAGAGAAACATTCTGCCAGTGGAACTGAACAGAATTTTGAATCCATGTATTCCATGGTAAACATTCCATGATAAACATTCCATATCTTGAATGTGGAGAAAAAAAAAAAAAAAAAGGACTATTTTATCACAAATGCACACAAGTAAATCTATTGTTTCTACAAATAAACATGTTTTCCCCAATAGTAAAAAGTAAAAAAAATAGGATCCAATTTTATAAGTGCAATAAGATACTCAGGGATGTATGAAAAACATATTTTATAGCATATCCAGTGGCTGAAGTCACTCGGCCTTCGGCCTTATGCCTTACTATGTCCCTGGCCATGTCACACCTAGGTGACGCTATCCCTAGTGTTACACCCCTGCCTACTACCTAGCAGCTAGGCAGAGGGGTTTGGGTTCATTAACTTACAGCAAGTCTAAACAATGTGCAGTGCCTCCACTCACAGTATGCTTTACGTGAGCTAGCTGTTACAGGTATAACCCCCTGAGATGTTATACCACCCACAAATACCATTTGCCACCCCCAAACATGACCCAGTAGACATTTCCCCACATTTCAACATTTTGAAGTTAATGAATCTTTCAAATAATATGCTCACACATGATGATTTTGCAAAAAGCAGTAATAACAAGATTTATTTGGGGGGACATAGGAGTTAGGATGGGGAAACAGGAGGAACAAAGGTTATGCTGATTGCTATTTAGGTCAGAGGGCATTCCCCCACCGTGCGCCCCACTGGTATAACTCCCTCTCTGCCAGCGTCTCAAACTCACTAACCTTAGCTTGCTTAAAGCCCAGGCTCAGAAACTTCCTGCTTAGCTCTCGCAAATGCAGCTGCCGCTAGCCTAGTGTAAAAAAAAAAAAAGTGTATATATATACTCTGTTTGACAATGCTCACTGAGCGGCTCCCCCCCCCTTCCTTTCCCTACTAATTCCTCCTCCTCCTCTCTCCCTTCTATCTCCCACCAGCTCTCCCCACCTACAAGTTTTGCACCTTTTGTTATCTTTTGCTTCGTTGGAGATTGTATTCTATTGTAACAAAATTGTAATTGAACTGTAACTTTTTTGTTTATAAGTACTGTGTCCCTTGTACTACTGTTCTGATGTCCTCTTTGTGACGAGGTACCTTTGTAAATGATCCTCTGGCTCAAAGGTTTCTAAACTGATATTTAACTAAATAAATAAATAAATAAATTTACAAAATGTACAAGGTTTTGGTTCTGTGCTGGTGAACCCTCCAGTTGGGTGGTCACTAGATTACAGAAAAGGCAATCACAATGCAAACAACCACGCTTGATACCCAGAGCCCTGGCTATCTAAACTGCTGACTAAATCAGATGTTACACAACAATTATTCCCACTGGTACCAGTCCCAGATACGTATGAAACCCTGCAATCTCACACTATACACTGGGTACCCAGATGCCAAAGTCCTGGATGTTGCAGGCCTGGAGAATGTTGCAGCTGGTCGAGTTGGTCGGCTTTGATTAGAAGGGAGGGGCAAACCTGGAAAACAACTTTCAACAATGGCTGTTGATCCTTAGCAAAAATGCAGGGAATGCCCTGCATTTGGCAGAGTAGCAGGGGTTGCCCTGCTTGTCACTGAACTGAACATTTTGGAAAAGGCAACTGATCTGGGTTACTTTGGCTAGGTCTTAGATTCACAAATCCTGAACTTTCTCGTGAAATCTCGTGTCCTTTTGCACAAATGATTTGATATGTATTTGTATATGTTTTCTTGCTCTTGACACAACACAAATTGTTGTGTTATCTATGTAACCTTTTGTACTGTACCTAATTGACGTGGAACCTTTGTAAAAGAGCCTCTGGCTCAAAGGTAGTAATTCCTAGAACAATAAACTAAACTAAACTTTGAGCACAATGCAAATGGTAGTCACATCCAGTACATTCATATACCAGTACTTTTTTCAAGCATCTCTACTCTTAGACATAGTCAAATCCAGTACATTTACATACCAATAATTTTCTCAAGCATCTCTATTTGTAGACATAATTTGTCAAGGTGGAAATATGTAATTTCCAGATGTATAACTCAGACATAGCAAACTCTAGGGCCTCATGTCCTCTTGAAGTGGCAATGTGACTATGGTTGGCAGCTCCAACAGGACAGTCTTTGCCAATAGAGAGTAGCGATCGAAATCAGCACATTTATATGATTCACCATAGTTGTGAACTGTCCTGGGCTCTCTTGGGTACCTCCAGCAACAGCTGCAACCTGCACAATACAGTCTCTAACTACACCTGCACTTAACTAGCTGGGCAGCAGGCAACGTGCAACAGAGCAACTTCTAGACAGTCTCTTGAGGGCAAAGTGGCCCAGACTAATCACTTTTACAGTCTCTCTCACTCCAGAAGATAGGGGGCATGTCGGCCCCAAGGTTACTTAATTTCTCTTCCTTGGCACAGAACAACTACAAGGGCTAACAGGCCCATAGATTAACTTGCAAGATATTTTTCCCTGCACCAGGGTGTACAAGGGTACTTATGCAGGTTCTCCATGGGTGGTTATCCACTATAGAAGGCATCCTGACATCTTCAGTCCTCTCACAACTGAGGTTCTGGTCAGCGCTCTCACTGCTGCATGATGTCATCTGGTCTTCGGTCCACATCTTTCCCCAATGCGGGGGGAGGGCTAGCACTTGTAGGACAAACTGCCAACTACCAGACTAGCAGATGAAACAAAACTAGATTACTTTACTTTAAATTTGATTTAAATAAAATAACAAACACCACCTCTAGGATGGAGGGGCTTAACTGGAATGCCCAGGCCCAGAAGCATGGCAGGGGCCTGAATTCCCAACGGGAGGGTTCCTGCTCGAATCTGCAGGCTGGAATATGGCTCTCAATCTTCTTCAATCTGGCAAAATGCTGGCTTACACTTTCTCTTATAGGGCTTTCCCAAAGCTCCTGATGGGGGCTCCAGCTCATGCATACGCAAATGAGCCCCAATCCAATACCTCACATAACTCCTTTATTTTGCAAGGGAGCGACCTCTCAGTGGCCTGTCCATGGTCCCAATTAGGTGAAGGGGATCCTGAGACTGACGGAACACTCCCTGGATTGACTTAAATTTTGATCGGTCACAGATCAAAGGCGCTGGTCATGCCTGCATGATTTCCACTGCCCTGGGGGCAGATGCTACAGTGGGAGATCATGATCAGACATTTTGAGCCCTGAGGGGCTGGATTATGGATTTGGGCTGTATGGCAGGGCACCGGGGCAGAAAAGGACCCAGTGGAGACAGAACAAGTTGCAGGGTGGATTGAGAGAAGCCCAGGAAGAGCAGGTGGATACAGAGCTACAGGGTGGCAGGTAAGCCCAGGCAGGCTTTCTAAGGACCCCCATTAGTAGGGGCATTACACTTACAAAACATGTAAATAATTATGTAGGCAAATAACTGATATCTAGCAGTGTCTAATGCTATTTCAATAAATGAATGCATTATGACAGTCATCTGCAGCTTTGCCCACTTCTTGCAGTCTCTCAAGATGTCTTTCTGTTCAGATACATGTACACATGGGGAAAACAAAAGAAAATGTGATTTACTGACAGTGTACACAGCAATTGTCCCAATATATATGACAAATAGAAAAAATAAGCATCTTCAAAATAGACTGGTGTTTTGGCAACTAACCTAGTTATTCTGCTGTCCTGTTAGATATCACACTGGAAAATGATAGCAGCTAGCCCATGAGTCGGCTTGCTTCCCACTGCTTCATTTCATTGTCAGACCTTCTCAGCATTTTACGGAAACCAGCACCATTAGTCTGCTACAAACATGAAAGAGCACCACTGGGGAGAAATCAATAGTATACAAAAACAAAAGATATATAGAATCGTGACAAATACAGTTCAACAGTTTGTATGCCAGTTAAATAATTTTATTTATTTTTTGAACGTATTAGTTTGATGTACCACGGGAGGGTGTTGTGGGGGGAAGCAGCAAATGCACCACAATCAGTTCCAACATGAGCATGTGTATATGACAAATGTATTTTTACTGAATGCCATATTAATAATTGCAAAATAGAAACAGAAATCAGGCAGTTTAGAAGCCATATTACATACTCATGCATTACATGTCCGCAACTACTAAACACTGATAAATTGTAATGAGTTTTTATACCAATTCCATTCACATTTATTACAAATATAAAATATCTAATAAAAGGAAAAAAATAAAGAAGTGAGTGCAGCAGTGGTGAGTTGTTCGAACAAAAAACAATCAGTCACTTGCATGACTGTTGAGTAGGCTTTTTTTATGTTGGCGCGTGTTCGCAGCCAACATCTTGCAGCAGTGGGGATTTGGAGGCGCGGTTGCTGTTTGGTGAATGCAGGGCACGCAGCAGTAGGTGCGTCCCCGATTGCCCAATCAGCCTGCATAGCCGGCCACCATACATACATATTAGAGGCGAGCACATCCTAAGAAGGTCCGCTGCAATCCGAGCAAAGCTAGTCAGATGCAGCAGTCCTTTTCTTGCTGTGCTCGCCTCCATTATGTGCATGGTCAGCGAGCGGGTGGCCACCTAACGTCTGCCGACTTCGGTGGTGCCCAATCCCCATGTCGGTTAACTCCCCCTGATGTCTTTGTGTGCCAACGGGGGAGCCCAATCCCCGTCGGCATAACCCCCCCAATTGTTGAATGCCGAGGGAGGTGCCCAATCCCCTTCTGCTCATGCCCCACCTGCTATCTTTGTGTGCCGACAGGGGTGCCCAATCCCCATCGGCATTACTTCCTGCTCCCCTGTTGTGTGCTGCGACGAGGTGCCCAATCCCCATCGGCTACTGAAACCCCCAAAACAGTTAGGGTGGCACGCTGGGAGCTCACCCCAGCGTACAAATGCCCTGCAAAAGGAAAATTGTCCCGCAATGTTTTTTCTGGGTTTTTACCTGTAAAACAAAAACGGTCCTCGTAGTCTTGATGCCCCTTCCCCACCCGCACTCCACCCACTATGCACCCTGCCTCCTCACTCTTCCTCACCCCATACTTACCTCCAGAGTATGGCGCGATGATCTTCTGTGGACCAGGAACATGTCTGCACTCTTCAAAGCCGACTGCGAACTGAGGAAATGCTGGTAAGCTGTATATTGGAATGAATAGGGGTTTTTCAACTTTAATGCATATCTCGGGCATTTTTGGGAATTTTGGCCCAAATTTTCAACATGGGGTTTTTGGGACCCCTTCTCATGTATTCTTGCACTGTCATGGCGTTATTCGGTCCCAAAAGGTGATTTCACATTCACTGCGCAGAATCACCTTTCGGGACCAAGTAACAAAATGACAGTGCCCCTGTTAATGAGAGGGGCTCTGAGAAAGCCTATGTTGCCAGTTTGGTGGGAAAAATCAAAAAAATTACTGTTTTACGAGCGCGCATAGCAACTGTGCAACACACACTCGTAAGTTAGCGTATTCACACTATTTTCATGCCAGATTATCAACATTGGCATTTTACCACACCTTCTTGTGAACCGTACAGCTGTCATTTTTCACATCCTGCCCGAAATGTATTTTCGCACTTCTGGCACAGAATAGCACAGCTGCTGTGCAAAATCAGTGTTTGGGACTCATTATGAAAATGACAGTGACAGTGTTCATGAGCAGAGGTCCTAAAATGCCTGTTTTGAAAATTTGGTGACACATCCATATAAATGACTGTTTTACGAGTGCTATAGTAACTGCACAATGCACGCCGTAGAATCAGTGATTTGGCAATATTTTCACACCAGATTCTCAAATTTGCCATTTTACTATTACACCTTCTTGTGAACTGTACAGCTGTCATTTTTCATATCCTTGCTGAAATGTGTTTGCTTCTTTCACATTAATAGTACAATGTTCCAGCGAAATCAGTGTTTGGGACACATTACAAACATGACAGTGGCACTGTTCACGAGCAGAGGTCCTAAAATGCCTGTGTTGAAAATTTGGTGACAATACTCCATAAAATGACTGTGTTACGAGCATGTGTCTCACTCCAGATTTTCTACAGTGCCATTGTTCTGCACCTCCTAATGAACAGTACAGCTGTCATTTTTTAACATCATGACCAAAATCTGTTTTCACAGTTCTGGCGCAGAATAGCGTGGTCGCTGTGGAAAGTCCGTGTTCGAGGCACATGATGAAAATGACAGTGACACTGTTCATTAGCAGATGCCCTAAAATGCTTATGTTGAAAATTTGGGAACGAAAGTCAATAAAATGAGTTTTTATGAGCTCGCGTTGCATAGTTTGCATGCATGCTCATGACTTTCTGAATTTGTAATACTTTCATTCCAGCTGTTCATCATTGGCATTTTTCCATATCTCCTTATGAACACTCCAGTTGCCTGAAATGTGTTTTTGCACATCTGGCACAGAATTGCACGGCCGCTGTGCAAAATCAGTTTTTGGGACAGTTTGAGGAAATGACGGTGACACTATTCATGAGCAGAGGTCCTAAAATGCCTATGTTGAACATTTGGTGCCGAAACTCCATACAATGACTGTGTTGAAAGTGTGCATTGCGCAGTTTCCATGCACCCTTGTAACTTCGTAAATCTTCGTAAAATTTTCATGCCACATTTTCACCACTGGCATTTGTGCACGTCTCCTTATCAACAGTCCAGCTGCCATTTTTCACAGCCTGCCCAAAACATGTTTCCGCAGCTGTGGCACACAATGGCTTGCTCGCAGTGCAAAATCACCTTTTGAGACACATTCACAAAATCACAGCACTATGCGTCTCTAGCTGCGCCACTCCCACTGCCAATGCCAGCACGACAACATTCAGCATTGACAAATGCTTTTTTTTTTTTTTTGTGAGAGTGTGTATGTTTGGGGAGAGGGGAAGGAAATAAAGAGTGACATAACAGAAACCAGATATGAATCTTGAAGAAGAAATTATAGGTACCAAAAAATGAGGAGCACATTATGAAATAAGTAAGTCAAGTAATTAATAGGAGGAAAACTTGATTATGCTTATATTCTTAATTAATGAATACAAGAGTAATAAGTGAAATGTCACTAATAACGCTGAACAAACCGAACTTGCTATGCAGTTTTTATAGAAGCTGCCCCTGGTCAACCCCTTCCCATGTTGAAGTTAGCACTTTTATTTCTCTTATTTGAAGACAAAGTGATGCTTTTCCAAAGATTTTTGAATGGCAGTGACACGCTCACTTGCACAGTTTCAGCTTCTTCATTCTGCTACAGCAGGGATGCACTATATATCTGTTTACAACTGAGAAGCAGAAAAAGCAGCCTTTTCGGGTTAAACTCCAAAATGTAACTGGTTACAGGCAACTGTAAGCATTTTCAGCTGTTACTGTATTTTGGGAGGTGGCAGGGGTAGATTGGGGCATAATTAATAGCTGGTATGTTCCATCTAATTCATCATGCTCTGTTGCCCCACTGGAGCTCAGTCAGGGTCAGGGAGTGTATATGTTTTCCACTCAAAATCTCAAAAAGTTAACGTCAATGTGTCCTATTCCTGTCCTGTATGGAATTCACTACAGGACTACCTGGAAGTGTACAGGGAAGAAAAAATGCATTAATAACACTTTAATATTTTGTCTCTCAGTCGCAGATGCACTATAGTATGAGTTCTCAGTCAGGGAGGGTCTCTTTTACTCAGTAGTTTCACAAAGTGAAAATCATGGGCATAATTATGGGGAGATGGGGAACACGTCAACCCCCTCAACATTTCTACCCCTGCTTGCACCATCCCTTCTTGTCCCCCCCCCCCAATGCATTTCAGGCTGGTCTTCAGTGTAAAATAAAAGCAAAATAAATGCTTTTGCTGCCTCTGCCAATGGCCCGACTGTCTGTGTAATGTGCAAAGCTTGCAAGTGTGAGCACCACCAACCAAGCTGCCCAGTCTAAAACTCACTTCAATTGTGCTTTAATGTTGTTATTCAAAGAAAGGATTAGGGAAGGGCTGAAACAATGGACAGACTGCATTTTTTTATTATACTTGACTTTCGCTTTGTGAAACCAGTAGTACTGAGTAAAAAACACATATATTCCAGAGTGATCCTCCATGTTACAAACAGTATGCAGTGATCCACATATCTGCATATGTAATAACAATTGCCACATTCTATGGAGGAAGGGGGAATTATTATCACCAAAAAAGCCTCATTGTAGTGCAGTCAAAGGATGGATCCATTTAAATGATAACAAATGGAAACATTATCAGCATCCGAGTTTCTATGTAAAAAAACAATTGTGCATATCATAGTAGATCAAATTAATTAACTGCTTTCAAACAGTGATGAAGTGATCTACCCTACCACACAATTAACAATTACACAATCATTGTAATTGTACCATGCTGGGGGGTGTCAAAAAACAAAAACAGTCCCCCCCATATCTTCTGTTACTCCTTCTCCACATTACCTGTAGCCATACAGGAATCCGCTATTGGTCTCTCTATTAAAATTCTCTCCCAATGTTGGAACTTCTTTAATATATCCCATACCAGGGATCTGGCACAACCTTTCACTTTAAACCCCAGTATTAAAATTGGAGGTAGTTGGCTGACCTCCGAGTGGCTCCCACAAATACACAACTCACTTGTGGAGTCTCTATATGTGCAAGGTTCACTCCTCCCATCGGAAAGAATTTTAGTCTCTTTCAATATTCCCCAGAAATATATCTTCAAAGTCTTTCAATAGAGACACTTAATACACAAAATATTTGGGCCCGTATACTTTCCATCTAAAACAAGGCCTTTCTTGGAGAAAATCCATGAAGCTGCCGGTAATCCTCATGGGATAGCTAACATATATGACAAACTGCTGGACGCCCTGTTTCCTAATATCCTGGAGGGTTCCACAATCTGGTCATCTCTTACCTTGGGCCTCCCCCTTTTATGGGAACCGATTTGGAAAGACTTGTACAGATATCTTTCTCAGGACAATCATAGACTAATCCAATACCATATTCTAAATAATCTTTATTATACCCCAGTAAAATTGACTAAATTTGGTAAACTTAAATCAGTTAACTGCACGCAATGCGGGATCGCTGAAGGGAATCTGCTGCATATCCTCTGGGATAGTGACAGAGTGGCACCCCTCTGGAATTCAATATGAGACAATCTAGACCCACTTTTGGGGCTTAAAGAGTTCTTCACCATAGAAGTTTGTATTCTAGGAATTTACTCCAACATTGAGGTGAAGGAACTCAAGTATCACATGGCTCTGATTTCTATAGTTGTCAAAAAGCTGGTCCTCAGACACTGAATGGACCAAGACTCTATCACATACCAGGAATGGCTCAATGAGATGTCCCTCTGTTTTAACACCAAGAATTTGATAGCTAGCTCCAGAAATCGGCTGGCTTCTTACAATCGGAAATGGGGCAAATTATATGCGCTTTACCTGAAATAATCTCCATAGGTGAAGACCCTTTGATATTTAATGTGTAATATGCCTCTGCTGGGCAGGCATGGCTAGCTAAGAGCTGTTTCCTAGTTCTCCTGTCTCAAGCCCCAGTATCCCCTTTTGCTATGGTACTCTCCGAGGCGATGGAGGGGTGGTGGGGAGGTAAAGGGGGGTTTGGAAGGGTTTGGGTTGTGTTTTTTTTTTTCCTTTCTATTGTATTCCTCTAAATGTTGTGAGGTATTGTACACTTCATTAAGTGTTTTCTTACTTGTTCTGTGTATAGTATGTCAAATAGCCTCTATTTCATGTATTTTGGGTTTTATAAAACTTAATAAAACTTAAATTTCAAAAAAAAAAAAAACACTGCAAGAGACCCCATTTAGTGCCAAATCTAACAGATCAGATGTTTAGATAACTGACAAACAATAATAAAAGGGCAACAGTATACGATGATGCACTTACAAGAAAAATGTTGAAAGTTTACAGGTTATGTATGCAGAGAGGTGGATCCATTTTGTTGCTTCAAACAAGCAGTGTGCAGTGATCCCCGAACTGCACACATAACTAAACAGTTGCCAAACGGGGTACTGCAAGGTTCAGAACTGGGTCCAGTCCTTTTTAATGTCTTGGACAATAGACAGCAAGGATTCGTCCTGGGGAAATCATGCCAGACAAACCTTGTGGAGTTCTATGACTGGGTGACGAGTGCCTTGGACCTGGGTAGACCAGTGGACATCCTCTTTCTAGACTTCAGCAAGGCGTTTGACTCTGTTCCTCATGAGGGCCTGTTGGATAAGCTGGAAGAAATGGGGGTGGGGAACCAGATGATCAGATGGATAGATAATTGGCTCCAGGACCCGACCCAGAGGGTCATAGTTGGTGGGATAGTCTCATCCCCAAGGTGGGTCATTAGTGGGGTCCCACAGGGATCAGTCCTTGGGCCCCTGCTGTTCAATGCCTACATCTCTGACATAAGGACAGGTATCAGGAGTGAGATGAGTCTCTTTGCGGATGACTCAAAACTGGGGGCGGTGGTAGATGGGGAGGGTGACCCTACAGAGGGACCTGGAGGCTCTGGAAAGATGGTCTAGAAAGTGGAAGCTGAGGTTCAATGCAGGGAAATGCAAAGGTACTGCACCTGGGGACCAGAAACCCTGGCCAGTGTACACCCTGGGGAAATGCTACAAGTCTCGATGGCTGAGAGGGATCTGGGGTGGTGGTGGATGTCAAGATGAACAACTCCAGAGACTTATGGGAGGGCAGCAGCCAACAGGATTCTGGGATGCATTGCTAGGGATCACCTCCAGAAGAAGGGAAGTGATACTCCCGCCAGATAACTGCTGGTGAGGCCACACCTCGAGTACTGCATGCAGTTTTGGAGGCCACACTTAAAGAGGGACATTAAACTCCTGGAGAGGTCCAGAGGAGGGCAACCAAAATGATTTGGGGCTTGGGGACAGGACCTATGGAGAGAGGCTCAAGAGCTAAATATGTACACATTGGAAGAGAGAAGGGACTGGGGGATATGATAGAGGTCTTCAGGTACATGAAGGGGTAAATAGGGGAAGAGCAGTCAGGGTGCTTCAAAGGAAGGAGGAGGGGGCAACTAGAGGGCATGGGTGGAAGCTGGAGGGGGGAAGATTCAGGGGAGAAAGGAGGAGGTGCTACTTCACTGAGAGGGTGGTGGAGCCATGGAATCGCTGCCCAGGGGCTGGTGGAGGCAGAGAAACGGTGGGGTTCAAGCAGGGGTGGGACAGGTACAGGGAAGGGTTCTGGAAGCAAAATCCAGTGCGAGAAATATCCAGAACTGGGAAGGGAGAAGCCAGAGAAGGTGAGGGCAGGCAAGGTCAGCCCAGGGTGGGGCTGACCAAACGAGCAGACACGAAAGACCATTAGGCCTATTCTGCTGGCATTTTAGTATGCTAGTATGTTAGTATAAGTGACATTGCAGAGGGACTGGAAAGAAAGATATGCCCCTTTGCAGGCAACACAAAGATCTGCAACATGGTTGATACACAAGGGGGGTGGATGGGATAAGAAGGGACTTGGCAAGGTTGGAGGAATGGTCAAACATATGGCAGCTCAGATTCAACGCAAAGAAGTGCAAAGTAATGCACCTGGGAAACAAAAACCCAGGGGAAGAGTACACAATTGGGGCGAGGTACTAACAACAGCAAAAATGGAAAAGGACCTGGGGGTAGTCATATCAGATGACCTAAAGGTAAGCAAGCAATGTGAGAAGGCAGTAAGGAGGGCTGGGGGGATACTGGGATGTATAGGAAGAGGCATCACCAGTAGAAAACAGGACATTGTTATCCCTCTGTACAGATAGTTGGTGATATACCCCATCTGGAGTACTGTGTGCAGTTCTGGAGACCCCATCTCCACAAAGACATAGACAGGATGGAGGCAGTCCAGAGGAGGCAACTAAAATGTTGCAGGGTCTGCACCAAAAGCCATATGAAGAGAGACTAAAAGAGCTTAATATGTATACCCTCAAGGAAAGGAGGGAGAAGGGGGACATGATTGAAACTTTCAAGTACCTCAAGGGAATCAACAAAGTCCAGAAGGGTAGCATCTTTCAGAAAAAGAGATCTGCAAGAACAAGGGGGCACAATTTTAAGATCGGGGGGACTCAAGAGCAACATGAGGAGGTATTTTTTCATGGAAAAGAGGTGGTGGATGCATGGAACAGCCTTTCTGAGGAGGTCATGGGGTCAAAAACAGTAGGGGAATTCAAGAATGAATGGGACAGACATAAGGCAGTTCTGGTGAGGGGTAGGAAGAAGTAGGCTGTTGGTTAACTAGGATCTGTAGCTTATCCAATAGGTAGGGAAATGGGCAGACTGGGTGGACCAAGTGGTCCTTATCTACTGTCAAAGTCTATGTTTCTAAATGGTATAAAAAAGATGGGGAGGAGGAGAGGGGGATATTCCCACCAGGGAAACCTTGCTGTAGTGCAGCCTTAGGATGGATCCATTTTACTGTTGATGGATGAATATAGGGCAGCGGTTCATCAAAAAACTGAAAAAAATGTTCTGTTGAGGTCATTTAAATTTTAATTTCATTGAAACCTTCTGCCTTTGTAGAGTGACTTGGTAAGACTGAACCTGCAAATCAACAAGGGCACACAGCAAGGTTTTATAAATAGTATAGTTATAAAGAGATTTTTAAAACTAATAGAAGTGAATTTTACAGTATGCTGAAAGGAAATTCTGACTGCAGTTTAAACTAGACTGGGTCATATTTTTCATGGGCTAAAATACAGGACTACATTGTACCTTTTTAACACCCGGATCACGTCATTGTAATAGACTGCAACCCTACACTACTCAGCTACTACTACTACTTCTCTACTACACTATTAGGATACTACTACACTACTACAGACTACAATACTCACAATGTTGATCAAACGGCTCAATCCTGTGCATTAGCTCATTAATAAAATGACTACAATCAAAGTGCTTCTATGGTGTATGAGGAAAGGAGAGATGGACTGTGGGGACACCTGGTTGAAAATTGAGATTTGCAGGCTAATTTATAGTGCAAACAGTACCACCTGGTGCATTTCAACTGTTGACAATAGATACTTTATTGAAGCCTGGAAAAGGCATACCACAAACACAGCGTTACCACGTTAATGATGCGTTAATGAACTACCATAACTACTGAGGTATACCATGTTACTGGTAAACTTCTGAGTAACTTCCTCTGTATTTCAATGTGGTTTTTAACTTTGATGCATAACTTTGTCATTTTTGCATATTTTGACCCCAACATTTTCAACATGGTCTTTTTGGGATCCCACCTCATGAGCAATGGTGGTAGAATTTTGAAAATCAAGTCTGAAAGGCAATTTCTGTGCTGATTCATGAAATCACTTTTTGGGAGGGATTTGAACATTTTCACCACCCTTGTTCATGAGGTGGGGTTATTCGAAGGCTCTGTTGAAAATCTGGGGGTCAAAATATTTAAAAATGCAAAATTAGATATAGAAACAAAGAAATACAGATATTGACGGCATATAAGGACCATTTGGCCCACCTAGTCTGCCCATTTTCCCTACCTACTGTAATACAGCAGACCCAACTTGATCTCCGGTATAGCCCTCCCTTCCCTAACCATTAAGGTTCTCTTTTACCTATCCCATGCTTTCTTGAATCCCATTACTGTTTTTGGCCCCAACCACCTCCTATATGAGGCTTTTCCAGGCATCCACTACTCTTTCTGTGAAGTTGTACTTCCTCATGTTTCCCCTGAGTCTTCCCCCCTCCAGCTACATAGCATGCCCCTTTGTTCTTGAGCATCTTTTTTACAGAAGAATGCTCCCCTCCTCTACCTTACTCTACCCATGAGGTATCTGAAAGTCTCTACTGTATCCCCTCTTTCCCTCATTTCCTCCAGGGTGTACATGTTGAGGTTCTTTAGTCTCTCCTCATATGGTCTCTGGTGCAGACCCTGCACCATTTTGGTTGCCCTCCTCTGGACCACCTCTACCCTATCTATGTCCTTTCAGAGATGTGGTCTCCAGAACAAGACACAGTACTCTAGAGAAGGTCTCACCAATGATTTATATAGCAGTATCACCATCTCCCTCTTTCTGCTGATGATACACCTCCCTGTGCATCTTAGCACCCCACTGGCTCTTTCCACTGCCTTTGTCACATTGTTTGGCCACCTTTAGGTCATCTGATATGATTACCCTCAGGTCTCTTTCCTGTTTGGTGGTCATCAGTACCACGTCCCCCATCTTGTATTCCAACTCTGTGTTTCTGTGCCCCAAGTTCATGATTTTGCACTTATTTGCACTGAAACTTAGTTGCCACACTTTTGACCATTCTTCAAACTTTCTTAGATCCCTATTCATTTTTTCCACAGACACCCCCCCCCCGGAGTGTCTACCCTATTGCAGATTTTAGTGTTATCTGCAAAAAGACACACCTTCCCTTCTAACCCCACTGCAATGTCACTTATAATGACATTAAAGAGGACTGGTCCCAGTACTGACCCTTGTGGCATCCCACTGGTCACCCTTCCTTCCTCGGAGTGGACTCTGTTTACCACCACCCTCTGTTGCCTATCCTCCAATCAATTCATTGCCCAGTTTACCACTTTTGGAGCCACTCCCAGGTGCCCAGCTTGTTTAGGCGTCTCCTATGTGGAATGGTGTTGAAGGCCTTACTGAAATGTAGGTAGGCTATATCGACCGCTCCACCTTAATCTACTTCCAATGTCACCCAGTCAAATAAATCTATTAGATGTGTTTGATATGACCCCCCCCCACAGTGAATCTATGCTGTTGCAGATCCTGTAAGCCACTGGTTACAAGTTATTCCACAATCCTTTCCTTCAGCAGAGATTCCATTATTTTCCCCACCACAGAAGTCAAACTGACTAGCCAGTAATTGCCAGCATCCTCCCTGCTACCACTTTTGTATAGAGGAACTTCATCTGCTCTCCTCCAGTCCTCTGGGACTATGCCCCTCTCTTGTTAGTGGTTGAACAGGACTGTCAGAGGTGCAGCCAGCACCTCTCTGAGCTCCTTCAATATCCTTGGATGTATCCAGTCTGGTCCCATTGCCTTGTACACTTCAGATTTGCTAGTTCCTTTAGGACTCTCTCTCCTCTTTAAATGGACTAGTGACCATATCCTTTCCTTTGATGCTCCTGTTTCCTATCTGTGGTCCCTCACCTTCTCCTTCCTCCATGAACACTGAACAAAAAAATTTGTTCAGGATGTCTGCTGTTTCTTTGTTCCTTTCCACACACTCTCCCTTTCCCTCCTTCACCTTGCAATCCTTCCCCTGGTTTTTCTTCTTTTGCTTACATACCTGTAAAATGTCTTGTCCTCTTTCTTTACTGCCTGAGCTATTTTTCTACTCTCTGCCTTTGTGATCCTGACCACTTTCCCTGTCTCCCTCTGCTTCTCGTTGTACACCTCCCTATCCTTCTCCCTCTGCATCTCCTTATACCTCCTGAATGCTAACTTTTTTGCCCTTACCTTCCCAGCCACCTCTTTTGAGAATCATAGTTGTCTCTTTTTCCTCTTGGTTTTGCTTACTTGCTTGATGCAGAGGTTTGTTGCTTTCACAATGGCCCCTTTTAGTTTTACCTATTGCTCCTCCACTCCACCCATGTCCTTCTCCCTCTGCCAGGGAATCCCTGAGGCACTCCCCCATCTTTGTAAATTTGGCTGTCCTGAAGTCCAGGACCCTTGCCTTAGTGTGGTTTGATTCTGGCTAAGTTGTTATACTGAACCACACTGTGTGGTGATCATTGGTCCCCAGTTGGCTACCCACGGTGGTATCTGTAGTGCTGTCCCCATTGGTGAGTACCAGGTCCAACACTGTTACCTCACGAGTGGGCTCTTTTTCTAATTGCGTGTGGGTTGCCCCGTACAGGGAGTCCAGAATGTCCTTCCTCCTAGTTGAAGCTGTAGCTGGGATGCTCCAATCCACATCTGGCAGATTGATTCCCCCCAACAGAAGTACTGTCCCCTTAGTCACCATCTTTTGTATAGCTTCCACCATTACCATATCCGTGCCCCCCCATGCTTGAAGCCTGCAGATCAAGCCAGTGTAAATTCTGGTTCCATTGCCGGTCTCTAGGGTGACTCACAGTGCCTCTGCCCCTCCCTGTATTCCCTGTGCCTCTGTTGCCTTTATGCTATCTCTAACATAGAGAGCCACTCCTCCTCCTCCTTTCTTACCCTCTCTGTCCTTCCTGAACAGAGTATAGCCTGGTGTGACTATATCCCAGTCATAGTGCTCATTGCACCATGACTCAGCAATGATGACAATATTCAGGTAATCCTCTGCCATAATGGCTACACGGTCTGGGATTTTATTTCCCAGACTATGAGCAATTGTGCACATGGCCTTTCAAATTGTTTTAGCATCCTTCTTGTCAGCCCCCCTTTTTTCCATTTTGCATACTCTCCTTATCCCCTCTGCCTTTATTCCCATCCCTCATCATTTCTTCCATACAGTTTTTCTGTGTTTAGGCAGCCTTGGGGATTTCTTTCCCCTTAGGGGTTTCCATATTGACTACTTCAGCTTGTGGGGGTGGACAGTTTATGTTTCCCTGGTTCCTTCCACCACCCCCATAGGCTTATTTAAATGCTTGCCAATGTAGCATTTGAACCACTCACTGAGGACCATGGTTCTCTTCCTGGATGGATGGATGCAGGCCATCTCTTCTGTACTGGCCTCCATCCCGCCAGGCAGGACCCCAGTCCCCAATGTAGCTGAAATCTTCCTCTCTGCACCATTTCTTCAACCACTGGTTGAAGCTCCTGGTATGGAGTACCCTATCCTCCCCCCTATCGTAGACAGGCAACACCACAGAAAAGGCTACTGAGAGTGTTGCCTGCCTAAGACCCTCCCCAACTCCCTGAACTCCTCCATTACTCTTCTTGCTTTGTTCCTTGCCAGGCCATCCATCCCCAGGTGGACAAGGATATCCCACTCCCCCTCCTGACATGCTGTCCTAGCAAACTTCAGGATCTGCTCCCCATCCCTCCAAGCCATTAGGTAGGCACTTAACCTCCCTGTATGCCTCCCTCCCTGTCCCCAAATCTATTCCTCTAACAATGGAGTCCTCCACCAGCAGTTGCTTCCTCCTCCTTTAGGGTCCTCTGCCACCCACCTTGGGGCTTCCCATACGGAGGACCCCCACATCCTCCATGGTCACTACCATGGGTGCTTCCATGGATCAGTACTACCCTGCCAGAGCAGTGTATGAGTTGCATAGTTGTACAATCTGGAAGATGTGCCTCTGACCCACCTCTTTCAACTTCCTGAACCCACCAAAATCCAGCTGCCCCTCCTTCATAGCATCCTGTGAGGCAGTGGTGGCAGACTTGGTGGTCCCAGGGTGGGGGAGAAGGCCACCTAAAACCTAACCAACTCAGCTTGGAGTCAAGCAACCTCTCCCCTCAGCCTAGAGAGATGCACACAGATGGGGCAGCACCACAGTCTCCAGAAAGTCTCCCTGAAGACTGCCGCTCCACTGCCAGAGCACTGCACCACTCCCAGCATACCTATTGTTTACCTTGCCTGATTCAGTTTTGTTTACTCTAATCCCTTTTTTACCCCCCCAGTTGAGGTGTTTCCCCTATTCCCACCTTTTTACTTACTTTAAACTCTTGTTTTACTCTTACCCTAGAAAGTGTGATTCTCCTAGTCCCAACACATGTTTACTTTAAGCCCCTTTTTTGCTTTATCTTTTTTACCCCTACCCCTGCCTCTTCCTGTTACTCCTTTACTGCTTGTCTGCTGAGTAGCAGGGTGTCCTGCTGCCAGCTGTCTTGCTAGGCTGACTCCAGTGGGAAGACTCCACCATGCTGTCCTTGTCATGTTCATCAGGGGCAGCTTATAGGTGTCTTCCTTAAGAGCAGTTCACCTTCTTGTCTGCTGCAATTGGCTCACTGAAGGGTGGGAGATGTCAGGTGCACTGATTAGTTCCCTTCAATCCCTCAGTTAGATGTGCACTGCTCCCATGTTCTGGGGCTGGAGATCATAAGTTTCACACTTTTTTTGTGGAACAAAAAAGGGATGGAGGGTTCTTCACTAAGGTTAGAGCCTCCTCCCATAGTCCTCCACTTTTGTTTCGGTAGCCCAGAGAGTTTGTAGCATCAGGGGATTGAAAGTCCTACAACCACTTTCTGTTCCTCTTCAATTGACTCACCAGAGGCTGGAGTGGGCATGTCGGGTGGGCTGAGAACCCCAAGAAAGACTGCACCCCAATTTTTTCAGGGGTGAGGTGGGATTTTAGGGTTGAAAATGCCCTTTTTTGGGAAGAAAAAGGGATGGAGGGCTCTTCAGTAAGGGTAGAGCCTCCTCCCTTAGTCATCTGCTTTTGTTTCAGTAGCCCAGAACACATTTGTTGCAGTTTTGGTACACTCACTCATGACTTCAGTAATTTTAAATATTTTGACCACTAATTTTCAACATAGCCATTTTTTTACACCGCGTCCTGAATGTGTATTACTCGGTTTGTAAGGCTTATGCCCATTTGAACCATCTCCTACTGCCAGTGGGCTTAGTTTACCATTGTGACAGCACTTTTGAAGTAGTTGTCCAGTTCTTTCTTAAATTTATCAAATTCATTGATTTCAATTAGGTTTTTTGGTAGTGAATTCCACACATTTGAGGCTTTAACTGTGTAGAAACTACACATTTTATTTTAAGTTTGCGTTTGGTACTGTAAGCTGTTGACTATTGGACCTCCGATTAGCTGTCCTTGTTTTTAGAGTTACATTACATAATTTTGCTAGGTCTGTATCTTTGAGTATTTTAAATTAGAGCAAAACATTTCCCCTTTTTCTTCTATTCTCCAGTGTAAACATATCCAATTCACCCAGCCTATCTCTAGAAGTCAGGTTCCTTAACATAGGGATGTACTTTGTTGCCCTTCTTTGGACACTTTCCACAAGTGTCACATCCTTCTTAAACTGTGTGTAAAATTGTAATCCATAATCTAGGTGTGGCCTTACAAATGTTCTGTAGAGTGAGGCCATGCATTGCTCACTCCTAGATACAAGTCTTTTTTATGCATCTTAGAAGCATATTTGCTGTATGGGTTACCATTCTACATTGGCTGGAGAGAATTAGTGTGCTGTTAATAACGACACCCAGGTCTTGTTCACTTTGCACAGGTCTGAGTATGACTTTGTTTAACTTATAGACTTTTAGGGGGTTATTTCTTCCCAAATGCAAAACTGTGCATTTCTCTAGACTGAAGCACATTTGGTTCCTGTGTGCCCATTCCTCATTTCTTTTCAAGTCACTAACTAAGGACCCATACTTCTCCCCATTGTCCACTTCGGCACTGATTTTTGTATCATCAGTGACTCTGATGTTATTGTTATGTAGACCATGATGCATGCCACCAATGAATACACTGAACAGAGCTGGACCCATGACTGAGCCCTGTGGAATGCCACTACTGATAGGGATTTCTGTGGAGATGCTGTCAGCTGTCATTTTTCAAATCCTGGCCATATTGTATTTCACACATGTGGTGGGAAACAATGTTGGGGTGGCATGTAACAATGTTTCAGTGGGGATTTTAAAATGTTCACTACTAGGTTCATGAGGGAGGGTAATAAGGCTATGCTGACAATTTGGTTGCTGCTTTGCTACAATTGAAAGTGCAGTTCCCAAAGGGCCCTGCACTTCCACAGCAAGATACATGTAACCCTAAAATTATTTAACAAAAAAAACTTTCTTTTTTCAGTAGGAGGACTATTACCACTATGTATAGGGTAAGCAGCATCAGAGTTAATGGATGTGGTGAGTTGCCAGAGGTGTGGGGCACTTGTCCTCTAGAGACTTCTCTGGAGAATTGGGTATTGTCCTATGTGCAGGAACCTAAATGAACTCAGAGCTCAGCTGGAATCAGCAAGAAAGGAAATTGTCAGGCTGCATCACCAGCTATACTGGGGTGCACCCCTCATCCCCTTCCCAGAGGCTCACTAACCCAAGGGGGGTAGAGAGTGGTGGGAAAAAGGGAAGCAAGCAGACAAGGTTGGAGTATGTGAAACTGGTTCAACCAAGGGAAATCTAGACTGCAAATCACTTTGCAGCCCTGGAGATGTTACAGGACACAGTCACTGAGAAAGCAGATATTGAACAAAACACTGAACCTCCCAAGGAGACAAGGAAGAACTGTGAAAAAGAAACTGAGGGATGCAAGGAAAATCAGAAACAAAATAATTGGAAGCAAACACTTGTACTGGGGAACTCCATGATTAGAGGAGTTGATTCCCATTTGAATACATCTATGGTAAAGGTCCAATGCCTCCCCAGTGCCTTAGCCAAGACAGACACTGAACAAGTTGGGAAGATCATAGACCAAACAAACGAAGGAATCAATGTACTGATCCATCTCAGCACCAACGACATAGCAAACCAAACGGAGGGCAAGCAAAGCTTCAAAAAGCTGGGGGATCGATTGACAGCATGGTCATCCTCCATGACATTCTCTGAGATCCTGCCAGTATGGGGAAAAGGTGATTGCATGAACAAGGTCAGAGAGAAGGAAACAGAGGAATTCAACATTTGTTTATGTGAGTGGTGTAATGAAAAAATGTACCATGTAATAGGTGGATGGGGGTGCTTCTGGGAGAGAAGACATTTCAAGTTCATGACCTTCACATTGGGATAGAAGTTCGAAGCGTCCACCCCCAGGTATTTAAACTAGGCGTGAAGGGGAGTGGCGGCGCTAGGAAACCTGTCAGCGATAGCATAGAAGATGGGAACTTAGCCGACACACCCCCACAATTAAGATTTACTGGATCACACCACAAACACAACCATAGTAAGCATAAAAAGGCTCTAAAGGACCTGAGAGGGGACCAAGAAAGCAGGAAACACAGGAACAAACCAGCAGGTAGAAGAAACACTTCAATCCCTGGTTCCTGGACTGGGCTATGCCTTAATGCCAGAACCTAGGTAACAAGATAAGTGACCTTCAGGCATGGATGGCAGAGTTCTGTACAGTATAGACCTGATGGCCATCACAGAAACCTGGGTATCAGAAAACAATGGTTGGGATCTCTCTGCTCTGGGTTATGCAATCTTTAGGAGGGATAGGAGAGAGCCAGAGGAGGGGGTAGCACTTTATGTTAAACAGGGAATAAAGGCCACAGCATGCAATATCTACATTAAAGAAGATTAAAGAATGAGTGGAATCCATGTGGGTACAGCTTAGTTCAACCGAAGGGAAGACGATCCACATCGGGTTGGTATATAGGCCTCCAAATTAAGCAGTGGACAAAGACAGGGAGCTTTTGGAAGAAATTAGAGGAGTATCACTGAAAGGGGAACTAGTGGTGGTAGGGGACCCAAACATACCTGATGTAGACTGGGGCATCCTAATGGCTAGATGAGTTAGGAAGCAATCTGTGACAGAAGACTTACAGGATTGCTTTCTCATGCAGTTAGTCACCAGTCCAACTAGGCAGGACACCATCTTGGATGTGGGTCACCCCAGCTCAGAAACAGTTGGGGCAGTCAGGGTTGGGGAGCCACTGGCTAACAGCAAGTACAGCTCTGTTTGGTTATATTATCCATGAGGGAGGTCAAATCTCAGTCCAGGGCAAAAGTAATACATTTCAGAGGTGTTAACTTCCACAAAGTGAGGGATCTAGCCAGAGATAAACTAAGATACATGAGCAATTAGAAGTAGAAGAAATTTGGGAATCAATTAAACAAACCATCTTCGAGGCCACAAAGATATGCATAAAGTCTGTGACAAAAAGGAATAGACACAAACACCCCATATCGTGGTTCACTAGTCAAGTTAAAACAGCCACTGGGGCCAAGAGAGAGGCCTTCCTCAACTTCAAAAGGAAGCAGGGAAACAACATATAGGAAGATTATGTCCATAAGGATAAGGAGGGTAAGTTGGCAATGAAGCAAGCAAAGGCGGTAGTGGAACTTCAGATAGCAAAAGGAGTCAAAGAGGGGAACAAGCGATTCTTCAGGTATTTACAAGAGAAGAGAAAGAAAGGGGGGGTAGTTAGACTTAAAGATGGGGACAAGATCATGGAAGAAGGTAGACAGAAGGCCACCATTCTGAACAAATACTTCTGTTCAGTGTTCACCAAGGATCACAATGGCCCAATGCCTGACAGTGGCATTACAATGCATGGCAGGGGTGTCCTAGAAATGGAAATATCAATAATTACCACAGGTAGGGTTAGGGAGGTGCTTGAGCATATAAAACAAGATAAATCTCCTGGACTGGATGAAATACATTCAAGGATACTAAAAAAGTTAGCAGGTGAGTTAGCAGACCTTGGCACATCTGTTTAACCATTCTCTTCAGATGGGAGTAGTGCCAAGGGACTGGAAGAGGGCTGATGTGGTGCCTCTACATAAGAGTGGTAGCATGGAGGAAGCCGGTAACTACAGACTGGTTAGCCTCACATCAGTGTTAGGAAAACAAATGGAGTTACTGATTAAACAAGACCTAGTAGAATACTTGAGTAAGAATGGTCTTTGGGATGACAAACAACATGGTTTTGTGGTGGGCAGGTCATGCCAAACGAACCTGATAACATTTTTTGATTGGGTAACTAGGGAATGGATAGGAGCTGTCCAATGGACCTCCTCTATTTCGACTTCAGCAAGGCCTTTGATTCCATGCCACGTAAATGCCTGCTGAAGAAGCTGGGGAATTTGGGCACAGCAAACTGCATTATTAAGTGGGTGGGTAACTGGCTGGGGGACAGGAAACAGAGAGCAGTTGTCAATGGGGAGAAGTCAGAGGAGGGAGAGGTGATGAGTGGGGTCCTTCAAGGCTCAATCTTAGGACCAGTCCTGTTTAATGTGTTCATCAGTGACATAGGAGTAGGTAACCAGGGCCAAACTGCACTGTTTGCAAATGAAACTAAGCTAGGTGGTAGGGTGGACAGTGAGGAAGACATTGGAAAACTACAGAAAGATCTGAAAACATTGGAAAAATGGTCTAGTGTCTGGCAGCTGAGGTTCAACTCCAAGAAGTATAAAGTTATGCATCTAGGCTAGAATAACCCAAGGACAGCCTATTGGCTCAATAGGGTCAAGCTCAGTGCCTCACAAGAAGAAAGAGATCTAGGAGTTATGATATGTGACATCTAAAACAAGCCAGCCAATGCAAGGCAGCATATAGTAGTGCCAACAAAATGTTAGAGTGTATAGGGAGAGGATTTGACAGTAGGCATCGGGAGATAATACTGCCACTGTACAGATCCCTGGTGAGACTCCACTTGGAATATTGTCCAGCTTTGGTGTCCACACCTTAAAAAGGATAGGGACAGGCTAGAAACCATACAGAGAAGGGTGACCAAAATGATACAGGAGCTCCAGGGGCTACTGTACGAAGGGTGTCTTGAGGCGTTAAACATGTACTCGCGGAAGACTAGGAAGGAACGGGGGGATATGATAGAAACCTTCAAGTACATGAGGAGAATTAATGCAGTATCACACTCTGAACTATTCACTGAGGCATCCAGCTCAAACACAAAGGGGCATGACTGGAGGCTGAGGGGTGGGAAATTCAAAAGGGATCTTAGGAAACACTTTCTCAGAAAGGATAGTGGATCCATGGAACAGGCTGCCCATGGATGTAGTGGGAACTAAGACTGTGTCAGTCTTCAAAAGGGGTTAGGATAAAGAGTATGCTCAAATTAAATCCATGGATAAAAGTATGGGATAGGTCCTGGGATCTCCTAGGGTCTTGGAAACTCATGGGCAGACTTGATGGACCTTTGGTCTCCTTCTGCTTTCACCTCTGTATGTTTCTGTGTTTCTATGTATGCATCTTTGAAGGGATGAGAGTGCAGGGAGGCAAATGAGGATACGGTTACTTCTGGTGTGAGGGTGGGGTTTTATGGTTGGAAACCCTAAAACCACATTTCCCTACTTTTGTCACTGTAGGCTGAATCTAAAATGTTGCATTATGCTGGCTTTTTGCAAAGAATCTATCTATCTATCTCTTTATATTCTTTGCAAAAAGCTGAATTATTGCATCAGTTAGGGTTCAACTTATTGCCATGAAAGTATAGAAATGTGGCATTATGGTTTCCAACCATAACTCCCCCTTCCCAAGCAGCAAAAGTACAAGACCACACAAGTAACCACATACAGCCATCATCAGGTAAGATAAACAACTTACAACTGTTTCCAGATGACACAAATACAGTAGCAATGATGTGCCACCTTTGTGGACTTGTATCTGTGGTATGCATACCAAAACACATACCCTCTCACTTGTGACTGCAGATAGAAACCAATGATACTCAAATCACAACACTACTTCTGTGTTCAGAATTACCCCCCTCCCCCCGCAGCTACTGTAAACAAACCATCCAAATTGCAAGAGTTCTTTTGTATGCAGAAATGCAGGCCCCTATAGGGTCAGAACCTCTGTAGCCACAGATACTCATCCACACAGTAAGACATACAGTACACACAGTTCTGTCTGCAGAAGAGCAGGTCCCTGAGTTGCAGGTGTGAAACATACACACTGACCTCTGGCTGCTAGAGCTTAGGCACCACAAAATCCTTGATACCCCAATTGCAACAGTATTTCTGTTTGCAGAAGTGCAAGCCCCTGAGGGACCTGCAGCTCTTCAGCCACAGGTGTGAAACATACACACTGACTTCTGGCTGCAGAAACACAGGCCCCTGTGACTCCTACACTTACGTAGCAGCATATAGAAAACCATGCAGTGTCGGATCTAGCTATGTAGAAAGCTACTCCCTCAGGACAGCAAAAAAGTAGCTGTTTTACCCTAATCTGAGCTTTAAAAGGTAACATTTTACTTTTTCAGGGAAAGTGGAACCACTAGACAGAACTGCTGTCCCCCTGATAAATGTCTAGATATGCTGCTGAAACCATGATACCCACATTGCAACAGTACTTCTTCCCATGGGGCCTTGGCCTCTGCAGCCAGAGGCATTCATAGATGCTGTAAAACATGCACACACAGATGTGACCATAGAAGTCCAGGCCCCTGCAGCCTCTTATACAAATCCACAAAAATAGTGCAACAGTGCTACTGCATTTGTGTCATCTGGAAACAGTTGTATGTTGTTTGTCTTACCTGATCATGGCTGTCTGCAGTTGCCTACTTTTGTGTCATTAAGTTGAACCCTAACTGGTGCATTAACACAGGTTTTTGCAAAAAAAGTCCTTTCTTTTTGAGCTAGTGGAATCATATCCTCATTCATGCAGGTCCCTTTGGAACCTGTGTGAACAGGTGCAGGTGTGTAGAGCCTGCTATGGGAAGACTTTGTCCACCTACAGAAGTGCAGTGCCTGGACACCTCCCCCCCAGCCAGGGAATGCATGCAGCAGAGTTTTCTGTACAGGCTTGGGTACCATATAATAAAGAAAACTCCTTGTTCGCTTTTTATATATTCACTCTTTACACATTCAGTTTTTACACATTCACTCTTCACACATTCACTCATCACAAATTCACCCTTTGTTGTTTTAGATCTAAAGAAGCAAAGAGATCTGACAGAACAAAGAGTGACTGCATGAAGAGTGAATGAGGATTGTTGTATTCATTGCATGGTACCTGGGAACTTGCAGAAAACCCTGCAGCTTGCATTCCCTGACTGGGGGGGGGGGGTGCATAAAAATGGAATCTCCCTATCCTCACCCCATCCAGGTGGGTAACTGAACTTGCCCCCAAACTCAGCTCACTGGCATGAGATCACAAAGATACCCACATGGGTCAAGACTGGCACTATGTAACACTGCAACACTATAGGTGCACTTGGACAACACAACTGCCACTCCTGGTGGTAACAGCACTGCAGTGTAAGACCCTTGCCCAAACCCCTTCAGCTGGGTACAACCAGAATACCTGAACCTTACCTCCCCAACTAGTGTGGCTGACGGTGGCCAATAGAGAGAGAGGTGCTGCACTGGACTGACCTGGAGACATTTAGGAATGTGAGACAATGGCACTGCAAATAAGGACACTGGCACTCAGATTAATGCAAAATTAAGTTAAACTTTACTGAAAGAATTGTAAAGTGTTTTGCAGACATGAATGGCAATCAATAAATACACATTTGCAGTTAAAAATATCAGAAGAGAACAACATATGCAATCTGCAATACAGAATAACACTTTTTTTTTTCCTTTGCAAGGTAATCCACCCCACCAAATTCCCCCCGGGGGACTGCAGGCAATCCACCCCTCCAGCCCTCCAGATAACGCAAATGCTCCCAGGATTAAGCCCTTCCCTGGGCTAGTCACTGAACCTGTTACACACTCTAGCCTTAAGGGCATGCAGTGGCTTCTATGCCTTGTCCCACCTCAGACAGCCCACTCACCCCTTACCCAAACACACTTTACTGTCCCAACACTAGACTCTACCTCAGGCCTCAGACACTGCACATACAGGAATTGACTTACAGGCATGCAGTGGCTACCAGGCCTTGTCCCATCTCAGTCAGCCCACTGAGCCCATTACCAGGGATACCCTCCCTGGTATCCCACACAGCGGTTTTGGCTTCAAATAAAACTAACACTAACCCTTCAGTTTTTGCACTTAACTTTAACAGATAATCAAAAGCACATAGCAATCAGTTTTAAGACATTAGCATGTAACATACAATTCACAGCATCTGCACGTAGACATTCAAGGACACAATTCCCCCCTCAGTCTTTCAGAATTCAGTCTTTCAATTAGACAGTAGTCCTCTTTATGAAGAAGGATCTGAGGCAAATTAAGTTCAGTGCAGTGTCTTTTTCCTTTTAAAAAGAATCCCTAAGATTGAAGAAATTGTTGTTTGCTATACCACATTCCTTTTGACTGCTAATGAAGATTCTCAAGGGCCCTCTGGAGCAAGCAGCTGTGCAGCTGGAAAACTGGAGATGTGATGAATTCTTCTTGTGGCAGCTTTTTTTTCTGCGAAGATAACTTGACAGCTTCTGGAGTCCACAGGTACTTGAAGCAGCAGGCTCTCACTCACTACCCAGTCTGACCCTGCACTGGGACACATGTGATGCCTTATTCACCTACACTTTACTTTAGTGAGGCAGTCCCCCAGGTTTTACAGGCTTTACAGCTTTATCTGTCATTAGGATAAGCTTTCAGGGCTAATTACAGGAGCACATACGAGATACAGACTGAGGGATAGCGACTGCATTTGTTGTTGGTTGATTGTTTCTGCTCTTACCTCCTTGTTTCTTTTGTCTGTGGTTCTTCTTTTTCGGCAGGGGAAGGGCCCTAACCACCCCACGCTACACTCCTTTTATAGAATAACACAGTCGTGACACTTCCTGTAACAAAGCAGGAAGGGGAGGATCAGAGAGGTATCCACACAGTGACCTCACTTACAGGGGCACAATTAATTTGTTATAACAAGTTATATAAAAACAAACAAACAAAATAAACAATAAACAACAATATTAAAAAAATATTAAATAAATCTTTTGCTTTCATTTTCCTTCTAATTACTCAGACCAGGTTATAAACTTGGCAACTCAACTGGAATGGATATTATTAACTGCAGGTACTGCGGGACACTTTTCAAAAGGGCAGTTATACAGGATTTGGGATGCTGTCCCACATGCTGAACCATCAGATATCTAAGGGCTCAACTCCAGGCAGCATGGGTAGAGATTGCACGCCTAAAATTGGATATTCAGGAGGAAATATATTACAAGAGCCACACGCCAATTCAACAACATCCGACTGAAGCACATCGACTGCTTGACATAGTCAAGCTTAATGTGCCCATTGAACAGTAAGCCCCACTAAGCAGTACCCCGCCTGTCGGATTGAGAGCCTTATGTGGGCACACTTGCCTGGTGCCAGTGTTTGCCTGATAATGCTGTCTGTGCACACAGTGCCCCTCAGGACACTGCCACAGGTCCCTGATCAGTGTCCCACAAAGGTTGCAGGGTGCCCCCCCCCATGAGTACACATAGGTCCAACGTTAGTTGCAAGGGCTGTTAGAACAGCACTTGGCTGGTCTAATCAGAGATGCAAGTTGTGGGTACAGTGGGATTTCAAATTCCCAAGGTTGGGGATGCTGCAGCCCCACCATAGTGCTAGCCCCCTTCCACCATGGCACACCAGTGCCAGTGTCTCAAGGATATCACAAGCCCATTTGGTGCAGGTCCCCCCCCCAGTGGTGCTCAGTCCCTTACAGACTTGGGACTGGCTCAAGGTGTGGAGCAAGGAGCTCTTCATGCCATTTTTCCTTACCACAAGCCCCCTTGCACCAGTCCCAACCCTTGAAAATCAAGACCACTAAATTTACCAAGTTGTGCAGTAATCTTAATAACCAGATATGTCATACAGTCAGGAGACCAACAGAGGTTCAATGCTGTAAATACAGTGGAGAGATATTTAGTGTTTACAGGAAATAAACAGGAATGGCTTACACCTAATTTGATAGACCAGATGAGGGCCAGGGATAAGAAATGGAAAGAACTGAGGAAAACTCAAAATGCTGCCACTCTAATCATTCATAAAAAACTACAAAATAAATGTAAATTGTGGATTAGACAATTAGAATCACAGAATCATAGAAACTGATGGCAGAAAAGGACCCTCCGGCCCAAGAAGTCTGCCCCTCACCCCCTTTTGTCCACCCTCCTCACTCTTGGGGCCCCTCCCCATAACCCCATGTGCTTGTCCCATGCTCTATTGAAACCAGACACAGTTTTGGCCCCACCACCTCCTCTGGCAGCCTGTTCCATGATTCCACCACTCTCCCAATGAATAACCATTCCCTAATGTTACTCCTTAAGTTCCCTCCCTGTAGTTGCAGGCTGTGCCCTCGCATTATGGAGCTTACCTTCCTGTGAAATAAATGCCCCACCTCCACCTTATGTATCCCTTTGAGGTACCTAAAGATCTTTATCATGTCCCCCTCTCCCTTCTAGTCTCCAATGTGTAGAGGCCCAATTCCCTACACCTCTGTTCATAGGGCTTGTCATCCATCCCCAGCAACATCTTGGTCACTCTTCTCTGAAGCCTTTCCACCAACGCTATGTCCTTCCGGAGGTAAGGCCTCCAGAACTGGACACCGCACTTGAGGTGCGGCCTCACTAAGGCTTGGTACAGGGGTGTCAGGACTCCTTTCTCCTGCTTGTTGTTCCCCTGCTTATACCTGCCAGCATTCCATATGCCCTCCCCATGGCACTGGTGCACTGCTTCCCTATCCTTAGGTCACTGGTGACTGTTATCCCCAGGTCCCTTTCTTGATTCGTGATCATGATTTTCTCCCCCCCCCAATTTTGTAACCTAAATGTGGGTTCCTGCTGCCCATATGCATCACTGCACACTTCTTTGTGTTGAAACTCAGCTACCAGGAGTCCACCCACTATTCCAGAGTCCTCAGGTCATGTCTCAAATCTTCGGAACCACCTGCCATGTCCACCCTATTGTAGATTTTCAGGTAATCTGCAAATAGGGCCACACATCCTCTAAGGTTGTTCGTGATGTCTTTTATGTGGATATTGAACAAGAGTTTCCCCAGCACTGACCCCTGGGGGACCCCGCTCATCACATCCCTTGTCCCAGAGTGCACCCCATTCACCATCACCCACTGGGTCCTATTTGATAGCCAGCTTTCCAACCATCTGGTTATTTTGTCCCCCACCCCTAGGCTTTCCAGTTTATAGACCAACCTTCTATGGGGCATGGTGTCAATGGCCTTGCTGAAATCCAGATAAGCCATGTCCACCGCACCCCTTTGGTCCAGTACCTGTGTCACCCAGTCGAAGAATTTTATTAAACTGCTCTGGCATGACCTCCCCTTAGTATACCCATGTTGCCTATTGTTTACCAGCCCATTTGTTTCCAGGTAGTCCATCACCCTTTGCCTTATGAGTGCCTCCATGACCTTGCCCACCTCCGTAGTGAGACTGACTGGGCAGTAGTTCTCCCTCAGCTCATTTGCTTTCACCCTCGTGTATTGGAGCCACAGCTGCTCTCCTCCAATCCTCTGGCACCCTACCAGAGTCAAAGGACAGATTGAACAGCTTCGCTAGTGGAGCAGCCAACTTCTCTTTTAGTTCCCGGATCACTCTTGGGATCAGCCCATCTGGCCCCATAGCCTTGTCCACCCTTAGCCAGCCTAGCTCCTCCCTGATTCTCTCCATGCTAAAAAGTCTTGTGTTCATCCCAACATTCCCCACCCTTCCCCTTAGTTTTGGTCTCCTTCCCACCCCTATCTTCCTAAACACTGAGCAGAAGTACTTATTTAGTTGTTCTGCTTTCTCCCAGTCCCCCTCTATAAAGACCCCACCTCCCCCTCATCCTTGATATTCCTTGACCAACCTTCCTCCTGTCCCTCACATACCTAAACACATTTTTTATTCTCTCCCTTTACCTGTGATGCTATCCTCTCCTCTGTGGTTGCCTTTGCTCTCCTGATTACCTTCATTGCCAGCCTCCTCATTTCCCTGTAAGCCTTCTTATCCTCATAGTTTTGAGTTCTTTTGTATTTCTTGACTGCCCTCCTCCTACCCCCAACCACCTTCACCACAACCCTTCCGAACCATAGGGGCCTCCTGCTTCTTGTTCCTTTGCTTACATTCCAAACACACATAAGGGTGGCCTCCTTCACTTTATCTTTGATAGCACTCTATAGCCCTTCCACTTTGCTTATTTCTCCCATGGCTTCCAGTGCCTCTCCCATCATCTGCCTCATCCTACCAAAGTCCGTGCTCCTAAAGTCCAGTACAATTGTGCTGGTTCGACATCCCTCCCTACCTGTCTTAATCCTGAAACTGATGGTTCTGTGATCACTGTTCCCTAATTTTTCTCCCAACTCCACCCCTTCTACACTCTTCCCATTTGTCAGGATCACATACAGCAGGTTACGCCCCCTAGTTGGGTCTTGGACCAGCTGCTGGAGGAACATCCCTTATAATGCCTCCAGGATCCCCCTGCTCCTGGCAGACACTGCATCTGGGATGGCCCAGTCTATGTCAGGGATGTTTAAGACTCCCATAAGTAGTGTTTCCCCTTTTAGAGCAACCCTTGCGATGTCTTCCAACATCACCCCATCCTGTTCATCCCCCTGGTCCAGAGGTCTGCACAGAACCCGAAGTTTTAAGGATTTTCCTGTCTTTCTGCCTAGTGTGTCCCAGAGGAGTTCAGTGTCCCTATCCCCCTTCTTCCCCTCTGTTGCCTTTATGTCCTCCCTAACATATAAGGCAACTCCCTCCTCCCATCTCTCCTGTCCTTCCTAAAAAGTTGGAATCCAGGTAGTGATGTTTCCCACGTGTGATGCTGTGTCCACCATGTCTCCATGACCCCAATTATGTCTAGGCTGCCATACTCTGTGACAGCCATCAGCTCATCCATCTTATTTGTCAGACTCCTGACATTCACCGGTAGCCCCCTCCACCATTGTTCACCCACTCCATCTTTTCACAAGGGTATACCTGGAACACAACCCACTTTTACATCACAGGGGGTGACCTTGAGTCACCCTTCTCAGCCTCTGTGTTGCATGGCTGATTATTCAGTACCCCCCTTTCTAGTTTAAATGGAACTCACTTTCAAAGTATTCCCCAACCTGCATTTTAATACAGCTGCACCTTCTTTATTTAGGTGGAGTCTGTCAGAGGCATAGAGGCTCAGATCACCCCATGTCACTCCCCAATCCCCTACCAACCCATATCCCATCTCCCTACACCACCTTGCTAGCCAGCTGTTGAAGTCCTTAATTTTTTATTTGTTCTCTGTACTAGCTCTGGGTACTGGTAGCACCTCAATGAAGGCTAGGGATTTGAACCTAAGATTTCCACAGAACCTAGCCAAGGACTTAACTCTTGCCTGCACTTCCATGACACTGTTCCCATCCAGATTGTTGGTTCCCAGATGGAAAACTAGGTGCGTATCCCTGTCCTTTTCCATCCCCCATGAGGGTATGTGGTAGATTACATCCAGTGCTGTCATCCCTGGCATGCATGCCACCGAAACTACACTGTTCCTACCCCCCACTTAACACCCCTGATGATGGAATCCCCAATCATTAGCACCTTGCTTCCCTTCCTTTTCTTGGTAACCTGTGAAGCTGTCCTTCTCCCCCTAGAGTTCTGTGTCTGTTCTAATATCCTGTCTCCTGCCCCAGTTACTGTTAGTCCCTCCCTTACCTCAACTCCCCCTACTTCAACTGCCCTGCCCCATGTGCCCCCTGCTCTTTTGCCCTATCTTCGCGTGCCGTCCCCTCATAGCCAATGGACAGGCTTCCACCTGACAGTGCTGTACTAACCACCTCTGATGCTTTTTCTGCAAGCCCTATCAAACTTTGTGCTAAAGATATGTTGACACCAACCAGCTTGACACCATTCAATGTCGAGCCAATAGCCTCAGTCATTTCATTTATACTACTTGAGCATCCAGGACAAAGCCTTCATTCGCCCCTTCTACCCACAGTGTTTCTCTGCCCCCTCCTTCCCACTCTGCCTTTCTCCCTCTACGTGTTAAAATGTGATGGTATTGTATCTTTATAAAACTATAAAACAGAAATTTTCTATATATGGAAATGAGGGTATAAAGAAAAGTCTCCCTAGTGTAAACAACTATTTCACACATTCATACAGTATTAAACCTATCTGGAGACATTTTCTCAACTAAACACTAAACCAGTTAACATAATCTATAAACATAAAGACCTTCAGAGCTGTAACAATATTTTTTACAAGATGATATCAATTGTCAGAATTAGTGCCAAATAAAAAAAAAAATACAAATCTCTCAAGGACCCCCTAGAACATGAGTTTGTGCGTCCTAAAATGACCAGAGTTCAAAGATGTGTCAGAATATAATCAAACTACTATATACAGCAAAAACCAGGGCACAAAATACCCTGGATCTGATCTTTACAAATCTGGGGCCAATAGTAAACAATGTACAAATTATGTCCCCATTAGGCAACAGTGACCATCAGATAGTCCTTTTTCAAGTTAGAGAAAAAGGTAAAGAAATAAGGGAGGGCAAGACTACAGTCCTAAATTTTAACAAAGCAGATTTTACCATCACGAGGGAAGCCATGGCATCTTGGAAGTGGGGAAAGGAATTTGAAGGATTTTCTATAGATGATATTGGCAGCTATTTGTAAAGAGGCTGAGATCAACAATAGAAATAGGTATACCGAACTACATAAAATATGCACATACAAGGAGTGCTCCAAAATGGTTATCACCAAAAATAAAGAAATTAATAAACAAAAAGTATAAAATGTATAAAAATACTAACAATCATAACAATATACAGGCTTTAAATAAATATAGAAATATGCTTAAAAAAGTCAAATGGGAAATTAAAAGGGCCAAAAAGGAATATGAATACAAACTTGTAACACAAGTTAAAGGTGACTATAAGGCTTTTTATTCATATATAAATAATAAACAAAAAAATAATAACACCATCGGACCTTTTAAGAATGTACAAGGGGTTATATTAAATAATTAAGACATTTCAGAAACTCAAAATAAATACTTTTGTTCAGTTTTTAACCCAGCTACTTCATATAAGAAAGAAAACAAATTTATTTCTATACCTGGACATATACAGATTACAGTGAAAAGTGTACTTGATAAATTAAAAACGACAAATAGAAATAAATCACAAGGCCCTGATGAAATTCATCCAAGGGTATTGTATGAATTGGCAGAACAATTAGCTTCACCACTGACTTACATTTTTCAAACTTCTATAGATTTGGCACATGTTCCACAAGGGTGGAAGGAGGCATTAGTGATACCTACTGTATATTTAAAAAGGGATCAAAAACTGATTTACAGAATTATAGGCCAGTCAGCATAACATCAGTTGTGGGAAAAATCATGGAGTCAATATTAAAAGATTATATAATGGATTTTCTAGATACTAGAAAAATGCAGGATCCAGTACAACATGGTTTTAGGAAAAATAGATCCTGCCAGACAAATTTGTTAGTGTTCTATGAGAAAGTGGGAAAGGCACTGAATGAGGGTAATAGTGTGGCTGTTGTCTTCTTGGATTTTTCCAAGGCTTTTGATAAACTCTCACATCAGGAACTAATAAACACACTTAAAGATTATAATTTTGACAGTAATATAGTAAATTGGATTGATGCATGGCTAAAGGAGAGATGACAGAGAGTGGTAATTAAAGGAAATACATCTAGCTGGGCGGCAGTGACTAGCGAAGTTCCCCAAGGCTCAGTTTTGGGCCCCTGTCTCTTTAACATCTATATAACTTCATTAATTGTACAAAATGAAAATATGTGGGTAACGAAATTTGCAGATGACTGCAGAATTGGAACCATAGTAAATAATCAAAAGAATACAAATGATCTGCAGGATACACTAAATACTATACAAAAGTGGACAAAAGTAAATAAATTAGAATTAAATAGAAATAAATGTACTGTTATGCATTTGGGAAAGAGAAATAACAACTCATCTTATAAAATAGACATCACTGAACTAAAAGAAACAACAGAGGAAAGCGACTTAGGGATTATAATTACTTCAGATCTAAAATTTAGTTCTCATTGAGATAAAACAGTAAAGAAAAATAATCAGATATTAAACTGCATATTGAGGCATATTACCAGCAGAGATAGGCAAGTGATTATGCCCTCTATAGTGCCCTGGTGAGACCCAACCTGGAGTATTGTGCTCAGGTATGGGCTCCATGTAAAAAAGGGTATGTTCATAGCTTGGAGCGTATCTAGAGAAGGGCTACTAGATCCATGAAAGGTTTAGGAGACATGTCATATTCTGAAAGGTTAAAGAAGCTAAATTTGTTTACTCTGCAGCATAGAAAAACTAGGGGAGATCATTTTGTGTTATTTAAGTGTTTGCAGGATGATGCTCTATTAGCGGACCTAGGGTTGATCCCCAAAAAATCAAAAGATGAACCTAGGGTACATCCTTTTCAGTTAACAATACAAAAATGGCATACTCTTTCAAGAAAGCATTGGTTTAGCCAGAGAGTGGTTTCTGGCTGGAACTCTTTACCAACAGATGTGGTAGCCAGTACTAATATGGATATTTTTAAATATAGATTAGACAAGTATCTTTTTGGTAAATAAAAGGCAATATAGATTATGTTCAATATATAAAATAATGGCAAGCTCTATGGAAGCAAGTCTAACTAGCTTGAAATTACCTATGAACCTATGTACAGTAACAGTCTTGGGAATCTGAATAAAAACTCAATGGAATTAACCCCCCTGGGGTGGGGGATAACTAGTTAGAAGGAAGTATATATTCACTATGTATGTGAACCAAGAGTCCTAACACACTGTAACATCATTATGACATGTATCTGAATAGAAGCCTTACCTCAATATAACCACAACCCAAACCCCCCTACTTTTCCCCCTCACCCTCCAACCCCCCCACACACACAACCCCTCCCCACAAAAACAATCTACCACCCCCCAACCCCCACACATAGTTTTTTGGAGAGAAACCATTATGTTGATAACCAGTTAAAATGGACTCTATGAATATTAAAACAAAACAAAAACACTCTGAAGTCCTATTAAATGGCCATCCTTTGAAGTAAAGGTCTGCGTAAGTTTAAGTAGGGTAATGTGTCATAAAACCCCAATCTGTGTTTATGCCATCTGCTATCATATTGAAAAGTAAAATTAACCTGACCTCAAAAGCCTGTCTCTGTTGTGTATTTTTGAAATGTCATTTTAAGACCATTACTGACATGTCTGAAATGGAGTGCTCAGTCTGATTGTAGTGTTGCCACACTGTTTTTTCAGTCATCCTCATATGAATAGTATGTCTGTGTGAGTTCATTATAGTGCAGAGAGGTTTGCTTGTCTCTCCAACATACCCTGTTTGTGGACATCTCTTGCATTGAATGAAATAAACAACATTATGTGATGCACATGTATAATTCCCCTGTATCCTGAATTGCCTGTTTTGTGAAGTAACCATAACCACACAATCCAAAGTGGAACTGAGCTCACAAGTTTTATATCTGGAACAATTGCAGGGTTGTGCTCCATTTAATATTATGGTGTTCTGGCACATGTTTATTCCTAACAATCAGATTGGCTAAATTTGGTGATTGTTTAAAAGATAGTAGGGGCAGTTCTTGAAAAATTTATTGTCAGTGTCAGTGGCTCAGTAGGTAGCACACTCGCCTCTGAGGCCGGGAGATCAGAGGGCTGTGGGTTCAGTTCCAACATCTTGCACTTGGGTTAATATTCCAGTACTGACACTGTGGTGCAGCATGAGAGGGGTGCTGCACTTCTGATGTGCTGTCTTTCGGATGAGACATTAAACCGAGGTCCCATCTGCCTAGATTGGTGGTAGTTCAGGTGAATTTTAAAGATCCCATGGCACTTCTTGAAAGAGTAGGGGAATTTCTCCGGTGTCCTGTCCAAATTTCCCTCATTCACTAAAAATACCACCAACAGCTTAATCTGGTTCAAGGTCAGTTGGCATTCATCTGTATTCCTCACTCCCAGGTTGTGCCTGAAAATAGGCAGGATTTTTCTAGTGCACTTACCCAGTCAACAAAAACTAAATAAAAAATATATAATTTAGGGTCTCATCCTCACTAAATATTGGGTGGAGGTCCTTAATAATCTTACGTAGAAGTTCAAGGTCAGGATGATATGTGACTACTAAGGATATTGGATCAGAGACTGGAGATGTCCTGGGGCAGAGCAGCAAGATGGCCACATCACTGCTCTGCTCCTCACAGTTCAGCATTTTCCTGAGTTTTAAGTAGATGATATGCCTTGAACCAGAGAAGGGTGGGCTACTTGGTGGAGGACCATGCAGAATGGAGTAGAAGAGCAGTGACATGCTGTGAAGGAACTCTCGGACCAGGGAGACTGGGAACAGCTGCTAGGAAAAAGGAATGGAGTTTTGTTTGCTCCCTGGACAAACAAAATGTTAATGCATCCATCTACTGGTGATATGTGCTGAGAGATTACAGGCTGTTCCCGGTACTCAGTTTCAAGGACTGAGCTGGGAACTTTTTTGCTGAGGTACTGTCTGAGTCACCCCATACTCTAATTTAAATTGCTTTATCTTTTGACTGTGGTTAAATGTATTCAATTTACTAATGGGGCACAGAGAGCTTGTGCAACTAAACATTTTTTTCAAAGGAGTTTGTTACATGGAAGTCTGAAATACTATTATTTTGTGAAGATGTTAGAAGAAAACTTAATACCCTCCTTTTGTTTTCATATTCTAATTTAATAGGCCCTGAATGGGCAAAAACACTATCAAAATGATGGAGGAGACTTCCTTCTGGGGCAATTCCTTTTGAGAAGATGGAGTACACTACTTTATCTGGTTCAGAAGAGAGGGAACTAATTTGACCTGGCCAACTCTGGGCTTGTAACGAAGCAGTGAATTTACACAAACTGAAAAAGCATTAAACAGGATTTTGTACATGGTTTTAGCCATAGAAAGAGAGATTACGTTATTATATGGGTCCACTTAGCAGGCAGCTAGTTACTTTGATATGCTGTTATACAGGTAGCTCCTTACAGGTCAGTTTAAATGTACCTGGGATGTGCTTTAATTCTGTTCAGGGCAGGTGAGGGAATTTTGATGGACATTAATGTTACCAACAGCAGTATGCTGAATCTAGAAATTTTGGGGTAAAACATTGTAATTAAAATGAATTGTGCAGTCTGGGATGGGACACATAGCTGCTCTATTCCCATGTTGCCTGGGTAACTCGATGTCTGATTTTCTAAAGTTGGTGCCCTAGGACCACAAAAGCACCCAAATGAAGCCTCTCTGGGAAGTCTGCCCAAGAGAGACTAATGGGGAATTCTTACTGGTATGCACCAACCAGGAATTTCGAGACATCAGGTGAGTAACCCTTTAAGCATATTCTGAGTTCTCAATAAAGGGATTCAAATTTTGCACTAAGTGTTTGCTTTTAAACATGATATGCCTCAAAAAAGTAACAGAAAAGCTAATGGTAGTATGGTGACATATATTCTTTATGTTTCCTCTACTGTATATTGAGCATTTTTCTGGCATATTCCCCACGGTTAAGGATAACTCCTCTGCTTGGGCAGACTGATGCAGATGTTAAAGTATGAGTCATCATCAGTATTATTTAAAAGACAAAGAACCTCTGTGCGCAAACACTGAGGTAAGGGTTACCCCAAAGGGCATTTCATCAGTATTAAGTGACTAGAGATAACGTTTATTTATTATAGGAAGCTGCATTTTTAGAACTAGAAGTATCCTGAAGAGTTTGGATAGTTTAATCTAATTTTTAAGTAAGGACAATGGGAAGAAAAATGTAAAAATAATGGATTATTACTGTTTTTACTGACAGGAATATATACATTTGTTTCATCACTGTTTTCATATTTATAGTATGCTTAAATTGTTGTATAGGTGTTTTTACTGGATATTTCTTGTGAAATTTGGAATGACTTAAAAAAGTCGAACAAATAAACTTGAACTGAACTACTAAGGGTATTCTGTTAATAGTAGTAGTACTGTGTTCAGTACTAGATAATCTTTTAATAACACTCATTTTGCCATAACCACCATGAAAACTAGTTTAGGACACAAATCATTGTTATATCAAATGTCATACTTTTATAATTTATTGCCTCACTTTTTAATTGCTGGGAATTCTAGTCTTTTGAATTTTAAGTCTGCACTTTAAAAATACTTGTTGGATATGGAATTTTGCAAGTGTAAGTGAAATTGTCATTCGGTAGTGATGTGCTATATATTATCCTTTTAGTTCTGTACTGTGGCACTGATTACATTGTGATATTGGTTTAATTGTTATAGCTGGTCGCTCACAAAAACGAGGATTAAGCTCATGGATTTACCAGATTTTAAATAAATAAACAAACCAAGCCAAACCAATTTTGGCCTGGTTAATTCTGAATATGGATAAAGCAGCAAATTAGCTTAGCAGTTGTAGTAATGGGGTGATTTATTCATGGGCTTCTTCAAGGAGAATGAGAAGATTGTCTGAGTATAATAACATTTTATTTGCAGTTTCACCTATTTTTATCCTTTTAATGCCTTGATTCTGTCTGATGGCAACTGCCAATGACTCAACTGCCAACATGAACAACAGAGGAGAATGTGAGCATCCTCGTCATGTACCACAAGCCAGTGGGAACGGATCAGAGTTATTTGTAAGTACCTGTGCATTAAGTGAGGAATACATGGCTTGTAATGCAGCCAGAAAGCTTTTTCCTATGCTCATTTGTGTTAAGACTGCATATAGGTACCCCTACTCCACTGAATCAAAAGCCTTTTCCATGTCAATGGCAATGGCTGTGGTTGGAGTGGGATAAAGTGAGCAAGATGCATGAGGTTAATACATAGAAACATAGAAACATAGACTTTGATGGCAGATAAGGACGGCTTGGCCCACCTAGTCTGCCCATTTCCCTACCTAGAGGATAAGCTGCAGATCCTATTTAACCAACAGCCTATTTCATCCTACCCCCCACAAAAATTGCCTTATGTGTGTCCCATGTATTCTTGAACTCTCCCACAGTTTTAGACCCCACAACCTCCTCAGAAAGGCTGTTCCATGTGTCCACCACCCTCTCTGTGAAAAAATACTTCCTCACATTGCCCCTGAGCCATCCCCCCTCTACCTTCAAATTGTGTCTCCTTGTTCTTGCACATCTCTTTTTCTGAAAGATGCTACCCTCTTGGACTTTGTTGATTCCACTGAGGTACTTAAACATTTCTATCATGTCCCCCCTCTCCCTCCTTTCCAAAAGTGTATACATATTAAGCTCCTTTAGCCTCTCTCTTCATATGGCTTCTCTTGCAGACCCTGCACCATTTTAGTTGCCCTTCTCCGAACTGCCTCCATCCTGTCTATGTCCTTGCGGAGGTGGGGTCTCCAGAACTGGACCCAGTACTCCAGATGGGGTTTCACCAACTGTCTGTACAGGGGGATAACAACTTCCCATTTTCTGCTGGTGATGCCTCTCCCTATACATCCCAATATCTCCCCGGCTCTGCCTACCACCTTCTCATATTGCTTGCCAAACTTAAGGTCATCCGATATGATTACCCCCAGGTTTCTTTCCATTTTTGTTGTTGTTACTACCTCCCCCCCCCATTGTGTAATCTTTCCTGGGATTTTGTTTCCCAGGTGCATTACTTTGCACTTCTTTGCATTGAATCCAAGCTGCCATACTTCTGACCATTCCTCCAACCTTGCCAAGTCCCTTCTCATCCTTTCCACGCCTCCTTGAGTATCAACCCTGTTGCAGATCTTTGTGTCATCTGCAAGAGGCATATTTTTCCTTCCAGTCCCTCTACAATGTCACTTATAAAGACATTAAAAAGGACTGGACCCAGTACTGAACCCTGCGGTACCCCACTAGTAACCCCTCTTTCTTCAGAGTGTACTCCATTTATAATTACCTTCTGTGTCCCGTTGTTCAGCCAATGTTTTACCCAGGCTACCATGCTGGGACCCACTCCAAGGCTGGTTAATATGACTACTAATCTTTTGTGTGGGACTGTGTCAAATGCCTTGCTAGAGTCTAGGTAGACCATGTCCACAGCCCCTTCCTGGTCTACTACTTCGGTCACCCAGTCAAAGAAATCAATTAGATTCATCTGACATGACCTTCCCGCTGTGAACCCATGCTGCCTTGGGTCCTGTGCCCCACTGGCCTCTAGGTACTCAACAGTTCTTTCCTTCAGAAGTGATTCCATCATTTTCCCTACCACAGTGGTCAAACTGACAGGTCTGTAGTTTCCTGCCTCTGTTTTGGTCCCACTCTTGTGAAAGGGAATCAAATCAGCCTTCTTCCAGTCCTCAGGTACCACACCATCCTCCCATGATTTGTTATAAAGGGTAGTCAGTGGTGTCACTAGTTCTCTGTTTATTTTTTTTAGAATTCCTGGGTGAATTCCATCTGGCCCCATTGCTTTGTCCAACTTCAGTTTTAGGAGTTCTTTCAGAACCCTTTCTTCTGTGAAAGCATTGGGATCGACCCCCCTCTCCAGAGTGCTTCTGTTTATTGGACTAGGCACGTCCCTCACTTCCTCTTTTGTGAATACTGAACAGAAGTATTCATGCAGTATCCCTACTTTTTCACTGTCACTCTCTGCGCACCCACTATCCATTCGATTCAGCCTCACTATCCCTTCCTTTGTCTTTCTATGCTCCCTGATATACCTATAAAAGATTTTATCTCCCTTCTTAACTGAGTTGGCTATCTTTTCCTCAGTTTGTGCCTTTGCTGTTCTGACTACCCTCCCTGCTTCCTTCTGCCTTAACTGGTACAGTTCTCTGTCCTGCTCCTTCTGTGTTTCCTTATACTTCCTAAATGCTATCTTTTTCTCCCTAACCTTCACCGCCACTTCTTTTGAGAACCATAATGGCTTTTTCTTTCATTATGATTTGTTTATTTGCTTCACACAAAGGCTTGTTGCCTCCGTGATGGCAGTTTTGATATTTCCCCATTGTTGCTCCACCCCTTCTTCTAGCCTGTTTGCTAGTGCTTTTCTAGGGCACTCTCCCATCTTGCCAAAGTCAGCCCTCCTGAAGTCCAGAACCCTCACTTTTGTATGGCTTAACTCTGTAGCTGAGTTTATTGTGAACCACACTGTTTGGTGGTCACTTGTTCCCAAATGGCTACCCACTTCTAGATCTGAGATCGTCTCACTGTCCCCATTTGAGAGTACAAGGTCTAAGATTGCTCCCTCACGAGTAGGTTCCAAAACTAGCTGTCTGAGGCATGCCAACTGAAGGGCATCAAGAATGGTCCTGCTTTTGGATGTGGCTGCAGAAAAGGTGCTCCAGTTAACATCTGGCATATTAAGGTCCCTCATCAACAGTATCTCCCCTTTCTCTGCCTTCCTAAGTATGCCTTCTATCATATCCTTGTCCATTCCTCTCCCCTGACCTGGGGGTCTGTACACAACCACTGTACAGATTGTGGTACCATTTCCAGTCTCCAAGGTGACCCACAGTGCCTCCTCTCCTCCCTGCTTACTCTTTTGTTCAGTTGCTTTTATCCCTTCCCTTACATAGAGAGCTACTCCCCCCTTCTGCCCTCCCTGTCTCTCCTGTAGGTTGTGTATCCTGGTATGTTAACATCCCATTCATGGTTCTCTGTGTACCATGTTTGTGTGACTGCTACAATATCCAGGTATCCCTCTTCCATCAAGGCCACCAGTTCAGGGAGCTTGTTGACCAGACTACGGGTGTTGGTACTCATTACCCTCCATTTCTTGATGGCCTTACCCCTTTTTGCCCCATCCCTGTCCTTACTGTGTTTGTCACTTTCTCCATTTACCTCTGTGCTTCTCCCTATCGACATCTCTATGTTGGTGTCTACCTCACTTAGTACCCTGATTTTTTTTTGGGGGGGTTAGGATTTCCCCTGCTCCTTTCTAGTGCCTCCCCATTGGCTAGTTTAAATGCTTGCCAATGAAGTATTTAAACTTATCACCTAGGATCCTGGTTCAATATATACCCAGTAGAGAAGTTTTAATTATACCAGTAGCTCCTTCATCCTGGTGTTCTGTCTGTTTTCTGGCAGAAGCTATCTAGGGCAGTGCTTAAATCTGGTTTTAGCCTGGCTTCTTCTAGTTAAGCCACTCCCCCTACTTTGCAAATCTTTCTACACTTAGTTAATTTCACAGATGACAATTCGCTTCTGACACCTGTGACAAGCACCTAGATAAGTACACAGATAGCACAGATAACAGATAACAGATAACAATTTACTTCAACTATCTCTGACAAACACACTAACTTTTTTTTTTACCCTAAATTGAAGGTCCCAGTACAGGATTTCTAGTTCTTAGTCCCAGTAGAGAAGTTTTAGTTATACCAGTAGCTCCTTCCTCCTGGTGTTCTGTCTGTTCTCTGGCAGAGGCTATCTAGGGCAGTGCTTAAATCTGGTTTTAACCTGGCTCCTTCTAGCTAAGCCACTCCCCCTACTTTGCAAATCTTTCTACACTTAGTTAATTTCACAGATGACAATTCCCTTCTGACACCTGTGACAAGCACCTAGATAAGTATACAGATAACACAGATAACAGATAAGAATTTACTTCAACTACGTCTGACAAACACACTAACTCTTTTTTTTTTAACCTAAATTGAAGGTCCCAGTACAAGATTTCTAGTTCTTGGTCCCTTGATAAGTACACAGATAACAGATAACAATTTACTTCAACTACCTCTGACAAACACACTAACACTTTTTTTTACCCTAAATTGAAGGTCCCAGTACAAGATTTCTAGTTCTTAGTCCCAGAAGAGAAGTTTTCGTTATACTAGTAGCTCCTTCCTCCTGGTGTTATGTCTGTTCTCTGGCAGAAGCTATCTAGGGCAGTGCTTAAATCTGGTTTTAACCTGGCTGCTTCTAGCTAAGCCACTCCCTCTACTTTCAAATCTATCTACACTTAGTTAATTTCACAGATAACAATTCCCTTCTGACGCCTGTGACAAACACCTAGATAAGTACACAGATAACAGATAACAATTTACTTCAACTACCTCTGACAAACACACTAATGCTTTTTTTTAACCTAAATTGAAGGTCCCAGTACAAGATTTCTAGTTCTTGGTCCCAGTAGAGAAGTTTTAGTTATACCAGTAGCTCCTTCCTCCTGGTGTTCTGTCTGTTCTCTCTAAAAGTTTGAATGTGGTCAGAGCTCAGTCAACACCCTCTAAAGCTAACTTGTGCAGGGTAGACTGGTTGAGGAAGGAAAGAGTCCAGTCCGCTGGTGAGGATTTTGGCATACATCTTACTTTCTGCCATTATTATGGAGCTAGGGCGATAGCAAGCTTGGGGGAAGGGTCTTTACCAGGCTTGGGGAGGACAATAATTATAGCAGCAGACATGGTGGGTGGGAATACACCAGTGTCTCCTATTCCTGTGTATATACAGTGTAGGATGGAACAGATCAAAGAAGCAAGAATTAGATAGACCACAACAGGGAATCAGTCCCCTCCTGAGGTCTTGGGAAGGTCAATGGCTTTTAGGACTGTTGCTGTTTCTTCTAGGGTAATGGAAGATCCAGGGCTGCTGTTTGGGCCAGGACTACTGTAGTTTGGGAAGGCTGAGATTGGAAAGGAAGGAGGATAAATGTGTGATGCCATGTGATAAGAGCTACTGCATAACAATGAATAGCACGAGGGAGATTACAGATTGACGAAAAGCAAAATGGGGATCGGAACAATAGTGCCTCACAGAAACACTGACTAGTGCTCATACTATCAATAGGGGGACATTTTAAATTACTTTTTATGTGGGGGGGCTGTGCCTGCGCACCCCCCCATGCCCACCGATTATTAAATAATCAGCTCTGAGAGGGGGTTTGACACGGGGCAAAAATATTAAGTCCAGCCCGAGGCATAAATAAAAATCCTATAGCCTGTCCCAAACCTGGAGCCACCACACTCACAAGCAGTGCTTATTCCCTCTACACCATGCTGCTGGCTCAATTCTGATCCCACAATTTCCTGCCTACATATTACACTTCCACAGTCCCTACCTTGCTCATCCCTTGCAATACATTACTATTACTACCCATTGACATTTAGTACAGCTTGTTCAATACGGATTCACCCTAAATGTGTTGCTTTTATTTCCTCACTCATATCGACTCACTCTTATCACAGGTCACCTAAATGTGTTGGGTCAGTGAATGTTACAGAGAAATACAGTTGCTCAAAAAATATTTTCAAAGCTTCATAGATGTCTCTAGGGCAAGTACATTTCATTCCTCATAGGTTATTCAGTGAGGCTACGTGTCTTTCCACCTGTTCTTTTTTCAGGGATTAGGCCAAAATGTTTCCACACTTTTCTTCTCCCTTGCAGTACCAGTGTTTAAGGTGGAGGATGGCAAGTTTGGCTTTGTGTGCTGTCAGTGAATTGTTAGTTTACTGAAACTTTAGGATTTCAGTGTCCAGAGGTGATTTGGCTTTCTTGGGGCATTTTTTAAGTACAACTTCTTTAGAGGTTAGCTGCTGATCCAGGGAGGCAAGCTCTTGTTCTCCAGTTTTCTATAGGTGCTATGTGTGCCTCATTATTCATCCTCTTAGGGTAGCTTCAAAAGCTTCCCATAAGAAGGAGACTGAAGTGTCTCCATTATCATTCTCCCAGAAAAATATTTGTTTGCAGCTGTGAGTCAGACCTTAACTTGAGAGTTATGCAGTAGGAGGGGGTTTAGCCTCCAGCGAGGGGCCTGACGAACTGCTTGGCCAGTTAAAATATCTATTTGGAGAGGGGCTTGGTCAGATATAACAAGTGGGTTAAAATTAGGGATGGGCAGATATCTGATCTGATAACATGATCCGGTCGGATATCTAACCTTTTAGATGAATCTGATCCATTCAAATATTTCTGTTTGTAAGGGTCAGATTAGTGCTTCACATTTAGCACCTGTGAAGCTGGTTGAACCCGGTAATTCACACGTTCCATTAGCCCCACTAAGCTATGCTATCTAGCCCTGAAAAGTCCATCCCCCAGGAACTCACATCTCCTTCACTTCTCATGCAAATATGCACTCACTCTTCAAACAGCTTCTTTTCTCTAGTCTAAACTCCTAGCAGGCACTGCTGGTTTTGATTGGGTGGGTCGCAATCTGGTAACCTGGTTTATTTTACAGTTCTACACTGTAGGTAAACATGTGTTTTATTGTTCTGCTGTGAAATGTTAGTGAAAGATGGGTTTTAGTTAAATTTGAGAGACATTGGTCTAGTCTGTTGAGAAATATAAAAATTCAGGAAACAGAAAAATATCAGGCAGGTCACGATCAGGCAGACATCAGGCAAGGAAGGTAACCTGGGTTATTTTACAGCTTAATACTAACCCAAAAATGCCTGAAAAGTTTTTAAAACCATGGCTAGCGAGGTAGACTGTGCAGCAGTTCTAAAATGAAATGTTACTGTTGAGCAAGTGATTGTGAAAAAATGTAATAAAAGTAGCATTTTAGAGCAAAGAATGGGGGGAGTGGCATTGCTAGCGAGGCTAACTGTGCACTTGTATCTCCTTTCTTAACCGACCCGATAAATACCCGACCTGATCGGATAGTACCCTGTGATTATTCTGATCCGATATCTGACAAATCTTTGCAATCCGCCCACCCCTAGTTAAAAGTGACTGATGTTACCACAGGAGTGAGGTGTGATATAAGCCACATGTCTAGTCTGCTGAACAGAATGTACTGTGCACAGCAAAATGGTATGTATAATCCTAAACTCTTGGGTTATGCAGGTGTCATATGTCAGTGAAGACCCTATCTTACGGCCATAGCTTGACCGCCTGGGATACACAAGTATGTGGTTCCAGTCTACCACGGCTCTTATTCATGGAGGGATCAAGGGTGAGATTAAAGTCCCCTCCAATAAGTAGCATGGTTTGAGGATCAGTAAACTCTGAGATATTCACTGAAAAGTCATGAAAAAACTGTAGTGAGTCTATGTTAGGAGCATATAGGTTCCCAACCATGAAAGGGCCAGGGGAGTGTCAAATAATACTAACATCCATCAGTTCCTCTTTGTCTAGCGAGGATTTAATGAGTGACCAATGTAGACTGTTATGTATCAGGATCAAGACACCCCTTTTCTTGGCATAGGTGGGCAGATGGATTTCCAGGCCTACCTAGCCCTTTTTAAGTTTTTGGGTTTCTAGGGCTCTGAGTTTTGTTTCCTGTAATAGGACTACCTGTGGTTTGAGCCAGCAATGGTGATTTAATGCCTGTTTACATTTGGTGGCGAATTAACAGTAGTCCCCTGACATTCCAGCTGCGGTAATAGAAATCAGCCATTAGACTGGTGTGGATTTAAAGTAGTTCTAATTTGGGAGATAGTAAAGGCGGAAACAGGTATGGTGTGACGTTTCTTAGACATGCAGTGGGTAGTTTCTTAGGCATGTAGTGTGCCTCCAGGTTAGTTATCACCCTCCCACACCCTGCTTTTCCCCAGTTCTTCTTTAAGGTAGATATACATTCTTATACTATGATATAGTCAGAGGACACCAGAAGGAAGGAGTGCAGTGTGACTGGACTTCTCTACTGGGACTAAAGAAGTAGAACTCTTCTACTGGGACCTTTAATTTAGGGTAAAAAAAAAAAATTAATGTGTTTGTCTCAGTTAGCTAAAGTGGTTATCTGAACAGTTATCTAGGTGTAAATCTCAGGTGGCTGAAGGGGCTTGATTGCTGTGCAGTTTAAATTACTTGTAGAAATATCTAGTAAGTAGGGGGAGTGGCTTAGCTAGAAGGAAATTAGATTTAAGTACTGCCTTAGAAAGATTCTATCAGAGGCTTGGCAGAGGACACCGGAAGGAAGGAGTGCTGTGTGACTGGACTTCTCTACTGGGACTAAAGAAGTAGAACTCTTCTTAAAAACTATATTGCCCACCTTCCTTCCCCTTCACTGTCCCACTGAAAGCTAGTTCTACTTTTACAGGCACAAGATTTGACTGACAACAGGAACTTCCTGTTTGGGAGCAGGAAGTGAATGATCACAGAGCCACCAAAAACGCACCATCCTAGAAGGGTAAGAGTAGATCTCTGGCCCCCTCTAGCTGCTGGAGGTCTGCCTCTAGGCAAATAAGGGCTCTCCTGAAAAAAATAGGATCTTCTTGTCTCAGAACAGGACAATCAGGATCTTAAAGGGCACAGAGGCAGTAAGTAAGTAGAAAGAGAAGGGGAAAAAAACCAGAGGAAAGAGTAAGTATTCCAAAAAATAGTGAAGGGGCCAGAAATAAGACATGATGGGAGTGGTTCAGTGCAGTGGATGTGGAGCAGCAGTCTTCCAGGAGGTGTTCTGGAGGATGCAGTGTTGTCCCATCTGCAGGCACCTCTCTGGTCTGAGGGGGAGGTTGCTCATCTCCAGGCTGAGTTGGCCAGGATTTGTGAGACCTCCTCTTCCATCCAGGGACGACCAGGGCCACTGCCTTTGCCTCAGAGGTTGCCAAGAAAGAGGAGCGGTTGGACCACAGTGGGCTCAGGGGGGGTAAGGGTGGTGGAACAGAAGCTCATCCCTCCAGTTGTACATCTCTGCAATTCCTATGCCATTCTGGCAAAGTGTGGTTCCTCTATGGAGGCAATCACAGTGGAGACCAAGGAGGATGCTGGGAACCTCCACAAAGGAGACCCACAGGAGGGTGGCATGGGACCCCACAGGGGAAGGAAACAACTCCTGGTAGGGGACTCCATTGTTAGGAAGGTAGAACTGGGGGAGGAAGGGGAGAGGGAGAGAGGTAAGGTGTCTGCCTGGCACCATGACTTGGGGAGACAGGGAGCGAATCCTCAGGATTGCTGGATCAGCTGCACAGGGGAGGAAGCTGGATGTCATTGTCCACCTAGTGGCAAATGACCTGGCTAAGAAAGGGATCAGAGCAGTGCAGGAAGAATTTGTGGAATTGGGGAAGGGCCTTAGACAAGTAGCACTCACGGTAATCTTCTCGGAGGTGCTGCCTGTCTATGGCATATGAGAGGCTAGGGTGCTTCACACCATGGGATTCAATCAGTGGCTGAAAAACTGGTGCAGAGCTCAGGGATCTGGCTTCATTGGGGACTGGGGATCCACCTGGAGTGATGCAAGCCTATACTGGTATGATGGGCTGCATCTGTCCAGGAGGGGAACCAGGATCCTAGGTGATAGGTTTAAATGCTTCATTGGCAAGTATTTAAACTAGTCAAGGGGGGAGGCACTGGAAAGGAGCAGGGAAATCCTAGCCCCAAAAAAGTCATGGTAGTAAGTGCAGTAAACACCAACATAGAGATGTCGATAGGGAGAAGGGCAGGGGTAAATGGAGAAAGTGACAAAGGCAAGAAGGACAGGGATGGGGCAAAAAGGAGTAAGGCCATCAGGAAATAGAGGATAATGAGTACCAATGCCCGTAGCCTGGGCAACAAGCTCCCTGAACTGGCGGCCTTGATGGAAGAGGGATGCCTGGATATCATTGTAGTCACAGAAACATGGTACACAGAGAACCATGACTGGGATGTTAACATACCAGGGTATGTAACCTACAGGAGAGACAGGGAGGGGAGAAGAGGGGGAGGAGTAGCTCTCTATGTAAAGGAAGGGATAAAAACAACTGAACAAAAGAGTAAACAGGGAGGAGAGGAGGCACTGTGGGTCACCTTGGAGACTGGAAGTGGCACCATAATCCACACAGGGGTTGTATACAGACCCCCAGGTCAGGGGGAGGGAATGGACAAGGATATGATAGAAGACATTCTTAAGATGGCAGAGAAAGGGGAGATACTGTTGATGGGAGACCTGAATATGCCAGATGTTAACTGGAGCACACTTGTTGCAGCCACATCCAAGAACAGGGCCATTCTTGATGCCCTACAGGTGGCATGCCTCAGACAGCTAGTTTCAGAACCCACTCGTGAGGGAGCAATCTTAGATCTCATATTCTCAAATGGGGACAGTGAGACGATCTCAGATCTAGAAGTGGGTTGCCATCTGGGAACAAGTGACCATAAAACAGTGTGGATCATGTTAAACTCAGCTACAGAGTCAAGCCATACAAAAGTGAGGGTACTGGACTTCAGGAGGGCTGACTTTGGCATGATGGGAGAGTGCCTCAGAAAAGCACTAGCAAACAGGCTAGAAGGAGGGGTGAAGCAACAATGGGAAATCATCAAAACTGCCATCACAGAGGCAACAATCCTTTGTGTGAAGCAAATAAACAAATCAAAATGAAAGAAAAAGCCACTATGGTTCTCAAAGGAGGTGGCGGGGAAAGTCAGGAAAAAAAAATAGCTTTCAGGAAGTATAAGGAAACACAGAAGAACCAGGACAGACAGCTGTACCAGTTAAGGCAGAAGGAAGCAGGAAGGGAAGTCAGAATAACAAAGGTCCAAATTGAGGAAAGGATAGCCAACTCGGTTAAGAAGGGGGATAAAACCTTTTATAGGTACATCAGGGAGCATAGAAAGATAAAGGAAGGGATAGTGAGGCTGAATCGAATGAATGGTGGGTGGGCAGAGGGGGATAGTGAAAAAGCAGGGATACTGAACAAATATTTCTGCTCAGTATTCACAAAAGAGGAGGGGGGAAGTGCCTGATCCAATTAACAGAAGCACTTTGGATAGGGGGGTTGATCCCAGTCCTTTCACAGAAGAAAGGGTTCTGAAAGAACTCCTAAAACTGAAGATGGACAAAGCAATGGGGCCTGATGGAATTCACCCCAGAGTTCTAAAAGAATTAAGGGGAGAACTAGTGAAACCACTGACTACCCTTTTTAACAAATCATGGGAGGATGGTGTGCTACCTGAGGACTGGAGGAAGGTGGATGTGATTCCCCTTCACAATAGTGGGACCAAGACAGAGGCAGGAAACTACAAACCTGTCAGTTTGACCACTGTGGTAGGGAAAGTGATGGAATAATTTCTGAAAGAAAGAATTGTTGAGTACCTAGAGGCCAGTGGGGCACGGGACCCAAGGCAGCATTAGTTCACAGCGGGAAGGTCATGTCAGATGAATCTAATTGATTTCTTTGACTGGGTGACCAAAGTAGACCAGGGAGGGGCTGAAGACGTGGCCTACCTAGACTTTAGCAAGGCATTTGACACAGTCCCACACAAAAGATTAATAATCAAATTAACCAGCCAGGGGGTGGGTCCCAGGGTGGTAGCCTGGGTAAAACATTGGCTGGACAACAGGACACAGAAGGTAATTGTAAATGGAGTCCACTCTGAAGAAAGAGGAGTTACTAGTGGGGTACCACAGGGTTCAGTACTGGGTCCAGTCCTTTTTAATGTCTTTATAAGTGACATTGCAGAGGGACTGGAAGGAAAAGTATGCCTCTTTGCAGATGACACAAAGATCTGCAACAGGGTTGATACACAAGGAGGCATGGAAAGGATGAGAAGGGACTTGGCAAGGTTGGAGGAATGGTCAGAAGTATAGCAGCTAGGATTCAGTGCAAAGAAGTGCAAAATAATGCACCTGGGAAACAAAACCCAGGGAAGATTACACAATGGGGGAGGTAGTAACAAAAAACAAAAACGAAAGGGACCTGGGGTAATCATATCAGATGACCTGATGTTAGCAAGCAATGTGGAGAAGGCAGTAGAGAGCTGGAGATACTGGGATGCATGGGAGAGGCATCACCAGTAGAAAACAAGAAGTTGTTATCCCTCCGTACAGACAGTTGGTGAGACCCCATCTGGAGAAGTGGTGGGCAAAGTGGGCTCAATCTGCTCCTCGAAGTGATTACGTGGAGCAAAATGCGGACTTCGGGAGTGCTCCACAATGCGAAGCAGAGTACTTCAGTTATAATGAGGAATGCGGCGCATTGAAAACAGCTATCAAGATTACTCCGCTCCGCTGGTCACTTTTTTATTTTTAAGGGAACATTGGTGGCAGTTCACTTCGCCTCACTTCGCCTTGTTTTTGAGCTCTGAAGGAGGATTTTGCAGTGATTCATCGGAGTTCAGGTCACATGGGCTCTATATTGATCTGCACAGCCTCAGTTTGAGGTAGCATGAGTAGGAAGGAGTAGGAGAAAGTGTGCTCTGATAGCTGTCTGTAGGAATATTTTAAAAGCTGCTCAAAAAACATTTTTGCTTTTTATGGTGGGGATCCAACTGTAGTTCATCGATTGTAGGAACCCTCCTGTGCTCACATTATCAAGCGTCTTTGTTTGTGTGTGGATGTTGACTGTAAATTTACAACATTGAGTATGTGTGGTGAAAGACAGTGAAGTGTGCTGTGTGGGGGAAGGGCGTATCTGTGTGTAGGTAGATTTAAGTTGGAGAACTAGTGATTTCTTTGGTGTTTTGGTAATATTTTTGTTATATAACTGACTGTGTTACTGTACACATGGTAAAATTGTCAGTGATAGTACAAATTTTCTTGCTGCTTGTTGTGTGAAAGTGGTACAGCATTTCACAAGGTCAGGTTGTTTAAATTACAAATTTACATTACGTGGCACTGAGTATACTGAACTTTTGCATTTGCATCGCATTTCTCATTCAGTATTGTACACAAAGTGTTTTGTGTTGTGCGTGCAGTGTTGCGTGCATCAAATATAATACACCTTTTAAAATTTGAGACACATCAGTGTAGTGCAACTCAAGCGCAGCAGTGTGAACCTGCTATCCACTGCAGCTGCCTGATTTTGTACTGCGTATCATGTTCTCTGTTCTTAGTGTTGCTGCTTGTAGTGCCATAAAAATCAGCACTGCCTGTATTCAGTGCCCCTCCCTACGTTGAAAAGGTATTTTTTACCAGACTGGATTGTTTTTGTGACCCCATCAGCACCACTGGTTACTGAAGTTGTTTTAATTCTGTGACAGTGTCACAACACAGTAGTCCCTTATCTGTTGCTGAAGCCACATTTGTTTATTTTGCTTCACATCCAGCTAGTGAGTAGCGACCCCTCCAGTCAGAAAGTGAACATATCAAAATCTGAATCTGGTAAAAATATTTGTGGTTGGTACCCCAAAATGCCTGCAAAGAGACTTGCAAGTAAAGCTTTTTCTGGCCATGGCAATGTTGGCAGTAAGGGGGTCTGTGGGCGTGGTAGTAGTACGCAGACGGAGAAGTGCATTGCTGATGTGAGGAAAAGTATTTCTCCTGCAATGTTTTTTACAGCCCAATCAGTAGCTTCACTGATAATTGGAGGAGATGATGTTTTCCCAGCCGGTGGTGTTACTGTTACTGGTGTTAATGGTGGAGGAGGTAGTATTAGCATTGTTGCGTCAAGTTCTAATTCCGACCAGTGTACCGTATCCTAACATATTGAGTGTGTGAAGCACTGCAAATGAGTGACAGATGATGAATGCGATGATGGTGATGATGATGATGTTGCTGTGGTTGCAACATGCAGTCCACATGTTAGCATCCAAGCAGAAGATGTGGATGTGTGTGACAGTGAGGTTGATGAATATGATGATGACTTAATTGACCCCAGTTGGGAACTGGAGAAAAATAAATTAAAAGTGGCTGTGTCTGAATCTGTTTGCAGGATTCCTCCCCCCCCCATAAAAACTTGTGATTTACTGTTGCCGGTTTTAGTGGATGATGATGATGACCCAGTACTCAATATGATAGGTAGTCGTGGTGGTCAGTTGCAGTCCAGGTGTGCAGTGGCAGAAACATCACATGCCCCCCCACTTCAGTGCTTAAAATAACAGACTTAAATAAGGCACATCATCATGGACATGTTAAAAGCAGAGCATCACAGTTCCTTGTTTGGGATTTTTTTGTTCAAGATGCAAATGATGATTCAGTTGCAATCTGCCAGGGTTGCCATGTGCGTGTGAGTCGAGGTAAAAAGGGGAGCCATCTTGGGACAGGAGGACAGCATACGCATCTTAAGAATAGGCACTTGGCTCTGTGGACCCAGCACAAGTTGGCAGCTAATACCAGACTTGGGTGTTCACCTGTATCACCGGCGGCAACCATAGCCAGCATGTTATCCCCTTCCATGACTGTTAAGCCAAGTAGGAAATTAAACGTGTGCAGTAGTGCAGTAATAAGAGCAGAGGATTACTACAGGCATGATGAGGTGGAGGACCATAATGAGTTTGAAATGTTGTCCAGTGCTGGTGAGAGTAGCAGTTTTTGTGGTGGTTGTGGTGAATGCAGTATGTCTAGTGCAAGTGGTACATCAACCCCGGTTGGCAAATCCGGAAAAATAACATAATTTCTGGGTTTGTCATCATCACCTGTGCAACTGTCTTCATCAAATGTCCACACTCCACCCCCTGCCAATGCCATTCATCACAGAGCACAACCATTTGTGACCAACAACACACCCCGTGTAAAACGTTTAAGTCAGCCCATGTTACAGAGTGTTTTTGCACATAAGCTGAAGTACCCTCCCAATCATACAGTGTCACATGAACTTAATGCTGCTGTAGCAGAAATTCTTGCAATTGATCTTTTGCCCTTCTCCTTTGTGGAGAATTCTGGGTTCTGGCAGTTTGTTGCCTGTGCCTGTCCAAAATGGAAAGTCCCATCCAGGACACACTTTTCTACCCGTGCTGTTCCAGAGTTGTTCCACACTGTCTCAGACCCAGTAAGACATGCCGTTCAACATTCCTCCTCTCCATTCATCCATTTAAGTATGGATATGTGGACAAGCGGCAAAACAGCGGGAAGTTCATATCTGTGCATAACTGCACACTGGGTGCAGGTGCCGGGGGTTGTTTGTGATACTGGTAGTGTGAATAATCAGTGCAGGAAGGTGGATTGTCGCAGTAGCAATCTTCTTGGATTTTGCCTGCATGCAAGAATTGCTATGCACAGTGTGACCTGTTCACACACTGGTGAGAACATGTTGGAGATGGTACTGACTGAAATTGATAGATGGCTAAACCCTCTGTCCCTGAGAGCTGGGTTCATAGCAAGTGACAATGGGTCAAATGGGGTGAAATGCATCACGAATGGTGTTTTTTTTCGTGTTCCATGCATGGCCCACTGTTTAAATCTTGTGGTTTAGGAGTTTCTGCAGCACCCTGACATAAAGGAAATGCTGACCATTGCACGACGTATCTGCTCTCACTTTTCAAGATCTGGAAAAGCCCATGACCGACTGCGGCAGTTGCAGATACAAAACAGCCTGCCTCAGCACCGCTTGAAGCTGGAAGTTGTCACCCAATGGAACTCCACGTTATACATGGCAGAGAGGTTGTATGAACAATACAAAGCCATCACAGAATATCTTGTTATGCACACTAGCCGTGACAGTTCTGGGGCCTCCACGTCTATGATGACTGAACAGTGGCACCTCATGGACTCTGTAATAACAATTTTGTGGCCTTTTGAACATGCCACACAGGCAGTGAGTGGTGAGTCTGCCTCCATTAGCCAATCAATTCCACTGCTGCAGGTGCTGAGGCAGACATTGGTGAATGTACAGCATAGTCTTGATGTTGCCAGAGATAGTGGTAGCAGTATGTTGCTGCAACACATGCTGACAGTATTCGACCAGAATCATCACATTGTGAGCATTCAGTGTAGTGACAACTTTGCCATGGCAACAATGCTGGACCCATGATACAAACGTGGAATTGTATCAGTACTGGAGGGAGGGCCTGAACAGGTAAAAAATATCAGTAGTCAACTGGTTCACTTGGTTCATGGGGCACAGAAGTCCCGTGAGAAGGTTTGCAAACCTCAGCAGCATAATCCAGCTGAAGGTGTAGCTGGAGGACCAGCAAGCATATCATGCAAGGGTAAGGGGACTGTAGTTGCTGGTGGTCTGTCATCCAAAGTCGCTGGCGTCAACCCGCTTTAGGAGGCTTTGTCCCAAGTGGGTATTTGTGACATCAATGATTCTGGTGAACAGGCTGATGCATCAACAATCGGACTTAGTGAGGCACAGAGAATGGTTGAGTCATATTTGTCTGAAAACAGGCATCTGAAAATAAGTGAAGATCCTCTTTTGTACTGGAGTGGAAAGGTCAGTGAATGGCCAGAGCTGACTGCAGTGGCACTGAAGTACCTCACATGCCCACCCTCCAGTGTAAGTGTTAAGAGGGTATTCAGCTTAGCAGGTGCAATAGTCAGGGATCGTCAGACAAACCTGTCTCCTGCAAATGTTAGTTTGCTTACATTCATTAAATGAATGAGAGGCACATACCAGCACAGACTGCAACCTCGGTATTCGTACCCCGGCCTAGTCATGGTGGTCTTGCTGATGTGGAAATGGAGCATCCTGGTGGCACTGGCAGTGGCTGCCTGAAACAGCCCACCACTGATGTAGATGATGACACAATGGAGAAAGAATTTCCCAGTGGTCAGACTTCAGACATCGATGACTGTGAGGGCAGTTTTCTTTATGAGGAGGATAATGATGTGGTTAATGTTGGCAGGTTTTAACTGCAGCATTTAAAAGGCGGTGTGCGCCCCCACCCTGGACCACCACCACCGGGACTGATGTTATCCAAATCTGCTGCCACCATGAGTCTGTCTGCCCACCCCAGACCACCACCACTGGGACTGATGTTATCCAATTCTGCTGCCACCATGAGGCTGTCTCCCCACCCCAGACCACCACCACTGGGACTGATGTTATCCAAGTCTGCTGCCACCATGGGTCTGTCTGCCTCCCATGGACCACCACCACCACCACCAGGACTGATGTTATCCAAGTCTGCTGCCACCATGAGTCTGTCTGCCCACCACAGACCACCACCACCAGGACTGATGTTATCCAAGTCTGCTGCCACCATGAGGCTGTCTCCCACCCCAGACCACCACCACCAGGACTGATGTTATCCAAGTCTGCTGCCACCATGAGTCTGTCTGGCCACCCCAGACCACCGCCACTGGGACTGATGTTATCCAAGTCTGCTGCCACCATGAGTCTGTCTGCCCACCCCAGACCACCACCACCACCGGGACTTATGTTATCCAAGTCTGCTGCTACCATAGGTCTGTCTGCCCACCACAGACCACCACCACCAGGACTGATGTTATCCAAGTCTGCTGCCACCATGAGTCTGTCTGCCCACCCCAGACCACCACCACCAGGACTGATATTATCCAAGTCTGCTGCCACCATGAGGCTGTCTGGCCACCCCAGACCACCGCCACTGGGACTGATGTTATCCAAGTCTGCTGCCACCATGAGTCTGTCTGCCCACCCCAGACCACCACCACCGGGACTTATGTTATCCAAGTCTGCTGCCACCATAGGTCTGTCTGCCCACCACAGACCACCAGTCTACCAGTGCACCACCACCAGCTTCTTAATATTTAAACCATACAGTGAGTATGTGCACTCATATTTGTTATGCTGCCTCACTTCCTTAAGTTGTCTGCTTTGTTTTCTGTAGCTTTTCCGAGCCGCAGTGGCAAAACACATACAGTACACTTCTTTTGTTCCTTTTACAGGAGAACAAAAACAGGCTCCATCGCTAATATTACTTGTTGGGAAAGATGCTGTAGCTATACCGTACAGAGAGGAAGCGATGTAATGTCCATGTGAAATCCATTCTGGTAAGTATGAAGATTTTATTTCATCCATTTCATTGCTTTGTAAAGACTGCTGCAAATATTGCAAACAACAGGTTGTCTTAATAGTTGACAAGATGTGCCTCTGAAATGTAACTTAGTTGACAATAGGGATTGAGATTTGAGAACCAGGGAGGGACACATAACAATGAAGCTGTAACTTTTAAGAAGCCATTCATTTCTTTTTTTAGGAAAATTCGTGATACTTTGTTGCTCTGTCAAAGTGGCCTTATCCAAAAAAGTTTGTCAACATGATCAGGCACACCGCTCCCCGACCCGAGCTTGGGCACACATGCAACACGCAGAAGTCGTTTCATTCTATGACCATGACCATCATTAAGAACTGGACTCCAGAAGGATGCTGATGAAATCTGTGAAGAAATAAAAAATAAGAAACCATTACAGACAAAACTGAAAATATGATTCCCCCCCAAAAAATAAAAGAAATACTTACCTCCATGTGCTTGAGAGTTATCCATTTCCATTTAAGTGCACAAAATTCTCATTGAGCACTGGACGGTGCACAGCAACAGTTAGGAGACAGAGTCACCTGTGTGTGATGCAGAACAATCGCATGAGTACATGTCCATGTCAAGTTCAACCCCCCTCATCATCACCTACAAAATACACAACCATATATCTATATATATGTATATCTACTCACCAAGGCTACTATTACTGTATATCCAAAGCGCACCTTTCAATCCAGTTGAGATGATCACGTTTCACTTTTGTGCACACATGGAGGATGCATTTCTGGGCCTGCAGAAAAAATCTGGGGACTCTGTGCCACTTTTGTGCACATGACTGAGTGCACCATTAATTCTGAGGGATTTTGCATGTGCTGAAACACTCTCATTTCACTGTGTTACCACTTGTCCATTTTCTGGACACAAGACAGATAGATGCATTTTGCGGATGCAGAAAAATGAGGCACCAAAACAGCGCACACATACAAAACACACAGACACTTAATAGAAAGAAGGGGCCCCAGAATACAAAGTGTAACGCATACTGAAGACAACAAAAAAAGGGCATAATTACATACAGAGGTCAGGGATGGTGGAGGAATACATTTTATGACACAGCAAAGAAGGTGGGGGGGGGGAACATGGTGTGAGGAAACAAAACTAATGTGGGATCCTATGGTGATCCAGCAGCAGTTCCATCATGGACATAATTTGAGGCTGATGTCCCTCTATTTCATCCAGCCGCTGCTCCACAGCACTCATCCTCTCGCTGTTCTCCTCAACAGCACTCCAGAGAACTGCCAAGTCAGTCAGTGTTACACGCACTTCTCTGGTGTCCACTGCTTCAACAGGATGACCTGCTGGTGGTGGTGGGGGGGGTGCTGGTGGAGCAACAGGTGCTGCTGTGGCCCTCCTCTTCTTAGGGATGCTGCTATGTACAGTGGCACCCTCTGCCACGGAACGGCCAGCAGGTGCAGACATGGTCCGTTCTGTGGCAGCCTGCCACTCCAACTGGTGGTGATTAAGCATAAGGGTGCGCTGGCCCCCAGTCCCCAGGTGACTCCCCTGGGGGCTACGGTGCACCTCCACCGCACATAGGCGACACTTCACCACACTGCTGTCCCCCCCCAACGCAGTCAAAAAACTGCCAAACAATGGCAGTGCGGGGAGGACCAGGCACAGGCAGGGGAGGATCAGATGAACTGGTAGTAGGCTGCTCACACTGCTCAACAGTACTGATGGGTTCCACACCTGGGCCTGGCGGAACAGGCACATCCTGCTCCAAAGGACCTTGTGCTGGACTTGGTTGTGGTGGTGACGGTCGAACTGCCTCAGAGTCAGGAGGCGGTGCTGGTCCTGCTTCCGGAGGTTGGACACTCACAAGTTTAGAGCGGTCCAACACAAATGGGCACCCACATCCCCCACTCATGCACACGGTATGATGATGCGTACTACCACGTTCTCCCAGAGCTTCCCCCGCCCCAGACATTCTCTCACCCTGCTCCATCTCACAACACAAGCACATCACACACACAATCACACACACACACACATAGACAAACAACTAAGTAAGTATGTAAGAAAAATAAAATTTACAGAAAGAACAAATTAAGTAAAAAACAATACAGAAAAGACAAAAAAAATGTAGCTTTTAAAAAAGCTGTTGGGTTAACTATCAAATTTTAACTCTCCTCCTCTGCAATCAAAACACTCCTCTCTCTAGTACACACTCCTCTCTCTCAGTCTGCACAGGAGAAAGTGAAACTGTCTGTGTGACTCACTTCCTTCCTGCCTGGCTAGAGAGTATGTGACTTACAGTAATGTAAGCCATGTGATGTGTGGGGGGGCTGCCAAGTCTGAAACACCAAGTGGATCACTTAGAATCATAATGACGAACACGAAGTCCATTGAAATCAATGACTTTGCCTTACTTCGCATTGTCATTCAGCCCAACGCGAAGTGGTAATGACAAGGATAAGTGAGCACTTTGCATTGCCTACTCTGCGTGCACTTCGCCAGCAGATTTTAAATTCGCTGCATTTCTAATCTGGAGTACTGCCTCCAGTTCTGGAGACCCCATCTCTGCAAGGACATAGGATAGAGGCAGTCCAGAGGAGGGCAACTAGAATGGTGCAGGGTCTGCAAGAGAAACCATACGAGGAAAGACTAAATGAGTTTAATATGTATACCTTGAGGAAAGGAGGGAGAGGGGGGACATGATAGAAATGTTTAAGTACCTCAGTGGAATCAACAAAGTCCAAGAGGGTAACATCTTTCAGAAAAAGAGACATGCAAGAACAAGGGGACACAATTTAAAGATAGGGAGGTGGTTCGGGGCAATGTGAGGAAGTATTTTTTCACAGAGAGGTAGTGGATGCATGGAACAGCCTTCCTGAGGAGGTTGTGGGGTCTAAAACAGTGGGGGAATTCAAGAATGCATGGGACAGACATAAGACAATTCTTGTGGGGGTAGAAAGAAGTAGGCTGTTGGTTAACTAGGATCTGCAGCTTATCCTGTAGGTAGGGAAATGGGCAGACTAGGTGGGCCAAGCAGTCCTTATCTGCCATCAAAGTCTATGTTTCTAAGATGTTGAAGTTGCAGCAGGTAAAAACTCGTAACAGTATAACATATTAAAATGTTAAAGAACCAAAAATAAAGCAATGGTGAGTAGTAATAAACAATACACAACAACTGAAGCATTTGATGGATGTGGAGATATGAGTCAGATGTTACAAAATACCCTAAGCTGTCTCTGCAAATACTGGGGTGGGCAGTATATGTCTGAGATCTGATTTCAAGGGTATGCAAATGAAAGAAGGGATAAGTACAGACAGATTTAAGACCCAGGGTTTGTAATTCCTTATTCCCCCATCTCTAGATTTAACTGACAAGAAGGTTATAGGTTAGGTAGCCTTCCTGTCTGTTGTAAAGGAAGGCTGGCATTCTTTTCCCAGTCTAAGTTGTATTGCTCATATTGTTGTCTTAGTGTAGTGAGGTCATGTTCTGGATGGGTATGGGACCTTCACTGTAAGTTAGATTTGCTCATGAGTGCATATGAACCCTTCACTTGCATGGCTAGGTGAGGTAGTAGAGTAGAATATAGGGGGATAGGACAAGATATTTCGTGGGGTAAGGAATAGGGTAGAGGCTAAATGTACAATGCTCTCTCTCTCTCTCTCTCTCTCTCTGTCTCTCTTGGGTACACTGCTCTTAAGCTGTTCTGGGTTGTCCCTATCCTAGAGACAGACATAGCCCAGTCCTATTGGGCTTTAGGTGGGTAGGGGAAAAATAGATAACAAACAGCTCCAACAGCATCTTGAACAGTTTGTATCAGCTTAGCATAGTAAGCTGAGGCGAGCCTTCACCCTGTAACATATACTATGTATGAGTTAACCCCATATACCTAAGTGAGACAGCAATGAAGTAGGCTTACCACTGGTATTGATTTATGGGTAACTGATCTGCTGCTTGCCCCTCTTCATTAGTTAGGATTGGGTGCAGGTGAGGGGGTCTGTGAGTTACCAGTGTCTGGATCTAGAAAGTAGTGATTGTCTCACCTTCTTATGTTTACATATGGTAGCTGGAAATGCAGTATTAGGGAGGCTGAGCCAGGTTATAATGTTGAGAGGGGAGCACACAGCCTTGGGAGGAGGTAAAGAGAAGCAAAAGAGGGGGTAGAGGGGGTCATGAGGAAAGATAGAAGGTGGAGCAGGGAAGCCATGAGGGAAAGCAGCAATGATATGGGGATGAGATAAGGTTTACCAAGCCAGAAGTCATAGGGAATACAAATGAGCCTTGCATTGTTGCAGTGTGATTATAGCATAGCTATTGCTGAGGTCCATGCAGGAGGAAATCTATGTATGAAATTGATGATTTTATTTGTAATCATTCACGAGGTCAGCAAGGGGAATAATGCATGTCCTTGCATTTCCATTTATCAGGCAGAGAGGTATTTTGATTAACCAATGGGCTCAATGGTTGGTCTGGCATCCCATATGGAGTGCCATGTTTCTCTATTTTAAGAGGGGAAAGCCTCCATACAAATATTTATAGATGCCACTACACCCAATTGCTGCAGGACCTCATTAATTAGAATATTTATGCCCATTCCAATCCAGCTGGGGGACCTATCAGGTCTAGGATGGTGTGAGTATGACAGCTGCATATGGGTTGGGAGTGTGAAAATCAGCCTCATGACAGTAAAGATGGGTGTGAATCTAATTGTCAGTTGGGCTGTGGCATATGGCCTGCAAGCTCTGGGTGGGAGAGGAGTTTCTCACTCACCAACTTTAGAAAGAGGCTTTAGATGGGCACAGTGAGGCTAGCATGAAACTATGCCATAGCACCTGAACCCCTAGAGATAACCAGAGAAAGTATAATCACTTCCTATCTGCAGCCCAATTCCCACCTCCCATGTTTCCCTTCCCACCATTTGCATAACAAAACACAGTGACACAGTGTCAGTAATGTGAGAAACAAACACCTTTGTCCATTAATGTGAACAGCTTTAGCAAAATGATCCTCAAGAGCTCAGATCTATGCCAACAATTTGCAAGACATGCTGGGGGGGGGGGGGGCTAAGCATTCCAAAGTCCAGGGCTTGCTTCTGCTAGTGGTGGTAGAAAAGACTTGCAGGGAGCTTTCTGTGTGGCACTGTGATAGGTTCTTGGAGCAAGTGCCCAAAGTTAGTGTACAGCAGTAATAAAGTCAGTTCATTCTCTGCACTCCAAGAGGTTGAAAGACTGGAAATGCAATTGGAGTGCACTCTTACCTGAAAGGACAATGTACAATTACCCATTTAAAAGTTGTTAGATATGTAAAGAGTCTCTCTTTTGAGGTCGATGTTCTGTCTGCATCCTGCTGGGCTGATGGGGGAAGAGCTTAGTAACTTTTGCTTGGTGGCTGTTGACTGTGGTAACAGAGGCTCTGCTTGTGGTGTACTTACAACTGCCAGCCAGGATTGAATCAGAAGGGTGGTGAAGGGTCAAGGAGGTGGGTTTTCATTCAACATGGTTGAAAGCTGCTGGAGGGGTTCTGATTCTTTGTCGAGGAGGGCCTTGGGGGTAAGTGATAGTAACAGAGCAAAGTGGTTGAAAGCCAGTATCTCGGAGGGACGTTCATATCCTTCATCTGAGGTCTCACTACAGTTATGGCTCCTAGAGATGGCACAATGTTGGTTGCTGTCTATCTTCTGTCACCTCCAATTTTGATTCCTGTGTTTGGTCTTCACAGGTGACATCCAGGCCTCTTCTGTGGCTTATGAATCTGAGGGACCTGGAGATTTAACGGTGGATAACTCTGGCTGAGCATCCATATGAACTGGAATGACTCTTCACTTTCTCAGGAATGATCACAAGGATTCCCTCTCTGTAGGGACCTGGGCCAGTGCCAGCCTATGTATTCCATGGCTGCCTCTTGGGTGCCGAAGGTAGCTGGGACCCCATTGTTAGACAGAGAAGAGCCAGATACTGCAATGTAAATGATATTCCAGCTCCATGCAGGGCTTGATGTGCTAGGGTAAAAGCTCTCCTGCATATAGTTAGATCTTTAGAGCAGTCCTGGAATACCATTATGTGATGTCCTTGCCATTGCCTGGAAACCAAGTTCGCTCGATTGTCTGAGAATATTTTCTTTAACTTCAAAGCTCAAGAATCAAGCAATATGGGTTGGGGATGTTCTCCTTGTTTGTTAAAGTCCATAAATAAAAAAAACTTTGTCTTTCGTTGACATCGGAACTTAAATCTGCATTGTTAGAGAGGGACAAGTTATGGGAAAAAACATGCAAGACTCAGACCCCTTCAGACTGGAGCCAGTTTAAAAGGGCAAGGAACTTATGCACAAAAATGATCAGAGATGCAAAAGCAGCCTATTTATATCTGAATTTGACGCTGCCTCCAAGAATCCATCTAAATTCTGGGAAACATTCAAAGATCTGTCCAGACACATGCCTGGAAACTCTCTGCCGGACAAGGTCATCTCTGGCACTAATATTATTAGTGATAGACTGCAAGTATTGGATTCCTTCAACAATCATTTCGAGACCGCAGGCCTAGCATTTGACAACTCACCTACAAAATTGCTACACCAACAGATTAGCGCCCAAGAAATGGAATCCCGTGTCATTGATCCAAGATTCTTCCTGAATCCTACCTGCCACAAAGAGGTTGAAGACTTGTTGCTGAAGCTGGATACAAAAAAAGTGCTGGCGCCGACTCTCTTGGCCCTTATTTTCTAAAAGTGGCACAGCATGTGTTAGCCATGCCTGTAACTCACCTATTTAACTTATCCCTGTCCCAAGGGGTTATCCTGTCCACCTGGAAAATGGCGCATGTCATTCCTCTGTTTAAGTCAGGGGACCCTGGTGATCTAAACAACTACAGACCAATTTAAAATTCTTACAGTCCTCTCAAAACTACTGGAAAAATTGTAAGCAATCAGCTGAGACTATACTTAGAATCTACGAATCTCCTAAATCCAGTCCAATCAGGCTTCAGAGTGAAACATAGTACTAATACAGCTCTCGTAAAGGTGACAAACGATTGACAAAGAGAACTGGACAACAGCAACTAGGTTTGTGATGTCCTCTTAGATTTAAGTAAGGCCTTCGACACTGTTGACCAGAGTCTGCTACTCTCTTCTCTGCAAGCAATAAGGTTGGATTCACTGTCCTTGCGGTGGTTTAATAACTACCTCTCTGACAGCCTCCAGCAAGTTAAGGCTGAAGGTGAATTCTCAACCCTTAAACCTCTCTTGAGAGGTGTCCCTCAGGGATCTATATTAGGTCCTATATTGTTTGCCATCTACATCAACAGCATCGATGGCTGTACAACCAGGGCCAGCATTCATCTGTTCACAGATGATGCAGTACTTTACCTAAGCCATTCCGACCTGCAAGCCGAATTCAACTTGTTACAAAACCAGCTCCTAAGCAAAATGCTTTTACTCAATACTAAGAAACCCAAAGTGATGCATCTCTCTCATCTGGTACTTACAGCAAATCCAGCGTACGCAGGTTTAGTACCGCAAATTTCTACAATTCTCAGAGAAAAATTGGAATTCATTGCATAATTAAAATACCTGGGAGTGTGGCTGGATCATAGGCTTTCCTTTACAGATCATATAGAGGATCTTCTAAAAAAACTACGACAAAGATTGGGCCTCTACTTTAGGATCAGACACTTTATAACAAGAGATGCTAAACTACGTCTGGTCCAAACAATGTTCCTCTCTCTGATAGACTACATGGATTTCCTGTACAGTCATTATCCTGCCTCCTACCTCACAAAATTGGACATGCTATACCACAGAACTCTGAGATTCATCACAGGTCTCCCCTTTTCTATTCACCACTGCTCCCTATATGCAGCCATGGGCTGGACTTCCCTCCAGTATAGACGGAATAGAAATGCTGCAATATGGACCCTCAGAACAATTTAAAAAAAACTTCCACAATACATTGCTGACTGCCTCTCCTTAAATCAGAATAGGCAAATATGCCCTGAGAAGCCTCACATCCATCTCATTCATAGTTCCCAAAGTCAAATCTCGCTTTGGTAGAGCGGCAATAAGCACTGTGCTGCCCTTTCTATGGAACAGACTTCAGAAAACATTGAAGTTGAGTGCTCCTGTCAGTGTCACTACCTTCAACATCCTTAACACTCATCTCATTAAGGAGCCTTGCAACTGTTTTCCATGATCCCAGCCTTGTATTTGCCAGCTACATCATCTTTTGCCTTCTCCACGATGCAGGGTTCCTTTTATCCTACTGTCTTCTAACCCACAGTCTTTGGTAAACTCATTCATCATGTGAATCGCATTCCTATCTTCTGCCTTGACTCCTGCCTTCATGGCCCCTTGCCATCCAGCTGTCCTTACTCCTACCTCTCAAAGTCCCTTAGTTTCCCTCCCTCTGTAGTCCTTCTTCTGCAATCCTGTCCTTATCCCAGCACCTCTACCACCCTTTTACTTCCTTACCATGATCCCCTAAAAGAGACCACTGGGACCATAACATTATACACTTAATCTGGGTTGCTCCCCTTCCCTCCCCTCTGGTTCTTCCCTTCCGTGCTCGCTGATGTACTTTTTTGGCAGTTTTTTATAAAATGGTTCCTCCAGATTAAGCTCCAGTGCTATAACTGCACACGGGGACTGCAACTTATATATTGTTCTCCTGCAATATGTTCTCTAGTGTATGGCTCATCACCTATCGTATTGCAACTTGTATATGGTTCTCCTGTAACATGTTCTCCTGTGTATGGCCTTCATGTATTGCATCATTTTCCTGTGTATTATTATTATTGCTTGTGTGTGTGTGTGTGTGTGTGTGTGTGTGTCTATAGATAGATAGATAGATATATCTATATATAGACATATATAATGTTTCCCTTGTTGTACCTGACCTTGTTATACCCAGGTCCATCTTGCAAATGAGCCTTGCTCAATGATGTCCACCTGGATAAAAAAAGATTTTGATTGATTGATTGATTGAATTAGGAGGAGAGCCAAAGAACAGTGGGCCCTTATATTTTGAAACCTGTGTCTCTCAGGAGCTTTAAAATTTAAGGGAGGATATGCTGCAAAAAAGTAATGATGTTCCCCAATTTGACCTGTTCAGGGAAGCCAATGAAGTGTTTCATTAGCCCCTGTTTTCCAGGTCTTCGAGCTTGGTTTGCATGCTGATAATTTTTTGTTATTTTATTTTATTTTTTTAATTTTTGCTCTCTGAGTGCAGCCCAAAGTTCATTGCAGAAGGCTTCTGTATTAGCTAACCTGGTATCGGTGATAGCATTGCTGGAGGGTAATTGTGTTATTTGATCAGTATTATTGGTTGTATGTTGTCGGGTCATGCCTGAAAATGGTCCCTAGGACCAGCATACTAGCCCAGTTAACAAATACATAAATAAATAATATATTTCAGTTCAGCGAGAAGTTGAGAGAACATCAATCAATCAGTCATCTTTATTTAGCTAGGTGGAACACCACTGAGAAAAACTCATTTACAAAGTGGGCCTGGAACAGTAGTAATATACAAAACATACAGCATAGTTGAAACAGAATCAACAAGAAACAGAATACAATAAATACAATACAATACATAGGACCTATTAATATGGCTACTACTAAGAAGAAGGGGGATATTTACAAGTTGGATATGGTGTAAAAAACAATAATAAATTTATGAAAAATAGCTTGGACTATGACTCAAGGATTTTATATAGTGAAGGGTGAATAACAACAAACAGTCTTATAAGGTCTATAACTAAGGGTGATGTTTATTTATTTATTAAGATCTAGGATTACAAAATACCTTTGAGCCAAGGCTCTTTTACAAAGGTTCCACAGCAGGGAAATACAGAAATTGTAAAAAACTAGCATTTCAAGGAGACTAGACATTTCACAGTGTAATACATATTGTAATAGTTATTAGGACCTTAGGTTTGAACAAAAGAGGGAGAAACAGTAAAGCAGCCAGTGGCATTTGTCAGGCTAGATAAGCCAGTAAGTGGTGTTTCCTTAGAGGGGGGGTGAGAGAGGAAGAGTGAAGAGGGGAGAGTAGGCAGTACATTAGGGGGAAAGGATTAAAGAAGGAGGAAGAGAAGGCGGGAGGCAGGGGGAATGGGGAGAAGTGCAAGTTGGGTACATGATTGCAGGGTGTGGCAGTTAAGACTGGTGTGAGGTTTGGGTGCCACAATCAGCTTAGATTGTGGTTCCTTAACTTAGGAGAAGCAATCACAAGAGCTAGAAGTTATGAGATGTTGCTGAAGGCTGGTTTTGAACATTCCAATAGTTACGGCAGAGGAGATAGTGTGGCTGAGGTCATTTACCAAAGTGATGCTTTGTAGGCGAAGGAGCGTTGGCCCAGGCTAGTGCGACAGTGGGAGATTTTCAGGAGCTGCCACTTTGAGCTCCTGGAGCTCCATCGACTGGTGCTTTTAGGCAGTAAGACTAGGATGCCAGGGGGTGCCAGGCCAAGATGACTTTTCTTCATCATAGTACAAGTGAAGTATTTGATGCTGTTCGAAAGTTGGAGTCAACCGGTCTGAGCATACAGGTCACAAGTGTGGGTTAGACGGTAGGCACCAGTAATGAGTCGGCAGGCCTTATTTAAGGCAACTGATATCCACCTGAGGGTTGTCATCATGGCAGAGCTGTAGATGATGAGACCATAGTCGATGACCGAGACCACAGAGCTCTCTACTGATATCTTTGGTACCTCAGAGGTAAGGTGTTGTCTGTGTTTGTAAAGTAGACCAAGACTTTTATTAGCAATTCTGGCAACACTGTCAATGTGGGCCACATATGTGATACATGGATCCAGTAAGATCCTAAGATACTTAAAAGACTGGACCTGATCAAGGGTGTTGCCATTTGCAGTGGAAATAACCAGCTGATGCTGCTTGTACGGGTTTTTGGAACTGTGAAAAAGCATTGATTTAGTTTTCTTGTGATTAAGCACTAGCTTGTGATTTTGGAACCAGGACTCAATGGAGCTGAAGCCATGCTGGAGAGAACATTGCAGAGGTGAGGGATCTTTGTGAGATGAAAAGACTACTGCATCATCAGCATACAATATAGTGGGCTCTGAACAGGACTGTGGTAGTGAGTTCAAAAAGAGGCTGAAAAGGAGTGGTCCCAGGATGGAGCCCTGTGGGACCCCAGTGAGGACGGGCAGGGCATCAGAGAGAGCAGAGGCAATTTTTACTCTTTGGCTCCTGTGACCTAGGTAGCTGTTGAACCATTGTGCAGAGTCAGGTGACAGGCCAGCGGTTAGCAGTTGATCAATAAGGAGCCAATGGTGGACAGTATCAAAGGTCGTGGATAGGTCGACGAAAACAGCGTCAGTGAGCTGTCTATTGTCAAGCGATTTGTGAACTGCTCCAGTGAGCTCAAGGAGGGCAGTGGTGGTGCTGTGTCCTTTCCAGAAACCATGTTGTTTTATAGTTAGGATGTTGTATTTCTCCAGGTGGTCAGTGAGTTGGTCAGCCACAATCTGCTCAAGGGCCTTAGAGAGCGGAGGAAGCATTGAGATAGGGCGACAGTTTGCGTGATTAGTCTTGTCCCCACTTTTGCAAACAGGGGTCACAATCGCAGTTTTCCATATGTCCGGGAATTTACTACTAGTGAGGGAGAGACTGAGAATTTTTGTTAAGGGAAGAAGAAGCTCATTGAAGGTGAGCGATAAGAGCTTAGGGTCCAAGGTATCACCACTAGTTCTGAATTTTGTGATGGCCATAGCAATGTAGCGACATGCATCGTAAGGTCTGACCTCTCTGAAGTAGAAGAGGGGTGGGTGAGATTGTGTATGATGGGGGCTGGGAGAGGAGGTGCATTGATCGAAATAGTCAGGAGGGAGGACTGCGCTGAGGTCAGTAAATGCCATATTAAAGGTGTTAGCAATGACCATAGGGTTGAGAGTAGCAGATCCGTAGACTACAAGCATGGTCGGGGAGGTTTCAAGCTGCTTCCCTGTTATTTCCTTCATATTCTCCCAGAAAGCTCATCTGTTACCCAAGGTGTTAGTGAGCATGTCTTTGTAGCAGGAGTTTTTTGTAAGCCATATGGCTTTAGTGCAGGCATTTTGGGCTTGTTTATAGGATTGAATGTCAGGTTGCTTTCCGGTTATTTTAGCTACTGCCCAGAGATGGTCTCTCCATTTCAACTGTGCAAGGAGACCTGCCATGATCCAGGAGTTGCAGATAGTTTCAGTCTTACACTTTTTAACCAAGGCAACCATGGCATCAGAGTGTAGTATCGGCACTCGTGAGTATCCAGAGCTCACTCTGCAGGAGTGAAGATATTTTCCATATCACACTCCTGCACATCATGTATCCCCTATTTTTATATATAGCAAAAAAGCTCTATTTAATGCATCAGTTAGGGTTGTTCCACAGTGACAAAAGTGAGGAAATTTGATGCTAGGGTTCCCAACCCTTGCACCCCACCCTGCCCCCAACAGGCATCAGGGTATTCATTGGGGCTGTCAGTCCTAACTCTTACCCCATCCCATGTGTAAACAAGCTGAGGTGGTGCAGTATAGGAAAATGGGCTGAGAGTTAGGACCGGTGATCCCAACGCACACCCCGATGCCTGTTAGTGGGTGTGGGGTGCAAGGGGTGGGAACCCTAACTTCAAATGTTCTCGCTTTTGTCACTGTGGAACAACCCTAACTGATGCATTAAACAGAGTTTTTTGCCATGAATGTTCTTTCTTTTTGAGAATGTGTAGTATAACTAGTGAGTGGAATGTGGTGGTGCAAGCGTGAGGCCCTTGGCAATGGTAAATACAACGAAATAGAAATGGTTATGGTAAAAAAGCAAGGAGGAAGCCAAAGGTAACAGTAACAGAAATGGAAGCGGAAATGCAACGCAGTAAGCGGAATCGGCATACACGGTCACAGTACCGCAATTGGAAATGCAGATGCTTAAGGTAACAGCAATGATGATGCCAAAGGAAACAGAAACGCAAACGGAAGTGCGTACGCAAACACAAACCGCAATGCAAACACAAATAGTAACAGCAATGCAAATGCAAAGGGTAAAGCACACGGCAACGTAAATGGAGATGCTATTGCAAACAGTCATGGAAATGCAAGCGGAAACACTAACTGTAACAGTAATGCAAATGTACCCACTTTTTGTCCCCAAAGTGTGCATTCAGAAGCACAGTGAATGCAAATGATGTATGCATAATAATGGCCCTTGGAGCAGAAAATGAACACTTGGAATACAAAATGACTTATATCTCAGGAACCATATGACACAGAAAAAAAATTTAAATTTCATAGTTTTTCTTACTTTCCTGGCTAGTTTTGTACTTAGCTAATTTTTCTGATGAAAAGTCTATATCTAGAAGCCTTTCGAGATATGGGCCCCAAAAGGCACAGCGGATGCTGAAATGTTAGCCTATGGTAAAGATAGTCAACTTCAGAGTGCCGTAAATTTGCAGCCCTCTAATATTTTGTCACCAAATCACCACAAGGCACATCTGTGGGATGTTGGCTTTCTTCCTTCCCAATTTCAGCCCAAATGACTAAACCATTGTTTTGCAGCAGGGTGGCAAAGAATTCCTGTTATTTTGTGCACAGTCTCACAAAGTAGTGCCGTGATTTGGGACACTTTCGAAAAGAAAATCACAAAAGTGTTGCAAATGCGACACTACTTTGTGACACTACAGTTTACAAAAATTTTAAAAACATATTTCTGGGGTGTTTAACCCCCAAAAAGACATGACTAGCATCCTCAGGGCTCGACTAGGTGAACACAAAAAGAATTGTGTCTCTAGAGGGTCCCAAATTTAAATGCCAAACGTTTCTGTGACCAGTAACTGAAAACAAAATGGTGGATTTGCGACACTACTGGGGTCATTTGCGACACTAAAAACTGCATTTGCGACACTGTCGAACCTTTTGTTAACTTTTCCCATTGACTATAATGGGAAAATTGTTTTCTGAATAACTTTTGAACTGTTTAATATTTTTTCATGAGATCTTTGAAAGGCACATTGGGGACACCGGCTGCATGAGCCATGAAGTTTTTGGACCATTCGTGCAAACCGTGCTACCTGTAGGTGTGAGCAAAGAATGCACAAAAAAGCGTAAATATGACTTTCTACAGTGCTATATAGCTCCAAAACTGTATATTTGACTGTTACAAAACTTGGCAGATCCAGAGATCTATGCTACCGCTCTGTGCATGCCAAGTTTCTGGCAAATCCGTCATATGGTGGCAAAGTTATTAAGCTGCAAAATTTCATACTTTAACCTTAAATTGGGTACTCAACCCTAACTATAATGGCACTACCGTGCCACTATAATATACATATATATATATATATATATATATATATATATATATATGTATTCATTGCAAAAAAACTCAGTTAATGCAATGCATCAGTTAGGGTTCATAGCACAGCAACAAAAGTTTGAAATGTGCTGTTAGGGTTCAGTTCTCTAAACCCCCACACACACACACACACACACATATATGCAAGCAAGGGAAGGACCAAGGCAACACAACCAACCAGAGACAACCAGCATCAGGTAAAACACACAGTATGCCATTCACAGATAGTTTATTGGAAATGAGAGTTTGGATAAGCCTACCAACAGCCATTGGATGTTTGCATTTTTTTTTCTGATACGAGTCAGTCCTAATAAGAAACAGTAGTAATAATAAAAATAATTTCCCTTCTTTTTGAGAAAGTGTAATGTAACTCATAACTGGTATGTGCAAGTGGGAGCATGGGTCCTCCAGGCCCTGTGCTCCCTTCACATTGTCCATTTTTTTGTAATGGTATATGTATGTGGGAGCACAGGCCCTCTGGGCCCTGCACTTCCCCTCACATGTAAGTCCAGAGCCATACAGCAGCCCTATAGGGCAAGGAACCTTTGGCCACTAATGTGCCAATATCTCAGCAACCATAGCAGCTACAAAAAAAATAAAGTGTCATTGTAATCATGGCAGTGAGTACTCCACGCAATATGCATCGACTGAATCTGTATCTCACATCATTTATGAGATACAGGCACTGAAAAGCACTGAAAAGGCACACTTGGAACCCTTGTAACATGTTTTTGCCAATATCTCTGTAACCGTAGCAAGTAGGAAATAAAATTCCACTACTGGTATAATTGAATGTTTGCAAAATTGTTTCAGCAGGTTTGTTCACCTACAGGTGAACTAAGCTGCAGGTAACGAAAAATCTGTAGCTCACTTTGTTTTCGAGATATGGGTGCTGAATGATGTCATGGGCGCCGCAGTGTTATCCTATGGGAAATTTCCCAACTTCAGAATGCTGTAACTTTGGTCCCCTTAAATGTTTTGCGACAAAACCACCAAAATGCACATCTGTGGGACCAGGGCTTGCCACCCTGCTAATTTCAGCCCAAAAGGCCCCAACCGTTCAGTTGTAGGGTGATAGCAAAGATTTGCTGTTTTTTTTTAATTCTTTCGCGAATCATGAAAGTTTCGAAAAAAGTAGTACGCAATTTTTGCATTTACAAACATATTTTGGCAGTTTCTTAGATGATTTGCAAAAGTATTTTTTCTCCGATGTTTAAAATGGCATTTCTGGGGTGTTCTACCCCCAAAAAAGATAGGGCTGGCATCTTCAGGACCCAACTAGATAAACCCAACAGTCAGTGTTTACCTAGAGGGTCCCAAATTTAAATGTCAGGCATTTTTCTCACTCACTAACTGAGAACAAGATAGCAGCAGCACAAAAGTAAAAGGGCCATTTGCAAAAGTAAAATTGCAATTGTGAAACTTTCGTGAGACACGTATATTTTTCCCCATTGACTATAATGGGAAATTTGTTTTTTGAGTAACTTTTGAGCAGTTTAATATTTTTACACCAGATCTTTGATAGGCACATCGGCAACTCAGACTGCATCTTCCCTGATGATTTTGGGCCAAACAGACAAATCATGCGAGCTGTGGACATGAGCAAAGAAATGCACAAAAAGTACATTTTTTTGCAGTTTTTGGTGTTCTGTAGCTCCGCAACCGTACATCTGACTATAATGCAACTTGCCAGATCCAGTGATCTATGGCACCAGACTGTGCATGCAAAATGTCAGGCAAGTATTATGGTGGCAAAGTTATCAAGTTGCAAAATTTGAGGTTTAACATTAAAGTGTTTACAAAACCCTAGCTATACTGGCACCACCGCACCAGTATAATATATCTATATATACTTTGCAAGAAGCTTCATTAATGCATTAGTTAGGATGAATACCACAGCGACAAAAGCAGGGGAATGAGGCGTTAGGGTTTCCAACCATAACAGCTCACCCCACAGAGTTTCCACCCCTATCACCCCACCCCATCCCCCCACTCTCCACACACCAACAGGCATTGAGGTGTGCCATTGGGTCATCAGGCCCAACACTCACCCCATCCCACATGTAAACCAGCTTACATGCTACAGTATAGGACAATGGGGTGAGAGTTAGGCCTGATGACTCATGACACACCCAACTCCTGTTGGTGTGTGGAGGGTGGGGGATGAGTTGGGTGTAGGGGTGGGAACCCTGTGGATGGGGCATTAGGGTTGGAAACCCTAATGCCTCATTTCCCTGCTTTTGTTGCTGTGGTATTCACCCTAACTAATGTATTAGCAAAGTTTTTTACAAAGAATTTCCCTTCTTTTTCAGATTGTATAAATGTATCCTCATTTTACTGTGAGAGCACAGGGTTCTTCGACCCTGCACTCCCATCCCTCCATCAAGATAGTACAACAGTATCCATATGTTATAGTGGTTTGAGATAGTACAACACTGTCCATATGTCATGGTAGGAGTGCTACCGTCCCCCATTGAGATAGTACAACAGTATCCATATGTCATGTTGGGAGCACAGGGTATGAGGAGCACTGGATCCTTTGAACCCTGCACTCCCATCCCTCCATCAAGGTAATACAACAGTAACCATAGGTATACCATCTACAAGGCGACCATGATTGAACACTTTCAAAAAGGGAGACTCAATCATGATGCCTGTGTACAGGGCTGTGACCAGATATGGGGGTAGGTGACTACAGCAACGGAATGTCACTGTATATACATACACACGGGGGGGGAGGGACCACGACACATAACGGGAGGAAGGAGAGGGAGGGTATGTGGGGTGTAGTGCAGCACTCAGCTGCTGAGCTGGCCATGTGGCATGGTGGGTAGATGGAAGTCTGGGATTAGGATAGTGCCGGGTTCGATTCTGGGCACAATCATGTTTTTGCATTGGGTTGGGGTGTTTTATTTTTTTTATGTTTTACACCCCTTCAACATGCACCCCCCCAGAATTGAGAATCCTTAAGTGGGGAGGGTGCGGGGGGTGCAGCCCCCCTCATATCATAGAAAACCAGTTGCCGGTTTTCTAGTTGCTGCGAGTGTACATCGCCGTAATTCATTTTTGGCTATCACTATTCTGCGATTGCCATTATGACATAGAACTATATCCATATGTCCATCAAGATATATTGGATAAAGTATAGGTCTCGGTTTGTAACGAGAATTTACACACACCCGAGGGGTTTGATGCTACATAAACTCCGAGAGTGAAGCTCGAGGGGTTTATGAATAGCATCAAACTCCGAGGGTGTGTGTAAATTTGAGCTACACACCAAGACCCATATTTTATTTTATATAATTGCCATGATTTCCTTTTTTCCTCACAGCAAGTATATAAAATAAGAAAGGCGGTCTGCTTTGGTGTGAGCGCGTGCTCTATTGGTCGCTCGCATGAAGTTTTTTTTTTATTACACTTTAGTTGGAGCCAACATTTTGAGGGTATTTCCCTAATTTCTATTACTGTCTGCCTGCCAGCACTTACAGCAGAGTTCATGCTGTGGTCCAGAGAGGAAAAGATGACACAGACAGAAGTTAGAAGAAACAGCTTCAGAGGCTGGGGCACCTGCGCAGTGTGAGGAAAACCGGGTGCTTGTTCACTGTTATAACCGCTCCTTTATAACGGCGAATTACGCCATGGTTTCCCTGTGGGAAAAAGGTTGTCTCGGTTATTATAGTACAATACTGTCCATATATCACAGCAAGATAGCACAACAGTGTGCATCTGTGATGGTGGGAGCACAGGGTTCTTTGGACCCTGTGCTCTCATCCCTCCACAGATGCACATGTATATCTAACTGTGGAAACACAGGGGTCTCGGATATCTGCGCTTCCACACATTAAGTTATGAGCAGGTATAGTGAAATTGCAACAAATAGTCATAACGGTGCCATCTCAAATAATTTTCACCCCAAATGTTCAAAATAACCTTCTTAGCACCTCATCACATGTACCCACTACAACAAACTTTCAAATCCCCATCAAAATGTAATTCCGCGCAACTGTAACACAATTTTTGCACCACAATTGTGGAAAACATTTTCAGTAGGATTTGAAAAATGACATCTGTACTGTTCATGAGGTGGTGTGGAAAATGGCAATGTTAAAAATCTGGAGTGAAAATAGGAAAAATTGGTGATATTACAAGCGTCCGTAGAAACTGCACAATGCACACTTGTAGCGCGGTCATTTTTTGGAATTTTTTCACCACATTTTCAGCATCAACATTATGGGACCTCTCCCCATGAACAGTGCAACTGTAATTTTGTTAATCCATCCCAAAAGTTGATTTCTCACAGCAAACGCACCATTCTGTGCCACAGGTGTGAAAAAACATTCCAGGCAGGATGTGCAAAATGACAGCTGTACTGCTCATAAGGAGGTGTGAAAAAAATGATGAAGTTGAAAATCTGAAGTGAAAATATAAAAAATTGCCAACGTTATGAGTGAGTGTTGAAACTGCGTAATGCACTCATGTAACGCAGTCATTTTTGGGAATTTTTTCACCAGATTTGCAACATAGGCTTTTTTGGAACCCACCTCATGAACAGTGGCACTGACATTTTGTGACTCTGTCTTGAAAGGTGATTCCACACAGTGACCGCAAAATCACCTTTTGGGACCGAGAAATGAAACAACAGTGACTGTGTTCACCAGGTGGTGTCCTAAGAACGCCATGTTAAAATTTTGGTGCAAAAATTCCTAAAATTGACAGAGATATCAACATAAGTTGAAACCCCCCCATTGACTCCCATTATACGGATTACCTTGATTACTCAGATCGCAGTTTGGCTTTGAAGAGTGCAGATGTGTCCTGGTCCAGAGAAGATCACTGATACTGACCTCCGGAGGGTAAGTATGGGTGAGGGAGATGTAGGGAGGTGGGTGCACAGAGGGGAAGTGGGGATGGGGAGGGGGGACTGGGGAGACGTTGATGGACCATTTTCTTTTTTCAGGCTTAAAAAAAAGACTATGGGGATGGTTTTCTACATTTATAGAAGTTCTTTTTGTTTATTTAAATAAGAGTATGGGCACACTGGAGTAGGCTCCTAGTGTGCCACATTAGTTTTGAGGGCATCATGTCGACAGGGGGATTGGGCAGCCCTGTTGGCAATAAAATTGGGTTGGGGGTCATCTAGCATCCCGATGTCAGAAAGGGTTAACATTTATACATATATATATATATATATATATATATATATATATATATATACACACACACACACACTAGGGTGGGCTCCCAGTGTACCAAATTGCTGGGGGGGAAGGGAGATACGCATTAATCCGACATGGAGATTGGGCAACCTGATGTCGCTGAATGGGGCACAGTAGTTCAATGCAGTATTCTGCATTAAAGAAAATACATTGGGGGACTGTTTTCTTTTCCCACATGCTTTTCAATAATGTTGGGTACATTGGGGTGTGCTCCCACTGTGCCAAATATGTGCAGGGGATATGGACCAACATGGGGTATTGGGCAACCTGGGACAGTTGAAAAAAAAAGCAATTTGCTCACAGTACTGACACAGGGATTGAGCACCCCATGTTGGAAAGCACATTTGCCACATAGTGCTGTGGAGTACTTCTATGCAGGATCCTGCATCGAAATTATAGAAAATTTGGATGCAGGATTCTGCATCAAAGAAAATACTTTGAGGGGTTGGTTTTCTTCTTTTTACAGGTTTTTAAACAATAAATACATTTGGGCACATTGGGGTGGGCTCCCAGTGTGCCCAATAACTGCACTCTATTGTGCAAACAAAGCAGTGGGTTTTTCTTGACTCTGCAGCTGGCAGCACGAGTTCCAGCTTTGGTGCAGAAGTAGAAAAAATATAGCTCTTCTCATACAGAGAATGGCTTATAAGCTGTTCTTTGTATAAGCTGGCACCCAACATAGAAAACTTGTTTGGTGCAAGCTTAAAACACCAAAAAACATCAGATTACACCTGCATGGATTCTCTTTAGCTGTTTTTTGATTTTTTTGTGTGTTTAAAACATTCTATAGTTCAACATCCTCGCTAAGCGGTAAAACAAGATGGCATCCGCAACACAGCTCAATCGATCGCAGGACTGTGACGTCTACAAAAAATACCAGCATTATTTGCAAAAAGAAGCTGGTGTTTTTCACACATTACCCCTACTGCTTGAAAGTAAGCTGGTGTTTTTCATGTCTGACATAAATTTTCCCATAAGAAATAATGGGAAAATAAAAAACTTCATAACTTTTGAATGGATTAATATTTTGTCACCAAACCTTCAAAAGGCACATCTGTGACCCAAAGGTTTTCTACTCTGAAAATGTCAGCCACAACATAAAGCCATTTTTGAGATCTAGCTGTAGAAAGAAATGTCAAAAAATCTCTATTTTTCTGTTTTTTTAGCACTTTATATCTCAGAAACCACGTGAAGGATTCCCACAAAACTTGGCAAGTGAAGAGACCTATGCCTAGAGATTATGATTGCCAAATTTAATGCAACTCCATTGAACTGCTCCAACTCATTGTATAAATCCTGCTATCTGAGCTACCATTATATAAAGGATAATGGATGGGCACCAGTTAATATCACCGCTGTATTCCCATCTAGATGTTGTCATGACAACCTAGCCTTAGGGAGGCAGTATAGCACAGTGGTTTAAGGCTCTGAGCTGCAAATCTGAAGATCTGGATTTGAATCCCACAGCGCTCACTTGCATACTGTGTGACCTGAGCAAGTCATGTAACTTTCTTGTGCTCTCAGGTCAGACCTGTAAACAAGTTTTCAGCTTAGTGTGTCTCTCCTGGTAAAAAAAAAAAATCTCGAGAGTAAAGCTTGAGAGGTTTACAGTTAGCATGATGACCTCGAGATAGGAACTCCCCATTGATATTAAATAGTGCCCATCCATTGTCTTTTACAGTGTATGGGCACCAGTTAAATAAAATGTGTCCTTATTTTACAATTTTTTGCTTAGTGCCACTCTACTTTAGGACCAGCTCTCACCACCATGGCCATTCATCAGAAGCTGATAGTTCCAGAGACGTGCATGCACAAAGCCATTCACATTGTTATGCTATTGCTGTGATGTATTCAAGAGGGTGTAATAACCTCTTGACATCTCAACGATAGCATAACAAAGATAGAAGTTCATCGAATTCCATCCTTAAGAACCCTCTCCCATACATTATATACATTTTATTAATACATATAGTAAGTTCATCATCAGGATCTATACATACAGCAAACTGATCACATGCCTACCCATCCTCACTAGGTAGATTAAATCCACAGCACAGTATAGAATGAACCCTCTCCATCCCCACATAAACAAAAACTCAGTTCCTAATTTCTTGTTCTTAGGTAAGAGATAAGTTGCAAAATGAGGAACTCACTGGAGGAAAGTAGCACATGGAGAGCTAGATTACTAGAAAAGATAAAATGGTGATCTCTGAGGGTTGAAATGAGAATGAAGAGGGAACCAGAGGAAAAGGAAAGCTACCCAGATTGGAAGGGAGACCCATACAAAAAAATAAGTTAGCAAATAACTAGTGATTACCTTTTCATTAGGTAATGGCTAACTAAAAAGTTAAGCATTATGCCTGATCATTGGTTGAGTTTTTCTCAATTAATGTTTAATTTTTGCCATCTAGCAATTAGTTGGGAATTGTTTTTGTTTACTTAGTCATTAGTTGAGAAATGAGACTGGAAAATACTGTAGCTAGGAATTAATTGAATTTTTCTACTCAAACATAATACTGCTTGAGAGTTAGTTATTTATATGACTTAGAACATTTTTCAGTTGTTTTACTTGAAATACAAGAAATGGCTCTGTTATTAATTACTTGAGGTTTTAACCTAGCATATTTTGTAGCCACAAGCTACTTGATAATGGACTCACCTGTCCAGGAGTACGGTCCACTCTAGGGGCAGGATTCACAAAAAGGATGCACCTAGCACACCCGAGATGTGCCGGTGCAACCCCAACTTGTGCACTGGTGCAATTCTGGCAATGGATTGATGTGCATCACACACCACCCTTAGTGTTATGTAACACATCTGGAGGGGTTGTGCAGGGGGGCATGCCCATGCATATGGTGTGCAGCCCCATTCACAATCCACATTGGAGGCACATCCCCAGAGCAAGTCCGGAGATGTATCTCCTCATGATAAATCTACAACAAGTAGATTAAGTGGGTGTTCACCCACTGGCAGGCCGCTGTACTGCAGACAGGAGTTGGCAGCTTTCCTACTCTGGCAGTCCAGTGCTCCCCTCCCTGCCTGCCATCCCAATTGTATGCCACACGCTGCAAGAGTAAATAAAACATACATGAACCCCCTCCCTGCCCACCCACCCTGACTGTATGCTGCACACTGCAACAGTAAATAACACATATATGAACCCCCTTCCTGTCCACCACTCTGATTTTATACTGCACACTGCAGCGGTAAAGGAATAATAACTGACCCCTCCCCACCAGCTTGACCTAATCACACATTTGCTGTAATCCCTTAAGTCAACCCGGTGGTCCAGTAAACCCCACCCACCCACTCAGGCACCCCCACCCCACCCCACTCCCCTATCAAAGCATGGTCCTAATGTCAGTGGGCAGCACAAGTCACCCGCATGCTGCCACAGCTGCCTGCTGATAGAGCTGCCTGTGAATGATAGCTACTGTACTCCTGGAAGCCCATTGGTGGATCCTGCCAACCAATGGACTTGCAATGTGCACTGTACCCTGTCATTCACAAAGTTTCCCAAGTCTTGATAGAATGGAACTAAGACAGAACATCAGCATGCATAACATTCACTCTATCTGAACAACATTGGATATGGTTGATCAGTGCTAGAACTGACTCCACTACCCTCAGCCACCAGAAGGAACACCACCATCCTACCTGTCCTATGTGGTGGGGGGATTGCAGTCTTATGCTCTGGTGACTGCCAAGGCACTGAATGGTAGGAGGATCAGGAGATGACTACCAACTATGCACCCCAAATTACTTTCCTGTTACAGAATAGCAGATGGGTGGGGGATTACTAGTCTTATACGCTTGATCAATATTTCTGCCAGGGGCAGCCATATTTTCACCAGTCAATGCCCCAGTACTGAAAGACATGCTTCTGGAGGATATTGCATAGCCTTTGTGATTCCAATTGCTGCCCATCTACTGCATAGATTTTTGGGGGGAGGATAGGTGTTGCCAGTATTCTTTGCTCAACTTGAACAATTCTGCCCCTCCCCACGCAGTCTAACCCTGTTGGGCACTTTTATATTATAGTTTAGACTTTGATCTATTCCATGCCTGCCCTGACTGTCATTAGCACTCTTGCACAGCAAACGCTGCACACACTGTCTACCAGATTTCTTTTCCACACCCTAGGCAATGTCCCAGAAAGTTTGCCTGCATAAATCATTAAATAAATATTAAATTATATTCCATGATCCACTGAGACTCATGTGTTGTGGACAAGATTCCAACTTGTCAGCCTGGAACAGCACACAGCTGCTCCTGCACGGTAGCATGGGGATTCAGTGGGAAGGCTGTGTCTGGCCTGCCTGCTACCGTCTTTCAGTGTGAAGAAGCTTGCAATCTGATATTGGACTTTATCCAAATTGCTGTTATTGAGACTGGAATCATGAATAGTGAGAGAGTGAATTTCACCTGGTGTGAACCAAAGACTTGCTCCTGGAGCGATCGACCTGTCAGGAATTGGAGAGAACCACAGAGCATATGGTTTGTGCAGAGACACTGCTTTATTGCAACCAGACTGTCATCCGAACTGTGGTATCTGGCTGTTTTGGTTATAATTGTGCTGAATGTGTAATGTGGGTCATGATTTGGTTCCCCACACCCCTGAATGTGTCTCACTAGCTGGATGTTGCATCCAGCGCCTAAAATGGACTGCAATCCAAAGAGTTCACCTGGTCTGAGCCTCACCATCTCAGCCTAGACTGCCACTCTCGCTGCAGAGAATCATCCAATGAAAGACCCACCCAGGGCTTTGGCTCCCTGCTCAACACCATCAAACAGGATTGACCATCATGATGCATCATGTGGGCCCTGTTTCCCCTTGCAAACAGCATACCATCCTGAGGTTTTCATCTTGTCAATCCTGCTCCCTGGTCCGGGTAGCACGAGTAACCATCAGGGTAGTTCACTGCAACAAAGCTCAAATCATTGTGGGTCATGGGTAACGGGTGTTCAAAATCTGAAATAGAGGAGATAGGGGAGGGGTTGGAGATCAGCAGGAGTGGAGGGAAGATCAACAGGGAAATCCCAATAGGCAGAAGTCAGGCTGGCAAAATGATTGGGGGGATGAGAGGAGCAGGGCAGAGACAGGGAGTGAGGTGGAAACGGGGAGAGCAGTTGCAGGAGACACAGAGGGTGCAGCTGGAGTGTGAAAGGAGGAGGGTAGTATGAACTCTGGGGTAGAGGTAAGGGTAAAAGAGAGGAAAGGGGTAAGGGACAGGAACAGGGGTTACTCATGCTGGGGGATTCTATACTGAAAGGGGTCAGATGGGGCGGAAGGGGAAAAGGCACAGCCGTATTTGGGCTGAAGATATTCCTGAGTTGACCACGGGAAGGGCGGGGCAAGCACTGATCAAGTGTGCATCGAAGGGGAGAAAGAAACCTCACCTAGTGTTGCACATAGGTACAAATGACTTGGCAGGAGAGCCTGTAGAAGTGGTGAAGGGGAGGTTCGAGGAGTTGGGCAGGCAGTGTGAGGGGGTTGAGGAGTTGGTGGCATTCTCAGAGGTACTCCTAGTACCATGTGTGAGCTTGGGGAAGAAGGGAAGGATAGAAGAGTTCAATAAGTAGCTTAGAGAATGGTGCCACAACAAGAATTATGGTTTAGTGACAAACTGGGGTAGGGTCTGAGGGAATAGTGACTTGAACGCAGGAGACAGGCTACACTTGAGAGGGGAAGGGAGTACTAAAGGGTGGAATTGATGGGTATTTATCAACTAAGGTGGATTTAAACTGGGGGGTGGCAAGAGGACTGAGGATAGTATAAAGGTCTGGATAGGGGAGCCTAGAGAGCCCACCCCAGATACTGGTAAAGACAGAGGCTTAAGCCACTCAGGAAGGGCACAGCTGGGTAGGTAGTGTAAGTGCAGAAGGCACCACCACCTGTAATAAGATGAAAAAGGGTGGCTACCGAGAGGGAAGAGAGCAGACCAAGGAGAAGAGGGGATAGATGAAGGAGGGGTACGGATGGAAGGTGGTCTCCTAAATGCAAGAAGCATGGGAAACAAAATTGTGGAACTTCAGGCACTCCTCTCACAGGGGAATGTGGATGTTGCTGCAGTAACAGAGACTTGGACCACCGAGTACCATGACTAGGATCTAGCTCCTGGGGTACAGTATATACAGGAGGGACCGAGGAGTTGGAAGAGGGGTAGTACTCTGTGTGAGAGAAGGGATCAAATGCATGAGGGATGAGGGGGAGGATGGGAGGATGGAGGCAATATGGATGCAGCTTCTGGACTCCAAGGGTAGAAAGCTGAGGCTGGGGGTGGTGTACAGACCACCAACCCAGTAGGGGGAAATGGATGGGGAGTTGGCAGAACAGATAAGAAGGGTGTGTAGGAGGGGGAGTGTGGTGATGGTGGGGGATTTCAACCTACCAGGGGTTGACTGAAGCACCTCTGCAACCAACAGCTCCAGGGAACAATTACTCCTGGATGTGATCCAGGATGGCCTCCTGACAAAAATGGTAAGTGGGCCTACAAGGCTTGGTAACACACTGGACCTGGTACTGACAAATGGTGAGGCAGTGGGGGAGGTAAGGGTTGAGGACCCACTAGCTGGTAGTGACCACCAAACAGTGTGGTTCATACTCACATTGGGCAGGGAGACTGGAGGCATGAGCATGAAGGTGGTGGACTTTAGGAGGGTGGACTTTGGGAGGATGGGAGGAATACTGTAAGGGAGACTCCAGGATATAAGGCGGGGATGGATGCAGACCAAAGTGGGAAGTTATTAAAGCTGGGCTAATGGAGGCCACAGTAGCCTGCACCAGGACTAGGAATAAGAAGGGCAGAGCCAGAAAACCATGCTGGCTGAACAGTGAAGTGCTGCAGGGGGGGAGGGAAAAGAGATCTGCATATTGGAAGTACAGGAGAACAAGGAAGGAAGAGGATAAGGAGGCTTTATGGGAGTTGGTCCATGGAGGTGGCCAGGTGGGTAAACAAAAGCCAAGGCCTCCAGGGAATTAAGGTTAGCACAGGGCGTAAAGGGAGGGGAGAAGGACCTTTTTAGATATGTCAGGGAAAAGAGGAAGTGCAAAGAACACATAGTGAGGATAAAGTGGGGAAGGGAATGGGTGGAAGAGGGGACGGATCAAGCGGAAATACGGAATGAGTACTTCTGCTTTGCATTCACTAAGGAGAGAGATGGACCACTACCATTATGGACTGGGGGGTGGTGGATGAAGAAGAGGAGGAGGTGACAGACAAAATGATCATAGGGAATAGAGTGCTAGAGGAGCTGAGGGTGTTAAGGGTGGACAAGGCACCAGATCATGATGGCATCCACCACAGGGTGCTGAGGGAGATGGTGGAGGTGTTGGCCAAGCCGCTGGCAGATCTGTTCAACACCTCCCTGGAAACGGAGTGTGTGCCTCCAGACTGGAGGGTGGCTCACGTGGTGCCCATACATGGGAATGGGCCTAGAGAACAGCCAGGAAACTATTAGCTGATCAGTCTCACTTCCATAGTGGGAAAGCTTATGGAGACTATACTGAAGGAGAGGCTGGTGGCATTCCTCGAGGGTAATGACCTCCAGGATGGGTGGCAACATGGGTTTGTCTCAGGGAGGTCCTGTCAAACAAACCTAATAGAGAATTACAATTGGTAACAAAGGAGCTAGATGGGAGGTCATGTGGTAAATGTCCTGTACTTGGACTTCAGCAAGGCCTTTGATACAGTGCCTCATGGGAGGCTAGAGGGAAGCTGACTGTTGTGGGGGTGGAGAAAAAGCTGACAAACTGGATACATAACTGGTTACAGGGGAGGGTGCAGAGGGTGGTTTTGGGGGTTGGGAGATCTCGACACCCAGAGCAGTGACAAGTGGGGTGCCGCGGGGTTCAGTGCTGGGCCTGGTGCTATTTGGGCTCTTTAGCTCTGATATAGCCACATGGAATTGGGAGCAGGGTTTAGTCTGTTTGCAGATGATACCAAAATGGAGGTGGTGGTGGATGAAGAGGATGGATGGAAACAATTGAACAAGGACCTCACCAAACTAGAGACATGGTCGAAGAAGTGGTAGCAAGGATTCAATGTGAAGAAGTATAAGGTGATGCACTTCAAGGCAAAAAACCATAGGAGGGACTACTGGTTGGAGGGGTGAGGCTAGGGATCACTGAGGAGGAGGAGAAGGACCTTGGGGTGTTAGTAACAGTGAGCATGAACAGCTCTGTTCAATGCAGAAAAGCAGCAGCTAAGGCAAACAGGATGCTGGGTTGTATCGCAGGGGGTTTCTCATCCAGGCATAGGGATGTGATCCTGTCTCTCTACAGATCCTTGGTCAGACTGCATTTGTAGTACTGTGTGCAATACTGGAGGAAATACCTGAAGAGAGATATAAAATTACTGGAAGGGGGTACAAAGGAGGGCAACACAAATGTCAAAGGGGATGGAAGGAAAGGACTATGAAGTCAGGCTGCAGGAGCTGAATATGTACACACTGGAGGAGATGAGGGATGAGGGGATATGACTGAAATATTCAAATACTTGAGGGGGTAAATAAACCTATCACCGAGGAGGCGTTTAAACTGAGGAAAGGTAAGGAGACAAGGGGGCATGGACTAAGGTTGGAGGGGGGATGACTTAAGAGGGAGATGAGGAGGCACTACTTCACTGAGAGGGTGGTGTCTAACTGGAAAGTGCTACCAGCGGGGTGGTAACATGTGTGACAGTCGGAAGCTTTAAGAAGGAGTGGGACAAAGCAAGAGGAAGGATCTGGAGGGCAGGGGCTATGACAGGTATGGGAGGGACAGTGAGGGAGGAGGCTGGGGCAGCTACAATCTAGGGTGCTAGCTGCACACTTGGGCAGACTTTGATAGACCAGTTGGTCTGTTCTGCTGGCAGATTTGTATGTTGGTATGTATTGTGTGTCATCCAATTTATTTTGGTTGATCATTATGAACTGAGTCATCTGGCTCCGGAATATAAATTGTGGGTTAAAGTGCATGTTGCTTGTTTCTTTTCTAAGGGCCCCAACAATAACTGCAATGCCGGCTTACCCTGGGCAATGCATCAGGCTAGCCTGAGTAACAACTGGGTACCCAGGGTGTGTGTAACTGTGCTAGATGGACTCTTAGTGCATGCATGTTTAACCTGACTAAATCAGATAGGAAATCAAATGCCAGATTGCTGCCCCACCCTTGTTCACATCCTCTGAATAAGCCAGATTCTGTTCTTTCTGCATTTAACTTGGCTAGCGTGTACCTTTGTGGAGGAGATACTGTATTGCCATTGCACTGTTCTATTGCAGGTCCTGTTTTATAGGGGGTTTCCAGGTCCAGTGCAGCTGAACCAGCCCTGGTGGTAATTGTGCCAAGAGTGGGTTCAACATTATGTTCTGACATTAACAGTGATTGTTTATCTGCTGACCAGTGCAAGCCATTGGGGGAGGTATCAGTGTCCTGGAGGGCTATACCCAGAGCAGCTACGCTATCCTTAAACCAACTCTTCCCATGGAGGCACCCATTTACCGAGCTCAAGCCCTTCAACCTGCGCCTAGTTATGCAGGCAAGGGTAGTATCTCTTGGGATAGCGCCACCTAGAGGTTACACTTGTTTCTCACAGAACTTGAAAGAAAGAAAGACTGATCAGGAAGCTTTGCCGTGTTAGACTTCCAAGAACTCCAAGACTGGCCAGGAAGTATTACAACTTTGTACTTCTGTTTCAGTAACCTGTGAAACACAGAACTCAAAAGAATGTGGTAATGACTGGTGAAAATGGGAGGATGTATGGGACATAGCGCACTGGTTTAATGCAAAAAATCAACCTCAAGGAGTTACACAAGGAGTGACCAGAATAAGTGGAAATAAAACAAGCAAAAGTGACACCAAGCTTTATGTAGGTGAGTAAAAGCAGGAAGGGAGCAGTGTGGCAGACTGCAATCCTTGATGTATGGCTGCACATCAAATTATGGTGAGAGTACCATGCTGTTCCTTTATGTAATGGGGAATTTAATGCAGGGCCATTGACAGCTGGTGTTCATATGAACCCCATCCCTTTTCTTGGACCTCTGCTTTTTTTTTTTACTTAACCACCAACTGTGATTCCCCCTTCCCCTTTGCCATAGGCTCCCAGAGCCATCCCCCACCTATCCCATGCTGGGGACTCTGCACACTGCCCACTACACAAGGATGTTAATGTGGTCATTTCTGGCTCTAACAGTTACAAGAAGTTGGCTCAACATTCATCAGTGTTCATCAAAAACAAAGGACACTGCTGTGTTGCAGGACAGTAATTACATTTACTGAATTCAGCGCAAACATAAGTGTGTATAAGCTCCAAAACGCACTGCAGAGCTTCTGAGGTCACAGCAGTCCCCAAACCCCCACAATTTATATAAACTATTTCCTCCAGAAAATCTCCTGAAAATTTGCTAAAATAATCTACCAAAGCTTCAGACCTCCCTTGGAAGGTATGCAGTATTACAATGAGTTAGAATCAGTACTTCAAGAATGCTGGAAAAAACAAATTGCTAGTAAATTCAAAGGTGACGCTGGAAGCTTGTGTGAACAGGCAGCAATGCTCACATGCTCTTCCAGTTTAACCAATCAAAATTAAGTTAAATGAAAAAAATATAAAAAATGAAATTCAAAGGTGATCAGTTCATTCACTCAGTGCTGATGTATGGAAACAGATTATTAAATCTGTGAGTCTGTAATATGTTTTTTTTTTCCTGATATTTTATCCCCTTCCCAGCCTGCTACCTCCGACCTTTCAGGAGAGACAATTAGTCATCCTACTGCCTGGAACCCTTCCCAGACGGACGCCCAAGCCCCATGGAGCTGGGATTACCCCTGGGCTGGGACAAGGGGGGGATTCAGATGCCCCGTAATTTACAATTTTGTCGGTCTAAGGTCCGCTGGGTGGGCACAGACAAATCGTGGGCACGGCCAGGTCTCCCCATCTTCCCTGCTGCGGCAGGCTCTTTTCCCAGTTTCTCCCTCCCCGTGCAGCAAGTGACTCCCCCGACATCATGATGCAAGCATCGATGTCCATGCTGCACAGTGGCCGCATCCCATCCCCAAATGGAGCTTGCAGTTCTGCGAGCCTCCACTTGGGGTTGTGCAAGTGTCGGGCATCAGCCGAATCCCTCTCCAGAGAAGGTGAGCTGTCATTGGACGCTCCAGCCTATCTCCCCCCCGTCCGATCCACCGATGACCCGAGTCCAATCCCAAACCCGGGTCGCCAGCGTGATGTGAGGTGTGGCGTCCAGCGCTTCAACTCTCAGCGCCACCGGGTTGGCCTGTTTGTGATATGTTTTATGGAGGAAAAATACAGGTATGTGACCCAATCAATACTGAAAGTGGCACTACCTTGGGATTGAGGTACAATGGATTCCATGTAATGACATTCTAAATAAAAAAAACTGAATAAGGAAGTGCATGCTTGAGATACAGAAGGAAATAAAAAACTGAACACAACACATATCATTTGTTTACAGTATTTATTCATTTAAACATTCTCTGTGTTAAGCATATGCTTTCATTAACAACTGTTCAGACAGAGCAGCACTCTGACACATTGCACTACACACTGGAATGAATGTGCATCACTTATTTCTGTCCTCCATTTACTGACAAGTGGAACCAGATGTTGGCAGTAGTCATGCAAAATGGGACATTATTCAGTGTGACACTATAGAAGACTGTTGCTGTGATGACACTGTGAAAAGGACATCTAAAAGCTCAAATGGATGGCAGACTGCATATTTATTTATTTTATTAATAAAAACTTTACCAGTCAACCGATTTAAAAAAAAAACAATGCAGTATATAACAAGCGAGACCTCTGGGAACAAGCACAGCTGATCAGGTGAGGAAAACAAACTCCTAGAGTGTACAAGAGACTTCTCCTTTACAAAAAGTATGCCAGGTCCACTGCAACCCTGCTTTGCCATACCTGCCTGCAACAATGCCAACACACATTAAAGGTAGATCATTCTCATTTACTGCAGTTTTCCTTTTAAAACTGTGCCAGTTTGAACTTTAAAAAAGTGTGAAGCACACTGTTTGCTGGTTGTGTTGTGGCATTGGGGGGGTAGACAGGGGTAAGACTTGTGATGCTGTGTACAAAGTGGAAACAGATCTTGCAGGGGTAATTTTTTTTAAAGTCACATCTGCAGTATGGCCCTGGACATAAAACTGCAAACAAATGCTTAAAAAGGAAAGCCTACAGCAGTTTTCTTTGCCAGGGCTGCCTGTATAACATATATTGTATGGTGTTGTGTTGTGTTGTGAAGTGTGGGGGTGATAAAGTCATCTTGCCAGTTTGTTTATATTTGTGTTAGGTGTTGGCTTGCTGGGACTATAATTCTATAGTGTATGGTGGAACGTTGCTCTCCACCGAAATCCATCACTGTCGAAATGTTGTTCTCCTACACTAGTGACGTTCACAGTGCAGCAGAATGATTTTTTGCTCTACTGCACTGTGCACGTCACACACTGTGTCCTCGAGCAGCATTTGACAGTTAGGGCTCACTCCATAGACAGGACACATAGCGAAAGCAGCAATGTCGGTGGCAGTACTAATGTTTAGCATTAAAACATTCAACATGTAAAGTTCTTAAACAGTTAAAATGTCAAGCGTGAAAACGTTCAAAATGTAAAGTTCTTTTTTCCTTCTAGTAACCCAGTAAAAATGTTTTGAAGCAGAAACATGCTGTTGTGATTTTTCCCAAAAAGCGACGTTCCACCATACACTATAAAGGGATGGGGAATGGACAGTTGACAATAGGTGCTACTTTCACCTTCGTTGTCACTATGATGACAGATTACCTCTCGAAGCTGCGCTCTCGAGGTAATCCATCATCATAGTGCCAACTCGGTGAAAGAATAGGCCTGTTGTCAACTGTTCCCCATGCACTATCCTATATGTGATTGCTGCAGCCATAGTGAAACACATTTTTTATCTTGTGTCTTCCAGCATTTTCTGTCTGCATATTGGGCAGGATCTAAAGGGCAAGGAACTTTGGGGGACATTACTGCCTGCCTACTCCATCCAGTTGCACAGGCTAGTGTTCCAGAAAGTAAGACAAAAAGTTCTATGAGGTGTTAGAGGTACCACCAGTGTGATGCTCTTGGTGGTGGTTGGGGGGGTAATGTACAGCAAGGTGATTAATTATGGTTGGTGGTACAGCTGATTTGGACATGGATACATGTGATTGATTTTGGGTGTGGGCAGCTAGATTATTATGCTGGTGGTGGGGGTTTGGTCTGTGCTTGGAGGGGGGAGCTGACTGAATGGTGTTGATCTTGTGCAGTGTGCCAGTAAAGAGCGCTGTGCTAATGCAATGGTGTGGACTCTGAATATGTGGTCAGTAAAGTGGTCGCGGTGGTGTTGTGGGATGTAGTCCGTATTTGAAGGGGAGGATAGCCAGATGTGAGGTTGAATGTTGTCCATGGAAGTGATAGTGTGTAGTGACCTGAGCAAGCACATGTATAGAAAGGGATACCGGACCTCCAGAAAGATCTGGAAAAGCTGGGGAGGTGGTCCAGGATCTGGCAGCTTGGCTTTAATGCCAGTAAATGCAAAGTTATGCATCTTGGAGCCAAGAATCCCAGGACAGTGTACTACCTGGGTGGGAGTCCGAGTATCTGCATCCGAGGAGGAGAAGGACCTGGGAGTGATGATCACTAGTGACCTGAAACACTCCACACAGTGCAAGAAAGCAGCAGCAAAGGCAAACAAGATACTGGGATGTATAGCTAGGGGGATCAGTAGTAGGAGAGAGGAGTTTGTACTGTCCTTGTACAGGTCACTGGTAAGGCCACATCTAGAGTATGGAGTTCAGTACTGGTGCCCACACCTCAAAAACGACATTAACCTGTTGGAGAAGATCCAAAGGAGGGCTACAAAGATGATAGCCAGGCAGTAGGGCAAGGCATACAAGGAGAGGTTGAGGACACTGAACATGTACTCCCTGGAAGACAGGAGAGAGAGAGAGAGAGGGGACATTACTGGAACCTTCAGGTGCTTGAAAGGGATAAATAAGGTTGATAAGGAGAGTTTCTTCAATCTGAGTGGCAACCATAACACGAGGGGGCACAGTCTTAAGCTGGAGGATGGGAGGTTTAGGAGGGCGGTCAGGAAGCACTTCTTCACAGAGAAGGTGGTAGACTCTTGGAATGTGCTGCTAGAAGAGATCATCTCATTGAAGATACTGGGAAGCTGTAAGAGAGGCTGGGATAGGCATAGGGGAAAGGTAAGGATCATGGGTAGGGGGATGGGAGGAGTGGGGAGGGAGGGCAGGGACATTAGCTCAAGCTGTGATCCCTGCTGTATGAGCAGACTTGACAGACCAAATGGCTTTCTTCTGCTGGCTTCTTTGTATGTTCGTATGTAATTCACCCACGGTCTGTTGTTATTGCTTTCTTTAAGTTTGGCCATCTTCTATTGGCCATTGCTTTTCAACTCAAAGAAATGGAAAAGGAGAGCCTGGGAACCATAAAAAAATACTGGAATTTTGTTTTTTTATTTGTTACCTTTTAAAGAGCAGCTGACACATTCAGTAGAACTTAAATAACTATATTTAGACAGTTCAGATTGTATTTCACACTCATTCTGTATTTTTCCTCCTCACTATTTATTACTGAGGTCAGCTACGTGACAACAGGATCTTTGCTCCTGAAGAGTTCATCTATTCCTGCTGCTTTCTCCCTACCCGAGATCATACAGCACAGATTTGACATCACAGTTTCTCCCATGACAACAGTTTGTTATGTCACAACAGAGGATTATGACTTGAGATAGGGAGTCAGCTGTAGAGGTAGATGAACTCTAAGAAATAAAGATCAAGTATTCATGCAAATGTTCTCAGTAATAAACAATGGACAGGAGAACTCTATAGAATATGTACAGAATGTAAGCTGAATTGTACCCAAGCAGTATGTTTTTCAAAGTTTTGAGGCGTCAGCAGTTCTTTAAGCTCCCCTTCCCCAATGCTTTGTTTACATTTGCAGTGCTATCGCTGGTGGGGAACTGTTGTCTGGGGCAGTCGAGGCCACACAATGCAGTGGGGCACTTCCTTAGAAAAATACTTTGGCACCACCTCATTGTGAGCTCTCAGCTGTGGCGCTTCAGCTTGAGGAGCATCTCGTGGCCCATGATGTGTATGAGCCGCTCCAGTCTGGGTTTCATGTGAGGCATAGCACAGAAACTGCGCTAGTTTGGGTGCATAATGACCTCCTTAGGGGCTAGAGATCAAGGGGAGGGGACAATTCTTGTTCTCCTCGATCTCTCTTCAGCATTTGACACAGTGGACGATCGAGTGTTACTTGACCACCTAAGGGAATTCTGCGGACTCGATGGCACTGTCATCTGCTGGTTTGAGTCTTTTCTATCTAACAGGAGGCAGAGAGTAGTGATGGGGAATTTCTCCTCCTCCCCTAGCCACCTGTCATGCGGAGTTCTCCAGGGTTCAGTCTTGTCGCAGATGTTGTTTGCCGTGTATATGCTGCCCCTGGGAGAGCTCATTAGGAAGTACAGTCTGGGTTTTCACTGCTATGGTGATGATACCCAGCTGTATCTTTCCTTTGCCCCTGGAACATCTTGCGCCAGTGGAAGTGCTTAACAGCTGCCTTGCTGAGATCAGTGACTAGATGGCCTTCAGCAGGTTGCAACTGAACCCCAGTAAGAAGGAGGTACTGGTGGTGGAGTCGAACAGATGGCGTGATAGGTTGGCCTCTGGTGCAGAGACAGGGCTTTGTCTTGACTCTGTACCATTGAAGGCCTCCTCTAAGGTGTGTGATCTGGGTGTTAATCTTGACAGCAGATTGATGCTTGAGTTTCAGGGGGTGTCCGTTGTCCGTACCAGTTTTTATCATCTGAGGAATATCGCCAGGATGAAGCCCCTAGTTCCACCACTGGACCTCCCCACTTTGGTGCATGCCTTCATGATGTCCAGGCTTGACTACTGTAATGCACTCTATCTTGGGGTCTTTGGGGGTACCCTGCGCTGACTGCAGCTGGTGCAGAATGCGGCAGCGAGGCTGTTGACAGGACAGCCTAAGTATTGTCACATCACTCCGGTGCTGCGTCAACTGCACTGACTGCCGGTTAGGTGGAGGGTCCTCTTTAAGTTGGGTTTGCTCACCTTTAAGGCCCTACATGGCCTGGGCCATGGCTACCTGAAGAACCTTCTTGCATCTGCTGTCTCAGTCCGCTCCCTCCGCTCCTCCTCTAGGGGCATCCTTGCAATTCCCAGGATGAGGTTAAACACTGCTGGTGACAGATCATTTAGTGTCGCTGCCCCCGTCCTGTGGAATTCGCTTTCTCTAGCCATCAGGGAGGCCCCTTCTGTGGAGGTATTTAGGGCGTGCCTCAAGGCCTTCTTGTATAATCAGGCCTTCCCAGACTGTGTTTTATAGTCCCTACCTGTCTTTTAGAAATGGATGTTTAATTTAGTTTCTACCTATTCTGATTTTAGTTGCTGTCGAGAGCAGAAAATTCTGTTTTAACTGTTTGGTATATTGTATATAATTGTTTATTATTATGTTGTTTTGTATCTATTTTGTTTGTTGTAAGGTGCCCAGATCCTCTGAGATTGGCATCTGTTAAATAAAACTTGACTTGCCATGCCTTTCAACAACCAAAGAGGTGAAATAATTCTCATTGTATACTTAGAGCATTGAGCCGAATGTCTTGGTGCACTGACTGGCTACGCAAGAAGGCAACTTCATAGAAGGAGTCTGCTAATGTAAACAAATAGTCTAAGAATGCACTCCAGCCACTCACACTGTTTAAAATGCACCAAAAGGTGAGTTTCCAAAGTTTTACAATAGTAATAACCTGTGAAGTGTAGGGCATCTTCTGGAGTAATTGACCTTGGAAAAGGGTAGGGCCTTTGCTTCACCTTGTGTCCTTTGACAGCTTTCAAGACAATAACAGACCAGGAGAAGCTCACTTCATCAGGTAATATTTAAATTGGATGGCAGTTTCTAGAGTTTCAAAGTTGTAACTGTACGCCTTGTACTTCACTACAAAATATTGTCATGTTGTACACCCAGACTATATAGTAAGCAAAATTATGAGAATTACAGTTAACTTATTTAAATAACAAAATGATAGATTAAGACATTAGTTTCTCCCTTTTTTTATCTGATTGAGAATTTTCTAAAAGGAAAACTCCTGTACCGCCCCTAAGTGCAGCAGCTGCTGTAGAAATGCCCAATTAGGGTTTTTAGCATAAAATAAATTATTTTATTTACCTGCTGTCTGGTGGTTTTAATTAGAAAGACCCGCTCCATCTATAATGGCTGCAGAGCCCTTGATGAACATTTTGCACACCCCGGATGGCTTCCACCACAAAGGTTATGCTAATGAGGGCTACCAACAAATGGCAGAGTTGGCAGCCCTCATTAGCATACCCTTCATGGCGGAAGCCACCTGTGTGTGAGATGTCCACCCAGAGCTCTGCAGCCATTATATATAAGGCAGGTCTTTCTAATTTCATAGGAGTTTTCCTTTGAGTCTTTTACTCAGATGCATCCTAGTTGGTATATATCTTGTGTTAGTCATGTACTTTTAAATATCGTACATTTTAAAGCAGCAGTACTACCTAACCAGAAAGTGATCTGTTACGACTGTTGAAGCGCCACAGAAAATATGGCGGCTGCTATCTAGTACTACTGCTGTCAATGCAGCAGGCGGCAGAAATGTAAACAAAAACATAGGATTATTGAACAAATTACAGGGTGATAGTACAATGCTGGTGGGAAAGAGTACCAGGTACATGCTTAGCAGAGCACAGGGAATAAACTGTCAAAAAAGAACACTTTTCACATTGTACTACGGCTTTAAATTCAAAGAAACATATCATAAATGCAAATTTTAGTTTTTCTTTTCTTTAGTGTAAGGTATTATATGCATCATATACAGATTCAGGAAACCAAAAAACCTAAATATCGCAAGAAAGTGTAAAAAGTGTTTGGGGAGCTGTGCTCCCCCGCACCGCTCTGAATATAGATTATCAAATCCGGGGGGTGCATGTTGGGCAGGGGGAAAAATTCCGCATCGCACAAAAACCCTGTACCTGCTGCACCAGAGTTATCCACCCACACCACAAGGCTAGCTCGGTGGCAGCAGACACACCCGTCCCTCAAAACCCCTTCATTGTCCCTCTCCTTCCCCTCACTATTCACCCCCTTCCTGACACTGTCCACTTCCCTCACGTTTGTGTACATTTCCTACCCTTGCAAGGTAGCCCGAGTATAGCGCCCAATAAGAGTCGCTGTTTTTACATGGTGCCCATATTCCATTGCTGTACTCATGGTATACCCTCCTTTCCTCCAGTGATTACATATTGAGGTCTCTTAGTCTATCCTCATGTGTTTTGTGATACAAGCCATGCACCATCTTTGTCACCCTTCTCTGGATAGCCTTCACCTTTTTAATGTCCTTATGCATATGTGGTCTCCAGTACTGAATGCAGTTTTCCAGGTGAGGCCTTACCAGTGTTTTATACAATGGCATCACCGCACCTCCTACTAGTAATACTTCCTGCCTGTGCACCCCAGCATGCCACTGGTCCTTCTTGCAGCCTTTGCACACTGTTTTGGTACCTTAAGGGCATTAAATGTGATGGCCCCAAGGTCCCTTTCCTCTTTGGTGACAGCACCTCCCCCCATCCTGTAGCTCTCCCTAGGGTTCCCCCTACCCAAGTGCATTATCTTGCACTTTTTTGCACTGAACCTCAGTTGCCACACCTCTGACCATCTTTCAAGCTTCTTCAGGTTCCTCTTCATTTTCTGCACTTTTTCTGGAGTATCCACCCTGTTGCAAATCTTGGTGTCATCTGCAGATAGGCAGGCCTTTTCTTCCAGCCCCTCTGTGATGTCACTAGTGAGGACGTTGAACATGGCTGGTCCCAAAACTGATCCTTGTGGTATCTCGCTTGTCACCCCTCTCTCCCTGGATTGGATTTCAATTACCACCACCCTTTGCCTTCTGTTTGTCAGTCAGTTTCTAACCCACTGTATCACCTTATGCCCCATACCCAGACTACTCATCTTGTTAACCAACTTTCTGTGTGGTACAGTATGGAAGGCTTTGCTGAAATCTAGGTAGGTGATATCTATGGCCCCTCCCTGATTCAATTTCCTAGTCACTGAATAAAAAAAAAATCTATTGGATTCATTTGACAAGAACTTCCTGATGTGAATCTGTGCTGCCTTAGATCCTAGGCACCAATGGATTCCAGCTGTGCCACTGTCCTTTTTTTCAGCAGTGCCTCCATGATCTTCCCCACCAGTGAAGTGAGGCTGACTCACCTGTAGTTCCCTGCTTCCACCCTACTGCCACTTTTGTGCAATGAGACTACATGCACCCTCCTCCAGTCCTCTGGAACTACACCTGTGTTGAGTGACTCTGTGAAAAGGGTGGCCAGAGGTGCTGCTAGTTCCCTGTGCAGCTCCCGTAATATCTTCAGGTGTATGTCATCTGACCCCATGGCTTTATCCACCTTCAGCTTTGTGAGTTCCTCCAGAACTCTCTCCACTGTGAATAGACTGGTGTCCACTTCTCCCCCAATTGCCTCTGCTGTCCAACTGTGGTCCTTGACCCTCTCCCTCCTCAGTGAATACTGAACAGAAGTATTTGTTCAGTATTTCTGCCTTGTCTAAATCCTCCCCCTTACACTCTCCCTCCTCCCCTTTGAGCCTCACTATCTCACCCCTCATTTTGTTTATGTACCTGCAGAATGTCTTGTCCCCTTTTTTCACAGTCTGTGCTAAACTCTCCTCTGTCTGTGCCTTGACTTTCCTTACAGCCTTCCCTGCTTCTCTTAGACATTCAAGGTACACCTCCCTGTCCTTCTTCCTTTGGATTCCCTTATAGTTCCTGAAACTTGCTCTTTTAGCCCTTACTTAGTCTCCCACCTCTTTAGAGAACCATAGAGGTTTCTTTCTTCTTTTTCCTTTGGCCACTATCCTAATGCATTGGTTAGTTACCTCCATAATGACTCCTTTTAGTCTCCCCCACTGTTTCTCCACCCCCTCTATTACCAGGGCTGCTCTTAAACATCTACACATTTCATTGAAAGATGCCTTCCTGATATCTAATACTTTTGCCCTTGTGTGGCTTAACAGAGTCCCTGTATCCATGCCAGACCACACCACAGTGTATAGATCTCCATACACAATGACGCTCCACCATGCACTATAGTGTTTATAGTATATGGTTAGGGCTTATTGTAGATTAAAATTGGTGGCTTTCTAAATCTTGTTGTAGGACAGTTCAAAGGTCAGAAAAGTTGTTGTACTATCATTCTGATGTCACGTCGATAGTACAACAACTTTTCAGCCTTGTCCTACCTCCTGATTGGCTGACTCCACTGGCTGTAACGGCAAAAATAAATTAAAACATTGTGGTGGGATTAGGTGGGCACAGAGAGGTGGATCTTCCCAGAGAATCTTCCTTCTACCACACGGCTTTGTGGCACATAAGCATTTTTTTATTTAAAAACAAAAAACTGCTGCTGAAAGAGTGCAAGCTGGTGTGGGTAGAAGCAGCCAACGGCGGGAGTGCAGTGAAGCCGAAATGAGCTAGTGGGATGGGGTAAAGCTGAACTGACAGCGGAACGAGTCGGAGCAGGAGCAGCTCGACATAACAAAGGTAACGATCAACTTGGGGGGTGCAAAAAAAAAAAGACAAAAGCCAGGAACCATATACTATATAAAATAGTAGATGGTTCACCATCCACAACCAAGGCAGTTTCCATCTCGGAAGTTGATGACATCAGGGAGACCTCTCGAGGTCTCTATGATGTCATCAACTCCCTCGATGGAAAACAGCCTTGTTGTTGATGGTCACCCATCCACTTTTCTATATATCATAGAGATGGAGGTTGGGGCCAACGGACACCAGGGAATGGCACAATATTGGGAAAACCAGACAAATGTCACTAGACAACAGAAAACTTTGCATGGGGTGGGAAGAAGGTGCCACTAGAAACCAGGGAGTGGTCCATATAGGATGAGTGGAAAGAGGATGGCACGGTACAGCAGGAAATACCTGTTACAGGATGGGGAGGAGGAGGCATCAGTCTTGTGCAGGGAAAGACTGTCCAAACTGGGGGAAGGGGGTGTTGTTTGGGTGACAGCCATGCCAAAATTCCACAACAAAACTCTTCCCAGCTTGCTAGTAGTTTGAAGATGATGGCCAAAACAAAACTAGCATATTGATATTCAACAAAACTTGGTAACCGTCAGCATATAGAAAATACTGAATGGGTAACTATGCACAGTCAGAGTGTTCTGCCACAGAGGGCATGTGATTCTCTCTGACCTTGAGGATGAAGCTCGAGTAGTCCGTGGGAATCAGAACCCTGAAGTGGCTCAACACACTGGTTATACATAAAGTTGCTCATCCTGTGTTTTTATAGTGTATATTATTATGTGAAATATGTGCATTGTTGTTTTTATATTTACTGGTTAGTGGTTATAAACCACTGCCAGTGAGTGTCCAACATCTTCATAACCCACTTGTGTTGTTTATGGAGCTCCATAAGCTATGAGCAGAACAGTGCTGCAGCATCACCTGAAAAAACCACCGAAAAAGCTGTCCTCGTGCTGGACATCCACACGTGCTACAAAATCGGTCACGCAGCGTGAGACAAGCTTGTTGGTGGTAACAATTACCCTCGCAAAGTGTCAAAGACAATTTAAACCAAAAAAACACCAAAAAACAGTAAATAAAAAAATAAAACATGGAGAAGTGTGATTCTATGGGGATTTTATGCACCATCTCGGTATGTGATGCCCATATAACCCCCCTCAGGCTTCATGGGGCATCACACACCTCGGGGTGCATAAAATCCCCATAAACCACACTTCTCCATGCATTATTTTATATTTCTGGTTCACAGTGAAATTAACTTGTGCATGTCTCTAGAGGTTTTAGAATGCTGTTCTACCACAGAAGGGTACAATCACATTCCATGACGTTTGAGCAGTGGTACAGCAGCATTTTGAAAACTATGGATTTCTATGTAGAACAGTACTTTACTATGCACTGTATCACTGCTGCTGTATGCTTAGCCTTGCTCTTAATCCACCTGTGACCAGGCCTGTTGAACCCCATATGGTATCCAACCAAGCAGCTGCTTCTTTTGCAGCTTCATCTGCATGTTCTAGCTTGCTGTTTTCCACATGGAAATGGAAGGCATGCATTTTTTTGGAGCAACTGACATCATTGTTAGTTCCAGGCAGGCAACTCACAACATGATGGTGCCTACCGAAGAAGCTATTTTAGCCAGATATAACATTTTTTGGCTTGCATAAAGAGTTTAGTTTATAAAGCCTAGCTTATAATTTCCTTGTGCGAGTTAAGTGGCTACCGAGCACTGCAGCCCTAGCCATAAAACAGCATAATGATTATGCTAGGCAAATAGCCCCATACATGTATACCTGCCAGCAAAGATGATCCAAGTATATTTAGGTGTCCCCCCAGATCCCACTACAATGCCCACTGAGTGCCTGCAGCCCCATCCCCTACCAAATGTCATCATTATGATGTTTTTAGGGATTATTTAATAACTGAGAGGGTTATTGGGCAATAAATACCAGCTTACAAAAATGCACCAGATAGGATCTGGGGCTACAGCAGTGAGTAGGGAAATTGGCAGACTAAGTGGGCCATATGGTCATTGTCTGCTGACAGATTCTATATTTATTAGGGCAGAAATAGCCACAAAAAATAAGATGACAGAACCTATGACTACACATGTGGATGTGCAGACCAGTTACATTTCACAGATCCTAGATTTTTGCAGGCCCACCGTTGCAGTGATGGTGCTGTACTTGCAGTGTTGAAGACCCAAGGTTCAAGTGTTATCTTGGGAGTTGGAGGGTCAGCAAGAGGGAAGAAGATTGAGTTCTTGCTGGATTGCTCATCTCAGGGTGGAGTGGAGCACAGCTTGGTGCTTGCCAGATACTATCAGTGGCTGAGGATAAGCAGGCTGAAACCACCAGAGTTGGGAAGAGGAGAGGTAGATGTCAGGTGTACAGCGCATGGGGGCATGCTGCACTTTAGGGGGAGTACTAGGAAAATATGTGCACCGGCTGCATGATGACTCCAGCTGCCTACATGCCCTGTACTTGACGACCCAGACCGCGCTGCCTCTGAGGGATAGCAAGTCCTGGGGGTGTTGGCTGGGGTGATGGGGCTGGGGTGGCCAGTATAATGGAGGTTGCCAGTGCATGGGGGAGAAATAAGACTAACTGAAAAAAATAATTTGTTAACAGTAAAATTACTTTTAAAAAGTTTTGTTGTTTGACCATCACATAAACATTTTGGTATGGAGTTGGTGTTAAAGGGACACTTGTCAATCCTTTTTGCAGTATATTATTTATAATCGAAAAAATATGTTTAATGTTTGCTTACCTTCTCTACAATTCATTCAAGTTGTTGGTTGTTTTAACTGCTGTGCTTTGTTTTGGCATAACTGAAATGCATCCAAACATTGTATTTATTCCCAACATTTTGTTTCAAATCCTTGATCTACTCTTGTTGCATGCTTCTTGAACATTAAGAACACCCCCAAAGAGTGCATTTACTCATGATACAATAGTGTCCTCTCCTCCCTCTGCACCATGAGTGTCTATGCTGTATTGGGGGTATTCACAGTTTCTAGGAAGACGCAAAGAGAGTTGAGGACGGTGTCCGTTGAACTTCATGATAGAAAAATGTGGTCTAGTATGGGCTTCAGTTTCATTTCTAAACAGTGTATATGACCTTTATCTTTCTTTTCTGAACACATTCAGGATTTAACTCCCAAGAAATTATGAAAAATTGTTTAATGTTTGAGAAAGATGAAGACTTCACTGTGTTTAATTCAATGAGCAGAAATGAAAGTATACCAGCAGTCTCCTGAAGAAAGCTCCACCACCAGTAAGTAAATGTCCTAAGATATAGAAGGGAGGTGTAATGTTGAATTGTGGTTAGTTGGACCTTCTTTCCATCATAATATTGTCTCTGAAACTGTGAAGCAGGATATCCGTGTTCAAGCCCAGCCACAGCCTCTGACTCACTGTGTGTCTTGGAGAAAGTGATGCTGATCTCTATTGAGCTTCTGCTCTAAGTTGTAAAATTATATGAAGGTGGACCCCACTGAAATGTTGCATCTCTAGGGTTTTCTTGGTCATTATGTGATAAAACACTATTTGATGCCATGCTGCTGACTGGGGGGGGGGAGGTCAGCTTGAAAAGGAATATGAATAGTGAGTAATGAATAGCAGAGTATCTGAGGTACAAAAGTATTTGCCAGTGAAAATTTTAAAAAAGGTAAATGTACACCCCTATGTTATGGCTTCCAGGACTCCCCTAACCCTTATTTAAAAAAAATAAAATGTACATCCCATCCCCTTTCTTAGACCTGCTCTGCTTGCAGATTTGTGTGGCTAGTCAGGTCAGATGCTGAGAAACTGACATGAGGGCAAGTCCATGTTCTGAGTACTAGATTTACGTAGTTCAGTTCTCTGGGAGGGCACTGAAGCTACACTGGGATAGGCCCACCACCCCATTGTGGCACACGGGTCTCTTCCGGAAGTTTTAATTTACAATTGTGCCCAAACTGTGAGGATATTTTATATTGAAAGATTGAAGTTTATTCAAGAAGGTACTTAAATTGCATTTTAGGTGCATTTGCAGAATATGGGTACCCAATCTGAAGTGTATATACTATAATTCCAAGGCACTTCAGTAACATTTTTGGAACACGCTCTAAAGGTGCTTTCTGGAGTAATGCAGGAGTGTCCCAACTGAGAAGGTACTCCATTGGCGGTATATCAGGAACAACTATAAGGCACTTCATTAGCATTTTTACAACACACTTCCAGTTTACTCAGCACTTATCAGTCGATTGCTTGACAGTTACCATAAAGTTGCTTGACTTTTTAGTGGCACATTTGGAGCATGTACCCAGTCTATGTGCTAGTAGATGACTGCAAAATTATGAACAAGTGACTCCAGCTGGCTAAGGGAGTCTTTTCTTGCATAAATGCAGTTTATTTCAGATAATCATTTGGGACTTACCTCTGCCTCCTGTTTAACACTCAGGCTAACCCCCAGGCTGTACCGGCGGGATGGAGCCTACCCCAGGCAGAGACTAGTTTCTGACTTTGGGGGGTGGAGGGATACCTCAGGGTGCCTCAGTCAGATGTGTGGCACCTTCAGTGAGGAGTGGATGTGCTCCTGCAGCTTATCTGGACTCCCAGCTGGGTAGTTTCTAGCAGCACTGCACAAATGAGCTGGTTAAAAATTAGTTATTCTTAACTAATAACTATGCTTACTATGTGGTGTACAGTTACTTATCAGCTAATGCTCAACAAGTTGAGTATTGATCATGAATTATTTATTACATAAGCTCAACTAGTAATTAATGAATGCCAAACTAATACTCAATTCATGGGGATTAGTTAATTCTTAATTAGGAAACCGGTCAGTAACTAACTGCTGAAACTGTTAACAATTAGTTAGCAGTAGGTTGAGCTAGGAGGAGTTAACCACTAACTCATTTGCATATGAAAAAATCAACCAAAGCAAAACTGAGGAATAATTAAACATTAGCTAATTATTAGTGATTTGAGGTAGTTGAGCATTTGGCCTATTTTTTGTATAAGCTCAATTAGTGACTAATGAACGGCAAACTAATACAAAATTCACGGGGATTAGTTATTTCTTAATTAGGAAACCGGTCAGTAACTAACTGTTGAAACTGTTAACAATTAGCAGTAGGTTGAGCTAGGAGGAGTTAGCCACTAACTCATTTGCATGTGAAAAAATCAACCAAAGCAAAACTGAGGAATAATTAAACATTAGCTAATTATTAGTGATTTGAGGTAGTTGAACATTTGGCCTATTTTTTTTGTATGGGGATGTAGTGCTGACATAAAAATGTGTGGCAAGAAAACTGAGTGACAACAAAACTATGTTGAGGGAAAGAGAAATAATGCATAGAAGTTGAAGGCAGAAAAAGTCTCTTGGCCTGTCCTGACTGCCCACCTTATCTAACAGTTCTGTCTTGCTCTTGTGGCAATTCTCCCTTTTCCTACTTTTCCCTGTTTTTTTAACTAAACCCACCAGCCTGTCCCATCCTTACTTGAACTTGATGATCGATTTGGACTATACTACTTTTTCAGGTAGTCAGATGGAGAGGTGAATGGTTAGTCCTTTTGCTTTCAAATGTAAATTTCCATTTAAATTGGAATGAAAAGTGTAATTGGCAGTGGTGGGATTTGAACCCATGCCTCTGTAAATACTAGAGCCTTAATGCAGCACCTTGGACCACTAGGCCATACTACCTCTGTGCTCTGCTGCTCATGGGCATGTGATTACAATAGCATGATTATCTATGTAAAACAAACCACATTTTCTCTTTCAATGAGAATCCTGGTTTTGATTCTTCTGTAGCCTGAAGAGAGATATGAAAGAAACATACACTACCCCACCATATACTCAGATGTGCTACATTATAGTTCTGGATTTGTTATATGCAAGGACACTGATTTATGGTGATTAAAATAATGAAATTCCAGTTTCATTTAAGTATGGGAAGGGGATAATAAGGTAAGGGAGGGGAGCTTATTTACAAAGAACGTGGGGGCTGAAACTAAAGGACATAATCTAAGGTTGGAGGTGGGGAGATTTAGAGGAAATGTGAGGGGGAGCTACTTCACAGAGAGGGTGGTGGAAGCCTGGAATAAACTGCCAGAGGAAGTGGTGGGGGCTGAAATGGTGGAGGTATTCAAGAGGGTGTGGGACAGACATAAAGGTTTGGCAAGGGGGGGGAAGGGAGGTCCTAGGACATAGGTGGTGAGTGGGGGGGATGGGCAGACTCTGGGCCAGAGGGGTCCTTTTCTGCCATCAGAATTCTATGATTCTATGAGGTTTTCCAGTAAAAAAACCAAAACCAGTGGCTTTGGTCATATGGCTAGAACATAATTATAACTTATTAAAAGATGGCCTAGGCCTATGGTAAGATTGGTAATTCCATATAATCCCCAATAGTGAGATGGCAGTGGTCATATCACTGGAAGATGCTGGCTTTCTTGGTGTTGTGACTTTCTTGATTAAAAGGCATGACACGTAAACAGGAAATCTGTAGATGACTAAGTCCCAGCTGTTCTTTTTCTTTGTCTCCCTCTTTACCTTTTCCCACCATAGACAGAGGAGCTATGGAGTCAGGAGGTCAGCAGACCCCTCACTTTTGTAGCTAGGGGGTCAGTCAATGCATTTTAACCCCCTCAATTTAATGAGAACGTCAGCATTAATTTAAGACTAATGTGGTTCGTGGACATTCTCTGAGGAGAACAAGAAATTGCTGATTGTACACTATGAGCATCTTCTTTTGGCATTTCTAAAAAGTTGCTCTCAACATTACATTGTTGAAAAAGACTACTGCAAAACACACAGAACAATGTGGATGCTTATCGTGAGCACCTGTGACTGCCAGTCACTCGTGCTATGTTTAAACCCTCTCGAGTGCTAGTCCAGTGATATCAAGTCTAGAGAAAATCTTAGTATTCTGTCTAGACATTTTCTAACCACTGCCATGATCAAAACTAAAATTCAAGCTGATCAGCTTGTTCCCTATCAGACACCTACCACATCACTCCAGGACTACAACAAATCTCAAAATGAAAATAAAGAACTGTACAGATGTGTATTACAATGGTGCGGTAGTGCCACTATAAATAGGGTTGAGCAGGCTTTTTAATGTTATACCCCTAGTTTTGCACCTTTATAACTTTACCCCTATTCAGTAAAATTGTATGAAGTATTGATGCACAGTCGGGGGGGGCAAGATTTCTTGATTTATTAAGTTTTGCTCCACTCGAATGTGTGGATTTTGAGATCTGGATAGTGCATTTGTAAGAAAAATTGAAGTTTTTTTACGTTTTTTTTTGGGTCATTGTCTACAGCCCAGATGGTTCTGAATTTTCATCTGAAATTTGTAAGGTAGAAAGGGCTTGCCCCAGAATGGTGGCTTTGCTTGGTTTGGTGAAAAAACATTAATCTGTTCTCAAGTTATAAGGATTTGAAATTTTTGTTCTGATCATACTAAGTACGGTCTTTTGGATAGTTGTTTGATACCCTACTGAGAATGCTCAGAACCAAAATTTCAGATTCTTATAACTTGGTATTAGGTTCACATTTTTTCACCACACCAATGAAAGGCACCATTCTGGGGAAAACCCTTCTACCCTGAACATTTCAGATCCAAATTTAAAACTGTCTGGGCTGGTCTTTTGGATAGTTGTTTGATACCCTACTGAGAATGCTCAGAACCAAAATTTCAGATTCTTATAACTTGGTATTAGGTTCACATTTTTTCACCACACCAATGAAAGGCACCATTCTGGGGAAAACCCTTCTACCCTGAACATTTCAGATCCAAATTTAAAACTGTCTGGGCTGTAGGTGATAACAAAAAAACAGCAACAAACCTAAGTTTTTCCAAAAAACACACTGTCCAGATCATGGAATCTACACATCTGACTGAACTGAAACTTGAAAAATCAAGACACCTTGCCCCCTAGACTACACATGCAACGTTTTGTGCAATTCCATTGAACGGGGATGAAGTTACTAATATATTTAAGTATGGCATATACAGCAAAGTCCATCAGGATGAAGTGCAGTGTCACAGGTGTGCTACATGATAAAAGGGATTAACTCCCATTGACATTTTTTTTTTCTGCAGTAACTCTACTACAGAATTCTGCAGCACTGCACTTCATCCTGGTGGGATTCACTGTCCTGTATATCTACAGTACATACAGTATTATAGTGGCACAGTAATGCCACTATAGTATAGTTAGGGTTGAGTAGGCTGTTTAATGTTAAATCCCTAACTTTGCAGCTTAATAGTTTTGCCCCTATTCAATGTGATTGTATGAAATTTTGCATGCATAGTCTGGAGGGAGATATCTTGATTTGCCAAGTTTTGTTCCAGTCAGATGTGTGGATTCTGAGATCTGGATAGTGTATTTGTAGGAAAAATCAGGGTTTTTTGCTGTTTTTATGTCATCATCTACAGCCCAGACAGTGTGAAATTTTGTTCTGAAATTGTCAGGGTAGAAAGAGCTTACCCCAGAATAGTGCCCTTCATTGGTCTGGTGAAAAAAAAAAATGTTAATTTGTTCCCAAGTTCTAAGGATTTGATCTTTTATTTCTGAGCATGCTCAATACGGTCTTTTGGATAGATGATTGATACCCTTCTGAGCATGCTCAGAACTGAAATTTAAGTAAATATAACTGGAATTAATCCAAAAGGTGGTCAGCATATACTGGTATAAGGGCACTAAAAATAAATCTTCATTTTGCTAATAATCTCAAAATGTTTTACATATTATAACAGACTGCAAATATCAAATATGTATGACCTGTGTGACAGTGGCAATCATAATCATAATACAGTAACAAGAAATTTTTACCCATACACACACAAACTGTGGCACACCGGCACTGATCTCAAATGGTAAGTTCCTATATACAATGAGCAATCCATTAAGGCTAACATGATTGCAGAAAGCCAAATAAAGTAAAATGAGAGTATGGCTGCAAAAAAAAGAAAGAAAAAAAAACATACAGGGTGGGATTCACATCCGAGATGCATCGGCGCATCCCCAGCTTGCACACTGTTGCAATTCTGGAAGGGCACTGATGCAGCGGCATGTCATAGATGCACCACACACCACCCGTAATGTTATGTGGCGCATCTGAAGGGGTTGTGCAGGGGACGTGCCCATGCATATGGGGTGCAGCCCTATTCACAACCCATTTTGGAGGTGCATCTCCAGAGCAAGTCCAGAGAAGTGCCTACAAAAGATAAGTCTACAACAAGTAGACTTAAGTGGGTGTCCACCCACAGGCTGGCTGCCATACTGCAGATGGCAGCATGACAGCCAGCCTACCCTGGCAGTCCAGTGGCCCCTGCCCAGCCTGTATCCCTGTAGTGGTGACACATTCACCAGGCATCCCTGGTAGTCTAGTGGAACCCCCACCCTTCCCCAACCCAATCACAGACTGAGCGCCATACCACAATGTATCCATAGTGGTCCAGTGGTCCCTGCCCTGACCAAAACCCCAAATGAATGTACCCAGTACCATCCCTGGTAGTCCAGTGGCACCCCATCCCTGCCTGCATCCCCAGTAACATGAAAGTGAAGCTTCAAAATCCCAGGTAGTCTAGCAGAACCGCCTTCCTGCCCCAACCTGATTGCAATGATGACGGAATTCCCAAAGTCTCCCTGGTGGTCCAGCAGACATCCCCACCCACTCAGGCACCCCCACCCCACCCCACTCCCAATCCCAGCATGTCTGTATCTTCAGCGAGCAACTTAACCCACCCGTATACCACAACAGCTGCCCACCGACAAAGCCGTCTGTGAATGACAGTTACTGTACTACTGTAATCCCAGTGGTAGACCATGTTGACCAAAGGGCCTGCAGTGTGTACTGTAAGCTGTCATTCACAACTTTGTGAATTACCTTGTCATTCGTAAAGTCTATCTATCTAGCAGGGCACCCACACTCCTGCACACAACCTACAAACATCTGCCATCATCTTTGTCCCAAAAACATGGCCCTGTGCTGCTGTACTCACATCCTCCACTGGGAATCACACTTATGCTGGGCTCTACACCCCCCACAAGAATAAGAGATCAGTCTATCAGACACTCATCCTTCCTCCCCCAATCTGACTCTCTGACACTTCAGGCTCATTCCCAAACCTGGGTTATCAGCATTGCAAATGGTAGTGCTACCTCTGTGCCAGCAGGTTGGTGGTAAGTACTAGTAGTGTGCTGCTAGTCCAGTAGCATTGTCCTGTTTGAGCAGCTGACATTGCCATTGGTGGTATCGGTTTACATTTCAAGCACTGCTGCCAGGCTGGTTGAGACACTGCCTTTTTATTTTGTATGTGCTGACCAAAAGTTGGTTTTCTTCCTTGGAGTGTTGACCAAATGGTAGGCACACTGGTAGTGCATGTCATGTCAGCTGGATGTGCTGACCAATCAGTGGGTGCACTGGTAGTGTGCATGACTTCATCACATTAACATTGGTCATTTGATTGCTCCAGTCAGAGACTGCTTGTGCTGCAGTGTAGGGAGTGAGCACAGGTAGCATTTTAGCTGTGGTCAGTGTGTTTAGAACATGACTGCCTTTTCTTTATGAAATGCTGTTTGTTCTGTTACAGGTACGTGTTGCTCAGCATTTCCCAAACATTGTTGTTCATGTGCAAGCATACTGTGAGACTGAATGTTGGGGTTTTGTTAGCTGGCTTTTGGCAGTGTTTGTTATGTAGATGCTGGCATTTTAGATTGGTGCTGTTGTGTTTCTTTGTGCAGTACATGAGTGCTGTGTTTCTTTTTGTGCAGTACATGTGTGCTGTGTTTCTTTTTGTGCAGTACCTGTGTGCTGTGTTTCTTTGTGCAGCACATGTGTGCTGTGTTTCTCTTTGTGCAATTACATGTGTGCTGTGTTTCTTTATTACCGATACATCTGTGCTGTGTTTCTTTTTATTGCAGTACATGAGTGCTGTGTTTCTTTTTGTGCAGTACATGTGTGCTGTGTTTCTTTGTGCAGTACATGTGTGCTGTGTTTCTTTTTGTGCAGTACATGAGTGCTGTGTTTCTTTGTGTAGTACATGTGTGCTGTGTTTCTTTTTGTGCAGTACATGTGTGCTGTGTTTGATTTTGTGCTGTACATGAGTGCTGTTTCTTTGTGCAGTACATGTGTGCTGTGTTTCTTTTTGTGCAGCACATGAGTGCTGTGTTTCTTTGTGCAGTACATGTGTGTAGGATTTTCTTTGTGCAGTACATGTGTGCTGGGTTTCTTTACGCTGTACAAGTGTGCTGCATTTCTTTTTGTGCAGTACATGAGTGCTGTGTTTTTTTGTGCAGTACATGTGTGTTGTGTTTCTTTTTGTGCAGTACATGTGTGCTGTGTTTCTTTGTGCAGTACATCTGTGCTGTGTTTCTTTTTGTGCAGTACATGAGTGCTGTGTTTCTTTGTGCAGTACATGTGTGCTGTGTTTCTTTTTGTGCAGTACATGAGTGCTGTGTTTCTTTGTGCAGTACACAAGTGCTGTGTTTCTTTGTGCAATACATGAGTGCTGTGTTTCTTTGTGCAATACATGTGTGCTGGGTTTTCTTTGTGCAGTACATGTGTGCTGTGTTTCTTTGTGTGCAGTACATGTGTGCTGGGTTTTCTTTGTGCAGTACATGTGTGCTGTGTTTCTTTTTGTGCAGTACATGTGTGCTGTGTTTCTTTGTGCAGTACATGTGTGCTGTGTTTCTTTTTGTGCAGTACATGAGTGCTGTATTTCTTTGTGCAGTACATGTGTGCTGTGTTTCTTTGTGCAGTACATGTGTGCTGTGTTTCTCTTTGTGCAGTACATGTGTGTTGTGTTTCTTTGTGCAGTACATGTGTGCTGTGTTTTTTTGTGTGCAGTACATGTGTGCTGGGTTTTCTTTGTGCAGTACATGTGTGCTGTGTTTCTTTGTGCAGTACATGTGTGCTGGGTTTCTTTTTGTGCAGTACATGTGTGCTGTGTTTCTTTGTGCACTACATGTGTGCTGTGTTTCTTTTTGTGCAGTACATGAGTGCTGTGCTTCTTTGTGCAGTACATGTGTGCCGTGTTTCTTTTTGTGCAGTACATGAGTGCTGTGTTTCTTTGTGCAGTACATGTGTGCTGGGTTTTCTTTGTGCAGTACATGTGTGCTGTGTTTCTTTTTGTGTAGTACATGTGTGCTGTGTTTCTTTTTGTGCAGTATATGTGTGCTGTGTTTCTTTGTGGAGTACATGTGTGCTGTGTTTCCTTGTGCAATACATGTGTTTTGTGTTATTTTTGTGCAGTACATGTGTGCTGTGTTCTTTTTGTACAGTACATGTGTGCTGTGTTTCTTTTTGTGCAGTACATGTGTGCTGGGTTTCTTTGTGGAGTAGATGTGTGCTGTGTTTCTTTGTGCAATACATGTGTTTTGTGTTCTTTTTGTGCAGTATGTGTGTGCTCTGTTTCTTTTTGTGCAGTACATGTGTGCTGTGTTTCTTTGTGCAGTACATGTGTGCTGTGTTTCTTTGTGTGCAGTACATGTGTGCTGTGTTTCTTTGTGGAGTACATGTGTGCTGTGTTTCTTTGAGCAATACATGTGTTTTGTGTTCTTTTTGTGTAGTACATGTGTGCTGTGTTCTTTTTGTGCAGTACATGTGTGCTGTGTTTCTTTTTGTGCTGTACATGTGTGCTGTGTTTCTTTGCGCAGTACATGTGTGCTGTGTTTCTTTTGTGCAGTACATGTGTGTGGTGTTTCTTTTTGTGCTGTACATGTGTGCTGTGTTTCTTTGTGCAGTACATGTGTGCTGTGTTTCTTTGTGCAGTACATGTGTGCTGTTTTCTTTTTGTGCAGTACATGTGTGCTGTGTTTCTTTTTGTGCAGTACATGTGTGATGGGTTTCTTTTTGTGCAGTACATGTGTGATGTGTTTCTTTTTGTGCAGTACATGTGGCTGTAGCTTTGGTTTGTGGAGTTTTCCAAGGCTGGTTTTGTGCTAGCTTCCATGTGGGGTGTTTGTTGGGGGTTTGCCATATACACGGTCTTCTTTCTCCTCATGGCATGATTTCCTTGGTGTCAGCTGTTGAATTGTTTGTAGTCACCAAATAGTGTCCCATGTGGACATGTGTGCTGATTTTATATGCTTCTTACCTTATAGGACTTTCTGTGTTTTTTTTGTTTGTTTTTTGGTGCAGGTATGCAGTTGAGGTGCTTGGCTTTGGGTGCTGCATTGGTTGTACTGTGGTTTGTTGATTAATTTCAATTCATAGTATTGTGGATATCATTTTCTGTTTAATTTCTGACAAGGTTGAATAATTATTGATTGATTATAGACTGATTATTGATTGATTGTGGATTACTGTTATCTGATAATCTGAGTAATTTTAGTTGGAGGAATGTTGTAATTTTCCAGCCTTTGAAATGCAGTTTTCCATGTGCTGTGTTTTGTGATCCTTTTATATGGGGTAGTCCTGCTTTTTCTATTATTGACTTCATGATATTCCATATATTGTTCTCCCCAGAGTTCATACACTGGAATCAAGGTGTGTCATGTTTGTGCCTTATATTGGGGGTCAGGTAAAAGGGGGAATCATCTGTTATCATTTTTGCTGGTCTCTCAGAGGAATATCTTTCAAATGTTGTTACTGTGACTCTCAGGATTGTCTGTGATCTGGTATAACTTTGGTTTAATTGTGTGAGGTTTGCTCCAGAACTTGTTTTTGTTTGTCTCACTGTATATTCCAGATATTTTGTTCCTTGTGCATTGCTAAATAGTTTTATGTCTCCCCAGTTCAGGCTGTACTGCTCCATAGTACAGAGAGAAAAATGTATACAAATATTGAAAGAAAAAAACATGTCTAACAGAGTTGTTGGAGTGTGCTTGCCTAAGGTTCCAGTTTAGCAAAAAGTGTCTATTTCCCTAGTGGTCAGTGGCTTTGCTTGACTGGGTCTGTTGCCTTTCTCCTCCTTTTTAAGAAATTGTGGTTTGGCAATTATTGTTTTAATTATTTCTTTGAAAATGGTGTCCCTGTTTCTGTAAACAGAATGTGGGTAATTGACTAGTTGAAAATATCTGTCCAGACTTCCTAATATGTCGTTGAGTGTTGCTGGCTCATATTCTGAGCCATGTTGCTCTTCAAATGTAAAAATGAAGTCCACTAATGGCTTGTCAGGCTCACTTGCAGGGATTTCATGAAGGTCACACTGTTTTCCAGTCTTTAATAGACACGTTCTTATCAGTTTCACAGCAAAGTTTGTTTTTATGAATGTATTCTGGTTTCCCTGCTGCTTGATGATTTTTTTTCTCTCCAGGGTAGTCTGTTCATCATTGATGTTGGTGGTTACAGTAAAAAATTGGACTATTGTTTGAGGGATGGGTGTTTCATAGGGCTTAACTGGTTATTGATTGATTGATTGGGTCTGTGAGGTATATTAATCGGTTGTTACAATTGTTTGTACTTAAGTTGCAATAAGGTTATTATTACTTTTTTGTAATAAGCTGTTTAACATGTTGTAATAGGCTGCTTATTACTTGTTGTAATAAGGTGTTTATTATATGGTGTATTCTACTTATGTAATAATATTGTGTTTATTACACATGTTAATAGTGTGTTCTTTAAAGGTCAAAGATCAATTGGTTATATATATTGTAGGGGCATGGCTGCACTCCTACAGTTAGGGTTGAGTAGCCTGTTCAGTGTTAAACCCCTAACTTTGCACATTAATAACGTTGGCACTGTTTGATTAAATCAGCTGAAATTTTGCACATGTTGTCTAATAGGCAAGGTAGAAAGTTTTGTGATGGCAACTTGTGCAATTTCTAAGATCCACATATGTCATTTTCTGAATGTGTCTAATTTTTTTCCTATACGTAAGTTTTTTTTTTCCTTTTTGCTGTCGCTACAGCTTATATGGAATGGAATTGTTTTCCCAAACTTCCAGAGCACATGTGGTATGTCATAAGCTAGTGCCTTTGAAAGGTCTGGTGAAACAGTATTAAATGATTTCAGAGTTATAAAGATTTAAAGTTTTGTTTTTCCCATTCTGAGGATGTGCAGCAGGATTTTTGAGTTAATGTTCTGGCGTGAAATGAAAAAATTGTTTCAGATAGGTTTTTTGGTTTCTCATCACATGCTTCTCACAGCACAAAGCATTGTTTGTGCCATGACAATGGCATCTTGTTGCTTTTCTTCTCAAACCAACAAGCATGGAAAATACATAAAAATACTGCCGTTTTAAAAAACTAACACAGAACCTAGCTAAATGGGCTCTATTTAGCTAGATTCTCATGTTTGTTTTTAAAATATGGGCCAGAAATACCTTATCTGGGCACCCCAAATCCCAGGTGCCCGGCTTATTGAGATGAGCCATCACTGGAGTTCTCTGTATGAGAATGGTGGGACTTTCTTGACTTCTGCAGCTGCAACTAGATCTCATGCTGTGGCTGCAGTAAGAGCAGGGAGCCACCTGTTCCCTGGTGTCAAGTGGCACCCCCCCCATTACCATCACTGTATGCAAGTAATGTTGCCCTGGTGTCAAGTGGAGCACTCCACCCTCTGATTGCTGTCCATGTAATGAATTAACCTTTCCCCGGTGTCTAGTGGCACCCCCCACCCACCAATCACCACTTCCTGTAATGAATTAATATTTGCCTGGTATCTAGTGGCACCCCCCACCCTCTGATCATCATTCCCATCATGAATGAATCATTCTGTGGTTTCTAGTGGCACCCCCACCCTCCGATCACCATCCCTGTAATGAATTCATATTTCCCTGGTGTCTAGTGGAACCCCCACCCTCCAATCTCTGCCCCCTGTAATGAATTAATATTTGCCTGGTGTTTAGTGGCACCCCTCACCATCTGACTGCCGTCCCCATCATAAATTAATCATTCCCTGGTGTCTAGTGCACCTCTCACCCTCTGATCACCGTCCCTGTAATAAATTAATATTTCCCTAATGTCTAGTGGCACCCCCACCCTCCAATCACTACCCCCTGTAATGAATTAATATTTGCCTGGTGTTTAATGGCACCCCTCACTCTCTGATCAGCATCCCCATCATGAATTAATCATTCCCTGGTGTCTTAGTGGCACCCCCACCCTGCGGTTACCATTCCTGTAATTAATCAATATTTTCCTGGTGTCTAGTGGCATCCTCCCCAAGAGAAACTTCACCATTAACCATTGATCACATCTGCCACTCCCTCTCGAAGATATATCAAAGTGCAGTTGAGTGTAAATTGTAACTTCAAGTATTCAAACTAATGCAATGCATTTTGAGAAAAAAAAACAGTCTGAAATGCTGTGAAACCCTGCTGGTTAAGAGAGCCTTTTAAATAAAATTAACCAGTCCACATAACAAAAATTATTAGTTACTTCTTCACATTTCCAAAGTTCAGCTGTGCCCATGAGCAGCTATGTGTAGCATTGCAGAGCACGAGTGTTTGCACTCCCGAGCATTCTCACCAGACAATGCTGTCCTGATACTCAAAACCTGCAAATATTTAAAAGCTTTTTAGCCAGACACTTACATTTTGCCCCATAATAAATTGTCTGTTCATATTTTACAATAAGATGAACTGAATAATGAAAAACGTAGAAATTTGCAAACAGAGCAAATTCTTGGAATGGAGCAAAGGCATCCCTGTCGTGTTGTTATGCCCTCCCCCAGCCTGTTTCATTGTGACATCTCCGATTCTCAACTGATCTGTATTGGTATTAATAAAAAAACAGAAGGGGCAAAGAGGAGGAGACTTACTTAATTAAGTCTTGCAACATAAGGTGTTTTGGATTTTCATGCTAATACATTATATTCAAATGGACTCAAAGAGGAATTGCTATTACACCCCTCTCTCAACTAAGTTTGTAGGCAGATGTCAAATGAACAAGAACAGAGATTTCTGATATGAAATTTTGTGTTTCTGAACAGCTATATAGGAACAAAATGTTGTTTTTTTGCTATAAGCCAGTGACGCTTTAAAGTAGTGCCTTTTCAAAGTTGCTTTTGCCAGTCAATATTTAAATGCTGTCTTTCTATAACTTTAAAAAGACCTTATTGGGTTTTCATGTCACTTTGGGTGAGATTGGTAAGTGGAGTATACCACTTTAAGTATGAATGTTAAATGCCTCCTCCCTGAAGCTTACCAGTCTGGTCTACAGAGTATGTTGAAATGATAGTCAGCATGTAATGTTTGCAGTCACCATCGGCAGCATAATTGGAAATATCATAGTGAGGGAGGCAGGGGGATGAACAACAAGGTGGGCATGCTGCTGCTCCACTCCAAGGATTCGCTCTGTCTGCAAGCTTCTTCTTTTTTCATTATTCAGTTTATCACATTGTAAAATATGAACAGACTTCTTATTATGGGGCAAAATATAAGTCCCTGGCTAAAAAGATTTTAAATATTTGCAGGGTTTGAGTATCAGGACAGCATTGTCTGGTGAGAACACTCTGGCCCCAATTCCAAAATGACTTACGCATGGCGCAAGCATGCAATAATACCCAACAGAGTGGGTGGTATTGGGCTATACCCACCAGCCCAGGGGTGTAATGAGGCCCAATGCTGCAGGCAGAGGGCCTTATAGCCCCTGCAAGGGTGGGAATAGCCCATATCGCCCACCCTGGAGGGTATAATTGTGCCTAGAAAATTGGGTGCATGTGTGATTTTTTTATAGGCTTATACAAAAAAATAAAATAATAGTGTAAAAAATGATAATGTTTGAATTTTTTGTTTGCTTTATTAATGTACTGTAGTCCCTGTACTGCTGGTATTGGTAGTAGAGGGTGCAGTTTCTTTAATTACCAGTAGAGGGCACTGAGGATTTGAGTTGCGGCTTGTCTGTAGGTTTGTATACTTGTATTGGACTGTTGTTTGTGCACTCTGTTATTTGTTGTTGTTAAGAAGGAGTGTGTGTGAAACTGAGAGAGTGATGGTGTGGTAGGAAGAGTGGCACTGCTGAAAGAAGCCTTTTTTTTTTCTTAATATTTTTGGGTGCCATTGTATGCCATTGCGAAAGAGCTTGTGATGCCGTGCCACGGTCAGGGAGCTATGAGGAGTGATAGCTACATACAGACAGGAGTATTTACTGGCACCAGCGATTGCAGTAAGTGCTGCCAGTGCTGTTGTGAAATAATGCTGAAAGTGCTCAAATGTAAATGACTGGAGGGAGGGAGGGATGGAGCAGACGAGGTGTGGAGCTGAGCGGGAGCAATGGGGCTTGAAACTGTGAGCAAGGTCTGGTTTTAAATAAAATGTTAACTGGAAGAAGCAGTTGTTTTGTGAACAGTGTTTTTTTCATGAAAATGGGTAGTGGGCTTTATGTCACTAAATGTATTTCTTGTCCTATCACCTACTCCGTCTCCTACCCGCTAAGTGAGAGAAAAAAATGTTGGTTTGCAGTTTCGTTTTTGAGGTGGCACATGGATTTCATTGGGTAATGGGGCAGCTGGCAGAGGGACCTGTTTTAGGTGGGCATTGTTGTCTGATAGATGCCCACCTAAACAAGTGCCTCAGCCAGTCAGAAGAGAGAATTGTCTTTGCCCATTTTCTAAGGCACTTTACACCAGACCCAATGGTGTAAATTGCACCTTGCGCCATGCATTCCGCAAGTTGGTATTCCAAGTTGCGGCTTGTGCCATGCTGAAGGCGGGTTGCGACAAAGGTGGTCTACACCACCCACTATGCCCACAACCCACTGCATCATGGTGCAAGTGTGGGTTATGGCAGCAGCTGTACCCTATTCTGGAAGGGCAGCTGTTGTAACCCACTAACACCATTCCAAGACCCGCTATGGCACTACAGACTTAGACCAGCATGAGGTGGTCAAATGGGCATCCATCCTTGCAACTGATGGATGCCCACTCTGCAGCACTATGGGACGCACATATCCCTGCTCCACACCCTCTCCAGCAAGGTCATTTTCCCACCCCCGAATGTTACGGACGCCCTGGGGTCCATTTCCCGCACTGCCCCCCAAATGTGTGTGCCATCCGGACAGCCACCCCAATGCACCCAGATGGTTGCAGCTGCATTTTGGGGTGGGGGAGCTCTGGGAAGGCAGTAAATTGTGGGCTGTGACTTGTGGCACCCAGGTCCATTGCACCATTCCTGTGGTGTTAACCTGTGGCTGCCATAAGTCACAGGATGTAGGTGCCCAGGAACCCTGCCTGTCTTGGAATATGGTGCAGGGTCCCGAGTGTAGTGCCACATGGTGCAACTCACATATGCCCATGAATTGAGTGATGCGACTTGGAATTGGACCCTCGAGGTGCAAACACTTATGCTCTGTAATGCTCCCCATTGCTGCTCATGGCCACAACTGAACTTTGGAAATGTAAAGAAGTAATTAATGACTTTTGTTATGCGGACTAGTTAGTTTTATTTAAAAGGTTCTCTTGGGCAGCATATTTTTACTGCTACTCCTCCCTGAATTCTGAATCCTGATATCAAGAGACGTTGCAATTTTTACAGATGTCTTGGATGGTAGTTATATATTGCTTTTTTGTAGTGGCAGTGTCACATGCACAAGTTGATCCTTGGTATTTCATCCACCTCTATATGTATTTCTTAGTTTTTGTGCACTTATGGTCTGCAGTCATATGTGCTGTTCAGGATGTTCCAAAGATTTATAATTATATTTCCAATTTTATGGTCCGTAGGTGTATACTTCATTACAAAAATCATCAGTTTTGAATTAGTATTTCTATTTGGGTTTCCTTCTGAAAGTTGCTCTGTGGTAATGTTTGCTGCATGCTCAAATCCATTTTTCATAGTATCCGGTTTGTAATCAATATCAAAGCCTTTCTACCAACTGTAACTGATTCAGACCAGAATTTAGAATGGATAGGGGAAACATCTCATAAGGACTGGATAGCGAGAATAGCAATCTAGACCACAGAAGTTACAAGGGCAAAGAAATAATGGAAGGCAACATTTTTTAGATGACCCAGAGAAGGGTTCCAATACAGATTCCAGGGTGAAGGCAAAACATACAGTATGAGGAATACCATAGAAACATAGAATGTGTTATCAAAAAAGGACCAGTAGACCCATCCAGTCTGCCTACTTTTCCCTGCCAATTCGGACACCTCTGACCCTATTTGTTCAATGGTGTCCCTCTTGCCTTTCTTTCCTCTGTTTATTTTACACGTGTGCCTATTCCACCTATGCTTGAAGCTCTACACTATTCTAGCCCCCACCACCTCTTCTGGTAGGTTGTTCCAGGCACCCACCACCCTTTCTTGGAAGAAGTATTTTCTCACATCCCTCTTAAACTTCTTCCCCTCTAGCTTCAGTGCATCTGCCATGTTCTTATGCTTTTCATTCTCTGAGACTCCCCACCTGCACCTTGTTCACCACTGTGAAGTACCTACAGGTGTCAACCATGTCCCCTCTTGCTTTGTCATGTGTCCTATTGGTTTTTCAAGTCATCTTGGGTGAGATCAGTGAATGGGATATACTCAGTGCCTCAACCCTCAAACCTACCAATGACTCTGATGTTGCTGTAGTGATTATGTTAAAACATTTGTCATGTAATGATTTCAGGCACCAGAGCTTCATGTAGTTTTATACTGGTTTGTTATTTTGGTGGTTATATTTTGCAAAACACATTGTGATATTTTGAAAACTTGAAGTTATGATTTGCACAGCAATTGCACTTTAATACAATTTGGAGAAGGCATGGCAGAGATGATTGTTACTGGTGGAGTTTCTGTTGGCATGCCCAACAAGGTGCTTGCTATTACATAAAAATATTAGCTCCTACAAGTTTCTAATTTCAGGAGTCCTTAAGCATCAGTGACATTAGTAGTGAGCTGACCAGGTAGTACAGCCCCAAAGGTGTAGATTATGGTAATGAGTTTATTAATTAGCCGATCAGAGAAAGTTTGTGGGTATGTTGAGCAGAGGCTGTGTAGAAGGCACCAGAATTTTTTCTCCGCCTGACTGAGCGACACTGCCTCTGATGTGCTCTCTCTCTTGGTCAAGGAAAAAGTGTTTTACTTCTTGGTAGCTATAAATTTTACTTTATTTACATTTTATAGTGTGCTGACTGAGTAGCCTTTTCCTGCTTTTTAGCGGTTCCCCTCGGTTCCCAGGAACCGTGTTTTTCTTCCGGTTCCGCTGTTCCTTTTCTTGATTTTTCTAGCTAAAATAGTAACCATGTTTACTTTATTTGCTGGTTCCTTTTCTTATTTTTGTCATGGTTCCCTTTTCTAGGTGGGAACCAGAATTTTTCTTTTTATTTATGTAGCTTTTAACTCAGAAAGTCATGGTTCTTTACCACGAGGGAACCAACCATTATTTTAAACAGAACCCTATTGAGGTTTGATTTTTATGGGGTTTTCTGAGTTTTGGCATGTCAGAAATCCTTAAAAATAGGACTGGACCCACAGGTTTTAAAAAATTGTTTAAAGTGCCACATAATAATGGCTAAAGCTGATACCCATGACCTGTGTTTAAGGTGTTTAGGTCCAGATCACTATTGTTCACTCTGCTCTAAGTTTTGTTCAAAGATCTTAAGAAATAGAGCAAAAAGACTTAGCATGATGGCTGATAAAGGGTCTTCCTCTGTCCCCAAACAAAGACCCAAGGCTACCAATGAGAGGCCTTCAAAGAATAAAAATTTTAATCAAGGTGCTGATGAGACATCTCTACTAAATCCAAGCCATCCAAAGGTGCTGATGAAGTGCCTATAAAAGGAAAAAAATATAAAGTTAGCTGCTGATGAAGTGCCTTCTAAACTAAGGTTTCTAAAGGGACTAATGAAGTTCCTTCTAAACCTAAAAATTCTAAAGGTGCTGATGAGGTGCCTGGTTCAAAAAGAAAGCCTGACCAAGTCACCAATGAGGTGGTTGCTGAGACGCCTTGTAAAGAAAAGCATACCACTGGCCCTCCCAGCTCTGCTAAAGGTGAGGCAGCAGTGGGCAAAAAACATAAAGAAAAATCTAAACACACAGATCCCCAGGGTGGTAATCTTCCAGGCATACATAAGGAGTTACCATCTGTGAAGGATATGGCAGAAGCCTGACATGTTTTTCAGACCCTACAGGGCATGGGGTCCTTTTTCTCCACCCCTGCTTTTCCTAAGCAACCCCCATCTTTTATTTTATTTTATTTATTTAAGTCTTTGGTAACTGGGTAAGAGATCTGATCTAGGGGACCATTTTCAGGCACAACCCGGGCCACAGCAGGTGGCAGTACAGAAAGAGAAAAGCATTATGCAAATGAGTAAGAGCCAGTGCAATAAACAGACATCTCTGATTGGACAAAGCAAGGTACATAGGAGAAAATCAAATAAGAAGAGGCTGTACAACTTATAACTAAACAAACAGTTCATCAGGATAATAAAAAACACTAACTGTGCATTATTTACAGCAGGGTAAGTGATGAGTGTAAATAGTGCAATACATAGGAGCTCACTAGACACTGTTGAGAGTGAGTACATGAAACATGTACTGCGGAAGACTAGACTGGACACATCGATAGTGGGAGAGAGCACTTGGTGGAGGCTTGGTAGTCTGCAAGGGAAGGCTGGTGTGGTCAGTGGGGGCAGAGGGGTGATTTAGCCAGGTGAGCAACGGCCCTTGGCTTCGTCAAGCAGCCAGGATTTAAGACATACCTTGAAGATGGTGTGGGTGTCCAAGGAACAGATGGCCACAGAGAGACTATTCTACAGAGTGGGAGCAGCTACAGATAATGCTTTTCCACTCATAACTGAGGAGATTTTAAGGATTTCCGGTGGGGGGGATGAGGATGCACACAAACATCTTAAGGGAGCTCTGGTGCTAAAGAGGGACACATAAGAAGAAGCATCACCATGCCTGATGGCACTGTCCAGAATGCAGCCAAGTGCATAGTCAAATCTGTGGTGGAGTGGGAGCCAACCTAGAGTCTAGTAGAGGAGGCAGTGGTGGGTGGAGTAAGGAGCCAGGAGAATGAAACAACAGATGTTGTTATATGTTGAGTAGAGGCGTGCACACATGGTTGAGGACATACGTGAGTAGATGGGGGAACAATAGTCAATAATGGGCAATAAGTTGCCTTGTGCAATGGCTATGCAGGCTTCCTTGATCAGGAAAGGCTTTCTCCAATAAGCTACACCAAGTTTCTAGTTTACACAACGGATGACGGAGGTGACATGATCAGTGTAGGAGAGGGAAGGGTCAAGGATTACGCCCAGATATTTGAAAGTTGATACATTTTCTAGTACAGTGTCATCCAGTGTTGTTACTGAGAGGGTGGACCCTGCCTTGGCAATCTTAGATAGGAAGGGTTTGAATCCAAACAGCATGGATTTTGTTTTTTTGATGTTTACAAGCAGGTGGTGTGACTGGAACCTGGTGTGAGCTGAAGTATAATTCCTGGATAAAGCTGTGGATATATTCTCAAGAGCTTTGTCACTGGAGAAGAGGACAAGGCCATTGGCATATAGCAGGGCATCACAAAAAAGACAGTCAGAGGGAAGGGAGTTTATAAACAGGGAGAATAATAATGGGCCAGGGATGAATCCCTGTGTACACCAGTGGTGACTGGGAGGGCAGGGGAGCTGGCAGCACCTACGCACTGACTGAGATCTATTTGAGAGATAGCTTCAGCTCCTTCTGATGCAGGAGCTTATGAGGGGGATGATGATGAGGATTTTTATGATGCTCCAGACGATATAGCAAAGGACAACATCTCAGAGCCTGATGTGTCCCCTGACCCCAATTTTGGTGCACCCCAACAGATCAGGAGGATTTTTCCTCCATGCTGACTTTTCTCCAGTACATGGTGGACACCCTTGACCTCCCTTCTCAGGAGTCCACTCAGGAAGAAGAGGTAGAGAAAGACCAGGATTATAGAGAAATGAAAGGTCTCCCCCTCCTAAAAAGTGGTACTTCCTATTTATAAAGCATTTAGGAAGAACACTATGAAGCTTCTCCAGACCCCTACATCTTTGGGGTTGACAAAAGAACAGACAAGAAATATCAATTATCCAAAACAGATAAAACTTTCTTGTCTGTACATCCCAGCCATGAAGGGGTGGTACAACAGGCTGCATGTGACAAAGCAGGAGTCCCACTCTCTTTTTAACCCCCTGAGAAAGATTCCAGAAGATTGGATTTTATGGCTAAAAAAACCTATACCTCAGTCTCTCTTCTCTTCTACCTCTCTTCTTACGTGGCATACACAGCCAAGTATCAGAAGGCCTTTGGAATTCAGTCCTGGCCATAGCTCAGCAGGGGTCTGACTCTATGGTACAGGACTTGGTTGAGAAAGCTAAAACTGCCTTGGAAGTCACTAAGTACCATTTCCAGGTGGCAGATGACAACAATGAAACAGCCTCCAGGGTGATGGCCCAGGCTATCTCCCTTAGGCATTTTTCTTGGCTGATGACAACTAATCTGATGCGGGACATTCAGTCCAGGGCTATGGACTTTTCTTGTGATCAGAATGTCTTGTTCAATTCTAGAACAGAAGACTACATGAAGAAGGTTGATGAATACAAAACAACCTACCAAAGCAACACAGCAAAAGTGAAAACTCCAGCTGCTCAAAAGCCTCAACCTAAGGAAAACAGGCAGAGGATACTTCCCTATGCCCTATTTTTCCTTTTTTCTCCTTAGTTTGACTATTCTCAAATGAGAGGTTACTACAGAGGAAGAGGCAGGAGAGGTCAGAGGAAGCCTGCCTCTACCCCTGCTGTACAGCTCAGCATAAGCCCTGACTCAACTGTTCAGTTTGCCTCCCCTCTCTCTGTAGGGAGCAGGCTCTCTCACTACCTCCAGTCCTGGACCCTCATCACATCAGACAAATGGGTCCTGGAGGTAGTGGAAAAGGGCCTGCCACTTCAGTTCAAAAAGATGCCGGCCTCAGGAGCACCCAGCTGTCCAAATCACTAACCCCAACTTCTGTTGGAGCAAGAGGTGAAACATCTTCTGGCAGAAAGGGTGATAGAGAGAGAGAGTGCTCGCCATTCAATTGGGAAAAGGCCTCTACTCCAGATACTTCATGACACAAAAGATAAATGGGGTGTGGTGACCTATCTTAGACCTCAGGTACTTAAACAAGCATCTTCTGAAAACCAAATTCAAAATGGTCACCCTAAAAATGGTAATACAGTTCCTTCAGTAGGGAGACTGGCTAGCCTCCTTAGATCTCAAGGATGCCTACATCCATATTCCAATAAGGCAGTGCCACAGAATATTTCTGAGGTTCAAACTTCCATCAGGGCACTACCAGTTTGCAGCCATGCCCTTCTGCCTGACATCTGCACCGAGGGTATTCACCAAATGTCTGGCTGTCATGGCAGCACATCTAAGAAAACAGGGAATCTCAGTCTATCCTTTCCTGAACGACTGGCTCATAGTGGGAAAAAAAATCTCTACAAGAAGAATAGCCCTCTCCCTAACAAAGAACACTCTGCAATCCTTGGGGTTTCTTATAAACCAGAAGAAATCCCACTTGGAATGAACCCAACTCCTTACTTTCATAGGAGCACAGTTGGACACTCAGAAAAGTAGGGCTTTTCTTCCACCTGAAAGAATCCAAAACTTCTTGTTGGTGGTAGATTCTTTTGTTCTGGGCCAGACCAGGCCAGCCAGACACTTTTTGAGGCTCCTGAGACACATGGCATCCATGACAGCTGTGGTCCCAGGAGTCAGATTCAGAATGAGGGACATACAGTGCCACCTGCGGTCTCACTAGTCGTAAAGGAGCATGTCCCTGTCCAAACTGATTCCAGTCACAAAGACATTCATTCAGGCCCCGCACTGGTGGAAGGAAACAGCCAACCTCCCAGTAGGAATTCCCTTCCAAGCACCTTCTCTCCCAAAAATTATCACTACAGATGCTTCTCTGCTGGGATGTGGCCCTCATCTGGACAGTACTTCCATCAGTGGCACCTGGACTCCAAAGGAGTCACAGGCTCATATTTATCTGCTAGAGCTCACAGCTATTTATTTGGCACTGAAGGCCTTTGCTCCACAAGTAAAGGGCCACACAGTGCAGATCAGGACAGACAACATCACTGCAATGTTTTACATAAACAACCAGGGTGGCACAAAGGCCAGTGTACTGTGTTTGGAAGCCATGAGGATCTGGACTTTGGCCTACTCCCTGGATGTCAGTCTTTCAGCCATACACTTTCCAGGCAAGGACAACACCTTGGCAGATGCTCAGTTGCATCAACCAAGGGCACAGTGAATGGTTTCTCCCGGGTCGTGCCTGAAAATAGGCATTCTTATGCCTAGTGCACTTACTCGGTTACCAAAAGCAATAAAAAAATTAAAATAAACAAGCTAGCAGGCCATCATGATCAGTATATTTTTTCCACGTTAGTGATATTTTCTTCCACAGGCTCTGTATTTTTTTTCCAAACAAGTAAATCATGAATGTAAGCACTCATGACAGGTTTGTTGTTGTTGTTTACCATTCACACTAGTCTAAGAAATAATTTTGTTAGTCCAGTAAAAGGTATCACCTGCAACATATTTGTTATTTTTTTTCTTCTACATGGGTTATCCAGAAAGTCCTTTTAACTCTGGAACCATATAATAGTTGTTCATGAAACCTTTGAAAGTCACACTCTTGGCATACATCCCTTTAACCTTAAAAATTTCACAACAAAAAATCTACACTGGCTAGGCTGCAGGTGAGATCAAAAAATGTGCAATGGTAAGAATATTTTTTTCCTGTTTTTTGGTGCTCTCTATCTCAATAACTGAACAAGATGCCATCACAAAACTTTTCACAACTTGAGACTCTGACAGCCTGACTGCACATGCCCAATTGTGTGCTATTTCATCAAATGACACCAAAGTTCTCATGGTATAAAAATTGGGTTCAACATTAAACAGCTTACTACCACACCCCTATAATATGACCATTAATTACCATCATATAGTGGGAAATCAATGGTGTTTTTAATAAAGAACCATGGGGACCATCCATGCATTAAAGATATAAATATCTGCAGCCTGGGGACCATCCATGCATTATAGATATAAATATCTGCAGCCTGGGGTCCATCCATGCATTATAGATATGAATATCTGCAGCCTGGGGACCATCCATGCATTGTACAGTAGATATAAATAACTGTAGCCTGGAACTATTCCCTGGATGCATCCCCTAAGTGCTGTGGAAACCTTGGCGGTGGTGAGGTCTGGCAGCACACATGTTGCTTTTGGCCAACTGGGCATTCCTATGTGGCCTGATAAACTGGCATATTGCCTGTCTATTACTGTGGGAAAACCAGAACATGATTAGCATGAAGATGCTATGCTGGCATTTTTGTACCCTGTGGAGTGGTTCAGGCATCGTGAAAACGAACAATTGAGCTGATTAGTGCCCATGTAATCTGTGTGGTGAGACTGGATAGACACATTTCTGTTGTGCAGGATGCAATTGCCGACCTCTGTGGCTCTTACAGTGATTGCTGGATGGCATGGGAACATTAGCTATGGTGGCAGTGGGCTGGTAGACCCTGGGTGGTATCCTGTATTGCAAGCCATCAGTTATGTAAGTCTCATCTGAATCCTTCTTTATCCCAGGAATGAACTCCTTATCCTCCTTACTCTGGGTGTAGAAGAGTCCATGGATTCACATGCATGTGCCCTGTAGTCTGGCATGGTCCAGCTTGCCGCTTCTGACCATGTCACACTGTCCCCATTCTAGAGTCCTTATCTGAAATGATATTGCCTGTAGTGGAAGAATGGACATAACTGTTCAATACAGCGCACTGCATTGCAAGCATCATCTCTGATTATGAAAGGGCATAAAAGCAAAATGCACAACATGTGAGATGCATCAGTGCATGTGTGGATGAGTACATACAACAGCATGCAAGAAACTTCAATGTACATGTGACCCTCTTCTGTGATTTGCCACCAACTATGTGCAGATCATGCAAAGTCATATGCTGTGGCTGTGTAAGGGAGCTGTGCAACTGTTTCCCATGTCCTTAATCAGGCTCAACAATCATGGTTATACTGTAGATTGTCTGGCTGCAAACTCAATTCCTAGGTCTTCTGATTTCTTCTCACTCTCCTTACAATGCTGAACCTCTTTCCTTCTGTTTCTCTTTTCTCCTCTTTTTTTCCTCTTCTTCATTACTTATTATCACTTGCATACCTACTATCTACTCCCTGCTATCCACTTCTTTTATATGTCTAGGTATATTACCCCCTGACTCCCATTTCTTGTTGGAGGTCCTCCGAACCCAGTGGTTGAGTCATGCCCACTTGCCCTTTTTCTCGCCCTCTCCCTATGTCATACCCTGCCTCCCCTTTCTTTCCCCCTTACCTTACTCTCCCCACATCTTTGGCCTCCCTCATCACCTTTTCTTCTTCCTGGCATCCTGTCCCCATCATGACTTGCCTGGCTGTTATGTTTTTGTGCAAAGTACTGTATAAAACACTGCCTGCTGTTGTTAACCTTTGCTCTGCTTCCCTTCTCACTCTTTTTAATTTTTTATGTACACATGCATCTACATCCCTGCAAAGTTGTTCTGTACTGCATCATGATCACTTGTGTAATGCTACTGCACCTTGAAATTTATTTTATTTTTGTATTCCATTGTATTGACTGTATAGATAAATATCTATTGCTTCTATTGTAACTTTGACCTTGTTCTATCCAGGTCCATCTCGCAAATGAGCCTTGCTTAATGACGTTCACCTGGATAAATAAAGATTTTGATTGAATGATTGATTGATATGCAGCCACATGTCTAAAACATATACAGTATATTTATTGATTCACATGTATGTGATGCTCCAGAAATGGTGTCCAGACCACCCCACATATCCTCCACAGCATGTCTCGTCATGGTTGAGGAAAGCTACTCTTCCCTGGGTGTAAGTGCTGGAGCTGTGTCCTGGCCGACACTGGTCTGTTGCTGACTAGAGATGGCTGCAGTCAGTCACTCCTTTGTGCATATATACATTACCAAGCTATGCTTCTTATTGTCACTCACTGTCTTGGATACGTCAACAACAGCACCAACAGTATCCATTTACACCCACCAGGCCTGCTCCTGAATGGCATGGTGGTCTACACTGTGGCACAGCACAGCCTCCCTTGCCACATATTCCTGTACCAGTATAGCCAGTTCTTCAGGTGTGTATCATGGCTGACACAGCAATCAGCCTCTGTAGCATTGTGAGCTATGTGTAGATATTAATGGCATAAACTCAGAACACTTTGATCCATGGCATGACAGTGTATATAAGCAGTATGTCAAAGCATTATGTTACAGTGTATGCAGTAGCATAAGTCAGCCAGATATAGAGTGTGCCCTCTATGTTTACAGCACAATGGTGTAGCAAAAACTGGAGTTCTTACTATATGCTTGCATGGCTCATACAGTTAGGCAAACCAACCCTGCTGCCATAGTGTGTACTGTCAAGAAATACAATACTGGATTACAGGCACACAAGGACAGTGAATGTACGGCATAGCCCTATGTGCACTGTCGGTTGCCTGCAAGAGCAGTTGTGTGGCCATACATATCAGCTCCTCGTCACTGTCTGAACTTCAAGATAAGATCCACACAAGATGTAGAAGGATAAAAGCCATATTTTATTCACAAAGTAGGCAAACCAGTAGTACAGGATACACAATACAAAAGGAATGAGAAAAAGCAGAGAAAGTGGAAAGGAATATTATATTGGATCAGGTCCATAGGGTAGCCTGTGATGATGGTGACCATGACTGAGCACTTTCAAAAAGGGCAACTCAACCACAACACCTGTGTACAAGGCTACCAAGCAGGGAGGGTGACCGGATGGGGGTCAGCGAATATAGCGACAGGAAGTTGCTACATATACACGTGCATGGGAGGGGAGTGACCATGCCTTGCGATGGGCAGAAGGGTAGGAAAGGTTTGTAGGGTGCAGTGTGGTGGTGGACTGCTGAGCTGGCTGTGTGGCATGGTGGGTTGGTGGCAGGCTAGGTTTGAGACAGTTCCGGGTTCAGTTCTGGGCGCACACTCGATTTTTGTGCCAGTTCGGGAATTTTTTTGTTGTTGTCTTTTGCACCCCCACCCTGACATGCATCCCCTGGAATTGAGAATCCTTTGCTTGGGAGGATGTGGGGGTGAAGCCTCTTAATGGGGAGTGCAGGACACAGCCCCTTAAAATAAAAGTCCTAATTCTCTGGCGCCCTTTTTGCTGTGCACCACACGTGCACATCGCTGAAATTGATTTTCAGCAATGTACACTTGCCCAAATGGCAATCGCCATTCTGCGATCGCTGTTATGACATGGAACCAGTCCATAGTAATAGAAAGAAAAACTGAAATATTACTAACAACAATGAACCTCCCAAATTCATTACAACCTTCAACCCCCAAGCATTTCTATTTAATAACATTATACAAAAATACTGGCACATTCTCACCGCTGAAAGAAAACTGCAACATGTGGCCAGTGACCCTCCTAGGATTATTTATAGAACGGGAACTAACCTGAGAGACACTCTTGTAAATAGTACCTTCTAAGAGAGGACAACAGAAACGGAGAAAGAGAAAAACAGCACTTTACTGAAGGGAACTTTGCAATGTGCAACTGCAGTTTTTGTAAATTCATAAAACTTGGAAGAGAATTTCATCATCTGGTGACTGACAAAAATTACCAGATAAGGACTTTGGAAATTGCAGCACTTCTAACTTTATTTATTAGCAAGCTGCATGACATGTCCTAGTTTTTATGTCAGAAAGACTACCCGAAAGTTCAAAGAAAGAATTGAGCAACATGGGCGGATTATTGCCCATGCAGATGGTATTAATGCCCTCTCACAGCATGTACTATTTATGAAGAAGAACACTATTTTTGCTTTCAGATTATAGAGAAAATGTTCAGCAACCCTAGAGGGGGAACTTGGACTTGAAATAATGCCAGAGAGAATCATTCTTACAGTACACTATGAAATATTGTACTACCCCTGGACTCAATGATTTCTTTCAACTCTCCTGCTTTTTATGTTGGCTTGCGCATGCGCAGCCAACATATTGTGGTAGCAGCAGATTTGGAGGTGCGGTCACTGTTGGGCAAATGCAGGGTACACATCAGTAGGTGCATCCCTCATTCCCCAATCAGGCAGCATGCAGGCGCCAGATCAGCAATTTGGAATGTGGCCACCAGATCTAACAAAAGGTCAGCTGCAATGAGAGCAGAGCTCTCATGCAGCATGACCACAACACGCCTCCCAACGTACTCTCAACACTGCTGCCGCCTCCTGTCAGAATGCAGATGGGGGAGCCCAATCCCTGTCAGCATAATAACCCCCTCCCATTTACAATGTATGCCAAGGGGGTGCCCAATCCCCATCAGCATCAAGCGCCCCCAACAGGTTTTCTTTGCTGACGGGGGGCCCAATCCCCATCGGGATAATGTCTCCTCCACCCGCATTTGTTGTGTGCCGAATGGGGTGCCCAATCCCCCTTGGCTCGTGTCCCCCCCCTTCAAATATGCTGATGGGGGTGCCCAATCCCGTCGCATACAGCATTCCCCCCCAAAAAAAAATAGTTAGGTGGCATGCTGGGAGCCCACCCCAGCGTGACAAATACCCTGTAAAACAAAAAAAGTCCCCCAACTTTTTTTTTTTAAACATGTAACAAAGAAAACAGTCCCTCACAGTCTCCCTGCCCCCTCCCGAAACCAGCGCCCACTCTCTGTGCACCCTGCCTCCCGACACCCCCCTTCACCCCATACTTACCTCCGGAGTCTGGAGCAATGATTTTCGGTTGACCAGGAACACGTCTGCACTCTTCAAAGCCAACTGCGAACTGAAGAAATGCCTGTAAGCTGTATAATGGCATAAATAGGGTTTTTTCAACTTTGGTGCATGTCTCGGGAATTTTGCCATCAAATTTTCAACATGGGGTTTTAGGGACCCCTCCTCATGAATTCTGTCACTGTCATGGCGTTATTCGGTCCTGAAAGGTGATTTCGCGGTCACTGCATGGAATCACCTTTTGGGACCGATTAACAAAATGACAGTGCCACTGTTCATGAGGGTGGCTCTCAAAAAGCATATATTGCAAATTTGGTGGAAAAAAATCTCCAAAATGGCTGTTTTACAAGCGTGCATTGCACAGTTTCCACGCACGCCCATATCTTTGTGAATTTATTATATTTTCACTCCAGATTTTCAAAATTGGCATTTTTCCACACCTCCAAATGAACAATACAGCTGTCATTTTACATATCCTGGTCAAACTGTGTTTTTGCGCATGCGGCGCAGAGTAGCGCTGTCACTGAACAAAATCAGTTTTTGGGACAGTTTCAGGAAATGACAGTGACACTGTTCACGAGCAGGAGTCCTAAAATGTCTATTTTGAAAATTTGGTGACAAAATTCCATAAAATGACTGTGTTACAAGCGTGTGTTGCGCAGTTTCCATGCACCCTTGTAGCTTCACAAATCTGCAATATTTTCATGCCAGATTTTCAACGCTGGCATTTTTTCACACCTCCTTATGAACAGTACAACTGTCATTTTTCACATCCTGTCCTAAATGTGTTTTCGCACCTGTGGCACACAATGACTTGATCACTGTGCGAAATCAACGTTTCGGACACATTAACAGAATCACATTGCCACTGTTCATGAGGGGATGTCCCAAAATGCCTATGTTAAAGATTTGGTTAAAAAATCCCCAAAATAATTGGGTTATGGTCGTGTGTTGCACAGTTTCTATGCATGCTCATAACTTCACCAATTTTTCATATTTTCAACGTTGCCATTTTTTTTACATCTCCTCATGAACAATACAGTTGTCACTAGGTGTGCACTCGTCCCTTCACAAAACAAAGGATCCTACAAGAGCTCGATAAGCTCAGGGTGGACAAGGCAATGGGACCTGATGGCATACATCCCAGGGTACTAAAGGAGCAAAGGGTGGAACTAGCAGAGCCATTAACAGAACTGTTTAGTGAGTCTTTGAGCACAGGAGAGGTCCTAGAAGACTGGAGAAGGGCTCATGTGATCCTGCTCCACAAGAGTGGTAGCAGGGAGGAGGAAGGAGACTACAGACCAGTCAGTCTTACCTCAGTAGTGGGCAAGATTATGGAGACACTGCCTAAGGAAAGTGCAACACCTGGAATCCACAGGAGCACAGGATCCAAAACAGCATGGGTTTACAAAAGGAAGGTCCTATCAAACTAATCTTATAGATTTCTTTGACTGGGTCGCCAGAGTGGTGGACCAAGGAGGAGCAGTTGATGTTGCCTACCTTGACTTCAGCAAAGCTTTCGATATTGTTCCACATAAAAGATTGATTAATAAATTAGGTAGGCTCAGGGTGGATAAGATGTTGGTCAACTGGGTGGCAAACTGGTTGACAGGCAGAAAACAGAGAGTGGTGGTAAACTGTATAAGTCAGAAGAGCTGCAAGTCACAAGTGAGGTACCTCAGGGATCAATCCTGGGGCCAGTCCTCTTCAATATCTTCATCAGTGACATTGCAGATGGACTGGAGGGTAAGGTTTGTCTGTTTGCAGATGACACCGAGATCTGCAACAGAGTAGATGATCCAGATGGGGTGGGCAGAAGGAGAAGAGATCTGGATAAACTAGCAAAATGGTTGGAAGAGTGGCAACTGGGGTTTACATAAAAGAAGTGCAAGATCATGCACATAGTGAAGAGAAACCCGAAGCCAACTATAGGCTGGGAGGGGAGTTGCTGGTAGTCACAAGGGAAGAAAGAGACTTGGGCGTCATCATCACCGATGACCTGAAAATCATCCAAGCAGACCTCTAAAGCAGTAGGTAAGGCTAGAGGGATGTTGGGGGTGTATTACTAGTGGTATCACAAGTTGGAAGAGGGAGGTAATAATCCCTCTTTACAAGACACTGGTTAGGACCCATCTGGAGTACTGTGTGCAGTACTGGAGGCCACACCTTCACAAGGACATTAACCAACTTGAAGCAGTCCAAAGAAGGGCAACCAAAATGGTGCAGAGACTGTATCAGAAAACATATGAGGACAGATTAAATGAACTCAATATGTATACCCTAGAACAAAGGAGGGAGAGAGGTGATATGATTGAAACATTCAAACACCTTAAGGACATTAACAAGGTGAAAGAGTCTAACATGTTTCAATATAAAAAAAAATAGCAGGACAAGAGGACACAGCATGAGATTAGAGGGAGGCCGATTAAGGGGTAATGTGAGGAAGTTCTTTTTTCACAGAAAGGGTGGTGGATGCATGGAATGGCCTACCTCAGCAAATGGTGGATATGAATACAGTGCAGGGCTCCAAACAGGCATGGGATAGGCATAAGGGAGCAATACAGATGAGTATGAATAGATAGGCCACTGACAGAGCAAAGGGCTATGGTACATTCATTAGGTAGAAAAAGAAATGGGCAGACTGGAAGGGCCTTGCAGTCCTTATCTGCCATCAGCTTCTATGTTTCTATCATTTTCCACATACTGCCCAACATGTTTTTTTGTCCCTGTGTCGCCAAATGGCATAGTCACTGTGCAAAACCACCTTTCAGCTATCAAACTGATAGTACCGCTTTTCATGAGGTGAACTCACAAAAAGCCCATGTTGAAAATTTGGAGTGAAAATACCAACACATGCCTACTGTGTTATGGTTTCCAACTGTAGCTCCCCACCCTGTAGAGACTGACAGGCGTCAGGGGAGTGACTTGGGATCATTGGCTGTAATGCTAACACCATTCCACCCCCACCCTGCAGCCAGTGACAGGCATTGTGTTGTGCCTTGCACTGTTCGGCCACAAAGTTCACCCCATTCTCCTATACTGCACCCACCTCAGAGTATTTCCTTATGGAATGGGGTAAGTATAACACCCAAAGATCCCAAAGTACACCATGACACTTGTCAGTGTCTACGGGGTAGGGTGAGGTGAAATGACATGAGCGTTATAGCTGATGACCCAAAGGCACACCCCAATGCCTGTCCATCTCTACAGGGTGTGGGTGGGGTTGTCGTCATTTTAATACTTCACTGCCATTCCTATTATGTGTCTCTAACTCCGGCACTACCAAATGCCAATGCCAGCGAGACCACATTTGGCATGGAGAAATGCTTGTTATAACAGGTTTACAATGTTATATTGACACTGACATTTGATTAGGACCTATAAACTGCTAGAAATACTGTAGATATGGTTTATTAGTCATTTTTCATGTGCTATTGTCTGGGTTATATAGACTGTATAGTTATGATATTATTTAGTTTTGCTCTTTTAAAATTGCCCTAAAATAATCTTTCAGGCTTCAAGAACTGTGGGTTCACAGGCAGAACCCCACTTTATACAGATGGTTGCCCACTGTTTGAATACGTAGTGCATACCGAACTTTATTTGCACATAACATAAGCATCCATTTTATATGTGAAAAAAAGTTGTTGAAGTGTATAGTTATTATGTGTGTTTTTAAAACTTTCTGCACTCACTTGATCCCGTTTTGCATTCATACATGAACTTTATTCATTAACATACAACTACATATTTATTAGTAGAAACAATTATTTTTAACATTTTTCACTTTATTTATTCATATACATGCATTTGCATATATAAATACCTGCACCAAATATTGTTGTTATAGGTGGCTTTAAATTTTGACTGTGAATATCAGAACAGATGGTTATTTAGCTGAATATCACTGTATTTATATAGGCACCTTTGATGTATGTGCCAAGATTTATAGTATTTATTGTGTGCCAGGCACTTTCTGCACTTTACCTTTAATCATTACCTTTAATGTATGATTAATTAAGCTGCATTATCCCCTGCCACCTCAGCCTTGAGAAAGCACATTGGCTGGTCTCAGAAAGGGGCATTGTGTATCCTGTTCAGTACTACTGGTTTGCCTACTTTGTGAATAAGATACGGGTTTTATCCTTCTACATCTTGTGTGGATCTTATCTTGAAGTTCAGACAGTGATGAGGAGCCAATCTGCCTGCCTTCCGTGAGTATATTTTTGGTTCGTGGCCCTGCCATTGGTGCTTTGCAGCCTCCTGTTATTGTTGTTGTGTGGCTATACATTGCCAACCTGGTGACAATCATAGCCCCACCTGACAAATGAACATGTGCACAGCACTATAAGAAGGTATGTGCTGCCATCAGCATAGAATGAAATGTACAGAGTACAATGTATATAATAAAAACATGTATGCATGTAAAAGCAACAGAGACATACCTCACTGCAACAGCTGAGAATCCATCATCTGGCTCTATACTGGAGGTGCTATTAGCACTCATTTATATTCTCATGCAGTTACTGGGATGCAAATAATCTCAGCAGACCTTGTGTCTGTGCTATGAATGGTTAAGTAGCTACTTTACATTTAAAAGTTTCATTTGGCCAGTGCTTGTGCTAAATGGTTATCACATCACAACTGTGTTTGTGATCATGCAAACATTATCATTAATGCCAGTCTGTGATTACAATTGCCATCTTTTGCAGTGTGACCATCCACTACTGATGATAACACTGATACATCAAATGCAATGGAAGCATGCTAGCCCTTAGCTTGTATGTGTCCATGATGCATATGCAGTGCAGTGTAGCGTTGCTATGGTACAATTATTCTGGCTGACATGACCTCACTACATGTGGCTACACCTTGTTTCCTTCTGCATGTGATTGTAACTCCAAACACATTGCATAGCTCACATGCACATTTATCTTTACATGCAATTGATGTGCAACAAAACTACAGTTAAACACACTGTGACAGTTCTGTGAAGGTGGACAGCAAAGAACAGTCAGAAAGTTTGAAGTTCAATGTCCAGCTCAGGCACTGAGAGAAGTGGATGGCAGCGAGAAATAAACTCTAGCAAGTAGGAGCTACTGTACCTTGAGGACCATGATACATGGAGAGAGAACACCCTGTTTGAATGACAGGCCCAGCTGCTGCCCTGGGCTTCTAGGATGGATACACAAGAATCCATTGGAAGACACCCCACTCAACGCACAGGAAGCAGCTGGACTGGTGCCCGGCCTCACAAATGATGGAACAACTTCTTCCAGTGGGAGAATCTGCACCTTACTTAACTACAGTACATGAGGAGGTTGCATATGGACCAGTGGTAAGAGGGAAGTATGATGATTGCCATGTGTGGTATGAACTGTATTGACAGGGAGTATTCTGATGACATAATAGGGACTGCAACTGTGATGCTCGGTAGGCTCATGATGTCATCACAACAGCAAGAGGCAAAACAGAACTTGCTCAGGCAGTTGCCTACAGCTATTAGGTCATATACAGTAATTCATGATACAGTATGTACCTCTACTGTCTTGATTCCTGTCTGACAATCCATATGTCACCATTTGTGCACTAGTAAAATGGTCAACCTCGACCAGGGCTTCACCCTGAGGAGCCATGTGGACTCAGTCATGAAAACCCTACATGGGAAACTGGGAACCCTCTACCGCCTGAAAGACCAGCTCGTACCCGAAAGCCAGAATCTCAATCACCACCAGTGCTCTCCTCCCGACACTCACATATGCTGCCCCAGTGGTGCAAGGGCTAGGAAAGCTGGAGCGGAATAGGCTTCAGGTACTTTACAAGAAGGTGGCTCAATTCGTCTCCCAGGTCAACCCTAGGGATCACCACTGTGACTCCCTATCCTTCCTAAACTGGCCTTCACTGGAAGCACGCCTCCAATACCCATTGCTCTGCCTAGCCTACAAGCTAATCAGCCCAACCCTCCCCGGCATCTCTGGCCTCGTTGCTCCAAAGGCCAACCACCGACACCTCCGCACAATGGGCTGTACTCTACTTGACGTCCCCCAGGGTTAGAACCAAGGTGGGCGTTATGTCATTTGCCCTCACTGCTCCCACACTTTGGAATCAGCTCCCTCCTGTAGTGCAGGAAGCCCCCACTATCAAAAACTTCCACACTAGACTTAAGGCCCACCTATTGGTCTCCAATTCCTGCCGCTGCATCAGCCCCTGACAGGAACCAGGAGATAAATGACCTATCAGGTCCTTCTCCTCACCTACTGGTCTAACTCTATGCCAAGCTGCTAACATCCATACTATATTATCATTGCTGATCTACCTATCCATTCCACTTGTACCACTAGGCTCCTGTACTGTAGCCATAACTGCATTGTTGTGATTCCTGTAAACTGAGCTAACCTTGTATGTGTCTCCAGTGTTATGTAATTCCCCGGGTCACCCCTGAAAAAGGGACCTCTGAGGCCCAGTGGGCTTACCCGGTCACCAAAATTTAATAAATAAATAAAATAAATAAATAAATGCAAACAGCACACAACACTCGGTAGCTGGGTTTCAGACTCAGTGTATCTTATTAAGGGGGTAAAACTGGGAAAGGAAGAGGAGAAGGAAGTAAGGTGCCTGCCTGGTGCCATGGCTTGGAGGGACAGGAAGCGAATCATCCGGATTGCAGAAGCAGCATCACAGGAGTGGGAACTAGATATCATAGTCCACCTTGGGACAAATGACCTAGCTAGGCATGGGATCAGTGCAGTGCAGAATGAATTTGTGGAGTTGGGGAGGGGCCTCAGATGGGTAGCAAGCACGGTAACCTTCTCAGAGGTGCTACCAGTCTATGGCAGGGGTGAGGCTAGGGTACCGCACACCATGCAGTTTAATGAATGGTTGCAAAACTGGTGCAGAGCACAGGGCTTTGGCTTCATTGGGGACTGGGGGGCCACCTGGAGAGATAAAGGTCTATACTGGCATGATGGTCTGCATCTGTCCATGAAGGGAACCAAGCTCCTAGGTGACAGGTTTAAATGCTTCCTTGGCAAACTTTTAAACTAGCCAAGAGGGGAGGCGCCGATAAAAGGCATGAAATTTCAAGCCTCCCCGCACAAAACATGGCAGGTAGCAAGGTAAACACTGAGGTACAGAGCTCAACAGAGGGCAGGACAGGGGTAAATGGAAAAATAGACAAGGACAATAAGAGCAGGGATGGGGGGAAAAAAGGATAAAGCCAACATTAAATGGAGGGCAATGAGTACCAATGCCCGTAGTCTGGGAAACAAGTTTCCTGAGCTAGTAGCCCTGATGGAAGATGAACAATTGGATAGTGTGGCAGTCACGGAAACATGGTACACCGAGAACCATGACTGGGATGTCAACATACCAGGGTACACAATCTACAGAAGGGACAGGGAAGGTAAAAGAGGAGGTGGAGTAGCTCTATACATAAGGGAAGGGATCAAAACTACAGAACTAAAAAGTAAAGGGGGAGGACAAGAGGCACTCTGGGTCACCTTGGAGACAGGGAATGGCATCACAATCCGCACAGGGGTTGTATACAGACCCCCGTCTCAAGGGGAGGAAATGGACAACAAAATGATAGAGGACATTCTCAAAATGGCTGAAAAAGGGGAGATACTGTTGATGGGGGATCTGAATATGCCAGATGTTATCTGGATAACATGTACTGCAGCCACATCCAAGAGCAAGGTCATTCTTGATGCCCTGCAGGGGGCAGGCCTTAGACAGTTAGTGTTGGAACCCACTTGGGAGGGAGCAATACTAGACCTGGTACTCTCAAATGGAGAGAGGATCACAAATTTAGAAGGCAGTAGACATCTGGGAACAAGCGACCACTGCAGAGTGTGCTTCACAATGAGCACAACCATGGAAATAAGCCATACAAAAACAAGGATACTGGACTTTAGAAGAGCTGACTTTGGCAAAATGGGTGAAAACCTGAAAAATGCACTAGCAAATGACCAAAAAGGAGGGGTGGAAGAACAATGGAGAAAAATCAAAACTACCATCATAGAGGCAACAAGCCTTCATGTGAAACAGATAAAGAAAACAAAGTGGAGTAAAAAATCACTATGGTTCTCAAAAGAGGTGGCAGGGAAGGTTAAGGAGAAAAAGGCTGCATTCAAAAAGTATAAGGAATCCCAGAAGGAGCACGACAGGGAACTGTATCAATTAAAGCAGAAAGAAGTGGGGAAGGCAGTCAGACTAGCAAAGGCCCAAACTGAGGAAAAAATAGCCAACTCAGTTAAGAAGGGAGATAAAACCTTTTATAGGTACATTAGGGAGCATAGAAAGGTTAAGGGAGGGATAGTGAAGATTAATAAAGGAGAGGGGAGGTGGGCAGAGGGAGACAGTGAAAAGGCAGTGATACTGAATGAATACTTTTACTCAGTATTCACAAAAGAAGATGAGGAGGAGTTACCTAAACCAGACAATAGAAGCACTCTGGTAGGGGGTTGACACCAGTCCATTCACAGAAGAAAGAGTCCTGAAAGAACTCCTAAAACTCAAGGTGGACAAAGCAATGGGACCTGACGGATTCACCCCAGAATCATAAAAGAACTAAGGAGGACCTAGTGACACCACTGACCACGCTTTTAACAAATCATGGCAGGATGGGGTAGTACCTGAGGACTGGAGGAGGGCAGATGTGATTCCCTTCATAAAAGTGGAGCAAGGCAGAAGCAGGAAACTACAGACCTGTAAGTTTGACCTCAGTAGTAGGAAAATGATGGAATCACTACTGAAAGAAAGAATTGTTGAGTACCTAGAGGCAGCAGGGCACAGGACCCAAAGCAGCATGGATTTACAGCAGGAAGGTCATGTCAGATGAATCTAATTGATTTCTTTGACTGGGTGACCAAAGTAATAGACCAGGGAGGGGCTGTGGATATGGCCTACCTAGACTTTAGCAAGGCATTTGACACAGTCCCACAAAGATTAATAATCAAGTTAGCCAGCCTGGGAGTGGGTCCCAGGGTGATAGCCTGGGTAGCAAACTGGCTGCACAACAGGACACAGAAGGTAATAGTGAATGGAACACATTCCAAGAAAGGGGTTACTAGTGGAGTACCTCAGGGCTCAGTACTAGGTCCAGTCCTCTTTAACATCTTTATAGGTGACATTGCAGAGGGTCTGGAGGAAAGGTATGCCTCTTTGCAGATGACACAAAGATCTGTAACAGAGTTGATACACAAGAGGGGGTAGAAAAGATGAGAAGGGACTTGGCAAGTTGGAGGAATGGTCAGACATATGGCAACTTAGATTCAATGTAAAGAAGTACAAAGTAATGCACCTGGGAAACAAAAACCCAGGAGAAGAGTACACAATAGCAGGGGAGGTACTAACAACAACAAAAATGGAAAGGGACCTGGGGGTAGTTATATCAGATGACCAAAAGGTGGGTAACCCATGTGAAAAGTCGGTAAGGAGAGCCAGGGGGATACTAGGATGCACAGGAAGGGGCATCACAAGTAGAACAAACATTTGTCAATGCCGAACGTTCGCTTGCAGGTATTTGCAGTGGTATTTGGCACTTGGACATGGCTTAAAAAAATCAGTGACGAAAAAGTACAAGCATTTGTCAATGCCGAATGTTGCTTGCTTCTATGTGCTGTTTAGATATTTGGAAGTCATTGGAGTGCAAATATTGAAAATTCGCGAACTTACGAGAGTGCATAGGAACTGTGCAACGCATGCTTGTAAAACAGTCATTTTTAGGAATTTTTTCACCAAATTTTCAACATAGCCATTTTAAGACCTCTGCTCATGAACAGTGACACTGTGATTTTCTTAATGTGTCCCATACATTGATTTCACACACCGACTGCATCATTGTGCGCTACATGGGCGGAAACACGTTTTGGGCAGGATGTGAAAAATGACAACTGTACTGCTCATAAGGAGGTGTGGTAAAATGGCAATGTTGAAAATCTGTAGTGAAAATATTGAAATTCACAAACTTACAAGCGTGCGCAGGAACTGTGCAACGCACGCTTGTAAAACAATCATTTTTAGGAATCTTTTCACCAAATTTTCAACATAGCCATTTAAGACCTCTGCTAATGAACAGTGTCACTGTGATTTTCCTAATGTGTCCCCATACATTGATTTAGCACACCGACTGCACCATTGTTAGCTACATGGGAAACACATTTTGGGCAGGATGTGAAAAGACTGTACTGCTCATAAGGAGGTGTGGAAAAATGGCAATGTTGAAAATCTGGAGTGAAAATATTGAAAATTCGCGAACTTACGAGCGTGCATAGGAACTGCGCAACGCACACTCGTAAAACAGTCATTTTTAGGAATTTTTTCACCACATTTTCAAAACAGCCATTTTAAGACCTCTGCTCATGAACAGTGTCACTGTGATTTTCTTAATGTGTCCCATACATTGATTTCGCACACCGACTGCGCCATTGTGCGCTACATGGGCGGAAACACGTTTTGGGTGAGATGTGAAAAATGACAGCTGTACTACTCATAAGAAGGTGTGGTAAAATGGCAATGTTGAAAATCTGGAGTGAAAATATTGAAAATTGCGAACTTACAAGCCTAATAGGAACTGCTAGCATGTAAATAAAACAGTCATTTTTGGAATTTTGCACCAAATTTTCAACATGGGGTTTTGGGACCCTTCTCATGAATGATGTCACTGTCATGGCATTATTCAGGCCCAGGTGATTTCATACAGTGACTGCGCGGTGACTGTGAAATCGCCTTCGAACCTGAATAATGCCATCACAGTGACATCATTCATGAAGCAGTCAAAAACTCATGGTAATTGAAAAGATCCAAAAATGCCTGAGATATGCAATAAAGTTGAAAACCCCTATCTAGCCCATAATACAGCTTACGGCATTTCCTCAGTTCGCGGTGTCTTTGAAGAGTGTAGGCGTGTTCCCGGTCCACGAAGATCGTCGCTGAGCTCGGAGGTAAGTATGGGGTGAAGTGTGGGGAGGCAGGGTGCACAGTGGGTGGGTGCAGGTTGTGGGAGGGGCCTGGGAGAAGCGCCGTGGGACCGTTTTCAATTTACAGGTTAAAAAAAACAGGCGTGGGATGCTTGCCACGCTGGTGGGCTCCCAGCATGGCAGAAGGATGGCTGGGGGCTGTGGAGCCGGCGGGGAATTGAGCACCCCCCGGCAGACTGACATGGGACGTTAGCCACGCTGAGGTGGGCTCCCAGCGTGGCAGCAAGATTTAGAGCGGTGGGTGCTGTGTATGTGACAGCGGTGGTTTTCTTTGAAGAGAAGACCACTGCTGTCATACACAGCACCGCATCCAATTGGTGCAGGACTGCCACGCCTGCTCAATGGAGCAGGGGACTGCAGGAGAGGGGCACACCTCCAAAGTGTCCCATTCTCCCAAGACGTTCCTTGCGCATGCGTGCAAGCGAACGTAAAAAGGGAAGTGGTTATCCCTCTATACAGACAGTTGGTGAGACCCCATCTGGAGTACTGTGTGCAGTTTTGGAGACCTCATCTACACAAGGACATAGACAGGATGGAAGCAGTCCAGAGGAGGGCAACTAAAATGGTGCAGGGTCTGCAGCAGAAACCATATGAAGAGAGACTGAGAGAGCTTAATATGTATACTCTTGATGAAAGGAGGGCCAGGGGACATGATAGAAAGCGTTCAAGTACCTCAAGGAATCAACAAAGTCAAAGAGGTAGCATCTTTCAGAAAAAGAGATATGTAAGAACAATGGGGCACAATTTAAAGATGGGGGGGCGGCTCAGGGGTAATGTGAGGAAATTTTTTTCACGGAGAGAGTGGTGGATACATGGAACAGCCTTCCTGAGGAGGTCGTTGGGTCTAAAACAGTGGGGGAATTCAAACATGCATGGGACAGACACAAGGCAATTTTAGTGGGGGGTTGCAGGAAGTAGGCTGTTGGTTAACTAGAATCTGCAGCTTATCCAGTAGGTAGGGAAATGGACAGACTGGGTGGGCCAAGTGGTCCTTATCTGCCATCAAAGTCTATGTTTCTATGTTTCTTATTCAGTTCATCACTAGTATTAATGTTACTTATGTAACAATATAGTACCATTGGACACACCTCAAAGAGTAAGTGCTGCTTTTGTACAGGGCGTTGCAGCCTCTGTTGATATCATGTATGAAAAGCGTGTGTGTGCCAATAAGTTAATGTGTGCAGTTATCTCCTGTGTGCAGTGTATGCATCATTCCAATATTCCACACCACTATAACCTTAGTACTTTGTGTGTGCAGAGCTGGGGAATGCCTGATGTTTTGATAATGTAGCTAGAGATGTGTGAAATTGGCAAACATTGCTTGGCAAATAATTCACAAAGTTTGTGAAGTGCCGACTTTGTGAAGTTTTTGGCAGGTGAAATTACACTTTTTCGGGCAACATTATGTCAACTTGCTGGCTAGGTTGTGACTCTGCCAGACTTTGCCCAAAAAAGTGCCATTCCCACAGAAAACTCAATTCAGTATCTCAAAGTGGCAGAGGGGGCAATGCATAAAGTTATTTGTGAAGGTGAATTTTGCAACTTCACTGAAACTTCACTAGCGAGTAAAACTTCACAACTCTAGATGTAGCTACTGTGTTATAATGACAAATTTTTCTGGCACTCTTGGTATGTCACTACTATGATTATGAACATACAAACAAGCGTAATTGCCAGCAGATTTAGGCCTTTACAGTCTATCTAGTCTGCAGCACTTCAGACATTTAGACTGCAACTGCCCCCCACCCTTGAATCCCCTTGTAGTTGATTGTACTACATATGGGAGTGGACTGGACTAGTTGCACAACAGAACTCACAATATACTTGTGATAGAGTCAGTAGGAGACCTATCACAGGTAAAATCCTAGGATCACAAGATGGTACTTAATGTTACAGCCATTTAAATTTAAAGTGATGCATAGACCAGGGAAAGAGAATGTCACTGCAGATTTTTTGTCATTGTATGGTGTAGGAATTTAGAAAAGAGAAAAGTTAGGGAGGAAGAAAATAGTGAAAATGAATGTGATGAGAATGAGGGAAGGTTTTGGAAACCTGTTTTAAAGAGAAAAAGAAGCAGGTTCCCTCTTGGGGGGTGGTATATGTGACAGGGCTCATATTAGGCCTTGTCCCATGTGTATTATATAGGAGGAAACCAGAAGCAATGATCCTATTATTATCTCTATCTTTTCTAACTCTCTATTAGACTATGCAGTCATTATCACTACTGTACTAATTCCTAATTTTCTATTTTCTTACTTGTTGGGTTCCCTGATACATAACATAGAGATATTGAAATGATAGCTGAGACAGGCAGCTATGACAGAGTGTGACATCAGACTGATGTAATTGGTCACAATGGTCCAGCCACCTACAAGATGCATCACAGTATTAGGCCTAGCAACAAGACAGGTCACAATCATATGCCTGGCAACCAGCAACTACAAGAGCCTGTCTCAGTCTGTGTCTGTGTCTGTGTCTGTGTCTGAGTCTGGTTGGAGACTCACCTGCAGCCAGTGAGAAGAAAGGAGAGAGTTTTTCATCAGAGGACAGACTGCTTTATTTCCTGCTGAAGAGATTGATTTGGCGAGACTAGATGAAAGATGCTGATGTTTTCCAATTAGTTTATTTGTTTTTGTTTTGTGTACAATAAATCACCACTTGTGGTTTTCCTACAACTTCTCCCAGACTGTTCATGCTTCCTGACCTATAAACCTTCAAAATATTTGGTGATAAAGGTATCTGGTTTAGTTACAACTGGTGTCATTCTGAGTCAGAAGCCACACCACATCGGGAAACCTCGCCACAGTACTGTACATGTGCTTCTCACAGTGTATGGTTACAGTCAGCACATCTCTGCTGTTTCATATACACCACATGCAGGTTGTATTGACCATAATGAGATACTCTATGAGAGATACTTTGGATATTATGATTGTGATTCATACAGTATGTTAGGCAATTATTTTCAAAAAACGATGTTACAAGAACATTAGGGTCATGGACAAGCCTCAAAAAGTCTGGAAATGATGCATTTGGGTCAAAATGACTCTAATGCAACATGCCCTGTCTAAGCAAGATAGTAGGATTTCATATTCCTGGTCTCTTGATCACTGACACCTCAATTCTATGTAAAGCCCAACTTGGCACTATGAAACTCTATTACCTTGCTTACACAGACTATGTGTGTATTTATATAATAATAGAATTAAGGCACGCCAGAGGTTGGATTACCTTTTGTTAATGTAACCTAGGGGACTAAGACACTTGAGGATACTATGTGTCTCATCTCTTAGAAACATAGAAAATTATGGAAAATATAGGTCAGTGGCTCATACAGTCTGTCCACCCTATTTAACTGCTCTATGAAGGCCCCAGTGGCCATCTGTTCCTCTAACCTCTGCCTTTTTATGTTGATTGCGCACATGCGCAAGAAACATATTGTGGCAGCTTTCCAAAAGCAGGTTTTGGAGGTGCGGCACTGTTGTGGCCATTGCCCCCACAGCCTTTAAAGGCTTGGCCCGCTTTCCCGAAAGCTGTGGCACACTGTTGCTGACACTAGTTCAGCCAGCGTGCCACAACCTTGTAAGATTTCAGCCACTGCAATCAGTGGCCACGTTGTCAGTGCAGCATAAGCCATTCACTGCAATGAGGAAGCGATCCGTCATTGCTGGGTGGAACCTTGTTACAGTGATACTGTTTGTGAACATGGCGGTGGCTTGCCACCGTGTTCACAAACAACATTAAGCCCCCTCCGCTGAGAGGGTGCCCAATCCCCCTTGGCAGCATGTGCCCCCCCACCATCTTTGTTTGCCAATGGGGGCTCCAATCCCTGTTGGCTTCAGTGCCCCAAGGTTGCTGTTGCCAATGGGGGAGCCCACTCCCCATCAGCATTATGTAACCCCTGCCCACTTTTGTTGTGTGCTGACGGAGTGCTCAGTCCCCATTGGCATACTGTCACCCCCCACTTTTGTTGTGTGCTGACGGGGGTGCCCAACCCCCCTTCGGCTACAGCTGCCCCCCCAAAAAAAGACTCAGTTGGCATGCTGGGAGCCCACCTCTGTGTGCCACATGCCCCTGTAAAAACAAAAATGGTCCTGCAATGTTGTTTTTTTCCTGTGGAAAAAGGAAACGATCCTCGGCAGTCTCCCTGCCCCTCCCACAACCCACACCCACCCACTCGCACCCTGCCTCCCACCCCTCACTATACTTACCTCCAGAGTCCAGCTTGATGATCTTGGTGGACCGAAAAATGTCTGCACTCTTAAAGCCGACCGTGAACTGAGGAAATGCCGGTAAGCTGTATAATGGAACAAATAGGGCTTTTTCAACTTTGATGCATATCTCATGCATTTTTTGGAATTTTGGCAGCAAATGTTCAACATGGTATTTTTGGGACCCCTCCTCATGAATTCTGGCACTGCCATGGTGTTATTCAGCCCTAAAAAGTGATTTTGCAGTCATTGCACGGAATCCGCTTTCGGGACCAATTAATGAAGCGGCAGTGCCAGTGTTCATGAGGTGGCTCTCAAAAAGCCTGTTTTGCAAATTTGGTGGGAAAAATCCCCAAAATGACTGTTTTATGAGCATGCATTGTGCAGTTACTACGCACGCTCATAACTTTGTGAATTTGCAATATTTTCAAGCCAGATTTTCAACATTGGCATTTTTTCGGACCTCCTTGTCAACAAGTTACAGCTGTCATTTTCCACATCCTGTCCAAAATGTGTTTTCGCACTTCCAGCCCAGAATATCGCAGTCACTGTGGGAAATCTGTGTCTGGGACAGATTAAGAAAATGACAGTGACACTATTCATGACAGAGGTCCTAAAATTATTTGCCTATGTTGAAAATTTGGTGATGATACTCGATAAAATGACTGTTACGAGCATGCATTGCGCAGTTTGCATGCACGCTCGTAATTTCGCAAATTAATATTTTCACTCCAGATTTTCAACATTGCCATTCTTCTGCACCTCTTTATGAACAGTACAGCTGTAATTTTTCACATCCTGGCTGAATTGTGCATTCACAGTTTTGGCACAGAATAGTGCGAACACTGTGGGAAATCCACGTTCGGGACACATTATGAAAATGACAGTGACACTGTTCATTAGCAGAGGTCCTAAAATGCCTATGTTGAAAATTTGGTGACAAAAGTCCATAAAATGAGTGTGTTACGAATGTGCATTGCACAGTTTCCACGCTAGCTCATACCTTCGCAACTTTGTGATATTTTCACTCCAGATTTTCAACATTGCCATTTTTCCACACCTCCTTATGAACAGTATAGCTGTCATTTTTCACATCCTGGCCAAAATGTGTTTTCGTTCTTCTGGTGCACAATAGTATGCTCGCTGTGGGAAATCAGTGTTCGAGACACATTAAGAAAATCACACTGACACTGTTCATGAGCAGAGGTCCTAAAATGCCTATGTTGAAAATTGTGCGATGAAACTCCATAAAATGACTGTGTTATGAGCGTGTGTTGTGCAATTTCCATGCACCCTTGTAAGTTTGCAAATTAGTAATATTTTCACTCCAGATTTTCAACAATGGCCTTTGTTCACACCTCCTTATGAGCAGTACAGCTGACATTTTTCACATCCTGGCTGAAATGTGTTTCCACGCTTCCAGCGCAGAATACCGCAGTCACTGTCAGAAATCAGTGTTTGGGATAGATTAGGATCGAGCAACTGAGAGAAGGGGGGATTGACCGAGCTCAACTGAGCTCTGTCGGGATTGCTGGGGATTTCTTTGTGGGCAGGAAAAGGTGCCAACGCAGGCAGGAGCCCAGTACAAAGGGGCAGCCTGCAGTGCCAGGAGACACAGAACAAGTGAGGGAGGGAGGGGGGGAATGAGTGAGCTCAACGGAGCTCTGTTGGGACTGCTGCAGATTTCTTTGTGGGCAGGAAAAGGCAGCAATACATGCAGGAGCCCAGTACAAAAGGGCAGAGTAACGCTGGAAGAAACAGAACAAGTGACTGAGAGAGGAGGAGTGAGCAAGCTCAATGGAGCTCTGTCATGACTGCCTGCAGATTTCTTTGTGGGCAGAAAGGGGAGGCAATGTAGGCAGGAGCCCAGTACAGAAGGGCAGCCTGCAGTGCCAGCAGAAACGGAACAAACGAGTGAGACAGGGGAGTGAGTGAGGCCAACTGAGCTCTGTCGGGACTTCTGCAGATTTCTTTGTAGGCAGAAAAAGATGCCAACAGAGGCAGAAACCCAGTACAAAATGGCAGCCTACAGCACCAGGAGAAACAGAATGAGCGAGTGAGACAGAGGAAGTGAGCGACCTCAATGGAGCTCTGTCAGGACAGCTGTGGATTTCTTTTTGGGCAGGAAAACATGCCAACACAAAAACATGCCCAGTACAAAAGGGCAGCCTACAGCGCCGGGAGAAACAGAACGAGCGAGTGAGAGAGGGGGAGTGAGCAAGTACAATGGAGGTCTATCATGACTACTGAAGATTTCCTTGTGGGCAGGAAAAGGTGGCAACGCAGGCAGGAGCCCAGTACAAAAGGCCAGCCTGCTCTGCGGGCAGTAACGGAATGAGCAAGTGAGAGAGGGGAGTGAGTGACCTCAACGGAGCTGTGTCAGGACTGCTGCAGATGTCTTTGTGTGCAGAAAAAGCCACCAATGCTGGCAGGAACCCAATACAAAAGGGCAGCCTGCAGCAGCGAGAGACACAGAATGAGCGAGTGAGAGAGGAGGAGGAGTGAGTGAGCTCAACAGAGCTCTAGAATGACTGCTGCATGTTTCTTTGTGGCCAGAAGAAGGTGGCAACGCAGGCAGGATCCCAGTACAAAAGGGCATCCTGCAGTGCTGACAGAAACGGAATGAGTGAGTGAGAGAGGGGGAGTGAGCGAGCTCAATGGAGCTCTGTTGGGACTGCTACAGACTGCTACAGATTTCTATGTGGGCAGAAAAAGGCACCAACAGAGGCAGGAGACCATTACAAAATGGCAGCCTGCAGCACCAGGAGAAAGAATGAGTAAGTGAGACAGGCAGAGTGAGCGACCTCAACGGAGCTCTGTCAGGACAGCTACAGATTTCTTTGTGGGCAGAAAAAGGTGCCAATGCAGGCAGAAACCCAGTACAAAAGGGTAGCCTGCAGCATCGGGAGAAACACAACAAGCATGTGAGAGAGGAGGAGTGAGTGAGTGAGCTCAACGGAGCTCTATCATGACTGCTGCAGATTTCTTTGTGGGCAGAAAAAGGCAGCAATGCAGGCAGGAGCCCAGTACAAAAGGCCAACCTGCAGCACCGGCAGAAATGGAATGAGTGAGTGAGAGAGGGGGAGTGAGCTAACTCAACGGACCTGTGTCAGGACTGCTGCAGATTTCTTTGTGGGCAGAAAAAGCTGCAAGCAGAGGCAGGAGCCCAGTACAAAAGTGTAGCCTGCAGTGCCAGCAGAAACAGAATGAGCGCGTGAGAGAGGGGGAGTGACCCACCTCAATGGAGCTCTGCCAGGACAGCTGCAGATTTTCTTTTGGGCAGAAAAACATGCCAATGCAGGCAGGAGCCCAGTACAAAAGAGCAGCCTGCAGCACTGGGAGAAACAGAATGAGCGAGCAACACGGGGCAGTGAGCATGCTCAACGGACCAACGCAATCAACATTCGGCATTGACAAATGCTTGTTTCCTCTTATTATAGCTGTGTGTCTCTCCCACTCTACTCTGAACCCCCCACCCCACCCCTACTGACTGACTTGGCCTATGTCACTTCTTCAGGAATTATATTCCACTTATCCACCACTCTTTCAGCGAAGAACTTGATGACCCCTCTAGGGCTAGAATCACAGATGGCTCTGTATCCCAAAATCATGCCTTAATAATTAAAATATGTTCAATAATCATAAGACTGAGACATATCTGATTCAGTATAACATCTCAGATGCTTTAACTTAGATTAATATGTTATGAGTTGCTAATTTGGGAGGCAGTATAGCGCAGTGGTTTAAGCCTCTGAGCTGCAAATCTGGTGACATCCAGCAGACCAGACCTGGATTTGAATCCTACAGCTTCCACTTGCATACTGTGTGACCCTGAGCAACTCAGATAACTTCCTGTGCTCCCAGGTTGCACCTGTAAAAAAGGTTTTAGCTTAGTGTGCTACACCTGGTTAAACAACTAAAAAAAATATATATATATATATATATATATATATATATATATATAGATATAGGCAAACTAAGATGATGCATGTGACTGAGTGTTTCACATGCAGCTACCTAAATGAGCAGGTTTGGTATTTTGTAAAATATTAGCCTGTTGCTAGCCTTGCTTGTAGAGCAGAAATCAGCTAACTAAAAGAAGCTACATTTTCTTATTAATTTAAAACTTATATCTCAGCAGGAGTCAGTGTCTGTTGAGATTAAGTAGACAGATACTTTATTAGAAGTAGAAGGGGTCTTATTTAGGGTTAAAAAAAGAAAGAAAAGAAAGAAAGTTAGTGTGTGTTCTGTGCTGGGAAGGGTACTGTATCAGCTGACTTTGCTAAACCAGTAGGAGGAAAGAGAGCTTAATTGGGGGTGTGGCTTAGACACTATACAATTAGGTGACTCAAATTATAACTTCCTGTTGCTAGCCTTTTTTCTTACTAATTGCCCTCCATTCCACCCTAAGCCAGTTCTACTTTTATAGCCACTGGATTTGACTGTCAACAGGAACTTCCTGTTTGGCAGTAGGAAGGGAAGGATCATAGAGAAACATTGGTTTTGTCAACCCTAAAGGAAAAAAAGTAGCTCACTCTCCCGGCTGCTGGTGGTCTGACATTGAGCAAGGAAGAAGGAGGCTACTGAAGAAGATAGGAAGTTGCTGTCCTAGAACAGGAAGGGTGAGAGTTGTAAGGAGAGGAGAGAGTAAGAATACAGAGAAACAGTAGAGGGGACACAAAATAAGACATGATGCAGTGCAATGGCTGTGGGGCGGCAGTGTTCCGGGAGACATTCTGGAGGCTGCGATGCTGCCCTATTTGCAGGCACCTCTCTGGTCTGAGAGAGGAGGTTGCCCATCTCCAGGCTGACCTGGCTAGGATTCGTGAAACCTCCTCCCCCACCCAGGGACCACCAGGGCCAATGTCACTACCTCAGAGGTTGCCAAGAAAGAGGAGAGGCTGGACCAGGGTGGGTTCAGGGAGGGAGAGGGTGGTGGAACAGAGTTGCATCCCTCCAACTGTACCTCTCCACATCCATTCGCTCTTTTCTGGTGGATAGTGGTTCCTCTATGGAGGCACCTGCAATGGAGACCAAGGAGGATGCTGGGAACCTTCACAAGGAGACCCACAGGAGGGTGGCATGGGACCCCACAGGGAAGAAACAACTCCTGGTGGGGACTCAATGATTGGGGGTAGAAATGGGGAGGAAGGGAAGGGAGGTAAAGTGCCTTCCTGGCACCATGGCTTGGAGGGACAGGAAGGCGAATCCACAGGATCGTGGGAGGAGCTGCCGATGGAGGAGCGGATGTCATTGTCCACCTAGGGATAAATGACCTGGCTAGGAATGGGATCAGAGCAGTGCAAGAGGAGTTTGTAGAGTTGGAGGGCCTTTAGACAAGTAGCGCATAAGGTAACCACCAGAGGTGCTGCCTGTCTATGGCAAGGGTGATGTTAGGATTCCTCACCAGGGAATTCAATGAGTGGTTGAAAACTGGTGTGGAGCTCAGGTTTTGGCTTCATTGGGACTGGAGAGCCACCTGGAGGATGCAGACCTATACTGGTGCGATGGTCTGCATCTGTCCAGGGGAACCAGGATCCTAGGTGAAGGTTTAAATGCTTCATTGGCAAGCATTTAAACTAGCTAAGGGAGGCACTGGAAAGGAGCAGGGAAATCCCAGCCTTCCCCAACAAAACATGGTAATTAGTGAGGTAAACACCAAGGTAGAGAAGTTATTAGGGAGCAGAACAGAGGTAAATGTAAAAAAAGGCAAGGGCAGTAAGGACAGGAATGGGGCTAAAAGGGGTAAGGCTATCAAAAAGTGGAGGGTAATGAGTACCAATGCCCATAGTCTGTGTAACAAGCTCCCTGAACTAGTGGCCTTGATGGAAGAGGGTTGCCTAGATATTGTGGCAGTCACAGAAACATGGTTCATAGAGAACCATGACTGGGATGTCAACATACCAGGATACACAATCTACAGGAGGGACAGGGAGGGTAAAAGAGGAGGAGGAGGAGTAACTCTCTATGTAAAGGAAGGGATCAAAGCAACAGAACTAAAGAGTAAACAGGGAGCAGATGAGGCGCTCTGGGTCACCCTGGAGACAGGAAATGGCACCACAATCCACATGGGGGTTGTATACAGACCCCATCTCAGGGGAGGAATGGACAAGGACATGATAGAAGGCTTCCTAGAATGGCAGAAAAGGGGAGATATTGTTGATGGGGACCTGAATATGCCAGATGTTAACTGGAGCACCTTGCTGCAGGCACATCCAAGAGCAGGGTCATTCTTGATGCCCACAGGGGCATGCCTCAGACAGCTAGTATTGGAACCCACCTGGAGGGAGCAATCTAGACCTGGTACTTTCAAATGAGGACGTGAGAAAGAATCTCAGATTTAGAAGTGGGTAGCCATCTTGGAACAAGTGACCACCAAACAGTGTGGTTCACGATAAACACAGCCATACAATCAAGCCACACAAAAGCAAGAGTATTGGACTTTAGGAGGGCTGACTTTGGGAAAATGAGAGCGCCTCAGAAAAGCACTAGCAAACAGGCAAGAAGGAGGTGGAGGAACAATGGGGAGTAATCAAAACAGCCATCACAGAGGCAACAAGCCTTTGTGTAAAGCAAATCAATAAAACACAATGAAGGAAAAAAACGCTATGGTTCTCAAAAGAGGTGGCAGGGAGGGTTAAGGAGAAAAGGATAGCATTCAGGAAATATAAGGAAACACAGAAGGAGCAGGACAGAGAACTTTATCAGTTAAAGCAGAAAGAGGCTGGGAAGGCAGCCAGAATAGCAAAGGCCTGAACTGAGGAAAGGATAGCCAATTCTGTTAAGAAGGGGGATAAGACCTTTTATAGGTTTATTAGGGAGCGAAGAAAGACCAAAGGAGGAATACTGAGGCTTAATAAAGGGGAGGGAATGTGGGTAGAGGGTGGCAGTGAAAAAGCATGGATACTGAACGAATATTTCTGCTCAGTATTCACAAAGGAAGAGGAGGGGAGGTACCTAAACCAAACAAGAAAAACACTCTAAAGACGGGGGTTGATACCAGTCCATTTACAGAAGAAAGGGTTCTGAAAGAACTAATAAAATTGAAGGTGGACAAAGCAATGGGGCCTGATGGGATTCACCCAAGAATTCTAAAAGAACTAAGGGTAGAACTAGTGACACCGCTGACTACTCTGTTTAACAAATAATGGCAGGATGGGGTGGTACCCAAGGACTGGAGGAGGGCAGATGTGATTCCTCTTCACAAAAGTGGGAGCAGGACAGAGGCAGGAAACTACAGACCAGTTAGTTTGACTTCAGTGGTAGGGAAAATGATGGAATCATTTCTGAAGGAAAGAATTGTTGAGTACCTAGAGGCCAGTGGGGCACAGGACCCAAGGCAGCATGGATTCACCATGGGAATGTCATGTCAGATGAATCTAATAGATTTCTTTGACTGGGTGACCAAAGTAGTAGACCGGGGGGGGGCTGTGGACATGGCCTACCTAGATTTTAGCAAGGCATTTGATACAGTCCCACACAAAAGATTAATACACATGTTAGCCAGCCTTGGAGTGGGTCCCAAGGTGGTAGCCTGGATAAAAAATTGGTTAGACAACAAGACGCAAAGGGTAGTAGTAAATGGAGTACACAGTGAAGAAAGGAGGGTTACTAGTGGGGTACCACAGCGTTCAGTACTGGGACCGGTCCTTTTTAATGTCTTTATAAGTGACATTGCAGAGGAACTGGAAGGAAAAGTATGTCTCTTTGCAGACGACACAAAGATCTGCAACAGGGTTGATACACAAGATGGAGTGGAAAGGATGAGAAGGGACTTGGCAAGGTTGGAGGAATGGTCAAATGTATGGCAGCTCAGATTCAATGCAAAGAAGTGCAAGGTAATGCACATGGGAAACAAAACCCAGGGAAAGTGTACACAATGGGGTGAGATAGCTGACAACAGTAAAAATGGAAAGGACCTGGGTACTTATATATGAGATGACCCAAAGGTGGGAAGCAATGTGAGAAGGCAGTAAGGGAAGGATGGGGAATACTGGGATGCATATGAAGAGGCATCAATAGTAGAAAACAGGAAGTTGTTATCCCTCTGTACAGACAGTTGGTGAGACCCCATCTAGAGTACTGTGTGCAGTTCTGGAGACCCCATCTCCAAAGACATAGACAGAGTGGAGGCTGTCCAGAGGAGGGCACTAAAATGGTGCAGGGTCTGCACCAGAAGACATACTAAGAAAGACTAAAGGAGCTTAATATGTATACCCTTGAGGAAAGAAGGAGAGAGGGACATGATAGAAACTTTCAAGTACTTCAAGGAATCAACAAAGTCCAAGAGGGTAGCATCTTTCAGAAAAAGAGATGTGCAAGAACAAGGGGGCACAATCTGAAGATAGAGGGGGGATGGCTCAGAGGTAATATGAGGAAGTATTTTTTCACAGAGGGTTGTGGATGCATGGAACAGCCTCCCTGAAGAGGTTGTGGAGTCAAGAACAGTGGAGGAATTCAAGAATGCATGGGACAGACATAAGGCAGTCCTAGTGGGGGGTAGGAGGAAGTAAGCTGTTGGTTAACTAGGATTTGCAGCTTATCTGTTAGGTAGGAAAATGGGCAGACTAGGTGGGCCAAGCGGTCCTTATCTGCCGTCAAATTCTATGTTTCTATGTATTTTTATTTTGAAACATGTTAGCTCTTTCTGGATGATAACGTATGATTAGAGTAAGTGGAGGAGTCAAGGAACTGCAACAACTCTACTATAAATATAAAATAGCTACTGTATTTCTGTTTACTAGATCTGTACAACAGTTAGGTCTTTATTTGGTTTGTCAGCTTTACTGTTGTTTCACAGATGGTCACACTTCATCAAGGCCAGTAGTCCTTGCAAATGCAAATTATTTTAAATGTTGGTTGTTTCTCAAACCAGTCTATACAGTTCCACTTCTACCTTTTACATAAATCCTTAACACCTGTCTGCTGGCTATCCATTGGCCATATATTTAATGTGAAATTCTTTCCTGAGATGTCATTTACCAAGTTGCTGACACTCCCTTCCCTATGATGTATTATAAAATGATTAAGAACAATGAAACAATATGATTGGTCAAATGTGACCATATCATAGTGCAATATTTCAGCAAAACAGCATAGGTCAGAAACGTAGCAGTAGCGGTAATTTTATGTTTTGACTGAACTGGACAAAACAGAGCCACCATAGTCCAATTTTCAAAGTTGTCATGTATTAAGATATAGTTCATTAGTTATAGTAGTGACACTTTCCGTATAAACAGGCAAGATGCATTATGTTGGTTACAGCAGTTAAATTAACAGTATAATCATATAAATGTCAGAAGGGGAAGGATAGGGTGGAGACAACAGTGCCACTGGAATGGCCTCCTGGTGACTGCATAGGGGGCTGCTGATTCAGTGGGTTAGTTACTCAGGATCACTCTATATTTATATTATTTAGGGTTAGATTAAGCTCAGCCCCTGGAGTACAGTACATAGTAAGCACACTTTGGTTGACCAGTCAACCAGTGAGTGCATACTACGTACTGTGCATGCTCATTGACAGTTCGGTCAGTGGCTGGCCATGATGGTGTAGAGAAGGCTGTGCCAGTCACTGGCACTGGTCGGGTTGGGGGAGAGTGGGGTGGTGGGTCACTATCTGCTGGGGTGGGGGACTACTAGAATACCAGGAAATTTATTTCTGTGGGTCGGGATCATGATCAGGGAATGGGGGAGGGGGATCGACCACTGGACCACCAGGGATTATAAATGACATACTGGGGAAGGGATCAGGACTTGGAAGGGACCACTACACCACCAGGGTTTAAAACTGATTTACCAGGGAAAGGATCAGGGCTAAGAAGGGACCACTTTCAATTCAATTCAATTTTATTTTACCAGGAGATACACCATAGAGAAGGACTAATTTACAAAGTGGTCCTGGAGGACAGGCAAAAACAGTTCAACAACCACAGTACAAAAATTGCATCTCAAAATAGCAAAAGACACAACAAGAAATATACACCACCAGTGTTACACATGAATTACGGGGGAAGGGATTGGGGCTAGGGAGGGACTACTTAACCACCAGTGTTACACATGAATTACTGGGGAAGAAATCGAGGCTAGGGAGGGACCACCAGACCACTAGGGTTTAAACATGAATTACTGGGGAAGGGATCAGGGTTAGGAAGGGCCCACTACACCCCCAGGGTTTAAACATGAACTAACATGGAAGGGATCAGGGCTAGGAAGGGACCACTACAACACCAGGGTTTAAATATGAATTAGCAGGAAGGGATTGAGGCTAGGGAGGTACCACCAGACCACCAGGGTTTAAACATGAATTACGTTCTGGAGGTATGGGGCCTTCTGGGCAAGGCACTGGAGACGGGGCTGTTCCCTATCGAATTCCTGTGCTGGTTTCTAGGCCTCTCAACATATGTCTTACTCTAATTACAAATGGTTTTGAACTTCTGGTCATGCCATATAGAGATGTGTGTTCCAACTGTGACAATTTGGCAACTCTGACTTCATACTGCAACAGCTATTGACTTCTTTCTCTATTATGTTGTGTATTAATGCATTGCAAGTGTTTTTCCTTATGGATATATGCTTTCTTTTTTTATTACCTAAACATTTCTTGCACAGCAGTTGAATGTAATATTGGGTATTGTGCTTTACCACGCTCAGCCTTATGGAATGTATGCTTACTTTGATAATGCACTTAGTGACTGTTGTAGCATGATCAACTTTAAAATGTCATTAATCTGTATGACTGTAACAACCTGCTCTGTATCTGTATACCATAAACCACTTAATAAATGATTTTTCAAAAAAAACATGAATTACCAGGGAAGGGATCAAGGCTAGGAAGGGACCACTAGACCATCAGGGTTTAAACATGAATTACAGGGGAAGGGATTGGGGCCATGGAGGGACCACTAGACCTCCTAGGTTTAAACATGAATTACCATGGAAGGAACTGGGGCTAGGGAGGGACCACTACATCACCAGGGTTTAAACATGAATTACTGGAGAAGGGATCAGGGCTAGGGAGGGACCACTACACCACCATGGTTTAAAAATGAATTATTGGGGAAGGGTTCGGGGCTAGGGAGGGACCACTAGACCACCAGGTTTTAAAACTGATTTACTGGGGAAGGAATCAGGGCTAGGAAGGGACCACTACACCACCGATGTTTAAACATGAATTACCAGGGAAGGGATAGGGGCAAGGGAGGGACCACTAGACCACCAGGGTTTAAACATGAATTACCGAGGAAGGGATTGGGGCCATGGAGGGACCACTAGACCTCCAAGGTTTAAACATGAATTACCATGGAAGGGACTGGGGCTAGGGAGGGACCTCTGCATCACCAGGGTTTAAACATGAATTACTGGAGCAGGGATCAGAGCTAGGGAGGGACCACTACACCACCATGGTTTAAAAATGAACTACTTGGGAAGGGTTCGGGGCTAGGGAGGGACCACTAGACCACCAGGTTTTAAAACTGATTTACTGGGGAAGGGATCAGGGCTAGGAAGGGACCACTACACCACCGATGTTTAAACATGAATTACCAGGGAAGGGATGGGGCAAGGGAGGGACCACTAGACCACCAGGGTTTAAACATGAATTACCGAGGAAGGAATTGGGGTTAGGGAGGGACCACTAGACCACCAGGGTTTAAAACTGATTTACCAGGAAGAGATCGGGGCTAGGGAGGGACCACTACACCACCAGGGTTTAAAACTGATTTACTGGGGAAGGGATCAGGGCTAGGGAGGGACCACTGGACCACCAGGGTTTAAACATGAATTACCAGTGAAGGGATTGAGGCTAGAGTGGGACCACTTGACCACCAGGGTTTAAAACTGATTTACCACTGAAGGGATCGGGGCTGGGGGGACCATTGAACTACCAATATGCCTTTATATTTATATGGGGACAGTGATCGGGGCGTGGAGGAGGACCTGGCCCTGCGCACTTGGGCTGGGTGCTGTCATGCAGATGAGCCCATAATGACCATGCAAATGGCCCCTTTATGCCGTGCATGCCCAAAGGGCTCATTTGCATGTTTTGCTGAATGTTGCCCATGGGGACCGCAGCACTCACCAGTGTGCGCCATGCTCTAACCTTATGGGTGGTCTTCACTCCCACCCTCTGGTAGCACTGCACCAAACACGGTGACCACTTGCTGTGGGCTATGCTACCAGGGTCCAATATTCAAGTGGTCTATGCTACCAGGGTCTGATATTCAAACAGATAGCACAGTCAGTTTGGATTGCACTATTTGTTTGAATATGGTGCCAGAGTCATCCAGCCATTTTGTCGTGTGGCACACCTTTTTGAGTGCGCAGCTGCCTGCTCTGAATATGGGGTCCATATTCTTGTAGTACTCATTGAATCTTTTTTTTCTTTGATATATAGATTTTCCTTTAACTCAAAATATTGACAGAGTTGTGGCTTGTTAAAGTCATGATGTTATCCTATGGGAATTTTCAGAAGAAATTATTTGCAAATGTCAAATTCACCTTGTAACTTCTCCTTTTAACTTTGCCATTGGTATTGCCAAGATATTGACATTGTTGGGGTTGAGGCTGGTATTTTTTAAGGACTGAGTCTTGTAGTTCTCATTGAGACTTTTTTCATGTATAGATTGTCCCTTAACTCCAACAACTGATGAAGTTATGGCTTGTTAAAGAACAAGGATAGCCTAGGTGAATTGTCAAAGTCGCAATATTATTCTATTGGAATTTTCAGCAGAAATTCACGAAGGTCAGATTCACCTTGTAACTTCTCCTTGTAACTTTGCCTTTGGTATTGCCAAGATATTGGCATTGTTGGAGTTGCTGGACTGCTCCTGTTGTCTCCACTACCAGCCGTGCAAGAACCAGCGGGACCCTGATGCACTGCTTCTCTCCCGGCCTCCACCAGGAGTCAGCAGGCACCGGGCCTCAACCCCTTCCTTCCCTTGAGAGAAGGTGAGCAGCCATCAGATGCTCAAGCCTTCTCTCCCCTGGCTGGCCCTCTGACGTCCGAGTCCATTCCAGAACCCGGGTTGCCGGCGTCGCAGCGGTAAATCTTTCCACTGCACCAGCGGGCCAGCATATGTAGATTTAGGAACACAACATAACACATTACAAGATTTTACTGAGGTACACAGACGGTAAACTACAACACTATCACAATTGTTTTTGTTTTACACAAACAATACATCACAGGTGTAACCCCTAGATGGCGCTATCCCAGGGGCTACTACCCCTGCCTGATTTGCCACTAACAGGTTGAGGGGCCTGGATCCAATGGCGGGTGCCTCCACCCAGAGGTCAGGGTTTGCAATAGTTAAACTAACTTGGTCACAGCCCTCTGGGACACTGCAACCCCCCTTTCTTCCCACTAGTGGCCCACACAATATATCAGAATTACCTTCACAGTATACACTTACCCCAGGTCTGGTTCCGGCACTGGGACCTCCTGTGAAATGAGATACAGTGCAACAATCACAGTACAGTACTTTAACATAGACAAATACCTCAGAGCAGTATAACTTGCTGAAACAAGCAGCTCTGATTTATTTAGGGGATATAACAAGGACAGGGGAATTCAGGTTAATTAGCTTATCACTCTAATAATCTACCTATGGCTCTGTGCACAGGCCTATCCCTATCAGTTACTGTCCTTGGGTACCCAAGCCCTAGTGGCTAGTCCAAACTGTGGCAGCTGGTAGGGGCCCTTTCACACAGAGAAAAGGAGAATTAAACAGTCAGCAGTACAGTAATTCCATTTGGATTTAATGTGGCAATTCAACAGGGAGCGACCCTGAATTAGTACTCACGACCTGCAAATAAGATAGGGTCCTTCAATGTCAGCAGGGCTCACTTGAGGTACACAAACCTCTTCACCATCCATATAAAAGAAAGCACTATACCAGGCAGGCTGCATCTGTATCCCAATCGCAATTACTGCATAATACCGGGAGAACACACAGCAGATTCAGTTCCTGACAGACCGGTGTAATTTTCAGCAATTCCTCCAGTCTTCTACAGGTGAGCCTGGTTTCTACTCTTCAGAGATCCTTTGATTCTTTTCACAGGACGGATTCAGTCCCAACAAGCTGCAGACCGAACTCTGGGCCTTACACACGTTTTTGACTAAAACTGCACACTGAAAAGCACAGGGCTCCTTCCTTCTTCACTGCCAAAGCTCAACTCAAACTCCAACCGACAAAACTGGGCACTTCCTTTGAGTTCCTCCCAGTTCTTGACTGGATTGGCTGTCACTCACAATAGACTGCTGCTGTTGGTCAAAAGGCATCGAAGTCTAAACTACATCTCCCAGAGTCACTGCCCATACAATCCTCTTGTGGCTGGCTCAGATTATGAGTCCCAAGTTCTGATTCGTCCAAGGCATCATTTTAGAGCTAGTTTACCCCACACTGATTGGTCCAGTTCAGCAGTTCAAAACCAGAATGGGGAACTAGGCAGACAGTTCTGACTGCAAAGAAAGCAGGTTAGACAAACTGTAATTTTATTATTACTGTAAATGATTTCTGGCAATCAGTTACATCTTTTCAGACAGGTTCCCTTTGCACTCTAGTGACTGCAAAATGGGGTGAATTGGCGGCAACTGAGTGGTACTCAATCAAAGAAACACACAGTCCCCCCATATAAACTAATTATGTCTGCAAGCAGACAGCTCTTAAAGAGACAGTACCAGAGGCTCTAAAAACACTCACTGATAAGTGGCTTAAACGCCAAACACCATTCAGGCTTGGAGCATTCAAGCAAGCTCCTGGAAGTCTTTCGGGAACCCCCATTTGCAGGGGGGTTACACCCTTCCTGGCCTGGGAAAGCTTGACGTCCGCGTCAAGCAAGTACCCCCCCATAAGTTTTAACTGCAACCATATACATTTGCATTAGGCTCACACATGTAATCATCAGTCAATATATCATTTTACCAAGAATACATTTCTGAAACATTGCAGTACGTGACTCTTTACACAGTATTACATACACATTGTACCATAACTCAAGTTATTACCTCTTGTACATGAAACCTGAAGAGGGCCCTTCCCTATCAGTTACCTTGGGGCTGGATGGGGCAAGGGCACCATACTAGAGGGCAACACAAGTAACTTGGAGTTAGCACTGATGCTCAGTTTGGGCAATGAGCTCGGGGACACATACACTCCTTTATGGACAACATTGAGAGGCAAGTCCACAGGCCTCCCAAAGGAATCTAACTGAGGTGCACCACAGGCTTTACAGCTCGACCAGTCTTTCTAGGGGGAACTGTTATAGTCTCTGCACTCTGAGCCTCATTTTCAGCATTGTCCTCACTTGTCAGGGGAGTCTCCATGGGGGTAGGAGAGGCTAGAACTTGGGGCACTTTCAGCTCCAGAGTTACAGTTTCTGAGTCCACAACATTTGGCTCACATGGAGAGTTCGGACACTGGCAGTGGACTGTCAGGGCACTCAAAATACTCTTCTTGTTCGGGTGTATCACCAGTCTGCCCCAATCTATCATTTTCCTCCCTGAAAGCTCAAACAGTTCAACCATGCACAATGATTCCATTTCATCTGATCTGATGCTTTGCACTTCACTTTCTGGGAGACATCCAGGATGAAGCTGGGGCTTAGACAGTCCAGAAGGCCCAGCTTCATCTCCAGTATTGACTAGGGATTGCCCGAAACAATTGACTCAGTTCAGTAAGAAGGATAGTTCAAAGTCTCTCACTTTCTTCCGATATGGACTGACAGTCATGCTCAACTGGGACTTGTGGAGGGAACACTTTAACTTTGCTTCTGTAGGTGCAGACTTTCTTGATCTTTTCTTAGCAGCAGCTCTAGTCACTGGTCCAGAGGGGCATCTTCTAGGGGCTCAGACTCAATTAAGATTTGTCCAATGGGCAGTAAATGATTTCTATGCATTGTTTTACATCTTTTGAATTATTCTCAGGCCTTACTTTGTACACTGGCAGATCATCTAGTTTGCCCACTACAATGTGAGGAGATGGTGCCATCTGTCAGCAATCTTGTGCTTGCCATGCAGTCCCAGATTTCTTAGCAATACCCGATCTCCCTCCTGGAGTTCCTGTGCTTTCACCTTTTATCATACCTTTCTTTGTTGGCCAGATTTCTTTTGGCAGCCATGGTTTGAGCCAGTTGGTACGCATGGTTAGCTGGGCTTTAACTTTTGCACATACTGTAAATAGTTGTCAGCTTGAACCCCATCAGAGAGACCCCAAAACACACATCTACTGGTAGTCGAGCTTCTCTTCAAACATCAGGCGGTAGGGGAGAATCCAGTGGCATCACTTTGGTGCAGTTATAGCATGTACCAGGGTGCTAATTTGTTGGCTCCATCTAGGCTTTCGCTTTGGGTGCAGGGTGCCTAGTATATCTAGCAAAGTGCGTTGAAATGTTCAGGCTGTGGGTCCCCTGGGGGTGGTAAGGAGTGGTTCTGGACTTTCGCACTCCCCACAGAGAAAGCATCTCTTTGATCAGGCGACTCTCAAAGTCTCTCCCTTGATCAGAATGGATTCTTTGTGGAGCCCATAGTGAACAAAAGTTTTCTACAAGTACTTTGGCCACAGTGGATGCTTTCTGGTCTTTGGTGGGGAAAGCTTGGGCATATCTCGTGAAATGGTCAGTGACCACCAGCACATTACTGATATTTCTTCATCTGACTCCAAACTCAGAAAATCAATACAGACCAGCTCCATGGGTGCACTGGTGGTGATGTTAACAAGGGGGCAGCCCTCTGGGGCAAAGCTTTCCTCTGTAAGCAGCGACTACAAGTTCGAATGTGTTGCTCACATCAGCCCCCATCTTAGGCCAATAGAATCTGGATCTCACCAAGTCAAGTGTTCTGTCTATACCAAGGTGCCCCATGTGGTTGTGCAAGGACCTCAGTACTGAGTCTCGAAGGCAGTGGGCAGCACTAGTTGTTGTTTGTCTACTTGTCCCCTCTGTCTACTGTTTCTCTGTATAACAGTTTATTGATCAGTTTCAACTTAGGACCTTCTTTGTATAACAGTGCAGTTCTCAAATCAGTGGGCGTAATTTGGACACATCTTTTCCTGCATAGAGGGCTTCTAAAGCTGCTTTGATCATGGGATCGCGGGATTGAGCCCATCGAACACTGTCATTGTCCAGCTGAGGCAGTGCACCAATGTCTATTGCAGAAAAGTGGCAATAAGCAGCAGGTATGCAATTCTCAGAGGCTCCCAAGCAATCCACCATGCAGTCCATCTGCTCTGTGGACATTTGTTCCTCCCTGTCAAACTTCTGGCACAGTGCCCGAATGTCAGGTTCTGCCAATCGGACCCAATCATTCTGGGGAACAGGCCTCCGGAGAGAGCATCAGCATCTATGTGGTTCAGACCTGCTCGGTATTCGAGAGCATAGTCATATGTAGATAATGCAGAAAGCCACCTATGGCCAGTGGCATCCAACTTAGCTGAGGTCTGCACATAGGTCAAAGGATTATTGTCAGTTTTACTAGTATTTTAGCCCCATACAAGTACTCATGGAATTGGTCAACAATAGCCCACTTCAAAGCTAGAACTCTAACTTATGTACAGGATAGTTCTTTTCGGATGGGGTCAGGCTTCTACTGGCAAAGGCCACTGGTCTCAGGCCATTCTCGTGTTTTGGTACAACACAGCCCCAACCCTTGCAAGCTAGCATCAGTGTGCAGGACGTAAGGTTTTCTTGGATCGGCATAGGCCAGCACTGGAGCATGGGTAAGTTGATATATGATCTCATGAAAAGCAGTCTCACAATCAGGGTCCAGCGGCCCCAAATACTTCACTCGGATGAAAATACACTCTTTCAGTCTTGAGGGACGCTGACTTTTGGTATTTTTTGTGGGTTGGGGGATACCCTTGAGTAAGGTTAAGTAAAGGGCGGATCACTCTTGAATAGTCCTTGATGAAGCGCCGATAATAACCACAGAATCCCAGGAATCTTTGCAGTTCTTTTAGATTTTTGGGCTGTGGCCAGGTGGTCAAGGCCTCAACTTTACTTGGGTCGGTCTCTATTCCCTCGGTGGATACTATGTGTCCCACATACTTTACTGATGTTTGAAAGAATTGACACTTATCAATGGACAGTTTAAGGCCAAAGTCCTCCAGTCGGTCCAATACCTTAAATAATCTGCTCTCATGTTCCTCCAGTGAGCTGCCAAACACAATAACATCATCTAGGTATACCAGGCACTCTAGTAAGTTCATGTCCCCCACTGCACGCTCCATCAATCGTTGAAAAGTGGCTGGGGCACCTGAAATCCCTTGAGGCATCCTCATGAATTCATAGAAGCCAAGCGGACAAATAAAGGCCGTCTTCTCACGGTCCTCTGGGGCCATCGGGATCTGGTAGTACCCACTGCGGAGATCCAGCACAGAGAACCACTTGCTCCCGTTTAGGCAGTCCAAAGCATCCTGAATGCGGGGCATAGTGTACTGATCAGGGATAGTCCGCCGGTTTAAGGTGCGATAATCCACGCACATCCTTACTGTTCCATTCTTTTTCCTCACTACCACAATGGGGGAAGCATAAGGGCTTCTGGATTCTTGTATTACACCAGCAGCTAACATCTCTTGCAGATGCCGTCCTCACATCATCTATGTCAGGCAGGTGCCAGGCGTCGAGACCTCTGCACGAATGGTCTTTTCGTCATGCAGCGGATATTGTGCTCAGCTCCTTGCACGCATCCTACATCCCATTCCTTTAAAGAAAACACCTGGTCTCTCTGGGCAAGCTTCTCACTGATCCTCACTTTCCATTCAGCTGGCAGCGGGAGTCGCGAAATCAAACAAGTCAGGCGTTACTCTGTCATTCTTCCTTGAACTCTTGCTGCTGGGTAGCACTGCAGTGTCTGCACAATGCACATTAGCCAGGATGCAACCTCTGTTTACTCGAATGTCTCTTTCAGACACATTATGAACTTGGACCATTACCTTCTGGCATAAGCATGGGCTCTAGCGGCAAAATACTAGGCTTGACCAGCAGTCCCTCTGGCAATTTTCCATCGCCTGGTGCATCCAACATTAATATTTTATTCTTAACATCCTTTCTGATACGGACCTCTCCCTGTAAGGTACACTGGGCATTTGGCGCCAGGATCAGAGACTCAGGATCCTTCTTCCATACAATTCCGACCGGTTCCTCTGGTTCTGTTTTTTCCAGCATCTCTGTGCCTCATAGGCCTTCTTAATTAAAGCCGGAACTCTTAAAGCTCTACTAGTCTTTGACCCTGTTTTTCATAACACAACTGTGCCAGCCTTCCGAACATGTGAGCATTTGTTCCAATCAACAAAGGGACACCATCATACAGTCCAGTGGGGGACACACTAAGGCTAGGGTCTCTACTTGTTCGGCCACTCCAGCCACGGAGGTGGGGAAAGACAGCCAAATTCGGATATACCCGAATAGGGTAGGCCTTCTCACTTAACCCCATACATGCAGTCCTTCTAATGGTTGTAAGGGTACGTCTGACAAATGCTTCTGATACCAATCCTGGAACATAATTGTCACTTGGGGAGCCACTGTCTAATACAGCTCTTGTAGACACTCCATTCACCTTTACAGTGGTCTCCATGGAGGGACCCACTATTCTGGACCAGTCTGGAGAGGCGGTAGTGGGGGCCTGGGCAACTGACCTTGCCACAAAAGGACGTGAATTAGCATTTTTGGTGCCCTCACTGGGATCATGTCGTGCACCTCTTAACCACTGATTTCTTCTCCGAAGCTCTCCTTGTAGCCTATATGCAACTTTGTCAGTGTCTTTTGGGGACTGGCATTCCCTTTTCATGTGCCCATCTTTCCCACAATTATAGCAAAACATACTTTCTGGAGTTTGAGCTGGCCGAGGCGCCACACTGGGAGCCAGGGCGGGGGTATTACTAACTGGAAACCTGGGTGCCATCTCTGTCTGTGGCGTGATAAGCATTTGGAGACATCTCGTCAGTTTCTCCACTTCCATGGTCAAGGAATTGAGTTTGGAGCTGTTATCAGCAGGAGATACATGGGTGGGTACCCCCACCCCCATAGCAGATGCAGTCGGATATAGGTCAGGGCCCGTACTTGCAGGCGTGGCCTTCATAAAGGGACTGTTTTTTGAATTCCCGGATCTCTCTCAACAGTTCGCCCCATTGTGGCATATCTTTTTCCTTGTCAGAGCACTCATTGACTGTCAACCTCTGCCCTGAACTTCCTTGATGGGTCACCCTCAGTCACTCGGTCGTAGCCACAGCTGTTGGTGCAGGTACCTCCCGAGGTCGCCTTTTCTCAACTCCTCAATTTCTCTCATTAACTCATCATAGGAGGGTGGGGATTCCAGTCGATTTGCCAGGCGTAACTGAAGCAACAGCAGTTCTGAGAAGGGGCAGACTTAAGGATTCTGTCCAGTCTGGTTCGGTCCAGTTCAATCGCTGGCAAACTACCCTTTCTGAGGCATTCTTGCAACAATTTTTCCAGCCGAGGACATACACAGACAACAACTCCCTTGGTACTGTTGTGCATTTCTTACCTCCACCATAGGTCCTCATCAGAATCTGGGCTCCCATACACATTCTCCAAGGCCTCAAGATAGGCCTGTGCAGTCGCTTCAGGGTTACTGGCCCGTTTAGCACGGATGGTAGCCAGGCAGGACCTCGGAGGCTCTCACTAACCCCTCTTTTCGCCTTCTGAGCATTGCCATTCTAGCACTTGGGGGGCAACATAGTCTATCCAGGTCTCCCAGTCATCCTCCCCTTGGGGGGTGGGGAGGGTGCCAGAGAAGATCCTCAACCTTCGGTAAGAGTCGTGACTAATGGCAGGTGCAGAAATAGGAGTCTGCATTGGTTCAGCCACCATTACGGGCACTGGAGCAGGAGAGGGTGTTGGGGGAGGAACACCCCCAGGTGGCAAGAATAGTTTCTTCAAGTCCTCCACAGTTTTCCCTCTCCCAGCAACCATTCAGCAAATTTCTCCTCAAAAGTTTCAGATAGTGGTGGGGCTGATTCCCCGGTCTTTACTGTCCTTAGTTATCACTCTCCAAGCAGTGAGGGCTCCTCTGGGGTAATGGTCTGTGGCACTTTGGAGCTATCTATGGGATCCTTAAACTCTACTAGGGCCAGGAAAGTGTGGGTGAGCAGATTAGCATGCCGACCCACCACCACAGGGTTTTGTAAACCTTCCACCTTGGAAAGTACTCCCTGCACAGTGTCCGTATTGATACCAGGGGATGTCCAGGATAAGCATAGCATTTTGGGGTTGATCTCTCCCCAGTACACCACTCCACCAGCCGGTGCACAGCCACTTCTGTCGGGTACCCATTTTTTCTTAACAGTGGTTCGTAAATATGGCCACTAGAGGACACACAATCCCAGCGGTGCCTCCAAGATGTAACCCCTAGATGGCGCTATCCCAGGGCTACTACCCTGCCTGATTTGCCACTAACAGGTTGAGGGCCTGGATCCAATGGCGGGTGCCTCCACCCAGAGGTCAGGGTTTGCAATAGTTAAACTAACTTGGTCACAGCCCTCTGGGACACTGCAACCCCCCTTTCTTCCCACTAGTGGCCCACACAATATATCAGAATTACCTTCACAGTATACACTTACCCCCAGGTCTGGTTCCGGCACTGGGACCTCCTGTGAAATGAGATACAGTGCAACAATCACAGTACAGTACTTTAACATAGACAAATACCTCAGGCAGTATAACTTTGCTGAAACAAGCAGCTCTGATTTATTTAGGGGATATAACAAGGACAGGGGAATTCAGGTTAATTAGCTTATCACTCTAATAATCTATTTATGGCTCTGTGCACAGGCCTATCCTTATCAGTTACTGTCCTGGGTACCCAAGCCCTAGTGGCTAGTCCAAACCGTGGCAGCTGGTAGGGCCCTTTCACACAGAGAAAAGGAGAATTAAACAGTCAGCAGTACAGTAATTCCATTTGGATTTAATGTGGCAATTCAACAGGGAGCGACCCTGAATTAGTACTCACGACCTGCAAATAAGATAGGGTCCTTCAATGTCAGCAGGGCTCACTTGAGGTACACAAACCTCTTCACACATCCATATAAAAGAAAGCACTATACCAGGCAGGCTGCATCTGTATCCCAATCGCAATTACTGCATAATACCCGGGAGAACACACAGCAGATTCAGTTCCTGACAGACCGAGTGTAATTTTCAGCAATTCCTCCAGTCTTCTACAGGGTGAGCCTGGTTTCTACTCTTCAGAGATCCTTTGATTCTTTTCACAGGACGGATTCAGTCCCAACAAGCTGCAGACCGGAACTCTGGGCCTTACACACGTTTTTTGACTAAAACTGCACACTGAAAAAGCACAGGGCTCCTTCCTTCTTCACTGCCAAAGCTCAACTCAAACTCCAACCGACAAAACTGGGCACTTCCTTTGAGTTCCTCCCAGTTCTTGACTGGATTGGCTGTCACTCACAATAGACTGCTGCTGTTGGTCCAAAAAGGCACCGAAGTCTAAACTACATCTCCCAGAGTCACTGCCCATACAATCCTCTTGTGGCTGGCTCAGATTATGAGTCCCAAGTTCTGATTCGTCCAAGGCATCATTTTAGAGCTAGTTTACCCCACACTGATTGGTCCAGTTCAGCAGTTCAAAACCAGAATGGGGAACTAGGCAGACAGTTCTGACTGCAAAGAAAGCAGGTTAGACAAACTGTAATTTTATTATTACTGTAAATGATTTCTGGCAATCAGTTACATCTTTCAGACAGGTTCCCTTTGCACTCCTAGTGACTGCAAAAATGGGGTGAATTGGCAGCAGCTTGAGTGGTACTCAATCAAAGAAACACACAGTCCCCCCATATAAACTAATTATGTCTGCAAGCAGACAGCTCTTAAAGAGACAGTACCAGAGGCTCTAAAAACACTCACTGATAAGTGGCTTAAACGCCAAACACCATTCAGGCTTGGAGCATTCAAGCAAGCTCCTGGAAGTCTTTCGGGAACCCCCATTTGCAGGGGGGTTACACAGGTATTTCAGGTACTAGGGGGCACATGCAAGATACAACAACTCAGGTAATTATAAGAGTGTTATTGTGTACACAATAAATCTAACTTCAATCAATAAACAAAAAATGAAATCAATATAGTCAAACCATACTGACAGAAATAATTCAGTAAAACTCATCTGTTACAGAACTAAAACTACAAACCACAGAAAACAGGAAAACAAATTCACACAAAGCACTGATTACAACATCACAAGTGCTGCCCAGGCAGAAAAGGCTGCCTTTTGCTTGCTGCTGCTAGCTATTAACACAGCTCCTATCCCTCCACAGCCCTGCCTCACTACATAAAATACAGAAAATTAAACTACAAATTTAAAGTAACTAAATCAGAAAAAATACAACAACTAATTGTTAATCTAGAGGCACAGAGCACACTAGATATTTTAGGGAGTGATTTGGTTAAAACAACTGTGGGCAGTATTTTCAAAAGCCCTCTAGAGCAATGTAAGGTGCACCAAAACCATGTCTGCAGCAATGCTGGAGGTGCCAGGGACCCTGCATCAGATTCTGGTAGAATACGGGTCCTGGCACCAAAGTCCCTAGGGATGCTACAAGTGAAGACCTGTGCCAAATAGATGGTGGATGGGAGGGGATCGACAGAGGCTGCTGGCAGCCCCCAGCCTGTGAGATACCGGCCCTGTAATGGAGAACACACCGGTGCATGATGGGGGCTACAACAGCAAACAGCCGTGCATGTCAATATCTGCGGAAGTGGACTGGCAAGTCACACAAGAGCCATGCAGGATAGATATGTGTGAGGGGACAATGGCATCAGATGAGTGCAATGGGTATGGTGTGTGCACTGCAAGCAGCAGGGACCTGCATGCATACCCAACATAAGGGAACACATCCCCAACAAAGCAGCATGCTGGGCACTGCTGGTGCTGCACAGAGACCTGTCCTGGGTTATACAGGGGACTGCAGAACTAAAGATAGTCCTGTGTCTAAGCATAGATATCGTAGAATGCCAGGCCATGCACGCTGTCTGTCTCACTACCACAAAGTGCCATGCATATCAGTGGTCTACTGTGTCATTGGTTAGTCCCCACACCATGGCATGGAAGCAGCTCAGTGTGTCCATGTGCACAACAGAGGACTACAATGGACATGCCACACACAACCACAGATGTCAGCCCACACCATGGACATACTGCATAATAGGGTGATGGGGGCATCGCCAACTCACTGTGGCCCATGCGGGGGTTGGTGCCACTGCCCTTTCTACTCCATGCCACTGGGACTGCTCCAAGACAAATAGCACTGCAGCACAGCAGTATCTATTTCCCTGACCTGGACCACACCTGTGGGCACTACAACATCCCTGTATGGCTCCATGCTAGCTGCAAACCAGATATGCCAGGTGAGCCCCATGAGCAGTGCACCTGTCCAAAGTTGTAGTACAGAACTGCTCTCTAGCTATGTGCTAGGCTCAGTCCTGCATTGCACATGGGACAACATTTAGGGATGGCATCACTCCCACACTGTAGGGGAGCCAGGTGGATGTAGTGGTTGGGGGTCTGTAGTCTCTGACTCCGTGGCATTGGACACACAACTGTCACACATCCCCACAGACTCCAACATCACACTTGCTCCAGACATGCCTACCAGCTCCAGTGCTCCACATTCCATGGCATTAAATACCCACCTGCTCAGTTCAGCCTGTCCACAATCCTGTGACTGGGTCTCACCTGCCACTCCAGCACTCTCCTGTTGACACATGTGATTCTCTAGCATCCCCGCTAACACTACAAGCCACCTACAGCTGGACCGAGAGTAGTCTGGGCAGCCTGACAGATGGACAGACAGACCTGCATCAAATGCCCTGTCAGGTGGCCATCCTGGGTATGGGGTCCACACTGCTGTCTGTCACAGTCATGGCCATACAAATTCTTATGGTTCCCCTTCAGCATCTGCCTCTACCATGCCTGCCTGTGTCAGCATAGGGGACTGTTAAATCAGTTCTGGCTGGTCTAACCATGACAGAGGCTTGCAGACAGAGCAGAGTTTTGGAAGTCCTCCGTGGGTTATATGGCAGCCCAGTTGTAGAACAAGCCCCCTCAGCACCATGGCACAGCCTGCAGGCTGCCGCAAGCCCAGCACAAGGTGATCCGGCAGAAGGGCTCATTCTGGTGCTGCAAGCACCAATTGAAAATTGGGAATGACACAAGGTGCAGTGCAGTGGCACTTTCCATCAGGTTTGTTTGACGCAAGCACTTTACTTCATTCCCAGACCTATGAAAATCCTGACCCATGTGTGTTAAATGCTTTTCAAATGTTTTTGAGCACAGAGAGTCAGATCAAACTTAATACCAAGTCTCACTTCATAAGACTGCACTGAATTAAACCTACACATGGCAGTACTGCTCATTACAGTTTCATATGACCTTCAAGTCCCAATGATCATTGTAAACTTCACCTTAGGAGCACAATCCACAGGCGAGGTTACCAAATTTGCAATTTGCAAAGTTCTAGCTGTAAGGCAAAGTTGAACTTCGCCTTGTGGCTTAAATTCACAAATGTTTGACAAATTTGCAAATTTCTCCATGGAGCAAAGTTTTCTAGCTTTGCACAGCACAATCCATGACCCTAACATTATCTTAATGTATTTAAAAAAAATTCCTCACTTTTTAAAAAGGAAATTTCTCTTGTCATATCTCAAAGAAACTTTGTGGGGTCTAGTGGCAGGTCTTCCCTCACCCTGACCCAAAGAAAATCCCAAAGTCCAGTGGTACCAATTTCCCACCCTCCCCCAAACAATGTCCCTGAGATGTAGTGGTTCCCCCATTCATTATGCCCCAGACAGCACAGCAACCAGTCCAATGGCATCTTCCCTTCACCATCCTTACTTTTTATATTTAGAGCCCAAACATTCCAGGCTGAACCCCCTCCCCCATGACCACAGTAAGTGGCATGGTGTTACTGTATAATGTCCCAGGATCCCAGGATAATCTGTAACCCTGATATTTGTCCAAAAACTAGCAGCAGAAAGCCAGAGTGGTCCTCGGCAGCAAGAACATGTTGATGGATAGGGACAAATCTAGGGATCCCATGTGGATTATCATATTGTGAGTGCCCATACAATAATTGGAGCTCATCACCTGCCAATAATTGATGATGTAGATATAGCACTGCTCCAGCCTGAGGGAATACAAAGAAGGTTTGGATCTTAGGCAGCATGGGGAGCCTTGTATCATTTTCTGCCCTCATGGTTTTGATGTTTCTGTGCCCTTCCATGCCATGCCACTTATTTACAAAAGGGTCCCTTGTGCACTGACACAGCCTGACTGTACTGGAGCCCTGCACAAAAATGCAACTCAGCTGGCCTTTAAATAGAGCACTCCTTGCCTTTGTGCCCTTATAAGCCATTGGTCTAAATAGGTAGCTGTTCATATTCATAGTAAAATCATTCACTCCACCTGCACATTGAACTAACTAAACTTTATACTCCCCAACCCCAAGAAATCCTTCCACGTCATCTTACACCATGACATCAGTTTACAAATTTTACACATTATAGTTTTCACAGTATGCTATAATGAAAAAACATGCAAAATACCAGCAAATATACAATATCTCTGACACTGACAGCTGAAGGCCAAATTTCATTTTTTTTTAACTTTATGTTTATTGAGTTTATCAATATTATATAAACTTATATATCATGGATGAAGTACATACCAAAAACCATTGTGATCCAATGAGGGTGCCACCCCTCTTAATACATGCAAATAAAGATAACAAGAAATCTGTACTGCATCATTAAGATACATCATTAGGGGTTCCTATAAAGGCTAAATAAGCCAATAACAAACATTTTATCCAAATCTTGCTGTGTTATTTAAACCCATGAGCAGCATGATTATTCTTTCACATTAATAACCCCCTCACCATAAGGCTATATAATTAACCAAACTAGTTGTCTTATAGAAGAAAATGCGAGATCATGCTTCACCATATTATTGAGTACCTTAAGTACTAAAAAAGAAAGGCTTAAGCTCTACTTTTAATTTTTAAATCAATGTTAAGGCATTCTACTTATAGAACAAGCAGGTAGAAACAGCTACATGATAGATCATCACTTAGCAGAAGGGACTAAACATGCCCATATTATATTGTCATAAAACATTAAAGAACTATAGTCCCAAACAGAGAAGTTCTTTGCAACATAAAATCGATAGTTCCATTTGCAGGTATTAATGCTGCTTACAGAATATTGTTCAAGTTGCACTCACTACTTCATCTTCATCCTCTGACTATGACTGAGACCCATTTTCCCGACCACGACTAACTGGCATATGTCTCTGAGTCCATTTTAAGGCCTCTTGTGGATTGGTGAAAATATAAATTTTCCCTTGATGGACGATTCTCAGACGGGCTGGGAAAATCATGCTGTGTGAAACTCCTGCCCCTCTCAACATTGCTCGAACACCGTCGTATCATTTTTTTTTCTGCCTGGTCTCAAAACTGAGATCCAGATATAAGTTTACTTTCTCCCCTTCGCATAGCAAAGTCCGCTTCTGTCTGGCCAGGGAAAGAAGAAAATCCCTCATTCTGATTCCATCGAGAACTAGCACAATTGCTCGCGGAGCTTCTGGATTTACTTGGCGGCCCCTCGTTGCCACTCTATATGCCTTTTGGATATGAATCCTTCGATCTATGAGGGGCTGACCAAGTTTCTGTTCCAACCATTCCAGCATAAATAGGGCCAAATGGTCACACTCTGTTCTGGGATTTCAAGCACTCTTAAATTATTCGCCCTTGCCTGATTCTCCAACATTTCAGTTCTTGAGTGGAGGTGAATATTTTCTTTGACTAGTTTTGCGGTCACTCCCAGGGCTGCCTCTGAACACTTTCCAGCTTTCCCGGACTCCATTTTAATAAGAGAGACATCCGTCTCCAAAACTGTAACTCTATTCGTTAGTGAATGAAATCGGGAAGCCAGATCCTCAACTGAAGAGATAAGCCAATTCATTTTTATTCCCAAGCTCTGAAGGGTTTCTTCTTCTGGTATCCCAAGCTCGGAAGTGGCAGGGCCTTGGGCAGACCTTGTGGCGACCATGAGCGGGACTGTGTTTTGCTTATTCTCTCTCTCTCTCCCTCCTGGGTAGATTTGTCTTTCCTTGGATTGCCCATGTTGGTACTACTAAACGTCCGACTACCAGTCCTGCTGTTTTTAATATTTATTTTGCCTTATAAAATAAAGAAATAACTTTTAAAATTGTATTTTTAGTAGAGCTGAAAATGCTTGCAACCATCATGCTCAGGCTCCACAGAGCCCCCCAAATTCAATTTTTTTAAACTTAAAGATGAAATGCAAATGTGTTAACGTTTCTCTTTTGATTTTTTTATTTCCTAGCTGGCATGGAATAAAAATTGGACTCGGATAATAAAATGACATGTTTCCTGTGTTTTGTTTTTAACTTTGTACTCATTTTAATATTTTAAAAGTGAGCCCAATCCTAGAAAGCTGTTTTACTTATTTTCAAGAGTCAGCTATATCTGAGTGAGTTCATGACATCAAACAAGGAGTAATGTCTAATATGAACTCTCAGAACTCTCAGACTAATCTCGTGAAGTGTCAGAACCCACAGAGGACTTTTTGTTTTGCATGTGCCCTCTGGTCCAGACTCCAGCTAGCAAGGGAGAAGTGAAGGCAGGTTATTACTTTAATAAAATATGCCCACATCCTTCCTTCTTTCCTGTCCTGGCTTTGGGCAATAGTGGAGTGATGTTACACAACTTGGCTTGTCATTAATAAATTAAAAAAAATGATTTCCTGCATTTCCATCTCTGGTATGGACTTAAGATCAAGATATCCTTGTGAAATGTCCCAGATGTTGTTTTTTTTTTTTTGCATAGTGTTTCAGTTATGTTACTGCTGAAATTGGTTTTATTTAGCTTGTTGGTGGTATGTGTTAATTTTTTAGTCTAAAGTTTAATTCCTTAAATTTAACCTACACCCTTCTCAGTAACCCTTACAGGCACGTTTCTTTCAGTGCATTAGTGCTTACATAAAATATTGCTGTGTGAGTAATTGGTTAAAAAAAGTCAAAACAAGTTATTTAAAAAACACAAATTTTATTTAAAATAAATTGGTTTAGAAATTAACCATCATTTTAAAACAAAACTGGAAGTGTGAGCATGGATAGTAAGATAAAGAATGATAATATTTCTAGGGTTAGAGCCAGGGTTCACGATTCTAGCTCCCATTAACTCATTCATGCAAAATCAAATGTTCACTAAGCCTGGCTGTTCAACCTGTTGTTTTCTGAAGATATCACTGGTGCTGGGGGTAGAGTGAAGGGGGGAGTAGGAGGAATAGGCTATATGGAGAACACAATTTGCAGATCTAGTCACCGTACTGGGTTCTTTTCTTCACCCCATCCCCAATGATGATTGAAGAAACAATGACTGAAACAGTGTTGCTCTGGGAAGGTGTGGCTTTAACATCAACACCTTAATTAAGCAACAATAGTTTAGGCTGTCCTGATGTAAATTAATTAAATGCAGGTATCACAATCCATGATTCGTACACTTTTCATGTTGAGATGACTTAATATGTCTGTTTAATAGAAATTTCCAAGTTTCAGACAGGTCTTAAGGGACAAGGACACTGTTGTTCTCGTTTGGTAGATACAGCTAGGTAATAGTTTAATATGAATATCATTGCTCAATAATGAAGTCCCATCAGACTGGTTTTTCTGCAAATGTGGTGCCAATACACAAAAAGGGAAGTAGGGTGGATCACACCAAGTACAGTCCTATTGGTCTGATATCTGTTACACAGAAATTAATGGAAACAAAACTAAAAAGTATGATAAAAACTCACATAGGACCCAATGCACTAACAAAATAGTTGTCTAAGGACCATGTAACCAAGGCAATGCATGAATGGCACATAGCGGGGGTCCTGCGGACCCTCATCAGCATTCACCAATGGTGCACTAGTCACTTGAGCACCACGCTGTGGGCATGTCAGGGGCATGCCTGCACTATGCAGCGTAGTGCCAGGCACAGGGGCCACTGGGTATACCAACTGAGACCAGTCATAACCTGGTATGCACCCCCCTGTTCAGCATCTACCAGGTGTGGTGGTACTGGCCAATGGACAGCCATGCTGTCCCAGCCCACTAGGCTGCAGAGGAGGGCTGGGGCAGCCACTCAGGTGAATGTCTGAGAGGTGTTCCTCCATTGCCGCTTTCCATGACTGGCCCCTACTCTGTGTGCCTCCTGCAGGTGCACGTGGGATCCACTCAAGGACCCGGTATGGACATCTGATTCGAATTCTGCGTGGGTCTGCGGTTCCACCCCCGACTGTCCATGAGGCCCTGTGCACAAAGGGGGCGTGGCCATGGACAGGCTCCTTGTGGGTGCTTGCAGTCAAGCATACCACACACCATGTGCCTGTCTGGAACTGCATAGTTATGCAGGTGGGGTATGCATCTCAGGCACGTATAACCCACCCATTAGTGCATAGGTCCCATAGATAGTGGTAACCAGAGAGACAGAGATCAACATGGGTCTGTATTGGGCAGATCATGTGTAACAAATCTGCTGTGTTTCTATGAAAAAATATCTGCAGCTGTAGAGGGAGGAGTGCTGGTTGACTGTATTTACCTGGATTTTGCTAAGGCATTTGATAAGGTCCCGTACAGAGATATTATACAAAGTCTAATAGACAAAAGAATTGACCACATAATAGTAAAGTAGATCACTAGTTGGTTGGGGCATAGAACACAGCGGGTATGTATAAATGGTTACTACTTGACCCCAGTGACAAGTGGGTTGCCACAGGGATTGGTTCTGGGGCCTGTGCTTTTTCAGATATTTATGTCAAACATGGGCGAACACGCATCAAACTGGATAAGTATATATGCAGATGATATAAAGCTTGTAGGCACTGCTAGCAATAGTGAAAGCATAGCCACTATCCAAAGGGATTTCGATGACATCCAGAAATGGGTCAATCATAGAGGGATGAGGTTTAGTGACGATAAATGTTGTGTTATACACCTGGGGAGGCAAAAAAAAAAAAAAGGAACATATTTTCCAAATGGGCTGCCCCTTAGAGAATCTACTAAAGAAAAAGATTTGGGAATAATAATTAATTAAAAGTTAACCTATGATTCATACTGTATTAGACAATGGCAAGGAAAGTTCCTGTATTCTGATTGGTCAGTGGGTGCCTGAGACAATGTTATTTATTTATTTATTTAGCTTTTGTTAACTGAGTAAGTGCACTAGCCACAAAGTGACTATTTCAGGCACAACCTGGGAGAGTACAGACATGCAGAAACTTAACAGGATAACAATTTATAAGTGCTTTACATACAATGAGTTAAAGAGGATATACTATATTGGAACATACAAAGTAAATCGCTTTACATACAGTGAGTTAAAGTGGATACAATATATCAGAGACATACAGAGTAGACCATTCGTAAGTTCATAGGTGCCTACCTATGCAATGAATAGAGAGGACCTTGGACAATAAATTATCAGGTGACATATCATATGAACAGAACAAGGTACACAAAAACAGGTAATACAACAGGAAGAAATAACCATTGAGAGCAGGGGGTGTCATTAAGGAAAAGGTCGGTAAGTGAGGAAAAGGGGAGCAAGCCATGAAATTAGATTACATGAGTATATGTAAGTGTAAGGGAGATGCCTGCAGTGCAAGATTGTATATGGGCAAGGAAAGGGAGCAGGGACAGGCTGATGCAGTAAGAGGGCTATATAGAGGTGAGGAAATACTATTGTATGGCAAGAGACATCAGTCATTAGGTAGGGTGAAGCAGGAACAGGTATCAGCAGTCAGCAGATTTGAGCACAATTTTCTCTTAAAGCATGTGTGGGAGCTAGAAAGTCTAATGTCAAGGGGAAGGGAATTTCACAGCTGTGGAGCCGCATGCTCAAATGCAACAGTTCCTTTCCTAGTGTGGCACCTCGGCAAATTCAGAAAGGATTTATCATCTGATCGTAGACCATGGAGTGTGTTCTGAGGCACAAGCATAGCTGCAAGACACCTAGGGGTTTGATTATTACACAATAACATCACTGTATGGATTTATTGGAGCACTTGGACCTTTTGGATCATGATTAATTGCTTTTTTTTCTTCAGAAACACAAAAAATCTACTAAAAACATTTTTAATTTTTTGTTTATTTTGTATAACATTGAGCCATTGTATAATTGCAATAAGGCACTCCAAGATGTGTGTTATTGTGTCATGACATCACTCCTGGGGTGGTGGAAGCACTCGACTTCGCCTCGTGCTTCAACCCATCCCAGGAGTGAAATTATTACATGATAACACACACCTTGTTGTGCCTTATTGCTTAAATAACCAGATAACAAAGGCCAAAAGAATAAGTTGGTGTGTAAAATGTAATTTTCCAAGCAGAAGTGAACAGGTTATAATGCCATTGTATAGATCATATGTTAGACCATTTCTGGACTATGGAAGTCCAGTGTGGGGTCCCATTGCAAAAGGTAGTATCAGTAAGACTGAGAAAATACAGAGACAAACCACTAAATTAATATATAATCTAAAAGATATGTCATATAACAATCGCTTCCAAAAACTAAACATTAAGACACTTGAGACTAGACGAATACAGGGAGACCTTCTTCTATGCTATGACATACTGCAAGACAATTATCTACTAAATGAGTTAAATCTAGAATTTAAAAGTAACAGAATGAGCACAAGGGGCACCCACTCAAACTAAGACCAATGAAATTCAACAAAAGTAAGAGGAAGGCCTTCTACACACAGAGAGTGGTGTGCCCCTGAATGGATTACCACTGCAAGTCATAGCTAGTACCAACAAAACACAGTTTAAGAATAAATTGAATACCTACATTTTAGAGAGTAACAGGTTGAACTATTTCAGGTAATGTGATAGGAGCAAATATGGGCCCACAGCCTTCTATGCTCCTTACAACTTCGTATGAAAACTAACACATACTATATGTGCAGGTGTTGTACTTTCATAAAAATAAGATTTCTTTTGTCTGCAATAAAAATCAAGTTGAACATCTGGCTTAGGAAAATGGTCTGTTTTCACTGGAGCTTCTAATAATGGATTATTAAACACAGTAATCCTCTGATTTGTGCTGGGACTCAGCTATTAAAGTACCATAAAGCACATTTCTGGAATGGCAGTGGGCACTGCTTGTATGACTTTTGGAGGGCAAGATAGATGCAAGAACTCTGTCATTGGGGCTCTAGTGCCAATATATAATGATATAAATAAAGACATTATTTTTTTTTTGTGCGTGTGATTATTTATCCTCCTGGGCTACCTCTCTGCCCCCGGTAGACCTTGCATCCCATCCAGGGATCCGGCCACTGTCCGTCTCAACTGGGACCGCTGGCACCCTGAAACCCCTGCAGCTTGCCCCCCACAGCGGTGTGGCAGGGAGCCCCCTATCTCCCCACCTTCATGGATCCAGTTTGGGTGCCAGCTCCCAATGAACACTCATGGACGGCCATCAAGCCGCGCGAGAGGAGACACATTTTTTCTTTGTGTGCTCCTCCCCTCACCGTTGCCAGAGCCATGGGCATTTAGTGATGCCAGCTGGGGCAAAGGTGCATGCATTCACAGGTCTCTCCCCCAGGCATCTGTCCAGACTCCTCCCGATGCTGTCACCCCATGCCCTGACCCCCAGCCTCCATCTGGGGGCAATCTGGCATCGGGAAGTGAAACCCCCCCTCCTCCCAGGAGAAGGAGAGCCATCCAGCAGATGCTCTATCCTTCTTCTCCCTGGCAATGCCCAGTGACCTATGCTCATTCCTGAACACAGGTTGCTGGCGGAACATTACGTAAGGTGTCCAGCGCCTCAGCCTTCAGCACCACTGGGTTGGCCTAAATAAAGACATTTATTAACAAGAAAATAAAAAGTCTGCCAAGAGCCCATGTGAAAAGCCAGATAAATCAGAAAGATTCAGAACAGAAAGCCAAACTGGAAGTGTACTGTAAATTAATTTAATTTCATTTAATTTTATTGTTTATAGTGGAAAGGCATGTGACCAAAATTGTCCATTTTCACAAGCATCCATTGGCACAAATTGGTACAGTAATACAAACTGATAAACATTACATAGTCTGGAATAAGAGTGAATACAAAATTAGTACAAAGATGCATATAGTTAGGAATAATAGTGTATACAAGGGGGAAAAGGTGGACAGTACATACACAAATTTAAAAAAAGAGTATGTAATAATTTTAAAGAGAAACAGGCAAGAGTATGCAAAGTGAGAAGCGCAGGAAATTGGATAGCTGAGGCTGAGAGCATATGTTAGTGGCAGCTACACTGGAGTTTGTCAAGATAGCAGGATTTCAGTTGGTTTTTGAATGAAGCTTGTGTGTTGCACAGGTACAAGGGAGGGTGAAGGCTGTTAAATATTTTGGTACCTTTGTAGGAGAGGGAGTGTTGACTCTGGGTGGTATGACAGTGGGGAATCGTAAAGGCATGGGTACTGGATTTTCTGATGTTCCAGATGTGTACAGATTTATTGAGGAGGGAGGATATGCTGCTAAACAGGGAACCCAGCTGGATTTTAAAGAATAAAAGTGAGAATTTTGCTATCAAATCTATCCTCCAGTGAGAGCCAGTTTGCAGCCTTGTATAAATCACAGTAGTACATCCAAAGGGGAGGCCTGTGATGAAATGGATAATTCTGTGATATGTGGTTTTTAATCTACTTAGATTTTTCTGGGAGATGGAAGTTGAGTATATTAGGGAACCATAGTCTGTAATGGGGAGCAGAAAACTGTTGTTGAGCAGGGCCCTGGTTTCTGGTATGAGGAAATGTTTTAGCTGGTGTAGGATGCCTACACTTTGGTGATTTTTTTAATTAGTTGTTAAGTGTGTAGCTCATAGTTGATGTGACAGTCCAGGTGAATCCCCAGGTATCTGAAGGTGGTGACTCTCTCAATTGGGTAGCCGTAGTTGTCTATAAGAGTAAAATCAAAATTAAGGGATTTCCTAGATCCTGAGAATACCATGACCTTAATTTTCTTGGCACTAAGGACCAAGTTCTGGGAGGAGAACCAGGAGTGTAGATTATTGAAGCCATGTTGCAGTTTGTTCAGAAGTGGGGAGGGTTCTTGTCCATGCAATAGACATCTGCATACAGGATGAGCTTAGTGGATGAACAGATCTCGGGAAGGGGGTTGACTACAAGATAGAACAGGAGAGGTCTGAAGATAGAACCCCGGGGAACTCCATATTTGATGTGCTTAATTTCTGAGTATTGGCCTGCTATTGAAGTCCTGTATGTCTGATTACTAATTTTTTTTTCAAACCATTTTAACACTTTGGCAGAGAAATTTAGGCTGGATAAGGTGTGGGGTTCGGAGGAGAATTTTGTGATCAACAAGGTCAAAGGCCTTTGTTTAGGTCAACAAACACTGAGCCGGTGTGGAAACTTTCAACACTGGCCCATTCAATTAAATTGGTAAGCCTTACTAGGGTGGTCTCAGTATTGTGACCAGCTCAGAACCTATGCTATGAATATGTGAGAAGTTTGTGTGTTTCTAGGAATTTCACGATTTGGTCAAGGATGATCTTTTCGATAATTTTGGATATGGGCACAAAGAGGGGGATGGGCCTTTAGTTATAAACATCATTTTTGGAGCCATGTTTGTTGAGTGGTCTTATTGTAGCACACTTCCATTTGCTGGGGTATATCCTGGTGCAGAGAGAGTAATTTAGGATGTTTGTTAAGGGGAGGGTGAATGATAACTCAGATGAGCTTCAGGATGCAGTAGTCAGTGCTGTTGAGGCCCAGAATGGGCTTAGGGTCACTCTTATTAATAGGTTAGAAGAGGGTGTGTACAGAAAATATGCATTCTAAAACAAAACAAAAAAGCAATGTATTTGTAAAACATAAGGAAAAAAAAGATGCCCTTCTCAAGCCGCACTGTGTGATACAGCAGTTAGGGATCAATGAGATTGCAGTAAGACAGTCAAGCCAATAGTCTGATAGCAAGTGGCAGTGATGTGCAACACATATACCAGCACACTACAAAAAATAACGAGGGAAAAAAATGGGCAGCTAGGATTCGCCTTCTTTTCTTTCTCTCTCTCTCCACTTGATTTAAATTGGTAATACTGCAGTCTGATCAACAATGTTCTATTAAATTTGACAAACTAATTACCAGGTTATGTACAGAAGTCAATTACATCTTCAAAGTTTACCCCCAGTTGAGTTGCTGATGTAGGCATTCCAGAGGTCCCAAAGGCATGAACACCCTAGATATTCATTGGTCAAATAAACAGAAAATTTTACAGCATTTTTTTTATTCCAAGCCCTTATACTGCAGCCATTTCGTCAGTTCTGATAAAACAAGTTCCCAGTGGATACTTTCACTTAAGAAAGTTTGTACATTAGCAAACAGTCTATCAAATGCTTTATTGCTGCACACTGTGTGTGTTCACATAATAATCAGCTGTTAGCTTCAGATAGGAATGCTATGACAAGTACGGGCACAAGAGAAAGCCGCAATAGAAAAACTAATAAAGTGTCAGCATTTCATGACTCTTGTTCCAGTGAATTAATTAGTTCATGGAATCAAGCTCTGAACTTGTACTGACCCTTGGTTTATTATTCTGAGAGACTGTCTGGATTAAATGTCTGCAAAAAGGCATGAACATGTGGCCACTGACTATACCGTGTATTTGAATGCTACTAATCTAATTAATTCATAGTTTACTTAACAACACCAATGAGCCTTTTTTAATTAGATACAAAATGTAATTAATCAAATTTATTTCTCCATAGGAAAGGCTATAGGAACTCAGAGTCTAAACAAAGCTATCTGTATGATGTACCAGTGCAGGCTATCTGAATATTGGGTGTTACAACTGCAGTTCTGTTTGCTATTTTGTATCTGTCAGGTTGATTTTTATGAAGTATCAAAGATCACAAGAAAAACTCATTCCTAGAAAAGGATTAGACTTGATGCAGCTTTCTTTTACTATACCTTGTAGGGAACTAAAGGGGTTCATTGAAAAGTATTTCTTTTATCTCATTTCATACAGAAATGCTAACCTATAAAGTGCAATGCACTGCCTGTCACACAAAGGGACATCTGCAGAATGAGTAGACTGTTTAGACTCTGATCAAAAGGGTCTCTGAATTCATTCATTTTTAAATTGAATTTTTTTTTTAATTGAATGTTAACATACTACTTGAATATCAAGGGGGGCTCCTTCTGCCACATATGATCACATTAAACATCTTAAAACAAAAAATAATGTAAAATAAGTGCAAAAATATAATAGCATGGGGGAATACAGATTTAAGAAGAAATCTTTATGTGTGTGTCTACTGTTGTTGACAACTGCAGCTAAAGCACTATACTACTATTCTCTCTAAGGAGACATATTCTAACTTTAGATTTTCTTTTTTAGGCCATAGTTTGTGGATACACAAAAAAAACAAATAGTAGGAACATACTCTAAGTAACGTTCTTTGGGAGACTATCATCTTTAAAGTGAAAATACAGAGCTGCAGTGCTGTGAAAAGGTTTTACTAATTTTGTTGTTACTTACAAAGGGTGCCCATGCCCTACTCATTGGGAAATGAGGTGCCTGTCACTCCCTTTTTAAGCAAGAAAACCCATTAAAGTGTTTACAGCCCTGCTGTTAGATGGGCAATCTCCTTCTTCATGCACCTGCATTGGTTCCAAATAGGTACTTCCAAAAATGTTTGTAACAAACTGTGATCTTTACTAGGCACAAGCTCCTATGTATGCTGAACTGGATAAGACTATTACTATCTTCCATATGCACATTTGCTGATTAAAATTTGCACTTCATAGTTCAGAAACCAAACTAAGCATCTGACAACAATTACATGTCAATTTGTCATCTGTAAGCATTTAACAAAGTGACTTATTATAGGGCTGTATTAATATAACTGGTACAATGCACTGGTTGCATAAAATTATGTATATGGGATCCACTGTCAAGGATGGGTAGGTAACGCTTGAAAATGGGCAGCAGAGAGTACAGTAAATGGGATGAGAAAAGTATGTTTACATAGTGGCTATTAATCCCCCTTCCACACACACACACAGATGCATGCACGCGCGCACGCACGCACACACACACACACACAACATGAGACACCCCCCCCTCTTAAATAAGTAAAGCAAACGTCTCACAAATTTTACTTTAGCTACAGATGTAACAGATATTTTTTCTGGGAAATTAACCAGATAAGGACTGCGAACTGTTGTGATAAGGAATGCAGACTGCTGTGAAAGTGCAATCTGCCTCTGTTCCTTTGCTTACTTAAAATGTGAGGATGTATGATTTTAAAAATTTAACATTTTCTGCCATGATAAAAAAAAAAATGACTGCTCCCTGCATCCTAATTGTTTCTTGATAGTAAAGAAATGTTAAAATGTTTCCCCTTGTTTGGTATTATGGAGCTGAATTAGCTTTAGAAAAACAAAGGGATGTTTCAGTGTTGTGGACAGGGAGAACATGTGCCTAATCAAGGGAGCATCCATTTGTACCAGGAAATGGCCATCAAACCAATTTACAGGATCAGTGGGGTAAGCATTCATGAGACAGTGTGCATACAGGTACCCAGCAGCACTGCCACCTATTAAATATGATACTTGACATCCTGATAGCATAGCTAACAATGAGTGTATCTGTGTGTTGATGCAGCACTTGATATCATGTACAGTAATTCATATACAGGTATTAATATTTGCATGTAATGCTAAAATTAATAATATATTATCCAGACATTCTACATATGTAGAAAAAGGATCTCCTCACAGTATTTATACATAGAACTTCTTAATATCAATGAATGAAAAATAAATAAATAAAATAAAACAACAGAAAGGTGCACAATGTAAACTTTCATTTACCAACAACCCCCTCCCACTCAGAAGTGTCATTTGTTAATACACATTATGTGTAAGAAATATTGTGTATGGGGTCATTGGTTACGTTATGAGTGCCTTGTGTTTTTCTGATTTGTAATGTGTTATTTCTGATTTGTGATGCTGTATGACCATGCTAAGGTGTGATTGGGAGGGGCTGGAGGTTTAGATGGAAGGCTGTCTCTATAACAAAGTGACTATAGAGCACAGTATGGCATTTTTTTAATTTAAAAAAGTAATAACTGTTTATCTTTTACTGTCAAAAGCATCCTTAGCATTCTCGGATGCTAAATTGCCAGAAAACCTTGACTGCAGTGATTGCCAGATTAGCAGTTAATATATTGTTGAAGAACATCTGAATGGGGGGGGGGAGGTACTGTTGGGCACTTTGTGAGTCAACTACGTCAGTATAAAATACTGAAAAAAACAGAACTAAAAAAAATGATAAATTATTAAGACCTTGTGTAACATGAAATATTTGTAGCTTTGTGTAATATGTGCTACAGTACTTGTGATAAACACACATTAGAAGTATACATATTTGTATCCCCCTGTCAATTCTGTATGAAAGCGGTCTATCTTGATTAATACAGTGGGCTGGATATTCAAACTGCGCCCAAAAAGTGTGCAATAGCAGGAGCAAGCACAAGTCCATTGCGCCCATGTGCAATAGACGCAAAATTCAAAAAAGGAGCAAGCCAAATTGCGCAAACAGCCAACATCTGAATATCGCACAACTTGCGCCATAGCACAACTAGGAAGGGGAAGCTGAGCAGATACGATGCACTATAGCGCAACAAGGGCAGCCCAGCTGAGCAGCCCAGAGGTGCCATAGCACAAGTTTGGAGCCCCCCAGCAGCAGAGCAATGGAACTGCACAACCAGGGAGGTAGGTAGGGGCCCACCACCCATGGCACAGATGGACACAGGAACACACTGCAGAACTGACAATGCACCCCCACACCCCAAGCACAGCACAACTGGGGAAGAGATGGAATATCCACCAGTCCATGGGGACAACCAAACAAAGCACAGCTGGGCCATGGTGCCCCAGCACACCCACCGGCAAGCTGAGACTGCCACACAAGGAGGGCGGACCACCCCATGGTACAGAAGCCCCCTCCTGCACAGCACACCCTGCACCGACACCCCCCACGAGCAGTGATCATCACTGCAGGAATACCCATGCATACCCCCCCCACTGTCACACTGCAACCTTGTGTACCACAGAACCATACAAGCCAGAGCCACCATGAGCACCCAGCAGTGGGTGGCAGCACACGGCAATGCAGCAATGGCAGACACAGTGTCAACACGCACAATCCCCCTGAGGCACAGCTGAGAGACCGAACATGTGTCGCCACAAGAGGTACCCCACACAGGAAAGGGTGTGCCCCTGACACCACTGCCATTGATACAGCACCCTTCACAGTAGACAAGTGTCACAGCGCGACCCACCATGAGCCACAGCAGCCAGCACAGACACCCACAGTGCTGCGTGGAAGCATGCAGCACACCGGATGCAACACAGTGCAGGGGCAAACACATGCCCATACCCTCCGGGACACCAGCACAGGGGCGCAGTAGTGTGGCAACCAAGCCCCCAGTGTGGGCCCATGTAAACTGTGCACACACAGCCTTCAGTCCACCATGGCACAGGGGTGACACCCAACCTGTGCATGAACTGTGGCCCTATACGCCACCAGCATATGCCTGGATCACAAGTCACAGACAGTGGTGCACAGCCCCTGCAACACACACCAGCCACAGCATAGAGGTGGGACAGCAACTGTGGAGGCCACAGTGTCACCCGAGGCAAACATGCACCTCACCAGTGACAGGAGGCAACCCAGCATTGTGACGGTCACAGTGGATGACCTGCAGGGACAGCCACCACTGGCAAGGCAGCAGACCTCGCAGGCCACAGACATGCAAGGGTGTCAGCTGCACAGGCCAAGGACAGTTTGACAGGGGCACAATGGACACAGAGCAGGCACCATGGACCACTGCACACAGTAATGCAATGCACAGAGAACAACACACACCACAGATGCCGACTGATAGCCACTCCCACACCAGAGACACTTCCCCATGCACACACACACATACCCATGACTGAACCACCACAGATGCCATGCACACCACTGCAACTGAGCACCTATAGCCAGCTGCAAATCAGAGACCACCACAGTATTCATATCAAAATCTGTATTATAAAATATATAACAACAACAACAACAGCTATATACATATATGGGGTGGAGGTACAGGAACAAGGTGGGTGTGGGTAAGGGGCAGGGGTGAACAAATGGGAGAGGGAAGGCGGGGTGTGAGGGTCAGTCACAGGGGGGAGGTAATGCGCGATCAGTGGCATCCAGCCTGCTCCTCCGCTGCCTGGGGCCATTCCCGGGGTCACCTTCTCCTCCTCACCCCATGCCAATGGAGGTCCTGCAGTATGGCCAGGGATTCAGCCGCCACACGGACCAGATCCTGGATGGAACGCTCTATGTGAAGGAGTATCCGCACACCTAGGACAAGGATCAGAGTCAATGGGTGTGACTGTCCATCCCCTGCAGCTCACCCCTCATGCATGGCATACAGCCATGTGCCTCGCTCCTGTGATGGTGTGCACCCACCCACAGTGACCGTTGCACAAGGCGCCCCAACCAGGCAGCAACAGCCATGTACCCACTGCACACACACTGCCCATGTCCAGCACAGCACAACCAAGGCCGCATAGTGCAACGTGGGCTAAGGCGGGTGGGCAGGCAGTGCCACAGCCATGTGCCCAGTGCATGCATGGACCACCATTGATGCACTCCCAGACATGCAGTGCCACTGGACAGTGCTGACTGTCATATGTCACGTGCATGGCAGTGGTGGCCATGGATGGTGGCCATGCCCTGCTTCCCACCCTGTCACACAGCGTGCAATCACAATCATGTTGTCATGGCACTCACCCTCATCGGGCTGTCGCTGGCATTGGGGTTGTTCCCCGACATGCTCCCGGTCTGCTTCCACCACCCTCCGCTGCTGCTCCGTGGCCCTCCTCCGCTCTGCCACACCTGTGGGAGACAAAAGAAGAGCAACACATCAGTACAAACCCAAAGCATATTTCCCCTGCCCCAATGTGTGTGCCCACCCACCCAGCCAGACCCATCCATCACATACCCTGTAAACACCACCACAGCCAACCTGAGACCATCCCTCCCCTATGTACTGGACACAAAAGACAGTGTTACCCATATGGACCATACAGGTGCATAGACGGCTCACCCACCTGGATGAGGCACCACGCCCCTCCTGGCACGTGACCGCAGATGTGCCAATAGCTCCGTCTCCCTCCTTCTCAGGTCCCCATAGCATTGCCTGCATTGCTCGGTCATCCTCCTGTGGCCAGTGGCTGCCTCCAGGTCAGTGGCCACCTGTTGCCAGACCTGGGTCCTGGCCCTATCCAGTGGAACCTCACCATACAGTGGGCCATAGTGTGGCTCCACAATGGCCACAAGGTTGGCCAGCTCAAGGGCACTCCACTGAGGGGCTCTCCTATGTGCCATCTCAAGTGCTATAGTAGGCAATATGGTGCTCCATGGCCCGTAACCCCATGTGGAAGTGCTGCGAGTACATCACCGCCAGTCCCTATTGGCGCTGTCGGTACAAGCGCCGCCAATCCCTATCGCGCTGTCATCGAACAGCGCGATAGAGCTGCAGCCATGTCAGACGTATGGCGCCAAGGGGGCAAAGGTCAGGCACAGGGTCATGGGTCTCTGGCGCAAGGCCACACACAGCACCATCAGACGTCTATGCATCTAGCGCCATTGGTTGCCTGTGTGCCATCACCACAGCGAACTATAGCGCAGTTGGGCCACAGCGCTATGTAGTGACCCTCGCCATAGTGCGACTGGCACAATGGTGGCCGTGCCCTGAATTGCCTACCGCGCACAGCATGTCATCAGTGCGGTAGACACCTGCGTAAGCTACCTGGGCATGTGCAGTGCAGTGTACTACGCAGCCACAGAACTGCGCCTTTGGCTCAGCACATACAACACAATTGCGCAAAGCGCAACAGCGCGATATTCAGCCGTCATATGCAAATCATCCGATCAGCCATTCAATGGTGCAGCAGCGCGATTTGCATCTCATTAAAATTTGCACCACACCTAATTTGCATGGATTGCGCTATAAAAATGCGACGCTGTTCTGCAGTGGCCATATTCGGTTACTGCAGTTTATAGGTGAGTTGCATGCAGTGTGCTGTTCTGGACTGTGGTCTCAGGGAATTGCTTTGTACTACACAGTCACAGGTGACCACTCTCACCCATACAGGCTGTGAAATGACCGAGCGAGGACTGGGTGAGGAGGATGATGGTGGGCGGAAGAGGAGGCCTTATTTTACTAATGCTGAGACAGAGGCACTCTTTGAGACCTACCTGGATGAGGAGCCACTTCTCGGTGGACGGCGGGGCACCCCTCAGGCCCATGCTGCTGCATGGGAGAGTGTGGCACATGCCATCAACCTGCACGGCAGCCACCAGCGCTCTGTGCAGGAGTGTAAAAAGAAGATGGGTACCGACAGGAGGAGGGTGAAGGAGAAGGTGGCTGTCATCAGGGCGGCATGTGCTGCAACAGGCGGGGGCCAGCCGGAGGTGGTGCAGCTGACTCCGGCAGAGGACAGGCTCGCTGCAGCATGCAGCACAGTGCCATTGAGGGCGTTCCAGGTGGGGGCTTCCAGACAGGTGGTAGCCCATCACTGCATGGTACGTCATGGTCTGGGGGGGTGAAGGTAGATCACATGCACTAACGTGTCCTTACTTTCTGTTACAGATCCTGTGCATCTGCAGGAGTCAGCGGTGGAGGGTCTGTCCACTACGGACAACCATCTGGAGTTGGAGGAGGGACCATCCACCTCTGCAGGTAGCCGGCGTGCATTGCAACAGTGTGCACGCCTGGCTGCCAACACTGATGTAGTTGAGACAGGTGTGAGGGATGCCCTTCCTGTGTCTCAGCAGTCTGGCGTCCAAGCATGCCAGCACACTGTGGCTGTGGCACAGACCTGCACCATTGATGATGCAATGACCATTATGGGCATTGACATGTGTGTGTCACAGAATGGACACACAGCAGGCCAGCTCACGCCCATGGACCTGGCTGGTTCCGACGTGTGTGCCAGCACATCAGCACAGTCCCAGGCTGCACCTGTCAGCACTGGTGGGGCAGCACCGGTGGCTGTACAGGTCAGTGGCACTGTTGCGGCCACAGCAGCGGAACAATTGATCCCTTGGGCACAGCAGGTGGAGGGGCAGCAGCAGCAGTCACCCACCGGGACTGGGGGTACAGGGTTCAGCGGTGGCATATGTGCACCGCCTGTGGACTTGCCCATACCTGGTCCTGGTGAGCAGCGCCCACCCTCAATGGGTGCTGAACATCAGGCCCGTCCATATCCTGAGGGACAGGTTGCCGATGTGGCAGACGACCTCATTGACGAGCACACCCGCCTGCTGCAGGCATCAGTACAGCAGCAGATGTGGCTTGCAATGTCCGTGGAGGCACTGTGTGTGGCTCTGGAGTGGGTCAAGGAGTAACACAGCAGGGACACTGAGAGGATCCTGTCACGGATTGACCATTTGCGGATGGATGTGACCGCCGCCATTGACAGGCAGACACAGGCATTGGTCACTGTCATGGCCACATTGGGCACACAGTCAGATGCCCCTGTGCCGCTCACACTGCGCAGTTCACTATCCACTCCCCATTCCCGGCGTCGTGCGATACCCACCCTGTCGATGCCAGGTTCAGCTGTGGGCATCCAGAGCACTCCTGGTGCAGGTATGTTTGGTGTGCTGCAGACACCTGTGCGGGCACGGTCGCATTTGCGCAGTGGAACCCCTGGTGGACCATTGGTGCCACCCCATGAGGCCTGTGCTCAGCCTGCCAGTGCTGCTGGATCTCGGCGGGGCCACCCACGCATCCGAGACGGCCATGGCTCTGTGCCGCAAGACTGAGCTGTCTCCCAGTGCGGGCCCTGTCTGGTGCTGCCCTGTGTGCAATGTGTGTTTTGGTGGGCAGTGCAACGGTGGGTGCCCAGCCCTACACGCAGACACACGGACCACCTGCACACCCTCCCGACTGCTGTCCACAGGTGCGTGTGCATGATGATGCCTGCATTGCGCTGTACACCAAAGTGCAATGGTGCCCAGCATCTGACACATGCACATGGACAGTCAGTGGATGTGGTGGCCTGTGGACATGTGTGTTTTTAGTGTCTGTGTTCCGGCTCTGTTGTGCACCTGACCCCTGTGCACTTTGTGCCTATTGTGTGTGTGTGTGTGTGTGTCCATCCATGTGGCGTGTTACTGTTCACCCCTCCCTGGTTGTATGTGTGTGCTTCTGTGCCCTGCCGCTTCCCTTGCCGTCATGCACACCTGGTGTGTTTCCCTGTGTGTATGTGGGTTGTGCCCTAGCCATTGTTGGTTGCACATGGCCCCATGACTTACCTGTGTTGGGTGAAGTGCTCCTCTGTGATGGTGTCCCAGTGCAGCTGGGCCAGCCAGATCAGTTGGGGGTCCCATCGTCCAAGGGGGGGCTGCCCATCCCCATCATCACCGTCATCACCGTTGTCCCCATCGCTGTCCCCCTCTTCGACCTGTACAGCTATCCCACAGTCTTTGGCCATGTTGTGCATGATACAACAGGCCAGGAATATCCCACAGGCCTTTGAGGGGCTATACTGTAGGGCACCGCCAGAGGTGTCCAGGCAATGGAAATGCACCTTCAGCATCCCAAACACCCGCTCAATGATGTTGCGTGTGGTGGCATGTGCCTCATTGAATCGTTGCTGCGATGGGGTCGTGGGCCGTTGGTAGGGTGTGAGCAGCCAGGGACGGAGTGGGTATCCACTGTCACCTGTGTGGAGATAGTGGAGGTTAATGTCTTGTTCAGGCTCACACTGCCCCAAACCCTGTTTGCCATACCCATGGCACCTGTGGCTTACCCCCCTTGCCCACGATTTGTCAGTTCTACATGTATACTCACCCACAAGATGTCTTGTGAGGATGTCCCCACTCTCAAATTGATGGCACAGTGCCGATTGGTACCATATGAATGAATCATGTGCTCCCCCAGGGTGCGTGGCACAGACATTGATGATGGACTCACTGGCATCACACACGCCTGGCAGTTGACACTGGCATATCCCTTCCGGTTCATATAGGCAGCCCCATCGGGGCCAGGTGGCGTGCAAATGGCCACATGGGTGCAGTCTATCACCCCTAGCACGCCAGGCATACGTGCTACCCTGTGGAACTCCTGTATGTTTGCTGTGCGCTCCGCCACGGTGCTGGGGAAATGGATGTACTCCGCAGCATGCGGCAGCAGTGTGCTGAGAATTGGGTGAGGTTGCGTGGCGTGGCGATGTGTTATGCCTGTGGTGTCCCCTGTTGGTCTCTGGAGGTACCCGTGGCGAGCAAGTACATGCAGGCTGTTACCTTTGTCTCCACTGACAGAGCATGACTCCATCGTGTGGGTGCCTGCATCACATAACTGCACAGCTCACAGAGCTGCCTCAGTATTGCCCTGTTCAGGTGGTACGGTCCACAATCTTGACATCTGAATACAGCTCAAAGCTGGTGCGGGCTCGTTACTGCCTGTTGGGCGATACTGCCCGACAGGCCCTTCACGGCCACGTTCCCCTGCTGCATGCCTTCTCACCCCTCATTACAGCTTCCATGTGGAAGGTGGCACTGTCCATGTCCTGACTTGTGTTCCCCCGGCTACTGTTGCTGTGCCCCGCTGTCCTGTCTGCTACCTCCACTGCACCGGGTACGCCTACCGGCCTCTGCTCACTGTGGCCCCACACACCTTCTCTTGCCCCTATTCTGTCCTCTTGTTTCCCTGGTCTGCCCTCTTTGTCCCTCTTGCTCTGTCTCTCTCCCTGCCTCATGTGGCTTCCCTGTAGCGTTCTTGTGCCTCTTCCTTGCTCCTTTTTATTTGGGCTCATTTCCGCTATGGCGCAACTTCCACCTGATTCACTGTTGAGCATTGCGCAAGTCTTTGAACATCGCACTGTGCACTTTATGCATGGTTCCACCCCCTTCGGTTGTGCATGTCTTCATTATCATTGCGCTGTTGCTCAGCATGTTTTCAGTGGCGCAACTGCCTCCTGCTGAATATCGCAGAATGGCGCATTTTCTGACTTGCGCTGGCGCAACCCTATTGTGCATTGCGCAACCCTTTTGAATATCCAGCCCACTATGTGCTGATGTTTGGGTTAGTCACTCACTGGAACACAAATCAAGGAACAGCAAGGAAAATACACAGCATAAATCCGAAATTGGTGAAAACACAACATTGGAATCCACCCTCCTCCACCATTCCTTTGCAGGGCCCAGAAACAAAAGGATGCTACAGTTATGGTACATGTCTGCATTGTTCCAATACCATTAAGGTTAGGGAATTTCATAAGACTTTAAAATTGTGAATCAGATTGTGTAGTTTATATGGTTAAATGCCCGTGTGGTTTAATTTATGAGGGCAAAACCACAAGGGCTTTAAAAACAAGAATTACTGAACATAAAAGTGTTATCAGAGCTCAGATATCAAATCTGCAGCAGTGAAACATTTCATATCAGAAAAAAAACATAACATTGAGGTTCATGGCATGTGAGAGGGTTAAGAAACCCATTAGAGGGGGTAATTGGGATTGAGCTCTGCTCAGGAGGGAAGGTTAGTGGATTATTCGTCTAAACAGTTCAAGTCCTAGACATGGACTGAATGAAGAAATTGATTAGAAGAGTTTCACATAATCATTAATTCCCTCCTGCCCTCCACCTCCTCTTTTTTGTTCAGCAAAACTAATTTTAGGAAATGATTAGGAGGTACTAAATTTAATTTCCCTTCACCTGCCCTTTTTTTGTCCTGCCCTTTTGGTTTCCCATTATACATATTGGGGCAGATCCCTTCTCTATTTAGACACCATTTGATGGCTAAATGATCCATGGAACATAGCAAATACATATTTTTTTACAGTTGCTTGAGAACAGTGAGGTGGTTAAACAGGGTAAATGCCAGGTGTGCACAATGTAATGCAGGGTTTAATTTCAATCCATATTTAAAAATTTGTCCAGCAGAAGAAAATGCTAATAGTACTGAGCCCCTCTTATGCAATTAGTGCAGACAGACTGCTTTTCAGTCAGATGGGGCTTTCTGAGATGGGACTGGGCAGTGTAGTGTGCCACTTTTGTGACATGGGGAGTGGATGATGTCATCCCATCCTTCGCACCAAACACTACCCAGACTACTTCTCTCCAAAAGGGAGTTCAGAGAAGGCAGAATGCCAAGCTACAGTGGTGAATAGAGCTATATGAAGAAATCCATATTATACAATGAGGTATGAAAATCCTTTAACCTCATTGGTCAAAACACATCACATGACCATGATAAATCCTCCAGTATACCCACTGTAAAAGTTTTATATCACTATAAAAACAAAAACAACAAGTTTAACATTGTATAATAGCAATATACCATGACAGGGAGTGGGTATATGGGTGGATTTTACCACTTCTGGTGTGGTTAAGTCACTCGGCTATGCCTCGTGACCGAACCACACCAGGCATGGTAAATCCACCAATATACCCACTCCCTGTCATGGTATATTGCTTAAATAGAGCATTCTGAATCTACAGATAAACACAATCCAGACTGGTTTTATTGAAGAAATAGCATTTGCTACTTTTCAAGAACAGTTCACAAACGATCTCCTTTTTTTCATTTTGTTTTTGCCACAACATCACATCATAGTGAAAATATAAAAGAGGTGAGCCACTTTTTGAACTTAGTCATTAAAATGGAAAAAAAGGAGCAAATTATTTTGTCAGTCTTTTGAGTTAAAAAATGGAGATGATAGGATAGTGCAGTATAATACACCACACTATTACTTGTTACTGTGGTCATTTTTTGAGTAACTTAAAGGGGTTCCTTCTCATGTTTGTATTTGTATATGGTAAAGCAACAATCAGTTGGCAATTTGGATTACAGCAGTGCAGTTCATAGTTAATGCTGTAGAGCAGGTTTGGGGAGCGTTTCATATTGGTACAGAATGAGTTTGTTTTGTGTTTTTTTTATTCATACTTTATTCCATCCTCCAGCATGTTACTTCGCATCTGGCTCCCCCAGCCTCAGACGCACCTCCTGCGGGACTTTAATCCCTGTGAATTGCTTCTCATGGAGGGGCCATTCCAGTGGTAGAGACCACCTGGTACCCCCGCAGAACCCCCATGGGACTTCCAACCCCGCAAATTACCCCTTTGTGGCCGGGCCACCACTGAGGCAGAGACCACCTGGGTATCCCCCTTGGCTGCACCTGGACTGACAGAGAACTGGAAGATCATGAGGCTCAGAGGCTTTTTTACATACTTGCCCTGATGCCTCCCCCAAGGACAATGACATACTGTGGGGCTGAGGAGGCAGGGCACGCAAAGACATACTGCCCACTCTGGACTCCTGCCGCCCCCCCCCATGTAGCGCCCTGAGGAGTGGATGTGAAACAGTTCCTGGTATTGGAGAGCCACCATATAGGGGCTCAATCCAGCTCCTGCCCTCCCCCACCAGCCAACCCTTGATGACTCAGGCTTGTTCCCTAACCCAGGTTGTCAAAGTAGTGCAAGGTGTGGTGCCCAGTGCCTCAGCCCTCAGCACCACTGTGCCAGCCATTGTTTTGTGTTTTCTTATGCTATAATAAGTACATGATACTAGTAAAAATAAGAGATACATGTATTTGTGGTCATGCCTCTAAGAGGATGGAATAGAAGAAGTGTGATATAAAAATTATTTTCAAGGTTGAAACTTAGTAATATGAATTCATGGCATATATGATAGAGGTTTATTTTCTATTGCTTTTCCAAATAGAGATTTAATACATGTGGAAAGAAGCAAGAGCAATTCTGGATGTGTATACCATGTGCTGTATTTTAAGTGCTGTGGAGCTTGTAGCCACGCCAAGTTTCAACTAATATTTGTGTACTTAGTATGAAAAAAAAGAAGAAATCATTCTTTCAATTGTTATGCATTTTTTATTAATTTCAGTCAGTCCCTGAGGAAGAGATCTTTATCTGGATATCTAAAAATTGGATATTCTGAGAAGATGTCTGGCAATGAAAAATAAAAACTGTGTACTTGAGTAAACCCATTGGGTTGGTCTGTTTTGGTTTCTCTGTTTGATTTTTAAGTCCAGTTAAGCAGAACTGACATTGGAAGTACAATAAAAGGATATCAAGTATCCTGGACTCAGGTGGACCATAGGGTGTAGTAAGGCTCGAGGCCACAGGCCAAGTGCCTTAACCCCAGCCGTGAGTTAGAAGTGTCTAATGCACACCCACAAAGTATCTTATTGCACTTCTAAAATGGGACTTTGTATTTTAACTGCGATGTAACTATTAAAATTAATAGGTATACATGATAAAAAGTTAAAGGGGACAGGAAATTTGTGCTAATTGACAGCAGCTAGTAATGTTCCTAGTAAGAGAAATGAAAGACTTGCCTCTAAATGAGGGTATCCTGTGAATATAATGAGTCAATTTCAGTGACTCAGTTAGGGTGAAGTGAACATAGCGAGTGCAAAATGGGCTATGTGCTCTTAATAGTACATGGTAGGTTCAGTGATTTCGTTTTTGTAGGGAGTGATTGTTCTATAAGTATATGGGGCTATGATTGTTGGGTCAGTTCCAAGCTGGCCATGTGGTGCAGTGGGTACAATCACCACCTCTGTGGCTAGAGGACCCAGATTCAGTGTTGACTGTGGGGGATAGTGTTTTTTTCTTGTTTGTTTCATTTTGTTTTTTGGTGTGCTTCAACTCCCATTCCCCTGCTGTCCCAACTTTGTCCCCGTCTGCCTACAGGTTGCCCCTACCAACATTCTCCCCCTGCTGACTTGTGTCCCCCCTCCGTGGAGTAGCCCCTATCCCAATTTTTCCCATCCCCAACTGTCATTCTCTGAATGGCTTAATGAAATACGGCACAATCTGAGGAGTTAGAAAATGATAGCTAGCCTTCACAACCGATTGTCGGCTTAGAAGAAGAAATAGGAAAAGTTACATGTTCTAATCTGTTATGATTATATTAGTTTTTGGGGGGCACAGGGGCATAGCCCATGCATAAAAAGTAGCCACACATCACACTCCCCTTACAGACAATGGCCAGTCACAGCTGTTTGTGTTAGTTGCTGTAGTGCACATCACTGTTTTGATTTTCAATGATGTGCACTCACTCTTGTTGTTGGTGCTGTTTTGCAGTTTCCCTTAATGCATAGAACCCAAATTAAACATATTTAGCTGCTCCTTAATAAACAGTGATGTAAAAACTGTGTTTTTAATTTTTTCCTTTTGTGGACAACATTCTTGTTGGCTGTGGGGGATAGTGTTTTTTTTTTTGTTTGTTTCATTTTGTTTCTTGGTGTGCTTCAACTCCCATTCCCCTGCTGTCCCAACTTTGTCCCTGTGTCAGTGGCTCAGTAGGTAGCACATTCGCCTCTGAGGCTGGGAGATCAGAGGGCTGTGGGTTCAGTTCCCACATCTGGCACTTGGGTTAATATCCCAATACTGACACTGTAGTGTAGCATGAGAGGGGTGCTGCACTTCTGAGGTGCCGTCTTTCAGATGAGACGTTAAACCGAGGTCCCATCTTCCTGGATTGGTGGTAGTCTAGGTGGATGTTAAAGATCCCATGGCAGTTATCGAAAAAGAGTAGGGGAATTTCCCCGGTGTCCTGGCCAAATTTCCCTCATTCACTAAAAATACCACCAACAGCTTTAATCTGGTTCAAGGTCAGTTGGCAGTCATCTGTATCCCCCTCCCCGGGTCGTGCCTGAAAATAGGCAGAATTTGTCTAGTGCACTTACCCGGTCAACAATAAATAAATAAATTCTGCTCAGTTCTCTTCATGAAACCAATAATTTTGAGTTTTTACTCTGTCAGAGTTTGTGCCCAGAATGATAAACACAAGCTATTGTCCTACCAGAATGATGCTTAGAGTTCTGTGCACAAACTGTGGCATAGTTAAAACTCCAGGGGCCAGACTGACAAAACTTTGCCCCAGTGCAAACCTAGTTTGTGCAGTGCAAATCAGGTTTTGTACTCAAGTGGTATTCACAAAAGCCCTGTTTGCAGGCACAAACTGGGTTTGCTCTGGGGCAAAATGTGGAGGGGGTCGCAATGCAAATAAAGGGGGAGAGGACCTGCATATCGGTGCAGTCCCACTCACAAAGCATTGTCTCCTTGCAAGGGCCATTTGTAGGGTTGTATTCCATGGAGAAAATGCCACCAAGCCAGACCTTGCTTTAATTCTGCACAACCCTAGTGTTTGGTGGAGATACTGTAGTGGCCCCCCCTTGCTGATCGCCAACCTAATTGCCAAATAATACTTCCCTAGTAGTAGTGGTCCCCTTGATCACTGATCACTGCCAGATATAAAAAAATTAACTTCCCTGGTAGTAGTGATCCTGACCTCTGTGATAGCTGATCGCCACCTCATATTATAAATATGTTTTCCCTGGTGTCCAGTGGTCCCTCCCCCCACCTGATCACCTGCCTAATATATAAATAAGTTTTCCTGGTGGCTAGCAGTCCTTCACCCCCACCCAACAGAGTACTTGTTTTTAGCCATGCATTATGCAATAGACACTTTTGCAATGTGGTGTCATCTACTACAGAGTAGACACACCGGGGATGAAAAAAATGAAGAATGATTTGAAAAAGTTGGAAAAACGCGCAAGGGTTTGGCAGCTGGGTTTCAATACATAAAAGTGCAAAATCATGCACCTGGGGCACAGAAACCCAGAGGCTATGTACCAATTGGGAGGTGAAGTACTGGCAACCACCAAACAGGAAAGAACCTGGGGGTAATCATTTCTGATGACCTAAAGTTAGTTAAGCAGTGTGATAAGGCAGTGGGGAAGGCTAGCAGGATACTTGAGTGCATAGGGAGGGTATTACCCCTGTACAGATCACTGGTAAGACCCCACCTCAAGTACTGTGTCCAGTTCTGGGGGCCCCACCTCGGAAGGACATTGATAAGGTGGAGGTGGTACAAAATAGGGCAACCAAAATGGTGCAGGGCCTGCATCAAAAGCCCTATGAGGACAGACTCAAGAAACTGAATATGTACTCTCTGGAGGAGAGGAGGGATATGATAGAAACTTTCAAATACCTAACAGGTATTAATAAAGTACAGGAAGGTAGCATTTTCCATAGAAAAAAAAGAGCGAGGACAAGGGGTCACACTAAGTTGAGGGGGGCTAAGAGGAAATGTGAGGAAATACTTCATGGAGAGAGTGGTGGATGCCTGAAACAGCATTCTAACAGAGTTGCTGGTGCCAAAATGGTAATGGGATTCAAGCGTGCATGGGACAGCTACAAGGGGACTTTGGTAGTAAGGCAAGGGGGAGGAGATGACTGGAGATTGAATAGGGTTTGCTTTGGCACAGCAGACAGGGAAAACTGCGCAGACTAGGTGGGCCTAGAGGCCCTTATCTGCTGACAGTCTCTATGCTTCTATGTTTTATAATCCTAGGTTACTATGTGCCCCATTACTTGTGCATTGGTAGTACACAAATGTACCTTATTCATCACAGACACACTAAAGTATTTTATACACATGTATGCAGACACTTACAGTGAAGCCCACCAGGATGAAGTGCAGTGTCATAGGTTTACTGCATGACAAAAAGAATTAACTCCCATTGAAATTGCATTGTTTGCTGCAGTAATTCAACTGTAGAATTCTGCAGTGCTGCACTTCATCCTGATGAACGTCACTGTAGTTTGCTGTCATACCACACACAGGCATGCATGTTGTTCTTATTTTTATTTTTAATTTAAAAGTTGCAGAGTTACAGGATACGTTCTGTGAGAAGCAATTTTTTTTTTTTTACAGAACATCTCAGGTCATAATTATAAACAAATTACAAGACAATAAATATGTTTAATAATTAACTTAAACAAATCAGCTAGTAAAACAATTACAAACTGATTGTTTCTGCAGCAGCGATTTTTTAAGCCATGTTTTAAAGTGCCAAATGTAATGGAATTTCAAAGCTTGGGGGGAGGGACAAATTGTTCAAAGAAAAAGGGGCCACATATGAGAAACATTCTTTACCAAAATGTGTATAAAACTTGGGCAAGGAAAAGTCATGCTGACACTGTGGAACATTGCTGTTCCACTGGTGCAAGAGTGTGCAGCTGCTGGTAGAGTTGACACATGAATGTGTTATGTGTGCCTGTCATAGTACGGTGTGTGCATGATCACATGATCTTCTATGGTCAGGTACCATACAGTGTGTGTCATGTGTTCTGACTGTGTGTACAGTGAATTACATTGCTTCCTCTATTCACATCCACAGGCTGCCAAGACAGCAAGGCCAGTGGGGCAGGGAGCAGCAGCAGGCCATGGGGACCATGTAGTGCTCTGCAGGGACATTACAAGAAATCAGCAAGTAGTGATGAGCACCTCATTCAGGTCCATGGAGAGGGTGTTGAAACTTAGACATGACGGGCATCATACTACATGTTGTCTTTATGAGGTGTATGTACAGTATCTGTGGTGTACATGTGTGTGTTATGTGCACACAACTGGACAGATGCAACTGTTGTACTTAATCTATTTCTGGATGTATCTAGCTGATATTTTGGTACCTGCAGTATCTGCAGTGGTATTATGAGTGTGGTATGTAAAGAGGGAATGCAGTTCTGTGTGTGACATTTACAGTCTGAATCAAAATCAACACCTCACTGTGTACTGACTGCTCCTGTGTAACATGTTCACTCCTGAGGGCATGACATAGTCTCAAGCAAGAGTCACTGTTAAATAAATAATGGGGTACCATATTGCAGGACCCTGGGCAGGAATGCTTGCTCATACATCAAAGGTGATATGTTCCGCCAATGCACTTGTGGTATTACAGTATCAGTGGCACAGTAGGTAGCACACTCGCCTCTAAGGCTGGGAGACCAGAGGGCAGTGGGTTCAGTTCCCACATCTGGCACTTGGGTTAATATCCCGATACTGTAGTGCAGCATGAGAGTGGGTGCTGCACTTCTGAGGTGTCATCTTTTGAATGAGATGTTAAACCGAAGTCCTATCTGCCTGGATTGGTGGTAGTTCAGGTGGATGTTAAAGATCCCATGGCACTTATTGTAAAGGGTAGGGGAATTTCCCCAGTGTCCTGGCCAAATTCCCTTCATTCACTAAAAAAAATACCACCAACAGCTTTAATCTGGTTCAAGGTCAGTTGGCAGTTATCTGTATCCCCCTTCCCTGGGTCATGCCTGAAAATAGGCAGCATTTGTCTAGTGCACTTACCTGGTCAATAAAAACTAACTAAATAAATAAAATTACTATCACTACTTCAGTGGGAGTCTGTTGCTGCCTTCTCAGCACCATACACTATTGTCACATGCAATTACTTCATGGTATAACATGAGTCTGTGTGGGTTTATGGTGGACTACCCATTCGGACGTGTCACTCCGGGTGACATGGGTTTCAATCATGGTGCCACCTGCACTATTGTCATAGAAACTAGATGGAGTTTGCAACATGACCAGGTTTTGGCATGCATTGTTTCATCCTGTAATGTGCCACTAGTCATTTATTCTGGTTGTTTCATAGATGAAATTAGAAGTTCTGCCAATGCCTACTATGTTCTGCTGTTGTGCCTATTGTCAGGTACTATCCAGTGTCTTGCTTACCTTGCATGCACATGTTGTGTAATGCTCTGGCCCTGCTTGCATGCACATGGATGTGTTTGTTTACATATTTGCACATGCTATTGGTCTATGTTGCCTTCAGGTGCTTTCAGCATAGCACATGTGTGTGGTATGTGTGTTGCTATGTTGCAGTTGTGGCTGTTATAGCAACTAATATTGATTCCACTTATGATACTATACAGTGTGTTTTATCCTTTGAGTGGTATGCTCTGCAACTTGGCTTGCTAATTCTGACATTGTGATATGTAATTGTTTGCAGACCATCCCAAGGTCATATGACACTGTTGCCAATAAAACACACTCCTGCATTTCTGTCTGATTGGCTTGTGCTGCACAGGGTTAGATTCCACTGTGGCCTTAGGAACTGTACACAGCTGTGTATGATGTCTGTTTTGTCACTCTTTAGATGACACAGGACTATTGTGCCTCTATCAAACAGTATCATTGTGCTGTTTTAACACTGTGCTGTGTGGTTTGTGATCAGGTTTCTGTGTGTAGCACAATGCTATTTCTAAATTGTTTTAAATGTGCACTGTGCTTTTGCACTATGTTTTTAACATGGGTCTACAGTCATCAGGCATGGTATGTATGGTGTTAGCTACCATTTGCACCATGTTTTGCACAGGTTTTAAAACTTATGCCCAAAGGATATAAAATCACTAAGAAAACAAATTTACCCAAACCTCAGTTCTCTGTCTGAATTAATGGTCTTGAACCAGGCTCTAAAATAAACATCAAGAAAACCCAGATTGCACATCCTTTAGAAAGAGAATGATTCTTTCATGTCATGTGAAAAAGCTAATAGAGTGCTTCAAGACAGATGTTTGTTCGAGGAATATTTGTCTGAACTCTAAATACATGATGAAGGTCAATGGCCTCCATTTAGAAAAATACCATACACATCATTTGAAACAGTTAGCCCATTTATTCACAGACAAGAGACTCTAACTGGATAAAGCTTTGCCACTCCAGGGCTTGCGCTCTACATGTTGAAAAATAGAAAGATGTAATAATGCAGGTAGGGAACTTCAAAGGAGACACAGCAAGCACTGCAAATGTCTTATGTGTATAAAGTGAAGGCAGTACTGGGATGTCAGAATTTTTAGGTTATTTGTTTTGCTCTACTTAAACAGCAAGGAGTGCATCAGGTTAAATCACTACCAGCAAACAAATCTCAATGCTTCATGAGGGGTAGCCAGCATCTTGTCTTATCTATCACTAAATAATAAAGTAGAGTAACCCCATAGCTGTTGCAATAAAAACAAACAAATCTTATGTTTGTGCAGCACGAGCCACTAGAAAGCTCTTACATTATTAATGTAACATTCTCTCTCTATTGTTAAAGTATCATTTCTAAATAGAACATAAATATCAACACTACTGCAATTGGTGTAAAAATAGGATCAGCTATTTTCCTCTGAAGTACTGTTGGATTTTTCATTGTATTGCTTTATGTGCACTAAGTTGATGCTTTCTTAAAAACTGACAGTGTGCTGTGCAGCCAGATTGTGGAAAGCTAATGCTCTGATAGATATTCTTAGACACCCAGCTTAGACAAGTAGAGATGTCTATGCCAGAAAATCAATAAAGATGATTAAAAATGAGAGCAGGCACACAAACTGTCTCCTGGGTTGTCCTGAGATGGATTTCCAATAGCAAGAGATGGAACACAGGTCAGAATGATACATGTACTGTGTACCTAGATGATCCAATCAACTTGTTTTATCCTCGTTTGGTGCTCATTTATTATTGAGTAAAACCTCCAGTACAAACAGTTCTTCAAGTTCCAGTCAGTCTTCCAATCTGGAGACTTTTACATATTGAAAATAGATTTGTCTCCCTCTCGGGAGGTATGTTTCAACTCTATTGCTACCAAATAATCTGAACCCTATTTTTCTCCTTTTCTTGACTAGCCCACTAAAATGCTTCCTCATTATATTTTAAAGGAAAATGTGTTTTTCCTGATGTTTTTTCTTTAAATTTAATAAACTTTATTGTTTCATACAACACCAAGTATACAGAATATACAAAGACACACACAACAAGACATGAAACACTACAACGACAACAAGATCCCACTATACCCCAAAACCTCTCCCCTTCCTTCCGTAACCCCCACCCCAGAGGCACAATGTAAAAAGTCCATAACCAGATTGGTTTGTCTGCATAGAGTTTGATGATGTGAAGCTCCATGCAGGTTTCTCAGTAGAGGTCATGAGTACAATACCTTCTAAAATTAGAAGTAAGCAGGAAAGGGAGAACGTAGAATTATCGCTATATGCTCTTGAAATCAGACAGACTGACTCAGTTCAGGCCTAGCCTAATTTTTAGGTGGAAAGAGATGCCAGGATTAGAACATGTAACTTTTCCTATTTCTTCTTATAAGCCGACAATCTGTTGTGAAGGCTAGCTATCATTTTTCTAAGTCCTCAGATTGTGCAGTATTTCATTAAGCCATTCAGAGTATGATATTTCAGATGGATCCTTCCAGTGGTGTAAAACCACTTTCTTAACAGACATGGAAATCAGAGCCATCAAGTATCTCCTCTCTTTAATGGAAATTCTGGAAAAGTCCCCAACCAGACAGATTTCTGGATGAAAGAATTTTTCCAGACCCAAAAGTGGGTCCATCTTATTTTTAATTTCCTCCCAGAGGGGAGCAACTCTTGACAATCCCAGAAAACAAGTCTAAGAGAACCCTCAGCTTGACCACATCTAGTACATAGAAAAGAGGGGAGTCTCCCCATTTTAGCTAACCGGACAGGTGTGTAATATAAATCACTTAAAATGTAGAACTTTGTAAGATGGAGTCTATCATTGAACAACAAATTATATAAATCCATCCAGATTCACCTCCAGTCAAATGCCAAAGCAGGAAAAGATGTGGGCCAGTAACTGGGTTGGTCCATCATCTCAGGGAAGAGTTCATTTGAGTAGAACAAAAACCAGAGAGGAGACCGAGTGAGGCTGCCAAGCCAGTGTTTGGAATAAATATAGGAGCTCTCTTCGGTTAGTGATCCATGGTGATGATCCATACCATGCAACCAGCAAATGACGGATCTGGAAAATTCTAAAGATGAACTGAACTGGCACATTGAGACTGACCAGTAATTCATTACTCTGGGGAATATAGCCATTAGAAAGAAGATCAAGAACCACTTTCCCCTCCAAGGGAAGGTATAGTCCTGGGCAACATGAGGTCACCGAGTTTATAATTTGGATTCCCACGTAGCGGTTGGAAAACATCCAGTGTATTGGAATAATGCAATGCTCTACATAGTTGTACATGTAGTCTCAGAGAGGTAAAAATGACAAGAGTCCTACAATTCTTTTGACAAGCATTTAGGAGATGTGAAAAGTAGGCTGTCTAGCAAGATGCCACATTTTCCTATCAGGTTTATCTCTATTTAACGCCATAAAAGGGTATATTGGGCAGGACTCATAGGGGTTATTACCCTAGGCCATTTGGCATATTTTGCTATGTGGCTAGCAAAATAGTTCTTAAGAAAATTAGGGAGTTTAAGGCCTCCTCTGTCTTTTGGAAGCCCAAGGCAATTGTAGTCCCTACATGGGATTTTGCCTCTCCACAAAAAGGAAGAGATAATACCATGTTTTCTCTTAAATCAACTAAGAGGGAGCCACAAATTTTACATGTTAAGGGAGTAAAATAACTGGGGAAGAATATTTAATTTAATTATGCTTACCCTACCTTGTAGAGACAAGGGGAAGGAAGTCCATCTTTGCAAATCCTGGCGGAGAGTATGGACCAGGTCATCCAAATTAAACTTTTTCATTAAGGCCTTAGATTGTATGAGGGTAAAATCTAAATATTTTAGTCTGGTAGTCCACTCCAACCCCAACTGGTGAAAATCAGATGCTACTACCGAGGGATTTAAAGGCATTATCACTGTTTTGTCTAAATTGAGCATATAGTTGGAGTATATGCCAAAGTCTTGAATAATCTGGAGGGCTGCCTTAACTTACATAGCAGGATCTGAGAGATGTAACAGGATGTCATCTGCATATGCAGAGAGTCTGAGATCAAGAGAGGCAACTGGGATCCCACTAAGAGAAGGGGAAGTTTTTAGGAGAAAAGCAGAGGTTCTAAATAGAGATTAAACAAAATAGGGGAAAATGGACAGCCTTGGTGAGTACCAGAGCAGAGTTCAATCTTTCCAGACAACAACCCATTACAATAAATCTTTGCACTGGGATGGGATTATACAGCTTGTATCCATTTAATAAATGTTGCCAGAAAACCAAATTTATCCAAAATTGCAAATAAGAATGCCCAGTTCATGCTGTCAAATGCTTTTTCTGCATCCAGGGAGACCAATGCCATAGGCAAATTGTCCTTCCTGGAGGCAGAAAAATGTGAGATAATTTCTTTAAATGATCAACTGATGAACGACCCTTCATGAAGCCAACCTGTTCTGGACCAATTAACCCCTCCCAAATCTGTATAATTCTGTTAGCTCGTATTTTGGCTAAAAGTTTAACATCATAATTCATGAGAGATATTGGTCGATAGTTATTGTACAATGGGTATGAAAATCCTGTAACCTCATTGGTCAAAACAGATCACATGACTGTGGTAAATCCTCCAGTATACCCACTGTAAAAGTTTTCTGTCACTATAAAAACAAAAAAAAAAGTTGAACATTGTATAATAGCAGTATACCATGACAGGGAGTGGGTATATGGGTGGATTTGCCACTTCTGGTGTGGTTAAGTCACTCGGCTGTGCCTCATGACCGAACCACACCAGGCATGGTAAATCCACCAATATACCCACTCCCTGTCATGGTATAATGCTTAAGTAACCTTGTCAGGAGGTTTTCCTGGTTTAGGTATGACTACAATTATTGCTTCTACTAGTGTGAAGTTTGTCATGCCTACATCACAGAAGGAGAGGAATAACTTGTGAAGAATTGGGATAAGTTCAGAAGCAAAGGTTTTATAGAAATTGGGGGAGAAACCACCTGGGGAATTGTCTGAACTTACCTCTGGAACTTACCAGGGCAAAAGGTAACGTATAGTATAAGAAGAGACTGTCAGGTAACAGATTTCAGTAGGGAAAAGAAGAAGATAGAAAAGGCATCCCTCCACTGGGATTATCAGCCTGGCAGAACGCAGTTCTGCCACAAGGAGTCATGCTATATGGTAGACAAATGAATAATCTCAGATTTGCAGATGATATCAACTTCATAGCAGTGTCCAACGAGTATCTACAGAGAATACCTGACAAGATAGATCAGGAAAGTAGGAAGTCTGGACTGAAGATTAACACAGAGAAGATAAAAATTATGACAGTTGGAAGACAAAAGGAAGATGTACTGAACAAAGTAGGAGATTAAAAGCTAGAAAAAGTGGAAACATTTGTGTATCTTGGAGTCCTCATATTAAAGAATAGAAAATGTGAGACTGACATAAAAAGAAGAACCAGACTAGCTGCTACTGTTTTCAGAAAGTTTCACAAGATACTGAAGGCTAAAGACAGCATGACAAAAACTAACAAGCATTTGTCAATGCTGAATATTGTCGCACTGGCATTAGCAGTGGGAGTGGTGTAGCTAGAGATGCATAGTGCTGTGATTTTGTGAATGTGTCTCAAAAGGTGATTTTGCACAGCGAGCACCAATTGTGAGCCACAGCTGCGGAAACACGTTTTGGGCAGGCTGTGAAAAATGGCAGCTGGACTGTTGATAAAGGAGACATGCACAAATGCCAGTGGTGAAAATGTGGCATGAAATATTGCAGATTGAACGAAGTTACAAGGGTGCGTGGAAACTGCGCAATGCACGCTTGCAACACAGTCATTGTATGGAGGTTTGGCACCAAATGTTCAACACAGGCATTTTAGGACCTCTGTTCATGAATAGTGTCACTACCATTTCCTCAAACTGTCCCAAAAACTGATTGCACACAGCAGTCATGCAATTCTGTGCCGGACGTGCGAAAACACATTTCAGGCAGCTGGAGTGTTCATAAGGAGGTATGGAAAAATGCCAATGATGAACAGCTGGAGTGAAAGTATTACAGATTCAGAAAGTCATGAACATGCGTGCAAACTGTGCAACGCACGCTCATTAAACACTTATTTTATTGACTTTCATTCCCAAATTTTCAACATAGGCATTTTAGGGCATCTGCTAATGAACAGTGTCACTGTCATTCTCATCATGTGCGTCGAACACGGGCTTTCCACAGCGACCACGCTATTCTGCGCCGGAATTGTGAAAACAGATTTTGGTCAGGATGTGAAAAACTGACAGCTGACCTGTTTATTAGGAGGTGCAGAACAATGGCCCTGTAGAAAATCTGGCGGAGAATATTAGAAGTTTATAATCGCACGAAAGGTGTGCAAACCGTACAATTCCATGTCGTAATACAGTCATTTTATGGAGCATTATCACCAAATTTTCAACACAGGCATTTTAGGACCTCTGCTCATGAACAGTGTCACTGTCATTTTGTAATGTGTCGAACACTGATTTAGCACAGTGAACTATTTTGACGCGCCAAAGTGCGAAAACACATTTCAGCAAGGATGTTAAAATGGCAGCTGTGCAGTTCACAAGAAGGTGTAGTAAAATGCCAAATTTGAGAATCTGCATGAAAATATTGGCGCACACGCTTGTTACGAGTTACTATAGCTGCCATGCACTGTGAAACAGTAATTTTATGGAGTATTTTCACCAAATTTTCAGCACAGGCATTTTAGGACCTCTGCTCATGAACAGTATCACTGCCATTTTTGTAATGTATCCCGAACACTGAATTCGCACAGCAACCATGCTATTCTGCGCCGGAAGTGCGAAAACACATTTCGGCAAGGATGTGAAAAATGGCAGCTGTACTGTTCACAAGAAGGTGTGGTAAAATGCCAATGTTGAGAATGTGTCAAGAAAATATTGCAAATATACTTTAACTGCAATGCGTTGCGCAGTTGCTACTTGCAGCAATAGAACAGTCATTTTTGATTTTCCCACCAAACTTGCAACATAGGCTTTTAGAGCCCCTCCATGAACAGTTGCACTGTCATTTCATTACTCGGTCCCAAAAGGTGATTCCGCTGAGTGACTGCGAAAGCACCTTTGGGGCCGAATAACGTCATGACAGTGCAAGAATTCATGAGAAGGGGTCCCAAAAACCCCATGTTGAAAATTTGGGGCCAAAACTCCCAAAAATGCCCGAGATATGTATTAAAGTTGAAAAAACCCTATTCATTCCATTATACAGCTTACCGGCATTTCCTCAGTTCGCGGTCGGCTTTGAAGAGTGTACACATGTTCCGGTCCACAGAAGATCGTCACGCCAGATCCCGGAGGTAAGTATGGGGTAAGGGGGTGAGGGAGGCAGGGTGCGCAGTGGGTGGGTGTGGGTGGGGAGGGGCATCGAGACTACGAGGGACTGTTTCGTTTTACAGGTAACAAAAACGGAAAAAACAACGTGGGACAGTTTTCCTTTTTCAGGGGCATTTGGCCTGCTGGGGTGGAGCTCCAGCGTGCCACCTAACTGGTTTGGGGGTATCAGTAACCGCCAGGGGATTAGGCACCCTACGTCGGCACACAACTGTCAGGGGAGGGTAATGCCGACTGGTTGGGCACCCGTCGGCACAGAAGAAAGCAGGGGGGTGCGAGCCGAGGGATTGGGCACCCGGCAGCGTTCAACAATTGGGGGTTTGCAGAGTGGGGATTGGGCTCCCCATCGGCACAAAGACGGCAGGAGGTGTTGCTCCGACACGAAGTTAGCGGGCGTTAGTCGACCACCCTTCGCCAACCATGCACATAATGGCGGCGAAGCATGGCAAGAAAAGGACCGCTGCATCTGACGAACTTTGCTTGGATTGCAGCGGACCTTTTCTTAGATGTGCTCGCTCCATTATGTATGCATGGTGTGGCGCCGGCATGCATGCTGATTGGGCAATGCAGGATGTACCTACTGGTGCGTGCCCTGCATTCGTCTAACAGTGACTGTGCCTCCAACTCCCACACTGTCAGAAGATGTTGGCTGCGCAAGCGTGCCAACATAAAAATTAGAGTGTATGAGACAACTGTTGTTCTGGTACTGTTAAATGGATCAGAATGCTGGAGCATGAGAAAACCAATAAATGTAAAATACTGAGTGCAGAAAGGAGTTGGCTAAGAGGAATACTGGGTGTCTCAAAAATGCAGAAAATAAAGAATGAGATAATAAGGAAGTAGCTTGGACAGGAAACAACCTTGCTGCAGAAGATTCAAAAAAGATGACTGTGATGGTTTGGGCATGCATCGAGAATAGACACGGATAGAATACCACGCATGGCAATGCATGCAGAAGTACATAGAATAAAGCCTTGGAGAAGACCATACTTACGCTGGATAGATACCATCAAGAACAACTTGCAGCAGAAAGGATTAAAGATGAGTGAAGCTGTGGAGCTGGTGCAAGACAGAAAGCAGTGGAGAGACTTCATTCAGCCCCATTGTCATTGACTGAGCTGATGGACAGGAATCTAAAGTCATTTCCAAAAGTGAAATACATTCAAACCGGCATGTCTAACTGCATCTGGAGTTTATAACCCGAAAAATGATTATGGCAAAAAGATGGCACAAACTCCATTTGCAGCAATTTTTACCACAAATTGTGAATTTGTGTTGCAAACAGCTAAGCTGCTCAGACACAATCAAGCAGATGCAGACACAAGTGTGTAAACAATTGTGTCTGAATCCAACCCTTTAAAAATTGCTGTTCATAGTGTACCTACAAAACTGGAAAACACTGCTTTTAAAAATAAACATACCGTGTACTGTACCTGTAAAACTGCTGATGTTTGCATAAATACTCAGAAGGGAAGAGTCAGCATTGAGAGCCCCACACTCAAGGGTACATCTGTAATTACAAACCCCAGGATCCCCAGTAGGTGACGTCAGGGGAGGGCTGCAGCAGTGGAAGAGTCAACAGCCTACAATGCATGTTAGAGCTTCTGAAATCTCTGATCTCATGTTTGCCAATCCTGCTGTTCTCCCAGGCTAAGTGCAGTCCTCTGTGACTATACTTAACCCAGGAAGGACAGCATGACTGAAAAAACAAGGATTAAAAACATTAAAGGAGGGCTTAGCTTTGTTGTGTGGTACTCGATAGGAAGTGGCCTGTCAAGAGAGAGCAGCTACTGCAGATGATGGCAAAAGCCACCAAAACTTGCTTAGAGAAGAGCTGTAATATGTAAATGCATAAAAGCATCGCAGTACACAAACAGTTTAAACAGCTCAAACACTTTATTGAAGGTGATACCAGACAAAAAGCCAATTGAAAGATCACTAATAGATACAAAATGCAGTTAAGGGGCAGAAAAAGAGGAGGACGTGCCAATTTTGATAAAGCATTTAGATTTAGATTTTTTTTTCTGAAATAGCAGCAGTTTGAATAACATTGAATGATCTGTCTTTCAATTTCAAAGAAATCCATGAAAACTTACAAGCAAAAAAACAACGTATAAATGATGTTGAAGTTAGGATCAGCAGCCTGTAGGGCATGTTAACAAAAGATCATATAGACACTGTATCAATTAGCCTGCCCAGTGACACAGCAATAGTGCTACCACCTGCCAAGCTGGTGACCCAGGACAGCACGGGGTCATAATGTCGCAAGATAGAATGCTGCAGCAATATACCTCACTGTCAATACAGCATAATATATTGCAAGCGGCATTTCTCTATGTTTTGCGGGGGGCTACGCCCCCACCACCTATTATGGCAAACCCCACCACAACTCAAATAATCAACTCCAGGAGCAAGGTTGTACACTTATATCACACAAAGTGCAAAAAAAAGAAAAATTCCATGCATTTGGGACTGGGATTCGATACCTGGTCTGCAGACGCACCGCTTCCACTGCTGCCTGTGGCTCATCCTGTCAAGCCATGGCAGCTGCTCGGTGGACCCTCCTCCCAGCAGAGGACTTATCCTCTGCCAGAGAACAGTGACAGGGTGCACAACTGGGCATAGACCATTTAGCAGTTTTGCATCATGTCCCTATTCCTACCCGCCGCACAGTGCGTTTTGTGCGGTTTTGACATATGCTGCCTTATGGTGGTATAACCTGGCCTACCAGGATCCAGGACCAGGGGCAATCTCAGCTTGCTAGGGACTGGCCTGGTGGGAGAGGATGAGAAACCAATGGACTGTTCTCCTCTCCCAGAGAGGGATGCTGTTTCCACCCAAAGACTGCCACACGGTGGAGGGATGGTAACAGTCGGTAGCACGTAGTACAGTGAGTCAATCTAGGCTAATCAATTTGTGCAACTCAATTAGCATGACTGCAAAATGTGCGAATGGTTAATTACAATGACAGCCACTTTGAGCGACGATGACTATTCAGCGAACCCCAGAGGCAAAGAGTGCCTCAGAGTTAGAATCCTAGAGATGGGGGGGTACGGGGGCATAGTCCCCACCCCCCTACAATACAAAGGTACTGCACCTGTGTACCCTTAATTGCCATTAGCCTAATTGTAAACAGGTGAAGTAGAGTGATATAATGGGGTAGGTGGATGGTGGGACATACCTCAGGATGCCTGGTAATAGGTCAGCAGTAGTGCAGTCTATAGGCTTTCAGAGGGCTCCATGGCAATTCCTTGAATGTATGCAGGAGGAGCAGCATATGGGCAAGGTTCCGCAGGAGCAGATTGTGTCTGGGGCAGCCACAGGGAACAGCCATCAGAAGTACCGTGACCTGACTGAAAAGCTTGCTCAGGTTGTTGGAGAGTATACCACACATACTCGAGCTGAATATTTACGTGGTTTGGCATATCATTTTCAACTCCAGTTATAAAATCTGATCTGATTTGCCATTCACCGATATTGAAGGTCACTATAAATTACCTCAACTAAATTATTTCACTGAAATTGCGATCACTACTATTAATTCACTGTATTGCCTTGGAGCTATGGCAGTGTGGGCCTGCAGGGCAACACAGAAGAGGAAGGAGCTGCAGGACTTTTCCAGTATGCAAATGTGTCTCCACACAAGTGCACACCTGCATGTGTGCCTCAGCATAGGTTTCAGGGAAAAAAACGTAAGGAGGAAATATGGCAAGGCAGGGGATTTATGTGATAACGGTGATCGCCGATGAGCAATTGCCGTTAGGGTGATGGCACGTCGCCCAAAAAATATTTTGCCAATATACTTCTCAGCGCACAGCAAAATGGTGCTGGGGAGTTTGAATTTTCCACTTTATGAGGGGGGCTGCACCTCCCTACTTAAGGATTCTGAACTCCTGTGGGGTGCATGTCACGCAACAAAATGTTCCTGAGCCCGGACCTGAACCCAGCACCATTCCCACCCCACCCACCATGCCACAGAAGCTGCTCGGCAGCTCACTGCGGTGCCACCCCCAATAACCCCTCCTTCCCATCCCACCCCACACTCAGTGTGCTTGGTCACCCCCATGTGCATAGCCATGTAGTGACAGGATGTCACTGTTTCGCCCACCCCCCATCCAGTAACCCACCTTTCCCAGTTGCCCTGATGATAGGTACCGCAATTGAGTTACCCTTTTGGTAGATGCCCAATTGCAGTCTCCAAAATCACGGGATACCCACAGCAGACATGTTTGACACCCTGCACACCAACCCCCACCTACTCCACCACTAGATAACTTGGACACCCAGATACTGGATGTGAGTCTTCAGGGGGGGAGAACAGCTCTCCTTCTGACCACACCATGGGGGAATCTGTGGGACTGAACACTGACAAGTAAGTCCTGGGAAGTGGTAGACAGTGGGCTTGATGGGACCAGGGTTGAGGGTAGATTTTTGCCTGCCTCGGCCACAGGTAGAAAAAACACATTGATTGCAAAAAAAGAGATTGTATCAAATAGTTAATAAATATGCTTGAATGCAGACTTCAAGAGCAGGAGTCTCACAATAGATGCAACAATTTAAAAATCATAGGTGTACCACAGGTCTTAAGCAGTCTGCTCCAATATTTTTTGTTTACAAGTTATTTAAAAAAGTTGTATAATCCCCTACATACAGTGGAGGCTATATAATAGACAGGTCACACAGAGTGCTAAAACCAAGACCCAATCCAAAAGAAAAAACAAACATTTGTCAATGCCAAATGTTCGCCAATGATATTGCTGTTCTACCGGGTCTTGCTCGTACACATTTTTCTTACACATTTAACCAGGATACAGCAGATGAGTTGCAATGTCTCATTTTCAGTGGTCTCCTACTTTGATACATTGTTAGATTGTAATTACCCAGGACAGGGCAGTTGAGAGGCAATATCTACTTTTAAGTGGGCTCTCACATTTTGACCCCAAATTTCCAACAATGTTTTTATGACCTGACATTATGATCAAGACAGGAGGAATTTTTAAAATCCCATCCAAAAGGTGATTTCTCTGTGTGATTGTGGTAACAAGTTTTGGAGGGGATTTGAAAAATGACATCTACCATGTTCAGGAGGAGGGGTAACGCAAGGGATATGTTGAATATTAGAGGCCAAAATCTGCAAAAAATAAAGTTATGAGTAAATGTTGGAACTGTTTGTTTCTTCAAAACTTAGTTGGTTTTTCACATGTTCAACATAATCTTTTTATGAACACAAGAGACAGGGCTATCCTACATCTAGTACTGACTAACGGGGAAAGGATCACAGATCTCCAGGTAGAAGGTCACCTGGGGGCCAGTGACCATCACATGGTATGGTTAAATTTGTCCTCTAGAATTAAATCATACCATTCCAAGGCAAAAATACGGGACTTCCGAGGAGCTGACTTTGATAAGATGGCAAACAGAGTTAAGCCAACCCTGGCAAGAAGAAATACAGGTGAGGGGTACAGGAAAAGTGGGCAAGCATTAAGGATGCAATACTTGAAGCAACATCCCATTGTGTTAGGGAGAAAAGCAAGAGCAAAAGAAGGAAGAAACCACTTTGTTTCTCAAAAACAGTACCAGAAAAGGTCAGAGCCAAAAGGCTAGCCTTTTAGGAAATATAAGGGAATGCAGCGGGACGAAGATAGGGAGGCATACCAAACTTCCCTAAGGGAAGCAGGGAAGGCAGTAAGGCAGGCAAAGGCCCAAACTGAGGAAACACTAGCAAGAACAGTAAAAGAAGGGGACAAGACTTTTGATAGATACATTAGTGAAAGAAGAAGGTCCAGAGGGGACATTGATAAGATCAAAGGGGATAAGGGGGAGTGTGTGGAGGAGGACCAAGGAAAAGCATCTATCCTAAATAAATACCTCTGCTCAGAATTTACTGAGGAGAAGGTAGGGCCCACAGCTCAGCACCATGGACACAGGGGGGAGGGAGGTGTGCACAAGTCCCTTCACAAAGGAAAGGGTCTTACAAGATCTCACTAAGCTCAGGGTGGACAAGGCAATGGACCTGATGGCATACATCCAAGGGTACTAAAGGAGCTAAGGGTGGAACTGGCACAGCCATTAGTAGAACTGTTTAGTGAGTCTCTGAGCACAGGAGAGATCCCAGAAGACTGAAGAAGGGCTCATGTGATCCCACTCCACAAGAGTGGTAGCACAGAGGAGGCAGGGAACTACAGACCAGTCAGCCTTACCTCAGTAGTGGGCAAGATAATGGAGGCACTCCTTAAGGAAAGGATAATGCAACACCTGGAATCTACAGGAGCACAGGATCCAAGACAGCATGGGTTTACAACAGGAAGGTCCTGTCAAATTAATCTCATAGATTTCTTTAACTGGTTAACCAGAGTGTTGGACCAAGGGGATGCAGTTGATGTCTCCTTCCTTGACTTCAGCAAAGCTTTCGATACTGTTCCACATAGAAGATTTATTAATAAGCTGGGTAGGCTCAGGGTAGGTCAGAAGCTGGCCACCTATGTGGCAAACTGGTTGGCAGGCAGAAAACAGACAGTGGTGGTAAATGGTATACAGTCAGAAGAGATGCAAGTCACAAGTGGGGTACCTCAGTGATCAGTTCTGGGGCTAGACATCTTCAGCATTTTCATCAGTGACATTACAGATGGACTGAAGGGTAAAGGTTTGTCTGTTTGGAGATGACACCAAGATCTGCAACAGAGTAGATGATCCAGATGTGGTGGGCAGAATGAGAAGAGATCTGGATAAACTGGCAAAATGATTGGAAGAGTGGCAACTGGGGTTTAACTCAAAGAAGTGCAAGATCATGCACATAGGGAAGAGAAACCCTGAAGCCACCTATAAGTTGGGAGAGGAGTTGCTGGCAGTCATAAGGGAAGAAAGAGACTTGGGCATCATTATCGCAGATGACCTGAAATCATCCAAGCAGACCATTAAAGCAGTAGGTACAATAAGGCTAGAGGGAAGTTGGGGTGAATTAGTAGGGGTATCACAAGTTGTAAGAGGGAGATAATAATCCCTCTTTACAAGACACTGGTTAGGCTCCATCTGGAGTACTGCATGCAGTACTGGAGGCCGCACCTGCACAACGACATTAACAAAATGGAGGCAGTCCAGAGAAGGGCAAGTAAAATAGTATAGGGACTGCATCAGAAAACATATGAGGACAGATTAATGGAGCTCAATATGTATACCCTAGAGCAAATGAGGGAGAGAGGTGATATGATCAAAACATTTAAACATCTTAAGGGCATTAACAAGGTAAAAGAGTCTAACATGTTTCAATATAAGAACAAGCATTTGTCAATGCCGAATGTTGCTTGCTTGCTTGTATGTGCCGTTTAGCCATTTGGAAGTGATAGTTCCATGCCTTCCTCCCAAGACATCCACTGTGTCTTTCCATTCAGTATTCAGAGAAGAGTGGGAGGGGCAAGGGCCACAGCAGTACAGCAGTTGCCAAGGGGGTAAAGAGGTGGACAATAGTCCATTCAAAGGCAAAAGAGTCCTGCACGAGCTCACTAAATTGAAGGTGGACAAAGCGATTGAACCAGATGGCATATGCCCAAGGATACTAACAGAACTGCGAAGGGAGATAGCAGTACCTCTCGCAGCCATGTTCACTGAGTCATTCAACATGAGTGAATTGCAGGAGGGCACATGTGGTCCCCCTACACAAATGCAGCAGCAGGGAGGAGGCAGGGAACAATAGGCCGTTCAGCTTCACCTCAGTAATGGGGAAGATCATGGAGACATTGCTTAAAGAAAGCATAGTGGGGCATCTAGATGTCATCGGAGCCCAGGACCATAGACAACATGGATTCACAGTGGGGACATCATGTCAGATAAATCTGGTTGATTTCTTTGACTGGGTGACAAAGGAAGTAAATCAGGGTAGGGCAGTGGACAACGCTTAGCTTGATTTCAGCAAAGCCTTTGACACCATCCCATATAGGAGGCTGATAAACTAGCTGGGTAGGCTGGGCATGGGGGAAAGGTTGGTAAACTGGGTTAGAAACTGGCTAACAGACAGGAGGCAGAGAGTGGTGGTAAATGTTGTGCAGTCTAGGGAGAGGGGGCGACCATTGGGGTGCTCCAGGGATCGGTCCTGGGGCCAGTTCTGCTCAGTGTCTTCATTAGTAATACTGCAGAATGTTTGAAGGGAATTTTTTCACCAAATTTTCAACATAGCCATTTTAAGACCTCTGCTCATGAACAGTGTCACTGTGATTTTCTTAATCTGTCCCAAACATTGATTGCTCACACCAACTGCACCATTGTGCGCTACATGGGCGGAAACACATTTTGGGTGAGATGTGAAAAATGACAGTTGTACTGCTCATAAGAAGGTGTGGTAAAATGGCAATGTTGAAAATCTGGAGTGAAAATATTGAAAATTTGCGAACTTACAAGCCTGCGTAGGAACTGCGCAATGCACGCTCGTAAAACAGTCATTTTTAGGAATTTTTTCACCAAATCTTCCACATAGCCATTTTAAGACCTCTGCTCATGAACAGTGTCACTGTGATTTTCTTAATGTGTCCCATACATTGATTTGGCACACCGACTGCGCCATTGTACGCTACATGGGCGGAAACACGTTTTGGGCAAGATGTGAAAAATGACAGCTGTACTGCTCATAAGGAGGTGTGGTAAAATGGCAATGTTGAAAATCTGGAGGAAAATATTGAAAATCCAATGTAATTTACGAAGGCATGTGAGGGAACTGTGCAACGACGCTTGTAAAAACGCAATTTGCAGGAATTTTTCACCAAATTTTCAACATAGCCACTTTAAGACATCTGCTCATGAACAGTGTCACTGTGATTTTCATAATGTGTCCTATACATTGATTTTGCACACTGACTGCACCATTGTGCGCTACATGGGCGGAAACACATTTTGGGTGAGATATGAAAAATGACAGCTGTACTGCTCAAAAGGAGGTGTGGTAAAATGGTAATGTTGAAAATCTGGAGTGAAAATATTGAAAATTCGTGAACTTACGAGCTTGCATAGGAACTGCGCAACGCACACTCGTAAAACAGTCATTTTTAGGAATTTTTTCAACAAATTTTCAACATAGACATTTTGAGACCTCTGCTCATGAACAGTGTCACTGTGATTTTCTTAATGTGTCCCATACATTGATTTCACACACCGACTGCACCATTATGTGCTACATGGACGGAAACACATTTTGGGCGAGATGAAAATGACTGCTGCGCTGCTCATAAGGAGGTGTGGTAAAATGGCAATGTTGAAAATCTGGAGTGAAAATATTGAAAATTCGTGATTTCACGAGTGCGACGGAACTGAGCAACGACGTAGAAATAAAGTCATTTTAGGATTAGCCACCAAATTTTCAACATAGACTTTTGATAGCCCACTCCATGAACACTGGCAGTGTTGTTTCGTTAATCAGTCCCGAAAGGTGATTTCACATGAGCACCATGAAATCACCCTGCGGGCCGAAAACACCATGACAGTGCAAGAATTCATGAGGAGGGGGTCCCAAAAACCCCATGTTGAAAATTTGTGCCCAAAATTCCCAAAAATGCCTGAGATATGCAACAAAGTTGAAAAAACCCTATCTATCCCATTATACAGCTTACTGGCATTTCCTCAGTTCGCAGTCGGCTTTGAAGAGTGCAGACGTGTTCCCAGTACACCGAAGATCATCGCGCCAAGCTCTGGAGGTAAGTATGGGGTGAGGGGTGTGGGGAGGCAGGGTGCACAGTGGCTGGGTGTGGATTGTGGGAGGGGGCAGGAGAAGTGCTGAGGACAGTTTGTATTTACAGGTTTTTGTTTTTAATAAGACTACGAAGGACGCAAGATGACGGGATGTTTGCCACGCTAGTGGGCTCCAGCATGGCAGCTGGAAGGGCTGGAGCCAACGGGGATTGGGCATCCCCATCGACCATAACATCAATTTGCCACACTGGGGTGGGCTCCCAGCGTGGCACCTGGATGCTTTGGGCGTGCAGCCGACAGGGATGGGCACCCGTCGGCCATAAAACATTTTGCCATGCTGGGTGGGCTCCCAGCGTGGCACCTGGATGCTTTGGGGGAGGGGTGTGGAGCTGATGGGGATTGGGTACCCCATCAGCCATACAGTGGTGGGGGAGGGGCGCAGAGCACGCGAGTGTGCGTGTGTGTGTGTGGAGGGGGGAGCTCTGCTCACTCGAGCAGAGCTCTCCCTTTCAATTGTATGCCACTGCATTTTCAGCTGCTGTCATAGACAGCTGCAGCAGTGATTGTGGAACTGGGGCCATGCCTGCAAACACACGGACTGCATTGGAAGATGGGTGCCACACCTCCAAAAACTCAGATGATGGCACTATGTTTCTTGCACATGCGTGCAAGCAACATAAAAATAGCAGGACAAGAGGACATAGCATGAGATTAGAGGGAGGCTGATTAAGGGGTAATGTGAGGAAGTTCTTTTTCACAGAAAGGGTGGTGGGTGCATGGAACGGCTTACCTCAGGAAGTGGTGGATATGAATACAGTGCAGGGCTTCAAACAGGCATGGGATAGGCATAAGGAAGCAATACGGATGAGTATGAATAGATAGGCCATTGACAGAGTAAAGGCCTATGGCACATTCAAAAGGTAGAAAAAAATGGGAAGACCGGATGGGCCTTATAGTCATCTGCAGTCATCTTCTAAGTTTCTATTTTACTTCTCCTTCTGAGCATGACAGGCGTCATTTATAAAATAACGGCTGAAATGTCATTTTGCACCACAAGGGTTAAAACACATTTTAGGTAGAATTTGAAAAATGTCAGCTGTCACATTCATGAGGTGGTGTCAAAAAATGGCTATGCTGAAAACTTGAGGTCAAAATATTGAAAATTACCACAGTTTCGAGTGTGCATTGAAATATTGCAACGTAGCCTCATAACTTTGTTGTTTTCTCATATTTTACCCCAAATTTTCAACGTAGTCATCTTATGACCCCACATAGCTCTGTTATAGTTCTAGTCTAGTTCTGTTACTGGCACTTATGTCATCATGTATTGCCCTCGATGTGTACCCATGATATGCATACCCTGCACTTGATGATCATGTTCTGTACTGTTCTCCTTATGTAACAAGTTCAAATGTAATCCCACCCAACTATGTACATTATTTGTATTGCTCTACTGCTAAATTCAACTACTGTATGTATACCTGTCTCCTCTGTAACCCCTCCCCCCAGGTCGCACCATGAGACGAGCATCTTTTTGCTCAGTGTGCCTTTCCTGGTGAAACATTTTCAGTAAATAAATAAATAAAATAGCCTTCTTATGAGCCCACCTCATGAACAAGGGCAGAGAACATTTTCACATCCTGCCCAAAAGGTGATTTTGCACCACATGTGCAAAATCACATTTTGAACATGATTTGAAAAATGACAGCTGTCACATTCTTGAGGTGCTATGAAAAAATAGCTATGCTGAACATTTGGGGTGAAAATATTGAAAATTACCAAAGTTACAACCCTGCGTTTGTAAATGTCAACATAGGCTCATAACTTTGTTGTTTTTTTCTTTATTTTTGCCCCAACTTTTCAACATAGCCTTCTTGTGACCCCACCTCATGAACAAGTACAGAGAACATTTTCATCTCCTGCCCAAAAAGTGATTTCATGCAGAGACTGTGAAATAACCTTTTGGGATGCAAAAACACATTTTGGTCAGGGTTTGAAAAATGGCAGCTGTCACATTCATGAGGTACTGTGATGAAATGGTTATGTTGAAAATTTGATGTCAAAATATTGAAAAGTACCAAAGTTACAAGCCTGTGTTTGCAAATTTCAACATAGGCTCATAACTTTATGTTTTAAAATTGTATGCCAAATTTTCAACATAGCCTTCTTATGACCCCACTTCATGAACAACTCAGAGCAAATTTTCAACTCCTGCCTGAAAGATGATTTCGCACAGTGACAACGAAATAACCTTTCGGGACAGATTTGTCTAATTTATCTGCCATTTTTCATGAGGTGGGGTCCCAAAAAAAGGCATTTTGAAAATATGGGGTACAAAATATTAAAAAATTGCCAAGTTATGCCACTAAGTTCAAACCATTTGAAAATCATTTGAGCCACATACCAGATTTCCTCAGTTCGAGGTCTGGTGTTGAAGAGTGAAGATGTGTCTGTGATCCACAAAGGAATTATGGCACTGGGCCCCCAATGGGTAAGTAAGGGCTTGGGTGGGATGGGGTCATGGGTGCTGAGTGGGAAGGATGGGTAGGGGGACTAATGGCACAATCGACATCAATGGACAGCTTTTTTTTTGACAGGGTTTAAAAAAGCTGAGGATCTTCTTTATTTTAGGTGGTGACAGAGACACTGGGGTTGGGCACCCCAGTGTCAGTGTTAAGTATGGGGGTGTGGGTGGTGGGTACTGAGAGTGAGGGTTGGTGGGGGGACAGTTACATGGGTACCAGCAACAGACATCAATGGATGGCTTAAATTTTTACTGGCTATATATATAAACATGCATATTTAAAGAAAAACTATGAGGTGGCAGCACTGGGGGATTGGGCACCCCAGTGTCAGTGTTCTGTTTATGAAGGGGGGGTGGTGGGTGCTGAGAGGGAGGATTTGGTTGGGGGGACAGTTACAGGGGCACCAGCAACATACATTGATGGATGGTTTTCTTGGTTCATGCTATATACAGTATATATAAAACACATAAAGAAAATAGGAGGTGGTGACACTCGGGGATTGGGCACTCCCAGTATCAGTGTTATGTTTATGAAGGGGAGTGGTGGGTGCTGAGAGGGAGGATTTGGTTGGGGGGACAGTTACAGGGGTACCAGCAACATACATTGATGGATTTTCAGTGTTCCACATTGCGTGAAAATATAGAGCGGTGGTAAGGGGAGGAGCCACGGGGCCGGGTCACCAGGGGCGGAGCTACCAGTGGGCAGAGTCAGTCGGGATGCAATAAATGCATAAGAAACAAGAAATAAGAGTAATATGATGATCTAGAGGCCTCTGTAGTATGCAGTAGCAAAAGAAAAGTGTGATAAAACATACTGGAGAACCTCTGCATTCTAGTTGCAGGCCAGGCAACAGTTTGTGAGAGTCTTAACATTTTGGTGAGGCCATGCTACAACTCTTTACTAGTGCCTGCAAGGCCAAGATCTAATCTTCGGTTTCGCAGTCCTGCCCAATGAGCTGCAGCTTCCAAATAAGGGAAACTGTCAACATCAGGGCCCTCAATTGAGATAAGCATAAATGCATTTAGCACACTGGCACTTAATCTATTTCGTTTCTGCGTTTTTATTCGATTCAGTGAAGAAACCCCCCTCTCACAATCTGCAGTTGACATGGGTATTAGCATTGCCAGCTCTGCCAAAGTAGATATGTTTGGATACAGGTCTACATACTTAGTAGTTAGAGCATGCAGCACATCAGAAATAGTCTTAAAGGCCATCTTTTCCGTGAACATGAGACTACGCAGAGAAGCCCATTCAAGTGCAGAAGCATCTACATCCACAACAGTAGCATACTGACCAAGAATAATCTCAAGGCTATCACTACCATACCCTTCAAACTCTTCAATATCAACTTCCTATATCATGCTGGGGTCGAAGATACTGAACGCTTCCAAAAGTTCTGTGCTTGGAAACCTTTGCTCAATTTGAGCAATTAGGGCCCTAATAAACTTGTCATGCACAGAGGTTGTGAAATGATTTAACTGTGGTTCGCTAAATGGCAAGTTCAGGCCATTATCATTCAGGAGTACTAGTTCAGGCGAAACAGAGGAGAAGTACTGATCAGGTACCAGTAGGCGTGCCCTAAGAATCTCTAAAGTGGAATGTAAATGTCTCTTTATATCAGTAAAATTCAGAGCTGATGTTTGAAAGCATTTAGATAAGATGCTAAGGTGTGGAAGTATGTCACACATCATGCATAAAATAGAGAAAAACTCCCAGTTTTCCACCATTTTTACTAGGCCCACAGCTTGGGAATCATGCCTTTCAGAGGCCTCTCTATGAAAGGACGTAACAACGGATGGGAAAATCTTCCTTAGTGTGTCACATGCTGCATCATGGGACAACCACCTAACTGCTTTTGACTGTTTAGGCTTTAAAACAGGGTTCTCCATTGCCTGCTGAATTTCTTTCAGGGCAGCCATGCGAACAGCAGAGTTTTCATAATATCTGTATAAGTGATCTAGTGTTTGATTAAACTTTTTAATGGATTCACTTCATTTGCTGCCTCTTTACAGTCAAGGCCTCCCGGTGAGCCATACAGTGATTTTCAACAAGAATTGGGCTGACTTCTTTCAGCTTTTTAGCCACCCCGTGTTGCCTGCCCAGCATAATGGCTGCTCCATCACTGCCTAACCCTGCACAGTGATCAACCGAGATTTGATTGTTATCAGAGAACTCCAGCATTTTTTTAACAATTGTGTCTGCCTTTCCATCAATTAGTTCCTCAAGTCCCAGGAAAGAAACTCTGGGTTTCCCTACTTTGCAGTACATACCATACAAAATGAGCTGCTTCATAACAGCAATATCAGTTGTTTCATCCACCAAATATGAAAAAAATTTGGCAGCCTTCAAATCTGTAAGAACTGATCTCCTGACCACCTCACCCCAACAGAGAACCATTTCTCTGACAGTTCAATCAGAACGATATTTAACAGCATCAGCAATATGTATATTGTCTAGGTATTTGCATCCCAATGATTTGGCGAGATCCAGCAGTGTTAGCCAGTACATGCAACGAAGGGATGCCTCAAAACCTTCTTGTTCCAGGGTCGGGGCCTGCTGCATTGCCTGCTCTATTCCACCTTTTGAAGCTGAAATTCTGCAGTTAGCTTCCAGTTCAGAAGCAACAATGTGAACTGAACTGTTCTGATGCCTTTTTATAGCATCTTCTCTGAATGTCTTACACCCACTGAGTACCCAAACTGTTCCTGATTTAAGCATCTGTTTATGTTTTATGCAAAATGCACAAAACATGCCATCATTTTCTTTGTACTGTAACCAGCAGTATTTGTTAAGCCAACCAGTATAAAAGCCTGTTGCTCTATGCTTAGAGGTGTTTTTTGTATTACAGGAGGAAGTGGGAGTCTTTTGACAATGGCGTCGATATCAACTGGTCCAACTGGCATTGTCCCAGTCATCGACTCACAATTGTCATCTTGATCAGGATGTTTCCGTTTTTGAGTTAATTTGAAACCAAAGTTAGTTAGTTTCTGCATTGTGTACAATAAAGCTTTTTTTCCTAAGTGTTGTCGTGTGTTTATTGTCAATACAGAATGAGAGTTTGGTAATGCTGGTTGAGCCCCGAATTTTTTTCCTCACACAAATATTTTTTTTCTTTACTACTGACTTAGAAACAAGTGACTGCTCACACTGACGAAGCAAGGAATGCACAAGACTGGTAGGACAGGGACTGGCAGACCCACTGGTGGCACCGTTTGTAGCCCTGATTTTTTTTCCTCGCACAAATATTTTTTTTTCTTTACTACTGACTGGTAGGACAGGGACAACTTTCTACTGTGCACCTTGTTTTTTTTTTTTCAGCAAGAACTTTTTTTCTTAATTCAGCAATTCAACAGAGAACAAAATCAGAGCTGCATGGTGGTCATTTGTTGAACACTATCTCTCCTTCCCCCTCACATACAGCACCCCTTCGTTATTGCAGCTGTTATAAACAGAAAAGTCTGGAGTGACTCAGTTAAAATAACTAAGTCTGATAAAGTTTAAAGCTGGCTGCTTGACACAGTTATTTAAAGAACTGCAAAGTCTCTAGTAAAATTATTTAAACGGAACAAACGCTCAATCCAAGTTACACTTGTAAGGTCCAGGACACAAATGCACTAACACTCTTCTGAAGTGGCAGCAGACTACCGAAATGGGACTTACCCCAGTGGTGTAGCTGCTTCACTGATAGGACATCTGGGACATCGCTCCTGGATCAGATTCCTCATTGGATCCTTCATTTGGCGCTCTTCCTCCATTCTTCCGAGGGTTATCTGACCCACCAGAACGATCCCCATGTGATCTGAGCGCCCCGACCACCTCCTACCTTACACAGCTCGCACCAGACTCCGTTTATTCTCCTCGTTCCACGTTCTTGCGCATGCACGACTTGTTCAATGCGCAAGCACGCTGCTTCATTGTGCGAACTGGATTTAAAGAGATAGATCACACACTTGAGAGGTGGCCATTTAAAATAGCGTGGCGGCCCGCCTCTCACTTTTAATGAATGGGGAACACTGATTTTTGTTTTGTTACAGGCTGTATACAGTATATATAAAACATATAAAGACAATAGGACATGGTGACACTCGGGGATTGGGCACCCCCAGTTTCAGTGTTATGTTTGTGGGGTGGGGGTAGGGGTGTGGGTGCTGAGAGGGAGGGCTGGGTGGGGAGCAGTTACACAGGCACCAGCAACAGACATCAATGGATGGTTTTGTTTGTTACAGGGTGAAATTCCTTAGCTGTGCTTGCTGGGCAGTGTAGAGCAAGGGAAATAGCTGACCTAAGACTGGGTGAGCTCACTCCTTTGAAATACAGAAAGTTTCCACCCACTAAGCCAGAACAGTGTCATAATCAGCCTGGTTGATGATTGATGTGACACTGATGAGCCCCTTGCAGACCACTCTGCATTGAACTGACAGTGTCACACCCCTCAAAAGGCAATCTCATAGCAAGATGTTCGTTGCGCATGCGCACACAGTGAACATAACAAGGGCAACAGAAACATAGAAACTGAATTTGACAGCAGAATCAAGACTGTCCATACCATGCTATACTATACTATGCTATGCTATGCTATGCTATGCTATACTATACTATACTATACTATACTATACTGTACTATACTATACTGTACTATACTATGCAACACTATATTATACTACTTCTTCCTACTGACCTACTGTACTGGTGGGTTGTCTCACTTTTCCATTACTGTTTCACCCCTCGGTGCTGTGTTGCCTCCTGGGGATTAAGAGTCTCCTTGCCCTGTCCAGCCATGTTTAAACCCATCTGGGGTAGCTGCCCCACCACTTCCACCAGCAGTCTTTTCTACCATTCCTCCATCATTTCCATGAAATAAAACTTCCTCACATCTTTCTCGAACTTCCCCAAACCAACCTCCAGTCATGCCCCTGCTGACCGCTTCCTTATTCCTTACAAACAGGTTCTTGCTATTCACCTTGTTTATACCCAACAAAAAACTGATATGTTTCTATCAAGCCCACCCTCACACCTGGCCTCCAGCAATTACATATTTAGGGCCATCAGCCATTCCTCATATGATCTGCCTTGCTGGTCCTGGGTCATCCTGGTGGTCACATTCTGCACCAACTCTAGACTTTCTGTTTCCTTCCTTGGGTGCAAACTCCAGCACTGGGCACAGTACTCCAGATGAGGCTTATCCAGAGATCTGTACTGGGGCAGTATCACATTGCTTCTCCTACTATCAGAACCCCTGCTTGTGCACCCCAACATACTTGATACCTTGCCATGTGCTTTGTTACAGTGACTCGTTTGCCTTAAGAATCATAGGTTATGACTTCCAGATCCCAGTCCTCTGTTGAAGGGCCAACCTAATCCTTCCCATCCAGTATTCCATGCATCGGTTCCATCTACCTAAGTGCATTACCTTGCATTTCTTGGTACTGAATCCCAACTGTCAGATTTGCGACCATCTCTACAGATTTTCTAGGTCCATCTGGAGCTGCTGCACATCAGCAAAGAAACACAACCTGCCCCAGATGTCTTCTCTTATGTCACTAATAAGCATATAAACTTGTAGTTCCTGAACAATCACCTGAAAATACAATTTTTTTTCAGTTAATACGTTTTATTGATTTTTCAGCATATATACATAACATGTTGTAGAGTCTTATTGTGTATAGCAATGCAAATACAGTAAACAATACAATTTCAGGATCAGAGACACAAAAAACATATCTGTGTGTTCAGCATCTGGTTTAAGAAAATAGCATAGCAAACATATTGTAGAAGGAGCACCTGCCAGGGAAGGGCGATGACGATACCAAGTAAAGGATAGCATAGTATCAGCCATGTAACCATACCCATAAGACCTGGGATGACTTCTCTGCCCTGAAAACAGAAAAAAACATAACCACAGAGAGCAGGCAATGGCACTAAAATGATAGGAGGCACTTAACATATACAGAGTCATATAACACAACTAGAGTACAGCAAGACTATCAGGTAGCTGCCAGGAAGTTAAACAAAGTAATGACAAAAATGCCTAAGTACAGTTATCACCCAACGACAGTTCTGGGTTTTAGATATGCAAGGAAAGGATCCCAGCAAGCAAAGTACAGTATTTAGCTAATCTAGTAGCCACAACATGCATCATATGATCTAGTGATGCCAGCTGAGTAAATGAATGAAAAAGCTCTGATATAGAAGGAACTTCAGTAGTTCTCCAATGGCAGAAAATAAAGTGTTTAGCCTGAATGCTGAGGAAGGCCAACCAATGTTGTTCATGAACAACAAAGGTGAACGGGCGGGGGGCAAATATCAAAGCATGGGATCCAGCTTTATTGTGGAGCCTAAATTTCAGTGGCCAGCCAACATACGGCAGTCCAAAAGGGAACTAACATTGGACAGAGCCAGAGGATGTGGTATAAATCCCCCACCTGTGTCTGGCACCTTCAACAGAGACTATTATCCATAAGTTTGAACTTGTACAGCATGACTGGCATTCTGTACCAGTAATGTAGAGTTTTATTCTGTGTAAGTTTGCTCCGCATGTCTGGATATCTCACGCGTGCCAGCTTCCAGCACAAGTTCCACTGGGTATCCTCCATGGTGGTGTTCAGAGTTTTTCCCCATTTAATTTTAGACTCCCTAGACTGAGAAGGGATACTTTCTCTTATGGTGACATAAACCTTACTGGCCTTACCTTTAGGGAGAGAAAGCCACCCTACTAGTTTCTGAGACCCAGTGGTACTTGGTGGGTGGAGCTTTAGACAGTCAGTGAAAGAGCTGCAGAGCTGCAAATATCTCCAAAAGTCTGGTTTCCACAACCTTTCACAGTGCATATTTCTTGAAATGATTGTATTCCCTGACCTGCCTTGTCCAGGACATCTGATAACATGGTGATGCTTTTTTGCTCCCAGTGATGCCATATAAAGGGTTTATTGTCTACCTGAATGAGCCTATTGGTAAATATTGGGGTATGTAAGAGAGGCCTAGGGTTCACTTTAATCCTAGCATGAACATGGTTCCAGAGTTTGACAATGGGAGCAATGGTGGGATGTGTAGTCAGGGTTTTCGGCAGAGGGTTATAAATCAAAAGATGGAGACTATGTACCTGGGCCGTTGATTTTTCTATATGCAGCCACTGCAGCAAGTCGGGGGTCACACTGGCAAACCATTTTAATGTTTGGGTGATTGAATATGCCCACTTATAACCTTCTAACCAAGGAAGACCCCAGCCTCCAGCCTTCCAGTGGGACTGTAGCTTGTTCCCGCTGTAGCAGGGTTTTTTCTGCTCCCATAGGAAGTTACCAGTGGCCGTATCTATGGTCTGAAGCCACTTGATAGGTAGCTCCAGGGGTATGTGTGCAAGGGGATATAGGATCCTGGGGGCTGAGATCATTTTTAGAGCCAACATTTTTCCCACAAAGGTAAGATTTAAAGCCCTCCATCTGTCCAGCTCGGTTTTAAGCTCTGCAACCAATGGTTTCAAATTAAGAGCCCACATTCTGGGTATGTCAGGGGAAATATTTACTCCATGGTAGACCAGAGAATCTGGTGTCCATTTCAGCCCAAAAGGAGCCAACAAATCTTGAGTACATCTAGAATTTAGGGGGACCACATCTGTCTTGGTTTTGTTCATCCTGAGGCCAGAGAATCCATCAAAATCAGAAAGTAGGGTAAGGAGGGCTGGGAGCGAGGTACGTATATCATCCATTGGAACCAGCAGACTGTCTGCATACATGAGAATGGGATATGAAAGGTTCCCAACTGGGATTCCTCGTATGGTGGGGGTGTCACCTTATGGCAGCCACCAGAGGTTCTACAGCCATTACAAAAAGTAAGGGAGCTGGGGCTGCCCTGTCTTGTGCCCTTTCCCAGCTGAAAGGGCCTAGACAGGACAGCATTGGTCAGAAATCTGGCCAAGGGCTGATGGCAGAGTGCCATGACTCAGTGCCTAAAATGATCTCCAAGTCTCAGGTGCTGTAGGCCCAGCATTAGATAATCCCACTCCAGGGAATCAAAGGCTTTTTCAAAGTCTATGGCCACAGTTGCTGCTGGAGTGGGAAGTGCCCAGGCTTAGTGCATGAGGACCAAATTTGGTACCTGCTGAGTCGGCCAGGAACGAAGCCCACTTGTGAGGGATGGATGAGGGATGGGAGTCTTGTTTAGCCTGGAGGCCAGTATTTTAACAAAGAGTTAACTATCAGTTTTAATAAGGGAAATTGGTCGATAGCTTGAAGGCAGTGTAGGTCCTTCCCTTTCCTAGGAAACACAGTGATAAGCACTTCACAGAGAGTGGGAGGGAAGATACCTTCATCAAGTGCCTCATTATACATCAAGCTAAGAAAAAGGGAGATTTGAGAGGAAAGGATTTGCCAGAGTTCAATGTGAAGCCGTCTCCCCCTGTGACTTTTCCAGAGTTCATAGTTCTTAATGCCTCTACCACGTCCGCTGGTGAAATGGGCAGATCCAGTTCAGCTGCCTGAGAGGGGGAAAGCTTAACGAGCTTAAGGGAGGAGAGGAATACATTAACTTTATCTACCTCCATATTTGTAGTAGAGGTATAAAGATCAGTATAGAACCACTCCATAATGGAGTTAATTTGCATTGAATCTGTGTGAGTTTTCCCAGTCTGTTCCCTTAAGCCAGAAATGTGCCGTTCAGACTGCTGCTTCCGCAACCTGTATGCTAACACCTTTTCCCCTCCCTACCAGTATTTGTGTCACAGTCATAAAATGGCCACCTCTGCCTTGCGGGCCAGCAAATCATTTATCTCCATTCTAATTTGAGCATTTCTTTGCCCATTATGGAGTCGGCTCAGAAACTCTGTATTTACTTGGCTTGGAAGTCTAGTGTTTTCAATTTAGCCTTTAAGGAGTTCAGGAGGTGTTCCCTACGCTTCCGTCTTTTGACTGCATAACTAATTATTGATCCCTGAAGGGTGGCTTTACAAGCCTCCCAGGTAGTCCCCGAGGAGGTATCCAGGGGTGGGTTCTCTGCCAGAAAGTGGGCAGTCTTTTTAGCTACCCGTTCCACAAACTCGGTTCTCTCAAAAGAATAGGGTCTAGCTTCCAGGTGGAGGATTTAGGAGGGCTGGAATCCCATAGAATATGCAGGTGGACTGGAGAGTGATCAAATATAACCATAGGCATGATTTTTGTCTCAACTGCACACTAACTAATCTCAGTAGAGATCAGCCAGTAGTCGATTCAACTATGAGAGCCGTGTACCAGGGAGAAGAAAGAGTAGTCCCTCTCCCTGGGATGAAATATTCTCCAGATGTTTGTCAGACCCATATCCGAAATCATCTGTTGCAAGACCAAGTGGACTTTAGGGTGTTGTGCAGAGGTCGAGGAGCTGCGGTCCATCTGCGGTACCAGTGAGAGGTTAAAGTCTCCCCCTAGAATCACTGGGGTTGGAGCCAGGGCACTCATTGCATGTGCAACATCATGAAAAAAAGTGGGGGCATCTTCATTTGGGCCATTCACATTACCCAATAGAAGGGTGCCTTCTGGTGTGTTCATTAGTGCCAGAACCCATCTACCTTGCATTTCTGATTTTAATTAAGCAAGAGACCATTTAAGAGTTTTATGAAGAAGTATGGCCAAGCCTTTTTTTTTTGAGGGGGCTGAGGAGGAAAACACTTGTCCTACCCAGTCCTAGCCAGCTTGTCCATGGTCCTGCTTCATAAATTTTGGTTCCTGCAGGAAAGTCAGCATAGTTCTTGGTCTTTTAAGATGTGTTAATACCTGTTTTACCAGGGTATTTAGTCCCTGCACGTTTCAGGTGTATCCGTGAAGGTCACCCATGATCTAGAAAAAGAAAAGTCATGTTAATTGGGGACAAGTAAAAGAGAATGACTGAGGCTGTCAGGCCAGCTGGCTTCCCTCGCAGGACATAAACAATAATCATTTGCAACACTTAGCAGTTATACCATATATATATCTGCCAAAGCGAAGTCTAGCACATTGCCTGGTCAGCAAACCTTGTAACTATATAATAAGGGTAAACAGCCCATACAAAACTAAAACTATTTACATCATCTGAAGCTGAAACAGATGTCAGTCCACTAACTGGAAGGATATAGTAATGCCAGCAAGGTTGTTGTCAAGGCCACCTATGTCCTTCTTGTGGGGGGGGGACTAAAACTTTATCAGCTGTATCAGCTGTACACTGATGCAAAGGCAGCCACCAAGCTGGCATCTGCCTGTGGGAAGATGAAATTTGGGGGGGGGAGATGAACCTGAATCTAGGGCTTCTGAGTTACAGGGATCTTATCAGAGTGCATGTGCCACATGAATAGCCCGGAAGTAGCATGCTGTCAGTTATGCCTAGGAGGATCATACAGTAGGGCAGGTAGGGAAGGCATAACATTGCAGAGGGGGGTTAATATCCTGAAAGGTCACCCAGTTGAAATCTGGCCCTCTCCCTAAAATCTGCATGGAAATTAGAGGCTAGAAGGTAAGGGAGGGCATAGGATTCTTACTGGCATGAGGAGGGCACTGCCCCCTGATGGGATAGGGCCATGCAATAAATACTTTTTCATATGGGAGAAAAGGGATGGAGCCTAAACCTTTTTTCTGCCGATCACATAATGTGTTAATCCATTAATATCTTGGCTAATCCTAATAAGCTAGCAGATTGGCTCCCATTAAATTGGTAAGTTCTCATAAGGCATCTATCTATATCTAAGTAAAAGAAATCATTATACATAAACACAGCACTATAGTCCAGTTTCCCCATGTATTGCACAGAAAAGTTCAGTTCTTTAGCCCACGTAGCAAAGACATGGAAGCATTCTGCCAGTGTCCACCATCCTGGCATAGAAGGACATGGCAGTTCTTCACCCAATTGCCCCAAGATATAAGAAAATCAGGGGTGGGTGTCGCCAGGCATGCAGCCGTGAATCCGGTCCAAAGGTGGTAAAGGGGACAGGGGTTGACTAGAGAGAAAGCTGAAGGACTCCAAAAGGGCTCTTATATCTAAAAAAACTCTCCACCCCATTTCCCCAATAGTAAAGGCAAGCACTTATCTGGAGGGTTCAGGTTGGCGTAGTCATCTCTGCCGGAGCTGCCAGAACTTGCTTGGTTAGGTTTCTGTCCTTCTCCTGCTGCTGCGGAGCACGTGACAGAAAGGCTGGCTCTTTCCTGCTTGGCAACTCATGCAAAGGCTCTGCTGCCACCACTGAGGCCCACAACTTCTGTCCAGGTGAGCTCGATCAATCTGGCTTGTGTTGCAAGGCATTCGGCCCTCCTAGTTGTGATGAATTATCAGTCGGGTCCAGTAATGCTGCAAAGTGGGTAGGAGAATGAAACCTCTGAAGGTCTGTGGAGTCTTGTTCCATTAGATCTTCTCCTTTCTGCCTGTCCATCGGGTGCTGGTGCCACTCATGTGGTGAGGACTATGGCATTTTTTATTTCTGGGAGGGAGGCCTCAAGCACATGGACCTCAGGGCTGGCTAAGTGCTGGTGTGAAAAGGAGAAGCCCTCTGTGTTGTGTGGGCAAGCTGGGATATAGCAGTCTGTGGCAGAAGGGCTCCCCAGGCAACAAAAGTTCTCTGGGTAGGTTTTACATAGGAAGTCCATTAGGCTGTCCAGACTAGAGAACAGGAGGGGGTTGCCATTATAGATCACTTGCATGGTAGAGGGATACCACAAAGAGAAGGAGAGGTTGTGATTGTGGAGTATCTTGTGGCAATCAGTGAAGGCCTTGTGTCACGTCAAGAGCTCCCATGAGTAGTCTTGGCATATTTATGTTTTCTTACCATGCCAAGTAAGGAGCCCATTGTCTCTGGCTGCTGCAGTGATGAGTTCTTTCTGTAGGAAGTTGAGGAAGTGAACCAGGACAGAGCGCAGGCGATTGCCAGGCTTTGGAGGGGAAACAAGGGAGCGGTGGGCCCACTCAATGTGCAGAGCAGTGTCAGGCAGGAAATCAAGGAGCTTAGCAAGGGTTTTTTGTAGAAAACCTGCAGTGTCCCATTGCTCGACACTTTCAGGGAAGCCCGTGAACAGCAAATTATTACGGCAGCTGCAATTTTCATAATAGTCCACTTTTTCCTGAAGCAGGTGGATCATGCAGGCTTGCTCTCTAGGTACAGCTGAAAGGTCTTGTATAACTGTGTCATGGGCCTTGAGATGCCATTCTGTTTGAAAAAAGTGTATTTCGATTGCTTGTAGAATTTGAGTGTTGTTATTCACAACAAGAGTCATTTGTGCCAGGAGTCAATTAAAAATAAGCTTCATTTTGCAGAGTCGGTGGTGGCTGGAGCAGGTGATGCTATCTTGCAGGCTTTAGAGTTCACCAACAGTTTGAGTAAATCAGCCAATCTACCACTCAGTGAAGAAAATGAAGACACAGATCTAGTGCAGGTACATTCCTCTTCAGATATCTTTATAACTAGGCTGCTGAAATAATCCCCAAATGCCAGATGATTCAGGATTCAGTCCCACAGTGCAAGGAGCTAAGCTCTGAAGCAGCCATCCTGGTCCAAGGCTAAGCCATGCCCCCTGAAAATACACTTTCAAACAGCACAGAGACAAAACTTCTGTCAAATATGAGGAATGTAAACATGCTTTTCAATGACCTTCTGGTGGAGCTGCTTGAGAGTAAAGAGGTATCTTACTCCTTTACAGCTACATTAAGAAATGGCAATGTTAAATATAGTCTTCCATACCTAACACTACTTTGATCTGTCTTCCTGATGGAGTGAAAGAATACAATGAACTTGAGGCAACAAACAAAGAATTAAAACCATACATACCTTACCTGTTTTTGAGCTTTTCCTCATGACTACGGCATGATGGCAAACTATGCAAATAACATGTATTTCTGCCTCATCACATGGACTAATCAGATGGACAGATTTAGTTCCAGGAGTTTTGTCACTTTATTGGTCCAAGGGTTAAAGGGGGGAGTAACCTTTCCAGTTTTCATAGTACCGCCCCAGAGGGATATGAGAGAGTCTGCCCAACACATGATTCTCCTCAAAGGGCTAGGAAGACTTGTGCCCAAATACTAGTTAGTAGAAGTTACTAGAATTTTAGAGCAGATAAAGGCTGTGAGCTCATGTAAACTGCCCTCCCACTGTATCAGTGCTAATACTTGATATTTAGTTTTGAGGCCATAAATTCATCCAGTCTTTTTTTAAAGGTACTGTATCTTTGGTATTGCTTGTCACAACCTCAGTGAGAAGGCTGTTCCACACACCCATCACCCTCTGTGAGAAGTAAAACTCTCTCATTTTAAGTGAAGTGGATGGCCCCTGGTTTCCTCATGATTCAACTTAAAATCCATGCTAAGAGAGATCATCAATTTTGGGTCCTGTCATACATCATATAGAACCATTAAGTCCCCTCTTATCCATTTTGTTTGCAGGAATGATCATTTTAAATTATCAAGATAGTTTTTATAATCTAAATTCTTAATTCCCTTTATTACTTTTATTATACATCTCTGTACTCGTTTTATTCTCTTGATTTAGGTACTTCTATTGGGTCCAGAGTTGTGAACCATAATCAATGATGGGGTGAATGTATCCTCTATAGAGCAGAACATTACTGTTCCTAGATGTGATGGATCTTCTAATGTTCCACCAACAGCAATTCCTTATTACCATAATGTTATTGCATTGTGATTCAAAATAATTTTGCCTGGTTAAATAAAGTTTGATTGATTGATTGAAAATTTAAACTGTGATCAATCAATATGCCAACATGAAGGGAGAGGGGGGACATGATAGAAACTTTTAAGTACCTCAGTGGAATCAACAAAGTCCAAGAGGGTAGCATCTTTCAGAAAAAGAGACGTGCAAGAACAAGGGGACACAATTTAAAGATAGAAGGAGGGTGGTTCAGGGGCAATGTGAGGAAGTATTATTTCACAGAGAGGGTAGTGGATGCATGGAACAGCCTTCCTGAGGAGGTTGTGGGGTCTAAAACTGTGGGAGAATTCAAGAATGCATGGGACAGACATAAGGCAATTCTTGTGGGGGGTAGGAAGAAATAGGCTGTTGGTTAACTAGGATCTGCGGCCTATCCTGTAGGTAGGAAAATGGGCAGACTAGATGGGCCAAGCGGTCCTTATCTGCCACCAAAGTCTATGTTTCTATGTTTGTATTGCCATTGCCTGGAGAGGTGTACCATTGAATGTGTTACAGGATCCAGGATTATTTTTACCAAAATGAACAACTACACACTTATCCATATTAAATGACATTCCTCAGGAAAACGCCCACCAACTTATTTTGTTAAGATCTTGTTGGATTGTTGCTATTTGTTTGTTGCTACTACAATCACCTCCCAGTTTGGTGTCACCTGTGTACTTTGATTACCAGTTGATAAGTTCAATATCCAAATCAGCAATAAAGATGTTAATCAGAATGGGGCCCAAGACAGACCCCTGTGGGACCCTACAAGTTACTCCACCACTAGAGGACAAGAAACCATTAACTAACACTCTATGGGATCTAGCATCCAACCAAGGCTCTATCCAGTTGATTTATTGACTATTGAGCCCTAAAATATTCAATTTTCCAATAATGGCACTGTGTGGAACTAAATTGAACGCCCTCCTGAAATTGAGATAGATCACAACAACTGGCTTAAGATCATCCAATTCTCTACTAACATTCTCATTAAAGGTTATTAGATTTGTGACACATTATTAGATTTTTTAAAACTATGTTGTTTTGGGTCAATATTAGGCAAATTGTTCAAAAATGTGAGACTTTCATCCTTAATTAAAAATTCCAATATTCTTCCTGGAATCGATGTGAGGCTTACAGATCTGTAATTGGTTACACATGTCTTGGGCCCCTTTTTGTGTACTGGGACAACATTCACCAGTCCTCAGGCACCATGCAGTCCTCCATAGATTTGAAAAATATTAATCTGAGTTTATCCAAGACATGTTCATGCATCAGCTTTAACATTTTAGTGGTTATTTTGTCTGGGCCAGGGGCACTACCTTCTTTGAGATTCCTAATTTTCTCCATAATTCTATTATTGGAGATCCACTCTTCATTTATCTTATGGCCATTACTTATTTGTACAGATTGTCTTTTGTTCTTTTTAGTAAAAACTAAGTTAAAATACTTACTGACTTCTGTGGCCATATCCTGGGATGATGTAATAATATTTTCTCCAATTTTTTAGGGACCTACAGATATTGAATCTTTTTTCATGGAATTGATATATTCATAAAATTGTTTACTGTTAGTTTTGTTTGCTGTTGATGCTAAACTTATCTCCATTTTCCTTTTCTTATTTTATAGTGTTTTTATATAATTTAGTTAATAATTTGTACTTTTGCTAAGCATTAGTGGCACCATTTGACTTGAAATCTTTAAATCTCTTTGACTCTTTTTTTATTAGTTTTTTAATGCTTTTTGTTCACCATTTAAGCTTAATTCCTTTGGAGTTGTATTTTTTAATAGTAGGAATGTGTCTGTGACATACTTCATGTATTGTTGATTTGAATTTTGACCAAACATCTTTCACTTTTAGGTGGCCCAGAAGTTGTTGCCAGTTGAGTAATGTAAGGTTGTTTTCAATATTGCATTTGTTCGACCTAGAATAAAGATAGATTTCTCTGCAGTCTTTTGATTTCTTAGTAGTCAGGAGAATCTTAAAGGTTACCATAGAGTGGTCACTGTTTCGGGGGGTTGGCACTATGTTCTCAGATACTAAAATAATATCTAGGATGTTATTACCTCAAGTTGAATGCTTGACTAGCTGTCTGAGAGAACATTGTTTTATAGTATCGACAAACTCTTTTGAAAATTGTTGTTTACCTTCAGTCCTATTCCAATCAATGTGAGGAAAATTAAAATTGCCTAGAAAAATAACCTATCTTAATTCACATAGGATCAGCACCACAGCAAGAATTTCAGAATTATCAATGTCACTAGAGTTTGGTGGTCTATAACAAGTCCCCATTGGTGATAGTTTTATTCTTTGAGTTTTTTTATTTGGATCCAGGTAGTCTCAGTTGCATATGGGACTAAAATGTCTAACTCTGGATGAGTTTGTTTAATACATCTGATGCACTGAAAATGATTCTAAATCCATATAATAAAAATATTTTAATGAGTCTGATGGGCCAAAATTTCTCTATGACTATGGTTTGAGGTGAGTTATCTATATATGTGCTGGATAGTGAACATTTGGAGAGGCAGTGGAAACAGTTGCTAAATACAAGAGACATTCAGAGATAAAACCTGTTGTAACATGACTAAGATGTGATTACTTCCTTCTCTCGTGGTTGCCAAAATGCATAGTACTAGATGTTGCATATTATTTGGAGACAACTACTGCGGCAGTGGAAAGTACTGGGTGAACATAAGGATTTGTTCTTGGGTTATTGGGAACAAAAAGTTAAAAATAGTAAACTTGATTGGGTATTGTATGGGTTTTTGGACACAGAAATATCAATTGTGGCCATTTGTAAAATCACAAGCTTAGTTTTATAAATTTAAAAATAACTCCATAACTCATAAGAAAGGAGTAAGATGATCATGAGCAAATGCATTTAGAAGTAATGTTGTTCTATGACCCGTATAAGTACTGACAAATGAGTCAGGATGGAGGAGAGTAAAGGCCATTTTGTGTGGATCCTCATGAAATTTAAATAGTTTATTGTACCTTCATTTTTTTATTGTATGTATGGCCATGTTATTGTCATTTGTTTATCACTAGACTATTAGAATGCATTGCCAATCAAAAAAAAAATAAGATTGATTTAGTTCACAATGGTTTAACTGTACAAACTGACATTATTCAACAATAGCATTATAGCACACAATCCATCCATCAACAGTAGCATTATAACACACAATTATAAAATGTGTTCTGGTAATACTAATGCAAAGGTTTGTGTGCAAAGGACCACTGAGGGTTGAACAGAGGGCTTAACAACTACCTGAGTATGTCAACAAGGAATAGACAGAAAGAGAGCATGTGTATAGGGGGAGGTTATGAGTACATTATTTTTTATAACATTTAGTGCAGTAATTTCTTAATATCTGAAGCTTCTCTACAACATTTTCATTTTTCTTTCTATATTGAACACACACTGGCAATTTATGGTTATTTCAAAGGGTATCATGTAATATGAGCGAGTATTATTGAGCGGCTCAATATGAGCGACTCAATGATACCGCTCACCTTTAGAGCAGGTGGAGAAAAAGAGCACCGAATGATTATAGCGAGTGTAGCACTGATGGACATGTGCTACACTTGCAAGACAGGAGATAAGTAGATCAATTTTGCCAAGTCCTGCCGAGCTCGCCATGTGGTGTAATGTCTTGAACCACTGCCCCTGGAGCCTGTGGTGCCTAGTTCAGATCCCAGTGCAGGAAGTTATTTTGCTTCCTGGGGGAGTTTCTATTTTCTTCTATGTCCACTCCTCCTGCAGTTTACAATCCATATTTTGGGGTGTGTGGGAGGCTTGTCACCTGCAATTAAGTAAGTGACCATTGCTATTTGTGACGGTCAGTGCTGTGAAGTTCGGCCTTTTGATGTTGGGTGGTTGTTGAGTCATGTTATGTGATCATCAGTCTGATAGACTCACCCATAGTACATAAACCATTTCAAAGTTTTATAAGAATATTGACATATGTTAGTACCTTGTCATGTTTTTCAACTTGAGGGTATGTTATTGCAAAGTTTGATGTAAGTAATGTATATCACTACATTTTAAGCTAGATGGGCTCCATGGTTAAATAATATTGTACAACCATGTTACAAACTTGGAACCACTAAATACAAAAACAGTTCAAAATCTTGTGTCCTTAGTTCATGATATGAAAGCCTTTCTCCTTTTTTCTAATTTAGTATACATTATTTCTTTTTCAATTCAAATAATAAAACCATAAACAGCAACTAGCAAACATACAAACTGTAGAACAGCACACACATTCAGAACAATCAACAAATACCCACCCATTCCAACCCCCCCTCCCATAAGTTCAACGACCCTCTCTGTGGAGACAGGAGAAACTGCAAAAGAATGGGGTGGCATGCAGCATAGGTTAGAGGCTTAGTTTGGCATAGAGAAGCTCAGGATCATGACCTCATTGTGGAAAGGGACAGTAAAGCATAAAGGGGTTCCCATCTATCTTGAAATTCATGTGGGCATCTGCTCAATGATGCAGTCTGTTTCTCAACTAACAGAGCATTTAATATCTCCTGATGCCATTCTCTGTAAGATGAGATTGTATCATCTGTTCAATGACACAAAACAATTAATTTTGTGGTGATTGCAATTAAGGCCATATGGGATTTGTTGGTACCTATAAGGTCCTTGGGATACAAGCCCATAAGACAAATGTCAGGTGCAAAGAGATCCTCCAAGCCCAAAAAGGAGTCTAGAGATGCCCAAATAGCTGCTCAAAAGGGTACCACCTTAGCACACTCCCAGAGAATATGCATGAGGTGTCCCTCAACTAAACAACAACAAGAACAAAAAGGTGAGGGGAATCTGCCAATTTTATTAAGTTTATAAGGAGTATAATAAAAGTTGTGGAGAACTTGAAATTATGTTAGACACAGCCTGTCTTGCTTAATGTATTTGTATAAGTCCCTCCAGATGGAGCACCATACAGTGGGATCCTCTTGAAGATTGAGGGCCTGTGTCCAACAGTAATAATTGGGGTACTAGCATCAAGGAGATGAAATAGGCAGTATAGTCCCTACACAGGGTGAGGCTGAGAAACCCCTGAAAAAAATGCTGCAAAATACAGGGGTCCAGCAATTACCCGGGTTTGGGTCCCAAATATGAGAAGACTGCATGGGTCAATTGAAAGTATTTAAAACTAAACAAGTTAGGGAGATGGAATCATTCCCACATGGTGAGGAAGGGCACAAATCTATCTCCTTCTAACAGGGATGTAAGTGGTACATCCCAGAGTTGGGGACAAAAAGAGAGTATAACTGGCTATCCAGCAAATGCTAATGTTGGGGTTTCCAAGGATAGGCTGGGCCAAGCTCTTGGTCCACACCATACCTAAGTAGAAATCAAGCTGTCGATGCACCTTTATAGACCAACCAATAGGTGTGGTTCAGAGACAGGGGCGTATTAGGGACAGTTTAGTATATAGGAGACTGGTAAGTTGAATTACAGCATGCTAACAAAGGAAGTACTCGATTTCTAGCCATGAAGGAACATAGGTAGAGTCAGGGTGGTCACTACTAGGGCAACCCAATTGGTAAAATTTACTGCCATGAAGGGCACAGTAATATAAAAATATATTTGGAAGATGTAGCCCACCTCCTAATTTTGGCACAGTGAGTTTGTAATATGAGCGTGGGTGGCATGGCCTTTCCACAGGAAATAGTTGAGAGTAGTTTGTGTGTGATGAAAATATAATTTGGGCAAGAACATACAAAGCGTACCTCAGTGGTTCAACAGTCATGGCAAGATATTCATTTTAATTACACTAACTGATCCCCATAAGGACAGAGGCAGAGCTGACCATCTTTGCAAATCCATTTTAATGGTATAGAGGAGTGAGGAGAGGTTGTTTTTAATCAAAGTTGTAGAGGACTGGGTAATATTAATTCCAAAATTAGTTAACGACTTAGACTCCCATGACAACCCCATACCAATGAGCTCCTGCTTTCTAAATTATTCTATTAAAGGATTTTAGTTTTATCCAAATTCAGTTTATAGGTGGATATTAGTGAAAAGTGGGAAATCTCTTCCAAGGCTGCTGGGATGGAAGTGGAGGGGTCAAAGACATGCAACAGAAGGTCATCAGCATAAGCTGATAACTTGTAGGATTTCCCTCCCACATAAATACCCATAATCTCAGGGTTATTCTGAAGATTGTAGATCAAAGGCTCTAAATACAGGTTGAAAAGCAGAAGGGAGAGGGGGAAGCCCTGCCTGGTCCCACAGCAAAAGGAAAGGTGTCCGACAGGACACAATTACACCAAATGTGGGTAATTGGATTACTATATAACAGATGGATCCAAGTTATAAATTCACATGGGAAGTCACATTTTTTCCAAACCGAAAAGAGATATTGCCAGGAGACACAGTTAAATGCTTTTTCCACATTGAGGGAGACCAGAGCAGCAGACCTTTTGCTCTCCCTCGCTGTATAAATGAGATCATGTAATTTCCTCAGGTGATAGCTGGAGAGACACTCCTTCATGAATCCCACCTGAGCTGGCCCAATGGAGGTATCCCAGACTGCAGTTAACCTGTTGGCCAGAATTTTGGACAAACTTTTTAGATCTGAATTTAGTAAGGAGATTGGCCTGTAATTAATAGGGTGCTAGTCATCTTTCCCAGGTTTTTTTAATTAGCATTATCCATGCCTCTGAGAAGGAGGGATTGGAAAAAACATCTGTATATGAATGGGGCCAACTCCGATGAGCAGGCCACGCGAAAAAATTGTTGAGAAAACCATCCAGCCCCAGTGCCCTGCCAGGTGGTAATTGCTTAATGGCCTCCAGAACCTCAGAGAGGGAAATGGGGTGTCCCAGTGACTCCCATTGGAAAGGGGCTAGAGTTGAGAGATGGAGTGGATCCATATAAGAGGAGATCCAGTCCTCTAAAAAAGTGTTGGGTAAGGGGTCATTGGAATAGAGGGAGGTATAAAAAGTGTGAAAAATTGCTGCAATGGCTTGGGGATGGGTCTCCACAGCAGCTTCTGGGTTAGGCCAAATGCAAGGAATAATTTTGGAGGTCTCTAGCTGGTGTAACCAAAGTGCTGAAAGTTTCCCGTCCCTCTGTCCTGACTCCAAGTAACGCATCTTGGTGGGCTGAATAGCCAATTTTGCTTTCTGTGCCAGAATTTCAGCATACTGAGCGCTGAGTGCATTTAGATGGGATTGAACCTCATTTGGAGCATTCCCCCAGACAGTATGTTCTATCTGGTGAATGTCATGCAAGAGCAAGTCAAGGTGAGAAGCATGAACCTTGGAGCGTTTGGATGCTCACCCCGGATGGTGCACTTTGCCACACCCCAGAGGGCGCTGAGTGCCTGAACTGTGCCTTTGTTCATATGAAAGCAATTGTTGATGAATGTTTTGATGGAGGAGAGGGTACCAAGGTCCTTGAGCAGCTGTGCATTCAAATGCCATACCATGGTACACTCCCCTGATCCACGAAAAGTGCGTCACAGACTCGCAGGGACATGACAATTTGGAGTATAGAGGGAGAGAGAAGACCATGAAGACTTTCTTGATTTATTAAGAAATAGTCTACAGTATATGGGAAAATGTCTTATGGGAAGGGGAATAAAGGGTATACTGCTTTACTGAGGGGTAGAGGAGGCACCAAGGGTCAGTCAAGTCAATGCCATCTATAAACTCCCAAAGCCCCCTCTGCCCTGGAAACAGACCATGCCTAGCTGAGTCAGACCTGTCCAAGTCAGACTGATAAACCATAATCCAGTCTCCACCTAGAATTATGGAGGCGTGAGCAAGAGGAGCCAGCAAAGTGGCCAAAGTAGTGAAAAAAACAAACAGGTGTGTCAGTGTTGGAACGGTATATGGAATGGTGAGACATAACTTACCATGCAATAAAATATAACACCCCCCAGAACCCCAGTACTCTTTAATCAACTGAAAAGGGATGTTCCGTGCCACAAGAACCACCACCCCACCCCGTTTGTTGCTATTACCAGCCCTGTATGCCTGCCCCACCCACTCCTTCCAGAATTAGTGAATATTTTCCCTCTTAAGGTGGGTTTCCTGGAAACAGGCAATCCTCACTTGCAACTTTCTAAGATGCCATAGCACCATATGGCACTTGCACTTTTCCTGAGTGCCTCTAATATTCCATGTTACCATTGTAAATGGACCCACCATTAGAGCTGTGTGGAATGGGAAAATTCCAAATTTGCGGAATTTCAAAAAAATGTCAAAAAATTCCATGAAATGTCATGGAATTTTGATGAAATTATTCAGAATGTTTACAATTTAGTGATCTGGTCATAATTCAGCCATCTTTTAAGCAAGTGCTCTGATGTTTGGCAGGCACACCCCTTAAAGGGAGGGCCAAAACATACCAACAATTATGCCATTCTGATGGACAGTTTCAAAATGATAGGTGTTCAAAATTTGGAAATGTATTTTTTGTGCGGAATTTCATGAACATTTTTATCTGCATATACCTCAGCCGTCTATTGGTTTAGAGATCTTAAATTTTTGTATAATTTCCTGATGACAGGTGTTCTAACAATGTGCCTGATTTCATGACAATATGATGCATCATCACAAACTTAAATGTGCTCTAAATCTGTCATTTTATTTTTTGCAGGAACTTTTGTGAAGCAAAGTTCATCTGCATATAACTCAGACACCTTTGGAGCTAGACATGTGTAAAGTAGCATGAATAATCTTTTTGTAATGCATATAGAATGTTCTAAATATGGAGAGAACTGGATTAGAGATTTTTAAGTTACGGGGTTCAAATCTTTACTATGTAAATGTTTGTAAAATTTTGTGAAAACTCTTAGAAATGTGGATGTTTGTAGCTTCTCTGTTCTCACAAGCATAGACTTAACATTTGACATACACATTCATGGTCAGTGTGTCCTGGTGTCTAATACAACTGGATAAATTGGTTTAGCAGTTTTTTAATTTTTTTCCCACCTTCCTTGCCCCTGGCCTGCCTCTCCTTCCAGCTGCATATGACCCCCCCCGACCTCCTCGTCCCGACCCCTTCTTACTCACCTCAAATCGCAGCTGACCCAGGGGTGGCCCGGCTAACCCTTCGACAGATGGGTCCCTCTCTTCTGAGGAGGAAGGCGCCAGGAGGGGATACCAGCGTGCTCTATGATCAGTCCCCGGGTGCTGCTGAGGTAGATTCCGGGGTGTCGGGGCATCTGAGGCAGCAGGGAGTCGGCAGCCATCATCCGGCAGACCAGGCAGCTTCTTTCAGTTTTTCTGTGGGGAGTGATGTTCTGACATCAAGGCATACACCGACGTCTGCCACTCCCCCTTGAACTCCGAGCCCGGCTGTACTGCTGCACTCCCAGCCTCCGCCAGGAGTCAGCCTACGCTGGTGTGCATCTCCTGCCCTCCCCCCCCGGAGGAGAGCTGTCCCCGGACGCTGCATCCTTCTCTCCCCGGCCGGCCCTCCGCAACCAAGTCCATTCTCGAATTTGGGTCACCGGCGTTGCAGATGGAAATCCAACCGCTGCGCCGATGGGCCCGCTGGTTTAGCAGTTTTAAATTTGCAGTAGAAACACAATTATTGGTAAAAGTTTCTTACATATTTATGGTAGCATATAGATGAAGCATTCAGAATTCCTTTTTGTGGAATTTGACATTAACAATGCATATATCCCTTCTTCATTGTATAAGCTGGGGTGAGCTTTTTGCCATCCTGCTGTTTCTCGCTGGGTGACTATCACCCCTCCCCTTTTTTGTATAGTGAGATTGACTCAGAACTACTGATCCCACTCTTATCCTCTTTGTTCCTTACTGTGACAATCCTCCTTAAAATGTGTGTCACCCACTCCTTTTCCTAATGACCTACCCTGTTGGAATAGCCAGAATTCTTCCTTTCTGCTGCCCCAGACATTGTCTTCCCCCACTACATCTTTTTGAGTACCTCTGCATTGCAGATCTGCATGTACATCAGGCTCCCTGGATCATAAATTTACTGGATGTGATCCTTAGGTATCCTGCATCCAGGTTGGAATTGTTGACACTGTGTGCTTCCTTGCACCAACCTGTGGGTCTACCACTGTTGTGCTACCCAGTTCAGCTGTCCATTTCTTGGAGAAATTGTGCGTTTTAATCCTGAACCTGCTGACCACCTGCACTACCTGCCTCTCATACTCCTATCTTTTAATTAGAATCCCCAAGATAAGGCTGAGTGAAATTAGCAAATTCCAGTTTTATGGAATTTTTCATGAAATTCTACAATTTTCACAAAGACTCATGGTATTTGACTTTAAGTACAAATGTTATTTTACAGTTTCCAGCAGCAAGCACTTAATAAAATTGATACACACAGTCTCCTTTTGCAATCTAAGAACCTGCCAAATTTAATGATATTGCATTCTCTAGTGTTAAAGTTTCAGGGGTTTATAAATGTGCAGTTTACATTCTTGCAAAATGTCATTTTTAAATGTTGCGAAAGTTTAACTACTTTTAATTCAATCCCATTTAAAGCTGCACACATGAAGTTTTTCAGAAATTACAATGTGGTTTAGTAGTTTAAATGTTCAACTCTTGTTAAATTTGGATATGTTGTTTTAAAATGAGAGGTAAATAACTGAAATTTAAATTTTGCCAGCATGTTTGGCAGGCTATAACTTAGTCCCATTTGAAGCTGGAAATCTGGAACTATGTACATATGCAAAAATAGTGATAACCTGTATACCTGTCCAATTTGTAACATTTCAATGAATACTATCAAAATTATACAAAAATTACAGAAACAAAATTTTTGCAAAATGGCTACCTATAACTCAGCTCCCATAAAGCTTGAGACTTAAAGTTCAGTGCACATACCCCTGTTGGAATCTTCTCTAAATCCTGACATCATGGAGGAAGTTGGATAGGAACTGAACATTTAATTTTGATTAAATGTTTGGCTACCCATATATCCCTTCTTCATTGTATAAGCTTTCCTTCTTTCAAAATGGGACTCTGAAATTTGGTACACATTTGTAAGACTTAAGCTATTTTTTATGTTCTAAATATGGTGTCATTTGGATACATACTTTTGAAATTAATGTGAAACAACTTCAATTTAAAATTTGGCAGAATTCAGCAGAATTTTTGTGAAACTTCTGCAACATTCCATGGAATCAGAATGGTTGTTCCGTGGGCATTCCATGGGCAGAATTTCATATTCCACACTGCTCTACCCACCATGATCGTGTGATGAAAATAAAAAGCTGAAAAAGATTCCCATTTTCACTGTAAAACATTTGAGAAACCAATATGGCCACTGAGGGAAATAACCCACCCCCTCTCCCCATTAGCAAAAGCAGAAAAGATCCTATAACACCATATAGGAGCAACCAGCATCTCAAACCCCAGAACTCCCCTGAAAGCCCCATATAAAGAAGTAACCCCCCCAAAAAAACTGGTAGAACATGACAACAAACATATTTGGTGCCATAGAAACCCCCAGAAAACCTAAATCAACAATAAAATGCATACCCCCAGTCTGAGTGACTGTAACTCCACATCACTCAGGTCAATGATGAATCTTCCAGACCATCCTAAAGCCCTTCCCCAAAGGAAAACAGTTAACTTTAAAACTCAAATAGCACTTAAAGGGGATCAGTGTCCCATAATGAAGGAGCCAATATGGCAATTAAGCTAACTATAACTGTCATAAACATTACGGTAATAGATTACCAAAGGAAAATGGTATCAGTGATGTTACAGTAGTATAAACCAATGGGATAGAAGAAGAACTAGATCTAAACTGAAAAGCTGTGCCAAAAACTACAGTATCCATCGTAGTGTCCAGAGTTGGAAGAAAGAACCCCCCCCCCAACTATACTGGACTGGTAACACCATACTAGACCGGAAAAATGAAAACAGTCACATATTTCCCCAAGCTTGTAAAAGGAAACGACGGAAAGTGTCCAACTGTCAAATCAGTTCTTGTGGGCAAATAGGGAAGAAGTGCCCATCAAACACTAATAAACATAATTGCTGACCAAGGCATAGCTCCTCCATCCCAACTGTGAAGTAGGCTTGCACCACCTGTAAAATAAACCTGTGTCCCAGGATCAGAATGCCTGATCCAGCCACCCCGACAATCTAAATAATTCTGCTAGGAGTGAAGACAATCAATAACACAGGGTAAAGAGACACCAATAAAAGACCCAGAGCCTCTGAGGTCCACATAATAGATTGGGGCCCAGATATTCAGAAATGTGCCAAAGGCTGGCACAAGTCCAGCACAGTGAAACTTCAATGTGCCGTAGTGCAACAGGAGCCATATTCAGAGGTTGCACTGACTGCACTGTGCCAGCACAACCCGGCTGAATATGGTACAGGTGCACTATGGCGCAACTGTAGATGTGCCATGGTGTAACCATGGTTGCACCATGGTCCAACCAGAAGTGTGTCATAGCGCAAACACAGGTGCTCCATGGCACAGACAGATGATCCCCTGGGCAAACATGGGAGCAGAGCAACAGAGCAACAGAGTTGGGCATGGCACAGACAGGTGACCCAGGGACAGAGCCAAGGAAGCACAACATCAGGCCACAGGAGGCCACCACCAGCTGGGCACAGCAGGGTGCACACAGGCACCCAGACCCCCACCCCAGAACACAACAGTGGCACAGACAGTAGGCAACAGGAGGTGTCAATGGTGAACAGGAGGCCACCAAGGATGACCCCGCACAGGCTGAAGGCCATGCCCCCCGACACACCCAGACCAGAGCAAGCCACACCCAGGACCATGCAGCCAAGCACTCACACCTGTCACGCATCCCTGACAGCAGCCCCATGGGCACCCCAAGGCACAACCCCCGACCAAGGGGAGGGACACCACCACAGTGGGACACACTTCAGCACACAGCAGTGATCCACAGAAGCACAACACATGCCCTGACACATGAACACCACATGGACAGGCACTGGGATATTGCAGCATGGCTCCTCACACCACCTGCAAAGCAGACACAGACATGGGCAGGTATATCACAATATAGATATATTGAAAAATCAACTATATATGATAGAAGGGTGTGGGGGTGGGTAGGACAGTGAGGGAAGGGGATAGGGAACAGGCTGTACAGTAGGGAGGGGGAGGTACAGCTGGGGAAACAGTGGAATTCAGGGCCCGATTAGGGCCAGACATGACCTGCTGCCCCTTGCAGTTTTCGCTGTCTCCTGTCTGCCAGCAGCATCCTTTGGACCTGCAGCACCACCTCCATGGTCATTGAGGCTATCAGGATTATTTGGCAGAGTAGCTGACAGTAGAGGGACCTCCTGCGCCACTGCCAGACATCTTGGACAAGGGACAGGACAGGTGATCAGTGCAACATCCCAAGGAACCATGCCCATCCACAGCAGGCAATGAGCAGCGGTATCACACACCCCTGGAGGGTCTGTACAGGGGAGGGAGTGAGTGAACTCAATGGAGCTCTGTTGGGACTGCTGCAGATTTCTTTGTGGGCAGAAAAAGGCAGCAGTGTAGGCAGGGGCCCAGTACAAAAGGGCAGCCTGCAACAGTGGGAGAAACGGAATGAGCAAGTGAGAGAGAGGGGAGTGAGTGAGCTCAACGGAGCTCTGTCGGGACTGCTGCAGATTTCTTTGTGTGCAGAAAAAGGTGCCAATGCAGGCAGGAGCTCAGTACAAAAGGACAGCCTTCAGCGCCGAGAGAAGCAGAATGAGCAAGTGGGGGGGTGAGCGAGCTCAATGGAACTCTGCCTGGACTTTAGAGTTCCCCACCCTCCATCCCAGTGTCCTCTGTGGTCCTATATTACAGCAGGGTCTCTGAAGTGGAGACAAAGCAATGACTAGATACTTTTAGGATTGCTGTAATAATACAGATTTAGTTGTTCTGTTTATTTCTCTGACTGAGCTGAGTAATACTTGGAGTGCAATAGGATTTCTAACTGGGCTTAGTGAAACTAAATGAGAGCTGAGAACAAAAAGTATAGTAGCTGAGGGGGTGAAAAACAGACAAGGAGGCTTTAGGATTGCTACAGTAATACAGCATCTAATGGATTAGATTTGAGACTGAATAAACCTGGCCAGCAAGGGGGCAGTAGGTGGACTAGTGTGGGGGGCAACAGGAATTTGAGTAAATAGGGGCCTAACAGTTGTAGTAGGGTACAGAACCTGGGAGTAAGAGCCCGTGACATAAGATGGGGGCCAAAATGGGGCCAGTGCCACATGTCAATAGGGCCGGTATCTTTAGAAGGGTGGTGTGGTGTACAGAGTAGGGTCTGCCATTATCCTAGATTGGGCTTGGAGGATGGGGGGGATGTATGGTCTGTAGATGACTTGCTAGTTTGACAGAGGAACTGCGGAGGTTAGGAAGGAGTCTAAGTGGCAGAGCAGATGAGTATGGTAGGCATCCTGGCTGGGTGGGGGAATAGGGGATGGCAAGGGGACAGAGGAAGAACAGCTGAGGTGAAACTGACCCCAGTATCAGAGGCACTAACAGAAAAGAGGAGAAGGGAGGGTGCCGAGATGAGGGGGCTCCTGATGGGGAGGAAGAGACCACGAGGAGTAGCAGGGGAGAGAGAAAATGGCTTCAGGTAGGGAGGGAACAGGGGTGGGACCAGGAGTGGCATGGAGGGGAACAAATAAGAGGGGCAACTGATAGGGGGGAAAAGATGTAGGAGGGGTATTGACTAGGAATAGATTCAAACCTCTGCTATGGGAGAGAGGGGGAGCAGGAACAAACTGAAGGGAGGAGGACAAGCGGTGCATGAGAAGGATGGCAACAGCTAGCGGCAGAGATAGTGAGGACGAAAGGGTAGAAGGGGGGCTAGTAAGGAAGGAGGGGGTGGTGACTGGAGGAGACATGGAGCCTTTGCAAAGGAGTCCTTGACTCAAAAGTTGTAATTCCGATTCCTTCATAAATAAATATAAAACAAGGCCACAAAATGTTAAAGGCTTCAGCAGCTTTGCGAGTTTCTCACAGATCAAAAGGTTGCCCTTCTGGAGCAGCAACAATGCTCCAAGCCCAGGGAGTCTTTGACATCCTCCTTAGAGTCTCACCGCTTTGGGGGTGAGCCCTCCTTGTCGACAGGACAGAGTCCTGGTAAAATACATGCCAGCAAAATGAAACATGTTTCTGCCGCTCCCTCATCATTGACGACAAGTACCCCAATCACTACCAAGAAGATAAGTACAGAGAAGGTTATCCCTCTAACATCGTCTTCTACACCTTCGATGATTGTGGGCTCCTCTCTTCCCTCGTTGATGGCTCCTCTGTCAACGGTGGGTTCTGGGATCATATTGCAGCTTCCATCACTGCCTTCCCCTTCTGTGGTTTTGAGTCATCGTCTGTTGACAATGGCTTCTGGCCCGTTGATGATCCTTTCATCAACGACCAGCTATCCATCAATGGGCTCAATGTTAGCACCCTCATCGATGATCCTGGGGTCTTATACACTACCACTACCTCAGAGGTTGCCAAGAAAGAGGAGTGGTTTGACCACAGTGAGCTCAGGGAGGGTTAGCGTGGTGGAACAGAGGTGCATCCCTCCAGTTGTACCTCTCCACAATTTATTCACCACTCTGGCAGAGCATGGTTCCTCTATGGATGCACCTGAATTGGAAAATGAGGAGGATGCTGGGAACCTCCACAATGGAGAGCCACAGGAGGGTGGCACAGGTCCACACAGGGCAAGGAAACAGCTCCTGGTGGGGGACTCAATTTTTAGGGGGATACAACTGGGAGAAGGAGGGGAAAGGGAGGTAAGGTGCCTGCCCAGTGCCATGGCTTGGGGGGACAGAAAACAAATCCTCAGGATATTGGTAGAAGCTGTAAGGGGGAGTAAGCTGGATGTCATTATCCACCTAGGGATGAATTACCTGGTTGAGAATGGGATCAAAGCAGTGGAACAGGAGTTTGTGGAGTTGGGGAGGGGCCATAGATAAGTAGCACACACAGTAACTTTCTCGGAAGTGCTACCTGTCTAAGTCGTGGATGAGGCTAGGGTACTCCACACCATGGGATTCAATGACTGGTTGAAAAACTGGTGCAGAGCTCAGGGATTTGGCTTCATTGGGGACTGGGGCACCACCTGGATGGATGAAGGCCTATACAGGTGCGATGGTCTGCATCTATCCAAGAGGAGAACCAGGATCCTAGGTGATAGGTTTAAATGCTTCATTGGCAAGCATTTAAACTAGCTAAGGGTGGAGGCACTGAAACGGAAAAGGGAAATCCTAGCCCTCCCCCAAAAATCAGGGTAGTTAGTGAGGTGAACACCAAGATAGAGCAGTTGATAGAGAGAAGGGCATAGGTAAATGGAGAAAAAGACAAAGGCAGTAAGGACAGGGATGGGGCAAACAGAAATAAAGCTATAAAAACAATGGAGGGTAATGAGTACCAATGCCCATAGTCTAGGTTAAAAGCTCCCTGAAATGGTGATCTTGATGGAAGAGGGATGCCTGGATTTCATGGCAGTCACAGAAACATGGTACACAGAGAACCATGACAGGGATGTCAACATACCAGGGTACACAATTTACAGGAGGGACAGGGAGGGAAGAAGAGGAGGAGGAGTAGTAGCTCTCTATGTAAGGGAAGCGATCAAATCAACAGAACTAAATGATAAACAGGGAGGAGAGGAGGCAATGTGGGTCACCCTGGAGACTGGAAATGGCTCCACAATCCGCACAGGGGTTGTATACAGACCCCCATCTCAGGGGGAGGAAATGGACAAGAAAATGATAGAAGGCATCCTTGGGATGGCAGAGAAAGGGGAGATATTTCTGATGGGGAACCTGAATATGCCAGATGTTAACTGGAGCACCTTTGCTGCAGCCACATCCAAGAGCAGGGCCATTCTCGATGCCCTACAGGGGGCATGCCTCAGACAGCTAGTTTTGGAACCCACTCAGGAGGGAGCAATCTTAAACTTGGTACTCTCAAGTGGGGACGGAGAGAGGATCTCCAATCTTGAAGTGGGTAGCCATCTGGGTACAAGTGACCACCAAACAGTGTGGTTCACGATAAACTTAGCTGTAGAGTCAAGCCATATAAAAGTGAAGGTACTGGATTCAGGAGGGCTGATTTTGTAAAAATGGGAGAGTGCCTCAGAAAAGCACTAGCAAACAGGCAAGAAGGAGGAGTGGAGAAACAATGGGAAAACATCAAAACCGCCATCACAGAGGCAAAAAGCCTTTGTTTGAAGCAAATAAACAAATCAAAATGAAAGAAAAAAAACAATATGGTTCTCAAAAGAAATGGCCAGGAAGGTAAGGGAGAAAAAGACAGCATTCAGAAAGTATAAGGAAACACAGAAGGAGCAGGACAGAGAATTGTACCAGTTAAAGCAGAAGGAGGCGGGGAAGGCATTCTGAAGAGCAAAGGCTCAGACTGAGGAAAAGATAGCCAACTCGGTTAAGAAGGGGGATAAAACCTTTTATAGGTACATTAGGGAGCAAAGAAAGACTAAGGCAGGGATACTGAGGTGGAATAAAGAGGAAGGTGGTTGGGCAGAGAGTGAAAAAGCAGGGATACTGAACAAATACTTCTGCTCAGTATTCACAATGGAAAAGCAGGGGGAGATACCTCATCCAGTCAATAGAAGCACTCTGGATAGGGAGGTTGATATTAGTCCTTTCACAGAAGAAAGGGTTATGAAGAACTCCTTAAAACTGAAGGTGGAATGCAATGGGGCCTGATGGGATTCACCCCAGAATTCTAAAAGAACTAAGGGAAGAACTAGTAACACCACTGACTACCCTTTTTAATAAATCATGGGAGGATGGTGTTGTACCTGAGGACTGGAGGAGGGTGGATGTGATTCCTCTTCACAAAAATGGAAGCAAGACAGAGGCAGGAAACTATAGACCTGTCAGTTTGACCTCAGTGGTAGGGAAAATGATGAAAGCACTTCTGAAGGAAAGAATTGTTGAGTACCTAGAGGTCAGTGTGGCACAGGAACCAAGGCAGCATGGATTCACAGCAGGAAGGTCATGCCAGACAAATCTAATTAATTACTTTGACTGGGTGACCAAAGTAGTAGACCAGAGAGGGGCTGTGGACATGGTCTACCTAGACGTTATCAAGACATTTATCACAGTCCCGCACAAAAGATTAATAAATAAATTAGCCAGTCTGGGTGTGGGTCCCAGGGTGGTAGCCTGAGTAAAATACTGGCTAGACAACAGGGCACAGTGGGTAATAGTAAATGGAGTCCACAGTGAAGAAAGGAGGGTTACTAGTGGGATACAGCAGGGTTCAGTACTGGGGTCGGTCCTTTTTAATGTCTTTATAAGTGACATTGCAGAGGGACTGGAAGGGAAAGTATGTCTCTTTGCAGATGACACAAAGATCTGCAACAGGGTTGATACACAAAGTGGGGTGGAAAGGATGAAAAGGGACTAGGCAAAGTTGGAGGAATGGTCAAATGTATGGCAGCTTAGATTCAATGCAAAGAAGGGCCAAGTAATGCACTTGGGAAACAAAAACCCAGGGGAAGAGTACACAATGGGGGGTGAGATACTGACAACAACAAAAATGGAAAGGGACCTGGAGGTAGTCATATCAGGCTACCTAAAGGTGGGCCAGCAATGTGAGAAGGCAGTAAGGAAGGCTGGGGGGATACTGGGATGCATAGGGAGAGGCAACGCCAGTAGAAAACAGGAAGTTGTTGGCCCTCTGTACAGACAGTTGGTAAGACCACATCTGCAGTACTGTGTACAGTTCTAGAAACCCCATCTCTGCAAAGACATAGACAGGGTGGAGTCTGTCCAGAGGAGGGCAAAAAAAATGGTGCAGGGTCTGAACCAGAAGACATATGAAGAAAGACTAAAGGAGCTTAAGATGTATAGCCTCGAGGAAAGGGGGGGGAACATGATGGAAACTTTCAAATACCTCAAGGGAATCAACAAAGTCCAAGAGGGTAGCATCTTTCAGAAAAAGAGATGTGCAAGAACAAGGGGGCACAATTTGAAGATAGAGGGGAGATGGCTCAGTGGTAATGTGAGGAAGTATTTCTTCACAGAGAGGGTTGTAGATGCATGGAACGGCCTTCCTGAGGAGGTCGTAGAGTAGAAAATAGTGGGAAATTCAAGAATGCATGGGACAGACATAAGGCAATTCTAGTGGGGGGTGGGAGGAAGTAGGCTGCTGGTTAACTAGGATCTGCAGCTTATCCGTTAGGTAGGGAAATGGGCAGACTAGATCGGTCAAGAGGTCCTTATCTGCTTTCAAATTCTATGTTTCTGCATTACACACCCCTCATTGATGGCTCCTTGCTGTGGTGCCACTGACTTCATCTATATCATCAGTGGTCCCATTTCACTCAGTCCATTCTGCCCCAGTTACTTCCTCTGGGAAGATGGGCATGATTGATGTCCAGGCTCTAGTAAACACTATCCTGGACCTGACTCAGATCTTGGGCCCCCAATCTAGCGAGGGGTCAGTTTCAGTCTCTGCTCCCTCTCGGCCTGCTTTGGCCCAGAGGACAGCCAGCTCTTCCCCTGCCTCCCCGAGTTTTCACACTCAGGATGTGGACATGGAGGTTCCTTTCCTACAGAACTGGGACCTGGTGTACCTGGAGGATGAGGATAGGATGGACCATGAGGAGTTCCCCACAGTCCTCCTCCGCCGTCTGGTCTATACAGGGTGAACCTGTCCTGGACCTACCATGCTCTTCACCAGATGATCCCACATTTTTGGACATTATGATACTCCTCCAGAAAATATTTGGGTTCCAGAGCACTGAGCAGGATGCTTCAAGAAAGACATTGGAACAGTACTTGGGTGTACCGGAATGCCCCACTGTAGTTGTCCCCCCTTTGGTGGACACCTTTGAAGAGGCTATTTGGGCTGCTTGGAAGCAACCTTTCAAAATTCCCTCCAATCCTCACAAGGCTGATAGAATTTATCAGGCCCTGGTGGACCACCCCTACTTTATGTCTCCACCTCAGGCGGACTCTGTGGTGATCAGTGCTGCCCATGATAGGTCTTCTAGGCCTCAGTGCATGAGTGGTCAACCCCCAGATAAGGAATCCAAGAAACTGGATGTTATGGGAAAAAGAGTTTTTGTCCCGGCTACTATGTCTCTCCGTATACTTATTACATGAGTCACCTCCTGAAATATCAGGAGGAAATCCTAAAAGCCTCCCAGGCAATGGTCTAGTTCCTCCCTGATGGTTCTATCCAGGAGGATTTGACAACCAAGATGTCTATGGCAGTGGCTGTATGCCACCACCTGCTCAAGGCCACCTAAGATGCTGATGACACTGTGGCCCATACGTCCTCATCAGGTGTTTGTCTAAGATGTCTCTCCTGGCTGAGAGTGTCAGGAATTTCACCTGACGTGCAGCAATCTATCCTTAATGCTCCATTTAAGGGTGATCAGCTGTTTGGTCCACAGACCCAAGAAATGTTGAAGGATTTACAAGACTCAGGTTATACCCTTGAATCAGTCTGGACCCTGTACCGTCCAAAAGCAAAAACAGCCTTCAGGGGTTCCTCAAGGTGCAGCCCCTACAGGGCACATCCCAATGCTCAAAGGCCACCTGCCAATAAGCAAAAGCCTCAGTTGACATTGCCAGGTCCGAGAAATGCTCAAAAACTCTGTACATCCCTGCTGTCCCTCAGTAGAGCCAGCCTGAAGGTCTTCCTCTGGGCTGTCAGGGGCTGGTTTCCCCTGCACCTACAAGGGTGGCAAATCATCTCCTCTGACCTGTGGCTCCTGCAGTTGATCAAATCAGGACACACACTGGAGTTCACAGAGATACCCCTTTCTTTGCTACCAAGGGTCTCTCATTATCCCCACAGGTCAAGCATTGGTATTAAGGAACAAGATTGATTCTTTGCTCACAAAATGTGCCATTAAACCAGTTTCCCTTCCTCAGAAGGGTATGGGTTTTACTCCCATTTTTTTTCTGGTTCCCAAATGGATGGGGGACTTATGCCCCATTTTGGATCTGAGGTGTCTCAACCTCTACATCAAATACCAAAAGTTCAGGATGGTGTCTCTTCCAACACTTCTTACTGACCAAAGGTGATTGGCTCTGCTCTCTTGATATGAAGGATGCATACCTCCATATCCTGATGCATTCTGCTCACAGAAGGTTTCTCCATTTTTTGTTCCAGGGTCATCATTACCAGTGAGGGCCCTCCCATTTGGCCTTTCCTCAGCCCCTAGGGTATTCACAAAATGCCTGACGGCGGTCGCAGTGGCCCTGCACAGGGAAGGCCTCTATGTCTTTTCATACCTGGACTGGATCCTGACAGCATCGTCCAGCCAATGGCTGTTATTCACACTTTCTCAAAACCCTGCAGTTGTTTGACTAGGTGGGGATGGCGGTAAACTATCTGAAGTCCAAAATAGACCCGGTGTAATGCCTCCAACATATTGGAGCCTTGTTAGATGCCTCTGTGGGGATGGCATATCTACCTATAGCTCAGGCAAATGTCTTGATTGCTTTCATGCACAGCCTAGAGTCCAGCAGCTTGGTCTCGGCACAAGACTACCTGCACCTCCTGGGACATTTGGCAGCCACGATTCTGACAGGTACCAATGCCAGGTTAAATATGAGGTTCCTTCAGTGGTCCCTGAGAGTCCAATGGGACCAGAAGGAGGACGATTTTGCTGCCCCGGTCCTGATGTCTTCCCCGGGCTTTGGAAGTCCATGGATAGCTTAATGCAAGGCACGTCATTTCATTCTCCTGTCCTGGGTCTCATTCTGACTACAGATGCCTCCTTGACCGGGTGTGGTGCTCATCTCCTCCAGGTCCAGTCCCAAGGCTCCTGGGCTCACCTCCACATCAATGTCTTGGAGATGAGGGCAGTCCACTATGCCTTACAAGGGTTTGAGACTCACCTTCCATTTAGTTGTCTTCAAGTGCAATCAGAAAATTCATACCCTCTCTGCAGAGAATCGAGGGTGTGTTACTGGGCAATCCAGAGAAATATCCATCTTCTGGTGGTCCACATCCCTGGGGTATCCAATACCCTGGAAGATGCCCTAAGCAGATCGACTGCATGGGCCCACAAGTGGGAAATCTTGCCAGATATCCTACAAAACATCTTTCGCCTATGGGGCCATCCAGAGTTGGATCTATTTGCCTCTCCGAAAAATGCAAAACTGCCTCTTTACTGCTCTCTCGAGGGAGGTCCTGGAACTGTGTGGCAGGATGCATTATCTCTTTCCTGGATGGGAAGATTTCTTTATGCCTTCCCATCCTTTCCTCTCATTCAAAGAGTACTACTCAAACTGGTACAGGACAAGGGCATCTATGATTCTCATAGCACCATTCTGGCCATGGCAGATTTGGTTCCCTCTGCTTCTATAGCTCTCATAACCCGATCCCCTACCTCTGCCGATTTGCTGGGCTCCGTCGTCCCAGGCACACATCTCCTTGCTACACCTGGACCTTCACTCCCTCTATCTGCACATCTGACTCCTGAGGACATAGTCCTCTCACGCTTGAGGGTATCCCCAAAGGTGGTGGAAGTCCTCTGGGCTGCCAGAAAACCATCTATGTGGTCTTCCTATTGTATGAAGTGGAAATGCTTCTCCATTTAGGCATCTGTGCAGGACTTAGACCCTTATGAGTGTTCCCCTCAGAGCATCTTGGACTATTTGCTCTCCTTGTTGGATGGTGGATTGAAATATTCCTCTGCCAAAGTCCATCTTTTGGTCATTGCCGCATTTCATTTACCTGTGGGCAACAAACCATTGTCCCAGTTACATTTGATTCAAACCATTTTAAAATGTGTTCTGCACCTTCATCCCCCTATCCAGAATTCAGTCCCTGTGTGGGATTTGAATTATGTGCTTGAAAAATTGACAATGAGTCCTTTTGAGCCCGCTGAATTCAGCGAGCTCTGTTAACTTTCTTGGAAAACTGTATTCTTAGTTGCTATTATGTCGGGTAGACATATTTCAGAGTTACAGGCACTAATGTGCAAACCTCCCTACCTGCAATTTCATAACAATGGGGTGACTTTACCCACCAACCAGTCATTTATGCCAAAGGTTGTTTCTGAATTTACTTTAAATCTTGCTATCCACTTACCAGTGTACTATGTGGAGCCTGTGAATCCAGGGGAATCCCTGCTTCATACTCTCAATGTGCATAAAACATTGAGTCTTTATCTTCTCCGCACCTCACAGTTGCGAGAAACTGAGAAACTTTTTGTTTCTTTCATCCCTGGAAACTAGGGCGTTCAGATTTCGAAGCAGTGCTTGTCCACATTGTTTGCCAACCATATTTTATTTATCTATACAAAATACAACACAATTCTCATGGGGGTTGTAAAACCCCATTCTACCAGAGGCATGGCTACCTCCATGGAGTGTTTCCGGAGCATCTCTGCCTTAGAAATCTACAAAGCTGCCATGTGGTCTACTGTACATACATTCACAAAACATTACAGTTTAGACATCACTTCCAAGAAGCGAACTGCTTTTGGATGGACTGTTTTTCAAGGCCTCCTGTCCTAAGTCATGATAGTTCTCTTCCTCCTTCCAACTTGGCATAGTAACTGCTTGGGAGTCTTCCTATATATTATGACATGTTGCAAGAGATTGTCTCAAAGAAGATAGTACAGCTGCATAAGAACTTACCATAACAGTAGATCTTTGAGAGTATATCTTGCAGCAGGTCATGCAGCCCCACCCACTGCCCCCCTTGCTGTTACTTCAGAAGGGTTCCTTGCTCCTGTCCTTTTATGACTTCATGAGCTGCTGCCTTATTTCCCTCCTCAGTTCCCATCACAGGCTAATGTATGTTAATAAATTTTGCACTGTGAGGGAAGGTGGATGCCAGAGGGTGAGGGTGTTGGATACTATATTTAGAAGTGTCTGGGAGGTGGGAAGGGCTGGAACTGTGCAGTGGTGCAGAGCTCAAATGGTATAGGGGTTTTGAATCCCTCTGTGAATGCTTCACACCACAGACACAGAATTTCACTGCAGATAAGGACCGTTTGTCTCACCTAGTCTGCCCATTTTCCCTGTCTGTATCAGATACCACAGATCCTAACTGATTCCCATGCATTTTTGAATTTCCCTACTATCTTTGCTGCCACAACCTCCGCAGGTAGGCTGTTTCATGCATCTACCACCTTTTCTGTGAAAAAATACTTCCTCATGTTACCCCTGAGTCTACCACCTTCTATTCTCATATCATTCCCCCTTGTTCTTAAACATCTGTTCAGAAAGATGCTACCCTCTTGTACCTTGTTTATATCTTTGATGTATTTGAAAGTTTCTGTTATATCTCCCCTCTCTCTCCTTCCTTCCAGGGAATACATATTGAGGTCCTCTAGTCTCTCCTCATATGGCTTCTAGTGCAGCCCCTGTACCATTTTTGTTGCCCTTCTCTAGACTGCTTCCACTCTATGTCTTTCTGAAGGGATATAATTGCAGTGTTGTAAGCTAGCAGAGGGATATAAATAAAACACAAAGAGGAGCGGGAACCAGATTGTCTGCAACCCTTCCACAGAGCCTTCACTGCTCCACAGCTCCTGCATGAAGACACACACACTGGAAATGGTTGCATCAGTGTACATCACACACAGGTGCTGCAACAGTGCAAAACCTAGTATGTGTGTAAACACATTTTTTAACTATGATACCCAGCAAACCACAGAAGAAGCAATTCACAGAAGGGGATTGCTACATGATTGTTATGCCAACACTGGTTCTGCCTCTTTACTTCTCACCTGCCTGGCATCACATGCAATGCTGAGGCACAAAACACAGAAACAGAGTATCATTCTGGATGTAGCTAGCCAGCCCAGACATGCAGGGAATCCATTACATCAAAGGTAGAACACAGAAAGCAGCACACTTTGGGAATAGACAGTCATCTCAAAAATGTATTAGCCGGTTACAGACAGCCAGTTTCTACAAATCATACTGTAGTGTGTGCCATCTACATTCCCCAACATTTGGCATGGCACTTGTACATCTTCTGTCATCTCATCACAATTTATAGCAACTGGTTAAAGAAAAATGGCATGGTGGTAAAAGTGTGAAATTAAGTAGAAGACAAATAATTATGTAGATAAACAAGGACAGACAGTACAGTATAATTTCAGTAACAGAATACTGACAAAGTAACACAAGATAGAGATCAAAAATAGTGCAATAAAAGAAGAGAACAAAGTAGAAACATATATGTATATATATGTATTTTAGAGGCACATTCGCACCCCTGTAGTTATGGTTGAGTAGGCAGTTCAAGGTAAAATCCCAAATTTTGCACTTGAATAACTTCACAACTGTTCAACAGGATTTGCATGAAACATTGCATGCGCTGTCACTAGGGTAGATAGATCTCTGGATGGGCCGAGTTACGTTCTGGTCTGACGTGCAGTTTCCAAGTTCCAGAGAGCTGAAAAACTGGCTTTTCACTCATTGACTTTGCTGGGGTTTTTTTCTTTGAACTTGCCTACAGCCCATATGGTTTGGAATCTTGGTCTGAAATTTTCAGGGCAGAAAGAGACAAGCCATCAGATGTGTCTTTTGCTAGTCTGGTGAAAAAATAATAGCCCATTTCAAAGTTATTTAATTTTTAAATTTTGAAAAACATTTCTGAGCATGTTCAGTAAGCACTTCATAATAGATGTCTGAAATGAAAAAGGAATCCTGTTTTGCATTGAAATATTCCTGAAATATTCCTTTTTCATTTCCAGCCATCTTGATTTAGTTTTTGGTTTAAAAAAAAAAGTATTCAAAAACTATAAAACTGACATAATTGAGAGACACCAACACATCTATCTGGGTGATCGGAGCCCCCTTAGGTGTAATCTGCACTTCACAGTTACAGACATGCCCTGGAAATTTTTTTTTTTTTTGCAATTATGAATCTTTTTTGTGACCGTGTAATATGAAAAAATAATCCTTTTTCATATCACGAGTCACCAAAAAGGATCCTTTTCATGAAAGGATAATCTTTGGCTTTCATTCTGTTGCCATCCCCAGTACTCTCATGTATTTCTCTAGTGTGTAATGGCACACACCCCCCACCCTGTGATCCATTCATTACATTTCCCTAGTGTCTAGTACCACCCCTACCCTCTAATCTAGAGCTCCTGTCTGCTTTTGTTTCCCTTGTGCCTAGTAGAAGCCCTCACCCTCCAATACCCAACTCCTCTCTGCTTTTGCTTCCCTGGCATCCAGTGACACCCCTAAACCCCCCTGATCTCCATCCCCTGTCTCCCTTTGTTTTCCTGGTGTCTAGTGGCACCCCCACCCACCAGTTGGCTGGCAGTATAGCCTAGAGATTAGAGTAATGAGCTGTGAATGAGCTTGGTACCTGCACACCTGGGATTGAGTCCCATAGCCTCCACTTGCATACTGTGTGACTCTGAGCAAGTCACCTAACCACCCCAATGCTCCCGGGTCACCACTGAAAACAGGCACTTGTGCCTGGTAGGCCTTTCCTGGTTAATAAAGAATAAATAAATAAAATTAAAAAAAATTATCGTCCCCCATTATAAACTGTATTTTTCCCTGCTGTCAAGTGGCACCCCTTACCCTCTAATTGTCTTCCCCCTTACAAAAAAAATACTTCCCTGGTGTCTAGTGGTAGCCTCCACCTGCTGATCATTGTCCCCCTTGTATAATTATATTCCCTGTTGTCTAGTTGTACCCCCACCTGCCAGTTCTGTCCCAGTACCTGAAATAAAGAAAACAGTCCTTGATTTTTTTTTAACATAAAACAATCCCTCACCAATCTGACCCTCCCAACCCCACCTCCCACTCAGTATCTACCACCCCACACACCCCAGTAGAGCCCCACACACCCTCACTCACCTGAACAGGTCCCAGGTTTGAGAGCCACACTCTGATTGAAGACATGTCTTCCTGCTGCAACTGGCGACTGCTGTATGAGAAACTAAGGTAAATGTGGTTCAATGTATTTGTTTACTGTATTCATGCACACAGACACACACACACACACACCAAGTTCAATTCAAGACGTATCTATATATGAGAAACATGCAAAAAACCACTGATATTATCAATATCCCATTATTATCCAGAATGGTATAACTCAATCATTTTAACACACTTTTTGTAGGAACCACATTTATTTTGTGTTGGTCACATTGCTCTCTCATAATGCCAGCTCTCTGCTGTGATGGTAAATGTAACTGTTTAACAGTGTTCATGAAATCATATCATTTTTATAACCCAGTTGTTTTTTTTTTTGGGGGGGGGGGACAGCTGCATAGATATGTAGATGCATAGACACTGTCAGCAAATAAAGGCCTATGGCCCACTCAGTCTGTTCATTTGAGCTTGTAAGTTCACTTAATGTTTTTCTATAAGTCTGTTGCCCCTTACCCCTGACCTCCAGAATTCCCTTATGTCTATCCCATGCATTCTTAAATCCCATGATTGTTTCAGCTCTCACCACTTCCTCTGGCGGGTGTTCCACTTGTCCACCACCCGTTCTGTGAAGAAATTATTCCTCACGTTTCCTCTGAATCATCCTCCCTCCAACTTCATCCCATGCCCTCTAGTCCTGGAAAATCTTTTTCACTTAAAAATAGTGTATTCCTGCACCCTGTTCCTTCCTGTAAGATACTTGTATGTCTCAACCATATCCCCTCTCTCCCTCCTCTCCTCCAGGGAGTACATATTCAGTTCCTTCAACCTGTCCTCATAGGACTTGTGATGCAATCCATGTACCAACTTTGTTGCCCTCCTCTGAACCTTCTCTACCCTGTCTATGTCCTTACGTGGGTATGGTCTCCAGAACTGTACACTGTATTCCAGGTGGGGCCTCACTGGTGTCTTGTATAGCGGAATTATGACCTCCCTTTTCCTGCTGGTGATGCCCCTGCCTATATATCCCAGCATCCTATTTGCTTTACCTGCTGCCTTGTCACACTGTTTCCCTACCTTGAGGTCATCAGAGGTGGTAACCCCAAGATCCCTTTCCTGCTTGGTGCATGCTATATCCTCACCCCCCAACTGATATATTGTGCCAGGGTTTTGTGCCCTATATGCATTGTCTTGCACTTCTTTGCATTGAATTTCAACTGCCAAACCCCTGACCATTCTTCAAGTTTCTGCAGGTCCCTTCTCATTCTGTCTACACCCTCTGGTGTGTCTACTCTGTTACAGAGCTTTGTGTCATCAGTGAACAGGAAAATTCTGCCTTCTAGGTCCTGCATGACTGTCACTGATGAAGATGTTGAATAGGACCAGTCCAGCACTGATCCCTGTGGTACCCACTGGTCACTTTTTCCTCTGTGGTGTGACAGCCATTTACCACCACCCTCTGTGTCCTGCCGCCCAGCCAGTTACCTACCCACCACACTACTGTCCTGCCCACACCCATATTCCCCAGTTTGTGTAATAGCCTTCTATGTGGCACAGTGTCAAAGGCCTTACAGAAGTCCAGATAGGCCATGTCCACTGCCCTCCCCTGATCCACCTCCCTAGTCATCCAGTCAAAAAATTAAACGAGGTTGGTATGACATGACCTCCCCCTGGTGAAACCATGCTGCCTTGGGTCCTGTAGTCCAGTGACAACCAGATGTTCCACCAATCTCTCCTTCAGTAGTGCTTCCATGATCTTGTCCACTGCTGAGGTGAGGCTGACTGGTCTGTAGTTCCCCGCTTCCTCTTTGTTCCCATTTTTGTATAAGGGGACTACATCTGCTGTCCTCCAGTCTTTGGGTACCTCCCCTGTTTCCAGTGATCGGCTAAACAGGATAGCCAGAGGTTCAGCCACCACCTCTCTTAGTTCTTTAAGAACCCTGGGGTGCACCCCATCTGGCCCTATTGCTTTATCAACTCTTATTACTTCCAGTTCCTTCAGGACCCTTTCTCGTGTAAAAGGGTTTGTGTCCATTTCTGCAACATTCTCACCCCTTATACTCCCTTCAGACCCATTACCCTCCTCTTCCTCAGTAAAGACTGAGCAGAAATACGTGTTCAATATGTCAGCTTTACTGTTGTCATCCTCCATGCGGCCCCCATCCTCCCCCTTCAGTCTCACTATCCCTCCCTTTGTCTTTCTTTTTTCACTTATGTACCTGTAAAGGTTTTGTCCCCTCTACCCACTGATTTTTGCAATGTGTTTTCTGTCTGAGCTTTGGCTTCCTTACTGACCTCCCTGCCTCCTTTGCTTTCTCCTGGTACTTCTCCCTATCCCCTTCTGCCTGTGTCTTTTTGTATTGCCTGAATGCAATCTTTTTAGCTTTCACTTTCTTTGCTACCTATTTGGAAAACCATAATAGTCTCCTCTTCCTTTTCCTCTTGCTAACCTGCCTAGTGCATAATTCTGTTGCTCTTGTAATCCCCATTTTAAATACTACCCACTGTTCCTCAGCCCCTGATTCCTGCCCCATTCCCCTTAATGCCTCTTTTGAGTATCTCCCCATTTTCCCAAAGTCTGCCCCCCTAAAATCCAGGATACGTGTTTTTGTGTGGTTTGGTTCTGCTCTTTCTGTGATTTCAAACCACAATGACTGGTGATCACTGTTCCCCAGGTGTTCTCCCACTGTTACCCCCATCACACTGTCCCTATTTGTGAGCACAAGGTCCAGTATTGCCTTCTGCCAAGTTGGTTCCGTGACCAGTTGTTTGAGGAAGGCACCCTGAAGGCAGTTCAGGATAAATCTGTTCCTAGTTGATGCTGCTGCTGCTGGGATGTTCCAGTCCATGTCTGGAATATTGAAGTCTCCAACCAGTACTACCTCACCCTTGTCTGCCATCCTTTGGATGGCTAGCATCAGCTCCCTATCTGTTTCTTCCTCCTGGGCTGGTGGTCTATAGACCACACCTGTGCAGATAGCTCACCCATTTTCCTTTCCAGCTTAACCCTGAGTATCTCCCCCATTTTGTTCCTCCTGGATCTCTGTGGCCCTTATGTCATTTTTCACATACAGTGCCACTCCTCCTCCCTTCCTGCCTGCCCTGTCTCTTCTGAATATGTTGTAGCCAGGTATGGCCATCTTCCAGTCGTGGTTATCATTACACCAGGTTTCAGTGATGGCCACAATGTCCAGGTCTGACTGCACCATGACAGCCTCCAGATCTTCCATCTTGTTGCTAAGGCTCCTGGCATTGGCACACATGGCTTTCCATGATTTGACCTCCCTAGACTGTTTTGCTGTTCTACTCCAGCCCCTTCCTTGGTTGTCCTTTATCCCTGGTTCTCCTTTCTGTCTGCCCTTCTGCTGAATTTTGCCCCTTTCTGCCTATCCACCTCTAGGATGCTAATCTCCATCTTTTGCACACAGAGTTGTAGAGATAGCCACTCCTCCGGTTCACTGGTTCCACTGCTAGCTGTGGGGGATGAGCAAGTAGGTACCCTCCTTGCTGGCCTGCCACCCCCCTTTGCTAGATTAAATGCTTGTCAATGTAGCATTTAAACTTATTATTGAGTGCTTGGATTCCCCTCCAGGATGGATTCAGGCTGTCAGGCTTGAACAAACCTCCATCCCTCCAGGTTGGTCCCCAGTCACCAATGAATCCAAACCTTCCTCACAGCACCAGTTCTTCAACCATGAGTTTAAGTTCCTGGTGCATGCACCTATGTCTCCCTTGCCTCTCACAGGTAGTACTTCAGAAAGTGACAGAAGTAGCTACTTGCTTGAGACCCTCCCAATTTCCTAAACTCTTCCTGAACTTCCTTTGGCTCCCCATTTGCCAGGTCATTAGTACCTAGGTGGATAATGACATCCAGCTCACCCTCCCGTCTTGCCTTCCCAGTGATCCCCAGGATCTTCCTTCCAAACCTCCATGCTGTGGCACCTAGTAGGCACCTCACCTCCCTGCCCTCCCCCTCCTGTGTTCCTAGCTGGATCCTTCTTATGATGGAGTCCCCCACCAGGATTTGCTTCATCCTCCTCTGGGGTCCACTGCTCTCCCCGCTGAGGTCACCTCCTTGCCTAACCTCCACATCCTTTCCTTCCACTTCTCTGGGTACCTCTATTTGGTTGTCCCCATTTACCAGTATGGCATATGTGTTCTTGAGTGGAATAGGATCTGGGATGTGCCTCTGCCTGACCGCTCTAACCCTCCCTGAGCCCACTGTCATCCAAGTGCTCCTCGTTCTCGGCATCCTTTGAGGCAGTTGCATTGGACTGGGTGGTCTCTGGATGGGGTGATGGTACTCCTGACCCAGTTTACTTCCTCTCTGAGTCTGGCTACCTCATCCCACAGTCCAGAGAGATGCATGCAGATATTGCAGCACCTCAGTGTCCAGAAGGTCTGCCTGAATATGGCTGCCCCACAGCCACTGCATTGCACCATTCCCCACATTATACTGCAGTTCCACTACTTGTCTGCTACTGAAGCTCTCCTAGTTCCCTTTTTATTAATTTACTGTCCTAAAAATCCTGCCACTGATCCTCTGATACTTTACTTTTTAAAAAAAGAAAATAAACCAATAAATAAATAAATGAGTCAAAACACTTGTCGTGTTGAGGGTGGGCTTCTTCCCCCTTATACCCCTCCTACTCCACACCCCTTATTATCCCTTGTGTTTAGCTCCTGTCAATCAGATTTAACAGGGCATATAATTAAGAATTGGGGAAGGGGAGGGGGCCAAAATTTGCAGCAATTAAAGACAGCAAAGAAATACACCACCACTATGTTTTAAATTTTCAACAGCCCAAAAACAATTCTAAGTAAAGACAGCAAATAATTTACAGTGTCACTAAAAGCCCAAAATCTAAGTTTAAAAGAAAAATAGCAATTACCAGTTACTGTAAAGCACTGAATTGAATATGTTTCCTTCCCCTTCTGGCTTCTTCTGAGAAAACAAAACTCACTTGCTACGTCAACTCTGACTAAGCCCCACCTCCAATTTTCATGTAGCAAAGGGCAGAGGCCAGACAATTAACACCCTTACCCAAACTACAGGGCAAGTCAGACAAGCCAAGACTAAATTTGCAGCAATTAAAGACAGCAAAGAAATACACCACCGCTATGTTTTAAATTTTAAACAGCCCAAAAACAATTCTAAGTAAAGACAGCAAATAATTTACAGTGTCACTAAAAGCCCACAATCTAAGTTTAAAAGAAAAATAGCAATTACTAGTTACTGTAAAGCACTGAATTGAATATGTTTCCTTCCCCTTCTGGCCTTCTCTACCCTGTCTATGTCCTTACATGGGTAAGGTCTCCAAAACTGTACACTGTACTCCAGGTGGGGCTTCACTAGTGTCTTGTATAGTGGAATTATGACCCCCTTTTTCCTGCTAGTGATGTCCCTGCCTATGCATCCCAGCATCCTATTTGCTTTACTTGCTGCCTTGTCACACAGTTTCCCTACTTTAAGCTCATCAGAGATGATAACCCCAAGGTTCCTTTCCTGCTTGATGCATGCTATATCCTCACCCCCCCAACTGATATGTTGTTCCAGGGTTTTTGTGCCCCATATGTATTATCTTACACTTCTTTGTATTGAATTTCAACTGGCAAACCCCTGACCATTCTTCAAGCTTCTGCAGGTCCCTTCTCATTCTGTCTACACCCTCTGGTTTGTCCACTCTGTTACAGAGCTTCATGTCATCAGTGAACAGGGGAATTCTGCCTTCTAGGTCCTGCACAATGTCACTGATGAAGACATTGAATAGGACTGGTCCCCGCACTGATCCCTGTGGTACCTCACTGGTCACTCTTCCCTCTGTGGAGTGATAGCCATTTACCAGCACCCTCTGTGTCCTGCCACCCAGTCAATTACCTACCCATGGCACTGCTATCCTGCCCCCTTCCATATTCGCCAGTTTGTTTAATAGCCTTCTGAATGGCACAGTGACAAAGGCCTTGCTGAAGTCCAGATAGGCCACATCCACTGCCATCCCCTGATCCACCTCCGTTGTTACCCAGTTGAAAAATTCAATGAGGCTGGTCTGGCATGACCTCCGTCCAGTAAAACCATGCTGCCTTGGGTAATGTAGCCTGTTGGCAACCAGATGTTACACCAATCTCTCCTTCAGTAGTGTTTCCATGATCTTCCCTACTACCAAGGTCAGGCTGACTGGTCTCTAGTTCCCCTGCTTCCTCTTTGTTCCCACTTTTGTATAATGGGACTACATCTGCTGTCCTCCAGTCTTTGGGTTTCTCCCCTGTTTCCAGTGATCTGCTAAACTGGATTGTCAGAGGTTCAGCCACCACCTCTCTTAGTTCCTTTAGGACCCTGGGGTGCACCCCATCTGGACCCATTGCTTTATCAACTCTTATTACCTCGAATTCCTTTAGGATCCTTTTCCATGTAAAGGGACCTGTGTCCATTTATGTGCCATTCCCAACCCTTGTACTCCCTTCAGACCCATTACCTTCCTCTTCCTCAGTAAAGACTGAGCAGAAATATCTGTTCAGTATGTCAGCTTTACTGTTGTCATCCTCCATCCGGATCCCATCCTCCCTCTTCGATCTCACTATCCCTCCTTTTGCCCTTCTTTTTTCACTTATGTACCTGTAAAAGGTTTTGTCCCCTCTACCCACTGATTTTGGGATGCACTATTCTGTCTGAGCTTTGGCTTCCCTTACTGACCTCACTGCCTCCCTTTGCTTCTCCTGGTACTTCTTCCTATCTTCTTCTTCTGCCTGTGTCTTTTTGTATTTCCTGAATGTGATCTTCTTGGCTTTCACTTTTTCTGCTACCTCCTTGGAAAACAATAATGGCCTCCTAGTCACTTTCCCCTTGCTGACCTGCTTAATGAATAATTTTGTTACTCTTGTAATCCCTGTTTTAAATATTGCTCACTGTTCCTCAGCCACTGATTCCCTCCCCATTCCTATTAATGCCTCTTTCAAGCATCTCCCCATTTTCCCAAAGTCTTCCCCCCTAAAATCCAGGATACATGTTTTTGTGTGGTTTGGTTCTGCTCCTTCTGTGATTTCAAACCACAGTGACCAGTGGTCACTGTTCCCCATGTGCTCCCCCACTGTTATCCCATCACGTTGTGCCCCTTTGCTAGCACAAGGTCCAATATTGCCATCTGCAGATCTACTGACTTTTAAAACCTTGTTTTCCCCCTTGACTGAGTGAGATAACAGGATGCTTTGCATACGCCAAATGCTGCTATCCCTATTTTTGCTTAAACTGCAGGCATCATACTATTTTTGCCATAACAATGTCTATTTGTCATTAATGAGGAAGTAATAAACAGGACGATCATCACTACCTGTTGACCTGAAACCAGAAAAGTGAATGATCCAGCGGATCCTCCAGGTGGCGGTCAGTGTTTTCCTCCACTGACTGTGCTGTGCCAACCCCCATGTTCTAGTTTGGCACTCTCATGTATGCCTTAGCTGTTATTGTATTTATATTTTTTCCTTTTCTTTGCTATTAAGGACGAACACTATTAAATATGGTAGGCTAAGATTTTTACATTGTTAGCATGCCTGCTTTAATTATTGCTATTACTCAGATGCATGTGGTTGAAATGTAACACTACACATGGCTTTTATGGCTGTGGGTGGAGCCTACAGCCATCCTGCTTTCACTTGAAAAAAGGTGTTTCCATGGAACACATCTTTTAGGAGATTTCAGTGAATCCTTCCATTCTCCAAATCTCCATGGCAGTTAAATAAATACTCCCTTCTTTCTGTTTAATTAGAATGATGGACACAGAACTACAAGCTGCTTTTCTCTGAGATCAAATGTGCACACCTTCCAAACACCTTCCAGACAAATCTAAATATCTTTAAAACTATTCAAGGTGCACGAAAACAACCAGTGTGAAAGTTATTCAGGGCAGAAAGACCTTGAGACCTTTCTCATGAGAGTAGTCACTAATCTGAATTCTTTATATTTTGTAAAATATGATCTTCCAAACAACCTAATTTTTTCTCTCTGAATGAACACAGTAGGAGTCATGCCAAACAAATGTAAATATCTCAGACAGTATACAAGTTACCAATATACAACCAACATGAAAGTTGTTCAGGACAAAATGACCTGTTAAATGCGGAGAGTCACTAATCTGAATTCATCAGATTTGTTTTTAAATATAGCCATCCAAAAGGTGAAAATTGTGATGAAAAATGAAAATTCAGGTAATCAGATGGCCATAGTTTAAAAAATACAGTTAGTGAAGCTTAATGAATAGGCTCATTTGAAAGGTTGCTTTGTCCTGAACAACTTTCATATTGGTGGTTTATGCATAACTCATATACTATTAGAGATATTTATATTTGTTTGGCATAACTCCTATGAAAAATGAAAACTGAGGTACTCAGATGGCTATAGTTTAAAAAATATAAATCATAAATGAATAGGTTCATTTGAAAGGTCTTGTTGTCCTGAACAACTTTCATACAGGTTTATTACCTCTAAGTTGTGTACCTTTAGAGATATTTACATTTGTTTAGCTTAACTCCGATTGTACTTCTAAGCAGCCCCAGCTTTGCAAATTATTTTACCAAGACAGGATTAGTTCCATCAAAAGAAAACTATTCCAAGGTAAAATTTCACTTATGTAAAAGTTCACTCCCTGGCACAAGCTGTAAACCAACTGAAGCATCATTTTAAAACCCTCTGTGTGTTTCTATGCTTGCATTAGTAAATGACAATTATTAAAAACACAAGGAAAAATAAGCTTAAACAGCAGCTGACATCTTCAAGAAAACTTTAACAAAACATAATATTTAGATAAAGTTCAGGATGTATTTCACATTAGTTCTTTATTCCTCCTCCCCATTATTTATTGCTGAGTTCATCTGCACGAAAACAGGCTTCTTGCTCCTGAAGAGTTTATCTATTTCTGTTCCTGTCCCCCTACCTGAGATCATAATGCACTGCTTGTGACATCACCGTTACTCTCATGGCAACAGATTGTGATGTCACAACAGAGCATTATGACTTGAAGTAGCGAGTAAGCTATAGAGGCAGATTAACATTAAAGTAACCGCAAGGGATACAAATCATGTATTATTGCACATTTTCTCAGTAATATATAGTGGGGGAGGAGAAATTTAAAATATATATGGATTACAAGCAGAATTTTGCCTAATTATTATGCTTTTCAAAGTGTTCTTTGAGGCGTCAGTAGCTCTTTAAGCAATACATAGTAAATAATGTTAAAAGTCTTATAAATATGAAAATATATATATGTGTTAAGTAAAAAAACAGGTTTGAGGACAACCTGCCCAACTATAATTTAAGCATTCACCAACTGTTTCACAAAGTGGTGTCAATCAAATTTTACACAGTGTACTATTCAGATACATTTTTCTTTAACTCTGTGTACAATAAGTCGATATTACTCATGAATAGTCAAACGTATACTGTTTTTTTTTTCTAACATGTAAAATGTTATTGTTATTCCATTCTACATAGTTCTGCATCATAATAACCATACAGAAGAGCATAAAGGTTGCATAGACAGATACATATCGTTTGAGACAATCTTGAATGAGCTGCCTCACATAACATACAAACTTATACTATCTTAAACATGATATATCTGCAATTCTGTAACAAGTGACTAGTGTATATGTACTTTCAAAACCCAAACCTACCACAGACCACCATGTTACTGAGATACTGTTATCCTAATATGTCCATGTATCAACATGTGTTCATATGTACTTAATCTGCTGTTGTATTAACTAACAGTTCTATAAATCTAAACCAAAACAAAACACAACTGACAGCTTCAGCTTTTATTCAGACACAGTTAAAATAGTGATCCTTTAGAGGTATGAATATAATTTATAAATACAGAGACATTTCAAACAGTTGCACATAAGTAATCAATTCCTGTCCCCTTTAACTCGAGGGGTAATTTCTAAAATGTGCAGATGAGCATAGGGACCACTTTTCTCAGAGCATGCCACCACTGGCAGCAACCATTTCAAGACTGCTACTACAGTATCTTCTTCTAATACAATCAGGGGAAAACCAGAAGTAGTCTACCAGCACTGAGCTCAATATGGTTAAGGCACATTTACCAGAAATTACTGCTTAGAAAAGAATGAGAAAGTGATTGTGATGATGAGCAAATCTGAGACCAGATATCTAGTTTGTTAATAGTCTCCTCCTGAGACTGATTTTTTTGGTTGTGTGGGCCAAGCTCCATAGTAGCCACATACATTGCCTGCTATTTCCAGATATTTCGCAACATTTCTAAAGAGTTTCTCTCTGCTGCCCCTACTGTGGAAATGGAGAAAGCATTAGATATATCTGGAAATATCACAGAAATTTTGGGAAATAGCTGGCAGTGTCTGTGGCTGCTACTGTAGATGTTATGCCATCAACAGATCTGTAAAAGAGCACTGTGGAAGCACATAATCGGACCGCTGTCTGATGTTCTGCCCTAGCGCTCCAGCATAGTTTCCAGTGACTCTGTTTATGCCCTTCCCCTCTGTGGGCCGCATAAACATACTCACTTCCTGGTGCACTACTTTTCCTTTCCGCAAGTGCGGACATGACGGCAGTTGTGTGCAACATGGTGGTGCAGACTTAAACTGTGCATGCATTAGTATTGTGCATATATATGTAACCCCCACACCACCTTTGGTTAGTTGGCACCCCCCCTTAAAAGAACTACTGACGACTACATGGCATACGATTTTCTTTTGGCAGAGCTACACTCATGGTAACACCCCTAGCATTGTGGTTTATACCAGGCTCATTATCTAGAGGATGGCGGGTGGGGGTACATACTAAAATGGACCTTTTTATTTACAACTTGATCCGGGGAGATGATGATAAGCATATGCTAGACCTAACTGCTGAGGAGCCCCAATAATGTTCACACTAGAAGCAACAAGCGGAATGTCCAAAGCAGTAACTGGGATTTTGCAGTATGGTTTATTTACAGATGTTATTTAAAGTAAGGATGGTTCCCCAAATGTTTATCATTGCAGTACAGGCACACTCTCTTTTGCATCACACTTTGTTAGGCATTGCTGTTTTCCACCAAAAAACATATCTATCTCTCTTCCAAAGTGTATATCTGTGGGATGTGCCACACACTTTAAAATCCTGCTGGTGCATGGTCATTGCCCAGGGAACACTGGTGCCCATCCACGAATCACTTAGCCCTGCCTGAAACTCCAGATGATGTTCCTCACCCTTTGCCCCAATCAGCCTCTGCTATTCCTTCAGGGTTACACCAAATGAGTCTCCAATCCCCAATGAATTACTAAAGACTCCAAAGTCTAATTCTAAATTCAGCACAGTTGTGTTGAAAGGGGTCCTGACCAGTGTGATCTAGCCTTATCTAGGGTATACACACTTCAGACAACTCCCTCAGAGAACAGTCTCAAATTATGTACTCACAGATTAGTTGTTCCTTCCTCCCAGCCACGGAAAGAACAAAGGCACCTTTCTTTCTCTGGTAGCTGTCAGATTCTACTCATTGTTCTTCCTTAGGGCAGCTGTGAACTTCAGGAACTTCAGGGGACTGCCCCTTGGATCCACAAGAATTGCATTCCCTCTCACTCCCACTGGAGTGAAACTAAAGAGTCCTGTAGGTGAACTGAAGATTTTACCAAACTAGGGTGAGAAATACCAGGGCTCCCTTTGACAGAACCCCAATGGCAGACCTCCTGCCAGTTTAACTAGCACACTTGAACTTACTGATGAACATTCTAAGCTCCCCCAAGAGCAACTGACTCTAAAGTGGTTATGCTGATGTGAGAGTTTTAATTGACATAAGCATCCTTCTCTCAGGCTAGCTGAGTAAACAATGATGTCAATATGTAGAAAGCCCCTTAAGACCTCCCCACTAGCTGCCTTTTCCTACATGCTTAAGACTAGTACTAATGGGATTCTAGCAACCGAAGAGGACTGGGTTGTTACACGTAGTTATGTCAGCACTGCCACTTTGCGCAAGGCTGACTCCAGGGCAAACTGCACATGTGTGAGTATCATGCATGTGCAGTACTGTAATCGCTGTAGTAGTACGGCTGACTCCTGCGCAGCGAGAGCACAGCATATTCTGTTCACCCCACTCTTGCCACTCCTAAAAGCACTCCACTGCCATATTGGTTCTGACCAGAGTTTGTTTGAACTGTCAGACCCTTTATTTTCAGACTGTTGTGCAGATTTATTTGGAATCTTTGCCTTTTTGTCCCGAGGATCTGCATATTTGGCAGTCCTCTATTTGTCACTCCCCCCCCGCCTCTCATTCAATATGAAGCTTTTTACATACTCCAGAAGTACGATTCGGCAAAGATCAGCAACTGTTCTTCTTCCTCTTTCTCTCCCCTTTCTACATTTCAGTAATGCACAATTGGTGTTCCACTGTGGTGCTTTTACCTATAGCTGCCATTGTGTCCCCTTTTTTCCATTGTGTTTCCCATTAACAACAAGCACTTTTTAATATGACAGCTTTCGGTATTTACATCTTTTTCTTGTCTGCCTCAATTACTGCTTTCATGGAAATGCTAGTGGTTTGAATTTAACCTGTGACATGTTTTTTGTGGATTTATTTGAAATCTTTGCCTTTTGGTCCCAAGCGTCTACGTATTCATCCACCTGCTTCTCATTCAATATGAAGTTTTTTTGCATACTTCAGAATACAGCCTTCACTGTAGATTGCAAGCTGTTTTTCTTCCCTCCCACATCCCTTTTTGTTAATATCAGTTACACACTATTGGTGTTTCATTTTGGCCCTTTTAAATATAGCTGCCATTGTGTCTCCCCTTTTCTTGTTTTTTTCTCATTAAGGAAGAGCACTTTAAAATTTGACAGTTTTTGATATTTACATTGTTTGCTTGTCTGCCTGAATTACCTCTTTCATGCAGATGCTTGTGGTTTAAATTTAACATGAAAGGTGTGGTTTTTTTTTGCTCAGCCAGCTGCTTTATTTATGAACTGGTGTGCTGATCTAGTTGGCATTCCCACCTTAGTCATGAGCATCTTCACTTTTGATAACCCTCTATATGTAGCCCCCCCCTTCAGTCTACAGCTTTCCATATGCTTTAGAGTGAAGCAATCAATACAGATCGAGAGCTGTAAGTAATTTGGCTTTTGTATTCTGCATTTTGAAGATGCTGGTTATTTGAGTCTGATACTATATAAAGCCTTCTGAGCTGCTTGCTTTTCTGCCAGTGTTTACCAGCGCTGATTAATCTGGCATCATTATTTTGCTTACAAGTATCTGCATATGCAGGAATCCTTGATTGGCATTTTTACGTACTCTACCCCCACCCCCATCCATCTGTCTTGCTCTCTTTATACTGTCTGCATTTCCAGCTCAGTATTTCTCACAGACCTGCAGAGCAGTCTGCTGGAAGTCACTGGATCCAATGGCCTAGTTCTGTAGCAGCAAGTAAACACTGTAAGCCTGTCTCCGTTCAGGACACGGCTGATACAGTATACACAAAACACAAGTTCTCCACCCTGCCCCTCTGCCTGTCTCCATTCAGGACACGGCTAATACGGTATACACAAAACACAGTTCTCCACCCTCCCCTCTGCCTGTCTCCATTCAGGACATGGCTAATACAGTATACACAAAACACAAGTATTCACACTGCCCCTCTGCCTGTCTCCATTCAGGACACGGCTAATACAGTATACACAAAACAGTTATAAACCCTGCCCCCTCTGCCTGTCTCCATTCAGGACATGGCTAATACACTATGCACAAAACACAATTTCTCCACCCTGCCCCATCTGCCTGTCCCCATTCAGGACATGGCTAATACACTATACACAAACACAAGTTCTCCACCCTGCCCCTTCTGCCTGTCTCCATTCAGGACACGGCTGATACAGTATACACAAAACACAAGTTCTCCAATCTGCCCCCTCTGCCTGTCTCCATTCAGGACACGGCTGATACAGTATACACAAAACACAAGTTCTCCAATCTGCCCCCTCTGCCTGTCTCCATTCAGGACACGGCTGATACAGTATACACAAAACACAAGTTCTCCAATCTGCCCCCTCTGCCTGTCTCCATTCAGGACACGGCTGATACAGTATACACAAAACACAAGTTCTCCACCCTGCCCCCGCTGCCTGTCTCCAGTCAGGACACGGCAGATACAGTATAGACAAAACACAAGTTCTCCACCTGCCCCTCTGCCTGTCTCCAGTCAGGACACGGCAGATACAGTATAGACAAAACACAAGTTCTCCACCCTGCCCCCTCTGCCTGTCTCCAGTCAGGACACGGCAGATACAGTATAGACAAAACACAAGTTCTCCACCCTGCCCCCTCTGCCTGTCTCCAGTCAGGACACGGCAGATACAGTATAGACAAAACACAAGTTCTCCACCCTGCCCCCTCTGCCTGTCTCCAGTCAGGACACGGCTGATACAGTATACACAAAACACAAGTTCTCCACCCTGCCCCCTCTGCCTGTCTGCAGTCAGGACACGGCTAATACAGTATACACAAAACACAAGTTCTCCACCCTGCCCCCTCTGCCTGTCTGCAGTCAGGACACGGTTAATACAGTATACACAAAACACAAGTTCTCCACCCTGCCCCTTCTGCCAGTCTCCAGTCAGGACACGGCTAATACAGTTTACACAAAACAAGTTCTCCACCCTGCCCCCTCTGCATGTCTCCAGTCAGGACACGGCTAATACAGTATACACAAAACACAAGTTCTCCACCCTGCCCCTCTGCCTGTCTCCAGTCAGGGACACGGCTAATACAGTATACACAAAACAGAGTTCTCCACCCTGCCCCTCTGCCTGTCTCCAGTCAGGACACGGCTAATACAGTATACACAAAACACAGGATTCTCACCCTGCCCCCTCTGCCTGTCTCCAGCCAGGACACGGCTAATACAGTATACACAAAACACAAGTTCTCCACCTTGCACCTCTGCCTGTCTCCAGTCAGGACACGGCTAATACAGTATACACAAAACACAAGTTCTCCACCCTGCACCCTCTGCCTGTCTCCAGTCAGGACACGGCTAATACAGTATACACAAAACACAAGTTCTCCACCCTGCACCCTCTGCCTGTCTCCAGTCAGGACACGGCTAATACAGTATACACAAAACACAAGTTCTCCAACCTGCACTCCTCTGCCTGTCTCCAATCGGGACACGGCTAATACAGTATACACAAAACACAAGTTCTCCACCCTGCACCCTCTGCCTGTCTCCAATCAGGATACGGCTAATACAGTATACACAAAACACAAGTTCTCCACCCTGCACCCTCTGCCTGTCTCCAATCAGGACACGGCTAATACAGTATACACAAAACACAAGTTCTCCACCCTGCACCCTCTGCCTGTCTCCAATCAGGACACGGCTAATACAGTATACACAAAACACAAGTTCTCCACCCTGCACCCTCTGCCTGTCTCCAATCAGGACACGGCTAATACAGTATACACAAAACACAAGTTCTCCACCCTGCACCCTCTGCCTGTCTCCATTCAGGACACGGCTGATACAGTATACACAAAACACAAGTTCTCCACCCTGCACCCTCTGCCTGTCTCCATTCAGGACAAGGCTGATACAGTATACACAAAACACAAGTTCTCCAATCTGCCCCCTCTGCCAGTCTCCATTCAGGACACGGCTGATACAGTATACACAAAACACAAGTTCTCCAATCTGCCCCCTCTGCCTGTCTCCATTCAGGACAAGGTTGATACAGCATACACAAAACACAAGTTCTCCAATCTGCCCCCTCTGCCTGTCTCCATTCAGGACAAGGTTGATACAGTATACACAAAACACAAGTTCTCCAATCTGCCCCCTCTGCCTGTCTACATTCAGGACACGGTCGATACAGTATACACAAAACACAAGTTCTCCAATCTGCCCCCTCTGCCTGTCTACATTCAGGACACGGTCGATACAGTATACACAAAACACAAGTTCTCCACCCTGCCCCCTCTGCCTGTCTCCATTCAGGACACGGTCGATACAGTATACACAAAACACAAGTTCTCCACCCTGCCCCCTCTGCCTGTCTCCACATTCAGGACACGGTCGATACAGTATACACAAAACACAAGTTCTCCCACCCTGCCCCTCTGCCTGTCTCCATTCAGGACACGGTCGATACAGTATACACAAAACACAAGTTCTCCACCCTTCCCCCTCTGCCTGTCTCCATTCAGGACACGGCCGATACAGTATACACAAAACACAAGTTCTCCACCATGCCCCCACTGCCTGTCTCCATTCAGGACACGGCTAATACAGTATACACAAACCACAAGTTCTCCACCCTGCCCCCTCTGCATGTCTCCATTCAGGACACGGCTAATACAGTATACACAAACACAAGTTCTCCACCCTGCCCCCTCTGCCTGTCTCCATTCAGGACACGGCTAATACAGTACACAAAATACAAAGTTCTCCACCCTCTTCCCTCTGCCTGTCCCCAATCAGACACGGCTATCACAGTATACACAAACACAAGTTCTCCACCTGCCCCTTCTGCCTGTCTCCATTCAGGACATGGCTAATACAGTATACACAAAACACAAGTTCTCCACTCTGCCACCTCTGCCTGTCTCCATTCAGGACACGGCTAATACAGTATACACAAAACACAAGTTCTCCACTCTGCCCCCTCTGCCTGTCTCCATTCAGGACACGGCTAATACAGTATACACAAAACACAAGTTCTCCACCCTGCCCCCTCTGCCGGTCTCCATTCAGGACACGGCTAATACAGTATACACAAATCACAAGTGCTCCACCCTGCCCCCTCTGTCTTCCCCCATTCAGGACACGGCTAATACAGTATACACAAAACACAAGTTCTCCACCCTTCGCCCTCTGCCTGTCTCCATTCAGGACACGGCTAATACAGTATACACAAAACACAATTTCTCACCTGCGCCCTCTGCCTGTCTCCATTCAGGACACGGCTAATACAGTATACACAAAACACAATTTCTCCACCCTGCGCCTCTGCCTGTCTCCATTCAGGACACGGCTAATACAGTATACACAAAACACAAGTTCTCCACCCTGCCCCCTCTGCCTGTCTCCATTCAGGACACGGCTAATACAGTATACACAAAACACAAGTTCTCCACCTGCCCCTCTGCCTGTCTCCATTCAGGACATGGCTATTACAAGTATACACAAAACACAAGTTCTCACCCTGCCCCTCTGCCTGTCTCCATTCAGGAAGCGGCTAATGCAGTATCACACAAAACACAAGTTCTCCACCCTGCCCCCTCTGCCTGTCCCATTCAGGACACGGCTAATATGATAACACAAACCACAGGTTCTCCACCCTGCCCCCTCTGCCTGTCTCCATTCAGGACACGGCTGATACAGTATACACAAACCACAAGTTCTCCACCCTGCCCCCTCTGCCTGTCTCCATTCAGGACACGGCTGATACAGTATGCACAAACCACAAGTTCTCCACCCTGCCCCCTCTGCCTGTTTCCATTAAGGACACGGCTGCTACAGTATACACAAAACACAGGTTCTCCACCCTGCCCCCTCTGCCTGTCTCCATCCAGGACATGGCTGCTACAGTATACACAAAACACAGGTTCTTCACCCTGCCCCCTCTGCCTGTCTCCATTCAGGATACGGCTGCTACAGTATACACAAAACACAGGTTCTCCACCCTGCCCCCACTGCCTGTCTCCATTCAGGACACGGCTGAAACAGTATACACAAAATACAGGTTCTCCACCCTGCACCCTCTGCCTGTCTCCAATCAGGACACGGCTAATACAGTATACACAAAACACAGGTTCTCCACCCTGCACCCTCTGCCTGTCTCCAATCAGGACACGGCTAATACAGAATACACAAAACACAAGTTCTCCACCCTGCACCCTCTGCCTGTCTCCAATCAGGACACGGCTAATACAGTATACACAAAACACAGGTTCTCCACCCTGCACCCTCTGCCTGTCTCCAATCAGGACACGGCTAATACAGTATACACAAAACACAAGTTCTCCACCCTGCACCCTCTGCCTGCCTCCAATCAGGACACGGCTAATACAGTATACACAAAACACAAGTTCTCCAATCTGCCCCCTCTGCCTGTCTCCATTCAGGACATGGCTAATACAGTATACATAAAACACAAGTTCTCCAATCTGCCCCCTCTGCCTGTCTCCATTCAGGACAATGGCTAATACAGTATACATAAACACAAGTTCTCCATTCTGCCCTCTGCCTGTCTCCATTCAGGACACGGCTGATACAGTATACAAAAACACAAGTTCTCCAATCTGCCCCTCTGCCTGTCTCCATTCAGGAGACGGCTGATACAGTATACACAAAACACAAGTTCTCCAATCTGCCCCCTCTGCCTGTCTCCATTCAGGAGACGGCTGATACAATATACACAAAACACAAGTTCTCCAATCTGCCCCCTCTGCCTGTCTCCATTCAGGACACGGCTGATACAATATACACAAAACACAAGTTCTCCAATCTCCCCCCTCTGCCTGTCTCCATTCAGGACACGGCTGATACAGTATACAGAAAACACAAGTTCTCCAATCTGCCCCCTCTGCCTGTCTCCAATCAGGACACGGCTGATACAGTATACACAAAACACAAGTTCTCCACCCTGCACCCTCTGCCTGTCTCCAATCAGGACACGGCTAATACAGTATACACAAAACACAAGTTCTCCACCCTGCACCCTCTGCCTGCCTCCAATCAGGACACGGCTAATACAGTATACACAAAACACAAGCTCTCCACCCTGCACCCTCTGCCTGCCTCCAATCAGGACACGGCTGATACAGTATACAAAAAACACAAGTTCTCCAATCTGCACCCTCTGCCTGCCTCCAATCAGGACACGGCTGATACAGTATACACAAAACACAAGTTCTCCAATCTGCCCCCTCTGCCTGTCTCCATTCAGGACACGGCTGATACAGTATACATAAAACACAAGTTCTCCAATCTGGCCCTCTGCCTGTCTCCATTCAGGACACGGCTGATACAGTATACACAAAACACAAGTTCTCCAATCTGCCCCCTCTGCCTGTCTCCATTCAGGACACGGCTGATACAGTATACACAAAACACAAGTTCTCCAATCTGCCCCCTCTGCCTGTCTCCATTCAGGACACGGCTGATACAGTATACACAAAACACAAGTTCTCCAATCTGCCCCCTCTGCCTGTCTCCATTCAGGACACGGCTGATACAGTATACACAAAACACAAGTTCTCCAATCTGCCCTCTGCCTGTCTCCATTAAGGAAACGGCTGACACAGTATACACAAAACACAAGTTCTCCAATCTGCCCTCTGCCTGTCTCCATTCAGGACACGGCTGATACAGTATACACAAACACAAGTTCTCCAATCTGCCCTCTGCCTGTCTCCATTCAGGACACGGCTGATACAGTATACACAAACACAAGTTCTCCAATCCGTCCTCTCTGCCTGTCTCCTTTCAGGACACGTGATACAGTATACACAAACACAAGTTCTCCAATCTGCCCCTCTGCCTGTCTCCATTCAGGACACGGTTGATACAGTATACACAAAACACAAGTTCTCCAATCTGCCCCTCTGCCTGTCTCCATTCAGGACAGGTTGATACAGTATACACAAACACAAGTTCTCCAATCTGCCCTCTGCCTGTCTCCATTCAGGACAGGGTTGATACATACACAAAACACAAGTTCTCCAATCTGCACCCTCTGCCTGTCTCCATTCAGGACAGGGTTGATACAGTATACACAAAACACAAGTTCTCCAATCTGCCCCCTCTGCCTGTCTCCATTCAGGACACGGTCGATACAGTATACACAAAACACAAGTTCTCCAATCTGCCCCCTCTGCCTGTCTCCATTCAGGACACGGTCGATACAGTATACACAAAACACAAGTTCTCCACCATGCACCCTCTGCCTGTCTCCATTCAGGACACGGCTGATACAGTATACACAAAACCCAAGTTCTCCACCATGCACCCTCTGCCTGTCTCCAATCAGGACACGGCTGATACAGTATACACAAAACACAAGTTCTCCACCATGCCCCCACTGCCTGTCTCCATTCAGGACACGGCTAATACAGTGTACACAAAACACAAGTTCTCCACCCTGCCCCCTCTGCCTGTCTCCATTCAGGACACGGCTAATACAGTATACACAAAACACAAGTTCTCCACCCTGCCCCCTCTGCCTGTCTGAATTCAGAACACGGCTAATACAGTATACACAAAACACAAGTTCTCCACCCTGCCCCCTCTGCCTGTCTAAATTCAGGACACGGCTAATACAGTATACACAAAACACAAGATCTCCACCCTGCCCCCTCTGCCTGTCTCCATTCAGGACACGGCTAATACAGTATACACAAAACACAAGTTCTCCACCCTGCCCCCTCTGCCTGTCTCCAATCAGGACACGGCTAATACAGTATACACAAAACACAAGTTCTCCACCCTGCCCCCTCTGCCTGTCTCCATTCAGGACACGGCTAATACAGTATTCACAAAACACAAGTTCTCCACTCTGTCCCCTCTGCCTGTCTCCATTCAGGACACGGCTAATACAGTATACACAAAACGCAAGTTCTCCACCCTGCCCCCTCTGCCGGTCTCCATTGAGGACACGGCTAATACAGTATACACAAAACACAAGTGCTTCACCCTGCCCCCTCTGTCTGCCCCCATTCAGGACACGGCTAATACAGTATACACAAAACACAAGTTCTCCACCCAGTCCCCTCTGCCTGTCCCCATTCAGGACCACGGCTGATTCAGTATACACAAAACACAAGTTCTCCACCCTGCCCCTCTGCCTGTCCCCATTCAGGACCACGAGCTAATACGGTATACTAAAGACAAGTTCTCCACCCTGCCCCTCTGCCTGTCTCCATTCAGGACAGGCTGATACAGTATACACAAAACCAATTCTCCACCTGTCCCTCTGCCTGACTCCATTCTAGGACATGGCTGATACAGTATACCAAACACAAGTTCTCTCCATCTTGTCCCCTCTGCCTGTCTCCATTCAGGACACGGCTGATACAGTATACACAAAACACAAGTTCTCCACCCTGTCCCCTCTGCCTGTCTCCATTCAGGACACGGCTGATACAGTATACACAAAACACAGGTTCTCCACCCTGTCCCCTCTGCCTGTCTCCATTCAGGACACGGCTGATACAGTATACACAAAACACAGGTTCTCCACACTGCCCCCTCTGCCTGTCTCCATTCAGGACACGGCTGATACAGTATACACAAAACACAGGTTCTCCACACTGCCCCCTCTGCCTGTCTCCATTCAGGACACGGCTGATACAGTATACACAAACACAGGTTCTCACACACCCCTCTGTCTCCCATTCAGGACACGGCTGATTCAGTATACACAAACACAGGTTCTCCACCCTGCCCCCTCTGCCTGTCTCCATTCAGGACACGGCTGAAACAGTATACACAAAACACAGGTCTTCCACCCTGCTCCCCACCTCGCCAGTCTCCATTCAGACACGGCTGATATATATCACAAACACAAGTTCTCCACCCTGCCCCTCTGTCTGTCTCCATTCAGGACACGACTGATACAGTATACACAAAACACAAGTTCTCCACCCTGCCCCCTCCGCATGTCTCCATTCAGGACACGGCTGATACAGTATACACAAAACACAAGTTCTCCACCCTGCCCCCTCTGCCTGTCTCCATTCAGGACACGGCTGATACAGTATACACAAAACACAAATTCTCCACCCTGCCCCCTCTGCCTGTCTCCATTCAGGACACGGCTGATACAGTATACACAAAACACAAGTTCTCCACCTGCCCCTCTGCCTGTCTCCATTCAGGACCTGGCTGATACAGTATACACAAAACACAAGTTCTCCACCTGCCCCTCTGCCTGTCTCCATTCAGGACACGGCTGATACAGTATACAAAACACAAGTTATCCACCTGCCCCTCTGCCTGTCCCATTCAGGACACGGTTGATACAGTATACACAAACACAAGTTCTCCACACTGCCCCTCTGCCTGTCTCCATTCAGGACACGGCTGATACAGTATACACAAACACAAGTTCTCCACCTTCTCCTCTGCCTGTCTCCATTCAGGACACGGCTGATACAGTATACAAAACACAAGTTCTCCACCCTGCCCCCTCTGCCTGTCTCCATTCAGGACACGGCTGATACAGTATACACAAAACACAAGTTCTCCACCCTGCCCCCTCTGCCTGTCTCCATTCTGGACACGGCTAATGCAGTATACACAAAACACAAGTTCTCCACCCTGCCCCCTCTGCCTGTCTCCATTCAGGACACGGCTAATGCAGTACACACAAAACACAAGTTCTCCACCCTGCCCCCTCTGCCTGTCTCCATTCAGGACATGGCTAATACAGTACACACAAACCACAAGTTCTCCACCCTGCCCCTCTGCTGTATCCATTCAGGACACGGCTGTCGCAGTGCCACACACAAACCAGGTTCTCCACCCTGCCCCTCTGCCTGTTTCCATTCAGGACCACGGCTAATACAGTACACACAAACCACAAGTTCTCCACCCTGCCCCCTCTGCCTGTCTCCATTCAGGACACGGCTAATACAGTACACACAAACCACAAGTTCTACACCCTGCCTCCTCTGCCTTTCTCCATTCAGGACACGGCTAATACAGTATACACAAAACACAAGTTCTACACCCTGCCCCCTCTGCCTGTCTCCATTCAGGACACGGCTAATGCAGTATACACAAAACACAAGTTCTACACCCTGCCCCCTCTGCCTGTCTCCATTCAGGACACGGCTAATACAGTATACACAAAACACAAGTTCTACACCCTGCCCCCTCTGCCTGTCTCCATTCAGGACACGGCTAATACAGTATACACAAAACACAGTTCTACACCTGCCCCCTCTGCCTGTCTCCATTCAGGACCTCGGCTAATACAGTATACAAAACTTCAAGTTCTACACCCTGCCCCTCTGCCTGTCTTCCATTCAGGACACGGCTAATACAGTATACAAAACACAAGTTCTACACCCTGCCCACTCTGCCTGTCTCCATTCTGGACACGGCTAATACATTACACACAAACACAAGTTCTCCACCTGCCCCTCTGCCTCGTCCATTCATTACACGGCTGATACAGTATATACAAAACACAAGTTCTCCACCCTGCCCCTCTGCCTGTCTCCATTCAGGACACGGCTGATACAGTATACACAAAACACAAGTTCTCCACCCTGCCCCCTCTGCCTGTCTCCATTCAGACACGCTAATACAGTAACACAAACACACAAGTTCTCCACCCTGCCCTCTGCCTGTCTCCCATTCAGGACACGGCTAATACAGTACACACAAACCACAAGTTTCTCACCCTGCCCTCTGCCTGTCTCCATTCAGGGCGGCTAATACAATACACACAAACCACAAGTTCTCCTCCTGCTCTCTGCCTGTCTCCGTCCAGAGACGGTTAATACAGTACTCACAAACCACAAGTTCTCCACCCTGCCCCCTCTGCCTGTCTCCATTCAGGACACGGCTAATACAGTACACACAAACCACAAGTTCTCCACCCTGCCCCCTCTGCCTGTCTCCATTCAGGACACGGCTAATACAGTACACACAAACCACAAGTTCTCCACCCTGCCCCCTCTGCCTGTCTCCATTCAGGACACGGCTAATACAGTACACACAAACCACAAGTTCTCCACCCTGCCCCCTCTGCCTGTCTCCCATTCAGGACACGGCTAGCTGATATATAAACCACAGAGTTCTCCACCCTGACCCCTCTGCCTGTCTCCATTCAGGACACGGCTAATACTGTATACACAAACCACAAGTTCTACACCCTGCCCCCTCTGCCTGTCTCCATTCAGGACACGGCTAATACAGTATACAGAAAACACAAGTTCTACACCCTGCCCCCTCTGCCTGTCTCCATTCAGGACATGCTAATACAGTATACAGAAAACACAAGTTCTACACCCTGCCCCCTCTGCCTGTCTCCATTCAGGACACGGCTAATACAGTATACAGAAAACACAAGTTCTACACCCTGCCCTCTGCCTGCTCCATTCAGGACCGCGCTAATACAGTATACAGAAAACCTAAGTTCTCACAACCTGCCCCTCTGCCTGTCTCCATTCAGGACACGGCTAATACAGTATAAACAAACACAGGTTCTCACCCGCCCCCTCTGCCTGTCTCCATTCAGGACACTGCTAATACAGTACACAAAACAAGTTCTCCACCTGCCCCTCTGCCTGTCTCCATTCAGGACACGGCTGATACAGTATGCATAAAACATGTTCCTCCACCCTGCCCTCTGCCTGCTCCATTCAGGACACGGCTGCTACAGTATACACAAAACACAGGTTCTCCACCCTGCCCCCTCTGCCTGTCTCCATTCAGGACACGGCTGCTACAGTATACACAAAACACAGGTTCTTCACCCTGCCCCCTCTGCCTGTCTCCATTCAGGATACGGCTGCTACAGTATACACAAAACACAGGTTCTCCACCCTGCCCCCACTGCCTGTCTCTATTCAGGACATGGCTGAAACAGTATACACAAAACACAGGTTCTCCACTCTGCACCTCTGGCCTGTCTCCAATCAGGACTATGCGATACAGTATACACAAAACACAAGTTCTCCACCCTGCACCCTCTGCCTGTCTCCAATCAGGACACGCTAATACAGTATACACAAAACATGTCTCTACCCTGCACTTCTGCCTGTTCCAATCAGGACACTGCATAATACAGTAGTACACAAAACACAAGTTCTCCACCTTGCACCTCTGCCTGCCTCCCAATCAGGACACGGCTAATACAGTATACACAAAACACAAGTTCTCCAATCTGCCCCTCTGCCTGTCTCCATTCAGGACACTGCTAATACAGTATACATAAACACATGTTCTCCAATCTGTTCTCTGCCTGTCTCCATTCAGGACACGGCTGATACAGTATACATAAAACACAAGTTCTCCATTCTGGCTCTCTGCCTGTTCCATTGAGGACACGGCTGATACAGTATACACAAAACACAAGTTCTCCAATCTGCCCCTCTGCCTGTCTCCATTCAGGACACGGCTGATACAGTATACACAAAACACAAGTTCTCCAATCTGCCACCTCTGCCTGTCTCCATTCAGGACACGGCTGATACAGTATACACAAACACAAGTTCTCCAATCTGCCCTCTGCCTGTCTCCATTCAGGACATGGCTGATACAGTATACACAAAACACAAGTTCTCCAATCTCCCCCCTCTGCCTGTCTCCATTCAGGACCTGGCTGATACAGTATACAGAAAACACAAGTTCTCCAATCTGTCCCTCTGCCTGTCTCCATTCAGGACATGGCTGATACAGTATACCTAAAAACATGTTCTCCACCCTTGCACCTCTGTCTGTCTCCAATCAGGACACGCTAGTACAGTACACAAAACACAAGTTCTCTCCACTTCTGCACCTCTGCCTGTCTCCAATCAGGACACTGACACAGTTAGTATACACAAACACAAGTTCTCCACCCTGCACTCTGCCTGCCTCCATTCAGGACACGGCTAATACAGTATTCACAAAACACAAGTTCTCCAATCTGCTTCTCTGCCTGTCTCCATTCAGGACACTGCTAATATAGTGACATAAAACACAAGTTCTCCAATCTGCCTCTCTGCCTGTCTCCATTCAGGACTACGGCTGATACAGTGTACATAAAAACACAAGTTCTCCATTCTTGCCCTCTGCCTGTCTCCATTCAGGACACTGGGTTGATACAGTATACACAAAACACAAGTTCTCCAATCTGCTCCCTCTGCCTGTCTCCATTCAGGACACGGCTGATACAGTATACACAAAACACAAGTTCTCCAATCTGCTCCCCTCTGCCTGTCTCCATTCAGGACACGGCTGATACAGTATACACAAAACACAAGTTCTCCAATCTGTCCCCTCTGCCTGTCTCCATTCAGGACACTGGCTGATACAGTATACACAAACACATGTTCTCCAATCTCCCCTCTGCTCTGTCTCCATTCAGTACCACGGCTGATACAGTATACAGAAAAAACAGTTCTCTAATCTGCCCCTCTGGCCTGTCTCCATTCAGGACATGTCTGATACAGTATACACAAAAAACACAAGTTCTCCACCCTGACCCTCTGCCTGTCTCCAATCAGGACACGGCTATCATAGTATACACAAAACACAAGTTCTCCACCTTGCACCCTCTGCCTGTCTCCAATCAGGACACGGCTAATACAGTATACACAAAACACAAGTTCTCCACTTGCACCTCTGCTCTGGCCTGCCCATTCAGGACACGGCTGATACAGTATACACAAAACACAAGTTCTCCAATCTGGTTCTCTGCCTGTCTCCCATTCAGGACACGTCATTGATACAGTATACACAAATTACAAGTTCTCCTATCTGCGCCTCTGCCTGTCTCCATTCAGGACACAGTTGATACAGTATACACAAGCACAAGTTCTCCAATCTGCCCCTCTGCCTGTCTCCATTCAGGACACGTTGATACAGTATACACAAAACACAAGTTCTCCATCTGCTTCCCCTCTGCCTGTCTCCATTCAGGACACTGTTGATACAGTATACTAAAACACAAGTTCTCCAATCTGCCCTCTGCTTGTCTCCATTAAGGACACGGCTGACACATATACACAAAACACAAGTTCTCCAATCTGCCCTGCCTGCCTGTCTCCATTCAGGACACAGTTGATACAGTATACAAAAACACAAGTTCTCCAATCTACCTCTGCCTGTCTCCATTCAGGACACGGCTGATACAGTATACACAAAACTAGTTCTCCAATCTGCCCCCTCTGCCTGTCTCATTCAGGACACGGTCTGTTACAGTATACACAAAACACAAGTTCTCCAATCTGCCCCTCTGCTGTCTCCATTCAGGACACGGTTGATACAGCATACACAAACACAAGTTCTCCAATCTGCCTCTCTGCCTGTCTCCATTCAGGACACGGTTGATACAGTATACACAAACACAAGTTCTCCAATCTGCCCCTCTGCCTGTCTCCATTCAGGACAGGGTTGATGCAGTATACACAAACACAAGTTCTCAATCTGCCCCTCTGCCTGTCTCCATTCAGGACAGGGGTGATACAGTATACAAAACCTGAGTTCTCCAATCTGCCCCTCTGCCTGTCTCTATTCACAGGACACGTTGATACAGTATACACAAAACACAAGTTCCTCCACCCTGCCCCCTCTGCCCTCTCCATTCAGGACACGGCTGATACAGTATACACAAAACACAAGTTCTCCACCATGCACCCTGCCTGTCTCCATAATCAGGACACGCTGATACAGTATACACAAAACATGAAGTTCTCCACCATGCCCCTCTGCCTTGACTCTATTCAGGACACGTGCTGATACAGTATACAGAAAACACAAGCCTCCACCATGCCCCACTGCCTCTGGTTCCCATTCAGGACACGGCTAATACAGGTACACAAACTACAAGTTCTCCACCTTGCCCTCTGCCTGTCTCCATTCAGGACACTCTACACAGTATACAAACACAAGTTCTCCACCCTGCCCCTCTTGCCTGTCTGAATTCAGGACACGCTAATACAGTATACACAAACACAAGTCTCCAATTCTGCCCTCTTCTGCTCAGTTCCATTCAGGACACCTGCCATTACAGTATACAACAAAACACAAGTTCTCCACCCCTGCCCCTCTACCTGTCTCCAATCAGGACACGGCTAATACAGTATACACAAAACACAAGTCTCCACCCTGTCTCTGCCTTCGGTCTCCATTCAGGACACGGCTAATACAGTATACACAAACGCAAGTTCTCCACCCTGCCCCTCTGTTGGTCTCCATTCAGGACACGGCTAATACAGTATACACAAACACAAGTGCTTCACTTCTGCCCCTCTGTCTGCCCCTATTCAGGACACGGCTAATACAGTATACACAAAACACAAGTTCCCCACCAGGCCCCTCTGCCTGTCCCCATTCAGGACACGCTAATACAGTATGACACAAAGACAAGTTCTGCACCGTTTGCCCCTCTGCCTGTCACCATTCAGGCCATGACCTGATACAGTATACACAAATCTCCACCTGCCCCCTCTGCCTCGTCTCCATTCAGGACACGGCTGATAGTATACACAAACCACAAGTTCTCCACTCCTGCCCCCTCTGCCTGTCTCCATTCAGGACCACGGCTGATACAGTATGTTTCAAACCACAAGTTCTCCACCCTGCCCCTCTGCCTGTTTCCATTAGGACACGGCTGCTACAGTATACACAAAACACAGGTTCTCCACCCTGCCCCTCCCTGTCTCCATCCGGGACATAGCTGCTGCAGTATGCAAACACAGGTTCTTCACCTGCCCCTCTGCATCTCCATTCAGGATCACGGCTGCTCACAGTATACACAAAACTGGGTTCTCCACCTGACCCCCTGCCTGTCTCCATTCAGGACACGGCTGAAACAGTATACACAAACACAGGTTCTCCACCCTGCACCCTCTGCCTGTCTCCAATCAGGACACGGCTATGCAGTATACACAAACACAGGTTCTCCAACTGCACCCTCTGCCTGTTCCAATCAGGACACGGCCATCACAGTAATACACAAAACACAAGTTCTCCACCTGCACCTCTGCCTGTCTCCAGTCAGGACACGGCTAATACAGTATACACAAACACAGTTTCTCACCTTGCCCCCTCTGCCTGTCTCCAATCAGGACCACGGCTAATACAGTATACACAAAACACAAGTTCTCCACCTGCCCCCTGCCTGCCTCCAATCAGGACACTGCTAATGCAGTATACACAAAACACAAGTTCTCAATCTGCCCCTCTGCCTGCTCTCCCATTCAGGACATGGCTAATACAGTATACATAAAACACAAGTTCTCCAATCTGTCCCTCTGCCTGTCTCCATTCAGGACATGGCTAATACAGTATACATAAAACACAAGTTCTCCATTCTGCCTCTGCCTGTCTCCATTCAGGACACGGCTGATACAGTATACACAAACACAAGTTCTCCAATCTGCCCCTCTGCCTGTCTCCATTCGGAGGCGCTGATAGCAGTATACACAAAACACAGTTTCTCCATCTGCTCTCTGCCTGTCTCCATTCAGGAGACGGTTGATAATATACACAAACAATAAAGTTCTCCTAATCTGCCCCTCTGCCTGTCTCCTATCTTTAGACACGCTGATACAAATATACAAACACAGTTCCTCCAATCTCCCTCTGCCTGTCTCCATTCAGGACACACCGGTTGATAAGGGTATACAGAAAACACGAGTTCTCCAATCTGCCCCTCTGCCTGTCTCCAATCAGGACACGGCTGATACAGTATACACAAAACACAAGTTCTCCACCCTGCACCCTCTGCCTGTCTCCAATCAGGACACGGCTGATACAGTATACACAAAACACAAGTTTCTCCACCCTGCCCTCTGCCTGCCTCCAATCAGGACCACGGCTAATACAGTATACAAAACACAAGCTCTCCACCCTGCACCTCTGCCTCTCCCAATCAGGACGCTGATACAGTATACAAAAACACAAGTTCTCCAATCTGCACCTCTGCCTGCCTCCAATCAGGACACGGCTTGATACAGTATACACAAAACACAAGTTCTCCAATCATGCCCTCTGCCTGTCTCCATTCAGGACCACGGCTGATACAGTATACATAAACACAAGTTCTCCAATCTGTCCCTCTGCCTGTCTCCATTCAGGACACGGCTGATACAGTGTACACAAATCACAAGTTCTCCAATCTGCCCTCTGCCTGTCTTCCATTCAGGAATACGTACATACAGTATACACAAACACAAGTTCTCCAATCTGCTTCCCTCTGCCTGTTCTCTAATTCAGGACACGGCGGCTGATACTAGTATATACAAAACACAAGTTCTCCAATCTGCCTCTGCCTGTCTCCATTCAGGACACGGCTGATACAGTATACACAAACACAATGTTCTCCAATCTCCCCCTCTTGCCTGTCTCGCATTAAGGACATGCTGACACAGTATACACAAACACAAGTTCTCCAATCTTGCCCCTCTGCCTGTCTCCATTCAGGACACATTCTGATACAGTATACACAAAACACAAGTTCTCCAATCTGCCTCTGCCTGTCTCCATTCAGGACACGGCTGATACAGTATACACACAAAACACAAGTTCTCCAATCTGTCTCCTCTGCCTGTCTCCCTTCAGGACACGGCTGATACAGTATACACAAACACACGTTCTCCAATCTGCCCTCTGCCTGTCTCCATTCAGGACACGGTTGATACAGTATACACAAAACACAAGTTCTCCAATCTGCTCCTCTGCCTGTCTCCATTCAGGACACGTGTTGATACAGTATACACAAACACAAGTTCTCCAATCTGCTCTCTCTGCCTGTCTCCATTTAGTACAGGTGTTGATACAGTATACACAAAACACAAGTCTCCAATCTTCACCTCTGCCTGTCTCCATTCAGGACAGGTTGATACAGTATACACAAAACACAAGTTCTCCAATCTGCCCCTCTGCCTGTTCCATTCAGGACAGGGCTGATGGCAGTATACATTAAAACACAAGTTCTCCAATCTGCCCCTCTGCCTGTCTCCATTCAGGACACGGCTGATACAGTATACACAAAACACAAGTTCTCCAATCTGCCCTCTGCCTGTCTCCATTCAGGACACGGCTGATACAGTATACACAAAACACAAGTTCTCCAACTGCACCCTCTGCCTGTCTCCATTCAGGACACGGCTGATACAGTATACACAAAACACAAGTTCTCCACCCTGCCCCTCTGCCTGTCTCCATTCAGACACGGCTGATACAGTATACACAAACACAAGTTCTCCACCTGCCCCTCTGCCTGTCTCCATTCAGGACACGGCTAATACAGTATACACAAAACACAAGTTCTCCACCTGCCCCTCTGCCTGTCTCCATTCAGGCTCCATTCAGGACACGTGCTAATACAGTATACACAAAACACAAGTTCTCCACCCTTGCCCTCTGCCTGTCTCCATTCAGGACACGGCTGATACAGTATACACAAACACAAGTTCTCCACCTGCCCCTCTGCTCGTCTCCATTCAGGACACGGCTAATACAGTATACACAAACACAAGTTCTCCACCCTGCCCCCTCTGCCTGTCTCCATTCAGGACACGGCTAATACAGTATACACAAAACACAAGTTCTCCACCCTGCCCCCTCTGCCTGTCTCCATTCAGGACACGGCTGATACAGTATACACAAAACACAAGTTCTCCACCCTGCCCCCTCTGCCTGTCTCCATTCAGGACACGGCTAATACAGTATACACAAAACACAAGTTCTCCACCCTGCCCCCTCTGCCTGTCTCCATTCAGGACACGGTTATACAGTATACACAAAACACAAGTTCTCCAATCTGCCCCTCTGCCTGTCTCCATTCAGGACACGGCTGATACAGTATACACAAACACAAGTTCTCCACCCTGCCCTCTGCCTGTCTCCATTCAGGACACGGCTGATACAGTATACACAAAACACAAGTTCTCCACCTCTGCCCTCTGCCTGTCTCCATTCAGGACACGGCTATACAGTATACACAAAACACAAGTTCTCCACCTGCCCCCTCTGCCTGTCTCCATTCAGGACACGGCTGATACAGTATACACAAACACAAGTTCTCCACCCTGTCCCCTCTGCCTGTCTCCATTCAGGACACGGCTGATACAGTATACACAAAACACAAGTTCTCCACCCTGCCCCTCTGCCTGTCTCCATTCAGGACACGGCTGATACAGTATACACAAAACACAAGTTCTCCACCCTGTCCCCTCTGCCTGTCTCCATTCAGGACACGGCTGATACAGTATACACAAAACACAGGTTCTCCACCCTGCCCCCTCTGCCTGTCTCCATTCAGGACACGGCTGATACAGTATACACAAAACACAAGTTCTCCACCCTGCCCTCTGCCTGTCTCCATTCAGGACACGGCTGATACAGTATACACAAACACAAGTTCTCCACCCTGCCCCTCTGCCTGTCTCCATTCAGGACACGGCTGATACAGTATACACAAAACACAAGTTCTCCACTCTGCCCCTCTGCCTGTCTCCATTCAGGACACTGCTGATACAGTATACACAAAACACAAGTTCTCCACCTGCCCCTCTGCCTGTCTCCATTCAGGACACGGCTGATACAGTATACACAAAACACAAGTTCTCCACCCTGCCCCTCTGCCTGTCTCCATTCAGGACACGGCTAATACAGTATACACAAAACACAAGTTCTCCACCCTGCCCTCTGCCTGTCTCCATTCAGGACACGGCTAATACAGTATACACAAAACACAAGTTCTCCACCCTGCCCCTCTGCCTGTCTCCATTCAGGACACGGCTGATACAGTATACACAAAACACAAGTTCTCCACCCTGCCCCCTCTGCCTGTCTCCATTCAGGACACGGCTGATACAGTATACACAAAACACAAGTTCTCCACCCTGCCCCTCTGCCTGTCTCCATTCAGGACACGGCTGATACAGTATACACAAAACACAAGTTCTCCACCCTGCCCTCTGCCTGTCTCCATTCAGGACACGGCTGATACAGTATACACAAAACACAAGTTCTCCACTCTTCCCTCTGCCTGTCTCCATTCAGGACACGGCTGATACAGTATACAAAACACAAGTTCTCCACCTCCCTCTGCCTGTCTCCATTCAGGACACGGCTATACAGTATACACAAAACACAAGTTCTCCACCCTGCCCCTCTGCCTGTCTCCATTCAGGACACGGCTGATACAGTATACACAAAACACAAGTTCTCCACCCTGCCCTCTGCCTGTCTCCATTCAGGACACGGCTGATACAGTATACACAAACACAAGTTCTCCACTCTGCCCCTCTGCCTGTCTCCATTCAGGACACGCTGATACAGTATACACAAAACACAAGTTCTCCACCCTGCCCCTCTGCCTGTCTCCATTCAGGACACGGCCATACAGTATACACACAAAACACAAGTTCTCCACCCTGCCCCTCTGCCTGTCTCCATTCAGGACACGGCTAATACAGTATACACAAACACAAGTTCTCCACCTCTGCCCCTCTGCCTGTCTCCATTCAGGACACGGCTAATCAGTATACACAAAACACAAGTTCTCCACCCTGCCCCTCTGCCTGTCTCCATTCAGGACACGGCTAATACAGTATACACAAAACACAAGTTCTCCACTCTGCCCTCTGCCTGTCTCCATTCAGGACACGGCTGATACAGTATACACAAACACAAGTTCTCCACCCTGCCCTCTGCCTGTCTCCATTCAGGACACGGCTGATACAGTATACACAAAACACAAGTTCTCACCACTGCCCCTCTGCCTGTCTCCATTCAGGACACGGCTGATACAGTATACACAAACACAAGTTCTCCACCCTGCCCCTCTGCCTGTCTCCATTCAGGACACGGCTGATACAGTATACACAAAACACAAGTTCTCCACCCTGCCCCTCTGCCTGTCTCCATTCAGGACACGGCTATACAGTATACACAAAACACAAGTTCTCCACTCTGCCCTCTGCCTGTCTCCATTCAGGACACGGCTAATACAGTATACACAAACACAAGTTCTCCACCCTGCCCCTCTGCCTGTCTCCATTCAGACACGGCTAATACAGTATACACAAAACACAAGTTCTCCACCCTGCCCTCTGCCTGTCTCCATTCAGGACACGGCTGATACAGTATACACAAAACACAAGTTCTCCACCCTGCCCTCTGCCTGTCTCCATTCAGGACACGGCTAATACAGTATACACAAAACACAAGTTCTCCACCCTGCCCTCTGCCTGTCTCCATTCAGGACACGGCTGATACAGTATACACAAAACACAAGTTCTCCAATCTGCCCCTCTGCCTGTCTCCATTCAGGACACGGCTGATACAGTATACACAAAACACAAGTTCTCCACTCTGCCCCTCTGCCTGTCTCCATTCAGGACACGGCTAATACAGTATACACAAAACACAAGTTCTCCACTCTGCCCCTCTGCCTGTCTCCATTCAGGACACGGCTGATACAGTATACACAAAACACAAGTTCTCCACTCTGCCCCTCTGCCTGTCTCCATTCAGGACACGGCTAATACAGTATACACAAACACAAGTTCTCCATCTGCCCCTCTGCCTGTCTCCATTCAGGACACGGCTAATACAGTATACACAAACACAAGTTCTCCACCTGCCCTCTGCCTGTCTCCATTCAGGACAGGTACTATCAGTATACACAAACACAAGTTCTCCACCCTGCCCCTCTGCCTGTCTCCATTCAGGACACGGCTGATACAGTATACACAAAACACAAGTTCTCCACTCTGCCCCTCTGCCTGTCTCCATTCAGGACACGGCTAATACAGTATACACAAACACAAGTTCTCCAACTCTGCCCCTCTGCCTGTCTCCATTCAGGACACGGCTAATACAGTATACACAAAACACAAGTTCTCCACTCTGCCCCTCTGCCTGTCTCCATTCAGGACACGGCTAATACAGTATACACAAAACACAAGTTCTCCACTCTGCCCCTCTGCCTGTCTCCATTCAGGACACGGCTAATACAGTATACACAAACACAAGTTCTCCACCTGCCCTCTGCCTGTCTCCATTCAGGACACGGCTGATACAGTATACACAAACACAAGTTCTCCACCCTGCCCCTCTGCCTGTCTCCATTCAGGACACGGCTATACAGTATACACAAAACACAAGTTCTCCACCCTGCCCTCTGCCTGTCTCCATTCAGGACACGTCAATACAGTATACACAAAACACAAGTTCTCCAATCTGCCCCTCTGCCTGTCTCCATTCAGGACACGCATACAGTATACACAAACACAAGTTCTCCAATCTGCCCTCTGCCTGTCTCCATTCAGGACACGGCTGATACAGTATACACAAAACACAAGTTCTCCACATCTGCCCTCTGCCTGTCTCCATTCAGGACACGGCTGATACAGTATACACAAAACACAAGTTCTCCAATCTGCCCCTCTGCCTGTCTCCATTCAGGACACGGCTGATACAGTATACACAAAACACAAGTTCTCCACTCTGCCCCTCTGCCTGTCTCCATTCAGGACACGGCTAATACAGTATACACAAAACACAAGTTCTCCACCTGCCCCTCTGCCTGTCTCCATTCAGGACACGGCTAATACAGTATACACAAACACAAGTTCTCCACCCTGCCCCTCTGCCTGTCTCCATTCAGGACACGGCTGATACAGTATACACAAAACACAAGTTCTCCACCCTGCCCCTCTGCCTGTCTCCAATCAGGACACGGCTAATACAGTATACACAAACACAAGTTCTCCACTCTGCCCCTCTGCCTGTCTCCATTCAGGACACGGTTGATACAGTATACACAAAACACAAGTTCTCCAATCTGCCCCCTCTGCCTGTCTCCATTCAGGACACGGCTGATACAGTATACACAAAACACAAGTTCTCCATCTGCCCCTCTGCCTGTCTCCATTCAGGACACGGCTGATACAGTATACACAAACAAAGTTCTCCAATCTGCCCCCTCTGCCTGTCTCCATTCAGGACACGGCTATACAGTATACACAAAACACAAGTTCTCCAATCTGCCCTCTGCCTGTCTCCATTCAGGACACGGCTGATACAGTATACACAAACACAAGTTCTCCACCCTGCACCCTCTGCCTGTCTCCATTCAGGACACGGCTGATACAGTATACACAAAACACAAGTTCTCCAATCTGCCCCCTCTGCCTGTCTCCATTCAGGACACGGCTGATACAGTATACACAAAACACAAGTTCTCCAATCTGCCCCCTCTGCCTGTCTCCATTCAGGACACGGCTGATACAGTATACACAAAACACAAGTTCTCCACTCTGCCCCCTCTGCCTGTCTCCATTCAGGACACGGCTGATACAGTATACACAAAACACAAGTTCTCCAATCTGCCCCCTCTGCCTGTCTCCATTCAGGACACGGCTGATACAGTATACACAAAACACAAGTTCTCCAATCTGCCCCCTCTGCCTGTCTCCATTCAGGACACGGCTGATACAGTATACACAAAACACAAGTTCTCCACCCTGCCCCTCTGCCTGTCTCCATTCAGGACACGGCTAATACAGTATACACAAAACACAAGTTCTCCACCCTGCACCCTCTGCCTGTCTCCATTCAGGACACGGCTAATACAGTATACACAAAACACAAGTTCTCCACCCTGCACCCTCTGCCTGTCTCCAATCAGGACACGGCTAATACAGTATACACAAAACACAAGTTCTCCAATCTGCCCCCTCTGCCTGTCTCCATTCAGGACACGGCTGATACAGTATACACAAAACACAAGTTCTCCAATCTGCCCCCTCTGCCTGTCTCCATTCAGGACACGGCTGATACAGTATACACAAAACACAAGTTCTCCAATCTGCCCCTCTGCCTGTCTCCATTCAGGACACGGTAATACAGTATACACAAAACACAAGTTCTCCACCTCTGCCCCTCTGCCTGTCTCCATTCAGGACACGGCTAATACATACACAAACACAAGTTCTCCACTCTGTCCTCTGCCTGTCTCCATTCAGGACACGCTGATACAGTATACACAAAACACAAGTTCTCCAATCTGCCCCTCTGCCTGTCTCCATTCAGGACACGGCTGATACAGTATACACAAAACACAAGTTCTCCAATCTGCCCTCTGCCTGTCTCCATTCAGGACACGGCTGATACAGTATACACAAAACACAAGTTCTCCACCCTGCCCTCTGCCTGTCTCCATTCAGGACACGGCTGATACAGTATACACAAAACACAAGTTCTCCACCTCTGCCCTCTGCCTGTCTCCATTCAGGACACGGCTGATACAGTATACACAAAACACAAGTTCTCCACCCTGCCCCTCTGCCTGTCTCCATTCAGGACACGGCTAAGTATACACAAAACACAAGTTCTCCACATCTGCCCCTCTGCCTGTCTCCATTCAGGACACGGCTGATACAGTATACACAAAACACAAGTTCTCCAACTGCCCCTCTGCCTGTCTCCATTCAGGACACGGCTGATACAGTATACACAAACACAAGTTCTCCAATCTGCCCCTCTGCCTGTCTCCATTCAGGACACGCTGATACAGTATACACAAAACACAAGTTCTCCACCCTGCCCTCTGCCTGTCTCCATTCAGGACACGGTTATACAGTATACACAAACACAAGTTCTCCACATCTGCCCCTCTGCCTGTCTCCATTCAGGACACGGCTGATACAGTATACACAAAACACAAGTTCTCCACATCTGCCCCTCTGCCTGTCTCCATTCAGGACACGGCTATACAGTATACACAAAACACAAGTTCTCCAATCTGCCCCTCTGCCTGTCTCCATTCAGGACACGGCTGATACAGTATACACAAAACACAAGTTCTCCAATCTGCCCTCTGCCTGTCTCCATTCAGGACACGGCTGATACAGTATACACAAACACAAGTTCTCCAATCTGCTCCTCTGCCTGTCTCCATTCAGGACACGGCTGATACAGTATACACAAACACAAGTTCTCCAATCTGCCCCTCTGCCTGTCTCCATTCAGGACACGCTGATACAGTATACACAAACACAAGTTCTCCAATCTGCCCCTCTGCCTGTCTCCATTCAGGACACGGCTGATACAGTATACACAAAACACAAGTTCTCCAATCTGCCCCTCTGCCTGTCTCCATTCAGGACACGGCTGATACAGTATACACAAACACAAGTTCTCCACTCTGCCCCTCTGCCTGTCTCCATTCAGGACACGGCTGATACAGTATACACAAAACACAAGTTCTCCAACTGCCCTCTGCCTGTCTCCATTCAGGACACGGCTGATACAGTATACAAAACACAAGTTCTCCACTCTGCCCCTCTGCCTGTCTCCATTCAGGACACGGCTGATACAGTATACACAAAACACAAGTTCTCCACCCTGCCCCTCTGCCTGTCTCCATTCAGGACACGGCTATACAGTATACACAAAACACAAGTTCTCCACCCTGCCCCTCTGCCTGTCTCCATTCAGGACACGGCTAATACAGTATACACAAACACAAGTTCTCCACCTCTGCCCCTCTGCCTGTCTCCATTCAGGACACGGCTGATACAGTATACACAAAACACAAGTTCTCCACCCTGCCCCTCTGCCTGTCTCCATTCAGGACACGGCTGATACAGTATACACAAAACACAAGTTCTCCACCTCCTCCCTCTGCCTGTCTCCATTCAGGACACGGCTAATACAGTATACACAAAACAAGTTCTCCACCCTGCCTCTCTGCCTGTCTCCATTCAGGACACGGCTATACAGTACATACAAAACACAAGTTCTCCACCCTGCCCCTCTGCCTGTCTCCATTCAGGACACGGCTGATACAGTATACACAAAACACAAGTTCTCCACTCTGCCCCCTCTGCCTGTCTCCATTCAGGACACGGCTGATACAGTATACACAAAACACAAGTTCTCCACCTGCCCCTCTGCCTGTCTCCATTCAGGACACGGCTGATACAGTATAACAAAACACAAGTTCTCCACCCTGCCCTCTGCCTGTCTCCATTCAGGACACGGCTAATACAGTATACACAAAACACAAGTTCTCCACCTGCCCTCTGCCTGTCTCCATTCAGGACACGGCTGATACAGTATACACAAAACACAAGTTCTCCACCCTGCCCTCTGCCTGTCTCCATTCAGGACACGGCTGAATACAGTATACACAAACACAAGTTCTCCACCCTGCCCTCTGCCTGTCTCCATTCAGGACACGCTGATACAGTATACACAAAACACAAGTTCTCCACCCTGCCCTCTGCCTGTCTCCATTCAGGACACGGCTGATACAGTATACACAAAACACAAGTTCTCCACTCTGCCCCTCTGCCTGTCTCCATTCAGGACACGCTGATACAGTATACACAAAACACAAGTTCTCCACCTTGCCCTCTGCCTGTCTCCATTCAGGACACGGCTGATACAGTATACACAAAACACAAGTTCTCCACCCTGCCCCTCTGCCTGTCTCCATTCAGGACACGCTGATACAGTATACACAAACACAAGTTCTCCATCTGCCCTCTCTGCCTGTCTCCATTCAGGACACGGCTGATACAGTATACACAAACACAAGTTCTCCACCTGCCCCTCTGCCTGTCTCCATTCAGGACACGGCTGATACAGTATACACAAAACACAAGTTCTCCAATTGCCCTCTGCCTGTCTCCATTCAGGACACGGCTGATACAGTATACACAAAACACAAGTTCTCCAATCTGCCCCTCTGCCTGTCTCCATTCAGGACACGGCTGATACAGTATACACAAAACACAAGTTCTCCAACCTGCCCTCTGCCTGTCTCCATTCAGGACACGGCTGATACAGTATACACAAAACACAAGTTCTCACACCTGCCCCCTCTGCCTGTCTCCATTCAGGACACGGCTAATACAGTATACACAAAACACAAGTTCTCCACCCTGCCCCTCTGCCTGTCTCCATTCAGGACACGGCTGATACAGTATACACAAAACACAAGTTCTCCAATCTGCCCCTCTGCCTGTCTCCATTCAGGACACGGCTAATACAGTATACACAAAACACAAGTTCTCCACCCTGCCCTCTGCCTGTCTCCATTCAGGACACGGCTAATACAGTATACACAAAACACAAGTTCTCCACCCTGCCCCTCTGCCTGTCTCCATTCAGGACACGGCTAATACAGTATACACAAAACACAAGTTCTCCACCCTGCCCCCTCTGCCTGTCTCCATTCAGGACACGGCTAATACAGTATACACAAAACACAAGTTCTCCACCCTGCCCCCTCTGCCTGTCTCCATTCAGGACACGGCTGATACAGTATACAAAACACAAGTTCTCCACCCTGCCCCTCTGCCTGTCTCCATTCAGGACACGGCTAATACAGTATACACAAAACACAAGTTCTCCACCCTGCCCCTCTGCCTGTCTCCATTCAGGACACGGCTAATACAATACACAAAACACAAGTTCTCCACCCTGCCCCTCTGCCTGTCTCCATTCAGGACACGGCTAATACAGTATACACAAAACACAAGTTCTCCACCCTGCCCCTCTGCCTGTCTCCATTCAGGACACGGCTAATACAGTATACACAAAACACAAGTTCTCCACCCTGCCCCTCTGCCTGTCTCCATTCAGGACACGGCTGATACAGTATACACAAAACACAAGTTCTCCACCCTGCCCCTCTGCCTGTCTCCATTCAGGACACGGCTATACAGTATACACAAAACACAAGTTCTCCACCCTGCCCCTCTGCCTGTCTCCATTCAGGACACGGCTAATACAGTATACACAAAACACAAGTTCTCCACCCTGCCCCTCTGCCTGTCTCCATTCAGGACACGGCTAATACAGTATACACAAACACAAGTTCTCCACCCTGCCCCTCTGCCTGTCTCCATTCAGGACACGGCTAATACAGTATACACAAAACACAAGTTCTCCACTTGCCCCTCTGCCTGTCTCCATTCAGGACACGGCTGATACAGTATACACAAAACACAAGTTCTCCAATCTGCCCCTCTGCCTGTCTCCATTCAGGACACGGCTGATACAGTATACACAAAACACAAGTTCTCCACCCTGCCCCTCTGCCTGTCTCCATTCAGGACACGGCTAATACAGTATACACAAAACACAAGTTCTCCACCCTGCCCTCTGCCTGTCTCCATTCAGGACACGGCTGATACAGTATACACAAAACACAAGTTCTCCACCTGCCCTCTGCCTGTCTCCATTCAGGACACGGCTGATACAGTATACACAAAACACAAGTTCTCCACTCTGCCCCCTCTGCCTGTCTCCATTCAGGACACGGCTGATACAGTATACACAAAACACAAGTTCTCCAATCCTGCCCCTCTGCCTGTCTCCATTCAGACACGGCTGATACAGTATACACAAAACACAAGTTCTCCACCCTGCCCCTCTGCCTGTCTCCATTCAGGACACGGCTGATACAGTATACACAAAACACAAGTTCTCCACCTGCCCCTCTGCCTGTCTCCATTCAGGACACGGCTGATACAGTATACACAAAACACAAGTTCTCCATCTGCCCTCTGCCTGTCTCCATTCAGGACACGGCTGATACAGTATACACAAAACACAAGTTCTCCAACCTGCCCCTCTGCCTGTCTCCATTCAGGACACGGCTAATACAGTATACACAAAACACAAGTTCTCCACCCTGCCCCTCTGCCTGTCTCCATTCAGGACACGGCTGATACAGTATACACAAAACACAAGTTCTCCACCCTGCCCCTCTGCCTGTCTCCATTCAGGACACGCTATACAGTATACACAAAACACAAGTTCTCCACCTGCCCCTCTGCCTGTCTCCATTCAGGACACGGCTGATACAGTATACACAAAACACAAGTTCTCCACTCTGCCCTCTGCCTGTCTCCATTCAGGACACGGCTATACAGTATACAAAACAAGTTACACAAAACACAAGTTCTCCACCCTGCCCCTCTGCCTGTCTCCATTCAGGACACGGCTGATACAGTATACACAAAACACAAGTTCTCCACCTGCCCTCTGCCTGTCTCCATTCAGGACACGGCTGATACAGTATACAAAACACAAGTTCTCCAATCTGCCCCTCTGCCTGTCTCCATTCAGGACACGGCTGATACAGTATAACAAAAACACAAGTTCTCCACCCTGCCCCTCTGCCTGTCTCCATTCAGGACACGGCTGATACAGTATACACAAAACACAAGTTCTCCACCTTGCCCCTCTGCCTGTCTCCATTCAGGACACGGCTAATACAGTATACACAAACACAAGTTCTCCACCCTGCCCCTCTGCCTGTCTCCATTCAGGACACGGCTAATACAGTATACACAAAACACAAGTTCTCCACCCTGCCCTCTGCCTGTCTCCATTCAGGACACGGCTGATACAGTATACACAAACACAAGTTCTCCACCCTGCCCCTCTGCCTGTCTCCATTCAGGACACGGGCTGATACAGTATACACAAAACACAAGTTCTCCACCCTGCCCCTCTGCCTGTCTCCATTCAGGACACGGCTAATACAGTATACACAAAACACAAGTTCTCCACACTGCCCTCTGCCTGTCTCCATTCAGGACACGGCTAATACAGTATACACAAAACACAAGTTCTCCACTCTGCCCTCTGCCTGTCTCCATTCAGGACACGGCTGATACAGTATACACAAAACACAAGTTCTCCACCCTGCCCCTCTGCCTGTCTCCATTCAGGACACGGCTAATACAGTATACACAAAACACAAGTTCTCCACTCTGCCCCTCTGCCTGTCTCCATTCAGGACACGGCTGATACAGTATACACAAAACACAAGTTCTCCAATCTGCCCCTCTGCCTGTCTCCATTCAGGACACGGCTGATACAGTATACACAAAACACAAGTTCTCCATCTGCCCTCTGCCTGTCTCCATTCAGGACACGGCTGATACAGTATACACAAAACACAAGTTCTCCACCCTGCCCCTCTGCCTGTCTCCATTCAGGACACGGCTAATACAGTATACACAACACAAGTTCTCCACCCTGCCCCTCTGCCTGTCTCCATTCAGGACACGCTAATACAGTATACACAAAACACAAGTTCTCCACCTGCCCCTCTGCCTGTCTCCATTCAGGACACGGCTGATACAGTATACACAAAACACAAGTTCTCCACTCTGCCCCTCTGCCTGTCTCCATTCAGGACACGGCTGATACAGTATACACAAAACACAAGTTCTCCACCTGTGCCCTCTGCCTGTCTCCATTCAGGACACGGCTGATACAGTATACACAAAACACAAGTTCTCCACCCTGCCCCTCTGCCTGTCTCCATTCAGGACACGGCTGATACAGTATACACAAAACACAAGTTCTCCACTCTGCCCCTCTGCCTGTCTCCATTCAGGACACGGCTGATACAGTATACAATACACAAGTTCTCCACCACTCTGCCGTCTCCATTCAGGACACGGCTGATACAGTATACACAAAACACAAGTTCTCCACCTCTGCCCCTCTGCCTGTCTCCATTCAGGACACGGCTAATACAGTATACACAAACACAAGTTCTCCACTCTGCTCCTCTGCCTGTCTCCATTCAGGACACGGCTAATACAGTATACACAAAACACAAGTTCTCCACCTGCACCCTCTGCCTGTCTCCATTCAGGACACGGCTGATACAGTATACACAAAACACAAGTTCTCCAATCTGCCCCCTCTGCCTGTCTCCATTCAGGACACGGCTAATACAGTATACACAAAACACAAGTTCTCCAATCTGCCCCCTCTGCCTGTCTCCATTCAGGACACGGCTGATACAGTATACACAAAACACAAGTTCTCCACCCTGCCCCCTCTGCCTGTCTCCATTCAGGACACGGCTGATACAGTATACACAAACACAAGTTCTCCACTCTGCTCCTCTGCCTGTCTCCATTCAGGACACGCTAATACATAGTATACAAAACACAAGTTCTCCAATCTGCCCCTCTGCCTGTCTCCATTCAGGACACGGCTAATACAGTATACACAAAACACAAGTTCTCCACTCTGCCCCTCTGCCTGTCTCCATTCAGGACACGCTATATACAGTATACACAAAACACAAGTTCTCCACTCTGCCCTCTGCCTGTCTCCATTCAGGACACGGCTGATACAGTATACAAAACACAAGTCTCCAATCTGCCCTCTGCCTGTCTCCATTCAGGACACGGCTGATACAGTATACACAAAACACAAGTTCTCCAATCTGCCCCTCTGCCTGTCTCCATTCAGGACACGGCTGATACAGTATACACAAACACAAGTTCTCCATTGCCCCTCTGCCTGTCTCCATTCAGGACACGGCTGATACAGTATACACAAACACAAGTTCTCCAATCTGCCCCTCTGCCTGTCTCCATTCAGGACACGGCTGATACAGTATACACAAAACACAAGTTCTCCATCCTGCCCCCTCTGCCTGTCTCCATTCAGGACACGGCTGATACAGTATACACAAAACACAAGTTCTCCAACTGCCCCTCTGCCTGTCTCCATTCAGGACACGGCTAATACAGTATACAAAAACACAAGTTCTCCACCTTGCCCTCTGCCTGTCTCCATTCAGGACACGGCTGATACAGTATACAAAACACAAGTTCTCCAATCTGCCCCTCTGCCTGTCTCCATTCAGGACACGGCTGATACAGTATACACAAACACAAGTTCTCCAATCTGCCCTCTGCCTGTCTCCATTCAGGACACGGCTGATACAGTATACACAAAACACAAGTTCTCCAATCTGCCCCTCTGCCTGTCTCCATTCAGGACACGGCTATACAGTATACACAAAACACAAGTTCTCCACCTGCCCCTCTGCCTGTCTCCATTCAGGACACGGCTGATACAGTATACACAAAACACAAGTTCTCCATCTGCCCCTCTGCCTGTCTCCATTCAGGACACGGCTGATACAGTATACACAAAACACAAGTTCTCCAATCTGCCCTCTGCCTGTCTCCATTCAGGACACGGCTGATACAGTATACACAAACACAAGTTCTCCAATCTGCCCCTCTGCCTGTCTCCATTCAGGACACGGCTGATACAGTATACACAAAACACAAGTTCTCCAATCTGCCCCTCTGCCTGTCTCCATTCAGGACACGGCTGATACAGTATACACAAAACACAAGTTCTCCAATCTGCCCCTCTGCCTGTCTCCATTCAGGACACGGTTGATACAGTATACAAAAAACACAAGTTCTCCAATCTCCCCCCTCTGCCTGTCTCCATTCAGGACACGGCTGATACAGTATACACAAAACACAAGTTCTCCAATCTGCCCCCTCTGCCTGTCTCCATTCAGGACACGGCTGATACAGTATACACAAAACACAAGTTCTCCAATCTGCCCCCTCTGCCTGTCTCCATTCAGGACACGGCTGATACAGTATACACAAAACACAAGTTCTCCAATCTGCCCCCTCTGCCTGTCTCCATTCAGGACACGGCTGATACAGTATACACAAAACACAAGTTCTCCACCTGCCCCTCTGCCTGTCTCCATTCAGGACACGGCTAATACAGTATACACAAAACACAAGTTCTCCACCCTGCCCCTCTGCCTGTCTCCATTCAGGACACGGCTGATACAGTATACACAAAACACAAGTTCTCCACCCTGCCCTCTGCCTGTCTCCATTCAGGACACGGCTGATACAGTATACACAAAACACAAGTTCTCCACCTCTGCCCCTCTGCCTGTCTCCATTCAGGACACGGCTAATACAGTATACACAAAACACAAGTTCTCCACCCTGCCCCCTCTGCCTGTCTCCATTCAGGACACGGCTAATACAGTATACACAAAACACAAGTTCTCCAACCTGCCCCCTCTGCCTGTCTCCATTCAGGACACGGCTGATACAGTATACACAAAACACAAGTTCTCCACCCTGCCCCCTCTGCCTGTCTCCATTCAGGACACGGCTAATACAGTATACACAAAACACAAGTTCTCCACCCTGCCCCCTCTGCCTGTCTCCATTCAGGACACGGCTAATACAGTATACACAAAACACAAGTTCTCCACCTCCCCCTCTGCCTGTCTCCATTCAGGACACGGCTAATACAGTATACACAAAACACAAGTTCTCCACCCTGCCCCCTCTGCCTGTCTCCATTCAGGACACGGTTAATACAGTATACACAAAACACAAGTTCTCCACCCTGCCCCCTCTGCCTGTCTCCATTCAGGACACGGCTAATACAGTATACACAAAACACAAGTTCTCCACCCTGCCCCTCTGCCTGTCTCCATTCAGGACACGGCTAATACAGTATACACAAAACACAAGTTCTCCACTCGCCCCTCTGCCTGTCTCCATTCAGGACACGGCTAATACAGTATACACAAAACACAAGTTCTCCACCCTGCCCCCTCTGCCTGTCTCCATTCAGGACACGGCTGATACAGTATACACAAAACACAAGTTCTCCACACTGCCCCCTCTGCCTGTCTCCATTCAGGACACGGCTGATACAGTATACACAAAACACAAGTTCTCCACTCCTGCCCCTCTGCCTGTCTCCATTCAGGACACGGCTGATACAGTATACACAAAACACAAGTTCTCCACCTGCTCCCTCTGCCTGTCTCCATTCAGGACACGGCTGATACAGTATACACAAAACACAAGTTCTCCACCCTGCCCCCTCTGCCTGTCTCCATTCAGGACACGGCTGATACAGTATACACAAAACACAAGTTCTCCACCCTGCCCCCTCTGCCTGTCTCCATTCAGGACACGGCTGATACAGTATACACAAAACACAAGTTCTCCACCCTGCCCCCTCTGCCTGTCTCCATTCAGGACACGCTGATACAGTATACACAAACACAAGTTCTCCACCTCTGCCCCTCTGCCTGTCTCCATTCAGGACACGGCTGATACAGTATACACAAAACACAAGTTCTCCACCCTGCCCCCTCTGCCTGTCTCCATTCAGGACACGGCTAATACAGTATACACAAAACACAAGTTCTCCACCCTGCCCCCTCTGCCTGTCTCCATTCAGGACACGGCTGATACAGTATACACAAAACACAAGTTCTCCACCTTGCCCTCTGCCTGTCTCCATTCAGGACACGGCTGATACAGTATACACAAAACACAAGTTCTCCATCCTGCCCCTCTGCCTGTCTCCATTCAGGACACGGCTAATACAGTATACACAAAACACAAGTTCTCCACCCTGCCCCCTCTGCCTGTCTCCATTCAGGACACGGCTAATACAGTATACACAAAACACAAGTTCTCCACTCTGCCCTCTGCCTGTCTCCATTCAGGACACGGCTGATACAGTATACACAAAACACAAGTTCTCCACCTGCCCTCTGCCTGTCTCCATTCAGGACACGGCTGATACAGTATACACAAACACAAGTTCTCCACCCTGCCCCTCTGCCTGTCTCCATTCAGGACACGGCTGATACAGTATACACAAAACACAAGTTCTCCACCCTGCCCTCTGCCTGTCTCCATTCAGGACACGGCTGATACAGTATACACAAAACACAAGTTCTCCACCTGCCCCTCTGCCTGTCTCCATTCAGGACACGGCTAATACAGTATACACAAAACACAAGTTCTCCACCCTGCCCCTCTGCCTGTCTCCATTCAGGACACGGCTAATCAGTATACACAAACACAAGTTCTCCACCCTGCCCTCTGCCTGTCTCCATTCAGGACACGGCTAATACAGTATACACAAAACACAAGTTCTCCACCCTGCCCCTCTGCCTGTCTCCATTCAGGACACGGCTAATACAGTATACACAAAACACAAGTTCTCCACCCTGCCCTCTGCCTGTCTCCATTCAGGACACGGCTAATACAGTATACACAAAACACAAGTTCTCCACCCTGCCCTCTGCCTGTCTCCATTCAGGACACGGCTGATACAGTATACACAAAACACAAGTTCTCCACCTCTGCCCTCTGCCTGTCTCCATTCAGGACACGGCTAATACAGTATACACAAAACACAAGTTCTCCACCCTGCCCTCTGCCTGTCTCCATTCAGGACACGGCTAATACAGTATACACAAAACACAAGTTCTCCACCCTGCCCCCTCTGCCTGTCTCCATTCAGGACACGGCTAATCAGTATACACAAAACACAAGTTCTCCACCCTGCCCCTCTGCCTGTCTCCATTCAGGACACGGCTAATACAGTATACACAAAACACAAGTTCTACACCCTGCCCCCTCTGCCTGTCTCCATTCAGGACACGGCTAATACAGTATACACAAAACACAAGTTCTCCACCTGCCCCTCTGCCTGTCTCCATTCAGGACACGGCTAATACAGTATACACACAAAACACAAGTTCTCCACTCTGCCCCTCTGCCTGTCTCCATTCAGGACACGGCTGATACAGTATACACAAAACACAAGTTCTCCACTGCCCTCTGCCTGTCTCCATTCAGGACACGGCTATACAGTATACACAAAACACAAGTTCTCCACTCTGCCCCTCTGCCTGTCTCCATTCAGGACACGGCTGATACAGTATACAAAACACAAGTTCTCCACCCTGCCCTCTGCCTGTCTCCATTCAGGACACGGCTAATACAGTATACACAAAACACAAGTTCTCCACCCTGCCCCCTCTGCCTGTCTCCATTCAGGACACGGCTAATACAGTATACACAAAACACAAGTTCTCCACCCTGCCCCCTCTGCCTGTCTCCATTCAGGACACGGCTAATACAGTATACACAAAACACAAGTTCTCCACCCTGCCCCCTCTGCCTGTCTCCATTCAGGACACGGCTGATACAGTATACACAAACCACAAGTTCTCCACCCTGCCCCTCTGCCTGTCTCCATTCAGGACACGGCTGATACAGTATACACAAAACACAAGTTCTCCACCCTGCCCCCTCTGCCTGTCTCCATTCAGGACACGGCTGATACAGTATACACAAAACACAAGTTCTCCACCCTGCCCCTCTGCCTGTCTCCATTCAGGACACGGCTAATACAGTATACACAAACACAAGTTCTCCACCCTGCCCTCTGCCTGTCTCCATTCAGGACACGGTAATACAGTATACACAAAACACAAGTTCTCCAACCTGCCCCTCTGCCTGTCTCCATTCAGGACACGGCTAATACAGTATACACAAACACAAGTTCTCCACTCTGCCCCTCTGCCTGTCTCCATTCAGGACACGGCTGATACAGTATACACAAAACACAAGTTCTCCACCTGCCCTCTGCCTGTCTCCATTCAGGACACGGCTGATACAGTATACACAAACACAAGTTCTCCACCCTGCCCCCTCTGCCTGTCTCCATTCAGGACACGGCTAATACAGTATACACAAAACACAAGTTCTCCACCCTGCCCCCTCTGCCTGTCTCCATTCAGGACACGGCTGATACAGTATACACAAAACACAAGTTCTCCACCCTGCCCCCTCTGCCTGTCTCCATTCAGGACACGGCTGATACAGTATACACAAAACACAAGTTCTCCACCCTGCCCCCTCTGCCTGTCTCCATTCAGGACACGGCTGATACAGTATACACAAAACACAAGTTCTCCACCTGCCCCCTCTGCCTGTCTCCATTCAGGACACGGCTGATACAGTATACACAAAACACAAGTTCTCCACACTGCCCCCTCTGCCTGTCTCCATTCAGGACACGGCTGATACAGTATACACAAAACACAAGTTCTCCACCCTGCCCCCTCTGCCTGTCTCCATTCAGGACACGGCTGATACAGTATACACAAAACACAGGTTCTCCAACTCTGCCCCCTCTGCCTGTCTCCATTCAGGACACGGCTGATACAGTATACACAAAACACAAGTTCTCCACCCTGCCCCCTCTGCCTGTCTCCATTCAGGACACGGCTGATACAGTATACACAAAACACAAGTTCTCCACCCTGCCCCCTCTGCCTGTCTCCATTCAGGACACGGCTGATACAGTATACACAAAACACAAGTTCTCCACATCTGCCCTCTGCCTGTCTCCATTCAGGACACGGCTAATACAGTATACACAAACACAAGTTCTCCACTCTGCCCCTCTGCCTGTCTCCATTCAGGACACGGCTGATACAGTATACACAAAACACAAGTTCTCCAATCTGCCCCTCTGCCTGTCTCCATTCAGGACACGGCTGATAGTATACACAAACACAAGTTCTCCACTCTGCCCCTCTGCCTGTCTCCATTCAGGACACGGCTGATACAGTATACACAAAACACAAGTTCTCCACCTGCCCCTCTGCCTGTCTCCATTCAGGACACGGCTAATACAGTATACACAAAACACAAGTTCTCCACCCTGCCCCTCTGCCTGTCTCCATTCAGGACACGGCTGATACAGTATACACAAAACACAAGTTCTCCACCCTGCCCCTCTGCCTGTCTCCATTCAGGACACGGCTAATACAGTATACACAAAACACAAGTTCTCCAACTGCCCCTCTGCCTGTCTCCATTCAGGACACGGCTGATACAGTATACACAAAACACAAGTTCTCCACCCTGCCCCCTCTGCCTGTCTCCATTCAGGACACGGCTAATACAGTATACACAAACACAAGTTCTCCACCCTGCACCCTCTGCCTGTCTCCATTCAGGACACGGCTAATACAGTATACACAAAACACAAGTTCTCCACCTGCCCCTCTGCCTGTCTCCATTCAGGACACGGCTGATACTAGTATACACAAAACACAAGTTCTCCACCTGCCCCTCTGCCTGTCTCCATTCAGGACACGGCTAATACAGTATACACAAAACACAAGTTCTCCACCCTGCCCCTCTGCCTGTCTCCATTCAGGACACGGCTGATACAGTATACACAAAACACAAGTTCTCCAATCTGCCCCTCTGCCTGTCTCCATTCAGGACACGGCTATACAGTATACACAAAACACAAGTTCTCCACCCTGCCCTCTGCCTGTCTCCATTCAGGACACGGCTGATACAGTATACACAAACACAAGTTCTCCACCCTGCCCCTCTGCCTGTCTCCATTCAGGACACGGCTGATACAGTATACAAAACACAAGTTCTCCACTCTGCCCCTCTGCCTGTCTCCATTCAGGACACGGCTGATACAGTATACACAAAACACAAGTTCTCCACCCTGCCCCTCTGCCTGTCTCCATTCAGGACACGGCTGATACAGTATACACAAACACAAGTTCTCCACCCTGGCCCCTCTGCCTGTCCCCATTCAGGACACGGCTGATACAGTATACACAAAACACAAGTTCTCCACCCTGCCCCTCTGCCTGTCTCCATTCAGGACACGGCTGATACAGTATACACAAAACACAAGTTCTCCAATCTGCCCCTCTGCCTGTCTCCATTCAGGACACGGCTGATACAGTATACACAAAACACAAGTTCTCCACCCTGCCCCCTCTGCCTGTCTCCATTCAGGACACGGCTGATACAGTATACACAAAACACAAGTTCTCCACCCTGCCCCTCTGCCTGTCTCCATTCAGGACACGGCTGATACAGTATACACAAACACAAGTTCTCCACCCTGCCCCTCTGCCTGTCTCCATTCAGGACACGGCTGATACAGTATACACAAAACACAAGTTCTCCACCCTGCCCCCTCTGCCTGTCTCCATTCAGGACACGGCTGATACAGTATACACAAAACACAAGTTCTCCACCCTGCCCCCTCTGCCTGTCTCCATTCAGGACACGGCTAATACAGTATACACAAACCACAAGTTCTCCACCCTGCCCCCTCTGCCTGTCTCCATTCAGGACACGGCTAATACAGTATACACAAACCACAAGTTCTCCACCCTGCCCCCTCTGCCTGTCTCCATTCAGGACACGGCTGATACAGTATACACAAAACACAAGTTCTCCAATCTGCCCCCTCTGCCTGTCTCCATTCAGGACACGGCTGATACAGTATACACAAAACACAAGTTCTCCACCCTGCCCCCTCTGCCTGTCTCCATTCAGGACACGGCTGATACAGTATACACAAAACACAAGTTCTCCACCCTGCCCCCTCTGCCTGTCTCCATTCAGGACACGGCTGATACAGTATACACAAAACACAAGTTCTCCACTCTGCCCCTCTGCCTGTCTCCATTCAGGACACGGCTATACAGTATACACAAAACACAAGTTCTCCACCCTGCCCTCTGCCTGTCTCCATTCAGGACACGGCTAATACAGTATACACAAAACACAAGTTCTCCACCTGCCCCTCTGCCTGTCTCCATTCAGGACACGGCTGATACAGTATACACAAAACACAAGTTCTCCACCCTGCCCCCTCTGCCTGTCTCCATTCAGGACACGGCTGATACAGTATACACAAAACACAAGTTCTCCACCCTGCCCCCTCTGCCTGTCTCCATTCAGGACACGGCTGATACAGTATACACAAAACACAAGTTCTCCACCCTGCCCCCTCTGCCTGTCTCCATTCAGGACACGGCTGATACAGTATACACAAAACACAAGTTCTCCACCCTGCCCCCTCTGCCTGTCTCCATTCAGGACACGGCTGATACAGTATACACAAAACACAAGTTCTCCACTCTGCCCCCTCTGCCTGTCTCCATTCAGGACACGGCTGATACAGTATACACAAAACACAAGTTCTCCAATCTGCCCCCTCTGCCTGTCTCCATTCAGGACACGGCTGATACAGTATACACAAAACACAAGTTCTCCAATCTGCCCTCTGCCTGTCTCCATTCAGGACACGGCTGATACAGTATACACAAAACACAAGTTCTCCAATCTGCCCCTCTGCCTGTCTCCATTCAGGACACGGTTGATACAGTATACACAACAGGCGTAGTCCTCGGGATCGGGTGCACCTACTTGACAGCATCAGGATGCAAATGGGCCATACAATGAGATGCAAATGGCGCCCCTGCACCTTGCATGAATTATGGCCCCATTTGCATGTCACCTTTTGAATATCGTGATTTTGCGCATGGCGCAATGGTACTTGCGCCACCGCAAGTTGAATGCTCCACTCTGACAACTTGCGGTGGCGCAAGTTCCACTGCTCCATGCACAGTGGCTGTGGCTGGGGGGTGATATTCAAAAGAGCTGCTCAATAGCGCAACTCCTTTGAATACCGCCCCGGCCACACCCCTGAGCAACTATTTTGCACAGCGCAAGGGCTTGCGCCTCAGAATGGCGCAGTTTGAATATCCAGCCCACTGTATATATATATATATATAGATACATACATATATCTCATACAATCCCTGCATAAGCACTAGAGTATGGCATTAAGTAAGCTTACATTCTCCAGCACAGTTACAGGGTGACTATCATGAAAAATGCAAAAAACATCACACAAATCTCAAGATAAGGTATAAAAAAAACAAATTATTGTAACAACTCTTATTATATCTCTCTGTTTGCCATCAGGGTAAATTCCCAACTAAATCATTTAGGATCTAGAAGGGGGGTGATTATTCAGAAGGGGAGGGGTTTTATACAGTGGTGAGTTCAGGTAGGTATCCCACTCTTATGGAAATATTTTAGTTGACCTCTATGGGCATTATTTAGTTGCTCCAGGAGAGCTACTCGAGCCAGGGCTGTGTGCCACAGGTTTATACCTGGGCTGACGGTCTGCCACCAATGCATGAGGAGGAGTCTTTTGGCTTCCAGCAGGGCTAACATAACCCATTCATGGAGAGCCTTCAGCAGGAAAGTTATCCCGGACAAAATCACCCAACAACGTTTTGGGATCTAACTGTAAATCCCCCATTCCAAGAACTTTAGAACAGTCCCAACTGACCATGGACCAAAAAACTAAGAATTAGGGACAAGACCACAATATGTGAAACAAGTGAGCATCAGGTTGTTGACACCTCCAGCATTTGGAGTGAGGCAGAATTCCTGCGGATCACAGACCGCTGGGGTCCTATACCAGTGCAATAGGATTTTCAGTTGAATTAATTGACTTTTAGAGTCCTTGTATTGTTTATGTGAGTCACACAAGTAACTGGCCCATGTGGTCTCAGATATGGTTATCCCTATATCATCCTCCCAGTGCCATCTACATTTCTCTGTGGGGTCGGTCTGAGAATCCTGGCATAGAGCATAAAGTTTACCTATGCGGCCCCGGGCAGAGGACTCTTTATGCAAGGAGGCTAGCCAGCTCCACTTGTCATGCGGCCTAGCTTGAAGGGAGAGGGCATTTATAAGGCTATGTATCCAAAGAAACCACCAAAAGTCAGTGTTGGGAAGATCAAATTTGGTCTTTAACTGGGTAAAGGATAATAAGGAGTCTGAGCCAGGAAGCATAAGGTCCTTCACATAGCGAATTCCCCTGCTCTCCCAGGAAGGACAATTTAGCGGTTTCCCATCTAAAGTAATGAAAATATTGTGCCATAATTCTGCACAACAAAGGGATGGGGCCCAGGCATCCATAGGGGTGTGAGATAGAGTCATGATGCGCTGCCAGGCATGGCGAGGTTGGGACATGACATGGGAAAGGACCTTGCCCAATGGGTCACCGTGCCCCAGCAGGGACCTAAGTGGGGTGGGGGCCACCATATTAGCCTCAAAACATACCCACAGTGGAGGAGGTGCAGTTGTAGGTACAAACCACTTCGTGGTTTGGGCAACTATACTCGCCAGGTAGTATCCCAGGAACCAAGGGGCACCCAAACCACCTTTGGACCAGTGTGCTTGCAGTTTACTTTTCCCCCATCTGTGTGCCCCTTTTTCCCATAAAAAGGAGGATACCGTCTTCTCCAGTGAGGAAAAAAGTCTAGGAGAGAGACGTATTGGGAGATTATTAAATAAGTATAGTACCCTTGGGAGAAGTAGCATCCGGACTGCCGCCACTTTGCCCATCAATGTTAAACCTAATTTGCGCCAGCGTTCAATCTCTGCGGCTTGTTGCTTGAGAAGGGGGTGGAGAAATTAGAGGATTCTAGATCTGCCCATTTGGTAGATATATAGATCCTGAGGTAGGAAAAGCCTTACTCAGCCCAACCTAGCTCCGTGCCTTTGAGGCAGTCTCGCGTACATAGTGGGTTCAGTGGAGCTAGAATGGTTTTTCGTTGGTTAATCTGCAGGCTAGAAAGTAAGGTGAAATCCTGAACAACCTGGAGGGCTGTTGAAGGGATTTTTGGGAGTGGGATAGGGTAAGTAATAAGTCGTCTGTGTATGTCGCCACAGTATATGACTTGCCTTGGGCTGAGATACCTGTGAGCCATTCAGCTGAGGTAAGGGCTTTAATCAGTGGATCCAGTGCAACCAGGAACAGGAGAGAAGGCAGGGGGCATCCCTGTCGGGTACCTCTATGTAGTAAGAAGGAAGAAGAGATATTGGAGTTGGTCAGAATCTTGGCCCTTGGTGCATTATAAAGGATTGAAACCCAGAGTCGGAATTGAGGTCCAAAGCCATAGAAGTGGAGGATTTCATGGAAATAAATCCATTCCACAGAATCAAAGGCCTTTGCAAAATTGACAGCTAGGGCTGCTATGGGGGACTTGGAATTACACGCTCACCACTCCAGATTAAGTAGCAATCTCGCATTGTCCGAACCCACTTTCCTGGGCATAAACCCCACCTGGGAGGGATGGATTATGGAAGCAAGGATATCATGCATCCTGGTGGCTAGGACTTTAGCTAAAATCTTGGTATCCACTGGTAGTAGTGATATGGGGTGGAAGTTAGAACAATTAAGGGGGTCGATTGTGCTTGGTATAATTCGACGGTCATTCTGTCTGGTCCTGGGGATTTCCTCTTAGCCATTTGGTGTAAGGACTGACGGATGTCAGGGGCTGTCTAAAAGGGTAGCCTTTCCCTGACAGAACTGCTTTGAGAGAGTTGGGCTGGCGTGTATACGGATTCGGACTGGTACAAGGCCTGATAATATGCCTTCATGGTCTCATTTATACCAATAGGGTCACTGGCTATGATGCCTGCAGAAGTATGAAGGGTGTGTATTTCAGACGAGGCCTGTTGTTTACGTAACTGATAAGCCAGGAGCTTACCGCCCTTGTCTCCCCCTTCCCAATATAGATGCTTAGATCTAAATAGGGTCCATTCTGCTTTGTGATGCAGCAAAGTATTTATCTGATATTTGAGCCCTACAATTTTACAAGTCAGGAAGTGATCTCTGGTGGTGAGTTGGGAAGTTTTGAAGCACCCCTCTAGGACGTGTAAATTCTGACTGCAGTAGCATTAGCTCATTTTTCCGGGCTTTATTCTGGCTTGCTGCAAAAGTAATGATGTGACCCCTTAAGGTGGCCTTAAAGGCTTCCCACGCCATGCTTGCTGGGACTCCACAGTCAGAGTTAAGGGTAAAGTATTCCCTGGTCACCTTCCACATAGTTTGTTGAAATTCAGGGTCTTTAACCAGCAATGGACTACACCTCCATCTTGTGCCGGTCAAACTGCACCCAGGGGGTATAGGTGATCAGCACTGAGGCATGGTCAGATATGATGATGTTACCTATGGAGCTGTTAGAGACTTCACCTGATGCTGCACTATTAGCCAGCCAGTAGTCAATATGGCTGTGGACCCTATGCAAGGGAGAGTAGTAGGAGTAGCCCCACCCTGAGGGATGGTCCCTCCTCCAAACATCTGTCAGGCCCCATTCCGCTCTCAACGCTTGTAAGGCGGCATGTGCCTTAGGGTGGGCTTGGGGGGTAAGTTGAGACTTGTCTAGAAATATATCTGGCACTACATTGAAATCTCCCCCTATCAGTAGGGGAATGTCAGGTTCGGGTTGTAACAGGGTAGGGATCGCCTGGCTCAGGCCAGGAAAAAACTCTGCCTGATCTGTGTTTGGAGCATAACGATTACTTATTATCAGCTTCCCTGTGGGTGACTGCAATTTGACCACTACCCAGCACCCTTGTTTATCAGAGAGGGAGTCCAAAACTGTCCATATACTAGAACAGCAGATAAGGATGGCTACCCCTTTGGATTTAGATGTCGCCGAGCTAGCATGGATAGCCCCTACCCATGATTTCTTAATCCATGAGGTAGATTTACTAAGAGGATGTGTTTCTTGTAGAAGGGCCACATCTGTGTGTAGGGAACGCAAGTGCTGTATAACTTTTGTACACTTTATGGGGTGGTTAAGTCCCTTTACGTTCCATGACACCAGACGTAAGCCTTGTGTAGCAGACATAATGATATGAGAACAGGAAACAATAACTGACTTACCCAATTATAGCTAGGGAGTTAGGAAGAGAGTGCCAAGGGGTTAGAAACCGGCTGGCAGATATCGAGGCGCTACAGCACACTGGCGTGAGAGAGGAAATATAAATTAGAGTCTATCAACTCAGGAAGTGTATTCAAGGACACTTAGAAACTAGTCCTGCAGAAAAGGAGAAAGAGAGAAAATGGTGAACAAAAGTATACAAATCACCGCCCTACCTAAACCAGAAATTTGCTAGGCAAGTGTTAAATAATTCAAACAAGCAATTAAAAGCTAAGGACTAACAACATTTCAGGAAAAGAGGATGCCAACAAAATCCGTATCCTCAGCTATGCTAGCGTCCACACCCAGTAATAGGAGAGGAGAGAACCAACCTAGAGAGAACTCACTTCTCCGCATCCAGGGAACAATTCCCAGGAGGAAAGCCCAAACCTGGGGGGGAGGGACAGGGGAATGGGGAGGAAAGGGAAAGGGGGGGAATAAAATGGGTAACTTCCCCAATCGAGGAATTGAGGGCTGGATTGCCTGCAGCCATCTCATCGCCCTCAGATTCAATTAGGTTTTAACTCAGGATCCTTGCAATTAATAGTTATTGGCTGTAAAAACTCTACAACATGCAGGTATTGAGTATTGGGCCTCCCAGCATGTCTAATATGATAAGGAATATGAGAGGGGTCGTGTGATCCTTAAACCTTATATTGGTACAAGGAAGGAGGGGCTACACCCCAGCTAGGGTATCCTATCCCAAAGTATCCGTATGTCCCTCTTAAACCCCATGTATCCTTATATAGACATGTATTGTATTGAACCATAAGTAGTTTAAAAAAGTCACTATATTGCATAGACCAATAGCTAGCCAGGAGGTCCTGCACTACAATTCTCAGCCTGATGGGACCCAGTATTATTGACATCTTTGGAGGTGTCAGGTGGCACCATTAGTACTACTGCAGCATATGATTTATCTCCTGGCTTGAGTAGTCCTGGGGAGTCCACTGCTTCTATTAGGGAAGACTCTGGAATGTCGGCCCAGTCCATGGAGCTCTCATGACTTATGGAGGACAGCTCTAAGCCGTTTAAGGGGGATACTGCTGGTGTCAGGGAGGATTCGTCCCTAGGAATCTTTGCAGGGGGAGCTGCTCTTCTCTGGTCCGGAGACAGGTGCTGGTCACTTCTAGAGTGCTGTCATTGTCGAGCAGATGTGCTGGCACTCCTAGAAGGGAGAACTGTTTGTTCTAAATGAACCGGCAGTTTGGATGCGTGCATATACTCTGCCTGAGGAGGAACCCTCGCTGTGGGGGGGGGGGTCAATAGGATGGGAACCTGGTCCGGCTGTATGTTGGCCCCTTGGATTCTGCCCCTGGAATTCTTGGTTCCTAGTGCTTTCAGCAGAGGGATCCCAGAGCCTTCTGGGAAATGTAGTTTGCAAGGGTAGATTAGGCCAGAATCTGGAGATCCACTGCTCAATCTCCTTGCATGTGTCCGCTAACAGCTCCTTCCCTTCCTTGGATACCAAGAGTTTGGTAAGTCCTTTGAATCTGTAGTGAAAATTGTGGGCAGCCAAAAATTGTTTGAGAGGGCCATAAGCTCAGTGTTTGCTCACTGTTTCTTATGCAAAGTCTCTAAATATGGACAACGATGCCCCTTGCCACTGAATGTCACCTAGAGCATGGGCAGCTCTTAAAATACACTCCTTCATTGAATATTTCAGAAAATAGGCCATGACTGGCCTTGGTGCTGATGTCTGTCTTTCTCTCCTCCCAGTGATACAATGGGCCCTTTCCACTTCGACTGGGCCTCTCCATCTCTCCCCTAACATCATACAAAGTGTGTCATTGAGAAATCTCTCCATGGAGGCACCTTCAGTGCCTTCAGGAACACCAGTAATCTGAAAGTTGTTATGACAGCCCCTGATTTCTCGATCCTCCACTCTGTTTAAAAGGATTCCGATTTTCTAGTCTTGCAGCTTCACTTCTTTCTCAAGTTTAAAATGCTGTGTTTCGAGGGTTTCCACCTGCTGTTCCACCACAATAAGGCAATCTTGCAACTGGCGTACATCAGAGGTTATGCCTGTTAGAGTAATATTGATGTCGTCTACTCATGCCAGTACTGTTTCCAACATACGTGTAATATAGGTCAGTGAGTCGCCTACAGAATTCGGCTGTTCGGTGGCGGTCGCCGTAAAGGGTAACACAGATAAAGATCCTTCTGTTGCCACATCAGTATGGGGCGGCTGCATTGTCAGGGTTATAGATGCAGACACTGTTGACCAGCAATGTAGGGCAGAACGAACAGGGTTCTCGACACTGGTGACCGAGGTCTCCATGGCCTAAGTGGATCGGTGCAATTCGCGAGTAGCCAACTTAGATAAAATATACTTATACTGTGGTACCACCAATAAAAGTCACATCGGTCGATTGGGTATAGTTTCCCAAACAAAGCTTAGTGTTAAAAGGGGGTTCACATCCTGAGATTAGGCTTGCCTGCCGTGGATAGTCCTCGGACACAGATATGCTCAAGAACTATGCTGCCATTTTCTAGGTAGCCAGTCCACCCCCCCCCGCAGATGGCTTTCTGAATATGTTTTACACTTCCTGTGTAGATCATTTGGCTCTTTTCCTAACCCATCTCTTCAACTACTTTCTCTGTTCAGGCCTTAACAAGTCATCCCTTACTCAGGCCTGGATTTCCCTTATACTCAAGATGGGGAAGAACAAACTGCTCCCAAGCAGTTATCAACCTATATCCCTCCTCAGTTCCAACCTTAAAATATTGTCCAAGATCCTTGCCAACCGGCTGCTTCAAATCTGGAATAGTTTAATCTCTCCAGAGCAAGTGGGTTTCATGGTGTGCCAACATTCCAGTGACCATGTGTGAAAGCTGCTTTATCTTACTTCTGCCTCTGGGGAGAACAGAACTCCAAAGGTCCTGGTCTTTCTAGACAGGGAAAAAGCTTTCTACAGGGTTTCTTGGCCCTTTCTTTTTGCAACCCTCCAGAAATTTGGATTTCTCTCTACTTTTTGTAATTGGGTCAAGATTTTGTACTGCAATCTAACCGCTAGGATTAGATGTAATGGAGTCACTTCTGCCCTGGTGGCAGTGTGGCACAAGATGGGGTGCCCACGCTCCCCTTTTTGCTTCATTTGTATCTGAAGCCTCTCTTGCATAAGATTCAACAAAATCCAGATATCCAGGGAATATTAGTGGGATAGTCTAGATATAAATTGTCTGCCTATGCAGATGACCTTCTCCTTCATGTTAAAGCCCCCCTAACTTCAATCTCCGCAGCCCTAAAGGAAATCCACTACTTTTCCACAGTAGCTTGGTGTAAGCTTAATCTGGAAAAAAACCCAGGTATTACCACTGAACACTTACTTCCCTAGGCAACAGATCCAGGATATGGGCCTTTGTTTGGACCCCAAGGCCATTACATACCTAGGGATCTGCATTACCTGTTCTGTCTCTGAACTTTTGAAGAAAAATGCATCGCCCCTGCTTCAGACGATCTGTAGAGGTGGATGGCTCTTCCTCTTCCCCCCTCTCTCTCTCTCTCTCTCTCAATGAGGCAGGGTAAATATAATTAGAATTAGCATTTTACCCTGTATCCTGTATCCAATGGGTATACTGGGCCAGTCTCTCCCTAAGATTTGGTTCACCCATCCCCACAGTCTTATTATGGATTTCTTGTGGAAGAAGGGAGCTGTCAGAAGGGTGTACTTTAAACTGACTTTGGCCAAGGACAGAGGGGGATTAAGATTGCCCAACTTTTTTCTATATTATTGCACCCTGCACAGAAATGAATTATTCTGGTGGGGTCGCTCTCAGATGGCCCCTCTGCACTCTGCTTACAGTCCCTTGTGGCACTCTCTAAAAACTCAGGTTTATAAAAAATATGGCCTGCAACTTGGTGTGTCGATGTGGCCACTATTGTCATATGGCAGACATATTTTCCCAAAAAGGCCAGGATATCAGGTTTACCAGAAAGATGCCCATTTTTGGGGGGTTACTTGGGGGAAAAAGGTTGATGTCTATTCCAGAGTCTAGGAAGGAAGTGAAGTTACATTTCAAAGGGTGTCATAAAATGACACAGGGATGGAGAGCATTTCCACTGGTCACAAGACTTCAAAGAAAAATACTTTGAGAACAGGATCTGGGAAACATCCATTCTATAAGTCTACTGTTAATACATTTCAAGTGTCATAGTTTATTAACATTTGTAATAAAGTCAGGAAGGACAGCAAAAATCAAAAGCCAGCCAGGACTTCGGGAATGTAGGAAATCTAAATAATTAATAATATTGATTCCCTTAAAATCTTGAAAAAAGCAAGACAGACTCCTGCTAACCTAAAAAGATAAGGCCACCAGCTAACCAATGACTAGGGTTATATAAGGTCCCTCAAAACAGAAACTCAGGGCATTTTGCGGAACACACTTTTCTTGGCACACAGAGCCAGGCTGCCAAACATACACTGAGGACCAGTGGCTGCAAGAACTGGGACAACTTTTGTAGAAAACTTAGTTATTTTCTGGACTTTTGATTCTCCACCGACGAGGTAGAAATTAGACAGTTACATTTTACAGTGCATTTTTTATGTCTTCTTTCCAACCTTTTTTTTGTATCCTGTAACCCAAATTTCTGAATCTTTTATTTGTATGTCTTGCATAATAATTATTTAAGTACTAGTAAAAGTACTTGCTTTTAAACATCTGCCTGGAAGTAATTTTGTTGTGTGTGTGAAGGTGAGAAGATTTATTCAATCTGTGACAACCTGTTTAATTGATAAAGTGCCACCATAGTTACTAAAGAGCAAGATCCTGGAAGGGAATCTGGGTGCTTAAGTAGTGGAAATACACAGGTGTCTGTAGGGGTTTGTGGAGTTTGAACTAGGTTACTGCACCACCTGTGGGAGACGACAGCTTGTAACACCTGGGTCCACCCCCCCAGTGCAGCAACCAAGGAGAGTTCTTACTTGGTTACAGACTCAAGACTGTATTTTACCCTTACCTAGATTAGAGAGGAAGCCCGGGGCCCTCATGGTGAGTGTTTAGTTGTGAACTCATCGAGCACTCTGGAAGGACACAGGAAGGGTATTCCTGTTCCCTCCTGTCACTGATTGCACTTAGGGGTGGGCAGTGTGAGTTCAGTGGACCCGGCCTCCCGGAGTGGGTTTGTGACAGATCTGGTGGAATAGCGGTGGGATCTGAGATATCTTGGTTGCACAGGCAAAGAGGTTGGATTCTAGGCCAGTGTTTCAGATTGATAAACTGTAAACAATCCACACACAAACAGGGCAGAGATTTGGAAAAAAATAATTTGGTCACAGTATAAAGATCCCTACCCCATTTTTTTTCAATGTAAGTTAGTGTAGTAGTAACTCCAACTCCCTCCCCCAATTGTCTACTCTAATACAAGGTCAGTTTGCTGTCTGCTTTAATGTTACAACAATTAATCATGATACCTATCTGTAACCCCATATATTTTCTCTGTTTATCGTTGAATATTGCTACAGTATGAGGTCATCTACAGGTATTGCTGCCTACTACCTTGTTACTGACAAAGTCATCCTACTGATGGCACTTTTGCTTCTACTATTACCTATTGTTTGTACCAACTTTAACCATATCTTATTTTGTTAAATTCTAATGTGTGTAATACGTCTCATCATGTTGTCACTCTTCTTAGCAAATGTCCTTTTGTTGTAACAACTATTCTTGCCAAATGTGGAACCTTTGTAAAAGAGTCTCTGGCTCAAAGGTACTGTAATCCAAGAAATAAATAAATTAATAAAAAATAAATAGTTAAGGAAGAAGATGGCTTCCAACTGCAGCGAATGCACTGCATACCATTTAAGGCAGTTATGTCAAGAAAGAGGGGTCTATTATAAGGGGTGAACCAAAAAGAGCCTCATAGAGGCTCTCAAGGCAGCCAATGAGCAAGCAGTTGCCCAGAACCTTGAGTCATAGCCAGTGACTGAAAAGGACCAGACCTTTGGTGTGGGGGTGCCAATGGACATCACAGTGTCCAGTCCCAGGGAGAAGAACAGTGAGACCAGAGAGGACCCAGAACTGCAGCATCAAGTGAAGTCCACAACAGATCCTGAGCTAGAGAGGTTAAAGCTAAAGTTTGAGCTGAGGAAATTTGAGCTGGAGCAGAGAAAGTTCAAAGCCCAGCAAGAAAGGCAGCTGAAGTTTGAACTGGAGATGTAAAGGGAGCTGGAGCAAAGAAGGTTCAAAATGGAGGCTGAGGAAAAGCAGCACCTGAGAGAGGCCAAAGAAAAGCAGTGCCAGAGAGAGGGAGAGGAATAGCAGCTCCAGAGAGAGGCCAAGGAAGAGCAGTGCCAGAGAGAGTTTGAACTGGACTGGCTAAAACTCCAACAACCAGTTCCAGAGGAGGTAAGTGGCAGGGTGAACCTGATACTCCAGGGCTGGGGTGTAAATTAAATTAAAAATTAATAGCTGAATTTAATAGGGGGTATGGATGCATTTTTAAATTTGTTTGAAAAGTTCTGTATCCAGACCAAGACATCGAGGGAGGCCTGGAGCTTTCAGCTATCCCCGCTGCATACTGAAAAAGGGCATGAGGCACTAGGCCAAATGGGCAATGATGACAGCAGAGACTATGAGAAACTTAAAAGTGCTTTACTTAAAAAGCATGAATTAACCCCTGAGGTCTACAGGGTTAAATTTCTTAAACTCTGAAAAGGCCCTAACATGAGCTTTGAGGAACTCTCCACAAAGCAAAATCAGTTTTTGAAATGGTGGGAGGGGGTGGAAGCAAACTTTGTAGAGAAAATTGAGGAGGTTGTGTTATTAGAACAGTTATTTTGGGCTTGCCCATGGTGTTGAAAACCTGAATAGAGGACTGAAATCCAAAAACTGCACAGCAAGCTGCTGAGCACTTGGATCACTATGCCAGGAGCAGGTCTGCTCTGAAAGGAAGTGGGAGAGCAGGTGCTGCATTGCAAAAAGGGAAAAGCATGCCTTCAGAGCAGCTAAAACCCTCACTGCCTCTGCAGAAAGGGGGGAAGCCCCAAGTTACGAAAAAGGGATTTCTTGGATAAAAGAAATGATGAATATTGGTTTTGTAAACAGTCAGAGAATATTGCTAGACAGTGTCCTAAAAAGGCACATAGAAACATAGAATCTGATGGCAGATAAGGACCGCTTGGCCCACCTAGTCTGCCATTTCCTAACCTAACAGATAAGCTGCAGAACCTAGTTAACCAACAGCCTACTTCCTCCAGCCCCCAACTAGAATTGCCTTATGTCTGTCCCATGTGCTCTTGAATTCCCCCACTGTTTTTGACTCTATGACCTCCTCAGGAAGGCTGTTCCATGCATCTACAACCCTCTCTGTTAAGAAATACTTCCTCACATTACCTCTGAGCCATCCCTCCATCTTCAAATTGTGCCCCCTTGTTCTTGCACATCTCTTTTTCTGAAAGATGCTACCCTCTTGGACTTTGTTGATTCCCTTGAGGTATTTGAAAGTTTCTATCATGCCCCCCCCCTTCCTCGGGGCTATACATCTTAAACTCCTTTAGTCTTTCTTTATATGTCTTCTGGTGCAGACTCTGCACCATTTTGGTTACCCTCCTCTGGATATCCTCCATCCTGTCTATGTCTTTGCAGAGATGGGGGCTCCAGAACTGTACACAGTACACCAAATGTGGTCTTACCAACTGTCTGTACAGAGGGCCAACAACTTCCTGTTTTCTACAGGTGATGCCTCTCCCTATACATCCCAGTATCCCCCAGCCCTCCTTACTGCCTTTTCACATTGCTGGACCACCTTTAGGTCATCTGATATGACTACCTCCAGGTTCCTTTCGATTTTTTTTGTTGTCAGTATCTCACCCCCCATTGTGTATTCTTCCCCTGGGATTTTGTTTTCCAGGTGCATTACTTTGCACTTCTTTGCATTGAATCTAAGCTGCCATACATTTGACCATTCCTCCAACCTTGCCAAGTCCCTTTTCATCCTTTCCACCCCACCTTGCATATGAACCCTGTTGCAGATCTTTGTGTCATCTGCAAAGAGACATACTTTATCTTCCAGTCCCTCTGCAATGTCACTTATAAAGATTTTAAAAAGGACTGGCCCCAGTACTGAATGCTGTGGTACCCCACTAGTAACTCCCCTTTCTTCACAGTGGACTCCATTTACTATTACCCTGTGTCCTGTTGTCCAGCATGTGTTTTACTCAGGCTACCACCCTGGGACCCACTCCCAGGCTGGCTAATTTGATTATTAATCTTTTGTGTGGGACTGTATCAAAGACTTGCTAAAGTCTAAGTAGGCTATGTCCACAGCCCCCACCCCCGGTCTACTACTTTGGTTACCCAGTCAAATAAATCAATTCGATTTGTCTGACATGACCTTCCTGCTGTGAATCCATGCTGCCTTGGGTCCTGTGTCCCACTGGCCTCTTGGTACTTAACAATTCTTTCCTTCAGATATGATTCCATCATTTTCCCTACCACGGAGGTCAAACTGACAGGTCTGTTGTTTCCTGCCTCTGTCTTGCTCCCACTTTTGTGAAGGGGAATCACATCCACCCTCCTCCAGTCTTCAGATACCACACCATCTTCCCATGATTTATTAAAAAGGGTAGTCAGTGGTGTTACTAGTTCTTCCCTTAGTTCTTTTAGAATTCTGGGGTGAATTCCATCAGGCCTCACTGCTTTGTCCACCTTCAGTTTTAAGAGTTCTTTCAGAACCCTATCTTCTGTGAAAGGACTAATAATTAACCCCCCTATACAAAGTGCTTCTATTGGCTGGATTAGGTATCTCCCCCTGCTCTTCCATTGTGAATACGAGCAGAAGTATTCTTTCAGTATCCCTGCTTTTTCACTGCCGCTCTCTGCCCAACCACTTTCCTCTTTATTCAGCCTCAGTATCCCTGCCTTAGTCTTTCTTTGCTCCCTAATGTACCTATAAAAGGTTTTATCCCCATTCTTAACTGAGTTGGCTATCTTTTCCCCAGTGTGGGCCTTTGCTATTCTGACTGCCTTCCCCACTTCCTTCTGCTTTACCTGGTACAGTTCTCTGTCCTGCTCCTTCTGTGTTTCCTTATACTTCCTGAATGCCATCTTTTTCTCCCTAACCTTCTCTGCCACTTCTTCTGAGAAACATAATGCTTTTTTCTTTCATTTTGATTTGTTTATTTGCTTCACACAAAGGCTTTTTGCCTCTGTGATGGCGGTTTTGATGTTTCCCCATTGTTGCTTCACCCCACCTTCTTGCCTGTTTGCTATGCTTTTCTGAAGCACTCTCCCATTTTGACAAAATCAGCCCTCCTGAAGTCCAGTACCTTCACTTTTGTATGGCTTGACTCTACAGCTAAGTTTATCGTGAACCACACTGTTTGGTGGTCGCTTGTTCCCAGATCGCTACCCACTTCAAGATCGGAGATCCTCTCTCCGTCCCTATTTGAGAGCACCAGGCCTAAGATTGCTCCCTCCTGAGTGGGTTCCAAAACTAGCTGTCTGAGGCATGCCCCCTCTGGGGCATCAAGAATGGCCCTGCTCTAGGATGTGGCTGCAGCAAAGTTGCTCCAGTTAACATCTGGCATATTCTGGTACCCCATCAGCAATATCTCCCCTTTCTCTGCCATCCTATGGATGCTTCTATCATTTCCTTGTCCATTTCCTCCCCTTGAGACAGGGGTCTGTACACAACCCCTGTGCAGATTGTGGTGCCATTTCCAGTCTCCAGGGTGACCCACAGTGCTTTCTCTCCTCCCTGTTTACTCTTTAGTTCTAATGCTTTGATCCCTTCCCTTACATAGAGAGCTACTCCTCCTCTTTTTCCCTCCCTGTCCCTCCTGTAGATGGTGTACCCTGGTATGTTGACATCCCAGTCATGTTTCTGTGACTGCCATAATATCCAGGCATCCCTCTTCCATCAAGGCCACCATTTTGGGGAGCTTTTTACCTAGACTATGGGCATTGGCACTCATTACCCTCCATTTTTTTATGGCTTTATTTATTTTTGCCTCCATCCCTGTCCTTGCTGCCTTTGTCTTTTTCTCCATTTACCTCTGCCCTTCTCCCTATTGACTGCTTTATCTTGGTGTTTACCTCACTAACTACCCTGATTTTTTTGGGGGGGCTAGGATTTCCTTTCTCCTTTCCAATACCTTCCCCCTTGGCCAATTTAAATGCACAGAATGGACGAGGTGTCTCTTGAACAGAGGTGGGTGCACTGTGTGTCCCTGAGAGTATGTCTGTGGACATGAGGGAGCACATACACCCAGTTACAGTATATAGGGTACAAACCCATGAGTTAAGGGACACAGGGGCATCTCCTACCATGGTAAAAGGGGATTTGGTTGGGCCTGAGCAACTTATACCAGATCAGTTTGTGCCTGTGAGGGGATTCACTGGGGAAGAGTAAACCCTGTTGCTAGCTAGAATAGCTTGGCAGAAGACTCCAGGAGAAAGGACTGCTGTGTGACTGAACTTCTCTGCTGGGACTAAAGTAGAAGAACTTTTGTATTTAGACCTTTAATTTAGGGTAAAAAAACTAACATACAAAGCAAAACAAAAAAAAGTGTGTGTTTGGGTTAACTGAACTGAATGGGTAACTGAAAAGTCATCTAGGTGTAAATCTCAGGTGACTGAAAGGACTTAACTGTTGTGAGGTTTAAATTACTTGTAGAAAGATCTGGTAAGTAGGGGGAGTGGCTTAGCTAGAAGGAAGCTACATTTAAAGACTGCCTTAGAAAGATTCTGCTAATAGCTTGGCAGAAGACTCCAGGAGAAAGGACTGCTGTGTGACTGAACTCTCTACTGGGACTATATTGCCCTCCTTCCCTCCCTCCCCCACCCAAAGCTAGTTCTATTTTTATAGGCACAGATTTGACTGACAACAGGAACTTCCTGTTTAGGGGCAGGAAGTGAGTGATCACAGAACCACCAAGGACCCACCATCCTAGAAGGGCAGAGTAGCTCTCCAGCCCCTCTAGCTGCTGGAGGTCTGCCTCTGAACAAGTAAGCGGTCTACTGAGAAATATAGGATATTCTTGTCTCAGAACAGGACAATCAGGAGCTTAAAGGGCACACAGGCAGAAAGTAAGGAGAGAGAAAAAAACAGAGGAAGAGTAAGGATTGCAAACAGTTAAGGGGCCAGAAATAAGACATGATTGGAGTGGTGCAGTGCAGTGGCTGTGGAGCAGCAGTCTTCCGGGAGATGTTCTGGAGGATGCGGTGTTGTCCCATCTGCAGGCACCTCTCTGAGCTGAGGGAGGAGGTTGCTCATCTCCAGGCTGAGTTGGCCAGGATTTGTGGGACCTCCTCTTCCTTCCAGGGACCACCGTTGCCTCAGAGGTTGCCAAGAAAGAGGAGCGGTTGGACCACAGTGGGCTCAGGGAGGTGAGGTGGTGGAACAGAGCACATCCCTCCAGTTGTACCTCTCACAATTCCTATGCCATTCTGGCAAAGTGTGGTTCCTCTGTGGAGGCACCTACAGTGGAGACCAAGGAGGATGCTGGGAACCTCCCAAGGAGACCCACAGGAGGGTGGCAGGGGACCCTGCGGGGAAGGAAACAACTCCTGGTGGGGACTCCATTGTTAGGAAGGTAGAACTGGGCAAGGAAGGGAGAGGGAGGTGAGTGCCTGCCTGGTGCCATGGCTTGAGGGACAGGAGACAATCCTCAGGATTGCCAGAGCAGCTGCACAGGGGAGGAGCTGGATGTCATTGTCCACTTAGGGACAAATGACCTGGCTAAGAAAGGGATTAGAGAAGTGCAGGAAGAGTTTGTGAAATTGGGAGGGGTCTTGGTCAAGTAGCACACGGTAACCTTCTCGGAGGTGCTACCCATCTATGGCATAGGAGGGCTAGGGTGTTCCATACCATGGGATTCAATCAGTGGTTGAAAAACTGGTGTGGAGCTCAGGATTTGGCTTCATTGGGGACTGGGGTCCACCTGGAATGATGCAAGCCTATACTGGCATGATGGGCTGCATCTGTCCGGGAGGAACCAGGATCTAGGTGATAGGTTTAAATGCTTCATTGGCAAGCTTTTAAACTAGCCAAGGGAGAGCACTGGAAAGGAGCAGGAAAATCCTAGCCCCCAAACAATCATGGTAGTAAGTGTGGCAAACACCAACATGGAGGTGTCGATAGGGAGAAGGGCAGGGGTAAATGGAGAAAGTGACAAAGACAAGAAGGACAGGGATGGGGCAAAAGGGGGTAAGGCCATCAGGAAATGGAGGGTAATGAGTACCAATGCCCGTAGTCTGGGCAACAAGCTCCCTGAGCTGGTGGCCTTAATGGAAGAGGGATGCCTGGATATTGTAGCAGTCACAGAAACATGGTACACAGAGAACCATGACTGGGATGTTAACACACCAGGGTACATAACCTACAGGAGAGACAGGCAGGGGAGAAGAGGGGAGGAGTAGCTCTCTATGTAAAGGAAGGGATAAAGCAACTGAACAAAAAGTAAACTGGGAGTAGAGGAGGCACTGTGGGTCACCTTGGAGACTGGAAAGGGCACCACAATCCGCACAGGGGTTGTGTACAGACCCCCATGTCAGGGGGAAGGAATGGACAAGGATATGATGGAAGACATTCTTAGAATGGCAGAGAAAGGGGAGATACTGTTGATGGGAGACCTGAATATGCCAGATGTTAACTGAAGCAATTTTGCTGCAGCGACATCCAACAGCAGGACCATTCTTGATGCCCTACAGGTGGCAGGCATTAGACAGCTAGTTTCGGAACCCACTCGTGAGGGAGCAATCTTAGACCTCGTACTCTCAAACGGGGGCAGTGAGAGGATCTCAGATCTAGAAGTGGGTTGCCATCTGGGGACAAGTGACCATCAAACAGTGTGGTTCACGTTAAACTCAGCTACAGAGTCAAGCCATACAAAAGTGAGGGTACTGGACTGCAGGAGGGCTGATGGGAGAGTGCATCAGAAAAGCACTAGAAAACAGGCTAGAAGGAGGTGTGGAGCAACAATGGGGAATTATCAAAACTGCCATCACAGAGGCAACAAGCCTTTTTGTGAAGCAAATAAACAAATCAAAATGAAAGAAAAAGCCACTATGGTTCTCAAGAGAGGTGGCTGTGAAAGTCAGGAAGAAAAAGATAGCATTCCAGAAATATAAGGAAACACAGAAGGAGCAGGACAGAGAGCTGTACCAGTTAAGGCAGAAAGAAGCAGGGAGGAAGTCAGAATAGCAAAGGCCCAAACTGAGGAAAAGATAGCCAACTCAGTTGGAAGGGGATAAAACCTTTATAGGTACATCAGCAAGCTAGAAAGACAAAGGAGGTATAGTGAGGCTGAATAGAATAAACAGTGGGTGGGCAGAGGGGACAGTGAAAAGCAGGAATACTGAACGAATATTTCTGCTCAGTATTCACAAAGAGGAGAAGTGCCTAATCCAATTAACAGAAGCACTCTTGATAGGAGGTCGATCCCAGTCCTTTCACAGAAGAAAAGGGTTCTGCAAGAACTCCTAAAACTGAAGGTGGACAAAGCAATGGGTCCTGATGGAATTCACCCCAGAATTCTAAAAGAATTAAGGAAGGAACTAGTGAAACCACTGGCTACTCTTTTTAATAAATCATGGGAGGATGGTGTGGTACCTGAGGACTGGAGGAAGGCGGATGTGATTCCCCTTCACAAAAGTGGGACCAAGACAGAGGCAGGAAACTACAGACCTGTCAGTCTGACCTCTGTGGTAGGGAAAGTGATGGAGTCACTTCTGAAGGAAAGAATAGTTGAGTACCTAGAGGTCAGTGGAGCACAGGATCCAAGGCAGCATGGGTTCACAGCGGGAAGGTCATGTCAGACGAATCTAATACATTTCTTTGACTGGGTGACCAAAGTAGTAGACCAGGGAGGGGCTGTGGACATGGCCTAACTAGACTTTAGCAAGGCATTTGACACAGTCCCACACAAAAGATTATTAGTCAAATTAACCAGCCTGGGAGTGGGTCCCAGGGTGGTAGCCTGGAGTAAAACATTGGCTGGACAACAGGACACAGAGAAGGTATGTAAATGGAGTCCACTCTGAAGAAAGGCGGTTACTAGTGGGTACAGAGGGTTCAGTATTGGGTCCAGTCCTTTTTAATGTCTTCATCAATGACATTGCAGAGGGACTGGAAGGAAAAGTATGCCTTTTTGCAGATGACACAAAGATCTGCAACAGGGTTGATACACAAGGAGGCGTGGAAAGGATGAAAAGGGACTTGGCAAGGTTGGAGGAATGGTCTGACGTATGGCAGCTAAGATTCAATGCAAAAAGTGCAAAATAATGCACCTGGGAACAAGAACCCAGGGAAGAATACACAATGGGTGGGAGGTAGTAACAACAACAAAACAGGAAAGGGACGGGGTAATCATATCAGATGACCTTAAGGTTAGCAAGCAATGTGAGAAGGCAGTAGGGAGGGCTGGGGGTATACTGGGATGTATAGGGAGAGGCATCAGCAGCAGAAAACGGGAAGTTGTTATCCCTCTGTACAGACAGTTGGTGAGACCCCATCTGGAATACTGTGTCCAGTTCTGGAGACCCCATCTCCACAAGGACATAGACAGGATAGAGGCAGTCCAGAGGAGGGCAACTAAAATGGTGCAGGGTCTGCAAGAGAAGCCATATGAGAAGAGACTAAAGGAGCTTAATATGTATACCCTTGAGGAAAGAAGGGAGAGGGGGGGACATGATAGAAACTTTCAAGTACCTCAAGGGAATCAACAAAGTCCAAGAGGGTAGCATCTTTCAGAAAAGAGACTTGCAAGAACAAGGGGACACAATTTAAAGATAGAAGGAGGCGGTTCAGGGCAATGTGAGGAAGTATTATTTCACAGAGAGGTAGTGGGTGCATGGAACAGCCTTCCTGAGAAGTTATGGAGTCTAAAACTGTGGGAGAATTCAAGAATGCATGGGACAGACATAAGGCAATTCTTGTGGGGGGCAGGAAGATATAGGCTGTTGGTTAAATAGGATCTGCGGCCTATCCTGTAGGTAGGGAAATGGGCAGACTAGATGGGCCTAGCGGTCCTTATCTGCCACCAAAGTCTATGTTTCTATGTTTCTATGTTTCTAGTGTTCTCCTGGATTGGGGTGAGACAGGCGAGACAGTGTAATAACTGGGAGTGGCAGACAGCCTCACCCTGGATGTGATTAAAGGGAATAATCTTCAACAGGGAGTGGTGTGTGCGGTTACCCAAAGTTAGATGGCTAAGGCCACTTGTAATTTCCTGAACCCCAGAGAAGCCACTGTGGAAAAGTATAGGAGGCTGGTTCCCCAGCTTGTGTCTCCTGACATGGAGAATAGTGAAAGGGAGTTAGAACTTCCCCAAATAGCCATTAACCAAACAGCTACAGAATGTTACTCGGAGGAGGGAGGAGTAACAAATGGTCAGAAGGTTAGGGATGACAGTGACTCTGAATTCCCTTATGCTAGAGCTATGGACCCCAGTTTAGGAATTGAGGGGGACATGTCCCAGGCTTTGTGAAAATGCAAAGCTTTTTCAGCTGCTCAGAGGACTGACCCTAGTTTGGAGAGGTAGAGGACTTGTGCAGAATCTGTTGGGGCAGAGGGAGGTGACATGAGAAATAGGGTATTTTGGAATGATGGACTGTAATATACACAGGGCGTGAGGACAGAGGGGGGTGATGGCAGGCAGCTTGTTGTTCCCCTTGGGTATCGTGAATGGTTACTCAAGATCACTCATGATATCCCCATATCCGGACATCTGGGCATCACTTCCACCACACAGTGATGCAGCAATTGGCCCAAAATGTCTATAGGCTCAACTTCACCCAGCAGGTGAAGGAATATTGCAGGTTGTGCCAAGAAATAGGGAAGACAGGTAGTAAAACCAAAGCTGTCCTAATTCCCTTTCCCGTTGTGGAGGAGCCATTCCAGAGGGTAGGTGTGGATATTGTGGGACCCTTGAATAACCCAAGCTCCTCTGAGAAAATGTTTATCCTGACTTTGGTCAGTTACACCACCTGATGCCCCAAAGTGGTCATCCTCTCTTCAGTTAAGGCAGACAAAGTGGCTGATGCCTTGCTAGGGATTTTCTTCCATGTCAGGTTTCTGCAGAAGGTTATCTCTGATCAAGGGGGTAACTTCATGTCGGACCTGATGAAGTGTTTGTGGGAGAAGTGTGGGGTGGTGCAGTGATGCATGGCACCTTATCACCCACAAGCTAATGGGCTTGTGGAAAAATATAATGGTACCCTAAAATTGATGCTCCAAGCATTTGCTGAACAGCATGGGAGATACTTGGAGAAATACCTTCCCCACCTGTTGTTCACATACAGGGAGGTGCCTCAAGTGTGGACTGGGTTCTCCTCCTTCAAACTCTTATATAGAAGTAGGGTGCACTGGCACCTAGACTTGATCTGGGAAGATTAAGAAGGCAAGGACATCATCCAGGGAACTTCCATGGTGGAGTATGTTCTTAAGTTTAGGGAGAAGCTGAAGGAGCTTATGGGAGTAGCCCAAAGCAACCTTTTAGCTGCCCTGCAGAAGAAAAAAGTCTGGTATGATTGCAAAGCCAGAACTCACTTGTACAGCGCATGTCAGGAAGTAATGGTCCTAATTCCAGTCCAGAAGGACAAGCTGCAGGCTGAGTAGGCAGAACCATGTAAGGTAGTCTGACAGGTCAATGACATGAACTATATTGTGGAACTGCCTGACAGGAGACATAACCATAGGATGTACCATGTCAATATGATGAAGCCATATGCAAATAGGGCCAACATGGTGTTTACTGTTTGTAGTCCTGGGGAGGGGATGGGCGAGGAAGACCCCTCCAAGACTTACTAGAGGAAAGCAAGCGAAAATCCTCTGTGGGGACAATCAAGCTCTTGCCCTAGCTGACACCAGAACAGACTCAGAAAGTGAGGGAGGTTTTAGAGGACATTGTTACTTTGTTTATGGCCAAGCCTGGACAAATCTCCTTAGTGACCCATGATGTAGACACAGGGATGTAAGCGCCCATACTGCGGACAGCCTATTGGGTGTCTGTGGCCATCCTAAAGGACATTAGGAGGGAGGTGGTGGAAATGCTGGATTTAGGGTAATCCAGAAATCCCACAGTCCCTGTGCCTTGCCCGTAGTCCTTGTTCACAAGATGAATGGGTCTGCTCGCTTATGTGTGAGCTATTGTGAACTCAATGCAGTCACAAAGTCTGATGCCCACCCAATGCCACAGACAGATGAAATACTGGACAAGTTGGAAGGGGCGGCACACCTTACCACAATTGACTTGACAAAAGGATACTGGCAGGTAGAGTTAACTGTCGGAGCTAGAGAATGGTCAGCTTTCATCAATCTAATATGAGTTTTTGAATTCTGGGTAACGCCTTTTGGAATGAAGAACTCCCCTGCCACCTTCCAAAGGTTGGTCAACCAGGTGTTACATGGTACTGAAGAATATGCAGTGGCTTATCTGGATGATATTGCCATCATCAGAACCAGCTGGAAGGAACACCTGTCCCACCTGAAGGAAATGTTTAGCAGGATACAGGCAGCGGGTCTCACTGTCAAGCTGAAAAGTGCCAGGTGGTTATGGTTGAGATGGCATACTTAGGTCATGTAGTGGGGCGGGGGTAGCTTTGTCCAAATCAAGCAATGATTGAGGCAATAGAGGTGTGGCCCATGCCTGAAACCCAGAAGCAAGTTCAGAGCTTCCTAGGGACCGCAGGGTACTACGAAATGTTTGTGCTCAATTACAGTACCTTGGCAGCTCCCCATCTGGCTTGCTAAAGAAAAGACAGCCAAAAATGGTAAACTGTGATCCAACCTATGATCGAGCCTTTGCACGGCTAAAAGTGGTGCTGTGCAGTGCCCCGTGTTGGCCAGACCAGATTACACTAGGCAGTTTGTAGTACAGATGGATGCCTCAGATGTGGGGTTTGGAGCAGTCCTCAGCCAGACATCTAATCCGGGAAAAGATCACCCGATAGTGTACCTGAGCAAGAACTTACTTCCCCAGTAACAGGCATACCCCATGGTTGAAAAGAAATGCCTTGCACTGGTATAGGGACTGAAGAAATTAGAGCCGTACCTGTACGGGAGGTGCTTCAAGGTACAAAATGATCACAACCTCCTGGTGTGGTTCAATCAGATGTGCAAAACAAATGGATGGCTCTTCAGATGGAGTATTGCCCTACAGGCCTATGACATAACCTTTATGCACAGGTCAGGGTCTACTAACGCAAACGCAGATGGCCTACCTCACCAATTGGAACAGTAACTGAATTGTGGAAACCCTACCATGCAATAAGGGTGTGTTACCACAAATTCAGTCTAAGGAGGGAGGGATGTTGCGATTTGGCCACCCAGTCATATAGCAGACATATTGCTGTCATATTTATCCCAGGTTTTTATGTTTAAGTTCCCAAAAAGGCCAGGATATCAGGTTTACTAGAAAGATGCCTATCTTTTTTAAAGGGTACTTGGGAACAGGGTTGATGTGTATTCCAGAGTCTGGGAAGGAACTGAAAAGGGTCGATGTGTATTCCAGAGTCTGGGAAGGAACTGAAGTTACATTTCAAAGGGTGTCTTAAAATGACACGGGGATGGAGAGCATTTCTACTGGTCATAAAACTTCAAAGAGAAATGCTTTGAGAACAGGATCAGGGAAACATCCATTCTGGAAGTCTATTGATGTGTATTCCAGAGTCTGGGAATGAACTCAAGTTACATTTCAAAGTGAGTCATAAAATGACACGGGGATACAGAGCATTTCCACTGGTCATAAAACTTCAGAGAAAAATACTTTCAGAACAGGATATGGGAAACATCTATTCTGGAAGTGTACTGTGAATACATTTCACGTTTCATAGTTTATTTACATTTGTAATATAGTCAGGAATGACAGCAAAGATCAAAGGCCAGCCAGAATGTTGGGAATGTAGGAAATCTAAATAATTAATAATACTGATTCCCTTAAAATCTTGGAAAGAGCAAGAGAGACCCTTGCTAGCCTAAAAGATAAGGCCACCAGCTAACCAATGACCAGGGTTATATAAAGCCCCTCAAAACAGAAACTCAGGTCATTTTGCCTATCACACTTTTCCTGTCACACAGAGCCAGACTGCCAAGCATACACTGAGGACCAGTGGCTGTAAGAAGAACTGGGTCTTGGAAACTTTCGCAGAAAACTCAGTTATTTTCTGGACTGTTGATTCTCCACCGACAAGGTAGAAATTAAGCAGTTACATTTTACAGTGCTCTTTTTTTTTGTTATTCTGTAACCCAAATTTCTGAATCTTTCATTTGTCAGTTCTGTATAATAATTATTTAAGTACTAGTAAAAGCACTTGCTTTAAAAAAACTGCCTAGAAGTAATTTTGTTGTGTGTGTGTGAAGGTGGGAAGATTTAGTCAATCTGTGACAGCCTGTTTAATTGCTAAAGTGCCACCATAGCTACCAATTAATAGGATCCTGGAAGGGAATCTGGGTGCCTATGTAGGGAAAATACATAGGTCTCTGTAGGGGTCTGCCTAGTTCAAACTAAGTTATTGCACCACCTGTGGGATAAGACACATCAGGGTTATGAGGACAGTCCAGAAGAGCTCATAATACCTGGGTCCTCCCCCCAATACAGCAACCAAGGAGGGTTCTTACTTGGCTAAAGTCTCAAAATTGTATTTTACCCTTACCCAGATTAGAGAGGAAGCCCTGAGCCCTCATGATGAGTGTTCAATTGTGAACTCATCGAGCACTCTTGAAGGACATGGGAAGGGTACTCCTGTTCCCCCCATCATGGATTTCACTTAATGGTGGGCACTGTGAGCTCAGTGGACCTAGCCCCTGGGAGTGGGTTTGTGACACTTGGAAGCTTGCTGTATCTTAAACCCTCTTCCCCGCCTCCACAATTACATAAAACCTCTTTGATGTGGTCACTCAAGGCACTCAGACAACTCTGTACCTATCTGCAGATCGATTGAAGTAAAGACCTGTCTCAACCCTTACTGGGGATTCAGGGAATCCTAACATTTGAATAGCCAGTCGACCCATCCCAGTTAATTTTTGTCCTCAACTTTGGAAGGCCTCTTTGGAGACCTTGGTAGTAGATGACAAAATATGTTCGACTGATACAATACAAAAGTGCTTTTCTATCCCAGTATACCACCCTTTTAAACATCTCCAACTTTCCAGATCCTTTTCTAGCTTTTTGGGTCCAAGCTCTTGGACTATTCAATCTTGTTCCATCCTTCATGATTTTTTAGTGATAGCAGAACAGCCCCAACTCCATATCCATATGTTATGCCCAAATTCAGCTTTATGATCCTGGGGGTATATTGAGGGTATGCTATTTTTTTAGAAACAAGCACTGGGTTCACAATTAGATCCCAAAGGATGACAAACACTCTGGAAAGGCTCTGTCAATCCCTTAAACAGGACAGATATTTTTTTACTCAAGTTTGTATTTTACATAATATGTAGTACACTCCCCTAAAGATTACACAGGATGGGTAGAAGAGCCTTGTCAGAATGTTTCCTCTGTGGATCTAGTGTAGGTTCTCATAAAGACATCCTTTGGGAATGTCCAAAAGTGACCCCATTTTGGATTGCAGTTTGCAACTCCCTCGACCTCTTTTTGGGGCTAGATTCCTATTTTAGTCCTCAGATCTGTCTTGTCAGGGATTACTCAGAGGACCTTTTTGGTACTCGCAAGGTCTATATGGCCATGATTTTGATTACTGCTAAGATAGTAATCGTTCATCATTGGATGGATGACACCATACCCTTGTATAGGGAATGGCATCAAGTAATCTTACAAGCTCTGGCCACAGAGAAGCATATTGCTTCCCAACAAGGCAGATATGAAAAGTACTGGGATTGCTGAGAACCCCTTGAAACTCTTGTATCCCAATGAATGCACTTCTTGTTAGGGTTGGCTTAGACTGGTACTCTGCCTTTTTGTTGAGCACATGGATATTTGCCCCCTTGCTTTTATTTTGTTGGATCAGTCAATTGTGCTCCGGCTGGGGGTAGGGGGAAGGGAGTTTTGGGTTTAACTGGCACTGTGGGTTGCCTGTTGTGTTTGTTTTTGTTTGGCCCAAATGTTTTTCTTAAATCATTGTTTTTTTTCTTCTTTTTAGCGTTCGTGTCCTTTTGTATTCTGAAACATAAATGAAGTATATTAAATTGAAAAAAATAAGTAAAAGAGATGGTAAACCTCTGAGTTCTTGCCCTTGGAACAAACAGTTTTAGTAAGCTGGGGTTCCCACACCATGTTTCAAGTAGTCTGGAATTAACTTCCAGATACTTTTTTTTTTCTTTGTCATGCCTTCCACAGGCTTCATGGGGCTATGACCCCCTCCCTTGGAGGGGACACATCCTCCATCCAAACCCCCAGCACATCTGCCCCTGAGGTTCCCCTGTGGATTCCCCCTCTGTGGCAGAGCCAGGTTGAGGGGCACCACCAGTCCCCCGCCACCCGGTATGGTAAATTTGGTGGTGGGGCAGACATCACCAGAGTGGTCGGCCATCACGGATCCGTGGAGCCCCAGCCTTTTTCCATTTTCTCCCTCTATACCCTCCAATGTAAGCACGTCAGCTTCAGAGCCTCCTGACCCATATTGCCCTCCAGCCACTGCTAGAGGGCATTCTGTGGGCAGGAAGACTTGTCCCCTTCCCCAGAGAGAGGAGAGCAGTCATCAGGATGCTCAAACCTCTCTCCACCCACTGCCCCCAGAGGCCCAGGCTTATTCCTGAAACCAGGTCACAGCTGTAGCAAGAGGTGTGGCATCCAGCGCCTCAACCCTCAGAGCCACTGGGCCAGCTCTAACTTCCAGATACTTTTAAGTAACAACACATTGGCAGCTCACATTGTATTACTGTACATGGCCCAGCATTGCCTGTATCATACAGTACCTCACACATACAAGCTTGCACTGCAACACATTCATTAATAGTCTAAGGTATGTGCTCACGTCAGTGTTAGCCACATTTACTCATTTATGTGCAGTGTTTTTGTCTTACACACCCAGTTCTGCACTAGGCAATATCAGACTGGACAAAATTTGCATAATGTGCCCATGGTATGCCTCTCCCTTTATGAATTGATCTTGCTCCAGATTAATGGCTAATACCCTTATTTACATGGCGAGCTATCTGGTAGGCCACAGTGGTGTCACAGCAAGGAGCAAAAGGACTAGGCCCATACCATTGGCCTACGAGGTGAACAGCATCATACCAGATGGTCTGTAGAGGATGTGCAATGTTCTTGCAGTGGGGATGGTGTCTGTTGGTAGGTGGTTGGCCCCCTAATGGTAAGTACTTCTACCCATGGGCATGCACTGTGACAGCATTATGGTTTATGAACCATGCTGCATTGCAGATGTCTAGTATAAGCCAATCACAGTTATGGTCCTGTGGAAGGGAGATGACAAACTATCATACCCACATAGGGGATGAAGGGAGCACTCTGGGCCACTAGTGTAGCCATGTTAGCAAGTGGCGGTAGTGGGCCACATGGTGCTGCTACTGAGGAGTGTCATCTGAGGAGGTCTGCCAATGGGTGCAGTATCACTAAATGGTATGGCAGTTAACTGTTGTTGGTCACACTGGGGAGGCCCCTTTGGTCACCATATGCTATAAAATTTATCGATTACTGATATGATTGTAGTTTTTTTGTAAGGAGCTTTATGTTGGTCACAAAAACTCTGCATCCTTGTCATTCTTCTGCTATTTGCTGTACAGTGCCAAGCCTTTTTGTACTGTGAGATTCAGCAGCGTGTAGTGTGACACTTGGCTAGCTGGTTCTGATTATTGTATGATACTGGTATAAATACATGGTCTGTGTATGACCATTTCAGTGGGAGAGATTTGGCCTTCAAATTACAAGGTCAGCAGCAGAAACCACAGGAGGTAATAGAACAGACCAGAAGGAAACAGTTAATTGGAGCATCCTCCAGAAAACAGTTTATTGCCTGCTGCTGTTTGATGTTGGAAACTAAATATGAGTTTTATGACATCAGGGAAATTATGTTATTAGGCTGATTCCTGTTGTCTTTTTAACACCTTGGTGCCAGTGTGGGATTGCTAAGTTCTAAGGAAAAATGTATAATTAAGGAGCCATATATAGGAAATGTCTTTTTTCTTCTGATGTCACATTATTTAACATAACTCCTAGTAGGAAATCATGTTTATAATTTTATATTCTAAAAGGAGGAGCTAGATGACTCATCAGGTGAGTGTGGAAATAGAGTTGAAAATGTATCAGTGTATCTGACATGTGAGATATCATCCTGGGCTCTGAAAGCAGAAACATCTAACTTTAAATGCACTTACAGAGGTAATACATTAGATATAAAAGATCTAAATGTATTATGGAAGGAGTTTTGTTCTGTAACTTTCTCCCATTTTCTTTTGAGATTGTAAGTTCTGGATATTTGTTCTGTATTTTATCTTACTTATTTTGATATTTTTATTAAAATACAATTTTCTTAAGATACTGCCTATGTCTTCCCAGTTTTCTTTTTTGCATGTGGAGTGCCTGTATTTTTAAGTCTGACAACTGTTTAAAAAGGCTTGATGGTGTTACTGAGCTTGGAGAAAGGTAAGAATATACCTACAGTCTCTTATAGAGTGTTAAGGGTTCATTTTGGATACCTGATTAGGTGCCCTTAGGCAGAAGATACAGTATATTGCATCCCCCTGAAGAGAATATTATCTAAGCCTGTACATTTGGGTATGCTAGCATAAGGTTCACAGTTTGAATCCATCCAGAACTTGAGGCTAACAGCTGATTCAGACCCAAAAGCAGACAGTAAGGTTACCCTGTCTGTTACCTCTTCACACTATTGCGCTCTGAGGTTGGCACTGTGGGAGCAGAGTGCCTGACCTGCGGAGTGTGTATGTGACAGATTTGGTTGGCAGCGGTGTGATAAAATATTGGTAACATAAGCTTTAACTGTTCAGTGTGTCAGCTTACTACTGCACAGCTCACTTGCAAAAGAAGGCAGGGATTATTTTTAAAAAGAAAACAAAACTATAATTTTGCTTACAGTCAAAGTTCCTACCTGTTTTATTTTTTTTTCTGAAGTGCAAGTTAGAGTAGTCGTAGTTAGGGAAGAAGATGGCTTTCAACTATAGCAGGTACACTGCAGACAACTTGAGGCAGTTGTGCCAGGACAGATGAGTCCAGTATGAGGGGAAAGACAACAGCAGAACCTCATAGATACCCTAATGGCAACAGATGCCCAGAGCATTGAGTCACAGTCTGTGACTGTAAATGACCAAACCTTGGGCATGGAGGGACCAGTGTCCATTGCAGTGTCTGGATCCAGTGAGGATGGCAGCAGGGCCAGTACAAGCTAAGAACCACAGCAGCAGGTGAAGGTCATCACTATTCTGGAGCCAGAAGCAATCAAGCTGCAGAGTGAGTTGTGCAGGATGGAGCTGGAGTTCCAGAGAGAACAGAAGCAAGAACAGTGAGCTGCAGAGGAGAAGAGGGATTGAGAACAGTGAGAGGCTGACCATGAAGAGGCAACATGAACTGGAGAAGCTACAACTCCAACCACCACCGCCAGAGCAGGTAAGTGGCTTGGGTTTAACTTGAACTACAGGACTAGATTACAAATTAAAATTACATATTGATAGCTGAATTTAAAGAGGGGGAGGAAATGGATGCCTTTTTAAATTCCTTTGAAAAGGTTTGTATTCAGGCAAATATTCCTAGAGGGTTCTGAAGCTTCCAGCTATCCCCGCTACTTACCGGGAAAGCTCAGGATGCATTGGGTCAAATGGACAATGAGGACAGTACTGATTACAGGAAACTCAAAGCTGCACTGTTAAAAAAAGTTTGATTTAACTGCAGAAGCATACAGAGCTAAATTCCATAAGCTCAGGAGAAGCCCTGACATGAGTTACAAGGAGCTAGCCATGAAACAATATCATTGTTTAAAATATTGGTGGGATGGAATTGAAACAAACTCTGTAGATAAAACTGAAAATGCTATATTGATAGAACAGTTTTTTTGGGCATGCCCAGCACAGCTGAAAACCTGGCTGTAGGACCGATATCCCAAAACCGTGCAAGAGGCTGCTGAACTCTCAGACCGCTATGCCAAGAGCAGACCTGCTCTGAGAGCAAATGGGGTATGGGTGGCAGTACAGAAAGGGAAAAGCACACCTTCAGGGCAGCTAAAACCCTCACTGCCTCCACCAAAACCAGTTAGCCCCAGGTTTCAAAGGAAAGATTTGTCTGAGAAAAGAAATGAATGTTGGGTTTGTAAAGAAACTGGGCATTTTACCAGACAGTGTCAGAAAAGGACAAGCAATACACAAGGTGGTGCTAGGAAAGAAGTGGGTTGTTTGTGTGTCCCTGGAAGCATGCTGTAAACATGAGGGAGCACATGCACCCAGTCACTGTGGATTGTGTACAGACACAAGGGTGAAGAGACACAGGGGCATACCTCACATTGGTAAAAGGGAATCTGGTAGAGCCTGGTCAGCTTATACCCAATACATTTGTAACTGTACATGTGTTCACTGGGGAGGAAAAAACATTGCCACTTGCTAGTGTTCTCCTAGACTGAGGTGAAACAGGGGGAACTGTGCAACAGGTGGCTGTAGCCAAAACATTAGCAGTTGATGTCATCCTTGGCAACAATCTCAAAACGGGGAGGGTGTGTGAAGTTACCCATAGCCAAGCAGCTAGGGAAAATTGTAGTTCCCTGGACCCCGTAGAAGCCACTATGGAAACCACTGGGAGGCTGGTTCCCCACCCTGTGTCTCCTGCTATGGAGATTAATGAAAAGGGGGTAGAAATTTCTCCAGTAGCTGTTAACCAAAGAGCTACAGATGGTTACTCTGAGGAAGGAGAGGTGACCCATTGTCAGAGGGCTAGGGATGGCAGTGATCCTGGGTGCCCTGATGCTAGAGCTAGGGACCCTAGTTTAGAGACTGAATGGGACCTGTTCCATGCCTTGGGAATGTGTTAGGAGTTTGCAGTGCTCAGAAAAGTGACCCTAGTCTAGAGAAGCTGAGGGCTTGGGCAGACTCTGATGGAGCAGAGGGAGGTGACAGTAAACATAAGGCTTATTGGGAAAATGGACTGATGTATACTCAGGCTGTAAAGACAGAGGGAGGGGTGATAGGCAGGCAGCTTGTCATTCCCCAGGGTTACCATGAGCAGTTGCTCAAGACTGCACATGATATTCCCATGTCTGGTCACCTGGGAATCATGCACACTATGCAGTGGTTGGCCCAGAATTTCTATTGGTCCAACTTCACCCAGCAGGTGAAGGAGTATTGCAGGTCTTGTCACCGGTGCCAAGAAATAGGGAAGGCATGGAAGAAAACCCAAGCCACACCAATTCCATTGCCCATAGTGGAGGAGCCATTCCAGAGGGTGGGAATGGATATTGTGGGACCTTAAATTCCCCCAGCTCCTCTGGGAAGAGGTTCATCTTAACTGTGGTGGATTATGCCATCCGGTATCCAGAGGCAGTCACCCTATCTTCACTGAGGACAGACGAAGTGGCAGATGCCTTACTTGGGATTTTCTCCCGTGTTGGGTTTCCACAGGAGGTTATCACTGATTGAGGGGGTTCCTTCATGTCAGACCTGATGAAATGTTTGTGGGAGAAGTGTGGGGTGGTGCAGAGATGCACGACACACCATATCACTCGCAAGCCAATGGGCTTGTGGAAAGATTTAATGGTACCCTGAAGTCAATGCTCCAAGTGTTTGCTGAACAGCATGAGAGAGAGACTGGGAGAACTACCTTCCACACCTGTTGTTTGCATACATGGAGGTACCCCAAGAGTGGACAGAATTTTCCCCCTTCGAGCTCTTATATGGATGCTGGGCATATGGACTCCTAGACTTGATCCGGGAGGACTGGGAAGGCAAGCATGCCACCCAGGGAACTCCCATAGTGGATTATGTCCTTAGGTTTAGGGAAAGGCTGAAGAAGCTTATAGGGACAGCCCAGAGCATCCTGGCAGCTGCACAACAAAATTAAAAAGTGTGGTACGACTGCAGAGCCAGAGCTCATTTGTACACAGTGAGTCAGGAAGTCATGGTCCTTATCCCGGTCTGGAAAGACAAACTGCAGGCTGAATGAGCAGGACCATACAAAGTGGTCAGAAAGGTAAATGACGTGAACTATATCATGGAGTTACCTGACAGAAGACTTTCAGAAAGAATGTACCATGTCAACAAGATGAAGCCATATGCTAATAGGGCTGACATGGTGTTTGCAGTATGTAGTCCTAGGGAGGGGATGGATGAAGGAGACCCCCTTCTGGACTTGCTGGAAGAAAGCAAGTGGTTCCTCTGTAGAGGCAGTTAAATTGTCACCTCAGCTGGCCCAGGACAAGATCCAGGAAGTAACGGAGGTTTCAGCAGACTTTGCCCACTGTTTAGCACCAAGTCTGGACTAACCCCCTTAGCAATGCACAATGTGGAGACAGGGACACAGACACCCATATGGTGGATAGCATATCGGGTGTCAGAGACTGTCCAAAAGGTCATTAGGAGGGAGGTGGAGGAAATGCTGGATTTAGGGGAATCCTGAGATCCCACAGCCCCTGGGCCTCACCCATAGTCCTTGTGCCCAAGCCAGATGGCTCTACTCATTTTTTTGTGGACTGAATGCAGTCACAAAGTCAGATGCCCACCTGATACCTGGACAGATGAACTCCTGGGCAAGTTGGGAGGGGTGACCTACCTTATGACTATTGACCTGAAAAAAGGGTATTGGCAGGTAGAGTTAACTGTCAGAGCTAGGGAGAGATTGACCTTCATCACTCCGATAGGGTTATTTGAATTTAAAGTAATGCCTTTCAGAATGAAGAACGCCCAAGCCACTTTCCAAAGGTTGGTGAACCAGGTGTTAAATGGTGCCGAGGAGTACACTGTGGCATGCCTGGATGACACTGCCATCTTTAGTGCCAGCTAGGAGGAACACCTGTCCCACCTTAGGGAAATGCAGGGCAGAATACAGAGGGCCAGGCTCACTGTCAAAGCTGAGAAGTGCCAGGTGGCCATGGCTGAAGTGGAATACCTCAGGCATGTTGTAGGCTGGGGACAGCTCCATTCTAACCAAATAAAAATAGTGGTGAGCAAGGCATCGCCCAGACCAGAAATACAGAAGCAGGTCAGGAGTTTTCTAGGGACAGCAGGGTACTACAGGAAATTTGTACCCAATTACAGTGCCCTGGCTACTCCCCATCTGACCTGGTAAAGAAAAGAATGCCTAAGAAAATTACCTGGGAACCAGCCTGAGCAAAAACCTTTACCAGACTGAGGGAGACACTGTACAGTGCTCCTGTGTTGACAAGTCCAGACTATAGCAGACCCTTTATAGTCCAGACTGATGCCTCAGATGTGGGTATTGGGGCAGTACTGACTCAGACATCCAACCAAAGAAAAGATCACCCCATTGTGTACCTGAGTAAAAAGTTACTTCCCAGGGAGCAGACATACTCCAGTGTGGAGAAAGAGTGTCTTGACATGGTGTGGGCCCTAAAGAAGTTAGAGCCATACTTATACGTGCAGGATTTTGAGGTACAAACTGACCATAACCTCTTGGTTTTCCTGACACAAATGGGAAAAACTAATGGTAGACTATTAAGATGGAGTCTTGCCTTGCAAGGGTATGACACGATGGGCTGGAGCAACCAATCAGAATGCAGATGGCTTGCTGCGTCTATATGGGGAGTGAACTGACTTGTGGAGCTCATCCCATGCAGGGGATAGAGCCCCCAAATTCAGTCTAGGTGGGGAGGATTGTGACACTCGGCCAGCTGGTTCTGATTATTGTATGATATTGGTATTATAAATACATGGTCTGTGTATCACCATTTCAGTGGGAGAGATTTGGCCTTTAAATTACAAGGTCAGCAGCAGAAACCACAGGATGTAATAAAACAGACCAGTAGGAAACAGCTAATTGGAACATCCTTCAGAAAAAAGTTTATTGCTTGCTGCTGCTTTGATGTTGGAAGCTAAATATGAGTTTTATGACATCAGGGAAAGGACGTCATTTGGCTGATTCCTGTTGGCTTTTAACACCTTGGTGCCACTGTGGGATTGCTGAGTTCAAAGGAAAAATGTGTAATTAAGGAGTCATATGTAGTAAATGTATTTTTCCTTCTGCTGTCACATTATTTACCATACCTCCTGATAGGAAATCATGTTTATAATTTTATATTCTGAAAAGAGGAGCTAGATGACTCATCAAGTGGGTGTGGAAATAGAGTTGAAAATGTATCAATGTATCTGAAATGTGAGATATCATCCTGGGCTCTGAAAGCAGAAACATCTAACTTTAAATGCACTTATAGAGGTAATACATTAGATATAAAAGATCTAAATGTTTTGTGGTAGGAGTTTTGTTCTGTAACTTTTTCCCATTTTCTTTTGAGATTGTAAGCTCTTGATATTTGTTTTGTATTTTATCTTACTTATTTTAATATTTTTAGTAAAATACCATTTTCTTAAGATACTGCCTGTGTCTTCCCAGTTTTCTTTTTGTATGAGGAGTGCCTGCATTTTTAAGTCTGACAACTGTTTAAAAAGGCTTGATGGTGTTACTGAGCTTGGAGAAAGGTAAGAATATACTAAGGTCTCTAATAGAGTTTTAAGGGTTCATTTTGGATACCTGATTAGGTGCTCTTAGGCGGAAGATATATTGCATCCCCCGAAGAGAATATTATCTAAGCCTGTACATTTGGGTATGCTAGCATAAGGTTCACAGTTTGAATCCCTCCAGAACTTGAGGCTAACAGGTGATTCGGACTCAAAAGCAGACAGGAGGGTTACCCTGTATGTTACCTGTTCACACTATTGTGCTCTGAGGTTGGCACTGTGGAGCAGAGTGCCTGACCTGCAGAGTGCATATGTGACACATATTACTGTGCCAGCTGTATCTTTTTGAGGGAATATAATGAGTTCACTGTGACATGTGGTGCATTCATTGCATAAGTCAGTATGACCCTGGGATGGGTGCACCTTTGTTGTGACACTTTCTGGGAGCATGGTGGGTGTGACAGGGTTGAATAAGGCCCTGCCCCATTTGTTATGCAGAAAGAGTTTAAATGCAATGATCTGTTTTATCCTCTCCTTTTCTGTCTCTTCTCTGCCTAGGTTGCACGACCACATTTTCTTGTGAGAACTTAGAACTGATCACTCTGACTGTTTCACAATTCTTCACCTCTCACTATCTCTCTGCCTTCCTTTGCCATTTCTGTATTTTCTTCTCCCTTGCATATCTGGAGTTATAAAACATACAGTATGTGTGAATCTTTATGTAGAAATGTCACTGATTCTGGGATCCATTTGTTTAAAACTGTATATAGTTATACTGTTGAAATGATTGCAAAAAGCTATTTGTAACTCAAGGGGTTAATCTGAGATGCAATTTTTAAGCCTTTTGCAGTGTTCCCAAAGACTTATAAAAAGAGCAGTAATGCTTTTGCTCTCAAGACAAGGAGAGCGAGACACTAAGAGACTGAAATTTGGAATTGAGAAGAAACACTCAGATGAATGACTGTTTTCTCTGTTTGTTCTGCCTTTGTAAATAGTTATACCAAACAATTTTATTTTTATTTTACTGTTATTAGCAAAAATAAAACACTGCTTGAGAAATTTGAAACTGCTTCTGGTTTTTTTGTGCTTCCTGACCTCTACCTCAACAACAGTGGGCTGAAGTACAAACAAAAAAAGTACCATTGAAATATAGAAACATAGTATTTGACAGCAGATAAGGACAACTTGGCCCACCAGGTCGGCCCATAGTTTTCCCTGCCTATGCTGTCACCACAAACACTACTCAGCTTCTGCCCCCCATCTTGCTTCTCAATAAGATTCCCTTGTGCCTATCTCATGCATGCTTAAAGCTCACCACTGTATTCAACCCCCACAAACTCCTCTGGAAGACTGTTCCAAGGATCCTGCTCTCTTTCAGTAAGGAAGTACTTCCTCACATCTCTATTGATTTTACCCACTTCCAGCTTCATTGCATGTCCTCTTGTTTTCATGCATCATTTCCTCTGAAAAATGCTCCCCTTGTGTACCTTATTTACCCTCATGAGGTATTTATATGTTTCTATCATATCCCCCCTCTCCCTTCTCTCTTCCAAGGTGTACATATTGAAGTCCTGCAGTCTCTCCTTGTAGGTCTTCTGATGCAGACCCTGCACCATTTATTTGCTGTTGTCTGGAATGCCTCCACTCTTTCTATGGCCTTCATGAGATGTGGTCTCCAAAACTGGATGCAGTACTCCCGGTGGGACCTCATCAGTGATCTGTACAGTGGCAGCACCGCCTCCCTCCCTCCTTCTGCTGGTGATATCCTTTTTAATGCACTCCAACATCCCACTAGTCCTACTCACTGCCCTGTCACATTTCTTTGCCACCCTGAGGCCATCAGATATGGTTACTCCCAGGTCCCCTTCCAGTTCAGTAACTGTCAATGCCTCTTCTCCCATTTTGTATTCCTCCTATGAATTTCTGTGCCCAAAGTACATGATTTCGTAATTTTTTTGCATTGAAACTCAGCTGCAACACTCTTGACTACCCCTCAAGATTTCTCAGGTCTCAGCACATTGTTTCCATCCTCTTTAGAATGTTCACTGTATTGCAGACTTTGATGTCATTTACAAAGAGGCAGACCTTCCCTTGCAGCTCATCTGCAATGCCACTTATAAAGACATTAGAGATGTCTACCCTATCCCAGTACTGAGCCTTGTGGCATCCCACTGGTCACCGTCCCTTCTAGGGAGTGAACTCAATTTACCAACATCCTCTGTTGTTATCTCTTAACCAATTTGTTACCCTGTTTACCACCCTTTGACACAATCCTAATCTGCCCAGTTTCCTTATAAATCTCTGAAACCTAAGTAGACCATGGTCACTGCCCCATCCTAATCTACTTCCCAGGTCTCCCAATCAAAGAAATCTATCAGATTTGTTGGACATGGCCTCCTGCCCATGAATCCATGTTGCCTCAGGTCTTGTAACCCTTTAGCTTCATGATATTCCAGAATCCTTTCTTTTTGCAGTGACTCTATTAAGTTTCCCACCACTTATGCCAGGATAACTGACCTAAAGTTGCCAGCCTCCACCCTGCAACTACTTTTGTGAAGCAGGACTAGATTTGCCCTCCTTCGATCCACTGGAACAACCCCTGTTTCCGGTGAGTTGTGAAAAAGGACTCAGAGGTGAAGCTAGTACCTCCCTGAGATCTCCCAGCACCATTGAGTGTAACCTGTCTGGCCCCATAGTGTTGTCCACTTTCAGATTTGTGAGTCCCTTCAGGATTCTTTTCTCTGTTAAAGGACTTGTATCCACTTACCTCCATACAGTGTCCCTATCGAGTTTAAGTGGACCATCCCTTTCCTTCTGAGAAGACTAAACAAAAGTGTTTGTTCAGGATATATGCTTTTTCCTGATCCTCCTTTGCACAGTCCCCACCTGCCCTTCTTAACCTCACAATTCCTCCTCTAGTCTTCCTTATTTCATTTTTGTACCTAAAATATGTGTTGTCCCTTTAGTTACCTTGTACTGATCTTTCCTCAGTTTGCACCTTTGTGCTCCTCACTGTTTTCCCTGCCTCCCTCTGTTTTTCTTGATACATCTCCCTGTCTTCTTCCCTCTGGGTCTCTGTATACATCCTGAAGGCTACCCTTTTGATTTACCCTTTTCAGCCACTTCCTTTGTGAACCATAGCAGTCTCTTTTTCCTCTTTGTTTTTTCCCCTCAGGATGACCTTGCTTCGGAGGAGCACCCCAGCCCCATCACACCAGCTTACTCACTTCTGTTGCCTTCTCAATAGCATCTCTTAGCCTAGCCCACTGTTCCTGTACCCCATACAAGTCATCCCAACCCCCCAGTTAAGTCATCTCTAAGGCATTCATCCATTAAAAAAAAAAAATCTGCCCTTCTGAATTGCTTGACACTTGTTCTTGTGTGGGTCACTTCCAACACTGTGCTTATGTTGTACCACACTCTACAAATGTCACTAGTCCCAGGTCGCTTCCCACCTTGATGTCTGCAACACTGTCTCTGTTAGTGAGCACCAAGTCCAGTACAGCCTCATCATGAGTGGGCTCCCTGACAAATTCCCTGAGAAACAGCCCCTGCAGGGAGTCCAGGATGTCCCTGCTTCTAGCTGAAGCTGTGGCTGAGAGGCTTCAATCTGCACCGAGCAGACTGAAGCCCACACCATCAGCACTTCCACTTTTCCTACCATTGTGCTAATGGCGTCCACTGATGCCTTATCTAAATTCTCCCACTGAGTAGGAGGCCTGTAGATCATGCCAGTGAGAATAGTGGCTCTGTTTACCATCTCCAGCATGACACACAAGACCTATTTATTTATTTATTGAAAATGTTTCACCAGGAAAGGCACACTGAGCAAAAAGATGCTCGTCTCACGGTGTGACCTGGGGAGAGGGGTTACAGAGGAGGCAGGTATACATACAACAGTTGAATTTAGAAGTAGAACAATACAGATAATGTACATAGTTGGGTGGGATTACATTTGAACTTGTTACATAGGGAGAACAGAACAGTACAGTACATGACCTTCAAAGACAAGGTATACATTTCATGGGTACACAACGAGTGCAATACCTGATTACATGATTATCAGTGTCAGTGGCTCAGCAGGTAGCACACTCGCCTCTGAAGCCGGGAGATCAGAGGGCTGTGGGTTCAGTTCCCACATCTGGCACTTGGGTTAATATCCTAGTACTGACACTGTAGTGCAGCATGAGAAGGGTGCTGCACTTCTGAGGTGCCGTCTTTCAGATGAGACGTTAAACTGAGGTCCCATCTGCCTGGATTGGTGGTAGTTCAGGTGGATATTAAAGATCCCATGGCACTTATCGAAAAGAGTAGGGGAATTTCCCCGGTGTCCTGGCCAAATTTCCCTCATTTACTAAAAATACCACCAACAGCTTAATCTGGTTCAAATTCAGTTGGCATTCATCTGTATCCCCCTCCCCTGGGTCATGCCTGAAAATAGGCAGGATTTGTCTAGTGCACTTACCCGGTCAACAAAAACTAAAATAAAAAAAATAAATAAACATAAGTGCCAGTAACAGAACTTGAGCTGAGCGAGATGCACCAAGTTGACAGTAGGAGTTGGAGAGTGAAGATAGAGGGTAGGGGAGGGGAGGAGTGGACTAGAAAACACTAGGTGTTAGGGGGTGGTTTAGGTGGGGTGGGGGGAAGGAGAGGGGAGTTAGTAGCTGTGAGTAAGGCTGAAGAGAGTAGGTTATGTAGGAAGGAGGAGGAAGGAGATATTTGGAGTGAATAAGAGTGAATAAGAGTGAGAGTGTAAGTGCATAGGGCAGTGTATAAGCCAGACAATTAGGTGAAGGCCGAGCCACTGGTCAGGCGCTAAGGGGGATGGGAAAGAGAAGCTATCTGGGGGGAGGTCGGGGCAGTTGCAATTTGGTGCAAGGAAGTTAGTGAGGGCAGAGGATAAGGAGTGTTTGGATGAAGAAAGGCAGATCTGGGTTGGCAGGCAGTTCCAGAGTTTAGGGAAGAGGTAAGAGAAGGCCGATTGGCCGGCGGCGGTCCTTCAGTGAGGGATGACTAATAGCCTAGCGTCAGTAGACCTGAGGGCATGGGTGGGGGTAGGTGGGAAAGATAGGGAGGATACAATGTAGGGCAGGAGGGAGCTGAGCCAGAAGTTGGAAGTGAATTTAACGCTATTAATCAGGCGCCGGTTACTCAGGGATGGCAGAGCCAGTGAACGGTAGAGCTCGCAGTGATGTGAGCAGGGGGCATCGAGGGCAAAGCGGCAGAAAGCATTAAAGAGGGGCTCAAGTCTGGCTAGAGTGGTCTTAGAGGCGGAGCTGTAAACGACATCACAGTAGTCAAAGGAGGGTAGAATAATTTTCTGGACTAATTCACGTCTGACAGGTAGCGGGAGACTAGTGCGGTTTCTATAGAGGGCACCAAGTTTTGGGTGCAGTTTTGAAATGATGGCATCCACATGTGTGGAAAAGGAGAGCTGGCGATCAAGTCAAACACCTAGATACCTGAAGGAGGGCACTTCATCCAGGATGGTGTTATTTAGGGTATGGAAGATCAGAGGGTGGATGAATTTGGATAGGCGCTGTCTAGTACCGAAAGACATAGAGACAGTTTTCTTGGCATTTAGGGAGAGTTGGTTGTTATTGAACCAGTGTTGGATTTTGTTGAAATCGGTTTGAAGTTTGGAGGAGAGTTCTTCGTAGGTCCGGCCGGAGGTAAAGAGGACTGTGTCGTCTGCATACATGTGGATTGCGGTAGTGGAGCAACAGTTAGGCAAATCATTTAGAAGAAAGGAGAAGAGGATGGGGCCAAGAACTAAGCCTTGGGGAACGCCGGTGGTGATAGGGAGGGGGCGAGGTGTGGTCAGCTATTTTAGTGGATTGGGTTCTATTTAGTAGGTAGGCACTGAACCAGTTTGTGGCGGACACTGCTAACCCAGCTCCAGTTAGGCAGGATAGGAGGAGAGAATGGGATACCGTGTCGAAGGCTTTTGCTAGGTCAATGAAAATAGCAGCAGTGATTAGCCCTTTATCCATCCCAGTGAGGATGGAGTCCGTGAGTCTTAGTAGGGAGGAGGTGGTAGAGTGGTGTTTTCTGAAACCAGACTGAAATGGGGTGAAGAAGTTAATTTCTGAGAGAAAGTGGGAGAGTTGGGATAGCACTAGGTGTTCCTGGAGTTTGGCGAGTTTGCTGAGGGTGGGGAGGAGGAAGATGGGACAGTGGTTAGTAGTGGAGGTGGGATCACCACCTTTTGGATGGGGTAGGACAGTGGCATGTTTCCATTTGGAGGGGAGTGACTCGGTGGTGAAAGAAAGATTTAGTAGGGCCTCGAGGGGAATAGCGATGGCGGGGGCAGATAGGAAGAGGAGTTTTTTATCGAGACCATCAGGGGATTTGCCTTTGGAGGGGTTGAGAGAGTGAAGGGTATCCAGGGTTTCGGTGGGGGAGATGGGTCTGAAGGAAAAGGGGTACCTACCAGACGGTAGGGGGATAGATGTCTGGGGGCCGGGTGTGGATGCAGGAGGTAGGGAATCGAGGAGGGCCAGGGTGCAAGTAGTGAAATAGCAATTAAACTCGGAGGCTACCTTCAGGGGGTCAGAGAGGAGAGTCCCTTGGGCAAGGAGGAGAGGTGGGGGCTTGCTGTTTGGGGGGAGAAAAGGGAGTTAATGACTTTCCAGAATTTAGAAGGTCTCCCAAGATTTGCATTTAGGGTGTTGTTAAAATATTCAGCCTTAGCTAAGCAGATGGCCTTTGTGCACTTGTTGTAGAACATGCGGTAGGTGATATAGTTGCTTGGGAGGAGTGTGGATTTGTAGTTTCACCAGGCCTTGTCACGGGCTTTTTGGCAAGCTATCAGCTCAGGGGATATCCAGGGTAGGTGAGACCCATGAACTCGAGTCCGGTGCAGGGGAGCCTGTTTGTCCCAGGTGATGAGGAAGGTGTTCCGAAAGTGCGTAAGGGCCGAGTCCATGTTAGAGCAACTTGAGCTTGGGACCCAATTAGAGTGAGATAGATCTTCCAGTAGGGGGGGAGAGGTTGAGGGATTTGTAAGACCGTTGCAATATAAATTTGGGAGGGGATTTGACTATGTGGATCTTGCGGACCAAGTAGATTAGTTGGTGGTCACTAATGGAATCAGGGAGGAGGCCTGAACTAATGACATGGTGTGGGTGGGATGTAAGCGTATGGGTTCCATAATGGTTTGGCTAAGGTTGAGAGCGGTTATCTCAGTTCGGGTTTTGTTAAAGGTGGCTGCTAGCCAGTTGTGGTTAAAGTCACCCATAACGTATAGTTCACCCAACTGGGCAAGAGATGAGAGCTGGCACAGAAGGTCAGTGACTATTGTGGTTGGCGTGCCAGGGCAGCAATAAATACCAGCCACAAAGATAGGCAATGAGGAGGGAGGGAGGGGAAAGTTTTACCATAAGAAGCTTGTAAGCTTTGGGTTCAGCTTTTGTAAGAGAGACAGTGAAGTGGAGGGCTGTTCTGATGTAGATAGCCACCCCTCCTCCTCGGGAGGGCCGGTCTTGCCGTGAAATGGTGAACCCTGGAATAGCAATGGTATTATCTGGTAGGCTGGGGTTTAGTCTCAGACAGGATGATTTGATTATGTCAGGGGCATGGTGGGTAGCTAGGACCTGGAGCTGATCAAGCTTAGGGGCTAGGCTACGAATATTTAGATGGAGAAGGCGTAAGCCTCGGGGGAAGTAGCCAGAGTGAGTGTCGGTGGTGGCCTTGGCTGAGGGGTTCGGTATGGGGTGGTCGGGGCCTGAGGTAGGGGTTGGGCCAGGGTTAGGGTGTATATCCCCTGCAACCAGAAGGAGTAGGGCAATGGTTAGGTGGTGGCATAGAACACGGAGAGTCCGGGATTTTGCCATGCGCTGGCTGGAGGCACCAGTAGGGCGGGCTGAGTGGAGGGAGTGGGTACTGATGTGGGAGTGAGAGGCCAGAAGGCAACCAAAGGAAAAGACCGAGGTGGAGGGGGGTGTAGGGAAATGGGACCAGGCGATAGCTGGGAGGGATGAAGTGGACTTATAGGGGGCATTAGTAGGATGAGTCACAGTAGCCGGTGGGGGGGTGCTGGGTAGGCACTAGGAGGGGGAGTTAAAATGGGAAGGGACAGTAAAATGGTGGAGCTCAGAAGTCCAAGGGTTATTGATGGGGACATTTTACTAGATTTGGGGAAGAGGGCCCAAACATAATGCCTTGGTAATAGCAGGGTGGTGAGTTTCAGGTAACTTGGTTGCCCCTCAGAAAGCATAGATACCACTTTGGAGTAGTGGTACTGTCACGGACTCTGGTGGATGGGGTACAAGGTTCAAGACCCTGGCAGGGCAGTTAGAATAGGACCTGGCTGAGAGCAGGGATCCAGGTTCTAGGTGACTTAAAGCTGCTGGGTTTGGGCCAGAAAACAGGGTTGAAATAGTGACCCCTAGTGGTCACTGGGGTTAGTGATAGGCTGGGTGTGGGTCAGGTGATAGGGCAGGGGTTAGTGAGTAGTGCTAGCCAGATGGCAGGGCGAGGGTGAGGTGTGGGCAGAGGCAGAGGTGGGAGTAGGGAGAGAAGTACCCTAGTCAGGTAGATAGGTTACAGGAAGTAGGAGGGGAATCAGGTGGGGAGACTGAGGTGGAAAGGGCAGAGGGTCCCTCTAGTGGCTAGCACTTATAACCTGCAAATGGAAAAGTGTGGACTTAGTAAAACTATAGGGGAAGTGATGTCATAAGACAGTGTCTATATAGGTAGTGACGACCCAGGGTGGGAGGTGGGGCAGTCGATGCATGCAGCGTGTCGATGGGCTGACCTCCCTCACAAGGGTGCTGCAGCTGGAGGTAGTTTATTACCTCTCTGCAGGCCTGTGATCGAGGTGTCTGCTCCTGGAGGGAGCTCGGTGGGGAATCCAGCCGTCGGGGGTCAGGAGTCCTGTGGTCTCCAATCCCCTCCATTCACCCCTGGATTCCCTGTGTCTGTCACTTTGATACTTTCCCTTATGTATATCACCACCTCTCCTTCTTTCCTTCCCACTGTCTTTCCGGGACAGAATATATCCTGGTATGGTCATGTTCCAGTCGTGGTTTGCTGTGAACCATGACTCAGTAAGGGCCACTGTATCCAGGTCTGCATCCACCGCAATGACCTATAGGTCCAGAACTGTATTTCCTAGACATCTTGCATTTGCACACATGGCTTGCCATGTTTTATTACCACTCTGGCTACTACCCCTCTATCTCCTTTTTTCCCCATCCTGCTTTTCCCATTTCTTTTACAGGTTGTGTTCCTATCTTGGCTTTTTTCTTAATTTTTCACCCTGGGGGATTTGCCTCTCCTCAAGTCTTCCTTCTTTTTGCTACAGTTTTTTTGGGTGGGTAAATTATTCCTCCTTGATTTCTTCTGCCACTGCCCTTGGTTAGTTTAAAGGTTTCTCAAAGTAACATTTATACCATCCACTGAGGACTGCAATTCTCATCTTAGATGGATGCAGGCCATTACCCCTGTATAGGCCCTTTATCCCTTCAGGTGGGTCCCCTGCCCCAATGTAATTGAACCCCCTCCTCTCTACACCATTCCTTCAACCATGTGACTGGATTGCAGAGCACTCATATACCAAAGCAAAGACAACAGAACAAAGTTTAGGCTGAGAACCTGCTGTGTATTTAGTAGGTAGCAGCTTTTATTTTCAATCCATCCCACTGTGCATTATTCAGAGATCTACTGGACTCAAAACAGCAGCTCCCACGTTAAGAACAGGTACAACATCGAAATGCCTTGTTCGTCATCACAGGGGAAAAAGGCCATACAAATTTCAACAGAGTGCACGTAGCATGTTGGTAAAAGTTTGGCACCCACTATCACCAGAGCTCAAATATGGTGGCATGCATAGTGTGACCAACATCACTAAATATGAAAGCGATGTTACATTTCGTGTGTAATTGGTGATGAGACATTGTTCATACAGCCCTGCAATATGGCATATCTCAGTGGGCCACTCTCGTTACACATTAGTGCCTGTTTCATGTTATACATTTCCCTTTGTGGTCATACAGTATACAGTGTACTTTGTAGACCCATGCATAATGGTGGTGCATACAGTACATCCTGTGTGGGGTGCAGTGCACTCATCATTTCTGCTCGGTTTTCTAGTGTGCTGGGAATAATACACCGGCCACAGTATGTGACATCCGCATACAGTGGCAGCCAGAGATAAGCTTTTACAACACTTAAATGTATAAATTATATCTGGAGCGAACTTAATCCTCATGAGCTTTCCTTCCCACACAGATATGTAATATATTAGCACTACAAATGCTTGAAAGAAGAGACATTGTCCAATTTGTGACCCATTTTCAAAGGCTAATTTAGTATCAGTTGTTTATACAAAAGTAATCTAATTGGCGAGATGCAGGACGATATATATTAATTTACTGTTTTGTGTGACTTGAGAGTAGTTGCGTGTTGTATACTTGATCTCAATAAAAATAAAGTTCCTGATGGGAGAATAAATAAGGTGAACTGCAGGGAACTCTTAAGCAGGAGTACAGATTCAAAAACCTGATGTCATGGGTGGAAACTGGCAGGGCAAAGGTTTAAGAGGGATGTGAAGAAGTTCTATTTTATGGAGAGAGTGGTGGAGTCCTGGAGCAGTCTGCCGGCTGTTGTGGTGGGTGTTAAGATCATAAATGGTTTTAAGCATGACTGGAACAGAGTGAAGGGTTTGGTGGTTACTCAGGTTGGTGTAGTAGGTTGGAGGGCAGGGGGTGGACTGGGAAGGAAAGAACCACATATGTACAAGAAGTCCCAGAAAAGATAGGGAATTACAGGCAGACTAGATGGTCCTTTGGTCTTTTTCTGCGACCATTATCTATGTTTCTATAAAAAAGAGGGAAACAACAGCATAGCAGTGGCAAAGCGGCAAGAAAAGCACAGAACTAGAGAAAAGCATCTCTAGTGAGCTCTGTGCTGGTCAGTAAGTTAACGCTGCATTCTGAGGCAGCCTGGTAGTGGTGGTGATAGCATTGATGAAGACAGCATTGGCAAGCATTTTATCTCCAGTGAGTATGATAGCTGAGTATCAGCAGATGGGAAAGGTATTCATTTATTTCTTGGACAGGGTGGGTGGGCATCATCAAATGAAAAGGGGAAGGGTATTCATTTTATTCTTCTGGGACAGGGTGAGTGGGAATCAGCAGATAGGATGGGGTATTCATTTTATTCTGGAACAGGCTGGATGCCTGGGAATGAACACATGGGAGGGGATTTTATTTTTGTTTTGGGACAGAGTGATTGGGAATCAGCAGATGGGAGGGGGTACTCTGATTAATTTTATTCTTGGACAGGGTAGGTGGGAATCAGTAGATGGGAGTGGGTATTCATTTTATTCTGGAACAGGCTGGATGCCTGGGAATGAACACATGGGAGGGGATTTTATTTTTGTTTTGGGACAGAGTGATTGGGAATCAGCAGATGGGAGGGGGTACTCTGATTAATTTTATTCTTGGACAGGGTAGGTGGGAATCAGTAGATGGGAGTGGGTATTCATTTTATTCTGGAACAGAGTGGATGTCAGCAGATGAGATTTGGCAATAGGGTGTTAATTCTGGGACAAGATGGGTTCAATAGATAGAAGGAATTGTATTCATTCTGAAGCAGGATGTGTACCACAAATAGGAGGGAGCAATGGTGTTTATATTGGGAAAGGGTGGGTACAACCAGATGGGGGTTCACAGGCGATATGCATAATTACTGGGGCAAAATTGGGCAGTGACCCCATGCCCCAGTCGACACATATAAACTTAGAATTTGTCAACAGAAAAGGACGGCTTGGCCCACCCAGTTTGCCCAGATGTTCCCTTTCTATTCTGTCACTACAGACACTAACTGGACTCCAGTGACCCTCCCCACCTCCTGCTTATTTACAAGTATTCCTCTATGCCTCTCTCATGCATATTTGAATCTCCCCCTGTTTTTGTCCCCACTACCGCTGGTCACAGGCTGTTTCAGACATCAGAGATCCATCACTCTTTCAGTGAAGTAGTGTTTCCTGACGTCCCTCCTAAACTTCCCCCTATGTTCTAGCTTTGTTGCATGACATCTTGTTCTGTTGCACTTCCTCATTTACAACAACCTCTCCAGCATGCTTGAGCCGGGAAAGGGAATGGTAGCATAAACGACAGCTCTGTCCTACCCACCGCTTTATTTACCTGGAAAAAATAAATCCAGCTTATCTTTTAATTTTCACTTTAACTTTTTTGATTAAGGAGCTGCAGAACTAATGAACCTAAAAGAGTGAGGAGGATAGCTGGTCAGGAAGGCTTCAAAAAGACCACAAATAGTTTCTGCAGCATCTCAGACTGCCATGCGATCAAGCGCAATGGCAGTGGCCGCACCAAAAAGACAGACTGGCACTGACAACTCAGCAGAATTAAAGGAACTTAAAACTTTGACGCAGCAGGACATTACTGAAATAAAAACATATAAGGTATCAGTCGCTGCTTTGGAGCACCAGGTCCAGGCATTAAACCATCACATCCTAGATGCCGAGACTTTCCTCTCCTATCTCAACAAAAAGGACATGAGACGTGAGACCAGAATACTGGTGGGTTTTTTTTGTCTTTTTTTTTAGTCTTTGATAACCAGGTATGGCCCACTAGGCACAAGCATCTGTTTTCAGGGGCGACCTGGGAGCACTGGGTGGTTAAGTGACTTGCTCAGAGTCACACAGTATGCAAGTGGAGGTTGTGAGAATCAAACTCAGGTCTGGTCTGCTGGATGTACCAAGCTCTTTCACACCTCATTCCTCTAACCTCTAGGCTCTACTGCCAGCCCAGTGTTAGAGTGTATGGTACAACTCCTCTGGTCTAGAGCCGAAGATGCAGAAAACCATACCTGGAGGAGCAACCTCCAGCTTGTGAGCTTCCCAGAGGGAGTGGAATGATGAGATGCTGCTAAGTTTCTGCAGGTAGAGCTACCCCGGCTTCCACAGTATGACTGGTGACCGGCCCTAGAGATAGAGCGGGCACACTACACACTGGCACCACTGCCCAAAGAAGGTGGCAGACCCAGGCCCATTCTTGCAAAGCTGATGAGGTTTCCAGAAAAAGAAAGTATACTGAGTGTGGCCAGAGAGAGGGGCAGCTGATATGGCAAGGGCACTGCATATGTATCTTTTTTTTTTTGTTATACTATATATTTATTATATTTTCATTTGCAAAATCATAGGACAGTTTTTACAGTGTGTAAGTTAAGACAGTACATAATTACACCAGTCAGATACATAGCAACACATTAGTCAAAGGTCTCAGGACAACTTACATATTTTACAAAGCAATTCATGTAAACAGCACTAAGACATTTACGTAAATCATCATCAGAGTCGATATGTTTCTAAGGTACAAAAGTAGGATTTAAAGCTGAAATATATAGAATCCATTTCCTCCATTTAAGCTCAAATGCAGACCATTTATCTCTGCTTTTAGCTATTAATCTAACACATAAATTTCTCCCATTATTCCCCGCCAGTTCTGTATGTTAGGAGACATCTTCTTCCTCCAGTTTCTAGTAATTGCTTTTTTAGCTGCCAGCATATAAGTGATTAACAGTGATCCTCTGGGTATTGGGAGACCCTCCGGCAGAACTGAGAGTAATACTAGCTCAGGGATCAATACAGCTTCCGCATCTACCAATTCTTTTAATGCCTCTAAAATATCTCTCCAGTAACCTGCTAACTGCGGGCAGGCCCAAAAAACATGGAACTGATCTTCAGATTTTTCTCCACAATCTCTCCAGTAATTGCTTAGTGTCCCTGATGAAAGCCTGGCCAGTCTTGCCAGAGTATAGAAAAATCTATTTCTAACTTTCCAGGCAAATTCTCTCCAATAGGGGGCTCCCAAAAGTCCCATTGAGAATTTAGTATACTTTTCCCAATCTTCCTTTGATACCTGGAGTGGAAGCTGTTTATTCCAGGCATTTAGTATTCCCTGAGTTTAATTTTTTGATAACTCCCTCAAACCCCTATATATTGGTCTCACAAAGTGGGGCCACAATTGTCCTCTTCTGTGGTCATGGCTAAAGTAAGCAATAAAGGGGTGGATCTGGGAGTCTACTAAAGGCTGGTCCTTTACATTCAGCGCCCTCTCTTAAGCTTGTATAAATTGGAAAGTCTTGTTGTGGAAGATTGTATGTTCCTTGAAGTTTAGTAAATGAGAAGAACCCCCTGGCATCCACCAAATGAAACATAAATTTAAAACCTTTTTGTCTCCATTGAGCCAAAGTACCCTCCTGTTCCAGAGTAAGAGTTTGGATTCCGAAATTTAATAGATTAAAATAGGGACCTACTGGTTCTAGCTCTCTTAAATGGATGAGTCTCCTCCAAGTCTCCATAGTAGAATTTGTACTATAAATTAGTCTAGGTCTTTTATTTACTGGGGTATATAGCAATTGTAAAAGTTCACTCCCCACCCTTACCCCTTTAAGGGTGAATTCTAAGTTCTTCCAGGGTATGTCATACATTGGATTATTCCAACTGAAAACTCGAGCTATCACTGTAGCATATGCATACATCTGAAGATCAGGCAAATTTAAGCCTCCCTTATTTTTTGGTAACATTAATGTGGACCACTTGATTCAGGTTTTTTTCCCAGCCCAGACAAATCTTGCCAAAGACTTATTCCAGGAGGGAAGTACATTCCATCTAGCATCATCGGAATGGCCTGAAAAAGATATAGCAGCTTTAGAAGAATATTCATCCTAATAAGATCCACATTAAAATATAGTGATAAATGAAGTTGGGACCACTGATGTAAATCAGACTCTATTTTTTGTGTTAGAGGTTCATAATTAACCACAGTGAGATGCATTAACTGGTTTGGTAACTGTATGCCAAGACATTTTATCTTGATGCTGTTCCAGCGCAGAGACAAACTGCCCTTCAGTGTCTGTGAGGGGGAGAAATGAAAGGGAAGAACTTCTCTCTTAGAAGAATTTATTTTATATCCAGAGAATTGAGCAAATTGCTCAAGTACCTCCCATATTGCTGGAATAGAGGACTCTGGATCCCCTACTGACAATAAAATGTTATCTGCATATAAAGCCAACATCCACAATTGATTGCCCTGCTGAATGCCCTTAATTTTTTCTGATTTTCTAAGCATCATAGCCAGATGCTCAATATAGATGGCGAATAACAAAGGCAACAGGGGGCATCCCTGTCTAGTGCCTTGCTGTAACTTGATATGAGGTATGATACCACCATTAAGTTTTATATAGGCCCTTGGTTCAGAATATATTTGCTCCAACCAATTCACAAATTCCTTCAGAAACCCAAATGATATTAATGTTACCCATAAAAATCTCCAGGACACTCTGTCGAAAGCCTTACAGGCATCTAAACTGACTAAAGCCGAGGGGGTAGCTGAGTTAGCCATATAATCCATCAAGTGGATTGTTCTTTGTACATTATCTGCAGTCTGACACATGCATAAAAATCCTGCCTGATCTGGGTGTATCAGGGTAGGCAGTATAGTCTCTAACCTATGGGCCCATATTGCCATGTATATCTTATAGTCATTATTTAAAACCGAAATGGGTCTATATGGCTCTAAATTTAATGGATCTTTACCTGGTTTCAGTATAGCTGAGATGGCCATATGACCATGAGGGTGGGGGGGGGGCACCTCCATCCTGCACCTCTAAAAAAGTTTTTTGCTTCGGCTGAATTAATTTTGAGAGAAAAGTCTTATACCATTCGGCTCCAAAGCCATCTGGGCCTGGGCTTTTTAATGTTTTGGAATTTTTAACTGCTTTCTGGATCTCTGTAGTGGAGATAGGGCTTAGAAGTGAAGCCTGCTGGAATTCAGATAAGTGTGGGAACTTAAGGGGTGACAAGACATTTTTTATATCCTCCGGGAAGGGGGGTGCAGGATCAGAGTACAAATCTGCATAACATTGTTGAAATGCTTTCAAAACTGCAGGGGTTTTACTAAGAATGTCACCTGCTATGGGGTCTCTAATCTTTGTAATAGTGGCAGTCTGCTTAAATCCTCTAGTATGCCTAGCTAAATTTCTGGCACCTTTAGGACCTCCCTCGTAATAGTATCTTTTAAGATATAGTAAGGACATTTGCGTCTTATAATCTAGAATGGATTGTAATTCCAACTGAATTTGTCTAAGCTCAAATTGTGGAACTCGTTCTCCTCTATCTCTCGTCTGCTGTAATTCTTGTAACTTATCTTGTAATATTTTGTATCTGGATTCTCTTTGTTTATTTAGTCTAGAGGAATAAGAGATAATCTCTCCTCTAATCACAAACTTCAGAGTATCCCAGAGGATAGTAGCTGAAATAGAAGAGTCTGCGTTCTCCTCTAAGATTTGTGTTATACTGTCTACCATTCTGGTCTTAAACACTGGATCATTCAAGAGAGAAAGATTCAGTCTCCATAAAGTTGTTTTATGAGTTTTGTTTAATCCCACCTTATTTTAAGAGAGGTATATGGTCTGAGAGGAGGCGAGCTTCCAGGCATATATCTTAAATCATATCTAAGTGCTCTGTAAATGTAAAAAAATAATCTATTCTAACTGAAGTGTGAAATCTAGGGGAGACAAAAGTATGTTCCTCCACAGAGGGGTAGAAATGCGTCATATATCTGTAAGACCCATCTTAGGTATCTGGGCTTTTAAAAGTTTTTGAGTGGGAGTAAACCTATGTTGTTTAGGGAAAGTGGAATCTTTTTGTGAAGACATTATTAAGTTGAAGTCACCTCCTATCAGCATTACCCCTTTTGCTTTTCGAGCAATCTGTTAAAGAACTGTCTCAGTAGAGAGGGAGATGCTCCTGGTGGCAGATAAACACTCGCCATTGTCATGTCAGTCTCATGCAGCCTCCCTTGTACTATGACAAAATGCTCATTATTATCTGAATAGATCTCCCCTTTAGTGAATGGAGTAGAGCAGGAATCAAAATTGCCACTCCACACCTTTTCCCCGACTTACTAGATGAAGAAAAGACAGTGTATCTGCCACCTGCAGCAAGCTTAGCATGTTCCCCTTGCAACAAATGTGTCTCCTGTAAATAAATGCATTCTGCGTTTTGCTTCCACAGATATTGTTCTAATCTAGCTCTTTTTATGGGATGATTAATGCCATTAATATTTAATGACAATATCTTAGCTGTTTCTAATACCATATTTTGTTTTCATTTGATAAAGCATTATTGATTATTGCACTTTCTCCCCTCAACCACTCCCCCTCCAATCTCCACAAGGATTCACAAAGTCTCCAGAATGTCCCAACAATGGTACCAGCAAAAAATATCCTATCTTGTCTTAGATATCTGTCATCTGACCAGTGCCACGTAATCTAACTAAAGTTTTCTTACTGTTCCTTATCAACCAAAAATAACTTATTATCACATATTTAACTGTGATTAGCCACTGTAAAATGTTAATGTAAGTGGTGTATCCAGTAATGTGGAAGGATAGCTGTCCAATAATGATTGACAGTAAATCAAAAACATATACAGTATAACCCCGATTATCTGAAACCCTATTATCCGAATCTCTGGGTTATCCGAAATTAGGTTATGTCCCCCGCCCTACTTGCGATATTGTAGCGTTTACTCTGGCTCCACACAGTCATTCAAAAGATTGTTGCTCGCTCATTTACGTAAGCATCATAATTAATCATTGCAGTGTTTAACGTGCTCATTTGCCGCATTCTCCACACTTAGTTGCACTTTGTTCTTCCACGTTCAATTGAAGTTAATTGAACTAACCTGGTTCTGTAACGATCTGGTTCTCTAAATGTATGGTAACTGCTTTTCTCATTCATTCATTCATTCATTCATTCATTCATCCATTCATTCATGTGATGGCTGGCAAGCGCAAACGTTGTGTGCTCCATATCGAACAAAAGCTCCGCGTACTTGAATGCCTGGAGAGTGGTGAAAAGATTGTTTCTATCACCCAAAAATTTAACATTGGAAATGCTACTGTGTGCGATATCAGGACTGCACGAGATAAAATACGGGAGTACGCTGCTACTATGGATTGTCCTAAGTCAAACAGCAAACGAAAAAGCATGAAGGGGAGTAAGGACGAGGTGTTAGACAAGGCGCTTTATCTATGGTTCGTCCAGAACAGGGTGAAAGGAATCCCAATATCAGGGCCAATTATGAAACAAAAGGCAATCACATTCCATAATGATATTAATGGGCAAGATGATATGTTCAGTGCCAGCGAAGGTTGGTTAAAGCGATTTAAAAAGCGCCTCAGAATACGCCAGCTTTCTGTGGCTGGTGAACTGTTATCTGCTGCAAATGACAGCATTGCCCCTTTCAGACAGAAACTGTGTGATCTCATGTTTGCTGAACAACTTACTGCAACCCAGATTTATAATGCAGATGAGACAGGAGCATATTGGAAGATGTTGCCAGAGAAGACTTTAGCTGCATGGTCTGAGAAATGTGCCCCTGGATTTAAAAAACAAAAGAAAGACTAACTGTCCTGGGCTGCTGTAATGCCACAGGAACACACTGTTTAAAGTTGTTAGTGATTGGTAAATCTATGCGACCAAGATGTTTCAAGCACACCAATATGCTGAGTCTGCCTGTGACTTATACAGCTCAATCCAATGCATGGATGAATGCTGCCATATTTAAACAGTGGTTCCAGACAGATTTTGTTCCCACAGTTTGGCGCACTTACGGTCACTTAACCTTCAGCAAAGGGCTATTTTACTCATCGATAACGCTGGCGCACATCCCGATCTGGACCAACTGACCTCTGCAGATGGAGCCGTGCGTTGCATTTTTCTCCCTGCAAACACAACATCAAAGCTGCAGCCCATGGACCAGGGCATATTGGCCACATTAAAAAAGTTATACAGAGGCAAACTACTGGCTACAGTTCTGGCTGACGAAAATGACCAGCTTACTCTCACAGACGCTATAAAAAAATTAACAATCAAGGATGCATGTTACCTTTTAGGTGAAGCTTGGTCAGAGATCAGACAGGAAACACTAAAGCGCTGTTGGGAGAAATCAGAAGTTTTAACAGAGCCAAGAATGCAACCTGCCGAACCACTTGTTGTACCACAAGAACAAGAAGCCAATGAGGCACTTCTACAGATTGCACAGCAAACAAATTGTACATTAGAGGCAGTGCAAGAGTGGCTGAAATGTGATGCTGAAAATGACGGCTATGGTGAATTGAGCGACAAAGATATCGTTGCAATCGCTCAGAACAACCAAGATGTCATGCATGCCACAGCAGAGGAGGAGAGGGACACCGGGGAGCAGGGAAACTCAGCTGTTCAGATACCAACCACATCAGAAGTGGTCGATGCATTTGCAAAATGTATTTTGTGGCTTGAAAACCAAGACAACACTGACTACCTACATATTCTGCTACTGCAAAAACTTAAATTATAAGCTGCAGAAAAGTTAAACAAAGCAAAGAAGCAGAGTGCCATAACACAATTTTTTTACAGTGATCTAGACTGACAACTTTCAAAGTTCACTATCATTTACAGTATCTGACATTAGCTCTTTATCCTCTGTACTGCAATACTGCAATTCACTTTAATTTTCTGCACTGTTCAGCATGGTATTATTGCTGCATTATTTACTGCTTTTTAAATTGTATGTACGTTAACTGTACTGTATTAAAAATATAGCTTATACCAAACAGCATGTGCCTTTTTTTTGAAAAAAAATGCATTTTTCTGTTTAACCAAACCCCCGATTATCCGAATAAATTTCATGTCTCCCGAGGCATTTGGATAATCGGGGATATCCTGTATACATATAAGTATTGCTTTTAGTATTATTCTGTGCTATAGAAGCTTTAGGACTTCCAAATATGGGGAGAGAAATAAAAAACTCAAAATTTCCAGTAGAAACTGCTCCTGAAGCATTTAAACTCTCCCTAAAAGTGAAGGAATCCCTTAATATTGTTGTTAGGGGCCTTCGAGGAGCCAGTAAACTGTTCCCCTTTAAATAAGGCAAAAACAATATAGGAAAGGAGTATATAACTCCAAAGAAAATCTTTAGGGACATCCCCCAAAAGCAGCACAGAGCTCAAAAACTGCTCCCTTCCCCATTCCCTGCACCCGAGCTTTCTGAAAAATGTTTTCCCTTATGTTACTTCGATTATCGATGGAAGAAGAAAGAGCCTGCAATTAGCATAATCCAATAATTATATCTATAACTTCTAGTCCACCATTAGAAGGCACTTAGGTAATGTAAGGTAGTGTCTGCTCATCTTTAAGTCACCTATTCCAGGCTCAGAGCAGCTCATTAATATAGAGAGCACACTTCAGGCCCAAGAAACAGATGGTGCAGCACGTATTTTTCAAACTCTCTCTCCTGCTCACTTCAGCCAAATGAGCTTCTCAGTTAGTTTCAAGTATTGTCACTTTTTGCTTCCTTCCTGTAAACTGCTAGGGTAGATGTAATTGTTCCCAGTTCTTGTTGTTTTCCCTGTCTTCTGTTAGAATTAAACTGCCAGCCAACTTGGCGTTTTTCTGGATTGTTACCACCTAAACTTCGTTTGGGAAAGTGCAGGCCGATTTTTGTAAGTTCTTCTTTTGCTTCTTGAGCCGTAGAGAACTCTCTCTTTCCAGTAGGCAGATGGACAATTAGTCACGCTGGATATGGGGTTGTAAATTTGTGTCCTGTTGCTTTCAGTACTGGAAGTAATGGTAAATAGACACGTCGCAGACAAGTGGTTTTTGGTGCATAGCCATGATCAAGATATATGCGGGTTGGGCCATAGAAAACTTTCTGGCGCCACCATGCTGTAAGCAGAATATTTCTTTTGTTGCATAGCTGTTGAAACAAAGAATTACTGACCTTGGTGGAATATTTGCAGAGGTAGGTTTGGGTGCCAATGCCCTATGTACTCTCTCGAGATGAAGGTTAAAATCTTTTGGCAGTTCTAAGGCTGTGTGTAGCAAAGCTTCAACAAATTCATTAATGTTAGTTCCCTCAGAGTCCTCGGGTAAACAATAAATTCTAATGTTTTTGCAGCGTGCTCTGTTCTCAAAATCTTCTTGACGATCAATTATTTGTTCTTGCATCTCTTCCATCTGCTGTACCGTTTGTTCCAAATCATCTATTCTATTCTCAGTTACTGTTGCAGTTCTCTCTTGTTCGTCTACTGTCTGCTCTAATTGTATCACATCTCTTAGTAACTCACTGTACATTTCTTTGATTCCTGCATGAAAAGTAAGTATCTCTTGGTAAATTAGGTCAAGTTTTGCCTTCTTCACTTTGGTTTTTGGTTGTTTCCTCTGAGATTTAAACAAGCCCCTTTTAAGATCTGCAGAGTCGCGGTTATCTGATGCGACTGAGGCCTTCGATTCGGTTCCATCAGCTATCTCTTCCATCATGCTGTGTTTCGTTACTAAATTCAATCTCTCCAATTCTCTACACTTCCCTCTGGTTTTGTAATGCGAAATCTATTTAAGAAATATGCAGGATTACAGCCAAAGCATAGTTTTTTAGCTCAGGGTAGACGCAGTTCTCTTTCTAGGCTTCCATTACTTGGGGGCGGAACCGGAAGTCCCCCACATATGTATCTTTAATGACTATTTGAATGAACTAGCCTAGAAAGGGAAGACTTTCATAGAGGTGAGGAAGATCTTGCAGGATGCCGAGGTCTAGCACCACCTCATACCTTTGAGACCTCTGAAGAGGCAATGGAGTACATCGAGAGGCAGTGGCCATCTAGAAACCTGTCAAGAAACCCTCAGTACAAAATGACACCCCGAACACCGATGCTACCATCCCCCCGAAGAGACAGGGCTGAGATTACCAGGCCACGCCTAACAGATTGGCAGCCCTTGTAGAGGCAGACAAGGGGGGCATCATGGAATGGAGTACCTCTAAATCAAAGAGAAAGCAACAGAGGAAGAGCTCTCAGGCAGGGGCACAGAAGCCGCCAGATAAGTCAACTAGGCAGCGCAGCAGACCCTCATCCACGATGGGATCAGAATCCATTGGAGAGCCGGCACTGAAGAGACAGGGTCAAGATCCAAACCCGAGCCCCAAGAGGCCCCAACCAACAGCCACCGGTGATATTCTGCAATCCGACATTGATGAAGGGGCTCTGCAAAAAGAAATACTAGAATCCTGGGCCGATGCAGTCAGTCAATTTATGCTGGAGGGCGCAGATATTGATCGGAGCCCAGAAAATGCTGCCAGACCTTGGATCACCCTGCCAAATTGAAGCCCCTTGATGGTCGGGAAAGAAGGCACTTGAGCTACCTCTCTCGCCCACAATCCAGACACAGCAGCTGAGGAATGGACTCTCTAAGCGACACCTATGAAACATTTGCTTGAGGACTAATTAGTTGTTCTATTTTCTTCTGTAGCAGTAAGCTACAGTAAGTACATGAACTGGTCTCTCTCTCTCCCCCTACAGCCCCTTCCCTTTTCCTCTCCCCCAACCCCCCCTTCTTGCTACCTGACTCTTTCCCTCCAAGACAACTCCCCCCTTCTGTTTCTGTCTCTGACCAGTGTTGGCTCCTGTTCTTTCCCTTTCTCTCTGCACCCCCCCATTCTAGGGGAAAGACCAAGTATCTGCCCTGTTTTCTCCCCCTACCTCCTCTCTCCTCATAGTCCCCCTCCTTTTAAAAATGTTTCCTTGAAAATGCAGGCTGCAACTCAAGAGGGGTACTACTGTGTAGCAGGGAGTTGGGGCTTTTGGTGCAGGGGGTGAGATGGGTGCGTGGCAGTAAACAGGGATAAGGGGACAGTTGACCACCCCAAGTAAGGGAGTGGAAGAACCACAGGAGGAGGATAGGTCTCAATGGCTCTGCGCAAAGACATAGGCAAATAGTGCAAGCCACCATGGCTGAGTGCCCTCTTTGATAATCAAGACCTCTCCTCACCTTAAACATATACTGAACTGAATGATGTGTTGGAGAAAATAGCCCTCAGAAATTACATAGGGCCCCGAGGTGACTGGGAGGGAGGGGAGGAAGCGGACACGAAGCTGTACAGTATTGTGAAGTGTTTGACCCCACAACTGCCTACTCCCCGATACGCTCTGGCAAATACGGTCCCAGATGTGGAAGCATTGGGGTTGGCAGATTGCCTTGCAGAAACAGGTGGGGAAGCATATGCCTCACGTACTGGGATCCTAGATGGCTGCTTCCATCTGAACATGTCAAAGCCTGGCATACCATACCAAATGGATAGGGCACTTAGTGAATGTGCAGCTTATGGCCCATTTGCCAGGCACCAAACGGCAGTTGGTGCTACACACACTGTGTTCTCATTTGGACACATTGTATGGGTTGATGCAGAAGCTGGTTGACAAACATCGAGGAAAGTCAAAACGGTAGTAGATTTCTGATGTAGGGATCTGAAGACATGCCTTTGTGGTGCCAGACCCCACAATGCACTCCATAAGGGGTGCAGTTGACGACAAGCCATTGCCACAGGCCAGATTGGGGGCATAAGCCTCCTCCCCAAAGCCTACTCACTGATGAGCAGTCACCCGTGCAGATCCTAGGTGGACCAACTGCATACCTTACTCCTGTACTCCTGAGCCCTCGCAGCTGCTGCTTTCCTGTCCCCCCCATACAAGAATGGTGGAGAGACCGAGGAACGGGTAGCTCTGGTGGTGACATGAACAGCGAGCAGATACATGGGGCAGCAGATGGACATGGGGAGCAGCTGATACACCAGAGGGTGGTTCAGTGGAAGCTCAGGGAACAAGGCGCTCGGCTGCAATTGACTGTCCTCTCCACAACTCCCCTTCCCCCCCCTCCAATTTCGGCTCACGTAAAGCACCTGGAAATGGGTAAACTGCATGGATCATCTGGTCTAGGCCCAGCCACAGAACATAGCTTACTGGAGGTCCTGCCAGGCTCATGAAAGTACATGCACATACCGATCCTCTTATGCCCGCACTACTGCTCGCTCCAGGAGCATAGGGACAATAGGACACAAGATTGCTCTCGGCATCCCTCCCCACCAAGCCCTCTTACCTACTGACCAAAACAGGGAGGATGGGGGCTAGATCACATAAATGTATAGGCTCACCCACTCCACGTTCCTACGGGAGCCCCCTCACCCAGTTTTAACCTCACCACCATGAATGGAAATGCATAAAGGCTACATGAAGAAGCTCCTCTGGATGTTTCAAAGAGATAAGGGTGGGTTGACCTCTACCAATGGTAGAGTACACTGACTGTGCCATGCCTGCAGTTAGTGATGGAAGTTTCAGGGCTTACTACCCTGTGCAACACCACACGTTAGCTGCAAGATGGTTTTTAGTTAGGTTGGTTAAACAAAACATGTTACTGTTTAATTTGATTTTAATCACACTATACTGTTATTTTAGTCATTGGTTCATAGAGTTTAAGAATGAACACCTGTTTTACTTAAGAGGAGTGGACCCAGTCCCCCAGCATGTAAGGCAGCTAGCTACAGGATTGATGCTACTGTTGATTTTGAGGTTACCCTTAGTTTATGTGTGCACTGTTGACTGGATCTTAGAATTTCAGGTAGGATACCAGATAATTCTAGGCAGAGGGAATTTAAGCCCCTAGCAAATCAGACCGTTACCTACAGGAAGGATACTTAATACCGTGAGGCATAGAACAGGCTACCCACAGATGGAAAATACCATCACTAGACCCCCAAAGGATAGACCACCTACCATAGACACGTATAGCAGTGGGAGAACCCCAAGGGGTATGCCATCCAGCCCCCAACCCCCCCCAAGAGCACACAAAAAGGAAACCGGGATGTGAAAAGATGTCCCAGAGGCTGACAGACCTAAGCACTGACCCTGATGTTCACAACTCTATCAAATATGGCTAACAATGGGATAAAATGGGTATCATGGATTGTTAAAGGGATTAAATCCCCCTGTGAAAATAAGGAAGCTCCTGGACCATCTTAAAAAAGAGGGAGCAGGGATCGCTTTCCTACAAGAAACCCACCTGACAAAAGGAGAAACCCAGAAACTTAATCAGGGGTGGGTTTCACAGGTGTATGGGTCTACCTTTAACTCCAAAAGCAGGGCAGTTACAATCTTAATTCACAAACAACTGCCCTTCTAGCTGAATAAGGTCAAAAGTGACCCAGAGGGCATATTTGTTATAGTGCAGGGAGAACTCATGGGGATGGCAATTACCCTCTGCAATGTATATAGGCCAAATGATAAGAAGGCCTCTTTCTACACAGGCCTCACCAAATTTCTCCAGGAAGCCCACAAAGGCCAGTTGCTAGTTGGGGAGACATCAATACTACTATGGACAACCTCCTGGATAGGAGCACACCCCCCAAAGGCCCACCAACTCGAGCATCCGAAGCACTCAAGGCCCTCACACAGGAGTTAAACCTGGTGGACATTTGGAGACTGGTCAACCCCACGGAAAGAGACTGCTCCTACTATTCACCACCACACCAAATACACTCTCAGCCAGATGGGCATGTACAGCCCATGTAATTGATGCATGCATTGGCTCCATTTTGATCTAGGACCACACGCTGGTGTCTGTCACATGGCTCCCCCCAAACACAAACCAGGCGGGCAGGGGTAAATGGAGGCTCAACACAACAATGCTGAGGGACCCCAAGTTTTGTACCAACCTCTGACGTGAAATTAAAAGATTTCATGACTAACAACATATCTGGGGACACCTCGGCAGCCACCAGGTGGAATGCCCTCAAGGCTTTCATGCAGGCAGGTGCATCAGCCATTCCTTTTATATGCGCAAGCAAAAGGAGAAAATCCCAGGGAGTTACAGAAAGGATTTGGAAGCCTGAGAGAAGCAATTATATAGCACCCCAAATCTGCCCAAGAGCCTGCGGGCGGAGGTTATTGGCCTGAGATATAAAATAACTACACAACTACACCAAAAGGCTGAATATGCCCTATTTTGCCTAAAGCAAACATTTTGGGAAGCAGGGGAGAAACCAGGCTACCTCCTAGCCTACCAACTTAAAAAACAGCAGGAGCACGCCAGAATATTGGCAGTTAGGAAAAAAGAGGGCACACTGACCAGAGCAGAGGACGAGATCACTGCTGAGTTCCTATGCTTCTACAGCTCCATATACTCCTCCAAGGTACAACCACCCAAGGAGGCCATCCAGGAATTCTTAGACAAACATGATCTCCCAAAGCTCAGTTAAGAAAAGCTGGAATTCAATTCAGTTCAATTCAGCTTTATTTTTAAAAAGGTGCTACTCCAAATGATCATAGCTCCTGTACACTAAAATCCAATAAATAAATACTCAATCATAAAATCAGCAGAAATAAACCAGTTTTAACCATTACAATCAGAGAAGGCAAGTTCAAACACATAAATGGTTGGACAGATTCCTGGAAAGAGGAGAGATGGAACAGGCCCTGAGGTCCACTACTGCAGGGAAAGTCCCAGGAGGAGATGGATTACCGACCAAATTCCTAGGGGGCCTTTCAGGATGTCATCCTCCCCCTCTGATGGAGGCACTGGAATAGGTGGCCATAAAGGAAACCCTCCCAGCCTCCATGAGAACAGCATAAATCTCCCTCATCCCCAAGCCTGAGAAGGATCCTACCAATTGTGGCATTTACAGGCCTAACTCCCTGATAAATGCCAGCTGCAAATGGTGGGCCAAGGCCATGGCCACCAGACTAAAAGACCTCATTACAGTACTGGTAGACAGGGACTAGGTAGGCTTTGTCCCAAGGTGCAGGGGGACAGACAATACCAGAAGACTTGTGAACCTCCTATGGAAAATGAAAAAGTCCCCCCCCAGTAGCACTTCTCTCTCTGGATGCCGAAAAGGCATTTGATAGAGTAGAATGGAACTACCTCCTAACTACACTGGCAGCTTTTAACATAGGCCCCATCTTCAGATCATGGGTTCAAGTGCTATACTCGGATGTCTCGGCAGAGATGATCATCAATGGGTGAGCGTTTGCGCCCTTTTGGCTGCACAGGGGCAACCAACAAGGTTGCCGGTTGTCCCCACTCCTTTTTATTCTAGCCTTAGAGTCTCTACTCCAGGCCATAAAAAGGCACTGGCGTCTTAAAAAGGTGGGAATGGGGGGCGAACACAAGACTATGGCCTATGCGGATGACATCTTACTTACCCTTAGAGACCCAGCTGATTCCATCTCTGGACTAATAAAACTGATAGCCACCTACAGTGCACTATCAGGGTATATGTTGAATATAGCAAAATCTCAGTTCATTGCCGCAGATGCATCAATTACAACAATGCCCGAGTACCCCTGGGGACTGAAGCACACCACCCAAAGCAACTCACTTATTTTTGAGTAACCATCCATTGGAACCTCCAGCAACTAGGACAGGAAAACTTGACCCTCCTGCTGACAGAGTTGGAGAAGCACATTAAGAGATGGGAGCTGCTACATTTCTCCCACTGGGGCAAGGCTCAGGCCTTCAAAATGATGGCTGCCCCCAAATTCCAAAATATCTTAGACAAGCTAAACTTGAACATTTCCAAAAGTAAAATTATGCACCTGGGAAAACATAATAAATATCATAATTATAACTTGGGGGAATGTTACCTTACTAGTAACAAATCAAGAGAAAGACTTAGGTATAACTGTCAGCCCCGACTTAAAATTTAGATCACACTGCAGAACCCAAATTAATAAAGCAAACTATATCCTTAATTATATCTTTAGGCATATAGCTAGTAGAACTAAAGAGGTGATGCTTCCCCTTTATATAGCCTTAGTTAGGCCTCACCTTGAATATTGTGCTCAGGTGTGGTTCCCATATTACAGCAAAGACATTACAAGGGTTGAAAGAGTCCAAAGAAGATTCACAAAAGCAATTCTTGGGATGGGTAACAAACCATACGAGGATAGACTGAGATTACTGAATTTGTATACATTACAGTATAGAAGATTACGGGGAGACATGTGTCTCACCTATAGAGCACTAAGCAACCCCACTCTTAGTAACAATCTTGGAATCGTTATTATTGACTGTAGAGTTAGTAACAAAAGACATTCAAAACAATTGCATCTAGGAAAATGGAATACTTTAAGAAAGAAAAATTGGTTTAGTTACAGGATTGTCCCCATATGGAATCATCTACCGGAGATGGTTGTAAATAGCCCAAATATTGACGCCTTTAAGCACAACCTGGATTTGGTAATGGAAGATAAAGTAAAATTTAGCATAAAATAACATACTTGGCAAGCATTATGGACTCATGTCTTCTCTGGCTTGTAAACACCTATGAAACTTACCCCTCTGCATTAATCCCAAGGTGATTAAGTTACTTCAGGCCAAGATAAAGTCGTTCTTTTGGGGTGAGGGTCCAAACCATCTCAGTTGGGCCAAACTCAGAATCCCTCTTCTACAGGGTGGGCTTAAACTCCAAGACTTTCAGTTCTGAGTAATGGCACACACCATACTGCAGATGGTTAAGACGGATCCATGGGCCACGGGTTCTCCACCACCATGATGGGCAGAGTGTAAAGCTTCAGTACTGGGCAAGCCTCTGCTGCTAGCAGCACAGTTCCCCTGCCTCCCTAAAGGGGCCACTCCCACTGGGGCAAGGCTCAGGCCTTCAAAATGATGGCTGCCCCCAAATTCCAAAATATCTTAGACAAGCTAAACTTGAACATTTCCAAAATGTTCCTAAAGGGAACCCCATACCTCCCACTGTAGAGGGGACTTTGGGAATATGGAAAGCCTTTCGCAAACTCAGTACTTGGGAACCAGGCCGGGCTAAATTCTATCCACTATGGGACAACCCCTCCCTAATAATTGGGACAAACTTATGGTAGATAGAATCTAGGCAAATAAAAGTATAAGATATCTCAAAGATCTCAAGCTTAAGGATCCAGCATCCATGAAGAGTTTTCAGCAACTTCAAGTAGAATACGATCTACCCAAGCAACACTTCTGGAGATATCTCCAAATCAGACATTCCATCACTAAGGCGCTGGGTCCCCAAGCATGGGAATTGCAATATAACGAGTTAGACACACTTCTATGACCCGATAAGGGACCCTCGCCAAGTAGTGGTGCTATATATGGGCATATTATAGACTTGCTTCCGGACACCACACTCAGGGTCAGAGAGAAATGGTCAGGGGAGATAGGCATGAATATCACCACGCAGATCTGGAACTCCTATTGGAAATCAGTTATGATGCCCACAAAAGACACTCAAAACCAGTTTATCCAATTTAAAGGGCTGCACAAGTGGCATAGGACTCCGCAGCAGTTGCATGGGTGGGGTCTGTCACCCTCAGACAGATGCTGAAGGTGCCAGACGGACTGTGTCACAATTACCCATATTCTGTGGTCCTGCCCCATACTAGCACCATTCTGGACCATAGTCCAAATTACCTTGAACAAGACCCTGTCAAACCAAATACTGTTATCCACACTGTTAGTGATGTTGAACTACTACTTGCCCCCAGCCATAGGACCTGGACTCCCGGCCAGTGAAAAGACATAGTTAATAGGTGCCCTAACCACAGCCAAGAGAATAGTTCTGAGACACTGGAGAGACACACAGGCCCAAGACCCGCAGGAGTGGATCCAGGAGTTGGGAAAGCTAGCCAGCTATGAAAGGGTTCATTACATAGTTCAAGACAAGATGCCCCTTTACCATGCCACCTGGGGGGCTTCCTAGTATCCTACCATGCAAATTACTAGAGTCAAGAGCAGCACCAATTCTGCACCACTTGATCAAGACAAGGGTAGGGTCAGGGGCACAGAATCACAGATCCGTTTGGCATAGACGCAATGGTAGACATTCACCATAGTACAGGAGTGCTGGTTAGCCTGACCTCATGATGCCCCCAAGAGAGGTCCCCCCCCATCCCACTCGGCCAGGGATCAATGGACACACTTACCCATTAGAGCAGAACAGAATACTCTATATCACACACACCACTGTTGCATAAGAATGATGGAGCTCATTTGTCATGGCGTCTTCTGCACAAAATAGGCAATGGACGGGAGGTTTGGTCCCACCCCCTTGGTGGAGTTTTAAATCTGTGGTTTGTATATATTTATGCCTTTCCAATACTGTCTGATTAGTCTGTTCACTCCACCTTTGCAGGTTTCAAAAACCTACGGTTTTGTAACTATCTATTACTGTTCTATTAGCCTGTTCATCCATGGGTATTTACCCAGCCATGGCATGTCATGTTTATGTTGCTGCAATTAAGGTATGTGCTCATACCAGATTGCTTACATGTACCTAAGAAGTTTTTGGAAACAATTTGAATAATGGGAGGGCTTTAAGCCTGAGGTTCAATGGGTGGAGCAACTATATCATTCCCCCATCAGGCTTAAAAGGTCACTCATCCTGGAGCTCTTCAGGATTTGTTTCTTGTTGCAGCCGGAGGCACTGCTCTCCTCCACCTATCTGAAATTCTGCTGGGTTTCCCCTTGTCTCTGTAGCTGCCTCTGGCTGCCACTTTTGTTCCTCGACTTCTTCAGCTCATTTCCCTTGCCTTCTCTCTCTTCCCACAGCTAATGCTGCTTCATTCTGTTGGCCCTTCTCAGTCGGCACTTTTGAGTGCTCCTCTCCCTCTGCTTGCTCAATCCCCCCCGTGCTATCAACGGCGCTTGCTGCCGATGCCTGAAAAACTCCCCAGCTTCTATCCTGTTCCTCCCTCCCCTGCATCTCTTTCCATATTCATGCTGCTCTTATGGCCACCCGGTCATGTCGCCTGTTACCTCCCCCCTCCAGCACCTCCCGATTTCCTGTCCATCTGCCTAGCCCCGCTTGCCTCCTCGGCCTTGACCCCACACTATATCCTTTGAGAATGGCTTTCCATCCAGGTGCTGCCAACCTTAATCTGATTCCTGCTCTAACCTCTTGCAGCAGTTGCTATGTCTTGGCCTCTTGTGCAATGAGTGGCTCTGCTACTCTGGCAGCCCCAAGGAGCTCATCTTGAACCTCTGCACAAGAGGTACGGGGAGCAGAAAGGTGCGGGGCTTGGTGGTATCTTGCTGCCATATCTGAGGGTTCACCCCATCACTGGACTTTCATCCATGTTTCATGATCTTCCCGGTTGCCTCCAGCTCCTGCATGAACGTAAGTGTTTACTAAGGCCATGGATTCTCGCACAGCTGTATGTAGTACCTGCAGTATGCTAAAACATTGCACTACTATCTTTTCCATCGTTTGAGACTCATGAATGCAGTGTAACTCCTATTGACCTAGTCCCAATATATATAGTCCTATATGACTGGTGTTTGTAGTGAACTAGACTACCATATGCATTCATTTATTTAGTACCACCTGATTTTCTCATGTCCTCTGTGTGTTATGTCTGTGAGCTTATTTTCCATATTCCTCATTTTCTGTTGACACATTTATCCAGTAGAATGCATACAGCTCGGGAACTTCTGGCACTCTCTGTTCTTTTTACTGTGTTAGATTTGCTGTAGCATGGAACAGCTAAGACAACCCAGCCTGGGAGGAATCACGTTGTATATTGTGTCACTGTAAACAATCTCCAGGGTGCTCATCTGCCAAGACTTTCTTTTTCTATCCCATCCATTTTGTGAATCCGATGTAACACCAGCTCCCTCCTTCTCATGGGAATCGGTACTCTGTTTCTGACCACACTGACTCAGTTCCATTAGATGGGGCAGGGTGAGATACAAAAAAGAAAAACAAAAATTATTACTCTGTGTCCTTCTCATCACCTCCTCTGCTACGTCCTGTGCATTTCTTTTGGGGTTTTTCCCTATCCTACCATCACCTTCCCCCTGTTTCCCAAGCAGTTTCCATCCCATAATGGCAATTGAGGAGGGGGTTCCTGACCTACCACTACTTAAGCATACCCTTCATTGTATCATATACTACCCCATACTCACCCTCCGGTTCTACCTTGGCATTAGTCTCCTTTCTGAGTGTTCATTTAGACATGCTTCAAAGTGCACTCCTTCTGCACCCTCCCCTCAGTTATCTTGACAGGCAGTGACTTACCTTCCAATACCCTGCCTTGTTACCCATTGGCCAGTCTTCTCCCAACTGTATCTGGACAATCCCACTCACCCTCGCCGCTGATCTCCTGCAGTTCTCATCCGCTACCGGACGTCCAGAATTCGCTCCAACCTAGACCTATGATTGAGAGTTCTTTTGAGCATACCTATCATTAATCATATGCCACCTCAAGGATCCGCAGTCCTCCTGCTGCATGTATCAAGTTCCCGACTCTGGTCCTCTTTAATCATTTCTTATCTCATCAAGCCTCCAATCCTGGCTTCACACCATCATCAGCCATCAATAATTCACTCCAATCATGGCTTCCATCTCTCATCATGCCTTTTCTCATGCCAGCCATCTTGGATTTACTCCACTCATGGCTTCACTCCTCATCTATCTCCACTCACGGCCATGCCTTCCTGTCCGTCACCCTTTGCTAAGGACTGCTGGAGGCTCTCCACCATCTTTCAAGATCCTTTTTCATTCAAGTTCCTTTTCAAGCTCATTTCAAATCTACCTCATTTCTGAATCTACCTCCTTTCAAGGAGCCTACTTCATCACATTGCTCTATCGAGCATACCACCATCTTCCACGTTTATTTTCAAGTTAATTTCCTGTCTCCTCTTCCACACACTCATCGTCCATCTTCATCATCCTCAGTCTTCTCATATTGGACTGCTGCGCTCCTGCGGTGATCATCATCAATCTGCATCATCCTCAGTCTTCTCATGAGTGCATAAGGATACCCCTTGCTCCCCTGACTTCTACATGGATCTACTCCTTCCCATCGAGTCCTTGGCATACACATCTTGGACCCCTGCTGCCTCAAGTTCCTTCATCAATCAGTGCTTTCTTTTTGGGGTTTTCCCTATCCAGTCATCATCTTCCCCACTCATATCCTTCTCTTTAATGGCATACATCCTTAAATCAAAAGTCATCAGCTTGGAGGAAAGGCGACCTAGGCCTTGGATCCCCAGAGGTTTCCTCCTTAAAGGCATTTTTTCATCTCCTCTGTGCCAATGGTCATAAAATTAATTAGAGTTAATGCTTTCTTAGATTAATTAGTTAGGTTCCACTGCTGGACGGAGGTGGATGGTGGCCCTGACTTTCCCCTCTCTCCTTAGGAAGTACACCCTTAATCATCTTCTCAGAATTCATTCATTAATCATCCTCGCCTCTTTGATGCTCAACACCCAACTGGGTATTCTTTTTGGGCTTCTTCCTAATCTACCTTTAGCTGATGCAATAATTCCCATGGCACCTATAGAGGGGGATCCCTCTTCTAGGGTTCCATGCATCGTACCCCTACAGGGTGGTACATCCCATGGATAGAGAGGCGGAAAGCCACAAAGTAAATCAAGTTACACAAGCATCATCTCATCTCATCTCATCTAGTTGCGTAAGCACATTGAATGGTAGGGCTTTAAGCCCAAGGTTGATGGGCAAAGCAACTACGTCACTCCCCCATCAGGCTTAAAAGGTCACACATCCTGGGGCTCTTCAGGATTCATTTCTTGTTGCACACCATCCACCAGTCCTCCTCCAGCAGCTTGTCTCTCTTACGCATGGGCTTCTTCCTACGCTAGCTTTAGCCGGCACAGTCATTCCCATGGCATCTGTAGGAGGGGAACCCTCTTCCAGGGTTCCTTGCATCGTACCCCTACAGGGTGGTATATCCCATGGATAGAGAGACGGAAAGCCACAAACTAAATCAAGTTACACAAGCATCATCTCATCTCACCTAGTTGCGTTAGCACATTGAATAAAAATTATAAATGTCAAAAAAAAAAAAAAAAACAGGCCCCCATCTGTATGCTGTTCACCACTGTAACGTACTTGAAGGTCTCTATCATGACCTTCCTCCCTTCTCTCCTCCAGGGTGTACATGTTGAGACCCCTCAGTCTCTCCTCATATGGTTTGTTATGCAACCCCTGCACCATTTTAGTTGTCCTCTTCTGGACTACCTCAACTCTGTCTATGTCTTTTCTGAGATTTAGCTTCCAAAACTGGACACAGTATTCCAGGTGTGGTCTCACCAATGACCAATACAGTGATGATGCCACATCCCTCCTTCTGCTGGTGATACCTCTCCATATGCACCCTAGAATTCCACTGGCCCTGCCCACTGCCTTGTCACACTGCTCTGTGACTTAGAATATAGAAACAGATTAGTCAACAGATAGGGAAAGCTTGGCCCACCCAAACTGCCCATTTTGTCCCTGCCTATTCTGTCCCTGCAAACCCTACTAGATTCCTGGGTACTTCCCCTACTTTCCTGCTAAGATTTATTTGTGCCTAACTCATACATACTTGAATCCCACCACTGTTTTTTGCCTCCATGATCTCTGCTGGAAGACTGTTCCAGGCATCCACCACTCTTTCCCACAAAAAGTACTTCCTCACATCCCTCCTAAATTTCCCCACTTCCAGCTTCATTGCATGCCCCATTGTTCTTGTGCACCTTATCTTCTGAAAAATACTCCCCTCCTGTACCCTATTTACTCCCGAGAGGTATTTATAGGTCTCTATCATGCCCCCCTTCTCCCTCGTCACTTTCAAGGTGTACATATTGAGAACACTCAGCCTCTCCTTGTAGGTCTTAGGTTGCAGTCCCTGCACCATTTTAGTTTCCCTTCTTTGTACAGCCTCTACTCTGTCTATGTCATTTCTGAGATGTGATCTCCAGAACTGGTCACAGTACTCCTGGTGGGCTCTCACCAATGATCACGACAGTGTTAATACCATTTTTCTCCTTCTGCTGGTTATACCACTCCCTATGCACTTCAGCATCCTGATGGCTCTGCCTACTGCCTTGTCGCACTACCTCAACACCTTGAGGTAATCAGGTATGGTAAACCCAAGGTCCTTTTCCTATTTAGTGGCTGTCAAGTCCTCTTCCTGCGTTTTTATACACCATCTTTGGGCTTCTGTGCCCAAAGAGCATCATTTTTCACTTTTTGCATTGAAACCCAGTTGCCATACCCTTGACCACTCCTTGAATTTTCTCAGATCTCTACTTGTTCTCTTTATCCCCTCTGGAGTGTCTACCTTATTGCAGATTTTGGTGTCATCTGCAACGAAGCATACCTTCCCTTCCAGCTTTTCTGCAATGTAACTTATAAAGACATTAAAGAAGACTGGTCCTAGTACTGAGCACTGAGGTACCCCTCTGGTCACTATCCCTTCACAACAGTGAGTGCCTTTTGCCATCACCCTCTGTTGCTTATCCATCAACCAATTTCATACCAAGTTTACCACCTTGAGTTCCACCCCCCAAACTGCCCAGTTTCCTTAAGAGCCTCCTATATGATATGGTGCCAAAGGCCTTGCTGAAGTCTAAGTAAGCCACAACCACTACCTCATTCTGGTCTATTTCTCTGGTCACCCACTTGAAGAAAGCAATCAAGTTCATCTGACATGACCTCCCCCCATGAATCTGTGATGCCTCGGGTCTTGTAATCCACTGGATTTAAGATACTCTTCTAGCCTGTCTTCCAAAAGTGTCTCTATTAACTTCTCCACCACTGATGTCAGATTGACCAGACTATAGTTGCCAACCTTCTCTCTGCTGCTGCTTTCATGAAGTGGGACTGCATCTGTCTTCCTCCAGTCCTCTAGAACAACTCCTGCTCCAGTGAGTTGTTGAAATGGTCTGTTAGAGGTACAGCCAGTACCTTCCTGACCTCCCTCAGCACCCTTGGGTGTACACCATCTGGCCCATAGCCTTACCCATGTTCAGATTTGCAAATCCTCTCAGGACTCTTTCCTCTGACTTTGAGGTCATGAAATATTATAACCGAAAGACCCCATTCCTGCTTAGTGACCTACAGTACCTTGCACCCCATTTTATACTATATATCACCCCAGTATGAATAGTGGCCCCTGCTCTTGTCTCCAGGTGACCCACAGCACCTCCAGCCATTCCTCTGCCTCTAAGTTTCCTTGCACTTCCATAGCCATGTTACTCTCCCTCACATGCAGAACAACTCCTCCTCCCTTCCCTATCTCTTCTGAACTGAGAGTACCCTGGTATAGCCATTTCCCAGTCATGATTTTCAGTGCACTGCAACTCAGTTATGGCCACTGTATCCAGGTCCTTCTCCACTATGATGGCTTCCAGCTCCAGAATTTTATTTCCTAGATTTCTTGCATTGGCACATATGACTCTGTGAACCTTGCTACCTCCCTGCCTGCAACCCCTAATCTGCCTGTGATGCTTCCCGAGACTCCCCCTTACTCCCATCTTCCTTCATTGCTCCCTTAGTTTCTTGTCCACTCTACATCCCTGCTTCGGTATCTTTTATTCTTACCACCCTTGTCCTCCCTCAACTACCCACCCATCATCCTGTACCCTTGCTCTAGGGGAGTGTTCTTCCTCCATGATCTCCCTTCCTGTTGCTTTAACCTGTGGAGTAACAATTTATGCTCTGCTTGGCAGTACAGCCTCCCCTCTCTATTAAGTTAAATGCACATCCAAATATCATTTAAACCTCCAACTGAGTACTGAGGTCCCTTTCCCAAAAGGATGTAAGTTGTCACCTCTGTATAGGCCCACATCCCTCCAGGTCAGGCCCCAGTCCCCAGTGAAGCTGAATCCCTCTTCTCTTCACCATACCTTTAACCTATGAAAATTCCTGGTGCAGAATGCCCTAACCTCCACTCGGCCATATGCAGGTAACACCCCAGCAAATGCCACTATTCATGCAACCTGTTTAAGGCTCTTCCCCAGTTCCCTGAACTGACCTTGCACTACTGTACTCCCACTCCATCATGATCCAGGTCATTAGCCCTAGGAAGACAATGACATCCAGCTCCCTCCTATGGTCTGACACTCTACTGATCCTTAGGATCTGCTCTCCATCCCGCCGAGCTGAAGCACCAGGTAGGCACCTTACCTCCCTCTCCAATCCCCTTTCTGCTCATTCTAATGCATGATCAAGTCCCCCACATGTAGCTTCTTCCTCTATTTCTGGCAGCCTTTTTCACCCTCCCAGGGACCTCCCCTATGGGGGTCCACATCATCCTCCCTTGCCACTGCTTTGGGTGCCTCTTCCTCCTCCTGGCTGTCCCTTCCTGCTAGTATAGTGAAGGAACTGCACAGAGGTATAGGCTGAGGACTGTGTACCCCACCTGTCACTTCCACCCTCCTGAAGCCCACCAAGGTCCAGCCTTCTCTCCTTTGTCTAGGCATCCTTTGTGGTAAAAGCAGCATACTCGGTGGCCCCTGGCAGGGGCAAGAGGTCCTCTGGATTCTTGCCAGCTCAACTCAGAGTACAGCGGCCTCTACCCTCAGACCAGAGAGGTGCACATGGATATGAGCACAGCACCTCAGTCTCCAAAATGATGTTACTCATAATAGTAAGAGAAAGTAACAAAAGTCAATAATTTGTAGCCAGCAGATGGGCACACAGAATAGTGAGAAACACAGGCTGATGCATGCAGGTAAGAAAAAATACCTTATTTTCTATTTTTAGTGCCCTTGTGATTGTTTTTGACTGTGATCTTTTAAGATATTTATCATTTATTTTTGTGTGTTTATCATTTTTTTTAAATAATTTGTTTTTAAATAATTCGAATCAGAAACAAGCAGAACTTACCAGGTCTCTGACATGAATCCTGGTTCTGAATCTGATAATAAGGATCAGAACCTTTTGGGTTTCACCTATTCCTAATGGGAATCATGCTTGGCTAAATAACTGACTAGTATGTAGGCATGGCTCATTCACAGAAACAATTCCCAGAGCCCGAGATTAAGCTTGGAAAAAAAGATAGTGAGTCAGTTCAACAAGATATAAAGCAACAAAAGAAACAATAGAGATTTTAGAAACTCAGAGTCAAAGTAAGAATATCTGAATTCCCAGAAAGAGAAGAAAAAGGAGATAGAAATCTGTTATGTCATTTCTGAAGGAATCACACAAGATGAAATTGTTCTGCTGTGTAATTGCATTAGTAGATGGTAAAAGGGCACATCAGACCCCAGTCACTAGGGCCTTCATAATCAGCAATGGATAATTTCTGCTGATATTTTCTCTGTTTATAGGATTTATTTATTCTACTTCAAGCCAGCATATTATTGTGAAGTTTAGAAACATATAAACATGAAGGGCAGAATTCACAAAGGACTTGTGCTCGGTGCATCGCGGATGTCCCGGCGCAAATGAGATGCACCAAGCACTAACTAGGTATTCACAGAAGATGCACAGAGGGATGCTGCTGGTGCATCCCCTCTGTGCATACCACTGTTGCACCCAGCCCGGAATGTGCTGGCTCAACCTGCTGGTCGGGATGGGTACACAATGGGGCAACGTATCTCCCAATGCGCTGTGCAGAAAGCTGTCATTCACAGCCATGGATATGCAAATGGGGCCATTCGACAAGCAAGGCACACTGTTGCTATCTGCATGTCATTATGGCCTTGGTTGCATGTGCCTAGCAAGGTTGCACCCAGCGGAATGTGCCAGGCCCCTGCAAGGGCTGTTTGCTGTACAGAGCACCCACAAATGCCATGGTAGGCAACTGGCACCCACCCTCCTCTCTGCCCAAAGCACCACAGTACCATTACCCGTTACACTCCCTGGTGGTATTATGGACACCCCCCTCACTGCCTGCATCACCGTAATAATGCTGCACCCTGTGGTGGTTGTGGATTAAACACAGAACCCCACTGCCCTGCCTGCATTCCCATTTGCATGCCACTCCTGTGGTGTTAATGATGTAATATCAGAACCCACCCTCCCCACCACGACCAGAATGCACCAGCGGCAGCCTCCATAAGACCCCGGTAGCCCAGCAGACCTCACACACCCCACTCCTCAGGCACCCCAACCCACCCCTCCCCCATCCTAGCATATTCCCACCATCGGTGGGGTCTGGCTCTGCCCTCATGCAGCCAGCCTGGCTGCCGCCGACAGAACTGTCTGTGAATGACAGCTACTGTACAACTGTAAGTATATTGGTCGACCGTGTTGACCACTGGGTTTGCACTGTGTACTGTAGGCTGTCATGCACAACTTTGTGAATGACACAGGTCATTCACAAAGTTGTGTATGACAGCTTACAGTACACACTGCAAGCCCATTGGTCGACTTGGTTGACCAATGGCCTTACAGTTCTAGAGTAGCTGTCATTCACAGACAGCTCTGTCAGCAGGCAGCCATGGCAGTATGAGGGTGCAGTGAGCTGCCCACCGACATTGGGAATATGCTGGGACGGGGGGAGCAGAGTTGGTTGGGGGTGCCTGAGTCAGTTGGGAGGTGGGAGGTCTGTTGGCCACGGGGGCTAGGAGTGCCATCACTGGTGTATCTGGATCGGTGGGTTCTGATATTCATCATTGCTGCAGGAGCAGCATGAAAATGGGGATGTGGGCTGGGTGGGGGGTTCTGTGTTAATCCATAACTCAACAGAGGGAGCAGCATGCGAATGGGCAATGAGGGCGGGGAGGGGGGTTCTGTGAATATTCCACAGCCACCACAGGGTGCAGCATTCTTACAGTGACACGGGTGGGGGGCACAGTACACTGCCAGGATGGGCAGGCTGTCATGCTGCTGTCTGCAGTATAGCAGCCTGCCTGTGAGTGGCAATCCACTTAAGTCTACTTGTAGATTTATCTTTGGGAGGTGTATCTCCGGACTTTCCCCAGGGATGCGCCTCCATGTTGGTCTGTGAATGGGGCTGTGCATCATATAAATGGGCACGCCCCCTTCACAGTTCCTTCAGATGCGTCGCATATCATTATGGTGGTATGCGGTGCATCTGCGATGCACTGGCGCATTGGTGATGCATGGTGCTTCGGTCCTCTTGCAGAATCACGCCAGTTTGCAAGTCAGGGATGCACCAGCACATCTCAGATGCACGTGGCACACCCCTTTTATGAATCTTGCCAGAAACTTTCAGCAGATAATCTGCAAAGAGACATATCTTACCCTGGCCCCTACCCTCTCCTGTACATAACATACAGTACCGTATCAATATGTTAAAGAGAACCAATACTAAAACCTGTCCCTGGAGCACCCTGCTAATGATTTCCTTTACCCCAAGTGCTCTTCATTTAGAACAACCTTTTTGGTCCTCCCACCCTGCCAATTTTTTTACCCATATCATTATCTTATCCCTTACCTCCCGGTCACCCAGTTTCAGTATTAACCTCCCATGTGGGATGGAGTCAAAAGTTTTGCTAATATCTATGTAAAGAATCTTTAAATCTAGGTACAGGATCTCTATCACCTGACCTATATCAATAGCCTTTATCACTCAATCAAAGAATTCAGTCAGGTTCACCTGGCATGACCTCCCACTGATAAATCCATGCTGATTGGAGTCCTGGAGACTATCGGTCTCTAGGAGTCCTAATGTCCTCTCTTTTATAATAGATTCCAATAGTTCCCATACTATAGATGTTGGACTGACTGGACTATAGTTGTCTGGCTCATCATGACCCCCACTTTTGTGTATGGGGCCCATAGTCACAGCCCTCTAATACTTCAGCTGTTCTCTTGTCTCTAAAGAGCAGCTGAAGAGATTTGTAAGTGGTCCATTCTGGACCTACCCCATCTCCATCAGCTGTATCCCATCCTGGTCCCATGAAGTATTCACATTCAATGCCTATAGGCCCTTTGGCATGTTCTCATCCACGATGGGCTCCATGTTGGCACCTGCTAGTGATCCCCATTTGCTTTTATGCAGAATCTGGCAGAGGGTCCTTGTCCTTGACACTGAATACCGAACAGAAATAATTGTTCAGAAACTTCACCTTACTATTCTCATCCTCCACGCATCGTTCCCCTTCTTTAGTCTGACCTCTTATTCCTTGGTTTTGCACTGCTCTTGTACATACATGGCTCAGGAATGTTTTGTCACCATCCTTAACCCCCAAGCCAGCCTCAGCTCTGCCTCTGCCTGTCTCACTACCCTGTTTGCTGCTCTCATGTTTTCTTGATATGCCCCGTACTCTTCTGACTGACTTATTTTTTATCCAATGATGCCGTTCTCATTTCCCTTCTTAGAAAACTTCAGTGATTTCTTCCCTTTCTTCCTGTTCCCTACCATCTTTGTGAAGAGCCCCATCACCTCCAGTGCTCCCCTTTTAATCAGTTCCTAGTTTCCAGCTGCTCCTATCATTGCTGTCACATCCTGCAATCTTCCCCCCAACACCTTCCTCATCCTCCCAAGAGTTGCCTTTCTGAAGTCCAGAACCTTAGTCCTGGAGAGTACCCTATCAGCATTTAGTTTGACCTCTACCCGCAAGGTTCTGTGACTGCTGAAACCCAGTGGTTCCCTCACCCAGAACTCACACACTGTGTCCCTTTTGTTAGGCCTGGTTCCAGTATGGCCTTTTTTCTGGTGGCTATGACCTTCTGGCTCATAAATGCTTCTTTCATCTTCTCTACCAGGGCCTGGCTTGCTTTATTCACTGCTTTTGGGATACTGTAGTGTACATCCAGCAAAATGGAATCCCCAATAAGTACCTTACCCAGTCCTGCAATCCCATTTTGTTCTCCAGCTGTCTGTATGTTTCTTCTTTCAGTGTTAGAGGCTTGTACACCAGTCCAACCCTAATTATCCCCCCCACACACAATTACATGTACACATAGTTTTTCAGTCCCTTTGTCATGGCCTGCTTCCTGGATTTCTGAGGCTAAGATGTAGAGACATAGAATGTGCCAGCAGAAAAGGACTGGTATGCCTACCTAGTCTGCCCTATTTCCCCTGCCTACCACTACAGCCTGGATACTATTTAGTCACAGGTGTACCTCCTCCCTCTCTTACCCCTATTTATTATACCCATATGCCTATCCCATGTATATTTGAAGCTCCCCACTGTTTTTGCCCATGCCACCTCTTCTTGCAAGTAGTTCCAGGCATCCAGCACCCTATCTGTGAAGCAGTATTATCTCACATCCCTTTTAAGGTCCCACCTCAAGCTTCATAGCATGCCATTGTGTTCTGCTGCTCTCCTCCTGTGAAAGAGACTCCCCTCTTGCACCCTGTTCCACTCCCATGAGGTACTTATAGGTCTTAATCATGTCCCCTCTCATTCTCCTCTCCTCAAGGGCATACATGCTGAGCTCCTGCAACTTTTCCTCATATGATTTCTTCGGCAACCCCTGCCCCTTTTTAGTAGCCATCCTCTGGATCGCTTCCACCCTTTTGATGTCCTTGCAGAGGTGCGTCCTCCAGAACTGGACACAGTGCTCCAGGTGAGGTCTCTACAAGTGAACAATACAGAGGTAACACCACCTCCCTCCTAAACATATAATAGCACTCTGCCTTCCCTCCCCTTTTCCTCATCTCTCCTGAACATTGAGTGCCTTGGTACCCTCACTATCTGACTCGTGGTGCTATGTTGTCCACATCGCTTTTACAGCTAGCATGTCTAATTGTGCCTCAGTCATTATTGCCTTCTTACATTTATTATTAGGGAATGGTGCTGAGGCAAGAGGGGTCCATAAAAGATTCATTATGGAATGAGAACAAGATCCCAATCTGCTCAATAGCAGATGAAAATCATTTAATGTGGTCAAATCAATATTGTTTTAAACTGGGATACAATTTAGACTGAAGATACTGTATATCAAGAAATTGCACTTGAGGTGGACTTTTAAAGACCCAGATTACTTTCCTGTTTTCTCCCATCCCTCCAGTAGCTGATGTGAAGCATGTGTGTGGAGGCACGCATGCTTCATGAAGCCATAGCTCCTCCCGTTTTGTGCCACCATTTTTTTTTATTTAAACTTTTGTTAACCAGGTAAGTGCAATGAGCCAAGTCCCTTTTTCATACACGACCCGGGACCGTAAATACTGTCAAGATGTTACATATAATAATAACAACAATAACCCCTGTGTGGTACAATATATATAATACAATAATAAATAAGTAACATTTTCAAAAACACTCACATATTAAAGAGCTATGATAATGTTTCTTAAGATGCTTTTTAAAAGTTGCATGTCCCAGACCTAGTTGTAAATACACTGGAAGATTATTCCAGTGAGTTGCTGCGGTCACAGAATAGGCATGCATACCCATCTTTCTGCCTACATTAGGAACAAGGAGTTTAGATAATCCATTAGAGCGTAGGGTCCTATCAACTATCTTAAAATTATACATTGAAAATAAAGGAGAATCAACCCGTAACCTTAAAACATTATGGGCCAGGCAATTTAGGTTATATAGACAACTTAAGTTGAGGGGTAATCAACCTGCCAGTTGGTATAAGGTACAATGGTGTGTACGAATGGGTAGTTTTAAGGCAAATCTGCAGATAACATGAAAGGTAGCAGTATGCAATGACATATCTGACTTAGTTAATCCAGAAAACAAGAATGAGTTATAATTCGTAATAGATAACAACACATTGTTTGCCACTGCAAATCTAGCTTGTTCAGTCAAGACTCTACAATTTGAACACGTTGCTGAGTCTTAGGTTGATTTGCCTACAGATCAGTTTTATGAGCAGGGAATAAGTAAGGCAAGGGTCCAATGCGAACCCCAAGTATTTAAACTGGGTAACATGTTCTAATGTAACCCTGAAAATATCCTGAACTACAAGAGAGATACTCTTAGCCAGTCTTTGCTTAGATCCAAACAGCATGCTCTTCTTTGTTTTACTGTTCAAGAACAAATGATGTTTTCAAAATCAGCATTTAGATCTCAGTTTATAGTATCAACTGAAGGAGTGTGTCAATAAAGGATGATATTGATGCATACATTATGATATCTGTTCTCCCAAGGAGAGAAGGCAGCTCATCAATGAACAAGGTGATAGTGCGGGATAGTGTCCTATCCGGCACTATCACCTAGCCTCCACTTGGTGGCAGTCAGGCAAACAAGGCCTCCCTGCCCGGAAGTGCAGAGCAGTTCCTTGGATGTTTAATTCTCTCCCCTCCCAGCTGACCCCCAGCAACCTGAGTCCACTTCCGAACACGATCCCCAGCATGGAGCATGGTGTGGTGTCCCATGCCTAAACCCTCAGTGCCACAGGACTGACTTTCCTTGTTCTATTTAAATGGAGAGGTCAAATCATTTAGTGCAGACCACTACCAACTAGACACATCAGAGTCAGAGGCAAGCAGAACAAATGGATTATCACTAAATCACTGGAATGCTGCTAGCAGCAGGATACGTTCTGATCCCTTTCCAAGGCTTTCCATCAATACCATGATGGAAAGATATACAAAGATCCTCAGGATCAGTGCTGGTACCCACACAAGGAAAGTTAAAGTGGATTACTACTCCTGTCAATAGAAAATATCCAACAAATCTGGTAGAAACCTATGGTCAAGCATCAACAGCCTCCTGGGCAATTTCCAGTCCTTCAGTACCTTCATCCTGTTATACAATGCTAATCTGATGACCCGCAACACTGAGATAACACATACCCTAAATGTTAACTTTAAAAACCTCCACCTAACCAGAACTCTAACATGCAGCAGTACCCTTTGCCTCCAGTACTTTCATCCTGTTATGCAATGCTAATCTGATGACCAGCGACACTGAGATAACACATACCCTAAATGTTCACTTTAAAAACCTCCGCCTAACCAGAACTCTAACATGCAGCAGTACCCTTTGCCTCCAGTACCCACTGCAGCAGCATTGCCTCCCTCCTTCATGATCTCATCCTAATGATTTAATACTATCCATACTGTACACATCTCACTGATCAGAAAAAAAGTATACTAGTAATTCCACTCCAAAAGAATGGCTTTCCTTCTGACACCGACAACAGCACAGTCTTGAACTACACTCCCTCTGTTAACTCCTGAAGGAGCTGGTACATGATCAGCTAATGTCACATATCCTCAAGATCCATGGGCAAGAAATAAATCAGTCTTCAGACCCAAACATTCCACTATCACAACATTACTGTAGGTAATAAATAATATAACTTGTACAACTACATTATAGGTGCTGTTGCTGTCTTCACAGACCAAACAGAAACATTTGAAACTATGAAATATACAGCCTTACTCTGCAGCCTTCAACAACTTGGCATAACCAAGGGACAACAAATGGGGTCACGGATTATCTCTCTGATTAGCCCCAGGTATTGATGGACAATGGAGTAATCGCTGATCCTGACTCACTCAAATTAGACAGCAATTAGTTTCTGAGAGGTAAAATGACCAAAACAGGATTTGTACAGGGTCTGGAATGGTAATTATGTGTCATTATAGTATGATACGGGGCTTATCTGCACCAAACACAAGGCCCAACCCAGCTATATAATGCATGGCTGAAAGCTATCAACTGGGGCTACGTCCAAAGGAAGTCACTTTGAATAAATATGGAAACACATGGGGGCCCTAAATCTATCAATTAAAATCAAGTTGAAAACTTTCGACGCTCATTGCAATGACTTCTGGGATCTTCACCACACTCCAAATAAAGGATTTTGCTCAATGGCCATACACTGGAAGACAGGGCGACTGGACAGCTTTAACTAAATGTCTGAGTCATCAGTGTGATACATGCCTTAATACTCATATTGAGACTACTTCTAATGGAAGTCACTTTAACTAAGAGAGAAAGTGCCTTAATGCCAGGGGGACACACACTGGATATTATGCAGAATTGTAGATATAAGTACCACAATGGAAAGTAACGTGACTACTGATTAAAATGGAATGTGACAGATGTTTTCATACTGATGATAACATGGTTTGCTGGATTTTGAAATGGGGCATGTGCAGATGTCAGAGTAATTGTCAATAGGGCTGGGGAAGATAGCCACTTTCATTGGGAAAATGGCTAGGCTTCATTGGGGTTAAAACAATAACTTTTTAAATGTTTTAATGTTTGTTCTATTTCAGACAATTTAACAAATATGGAGTGACATCATGATTGCTGCTGGCACTTCTGCCCTCTAAAGTTACCAGAATGAAGAGAACCGTGGTTGCAGCCTGACTACTTTTTTGTTTGTTTGCTTTACTACAAATCTGTGGGGGAACATTGCTGCTGCTGCGCAGGTGTTCTTGTTCAAGACTGCTTTGTTGTATTTGTAATCAGCCAGCTGAGGAAGAGAAAAAAGGGCTGTGCTGATCACTGACTGGAAGGGAGTTATATATGGTTATGGTGCTACTAGACCAAAACCAGGAGCTATAGGAATGGGATGGGATGGGGCATTTGACAGAAGGGAGAACATTACTGTGCCAGTGAAGCAGGAATGACTGTTACACTGGGGATGAGCTGCTAATCTCTAATAAGATTTTATTTGATTTATTTATTTGTACATCGATTTACAACCTTTGAGCCAGAGGCTCATTTCCAAAGGTACCTCGTCACATTGAGGACAAATACATGACAGACTTTTGGTTACAGCATATCACTGAAGACAAATACATAACAGACTTTTGGTTACAGCATATGGGTTACATAATTAGCAAGCAAGTGAGCAAGTTAGCAAGCATATGTGATTACAACAGTTAAACAGATAAGCCAGTTTAGTTACAATGGCACATTCTTGCACGATGGTAAGAGCAAGCAGCAGGATAATAGCAGTTCAATCAGCAATGGGTGAGGATTAAAAGAGGTGTGGTGTGGATGCCGCCCAGTGGGCATTGTCAGGGCACAGAGAGCTATGCCTCAATTATAGACAGGTGCAGCTACGCATATTAAATAGTTGGCTTCCAAGTGCAGTTTTGAATCTGGAGATCATGGGGGCATCCAAGATGGGAGCAGGGAGCGAGTTATACCAGGATGGGGCTCTATTGCAGAAGGACCTCTGTCCATGGGAGGTCCTAGATCTTGGGACCAGAAAAGTGGCCTTGCAGGAGGTCCGTGTACAGACCAAGGGTTGGGCTTGGCAGAGGGAGGTTGTCAGCCCGGGTGGGGATAGTCCGAGAAGGTTTTTTTTTGTTATTAGGCAGGTTTGGTATCGAAGACGTTCGCCTAGATTCAGCAGTATTGCCATGTCATAGAGCTGGCATGAATGCGTGAGCCTGGGGGCCCCAATGATTAGCCTGCATGCCTTATTTAGGATGAGGCGAATTTTATTGAGGACGATTGTGTCAGCAGCACCGTATACTGGTAGGCCATAGTCAACAAGGGATAATATAGAGGATGTAACTGCTAGACGGAGGGTAGCGGGGGGGAGACAGTTTTTATAGAGGTATAATATATCTAGCAGTACATTAGTGGCTGAAGCAAGTGAATCAATGTGGGTGTGGTAGGTGAGGGCTGAGTCAAAGGATACCCCAAGGTAATTGTAGGAGTGGACTTGCTCTAGTGGTTGTTTGGAGCAGGAGAGGATATGGAGTGGGAAGTTGCTGGCTTTGTTTTGGGGGTGGGCAAAGAGCATTGTTTTGGTTTTTTTGAGATTAATGACCAGTCTCTGCTCTTTAAACCAGGTTTCGGCATCATTATAAGATAGTTGTAGGGAGTCCTGGAGGGAGATAGGGTTTCGGTGGATGGCAAAGATGACGGCGTCATCTGCATACAGCAGAATTTTTCCAGTGCATGCACTGGGCAGGGTGTTAAGGTAGAGTGAGAAGAGTAGGGGTCCCAGATGGAGCCCTGAGGAACCCCTGAGTGGATGGGACAGGTTTTGGAAAGTGTCCCATTAATTCTGACACATTGGGAGTGGGCAGATAGGTAGCTGGTGCACCAGGTGAGAGGCCCAGTAGAGAAGCCAGTGTGGCAGAGGGCATCCAGTAGGATGGGGTGGGAGACAGTGTAAAAGCCGTTGAGAGGTGACAACACTGCCGACTGGGGAGCCAGAATCCAGAGAGTGGAAGAAAGTTGAAATTCAACTAGTGCAGTGCGGTACTGTGTCCTCTTGAAAACTGTGCTGTTCATGGCAGAGGATGTTGTGTTTGGTCAGGTATTCAGTGATTTGCATGGCAACCAGCTTTTCTAGGGCTTTGGAGAGGGGTGGGAGTATGGAGATAGGGACAGTAGTTCCGGCAGAGGACCTGTCACCACCTTTGTGAATAGGAGTAACAATGGCAGTTTTCCATGCAGTTGGGAATTGCCCCAGGCAGAGGGATTTGTTAGAAAGCTGGTGAGTGGGGCAAGGACCTGATCCAGTACCAGATGGAGAATGCTGGGGTCCAGGGAGTCGTCGCCGGGACTATTGCTCTTTAATGCTCTGACCAGGTGGGGTCTGGCTTCCTGGGCAGTTACCCTACGTAGGTAGAAGCTAGGGCATTGGAGGACTGGGGCAGGTAGGGAGGGTGGCGGGTCAAAGAAATTACTGTGGAGGACAGAGCTAAGGTGCATAAAGGATGTGTTAAGGTAGTTTGCAATGTTTGCTGGGTCCGTAACGATAGAGCCGTCAATGGTGATCTGGGATGGGGGAGGGGAGCATGCACTCCCATTTAATTGTTTGACATTATCCCAGAAAGTTCGGGCACACCCCCAGGAGGAGGTGAGAGTGGCTTGGTAGTGGTCGGCCTTGGCTTTTGGGATGGCCCAAGTGCACTTATTCCATGCAGCATTGAAGGCCTGTCAGTCAGCCATCCAGCCTGTTTCTGTGGCAAGGTGCCATAGGTTATCTCTAAGCCTGAGCAATTGTAATAGGGCAGGAGTAATCCAGGGCACGTAATGTTTTTTGGTTCGGGCCACCGTGAAGGGTGAGAAAAGGTCGCAGGCTTTGTTAAAGGTTTGGGAAAAGAAGGCGAGGGCAGTATCTATGTCAGGAGTGTGGTGAATGGGGGACCAGTTTATCTGGGCAAGAAATTGCTTGAGGTTTTTCAGCCCACCTGGTCTGAAACACCAGCGGAGTGAGGGCTGGGCTGTGAGTGGGGGTGAGGGGGGTCACCCAGCAGAATAGGATAGGGGAATGGTCACTGAGTGAGTCAGGGAGGACTTGGATATCCAGGATTTTTTGGGGGCGGTTGGTGATGATAACATCTAGGAGGGTGCTGGTACCTCTCTTAGGGTTTACTCTTGTGGGTTGGGAAATGAGTTGTGTCAGATCAGTGGCTGTGAAGGAGTCCCGGGTGGTGGAGGAGGAGGCGCTGAGCCAGTTCACGTTAAGGTCCCCCACAAGGATTTGTTTCGCCTTGTGAGGAAGGGTGGCAAGATAATCAGTTAAGGATAATAGTGCCTGGTTTTGGTTGTTTGGGGGAATGTAGGCAGTGGTGAGGTAAAGGGGGCCCCTGGAGGGGTCCAGAGTAGGTTTAAGAGTAAGGGCCTGTGTCCCGTTTGCAAGGGCCAGAGCAGGGAGTGCTTGACCAGTGAATGTATCCCTGGTATAGATTGCACAGCCACCCCCACGTTTGCCTACACGATCCTCCCGGTATAGGGTGTAGCCAGGGAGGGAGACAAAGGAGTCAGGGGTGGACTTTGATAGTCAAGTTTCCACCAGTGCAATGACATCTGGTTTGTGCAGCATGACCCAGCATTGGAGAGTATCATATTTTTTCAATATGATGCATATATTCATGGAGGCAATGCTCAGACCGGGGGATCCACCTGGTAGGCTGGTCTGGGTGGGGCCTGGGTTAGGATGTATATTGCCTGTTAAGAGTAGAAGGAGGAAAACGGTTCTAGCCAGGGAGCAGTGATGTGTAGGCTTCTAATGGGCATGTGGGGATGGGAAGGGGACCTTCAGGGAACAGGGGATGGGTAGGGTTTGCCAGGTTGGGAGGGCGAGAACGATTAGCTGCCAAAGGGAGCCTGGGTAGGCAGTGGGGAGGTACCCAGGGGATGGATGCTGTGGGCCAGTGCACATGGTCAGTGTAGGGTGAGATCGAACTATGTCAGGGAGAATTGTTGGCGCTGGTGCCAGTGAGCCAGGGGAGATGACTGGCTGGTGGGATGAGGGCACTAGAAAGTAGATGAGGGGGAGGCATTTTAGGAGGAGGTGGACTAACATAGCTCTAGTGGTAGCAGTAGGGTAGAAAGGTAGAAGTATTTAGGTTGTCTTCCAGAAAGTGTGGATACCACTTTGGATTAGTGGTAGTGACACGGACTCTGGTGGACAGGGTACAAGGTTCGAGTCTCTGCTAGGGCAGCTAGAAAAGTGCCTGGGTGAGAGCAGTGGTCCACATTCTAGGGGTCTGATGCAGGCTGGGTGGGGCTGAAAACAGGGTGAGAAATAGCGACTCCTAGTGGTCACTGAGTGTAGGTTTGGTGGTGCAGTTGGGAGTCAGGAGGTAGGGCTAGCTGTGGGGCTGGGTGCTGGAAGAGGTGTGGGCAGAGGTAGGTGTGAGTTGAGGAGAAGAGAAGTGGCACAGGAGGTTAGAAGGATTCCAGGAAGTCGGGGGGAGGAGGAAGACAGGTAGTGGAGCCTGAGGTGGGATTGTGTGGGTCCCTCTAGTGGCTGGCAGGTATAACCTGCAAATGGAAAAGTGGGGACTTTGTATTTCAGCAGGCAGGAAGTGATGTCATGAGGGAGGGCCTATAAATTAAGGGACACCCCTGGGTGGGACGGTGGCTGAAGCAGGACTGCCGACGCTTGCTGTGTGTTGACGGACTAACCCCCTCACAAAGTTGCTGCTGTAGGAGGTAGTTTATTACCTCTAGGCACCCACGTGAAGTCTTCACTCCAGGAGGGAGCTTTGCTTGTGGGATCCTGTGGTGATTACCCGTTACACTCCCTTTTCATGGATTAGGGAATTCCTGTTACGGGATGGACTCCCAGTACTGGACATAATTTCTGGGGAGAGTGACACAGTGGCTGGGATGGGATTATACTGATTCAAAGCATCATGGGCTGCATATGCAAATCACCACAGAATGTTATGCTGGTTCAATTTTAAGCAGAATTGCATGGTGCCGAAAGGCCTCTCACACAGTTTGCAAAGGGTGCTAACAGATGACATAGACACGTGTTTCGTCCTACCAGGACTCATCAGTATGCCTAGTCTTTTTGACACCCCAGTGGAAAGAACCAGCTACCCTAAGATGGTCTGTCTGGGTTATATTGTGGTGAACTCATTAAAATAAAAAACTATTTAAAAGACAAAGAACCTCTGTGCGCAAACACTGAGGCAAGGGTTATCCCAAAGGGCATTTGGCTGGGAAGCCAAGTTTCAAGAAAATACAAAATCACACATGCCCCCACAATGCAAAGCATCATGGGCTGCATATGCAAATCACCACAGAATGTTATGCTGGTTGGCTTCCCAGCCAAATGCCCTTTGGGGTAACCCTTGTTACATCCCTCAAAAAGCAGAGATCGGCCAAGTAAATTTCACAGCAGTAGCAGCACTCGAAGAGCATACGATGAGTGCTACAATCAGAGATCCTGATTTAATACCTACGGAGTGGGGCAGTCGGCTACATGCGGCTTCCAGTCGCGAGATGGATTCTCAAGTGAGTGCGCAGGCAGGGGCGCTGAGTCAGGTTAAACCGGTAGCTACTGATCAAGCCCAGGTAGGAGAGGCCCTGGCAAATATAACTAGAATGCTTGAGGTGCTGCTAATTAGAGTGGACACAATAGGCACTTCACTAACAGGGGCTGTAGCTGATGTCCGTCGGCTGGAGGACCAGCATAATGTTCTCAAGCAGCAGACAGAGGAATTAGAGCAGCAACACCTCCATATGCTAAAAAAAATGAGACCATGAGGCTAAACTGGGGCAACTGTGGATCCGGGTGGAAGACCAGGAGAATCGCAGTAGGCAAAACAATATCAGGATTCTGGGAGTGACTGAGGGGGCTGAGGGCCCAAACATGGAGCGCTTCCTGAATGAGTGGCTCCCACAACTGTTGGGGGATCGATGGAAAGAGCTGGTGGGGGTCGAGCGCACCCATAGAGTTCATGGCACTCCAAACAACACCAGAGGGCCTCAGACAATCATCGCCTATCTACTGCGATTCTCTATTAAGGAGCGCCTGTTAAGAGCTGCAAGAGACCTTGAGAGTTAACCTGGAGAGGCAACACTATCTCCTATTACAGAGATTTTACATAAGAGGTGGTGGCCAAGTGCCATGCATACAGCCCCTTGAAAAAGATATTGAATGCCAGCTGTGTAATGTATCATTTTAAAGGCCTTACTCTCTCTATATACACTCTTTATATTTCAAAAAATGGACAATCCTTTATGGTGGAATCACCTAAAGAGGCTGAGGCCTGGATACATAACCACTGGCCAGGCATAGCGCCGAGAACTACCTCTCCCAGATGCCACTGGGAGCCACAAAACCACAAAGACCTGGGACCTAATAAGCAGGGAACCAACTATACAGGGAGCCTGAATTACAGACGGAAGGGGCCGCACACTGAGGATTCCACCACCCGTAATCAGCCAGAAAACACTCGGATCTCGGAGAGCAGATGACACCAGGCTGATTTAGTTCCACCCCCAACAACTGAACAGCCCACAGAAAACCCCCTCAGTCAACATCAGGATCTTGAACTACAACCACTACCTGCCAGACAGCAGCAATGATCCAGGAGTACCCATGCTTCTGTAATGGATAATGCAAGTGCCTCTCCCCCTACTAAACTCCTGAGGATGGATTCACTCCCTGTGGCTGCCGAAACAAGTAAAATTCAACCCGAAGAGGACCCTGATATGCTGAGCGACCCAATCCCTATAGACTGAGCGACTACTGTGGAAATGGCTGAAGACCTCGAAGCGGTGAACAATGGAATACTGAAGCCTGGACTCATGACATTTGCAGAGGCGCTTGATTTGCACACCACGCCTGATGGAACTGTTGCAAACTGTTGAATGGGAGCTGCCTTGACGAAGCATTTCAGCTACCTATGTAGCTGCTCCCGAGCTTCTCTACATCCCTGCTGCATGCTGCATCCTTATTAGGCTTAGCAGACACGTTACTATTGTTAGGAAGGTGGGGGTTCGTAAATCTGCTTGACAGCAGATGTTGCTACGTGCTGTAGCTCCATCGTCCCATATGATAACCTTAGTGTGTACTCTTCCCTCCCATACATTTCCCCTCTATCACCCGAATTTGGTTTTTAAGGGAGTTATACCCCTTTCCCCCCACCATTCCTTCATAGCTAAGGTTTCTGTTATTCCACTGCGGGGAAACTCACTGTTGGACTCTCCTAAGTGTTACAGAAATTATAAAGCAGCGAGCTCCAAATGCCTGGAGAGACTAGCGATTAATATATATGAATGGCAGTTGTTTTAGGCCGTACTTTGGTCTATATCATCCTCCCCTCCTGTTACATCATTCTGTTATATGGGACTCATGGCATGGGCAGTTGACAGAGGCCCCCCCCACCCACACATTTCCTAGCTCCCCCCCTCCCCTCATAGGTAACTTCTGTCTGGGGCCCTAGGATTGCCTAGGGTGGCGCAGAAACTGTACTCATGGCGCGGCTCGACTTCTCAGATCTGGTCTGACACCTGGTCAATTGAAGTCGGGCTGGGACAGAGCACCCAAGACTGGTCTGCTCCTTCCTGTACCTTTGATTTGGTGACTGGAGCAGTGTGGCTTATGGGAGACATTCCCCCTCTTCACACGTTCACCCCGGCACCAAGACTGAAGAGTTTTACTATTGTTTGATTGATCAGTTCTGTGTTAAAAAAAAAGGACATCATTGTTCTCTATTTTTTCTTTGTTTAAACCAGTTATTGTCATTGTAAATTATCTTAAACAGTGATATATTTCTCCTTACCTACCTAACTTACTTAGGATCTTCACAAGATATTTTCAACCCTTATCTATATTTACAGCCTTCTCTAAATATTTCTTCACAGAGGTGCACATACGTCTGACCTAACTTGAAGCGGTGGTAAGGCGCTCTTGTCTCCTTTGTTGATTCTGTTCTGTATTCCTGCTTGTAGGGTGAGTACCCTTGTTTTCTTCTTTCTGGTGGTGGTGAACATTGATGGCAGCTCGCCTTAACATGCGGGGAGACTGGAAGTGCGTCTTCTGGAATGTCAAGGGCCTGAACCACCCGGCAAAGTGAACTAAAGTTCTGCAATTTATGCGCACCTTAGGGACAGACATAGCCCTGCTCCATGAGACGCACCTCACAAGCTGCATGGTAAACTGGTTAAAGAAACTGTGGGTGGGAACAGTTCTAGCTAGCTGTGCCACTACAAAGACCAAAGGGGTGGCCATCCAACTGAGTAAGAGGGGACCATGGACAGTCGAGACTCACCGGACTGACTCCCAGGGGAGGTGGATAGCTGCCAAACTCTCTTACCCTAGTGGTAAAACCATAATAGCCAATGTTTATGGGCACAACTCCGATACAGGTGAAATCTATGCAGAGCTTGGTCAAGCCTTTACAGAACTGACAGAGGGTGAGGCGGATCTACCCATTCTCATAGGAAGGGATCATAACCTAGTTCGAGATATATTCCTGGACAAATCCCTCCCCACCCCGCAAACCCATCCCAAAGCACTGGCAGCCCTAAATGCTTTGACCACAGAATGGGCCCTAGGAGATCCCTGGAGGATGAACCACCCAAAAGGGAGAGATTACACATTTTACTCTGCTGTCCATGGTACCTATAGTCGTCTAGACTTCTGGCTGGCCAACAACATAGCTTTGTCAGTGATAGGAGGTGCAGACATTGGGAATATAATTATTTCAGATCAAGCCCCGGTCACAATCACCTTCTCCCCGGCAGGACAAAGCCCCTCCTCCACGAGTTGGAGATGCAACCCTACCTTACTCCAGGATGAGACCTTTTGAGATTATATTAAGAAAGAGGCACAATATTATTTCTCTATTAATATCCCGGAAGAGACCAGCCCGACCACTGTCTGGGAAGCATTTAAGGTGGTTCTTCAGGGAAGAATTATATCGTACTCTGCAGCTAAAAATAGAGAGTGGAGAAAACAGATACAAGACTTGCAGGACACTCTCACTAGGCTGGAGCACCAGTTTAAAGCTTCCTCTAAGAATCCACTCAATTCCCCGCTTCTGGCCCAGATCACAGGCCTGAAATATCAGCTAAATGTACTGCTAAATAAAAAAGCAGAGTGGTAATTGATCCAAGCTAAACATAGAGTCTTGGATGGTGGGGAAAGGGCGGGAAGCTTCTACCATATTGGCTACAGAAGCAACAGGCATCCTCTAGGATCTTGGCCCTTAAGAATAGACAGGGCAAACTACTGGTGACACCAAAGGACATTAATGAGGAGATGCTCAACTTCTATCAGGAGCTCTACCAGTCCCAGAATACGATGTCAGCAGAGGCGCTTTCACAGTGGCTGAGGGTTTTTTCACAGACCACTCTGCTCCCTCAGCTCTCAGAAGACCATTGCAAGGATTTGGATGCCCCAATCATAACTGAAGAGTTAAGCACTGCTATATCCCAGATGGTGAAAGGGAAAGCCCCTGGGCCAGATGGGATATCGGTGGAACTCTACCTAACCCTTAAAGATGAAATCGCTGCTCCACTGTTAGAGGCCCTACAGGAAACCCAAAAAGATGGTATATTAACCCCCACTATGCACGAGGTCCTCATTACCCTAATTCCAAAAAAAAGCTTCAGATGTGCTACTTTGTGTGAATTTCAGACCCATATCTCTGATATCAGTAGACACTAAGATAATTGCAAAAGTCTTGGCGAACAGGCTATCAGGTATCCTGCCTTCTCTACTTCATCCTTCACAAACTGGATTTCAGAAAGAAAAATCCAGCGTAGACAATATCCGGCTAGTTCTAAATCTTAAATGGTTGGCACTACAGTCTAAAACCCCAACAACTGCCCTTGCCATAGATTTCGCCAAGGCGTTTGACTCACTGGAATGGGTGTATCTCCATAATGTTCTTAAACTATATGGGTTTGGGGTCTCCTTCTGCTCTTGGGTTTCCACACTGTATCATTCACCCTCAGCTCGTATTATCACCAGTAAGGACACTTCTCGCCCATTTATGTTACAACGAGGAACCAGACAGGGCTGTCCACTCTCTTCCCTATTGTTCTTAATCACTCTGAACCCACTAATTAGGAAATTCACACACACCCCACATATTACCAGTATTCCTATAAAGACATCATCCTACTTGGTCAATGCATGATGGATGATATGCTCCTGACCCTTTCTAACCCCCAAAACTCCCTACCCACTATTCTGACTATCTTGCAGGAGTTTGCCTGTCTATCAGGTTTAACAATAAATCAAAAGAAAATGACCCTGTCACTCCTGAATAGAGCATGCACCAGGCATTGTCTGGCTGGCACCAACATTGCCTGGGCCCCCCCTGGAATTTCCGTATTTAGGAATACATATTCCCTCATCCTGGAAAGACATAGAATCAGCTAATTTCTCTCCTCTCCTCTCCTGGTATCACTAGCAGCCGAGGTCCAGCGATGGAGAAATCTTAATTTAACTCTGAAAAGTAAGATTGAGGCTATTCAAATGTTTTTTTTCCAGAGTCTCCTATCTACTAAATAACCTTTCCATTCCGCTCACAGCATAGCTGTTTAAAGACCTAGATAACTTAGTCTCCCTCTTTTTGTGGGATGGTAAGGCCCCAAGATGGGGACGTACAAAGCTGCAATCCCATAGGTCCAAGGGTGGGCTCGGGCTTCCCTGCTTTGCAGGCTACCACTTGGCCTTTAGAATGGCCCAGGTCACCACTTGGTTCCTTCCCCGGACTACCCCCCACCTCAATGGGTTAGCCTGGAGGCAGTCCTATCTGTGGCCAGTCCACTGTACTCCTTATTAGCCAAAAGAAAGCCTAGGGAACACCATTTTACACCGGTCATGACAGAAACGTGTAGGGCATGGCGTAGGGTGATGGCATACCGGGACACCAAGCTCAGACCTCTCCCTCCCATATATATGCTCCACTATGGGATAACCCTCTCATCACAATAGAGCACAAAGTACTTAAATGGCCCTTGTGGGCTGCCAAAGGCATTCATATCGTGGAGCACCTTCTTCTTCCCCACACTAGGACTCTACTGTCCTTTGAGCAGGTCCGTGAGCAATACGGGCTACCCCAGATGGACTTTTGGAAGTTCCTACAGATTAGGAGCATCTTAACTCCATTGTTAAAGGTACCAGCAGCCCATTCACCATGGCATGGCTTAACCACTCCCCCTTATTGTAGGAAAGGCCAAGGTCTGGTAAGTTTATTTTACCAGACCCTTAGGGATGCACAACCTGATACTACCTTATTGAGTAGACCTGTCTGGGAACGTGAGCTGCAGCACCCCATATCCCCTCAATTGTGGTCAATATGCCTCAGGGATGCTCACACAGCATATGTAGATGCCAGGAGTCAATTAATTCAATTGAAAATCTTGCTTAGGTGGTACAGAACCCCTTCAGTCCTCTTTAGCTTAAAAATTACTCCCTCTGATAGTTGTTGGAGATATCGTACTTCCCCTGCCCATTTACTTCACATATTATGGACTTGCCCAAGCTTGCAAGTGTTTTGGATGCAGGTTCTTGCTGATTGCTCTAGGATTATAGGCAAATCCATCTCTCTCAACAAACTATCTCTCTTCCTAGGAGATACTACGGCTTTGCACCCAACTCCCCCCCCCCACCAGGACATGGCTCCTGGTAGACCTGATGGAGGCTAAAAGAGTCATCCTCCTGAGATGGAGGCAGCCGGTCCCCCCCTTGTTAGTGCAATGGCAAATGGCTGTGGCTCGGCTAGCTGTTTTTGAGAGGCTCACTGCTGTGGCCAAGGGAGGCCATACTAGTATTACAGAAAATGGGATGTGTATCTAAATTCCCATATATGCTCTCTGGCACTCCCCCCACCGCAAACCCCCCAACTTTCTAGTTTGGTATAGGGGATGGTCCCTGGGGCACCAAAGGGGGGATGTCTGAATGCTCCCAACACCGTCTGATACTGCATTTTACTCTCCTATTTCTTTCTTGGGCAAAGTTGAGCATTATATTTAGCTGTTGGGTTGACGTTAATAGGTGTTTAAAAGTTGTGCCTACGAGACCATAACCAAGTAGATATATTATGGGAATATAATATGCCATACCACCTTATGATGCTTTAGTATACTAATACCAAAAGGTACGGTGTCCATGGAGATTGGTCTAAATAACAATACTACTTGCTCCTTGATATAAGGCTTAAGTTTCCCAACTGTATATTAGATAAATTAATCCTTTGTAAGTTTATGAGCCATGTAAGATGTGGAAGATTTTAGTAACTGCTTTGACTGCCAGTTTATAGCAGTATGGCCCTTCTGGAACAGGACATGGATGTGTCTTTTGATGGCTGAGTGTACTTGGAAAAATTAATAAAATGTTACATGTTAAAAAAAAAAACTTGCGAAAAAGGAGTATGTATCCCACCTCCAGCAGTTCAACTTGGGTAACCCAAAACTTTTCTGGTCACACATCAATGAACTGCTTAAGGGCAATGCCAATAAGGCACTAGGTCCAATACAGGTACAAGGACAGTGTGTCGGTGACTGCCACCAAATAGCCTCAGCAATCAACCACCACTTCACCAACCTCGATGATTACAAGTTAAGGCTGCCCATATCTATGTCTTTACAGATCTCTGACGTACTCCTCAGTCTGAAAAGACCCAAATTTCACCTAAGATTAGTCAAGGTGATTGAGGTCCTTAAGCTACTTAAAGCCCTCAAAAACAAAGGGTCTGGAGGCCCTGATGGAATTAGCCCAAGGTTACTCAAGGAAGGTGCCCAGTCCCTTGCCAAACCTCTGATCTGGATCATCAACAGGTCTCTACTTGAAGGTTATGTTCCGCACCAGTGAAAGGTGGCCAATGTGGTCCCCATTCACAAGGGTGACTAGTGCAAACAAATTGGCAATTATAGGTCCATCTTCCTGGTGTGTACCCTTGCTAAACTCCAAGAAAGTCTAGTGTACGGGCAACTGAGAGACTACCTTGAGCTCCACCAACTCCTAGCCCCCTCACAGCATGACTTTCGGGCAAACCATGGGACAGATATGTCACTCATCAATCTCACCGTGGACGTATTCAGGGCATTGGACGTAGGCATGTCGACGGGTGCAATCTTTATAGATCTGTCCAAGGTGTTTGACCTTGTGGACCACAACCTTCTTCTAACTAAGCTTCGTGGCATAGGTATTGATGCCCAGGCCCTAAACTGGTTAAAGAGCTACCTATCAGGCCGGTCCCAGAGGGTCATTTGGAAGGGAGAGCTATCTGACCCTCTTCCCATCAAGGAGAAGGTGCCTCAGGGCTCAATTCTTGGCCCCCTCCTGTTCCCTCTCTTCACAAATGACCACAACTGTCACTGCTGGGATAGCTCAGTTGTTCAATATGCTGATGATGCAGTCATCTACCAGTCCATGGCTACCCTCCAAGACCTGGGCCCTCTCCTCCAAGGGGACCTAAATACACTTGAGGCGTGGCTTACATCTAACAGAATGGTCCTCAATGCAGCAAAAACAAAAGCCTTGCTGTTTGGCCCTAGATCCCTCAGCCAGGACAGGACCAATTCCTTACAACTAACTTCCTTTGCTGGAAACAGTATAGACATTGTAGACATAAAATACCTTGGACTAACTATCAACCAAGGTCTCACCTTTAAGTCCCACGAAGACTAGGTAACTAGGTCTATCCATGGCAAACCTGATACCTTGTACCGGCTAAAAAACAACTTATCTCTGAGGCAAGGTGAGCAATTGCCTCCAGTGTCCTCCTTCCTACATTAATGTATGCTGCCCCTGTAATTCACGGTATGTCAAAGCATGAGGTCAACAGGCTTCAGGTCCTGTACAACAAGGTGGCGAGGTTTTCGACACCGAGTCATCCAAGAAGCCACCCCTGTGTCTCGCTGGCCCAGCTTCAATAGCCTTCCTTTGAGGCTCGTCTTCTGTACCCCCTGCTCTGCCTTGCTTACAAACTGCAGCACCCAGCTGCCCTACCTAGCCTTACAAGAATAATCATTCCTAAGTCTAACCCTCGTATACTCAGGACCACCGGTCGGTCCCTACTAGCAATCCCCAGAGTCAAGACTAACATGGGAGGTAAATCTTTCACTCACACTGCCCCTAAGCTGTGGAACACTGTCCCACCTTTAGTACAGGAAGCCCCATTGCTGTTAAATTTTTGCATAAGGATCAAGTCCCACCTGCTTGGGGCAAGCTCATGCCATTGTCAGGGTACTGGATAGTCACCTCCGGTCCCACATCCTACACCAATCCCTCTCCTTTTCTCACCCAAAATGACTCCAAAAGCATGCCTCAACTCCCTTAATTGTTGCACTATGTTCAATATATTGAAATATTGCCTTTATTGTAACCTTGAATTTCATGTGTACTTTCTCTGCACCCTGTACTACCTGACTATATTGTACTGTTTCTGTCTCCTGGGTCACCCCTGAAAAAGGGACCTTCGGGGCTCAGTAGGCCTACCCGGTCATCAAAATTCAATAAATAAATAAATAAATAAATGCAGGGAACATCAAGCTTATATATTGAACATTACATTGTAAATAGTTATTTAAAATCATTGTTAGGCACTTAATATAATACAGGGAAAAGAGGAAGTAGGAACCAGTTGAGGAAGCAGCTTAGCAGGCTTTGTCGGGGCAGAGAGGGTAGGTAATGGGGGTGATAAGTAGAGTAGAAGAGAGAGAGAGAGAGAGAGAGAGAGAGATCAAAGGGAGGGAAGGAAGGGGGTAGTTAGGTGGGATAAGAATAAAGTAAGAGTGGACAGGGGATAGAAAGTGGGGGGAGAAGGAGGGGGAAGGGGCAGAGATTTGGCAGAGAAAATAGGAGTGAGTAAGGGGATACAGCATGGGCAGAGGGTGATAAGAACCAGACCTTGTAAGTTGGGGTAGGATTAAAGTGCTGAAAGGTATAACATTGTGCAGTGATGGTAGCCATAGACAACAGTCACATATACTGTTTTCTACTATGCGCTGATGTAGCTTATGTTTGAATGGGCCAAGTTTAGATTCAGTGGTGATACCCCTGTGCAGAAAGCTGAACCAGAGGGGAGCTCTATATGCAAAGGACTGTTGACATAATATTCTGCAGCATCTGGGGACAGTGAAGACATGCATTGCAGAGCTGTGAGTTAGTTGCAAGTTGCAACATGGACTAATGAGCTTTTGGACCCCAGGGGGTAAAAGTCCAAGGTGAATCTTCTTACCTAGCAAACAGGCCTGGTATTGCAGCCAACCAGTTTGAGTGTATAGGTCACACATGTGTGTGAGGCAGTCAGGTCCTGTCAGGAGTCTGCATGCTTTAAGAGCAACAGTAATCCTATGAAGGGACATAGCTGAAGCAGAGCCATATATAACCAGCCTATAGTCAATTATGGAAATGATGGAGCTGAAAATCACTATTCTTAATGCCTCAGGAGTCATGTTGCGCTTGTGCCTGTGGAGAAGACCAATTCTTATGTTAACAGCTTGGTCTATGCTTTCTATGTGTTGTGCATAAGATACATTGCTATCGATAATGACCCCAAGATATTTGAAAGAGTAGATTTGTTGGGGGGTGCTTTTACAGTTACCAATGGTCAATGGTATGGATTTATGCTTATTTTGAGTATTGTTGAAAAGCATCACTTTGGTCTTTTTGTAATTTAGTACCAGTTTATGAGTGCTAAATTACAAAAATAAAAAAAAGTTTTTAATGAAGAACGGATAGACTATTATTTGTGGTATTCGGGAATCATGTTTCATTACTCACATGTCTCTGGATAGTAGATAGGTGGAATAATCTACCCAGCAGTGTCTTTAAGACTAGGACTATCTCCTGGATCAATCCCAATTGAATATTTTCAAGTTGATAAATACTGTAGGAGTAAATGGGAGGTAGAGGATGGGTCAGATCACTCAGAAACTCCAAAGTAAAACAATATAAGAACAACAGGACAGACTTGATGGACTCCTTGTTTTTTTTTTTCTGTCCTTAACCATTATGGGTGTGGGCAGGACAGTATGGGTGTGGGCAGGAAAATAGTGTGGTGGGTAGGTAACTGGCTGGGTGGCAGGACACAGAGGGTGGTGGTAAATGGCTGTCACTCCACAGAGGGAAGAGTGACCAGTGGGGTACCACAGGGATCAGTGCTGGGACCGGTCCTATTCAACATCTTCATCAGAGACATTGTGCAGGATCTAGAAGGCAGAATTTCACTGTTCGCTGATGACACAAAGCTCTGTAACAGAGTAGACACACCAGAGGGTGTAGACAGAATGAGAAGGGACCTGCAGAAACTTGAAGAATGGTCAAGGGTTTGGCAGTTGAAATTCAATGCAAAGAAGTGCAAGATAATGTATATGGGGCACAAAAACCCTGGCACAATATATCAGTTGGGGGGTGAGGATATAGCATGCACCAAGCAGGAAAGGGATCTTGGGGTTGTCATCTCTGATGACCTCAAGGTAGGGAAACAGTGTGACAAGGCAGCAGGTAAAGCAAATAGGATGCTGGGATGTATAGGCAGGGCATCACCAGCAGGAAAAAGGAGGTCATAATTCCGCTATACAAGACACTAGTGAGGCCCCACCTGGAGTACAGTGTACAGTTCTGGAGACCATACCTACGTAAGGACATAGACAGGGTAGAGAAGGTTCAGAGGAGGGCAACAAAGATGGTGCATGGATTGCATGACAAGTCCTATGAAGACAGGTTGAAGGAACTGAACATGTACTCCCTGGAGGAGAGGAGGGAGAGAGGGGATATGATAGAGACATACAAGTATCTTACAGGGAGAAACGGTGCAGGAAAACACTATTTTTAAGCGAAAAAGATGTTCCAGGACTAGAGGGCATGGGATGAAGTTGGATGGAGGACGATTCAGAGGAAACATGAGAAAGAATTTCTTCACAGAACGGGTGGTGGACAAGTGGAACACCCTGCCAAAGGAAGTGGTGGGGGCTGAAACAATCACGGGATTTAAGAATGCATGGGATAGACATAAAGGAATTCTAGAGGTCAGGGGTAAGGGGAAACAGACTTCTAGGAAAACAAACTGAACTTACAAGCTCAAATGGGCAGACTGGGTGGGCCATAGGCCCTTATCTGCCGACACTGTCTATGAATCTATGTATCTATGTATTTTTAGAAAATGAGCTGTAGATTTTGAGCTCTCTGATTGGCTGGAGGCATGGCAGGGAGAACATTAAGTAGTAGTAGAGCCCTACAAATTACAATGCCAGCACAGCGTATCACCACGTCTCAAAAATCAATGTGCTTAAAGAGGAACTTTCCCAGAACGTGCCTACCTCATGCATTAAATCCCTCTTGTTGGACGAGTTCTAGTACTGTGTGTTTTTCTTCCATAGAAGTTTCCAATTTTGCATATTTGAAATGTAAAACAATTTGCTTGTTTATGTTTTCAATGAGCCTGCACTGCGCTGCACGTTCCAGTGGCTTTGTCCAAAGTGATGTCACCATATGTAGTCAGCAGCTGAGGTGAACGTGCACTGTAGTGGCTGCACAGGAGAAGTACTTGCTGTATTCTAAACTAGTGCAATGTCTTCAGATTGCAGTGCTGTACCCAATGCTCTGGAGGGTGGCTTCTCAATTTTGTTTCCCAAGAATTCAGACTCAGAAGACATCAAGTCCGAAGCCAGTGGATTTGAACGTTTTGGTGTGCTCTCATACCAATCTGAGCCAGAAGTAGAGCACATCATTGCAGGGTCACACAAGGATGAATCTGGCAGCTCATATTCTCTACCAGGAGGACAACATGTTGATGAGCAGTTGTCCTTGTATGTGTATTTCTGTGGATGTCAATATATTTTTTAATAACTTTGGCATGTAGTCATGATGTTTCCCTGACACAGTTTTGTTTTTGTTGCTAACCCCCAGAATGCAGTTATCCTTACTTTGCATTGCTCATCTTGGGTCTGAATTGATTCATTTTGTAGGTGATTCTTTGGCATGGTGAACCTCATTGTCTCATCCCCCCCCAAAAAAAAACGGCAGCACCACAGACACTGCCAGCACTCTAGATGCCAGTTTTCTTTCCTCTTGGTTATTATGCTGGCAATCTTTGGCAATGTGAAGCAGCGGGCAGCATGTTTGGCAATCAGGCATGTTAGCAATACGGCCACCTGTTGAAAGTGTCAACGTAAAATATATCAGCCACATCACGCCCTATTTCTTTTGCTGTCAAACTTTGCATAGTGTGTGGTCATACTGTTGGGATACTTGTGATGTTACAGGAGTTCACTGGCAGTACTGGCACCAACATGTTATTGTGCTTGTGGGTGGACTTCCCTGTCAAGCATGCCATATGCACGGTACCGCAGTTGTGTCATGATTTCCCTTTTAAGATTGACAGATGCATGGTACCTCAGTTGCAGCTGGACTTCTATGTCAAGATTGTTACATACTTGCTCCCCCACTACTGGCATGACTTCCCTGTCAAGACTGGCATACACATGGCACCCAACACACTCGTTGCATGACCTCCAAGTCAAGAGTGGTATTGTCTTGATACCCAACTTGTGTCATCACTTCATTGGCAAGATTGCCACATGAATGGTAGCCAGTTGGGTATAGGACTTCACTGGCAAGAGCGGTAGAGGCATGGTACCCTAATACTGTAATTACTTCCCTGGCAAGACTGACACACGGATGGTACCAAGTTGCACCATTTTTTATTTGGGAATAGTAGCACACACGGTACCAACTTGTGGCATGAATTCTCTTGTAAGAGTGCTACAGGCATTGTACACCACACTGTGGCATGACCTCCCTGGCAGAAGTAGTATGGGCATGGTACCATAGTACTCGCAGGACCTAATAGGCAAGATTCGCACACAGATGGCAGGCATTTGGGTCAGGAGTTCACTGGCAAGAGTGCCACTGGCATTGTACCCACTTGTGGCAGTAGTTCCCTCACAAGAGTGCTACAGGCATTGGACACCACATGAACGCATGCCCTCCATGGAAAGTGTGTTACAGGCATGGTACCACAGTAGTGGCAGGAATTCTCAGTCAATAGTGGCACACAGATGGTAGCCACTTTGGGAATAACTTAATTACCAAGAGTGCCTCAGCCATTCTACCCTCTTGGGTCAGAATTTCCTTGGCAACAGTGCCACAAGGAGTGGAGATCACATGCTTACATCACATCCTAGACAAGACCTCCCAGGCAGGATGAGCACACAGCTGGTAGCCACTTTGTGTGCAGAACTTCACTGGCAAGAGTGCCATAGGCATTGTGCCAACTTGTGCCAATACTCCCCTGGCAAGAGTTGTACAGGCACTGGACAATTATCACAGTGGCATTACCTTCATTGCAAGACTTGTATTGTCATGGTACCACAGTACTGGCATGAACTCCCAGGTAAGAGTGGCACACAGATGGGAGTAGCCACTTGTGGCACAACTTTATTGCCAATAGTGGCACAGCCATTGTACCCACTTGTGACAGAATTTCATTGGCAACAGTGCCACAGGGAGTGGATACCGCATGGTTGCATAATCTCCTGGTCAAGACTGGTACAGGCATTTGTCCACAGTAGTGGGAGGACCTCCTAGGCATGATTGGCACACAGATGGTAGCCTGTTTAAGCAAGACTTCACTGGCAAGAGTACCACAGGCATTGTGCCCACTTTTAGCAGTACTTCCCCGGCAAGAGTTGTACAGGCACTGGACAATTATCACAGTGGCATTACCTTCCTTGCAGTACTGGTACCCACATGGTACCACAGTAGTGGCATGAACTCCCAGGCAAGAATGGCACACAGATGATTGCCAGTTGGGGCATGACTTCATTGCCAAGAGTGTCTCAGCCATTGTACCCACTTGTGGCAGAATTTCCTTGTTAAGAGAATCACAGGTAATGGAGATGACATGGTTGCATGACCTTCCTGTAAGACTAGTACAGACATGGGACCACATTGGTGGAAGTACCTCCCAGGCAAGAGTGGCACACAGATGGTAACCATTTGTGGCATTACTTCCCTGTTAAGAGTGCCACAGACATTGTACCCACTTGTGGCAATACTTCCCTGTCAATAGTTCTACAGTCGTTGGACAATTATCACACTGGCATGCCCTTCCTGGCAACACTGGTGCCATCATGGTACCACAGTAGTGGCATGCATGCCTAGGCAAGAGTTGCATGCAGATAGTAGCCGGTTAAGACATGACTTCAATGGCAAGAGTGGCACAGCCGTTGTACCCAATTGTGGCACTAGTTTCCTGGCAAGAGTGCTACAGGCATTGTACCCCACACGGTGGTATGACCTCCATGGCAAGACTGGTATAGTCATGGTATCACTGTAGTGAAAGGGCCTCCCAGGCAAGACTGGCACACAGATGGTAGACAGTTGTGTCAGGACTTCACTGGCAAGAGTGGCACCGGCATTGTCCCCACTTTATTTTATTTATTTATTTATTTATTTTTTATTTAGTTTTTGTTGACCTGGTAAGTGCACTAGTCAATTCCTGCCTATTTTCAGGCACAACCGGGGGATACAGATGAATGCCAACTGACTTTGAACCAGATTAAGCTGTTGATGGTATTTTTAGTGAATGAGGGAAATTTGGCCAGGACACTGGGGAAATTCCCCTACTCTCCATTGGAGGCTTTCGGGCGTCTGGGAGAGATGGACACTTCTCCGGGAGCGGCAGAGAGGAAGGAAGTCTCTAGGATGGGAGCTCTGGCCTCAGCTCCTGTCCTGTCTATGCAGGAGGCCATAGATGTGGCAACGGCGATTGCTGACTTTTCTCAGGGGCAGATTTGGTTCTGCGAAGACTACACTTAGCTTCGCCAGCAGACCTTACCCATTGATGCTGGGTTTCCTCTGGAAGAGCTCCCGGCTATGCCTGCCTGTTCTCATCGGCAGGAGCTTTTGTGTTGCCATCAGGAGTTGCTGGCGAGAAGTGCAGGTGTCGAAGCAGAACTCAAAGTGCTACGGGAGGCTTCTCAGGGGGCCCAGAATGTTTCGGACTGGATAGAGCTGGCATTCAGGTCGGACATTGAGCAGGAGGTGGCTATGCTTCCTCCCCCAGAGAAATCGTCGGATTCTCGATTCACTAATGCTTCGATGGGTGTTCTTGCAGTGAGCTCACCGTCACAGGTTATTTCGGATGTTCCTGCTCCACCAGACTTGCACGCCAAAAAAACTCAGCTGGGAATGACAAGGTTGGTCTCAAACCCTTCTGCTGCTTTATCTGCTTTTCCGGTTGATACTGAGCAGACGTTTTCTTTTTTGGATCGGAGAAAATCAAAGAAATGGGGTGATTTAGCCCCTGAAACCCCTAACATACATAATGCATCCTGGTCACCCGAAAGAGCTTTAACTGAGGCTGGTTGGATTCCGGGGGCTTTGGGCCAATGGACTCCAGATCCCACGGACCCCTCCTTTCTGAAATTGTGTACTTCTTCTGTTGATATGGCCACCAAAGACTGTTCTTCACAGAGCTCCACCAAACCCCGGGGTACTCCTACTGTTGTATTGCCTAATGTTTCTGTTTCTCCTCTTGATGTTTCTGCCTCACCAGTTGTTCAGGATAAGGGTTTACCAACTACTGTTGAGAGGGGGTCTAGTTCGGTTCCTAGGGATAACGCTCAGGGTTTGCCCCATAAAGCTCCCTTGTTTCAGCTAGCTGATTTATTTCAGCCGACTGGGGAGCCTGCTCCTTGGAGAAACGCAGTTCGCCTGCTATATAAGGGGGGCTTAGAACAACCATCAGATAGGTTGTTTATAGCTTGGACTTTGCTGAAGCAGTCCATGAAATATTTTTCATCAGAAATTTTTGCATTGATTTCTTTAGGGAATGGGAACTACGATATCAGTTTCAAACATGTCTCCAATCTTGACAGGTTTTGGGCACAATATGAGAACCTTAAGTCTGACCCTTTATGGGTCCCATTTCAGGCCATTCCACTCACTAAACCCTTGATTAAAAACATAACTATTTTATTTAAGAGCAAAGGTGTCAATATTGAAGACATCCTATTTTAGTTACGTAAGAGATGTGATATTTTGGGGAGGCCTACTCCCATGCTCGACAGTGAAAAAATCTGGGATGGCAGTTGGAGGGTTAAAGTGAAACTTTTTTCTACTAATTCTGGTCCAGTCCACCTCCCTAGTGTGTTTTTTGTTGGGAAAGATTGGGGGTCCATCTTCTATGCTGGGCAACCTAGATCATGTTTTAAATGTGGGTCTCGTCTGCATTTAAGTTCAGCCTGTGACACCTCCAAGTGCAATCATTGTTTGGAGTATGGGCACTTGGCCATTGCTTGCCTGAACCTTTTTAAATGCAACCTATGTGAACAGACTGGTCAGGCCTATGGGTGATGTCCTTGGGTCTCGCACAATAGAGCTGACTGTCCCTCCCATGACGGACTTATTACTCAGGCACAATGGATTTTTTCCCAGACATCAGATGGGGTGGTGCAGCAGGCATCTGACTCTGTTCAGGTTCCCGCCCAGTCTGCTCCTCGTCCAGCTAGTCCAATTGACACAATGGATGTTACCTCCCCTGATACCTTGGTGGATATTTCTATGCCTTCACTTCCTGTTCATTCTGGGGACTTGCTTGTGGGGGATTCTGTGGGTCATATGCCCCCCCTATCTGAGACCCCATTCAAGGTTGTGCAACCTAGGAAAAGGAATAGACGTGGCAAGACTATGCCAGAATTTAAAACCCCTCCTAACACCCTTGCCCAGAGAGACCCGGTTAAATTGAGGAATATTTTTTTCCCTCTTGAGGAAGATGCTGGTGGGGATTCCGGAGATGGCACCGACACTTTGTCGGTTGTTTCTAACACAGATTCAGAAACTAGATTTGATGATTCCATTGCCAAACGAACTAGACATCGGCAACTGGGTAAACCCCCTTGAGGTTCTCTCTTTGTCTCTTTTTTGTTTTTGACTCACCCTTCTTTTTTTTCCTGATATGTCTTCTTTAAAGCTTTCTACTTTAAATGTCAATGGTTTGAAGGGAGTGAAGAAACGTGTTGTTTTTTTTTTCGCTCCTTAAAACTTTTTACTTGGATGTTATTTGTCTGCAAGACATCTGACTGAAGACCTCTCAGGAACTTCAACATGCTTCTCATAGTTGGACTTTGGGGCCCTCATTCTGGTCTATAGGGGAGGAAACCTGTGATGGGTTGGGTATATTGTTTTTTAATTCTGCATTTTCTGTGTCCAGATTAGCAGATATTCACCCTGGGAGGGCACTATGTTTAGACATTTCTATTCCTATGGCTAGATTTCAGATCCTTTCTGTTTATGCCCCACAAAAAAAGCTCAACGGGTAGCCCTTTTTAAAGAGGTCCAGCCATATTTACAAACTTCCCGACTGGTAATTTGGTTAGGTGATTTTAATTGTGCTTTATCTACTGATGATAGGGGTCTCAAAACTGATAAAATGTTTTGTGATTCAGTTGCTTTACATAAGGTAGTGTCTACGGCCCATTTAGTTGATGCTTACAGGACTTTGTACCCTACGGGTGGATTCCCTTATTTTAGAGGTACCCTTCGGATGAGGATAGATTTTGTTTTTGTATCATCAGTTTTGCAGATAGTTCAGGCCTCCTCTAGACCCATAGAATTTTCAGATCATAATGTTCTCACAGTTCTCCTTTCTTGGGATGGGGCCCCGAGATGTCAGAAAAACATCTGGACATTGAATGAGAGTGTGTTGGAAGATCATACCCTTAAATGGTTCTGGTTGAGAGATTGGGCAGCCCGGATGTCTGTTGTGGAGTGCTATGATTCCATCTTAGAGTGGTGGGAGGATACCAAACTGGGTTGGAAGCATTTTTTTTTACATAGGGCTCAAGTTAAAACTCAGAAATATTACCTGTCTTATTTACAACTAAGACATCAATTGCAACATCTCATATCGCTGGCTGAAACATCAACACATAATTATAGTGATCATATTGCGATTTTGAAAAAGCAAATGGTGGCATTACAGTATAACAGGGGAAGGTCTTTGGATCAGGAATTAAGATTTGGCACACATTTGTCCAAACATTCTTTAGACCCTTTTAAAGAAAGTCAGAAAAGAGTAAACTCCAGACTTATTACCTCCCTAACTGATAAGTCAGGACACTTTGTGAGTGATCCACACCACCTTTTGTATGTAGTAGAACAATATTTATCCACTAGTTTGGCCCCTGATACTATCTTGGATGAGGCAGCTGTCAACAACATTTTACAGGAATTACAGCTACCTGGTCTGTCTCGAGATCAACAACAGGAACTAACCGTAGATGTTACTTTGGAAGAAGTACAAACTGCAGTTGGTCTGTTGACCTCTCACATGGCCCCGTGCACGGATGGTCTTAGTACTGGGTTTTATAAAACCTTTTTACAGACCATCGGTCCTGTTTTGGTGATTCTTTTTAATCATATTTTACACTCTGGAACTTATGCCCCCTCTATGAGAGAGGCGATCTTGCTTCTCATTTATAAAAAGGGGGATAAAACTGATATCAGTAATTGGCGTCCGCTTAGCCTATTAAATACTGACATGAAAATTCTGAGTAAAATTCTTTTGGCCCGGCTGGCCAGGATCACTCCACTGCTCCTTCATCCTGCACAGACCTGTGCGGTTAAGGGTAGGAAACAACAAGATAACCTGATATACCTTCGAGAGGTTTTTTGTAGAGGGGATCTTGGACAGTTGCAGGGGTTTGCTTTTGGACTAGATCAAGAGAAAGCCTTTGATCGAGTTTCTCACACCTTTCTCTTTTTGGTTTTGAAAGCCTTCGAGTTGACAGAGACATTTGTTTTTTGGATTTCGGCAATGTATCAGGGGGCAGTACTTATACCTAATGTTAATGGCTGGTTGGGGAAGAAGCTGGCCATTACAAAGGGTGTTAGACAAGGCTGCCCACTGAGTCCTACTTTATATGCCTTCTCTATTGATATTTTTATTAGATTTTTACAAGCTAACAAAGCTCTACGGAGTTTTGCTGTGCTCCAGGGTAGGCCACCACAGCAGGTATTGGCTTATGCTGACAATTTGGTTTTATTACCTCCTTATTTTTCTGTTTCTGCATTACAAGACTCGATTCACCTTTTCTTAAGTATTTCGGGTTCAAAGGTTAATTATAGCAAGTGTACTGGAGTTGTTATAGGTTCCACACCAGTGCCTGAGTCCAGGTGTATGGCTGGGATTTCAGTTTCCAGAGCTTCTATTAAAGTCCTGGGGTTTTTTTTGGGCCCAGGGGATATGGCTGAATACAATTGGGAGAGGGCTTTAGCAAAGGGTTTAAGACTAGTGGGGGAATGGAAAGGTATGCCGCTCTCTAAGAAAAAATGGGTTTTATTGATTAAAACACTCCTAGTTCCTGTGTTTTTATATATTAGTTATATTTTTCCGCCCCCATTGCGTATGTGGATGCAGCTTTCTAGTATTTTTTTCCAAGCATTCTGGGGATCTCGACTAAACCCTATTAAAAGGGAATTCACTTATCTTCCAGTTGCTGAAGGTGGGGTTGCTATGATCCACCCTATTGCCTTTTTTTCAGTCTGTTTTTTACATATAATTTGGGATCGGTCTTTAAACCTGGGTGGCTTATTTGGAGACCCTACATGGAGCAGTGGATCAATCTCTGTCGCTCAGGGTGGCAGGAGAAAAAGCCTAGAGTATTATCCAGACTGATAGAGTTGCCAATGTATATGAAAGACTCTATGAGGCAACTTATCAAATGGGAAATTACTATGCAATTATTGCAGACTTATGATAGGAAGAAGTTGTATAAACATATGCTCTCCATGGAACGTACCTCTGAGGTCCTGTTCCCAGATTGCCTGTCGGACAGACAGGTGATTATTTTACAGTATCTTATGAATAAGCATATTCCACCGTATATATGGGATTGTGTCTGGTTGGGGAATTATGGTAAATTGGGGGAAAAAGGCAATAGTAAACATAAACAATTGTCAGAGAGATATTGTCCTAGGCCTGCGTGTAGTCAAATCCTGGAAACCCAATGTCATTTATTTCTTGAATGTTCGTATATTAAACCATTCTGGGGTTTACTGGCTGATTACTGGAAGGTTCCTGAATTTAGAGCCCTTGATTATTCTACGCTTATGTTTGGCCCTTTCCCTAATACTTTTGTTCCATATCATAGTGCAACTATTTATGTCATATTGTGTCTTTTGAGATTTCACATTTGGCAGTCTAGGTGTCTGTGGATTCTGCAACAGAAAACGATTACTCCTGAGGAACTGGTTGCCACTGTGTGTAAAGCAGTGGATGGACTTATGCACTATGACTCTACTAATGGACCTCATGAACAGTTTATGAGTTATTGGATTAATTGTGTCACATGTACTAAGTAACTGTTTTTTTTTTGTTCTTCTCCTTTTTTGTACACTGATTTTGAGTGAAGGTTTATTGTATTTGTTGTAAAGAAGTCCATTCTTTCAATAAAATACCCCTACTCTTTTCGATAAGTGCCATGGGATCTTTAACATCCACCTAAACTACCACCAATCCAGGCAGATGGGACCTCGGTTTTAACATCTCATCCGAAAGATGGCACCTCAGAAGTGCAGCACCCCTCTCATGCTGTACTACAGTGTCAGTACTGGGATATTAACCTAAGTGCCTGATGTGGGAAATGAACCCACAGCCCTCTGATCTCCTGGCCTCAGAGGTGAGTGTGCTACCTACTGAGCCACTGACACTGTGGCAGTATGTCCCATCACAGGAGAGCTACTGGCAATTGACACCACATGAACATATGACCTTCCTGGAAACAGGTTCAGGCATGGAACCCTAGTAGTGGCAGGACCTCTCAGGCAAGAGTTGCACACAGATGGTGTCCAGTTGTGGCAGGACTTCACTGGCAAGAGTGCCACAGGCATTGTACTCATTTGTGGCACTACTTCCCTTGTGAGAGTGATACACTAATGGTACACCACTTGTGACAGCAATTGCCAGGAGAGGCTGGAGCACACAAGGTACCCAGTTCTGTCAAGCCCTGATCTATTACTGGATTGCTCATGTTGATGTGCATATGTGGTATACCAACCACTGCTCATGTCACTGTCATCCCTAATTACTGATTCTCCATACCACCTGCTCTACCTGAGGATATTATTGTTGACTATATGATAGTTACTGATACGTCACTTCATGGCATGTTGTTTGCTGTGCCATACTGTACTTTTCTTTTGCAGTTTTCATCCCTCTTGGTAATACTCTGCTTTGCAAGGGGATGAACTGTTTACTGCCCTCTTCATTCAAAAACTGATATATGCCACTGTCATATTGTCATACCACATACCTCTGTGTAACTGGTATTTGGGCAGCCTGTTGCCAAATGCCTCATCTGTGATAAACAACTTTTCTCCTTGTGCAGTCATCTCAAGTTGATGTTGCAGAAGGTTTATTTCTTGGATAAGTAGGTTACAATGTCCATGAAGGTGGAGGCATGTCATCACTATCAGTTCACTGATGTCCCACAATGGCCCCTACACAAAATGTTAAAAGAAAACCAGTTGCAGCATTCCCATTGCAGTTATCAAGCCTGAAACATGGAATACAGTATTGCACTTGCCATACAGTAATCAGACTTCAAACAAGTGCACTGCGCCTGTTGTAACTTATACCAAGGCTGTAATTTCCATGTGCACATATTTACAGTTCACAGATATGCCTCTGCCATCACCTCCACTTCTATGGTGTTCCTTTTTGTCATGCTTGGTACTGTCACTTCATGCTGCTTAGCACACTTGAGGTTCATCATTGCAATCTGGACACTAACTTCAGCAACATACCTGTAGTTCAGTGTTTGGGTGAATAGAGTATGGGGTTAGTAGTGCTTATGTAACTGTAGTTTACTTTTGGTTTTTCTCTATTTCCACCATTGGTGGGTAAGCTAGGCAGTGAGTAGGGAATAGAAAGCCCAGTACCAAGGGCGGGTACAGTGCCGGAGAAGGAGGAGGCAGTGGTGGATGGTGGGTGTTTCACAATGTGCTAAGCAGAGAACTGCCATGGGAGGCTGGCCTTTGTAGGGGGTGTGGGATTAGCTATACCCCCACATTGAACCATTCAATGTTTGAGTGAATAGAGTATGGGATTAGTAGTGCTTATGTAACTGTAGTCTACTTTTGGCTTTTCTCTATTCCCGCACTTGGTAGGTAAACTGGGTAGTGAGTAGAGAACTGAAAGCCCAAAAGAATTACCAATGAATGTTCAAAAGAGTATGACCAGTAGCATGCAGGAGAGGAAAACCCCCTGAGGGGGAACCTCTAAGGACTCATGGCTACTGACCGGCCCATCCTCCAGACAAACTAAGAGGAGATGAACTTAGGTTCTAACAACCATAAGCTAATTTCTAAGGAAGGTGAACTGCTTGGAGAGATGACAGTCCATCTTCAAGTCCATGGATGATGCATTCTGGAAGGATGATCCTGAGGTTGAAGGGGTAGGTCTATTCTGAAGGAGCATCCGAATCCTGAAAGTGGAGTAGATCCAGATGAAGAGGGCCGAGTGTAGTGCAGGTTTCCAAAGTGATGATGGATGATGTCCAATGGGATTACAGAGACAAAATGAGCTGGAAGAGCATGATTTCATAATATTTGTTACCAGACTTTGAATGGTGGGAAGTATGATGGGTTATGAAGTCATGAGATAAACAATCTGACTTTGTAGAAGGTTTGACATTCAAGTTAGAGTTTGGAGGTTTAACATTAAGCAGTGAGTGATAATTTGCAATGTAGACATCTATGAAGAAGATGAAGGAGTCGGACAGAATCTTTATGTGTCTGCTAGTAGTAGTAACGTGGAAGATTTTATACCAATGAAGGAAGGTAGGTATATGTAGTAGAGATGGTGTCTGAATATACAGTATATGGAATTAATGGAAGTTCAGAATGAGGAATTCAAGAGTTGATTTGGGCCTTGATGCCGCAATGATACTCTTGTTGGTCTGCTGGTAGAAAAATGTAAATGTGGGTATTTCTGTGGCATAATTGCTTATAACATGAGCTGAGGTGGCCATGACTGTTTTGCTTTACAGGTGATCCAATGTCTAAATGCTGTAGGAAACCAGGAAACAGTATATGAAAGAGTCTATAGACTGATGTAGCAATGGTAAGTCGAGAGCGGTGTAGATTGCCAGGGGTGCCTAGCATTTTAATTGACTATAGATCTGTTGAGAGGCAAGACTGGGATAGTGAGACAGCCAGATTAATTGTGGACATGCAGATTGAGAATCAATGGAAGACTGCTCTCAGTGAAAGTCTTCATTGGAGGAAGTATGGGAGGTGAATCATGAGGAATGAGCTAGAAGGACTGCTGGATGGGCAGCTGACCTGATTGATGGTAATATGTTGAAGGAATGTAAATGATTGTATGAAGTATGGTGACATTCAAGGGCTAGAAAACAGTGGTTTGGCTAGAATACCTTTAGTAAGGCAGCTAGGCACTGGAGATCCAATGATAGGAGTTCTGGGAAAGTAGCTGTGAATGTCTTAGGACATCCAATGGTGACTGAGGAAGTAGGAGCCAGGTAACATGATCGACAGAGTCAATGCTCATAGGAGAAGCTATGGATGGTAAAACAGATGATGTCAGTACTACTGTGAGGTATCTTGTAGTTTCCATTATCCGTAGCAGTGATGATGATTATGGAGTCATTGCATGATGGAAGGAATTAGGTCACTTTTCCATGTAAAAAGATATCCTATGACATATGGTAGATAAGGAAGCCATAGTGCTTGAACTGATGGGATGCATAGGGAGCATCCAGTACAGTCAGATGAGGGATGAGATCTTTCTATAGTCCAGTCAAATGGGATTCTGTAACTAATCCTGGGGAGATGATTGAGAAGTATAGATAACTCTATGGTGATGTAAGAGTCTATAAGGAATGTTGTCCGAGGGATGTTGCTAGAAGATGTTTTCCTCTGGTGAAATTAATGAGTTCTTCATAGAGTAGTAGATGGGAGCTGTTAGGATGGCCAAAGTAGGAGTAAGAAACAGATGAATGGGAGGAGTAGTTGACTGGGTAGGAATAATGGCTGGTGATAGATATGAAATGCCCCAAAACAGCCACAACATACAGAAGGAGCTCCGAGCTGCCAGGGTGGTGAGGAGAAGGCAGCTGTCCAAGGATGGAGGGAAGGTCCAGAGTAGATGGCTTGGGACTGGAGGAAGGATTCCTAGAGGAGACAGCATAGGCCAGGCCATAATAACATTGCAGGTGTTGGCAGGAACAGGACTGGGAGCAGCACCACAACAAACTGAAGAAGAATGCGGGAAAGCCATTGTAGACTACGAGAGGTGGATCAATGGAAGACCAAGAAGTGAAGCCAAGTACCAAGTATCATGAAGTTGAGCTATGAGAGTCCCACATCTGAAGAAGATGGTGAACAATGATGCAGAAAACAGAAGACGCTGCAGTGAGGAAGCATGAGGTTCCCACTTCCTAAGGAGAAGGCAAACTTGTACAGTTGTCAGAAGGGACAGCCAGCAGCAAGGAAGTCCAGGAGGCAGTCGAGCTGAATGGAGGTAGAGACCAAATGAGCTGGCAGAGTCCAAATCTAGAGCGTGAGGATGCTAAGGTGAGGACAAGTATGATGAGTCCATGGAAGTGTAGGATGAAGACTAGTGAAGAAGGATGTGGAAGGCAAATGGGATATAGAGGTTCCGCTACTGAAGGGAAGCGGCAACTGGATATCAGGTAGAGAATGTATAAGGATGAAATGGTTGCTTGAAGACACAGGCTCCTATCCCAGGTATATGAGGCAAAATGACTCATATTCAATGCCATAAGGCAACGTAGGATGATGAAGGCAAATGGGGTAAAGTGGTCCCATTCCCGGAGGTAAGCAATGATCGGATATTCTGGTAGAGAATGCAGAAGGTTGAAACAGTGGATTACAGATACAGGCTTCCATCCAGAGTAGTCAATGCGAGACTACTTTCAGTCGATGCCGCCAGGCAGAGGTAGGATATTGGATGTAAATGGAGTATAGTGGTCCTATTCTTGAATGGAAGTGGCAACCAGGTATCAGGTAGAGAATGTGTAAGGTTGAAACAGTTGAATGTAGACTCAGGCTCCCATCCCTGGTGGCTGAGGTGAGATGACCTTGACTTGAGGCTGCTAGGCATAGGTAGGATGATGAAGGAGCATGGGGTAAAGAAGTCCCATTCCCAAAGGGAAGTGGCACCCAGTATCAGGTAGACAATGCATAAGTATGACACAGTATTTGCAGACTTGGCTCCCATCCCTGGTAGTCGGGGCGAGTTAACCTTCACTCGATGCCACCAGGCAGAGTTAGGGATGGAGGATGTCAGGTTGGTAAGTAGTAGGTAGTAGTCATTGTAACGGAATCCCATCCCCAGTAGACAGGGCAAGCCTATCTTCGCTCAGTACCTCAGAAGGTACGAGTTAGGGACAGAGTACAGAAAAACTGCTGGTATGGGTGAGCAAGGAAAGGGCAGCTGGCTGCCTAGTCACAGATAGGGAAACAAGGCAGTACGAAGGGGACGGCAGCAAGACAGAGTGGGAAAATATGAGGAGGAAGGTAACAGAAATGCCAGTAAGGTGGAGACAGAGTAATCCAGGGAGAAGCATGCTGATGGCGATGGAATGCAATGAATGACTGAAGGCGGAGGAGGCTGTAAGGGTAATGATCCAAGTGTGGGTGGCGGAAACCAGATAGGCAGGAAGTCATGGTAGATAATATGGCCTGCAGAAATAATGTGGAGCTTAGGGAGCACCGCAAGGGGAGTGGAAAAGGGATCAGGTGGGAACAATGCAGGTAAAAGGCAGGCAGGTATGTAAGGAGCACTAGGGATAAAACAAGGAACAGGAACCTCAAAGCTGAGCAGGGAATAGGTGCTAGGAGCAGAATGCTAAGGGATGCAGTTGCCAGACCAAGGGTAGAGGTAGTATAGGTCAGGATGGGAGAAGGGGCATAAATGGAGGTGGAATGCTGTTGTGAGAAGCAAAAGGCCCAAAAGGAAACCAGGGGAGCAAGGGACAAGGGCAGGAACAGGGAATGGGGGGAGGGAGAACAGCAGGAAAGGGGTAGGTCCAGAAAAAGATAACAGGGGCAGACAAGAAGCTATGGGAGAAAGGAAAGGAGGGCAGGAAAGGGCAGGGAATGGCAAAGTATGAGTACGGGTCATAATGTAATCAGCAGCGAAGGCAGCATAGGCCAGCAATCTCCAGCAGTGGAGAACTCATGCTTGCTTGATGCAGCAGTGCAGAATGGGGTAAGATAATAAATGAAAGCACAGAGAATAGAGAACTTGCAGCTGAAGTAGAGGAAGACCCCTATGCCCTAGAACAGGAGTACCTGGGGAGTGCCTGGAGCAGTCACTTGCATGAGAAAAGTATCCATTCACATTCCAGTCAAAGTTACAGCACCTGTCAATGCTGAAAAGTGTTAGAAGGGTTTCAAGCAAAAACTGAGGCAGCTGGGTGGAGACGAGTGAGGACAGATGTCTGTAATGCTTTGACAAAGGAAAGCAGACTGAGGAGAGAAGGGCTGGACCAAAACTAGAGACAATAAGGCTACAATAGATTGATCCCTGGGAGCAGGTAAATTATTTCAATGTGTGATTTACCTGTGATAAGCTGTTGCACTTGTAGTAAAGCCTGCCATACAGGGAGGAAGACGGCTCCCAATGGTGCAGTTCATAAGGAGACCTCCATCATGAAGTCAGACTGCAGAGAGTACTTGCACTCAAGAACTGGTCAGTTTGCCAGGACCAGGAGCTACGTGCACACCTCCAAGCACTGCAAGACTCATACGGTCTTGATTGAAGATGAACTGTAGTGGCATACATGGCACAGAGAATGCGGCTTCACATCGGGGCAGAAGAATCGGAAACTGTACCATGACATGGGACAGGGCTGGAGCATAAGTAAATAGCAGGGACAATAGACAAAAACAGCAGTCATGTTCGGGGAGCTGGCCACACAGGGATGCAATGCCATAGAAGTGGCATCATACAGCGGGTGCAGTGGGGATGATGCCACGTCCTGGAAGAGGAGGCAGGGACGGAGCGGCAGCCCAGAAGGGAATAGGGCCCAGAACAGAGGGAGATCCAAAGGGAGCCAGCAAGAAAGTAAAGGAGCAGCAACCCAGGTACAGGGCCGGGAGGAGGGGAAAGCTGGCAAAAGGGGAAACGGACACCAAATGGGAGGAGGGAAACAAAGGAAACAGGGAGGAGGGACAAAGAAGGAACAGGAAACAAGTCAAGGAGGGCCAAGGAAGCACAGATAGGAGTGGTAGGAAACACAGGGGAACAAAAACGGGGACAGGGAGCAGAAAGGGAAGGGGAGGAGGCTCAGTCCATGAGCCACAAAGGAGCCCAGGCACTGCTGTTTCATAACGCGCTAACTGCCATGGGAGGCTGGTCTTTGTAGGGGATGTGGAAGAAGCTATTCCCCCACACTGAACCTCGGGCTAATGCCCTCCCATTGTCTTCAGATCAGCATGTTGTTTTTACTGTGCAACAGTTACACATTTTTGAGTTAGGTAATGTGGATGCTGTTTTTGTGAGTGTGTCCACGACATTGATTTGTTCGGTTATCACAATGTGACACAACTTGATTGCTTTCCCCTGACCACACCAACCAGTTTTGCCATGTGATGCTGTGCTGTGTCTTTATTCGCAAAATGCCACATTTTTCCCTCACCTCCTGCACCTCCCACCCACTCTTACCTTATAATGAAATAGTCTGTTCATCATTGCCATATGGTCAACTATTCAGGCCCTGTACACACACACACACACACACACACACACGCACACGCACTCCCTGTCGCAGAGATACTCACACACACACTCACACTCACACACACACTCACTCACAGTGACACACACAGAGACACATATACACACACTTATACAGACAGACACACACAGACACACTTCCACACACAAACCTCCACACACATAAACATCCTGAAACATGCATTTAAATGCCTCCACAGAGAATGATCACGCTCATGTGTTGCACATTCCAAAACAGTCTGCAGTCTTCCTTGTTCTTGATGAGGGCATTACCTGGTCACTGTTATACCCTCCATAACATGTTCAGCATTACTAGAAAACCTGCTTATTTGTCAAGATAATTACTCAATGCTCCGTACTGCAGTGATTCCAGCAGGCACATGTAGCATACTTACAAAACATGCAGTGTGATTATTGCTCCTTGTACTGACCCATCATCATAAGGCATGATCTGACACACATTACCTAAGGATATTCTGTGCAATGTGCATGCAGGCACTCTGCATTACTCCACCTTGTCTGTCTATCACTGTCGTATGTGTGCACTGTCATACTGCATGACTACCAGTATCTCTTTTTTCCCTTCATACAAATGACATTAGATCCACCATGACTATTCAAATCAATATACCATGTTTAGGTTACTGTCACTTAATAGTTGTAGCATTTTGTGGAGTAGACAATATGCCAAGTCCTGTTATGATGTTTTTCAGGTGCACATGTGGAAATTGTGTCATGAAGCTAACAGAATTGGAAAGCCGCTGTTGTCGAGAGGTACAGTAAGTGATGGAGAAATTCCAGGAGTATGACCTCCCTGAGTCCGTCCAATATCGACAGGAGCATGAACCTCTGGATGATACACACGAATACGTAACAAATAAGTTATGTTCTACTGTTTCCCAATGTTCAGTCCTCCTTGTCATGCTGCCCACAACTGCTCAGCAAAATGATACATGAACTGTGCCCATGTCACTCACTCTGCTTTTCTTGTTGGGGGGAGACATTGGTTGACAACCCTCTTTGAATTTTGAACTTGTCACATCGCTGTTCCTCTGTTGCATCTTACATCCTGTTGCTTTCATGTTTTAGATGCGTAAGTGACGCTGGCTGTACCCATTCACTTTTCCATGCTCTTCTGTGTTGCTGATACTTCCTTCCATGTGATTGCATCACTGTGGGGTTCCTCAGTTCCTGCTGTAGTGTGACTTATTAAACATTTACATGCCACTTTACAGGGCTGATATGCCCACCAAGGTGTTCAAACTCTGAATCAGGCATATGTTGGTCCATTCCTGACAAGTAGCATGATACACGTGGATGTACACACATATTCCACTGTTGAGCCACACAAACATAACACTTCATGGTGTTGAGCATGCTACCACCTGCAACACTGATGGTGCTGTGGCTTACTACCGTTCTTGCTTATTGCTGTTCAACTGCTACTGTCATCTGCCACATGACTGAGGGGGCATGGAACACTCCATTTGGTGAAGAACTGCTATGTATGTATGCAGCAACACTGGTTAATGTTGATATTTTTTATTCCTCGTCGATTACCATGTGGTCTACATTAAAGGTGTACTGCAATGTGCTATGTGTATGGACTTTCAACTGCATTCAAATGCTGTATTACTGCGTCTCACTCACAATTGCAAATTCTGCAGCATCATGCTGTTTTGCTGTAACTGCATGCTAAGTATACCAAATGAAAAAAACATTTCCAATAGAGTGTGACACACAGTTGGTAGTGGACAGGCACTCGGTTATGGTTCAGTGAAGGTGGTTGACTTCGGTCTACGCCATGTCATGGGTAACAATGACAGATGTTCTGCAACTGTCTCAGAGGATGAACTCCATTGGAAACACATTTTCTATTTTTAACACGTGTTGACATGTTTAACATAATGTTTCTTTTTTATACCTCCACAACAACTGCTGTGATCTTCACTCAAATACCCTTCTTTATGATGCATGGTGCTGTACTCAGTGGCATGTCCGCATTTCCAGATCTCCATGTTTAACAACCTTCTGCTGATATTTCAGCAGTTAATAAAGGGACATATCCATAATGTGGGTGCACCACCTTCCTCAGACCCATGAAGATTGAAATCACTGCAAGAATATACCACTGTACAATGAGGCCAATCTGCATCTCATTCTTTCACCACACTCCTCATTTGGGGGGCGGGTAGCACAGTGCCACAATCTGGCCATTTCAGTCATGAAGACATCTTCTCACAATTGACCTTTACAACCATTTTAACACCACTGCGGTGTACACTGATGTTGAACACATCTGACAGTATGCTTCACTGCAATGGATGGGTAATGAGCTTTAAACATTATGAATTACTGGTATTTCAAAATTATGTGTATGCTGCCCATGCATGCAGCCTACAAGTTGACTGTGTGCCCAGTGATGTGACACTAACTTGTACTTCTTAGGCAGTAATTCAGGCCTTGCTTGACCCTCCCTCTGCTGCTATATATGCATATGTATAAATGGAAGGATGTACCATTCAATGACAGACTACCTTCCAAGCAAATGTGCAATCATTTTGCTTGTCGTGCTGTTCGTGTGCATCACCACGGCTTCTGCACTATTCTGAAAAGACACAATTTTGACTGTCTTCTTACCATACCATGTTGAAATGATGGTCATTGATTCTTGTGCCATGCCAAACAATGTAGTGAAGGAACATCCATCACTTAGTGGTGGACGAAGTCCATGCACTTTGCTACACGTTGCACTACGCATCACAACCATAATTACAAGAAGTGCTCCGCAACACGAAGAGAATAACTTCACATTGAATTTTAACACGAAGTCCCATTGTTTCCTATGAACTTTGCATTGACTTTACCTTTGTTTTGTCCTTTGAGGTGAAGTTTGCTGTGAATCATGGGATGGCAGATCAAATGGGCTCTAGATTGTCTTGCACAGCCTCAGTTCTGCATAGTGTGTGTAATGGAAAGCTGGAGACAGTTTGCTCTCAGAGCTCTGTGAATCAAACCATCGAGAAATCTTTTAAAATCATTTTTGAGCCAATTTATTTGGTAAAAATTTAGTACATAGATTGTAGAAAACTCTCCTGTGCTTATATTATCAAGTGTTTATTGTTTTTGTGTGCATTTTTAATGTTAATTTAGAACATTTAGTCTGTGTATTGACAGACACTGTAGAAGTGTGCTTTGGGGAGTAGGGTAGATCGTGCATCTGTGGTGAAGGGAGATTCACAGTGAGAAAGGCAGTCTTTCTAACTGTTGTTGAGTAACTAGTGTGTTAGTATTTGTGTGTTCATGTTCGTGTTCACACAGTAATATTTGTAGTAAGTTGATATAATTTTTTTGCTGTTTGCTGTGGTGCTGTGTCTTTTTTCAGACAGTTTAAAAGATTTGGCTGTAGTGTACCAAACTGTTACATTTTCTGTGCATTACCTTTAGTGTGTGTGCATGTTGTCAAGTCAGACACATTTTATTGCATCACACCTTAATTGCAGTACTCTGAATCTCTCATCCACCTGCAGTATTTTTTATTGCTTTGTTCTGTCTAGGTAGTGGACAAGTACTGCAGCTGTTCCCACCTCCCGCAAAACAAAGTAGTATTGTTCCAGTTTTGGATTTGTGACCACTGGTTAAGGTGATGTTGTGCCTGTGCAGCTGCATCTCTTGAGTGCTCAGTCTCTGTCTGTGCATCTGCATCTGTTTAGGGCCCAATCTCCATCTGTAAGCCACAGTTGTTGTTTTTGGGCTTCCCGTTGAACCCAAAGTTCAGAAATCTAAATTTGTTGTTAATTTTCTGTGTTATCCCCAAAAATGCCTGCAAAAAGACGTGCATGCAAAGATGTTTTCTGGCCATGGCACTGCTGCCAGTGGCAAGAGTGGCCGTGAGCACGTGCATGGTAGTACGCAACATAATGGCAGAGTTGATGGCAATAAAGGGATTTCTCCGACTGTGTCTTTCACAGTGCAATCAGTTGCTTCAATGATGGTTGGAGATGCTGTTGTCCCTGCTGGTGGCAGTAGTGAAGCTGGTGATGGCATAAGTATTGCCCCAAGTTCAATGTGTGACAAGTTAACAGGTTGCCAAACTTTTGTGGAGTCCAAAGACGTGAGTCAGAGCGTAGTTGATGTCACACTTCCTGTCCCCGTAGCCACAGTAGTTGAACATGATTCTGGTCCTGATGATAACTCACAATCTCATGTTTCCAGTGCTGTTGAGGTTATGCCTGGGCCATCCAACGATTCAAATGTTGAAGAAAAAATAGTGGATGATCACTCTGAGGCTGTGCTTAGACTTGGAACATGTTCTCCACAGGATAGCATCCAAGCTGAATTTGTTAGCAACCCACAAAATTAGAAAAAAAAAACTTCCCAAGAAACATATTTATTTTCTTGGTGACTCTGTAATCTAAAAAAATGCCCCCAAAGACTCGGTTAGGCAAAGATGTTTCTGACTGTGGTGTATGAGTCACATAAGTCAGTGGGGTATAAGCTTTGGGTCTGTGGGTAGGGCATTCTGTCACATCACATGGAATAAATAAAAAAAAAATCCTTGAAGGGAAAAAGTACTGTGTCAGAGAGGGCTAGGGCCAGCCAAGGTCCCTGAATCTGTGTGGGTAACAGCAGCACTTGCAGCATCACCCGTAGTGTAGGTGGTGTAGGTGGTGTGTGAAATAAATTCTGTGTGTGTGTGTGTGTGTGTGTGAAATAAAATCTGCCAGCCAGTCCTCAAGTAAAAGCAAGTTGCCATGTAGTTAAAAGTTGCGAATTAACACTGGAGGTTTACCACAGACATGAGGAGGATGACTTTGAATGTTCAAGTAGTGTTCAGAGTACCAGTGTGGTTCATACCTCGGTGTTAATGTTGTACTCATTATCATGTCAAGATCACAAGTCATGAGACAAATCATGTTCTTAATCTTCACGAATAAAGACTCACACAACTTTTACCTTTTTTGGACCAACCCTGTTTTTTTTTTTAAATCTTTGGTTTCATCACGAATCAGGACTGGGGGACACCCATTTGTCATGTCACATTACTCAAGATCCTTGGTCTAGTACTATGCTTCTGTTTGTGTTCATGTTCTGTAGGATGCCCTGCTTGAATCTTTGTCCTCATAGGAAGCCAGATCTATTTAATTCAGTAGATATTATCTCAGCATGAACATTGTACAGTTCCAGGAAGTTCATCATGACTGAGTCATGTCATGTCACGATCACGAGTCACAAGACCTTAGCATAGGTGGTGTGTGAAATAAATCCTGTATGTGTGTCTGAAATAAAATCTGCCAGCCAATTCTCAACTAACAGCAAGTAGCCATGTAGGTAAAAGTTGTGAATTAACACTGGAGGTTTACCACAGGCATGAGGAGGATGACTTTGAATGTTCAAGTAGTGTTCAGAGTACCAGTGTGGTGCATATTTCACTTTGAACATTGTACTCATTGTCATGACATGATCACAGATTCATGAGTCACAAGGTAAATCACATTCTTCATCTTCACAATCACGAATCATACAACTTTAACTTTTTTTGTCCAACATACCAAGCAGGACAATCACATCTATGTTTGTACCCAGTCACGATGATGGTGATGCTGAATAATGGTGGATGGTCGGATCACCACACTCTAAGGTTCAATTTCTATGCCCATTCCATAGGCCTGCCCCTGTGGAGATGGTCTGGTGCTGCCCTTTGAGGAGGTTGACCCCACATGGCCTATTGGCCAATCTGGATCTATCAGGATTACCATGTGCAAGCAGGGGTCCAAAGCACCTGTTACAGGCTTATAATGGGGCTGTGGTGAGCACTCTGGATACTATAGCTCCTGTCCAAGTTCATTTTCTCACCCTTCGCCCTTGGTCCCCTTGGTTTGATGAGAACTTGAGGGAGTTGTGGCGAGTTGGATGAAGGTTGGAGTGTTGTTGGCAGAAATCATGCCATGTGGCCAAGAGACTTAGATTGATGGCCCATTATAGGGACTATCAGTCAGCAATCTCTCGTAAAAAGGCAGAGTTCCTGTCTGGGGAGATTGCTGCAGCTCAGAATCGACCAGCTCAGCTCTTTCAAACTGTGGACAGACTATGCAAACCAGCCTGTCTGCAGGTTTGAAGAGCTTTTTCACAAGAAAAGTGTTATGAGTTTGCTCAGTTCTTTGCTGATAAGGCTGCCAACATCAGGTCCAAGATCCATTCAGCTTGCTCTACGGGGAGCGGCATTGGCCAGTGTGAGGTTGCAACTCCTCGGTTTTGTTGGAGGGACTTTGACCGGTTGGTGATTGTAGATGCCGTGCAGATTGTCTGAGGTATGCGGCCAACCTGCTGTAGTTTAGACCCGGGCCCAACGCACCTTTTGATGGGGTGCATTGATGTCATTGGCCCTCTCATGGTAGAGATAGTCTGGAGCTCGTTAGAGTCAGGTGAGTTTCTGGACTGCTTGAAGGAGGCGGTGGTGATACCCCCCCTTAACAAAACTTCTCTTGACCTGGACTGTCCTGCCAAATACAGTCTCTAACCTCCCATTTGTAGAGAAGGTTATGGAGAAGGTGTTTGTGCTGCAACTGGGAATCATCTTACCATCCATGATATCTATGATCCTCTCCAGTCTGGATTTTGGAAGAGGCATAGCACTGAAACTGTTCTTGTTCAGGTGCTCAATGACCTCCTGATGGCGAGAGATTGGAGGACCCATTCTATCCTTGTCCTCCTTGATCTCTCTGTAGTGTTTGTCACCATGAACCATGGGGTGATGCTGGAGCACCTGCAGTTCATCTGTGGACTGTCTGGAACAGTCCTCAGATAGTTCCATTCATTTCTCACTGGCAGGTCTCGGAGGGTGGTGTCAGGGATTTATTTCTCTGGATCATTCTGTCTGCCATGTGGGGTACAGCAGGGCTCCATACTGTCCCCCCTGTTGTTTGCAGTGTACATACTACCACTGAGGGACATTGTAAGGAGGTACTGGCTGGGTTTTCATTGCTATGCAGATGATACCCAGCTCTACTTGTCCTTTGTTCCTGACAAGGGTAGTGCAGTCTTAGTGTTTAACAACTGCCTTGCTGAGATACAGGACTGGATGAATGCCAGCTGGCTGAAGTTGAATCCTGACAAGACCGAGGTGTTGGTGGTGGATCCAGGTTGCAGGATAGAGAGGTTAGAGGGAGGTAGTTCCTCTAGGCTTTGGCTTGGGGGTCACCAGCTACTGACCTCTGAATGGGTGCAGAATCTTAGTGTTATATTTGATGGCAAACAGGCGCTTTATTAGCAGGTGTCAGCCGTCATCAAGTCCTCTTTTTACCATCTGAGGAATATCACCTGGATTAAGCACCTTGTTCCGTCCAGAGACCTTGCAATGTTGATCCATGTCTTGGTGACCTCACATCTTGACTAGTGTAACTCCCTGTACCTAAGGCTTCTGGGGATTGAAATATGTTACCTGCAGCTGGTACAGAATGCTGCAGCAGGGTTGTTGACTGGACTTTCTCGGTTGAGTCATATTACTCCTGTGCTGTGCAAACTGCATTGGCTGCCTGTTCAGTGGTGGATCACCCTCAAGGACAGTTTGCTGACCTATAATGCCCTACACATACAGGGTCCTGGCTACCTGCAAGCTCTTGCACATCTCTACTGCCCCCTCCAACCACTCCACTCAGCTGATGAGGGATTGCTGGAGGCTCCCAGGGTTTGTTTGAAGATATCTGGGTTGCGGGCATTTATGTTTGCAGCCCATACCCTGTGGAACTCCCTACCTTGTCAGTTAAGAGAGTGCCTGACAATGGATAGCTTCAAAATTGCCTAAAAGACATACTTGTTTGAGCATGCCTTTGGTGTTGATCTCTGAATTGTTCATTTGATGATGTTGGTTTTATATGTTTTATTTATTTATTGTAATGGGTGCTATGATCTCAGGAATAGTGCCTTTTTAAAAATAAAGGCTGACTGATTGATTGATTGATTGAATAATGACGGGACCTTCGGGGCACAGTGGGCCTTACCCGGTCACCAAAATTTAATAAATAAATAATGTTGGAGAGGCAGACCATTCTGGTGCAGTGTAAAACAGTGTACCATTGAGGTTGCTGATACAGTCATGGAAAAAGAATTTCCAACAAATAAGAAACAAATGCATATATCAGTAATCATTTGAACCAGTTCAGCCGGGAGGAACCAAATACAAACCTTTCTAAACATAGACAGTGCAAATGTAAAGAATAAAAAATCAATTGCAGTGGTTACTAGCAAAACCACCAAGAGAATAACTTAACACAGTCCAACAAAACTATGGGGGCCACTGAAATAAGCTTAAAAATACAGACTAGGAACTCTGAGTTTAAAATCCTACTTGCCAATGCTAGGAGTCTAAAATGTAAGATGGACCTGATCACAAATAGTATGGATATATGTGACATAACTGAAACATGGAACTCAAATGGTGATTAGTGTACTGACATACCTGGCTACACCAAAATACTTTAAAACAGAAAACTCAAACTAGGGGGTGGTATATCTTTATACATCACTGAAGAATATAAGGGCTAGGAAATTAAACCACCTAATAAAGAAGAAATAATAAGCAAAATTATCTGGGCACTATATGTGAAGGAAGGACTGAAGTGTGTAAGGGAGGAGGGTAATACGGAGTCACTTTTGATGCAAATCCAGTATTCCAAGAATAGGATTCTCAGAATGGGAGTGGCGTACAGGCCGCCATCTCAGATGGATGAGTTAGACAGGGAACTAGTGGGGCAGATCAGGAGGACCTGTGAGAAGGGTAGTGTGGTGATTGTGGGGAACTTTAACATGCCTGGAGTGGACTGGAGTACCCCAACAACCAGGAACAGAAGGGAACAGGTACTGCTGGATGCCTTCCAGGACAGCTTCCTGCTGCAAATGGTCAGTAAACCAACCAGGTTAGGGAATACCCTTGACCTTGTGCTGGCAAATGGGGACTTTGTGAGAGAACTTACAGTCAAAGAACCGCTGTCAGGAAGTGACCACCACTCAGTATGGCTCACATTGGATATGGGCAAGGAAGGAGTGGAATCTGGCATAAGAGTACTGGACTTCAGGAGGGTCAATTTTGGGAGGATGGGGGAAATGGTAAAAGAGTACCTGGCCATAATTCAACCTAGTATGAACATTAACCAGAGGGGGAAGCTCATAAAGCTGGGGATAGTGGAGGCAACCAAAACCTGCTGCAAGGCCCAGAGCAAGAAGGCTAGGGCTGACAAACTGAGCTGGTTGAGCAAGGAGGTAATAGAAAAGGTAAGGAGGAAAAGAGCTGCCTTTAGGAGGTACAAGAAAACAGGGAGGGGAGGACAGGGAGGAGTACTTGACAGAATCGAAGGAGGTGACACGGGCAGTAAGGGGAGCCAAGGTATCTACGGAGCTCAAGCTGGCATAAGACATTAAGAAGGGGGAGAAGGACTTTTTTAGGTACATCAGGGAGAAAAGGAGCTGTAAGGACCACATAGTAAGGATTATGAAGTAAGGGGGGTTGGGTGGAAGTAGGGTGCGATAAGGCAGAAGCACTAAATGATTACTTCTGCTTGGTATTTACTAAGGAGAAAAGAGGGGTGAAACCCAAGGGTGGAGGAATGGCAGAAATGGGGAAGGGGGTGACAGATGGGAAAATCATGGAGGGCAGAGTTTGGGAGGGTTTTAAGGAACTGAGGGTGGCAAGGCACCAGGCCCAGATGGCATCCACCCCAGGGTACTGAAGGAGCTGGCAGAGGTCCTTATGGGACCTTTGGCAGACCTATATAATGCCTCACTACACTCAGGGTGTGTATCTCAGGACTGGAGGATGGCTCATGTGGTGCTCTTCCACAAGAGTGGCCCCAAGGATGAACCGGGGAACTACAGACCAGTGAGCCTCACATCCATCGTGGGTAAGCTAATGGAGACTATCCTGAAGGAGAGGCTGGTGGCCCTCCTAGAGGCCAAAGGACTACAGGACAGCAGATAGCATGGCTTCATATGTGGCATATCCTGCCAAACCAATCTGGTGGAGTTCTATGACTGGGTAACTAGACAACTGGACAGGGGCCATGCAGTGGATGTCCTGTATCTGGACTTCAGTAAGGCATTCGACTCGGTGCTGCATGGGAGGGTGGAAAGTAAGTTAGAAGGCACAGGGGTGGGTGCAAAGCTGATGAGATGGGTAGGGAACTGGCTTCAGGGAAGGCAACAGAGGGTGGTAGTGGGTGGGAAGCTCTCACACCCAAGGGTATTGATGAGCGGTGTTCCACAGGGCTTGGCGTTGGGGCCAGTGTTGTTTGGGATATTCATTGCAGACATATCATTGGACATCAAGAGCAATATCAGTCTGTTTGCAGATGATACCAAGATAGGAGCAGTGGTGGACGACCTAGGGGAATGGCAGGGGTTGCAGGATGATCTGGCAAAGCTTGAAACCTGGTCAGACACCTGGCAACTGGAGTTTAATGCCAAAAAGTGCAAGGTACTGTATTTTGGGATGAAGAACCCAAGAAGGAGTTACCAGCTGGGGGGGGGGGAGTGCAGCTAGCCCAGACAAAGGAGGAGAAGGATCTGGGGGTGCTTATTACAGGGTCAGTGAACAACTCGGCACAATGTAGGAAGGCAGCTACAAAGGCCAACAAAATGCTGGGTTGCATTGTAAGGGATATATCCTAGAGGAGGGAGGTGATTCTGCCACTATATAGGTCATTAGTTAGACCACACCTGGAGAACTGCGTGCAGTACTGGTGCCTGTATCTGTAGAGGGACATTAAGGTACTGGAGGGTGTGTAGCACAGGGTGACAAAGATGATTAAGGTGCTGGGGGACTTATCATATGAGAGGAGGCTGATTGAGTTGAACATGTACTCGCTGGAGGAGAGGAGGGATGGGGGGACATGATTGAAACCTTTAAGTACATGAAAGGAATAAACAAGACAGGTACAGAGGGGTTGTTCAAAGTAAGGAAGGGGAGGGACACTAGGGGCCATGATATGAGACTGGAGGGAGGAAGGTTCAGGAGGGACATGAGGAGACACTTTTTTACAGAGAGGGTGGTAGCTGGGTGGAATGCGTTACCTGCCGAAGTGGTATCCAGTAGAACAGTGGACTGCTTCAAAAGGGGATGGGACAGGACAAGGGGGAGGGTCAATGGAGGGGAAGGGTGGAAGAGAGGTGCAGCTGCAGAATAAGGGGTGCTGACTGCACATTTGAGCAGACTTGATACACCTCTAGGCCTTTATCTGCTGGTAAATTTCATATGTTCATATGATAATTGGGCTTGGCTACTGGTCTCCAAGCCTAGATAAGGATGAAAATGGTATATTCATGGATGAATTAGAAAGCATGGAAATTAGCAGTGATTATGTCCTAGTGGGAGATTTTAATCTCCCACGTATTAACTGGTTAACCCTAGAAGCTAAGGGACAGCTAGAGAAAAGATTCTTGGACATTTCTATTGCATAACATTTAGAACAATTAATTTCAGAACCTACAAGAGGGAATAATTTACTAGACCTAATTCCTATCAATACTGAAATTGGTGGATTATCTCCACAAGTACTACTAACTTTAAGGGGCAGTGACTATAACATGGTCCAATTCAACCTTAAAAGATATATTAGTGTAAAACAAGGTAGGACAATAATTAAAAACTACTATAAGGCAGACTATTCCAGTATGAAACACTATCTAACCACATGGAAATGGCAAACAGAACTACAAAATCTGGATCTAAATGGAATCTGGGACATTTTATCAAAAGAAATTAAAACATGCATTCAAAAATGGGTTCCAAAATGATCAAAATATAATAATAATAATAGATGACTCCCAGTATGGTGGAATAATCATATAAAGAAAAATATGCAGGAACAAAAGAAGGCTTATGCAAAATATAAAAAACAACAAACTGTAATGAACTGGGAGAAATTCAAAACTTTAGCAAATAAAACTAAAAACTTGACTCATAAAGCAAAAAAAAAACAAAAAAATATGACATTACATTAGCAAAAACAACCAATGATAATAAAAAGTGATTTCATAATTACATAGGACCTATGAAAGGCAATCTAAATGGAGTTGGACCATTACTCACTAAACAAGGTGTAATAAACAAAGAGACCGAAATGGCTAAAGAACTAAACAGATATTTTCTAACTGTGTTTCAGACTAAGGAAGACATTGATATGGACCATACAATAGATACATCTGATCCAATTATAATTTCTGAATCGGAAGTGTTAATAGTGATAAAAAAACATTAAACCAAATACCTCAGATGGACCAGATGGGGTAATGTCAAAATTTATAATTGAATTAGCACAGGAATTAATGGGACTCCTTACACTTCTTTTTAATGCCTCTGTAAAAGAGGATATGACTCTTCCAGTATGGAATCTGGTAATTGTTACTCTGTTACATAAGGGTGGTAGTAGGCAGGAAATAGACAATTATAGACCAATCAATTTGATGTCTGTAACTGGCAAAATATTAGAAAGACTATTACAACACAGACCAGACCTTCATATGAAAGAAAATGGACTTGCCGATATGTCTCAACATGGCTTTTTCCATGGAAGATCTTGCCTAACGAATCTATTGAACTTTTTTGAACCAGTTAGTGAAGCACTGGACAAGGGAATGCCAGTTGATATCATCTTTCTTGATTATGCAAAGGCATTTGATAGGGTTTCAGATAAGGTGCTGATTGAGCAGCTAGTTAGACTTAAATTTCACTCACGGTTAATAAAATGGATATTTTCCTGGCTTGAACATAGACAGCAAAGGGTAAACATCAGAGGTTGTGTCTCATCCTGGGGTAAACTTACTAGTGAGGTCCCCCAAGGCTCTGTCTTGGGCCCAACCCTCTTTAATATTTTCTTCTCCTCAATGCAGACATTGGGTAATGTTTGGGTAGGTAAATATGTGGACAATTGTAAAATATGGGCTATTGTCTACAACACAAACAGCTAAAACTCTACAAAATAAAAAAAAGTAATTCAATGTGACAAAATGTAAAGTCATGCATTTGGGTAAAAACAACCTAAAAATACCTTACACGCTAAATAATAAAAAAATTAAAGATTACTAATAATGAAAAAGACCTTGGAGTTATTATAACTGACAACCTATCACATGATATGCACACCATTGTATTCTCAAACATGTAAAAAGTAGGGAACCAGAAGTTCTTATTTATTTATTTGCTTTTGGTAACCGGGTAAGTGCACTAGGCACAAAGATGCCTATTTTCAGGCACGACCCGGGAGAGCACATTTAGAAATACAAAACTTGTGAATGTGACGCAGCACATAAAAGCAGTACAGTACAGAGTCAAGTCAAAACTTCAGGTACGAGGAGACAAAATTTTGGCAACAAACAAATAGGTTTACACTGTAGGATAAAAAAAAACAGCACAGTTGTACAGGGATCTCAAAATAAGGTTAAGTAGGAACATAAGTTAAGTAGGAACATAAGAGTTAGCAATAGCAGGCATTCAAAAATAACAAGTAATAAAGAAGAGATGCAAGAGAGTGAGAGAGAGAGCAGAGAGAGAGAGGGAGAGGAAACAGGATGATTGAAACAGAGCAACGGGGAAGGAGGGTGAAGCTAAGGTGGATTAAAGCAGGTGCAGGGGTTAATAAAGTGCAAGTGCTCTAAGTGAAGTGACTTAAAAGTGGTGTGGGAGGCTGCTTGTCGAATATTTTGGGAATAGAATTCCAGTATTTTGGAGCCACGTGTGAAAAGGCGTGTGCACCATATTGGGTTCTGTGTCTGGGTATGTGGAAGAGCTTGGTCGGTCGAGCATGAGCCATAAGAGAGAGGCTGTAGTCAGTAGGGATGACAGGGGTAGCGGAGGTCAGATCTGATAATATTGTCAATTAATGAGCCGAAAGCCTGGAGTCTGTGAGCAGAGGGCACGGCCATTTAAGGTCACTGTAGAGGTGGCAATGATGTTTGTAGCATGGAGATGCAGAAGCATAGCGGCAGATGCTGTTGTAGGTGGTGTCCCACTTATGGAGGGATGATTTGGAGGCAAATAGGTAGGTGACTGAGCCATATGCAAGGGCTGGGAGAAGAAAGCCTTGAGCAACGGCAAGTCTGGCAGATGGGGTGAGGGCATACCTAGTTTGGTAGGCACTACCTATCTTGGCGTTAACTGACTTGCAGGTGGTTGTGATGTGTAGGTCAAAGTCAAGGGATGGATCAAGAGTGACACCAAGGTATTTAAAGGAGTTGGTGCTAATCAGAGAAGAGCCATCCGTGCAGGGGATAGTTAGGGCATTTTGATTAGCTTTAAGTCTAGCAGAGGAGCTGAAGAGCATGGAGTAGGTTTTACTGGAGTTGAGAATAAGTTTGTTATCAGTGAGCCAGGATTGAATATTAGCAAAGTCAATGGCGAGAGGGTTGATTAAGTCGGCAACAGTTCTGTCACTATGGTAAACAAGTAGATCGTCAGCATAGAGCAATGATGAACAGGTGTTTGCAATGAGTGGGATATCATTAATGAAGATGGAGAAGAGTAAGGGCCCAAGGATTGAGCCCTGGGGCACTCCAACGTTAATAGTGGAAAGATGTGATATGGCAGAGTTAAACACTACAGCTTGTTTTCTGCTGGACAGGTAGCTTTCAAACCAGGCCGCTGCATTGGCGGTGAAGCCCAGGGAGCGTAGTTTAGTTAGGAGAATGGTGTGGTTGACCAGGTCAAAAGCTTTGGTTAGGTCAATGAAGACTGCACCTGTTAGGAGGCCCAAGTCCATGGAGGCATATATGTCGTTGGTGAGTTTGAGGAGGGCAGTAGAGGTGCTGTGCCCTTTGCGGAAGCCATGCTGTGAGCTAGATAGAAGATTGTACCTCTGGAGATATTCAATGGATTGAGTGGCCTCAAGTTTTCCAAGAGTTTGCTAAGAACAGAGAGATTGCAATGGGGTGAGTTATTTATTTCCTTAGGGTCACCCTTTTTTGGGATTGTTGTGACTTTGGCTGTTTTCCATATGTTTGGTACTGTGCCATGGCGTAGAGATAGGTTGTAAATTTTGGTTAAGGGAGTGGCGATGAGTGGGGCAGCGGCTTTTAGGAGTTTTGGTTCAAGTCCATCGGACCCTGTGCTGGTGTTGTCAGGAATAGTGAGTAGAAGTTTTAACACTTCAGCTCTCTTTATACTCTGGAGCCTAAAAGGTGGGTGAGTGAGTATCGGACTTATATCGCCAGGGGGAATGGTGTTGGGGACAGGAGGGAGGGAGGTGAGGTAGTTTGAGAGGTCTGAGAAATGGAGATTAAAAGCATTAGCTATGGTTGTAGGGTTGTTGCAGTGAATGCCATTTAGCAGCATGTCACTGGTGTGTGTCCTGTGGTTAGTACCAAGGAGTGTTTTTAAGGTGGACCAATATTTCCTAGAGTCGCCTGAGGCTTTTATTAGCAGGTCCTTACAGTAGGAACTTTTGGCTAAGCGTATGTTTTTCTTGCATGAGTTTCTCAGAGAGCGATAAAGATTGTGGTCAGTTAGCAATCCAGTGATCTTGAACCACCGCCAGGCCTTATCCCTATCTTTTATTTGGGTAAATAAGGCTTTTGTTAACCATTTTGTCTGGGTTCCACAAATCCGGCGGGTGACACGGGGAGCATGGATGTCTTGGAGAGGGTTAAAGCGGTTCAAGAAGTAGTCAAAGGCAGCCTGGGTATTAGTTGAAGCATAGATTGGGGACCAGTCAATTAGTGAGAGGTCATAAGTAAACTGCTCAAGGTTAAGATTGGCAAGATTCCAGAAGGTAATGAGTTTTGGGGGTGGAGATGGTTTATTGATAGAGTGCCAGATGCAGTAGATAGGGGAGTGATCACTAATAGCATCTGCAAGGGTACCGGCACCTGTTATGCTGTCTGGACGGTTTGTTAGGATCCAGTCGATCAGGGTACTGTTCCGAGGGGGAGCCATGACCCTAGTTGGGTCTGTGATCATTTGGTGAAGGTTGTGACCTTGTACCAGGGTGTGAGAGGATTGGTTTGTGGTACTAGACCAGTTCAGGTTAAGGTCTCCCAGAATAAGGACTTCGTTATGACTGAGGGTGCAGTCAATTAAGGATAGGAGTTCTTCAAGACCTTTGTAGCCACTAGCAGGAGGGTTGTAGGTGCAGACTATGTGTAATTTCTTTGAGCCTAGCTGAAGAGTGGCATGAAGTGCTTCACAGTGGGATAGTGTAGACAGTACATTACGGGATAGCACCAGGTGTTGCTTATAAAAGATGGCAACTCCTCCTCCGCGTTTGGATGAAGGTCTATCATATCTGATAAGATTGTAGTTTGTCGGGGAGCAGAGAGCATCAGGCGTGGAGGGTTTTAGCCAAGTTTCAGATAGGCATAGGATGTCAGGGTGGTGCTGAACAGTCCATGCCTCAAGTTCGGTAATATTGTGAAGGAGGCTCCTAATGTTCATGTGTGCAATGCGGAGGCCTTTGGCATCATTCCAGATTGTGTTGTTTAGAGGGAGGGTACCCACTGGCCCCGGGTTTAGTTCAACATCCCCGGCTAGAATTAGGGCAAGGAGGAAGAGGTACCATAGCTTATGATGAATGAAAGTGGTGGGCAGGATAAAGCTAGGCCCTGGTGATTTTTGCAGGGTGAAGGACAGGTGGTAGACTAGTTTGTGAGGGGCTAGGAGAGAGAAGGTGTTGCACGGCCAGTATGAAGGTGAACCCAGCATGGCGGGAGTACTGTCATCTGTGTGGTTGCTGTGATGATAGTGTCTTGGAGGGTAATATAAAATAGGCACCCATGTAAGGTTGAGAAGAAAAGAGATTAGTAGTAGCATACCAATTGAGCTTAAGGCCATGTTGCAAATACTTCAGGTGAGTTAGTTGGGTGGGATATAGAGTATGAGAAGTCCAGGTAAAGAGAGAAGGAGAGACTGGTCTAGCCAGTCGAGATTGAGTTCTTGAGCTAGTGTGAGAGGAGCTAAGGCGTTAGGGAACACACTGGAGAGGGTAGGGGGTTAGTGGTGAGGTGGGTAGTGTTGAGGATTGTAACAGAAGCTGTCTCTTTAGATGAGTGGAAACTAGAACAGAGAGACCTCAATTTGGTGCCAGCAAGACAAGAGAAGGAAAAGAGAGACCGAAGATTCAGGCTTTGCAGACTGTATGAGAGATATCCGCCTCGGATACAGGCTTTGCAGACTATATGAGAAAATAGAGCAGCTAATTGGCACGGAGGCAGTCGCTCAGTGCAGCTACTAAGGAGGAAGTGAAAATTGTACCCGGTTCTGAAGGTTTGGAGCAAGGGAAGTTCCTTCAACTGGGGATACAGTGAGGGTTAGGTTAGGCAGTCAGAGCACAAGCTGATGAGGGGCTGACCTCAATGCACAACAGGCTGTTGCTTTAGGCTGACTGAGTTTGTATATAGGAGGTCCTACTGATTTATGAGAACAGTAGCATTTGGGACTATCGAGAAGAGCTAAAGAGAAACAAGGTCTTAGGTGCTGTCAAGTTGCACTACAGGCTACTTGATAGCATTACAGTTAAGCTTTGTGGGTTTCTAGTGATTCAATGCTCGGGAGTTTAAGAGTATGAAATAGATAGGGAAAGGTGGTGCTGCCTCAAGTGGTAGAAAGATATAACTCTGCGGGTGGGAAAGTGGGTGATTGGTTCAGCATACGGCAGCCTATAAAAGATAGAGCCGAGCAAGGGTGGGTGGGGTGGTGAGGGAGGCGCGCCATAGCGCGGGGACAAATCTGTCCTTGTAAATGCTGGAGCAGCACGCAGCTCGAGATCGTCCCTACCTGTATCAGGAAGTTGCTTGAGCTGGAGGGGGGGGAGGTCTTCAGGAGCTGCCCTCGCGACCGTTGCCCGCCCGCTGCTTCAGGGGGGGGCTCCAAGTGACCGTTCCTGAGGAAGAGGAGACAGATAAATGTAGGTAAGGGTCAATTGATAAGCACACAGGGGAAGGGGGTGAGAGAAAGGAGAAGGTTCAGTCAATGCAGGAAAGAAAGAAAGAAAGAAAGTATTTCAGGCTTTTAACTATGAGCTAAAGATTACAGGCTTTGCAGTGGTTACTAACTAAATTCAGGCTTTGCAGACGATTTTTTAACTGTGAGCTACACAATTACAGGCTTTTCAGGGGTTACTAACTAAATTCAGGCTTTGCAGATGATTTTTTAACTGTGAGCTACAAGATTACAGGCTTTGCAGAGGTTACTAACTCAATTCAGGCTTTGCAGATGATTTTTAACTGTGAGCTAAAAGATTACAGGCTTAGCCGAGGTTTCTAACTATGAACAAAGCTGGGTAGAAAAGGCGCCAATTTCAAAAAATAAAGCAGGATTAGGCACCAGGTCACTCAGTTACGTGGTCTGTCCTTGTAAATGCGGCTTGAAATCCCACAGACACTTAATAAATGCAGTTCTAATTGGCTAAAGGGATCAATACAAATTAATTTTCCTGTCTTCTTCAAATTCTGTCCTTGTAAATGCTGGAGCAGCACGCGGCTCGAGATCGTCCGTACCTGTATCGGGAAGTTGCTTGAGCTAGAGGGGAGGGAGGGCTTCAGGAGCTGCCCTCGCAACCGTCGCCCGCCCGCTGCTTCGGGGGGGGGGGCTCCAAGTGACTGTTCCTGAGGAAGATACCGCTACATTGCCTTTAGGCAGATGGCACATTGGTGTTGGGGCTGACTTGGCTGTCGTGTCCTTGTTGTGCTTCCATTATGTGCCATGAACAGGATAAGGGAAGTGTTTCCATCAGAGGACTTCACTGGATTTCGTTATTCACCACTGCAGTAGATTTGTTCTACTCAAGCACCAAGTCAAGGACTGTTTCAAGTTGTATATTGTGAACGTGATCAGGCAGTGGTACTCGTACTAGTATTCTGTTTATTATGATGAAAGTAACACAATGCTTGTTTGCACCAGGATGGACATATCAATCAATCAATCAATCAATCAAGTCTTTATTTATCCAGGCGAGCACCATTGAGAAGAACTCATTTTCAAGATAGACCCGGGCATCGTACAAAAAACATCATTATAGAGAAAGGAGTACACACAATGTAAATATATGACTGAGCATAATACAAAGTTAAAGAAATATAAGATAAATAATGAGCAAAATACATTAAAATGGCAAGTGCAAAAAGACAATACATTATGATTAAATGTACAAAAAATACATTAGTAGCACTGGTTATAATGGCATGAAGGACCAAGGAGGACACATGGGGGAGGGATAGTAGACCAGTTGAGCTTGGAGCACCAATAAGAAGGTTAGTAAAAAGATTACTAAAGTTGGATAGCCAGAAGTTGCTAAAATGAGGACCCTCTGTACAATGAGGACTCCATGCAACAAACAGTGAGCAAAAGCACAAGCCAAAGAACATCAAGAGGAGACCCTCTGCTCAATGGGGACAATAGGTAGCAGATAGGAAAGGCAGCTTGACGCCATCCTGACAAGACTTCAGAGGGCATAAAAAAATGTGCAAGAGGCGGAAGAGGAACCATAGAGGTGATTGGAGGTGCCTGTATGCACCATCCAGAAATCACCATATACTGGCCACCCAGGACAGCAAATTAGAGAAAGCAGTTATAGGACTTCTTGACAGTATGAGCATGAAACGTTTTAAAAACAGACAGATTGATGGGAAGGGCCAATTTAAAATTTTTTGCAGCTTGTTCCAGAGTTGGGGTAACACATGACTTATAGCTGACCTTCCAAAGCATGTTTTGACCTTCGGTGTGTTTAATAAGATAAAGGAAGAGCGCTTCAGTGCATACTTGCCTACCACTGATGTGGGAAGGCAGTCCGAAATATACTGGGGCAGCTTATTTGTGATTGCACTATACGTCCAGATGGCGGCATTTCTTTGTCTTCTGTAGTTAAGGGAGGACCACCCAACTAGGGCATAAAGGGAGAAGTGTTGAGTGGAACACAAAGTACCCGAGATGAATCTTATGTCTCTATGATACAGTGTATCAAGTTTGGTTAGCACAGAGGTACGGCCTGGGCAGTAAAGGAAATCAGTGTAGTCCAATAAAGAAAGGAAGATTGTTTGTACTTGTCTCTTTTTAGTGTCCTGAGTAAGAAGGTGCTTAATCCTATAAAAGAGGCCAAGCCTCTGCTTAAGTTTTTTTATCAGTTCCTCAATATGATCCAGGAAAGAAAGTTTGTGATCAATCCATACCCCCAGGTATTTGAACTTGATTACAAAATCCAGGGATTCTCCCAGAAGTGTAAGGATCTGTGGTAGGGATCCTTGGGTAATCGGGATAGTGGCATTCAATATAGGTGAAATGAGCATCGCCTTTGGGTTTTTTTGCATTCAAAAGAAGTTTCTGCTTCAGTAAGTGAAGTGCTGATTGAATTCTTGTTGTAAGTCTATACATGCTGCTTCTAGAGTTGGTCTGTCTACATAGAGTACCGTATCATAGGCAAATAGATGGATATTAGCATATTTAATCCCATCATAGATACCACTGATGTAGATGGCAAAGAGCAAAGGTCCCAATATAGAACACTGCAGAACGCCCCTTAATAAGGTTTTTAACGGTGACAGTTCCCCTTCCACTTTTACCTGCTGCTGGAGGCCAGAAAGGTAATTTGAGAACCATCTCAGTGTAAAGGTCGAGGCCAAGCTCACGGAGGGATTCTAAAAACAAGTCATGGTCGACAGTATCGAATGCCTTGCTTAAGTCCAAAAACACTGTACATACAAAGTTTTTGGAGTCCAGGGCATTCTGCCAGACATTGGTCACCTTAGCAAGGTCCGAGATCGTACTGTGGCGAGGCCGAAAGCCCGACAGTAAGGGGTTTAGAAAGTTTGCAGCTTCCAGGTATTTACGTAGTTGCATGCTCACTATTTTTTCCAACAGTTTAGATAGGATAGGGAGTATGGAAATTGGTCTATAGTTATTCAGATCAACAGTGTCTCTAGATCTGAATAGCAATATTACAAGGGCAGTTTTCCATATAGTTGGAAGATCACTCTGGGGTAGAGAAAGGTTTAAGAGATGCAGAATGGGCATAACCAGGACATGGTAACTAAGTTTTAAGAAGTAGGGGTCTATGAAATCTGCTCCAGCACTCTTCCTTGTATCTAAATGTAACAGTAGCTCTCTGACTTCTTTCAAAGAAACAGGCTGAAATGAGAATCCAGACCCATTCTTAGACCCAGTCATTAATGGGGTGCCTGGGTCATGAACACAGAGTTGCGAACGTTAGTTGTTTGCAGGAGTCGTGTTGAAGGCTAGCCCTGCAGCAGCAAAGTGATTATTGAGTAGTTCCAGAATTGTTGGTTTATCTGTGACTGAGGTATCACTAAGGGTAATGTATTTAGGTAGGGAGTTTGAAGACGTATGACCTTTCACTTCCATTAGAGTTTTCCAAAATTTGGTAGAGCTTTTAGAGCATGAGTCAAGCTCAGCCCGGTAATAGTTTGACTTAGCCTCCCTAATGGAAATTAGTACATCCATATATTACTGAAACATCTTTCCATTGAAATTGTACAGAAATAAGTTTTAAAAATTAACACTACAACAATATATGACACTGTGAAACCTAGTTGCTGTTACTGTGATTTTGACTTTTTACAGCACAAAATACTGTTTACATGTAACTGGTTCATTGTTTCTTGATAAGTTGTAATCTTCTTCAACCGCTTGTGCTCCAGTACTGCTCATTCCTGGATTTTTAAAAGGTCACTACAGGGATGCAATGCTGCATGACTGAATGGAGGTAAAGGTCTTGCAATGATTCTCCATGGAGAGGACATGGATATCCTTCTGCATAATGGCAACATTGTCACTTGCAATGATATTCTTTGTCACCACATGGATATGTTTGATGTTAACAATTACACAAACTTGTTGTTAAATGGAGAATAGACATATGTGGGTATGCTCTATGTTCAGAACAAGATATACATCACACCCAACAAGTATGTGTTTGACAGACCATGTCCCTTTTGGTCTTAACCCCGTGTCCTGAAGCATCAGAGAACGTACATACACAATGGCCAACATCATTACAACTTAATCCTTGTTACAAGTTCTGCATATCCAGCTGTCATGCAACAGGGGACGGCTGAATGATGTAACATGACCATGAACGTGGATACAGTATACGTGGAGGCAGTATAGCCCAGTGGTTTAATGCTCTGAGCTACAGACCTGGAGACCTGGGTTTGAATCCCACAGCCCCCACTTGCATACTGTGTGACCCTGAGCAAGTCACTTAACTTCCTTGTGCTCCCAGGTTGCACCTGTAAACAAGCTTCCAGCTTAGTGTCTCTCTCCTGGTAAAAAAATAAAATAAATTAAAAAATATATATGTGTCCTGTCTCCAGGAAGAAATATCACAGGACCTTACCTACACAGCACATTACTATAATCTTCCAGTGGCCAAGTGCAATTTGCATTGACAGTGGTTGTGCATTGCAAAATCTAGGACAGGTTACCAAGGATTTATTAATCTGTGAAATGTGGGCTCATAAACCTCCATTTACCAATGGGCAGACTTGTGCACTGACGCATTTCGAAAGCAAACAAAATGTGAAGTGATTACTCAACAATTGTTCATCTATGTCACCTTACCATGACTTTTTTTTATCCTGGGACAGCAACACTTGAAAGGCAACACATGCCTCTCAATCATCCATGTCCATGACAGCCACCATTATTAAATGTTGCTCGCAGACAAGCACCAGTGAAATAAGATTACAATTAGTACCTATTTTGATGATTTAAGATTTTAGCCTGAGGAGGCATAAAGGACACTTAGGTTGCCACATGTAGTCTGGTGCCCAAATGTCAATTTTCTTATATTTCCTCATCATCTGGTTCTCAAGTACACAAAACAGTGACATCCATTTTTAACGCGTTATACTCAAATCAGCCACCATGTGAAGCACTTTATTTGTGCTGTGCCTTGGTGTTACTTCACCATGCCTATGTACAGTGTCATTCCTGTGTATTGTTGAAAAACCAGACACATTCCTGTTCACCTTGAACAGCACCATAAGGTACATTACATACCAGCAGTAAAGTGGGGTGATCAGAGTATCAACACATTGAATGGTGTCAGCAACTTGCTGTAACAGATTAAAAATGTGATTATTACAACTCACAACATTCAGGTAAGATAAAGAAGTACATGTTTGGCATCATGCAAGTCTGGGCCACATAAGATGAGTTATCATTCATTGCCTTTAGCAGTACAAAATATGTTCATTACTGTTACCACATGGAATTGGCATTCAGCTGTAACACACTTCCAATTGTGAACTTCATTCTGTACCCTTCCATTGTAGGTGACATACTGGAAAGACAGTTAATGTCACCATGCTCCTTAAAGTGAGCAATGGCCACTTTACTTCATGACTCAGTTGGTAACTGTGTCATGAAGTATAAACACATTTCTGGAACTTGCACTTTGCTTGAATGGTTGATATGTTTGATCCGAGTACTATGCCGCTGCCATTGCAATGTGCGTTCACTCACCAGTTTGCTTGGTGAGCCACGTAGTGCTGCACCATTTCTGTCCACAGCACAGGTGTTTAGAAAATATTGTTCTCCCCCCCCCCCAGTGTATATATAGGATGGCTTAACCCCTGTTTAGACATGTTGTTCAAAAAGTAAAATATTTAGCAGTGTGTATTTTTGGACAAATTGTTAGACAAAAAATGTTGTGTGCATCTTGTCAAAAACACTGTCATGTCCTTATTTGGAGATGTTCCCCCATGCTCGCACGTTTTATGAGCTCAGTACTGGAATGCATGTGTGCGTGCACTGTACTCTACAATTGTGATGATCTGTACCTTGCTTTTTTAATACTTGCACATGCTGATTTTGAGCCATGAAGGCCACCTCTCAAGAAACAAAGTCCTTGTTACTTGAGCACTGGCCTTCATTTCTCGAAATTAGCACATATAAGTATTAAAACAACAAACTGCAAATTGCACCTCTGGTAGTCTACGGATGGCTCCTACCCATGTTCCAGTACTGATATCACAAAATTTGTGAGTATGGGGGCTCGTCTCTTAGTCAGGATGTTGTAGCATTCCTGAGAAGAGACACACAGCATTTTTGTAGCGGAAAAGTAAGAAAAAAAAAATACTACAAAACATTTCACTTTATGGACACCACACTTAGCTGGAGGGTAAGCTCTCCTATCCAATGGAGGTGGGAGAACAGTATTTCCTAAAAATATGCTGTTTAACTCTGTGTAGAGATGGTAATGCATAGCACTTCCATCGGGACACACACTGGGCTGTCTTCCACTGTAAGGTGACGTCACTCTTCTGTGGTCCATTTATGTACAAGGCAGTACAGCAGTACAGTCTGGGTAATTGGTGGAACACTTTTTGATATGGTAAAGAAAAATGGTATCTGAAAGATATCTACAGTGATTCAAATGTGTGACATAGCAAACATTTGAAGGTGTGTCTTCTGGTTATTTCCAAGGCAATGTACAATAATTATATTATCACCTGCTAATGTATCCTGACACTACAATACTGCAACCTTACTTTCTCCATAGTGCTGGTAAAATTCTTTTATTGACAACAAGATTGTCAATACATTATACTTTTCAGTCGAGTTGGCAAGCCGCTCAGTGCCGTAGATGTCATAATTTTGTATGCAGTCTCCATGTTTTCTACTGTTCTGATCAGATTTTATCAGTACCACCATTTTACAGGTACCACATGAAGGAACAACATGGAAGACGATGGATTTTATTACTGGAAGTTCTTGGGATGACTGTCACATGACTTATCAGAATCATGTAAGTCAGTCTTCCAGTAACAATTGCCTTGTTTGTGGAATACTGCCAACACATTCTCATGACAGTTGTGTTCCTATACCAATAATGCTAGCCAAAACAACAAGCTGCATCTTCTTCCATAGAAAACGCATTCGCAGTACGCTTGCTATGACATCACAATAGTATGAGTCACAGTGACAGCATACAAAGCATGATGTGGAAGTGATTGAGCGTCTTGCCACTTTGTGGTTACAATAACATCATTTGACTTCCATTGCTTCATTAACAAAAACATTTCTAAGTAGTTGGTAATAAATGGAACTGAGGGAAAATAGTACCCAGAAACTATAGTGGTGCATGGAGAATTTTGCTGTTTGTACTGATTTTTTCAATATAACAAATCTACATAACTATCAACAGTGACGTTCTGTCACCATATGAAAACAGTTGCATACCATGCTACAGAGACATGTGAATTGAATAAAACCATTTGCAACAATTGCTTTCCTGTGTTCGACTGTCATCCTTCTTTGCATGACCTGTATGTTGCAATACATCCGTATTCCTGTGCTGAGACTAATTCAGTAGGTCTGTTTCAGGGCATGGTTTAATAATACCAATAGTGTCAACATTTACTATTGAAGCACTCATGAATTGCTCATGAAGTGACATACTTCATGCCAATTATGGTGATTTTCACTTGGGCACATGCCAGCGCACAGATGACAAAGGGGATCGTAGCAACACATCGGATTTGTTGATGATAAAATATGATTTACACAACAAGGTGTGCGATATCTTATTTCATCAGGAACAGCTCCATAAATGCATTCTGAAACTGTATAATCAGTTACAAGGTGCTACATTTGTTGATTGAACAAATCAGTCTATAAATGTAATGCTTTGAACTGTATCAATCAGGAGCGTGTCACGCTCACAAAGCCCATATACACGTGTCCATGGTGATGCATTTTGGACTGTCTGTAGTCTTACTCTGAGTTGCCACATTTGCTGAATCGTGATCAGTGCTGCCTGACCACTTCCTCCTTTGAAGGTCTGTCAAAGTTAGCACACAGGGGTGGAGGTATTGGTTCCATTGTCACAGTTGTGCTGTCCTGTGAATTCCTTATGAGTTTTTCAACCTCCTCCATAAGTTCATTGACATAACCTGAAAAGTGATACAAAAACAGTTGTTTATCAAATGTTGGCATAACACATTTTTGACTACAGTACACAGATGCACAGATGAAAGAGTGACAGCATCATAAGTGCATTCTACATGTAGCCTCCTCACAGTGAACCCTCCTTTTTTGTATTTTGGGTTTGTGACACTTTAATGGTCCCTGCCATCTTTTGTGGTGGTGTACTCCATTGCAGCGTTCCCATTGAAATGTATAGCTGAGAGCAGCAATCTGGTGCAGCACATAAAACATAACGCATTAGTTAGCAAGTGCTATGACATCATTGGCTGCAGGTATGCATGGCAACACAATGTATCAACATCACTGCTCACTATATGGCAGGGCACACCTGCTACTGCCACTGACTATGTGTTGCGTTACTTCACTGTCAGAAAAGACGGACAGGGAAGCATGTGCATTGTGTGCAACTGAAAACATACATTACATAATATAGAAACAGAATTTGATGGCAGATAAGGACCGCTTGGCCAACTTAGTCTGCCCATTTCCCTACCTAATGGATAAGCTGTAGATCCTAGTTAACCAACAGCCTACTTCCTCTTACCCACCACAAAAATTGCCTTATGTCTGTCCCATGCATTCTTGAATTCCCCCACTGTTTTTGACTCTACTACCTCCTCAGGAAGGCTGTTCCATGCATCTACAAACCTCTCTGTGAAGAAATACTTCTTCACATTACCTCTGAGCTGTCCCCCCTTTATCTTCAAATTGTGCCCCCTTGTTCTTACACATCTCTTTTTCTGAAAGATGCTACCCTCTTGGACTTTGTTGATTTCCTTGAGGTATTTGAATGTTTCTATCATGTCCCTCCTCTCTCTCCTTTCCTCGAGGCTGTACAACTTAAGCTTCTTCAATCTTTCTTCATACGTCTTCTGGTGCAGACCCAGCACCATTTTGGTTGCCCTCCTCTGGACAGCCTCCACCCTGTCTATGTCTTTGTGGAGATGGGGTCTCCGGAACTGTACACAGTATTCCAGATGTGGTCTTACCAACTGTCTGTACAGAGGGCCAACAACTTCCTGTTTTCTATTGGTGATGCCTCTTCCTATGCATCCCAGTATCCCCCCGGCCCTCCTTACTGCCTTCTCACATTGCTGGCCCACTATTAGGTCATCTGACATGACTACCCCCAGGTCCCTTTCCGTTTTTGTTGTTGTCAGTATCTCACCCCCCATTGTGTACTCTTCCCCTGGGTTTTTGTTTCCCAGGTGCATTGCTTTGCACTTCTTTGCATTTAATCTAAGTTGCCATACATTTGACCATTCCTCCAACCTTGCCAAGTCCCTTTTCATCCTTTCCACCCTCCTTGCATATCAACCCTGTTGCAGATCTTTGTGTCATCTGCAGAGACATACTTTCCCTTCCAGTCCCTGTGCAATGTCACTTATAAAGACATTAAAAAGGACTGGCCCCAGTACTGAACCCTGCGGTACCCCACTAGTAACCACCCCCCTTTCTTCACTGTAGACTCCATTTACTATTACCTGCTGTGTCCTGTTGTCCGGCCAGTGTTTTACCCCGGCTACCACCCTGGTACCCACTCACAGGCTGTACCATATATGTGAGTTTCCAGTAATGTGCACATGTACAAGACATGGCACATGCCACAGTGACACCCAGACACAGGTCTAGGCATGTGTACAGAGATGCGGGTGCACTGTAAGTGTTTGCCTTCCCATTGCATGCACAATTCATTTACTTATACTACTGTGTCATGGTGTTCCTCCCATGATAAACATGCAAGGTGATGCTACGTGATGTCACATGGAACCACCATTCAGCTGTTAATTCCTGCACAGTTTCTGTCGAGGCACACCAAAAGGCGCACATTGCCATCACAAAGAAAAAAGAAATACTGTAGAACCATCCTGTTCTCACCTGCATTTCATTCCCAAGTAACTAAAGTAAGTATGTTTGTTGGCAAAATGAATAATGATGGCGTGGTAACCATCAATGGCAGAAGTCTGTACATCATGCGACATTCTTCCAATGTCATTTACAAGCCTGTCTTTCAAAAACAACTCCTCCAGCTTCACTCCCGGTTTGGAACCTATGGGAGATGAATTATTCATAGATTTATAAATAGATTCATGTATATTTGATGGCAGAAAAGGACCTTCATGGCCTACTGAGTCTGCCCCTTCACCCCCTCTTTATGTGCCCCCTACCCCACCACACATTTCACACACCCTCACATTGACATCCCCCTGTGCTTGTCCCAAGCCCTTTTCAATCCCTCCACGGTACTGGCCCCCACCACCTCTTCTGGCAGACTGTTCCATGGCTCCAGCACCCTATCAGTGAAGTAATGCTTCCTAATGTGTACTCTAAACCTACCTCCCAGCCCCTAGCCCCTAGCCTCAGTCCATGTCCCCTAGTTTATTGTCTACCTTCCCCGCAGATAAGCATCTCACACTTTATTCATCCACTTCACATACTTAATGTTCCAATCATGTCCCCCCCCCCCCACTGGCCTCAATCGGATACAAATACAGCACCCTTAACCTTTTCTCATATGATTTTCCAGTTAGCCCCTGCACCATTTTATTGGCACTTCTCTGTACACTTTCCATGCCATCTATGCCCCTGCATGGATGTGTCCTCCAGAACTGTACCCTGTACTCCAGGTGGGGACTCACAATGGAACTGTACAGTGGCATCAGTACCTCCCTCCTCCTACTAGTTATCCCTCTACCTATGCATGCCAGAATTCTGTCACCTTTGCCCACTGCCTTGCTGCATTGGGTCCCCACCTTAATGTTGTCTGTGATTATAACTTCTAAATCTTTCTCCTGACTACACGCAACCATTTCCTCAGCACCCAGCACGTATGTGGCCCTTTGATTCTCCATCCCCATGTGCATCACCATGCACTTCTTTTGGTGTTACATTTCAGCTGCCATGCCTCGGACCATTCTTCCAGCCTTACATCATTCCTCATAACCTCCACCCCCTCTGGTGTGTTCACCCTGATGCAGAGCTTTGTCTCATCTGCAAACAGGCACACCTTCACCTGCAGCACTAATGCTATATCACTGATGTAGATGTTAAACAGAATGCCCCAAGCACCAATCCCTGTGGGATACCGCTCGTCACCCCTGCCTCCCCCGAATGTACCACGCTGACCACCATCCTTTGGCTTCTACCAAACAGTCAGCTCTCCACCCATCTTGTTATTTTCTTTTTTGTTTTTTATACTTTATTTTTTATTCATTTTACACTGACAAGTGATTTTTCTTGGTTCCAAGGCATAGGAATAGATACAGGCATAGAGAATATACAGGAAGTAGTTTCTTATCTCCCTTAGTTACATCATGGGAGGGGAAGTTCAGTTATAATAACTTTTTATACAGCATGTATGCCAGTTGCTTTCTCAGCCACGACCATGGACTATATACCTTAAATTTTAAATGAAAAGTCCCAGGGTGCCAGACACACTAAGTCAAAAATTGACTCTTATAAAGTCCATGTAAACACTGATAATATGATAATTACCACGATAAGGATTGCTACCATTAAGCAAACATTCCAACTTAGAAAACGGCAATACAAAAGAACAATAAAATAATAAAATGGCACAGGCAGTACACACTCAGGCATTATAGCATTGCTCAGAACAAAACTTTAAAGGTATGGTGGAATTAGGCCGAGTTATTACACCCCAATTATATGTGAATCAGGACAGAGTCATCTTTTCAAGTGTCTGTAAGTTCCACAGGGTCCAGCTCTTTTTGTGAGAAATCAGTTTTAATTTTAAGGAGCCATTTTCCCCCTTCAGTAGGGTCAGAAAAAATGAAAGTTTTACCTGCATAGGAAATTCTTAGCTTTGCAGGGAGCAGTCGTGAGTGGCTAATTCCTAATGATTAAAGCTCACCACGAACAGCATCAAACGCCTTCCTGCATTGTCTCGTGGCATAACTGAGATCTGGAAAGAAGTAGAAATGTGGGCCTTTAGGCAGATGCAGTATCCCCTTTGTTTTGGCCAAGTAAAGGATCTGTTCACGAATATGTTGCCCCGCAATCACGTTCAGAATTGTTCGAGGGAGGTCAGAGTTCTCTGCTGGTTTTCTGGGTGTGATTCTGTAAACTTTGAAGATTGCCTCCACAAGTTCAAAATGCAGAGTTGATTGTAACAGGTTGCAGACATTGTAAGGGATCATTTTCCTCCACTCCCTCTGGTATCTCTAGCAAGAGCACAAGGTCCAATCGAGCCCCATTTTCCAACTGCTTCAGGCACAATCAGAGTAATTTATTCTCTGAGACGAGCCCCGCAGTCATAGCAGATGTCCTGTTGGTGGATTCTTTCACCAAGCATGCCTCTACTGCAATCATCTCCGTTTTTGTCTCAAGAGCAGACACCCGGGAGTTATAGGTGTCAAGTTTTGCATCTAGTGCTTTCACCAAGGTGTCAAGCACTTTCACCGCCTGGAGAACAATGCTGTTGGTGGGCTCTGAGTCTCCTTCAGCTCCAGTCACTAGGCAGCTAGTTCCAATGTCTTCTGGTGGCCTGCCATGCTTCTCTTGGCCCAAGTCGTGCTGTCCTGTTTTCCGCGGAGTCCCCATAACTTTCGATGGAGTTTCTTCTAAATTAAGTATAAAGTGAGTACTGAGCAACTATACCGCAGTTCGAGGGAAGTTTGACTTAGAAATTTTAAATGTTTATACCATTTATTTTTGTAAAGTCGGAGTGCGCTTTAGGGTATGCGATCTGCTGAGTTGGCTACAAGCCATGCCCCCCCATCTTGTTATTTTCTGTCCCAACCCTCGACTCTCCAGTTTATTCATCAGTCTTCTGTGGGCTCAGTGTTGAAGACCTTCTCAAAGTCTAGGTAGGCCACATTCACTGCCCACCCCCGATCTAACACCTTCATCACCTCATTAAAGAATTTGATCATGTTCATTTTATATGACTATCACTGAGTTAAGTCATTTGAGTGTCCTGTAGCCCCCCTTCTTCCAAATAGATCTCTGCCCTCTGTTTCAATATTGCCTCCATCACCTTACCCACCACCAATGTAAGGCTGACTGGTCGGTAATTGCCCACCTCCTCTCTGCTGCTGCTTTTATGAAGTGGCACCATGCCTGCCTTCCTCCGGTCCTGCGGTAACCATCCAGTATCGAGGGGCAAGTTAAATAACATTTTCAGTGGTGTTGCCATTTCCTCCCTCAACTCCCTGAGTACCGTTGGGTGTAGGCCATCCAGGCCCATAGCCTTATCCATCCTCAACCTACCCAATGCCTCCATTACTCTGATTTCAGTAATTGTGCTATGGTCCACCAACCTCCCACCCTTCCTGTTCCCCATAGCTCAGGTCCCCTACCTTACCCCTCTATTGTGACGAGCGATCCAAAGTATCTATTCAGCACCTCTGCTTCATTGAAATCCCCTTACACTTGCCAACCACTTCTCCTTTACCCTTACTATACACTGTCTTGTTTTTCTCTTTTCCCCTACATACTGAAAGAATGTTTTGTCCTCTTTTTTGCATGCCTACTAATCCTCTCATCTGTTTCTGCCTTGGCCTTCCTAATCCTCTACCCTGCTACCCTCACTTTCTCTGTATAACTTTCTATTTCCTCTCTCCCATGTGTCTTCTTATGTACTCTGAATGCCTTTTATTTTAACCAGGAGAGACACTAAGCTGAAAGCTTGTTTACAGGTGCAACCTGGGAGCACAAGGAAGTTAAGTGACTTGCTCAGGGTCACACAGTATGCAAGTGGGGGCTGTGGGAGTCTAACCCAGGTCTCCAGGTTTGCAGCTCGGAGCCTTAAACCACTGCGCTGTACTGCCTTTTCCTCTCCCCATTGCCTCCCTCACATCCCTATTGAATCTCAGCTGTAAAATCCTTCTTTTGCTCTTCCTTACTTTTCTTCCAAAACACAACATTGCTTTAAATAGCCCCCCTTGATCCTTTCCCACAGTCCCCCCCCCATTTCCTGCCAGAATATCTCACTCATTTTGGGAGACTCTGGCTGCCTGAATTCCATGACCTTCGAAAAGTTTTGTATAGCTTCCTGCCCTGCTCTAACCTTGAGTTGAAATGTGTTACAGTCACAGTATCCTAAGCTGCCCCCCACTTCTTTCTTGCTATCTCCATTGGTGAGGACCACATCCAGCATATTTCCTTCTCTTGGGGGCTCCTGTACTAGGTGCTGCAGGAAGGCATCCTGGAGGGTAAGCAAGAGTATCAGCTTCTGTACTTGTCACAGAATCACTGGCACCATTGGCAGTGTTGGGTAAGTTACTTTTTCTATTACTTTCTATTACTTTTGGAAACTTGTTCCAGGAAGCTCTGTGCAGTCACTAGCAAGGATGGAGAAGTACTAGAAAAAGTAATATACGTTACAGTGACTGTTACTTATTTATTTTTTCTACAAAAACAATACAAAAATAATAAATAACTGTAACAGATTACATTTATTTGAGAGTAATAGGTTAGTTACTAGTTACTTTCAAATAAATGTAATCAGTTACAGGAACGTATTACTTTTGCATAAAAAGACATACATTTTTGTAGCTGTTAGGTGTATTACTTATTTCAGTACTTCTCCATTCTTGCTAGTGACTGCACAGAGCTTCCTGGAACAAATTTTCAAAAGTAATAGAAAGTAATAGAAAAAGTAACTTACCCAGCACTGACCATTGGTGTCAGTGATTGCGGTTGATGCAACAGAACTGAAACATGCACTCCTGAATACTGTTGTGTATTGTTTTCGGCATGTACCACATGTCATGCACCATAAGGTACTGTGTTTTGTGATACCGTGCTTGACAACACATGACGCTGTGGTGCGAGTGCATGGTTGTGCCATATGTGCTTCTGACGTGACATGTAGTGGCATGTCTGATGTCAGAAATTCAGGGGGAAAGTTTTTCGAGGGCATAGTGTGCGCCTTATTATAAATCCAAGCAATTCTACCAGGGGAATGTGCCCTAGAAACACCCATGGCATCTATGTTTGTGACATGTATCAGCACAAGTTCATAAGGTACGTGGATGCTTTTGATGGCACTGCATTTGAGGGGGGGTGGTTGGCAAACATTTGACAATTTCTGCATCACTTTGTTACCTATGTCTGAATAGTGAACAATGCATTCGTCATACATTGACTGTGATGCTCACTAAGGTGGTTTGAGGAGTGGCTGTCCATAACAGACAACACATGACAGAGCACCAGATATACTGTGGCACCGATGCAAGGGGATCATGGTAATCGTCATGTATCACGTATCATTGTTGTACACTTTGGTACCATGATGTTACTGTCAATGCTCCCATAGGCCTGACTGTGGTTATTTTAATAGTCATACTTTATGTTACCCTGTGAAAGCCACTTCTTTATTCTGATGCTCAAGTCAAAATCACCATGCAGGCAGCTATCAAAATGTTATCCATGGCCATGGTAAATGTGTTGTACATGGTTCACAACTGAGCACCACTTGACCTTGATAACATCGGAATTCCCATCTGGAATAGAGACAGCAGACCAATATAAGTGACTGATAATACTTTTTCCCACTCCTGAAGGACATCACACTCCTTCTGTCAATAGCTGAGATGGACTACACTTTCTTTAGTCCTATTAGGATAGAGTGGGGAAAATTAAGTTACTGTTCCTGCAAACACATGAACAGGACTTTCAAAAGTTTGCCACAATTACTCATGAAAATGGTGCTATTTATTGAACCATGACATGTCCAACTTTTTCAACAGGATGTCAAGCGACAGATGTTTACACATATTGAAATGTGATTGTTGAAGTGATGTGGGGAATGAGAACAGGGAGTGGGCAGGAGTGAAATACTGCATGAAAGAGCAGCAACAGTACAGATGTCATGTAACCCGTGGCGGTAAGGGGTGGACTTGAATTGGTATGTAACAGTGAGGACTCAGACAGACACACACAATCTGGACTGGGATGGAGACCACGCTGGAAAGAAATGTGTAGTGCATGACTAGTGAGGAGCAGATATGTTGAAAAAATAGGTTATATTGGAGAGAAGGGATGTAACTGGTACAGGCAAGGAGGGGGCTAGGACAGAAAAATTTGAGACCCATGGAGAGGATATGGTGGTGAGAAGGAAGAGGCAGGACAGCTTGATGGAGCATGTTGGGGAGAAGGGGAGAGAGGAAGGGTCGAGCCAAGGGGCGTCAAGGAAGTCAGGAGGGGTTGGTTATGTACAAAGTTTGAAAAAAAGGAGGGTATAGCATGGCTCTTAACACAATAAAGGATACTGCAAATGGGCCAAGAAGAGTATATGAACATCAGGATACTGATGCAGTGGAAGACAATGCCAGGTAATATGAGACATTGTTAAGCACCTCTGTAGCTGGCATGGACAGAGGAGAATGCAAGCAAATTGTTCATGAGGACACTATGGAGAGGAGAGATTAAACAGTGAGGAGAACAAGGGCTGAAGCTCACCTGGAACAGTAAATGGTGGAATCTGTATTCTGCATGGAGGGACTGAGAAAATAAGGGTACTTACACTGTTGGACTCCATAGCTGGAGTTATCAAAACTGGGAAGGAGGGGCTGATGAACATCTGTAAAATTGCACAGGGAATAGCTGGCATGACAGTGGTCAAGATTAGGCATTTGGTGTACACCTTATGCAGGACAATCTATTGAACAAACATCATACTGCATTTAGGCACAAATGGTGTTCCAGGGAACAGCGTGACAGAACTGCGATCCAGATTCAAGGATGTGTCCACAGTATGTGTGAACGAGTGGAAAACAGTCTGTTTTCCTAAAGTCCTGCCTGTGCTGGAAATCATCACAGATACAAACTGTAACATTGTGCAGTTCAATTCGTGACTGGGGAGATGGAGCAGCGAGAACACATTTGATGTGGTGACAATGGGGTGGGACAAGTAACAAGCAAAAGCTTCATGCACCTGACAGACCGCCCATGAAGAATGGTTCAAGAAGGGTCCAGAAACATTCTCTATATCTCTAACTAAGATGAAATCTGCATTTATTTTTTTTTTTTGAAATTTAAGTTTATTAGGTTTTAACAACAAGAAATAACACAACAAAACAGACATATTCAATAAGGTACAGAGTAAAGGATAACGGTACAACCAAACCCCCACCCCAAAAACCCGCCCCAACCCTCCCACACACCCCCAACCCCACACAGACTTAACCCCACCCATCCCACCCACAGACATATAAGTAAAGCATGGTTCAACATTTAATAAACCAACCCTCCCTCAGCCACCCCTCCTCTAAGGTGCGCCATCACATATAATAAATAATCTGGGTACGACAGTCAGTCATCATGGTACATCCAAACACTAATATCCACACAAGTACAAAATGACATATATGACAAAATTAACATATTTATGCGGACTAAAGAGATCAGGTCCCGAATTAAATAATTAATGCAGACATAATGCCTGAAGCTTACCCCATCTCTTCCGAAACAGATCCATACGACCATGAAGGCTGGCAATCAAACTCTCCGACTGTAAATACGAGACCAGTTCAGTCAGCCAGTCAGCATATGACAAGACCAATTGATCCGTCCAATGTCTTAAAACTAATTTCTTAACCGCCATGGACACCAAGGCCATATGGTATCGACGTTCAACACTATCTATATGGGAATATTCACCCAGAATACATATCTCAGGAGAAAAAAAAACAGACAGACCCAGAAGAGGATCAAGGTTATTCCGGACAAGGGACCACAAAGGGGCAACCTTAGGACAGTCCCAAAACATATGAATTAAGTTACCTTCTCCTTGTGAACACCTAGAGCAAGTCAATTGGGGAAGTTTCTTAAGCTGGGAAAGTTTAATAGGAGTATAGTAGAGGTTATTTACAACATAATATTGAGTTAGCCGTAATCTGTCCTGGGTATGATATCTATGCAAGTCCTTCCATATACAAGGCCAGTCCAGAGAAGCATCAGGTAAGAGGTGTGACCAAACACTCGAACCTTCAACAGTCTCCGGGAATTTATAACTCAGAAGGAAGGAGTAAATCAAAGAAATAGAGTGAGATTGAGAAACAAGATTAATAATTTATGAAAGGAAAGGATAGGCTACAGAGTCCTAAAATGGTACCAAATTTCGGCCAATAAGATGTCTCAATTGATACACCTTAAAGACCCCTCTACTAGGAATACCGAATTTCTCCAGTATGTCACCAGAAGAAAGAAGTGATTCCTGGCTATAAAAATGCTCTACTCTAGCCTCTCTGATCTGTGGGAACCAGTCCGGCATAAGCCAAGAGCAACCCAGTTTAATATTAGGATTGAGAATCAACGGTTGACCCAAGTCCGAAACACTAGAAATGTGAAAGGACATTAAACATTAAGCTAGAGATTTAAGAGCAACCAAAACCGTACTATCAGTCACCCACTGTGAAAGTGCAGTTGGAGGAGTATAAAGTATCGCATAGCTATCAAGTTTGGACTGGGAAAGAAGGGAACGCTCAAGCTGGAGCCAGATTGGACATGGTAACGTGGGATTCGCAGAAAACCATCTCCCCAGTTTGGAAAGGTGGGCCGCCCAGTGGTAAAGTAAAAGGTTAGGTAGTCGAAGACCACCTTTTTCTTTAGGAAGTGATAATTTGGCATAAGAGCATCTAACACCCTTCCCACGCCAAATAAAATTAGAAAACATAGTATGGAGTTGCTGAAAGTATGAGATAGGAAGCCAGAGATTTAACAAGTTCAACGGGTAAAAAATCTGGGGAAGGACATTCATTTTAATAATATTTATCCGACCCCAGAGTGAAATAGGAAGGGCCGACCATCGCTGTAAATCCTGATAAACCAGATCTTTAATTCTATCCAAATTTAATTTTTCAAAGAGAGGTTCAGTAGAAAATGAATCCCAAATATTTAATGGATCTAGGGTCCACCTCATCCCAAAAGAAATAAAGTCCTGTTTATTAGTATAGACATTTAGTGGGAAAATTTCGGACTTAGAAATATTCAATTTATACTGAGAGAAGATACCGAACTGCTCAATAATATCAATCGCAGCCTTTAAAGATTCTGCAGGGTATATTAAATGCAGAAGTATATAGTCTGCATAAGCAGAAAGAACCAATTCCTGTTGTTGTAACGTAAAGCCTCTAACCTGGGGGGATGTTTTAAGTCTGATGAGCAGCGGTTCCAGATACAAGTTAAATAACAGAGGTGAAAGGGGGCATCCCTGCCTAGTACCAGTATATAAACGGAAAAGGGAAGAAAAAACTCCATTACAGTAGATTTTAGCAGAGGGGGAACCATAAAACATCTGAACTTTATTCAGGAAAGCGGGCGGAAAACCCATTCTCTCCATTACAGACCAAAGGAAAGTCCAATCAACTCGGTTGAAGGCCTTTTCTGCGTCGAGAGAGACCAAAGCTGCCGGATAAGGGGCTGATTGAGCATACTGAGAAATATGGGACAAGGCCCTCAAATGGTCCGCCGCAGACCTAACAGACACAAAGCCTACTTGCTCGGGACTCAGTAGACCAGACCAGACTTTCTTAATTCTTTCGGCTAGTATCTTAGCAAGGATTTTCATGTCGTAATTTTGAAGAGAGATAGGTCTGTAATTTGCCGGATCCGTAGGAACCTTGTCAGGTTTAGGAATCAGAATAATTGTAGCCTCAAACAAAGTGAGATCCACTTCAAAGGAAACCGATAGATATTCATATAATTTAAGAAGAATAGGTACCAAGTCCTTAGCGAATACCTTGTAAAAATTTGCAGGGAAACCATCGGGGCCCGGTGCTCTGTCAGGAGCCAGAGAGGTGATAGTCCTTTCTACCTCCTCCAATGAAATAGGAGCCAATAAAATTGCCTGTTGGGCTTCTGACAAACAGGGAATGTCTACATCCCCCAGATACGTATTAATATCTGAGCTAGAATGAGATACAGAAGGTTTACTATAAAGGTCCAGATAATATTTCTCAAAGATATGGGCAATACCTCTAGGGGAAGATACAATGGAACCGGATGGAGAAAGCAGAGAAGGGATAATCCTAGAGCTTTCCAACGCCCGCAGTTGCAAAGCCAGAAGTTTCCCAGCTTTTTCCCCATGATCAAGATATTTAGCTTGGGTTTTTATCAGGCAGTATTCCGTTTTCTCCTTCAAAAGATCCATATACTCACGCTTAGCTGACAGAAGGTCCTTAAGATCCGATAAAGAAGAAGTTGAAGAGTATTTAGCCTCCAATTCACTAATTCTATTCATCAAAGACAGAGAATTTGCAATCCGCACTTTCTTCCTGGCGGAGGCCATTTTAATTAGTTCGCCCCTGAGATAGCACTTCAAAGAGCTCCAAACTATATCCAATCTCGGAGTAGAATTCAGATTCTCTGCCAGGAAGAAAGAGATCAGAGATTTGATATTCGAAACGTTTTGAGGATCCTTCAACAACTGAGTATTCATCCTCCAAGCGGAGTCTCGAGAAAACTCAGGATCTAAGGAAAGTCTGATCCAGACTATAGCATGATCCGAAAGGATAATTGGATCAATACCGGATTGAAAAAGACTAGGAAGAAAGGATTTACTAATTAGGACAACATCTAACCTCGATTTGGTACCATGCGGCTGAGAGTAGAAAGAAAAGGCACGGAAGGAAGGATTGGAGAGTCTCCACGGATCACATAGACCTAACATTAACAATAACTCCTGAAGAGCTCTCTGAGCTGGAGAAGGGGGACGCTTATCCTGGGGTTCTTTATCCAATATAGATGAGAGAGGAACATTCCAATCCCCTCCCAGTATAAACTGGGAAGGAAGGAAATTAGATAACTTGTCTTCCAGAGACATAAAAAATTCTGGACTCTCCCCCACCGGTCCATATATAGAACCCAAAACAACACTGCCACCATTGAGAGTACCTTTAACCAAAATAAACCTCCCCTCTGGGTCTGATACAGTCACTTCCTTCGTAAATAAAACCTGCTTTTTAATAAGAACCGCCACACCCTTATTAAAACAGGAATTCCCCTCAAGATAGGATTGAGAGAAGCCAGAACGAGATAGTAGCTTGGTGTCATCATGGCTTAAATGCGTTTCTTGCAAAAAAAGAATATCAGTCTGCAATAATGAGCAGTGGTTAAAAATCTGAAGCCGCTTGACCCGATCTCTAAGCCCTCGAACATTCCAAGAAACTATTTTAATTGTATTCATAGCCATTTTAAGTACCATATAGAAAGAACAAACACCCAGACAGAATCAATATTAAAGGAAAAGAAAAGGCGCACCAAAACTAAGTAGACTGGAGACTTAATAATCTGCCAAAACATCCCCGACCCGAGTACCCACAGAAAAAACCCCAGCAATCCTGACACACTAAAACAGTACCGTAATCTGAATTGGCAGACTGAACCAGACCACCCATATCCCCCCAGCCAACCACTACTATCCCCAAAAGACCCATCCCCCCCAACCAACCGCCTATAGACACTGTCATCTGAATAACCCCATATATAATATCACGTCGCACTTGGCCAGGGACCATGTATAACACAGAGGAAAATACCCGTCCCCATCCCCCCACCCTGCCCAAAAACCACAAAAGCCACACTTGACAAAACCCGATCCGAAACCCACAGTAAAGTACCAACCCCCCCCACTCCAATACTCCACCAATGATTTAGACAATCCAAATAAATCACCAACCCCGTCCATCCACCCCCCTTCCCCGTATAAACCATAAAACCCCACAAATAACTATTTACACTGGGGAGCCAGGGCAAGAACAAATGCCAGATCAAACAAAGCAAAGGAAGCCCTGATCATCAAACCCCAATTGCGAACCTCTGAAACCCCAGCAGTGAATGGTCAAACCAATAGAGAGAACTACAACTCCAAGACAAGTTAGCATAGGCATAAAACCAAACCCCCCATAAGATAACCAACAACATCCCCACCACCGGGGGGGGAGGTTAGCCAACCCCCCATCCTTGGGCTCGCGATTCCACATCCAGCAAGCCGCAAACCCATAGACCCAAGCCCCCCACTCAGAACACCAGCAATCAAGAGAGCATTTAGGTTAAGGGGAAGAAAGGAAAATCCCCCACCATACAAACTATCACCCCCAGACGAACATTGCTAGCATACCCACCCCAGCACCATCCATAAGGGCACATATGTGACACACTCACCTACCAGGAACCCAGACAGCCCGTAGAGGTAACTTGGCCATGAAATGCCTCGGATCAGGGAATCGCCGCGCCGGCCGTTGTTTCGGGGAACTATAGCGCAGGACCAGCCAAGTCCCGCCAGGAAGTCACCCCACGGGAACCGCAACCAGCAAAAGGTTCGGATGAGCAAGCTTAACCGGCCCAGCGGAGGAGCTCCCATCTCAACCGCAAGAAAGCGCCCAGTCACCGGACCCAGCCATCAGGGACAGCCCAGGTGAGAAAGAAAGAGAAAAATGGAAAGGCTTTAAAACCTGATATAGTCAGAAAGGAAAACAAAGAAAGGTTTAGTCAGCAAAGTGAGCCTTTCAGATTAGGATAGCAAAGGGAGAAATATAACAGCATAAAAGAAAGGTAAAAGGAAAAACATGCCACCCATATATCACTAAATCCGCAGAGGGCAGCCACAGTGCATTAGGGTATGAAAATGCAAAGTGTCTCTCAGCCAGCAGTCTTAAATAAGTCTGGAAGCTTGATAGCTAGATCCTCTAAAGCCATCTCGGGAGAGCTGAAACTGCAGGTAGAGCCTCCAACAGTGACTTTTAAAATCGCCGGGTAAATCATCCTAAAGGGGATGTAGGCAGCAATTAATTTCTGGACTACAGGATGATAGACTGCCCTCCTTTCCCTGGTTTCCTTCGGGAGATCTTGAGTGATCCGAATTCTGGCCGAACCCCATAAAACCTCTTTTAAATCGCGAGATTTAGAATAAACATGCTGCCTCTCGATGTAACTTAAAAATTTAATAATAATAGGTCGCGGAGGAGATACAGACGGGGGTCAAGGCCTTAGGGAGCGATGGGCCCGTTCCAGGTGGTACGAGGGGCTGATAGGTGACGGGCCAACTATTTTAATCAGGAACCTCTGAAGGAAAGCTAATAAGTCCGGCCCCTCTTCCATCTCAGGTAGGCTCAGAATCAAAAGGTTATTCTGGCGATTGGGCCCCTCAAGATCCTCAGTTTTGGCTTGCAATTTCTTAATCTGTTGCTTGAGCTCAGAAATCTCCACATCAGTCTTGGATCTCCATTGCTCCGTGGAAAACACTCTCACCTCCACATCAGATACTGGGGTGGAAACTGACGACAGGTCGCTACGAAGTGACTTAAGCTCACCAGCCAACTCCTTTAAAATTTCTTTCACCGGGGTCAATTCCTGGAGAAACCTGTCCTCCGTTAAAGGATTGGACAATTGAAGTTTATCCCCACTCCGTTCTGGTTTAACAGCACTCTGATTATACTGCTTCTTAGGTGCTTTTCCGGGGGATGTAGGTGGTGTATGCCTGACAGAGGCCTGCTTCCCATCCACCTCCATCTTGCTAAAATATGCAGCCTTCTGCGAAACAGAATCAAATCTCTGTTAGCAAGCGGCTTGTCAGATCATCTCCTATAATGATATTGGCAAATTAATGCCCAGAGGGCTCGATAAACTGGCGATAAGGGCAGCAGGAGGGAAGAGCTCAGGGCCCAAGCTGCTGCTTAGCTAGCTGCCATCACGTGACCTCCGAAATCTGCATTTAAAGTGGCTGGGTGGTGGGTTAGCACAGAATACTGCAGCTAGCACTGCAACGACAAATGGGGCAGATAGGACATTAAGAGATAAAGGGGCGCTAAGGATTATACAATGTAAGGATCTATGCACAAATGCAAGGAGTTTGTGAAACAATAAGGTTTGCTTTTATTCCATGATGTGGCAAAAGGTCCTGAAGAGGTCGTGAACATGGTAGCTATAACTGAAACCTGGTTGAAGGGAAAGCATAATTGGAAGTTAGGTCATCCTAGGAGTACAGACTTCCTGGACAGGACAGGCCATAAAGATAGGGGTTGGGGGCATCACACAATAGGAAGCATGACATTACGGCAACAGAAGGGACGGAGGACCAAGGGGAGACAAATGTCTTTATGGTCACACTGTTGAAACAGTCAGGAGTGTCATTGAGAGTAGGGTTGATTGACAGCCCTCATCACAGGGAGAGGAAGGACATAGGCTGATGCTGCACATGTTTAGACAGAGGCCACTGAAGAGATACATCCTGCTACTTGGGTGTTTAAACATCCATGACTTGCAGTGGGAAATCACAACTGTGATATCATGGAGTAGTGCAGACATCCTTGATTCACTGCAAGGTGCCTTCATGCAACAGCTGTGTAATAAGACGGTGGGGATGGTGGGAGAACATATTTGACTTTATCCTCAACAAAGGAGTAAGTGTGGAAAGAGTTGTGTTGGGAGACGGGTTAGGCACCAGCGATCACAATTCTGTGAGTTTCAGGATAAGGACCTGGAGGAAAACAACTTGGAGCAGCACAAGGGTTATGGACTTCTGGCATCTGGACATTGACAAGAGAAAGTCAATAGTCGGTGAAGACAAGGAAAGAATAAAGGGAAATTGAAGACATGGAGGCATTACTGGATAACAGCAATGGAGCCAGAAGCCAAGGCTCCTGCAGTAACGCCCCCCCACTCGATCCAGAGACCGACCAGATGGCAACAATGGAGCCAGAAGCCAAGGTATTCAGCACTGTTCTCAGTGAGCATCTCTGTAGACAGAGGCAGCAGTCCACTACTGGTTTAAAAGAATTAATTATTTGGGACTGTAATACTCAGCTGATGAGTCGCTCCCTGTGAGCACTTTAATTAATTCTGTTGGCTTAGTGCTGGAGATTGAGTCTACCATTACTTGTTTTTAGTCTACTTGCAGTTCAGTGCTTTCTTGGGGGAGCTTTTAGACTGTTTGTAAGAGTTTTAGAGAGGTACAGTGTGTTACTTAGCTGTATTTATTTAATAGCAGTACAATCCGAATTGAATTAAGTTTGTACCTGCTCCACTTGCCTGGGTGGCACATGCGCAGTGTGAACCTCCTCTTCCCCACCTCCTGCTGACAGATTCCCTTACTCTTTCCTTTGTATCTCTTAACCAGGCTCCTGCAATAACCCCCCTCACTCGCTCCACGGACCAACCGGATGGCAGCAACGGAGCCAGTAGCCAAGGTTTTCTGCACTGTTCTCAATGAGCGTCTCTGTAGACAGAGGCAGCAGTCCACTACTGGGTTGGCCCATCAACGCTTTGCATCCACTGCCCTGCCCAACTCATTCCACCCATCACTCCTTTAGAGATGCTCTGCACTCTTAAATCTCTAACCCCCACTAAACAAAGCCCTGATGGAATTAATCCCAATCTTCTGAAAATCTCAGGTCCTGCCATTGTCCCTCCAGTCACCCACCTGTTCAGCCTCTCCCTTTCATCTGGCTCCTTACCCAAAGCATGGAAACTGGCAAAGGTCATTCCCCTACACAAAGGGGGTGACTCTTACTCCCCGGAAACTACAGGCCCATTTCCCTCCTCCCCTCCCTCTTCAAGATACTAGAAGCTCTCATCTCCAAATAGGCTAAACTCCTTCCTGGCCTCCAATAGCGTTTTGACCCCATTTCAATCTGGCTTTCAGCACAACCACTCCACTTCGTCTTCCCTTCTCCATCTCACTAACCATTTCCACTCAGCTATGGACAAAGGCCACCTGACACTGATGATCTTCAAAGATTTAGACAAAGCAATTGACTCCATGGCCCACAAAATGCTAATTGATGACCTGGCATTGATAGGCCTCTCTCTCTCCCTGCCATCAATTGGTTCAAGACCTACCTGTCAGACAGACTTCAGTATATACAGTTGGGTGACACCAAATTTCCCCCCCCCATCCTTGCCAGCATTCCGCAGGGGTTAGTCTTCAGCCCAGCCCTATTCTCCCTTTTCATAAACAGGCTCCCATCTGCCTGCCCATCCTCCCATGTACAAATGTATGCCATTGACTCAGTCATTTTCTCTTCTGACCCCTACCCAACCCAAACTGAATCAGCACTCCAATCTGACTTCGAAAGCTTTCTACGTTGGCTTGACGCAAAGTCAGTGAAAACATTTATAGAAAGAAAAAAGGAAGGTTTCAGCTGAAGAAGGCCCAGGGTCTGGACAGCAGACATCTCTGTGTTATCAGGTGAAAAAAAGGAGGAGCTGGCAGCACCTGTGACGAGGCTATATAACTTGTCCCTGAATACAGGGTGGGAGAACAGAATCTAAAAAAAGGCTGATGTAGTGGCTATACATAAGATGGCCAGCATGGTGTGGGCAGACAGTTATCGCCAGTTCAACCTCACCTCAGTGATGGGTACTGTGAAGGTGGGGGGGGGATAATAAATGAAAAGTTTTGTGAACTACAAACTGGACATTAGACTTCATGATGATAGACACCATGACAACATAAATGAGTGATCCTGCATCATGTTCATGAAAAATGTTTGTGATTGGGTGACCAAGGTGGTCTATGAGGGGCGGACTTTGCACATGTCCCATCTATGCTTCAGAAAGTCATTGGGTGGCGTCCATCTGTGAGGGTTCCTACATAAGCTGGAAAGTGAAAGGGTGGGAGTGGGAATAAGTAATGCTGTTGAAAACAGATTGAAAGACAGTAGCCAGAAGGTGGTGGTTTGTGGAGTGCATTACAGGTAGAAGGGGTTGAGTACCATGGTTGACCTGGGGATGCTACTGTGACCTCTCCATTGGTATATCCATATCAGTGATATGCAGGGTAGTTGGGAGGACAAGGTTTGCCTATCTGCAGGTGCTAAGATGGTCTTCAGCAGGGTAGAGACACTGGGTGGTGGTGGTGGGGGGTGGAGACCATGAGGGAGGAGCAGAGTTTTGTTGAAGGGTGGTTGGTAACTTGTCAGCTGCAATTCAACGACCACAAAGTAACAGTAATGCACATGGGCCCACACAAACATGCCTGCATTTTATACAACATGGGAGTAGGCAATTAAGCCAACTGAGTAGGACAGGGTTCTGGGGTCTATAATCTCAAACAAAGTAAAATTGGGTAACCAATATAGCAAGGCGGTAGGCAAGGTGAGGAGAATGGTGGTGTGAATAGGAAGGGGAATCAGAAGCAGAAGTAGGGAAGTGCTAATGCCTCTTTATATAGCCATAGTGAGGTGTCAGCTGCAGTACGGGGTACAGTTCTGTAGACGTGACCCATGTTTGGACAGAAATGGGATGTAAACTATTCCATGAAGGGAAAGCAAAATAGTGCTTAGTATGCATGTTACCCCCTATGATTAGAGGTGTAGGGAATGGGATCAGTACCCATGGTACACAGGAAGGGTAAGTGGGAACACGATGGAAAAGTGTCAGGAAAAAGGCATTGACTAACAAGGAAAAGGAGAAGGAGAGGGGCATATGTATATGGACACTGTTATTTTCAATTGGAGGTCGTTTTGCTACAGAAACAATGAATAGCATATTGACATGATTATACCTTTGGCAATGTGCCAAATGTCAGATCTGTGTTCTGCTGATGGCAAGTGTTCCCTTAGCCATTTTGTAATTGATGGATGATGGACAATTCAGTCCAAGTAAACTCCATTTTCCTCTAGGTGATTCACTGCTTTTTTTAGGCCCTCAAGTTCCATATAGTAGGAACATCCACACTCATTGCTCTGTAGAGAAAAGCATTACTGTGATTGATTGTCAGTAAGTTTTCATCACACAATATCAGTCATGGAACATCCTATTTGTGGCAGTTCCTGCACAATGAAGATGCATGCTGCAAACCAATATATGGGTTACAAGATCATGCAAACTGCAGAAATATATTTTGGTGACAGGGCAGAGGACTTGTAATATGAACTTCTTGCTGTGTGTATTGGTGACACAATGGTAAACACAGCGACAGTGACTTATGGCATGACATTCAAACTTAAAAAGTACTTGTGAGTGACATGGCACAGTTGCACACAAATAAGTTACTGAGTCCGGATTAATGACAATGAATGACGTTCAAAGACATGCATCCTGCATCGTTTATCGTGTAAGACATCCAGACAGCAATGATAATGCATGCATGGTGTGACAGTGTTATGTGGTTTACTCATGTATGAATGTGAGTATTGCATGGTACTACATAAGCCCAAAAAAATGATTAGCATTTCTTCACATGAGAGTGCTAATCTGCTTTAAAAACACAGTGCACTTGACACAGAAAGGTTAGCAAACTGAAAAATTATATATACTTTTTATTACATTTGTCAACTGTGCCATAGTGTCACTGGAAGAAATGATTAGCAGTCTACTGCTATGCATTTTTGTAAATGATTAGCATTACCCACTGTTTTCCATAGCATTTTGTCATGCTATACCAGCTACTTAAAATCTTGGTAATGACAAACATATTAGATGGTGAAGACATATGATACCGTGTTTACCATCTGTCCTGAGTGTATACCCTGAAACACCCTGTCTCTGTCATCGTAACTCCATATTGTGTATCACACCACAACCACAGTTGATACAAACTGATAAAATGACTGACACCAATGTGTAACCTACTGCTGTATTCATGACTGTGGTAACCCCTGTTGCCGCTCAGAAAGAAGCAGTGTGGGATTCAGAGACCCATTGTGCATGTCATTAAATGAAAACTTTACATGCCACGTAGGATATGAGATTTGATTCCACTGTATTTTTGTTCAGTATGACAAGAAGGACATTGTCACCGTAAGCAAGCAAGCAAACTTTATTTGTAAAATAGCACTATTCTCACAGAAACCATAGTGCTAGCACAATAAATCATAAAACCACAGCTAAAAATAATAAATACTCAATAAATATCAACAACAAACTTATTCAGAGTCAGGAAAAGCAAGACTGAACAAATATGCTTTTAATGTAAGGGCACATGTGAAGTTATATCGTGTGATGGTAAAATGGAGAACACCTGCACATACATGGTAAGTGAGAAATGTGTCAGTGCTGTCTGGCAAGTGGTGTAATGCAGTGTCATCTTACCTGCACAAGCTGCATGGACAAAATCTTGCTCCACAATAGCTCAACCAGGGAGTAGCTACCATATTTCGCGCAGTGGCCCAGACTATCAGCCAGTCCCTCACCTCCAACTATAACTGTCTTTTCTGATAGCTTGACATCTGCAATAAAATGGTCCTGGTGCCATTCCCAGACCTTCTGTATCACTGGAAATAACAGAAGATGTTGATGTTTGAAGAAAGTTACAAGACTCACTGATGCACACCTCATGTAATGAAGCATGGTGACAGCCTTCTTTGGTGATAATCCAGCAAAAAAGGATGGACGCAGAGAGTTGAACATTTCCAGTGGGGGTATCATTAATTAATGGTTGGCTCCTCCAAGTTTCTTCTGCATCACAATCCTCACATTTATGATGCATGACCAACATTGCTCCAAGCACATATTCATGTCACGTAATGTTGGGTGACTGACAAGCACGACAGGATTTGAACAGTTTTATGAGTTGAGACTCGAAGACAATCTATTTCCTGTCCTGAAATGGTGATAGATTTCTGTCATTGCTAAAAGTCAGGAGAAGGACAAATTGTCAGACAGGATGGCATTGATGATGAAAATGAAAGTACCTCCACCCTCCTCCTGGATATACCCCTTGCAATGAAACCCAGTATTTTGTTGCCTTTTGCAGCTGCCTTCCTACATTGTGCCCGTACTGTTCATTGATCCCGTACTGATCACCTCCAGGTCCTTAACCTCCTCTGTCTCTGCTAGCTGCACTACCCCAAGCTGGTAACTCCTCTGAGATGTTTTTTTTTTCCCAAAACTGCATTTTTTGTCATTTAACCCCAGTTGCCAGATACCTGAACAGGTTTCCCGTTTTGCTACATCATCCTGCAACCCCTGGCATCCACCTGGATTGTCCACCACTGCTATCATCTTGGTGTCATCAGCAAACATACTGATCTTGCTCTTGATGCCCAATGATATGTCTGCAATTAATATCCCAAACAACACTGATCCCAGCACAGAGCCTTGCAGGACATCACTCATTACTGCTCTTGGGGATGAGAGCGCCCCACCAACCACCACCCGCTGTTGCCTTCCTGGAAGGCAGTTCACTACCCATCTCACCACCTTTGCACCCACCACTGTGACTTCTAACTTATTTCCAAGCCTCCCATGTGTCACGGAGTCTAATTAAAAGACAAAGAACCTCTGTGCACACACACCAAGGCAAGGGTTACCCCAAAGGGCATTTGGCTGGGAAGCCAAGTTTCAAGAAAATACAAAATCAAGCATGCCCACACAATGCAAAGCATCATGGGCTGCATATGCAAATCACCACAGAATGTTATGCTGGTTCAACTTTAAGCAGAATTGCATGGTGCCGAAAGGCCTCTCACACAGTTTGCAAAGGGTGCTAACAGCTGACAAAGACACGTGTTTCGTCCTACCAGGACTCATCAGTATGCCTTATTTGTTTGACACCCCAGTGTAATGAACCAGCTACCCTAAGACGGTCTGTCTGGGTTATGTTGTGGTGAACTCATTAAAATAAAAAACTATTTAAAAGACAAAGAACCTCTGTGTGCAAACACCAAGGCAAGGGTTACTAATACCTTACTGAAATCCAGGTAGAAGACATCCACTGCATGGCCCCATCCAAATTACAACTTACCCAGTCATAGTACTCCACCAGGTTGGTTTGGCAGGATCTGCCACTGACAAAGCCATGCTTTCTGCTGTCCTGTAGCCCTTTGGCCTCCAGGAGGGACACCACCTTTCCTTCAGGATAGTCTCCATCAACTTACCCACAATGGATGTGAGACTCACTGGTCTGTAGTTCACTGGTACATCCTTGGGGCCGCTCTTGTGGAGGGGCAAAAAGTGAGCCATCCTCTAATCCTGAGGTACACACCCTGCATTAAATAGGTCTGCAAAAGGTTCCATCAGGATCTCGGCCAGCTCCTTCAGTACCCTGGGGTGAACGCCATCTGGACCTGCAGTCTTGTCTAATCTCAGTGCCTTGAAAAACTCCAGAACTGTGCCCTTTATGATTTCTCTGTCTGTCACCCCCCTACCCACCCACCCTTGCTGCCTCCCACCACCCTTGAGTCCCCTTCTTCTTATTACATACAGAGCAGAAGTAATCATTTAGTGCTTCTGCCTTATCATCCCCTTCTTTCACATAACCACCGCATTCCAAATGCTTACTATATGGTCCTCACAGCTGCTTTTCTCCCTGATGTACCTGAAGAAGTCCTTCTCCCCCTTCTTTATGGCCTGCACCAGTCTGAGCTCCTTAGACGCCTTGAATGCCCTTTCTACACCTGTCACCTCCTTTGATTCCTTCAGGTACTCCTCCCTGTCCTCCCCCTCCCTGTTTTTTTGTGTCTTCTAAAGGTGGCACTTTTTCTCTTTACTTTTTCCATGACCCCCCCTTGCTCATCTAGCTAGTTATCTTTGCCATATCCTTCTTGCTCTGGGCCTTGCTGCAGGTTCTGGTTGCTCTCCAGTAACTCCAGCTTTATGAGCCTGCACCTCTGGTTAGCATCCATACTAGGTTGAATTTTGGACAGATACCCTTTTACCACTTTCCCCATCCTCCCGAAGTCAGCCTTCATGAAGTCCAGAACCCCTATGGTGGATTCCACTACTTCATTGCCCATATCCAACGTGAACCACATTGAGTGATGGTGACTTCCCGCCAGCGGTTCTTCCACCCTCAGTTCCCTCACAAACTCCCCATTTGCCAGTACAAGATCAAGGATATTCCCTAACTTTGTTGGTTCGCTGATCAATTTCATCAGGAAGATGTCCTGGAAGGCCTCCATCAGTACCTGCTCCCTTCTATTCCTGGTTGTTGGGGTACTCCAATCCTCCCCTGGAATGTTGAAGTTCCCTACAGTCACCACACTACCCTTCTCCTAGGCCCTCCTGATCTGTCCCACTAGTTCAATATCTAACTCCTATGTCTGAGAGGGCTGCCTGTACACCACTGCCATCCTGAGAGTCCTATTCCTGGAATCCTGGATTTGCATCCATAGTGACTCAGTACTACCCTCCTCCCCTTCCTCCCATACACACTTCAGTCCTTCCCTCACAAATAACACCTCTCCCCCCTTTACAATTTGCTCTATCCCTATGGAATATCCAATACCCTGCTACCAACAGGTCCCAGTCATTGTATTGGGTAGCCTAAGTTTTGATGATGACTTCCATGTCCACCTCCCACTCTGCCATGAGAGTCTGTAGTTCTGCAATTTTCTTTCTGAGGCACCTAGCATTCAGGGTAACCACATTCCACCCCTTCCCCTTCCACCACCTCCTCTCCTGCCCTTCTCTACTGACATCACCAGTAGTAGCTGTCTTTTGTCACGTGTCACTGTTTTGAGAGGTAAGCTCATATGGCTTCCCAACCTGTGGTCTCGGCATGTCTCTTTCCCATTTGTTACCCCCTTTCCAATTTTAAATTCCCATCTAGCTGTATGTACTCTTTCATCCTCTGTATCAAGACTTTCTTTTCCTCCTCGCTCAAGTGTAGTCTATCCTTGGCGTTGAGACTTCTGTTCTCCCAGGTCCCTCCTCACCCTCCCACCAGCCCATACCCTTTAGCATGATACCAGGTTGTCAGCAATCTGTTAAATTCCTGTATCCTTAGCTTTCTTGCTGTGCTCACCCTGGCCAGTGGAAGTATCTCTGAGAACGTTACTGATCTTTCTGGCCCCTCACATAATTTTTCTAGTTCCTCAAAACTTTCCCTGGACTATATCTACTGTCCTATCAGCCAGGTCTTTTTCTTCCGCAACTGTAGAATGAAATGAGGCTTCTCCCTACAGAACAGATTGTCGCACCCTTTCCACTGTCATTCCTGGCATGGCCTCCACTCAAATGCTACTATTCCTCTCCACCTTGCTACTCCCACCTGACTCCTCTTAGTACCGAGTCAACCAGCACTAGGATTCAACCCCCCCTTACCAACTGTTTGCCTTCCTACCACCTCCCTGCTCCTCTGCTTCCTCCTGGACAGTAGATCCCCCCTCTGCCCCTGTTGTAATTCCCCCAGCAAAACCTCCCCCCTCTCCTGTTTCATCTGGACTTGTAACAGTTACTCCTCAGAGCTCATCACCTCCATCCTCCTCCTCCTCCTTTCCCTCCAGTACTGCAAAATGATTTTCTGAAGTCTCTTCACCTATGCTGCTCCCTCCTTCCTCATACTAGACTGTTTCCTCCTTTCAACTCCATGAATGTTGCCACTTCTCCTCCTCCCCTCACCAGTCCCGTTCTCCTTCTTCCTGTTTTCATCTTTTCTTCGACCTTGATTCCCCTGATGCCATTCATCTTGGCCTGGGTCACTCTGTCTCCTCTTCTCTTCCTCTGGCTGTTTTCTCCTTCCTGTTGGCCCAGGTTAACTGGAATCTGCAGCTTATCCATTAGTTAGGGAAGTGGGAAAACTGGTGGCCAAATGATACTTATGTGCCGCCATAGTCTATGTTTGTACATTTGTATGATTGACAAGCATGTTCACTATGTGAAAATGTTTGCATCTGTCTGCAGTGTTACACGTAACAGTAGAGTACTTGTCAAATCATCAAATCAAATCAAATCATACTTTATTTTTAAAAAAATGCCATTTTCTTACAACTAAGGCACTTGTACACAATAAAAATAAATGCAATAAACAATCACAACAAACAATAATCAATAAAATCTTACAATTTAAAACTCTAACAATCATAATAATACCTAAAAATCTGGATATGCCAGATCAAATAAATAGATCTTTAGTGCAGTTTTAAAATCCTGGATGGTCAGGCAATTTCTTACCCGATGAGGTAGAGAATTCCACAGGGTTGGGGCCACAAAACCAAAAGACCAGGCCCCAGATGTCTTTAAACGGACCCTGGGAATCTCTAGCAATCCCTTGTCAGCGGATCGGAGAGGGCAGAGGGGATAGTAAGGAAGAAAGAGGTCTTGCAAGTAGCTAGATCCCTGATAGCGTAGGGCTTTATAGGTCAGCAAACCAACCTTGAAGGTGATCCACCACTACACTGACAGCCAGTGCAGTCCACAAAGCACAGGCATTATTTGATTGGTTCTAGATGTACCAGTCAATAGCCTGGCTGCTGCATTCTGCACTAGCTGGAGGCAGTGGATATCAGCCCCCAGTAGCCCTAGGTAGAGGGCATTGCAGTAGTCAAGGCGAGAGGTAACGAAGGCATGGACCAAAGCTGGAAGATCCTCGGGAGGAACCAGATGTTTCACCCGGGTGATATTCCTCAGATGGTAAAAAGAGGTCTTGATGATTGCCGGCACCTGCTATTTCAGGGTCAAGCTGTCGTCAACAATAATGCCCAGGTTCCGCACCCTGTCTGAGGTAGTCAGCTGGACACCACTGAGGCATAGTCCTGAGGGTAGACCAGCTGACAAACCCACCTCCCAATGATCTGGGTCCACAACCAGCACCTCAGTTTTAGCCACGTTCAACCACAGCCAGTTCGCACTCATCCAGTCCTGGATCTCGTCTAGACAGTTGTTAAATACCGAGAGGAACACTTCCTGACCCGGTACAAAAGACATGTAAAGCTGAGTATCATCTGCATAGCAGTGAAAACTCAGACCGTACCCCCTAATAATCTCTCCTAATGGCAGCATACACACTGCAAACAAGGTAACTGTGTGGGGGCAGTATTCATCGACCTTACTAAGGCCTTTGGTACCATTGACCACCCACTTCTACTTAGGCAGCTGTCAAGGTGTGAACGAGCTTGGTACATCCAGCAGACTAGACCTGTGTTTGATTCTCACAACCTCCACTTGCTTACTGTGTGACTCTAAGCAAGTTACTTAACCACCCAGTGCTCCCAGGTCACCCCTGAAAACAGGCACTTGTGCCTAGTGGGCCTTACCTGGTTACCAAAGACTAAAAAAAAAAAAACATCAGGCTCTCCAATGACGCATTGCCCTGGTTCGCTAGCTACCTCGGGGGAAGGGTCCAGCATGTCAGAATTGCCGGTGTCACCTCTAATGATAAACCAGTCCTTTCCAGAGTTCCACAGGGGTCCATACTTGGCCTTTTACTCTTCTCTCTTTTCCTGAATAACCTCCCTAGTGTTGGCCACCAGAAAATACTACTCTATGCAGATGATGCAGTCTTGTTTACTAACCATCATGACATCAAATACCTGGAGAGTCAGTTGCAGAGAGACTTTAGTCATGTTGAAGAATGGTTCAAATAATAATAATAATAATAATAATAACAATAATAAACTTTATTTATATGCGCCTTTCTCAAAACCAAGGCGCATTGCAATAAAATACATAATAAAAACATACTAAAACATATTTTTAAAAAACTCAGTTGACTACACACAATTAATCGGCCTCCAAGTTATCTGCAAATGCCTTACTCCATAAAAAAGACTTTAAGCCCCTTTTGAAACCCTCCACCGTCATGCACTCAAATCTGTGTAAAAAATGTGTTCAAATCTCACAAGCTCATCTTAAATTATACCAAAACCAAGGTCATGACTTTCTGCAACACTTGGAGCAAGTACAAATCTCAGTCTCTCACCATCAAGAACCAGTCTGGGACTTCACTCGAACATGTGCCCAAGTTTAAATATCTTGGCATCGTACTGGACAGCTCCCTCTCCTATGCACGACACAGCGACAACATAGCAAAGGCCACCAAAATATGAATCCGTATGCTCCACAGACACAAACACTGCATGACTGCGGATGCCCTTAGACTGGCTATCTACAGCTCTGTCACCTCCATCACTGACTACAGTCTAGCTATCTATGGCTCTGCTTCCCCTACTGCACTTCACAGGATATTGGTGTCACTCAACAAAGCCTGCAGGCTCCTAACTGGCACTGCCCACCAAACTCACACCTGTGACGTGTACACACAGGCCAGTTGGCTTCCAATTCATAGTAGAATTCAGTATCAGACATGCCTGATTCTCCATGAAGGTCCTCTTGGGTCTCATGCCAGCAGGTGTTCAAAGGCTCCTCACTTCATACAGCAGTTTCCAACATACACATAGTGCTCAACATCAAACCTTCCAGGTCCCTAGATGCAGGACCACAATGGGACAAAGGTCATTCACACATAGAGCTCCTCAGTGGTACAATGCCCTCAACAATGAAGTACTTACACCTGCAACACTTGGACCCTTTAAAAGGCAACTCTGACTTTACCTAACATCAACCACGCAATGTGACTGCTTCTCCTAGTGGCAGCCTCTTCCCTCACCCCAGGCTAAGGTGACCTGTTACCCCCACCCCAGCATTTTCCCCGGTCACCTGCTTCCCTTCTCCCACCCCTATCCTTCGCCACCACCATCCTGTCTTATCCTCCACCTCCCCTCTTGTAGCCACTTTCAGATTTTCGGTTCCCCCTACCTACCCTGCACTTATGCTACCCATCCATCACCCTCTGACAATGGCCCTTCAACCTGCCCACCCCTTTCCTTAACCCTACTATCACTATTTGTTCTTTACAAGGTACTGTCTACACTAAAATGTCTTGCTCTCATAAACTGGCTCATAATGTCTCTCCATGATGTACTTTAAATTTAAAGCCTTGCCTTCACAGTATTATACCTGTAACTATGGTCTACCTCTGTATGTATGTTTTCTCTCCATCCTTTGTTGTGGAACCTTTGTAAACAAGCAGCAATTGCTCAAAGGTATTTGCAATCCTAGAGACTAATAAATAAAATAAATAAATAAATAAATAGATAACAACATAGGTGACGAGATGGAGCCCTGTGGCACCCACAGGAGAGGGGGGGAAGGGGCTCAGGAATAAATCCCAGAAACAACTCTCTGAGTCCTACCCTCGAGGAAAGATCAAAACCATCTGAGGACCATACCAGATAGTCCACAGATGAGCTGCAGATACTCCAACAGCACACCATGGTCTGCAGTTTCAAATGCTGCAGAGAATCAAGGAGGACCAAGATGGAATGGGTTTTCCGATCTCTCGCTATTAGGAGGTCACTTAGTAACCAGACAAGGGCCATCTCAGTACTATGTCTGTTCCTAAATCCTGACTGGAGAGAATCATAGACATCGTGGCTGGTCAAATGATCATCCAATTGTGACACAACCACCTGCGCAATAACCTTACCCACAAAGGGTAGGTTAAAGACAGGTCTGTAGTTCGCCAAACAGTGCGGGTCAAGGGAGGACTCTTTAAGTAGGAGCCAAACAACCGCCTCCTTCAGAGGATCTGGAAAGATCCCCCTCTCCAATGATCTCCAGACTATCTAGGCTAGGACTGGGCTGATCTCATCTAATCATCCTACCAGGAGGCGTATAGGGCCTGGATCCAAACTACAGCAGGTTGGTCACAATGTCTGGATGATCATCACAATGTCAGTGATTGTGAGTCAGCTAAAGTCACACCAGGTAAACTGGGAGCCCGATATCTCCTGCCGACCACCGCAACTTCCATTAGAGTTATTCAGACAGATGCCAGACCTGATTATGGCAACCTTATCTGCAAAGAACCCAGCAAACTCATCACACCATTGTTGTGACAAGGCTCTCCCAGGCAGGAGACAGATTGGATTGCACAATCTGTCTACAGTCTGGAAGAGCTGAACTGGTCAGTTCTGTGCAGCAGCAATCTCCCTGGACTGGAATTCTGCCTTCTTATGGGTGATTGCTGATTGTTTGATCACATAATGGTCCATCAATCTAAGTCTGTCACACTTCAGGCCTGATTTCCGCCAGCTCTGCTCTAGCCTTTGTCCCACTCTCCTCAACTCCCTCAAGGCCTCATCAAACCAAGGAGACCTTGAACAGAGGGTGACTGATTACACGGCACATACTGACGCTCATAAAGCCGTCATCCACTGTGATACCACAGTGCACACCATGGTGTGAGTAATGTTGCACAGCAAGGCTCAGAACCGATGGTTTCATAGTGAGATGTGCAGCATGCATGGCTTAGGTCTATGTGCTGGGAGGGTTCTGAAGAACCCCGCTGCAAGACAGATTGATTTCAACTGTGTTCCACTCTTTTTGCTTTCTTTCCTGTTTTTATTTATTGGTGCAGCCACACAGATGAGGTACAAGCACAGAAACCCTTGTTTCCACACTGTCTCAGATGGGTGTCCCACATACTGCAGTCCCACTACAGTCATTGGGGCTGACACTACTGTATTACATGCTCATTGCCTGCAGTTCGACCTGGGCCAAAAAAAGAACCCCCGACCCCCTGCACGTAGTTCCACCTTTGCTAACAACCCCCCCCATTTTCTGAAAAGCGTATGTGCCTGCTGTTGCACACATGCTGTCGATATTCAGTTATTGTCATTGTTTTGTAATCATCATAGTACCGTACTGCTCTATGTCGTCCCTCAAAAGTATGAGCATCTGTCCACCAAGACTTGCACATTTACAAATATTAAAGCATGACAGATTGGAAATTTTAAGAGAGAAAATGTGGTAACATAATGAAAGGGGTACCTTTCAATGTCACTGTAGTCAGTGTACAAAGGCTCATAATCCGGATCCTTCTGATCGTCCAATGCAGAAACAGCTGTAGCCTCTGAGAATGTTATGGAGAAGGTAACATCCATGGGTTTAACTGGTGTGGACTGTGGAGGTCCACTGAAGAAGAAGAGTAAATCACATTGCACTACAACATCAACCATCACTTTCTCCTTGACATAAGTTTGAAAGGATTTGATTTTTGCTGATATAGTCTGGGTTCCTGAAGGGAAAGGTGAGAAAATAAAAAGCAGAAATGAAAACTATCAACATTATGTGATAACAGCACATTATACAGTAGCCAGCCTGGTGGCGCTGAGGGTTGAGGTGCTAGATGCCACACCTCACCACATGCTGGCGACCCAGATTTGGACGCGAGCCCGGGGCACCAGGGGTTGGCAGGGGAGGTATGGGATCGAGCACGCGGAGAACCACTCTCCCATCCCGGGGAGGGATCCAGGGAACCACTGCTCTGTAGTGACCCCTGGTGATGACCGGGGGCACTACCAGAGTGGCGTAGCAAGGGGTTGGAGTGCGGTGAACATCAGCGTGCTGCGATGTCATTGCATGCTCACACTCCAGGGACAACATAGGAGGAAAATGGCAGCACAAGCCTGTGGCAGCTTGATGGCCACAGCTTCATCAGCTTGCGAATGCCTGGATACAGGCATCTGCTGGTATTGAATCCTGGCTGGGGCATGGGGGTATAAGAGGGGGCCCCTCTTGACGGCACAGATGCGCATGACAGCTGGACAAGTACAACTCCAGGGTTGGGAGTGAGGAGGAGCGGTGGCTGGAGGTAGGCAGGGCTGTGGCTGCAGGAGGATAAAAATAGTGGAGCTAAAAAAAAAAACATTATACCATTCATCAGTTACAACTCAATGCAAAATTATGAAAAACTGCAGCAGGTACAGAGGTGCTCTGGGCTGGTCACCCTACCACTCACCAGGGCTGTTACCATTGTTTGTTAATGTACACCACTTGAGTGTGCTTTTGGGGGGGGGTTGTTTTCTTGTCGATAGAACTACAAAACACCACTCGGCTATCCTGTCACAGACATGGGATGTACTGTTGTACAGTTTTCGAGTGCCACAGGATGCAGGCTCCATAGCTGAAGAAGAACTCTGTAGGAGCAGGCATCAGGCCAGCTGTGAGACTCATGTTCTCATTCAGTGCCAGGGAACAAAACACATAAATGGTGCCATAAAGGGCAAATGTAGCATGGACATAAACGGTGATAAACCTATGTTGGCAATAAAAACAGTTGAAGATGTATGCAGAACGGCTCGGGGTCATAATGTCGCAAGACATTATGCCGCTTGGCTAAATCACGCTGCCAATACAGCGCGATTTATGTGACTATGCCCCCCCGAACCCCATCTACTAAAGATTCTTAACTCCGGGGGGGTCCAACTCAGGGATCGCACAAAGACTGAAAAAAAAAATAATTTCTGAGACCAGGAATCAAACCTGGTCCCAGACGCAGTGCCCGGGTTCATGCTGCTGTGGCTCTGTCCAGTGAGCCATGGCAGCTGCTTGGTGGAACCACTCCCAGCAGAGGTCATCACTCTGCCTGGGGTCAGTGAATCAATGCAATACTACGTACAGCAGTATACACGATGTGTACCATTTGCTGTCCTAGACAAGCGCTATTAAGGGTTAACCATAATGTCGTATGCTGTTAAGTGTACAACATTATGACCTGGTAGGATGCAAAACTACCACCAGCAGACTCACACATATTTGTTGTGGTCACACCGGGGTCCTGTGATTGAGAGTTTACTTGTAAAGGTGAATCACATAAGAGCAGCTTCACAGGACTAAGGTGACTGGTCAGACAGGGGCAAAGAGGAAGGAGTTGAAGGAAATTTAAATAAAAATATGAGCTATCTCAATACTATGGTCACCATAAAAATAAATGTATGGATTGGAGACATACTGTTGAAATAGTAATCAGTGGGTACCATCAATTTACCACGAGACTTATGGTCTAGATGCTTGTCTCTGCACCGTCACAGAAATTCCAAGCACCCTACATTGCATGGCCACAGAGATCCCACAAGGATCAGTGCAACTGGTTGATGGATGGCCGAGTACATCATCTGTGACAAATTCTATGGTAGTCATTTGTTCTGATTGTTCCTGTGGTTCCTGTTTCTTTTGTTCTTGTTGTTTGCTGTACTCTGACATCAACTGATGAATGACCTACGTGTGAATGAACATAGGGTAGTCGAAGCTGTTGTTCACAGGAAACCAGCTCACAGTGAAGCATAGAAACTTTTACATTTTCAAACACACAGCCCTACTCCACATTCACAGATTGTTGTAGTAAACTGGCAATGTAAGTAATGGTGGCATTGCTTGTTGGAACCGATGACAGCAGCAATGCAATTGCTGTCATTCCTACAAATATACTATACAATGTCACTCCTGTCCTCAAGGTGGAGAGTCAGCAGGAAGGTATATGCTTATCACCACTCCATTCATGTAATGCATGGGTGCACCACAGTACTGTATGTTTTCAGCACGGCTCAGTAACCAAACACCCTATGAAGAACCTATTACAGGCATTACATGCTTTTCACTTTTGCATTTTTAATTGTCACACTGACAAGGTGTCACAGGTAGCAACACAGTAACAGTTACAGTCAACATACAGGAAAGAGGCATGACAGTCCTTCACAGTGCTTCACCATAGATTCATAGACATGTGAAGGCAGAAAATGACCTTCATGGCCCATCGTGTCTGCCAATTTTAACCCCCCTCTACTTGTTCCCTCCCCATCCCAGATTCCCCCCGTTGCTTACCTTGACATAGAAACATAGAAACATAGAATTTGACGGCAGATAAGGACCGCTTGGCCCACCTAGCCTGCCCATTTTCCTACCTAACAGATAAGCTGCAGATCCTAATTAACCAACAGCTTACTTCCTCCTACCCCCCACTAGGACTGCCTTATGTCTGTCTCATGCATTCTTGAATTCCCCCACTGTTCTGGACTCCACGACCTCTTCAGAGAGGCTGTTCCATGCATCCACAACCCTCTCTGTGAAAAAATACTTCCTCACATTACCTCTGAGCCGTCCCCCCTCTATCTTCAAATTGTGCCCCCTTGTTCTTGCACATCTCTTTTTCTGAAAGATGCCACCCTCTTGGACTTTGTTGATTCCCTTGAGGTACTTGAAAGTTTCTATCATGTCCTCTCTCCCTCCTTTCCTCAAGGGTATACATATTAAGCTCCTTTAGTCTTTCTTCATATGTCTTCTGGTGCAGACCCTGCACCATTTTGTTGCCCTCCTGTGGACAGCCTCCACTCTGTCTATGTCTTTCGGAGATGGGGTCTCCAGAACTGCACACAGTACTCCAGATGGGGTCTCACCAACTGTCTGTACAGAGGGATAACAACTTCCTGTTTTCTACTATTGATGCCTCACCCTATGCATCCCAGTATCCCCCCGGCCTTCCTTACTGCCTTCTCACACTGCTTGCCCACCTTTAGGTCATCCGATATAATTATCCCCAGGTCCCTTTCCATTTTTACTGTTGTCAGTATCTCACCCCCCACTGTGTACTCTTCCCCTGAGTTTTTGTTTCCCAGGTGCATTACCTTGCACTTATTTGCATTGAATCTGAGCTGCCATACATTTGACCATTCCTCCAACCTTGCCAAGTCCCTTCTCATCCTTTCCACTCCATCTGGTGTATCAACCCTTTTGCAGATCTTTGTGTCATCTGCAAAGAGACATACTTTTCCTTCCAGTTCTTCTGCAATGTCACTTATAAAGACATTAAAAAGGACTGGTCCCAGTACTGAACCCTGCGGTACCCCGCTAGTAACCCTCCTTTCTTCACTGTGGACTCCATTTACTACTACCCTTTGCGTCTTGTTGTCTAACCAATTTTTTATCCAGGCTACCACCCTGAGACCCACTCCAAGGCTGGCTAACTTGTGTATTAATATTTTATGTGGGACAGTATCAAATGCCTTGCTAAAATCTAGGTAAGCCATGTCCACAGCCCCTCCCTGGTCTACTACTTTGGTCACCCAGTCAAAGAAATCTATTAGATTCATCTGACACGACATTCCCATCGTGACTCCATGCTGCCTTGGGTCCTGTACCCCACTGGCCTGTAGGTACTCAACAATTCTTTCCTTCAGAAGTGATTCCATCATTTTACCTACCACTGAGGTCAAACTAACTGGTCTGTAGTTTCCTGCCTCTGTCCTGCTCCCACTTTTGTGAAGAGGAATCACATCCACCCTCCTCCAGTCCTCAGGTACCACCCCATCCTCCCATGATTTGTTAAACAGAGTAGTCAGCGGTGTCATTAGTTCTACCCTTAGTTCTTTTAGAATTCTTGGGTGAATCCCATCAGGCCTCATTGCTTTGTCCACCTTCAATTTTATTAGTTCTTTAAGAACCCTTTCTTCTGTAAATAGACTGATATCGACCCCCATCTTCAGAGTGTTTCTCTTGTTTGGTTTAGGTACCTCCCCCTCCTCTTCCTTTGTGAATACTGAGCAGAAATATTCGTTCAGTATCCCTGCTTTTTCATTGTCACCCTCTACCCACATTCCCTCCCCTTTATTAAGCCTCAGTATCCCTCCTTTGGTCTTTCTTCGCTCCCTAATGTACCTATAAAAGGTCTTATCCCTCTTCTTAACAGAGTTGGCTATCCTTTCCTCGGTTTGGGCCTTTGCTATTCTGACTTCCTTCCCAGCCTCTTTCTGCTTTAACTGATAAAGTTCTCTGTCCTTCTCCTTCTGTGTTTCCTTATATTTCCTGAATGCTATCCTTTTCGCCTTAACCTTCCCTGCCACCTCTTTTGAGAACCATAGCGTTTTTTTCCTTCGTTGTGTTTTGTTGATTTGCTTTACACAAAGGCTTGTCGCCTCTGTGATGGCTGTTTTGATTACTCCCCATTGTTCCTCCACCCCTCCTTCTTGCCTGTTTGCTAGTGCTTTTCTGAGACACTCTCTCATTTTCCCAAAGTCAGCCCTCCTAAAGTCCAATACTCTTGCTTTTGTATGGCTTGATTGTATGGCTGTGTTTATCGTGAACCACACTGTTTGGTGGTCGCTTGTTCCCAGATGGCTACCCACTTCTAAATCTGAGATTCTTTCTCTGTCCCCATTTGAGAGTACCAGGTCTAAGATTGCTCCCTCCTGAGTGGGTTCCAATACTAGCTGTCTGAGGCATGCCCCCTGTAGGGCATCAAGAATGACCCTGCTCTTGGATGTGCCTGCAGCAAAGGTGCTCCAGTTAACATCTGGCATATTCAGGTCCCCCATCAACAATATCTCCCCCTTTTCTGCCATTCTAAGGAAGCCTTGTGTTTGTCCCAGGCCTTCTAGAAACCCGTCACTGTACTGGCCCTCACCACCTCCTCCGGCAGTCTGTTCCAGGGCTCAGCCACTCTTACCATGAAGTAATACTTCCAAACGTTTCCCCTACACCTTCCCCCCTCCACCTTCAATCCATGCCCCCTTGTTCTTGTATCTACCTTCCCTGAAAATAAGCTCTCCCCCACTTTATTGATCCCCTCGACATACTTGAATTTTTCTATCATGTCCCCTTTCTCCCTTCTTGTCTCCAGAGGATACAAATCCAGCTCCTTCAACCTCTCCTCATATGTCTTCACACTTGACCCATGAAGCAGTTTAATGGCCATTCTGTTCACCATTTCCATGCCATCTATGTCTTTTCATACATGGGGTCTCCAGAACTGTACTGCATATTCCTGGTGTGGCCTCACAATCGAACTGTAGAGTGTCCTCAGCACCTCCCTTCTTCTGCTGGTTATCCCTCTCCCAATGCATGCCATCATCCTGTTAGCTTTGCCCACCTCCTCATTGCACTGGGTCCCCATCCTAAGGTCATCAGTGATTATAACTATTAGATCCTTCTCCTGCCTGGTTGCAGCTATTATCTCCCCCCAGTGTGTATGTGGTATTTGGATTCCTCCTCCCCAAGTGCACCACTGTTCATTTCCTGGCATTGAATTTCGGCTGCCATGTTTCTGACCACTCTTCCAGGAACATTAGATAATTCTTCAGTGCCCCCCACCGGGTGTTCACCCTGTTGCTGAGTTTTGTGTCATCCGCAAAAAGGCAGACCATCCCCTGAAGCCCCTCTGCTATGTCGCTGATGCATATGTTAAACAGAATGTGCTCCAGCACCAACCCCTGGGGGACTACACTCGTCACCCAGTCTCCCCAGAGTGCACCCCATTAACCACCACCATTTGGCTTCTACCCATCAGCCAGCTCTCCACCCATCTTGTTATTTTCTGCCCCACCTCTAGACTCCCCAACTTATTAATCAGTCTTCTGTGGGGTACTGTGTCAAAGGCCTTCCCGAAGTCCAGGTAGGCCATGTCCATTGCCCCAACCTGATCAACCACGCTCGTCACCTCATCAAAGAATCTGATTGGGTTCGTCTGACATGACTGTCCCTGAGTGAAGCCATGCTGCTGAATGTGTTGCAGCCCCCCCTTCCAAGTAGCTAAGAACCCTTTGTTTCAATATTGCCTCCATTACTTTACCCATCACCAGTGTGAGACTGATCAGGTGATAATTGCCCACCTCCTCCCTGCAGCCATTCTTATGAATTGGCACCATGTCTGCCTTCTTCCAGTCCTATGGCACCCATCCTGTATCCAGGGACAATTTAAATAACCCTGCCAGTGGATCCTCCAGTATCCCCCTTAATTCCCTGAGCACCCTAGGGTGTAAGTCATCTGTGCCCATGGCCTTGTCCACCCTCAAGTTACCTAATTCCTCCCTTACCTCTTCAACAATGACTGGGCTAAGATCAGCCCCTCACTCCCCATTCCCTTGTCACTTAGCAATGCTCCCTTTCCTCTCCCCATCATGAAAGCTGAGCTGAAGTATCCATTCAACACTGCAGCTTTTTTGAAATCCCCTTCCACCCGAAATCCCCCTCCCCCTTAATCCTTACAATCCCCTGCCTTACTTTCCTCCTTTCCCCTATGTACTGAAAGAACGGCTTGTCTGCACATTTAGTCTACCTTGGAATTCTCTCCTTTGTTTCTGCTTTAACCTTCCTAATCCTCTGCCCTTCCACACTCAGCTTCTCTTTGAATTGTAGAAGTATATGTGTCACCCTCTGGCAATGTGTAAGAAGGAAACTCAACAAGGATGATTACAATACTTGTGGTATGTCCAAGAACAGTGACAGAACCACTTCTTACACTGTGATACTTGCATTATTTTGTATGAAGTAGTCGTGGTGTCCCTCTGCTGGTAAGCCAAAAAAACTGCATCACTTTGATGTACCATGGCTTTCACCAAGTCAGGGCACTGCTGTCTGCAATAACTTGTAACTCGAATCAGAATTGTTACAGTCAGTGTTGATTATGCCCAACAGTGACACAGGTATAGAAGCATGACCGCCTGTATATCACTTTATAAGCAATCATTGCAATGCCCGCCACCCCACAACCATTGCTGCTAAAGGAATTATAAGTGCAGCACATGGAGCACTGGCAGCATATCATACTTTGTTGGCTGACCTGGGTACTTTCTACCCCAATCAGTGTACTGTCCCCTACAGCTTCTCCTCACACAGTGTGAAATATTGTCACACTATGTCGAAGTATGTCCTCTGCATGTCATAGTGCCCAAAGCAGTACCTTGACAGCGACAACAACTTCAAGAGTCTACTGGGTCAGTGATGTCACAGTTGAATATTTCATCAAGTCAGTCTGTTATGTTTTCCTTTCTGACAAATAGAGTATTGCAGTCACCTGTGTAAGCAGTGGACCAACGTTGGGTGGTGACCACTCAAAAATGACATTACACAGCACAGTGCTAGATTACATCACACACCCATCAAGGTGGTCAGCCAAATAGTGTGCTGAGCATTGCTCTGCAGATGGCCACCAATACATGCTGTATGCTGTAATCTCACCACTGATGACAATCTCCATGGAACATGGGTATCTGGAGGTTACCTTTCAGATGACATTGAGTTGTCTAAGTAGTGTACAAAGGCTGCAAGGAAAGCCAGTGATATGCTGGTCTGTATAGGCAAATATATCACTAGCAGAAGGCAGGAGGTGGGGATGCCATTGTATAAAACAATTGTGAGGCCTCACCTGGAGTACTCGGTGCCATTCTGGAGGTAGCACATTCAAATGGATCTAGGCATGGTGGAGGCAGTCCATAGAAGGGCTACTAAGATGGTGCAGGGTTTCCATCAGAAAACATATGAGGAGACATTGAAGGCCCTCAATATGTACACACTGGAGAAGAGGAGGGATCGGGGGACATGATAGAAAATATCAAGTACACAAAGATCATAGGTGTGGGGGGAAGAAATCTTACAAACTATGGGGAATACCAGAAGAAGATGACATGATATGAAATATGAAGGAGGCAAGTTAAGGGGAAATGTGAGGAATATTTTTTTCAGGAAAAGGTAGTGCACAAATGGGACAGTTTGGCACAGGAGGTGGTGGTAGCATGCACATTGGAGGAATTTAACCCTTGCTGTGCCATGTACAGATATATCAGTCCAGAATTCCTATACGTTTAAATTATATCAGCAGCCTAAGGGTTAAACATGCTTGGGATAGACATGGGGTACCTTACAGGTGGAAAGAAAGGGGGAAAAAACTCTGCACAGATAGGATTGGAGGACACAGGAAAGTGCAGAGCCTATGGGCAGACTGGATATGCCTAGCAGTCCTTATCTGTCCACAGTTTATATGTGTGCATGTTTCTATGCTCCTACACTGGCACAGCAATGACACAGCTACAATGCTTTTCTTGAGTGATGTCAATGCTGGGGAACAACACCTTATAGCACATCAAGTAAACTGTTACATGCAAATGACACATCAGACATCAAAACAGGTGAAAAGGTAGAAAGTAGAAAACCATCAACTCACCACTGCATGCTGCCACTTTTCAAATGCACAGCTCTTCCGTTTCTTGATGGATGTAACACCATCTCCAATATCATTTTTTTGCTTACTCCCAGTCAAGGATGGTCATGGGAAAGTAGTAGGAACAGCATCTGGCTTTAGTCGTTTACATGCAGGTAGTTTAAACAGAGGCATCATCATACAGGTGGTCTCAAAACAGTCTGGGGTAAAGTGATTGTGACACAGAGAGCTATACTTGGTGGGACCCATCCATTTATAATGGGTTCACTTTACCTGGTCTGTCCACATTTTCTTTGGGGAAGTGGAACAGACTTACTCCACTTTTATGTGTCTTGCTGCAACCTGCAGCAACACAGCTGATGACCGTGATGAACCACCTAGCACAGAAATTATAGTGCCTAGGTAACAGTGTCAAAAATAAGCAGAACTACTGCAGTACAGTATTGACCTGAATAGCCTGTCAGTTGAAACAGTACTAGTGCCAAGTCTCAATTTTCCCTCCAAAGCAAGACCCCACTTTAGGGTTGCCACCTGTCAGGTTTTTTACCTGGTGATCAGGTTTTCAGGGTCCCTATCGGGTAATCCGGGTTTGCTCTGTGCTGGTCAGGTTTTTGAGCTATTTTGAGTGCTCACATATTTTGTCATATCATTCATTGTTTCAGCTACATATCCAGGGTAGTAACAAGTTCTGTTGTCAGTATAGCCTTTTATTTGTGAAAGCAGTCAACCTGGGAATTGTGAAGTATGGCCATTAGCACTCATGCATAACAGCTGGCCCTTAAGATGATAGTTTTGTACTTGCTGCTACCAATTCCTACCTTGTACTGCTCCAAAACTGGCACATACAGCTTACTCTGCTGTACCAATTCTAACTAAATGTGCCTCATATGCCTTGTACTTTATGTATTCTACATTATGATGTTCGCACGTGACATGCGAGTTTGTTTTTTTCTAACTTGTACCTTGTTGTCTCGTGACGTGTAATCTTTCTCTAATTTTGTACCATGTTGTCCCAAGTGTGTAAGTATGCAATTTCCTGTACTCACCAGGGTCATACCTGAAATTAGGCAAATTGTGTTGTCTAGTGTACTTATCTGGTTAACAAAAGCTAAATAAATAAATTAATTAATTAACACCATTCACAGTTACTTAACCTAATTTTTCCACTGCATCTTAAAGTGGCATAGCAGCAAAGCTGCCCCCACCTTTTCAGTAACAGAGCCAGTTGTCTTCTACTTTTCATTTGCTGGTAAACATTTCCATTTCTAACAGAATTTAGGCATTTTCTAATGTTTTAAATTATTTTTTTTTCCTCAAGAAAAAAGTATGATCACCTCTTTGGCTTTGAAATAGTACTGTGAACATGAAAAGGAATGGACCCAGAAAAGATATTAGAGTACACATTGTAGGAAACTATTTCTTTATTATATATTATTTCTTCATTATGTAGTATGTACCATGTATATTGTTGTACGCTATTTACAGTATTTCCCGTTTCTTCCCCCAGATCATATCTGTAAATAAGATTTATTTTATCTCTGTATGTTTATCTGGTAAACCAATGTCAATAAATAAATAAATATATACATAAGAAAATAAATAACTAGAAAGAACCTAGGAAAGTAACTTTAAAAGGTACAGTACAGTATCTTAACATTTTTGTTGAGCTGCTGCTTTAAGCATTGTCTTTTATTGATATAACAATTGGCTTTTTAGGAGAAGCAATGCATGATGAGTCATGAAAAGGGGTGGGGCTAGGGGTGGAGCTTAATATCCGGTTTTTGCCTCATTCAAGGGTGGCAACCCTACCCCACTTGACCTGAGTGCAACCAGGAAGTATTTCCCTACAAAAAGTAAATTATATGCCTTATAAATAATGACAGAAAAAAAGATTAAGTTCTCTCATAATGGGCCCCTATGCACTACTGGGGTGGGGGTATGAGGAATCCACATGTACCCTGCCTGTGTAGCAGCACACCTGCAGACAGGTGTGCACCAGCAACTTTCACAACCACCAGTCACCTGTCTGCAGCCCTGCACCCCCCAGGCACACAGGGCTCTGCAGTGTGGCCAGGGGCAGAGTCACGGGTCCGGCCAGGCAGTTCAGTCAATCCCTGATGTCCAACAGCTGGCAGCAGAGGGGTTGAGAGGAGGGCAGTGCCCCAGGCTGTCCCTAGGGCACTGCCATGCATGACTGGAGTCTGGGGTAGTGGGGGGGGGACAGTGCCACAGGCATGGGGGAGGGAAGTAGAGTCCTCCACAGGAACTGTGGGACACAAGGCACCAGGCTGACAGGTGTTGATGCAGAGGGGTGTATGCATAGTGCTTGCATGCCCCCAACCCGCCCCATGCAATGTGGTCTGTGGACCAGGATGATCGGATGCGATTGTCTTGCATGCCCCCCCTTGGTTCATCCAGTGCAGGGGGGTGCAATGGGTGTGGAGTGGCTACACACCCCAGATACGTGCGCATAGCCACTCCATGTGGATCATCCATAGGGCCCAATATGACAAGCACACATATTACTTTTGACAGGCTCTACCATGCCGGTTCGACATCCTTTATGTCGACCGGCATCTCTCCAACAGGAATCATGCCGACCACAAGTTGTGGTCGACATGATTCTTGTGTGTCTCCTGGTACTGTTTTTTGTCGGGGGGGCTTTGCACCCCAAACCCCTTATGCAGGGGGCACTGCCCCCTGCCTCCCCTTTATTTAGGATTCTCAACTCCAGTCAGAGTTGATTCGGGCTGGGAGTGCAGGACCAGGAGACAGCATGCCCCTGTCTCAGGCACACCAACTCAGCGACCTGTCGACAAATTGTTGATTTTGCTGACAGGTGTGTATTTTGCTTTGTTGGTGCTGCTGTAAGGGTAGCATACCCTTTTGACACAGTTTTATTATTAATACATGTTGAAGTCACTGCATGATACTGTTTACACAATTTGGGGGAGGGGCAAACAAGGCTGGAACAGCAATGGACTACTGCTGGAATGCCACACAGAGAAAAAGAAAAAACATTACAAAAACATTATCATACATACACACAGCATGACACCTAATGTAACCTTTATTTTTATGTTCAGCAATACATAAAGTGCAGTACAAATGAATAACAGGGCAAAACATAGGACGAACCATACAGCATGGAAATCCATATGATTACATTACATAGCTATATAGCTGGGATAGGGGGGTTCCTTTGCAAAACTGTAACATGTGTTCCTGTTCACTGAACAAAATAAAACTGAAATCAGGGATCACATCTGGCTTGACTTTACACATTCTGACTTACAATGCAAAGAAAAATATGGAAGTCAGCCTGCAGCACATCTTCACTCGTGGAGCACTGAGCGAATAGCAGACAAACGCATGGGCAGTCCTGGGGAGTGTTACATATAGTGACATCGTATGAACGCTCCCCTGGCATGTAAACAGTTAAAAGTAATACAGGCAGAGCCACCAGCACAGTATCAATAAAAACAGGCAGAAATCGAAGACGGATGGAAATTTTCACTAAAACGGGCATGTACTCACAGTTTTGGACTGCACCTCAGCAACTGGTGAGTTATTATAAGGTTCTTTCACAATCAGGGAAGTTTCTCTTTAAGTTGAAATAGAGAAACATAGTAGCCATATTCTTTTTTTCTCGCAAAGCAAGTGCCAACCAGCAGGACCATGAAGTACGCTAAAAAGTCATACAAATAGTTCACAAAGTTCCCATTTAAAAAAAAAATAACTTACTTCACTCCATATTTATAACACTGCTGATTCCCTCCTATGGCTGCCTACCCGCTGAGCCATGTCTTGCAGCTCCATGAATGTTATCATCATTCCACAGCTGCCTGACCACTTTGCTTCTGCCATAAACTGGCAGCATGCCTCTGTCTGTAGGAATGAATCTAAGAAAGTACTGCTGGTCTCATCCTTAAGCCAGTGGTACAAAATGGACGGTGAGGTCAGTAAGCAGTGGGAGATGAACACAACAATGGGTTAAAATCAGAATGGACTCCATCATGGAGGACTAAATAGCAATCTAACGGAGAGAAATAATGGACATTGGTAGGGAGTTCAAACTGGAAAATAAATACCTATAAAACACTGTAGTGCCCTCTACTGGCAGATATAGCAGTTGAGGGACTACTTTACCCAAAAAGATCCAACATGTTTTTTTACTTAATGTTTTTGAATTTCTTTTAATTGTTAAAATTTTATAAAAATATGAGGCATGTAGCCATTTTTCCAACTGCAGTAATACCCTCCAGGGTGGGTAGCATGGGCAATACGGGAACATCCAGGGGCTATAAGGCCCTCTACCTGTGGTACTGGGTCTTATTATGCGCCTGGGCAGTCTGTTATTACTGAGTACCACCCACCCTGTTGGATATTATTGCTTGCATATGTCTATGCCAGTGACCTTGGTTTGGCAGTGGACATAAATGACTGGTGTTAAGAAAACTAGTGCTTAGAAAGGGCGTGTTTCTGGTAGCATTCTAGTTTAGGAGAGAGTGACACCACACTGAGGTGTTCTGGGGAGCTTGTTCCTCCATAGGGTCATTATATGTGTGGAAAGCTGAACATCACCAACAGATGAAGGGAGGCTAAGGGAAATGGGGAAAAAATACATAATGTAGCAACCAACTATGCAGGCAGCACAAAGTGATAACATAGACAGGGAATGAACAAATACAGCACAGGGGCTTCTCACAAAGAGAAACATAATTACAGAAGGGGACCAAGAAAAGGCAGATATCTTGAACAAAAACTTCTGCTCAGTGTTCACAGAGGAAGGGAAGGACTGCAGAAAAGGATCAGGAACCTTGTGGGAGGGGAGGTGGACATAGTCCTTTTTCAAAGTAGAGAGTCCTGAAGGTGCTTGCTAATCTGAAGGTGGACAAAGCAACTGGGTCAGATGGGGTGCATCCATGTGTGTTGAGGGAGCTCAGGAAGGTATGAGCTGCACCCCTGACAGTGCTATTTGACAGATCACTGGAAACTAGGGTGGTTCCTGAGGACTGGAGGAGGGCAGATGTAGTCCCACTTCACAAAAGTGGTAGCAGGGACATGGCTGGAAATTATAGGCCAGTCACCTTGACATCGGCGGTGGGAAAGTTGATGGAAACACTACTGAAGGAAAGGATTGTGAAATATCTTGAATCTAACAGGTTATAGGACCCAAGGCAGCATGTATTCACAGGGAGAGGTCATGTCATAGAAATCTGATTAATTGCTTTGATGGGTTACCAAGGAATTAGATCATGGATGAGTGGCGGATGTGGCCTATCTGGATTTCAGTAAGGCTTTTGACACCATTCAACATAGGAGACTAGTGAGCAAGCTGAGTAGCTTAGGGTTGGGTAAGTGGTAAATTGTATAAGAAATTGGTTGGTGGATAGGCTACACAGGGTAGTGCTAGATAGAGTTTGCTCTGAGGTTGGGAGGGTGACCAGTGGGGTGCCTCAGGGATCAGTGCTGGATCTGGTTCTCTTTAATGTTTTTGTAATTGACATTTCATAGGAGCTGGAATGGAAGATCTGCCTTTTTGTAGGTGACACCAAGATCTGCAGCAAGGTGGACACTCCATGGAGGTGGAAAGGATGAGCAAAAACCTAAGTAAACTTGAGAAGTAGTCAAGGGTACGGCACCTGGGTTTCAATGTGGAAAGTGCAAAATAATGCACTTGGGGCACAGAAATCCATGGGGCAGAGTACACAATGGATGGAGTGGTAGTGATGGCAACAAAGCTGGAAAGAGACCTAGGGATAATCATATTGGATGATCTAAAGGTGGCTAAATGGTGTGATAAGGCAATCAGGAGGACTAGTGGGATGCTGGGGTGCATAGGAAAGGGTATCACCAGCAGAAAGAGGGAGGTGGGGTTGCCTCTGTTAGGATCGCTGGTAAGGTCCCAAATTTAGCATTGTGTCCAGTTCTGGAGACCCCATCTCAGATGGACATAGAATGGAGGTGGTCCAGGAAGGGTAACTAGAATGGTGCAGGGTCTGTATCAATAGCCCTACGAGAAGAGACTTAAGGACCTCAACATGTACACCTTGGAAGAGAGGAGTGAGGGGGATATGATAGAGACCTTTAAATACATCACAGGGGTAAATAAAGGACAGGAGGGACATACTGTATGTGTCTAAAGAAAAGGTGCTCAAGAACAAGCAGACATGATAGGAAGCTGGAAGGGGGTTTCAGGAGAGATGTGAGGAAGTACTTCTTCACATAAAGAGTACTGGATTCCTGAAACAGCCATGTAGCAGAGGTGGTGGGGGTGAAAACAGTGATGGGGTCCAAGAGTGCATGGAAGAGGACAAGGGAATCATAGGGGAAAGGAAGGGTGGGTGGTAAAGAGCTGTAGATCAAGTGGGGTCTGTGATAAGCACTGGGTGGACCAAGCACCAGCAGCCCTTCACAGGGTCATCAGATTTCATGTTTCTGTTTCTATGAATCATGGAATGTACACTGTATCCAGCATAGCCGTGCAATTGAACTGAGTGTAGATAGACCAGCAGCATGCCAGAGGGGGAGAATGTGGAGGGTGCTTAAAGCAACTAACAGCATATTCAGGATCGGAGCTGTTGATCAAACTGTGGCATGCAGAGCTGGGATCTTGAGCAACCATCAGCATGTTTTGGAGGGGGGTAGGTCAGTGGCCAGTGCCATGCTTGTCTGGAGAAGTTGCTTTCAATATTTTGTTCTGCTGGGGGATGCTTATTATCTGAATTTTCTACTCAGTGTTATCCATACGTCACAAAGTGTGCAAATGGCAATACAGGGATTCAAATCTGGGTCTCGGGGTCTATATGATAACAGCAAATGCCTAAAGGCGATCACCATTATTGCTCAGTCAGAGTGCCGAACACATTTTCAGCACTCTGACAACCTCGGCACTCCAGCACAATGGCACCAGGACATATTTTTACTACTTTCTGTTCCCCCCCCACACCCGCCTACTTAAGGATTCTCAACTCCAGGGGGGTGCATGTTGGAGGGGTGAAAGCAGTAAAATTAAAAAGGTTCAGGCTGGGCGCAATAAAAATCGCACCAGCACCCAGACCCGAACCCAGCACCTCAGCCATCCCAACCACTAGCCACTCCCCGACCCCATGATGCAGCTCAACCAGCAACCACAGCGCCACTCCCTACAGCCTCTCCACCCCCTCCCAGCCCATGCTCGCCATGCTCATTCCCACCCATCCCCCCGCATGCATATGTATAGTGACATCCTATCGCTTAGTTCACCCACCCCCTCATCCGGTTGCCCTACCTGTCCATCGCTGTGAGTGGCTTCCATGGGGAAGGTGTCACCGTAACAGATGGCGCCCTTCCTTATGCTCCCACTTCATGGGTTACCAGTCTCAAGGTTCACAGCTCTGTACTCATAAAGCAGCAGTATTTGTCAATGGCAAACAATAAAATACTATTATTTAGTAGTAACGTACAATATTTATGGCAAAAAACATCCCTGTATCTATTTTTTTTGTATTTTATTTCATTTCTGAACTGAGATATGTGGTTTTGAAGTCTTTCAAAATTATGTTTAACTTGCCATGCTCACATTGAATAAATTCAAAAAATCTTGGTCTGATTCCATACTGTTTACCGTCATAAACACGTGTTAGCACCACAGTATGAATCTAGTTTATGCAGTTGAAAAGTAAACAAAACTGAAGAGATTTTAAAACACTGATAGGGACAGCTATTTTTATTGACAAGTCATTAATTGCTAAATTATTAACAAAAAATGTTTTAAGAATATGTGAAGAATAGGGATGTGCGAAAATTAATTTCCGCTGGCAGAATTTTGGCAAAAGTGCAAATTTTGCTTCTGCGAAAGTTCGGAAATCATTTTCGGAACTTTTGCGGAAATTCCACCTTAAAACTGAGGAAAAAATATAAAAAATTGTGGGATAATTTATTAAACTGCGGAAAAAAAATCTGCAGAAAGGATCACTGCCAGTAGTCATTTCTGAGGCTTTTTTTAACTGCAGTTTAACTTATTTATCCACCCCCCACTGATCAGGGGTCCCAATAAATACCTCCAATCCCTTCCTTGGACCCTCATGGTTTCCAGTGCCCTCCCCCACCAACCAATCATGGCTCCCAAAACATTTTATTTCCCTGATGTCTAGCAGACCCCCTCCCTACCCTGGATTTCTTAGTCCACAAATAAACAGCCGGCAGTCCACCAACTCATCCCCCTCTAGTCCCAGTATTCCCTGGTGTCTAGTGGACCTTCCCATTCCAGATCCCTTATAAAAATAAAATCTCAACTCCCTGGTGTCTATTAGATGGTTTTAGACCCCCACAAATACCACCCTGACAGTTCATCTGCCACCACCCAACTTCTCTCCCCACCCTGCCCCTCAGCATGCCACCAGCATAGCACTCCTCTCTCCTCCACTACCAGTGGCCTACTGAATTGTCAGTGAATAACCACATGGTTGTACAAGCAGATGCTCATTCACTGACAGTTCATTAAACTGTGGAAAGAATAAATTCTGCAGTTTTAATGTATTTTTCCACAGTTCACAAAAAAAGTCCACAGAACTCAGAAAAATCCACAGAAAATCCTACTTTCGCCAGTGGCGAAAGTTCTGCAATTTCCGCAAAATTTCCAAAATTTCACGGACTTTCCATGAAAGCGGAATTCACAACTTTTGCCCACCCCTGTTAAAGAATTTAAAAATACATTGATAATGAATGTAAAGTTCTAAGAAATACAGTTTCAGTTAAAAAAATATAATGACTTTTTTTAAAGATTGACAAACACTGCTGTTTTAACAAGCTGGCCAAATAGGCTGACGAACACACACCAACAAAGTAGCATTGGCTAGTGGCTAGAGCACATGCTTGGGAACCAGGGGGCCCAAGTTCAAACCACATCACAGTCACTTACTCACTGCGTAACCCTGAGCAAGTCATTTAACCTCTGTGCTTTAGTCCAGCAGCTGTACACACCGGAGGAAAACAGGACCCTCCAAACAGAGCAATTCCAGCACCATCTGCCCAACCCCCAGTAATACAGCCAGACACTTGTGACAGGGTTGAATAAGGCCCTGTCCCATTTGTTATGTAGAAAGAGTTTAAACACAAGGGGCTGTTCTATCCTCTCCTTTCCTGTCTTGTCTCTGTCTGGTTGCACAATCAAATTTTCTTGTGAGACCTAGGAACTGATCACTCCAACAGTTTTGCAATTCTCTGCCTCTCGCTATCTCTCTGCCTTCACTTGCTGTTCTGTCTTCTCTTCTCTTCCCCCTCGCATATCTGCGGTTATAAAATATATTTGAACCTTTAAGTGGAAATGTCACTGATACTGGGATTCCTTTGTTTAAAACTGTATAGAATTTTACTGTTGAAATGGTTGCAAAAAGCTATTTGGAATTCAAGGGGTTAACGTGAGATGCAGTTTTTTAATTTTTTTGCAGAACTGTAAACAAGATGTCAGTTCTGGGTCACTATGTTCTTTTTCTTGCACCTGCAAGGAATGAAACTTACAAGAACATTCTGTAGACTTGCAAGAACATTCTGTGAGAAGCAGGCTTTCTTAACGAATTCCCAGACAAAGACTTATAAAACGAGCAGCAATGCTTTTGCTAGAGAGAGACAAGGAGAGTGAGAGACTAAACCTTGGAACTGAGAAATACCTTCCAAAGGAGGACTACGTTTTCTCTGTTTGTACTGCCTTTGTAAATAGTTATACTGAACAAATTTAAATTTTTTTATTTTGCTGTTATTGAGAAAAATAAAATGCCATTTGTGAATTTTGAATCTGCTCCTGGTTTTCATATGCTTCCTGACCTGTGCCTCGATGATAGCACCAAATGGCATAAGCAGACTCGAAGACTATTAATAGTCAGCAAAAACATGTAAAGTGAATCTCTTACCAGAGAACACTGGCAGGACCCCCACGCCAGACCTCCAACCGGTTTTGCTAATGCATCATCAGGGAATGTCCAGAAACAGCTATCTCCACATTTTAAATGCCACATTTAAAGGGAAACACACATATATAAATACAAAAGAAACTACGAACAAAAATCATACAAAGTTGCAATAAATATTAAATAAGTGAAACAAAAACATATGATGTTGAAATAGATATAAAATTATAATACATGGAACTAGCCACTACATTCAATGATTACTTGTATAAAATATGCTGTTTAAATTGACAGCAGTCTCATGTACATATATACATACATGTATCAAAAAGCAGTAACTTCAAAACAATGCAGCCAACAGGGATACCGATAAATATGGGGAATAATTTATTCCCATAAGTAAAAATATGATGTTGGCAAACTACCTACGGTCAAACAATGGGTGGTACAAAAGTGCCCTTTATAGTGGTGACATTCTAATAAATAAATCAAAAAAAGTTTGAATCAATAATGCTGTTCCACTAAAATGTATGTAAAGCAAAAATACAAATACACAAGTCATGTCATGGTACCAACATTCAATATCGGAAACATAATATCGGGCCTCAGCCACAAATATATAGGGGATACATGATGGGCACAAGCATGATATGGAAAATATTTTCACTCCTCTAGAGTGATTTCTGAATAGTAATGAGTAGCGAAGCCGCGAGTGAGGTTTCAGAGGTCACTGTATTGGACTGAACATATTTCCCATATCACACACATGCACACCATGTAGCCTATTTATACAATGGGGGCCTCATTATTGCAAAATGTATAATTTGCATGGCTTTGCACAGTTGCATGGCTTTGCACAGCTTTGCGCAGGTTTAGCATGGGTTTGGGGTGTAATAAATGCCATTTATTTTAACTCTGTTGATGTCATCAGGATTTATTTCACTGCAGTGAAAATAACTTGTTTTGTCTCACTGGAATATGTCTAACCCCCATTGTATAAATTGGATTATTCATGAGGCATATTTCACACAGGAAATCTATCTCCCTTCAATGCAGCACTCATGCCTTTGTGATTGCCACAGTATGGATAATAACCTTATCCCTTACCCTCGCAAGAGACATTGAGACTAAACCTGGCTCAGCCATCCACTCTTCTCAAAATTATTCCACCTCCTCCCATCGCCTGCTCCAGTCCACAGGCTTAACCTTTGCCCATCTTAACCCAGATAACCTAGCCTTATCTGAAACATGGCTGAAACCCTCTGTCCCTGATTTCCTCTGCTTCCTCCCAGGTTACAACATGTTTTGGGCTGACTGCCCTAACTCCAAAAGAGGGGGTGGCCTGGTACTATACTACAAGTCTCATCTTAATGTATCCATCATGCCTAGTCCCTCGGGAACTAATTGTGAGATTCTTCATTCACTCCTACTCCTCGGTGGTGCCAAGAATCTCCACATCTGGAGTGTCTATCCTTGGCAAAGCAAGGTAAGGCAGAAACTCCAAACTAGGCCTCGGAGAATTCATAAAACTGGTACCAGCTGTGTCCAAGAAAAATAAAGTAATCTGCATTGGCAACTTTGTTGATCCTAACTCCTCTCTGCTATTCAACATTATTAGCAAGACCAACCTTGCGCAACTCATCCTGGCTCCTACTAGGATATCTCGGAATGGTTACAGCTGCACTCTTATAGACTAGATTCTTACCAATAGGAAAGAGAAATTTCCTGTTGCTGGGGTTCTGCCTGACTCTATAAGTGATATCTGCCCAGCATAATGTGTGCGGGACTATTCTCCTCCTTCCTATACCCCTAAAGTATTGTCTTTTGCCAACTTCTCTAACCTTAATTCTGCCATGCTCCTACATGACCTAAGACTCATAGACTGGTCTCCCCTCTACATAACCAATGATATCAACACTGTGACCTAATCCTTTAACACCAGCATTCTCTCCCTTCAAAACAGATATGTTTCAGTCACCACGCATAGGGTCAAAGGAATAGCCACCAAGTGGCTCAGGCAGCCCCTCTTACAATTACTTAAGAGCAAGGACAAACTATAGTTAAATTGGAAATCCTCCTTTCTTCAGGCTGACTTCAAGGCTTACCGTTCCTTGTGTAACACCTGTAAAAAGGAGATTCGCTCTGCTAAGAGCAGTTACTACCATGATCTGCTTAGTTCTTAGTTCTGGGCTGGCAGTATAGCCTAGAGGTTAGAAGAATGAGGTGTGAGTGAGCTTGGTACATCCAGCAGACCAGGCCTGAGTTTGATTCTCACAACCTCCACTTGCATACTGTGTGACTCTGAGCAAGTCACTTAACTGCCCAGTGCTCCCAGGTCACCCTTAAAAACAGGCACTTATGCCTAGTGGGCCTTACCCGGTTACCAAAGACTAAAATAAAATAAAATAAAAAAAAAATTCTTCTGCCTCGAATCCTAAAAAATACTGGTCCCAAATTAATGAAATCCTTGAGAACAATAAGCTGCAGACTCCTAACGCCATGCTTATAAATGATATTCACTGTAACAACCCTTGCACCACAGCCAATGCCTTTAACTCCCTCTTCACCAAGCTTCCCAACACCCCTCTCCCCAGTCTGGTGATCTCCTGTCTCCCCCTCCATTACCTACTGTAGCTTCTCTCCCTCTAGTGCTTAAGAGGTACTTAAGCTACTGAAGACCATTCCTTCACATGGTAGTGCTGGGAAGGATGGTCTTGAACCTAGGATCCTGTAACTTGCCACCTCTATCCTTGGCAAGGCAAGAAGGCAAGGCAAAGTTATTCAAAAAGATGCCCAATCCTGGAGGGTCTGGGTGCCGTACAATAATAAAACACAGCATCAATTGAAATACAATAATACAACATAATAACCCATCATAAATATCAAAATAATAAATCAATTATATTACAGTTAACTAAAAAGAACACAAGTCAGGAATGACCTGCATAACGGTCAGGCACAGGATGTTACACAGCAAAATCAGGGAATGCCTGCATAAACAGGAAGGCCCTGAGGTGGGCCTTAAATACCTTAACTGAAGGGGCATCCCTTATAGATGGTGGGAGTAAATCTCACAGGATGGGGCCGGCGACACTAATAGCTCTGTCGCCGAATGTTTTTAGCCTTGTCCAGGGAATCGCTAGGAGGCCTCTAGAGGAGAAATGTAGGGAGTGGACTGAAATAGCCAGTGTGAGAAGGTCAGCCAGGTAGCTAGGGCCCAGTCCATGTAGGGTCTTAAAGGTGAGGAAGTCCACTTTAAAGAGGACCCTCCACCTGACTGGCAGCCAGTGCAATTCCCGCAGCACCGGGGTGATGTGACAGTATTTAGACTGCCCCATCAACAGCCTGGCAGCTGTTGATGGGGCAGTTTAAATACTGTCACATCACCCCGGTGCTACACCAGTAACTAGGCTCTCTAACTTGTCCATCTGCTCCATCATGGTTCCTTTGGCCTGGAAAATGGCCAGAACTATCCCAGTGTTTAAGAAAGGAGACCCCAAAGTTCTGTGGAACTACAGGCCCATCACATTACTGCCCATGCTCAATAAGCTCCTGGAAAAACAAATTCATCACCAGGTCTTTACTCATTTACTTAACTTCAACCTTCAGTCCCCTATTCAACATGGCTTTTGTGCTGGGCATAGTACTACTACAGCTCTAACCCAATTACTAGTGATGTGAAGAGTAACATGGATAAAGGCTTATTTACTGGAGCTGTGTTCACTGACCTCTCCAAAGCATTTGACTTGGTTAATCACCCTCTACTTTGAGTAAACTTTAATCTCTTGGTGCCTCCAACTACCCTATCCTGGATTAGCAACTAGCTTGGCAATCGGTCACAATCTGTCTCCTTCTGCAAAGTTCTTTCATCCCCAGCTCCTATCTCCTGTGGTGTCCCACAGTGTTCTATAGTTGGTCCCCTGTTCTTTTCCCTTTTTATTAATGATATTCCAAACCCTCTTCCTCCCTGTAGAACCATAATGTATACGTCACCTCTAAGTCCATTGATGATCTCAGTCAGCACCTATCATCCACGTTTCAGAATCTTCAGTCCTGGCTCTCCTCCAATTACCAAATCCTTAATTTATCTAAGACTCAGGCCATGCTTTTTGGGTCCTCTAGAAAAGTTCACATTGAGTATACTAAGCTTCAGGTCCTATGTCGTGATGGGTTGGCTGTCTCAAATACTGTTTCCTTCAAATACCTTGGAGTCACGCTGAACCCCATACTTGACTTCTCTATTCACATTAATGAGGTGTGTCATTCAGTTAATTTGAAAATAGGTGCTGCCTACAGAGTGCATCACTCTCTCACACCTGCTGCCAGTATCTTGGTTGCTAGAGGCATCCTGCTCTTAAGACTCTTATATGCACTTCCTGTACTCTCACAGGACAATGCTGGTATACTTCACAAGTGGGATATTACATATAACAACATCTGCAGATTTGCCTTTTCTGCTCCTCGCCTAACTCATCACTGCTTGCTCTACTCTGCCTTGCAATGGTTGTCCCCTAATGCCCTTCATTCCTATTCTCTGGGATGCTTTATTGACTCTTTAACCAGACCTCCCCACCCAGACACCCTGGGTGCTATGCTAATCCCTGTCCTTCACTCCCACCACCTAAGATCATCCACTTCTCCCCTGCTCACAGTCCTGCCCTGCTTCACTAAAATGGGTGAGCAAGCTTTCTCCTATTTTGCCCCAAAGTTTTGGAATTCCCTCCCTCTCTTCATTAAGAACTCCTCTCACCTTTCCTTCAAGCATGCACTGTTCTCTCTCCTATATGCACTTGGTAATTGTGAATGTTCTTAACTTTCATCTCTCTGCTTTCCTGCCAGCCTGTCATATCTATTCAACTTTCTTCACTTGTATGTTAACTACTTGCCTGTTTCTCCTCTAGTATTCTATTCGGACCAGTGTGCCTGGCTCTCACTGAATCAATCGTATTTTTGTTACTTCTGCATATCCCTGTGTGGATAATTGGTGCTATCTGTTCTGGATTTAACTGCTGTTTACTATGTCCTAATTGCAACTGTATTGGACTTGACTGCTATATACTATGTTCTGATTGTAACATTGTATTTTTGCATATTGTGCTCTCCCGGGTTGTGCCTGAAAATAGGCAGGGTTATTGCCTAATGCTCTTACCTGGAAACCAAAAGCTAATAAATAAATAAATAAACACCATTTCATTTTACTTATTGTTATCACTTCCAATAAATTTATTCCCATAAGTAAAAACATGATGTAGGTAAACTACCTACAGTACAGTCAAACAACAGGTGGTACAAAAAAGCCCTTTATAGTGGTGACATTCTAATAAATAAATCAAAAATGTTTGAATCAATAATGTCCCTCCACTAAAATGTACGTAAAGCAAAAATACAAATACACAAGGCATGTCATTGTATCAACATTCAATATCAGAGACGCAAAAGCCATTTCATTTTTACTTATTGTTATCACTTCCTAAGGAACGTGGAAAGCTCTAGGCCATCATTTAGACCTGGCAAATTTAGCAAACCCAATGTGTAAATCCAAAATGCCTTTCTCTTACTTAATAGCAAGTCAGCATCTCCACCTCTAGGGCCAATAGTGACCTTCTCAGTCCCACAAAAAGAGAATTGATGTGACCCTGTGTCGCCATAAGTCTGTAAGTGACAGGACAGGGCATTGCACTGGTCCGGATTTTGAATAGAGCTCAATTTATTTATTTATTTATTGAAATCCCAGTATTAACCTTTGACCTGGAAGCTTGTTTTCAAAGGTTCCACATAATACAAGCAAAGACAAGACAAAACATAGGTACAGGTAGTGGGTAGACAACTATTACAATAAAAGTGTGAGTTCCTGAGCACAGGAAAATAGGAACAGTATAAGTGCAATGTTACAGAGTTCAATTTCTTACAGACAGGTAAACATAGTGGTCAACAATAGGGAGGCAGCCAGGAAATAGGCTTTGTCTCATGTGGTTGTGGGAGAAGGGAAGGGGAGGGGAAAGGGTGAAGTCAGTGGGAGAAGGGTGAGGGGAGAGGTTGGTCAAGGCAAGGGAGAGGAGAGGAGAGGAGAGGGAATGTAAACAAGTAGGAAACAGTGGATAGATTGATAGAGAGGTGGAGGTTATACAAGGAGGGAGGTGGATAGTGTGAGAAGGGAAGAGACAGCATGAAGGCTTGAAGTTAGAGCTGGCAGTCACAGCTGCTCAGAGAGGTCAGGTGTTGGAGGGGCAGTCTCTTAAATGGCCCAATTTTGGGCTCATTTGGTTATGTTAGTGAGGAGGTCATTAAGTCATTGGGGGCACAATAAGCAAAGGTCCGCTGTGCCAGAGCAGTTCAGAAGAAAGTGACTTTCATTGATTGCCTATATATACAGGTACCTCTTGTTCAGTGAGGGTTGGCCACTGGGGTTAGAACATTCTGAAGTGGGGGGGGGGTTAAGCCGAGGCTTGATTTTTTTTCCAAGGAGACATACTTGGTAGCGAATCTTGCCCTGGAGGGTAAGCCAGTTGGTTTGTGCATAGAGGTCACAGGTGTGCGTAAGTCTATGCACCTCCAGTGCGAGCCTTCAGGCTTTATTTAGGGCCCTGTTGATTCTTTTTAGGGTGGTGTCAGAGGCTACCCCATACAACACAAGGCCATAATCTAAGATGGAAAGGATGGTGCTTTTGACTGAGAGTAAAAGCATATCAGGGGTCATGCTATGATAATGCCTGTAGAAGAGGCCTATTCTGGAATCGACAGCCTTGATGATTATATCAACGTGCTGTGTGTAGGACGGGGAACTATCCAGGGTTACCCCATGGTTTTTAAAGGCAGTTGCTTGCTCTAGAAGAGTTAGAGTGCTCTTAAGTATTGTCAATTGATATGACTTGTGTTTACTGTGAGTGTTTGTGAATACCATGACCTTGTTTTTTTTGTACTTCAACAGTAATTTGTTTTTAGTGAACAGTCCTCAACAGTGGTGAAGTCCCTTTGGAGTTGTCTTTCTAAGTTGAATGGGTCACAATTTTTGGAAAAGATAACATCTTCACCAGCATTTAAAAGTGTTCGATCTGTACAGACTAGGGGAAGGTGGTGCAGGAAAAAAATAAAAAGCAGGGCGCCTAGGACTCAAATGCTCCCCCACCTAGATTTTAAAAGACCTCTTGATTTTCCCTAGGTAAAAAGCACTGCAAGTACATGTGGCGAAATACACAACACCAGGCGTGCTACAATTGATAAACTGATTAATTTCATATTCCCTATGACAGTTAACTGTAGAGAACACCTCAGATTTTGTAATGTGGGCACAAAAAATACATCTGCCACAAGTGTAGCTCCCCCTTGGTGCAGCAGGTAACCATATATGTGTATTTGGCTTCTCCATGGGGAGCTAGCTATGAACCAATTAGTCCTTCAAATGTAATCCCTTTCTACAGGTGACTTTGGGAGGACTAGATGCAATATCAGTCAAAGCTGGTTCTGTTGCTAAAATATGCCAGCATTTTTCCAAACATGTCCTGACAATTCCATGTTTTGCACAATATTGTGTGATGAAGTTCGTATCCATAGAGGGCTGTGCATTTCTTTCCCTATACTGGAGTAACTCACATCTGGGAATGCTGTTAACTGTTTCCTGTACCTGCCCTATGATCAGTTTACTGTACCCTCTTTTCAGAAACTGTTCATTCAACTCCCCACTCCTCTTCAAAGTAGTGTTAGTAGCTCAGCAGGTAGCATACTCACCTCTGAGGCTGGAAGATTGGAAGGTGGTGGGTTCTAGCCCCACAATGAGAACTTAGGATAAATCCCAATACTGACACTGTAGTGTATCATGAGGGGTGCTGCACTTCTGAAGTGCTGTCTTTCAGATGAGAAGTTAAACCAAGGTCCGATCTGCTTGTTCAGGTGGACGTCAAAGATCTCATGGCAGTTCCTAAAAAGAGTAAGGGAATTTCTATTTAAAAACAAAATATACAATACATCATTTCATAAATCATAAGAATTCATTAGACAAAGTCAGAATATCCCTATCCAGTTTTTGCAATCCCATTTGCTTCCTTTCCTCTCATCTTTCTTTGACTAAAAAGTACTTCTCATTTCAAACCTAGTACATGTGCTTTCTAATTCCTTTTCTCCATAAAAACTCCAGAAATAATACAAAGTATAACCTCCCATTCCCCTTATTTTCCCTCCTGTATAAATTTCATTATAGTTCTTTAAGACCTTAACATTCTGTGTCCTCTTTTTATCCTAACCATGTAATATTTCCCCATTGCTGTTCTCCCATCTTTTTTTTCTCATATGCATTAATTCTATCTAGCTCATGTTATATTCTGAAAAAAAGAAACATCTGATATATTCATAGTTTTCCCTTTCAATTGCCTTTGGCATCTCATCTGCCAAATAATCCATTTAAGACAAGCTAATATCACATAAACAGTGTTTTTTTCCCATTTTTTCCACATGGGAGTTACATTTCCATATATCAAAGTGCCATATATTGTTTATTTAAAACATGATTCTTGCCAATGTTGGGACAACATGTTTCATAATGGATTTATAAAAGGGCACTCAAAAAATAAATGTTCCATAGTTTCCAAGACATTCCCACATGTATCTTTTCCCACATTCTAGACATTAATTGCTTGAGTTCATGGTTATTCCTTACATTGTTTACAGTGGCTACACATTCATACTGTGTCCTTCATCTTTTTTGGAATCAACATTTTTAATATGATTTTATTGTCTATTCCTGCAGAAGCTTAAAATATAGGTTCTTCATAATAGTGTTGTGTGATTTCTTTATAAAATTCTTTCCTTGTAAGTGCCCTAATTTGCTCTGCCTGAACCTTCCATAGCTTTAGACAATATATTCCTTTTGTCACATAATTTGGTACAAGGTTGTAAGTTCCTTTATTTTTCAAATGCCATTTTGCAACTCTGTAACTTAACCATTCTTTTATCAAAGGACACCAAAATTTTAAATATGTGTCTAAGGTAGGACTGATGTTTGTAAAAATACTTCGAAAAAAAGCTATTGGGTGAATCATGTGCAGTCCTCCTTCTTTTTTGGGTCTACAGTATAAGTATGGTTCCTTTTGACTAGATTAAGTCTGCTTCCCCATAGAAGCTGAAAGAATAAATTTAAATGTTTTCTCTGCATATTTATTGGTATGGGATACACATAAACAACATGCAGGAAAATACGTACTATGAACATTTTTAGAAGGTATATTTTTTCTTCTGTCATTGACAATGACTTCCACTTCGTTACTTTATGGTTTGCTATTTTATATTTCTCTTCCCAGTTTTCTTGCATTACTTCACCCAATGTCCTAAAGTTATTCCTAGTATTTTTATTTTGTCTTTAGTTATTTGGATTTCTTCTGTAGTTTATATTTTCATTTCTCCTAATGCTAATATCTTACTTTTCCCTTTATTTATTTTGATCCAGTATTTTTAGCCTGTTCTTCTAAAATCCATAAGGCTTTCTTTCCTGATTGCAAATCTTTAGTTTTAAAGATGCAGTCATTGGCATAAGCTGACATTTTGCGAATTGCCTCCCCACTTGAAAGTTGTAGTGGTTGTATTTCTAAATTTTGTTCTATAAGCCTTAAATATGGGTCTAAACATGACACGTACAATAAGGGGCTTGGAGGACAGTCTTGTCTCACCCCCTTACCAAAAAAACTCAGTAAACCTACAGTAAATATCCATTTATTAATGGCATGATTTGTGCTTCTGTATACAATGTTTGAATATTCTTAATAAAGGCCACTGGTAAACTGCATTGATCCAACACTGCCCATAAATACTCATGATCCACTGCATCAAATGCAATTTCTTGGTCTAGTGCAGAAATATATTCCTGCAGCTGTTTTTTTCTCTTTCCACTATTTCTCTGATATGTGTTAAGCTTTGAGTGATATTTCTCCCAGGTATAGAACAAGTCTGAGTTTCTGTTATTAAAGTTTGTGCTACCATTATTATTCCTTTACATATTATTTTTGCTATAATTTTGTAGTCAGCGTAAGTAAATTAATGGTCTCCAATTATTTAATTGTGATTTATCGCCCTTTTTGTGGATAAAAAAACATCACCCCTTGTTTCATACTATTACTTACGGACTCCTTTTGAAGCGACATGCAAAAAAAATATTTTAAAATTGGGACCAAGCAATCTAGTAATACTTTGTAAAACTTGTTCGTTAGCTCATCTATTCCAGGGGCAATATTTGTTGAAGTTGCTTGAATAGCTTTGCATATTTTGGATTCTTTTAGTTCATCACATAGTAATTTTTTTTATCTACCTCTCTTATTTTTGGAAATTCTAAGTTTTAAAAGAAACTATAATCCATATTTCCATTCTTTTTATTAAAGGTTTGCTTTATGTGTTCCTGTACTGTAAGTTTTATTGTTTTGGGCCATTTTGTTTCTCTCCATGTCTGTCTATTAGTTTGAACATAACTCTGCTTTTGACCCTTTCATGACAACACTCATAAGGGCTTGTGTGGAATCTGTTTCCTTGTGTCCCATATTTTTGCTCCATCAGTAAGGATGTTGATCTAGTACATTGATATTCACACATTTTATTTTTGACTTCTTGGATTTGTGTGCTTTTGTCTTCTTCTGTTTCTTTTGCTATTGTCAACAACTGTAATAGTTTTGTTCTATGACTAAAATATGTTTGATATGCCATTTGACTTTTCTGTTTGGATACTTGTATCATTAGTGATTTTATATCTCTTTTGGTGTCTTCCTACCATTCTAAATGGTCTTCATAAAAAAACTAAACTGTTTCTCTTGTGTGTAATAGTTCAATTATTTCTTTTTAAATATTTTCTTCCTGTAATAGTTGTATATTCATTTTCCAAAAACATCTCCCCATTGTTGGACTTTCTGATAAATTTATTTTTACCTGTAAAGCCATATAATCGGAAGTCTCAATCGGTATTCTTTTGATTGATTGTGCATTTGTGTTTACAGGCAAAAACCTAAAATCTATTCTTGTAGACAAAGGCCCAGATATTCAAACTGCACCCAAAATGTACGCAATAGCAGGAGCAAGCACAAGTCAATTGTGCACATGCGCAACAGACTCAATATTCAAACGTGGAGCAAGTCAAATTGCACAACCAGCCAACATCTGAAAATCGCACAACCTGCGCCATAGCACAACCAGGTAGAGGAAGCTGAGCACATTTGTCACGCCATAGCGCAACAAGGCCAGCCCAGCTGAGCAGTCAAGATGCACCATAGCACAAGCAGGGAGCCCCCCCAGCAGCAGAGCAATGGAACTGCACAACCAGGGAGGTAGGCAGGGGCCCACCACCCATGCCACAGACAGGCACAGGAACACAGTGTAGAACTAACAACACACTCCCACACCTGAAGCACAGCATCACCGGTGGAGGGACAGAATATCCACTGGCCCATGGGGACAAGCCTACAAAGCACAGCTGGGCCACGGCACCCCAGCACACCCACTGGCAAGCAAATACTACCACACAAAGGGGCCAGACAACCCAGGTGTACCACAGCCCCCACTGTGCACAGCACACCTTGCTCTGGAACCCCAAGACACCACCCATGAGCAGTGACTGTGACTGGCACTGCCGGAACCACCATGCCCCCCCACCTGGCACAATGCAACCATGTGTACCACAGAACCATACAAGTCAGACCCACCAGGAGCCCACAGTGGTGTGTGGCAGCACACGGCCAGACCGGCTGACAGCCACCACCACACCAGGGACACCCCCACGCAGACACACACACAATCCCAGGACCACACCACACCAGATGCCATGCACACCACTGCCACTGAGCACCTATAGCCAGCTGCAAATCAGAGACCACCACAGTATTCATAACAAAATAGATATATATATTCAATGAAAAACAGAACAACAACAACAACAACAACAATAACACTATTTACAAATATATACAATACAGGGGTGGGGTACAGGTACTAGGTAGGGGTGGGTGTGGGGTAGGGTGAAAGAACTTGGTGAGGGAAGGCAGGGTGTGAGGGAAGGGTAAAGGGTGTAGTTGTGGGGCAGCTACTGCCCCCAGGCTGCAGATCTGTAGGCCGGCTTGGACCCCATGTCCCCCTCCAGCATCGCACACCCCTCTGGTTCATCTCCCTGAGGATGCTGAGCGATTCCTGTGACATCTCCATCAGGCAGTGGATGGCCTGCTCTATCCCGTGCAGGACCCAGACACCTAGGGCAAGGGAACAGAATCAATGGCTAGGACTGTACACAACCCTGAAGCCCACCCAGTATGCATGGCATACAGCCAAGTGCCCCTCCCCATGATGGACTGCACACACTCACAGTGACCGTGCATGGGCCAAGCCCAACCAAGCAGCAACAGCCATGTGTGCCACTACACACACACCCCACCCATGCCCAGCACAGCATAACCAAGGCAGTACAGTGACATGGCTACATGGTGGGAAGATAGTGCCACAGTCATGTGCCCAGTGCATTCATGGACCACGAGTGATGCACTCACAGACATGCAGTGCCACTGGACAGTGCTGACTGTCACACGTTGCGTGCATGGCAGTGTTGTCCATGGATGGTGGCCATGCCCTATCCCCTCCATTGCACACAATAACTTCCATGATGTAATGACACTCACCCTCCTCCAGCCACTGCTGCTGCTGCTGCCACTGTTGCGGGTCCATACTGCTGCCTCCTCTGCCGGCCACCTCTGCAGCATCCCTGTGCACCTCAGCCTGGGCCCTCCTCCGCTCCTCCACACCTGTGGGAAACAAATGTTGAGAAACACATTAGTGAGATCCAAATGCAGACAGCTCCCTGCCCCAATGAGTGTGCCTGCCCACACAGCCAGACCCATGCATCACACACCTACACACACTGACACAGCCAATCATGGAACAACCCTACCCCATGCTCTAGCCCCAATACACAGTTATACCCCTGTGGACAACACAGGTGCATAGGTGACTCACCCATCTGGCCTAGGCACAATGCCCCACCTGGCACGGGACCTGAGGCGTGCCTGCAGTGCCTGCTCCCTCCTGCGCAGGTCACTGTAGTGGTGCCTGCACTGCTCCGCTGTTCTGTGCCACCCTGTGACCTGCTCCAGCACAGTGGACACCTGCTGCCACACTTGGGTGCGGGCCAAGTCTAGGGGTTCCCCCCCAAACAGTGGCTCAAAGTGAGGCTCCACCATGGCCACTAGGTTGGCCACCTCCAAGCCACTCTACTGGGGAGCTCTCCTGCGTGCCATGTCATCAACTTGATAGTAGGCAATATGGCACTCCACAGTGTGGCAACCCCACATGGAAATGTTGTGCAATACAACCCCGTCTGTCCCTATCGCGCTGTTCAGGCAGTGCCATCGGTCCCTATCGCGCTGTTACTGAACAGCGTGATAGAGCTGCACACATGCCAGACGTACAGCGCCAAGGGGACAAAGCTCGGGCACAAGGTCATGTCTCTGGCACAAGGCCACGCACAGCGCCATCGGACATATACACGTCCAGCGCGAGCAGTCGCCTGCGTGCCAGTGCCACAGTGGACTATTGCGCCGTTGTGCCACAGCGCCATGTGGTGACCAGCGCTGTAGTGCCACTGGCACAATGGTGGCCGTATCCTGAATAGCTGACCGTGCACAGCACGTAATCAGCGCGGTAGACACCTGTGTAAGGTACCTGGGCGTGCGCGGTGCAGTGTACTATGCAGTCACAGAACTGCGCCGTGGCTCAGCCGGCTCAACCATATTGCACAAAGCGCAACAGCGCGATATTCAGCCATCATATGCAAATCAGCTGATCAGCCATTCAAAGGCGCAGCAGCGCGATTTGCATCCCATTAAAGTTGCTCCACTCCTAATTTGCATGCATTGTGCTATAAATGTGCGACAGTGATCTGCAGTGGCCATATTTGGTTACTGCAGGTGATAGGTGGGTTGCATGCTGTGTGATGTTATGGACTATGGTCATGGGATAATGCTGTAAACTGCATAGTCACAGGTGTCCACTTCCACCCATACAGACCGTGACATGGCCGAGCAAGGACTGGGTGAGGAGGATGATGGTGGGTGGAAGAGGAGGCCCAACTTCACAAAGGCTGAAACAGAGGCACTCTACAAGGCCTACCTGGATGAGGAGCCACTACTCAGTGGATGGTGGGGCACCCCTCAGGCCCGTGCTGCTGCATGGGAGGGGGTAGCTTGCACCATAAACCTGCACAGAAGCCACCAGTGCTCCATGCAGGAATGTAAGAAGAAGGTGGGGACCGACAGGAGACGGGTTAAGGAAAAGGTGGCAGCACTCAGGGCGGCACGCGCTGCCACAGGCGGGGACCAGCCAGAGGTGGCGCAGCTGACCCTGGTGGAGGACCGTCTTGCTGTATCCATGCAGTGCAGTGCCATCGAGGGCGTTCCAGGAGGTGGCTTCCAGACAGGTGGAAGCCCATCACTGCACGGTATGACATGGTGGGGGTTGGGGGGGAGGTTGATCCCATGCACTAACATGTTCTCACTTTCTGTTACAGATCCTGTGCACCTGCAGGAGACAGTGGTGGTGAGCCTGTGCACTGTGGACGTGCAGCCAGAGTTGGAGGAGGGTCCATCCACCTCTGCTGGTACCCGGCGTGCATTGCACCAGTGTGCACGCCTGGCCGCCATCTCCGATGTCGGTGAGTCAGGTGTGGGGGGTGCCCTTCCTGTGTCCCAGCAGTCTGGCATGCAAGCATGCCAGCACACTGTGGCTGAGGCTGTGGCATGAACCTGCACCATTGATGATGCAACGGCCGCTATGGGCAGTGACACGTGTGTGTCACATAATGGACACACAGCAGGACAGCCCATACCCATGGACCTAGATGGTTCCAATGTGTATGCCAGCACGTCAGCACAGTCCCAGGCTGTGCCTGTCAGCACCGGTGGGGCAGCACTGGTGGCTGTGCAGGTCCCTGGCACTGTTGCGGACACAGCATTGGAACGACTGGTCCTTTGGGCACAGCAGGCAGAGGGGCAGCAGCGGCAGTCAGCCACTGGGTCTGGGGGTACAGGGTTCAGCGGTGGCATATGCACACCGTCTGTTGACTTGCCCATACCTGGTCCTGGTGAACAGTGCCCACCCTCAAGGGGTGTTGAGCATCAGGCTCTTCCATACCCTGGGGGACAGGTTGTCGATTTAGCAGACGACCCGTTTGACGAGCACACCCACCTGCTGCAGGCATCAGCACAGCAGCAGATGCGGGTTGCAATGTCCGTGGAGGCACTGTGTGTGGCTGTGGAGTGGCACAGCAGGGACAATGCAATGATCCTGGTAGAGATGGTCCAAATGCAGATGGATGTGACCGCAGCCATTGACAGGCTGACCCAGGCATTGGTCGCTGTCGTGGCTGCATTGGGCACACAGTCAGGTGCCCCTGTACCACGCACCCCAGCAGTACGCTCTCCACTCCATGTTCCCAGCATCGTGCGACACCGAGCCTGTCGATGCCGGTTTCTGCTGTGGGCATCCCGAGCACCCCTGGTGCAGGTATGTTTGGCATGCTGCAGACCCCTGTGTGGACAAGGTCGCGCTCGCGCAGTGGGACCCCTGGTGGTCCATCGGTGCCACCCTATGTGGCCCATGCTCAGCCTGCCAGTGTGGCTGGGTCTCGGCGGGGCCGCCCACGCATCTGTGGTGGCCGTGGCTCAGTGCCACCTGACTGACCTGTCTCCCAGTGCGGGCCCTGTTTGGTGCTGCCCAGTGTGCAATGTGTGTCTTGGTGGGCAGTGCACCGGTGGGTGCCCTGCCCAACACGCCGACACATGAATCACCTGCACACCCACCCGACTGCTGTCCACAGGTGCGTGTGCATGATGATGCCTGCATTGTACTGTACACCAAGGTGCAAGGGTGCCCAGCATCTGACACACGTACATGGACAGTAGAGGTGGTGGGGGTGTCTGCTGTGCAACTGCCCCTGTGCACTGTGTGCCTGGTGTATATGTGTGTGTGTGTGTGTGTGTGTGTCCATGTAGCATGTAACTATTCACCCCTCCCTGGTGGTGTGTTTGTGCGCCTGTACCTTTCCACTCCCCTTGCTGTCATGCACCCCTGGTGTGTTACCCTGTGTGTATGTGGGTTGCGCCTAGACAGTGTTGGTTGCACATGGCCCCATGACTTACCTGTGTTGTGCGAAGTGCTGCTCTGTGATGGTGTCCCGGTGCAGCTGGGTCTGCCGGATCAGTCGGGGGTCATGCCGTCCAAGGGGGGGCTGCTCATCCCCATCATCACCGGTGTCACTGGTGTCCCCATCGCTGTCCCCCTCCTCGACCTGTACGGCTATCCCACAGTCTTTGGCCATGTTGTGCAGGATACAACAGGCCAGGAATATCCCACAGGCCTTTGAGGGGCTGTACTGTAGGGCACCGCTCGAGGTGTCTAGGCATCAGAAGCATGCCTTCAGCATCCCAAACACCCGCTCAATGATGTTGCGTGTGGCGGCATGTGCCTCATTGATGCATTGCTGCGATGGGGTCATGGGGCGCCGCTACGGTGTGAGCAGCCAGGGACGGAGTGGGTATCCACTGTCACCTGTGTGGAGATAGTGGAGGTTAGTGTCATGTTCAGGTCCATATTGTCCCTAGCCCTGTGTGCCACCCCCATGGCACCTGTGGCTTGCCCACCCATCCCCCAACTTTGCCACTCCTACATGCATACTCACCCACTAGGTGTCCTGTGGGGATGTCCCCACTCTCGAATCGATGGCACAGTGCAGACTGGTACCATATGAATGAATCATGTGCTCCACCAGGGTGCGTGGCACAGACATTGATGATGTGCCCACTGGTATCACACATCACCTGGCAGTTGACACTGGAGTACCCCTTCCAGTTGTGATATGCGGCCCCATCGGGGCCAGGTGGCATGTGAATCGCCACATGGGTGCAGTCTATCACCCCTAGCACACCAGGCATACGTGCTACCCTGTGGAACTCCTGTATGTTTGCTGTACGCTCTGCCGCGGTGCTGGGGAATTGGATGTACTCCACAGCATGTGGCAGCAGTGCGCTGAGGAATTGGGTGAGGATGCGTGACGTGGCTGACTGTGTTATGCCTGTGGTGTCCCCTGTTGGCCTCTAGAAGGTACCCGTGGTGAGCAAGCACATGCAGGCTGTTACCTTTGTCTCCACTGACAGAGCGTGACTCCGTCGTGAGGGTGCCTGCATCACATCACTGCACAGCTCACAAAGCCGCCTCAGTATTGCCCTGTTCAGGTGGTACCAGCCCACAATCTCGACATCCAAATACAGCCCAAAGCTGATGCGGGCACGGTACTGCCTGTTGGGGGCGTACCGCTGACGGGCCCTTCCATGGCCACGTCCCCCTGCAGCATGCCTTCTCACCCCCCTCACTACCGCTTCCATGTGGAAGGTGGCACTGTCCATCTCCCTGGCTTGTGTCCCCCCCCAGCTGTTGTTCTTCTGTTCCCCCCACTGTCCTGACTACTACCTCCACTGCACTGGGTACACCTACTGGCCTCCGAACTCTGTGACCCCACACGCCGTCAGCTGCCACTATTCTGTCCTGCCTACTCCCTGGCCTGCACTGGTTGCTGCTGTGGCCTGCTCTCTGTTGCTGCCTCATGAGCATTCCCTGTCGGGTTCTTGTGCCTCATCCTTGAGCCTTTTTATTTTGGCTCATTTCCGCCGTGGCGCAACTTCCGACTAATCCACTGTTGCGCATTGCTCAAGCCTTTGAATATCGCATTGCGCTCTTTATGCATGGATCCACCCCCTTTGGTTGCGCATGCCTTCATTTGCATTGCGCTGTTGCTCAGCAAGTTTTCAGTGGCACAACTGCCTCCCGCTGAATATCGCGGAATGGCGCATTTTCGGACTTGTGCTGGTGCAACCCTATTGCGCATGGCGCAACCCATTTGAATATCCGGCCCAAAGTTCCTTTAAAAAAAGTGTATTCTGGTGTTACACCTAAGATATCATAAACATGTTCTAGATTAGCTTGCTTTAGTATGGTATTTAATATATTTGTGTCGCAATAGATGTTGCGTTTTCCCTTCCCCAGTCTCTTCTTGACCTTCCGCAGTTGAAGTCACCTCCCATTGCACCATATTTGATGTGTGTAGATATGATTCTAGCTATTGAAATATAGTATTCCTTTCTGATTTTACTTGTGAGTTATATATTTATTAATCTACTTTATCTGTTGTGTATTGTGATATTCATCATAAGGGCCCTGCCTGGCAGTATGTCTACCACTTTATGAACTTTCAGATCTTGCATTGTGAAAAGAATCCCAACCACAGAAGCTGTTTCTTCATTTATGGATCAGAACGAGGGTCCTCATTTCCATTCCTTCTGTGCTTATTTTATTTCTGTAATAGTGTGCAACCTCACATCTTTCACAAAACATATCTCCTCCCAGTTCATTTAGAATTCCAAAGATAGTTGTTCTTTTCTTGGCATTTTTAATACTGTTTGTGTTTAAAGTAGTACATGTAAGATGGTCCATTGTTTGTGTTGGAGGGGAGAATATTCACACCTTTTAGATTATATCTTTTTTCCTTTAGTCTTGCTTTTGGCTTTCCTTTTTTGAATTTGGGGTGTCTGTAGACTCACAGTCTGATGATTGCTCAGGTTGTAAAGATTGTATTGATGAAACATTAAAGTCTTCTCCTCTTATTTCTCCCTAGTCTCTCTTTTGTAGCACTTCATATTTATTTTGTAAGTCTAGTTGTTCTTTCTCTTTATGTGTGTGTGTGTGTGTGTTTTGTTTTTGGTTGTTGTATATTCTGCTTTGATCTTATTACCATTTTGAATGGGCCTTATGCCAGAACCAGTGGTGGAGGCATAGCCTCTGGAGATTGAATCTTCTCTGCAGTTCTGAGACCTGGATCTTGGTAGGGGGGTCTATAGTCCCACTTTGTTCCTCTGATATAGGTGCTTCCTTTTGCTCCCTGATGTTGTTTTATTGAAAAGTTACTTCATTTGTATCATGGTATAGTGGTGATGCATTCTTAATTACTGCTTCTCCTAAATCTGGTAGTGTGTTTTTCTTCTTCGCACGAGTTGCATTTCATAGGATTTGTGCACTGCATGCTGTAGTGTCTTATTTCTTCACATAAGCTGCATTTTATTTTGTCATACACATTGCTGAGGTGACTTTTTGCCCCACACCTATAACAGACCCTAGGCTGGCCTGCATAGAAGACTATTCTTCTATCTCTTCACAGGAAGAAGCAATTTGGAAGGTGCTGCACTTCTCCCTCACTTTGTTTCAAGATTATTTTATACTTCCAGCCCCCTGTCCAAAAATGTTCTTCATCTAATATTGGTTCTGGTTGCCCAATTATCTTACCTTTCTGTGATAACCAAAAGGTAATACCAGCTACGTTCACCCCTTCATTTTTAAATTGAATAGTCACAAATGTATATGCAGGTTTTGTAAAGGGATTGCAATAAATGGTTTCCACAGAAGTGTGTCCTTTTTCTCTTGACAAAATTTCCAAAAATGGTCTAATCCTGTAGGATGTCTGAAACTGATGTCATACAACTGTTCTCCTGGTATATGTATGAGGGCGTATGTTGTGTAAGTATAACATTTTACACTTTCTTTTTTTATTTATTTATTGAATATATCAGAATTACAAACCTTTGAGTCAGAGACTCCTTTACAAAGACTCCATGTCAAAATACAAGTTAACTGTACAATACAAATTAAAAGAACAAGTTGATACATGAGGTACAGAGCTTGGCACAAGACATACAGAGGGTAGACAACTATACCCTGAGTCATGACAAGCAGGTAAGGAACAAATCACATATTACATTAGGATAGTACAATAAGTAACGTAGAACAGCAATATATTTGAGAACACTCAGGAGCAGGTACAGGCCTATCATTTTAGAGATGAGAGGTATCACTCAGGAGGCGGATACAGACACAGTGTTTAAGAGATGGGGCAGAAGGTATGGAGGAGGAAGGAAGGGGGGTGGTGTGGTTGCCATCAGAAAAGACTTTGTCCATGAAAGCAAGTAGGGGAAAAAGTAGCAGGGGGAGGGGAGGAAGGTTATAAGCAATCACAGACACAGAAAGAGAGAAGTAGCTCTCTACGTTTAGATTTGAAGGTGCCTAGTTTCAATTCCAAGGAGATATCTACAGGTAGGTCATTCATCCAAAGTGGGGGCCCTATAGTAGAATGCACATTGCCCAAAGGACATTCTGCATTGAGGGACTTAAAGTGGGTCTTTTGTAGAGCTTCTGGTGGATCTAGCTTGAGGGGCATGCTGGATTAGATCACAGAGCCCATAGGGAAGAGACCAGCTGAGATTTTCTTGGCTATGGTGCAGGTTTGGTATTTTAGTCGAGCCTCAAAGATCAGCCAGTTTGTTAGCTTGTAGAGGTCACAAGTGTGGGTCCACCTATCACACCCTGAGACTGGCCAGCAGGCTTTGTTCAGCACTACCTTGATACAACTGAGAGGAGTGTTATCAGCTGAACCATAGAAAGTAATCCCATAGTCAACCAGGGAAAGGATTGAGGATGACAGGGCCAGGCGAAGGCTGCAGGAAGCATATAATGTTTGTGTCTGTGTAGCAGGCCAATTCTTGAGTTAATGGACTTGATTAGAAGAGGGGATAGGATCATGGTATCATTTTCTTTCCAACAAAAATTCTGTCTGGGGTGTCAGAGAGTCCACCCCTATATTTCAGTCTAACTGTATTCCTGTGCTTTGCTGGTTCAGCTGCAAGTCTAACATTCTCTGGGAAAAGACGCTTTCTTGTGTTTGGTCCCCAAGCTCCTACTGCAGGTTTTCCAATGGACCAGTTTTGACCCTTGCTCACTATTTTCTTTTTCAGTTTGTAAGGTTTTCTCCTCTACTTCCATAGAGGAGTCTAAATCTTCCTCATTATCCTCTGATATATTTCCTTACAAAACATTTGTTTGCCTTGAAACATTTTCTGGACTGTTATGCTCACTATCTTGATTTTCAGTACTTAGATTTGTAATATGTTTATCACACTGACCTATTTCTTCCAAGGTGCTGGGAAGGTTTCGGTTCCAGCTTTTTCCATCTGGAGTTTTTTTCCAGCCATCATTTTCTAAGGCCTCTGTTATCTAGCCTGGTGTGTCTTTGGGATAATTAGTGTCCTCTGAGTCTGGTTCAGAGCCATTGATTTCTTTTAAAACAGTTTCCTGAGTTTTTGTTTTATCTGTGTCCAAACTTGTGATGCTTTGTTCCTTTTTTGGTTTTCCATTTGTACATCTAAAAGCTCCACATCTGCTTCTTTCATAAAGCTGTGCATCTTTTTTCCCATTTTCTTTACTTTTCTCTTTTGCTTGTAGGACCTGTCTTAGGCTGAGTCTTTTATACTCGTTAATGACATTCCCTTCGGGTCCTCATTTTAGCTTGCATTACATTTCTCGATCCATTATTGTCCATGTTGTCTTTTCCATTAATTTGTGGCTGCTTTTCACTGACAGTCTCTGTCAAATGATCCACCACTTGTTTTCTGGTTTCCTTTGATGAGTCTGCATCATCGAGCAACAGCTGAGACACCAGCTTGGGCATTGTCTGGCTTTCTGGCCTGTAATATGCTATGTCATCTGCAAATTTTATTGCTTGTTGCACTCTTTCTTTTTTCTCATTAAAAAGTTCTTCTTCATGACTGAGTTGCACATATACAGTATCCATGTCCATACCTTTCTCTGAAAATTACAACTCCGCCTGATTCTCATCTGCATTCCTTAAGTTTTTGTCACCTGCCTCTGACTGCGTGCCTGACATTAGGATCTCTGTTTTCTCTGATTCATCAAATTTCTCAGGGAAATTTTCTTCATTCCCTAGAGTTTCAGAGGCAGGGGAGGAGACTTTATCCTCAGCCTCCAGCACGTCCATCTCCTCCACAGTGTTTCTGCAAGTGGCCATCTCAACTGACGGCCTGAGGATCCCCCTACTGGAAGAGTAGGGGAATTGTATTGAAACAAAACCAAACATCAAGAAAAGAAAAATAAAGATACAGATCACATTCATCCATAACTGTACATAATCATTTACCCCCCCCCACTCTTTTCCCCTTACTAAACCCAAAAGAAACAGAAAAAAGAAAAGACAAAGACAAGGAATTAATACAAGAAACCCTCCAAAAGCAATTTTTTTTATGTATTAGTACATAAGAGTACATCTTTTTTTAATCAGGTCTCATAGTCCTCAAAAAGTAATGCATTCAAAACCAAAGTACTTGAATTACACGTCAATATCAACAAAAAACACAAGCTTTGCAATTGCTAGGCCATACCATAGCTCCATCTTGTCTATGTGCTCTTAGTTCTGCAAAAAAAAACTATATTTTTTTCCTATGTTAAACTATTTCTGTTATCTTGGATCCCCCATGTTTTCCTTTAAACCCATGCAATCCTATGCCAAAGAACATCCACCCAACCATTTGGAAGTTTTAGATAATCCTGTTTTTTAACATCGTTTATTGTACTCTCAATCATGAGGGCTATTGATACTGGAGATGACGGGAACTGCTGTGTCAGAAACTGACACCGTGCTTGCCTCAGAAAAAAATATAAACTTGCAAAGATCACATTTAGTGTACTGGTATTACATAACAGACCAGAATAATCTCTTAAAACCAAAATTTCATAGGTTAAGGATGTCAGAAAAGGTCACTTCCACCTATTAGCCAAATATGTTCAGAGTTTTATAGTGGCTGGGCATTGTAAAAAAGAAATGTTTGTTTATTTCTTCCACCACTGTGCATCCTCTCTAGGGCAAACTCTCTCTTCCACTAATTTGTGTTTTAAATTGCCTTTCACTCCCATCCTGATGTGACAACTAAGGCAAACAACATCCCATGCTTTAGCAGGGATCCTCTCGTCCCTCAACATTTTGAGAGCCACATCCATTCTAGATGGGGATCCTAAAGGAAACACTATGGAAATGATGTGAGTCATGGCCATCACATGTTTATACATATTTTTCCTGGACATGTTACTCAAGGATATTTTCCTAACATGCCATTGCCTTCCTTTCCTTATAGAGGAATCTGCATACTCAGGAACACACTATGAGAGTATAATCTTGGGGGGGGGGGTGTATTCCTATTTTAAGCAAAAAGGCTGTACTAACAGTCAAATCCAGTCTTGCCAAGGGTGAAGAGCAGTCTTCCATCTTAGTTTTAATGTAAACTGGAAAAATGAATGATAAAAAAACTAAAGGGTTTACCATACTAAGTCCTCCCAGTTTTAATGGCAAATGAGTAAAATCTTGCTTCAGAGGGTTTAATCTACTTTCCCATAACATCTGGAAGAAGCAACTGTACAATTGTGTCTCCAAAGTAACTTGGGGTTGGGAAAATATGGCTCAAATATGTAAAAATCAGGCACAATAATTATTTTAAGTATCCTTTTTTTTAATTTCCAGGACTTCCACTGTTTGACTTTATTTTCACAAAATGAGATATGATTTTCCCAGTTAATCTGTGCTAGGTTACCATACCCAAAGCACAAAACTAAAATTTTAACTGGTTCTAAGGAAATACTAATACCAGTTATTTGTGTAAAGGGAGAGGGTTAAACATTCCCAATCACCAACCCAGTGCTTTTTTCATAATTTATTTTTGCACCAGACACTACTGCATGCTTTTCAGATAAGCCCAGGGCTTCTCTTTCTGCCACCAGTGTTTTCACAAAGAGAGACACATCGTCAGCATAAACTGAGATTTTTTGTGTGGTCAGACCTCACCCTGGGGAAATTCCTTCAATCTCAGGATTATATATGATGTTTCTAATAAGAGGATCCAAGCCTAACGTGTAAAGAAGGGGACTTATGGGACACCCCTGTCTCACTCCCACCTTCAGTGATACCATGTCCCCTAAAATTCCATTAACTGATGGGATAATGGATGCCTCAGTGTACAGACACTTAAGCCAGGACAACATACATGAGGGAATATCATATGTTTCTAATTCCTCAAATAAAAAATCATGTTAGATCCTAGCAAATGCTTTAGCTCAGTCAATTGACAGAACCTACCCATGAATCTTGTTTTGTCTTCCTAGTTCAAATGTGTTCTGTAAGTGTCCCAGGTTGAAAGTAATATTTCTGTTATGAATTGAACAGATTTGGGTAGGATGAATTAAGCACTCTACTACTTTCTGTAATCTTAAACAAATCTAGGAAGATGTACCACTTGTTGTTTAGCTTTCTCAATACAATTTCTGCCTAAGAAAGCTAAACAACAAGTGGTACATCTTCCTAGATAAGAACTGTTAAAAAATAAGGTCAAACAACATGGGCTCACTCTTAACTATATTTGTGATTTTACCCCATAGAGTCATGCAATCAGGACTATGTTGCAGAGAAATTGGTCTATTTTACAAACTGAACCTAAGCTGAAAAATGTTGTGGAGACCCCCCCCCCCCACATGGTACATAGATGTGATCAGAATATCGGAGATTTGGTCACTAACAACCATTTGAAACCAGACTGCCCAAAAAAAGGAACCCACTTCCAAGTGGGACATTTCGATGTGGAAACTGCACTATTTGCAAACACATTTGCACAGGAACTATGTTCAAGCATTCAAAAATGGGACAGCAGTATGTTCTTAGAGACTTTGTGAACTGCAATCCTACTCATGTAGTATATGTAACAATGTGCAGTAAGTGTCAAAACTTTTATGTGGGCAAAACAAAATGAAATTTAAAATTTTGCATTGCTGAATATCTTAGAAGCTTTCTAAAACAAGGTGAGAAAAATGCTTTAGCAGTGCATGCTATGAAACAGGGCAGTGGCCATAAGTTTAAATTCCAAGGACTTGAAAAAGTTTTTATTGGACTGGGGGGGTGGGATCTTGACAGTTTACTAATGAAACAAGAGAGTAAATGGCAGTATATGCTTTGAGCAAATTCAGCAGGTGGTTTGAATGACAAATTTAGTTTCGTTCCATTTCTAAAACATAAAAAGGAGATAAAAAGTAGATTAAACCCTTTTCATTGTAGAGTTGCACTTTAGACATACTGTGGTTTGTTTTTGCATAGGGACACTATAATATATACAACCTTATTTGAAATGGTTTGCTGTGTTAAAGTGTTGGTCTGAGAATGGATTTAACTAATCTCACGAATTTAAGTGTATATATGGTAATGGGATATTTAAGTGATCATGTGATTGTTTTATACCTATTTAAACTGGTGACATAGAATGGATAGACCACACCTTGTAAAAGCATTATGTGATGACATGAAACGTTGATGCTGTGGGTAACTGTGCCGTTTTTTAACAATAAATTATTTATCATGCTTAACTTACAAGCTTTATGGTCAGTTTTCCAGAATCGCCCAACTTCTTTACTTTTTAATGATGGAGACAATACTTAAGGAAAAGCTGATGACCTTTATGGAAGACAGTGAGCTCCAGGATAGTCACCAGCATGGATATGTCTCTGGAAAATCCTGCCAGATGAACCTAGCTGAGTATTATGACTGGGTCATGAGGGAATTGAACAAGGGTCATGTGGTGGATGTCATATACTTGGACTTCAGTAAGGTCTTCGATTTGATGCCACATGGGAGGTTGGGAGGGAAGTTGAGATATATGGGGTTGGGGACTAAGATGGTTAAATGGACTGAAAATTGGCTACTGGGAAGACAGCAGAGGGTAGTGGTGGGGGGGAACTCTCATCTCTAAGGGCTATGATGAGCGGAGTACCACAGGGATCAGTACTGGGGCCAGTGCTGTTTGGAATATTCATAGTGGACATCTCATATGGCATCAAAAATAAGATCAGTCTATTCACTGATGATAATAAATTGGGGCCAGTGGTGGACAATATAGCAGGTTGGGAAGGGCTGCAGGACAACCTGACCAAACTGGTGGAGTAGTCAGAAGTGCGGCAGTTGGGGTTCAATACAAACAATTGTGAAGTCCTGCACTTTGGAGCAAAGAACTCAGTGAGGGGTTACCAGCTCGGAGGGGGTGCAGCTAGCTTCCACAGAGGAGGAGAAGAAGAAGAATCTAGGGGTGGTTATAATGGGGAAAATGAACAATACAGAGCAATGTAGGAGGGTGGCAGTGAAAGCCAACAGGATGCTGGGTTATTTTGCAAGAGGGATCTCCTCCAGGAGCAGGGAGGTGATTCTGTCTCTCTGCAGGGCACTGGTCAGGCTGCACCTGGAGTACTGTGTGCAATTCTGATGCCCATATCTGAAGAAGGATGTGAAATTACTGGAAGGGGTACAATGCAGGGCAAAAAGGATGATCCAGGGATTGGATGACAGACCATACTAGGAGAGGCTGAGAGAGCTGAATATCTACTCCTTGGAGGAGAGAAGGGACCAGGGGGATATGATTGAGACCTTTAAGTTCATAAAGGGGATAAACAAGGCAAGCACTGAAGAGATACTCAGGCTGTGAAGGGAGAGAGACATGGGAGGGTATGGCCTTAGACTGGAGAGGGGAAGATTTAAGATGGAAATGAGGAGACACTTTTCATGGAGAGGGTCATGGCAGAATGGAATGCTCTGCTGGAGGAGGTGGTACCCTGTAAGACAGTGGGTAGTTTCAAAAGGGGCTGGGACAAAGTGAGAGAGGGGTAAGAGGGGAGGGGTTGTGACAGCTGCAAGATGAGAGTGCTAGCTGCACACTCAAGCAGACTTGATAGACCAGGTGGCCTATTTCTGTTGGCAAATGTGTATGTTCGTATGTAAAAAGAGTTGGATGTGGGGCCCATCCTACTGGACATTTGGAATGGATACTGTGGATGGCTTAGGCATCTTGTTTAGATGGTTGGACTTTAAAATCCAAAGGTTGGTAGATATTTCCCCAGGTAGGACCTTGATGCTCAACTGCACCTACAGACATTTTTCTTTACGGCTTATCAATTCATATGCTCGGCAGACTAAAGCAGCAAGGGTGGAGTTATTTTGAACAAATCAGACCTAAATCTTTTCAAAGCAAGGCATATTATTTGGGGAGGAGATATGAATTGTGGTTTAGATATCAGAACAAAAGATAATGTATGAAAAAGGTTTATTGCAAAACAAATGTTTTAAAAACATTTTATATGCATCAAACTTGAGGGGTGCATATAGGGCTCTTCATAAAGTACAAGGTTATACATATTTTAGGAATGCATTTGCAGCCAGAATTGACTACATTTTTTGTTCAAGATTATTAGTTCCATCTATTTTTTTGTCTCCATCCTTGTGAATTTTCCAGTCATATTATCTTAGATTGCACCGTTAATTTAGCTAATATACCTCTCAAATTATTTTCATCCCTTAAAAGATGGCAGCTAAATACCTCCATGCTAGAACAAAGTGAAATTAGGATGGAAACTGCCCAGTGACTTTTGACTAGGGACTCAGGTTCCTGCTTATACGAAGATTCATGGCAGTAGTGCAGTGACACAAAAATTGATCTAAAGAATCGTTTTACCCTCTTAGGTGGGACCAAGGCAACCTCAGATGCTCTGAACGATTTACAAAATTGAAACATTTTGTATAAATACATGTCTTTACCTCATATTGAAAGATGCCAATATTCGGGGACACTGGTTTACCGGGATTGAGAAAGGGCATATTCCATTTTGCACATTGTAAAAAACGGTATTGTCACCAGTGTCTGCTAAGCCAAAATCCGGTTTTACCGGTGTTTGGTTTTGTGTACTTTATTTAACAATTTTTAACTCTGCTAATATGCATTTTAGCAATGTTGACCTCCACTACACATCCTTCCATCCTTGTACCAATTTAAAGTTATTTTAGGTACAAGATATGATGGTAGCAGCAACACTACAGCCTCCATCTCTAAGGTGTGATGGAAGTGGCACTACAGCCTCATCCCTCAGGTGATGGCAGCACCAACAGCACTATGGCCCCATCCCTCTGGTGTGATGGCAGCAGCAACAGCACTATGACCTCCCTCCCTCAGGTGTGACAGAAGCAGCAGCACTGTGGCCCCCGTCCCGTAGGTGTGATGGTAGCAGTACTACGTTCACCATCCCTCGAGTGTGATGGCAGTATCAGCACTATGGCCCCCATCCCACAGGTGGGATGACAGCAGTACTACATTACCCATCCACCAATGGTGATGGCAGAAGCACTATAACCCCCACCCCTTCTGTGTGATAGCAGTAGCAACAATGCAGTCCACATCCCTCAGGGGTTATGGCAGTAGTGACAGCACTATGATCCCCTTTCTTCAACACCCACACCCCACATGCACAAGTTACAGATAACTTGGTCTCTCTGCTTGTTAGAACTCAGCTGTGAATTAATCTGAACCATCACCACTAAGGTGGACTACCTTTGTTTTTTCCTATCTATAATTTAACTGCCTGAATTGGATTTCTGCCTGTGACACCACTGATCAGGGTTAGGGAACAGACTTGGGTGTTGGAGGGCCAGCTGGTGGGTGAAGGCTTGAGTGTTCAATGACCACTCATCTTCTCTTGGGAGGAGGGTGGGTTCACGGCTCAGCATTTGCTGGCCCCTGGTGGAGGCCAGAGGCACAACATGTCAGCCCTCACTACAGGAGGGAGCGTGACAAACATCGGCTTGTGCCTTGACATCATGTGGCCTGTCACGCTCCCAAGAAAATGGGAAAACACCCGCTGACCAACCGAAGGATGGCTGTTGGTCCCTCCATAACCTGGAAGCCCCAGACATTTGTCCATTCTGACCCTGCCATGCCCAGGATACACAGGAAGCTCTTTGGGGCAATTCTCCTCCCCCGGTAGCCACCCACACGGGTAGGGGCCCACTCAATGAAGGGTTACTTTGGGTTACCTGGTAGCACAGCAGTAAGGGTCAGTGGATAGTGGTCAGGACTCAGCAGTGGTGGAAGGAGGCCTTGGCAGGCCTGAAGGAGTGGATGGCCAGGGGGTAGGAGGAGCAAAAAAAAAACTGCTTGAATTTGATTCTTTGAAATAAAGTGTCTTCACCAAAAAAATCCACAAGTGATTAGTGGAGGACTTTGAAATGGATTCATGCATCTCCCAGACATATGGATGCTTTTTTTACTTGGTGTCCATGAAAAGGGTGTTTCCCAGTTTTCATGTCTTTGTTCAGATGTGAATTGAGCACTGCTCTGCCCACCAGCATCATACAACCCCTGGGGTCTTACCTTCTGTATGTCATTGACTGTGCTTTCAAAAATCCACTGACCAAACATAAGTACACTTAAATACTTAACATTGGCTTTTTGCTAAAGCAGTCTGTTAGAAAACATTTTGTTGTCACAAAGACTGAAACAGCAGGTGGGAGAAAAGGTTCAAATGATCCAATTCACCTAAATGGGGTGCTAACTGTGAAGTCTTTTAATAAGTAGTAAGGCAGCTTCTTTGTGAACATACTTTCATTCAGACTAGTTTTCATTCAAACAACTGAGGATTTTGGATGGCCCTACTGATTATAAACTTGAATAAGCTAGTTGGTAACAGTGATCCTGCATTTAGCAGTCTACAACCTAGATGCTTATATGCAAAGAATACAATAAAATCCTGACTAAAATCTAAAAACAAGCTTATAAAACACATAAAACATATCTGAACATTTATCTTTACCTATCCAAACTCATTGCAGCCCAAGTAAAACTCAGGTAAATTATATGGTACCCTAACTACTATTCCATGATGCAGTAAACAAATATTGGTATTTTTTTTATATTCTTTGTAAAGCAGGTAAGGCCCACTAGGCAGAACTGTCTGTTTTCAGGAGTGACCTAGAAGCACTGAGGAGGTTAAGTGACTTGCTTGGAGTCGCACAATATGCAAGTGGAGGTTGTGGGAATCATACCCAAGTTTGCTGGATGTACCCAGTTCAATCACTGTTTGTTACTCTAACCACTAGGCATAAGTGGTTAAACTGAATGGCTGATTACAACAAAGCAGTGCGGGTGATTTCCTTACTGACTCTATATGCAGCAAAGCAGAAAGAATGCAAAGCACAGCAGCATTCATTTTAAGATGCAGAAATCTGGGTTGGCCTGCTGGCGCTGTGGTAGCAGTATTGCTTGCAATGCCAGTGACCCAGGGTCAGAAGTGAACTCAGGTTCCTGGAGATCTGGCCAGGGGAGTAAGATCGAGCACCTGGGGGACTGCTCTCCTCCTCCTCCAGGGAGGGTAGGCTCCAGGTCCTGCTGCTTTACCACCAACTGTGTGACCATGGGTGGTGGTGCAATGGTGCTGCAGAGTGATCAGGAGGGGAGGATGCTAGCCAGGATCTGGAGCAGTGGCATGTCTGTATGTGACCTACCTCCTTGGATCTCCTCTAGTGCCGGTGCCTCAGGGACAGAGACCAGAAAACCAAGAACAATCACCCCACATCGGCCACTGGCAGAAGGGACCCAGGTGCCCCAGACTTCATAACCAGGCTCCATGAGGGACCCACTGAGCTGCCTGACACACACTAAGGGAGTGTGGAGGGAGTAACCTGGGGTCCCCTCCCTTCCTACCTGGAGAGGGGTACAATCCAGGCAGGATAGGGGCAGGCCCACAGGAGCTCCTGAGCATTACCTGGGGGTGAAGCTAGGGGATATCCAGCCTAGGAATCTCTGAAAAGTGGAGACTGATGCTGTGAGAAGGGAACATAGAAAGATAAAATAAAACAAAATGTAAAAATATGCGGAAATCTTAGAAATTCTGTGCAGTGATATGCAATTTCCATGAGGCACCAGTACAAGAATTCAAAATCCTCAAACCAAGCATTATTCCGTGATTGTCACCGGTGTTACCGGTAAAAATGGAAAACCAGGGTCCCTGCCAATATTCTGCTAATACATAAAATTTAAAGGCTACAATATTTAAATCACAGTATAATAGAGCAGTTACTTTGGAGGCAGAATCAAGGTATGGGACAGTTAAACAACCATCTTCAAACCCATATATGTCCTGTAAAAATAGATTAGCTTCTACATTAATGTCTGGATTGCAAGATAGGGCAAGGCACATAGTTACATCTGAAATGGAGATGTTAAGTCTAGTTCAGCAGTATTTGCAACAAACCTTTGGGACCAAACATCAGTCTTATACAGGGATGGCAGAATTTTTCACTGTCCCCCCACCACCACCACCACCACCACTGCTGGGTTAACTGCAGCTCAACAACTAAATTGGAAAAACCTATTTCTGTAGATGAAATAGCATGGGTAATTTCATCCTTGAAATCAACTGCCTCCTCTGGACCTGATGGTCCCTCTAATGAGTCCTATAAAACAATTAAAGATGAAATCTCAATTTTTAAAAAAAAAACATTTTGAATGATTCTTTGACATCCCCAAGTAAAAAAAACAGGAATTTGAGGCTGCCATAATGATTTTTCTACACAAAAAAGGGAATAGACAGAATCTTCAAAACTGGAGATCGATTAGCCTGCTCAAAGCACACTTTGACTATGCTGCAGGCTGCCTGGTGGACAGTGCACTCAGAAGTACCCAACTATCTCCCTATGCTCCCCTACACATAAATAGAGCTGCCACTAGACCTCTTAGGGCCTCCTCCATTCCAACCCTTGAAGTTCCTCATGTCTCTACAGTAATGGGCAGTAAGGCCTTCTCTGTCTCTGCCCCCTTCCTCTGGAACTGTTGTCCCACATCCATTCGTACATCACCATCCCATGTCTCTTTCAAATTTAATCTGAAGCCCTGGCTACTGGAAGAATCCACCTGTAAATGCTCTTTGGGCTGTGCAGGAGCCTGAAAGCCACCATAAATCCTACCACAGCCTGGTGCCATTTATGCCCCCACTCCTTCTCTTCCCCTACCCCTGTCCCCTACTCCCTACAGCACAAACCTGCACATTTGACTCTCATTCTGTCTCGCACAGTCTACTTGTCAGACCACCTCTCCACATCAAGTACCCTTTACAGGCCACAATGGAAGATGCACCTGGACTTGACAGAGCACAGCACATCCAATCCTGCCCTTCATATGCTCAGTCTATGCTCCCCCGCTGGTTGAGCACGGTGCACTGTCTGGGAGCCATGCTCTGTTTGCCATTGGCTTTCTCAGGTAGCCTGCTCCTTTATCATCAGGTCAGGCGTGTTACCTAGACTCGATGTTAATCAGTCTGTTAAGTTTAAATTGCTCCTTGTCTAGTTGTGCAAATGCATAACTATCTTTCCTTTTCACTGCTGCCTGCATTCTTACTGTACTTTATTTGCCATGTTTGTATAACATATGTAAACAATGTCTGTTTTATTGTCCACTTGTGCTCATACAGTATAACAAAATGTATATTGTGTCCACTGCTGGTTTTTCTGCATCTTCACCTTGTGGCCCAGGTCATGACTGAAAATGGTCCTCTGGATCAGTGCACTTACCTGGTTACCAAAAACATAAATAAATAAACACTGATGGGGAGGGGGAAATGGATATATTTGAGTATCCTCCTAGTTATCTTCCCTTCACATATCTATTAATGTCAGATCCTCTGTGTACCCATGTTTTCTTATGTTTGACATTTGATCCTAATAAAAGGATGATTTGTCCAGTCTGCAATTTAGTGATAAATTGAAGTCCCCTCCAATAATATATGGGCTGTCAAAAGTAACCCAATACAAAAAGAAATTGTTTAAAAAATTATAATTACTTACATTGGGTGCATATACATTTGCCATCATGAATTTCAAACCAGATTTATTAATTTATGCCACAATAAATCTTCCTTCTGGGTCAATTATTGGTTTTCAAAATGAGATTGAACTATTAAAAATATATCCATCCGTCTAGCTGTAGTATTGAAGTTTGCCACCTTACTTCCCACAATCCTTGTTTTGTGGAATTCCACCTCTGTTACATCAATGAGTCTCTTGAATAAGCAATATGTCTACCCCTTTTGATCAGCAAAGTTAAATGTATTTTTCTTGCCTTCTGTTTGTCCCAGACACCTGCAACATTCCAGGATATCATTTTCAGTTTCATTGGCAAAGATTAATGCAATTAAAAAGTAAACAATTTCATATGCCCACACATGGTTACATATCTGAATGTCAAACCCTGAAGCACTATAGTTTTCCCCTTTATTTTTTCTAGTCTCTTTTTTTTTTGTTTTTCCTGCATCCCAATTTTCCCTCAATAAAGTAATCCTTAAACTCAGTATAGAGCTAACACAGAAGTAAAGAAAAAATATTCTCCTCCCAGTCCAGTCTCCCTTGGAATGACCCTTTGCACCTCCTTTGTACTGTTCCCAAACCCTGATGTGCCTCCATCTTCTTTATGCCCCCCCAATGCATTACACTAGCAAAAGATAGCCTGAGTTATCCACTTATCTTGGGGTGAAGAGATCACATCAGTGCTCCCCTATATACTGAAGGAATAGGTATACTGTATACTATGTGACCACTTGAGAGACAAAGCTGGATAAAGAGAAACTTTCAGATGTAACAAACTATTTTCCTTTTTGTCATTCTGGTAGCTGTCCAAAACATAGAGTTATGGACATTGTGTTCTAAGATATGAGGAAAATAAAAAATGAATCTTAGTATTTTATTAGCAATATGACAGATTACCCTTGCTATCCAGTAAACACGGCAACCGCAATTGAGTGCTTACAAAAACAGCGACTCAGTTATGGCGCCTATGTTCAGAGCTACCTGGCATGGTAGCGACCAGATACCTGGGTGGATGAGGTATGATGATTGGAAGCATACACACGTATATGCACATGCACATGCGTGAGGGAGAAGGAAGGGGAGGAGTGGGAAGGTATGTGGAAGTGGGTGTGGTGGGCAGCTGCCGACCTGGTCCACTAGCGTGGTGGGTAGGGTGGTTGGTTGGAAGGTGCAGAGTGCAGGGTTTGGGTGTGGTGCAGTGTATTTTTTTTTACGGTAGGCGGCTTGTTTTATTTTAAGTATTTCACTCCCCCCCGACATGTACCCCCCAGGAGTTGAGAATCCTTTAGTTGGGAGTTGCGGGGGTGAAGAGGGGGGCACAGCCCCCACATTAAAAAGAAACCCATAGATCTTGGGTGCCCTCTTGCCGTTGGCCTGAGTGTGCATCACCAAAATTCATTTTTGGCGATGTACACTCACCCAAATGGTGATCACCATTATCACATTGAACCATTGCCCTCAGAATACCACTATTGAGCCCCATACCTTTCTTCCCTCTTTTCTTCCCCTCCCCATTTCCAAATATTATATCTGTTTTCATTTTTACAAAAAAAATAAAAATAAAACAGTGAAAAGTAAAGTTGTAAATAGCCATCAATAGATGCAGTAAATCCAGTTATCAGTTAGCAGTCTTCATTGGGGTCTTTGATATAATTTTGTCAAATGTACTTGTGGCCACATCTAGTTGCCTGTTAGGATAGTAGCCATTCCTGCTCTAATTGATCTTCTTCACTCTCCTTTGCAGCACTCACTAATGTAGCAAATTGGTTTTGAATTCCAGTACTTGATGGAGAGGCAATGATAACTCACCTAAGGTTCCTTGCTCATGGAAGTTTCATGGGGGATGGCCTGGGAGCCTCTTCAGTGTTCTGATGCTTCTTCCTCTTTCGAAAGCATAGCAGCCTCTTTGGAATCAACCAAGTATCTCATCCTGCCTTTGAAACAGAACCTTAGTTTTGCTGGCGGAAGGAGAGCACACTTAATTCCTCTTGATCTCAAAATTGTTATTACCTAGCAGAAAGCCCTTCTGTCATTCATGATTTCAGCACTGAAGTCTGGACATATTTGGGGTTTCATATCCTATTATCCTCCATCCATACTTTTCTTAATAGGTTCTCTAAGTCTTGACATCAGTGTGGTTTTACATACACAAAGCATGGGTAGTTTGAGTTAACATTTGTGACAGCATTTCTAATTGAGCCTACACTCTGAGAGCACATTCTAAGGTGATGTTTGCTCTGGATATGTATGACCTGCAGCTTCTGTCAGAAGTACTTTAAAGTATGGCAGATAGGGCTGCATGGAATCTATCTTTTGCCAGATAGATTCAGGTGAAATGCTGGTTTCCATGAAATTTCATGAAATTTCCACAAGAGCTTGTAAAATTTCATCAAAAATGTAATTTCCATCATTTGCATCTAACTTCACATTTTCTTTAGGCCAGATTGCATCACCTTTGTCAGAACTCTGTCTTTAAAGATGACCGAGTTATATTCCTTCAAACTTTGGGAAATTTTTAAATTACAGTTCATAACTGTTTGATCTGCTGAATTTCTAAAGTATTAGTCCAAATGACACCACATTTATTATACTTCACTGACTTCAACCAGGCCCAGACATATGTGCACCAAGTTTCAGATGTCTGTCTTTAAAGGTGAGTAAGTTATAATCCTCCAAACATTCAGAAATTTTAAAATTACATTTCACAATTATGGAAATTGCAGAATGTTAAGCCTCTATGATGTTAACAGTGGAGAGCAGAATATCACCAATTTTGTTAGCTTCATTGATCCTAAATTTTATGCTTTTGGGCCATCCCCATGGCCCAGCAGCAAAGCACCACATTGTCAGGATGATGACCCTGATTCAGAAGTGAGCCTGGGAAGTCAAGTCAGGAGACAGGCCATAGCTGAAACAGCTGCTACTTGGCAGTGCACCTCAGTCAGAGAGTGTCGGCAGCAGGTTCCACTAACACAGCAACTCCTGTGGCTGGGTAGGGAGCCTTCTCCTGCCACAGGAAAAGCTGTGGCTGTGCAAGGCTGAAAGAGGTACTGCCCCCACCAGGGGAGATGGGAGGGAAAAATTGTTGGAGAAAACCCTGGTAGCCAACTGAATGATGGCTTTGTTTAGTCTGATCAGGGTATATCACTATAAACAGGATATATCCCTGAGAGACAAGCTGCCAGCTGAGAGAAAAACCAGTATGGAAAAAAGAGTGTGTGTGTCAACTCTCAGATCTCTTGCTCAAAGGCTTGGCCAAGTTTTAAGTAGCCAGATGTTCCAAAATAACACCAATAATTAAAGTTTTCTTTCATGAGCTTTTGTGAAATTTTGGAATATTGTGATACTTTTATCAAAGTCATATCCATACATTTTGCACAGTCATACACTTGAGGTGCCATCGTAGAGGAATGTAAAAGCTGGGTAGAGTGGTAATAAGGCAGCATTTATAGGAGGCTCCATTGTAAAACTATAGTAGTGCCAAGTGTCAGGTCACCATTTTGAGTGACAAACCAAGAAGAATAGTTATGGACATCACTGTGCTTCTGAATTCTGAATTCTTGCAATATGCCCGTTAACCACTAGAGCTCACTGACTTAATGATGTGTGGAAGCACATTCATGTACAGCATTGTTTCTGTACAATGCCACCTGCTGCCTCCCTAACAACCCAGTAGATAAGAATGTATATTTTCACTATTTGAAAATAGTGGCACCAAGTGATGCCAAGCCTTACAACTAGCTGCGACTTATGCCACTGTGACACAACTATCTGTATAGCTTTAGTCATGATGGAGAATGATACTGGTGATCACTGTTGCAGCAGTATTGAAGGGGTATTGCAGGGCCATTATGCTAGTGCAAGGAAGGTGACTCAGTGGTGATAAGTGATTTGTGAAAGTTAAATTTCTCAAATAGAATTCTAGTGGCATTATCTATTTTGTGTCCATAAACTTTTGAGCAAAGTTTGCCAATTAGTCATTTCTAAAGCATTCATAATAAATGTTTACCTACTAAACCACATTTCTTTAGCTTAATTAGATTCAAGGACATATTTACATTGGGTAGGCATGCCAAATATTGAATGTATACCTGCAACAGCAGTGGAGCTATAAATGTCAAAATATTTAAAAAATGTTCACACAATTTAACAAATAAATTATGAAATTTTGTATGTCTGTAAATTACAGTATAGACAACCAATTACCTCTCTGTTTAGCAGTTTCCATGATTCTTCTAAGAAAGTATGCAATATAAATTTTCTATGTGCAAAGGTGGCTAAGTTATAAACATAGAAATGTTTTCCGAAATTTTCACATGAAGAAGAAATTGTGAGATTTTGAACCTCTATAACTTCCCTACCCTCATGCAAATGTCATGAAACCTAGCACTCTTTTATTTTATTTATTTTTTTATTTATTAAAAAGTTTCATCAGGAAGGCACACTGAACAATCAGGATTGCTCATCTCCTGGTACGATGGTTCTATCCAAGCAGTATGTGTGCCACAGTTCAGAACTCTAGCTACAATAGTAACTGAGTTATGACCAATTAAAGAATCTATTTCTAAAATTTCACTCAATTATTTGGAATTTTGAAGAATTTTGTGAAAATTCTGTGACATCAAAATTTGCTAATTTCACCCTGCCTTAATGAAGAGGCTCTCCTTTACCTTCAGCTCCCTCTGGAATGCAACCCAATTTTTAATTGCCCCTTCTGAATCTATCCTCCTGTTCATGCAGTTTTTTTTTTAGACAAAATTCTTTGTTGATGGTATGAGTCAATATGGCTCTGTTAATAGGGATCATTATGTCTTCCAAATCCATTACATGTTTTCTACCTCTATAGTTTTGGAGGTTAGAACCTCCAATTTTGAGGTGATCCCAGCAATTGCTGCTGATAATGTAGTTAATGTGGCTTGAATGGCTGAGATACCAGCTAAAACCTCTTTCTCAGAATTAGCAGAGTGCAAAGACTTTGAGTCTTATATTTGTGGATGAACTTCAGATTTTTCTTGTGATAGTCTTTGTAACATGGCACCTGTCTACTAGCTATGAGTATAATTTTGTTATAAATATATGTTTAAAAGTTCTGCTTATAAGACATAGCAGGGTCAGCAGGCTAGCTAGAAAACAATAGTTTTAAAGAGGCCTGACCTTTTGACCCCAACATAGTAACTGCAGTAGCTAGATGGCTAGCTTCCTTCTCTGTGTTGACACATAGTTGCAAGCCTTCCTGGGACTATAAAGACTTCCTTTATGCCAGGTTATAACACACTGTAAACTATCCCTTTTCTTTGAAATGCAGGGACAAAGTATGCCTTTTATGATCTCTGAGAAAAAGGCAATTTTTAACTGATTTCTATTAGCTTGTAAAACTTAAATTACTTTGAAGTCCAAGAAGCTTCTGAAGACATCAAAGAGATAATTCTGTCTGTCATAAGGCCTCACTAATTAAGAAGATTTTTTTTAAACCTAGTATTTATGCTCCTGACTACCTCATCTTTCCCCTCTCTCAGACATCCTCTGAACTGCTCTCCCCTGGTCTCACCGCGATCTGCCCCAAGAGTACCATGGATCCACACAGTAGCCAAGACACCCAGATAACCCCCCGGTTGGGGTAAGGAGGCACTCCCCCATACTCACCTCCCCAAAGCCAACATGCTGAGATGTGGATCCTGTACAGTGGGGTCTGCTGTTGTGAGCCCGAGATGAGCAGAGAGGTGTCGTCACCTGGGAGAGACCGAGGGTTTTTTCCCTTGTTCTTCCTAGTCGTCGGCATGCAATGGAGGCCAATGAGATGGAAGGCTCTGCCCCCTTCCAATGTCTGCCCAATGTCCATGCTGCTGCTCCACTATTGCACCTACCCACTAGGCTTCCTTAGATGGCGGTATAGCGACAGGAGCTTGCAGCGAACCCCCCCAGAGAAGAAGAACAGCTGTTGGGTGCTTCATTCTTCTCCTCCCCGGTCAACCCCTGGCACCACAGGCTCATTCCCGAACTGGGGTTGATGGCATGATGTGACGTGTGGCATCCAGCGCCTCAACCCTCAGAGCCACTGGGCTGGCTTATGATTTTTTTTTTATTGCAATGTTTGAGCAGTGGGCTGAGACATTTGACTGATAGATTAATTCAAGTTCTCAGGGTTGAGTGACCTCACAGCCAGCATCTGTGAGCTGGGTCATCAGGGCGGAGGAGTTCTGAAACAAAGATATTACCAGCCAGCTGGGAGAAAGGGACTGCATTTGGCATTTTTGCTTTTGGCATTTTGCCTCTGATTTTGAGGTGTGACTCCTGACAATCTCTCATTGCACTTTAGGTAAATCCAGCCACCTATTTATTTACTTGCAACCTAGGATAGTAGAAATTCAGTAATAAAGCTTTGTTTTTGTATAATTATCCATTTACTTTAAAAGACTGTAAACCCAATTTTATATGTTCTGTGTTTTGTATTTTATCTATTTTTAATTTTTAGTAAGCATAATTTTTCTTGAAATTCTGCCTGTGCCTTTTTTTTCACTTTTCTTTTGCATGTGAATGCTGGAACAGTATCTGATCATTCTGACAACTGCTAAGGGCTTAAAAGTGTGTTACTGTTTTGCTAAGTTAAGAAATTACCTAGGTCTCAAATTGAATCAAAAGGGTAGAACTGAGAACTAGGATGGGTGCCCACTGGGTTAGGTATTGCACTGCATTTCCCAGAAATGGGTGTGATAGTTGATCCTGTTAACTGGGTGTGCTATCAAAAAAGGGTTCATATTTTACCTCAGGACTCAAGGCTAGTAGGTGATTTGGACCCAAAACAGACAGGAGGGTTACCCTGTTTGCCTCCTGTTCACATATTGCACTTCGAGGTTTTGCAGCACTGTGGGAGCAGATGGCCTGACCTGCAGAGTGCGTTTGTGACAGATCTGGATGGCAGCAGTGCTATTTTAAAAAGTATTTGATAACACAAGCATTAACAGTCCAGTGTGTCAGATTGAAAACTGTAACAGCTTACACACAAAATAAGGCAGTGATTTAAAAAGTAAAGAACGATATTATTGTGCTTACAGCCCAAGTTTCCTACCTGCTTTATTTTTTCTCAGATGTAAGCTAGTGTAGCCATAGCTTAGGAAGAATGATGGCTTCCAACTACAGCGTGTACAATGCAGACTACCTGAGGCAGTTGTGTCAAGAGAGAGGAGTCCAGCATGAGGGGTGAGCCAAAAAGCTGAACCTAGTGGAGGCTCTTGTGGCAGCCAATGCCCAAGACCTCAAGTCACAGTCAGCAACTGGAAAGAACCAAACCTTGGGCATGGAGGGGTCAGGGTCCAGCACAATGTCCAGATCCAGAGAGGCGGACAGCAGGACCAGTGCAAGCCAAGAGCCACAGCAGCAGGGGAATGTTACCACCATTCTGGAGCCAGAAGGGATCAGGCTGCAGATAGAGTTGTGGAGAATGGAGCTGGAGTTTGAACAGAGGAAGCAGGAGATGGAGAGAGGGGAAAAGCGAGAACAATGACAGGCTGAGCAAGAGGAAAGAGTGCAACAGCTTCAGAGAGATGACAAGTGAGAACAGCGAGAGGACGAGGAAAAAGAGCAACAGCTTCAAAGAGAGGTCAAGCGAGAGGAGTGCGAGCATCATGGGAGATTTGAACTGGAGAAGCTACAACTCCAAAGACCAGTGCCAGAGCAGGTAAGTGGCATGGGTGAATCAGGAATTCCAGGACTGGGTTAAAAATTAAATTCTAAATTGATAGCTGAATTTAAAGTGGGGGAAGATATGGATGCATTTCTAAATTCATTTGAAAAAGTATATATTCAGGCAAAAATTCGCAGAGAGTCCTGAAGCTTCCAGCTATCCCCGCTGCTTACTGGGAAAGCTTGTGACACCTTGGGTCAAATGAAAAATCAGGACAGTAATGATTATGGCAAACTAAAAGCTGCTTTGTTAAAGAAATATGATTTAACAGCAGAGGCTTACACAGTTAAATTCTGTAAGCTCAGGAAAAGCCCTGACATGAGCTATGAGGAGCTAGCCACTAAAAGTCAGTTTTTAAAATGTTGGTGGGAAGGGATTGAAGCAGACTCTGTATAGAAAATTGAAAATGTACTTTTAGAGCAGTTCTTTTGGGTGTGCCCAGCAGCGCTGAAAACCTGACTATAGGACCAAGATCCGATGATGGCAGCTAGGCTGTGCTGCCAATAAGAGCTCTGAGTTTGTGTGCTCAAGTTCATGTGCTTTTTAGTTTTTATTTCTTTTCCTGAAGCTTGCTCTGGTATTTTCTTTTGTTTATTCGTTTTAGCTTTGGCTCACTGTGTGATATGCGATTGTTCATTATATTAACTTTTTATGGTGCATTAACGAATGGGCGAGCCTGAAGGAAAATTTGTTTGGATTCTAATGGTATTTTGAATTAGTCTACTCAGGACACCTAGGAGTGCTGTGTTTTGGGAGGTACAGAAGAATATTTTGGACCTAATATACCTCTGGGTGGCCAAGTTTTGATGGATTGACTTGAGCGCTGTGGAACTTGAGAGGACTGCTGGAGACCTTGTACCATCAGCGTCGTGAGTAAAAAAAAAAAATGTTGAAGAACGTGTAACATTGAGCTAGGCCAGAGCAATGGTGTGTCTGGGTGCTGTGCAGAGGGGGTGAGCCTCCTCCATGTATCTGGGGCTGGTGGTGACCTTACTTTCTGCAGCCGAGCGAGAGCTACCCTTTGAGCTTCGGGGAGCCGGAATCTTAATTGAGTCTCTCCAAAATCCCTTAAGCCACATTCTCTAGGGTTTGTTCCCTAGGGGATTGTAGCTGCAGGCTGCGGGGAGTGGGGTGGGGTAGGATAGCCTGTGAGGTCCTAAGTTATTCGGGGGAGGGGGTTCCCCCACGGTGACTTAGTTATATGCCCCAGATTGCCGTGGTATGGCCGACGCCTTGGACTATTTTGGATTATGTTGAAGAATTCTATAAAATGGTTCCATGATTAAATGCTGTGGTTTGGGTTACTGAAGATTATTGAGGAGTGCTTGGGCATTGAAAGTGATTAGCCTGGACTTGTCTCCTAATATTGGATTGAATCTGACTTTTTTCTGGACTTTATTGAAGATTTTATGATTGGTTGCTGTATTTTATTTTGTTAGCTCCCCCCAAACATGAAAAAGATCTAATTTAGACCCTAAAACTGGAGTGATGAGAGGACTCCAGTTTTATAAATTGTATTCTCCCACTACATGAGAGGTAGTGGGGGTGACTAACTCTGGACAATAAAAGACTGGAGTAGTGAGGGGACATTTTATATCTCATATTTACATCATTTTTTGTATTTCTTTTGGATTGTATATTTTATTCTGAGGGGTGTCTATTTGTGTTTAGGAATGTTTTAGACTACAAATTTGGGAAGTGAAGGTAGCTTTTTGGGGAGTGGAAGTATGGGTTTGTGTTGTTGGAGGATGTGTTGGGCTGTGGCTGTCCTGGTCAGGCACTACTCCTCCTCTGAACTCCGGGGCCTCCGGACCTTTTTTCCTCCTCCCCTGCCTGCAGTGGTCTGTAACCACTGTAGGGCATTGGGTATTGTTAGTAGGATGAGGAGGGAAGGGGCCGGGGGGCCAGGACCTCGGGGGGGAGCTGGGCAGCCGTATTGGGGTTGTGTGGTTCAGGTGATGCCCTGGGGTGAAATGATCACTGTAACGTGGTCCTCCATGTCTAGTTACCATACCAAGGGGCTCCAGTGTTTCTGGGCAGACAACTTGCTTGGCCCCGGAACCCTGTCCGACTCGAGTGGTGTTAAGCTATGCCAGGTCTATTAAGAACAAGACAGCAATTATCGCTGATCTTGTTGGGATAGCAGACCTGGCTTGCTTCACCGAGACCTGGCTTGATGACAATGCAGGCCCCATTTTGGAGGCAGCTGTCCGGCCAGTTTTTCGGTGATACACTACTTGAGATCGGACTGCAGGGTTGGGGGGGTGGCTATCTGTTTTAGATTGGAATTGGGCCTTACTGATGTACCAGTTGAGGGGGCCAGATCATTTGAGTTTACTGCAGTAGCAGGTGTGGGCTGTAGGATCATTCTCATCTACCATCCACCCGGGGGTGAGAAAATGTTCCTGCGGGAAGCCGCAGACTTCATCATCGACATGATGTTGGAGCCACCCAGGCTGATGGTCCTGGGTGACTTCAATGCCTGGGTCGATGATGAACTCTCACAGTTTGGTCAAGACTTTCTCCACCTTATGCATTCATTGGGGTTCACACAGGTAGTTACCTCTGCTACTCGTAAGCAAGGTCACTCTCTTGATTTGGTCTTCCTCCTGGGGATCGAGTCCTTCGACTTGGTGGTGGAACCAGTCATATGGTCCGATCACTACACAGTGAGATTCAATTTCCAGCCCACCCCTTATAGGCCTGCCCCTGTGGAGATTGCCAAATACCACCCATTGAGGGGAGTAACTCCTGAAGGCCTTTAGGCAGTATTAGACCTATCGGGAGTTCCATGGGCAAGTGAAGACCCAGAGAGCCTAGTTTTGGCCTATAATAAGGCTATCACTGAGGCCTTGGATTCTATCATCCCAGCCCATGTTCGTCCGCTCTCTCTCCGCCCTCAGTTCCCTTGGTTTGATGGAACTTTGAGGGAGTTGAGACGAGTTGGACGAACTGCGAGGTCCTTCATTCCCTACTTCTGCTTGGATGAGTAAAAAAAACTCCATATTTTCTGAATATATATTCCTCCCAGGAACTCCAGGCTAGGGCTTAGTGAATTCATTGATTATCTGATAACAGTCACAGGGAAAAGTGACATCATCTGTCTTGGTGATTTTAACCTAGACTGGGCAGGACCTAACTCCTCTCACCTATCCTTCATGGTTAGCAAGGCTAACCTCTCTCAGATTATTCAGGAACCCACTAGGATCTTCCGTGGGGGCGTCTGTGCCACCCTACTTGATTGGATCCTTACGAATAGGAAGGAATTCATAACCTCGGCAGGAGTACTCCCTGACACCATTAGTGATCATTATCCAGTTTATGGTATATGGGATTCCTCTTCCCCCTCCTTCCCTTCAAAAGTGATAACTTTCTCCAACCTCTCCCACCTTAATGTCGATGCCTTCACTTATGATCTTGGCCTAATTGACTGGTATTCTCTCTACTATTCTGAGGACATTAACTTTGCCACAGGATATTTCAACTCGGTACTATTCTTACTGCAAAACAAACACATCCCAGTCACCACGCGTAGGGTAAAAGGGAAGGTTACCAAATGGCTCTAGCATCCCCTACTTCAATTACTGAAATGTAGGGATGAGATTAACTGTGGTCTGCTTGGAAGATTTCACATCTACGGACAGACTTTGAAGTCTATAGAGCTGCACAGAACAACTGTAAAAAGAGACTACGCCTTGCAAAAAGTTCTTATTACAGGAATCTCCTTATATCCTCTACCTCCAACCCTAAAAGGTACTGTACTGGTCCCAAATCAAGGAAATTATTGGAAACCACAAGCCTCAGACTCCTACTGATATGTACATAAAGGATACACACTGTAACCATTCGCTTACAATTGCCAATGCTTTCAACTCCCTCTTTTCCTCGCTACCTTCTCCCTCATCCTCTGGGCTTCAAAAAGCCCGGCGAGTTGACTCTTCCAACACCCCTACTCCCTCTACCCTGAAACTGGCTCAGGTCTCATACTATGAAGTACTTAAACTTCTCAAAACCATTCTGGCTCATGGGGGCCCGGGCCCTGATGGTATTCATCCTGGGATACTTAGATAGTTTGCTACCTGGCTTGCTAGGCCCATTACTAGGCTTTTCAACCTATCTATCTGCACTTCCTCAGTCCCCCCAGTCTGGAAAATGGCTAGAACAATACCCATTTTTAAGAAGGGAGATGATAAACAACTGTCCAACTACAGCCCCATCTCTCTTCTGCCCACTCTCAGCAAGCTACTAGAGAAATTAGTCCATCGACAGCTCTCGGAGCACCTTACCAAGTTCAAACTCCAAACCCCTTGTCAACACAGCTTTAGGGCAGGGCACAGTACCACCACTGCTCTGAGTCAACTAACTAGTGATGTCAAAGGTTATATGGACAAGGGCTTACTCACTGGTGCAGTTTTCATCGACCTGTCCAAAGCATTTGATGTGGCCCACCACCCACTTCTGCTGACGAAGCTACGAACCATAGGAGCCACTGAATCTACCCTGTCCTGGTTCCGCAGTTACGTGGATAACTGCACCAAGGCTGTTGCCTTTCATAAAGCTCTCTCCTCCCCAATACCTATCACCCGTGGTGTTCCACAGGGGTCCATGCTTGGTCCTCTCCTCTTTTCTATATTCATTAATGATATTGGCAGTCCTTCTCATAATAGTAGCATGCTCATGTATACCGATGGCCTGGTTCTTTATTCCTTATCTAAATCAATTGATGAAATCAACCACAGACTATCATATGACTTTCAGTCCCTGCAATTATGGCTCTCGGACAACCACCAAATCCTAAACATAGGCAAAACTCAGGCTATGCTTTTTGGATCCTGAAAAAAATTTCCCTCTGAGGCTCCTAAGCTCCTGGTTCACTGCAGTGATGGAACCTTGGTCACCAACACCTCTTCTTTCAAATATCTCAGGGTTACACTCGACCCTGCTCTTGATTTTACAGCCCATGTCAACAAGGTCTGTCGGGCTGTTAATGCAAAAATTGGTGTTGCTTACCGTGTTCGCTACTCCCTCACTCCATCAGCCAGACTATCAGTAGCTAGAGGAGTACTTCTTCCGCAGCTTTTATATGCACTCCCAGTTCTTTTCCCTGCCTCTGCCAGTGTGCTCAGCAAATGAGACACTTTCTACAACAATATCTGTAGGCTCACCTTATCTGCCCCTCGCCTAACTCATCATTGCCTCCTATACTCCAACTTAAACTTGCTGTCACCTCAGGGACTCCGGGCTTACTCCCTAGGGTGTCTTATTGACTCACTTACTAGACCACCACATCTGGACTTTCTGGCTGACCTACTTATCCCGGTCTCCCACTCCCACACCCTTAGGTCCTCTTCTGTCCCAATGCTCTCTCTTAGACCTTGTGCTACAAAAATGGGTGAACAGGCATTCTCCAATTTTGCTTTTAAGTTCTGGAACTCGCTACCCCTGCAGGTAAAAAATTCCACCTCCCACCATGTTTTTAAGAGCTCACTGTTCTCTCACCTCTACACCCCTTGGAAACTGCAAATGCACCTAGACTTAATCACCACTAGGTCTCCCGGCCAGGAACTGACCTATTGGTAAAATGTACTCTAATCTGTATTATATTGTATGCACTATGTTGTTGTTTTTATTTATGAATTTGCACAATTGTGCTTATTTGTATTCTATCTTGTACTCTCCCGGGTCATGCCTGAAAATAGGCAGGATTGTTGCCTAGTGCACTTAACCGGTTACCAAAAGCTAATAAATAAATAACGTTGCTGGCAGAAATCAGTCCTTGAGGCCGACCACCTTAGATTGATAGATCATTATCTATGCTATAAATAAGCAATCATGCGTAAGAAGGCAGAGTTCCTGTCCAGCGAGATTGCTGCTGCTCAAAACCAACCAGCTCAGCTATTTTGAACCATAGACAGGTTATGCAACCTATCCTGTCTGCAGGTTCGAAGAACATTTTCACAAGTTAAGTGTGAGGAGTTTTCTCAGTTTTTTGTGGATAAGGTGGCCGACATCATGGCCAAAATCTGCTCAGAATCTTCTATGGGTGTTGATGGTAGTCGGTATTTGGTCACTTCCTCTTGGTCATCCTGGAGTTATTTTGACTGGCTGGAGATGGGGGATATCATGTGGATTGTCCAGAATTTGTGGCCAACATGCTGTAGTTTGGATCTGGGCCCTACACGGCTATTATTGGATTGTATTGAGTTTATCGGCCCAATCCTTGCACAGATTGTTTGGTGCTCCTTAGACTTGGGAGAATTCCCTAGCTCCCTGAAGGAGGTGGTGGTGGTGACACCGCTTCTTAAGAAAGCTTTTTTGGACCCAAACAACTGTGCTAACTACAGACCTATCTCTAACCTTCCCTTTGTTGGGAAGGTGATTGAGAAAGTGGTTGTGCTGCAACTAGAGAACCATCTTACCATCCATGATACCTTTGATCCTCTCCAGTCAGGCTTTCAGAAGAGACATAGTACCAAGACTGCTCTGGCTTGGGTGCTCAATGATCTCCTGATGGCGAGGGACCAGAAATGCCATTCCATCTTGGTACTTCTGGATCTTTCCTCAGCATCTGACACTGTGGACCATGGAGTGCTGTTTGAGCACCTGGGGTTTATCTGTGGCCTGACTGGTCCAGTTCTCAGATGGTTTCACTCTTTCCTCACCGGCAGGTCTCAGAGGGTGGTATCTGGGATTTTTTCCTCTGAACCATTCTCTCTGCTGTGTGGAATCCCTCAGGGCTCGGTGCTGTCCCCCATGTTGTTTGCAGTGTATTTGCTGCCCCTTGGAGACATTGTAAGATGATATGGGCTGAGGTTTTACTGCAATGCTGCTGACACCCAGCTCTATCTGTCTTTTGAACCTGACCAGGATAGTGTGGTCTCATTGTTTAACAGCTGCCTGGTGGAGATCCATGACTGGATGAAGGCTAGCTGGTTGAAATTGAATGCTGGGAAGACAAAGGTGTTGGTAGTGGATCCGGGGTGCTGGATAGAAAGACAGTTGGTGGGTTTACCTCTGGGCTTTGGCTTGATGGTGTACAACTGCCTGCCTCTGAATGGGTGTGTGTGATCTGGGGGTGGTTCTTGATGTTGGGCTAAAGCTGTGTGCGCAGGTTTTGGCAGTCATCAAGTCCTCCTTTTATTTTCTTAGGAACATCACCAGAATTAAGCACCTTGTTCCACCTGATGATTTGCCCATGTTGATCCATGCCTTTGTGACCTCACACCTTGATTACTGTAACTCCCTTTACCTGGGGCTTCCAGGGGTTGATATCCACCACTTACAGCTGGTGCAGAATGCAGAGGCTTGGTTGTTGACTGGATTGTTATGCTCTAGTCATATTACTCCTATACTGCATGTTCTGCACTGGCTGCCTATACAGTGGTGTATCACCGTTAAGGTCAGTTTGCTGACCTATAAAGCCCTGCATGGACAGGGACCAAGCTATCTGCAAGAGCTCCTGATTTCCTACAACCCAGGCCATCCTCTCTGCTCATCTGATGAGGGGTTGTTAGAGGTTCCCAGGGTGTGCTTAAAAACATCTGGGGCCCGGGCATTTATATTTGCGACACTATCCCTGTGGAACTCTCTACCTCATCAGATTAGAGAGTGCAGGACTGTGGAGAGCTATAAAACCAGCCTGAAAACATCTTTTCCAACAGGCTTTTAATGATTGATATTTATGATTGGGGAAGTTTTAAATTGAAGTTGAATTTGTGTAAGACTTTTAAATTATTTGTGATGTGTTTTTATGTGCAGCGCTTTGATACTGGAAATGCGCTATATAAATAAAAATGATTATTATTATTATTATCCAAAAATAGTGCAGGAGGCTGCCGAACTCTTGGACTGCTATGCCAGGAGCAGACCTGCTCTGAGAAGGAATGGGGCAGATGTGGCAGTGCAGAAAGGGAAAAGCATGCCTTCAGGGCAGCTAAGACCCTCCCTGCCTCCACCGAAATCAGGCAGCCCCAGGTTACAAAGAAAAGATTTGACTGATAAAATAAATGAATATTGGGTTTGCAAAGAACCTGATCATCTTGCCAGGCAGTGTCCAAAAAGGGCAGACAGTGCACGAAGTGGTGCTAGGAAAGAAGTGAGTTGTTTGTGTATCCTTGAAAGCATGCCAGTAAACATGAGGGAACACATACACCCAGTTACTGTGAATAAGGTACAGACCCATGGATTAAGGGATACAGAGTCATCTCTGATTTTGGTAAAATGGGATTTGTAGAGCCTGAACAACTTATACCCAATCAATTTGTGACTGTACAGGGATTCACTGGGGAGGAGAAAATGCTGCCACTTGCTAGTGTTCTCCTGGACTGGGGTGAGACTGGAGAAATTGTGCAAAAAGTTGCAGTAGCAGAGAATCTTGCTCTTGATGTAATTATTGGGAACAATCTCCAAAAGGGGATGGTGTGTGCAATTTCCCACAGACAAGCAGCAAAGGTAAATTGTAGTTCCCTGGACCCGATAGAAGCCCCTCTGGAAAACACTGGGAGGCTGGTTCCCCAGCCTGTGTCCCCTGATATGGAGAATAATGAAAGGGGGGTGGAAATTCCCCAGGTAGCAGTTAACAGAACAGCCACAGGAGGTTACTCTAATGAGGAAGGGGTAGCCCATTGTCAGAGGGTTAAGGATTGCAGTGACCCTGAATGTCCTGACACTAGAGCTAGGGACCCTAGTTTAGAAACTGAAGGGGATCTGTCCCATGCCTTGGGAATGTGTAAAGATTTTGCAGCTGCTGAGAAAAATGATCCTATTTTAGAGAAGCTGAGGGCTTGGGCAGACTCTGACAGAGCACGGGGAGGTGACAGGAAGCACAGACTTTATTGTGACAATGGACTGCTGTATACCCAGGATATAAAGACAGAGGAAGGAGTGATGTGCAGGCAGCTTGTTGTTCCCCAGGGTTACCATGAGTGGTTGCTCAAGATTGCTCAAGATATTCCCATGTCTGGTCATCTGGGAATCACACGTACTAGGCGGTGATTGGCCCAGAATTTCTATTGGCCCAACTTCACCCAGCAGGTGAAGGAGTATTACAGGTCTTGTCACGGGTGCCAAAAAATAGGGAAGGCAGATAGGAGAACCCAAGCTGCCCTTATTCCCTTGCCCATAGTGGAGGAGCCATTCCAGAAGGTAGGAGTGGATATTGTGGGGCCTTTGAATACTCCCAGCTCCTCTGGGAAGAGGTTTATCCTAACCATGGTGGATCATGCCACCTGTACCCAGAGGCAGTCTCCTTATCCTCACTGAGGATAGACAAAGTGACACATGCATTGCTAGGGATTTTCTCCCATGTTGGGTTTCCTCAGGAGGTTATCACTGATTGAAGGGATTCTTTCTTGTCAGATCTGATGAAATGTTTGTGGGAGAAGTGTGGGGTAGTGTAGAGACGCATGACACCTTATCACCCACAAGCCAATGGGCTTGTGGAAAGATTCAATGGTACCCTTAAATCGATGCTCCAAGCATTTGCTGAACAGCATGAGAGGGACTGGGAGAAATACCTTCCCCACCTGTTGTTCACATACAGGGAGATGCCCCAAGAGTCAATAGGGTTTTCCCCCTTTGAGTTCTTATATGGAGGCAGGGTACGTGGGCTCCTAGACTTGATCCAAGCGGACTGGTAAGGCAAGCACACCACCCAGGGAACTCCCCTAGTGGATTGTATCCTTAAATTTAGTGAAAAGCTGAAGGAGCTGATGGGAACAGCCCAGAGCAACCTGGCAGCTGCCCAACAAAAACAAAAGGTATGGTATGACCGCAGAGCAAGAGCTCGCTCATACACTGAAGGTCAGGAGATCATGGTCCTAATCCCAGTCTGGAAAGATAAGCTGCAGGCTGAGTGGACAAGACTGTACAAAGTAGTCAGACAGGTGAATGATGTAAACTACATTACAGAACTACCTAACAGGAGACATACCCAAAGAATGTACCATGTCAACACGATGAAGCCATATGCAAATGAGGCTGACATGGTCTTTGCAGTGTGTAGTCCTGGGAAGGGGACGGATGAAGGAGACCCCCTTCTGGACTTGCTGGAAGAAAGCAAGTGGAAGTCATCTGTGAAGACAATTAAAATGTCACCCCAGTTGACCCCATACCAGATCCAGGAAGTAAGGGAGGTTTTAGCAGACTTTGCCTCATTGTTTAGCATCAAGCATGGACTAACCCCCTTAGTGAAGCATGATATGGAGATGGGGACGTAAGCGCCCATATGACGAACAGCATATTGGGTGTCAGAAGCCATCCAAAAGGACATTAGGAGGGAGGTAGAGGAAATGCTAGATTTAGGGGTAATCCAGAAATACCACAGTCCCTGGGCCTCATCCATAGTCCTCATTTTTGTGTGGACTATTGTGAACTCAATGCAGTCACAAAGTCGGACACCCACCCAATGCCATGGATGGATGCACTCCTTGACAAGTTGGGAGGGGTGACATACCTGACCACTATTGACCTGACAAAAGGGTATTGGCAGGTAGAGTTAACTGCCACAGCTAGGGAGAGGTTGGCCTTCATCACTCTGATAGAGTTATCTGAGTTTAAAGTAATGCCTTTCGGAATGAAGAATGCCGCTACCACCTTCCAGAGGTTGGTGAACCAGATGTTAAATGGTGCTGAGGAGTACATCATGGCATATCTGGATGACATTGCCATCTTTAGTACCAGCTGGGAGGAGCACCTGCCCCTCCTTTGGGAAGTACTGGGCAGGATACAGAGGGCCAGGCTCACTGTAAAAGCTGAGAAGTGCCAGGTGGCCATGGCTGAGGTGGCATACCTCAGGCACGTAGTAGGCTGGGGACAGCTCCATCCTAATCAAAGCAAAAATTGAGGCAATCAAGGCATGGCACAGACCTGAAACACAGAAACAGATTAGGAGTTTTCAAGGGACCGCAGGGTACTACAGAAAATTTGTACTCAACTACAGTGCCCTGGCTGCTACCCTATCTGGCCTGTTAAAGAAAAGGATGCCACAAAGGATTAAATGGGAACCGGCCTGTGAACAAGCCTTTACATAGCTAAAGGAGGCACTGTGCAGTGCCCTTGTATTAGCCAATCTAGACTATATTAAACCCTTTGTAGTCTAGACTGATGCCTCAGATGTGGGTATTGGGGCAGTGCTTAGTCAAACATCTAACCAAGGGAAAGACCACCCAATAGTGTACCTCAGTAAGAAGTGACTTCCCTGGGAGCAGGGTTACTCTACAGTGGAAAAAGAATGTTTTGTCATAGCATGGGCAATAAAGAAGTTAGAGCCATACCTATACGGGTGGCATTTTGAGGTACAAACAGATCACAACCCTCTGGTTTGGCTGGCACAAATGGGTAAAACAAATGGTAGGCTGGTAAAGTGGAGTCTTGCAGGGTTATGACATGACTGTCTCACACAGGACAGGGGCAGCAAATGAAAATGCAGATGGGTTATCACATCAGTTTGAGCAGTGAACTTAATTTAAGGAACTCATAGCATGTCTAGGAATAGATTCCCCCAAGTTCAACCCAGGAGGGAGGAATGTAACATGATACTCATCTACTAACTATGTGTATAATTTTGTTATTAATATATGTTTACAATTTATTCTTACAAGACATAGCAGGGCCAGCAGGCTAGCTAAAAGACAATAGTTTTAAAGAGGCCTGACTTTTTGACCCCAATGCAGTAACTGCAGTAGCTAGATGGCTAGCTTCCTTCTCTGTGTTGACACATAGTTGCAAGCCTTCCTGGGACTATAAAGACTTCCTTTATGCCAGGTTATAACACATTGCAAACTATCCCTTTTCTTTGAACCACAGGGGCAAAGTATGCATTTTATGACCTCTGTGGAAAAGGCTATTTTTAACTGATTTCTGTTAGCCTGTAAAACTTCAATTACTTTGAGGTTCAGGTAGCTTCTGAAGATATCAAAGGAATAATTCTGTCTGTCATAAGGCCTCACTAATTAAGAAGAAGATATATATATATATTTTTATTGGAATGTTTGAGCAGTGTACTGAGACATTTGACTGATAAATTAATTTGAGTTCTCAGGTTTGAATGACCTCACAGCCAGCATCTGTGAGCTGGGTCATCAGGAAGGAGGAGTTTTGAAACAAAGATATTACCAGCAACCTGGGAGAAAAGGATTGCATTTGGCATTTTGGTTTTTTGCTTTTGGTATTTTGCCTCTGATTTTGAGGTGCGACCCCTGACAAACTCTCACTGCACTTTAGGTAAATTCAACCACCTATTTATTTACTTGAAACCTAGGGTAGTAGAAATTCAGTAATAAGGTTTTGTTTTTGTATAATTATCCATTTACTTTAAAAGACTGTAAACCCAATTTTATATGTTCTGTGTTTTATAATTTATCCATTTTTAATTTTTAGTAAGCATTATTTTTCTTGAAATTTTACTTGTGCCTTTTTTCATTTTTCTTTTGCATGTGAATACTGTAACAGTATTTGATAATTCTGATAACTGTTAAGGGCTTAAAAGTGTGCTACTGTCTTGCTAAGTTAAGAAATTACCTAGGTCTCAAATTGAGTCAAAAGGGTAGAACTGTGAATCAGGCTGGGTGCCCACTGGGTGAAGTATTGCACTGCATTTCCCAGAAGAGGGTGCGATATTTGATCCTGTTAACTGGCTGTGCTAGTGAAAAATTGTTCATATTTTACCTCAGAACTCAAGGCTAGTAGGTGATTTGGACCCAAAACAGACAGGAGGGTTACCCTGTTTGTCTCCTGTTCACATATTGCACTTCAAGGTTTTGCACTGTGGGAGCAGAGGGCCTGACCTGTGGAGTGCGTTTGTGACAGTCTTATCAAGGCTTGGTCCAGAGAATTGCAAGTTACTGGCAATATGGTATCCAATGAATACAGTGACTGTATTTGAGTGCTTACAAAAACAGCATCTCAATTACAGTGCCTGTGTTCAGGGCAACCTGGTAGGGTAGCGACCAGATACCTGGGTGGGTAGGTAGGGTGACGGAAGTGTGCCTGTGCTGCAGTGAGGGCACACTATGTGAGGAGCAGAAGGGAGGGAGATATGTGCGAATGTGGCGGTTGTCCAAGCTGGTCCGCTAGCATCATGGGAGGGTGGTCAATTGGGGTGTGCAGGGTGCAGGGTTCGGATCTGGAGTAGTGCATTTGTTTTTCTAGCAGGCAGTCTTTTTTTTAGAATTACCCCCAGACATGCTTCCCCCTGGAGTTGAGAATCTTTAAGTAGGGGGTTGCAAGGGCACAGCCCCCACATACATGCAAGTCTGGTCACCACCTTGCAGTTTGCCGTGATTGTGCATCGCTGTAATTTGTTTTTGGTGATGTACACTCACCCAAATGGTGATCGCCCTTCCATGATTGCCATTTTCACATACAACCCTGGCAATACTGTCTTTGTGACAGCATTCTTAAGTCTTGCTTCATCATAGATTACTGTTGCTGTAGAGAGACTTTGTACTGCTATATGTAGGAGTGCTATTAATGTAGAAGTGGAGCTAATGATAGCAGAGTTAGCAACGGTATTTGTGGTAGATGTAGTATCACTAGTTGTAAACTTTGTGCTATCTGGAGCAGAGACTATGGGAGTGGTCATCATGGTAGGGGCTGCAGTGGTCACTGTGGACACACTGGTCACAATCAAAGTCGTGATAGCAGTGTTGGCAATTGTATTTGCATTAACAGTTCCAGTAAAAATGTTAGTTGTAGCAGTGGAAGCAGTTGAAAGGGAGGGGAGGGAAGGGGAATGATAAGTACTGTGCAGCCATCAAACGTAACCACCAGAGTATCAACAGTTATTGTTTTTGTGCAGTTAGTTATCAGTCAAGGCTGGTGGGAATAGCAGGTACTACTATGATTGTACTCTTGGTAGCAGTATTATCTGTATAAAAGTACTTATCAGAATGCTATTACTACAGATAAAATCATATCTCTAAGATGCCCCCTCCTATAATTGCCCTTTTGACCCCAAATGTTTCTGTAATGTTTTGGCATACTGTGAAAAACTAATGGATTTTACTTGTCTGTTACCTTAGTAATCTGCTCATTAAAAAAAAACTGCACTTCCCATAACCTCTTTGAATCTAGGCAGGATATGACACAGTTAGAGTGATACACTTCCTAGTTCTCCCCTCCTTTGAAGAAATAGTGGCAGCTAGAAGTTGCTGCAGTAGACCTGGAGTAAAGATTCTGCAGAAGTAGTCAAGTATCTTTTTCCCTAGTTTTGTAAACAATTTAACTATGAATCCATGGATAGTTCTATACTCTCTTAGCTTAAATACATTGCTTTTTGGTCTAACTAGTTTTCTAACTATTGTGCTTGTTCAGATGGCATTTGCACAGAGGTTCATCATTATTTGATGCACATATAATCTGTCCATTCTTTGTTTTTCTGCACTTTTAAAGTTTTGTCTAACAGAAACTGGACTTGCAAATTAGGAGATTTGTGTGACTGCAGTTATTTGAATGTACAGACATATATATATATATATATATATATATACTACAGTCAGTGCTTATTTTTGTATGGAGGTGGACAAATCGGGCTTTCTCCCACATGTTTTGAATTCAGATATAGTATTTGTAGTCCTTCTGTGTGCATATGTTGCAATCTGGGAGTCTGTGTCATTTGATAACTTACTTTCTCAACCCCCTGCCAGTTAAGTTGAAAGAAATATGGGACAAATGAATAAACTCAGGAGTACATCTTAACAAAATATTATTATACAATGGCAAGGATATTTCCTTTAATCTGATTGGCTGCTACCACCTAGACACAGTGATGATATTGAGCAATAACATCACTGTATCTAGGTCTGGCATCCTCATGACCTCATCACCTGTCAAAGTAAACATCCAGATCACTGTCCACATCACTTACCTGACATCTGTCATGAGTTTCAACGTTACTTTCAACATGCTGTCTGACAGGAATCTTGATGAAATTTTCAGCACCCCACATGAAAAAAATCATACAGAACCAGCCACAACCATGAGTACTGGAAAAAACAAAGAGAAAACAAGACATGTAAATGTAGAAGCAGGCACACTAGATATGATAGAAACGGACCGCAATGAAGTAAACACCCGACGGCAAACAGCCTGGTCAGTCTGAGTACTGCAAGATTGGCTGACAGAAAAAAACATAGAGTGCAATTTTAAAACCATAACAGCAGAAAATTTAAACAACATCCTTCGCGAGTTCTATGTGACCGTCAGAAATACAAACGGAGATGGATACAGCATTTCCAGTTATGTAGGTCTCAGAGCGGGAATAAACCGCTACATCAATGAACCCCCTAACAGTAGAGCAATGAACATAATCACGGCCACTGATTTCCAGGCAGCAAACAACGTTTTCGTCGGTCATCTAAAAAACATCCGGCGACAGGGCAAAGATCTAGCCACCCACCATCCTCCGATAACTCGCACAGACCTTGCCAAAATAAGAAACTCCGAAGCCCTGAATCCTGAAACTGCCGCAGATTTAGTGCGCCGCATCTGGTTTGAGTTACAAATCCACTTAGCTCGTAGTGGATGTGAGGGCCAGAGACAGCTAAAGCCAGAATCCTTCAACATAAAACACACTGAAGACGGACTAACCTATGTCAGTATGGCATTTAATGAAAAACCAAAAAAACACTCAAAAGTTCAAGAGCGTGACAGAGAGAACCTCCACGGGGCCATGTTTGAAATTCCCAGGAGTCCGCTCTGCCCAGTAAAATGCTTCAAGCAGTACATTTCAAAACTGCTGCCCAACCCGCCCTGCCTGTTTCTTCACCCCTGAAGAAAGCCACAAATTCAACTGCAATATGAGGACATCTGGTACTCCCTAGAACCGATGGGAGTAAACTATTTAAGCAGCATGCTACCAAGAATCTGCAAGCTCACAGGCTTAACCACAAAATATACCAACCACAGCATGCGAGCAACAACCATTCAGCTTCTTTCCGATGCCAGGCTGCAAACGAGAGAGATCATGTCTGTGACTGGGCATAAAAATGAAATGTCCCTAAAGTCATACTGGAGTGCAAAATTGAACCAGAGACAAACCTGGAGCGAAATTCTGTCCCACGCCATGGCACAAAGCACCCGCAGTCAATCCTACGCAACCGAGCCAGGAAACAACCTTCAACCCGACACAGGAAATGAACCCGGAACCTTTGCAAACACGCCACAACCAAGCACCAGCAGAAACAGTTCCTCCTCATCAACCCAAAACAACGACTGCTTCAATATACAGGGCAACACCAATTGTGTGTTCAGCTTCTACAAATAACCTGAAAATCATTTTAAAAACCACACTGTTCACTTGCTTGTTAAAAGATCGTTCTTGCTTGTAAAAAAAACAGTTTAAAACAACATGTTGATTTTAAAAACATATTTAATCTTTAATGTTAAACTAAACATATTTAAAGTTGAAGTATTGTATTTAACTCATCTACAGCACAATTGAATTACAAGTAGTATTCACTGTGCAGGGACTATTTTCTGTCAAATTGCTAATTAATTACATTTTACAAAGTAAACTTACTTTTAGAAAGCAAACTCTGTCTGTCAATTTTTTAAAACACACCTACAATACCTAACGAGCCATTGTATAATATCAATAAGGCACTCCAGGGTGTGTGTTATTGTGTAATAACGTCACTCCTGGGGTGGTGGAAGCACTCGGCTTAGCCTCGTTGCTGACCCACCCAGGAGTAGCGTTAACCTAATGCACACCTGTCAAGTAGCTGAAGGAACTGTTGTGTCTGTGTGTGAGTAGCATTTTGTGAGGGAGAACTAGAATATGCCAGTAATATCTTACATGGAGTTCATATTTTTTAGTTACTGTTATTTTTATAGTGTTTTTTTTTTAAACTGTTTATTTTTTTTACTGTGTGACCTTGAGCCAATCACTTAACATCTCATTTGCCCAGATGTAGGAATGTGTGGACGCAGGATCACACTAGGAATGAGATCTTCCCTGCATAAATGGATTACAGTATAAAGTAAAACCATACAGAAAGGCACAATATTCAGTAGGAGGGAATGAAAATGTTGTTTCTTTTAATATAGTCTTGATCTGCCTTCCCCACCCCTGGCCTGGTCCCTGTCTGCCCATGAAGATGACCAAGTCCCTACACCTTGGTCTGCAGACCACCTTACAACTATTTAGCCTAAGCAGCCTGAGGGAGGGCCGAAGTAGGAAAGGTCTCCCTGTGAGCACTTGCAGGTGAGGGAGTACTGGTGACCATATGGAGCTTGCCTGCAGCTGGTGTTATCCTGATGACTGAGATCATTTTTCTTGCTGCCCCACCCCTTCCCAAGAACAGTGGCAGCTAGGACAGCATTGCATGTTCAGATTCCTGACTATCTGACACCTTTTACCTACTGTATACAAACCTATTTCTCCTTTTTTTTTTTGGCCTTTTTTCCCCACAGGTCTACTGAGCACTCTACAACCGATAGATGATTGTTACCTTTTTACTTGGCCTGTTTTATCTTTCCCAAGAGCTATGGGTCCTTTGTGACCACTCTCTTTATTTTTATTTTACAGGTACCCTATCTACAGAATGTTTTTGAGATCCCTGTCCTAAGCTCACCCAGAACCAGCTAAGTGCTACGTTTAATTACTGCCTTTCTACATTGGGGTAAATGGTAGTTGGCATTATGGTTTTATTTCTCAGACCTTATGTCTACTTCTTTTGTTGATGCTCAAGCCACTCTGTTCATACAAAGGGTAATCCTTTACAGGTGTAGACAGGCATCATGCCTTACTTCTTGGATAAGTGGAATTTGATTTTGGTGCATCATGTTATTTGTGTGCAATTATATTACATAGTAACACTAATTTAAGGTTGTAAGGAACTCTAGGTTCTTCAGGTTCTCCTCACCCACAGCTGCATCAGCAGGGATGAATAAGTATGGTGTGAAAACACGTACAGGTACTTTACGAATTTCTCTACTCCCTATACTGTAGGCGGCATAGAGGTCATCCGGTCTGGCAGTCCACTCTGTCCACTTCAGTCCCATTTGTTGTCCAAATCCATCAATGCCACTGCCAACTAACATCCAATACATAAATGATGCCCTCCCCATAGACCTGAGTCTCCCCAGTCAGTGGCTGGAGCCTGCAGCACCAGCAGTATTATTATATATGGGGGGGGGGGCACCATTTTTTTGTTTGTTTTTGTTTTTTGTTTATAGAGCTCATTTTGATGCGGAATCAGATTCTGATTCAAGATCTGAAAATACTTTTTCATAAGTTGTTTTTTTTGGGGGGGGCATAAATATAAAAATCCTAAAAATGTCTTTATTTAGTTTTTGTTGACTGGGAAAGGAGGACTAGACAATTCTGCCTATTTCCAGCTTCATCCTGGGGGGCGAGGGATACAGGTGGATGTCAACTGACATTGAACCAGATTAAGCTGTTGGTGATATTTTGTGAATGCGAGAAATGTGGCCTGGACACCAGGGAAATTCCTCTACTCTATCAGTAGGGGGACAGGCTGTCTGTCTGCAAAGATGGCCACTCGGAGTGAGACGCTGGAGGGTGAAGAAGTCTGCAAAGCGGGAGAGTTGGCCTCCTCTCCCATGGCACCAAAGCCAGAGACTAATCCGATTACTTGTCCTGAAGTCAATTCTGAGGATGAATTTCATGAGGTGCCCATTTCTATGGAGGATTTAAACCAACTTCATGATATTGACTAGAAGCATATTGACCTGCTTACTGAAAACTATGCTATGGTAACTAGTGAAAAGGACGCGCATTCGTTTCTGAATCAGCCGTGAAAACAAGCCTTCACAAGCTCAGCAGTGCACAGCTGACTTTCCTGTCATTAGTGCGAATAGGCCTGTCAGTGTGGCAGATGCAGCATCTACTTCATAGACCCCGACGGGGCTTGGTGAGTCGTCACAAGTTATTACTGAAATTGTTTCCCCTGTCAAACCGGAAAACATCATTTTACAGGCTGCCAGTGAATTTGTTACAGCTAACGAGTGCCAAAAGCCAGACATTACTCTGGGAAAGGGAAATGTCTCTACTGACTCTGTACGGGCTAAAGATTAACAAGGGGAAAGTACAGCATCACAATCAGCTGTTTTCATCTTGGAGCCTAGCGCACCCCTGAGCAAGGCGTCTGGTTTTGTATTTAAAAAAACGGCCGTTGATGCAGTTCCTTCTCCTTCCCTGATTACTTATCAGACTAAAGGCACCTCTCAAATTGGCACCACTGAGTTTTACTTCACCAAATCAAATTCCAATCAACAAAAGATGAATACAGATAATCTTATAAAAGACAGAATTCCTGTAGGGGTACCAGCTCCACAAGTTAATGTATCTAGCCTGCCTTTCGGGCCCTGGTCACCAGAAAAGGCTCTAGTAGGTGCAGGATGGAAGCAGGCACCCTCAGGCATCTGGATTTCTGACCCTGCTTGGGACATAGCTTTAAATTTCTCACAAAATTCTCCAGTATGGAAACCTGGAACTGATCTCAGCATTACCAAAGGGGATGTATTAAAGGGGGATAAGACAGGGACATCAAGGCCCGTACATAACTTTTCTACATTACCCCCAGAAACACAGATCACACTGGATACTGCCTCTAAGGTGGCAATTGATTTAAAATCACAGGACAATGCATCAGACTTTAACATCATAAGCCACCAAAACAGAAGCCCTTAATGTCAGAGCTATTTACAAAAGTAAAACAGGATGCAGCTACCAGAAGGAATGCAGTTTGTATCCGATACAAAGGAGGCCTGGAACAAAGGCCAGACAGATATTATGTAGGGAAAACTTTGCAGAAGGATTCCCTATATTTTTCACCTAAAGACGTGTTTGCATTTATTAACATATCTGGAGAGGACAACTTTGATGTTAGTTTTAGAACACCCTATGCTCTAAAGCTGTTTTGGGAAAGGTACTGGCAGGTTAAGTTCTCTCCCACATGAACCCCCTTTCTGGTTATTCCCCTGACAAAACCCCTGATAAAAATTGTGACCATAATGTTCAGAAATGAAGGGGTTCACATAGAAGATATCACATTCTGGTCATCACAGAAATGTGAAGTTCTGAGTGCTCCTGAGCCTATATTAGATTTAGAACGATTTTGGACGGGTGATGGAAATATAAAGTTAAACTACGACAATCAGAATCAGGCATCGAACATGTTCCTAATTCCTTTTTGTTAGGTAGGAACAGAGGGGTCCATTTTTATGGGGGCTGGCCTAGGTCTTGTTACAAGTGCAGCTCAAGGACCCACCATTCAAGTGTATGTGATCAGCCCTGATGTGACAACTGTGGTGAGATTGGGCATGTTACAATGCAATGTGCCAATCACACCAAATGTGATTTATGTCAGAAATATGGTCATGCCTTTAGCAAATGCCCTTGGGCTGCAGAAAATAAAGCATCTTGTATCAGTCCTGATCTCTTGATTCAGCAGGCATAGGATGCTGTGTCTACCCCTTCCCCACCGGAGAAGGAAAATGAATCTTTTCAGATGGCCTCCCCTTCTAGGTCCCCTCCCTCTGCCCTTTTGGAAAGTGAGGCTCAGGCCTCTGAAGCAAAACCTCCAGAGGAAGTTAGGACTCAGATGATGCCCTCTGACCCTCTGGTTTTAGTTCCAGTTTGTTATGAAGAGCCAGCTTCTCCTAACAAGGAGCAGGTTGTTACTGCTCCCCCCTCACCTGTGCCTCCTAGGAGATCCTCCAGGAACATGCAACCGAAATCACCTCCCCCTTCCATTTCCTTTGAATCTAATAATTCATATGCTGCCTTATTTACTCCATGGGGAGATACAGAAATGGAACTTGGAGATTCTGACTCCCAAAAATCTAATTTGTCTACTGTTTCACAGCCAATAGAGGGCTATACTGGGAAGAAAAGGAAAAAACAGAGAATAACACCAAACGAAGGAACTAATAATGCAAACAACATGGGGATCTCTCAACACACATAGTTTACTGACTACTAATAAAAGAAAGGCTTTATTTCAATACATTCATGAAGAAAAAATTTCAGTCAGCTTTTTGCAAGAGACTTGGATGTATTCCATAGAACAATTGTCTACCTTTAAGAGGGATTGGCTTTGGGTCCTTCCTTTTGCTCATTTGGAGCAGACAATGCAGATGGGATTGGCATACTGTTTAACCCTTTTAATTTTTCCCATTATAAATTAATTGACCTCATACCATGCAGGATTTTGATTTTGGACGGGAAATGGAATAACATGTGCCATAGATTCATTAATATTTATAATCCTCAATCCAAAGCAGATAGAGTTAATTACATGAAAGCAGAGCTACCATACTTGGTTATATCAGCCAGGGTCCTTTGGGGAGGGGATTTTAATTGTAGCCTGATTAAATCATCTCAACATAATAGGAAAATCTATTGTGATTCCCACACATTAGAGTCCATAATCAAAACTGCTGGTCTAATTAATTGTACTGCACACCTCATTCATGGACCCAGTTTCACTTATGTGAGAGGCAAAACACGAACTATGATTGATTATATGTTGACTTCCCCTTCAGTGCAGATTAGTTCCTTCCAAATAAAGCCTATAAAATATTCAGATCATTTGTTATTGCTATGTTCCTTTCAATCTTCTGTACCTACTTTTACCAAGCAGACAAGATGGGAATTGAACACCTCAATATTAAATGCTCCCCAAGTAAAAACTAGTATCACACACATATTGAAAGCTTGCTTATCAGTAGCTTTTTTATACTCGAACTTAGGTGAATGGTGGATGGATACAAAATCAGATGTTAGTAAATGGTTTAAAAAAATATGGGATAACCCTGAAAAAGTCTAATTTTTTTAAATATTTGTCCTTGAGGCAGCAGCTACAAAGACTCATTACAATCTCTTATACTTCTAGGCAGGATTACACAGAACAAATAAACTGTATTAAATCTAAAATTAAATTGTATCAGTATGACAGAGCCAGGACTATACAAGCCATACTTTCCAATAGTATAAAGAAATCCCTATAGGAGACCCATTTGAGGCATGTAAAGACATAAAGGAATTTACAACTATTGATTATTTGATGAATTCAGATGACACTAGAGCTGAAACAGTAGAACAAATTGGGGATATGATTGGAAAACATTATCAGTCGTTGAAGCCACATTCTCCTATTTTACAGTCAGCAATAACTAACTATTTAAATGCTATCAGTCTACCTTCTTTACCACATGAGGCTTTAAAATTACTAGGACCTGGAATGGAAACTGCAACAGGAGTCACGTGATGCGGGACGCGGAGTAGCTGGTTTTCCGGGAGCTCCGTCCATCGCCCGTCTTTTATCGAGAAAACTCCATTTAAACTGCTCAAACTTGAAGTTTTTTTTGGAAGGGTGTTAGAGAGGAACCTGTGCCCTGAAATCTATGGAGGCAGAAATGAGGAAGCCGCCCCCTAAACACACTTCTCCCGCAACTCCGGAAAAGGCTGCAAAAAAATCGAAGGCCTTGGCTTCGGCGTCGGTTCAAGGGGCAAGCGACCACAGCGCATCGGAGGAACCTTTAACTCTGTCACGCTTCCTGGAAGAAATTGGGCCTCTCAAATCTACGATTCTAGATATGGCAGGAGAGCTAAAAAATATTAACCTGGCCATTGAGGATCTCACTTGCAAAGCTTCAGACAATGAAGCTCGCATCAAATCTCTGGAAGGAATCAAGGAAAGAATGGACACGGCAGTCAGTAAGATTTCCCAAAGAATGCACAAGTTAGAATTAAAGGTGGAAGACCTGGAGGGTCGGAGCCGGCGCAACAATGTAGTTTTTATCAGCTTGCCAGAAAAAGCTGAGGGGCAAGAACCGATTAAATTTGCTCAGAAGTTAACGGAGAAAAATCGCAGGGCCTTCGCCTTTGGGCCCAAGTACATATCGTGGAAAGAGCGATCAAGCATTACGACCACTGCCTTCGCCAGATCGCCCTCCCAGACCTTTATCATGAAATTCTCAACTATCAAGAGAGGCAACTGCTGATAGATAAAACCAGTGAGGATAAAGAGATATACTGGGAAGGAGCCGGATTAGAGTAGTTCAAGATCTTCCGCTCTCAATACGACGAAGCGAGCTGCCTTTCACCCATTGGTTAAGCGGCTGATCGCTGCTGAGATGAAGTTCAGAATGGGATACCCTGCGAGGTTTCAGGTCTCCATTGGCAAGGAATGGAAAACTTTTGAATCTCCGGACTTGGCATCAGTAGCCCTCCGTGAGGCTTTCTCAGCGCTCTTCAAGGACCCATGAGTGGGGACATGTGAGATACAGCTGTATAGTCTTGGACCCTCATTTATACCATATGAATGGTTTTGAGATCTAAAGGAAATTACCTATAATGGGTTGGACTGTGACAGTCAATCATAAGATATTTGCCCCTGCTTGTCCAGGGCAATATTATTTTTGTTTACTTTGGTATATTGGGGTCTTGGGCCTTAGAGGTTATATATGTTCATCAGTTTGATGATGTGCCTAAAAATGTGGGCTCAATTTGGTTGATTAGTTGCCAGATTATGTTTTTTTTTTGTTCTATTTTACTCGATGGAGTGGACTCTATGGGAGGGACACATTTTTGCTTCCGGGATATGGGGCTGGAAAGGCCCGTTCTAACTCAAGTCAGTTAAGCTTCCTAGTTTTATTTTAGGGTTTCTTTCTCCCTGGATATATTTGGAATTATGGAGCAAATAAGAATGTGAGGAGGGGAGCTGAACTCCTGCTTCAAGATGTTTCATGCCTATTCGTTAATTTTGTCATTAAATGATTTAAGGGTTCTTAAGGTAGGTAGAAAGTAGATAGATACGGATTCTCAATTATTTGTTGGAAGGGCGGAGAGGATGGAGCGTGGAAGGGTGGGCTAGGCATCCTGGTATCATGGGCCGTAGCGCTAAAATGGATATGGCTGGGCGGGAAGGGAGGAGACTACTGGTATAGTCAATGTTGAGGGGGGTGTACTTAATGTTATTGGGGTAAGGGATTATATTGGTACTAGGGGTTATTGTGAGGGTGGAGGGAGGTGGTTTTTTGGGGGGAGGGACACAAGGCTGCTGGGGCTGAAAAGTACGAGGAGTCATGGGAGTATGTGTTACACATTGTACACTGGTATTTGAATATGGGGGCTTATACCTTTATTAAACTTTGTACATGGAATATTAAAGGGGCTAGACATAAAGCAAAGCAATACAGAATATTGAAGTACATTGAGGCTGCGAAAGTTAAAGTTGCTTTTTTGCAAGAGACGCATTTACTTCAGGACGAGGTTAAGTGTATGAGAAGAATATAAATTGGAGAAATTTTCTTCTCACAGGGTACCACAAAGAGTAGAGGGGTTATGATTTTGCTACATAGATTGGTACCTTTCAGCCCTATAAAAATTATTCAAGATAAAGAGGGTAGATATGTTTTAGTGAGGGGGAAGCTTTATAACATGGAAATTCTGATAGGGGCAGTTTATGGGCCTAATTCAGACAACCAAGACTTTTTGTCAAATTTACTAAAGATTTTGTTGCCATTTAATCACCTTCCAATGATTATAGGGGGAGATTTTAATTTAGTTCTTGATCCTTCGATGGATAGATCTTCTAGACCCCAAACGTTCTCTACAGTGGCCTCCCTTGCATTTAATGACATGCTGGTTCGTTTGGGTCTGGCAGATGTCTGGAGAGTGCTCCATCCACAAACAAGGGAATATACCTTCTTGTCCCCGGTGCATAGATCTGGCTCTCAGATCGACTATATATTCCTTTCCTGTGCCTTGCTCAAAGGTGTTATTGGTTCTGAGATCGTGGCAGCCCCACTATCAGACCATTCTGCAGTGGAGGTCATGATCTCTTCCCCTTCCTTTATACATAAGGGAAATAGATGGAAAGTGAATAACCAATTATTGAGGGCTCCCAAAGTAGTCCAGACTCTGATGACTCAAATGGAGGAATTTATTGAGATTAATGCGAGGGAGAATGTAAGACCCGATATTCTTTGGTCCACGTTTAAGGTGTACGTGAGGGGGCTATTGATAAGTCAGGCCACCAGAAGGAAAAAAGAAAGAAATGCCACTATGTTAGACTTGTTAAATCAAATTAAGTCCTTGCAAAATACAATGATTTCTAATCCACAGGAGGAGATTGAGTTAAAATTAATCAAAACTAAAGATGCATATCTTAAGTTATTGGGAGATCAGGCAGAGCTGGCCATTATTAAAACAAAAGCCAATTATATAGACCAAGGAGAAAAGCCAGGAAGGCTTTTGGCCAGGCGAATTGCGCAGCTAGAAGCATCTCGTTTAATTGAGGGGATTTGGTCAGAGCAAGATAGGTGCATTAAGTCAGCTCCGGAGGACATAACCCTAATTTTTCGGAACTACTATGAAGCATTATATGGGGATATGCAATCTTCACCACAGCAGTCTGTGATCCTGTCTTATTTGGACCGGTTACCACTCCCAAAATTGGAAGAGGTGGACCATGTTCTTCTTAACGCTGACATTATGCATGGTGAAATAGATTCTGCAATTAAAAGTTTACCAATAGACAAGACACCCGGCCCAGACGGGTTCTCGTCCAACTTTTATAAAACTTTTTCCTCCCTTTTGGTCCCCTTATTATCTAAATTATTCCAGCATATTCTCTCTGGAACAGATACGGACAAGTACTTGTCCGAAGCACTTATTGTTTTGATACCTAAGCCAAATAGACCCCCCGAAAAGCCTGACAGTTATCGGCCCATCTCCTTGTTAAATTATGACATAAAGATTTTATCTAAAATACTGGCTGATAGAATCAGTAAATTGTTGCCGAAATTAATTGGCGCTGAGCAAGTGGGCTTTATGAAGGGTAGATCTTCGGCAGACCATTTTAGAACACTGTCTCATGTCTTCTCGGCCTCTGAAGAGACCATTCTCCCCTTGGCGTTGGTGTCTTTGGACGCCGAGAAGGCATTCGACAGGGTCCACTGGGCTTTCTTATTCCAGGTGATGGACAAATTTGGCTATCCGGACAAATTTATAGGTTGGATCAGGGCCTTATATTTGAACCCATCAGCCAGAATTGTGTGCAATGGGCTCATATCGTCACCTTTTCGGTTACAGGTGGGGACAAGGCAAGGCTGCCCTTTATCCCCTCTTTTGTTCAACCTGTACTTGGAACCCTTGATTAGGCATATAGTTTATACAATAGGATTAGAGGGATCAAAATTAGAGACCAGGTTATTAAGGTCACGGCATTTGCAGATGACTTACTAATTTACGTTACGAATCCTGCTTCTTCAATCCCAGCTTTGCTTGAGGCTATAAATTAATTTAGTGCGTTAGCTAACTACAAACTGAACCAGGAGAAAACAGTTGTATATCCCCTAAATAATAGAGTATTTAAAAAGGATATTGTAAGTCTGGGATTGGGATGGAGTCCTAAGTCCCTTAAATATTTGGGCCTTATTTTGTCAAATAATTCAGATAGGTTCCATTATCTAAATTTAGATAATTTAGTTCATAATATAGATTTAGACATGAAAAGATGGGCACAGCTCCTCTCTCGTTGTGGGGCAGAATAAATATTGTAAAAATGAATATATTCCCCAGACTTTTTTACCCTTTATGCATGCTTAATGTCTGGCTCCCCCTGACATGGTTTAATAAACTCCATAAGATGGTAGCTGACTTCATCTGGAATTACAAGAAAGCCAGGATGTCATATGTTAAGCTGGCGGCACCCAAGTTGCAGGGAGGATTGAAATTACCCCATTTTGCTCTTTATTTTTGGGCGGCGCATATGAATAAATATGGTAGATGGGTTTTCTCACCTACCTCTTCCTCCAATACGGAATATGTCCCACTGTGGGTAAATTTGGAGGTCAGTCTTATTAAGAGCCTGGGTCTCAATCCTGAGGCTTTATTTTATATTACCCCCAAACTGCTTCCCTCTTTAAAAAATTCACCTATTGGGGTTTCCTTAAGGGTTCATAGCCAAATCTGCACTTTCCTGAAATACAGCTATACTAGGGACAGTTCCCAACCAATTGTGGGCAATCCTCAATGGCGGATTGGGAATAAGATTATCGCTCAAAGGTGGTTACCTAAACTAGGGGATTGTAGGCTAAGGGATCTTCTCAATGAGGATGGAGATCCTAGCTCTACAGTTCAAATACTCAATAAATTTAATTTGCCTGCGAAGGACAGTTTTAAAGGTTTATCAGTTCTGACACCTTTTAGTCCAGAAACTTGGGTTGAATAAAGTTTACCTCCTCATAAATATGGCCTTTTGGACTGATATACACGACCCTTGATAGGATCCCTCATGCTGTTTCGAGAATTTACTAAGTCCTGTTCCATTGGGCATTTACTGAAAACCTGGCTCTTGTCATATTGGGCTAGGGCTTTCCCTAATGTCAACTTGGACTGGACACATATTTGGAGGAATTGTCACAAGTTCACGAGACAAGATTGTCTCAGACTAACCCAATTTAAAATTCTACATAACATTTACTACTCTCCTCAAAAATTAGCTGAGTTAAAAGTTCTACAGGAACCCAAGTGCTATAGATGTGGCCTAGGGGAGGGAGACATGCTCCATGTCTTCTAGCATTGTTCAAAAATTGCCCCGTTGTGGACTGAAATAAAGGATAAAGCCAGTTCACTGTTAGGAATAGGTGAGATGTTCACACCCGAGGTCTGTTTATTAGGAGTTTTGTCGGACTTCCCGGTCAAATTGAGGAAATACCACGTGACATTGATTTCCATTACTGTGAAAAGATTAGTTCTTAAACATTGGAAAGACTCCATTACAATATCCTATTCAGAATGGTTGGCATAACTGCTTGCAAGCCTCAGGACAGAGAGAATGATAGCGATTCTCCATAATCAATTGCCTCTTTTTGAGAAAATCTGGTCCCCACTAATTATTGCTTATTCATAACCAAACAAGAGATAGATCCCATGTCAGAAAGTTCACAGTGCAGCTGTGGGAGGTTCTGATTAAGGGGTGGGGTTAATGGGTGGGTGGGTAGGGAGGGTTACAGGGACTTACTTTATGATCAGACTTATTTAAATGATTGTTAAGTACCTATGTCTTGTTCAGTATGTATTGTACTTTGTTCTATAAGTCTCTGTATTGAATTCTTTTTTAAACTGAATAAAAAGTGAATGGCAAAAAAAATAAAATTACTAGGACCTATCACTATTACAGAAATAAATGAGGTTATTCAACACTTGAAACATAACATTTCACCGGGGTTAGATATACTTCCTAATCAGTTGTATAAATGTTTTCGGAAAGAATTAGTAGAATGTCTACAACTGTTATTTCAATTTTTTATGGACAATAACTCAATGATTCCTTCCTTCACTGATGGATTGCTTATACATTTGTTTAAATCTGGAGACAGATATAATACAAAGAATTGGAGGCCTATCACCCTTTTAAACTCTGATTATAAAATCTTCACTATGCTATTGAATAATAGACTAAAACTTTATGCCAAGCAGGTAATATCACCATACCAATTCTGTGGTATTCCAGGCAGAAGAATTCAATCTGCACTTATGATTATAAGAGATATTATAGAACATTTATCTCTAACAGGTAAAACAGGATGCATTATTGCTGCTGATTTTGAAAAAGCCTTCGATAGAGTTCATCTCCCTTATCTTTTTTCAGTATTAGAAAGCCATGGTATCCCTATACAAATCCTTAAACTCATTAGGCTACTTTATAAGACCAACTCAGTCTATTCTTATTTGAAAGGTAAAACAGCTAGGAGCTTGCAGTTACAAACTGGTGTCCATCAAGGTTGCCCCGTGAGTCCCCTCTTATATATTTTTTCACTAGACCACCTATTACATTCTCTAGTTAATTCGCCATGGTGGACTGGAATCATTGGAGAAGTACCCCAGCATCAGCTGCATTTACAAGCTTATGCTGATGATCTGAATTTGTATTTCACAGATCATAGACAAACATGTGTGTTTTTGGTTGAGTTCGGGAATTTTTCAGCACTCTCAAATGCTAAATTAAACTTTCAGAAAACCAGAGGTTTATTTTTAGGGGCTACGGGACCATTAGACATTTTGCAGGACAATATTCACATTTCATGGGAACCACTGAAAATCTTAGTCATTCTTTTTGGCCCTCAAAATCTCCTAGCAGAAAACTGGGAAGTAGTGATAGAGAAAAAAGTTAATAGATGGAAACAATGGAAATTTTCTAAGCTCAAACGTATATTCATCATAAAACAATACATTATACCTTGTTTACAGTACATTGCCATGATCTTCCCATTAACACCTCAGTTGGAGACCAGGATTTACAGCAATTTTTTTCAAATGTTATGGGGGAATCAGTTGAACCCAGTCAAGAGATGGTATACTTATTTAGATAAGAAGACTGAGGCTCAGGGATGATCGATCCAATAGTTTTCCTCAACACTCTGCTCTTTATGAATACCATCAAATGTGGATTGACACAGCTAGAGAGTATTGAGAAGATGTGTATAGAAAGGGCTTTGGGAAAGTACTTTAAAGTCTGGCATAACTTAGCTCCCAAATTGGATACTCATATACACATCCCCTCGTATTTTAAATCAGTTGTGCAAAGATTATACAGATGGCAGATTACTAAAGACATGAATGATACAAAATAATAACATACAGGTTATGTACAGATTAATTATGGGTACCATCCACCCACAGGATCCTTGTTTTAAGAATTGTCTGACAGCCCAAAATCCCATGGTACTAGCACAACTCAGTAACACCAGACTACCCTCTTACCAGTGGGAAACACAGTGGTTAATAATGTATGGATGACTAAATGTACGGGGCAATGCAAAGTACAAGGTGAAGGAAGAGTGAAATTGCCCTTATGTAGACTGTATAAATACAGAAGAAACAATGGAACATTTTTTCTTACACTGCTCTTATACAAAATTGATATGGATTTACTTAGCAAGGAAATGGGAATTTAAATGGTTCACTTCTATTACATATGATATTTTAGCCTTGGTTATTTATCCCCCTAGTTTAGCACAGTATCATAAAAGTACATTATCTGTTTTCTTTAGTTGTGTGAGGTATTACTTATGGCAGGTGAGATGCCAATGGGTGCTTTATCAGAGGACAATGTCTTATGAGACTTATAGTATATTAGTTTCAAGTGAATTGGCAAAAACATATTTACAAGAAACACAGTTATTTAACTCAGATAAAATCAAGAAATGGTGGAAGGGATTTACTCATTTTATAAAGTTTAAATGATCAATTAAGAAAATGAATGTATTGATAATTTTTTTTCTGAACAATGATTTACATTACTGATAGGAGTTGTAAATTCTTTTCACGTTGTGTTGTACTTTATGTTTATTACTTCAATAAAAACTCCCCTGCTCTTTTCGAGAAGTGCCATGGGATCTTTAACATCCACCTGAACTACCACCGGAACAGGCAGATGGGACCTTAATTTAACATCTCATCTAAAAGACGGCACCTCAGGAGTGCAGCACCCCCCTCATGCTGCACCACAGTGTCAGTATTGGGATTTAACCCAAGTGCCTGGTGTGAGGATAGAACCCACAGTCTTCTAATCTTCCAGTCTCAGAGGTGAGTGTGCAGCCTGCTGAGCCACTGACACTGCTAAACTAACACTGAAAATGGATCATAATTTAATGATTCCAAATCTGTGCAACTCTGCTACCCAGGGTACCCTGTGATTTCCTTGGAAATGTAGAACTTCTCCAGGCTTACAGTACCTTGAAGGCCTATATCGTCTTTATATCCCCTGTCTATACCTTTAGACTGTTCTTTAGGTTCTTCTGGGAGATATGCCTCCTAACGTTATTCCACCTGTAACCTTCAGGATGTGTCCCAGAGTGCTGCTGGAGGACACCAGATCAAACATTTCTGTCTAGGCAGTCTTTTGCCTCTTATAGTTATTGTGTTTAAACCCCTAATTGTTTTGGTGGTCCAGTGTTATACCCTCTTGACTATTTCAGTGTCCTTTGTATTATGGACCCCACAACAGTAGAATACTCAAGGTGGGGCCTGACTATGGACTTGTAAAGTGGCAAGATTACTCTCTGCTGGTGACCCCCCCTGCCCATGGTGAGCGAATGCAGAAATTGGCAAACTCTGTTTTCCTATTATTCAGACACCCAGGGCTTGGTTTTCAAAGGGTGATGCAGGGATTTCATCAAGCCCTGCGCCAGGCCAATTTTTTTGTGCAGGAGCACCAAACTTCTTTGATGCAGCTGTACTCGATTTTAGTACATCGGGTGCAGTTGCAACAGTTTTCTTATTTTATTGCAGCTTGCACCAAAGATTTGGTGCAAGCCCCTTAAAAAGAGTCCCCCAAATGGTGCAAGTTAGACCAGGGAAATGTTTTTTCTAACTTGCAGCATTTGGTGCTTGGGACTGAAAATCCCAATCATTGGCCGGGAGAATGCTGCAAGGCCTCTGTGCCAAACAATAGGAGCACCAGGGGCTTGTGACATTAATGGGGCTTTGAAAATAAAATGAGCTTCCTGTATTTGGTTTAGCTTCTATTCTTCTGCCAAAAACACCTAAAGTTGTTGGTATTTGGGTTTAGCAAGCTACAAATAGGGCTACGTATGTGGCACCTCCATCTCCCTTCCTCACCCCAGTCAATCCCAACCTCTTCTTCCCTCTATTGATTCTCTATCTGGCACTGTGACAAGAGATTTTTTTCAAGTGTCTGGGAAGACAGGAGGTGGAGGGTTGTAAATTACCTCAGAAAATGGGTAGGGAGAATTCTTCTTTCTGACTGACTAATACCACTAACTAGCTGGTCTGGTATAATGCAACAGACTGGAAATAATGAGTCCCTGTCTCTGGCTGCCTGATTACCTTTTAATTTAACTGTGCCCATAGAATGTTCAATTTCAAAATACCACAATTATTTTCTCTCACTTTGCAAGAGACACAGCCCCTCCCCCCATCTCCTGAAAAGACTGGTTCAGAAATAATCAAAACCTTTTAGGAAAAAATATCACATATGGCCAACACTATGCCACCTATTAAACATTTTGATAAACACTTGACTGAACAACATTTTTTGTTGTTTGTACCCATAACAATAGCACATCACATGCTAAGTGCTACTAGAGACAGCTTCTCTGGCCCCACTGCTGCTCAACCCAAGATGATGTCTTTGTTTATACTTTTTTTTAAATTGTAACTACACATCCTCTCCCTCAGCCTCGGCAGGTACCTCCACTCCAATCATGAATGACATCCTCTTCCTCACTTGGTACCTCAGTGCTCTTTACTACTGCCCATGAATGGAACTCAGAGTCAGGAGTCAGTGCCATTATTTTTGTTGGTGGTCAGGACATTAGAGGAGGATATGGAGTCAGTAGTCTACACTAATTCTTCTACTGAGCCCAAGGGGTGAAGGGGTGATCATGGGACTAGCACTGGCCATCTGGAAAGGTCTACAGTGTTTTGGTTTTTTTTGTTTTGTTTTTTTTAAATTAAGTGGACAAAGGTTGATGTGATCCCTGACCAAAGTCTGACAGGGCCAAATCAAAGGTAAAATTGCTTAATTTTAGCATATTCACAAAATACAAATGTGGACTCTTTCTCCTCCTCTTTTGATGCACCCTGGCATGTTACTGACCATCTTGACAGTTTCTGTGTGTTGCTTGCCATGCTTTGAGCCCTTGTGCATTATGACTTCCAAGTCATTTGCCTCCTTTACTGCAGTAAGAGGAGCTTCACACAGTCTGTAAGTCCAACATCATTTTGCTCCCCAAGAATAGCCCTTGCATTTGGTTAGGCAAGACAATTTTATTTATATAGTGCCACTTCTCAAGGGCTTGAGAGGCTGCAAAGCTTCAACATAGCAAAAATATAATTTGTAAAATTATATCAGATAAAATAATGCTCATATTAGCAATAAATAAAATGCACAATGGCTCTAGGTCTCTTATGTCAGAATAGATCTGAGAAGGCTAGGCTGAATAAATACCTTTTTAAGGTTACAATGAATCTGTGACTGCAGGAGTCAGCCCAGTCACTCAGCCTTTCCAGGTCCTCCTGAGATTGTCCCCAGCCTCATAGTGGTCCATCGGCCTGGCCAGCTTAGTGTCATTAGTGAACTTAAACAACCTGCAGGAAACCCCAGCTTTCAGATTGGGGATAAAAATGTTGAACATCAGAGGCACCATCATGAATACCCCAGGAATTTCACTGAGTTACCCACCCAACCTTTTGTATGAGTCATCCAGAAGCTTGTCATGTGCCACAATGTCAAAGGTCTTGATGAAGTCCCGATAAACTAAAGTTTTGGCACAGTTTCTGTCCACCATCCTGATCAGCCCCTTGGAAGAGATAATTAGGTTGATTCGGCACAATCTGCCCCTCATAAAGCCACACTAATGGGGGAATCTTAGCCTCAACAAAGTGCCCCATTATTCTTTCCTTGAGAATGGCTCCTAGGGGCTCATAGTTTCCACCATGGCCAAGATGGCTAGTTAATGAATTGGTTCTCTACCTTGGGTTGCTGTCAAATAACAAATATCTTTCAAAATAGATTTTTGGAAGAAACCTTAGTGGATTTCATTGGTATTCATTCAATCAAATCAAAATATATAACTTTAAGCTAAATCTGTTCAAGTTCTACTGTCAAATCTTTTTTTTTTTCTTCCCTGTCATGGCCAGGGAATTGGTGGGCAGTGTGTCACTGAGTGTGGGGCTTGTAGTTGATCCACGGATAAAGTCCATGTTTGAGCAGATTTTAGCAGAAATAACAGGAGTGAAACAGTCCGTTACCAATTTGGAAATTAAAATGGACAACTTAAACCTATGGGTTCTTAGCAATGAGAATATACTCCAACACCTCGATCTTCAGGAAGACAAGAGAGAGACACTGAGATCCATCTTCTTAAGTCTGAAATTGCATTGCTGTGGGACAAACATTATGATATGGAGGGCAGGGGGAGAAGGAATAATCTCAACATCTTCAGAGTGCCAGAGGGGGCTGCAGGTAAAAATGTGGAGGATGTTGTGCAACTCTTTGAGATCTTGTCCCTAAAAAATGCCTGCTCAAGATTCAGCAGGCACACTGCACCCTGACACCATGACCAAAGGCTGAGGGAAGCCAAGACCAATTTTAGCACTGTTCCTGTGGTCCTCTACCAAATAACAAGATTTGGTCAGAGCAGATATGGCTGTAGAGAGCTCTTAGGAGTGGCAAGAGTGGTGAAAAGTATATGCAGTGCTCTCGCTGCAGCCATTACAGTACTTTGCATGTGTGATACTCGCACATGTGCAGTTTGACCTGGAGTCAGCCTTGCACAACATGGAGGTGCTAACATCACTACGTATAACAACTAAGTTCCCTCAGGTTACTAGAATCCCATTAGTACTAGTCTTAGTCAAGGAGGAAAAGGCAGTGGGTGGGGAGCTCATTTTGGGCTTCCTACATAATGACATCATTGTTTACTCAGCTAGCCTGAAAGAAGGATGATAATTTAATTTAGAACTCTCACAGCAACATAACCATTTTAGAGTCAGTTGCTCTTGGGGAGCTTATAATGTTCATCAGTAAGTTCAATGTGGCAGTCAGAGTGGCAGGAGGTCTGCCATTGGGGCTCTGTCAAAGGGAGCCCTGGTATTTCTCACCCTAGTTTGGTAAAATCTTCAGTTTGCCTACAGGACTCTTTAGTTTCACTCCAGGGGGAGTGAGCAGGAATGCAATTCTTGTGGATCCAAGGGGCAATCCCCTGAGGTTCCTGAAGTTCACAGCTGCCTTAAGGAAGAACAATGAGTAGAATCTGACAGCTACCAGAGAAAGAAAGAAAGGTGCCTTTTGTTCTTTCCATGACTGGAAGGAAGGAACAACTAATCTGTGAGTACTGAATTTGAGACTCTTCTCTGAGGAGTTGTCTGAGGTATGTGTGCACTAGATAAGGCTAAATCACACCGGTCAGGACCCCTTTCACCACAACTGTGTTGAATTTAAAGTTAACGTTGGGAGTCTTTAGAAAGTAATTGGGGATTGAAGACTCATTTGGTGCAACCTTGAAGGAATGGCAGAGGCTATTTGGGGCAAAGAGTATGAGGGACACCATCTGGAGTTTCAGGCAGGGCTAAGTGGTTCATGGATGGGCACCACTGTTCCCTGGGAAAAGACCATGCACCAGGAGGATTTTAAAGTGTGTGGCACATCCCACAGATATACGCTTTGGAAGAGAAATAGAGATGTTTTTGTGGTAAACAGTACTGCTTAGCAAAGTGTCCTGCAAAAGAGATTGTGTCTGTATTGCAATGATAAACCTTTGGGGGACCACCCTTGCTTTAAGTAACATCTGTATATAAAGCCATACTGCAAAATCCCAGTTGCTGCTTTGGACATTTTGCTTGTTGCTTCTAGTGTGAATGTTATTAAGGCCCCTCAGCAGTTAGGTCTAGCATATGCCTAGCATCCTCTCCCCTTGACCTGGCAGTAAATAAAAAGGTTTATCTTCATATGTGCCCCACACCCCATCCTCTAGATAAGGAACCAGGTATATACTGCAATGCTAGGGGTGGTACCATGAGTGTAGTTCTGCCAAATTAAAATTGTATGCCATGTAGTTGGCAATAGTTCTTTTAAGGGGGTGCCAGTTAGCCAAAGGTGGTATGGGGTTATATATGTATGCATGATACTCATGCATGAACAGTTTAAGTTAGCACCACCATGTTACACACAGTAGTTGTCAATTCTGCAGTTGCAGAAAGGAAAAGTAGTGCACCAGGAAGTGGATATGTTTATGCAGCTGGCAGAGGGGAAGGGCTGCATAAACAGAAACACTGGAAACTATGCTGGAGCACTGTGGCAGAACATCTGATAGTGGTCCAGTTACATGCTTCCACAGTGCTCTTATACAAATCTGATGGTGGCATAACATCTATGGAGCTTGGCCCACACAGACATAAAAATCAGATTCAGGAGGAGACTATTAACAAACTAGAGATCTGATCTGGGATTTGCTTGTCATCACAGTCACTTTCTCATTCTTTTCTAAGCAGTAATTTCTGGTAAATGTGCCTTAACCATATTGATCTCAGTGCTAGTAGACTACTTCAGGTTTCCCCTGATTGTATTAGGTGGGGGAAGTAGTAGTCTTGAAATGGTAGCTGCTGGTGGTGGCATGCTGAGAAAAAAGTGGTCCCTATGCTTGTCTGCACATTTTAGAAATTACCCCTTTCCTTGTTTTCACTTTAAAAACTGACCCTTTAACACAAAAACAAGGAGTCAGTTATGGCCTCCACTTTTTGCTTCAAGTGAGGAATGTGATTATCGGCTTGCATCAGATGTACAGTGCCAGCCATAGATGCATAATATTGTTAAACAGTAATCAACTGTATGTAAAAGATGTTTTTTTTTTAATGTGTGCTTTCTTAATGTTGTCAATACCACTCCACCCATTTTGTACTCTGCCCCTGAATTTCTGTGCCCCAAGTGCATTAGTTTAAATTTTTGTGTTCAGGACAAAAAGTCCTTTGGAATGAAAGCAGTCACTATTCTAAATTCTTTATGGTTTTGTTTTCTTAATAGCCTTCAGAAATGTAAATTTTGTAAAAACAAAAATGGAAATACAGGTAATAAGAGGATCATATTTGACAAAATATAAGGAATTCAGATTAGTGACTACTCTCATTTGAAAGTTCTTGTTGTCCTGAACAGCTTTCAAACTGATTATTTTTGTGCACCTGGAATAGTTTTACAGATATTTAGATTTGTTTGGAATGTGTGCACATTTGCTAAGAATTCTGCACAGTGCCTTAGGAAGATTCTCAAAGAAAAGCAGTTTGTAGTTCTGTCTCAAACGTTCTAAACACACAGTGGATCTGAATGAGTTAAAGGGAACAGGAATTGATTACTTATGTGCAGCTGTTTGAAATGTCTCTGTTTTCATAAATTATATTCATACCTCTAAAGGATCACTATTTAACTGTGCCTGAAGAAAAGCTGAAGCTGTCAGTTGTGTTTTGTTTTGGTTTTAGATTTATAGAACTGTTGTTTAATATAACAGCTGATTAGGTACACATGGACACATGTTCATATATGGACATATTAGCATAACATTATCTCAGTTACAAGGGCATCTGTGTTAGGTTTGGGGTTTGAATCCACACATATACTAGTCACTTGTTACAGAATTGCAGGTATATCATGTTTAAAACAGTATAAGTTTGACTAGCCATGAGTAATATGTACTTATTGCACACAGTGTTTAAGAAAAATATACAAATAGATGTGAGAAAGAAGTAAGTGCCTCAGCTTATACTTGAACCCAGACCACATGGAATACTGTTCCAATTATGCTAACCAGCTGCACCACTGAGACAACTGGAATCTGGACTGTCTCTAAGCACATTACTCTTTCTCAAATGCACAACCCAATGGCAAAACACATATGTACTTGTAACAATCACACAGGAGTGTGGGGTGTATATGTATGGAACACATACAAACATAGGTGAGAAAGAAGTAAGTGCCTCAGCTGGAATTTGAACCCTGGCCACCCAGAATAGCATTCTGATTGTGTTATGTAAATATTTGTGTTGCCATTGGGTTGTGCATTTGAGAAAGAGTAATGTGCTCAGGGACAACCCAGGTTCCAGTTGTCTCAGTGGTGCAGCTGGTTAGTGCAATCAGAATGGTGTTCTGGGTGGCCTGGGTTCAGGTCCCAGCTAAGGCTCTTACTTCTTTCTTACCTCTGTTTGTATGTGTTCCATAAATATGCACACTGCACCCCTTTATGATTGTTTCAGAAAAATGTATCTGAACAGTACATTCTGTAAAATTTCATTGACACCACTGTGTGAAACAGCTGGTGGATGCTTAATTTACACTAGGGCAGGTTGTCTTCTAACCTAACCTTTTTTTACTTAACACATGGATATTTTCATATTTATAAGACTTTTAACATTATCTACTATGCATTGCTGAAAGAACTACTGATGCCTCAAAGAAAACTTTGAAAAACATAATTATTAGGTGAAATTCTGCTTGTATTCCATATATAGTCTAGATTTCTCCTCCCCATTATTTATTACTCAGGAAATGTGCATGAATACATGATTTTTATCCCTTACAATTACTTTAAAATTAATCTGCTTCTATAGCTTACTCCCTACCCTACCCTGCCATGAAAGTAACTGTGATGTCACAAGCAGTGCATTATGACCTCAGGTAGGGATACAGCAACATAAATAAATGAACTCTTCAGGAGCAAAAATCCTGTTTTCATGCAAAAGACCTCAGCAATAAATAATGGGGAGGGGGAATAAAGAACTAATGTGAAATACAAGCTGAACTTTATTTAAATATTATGTTTTGTTAAAGTTCTCCTGAAGGCATCAGCTGCTCTTTAAGCTTATTTTTCCTTGTGGTTTTTAATAATTGTCATTTACTAATGTTAGCACAGACACACACATACAGTTTTAAAATGAAGCTTCATTTGGTTTGTAGCTTTTCTCAGGGAGTAAACTTTCAAGTCAGTGACATTTGATCTTGAGATAGCTTTCTTTTGATGGAACTTTTGCTATCTTTATATGGGTATGTTGTTTTTTGAATGCCATTTTAACCAATAGAGTCCTTAATAACTTTTCATCTGTTTTTTTTTTTATGATCTGGGTTTTGAGAAAGAATGTTCTTCTAAAACAACTGCCAGTATTTTCTGACAAATGATTCTGTGTAATCTGAAAGCTAAAATCACCTGTGTTCTTTTGTAACAACTATGTTGGTCTAATGAAAGGTATCAAATCATCTGTTTCTGTGGATCTTGTGTTACAAAGACCAATATGGCAACAAGTTTTTCTGTGGCTTCACAGTTTCAGAAATGTTAGCATGAAATTATCAGTACAGTGCCCACGGTTCTGAAACCATGAAGAGACATGGTCAAAACTCCAAATTTGTGGTTCCATGAGAGGAACTGCATATAATCTTGTCCATACAAAGAAAACAATAAAAACACAACTGACAAATTCAGCTTTTATTCAGGCACAGTTAAATAGGGATCCTTTAGAGGTATATACATTATTTATGAAAATAGAGACATTTCAAACAGCTGCACATAAGTAATCAGTTCCTGTCCAATTTAAATTAGGCATGTCAAGAGATGAACAAGGTGGTCTGGTTCAGAATGTAATTTAAGTGGTGTAGTAATTTGCAAAACTGAGGCTGTTTAGAAGTGCAATAGGAGTTATGCTAAACAAATGTAAATATCTCTAAAAGTATACAAATTACAGATACAAAACCAGTATGAAAGTTGTTCAGGACAGAACTACCTTTCAAATGAGCCTATTCATTAAGCTGTACTAATTATATTTTTAAAACTATGTCCATCTAATTACCTCAGTTTTAATTTTTCATAGGAGTTATGCCAAACAAATGTAAATATCTCTAAATGTATACCCGTTACACATAAACCATCTTTATGAAAGTTGTTCAGGACAAAATTACCTTTCCAGCGAACGTTGTACAAGTCTTTTTGGAATATAAGTATATTTATTATATGTTTGTAAGGTCTTAGAGATTGGAAGTGATGTTTGTATTGTGCTGTATTTGAACAATTTTAAACTCCTATTGTCAGGACCATCTTGAAAAAAGGCTTCGGCCTAAGATGTGAAGAAAGAACTTATCCTGAATAAAAATAAATATTTTACTACTACTACTACAATGAGCCTATTCATTAGGCTCCACTAATTATATTTTTTAAACTATGGCCATCTGATTACCTGAATTTACATTTTTCTTTGCAATTGTCACCTTTCGGATGGTTATGTTTTAAAAATTCTATTGAATTCAGATTAGTGACCACCCTCATTTGAAAGGTCATGTTGTCCTGAACAACTTTCATGTTGGTTGTATATTGGTAACCTGTATACTTTCTGAGATATTTTCATTTGTTTGGCATGACTCCTACTGTGTTCACTCAGAAAGAAAAAAAGTGAGGTGGTTTGGAAGACCATATTTTACAAAAAATAAAGAATTCAGATTAGTGACTACCCTCATATGAAAGGTCTTTTTATCCTGAACAGCTTTCACAATGGTTGTTTTTTTGTGCACCTTGAATAGTTTTAAAGATATTTAGATTTGTTTGGAAGGTGTGCATATTTGCTATCAGAGAAAAGCAGCTTGGAGTTCTGTGTCCATCATTCTAAAAAGAAAGAAGGGATTATTTTTTAACTGCCATAGGGATTTGCAGTGTTATGGAAGGATACACCAAAAACTACTAAAAAAACGTGTTCCACAGAAACCCCTTTTTATAAGCTAAAACAATATGGCTGTAGGCTCTGCCCACAGCCATAAAAACTGCTAAGTTTTGTAAGGGGGAAGGGCACCCTTCTCTGGCATGCCATTGTATATCACTATATCAAGACTACACCGCCCACCTCAACAAGAAGAGAGCAGCCTTTATGGACCTCAGACATGCCCTGTAGAATCTAGGTGTCAGATACAGAATGGCGTACCCTGCTACATTTAAAATAGAGCAGAATGGGGTATATCTCAATTTCATGAACCCCACAGAAGCTTCAGCATTTGCTCACAGGGCTTGGGGCAGTCCTAATGCCATTGCTTTACCAGATATTGGTTCACCATTGACCAGCACAGTGTAGGCATCAGCATCAGAATTTCAGCAGATGGACACAACAGTATAGTCCCCTGCTCCTTCCACTAGCAATCCACCCCCATATCAATGGTGAGAAAAAAGGAGCAAGCAGAAGAAATGTCAAAATACTCAGTCAGGAGGCACAAGGAAGCAGACCACACAGGAGCAGAAGCCAGGGGTCTAGGGTATCACACAATGACTCTTCCTTAACTGACTCTCCTCTGGATGGTCTGCCCTCCCCAAACTCATGAGCAACAGCAACAGTGACCCACCAGTTACTACCTACACTGAACTGGTTGGACCCCAACAGCATTCATAGCAGCAGCAGCTAACATAACAAACCTTACCACAGTCTACACATTCCCCTCCAACATCGTGGGATGAAGTAGCTCAGAGACAGTAGAAACAGGAGCTGCTACAATAGAGGATGGATCAGCAGCCACTTCAACCACATAGATACAGTTGGCAGATAAGGGCCACCAGGCCTAACCAGTATGCCCGTTTACTGTATGCTACCTAACAAAGCGGCCAGTGATCTGCTTAATTAGGTAGCATAAACGGGCAGACTGGATGGACCTGGCGGCCCTTATCTGCCAACAGTTTCTATGTATCTATGTGGTTGAAGTGGCTGCTGAATCATCCACCATGGCAACAGCTCCTGTTTCCACTGTCCCTGAACTACTTCATTCCACTAATAATATGAGTAAATTAAGCTTGAGGGGCAAATACTGGTGAGGTAAAGATATCTTGGTTAACAAGGCTATTGCAGTGAATGTACAGTACATAGCTAAAACTTCCACTGGTTACTTTGTCTGTCTGCCCATTTCCCATTGGCAGGGAACAATATAACAGAAGGGAGGCAGAGCACACATCTCCTCTGAATAAGAAGGGGGAGGGCAGCGTGATCACTTGGATTTTCCCACACCTGCCTGGCCCCCTAATATAAGCCCAACTGGGATCCCACCTTCCCTCCTCCCCGTCTTGCTGCTTACTATGGTAGTGAATTTTGCAGTAATAACTAGGAAATCAAGCTTTAGGGAGATCCCTCACCTTCAAAGTGGACTCAGTACATAAACAGCCTCCCTGTGTGAGAGAAATGTCATGTTCCACAAGAGTATTGCCTGATCATTTATTTAGAAGTTTAACATCCTTGATATGGAGCAGTAGAAGTTGTCAATGTCAAGGAAAGGATACAAGACACATCAAAAGCTTCTTCCCATTCCCTGAAATCACTTTTCCAAGAGCCAGCAGTCATCTCAATCATGGATCCCTCCATCCCTCCCCTTAATCCCCTCCATGAGGTAGAGTTAGTCACCCTGCTAAACAGGAACACTCAAATATTTTTTTGTTTTGTTTTACTCACTCAATTAAGTGCCTGTGGAAACTGTTTGAAGTCTTGATGGGAATTGCTGTGTGGGGCCAGGAGCATGAGTCAGGGGGGTCTGTGGTGCGACAGCAGTGATCGTGGCTCAAGACCATGAGCTGCACCATTTGCCTGTCAGTTGTGGGTGATAAAGGAACCACATCATGATAGAGGGTTTCTAGGGGGCTGTATCTAGAGTGATACTCTGTTGCACACCTGATAACATTCCCCTGAGTTGTGAACAAAGTGCCAAATCATACTGGGCCACTGGGTTTCACGCCCCATTGTGGGAGATTGACCAGCATGCCAGAAATGGCTGATGTTCTACAGAGGACAAAATCAGACTTTTGGAGGGGAATGCAGGGCTAGAGAGTGTGAGTGCCTGATGGCCCCACAATTATGGCCCTGTGGAAGAGAAGCCCCCCCCCACACACACACCAGCAGATATTTTGGGGGTGTGAGTCTACCTGTGAAGCCCCTTCCTGAAGTAACAGAGATGCAGTACAGTCAGGAGACACTCACACAAGTAGCCCATCCTTACCCTGTGTTATGCTAATGTGAGAAAAAAAGGCAGATGGGTGGTGTGGCTAATGAAGCTGAGGATGAACTCACTCACTGATTCACTATGGGACTCCCCAGGGCATCAGAGTAACTCCCACCATTAAAATAAAAGACGAGAACATAATGAACTGCAGGACTACCTGTAAACAGAGTGTGCCTAATTTCCAGGCATAAGGGTAGTAAAGCATATCAGTGGGTTGAGAGGGACTCAAGGTGAAGACCTGCAGAACCTCCTGGGGGTATCATTAGCATGCCTACCAGTTTTCTCCACTGACAGGTTCCCCTACCAGGCTCTTCAGCATGCAAATTTGCCCCCTCTTGAGGATGACAATTTCTATCCAGAACCTATTTGGTTGCTCACCACCCCTGAAATTTGGTCATTAGGGACCCAGAGACATGATCTACCTGACTACAGTAAACTACAGACTGCCCACCTCCACAACTTTCATAGAATGCAGGAAAGTCCTTCATAGCTGGCTCCAGCTTGCAATCCTCAGTTAATATAACAAAAGAAAACAAAAAAGGGGTGTGCTGATACATACTTCACTTTGGAACCACCTCCCCTCCTCCGTACATTCCCCTGCCCCCCCTCTAAATCTAAATTCCATATTAAGAATGGACTTTATGTCCTCCATGACTTGAGCCTGCCCACAGGCTGCTAGCATGGCTGCACCTCCCTTGCAACCCACCCTTAACCCCTTCCCCCTCTAGTGCTCAATCTTCTTCTCCCACCCTGAATACTATTGTTATTCCTATTGTTAAATGATGGAGGAACCTTACCCTGTTTACCTAAATGTCATACACCTTGGTATGCTCAATTGTTGATGTATCTGGTACTGTTTGCCTTATATTTTCTCTGTTAGTTTGACCTACACTGGATTCCCTGTTATGTTCCCTGCATGATCCATGCTGTTCTCTCACTGTATTTTACACTGTGTGCGCCAGTTTCTGGCACAGACCATGCCTGAAAAAGGTCTTCAGATCAGTGCACCAACCCAGTTACCAAATGAATAAATAAAATAAATAGAGAAATATCGTAGTGCTACACCTGAGTGGGCATGGGGATGAGCCCCATAAAGGGGTGGAGTGAGTGATTCACAAAACTCGAACATCTGCACAAAACCAGGACAAGAACCCAACAGCTTCCCACAAGGGCTCGCTCCAGCTGGAGAAAAAGGGTACCTCCACCCTGAAGCCAGAACTGAAACCAGAGTCAGAGGGAGCACAAGGACAGGCCCTTACTTAAAGGGTAGCATATGCAGTTGCCTAAATGGCAGAAGTCATGTTGAAGCATGGCAATGGTACCCATACTAATGATGTTTGAGTTTAACCCCCCGCCCCAGTGGTGCTTCACTATTGTTATGAGGTCTTTAACATTAAACTATGGTATTACATATGCAGGGGCAGTCTGTGGAAATTGGGTGCACCCCTTCCCCTCTCAGTACATTACTTAGCTTTCCCTACCTCCTACCAACCAGATGGCTAAGGCTGTTTATTGCAGAAACTAGAGTAATTTTCCTTAATTTTTTCTCTTTCATAAAGTTAAAATGCATGGAAGGTTATGATAATCCTGTCTTAGCCCTAGGAGAAACAGTGAGTTTGATTGAGGTACACTTAGCTTAGTGAACTCAAGGGACTGATAGCAGTTGTTGGAAATCCAAGAGATTTCCACATAGATTGTTTGTGAGTCCTTCCCTATAAGGTAGTTTAGATGTTTTGTGTTCTCAAGTTATGAAGTAAAGTTACTTGCATACACTGTTGTGGAAGTTGGGCAAGGCAAGTGCCTTTAGAGGCCACTGTTTTGTTTCATTTGTTCTTGCTCCCACATTCTATATTGGAGTGCTAGAGGGTTACCTATAGACGTGTCTGGTCAACTCATCCAGCACTTATGGTTTGACTTTTGCCTAAATACATACACAGTTACTGCACTTGAGGTGGAGCTGGTCTCTCAGTAATCTGTGATTCCTGCCCCTAGGGGAGGATTTAGTGTCAGGTTCCTGCCAGTCAAGATACTGGAACTTTCAAGAGGGGAGAAACTTCCCCAGAGAACTTTGAACCTCATCCATAATTCAAACAACTACAGGACCCTCCTGACACTGTATCATGGGGGCTTACCCATATGACTTTATCTCCCAGAATGTCCCAGACTCCCCCATGAAAAGAAAACACATTTTAGCTCATTTGAAGTGTGACATTGCTTTCCTCCAGGAATCCCACTTGTTGGAAGCAGAAACCAGGAAACTGGCATGAGACTGAGTGGGGCATGTGATAGGAAGGTCCTTCTCGATGAAAGCTAGAGGAGCTGCCATTCTGCTTCACAAAAATTTTAAAGTACAGGTTCTGAAAACTGCACACTGAACAGATGGAGGTGAGTGTTGGCAAAAGTGTTACTTAACATGGAGACCCTGGTGTGAGAGAATATATATGGTCCTAATTAGTACTCAGCCACTTTTTACCAAGAACTTGCTCAGCAAATCTCTCAATTGTATGCACCAGGAGAAAGGCTGATACTGAGGAGACTTCAATGAACACTGAGACCCCCTTACTGATCTACTGAGAGGCCAATCCATTGCCTCTTCAAAATCTCAAACAGCTGTACATGGTCTGGCCACAAAATTCAAGCTGGTGGATCCCTGGAGGAGTTTCTATCCCACTGATAAGGATTTCACATTTCACTCAGCACCACACAACATGAATAGTCATATAGATTTTTTCCTGATTCCTAACAACCAACTGCCAGAGATGCAGCAGTCCTCAAATGGTCCTATTTATTTTGAATCATGCCTGTGTGAGTCATAACTCATTGCCACCACAGGAGCCTTCTGAAGTTGCAGCACTTGTCTCCTGTATACTGTTAACAGTTAATCCTGGGCCCTTCTAAGTAAAATCAATACATTATTGGCATGCCGCAAACAAATGCTAATAGCACAAAAACCGTAAGTGCTAGACACAAAGTATGAGTGGCAAAATTATTCAGCATGAAATTACCTTTCCAATGGTGGTATGCAAGAAATAGCAGGGAATTTGGTTTTATTTCTGTGCTGGTTGAAACAGCAAAACAAAATATTTTTTACACTAAAAAATGCACCATAAACCTTTTTTTGTTGGGAAATATGTAACATATCAACACCAAATTAAGCATCCAGACATTAGATGTAATTTTAATAATTTGTTTGTAAAACAAACAGCTATTTCTGTAGTATTAAACATAATTTTCCCCATTTGAGTGAAGGTGTATTGGTGAGGTTTGAGGGACAAATCTGAACCATACACACCATACCACAAACAAATGCATATAACTCCTAAAGTATTCATGACACACACAACATATCAGTGGCAAAGTTGTTCCACACAAAATTGCCTTTCCAACGGTTCTGTGCAATCAACTGTACTCAATTTGGTTTTTATTTTATACTGGCTAAGATACTCAGAATGTGTGTTTTCTTCAAAGTGCTTAGGTGGTTCTAGATTGACAAAATGTCATGAACAAATATGAATAACTCCTAAAGTGAACATGATACACACTAAGTGTCAATGGCAAGGTTGTTCAGCACAACATTACCTTTCTAATGGTACTATGCAGTCAATTATAATCAATTCTGACTTGCAAGTAATATTAAAATATGTGAATGACTTCTCCAGACGTTTCTAGGGCACACAGAAGGTCTGTAGGTGGCTTCTGTAGGCGTTCTGGGACACACTGTAGTTAGATTTGCTGATGCCTACAGACGTTTCTAGGAGGCAATGAGTTAAATTACTAACAGGTCCTAAGCTCCCCAAGTCCAACTGATGGAGACCAGACCCTTATCACTTATCCCACAAAGGATTTCCCTTCTGGATCTTGACAGAGATAGAGGTGTTTTTTTCCCTAAATGACTCTATGGAAATAATGAAGGCAGTATTGTGGGACACCTTTCAGGCATACTTACAAGGGCACATAATTACTTTTGCTGATCATATTAAGAAACAGCAAACTGCAGAACTGAGGGACTTGCAGGCATCGGTAAAGCAGAAGGAAGCAGAATATAACAAGCTTTCCAGTCACTTACCACCATTGCACTGGGAGATGATACAGCCAAAGTTCAACATGAATCCCATAACATACACTGCGGAGCAAAAGGTGGTAACAAGGATGGCACATTGCTACTGGGAATCAGATGAGAAAGCAAGATGGCTTCTGGCCTATTGCACTAAAATGCAGAAGAGTGATGATCACATGGGATCCAATTGTCTCCTCACTGGGAGAGTGGTTACACAGACAGCTGACATAGCTAAAGCCTTTGAAAGCTTTTATGCAGACCTTCACACCTCACTGAAAGGAAAAGGTCAACTGCAGATACAAGACTTCCTGGATGGAGCGGAGATACCCAAACTCAGTGCAGCAGACAGGGATGTTGGACATACTGCTCACTCTTATTGAACTCAGAGAGGTGATTAAAGCCCTGCCCTAAGGAGGATGCTTGGACCAGATGGACTCTCATTTGAGTTCTACCAGACATTCAGGATCCAAGTGAACTACCACCTCTTAGTCACACCTCAGGAATCCCTTTCTACAAAGTTACTTCTGCAGTCTATGACTGACACCCTTATAACCTTACTGTCAAAAGCAGGCAAAGATGCACAATCAGTGTTGAGGTATAAGCCCATATCGCTGCTCACTGCAGATGTAAAAATTCTGGCCAAGTCCTGGCAGTAAGAATGGGAAACCTAATTCTTCAACTCATTGACAAACACCAAACAGGATTCATCAAGGGCAGGATGACAATGTATAACTTCAGAGCAATGCTGAATGCCATCTGTTAAGCCTTAAAGAGCATTTCACCTTCACCCAGCATTTTACTAAGCATAAACACTGAGAAAGCATTTGACTTCATAGAAAGGAATTATCTCTTCCAATCAATGGGATCACCTGAGTTCAAGCCCTATATTCCTCACCCTCATCTTCCCTGATAACAAATGGCTACATCTCATCCCCATTCCATTTGAATAGAGGGACCAGAGATGGGTGCCCATTGTCAGCACTGCTGTTTCTTATTCCTATGGAGCCTTTACTATGTAAGCTCAGAAAAACTTGCGCTATGGAAGGAATTAATTGTGGAACACCGCAGGTTAAAACAGTGACCTTGCTGATGATCTCCTAGTCACCATCACAAACCCTGACATGTCCCTCCCAGCTACCCTAGCTGTGCTGAATGAGTTTAGAGCTCTATCGAGACTCAAGATACACTGTCCAAAATGGAGGTCATCACATTGAATAAGGTCACTCTTGAAGCACAAATCTGATACCTGTGCCTTATGTGGCAACAGCATAAAATTAAGTACTTGGGGCTCTGTCTACAGTAGTACCAAATCTTAAGAATACGACAGACCTGAACTTTAATCCACTGTTCTCTGCCCTCAATGCAGGTTTCACAAGATGGAAGAAACTTAGACTAACTTTTTTGGGGAAAGATTGCCACATACAAAATGTTGGCTTTTCCTAAAATTCTACTCCTTCTGAAATGCCTCACAATGCCTATCCCCAAAAACAAACTTCAGACATTCAAAATCCTGTGGGGGGGGCAAAGGCCTCATTATAGCTTGAACAAACTCCGGGTGCCAGGGAAGTGGGGGGTCTCTGCCATGCCTCTGGGCCTACCACCGAGCAGCTAGGATCTGGAATAATCTCTACTAGCTGGAACATACATCAGGCAAAGCTACAGTGTGGCTGAGACTGGAGCAAGGGTTAGGGCTTGGGCCCCCATGGGCACAAAGGGAGAGTAGTAGTAGTAGTAGGGGTGCTCAGGCACTTCAGGTACCCCGATGATCTCTTTCTCCTCTCAGACATAGCAAACATTGGTAAGTCATCACAAATTAAAGTCTTTTCTTCTGGGGGAATGGTAGCTCCTCTGGTACAATCCCTACCTGACTATTGAAAATCGACCCCTAGACTGGCCCAATTGGTGGCTGCATCAGTCTGCACATTGGGATACCTGATGGCCCCTACCATTAATGTCCTGGACTCCTTCCAGAACATAGCCCACAAGTATATCCTCCATCACACAAATTTATGGCAGTATCTCCAGGGTGTGCTCCATAAGACAGCCCCCACAATCCACAGGAACAGGAGTAACATCCTATCATGTCTCATTGGTAGATGGCTAAGCTGCCAGCTCTGTCTTAGGGGCAGAATCTATGAATACCTCTTCAAGCCTTGGATCCCAGACCTACAGAAATGGAGACCAGCCTGAGAGGCTGACCTACAGAGGCTTGGGAATCAATTAGCAGAGGTGCACACACAGACTTCCAAGATATACGTTACCAACTAATATAAAATATAATTCTCCACCATTCATATTGCACCCCACCCACCCGTAAAGGAGATAGGAAATTATTTTTACATAAGTAACTGCCCTTTCATCTCCATTTCCATCCCAGTTATGTATTCTGATATGCTTTGTCCAATTTTTGATCAATAAATAATCAAGCGTTGGGTGCCCTCAGAGCTACACTCCCCTCAGCAGCTACTGCTCTTTCTTTTCATATTTCTAAGACATTCTATGACATCAGCAACACCATTCCATGCTATTCATCTGAATGGCCTGGAATGGCATTACTGATGTCATAGAATGTTAAGACAGTATGAAAAGTGAGAGCAGCAACTACTGAGGGGAGAAGGATTCAGGTAGTTAAAACACAACAAAATTAGTTTATTAATATAACAAAAAAGGTAAAAAACATGTCACAACATTAGATACACCCTAAAGGGGCAAATGGAGGGCATCAAGAGGTGTGAAAATGGTTTCCTGTCACCATTAAATGTATGAATTTCAGGTCCATGGATACTTGTTGAAGTTGCCACTAGAGTGGAGGAATGTTTTCTTATCTCCTGGGGTAATGCCCCTCACTTGTGTACTACTGGCAACAAATCAGGGGATTCTACCAAGTAGTAACTGGAGTGGAAATTCATCCCGACCCACTCTTTGGCTACTGGGAGCCTATTGGATGGCAGCTGCCTCCCCCACAACAGAGAGCTCTAGTTGCTACCAGCTTTCTTAGAGACCAAGAGGCCAATCCTCCTCAAGCAGTGCTTTGAATCCCTACTGCACCCACCTTCTCAGAATGGCTGAAATCCCTTAACAAGATGGCAGATTATGAGAGATTAGCAAATATAGCTAATTCTGCCTTCACTAGACTTCATGCTATATGGGACCCTTTTTTCCAGTGTTCTCAGATGTCAAACTGAACTTTAACTTCACGTTATTGAGATTGTTATAAACTTTAACAGTATATTACTCTTAATTCATATGAACAGTTACCTACTTGCCTTGGTGCTATTTCAGTTATTGTGTTAAAAATGTATCTTGTTTGATACAATTACACATGTACTAGCTGGATGGTGTGTACTCTTACTAACATCTATAAATTGGGGACCTGCTGTGCCAGTGTCCAGTATGTTATATGTATGGCTTTCCTCTATAAAATTATTTAAAAAAAAAAAGAGAGAGAATGGCTTCTGGGACAAATACCCAGCACTGATGTCATGCTGACCAGCCTTATATTGTCTTGGTCAGTCCCTACCCCTTTCTTCAAGATGGGGACCACACTGGCTACTTTCCAGGACTACAACACTACATCTGTCTGGACAGACTCATAAAAGAAATAGATCCACCAATTTTTTCCTTTACTGCACTATGATTCTAGGGTGTGTCCCATCCTCCCCATGGTGTTTACCTGACTGGATCTTCACAAGATAACTGGCTAACAGCGTGGATGTGATGTTTGAAGGCTACATCATGACTACACCATATACATGCAGATTCGTATTGACCTATAAGTGCAATATACAGTTTGTGTGTAGATTTGTATCACACAATAAGCATACAATGTTGAACCTCTGGAGCAGGTGCAAGGGCTGTTGCCACCTGTGGTCTGGAACAGGGTCCATCCATGCCAGCCTCTGTGCTCCTGGGCTGAGCAGCCTTGTCCCTGTGGGCATGGCACCTCTGCCGGGTGCCACCTTGAACTCCTGCCACTGCTGCTCTTCCCATTTCACCCACTATGGCATCTCCACTGGTCCCTCTGCCACTGGTCCCAACCTTACAAGCCTATCCTACCCCCCCCACTTTTGCAGCTCCCCTAGGGTTGTGCCGGGTTGGGGGGATTTAATGGACCCTGCATCAAATCCCTCAGGTGCACCAAAGGTTTGACGCAACCCTGCAGTTGCAGCAACTCTTGGAACTTTGGCACAGGGACTCCATTTTTCTAGAATAGGGTGCAGGGTTCCTGATGCACCCAGAGTTTGCCACAGCCTTGGATTAGTGCACCTTGTGCCAATCTAGCAGACAATGGGAAATCAAATCCCTGGTCTCCACATTTCAACTCAGGCACTGAACTCAGTAAACTTCGCAAGTATACTATGTACATTTAAATGGATAAAACATAAACCATGCCTCTTCAGAGGTGGAGTACCTATTTTATGAGGCATGAGGTCAATCCTACAAAAACAAAAACAGCGTGGTCAATTAATGCACAGAAAAAACAGCTAAAACAAAAGTAGCACTCAGTAAAAACAGCAACCACTACCACTGTGACAATACATTAAAAAACAGACTGACCGTTTGTGGGGGCTCTCCTCCTACACCCTCCCATTACCCCCATATTATTATAACTACTTCTGGGGGGAGGCAACTCAGGGAATGAGAGAAACATGGGAAGGGGGGAGAACTGCCACAGAGGGTAAGTCGGGAGGAAGGGGGACAAAACTGAACACCCAAAAAAAACCTGCAAACATTCTGGGAACAGGAAAGAACCTAGTCCACAGGCATGCCGCTGCCCTCCACTGCCTGTGACTTGTCCCTCTGAGCCATGGAAGCTGCTTGGCATACTGCCACCAAGCAGAGCTTTTATGCACTACACACACCTGCATCCCAGCCAACAGCAACAGGGGTAGCATTACTTCTGTCTTAGCTATTTTTTCCTTGCGCTATTTTTCCCCTGTAGCTGTTTTGCTGTACACTGTTTATCCCATGTGGTTTTGCTTGCAACATTATTCTGTCACTATATTAACCTGGTACTATTTTATGGTGGAAGACGAGGTTTGCAGGCAAAGGCACCTAGCTTCATCAGAGCTCTTTTCTTCTAGGTTTGCTTGTAAGGACAGAGCAAGGAACATTATCAGAGCAAGGAAAAAGATTATGGCTTCTTTTGGCAGGCAGATTTACTATGTGTTACTATTTTCTTTTGTGCTGACAGGGTTTGTTACTGTTTTTTTGCTAACATTTTATTGTTCTCTAATTCAAATTGCTGTTGCAGGGTATACTTTCTGCTGCATTATTACAGAGTGTGCCTACAGGTTTGTTACTGTTTTGTGCTTACAGATTACTGCTGTAATCTTCTCTGATTCAAACAGTTTTTTGCAAGGTATATCTTCTGTTACTGCTTTATTTTTCTCTGTGTAGCAAAGTGTTTTTTGCAGGGTATATCTTCTGTGAAATTATTACAGGTGGTGCTTTACAGGTTTTACAGTTTTATTTATCATTAGGCTAAGTTTTTAGGGCTACTGTACTTGTTATTGGTTGATTGTTTCTGCTCTTACCTATTTGTTTCTTGCGTCCATGGTTCTTCTATTTCAGCAGGGGAAGGGCCCAGCCACCAAACCCCATCTGCAACCACCCCATGCTGCAATCCATTTATAGAGTAGCACAGTCATGACATTTCCTGTAGCTGGGTGTAATAGTCAGATGTCTTCCTGGTACATGAGTGTGGAGAGACACTGATTGCATTGCTAAAACTGTTCAGGAAGCAGGAGAAAACATTGATGTCCTGGTACACATATGGACTAGCGATCTCACCAGCCAGTCGGTTGTGGAGACCAAGGAACACCTGATCAGGCTGGGAGACAAACTGTCATCCATTTCATCCGGCACCTCCTTCTCTGAGATCCTGCCAGTCTGAGAGAGGGCGACAGATGGATGGAATGTCAGAGAAGGGGAGATAGGGGAGCTAAACATGTGGCTCAAGGGCTGGTGCCAGGAAAAAGGACACACATTTGTAGGTAACTGGCAACAGTTTTGAGAGTGAAATTTCTTTAAATTCAATGGAATCCTTCTGACTAAGGAGTAAGTCAGTGCATTGGGGCAGAAGACATCTTTGCAGAATATTTAAACTAGCAAATGAGGAGAGGGGTGCAGTACCCGATACATCGAACTGGAACAACACCCCCCAGCTAGTGATCAAACAGGAGTTCAGCATGATTGCAGTTCATTTGCATCACCAGGTAAGGAAAATGGTCCAGCTCCTCATGGAATACGCAGGAGAAATGCTGGACCTCACCCAACAACTAGCACACCGAAATCTAGCCAATGGAAAATCATATACACAAATGCCCATAGTCTGGGAAACAAGATCCCAGACCTGCTGGCAACAATGACAGAGGCTAAACTGGACATAGTAGCCATTAGCAAGACATGGCTCACTAGTAATCTCACTTGGGAGACTTCAGTACCCGGCTATGTACTGTTCAGAAGAGACAGAGGTGCAAAATGGGGGGGGGGGCCCTTTATGTCAATGAAAATATCAAAGCTACAGAAATTCAGAATACACATAAGGAGCCAGAAGAACTGTGGTTCACCCTGGAAACAGGAAATGGGGCAGCCATATGAACTGGAGTTGTTTACCGGCCTCCAAACTGAGAGGAGAACATAGACATATTACTGTTAGAAGATATATAAAACATGAAAGCTAAAGGGGGAGGTTCTGTTAATGGGAGACTTCAACATGCTTAATAACGTACGGCATTATGGAAAAACTCAGACCTGTGCACACTCCGAGTTGGACTCTCCGGAACTGGAATCTTTAGTGGAGGGGGTCCGGGGGGCACAGCCCCCTGTAACGGGGGTGTGTGGGGAGCAGAGCCCCTCACAGAACAATAAATGAAAAGAAATCACACAACGCAATTCTGTCGCATGGCATTCTGCCGTGCGACATTATGACCCTGTGCCTGTGTAGAGAAACAATATAAATTCTTGTTTGCATTCTTTGTATTGTCATTGCTGTTCTACACCTGTGCTTTTCCATAGGCAGTGCTAAACCTCAAATTATCTAGATACCCTGTCAATTCAGTGGCAAAACATTCAGACACACTGCATCAACACTGCAGCAAGTAATGCAAATGTACACACTAGTCCACAGTGCAGGTGTGGTGTTCTTTGCAGAGGAAGGGGTAGATAACAGGCCAAAATTAAAAGACAATGGTATTAAGGGATGGGAGGTAGACACAAGTCCTTTTACTGAGGAAAAAGTCCTCAATGAACTAGCAACATTAAAGGTAGACAAAGCAATGGGACCAGATGGGGTGCATCCCAGGATAGTAAGGGAACTCAAGGAGGAGCTGGCTGCATCTCTGACAGTCCTGTTCAACCTGTCATTAGAAACAGAGGAGGTACTGGGGGACTGGAGGGGGGCAGATGTAGTCCCACTCCACAAAAGTAGAAATAGGGAGGAGGCAGGAAATTAGAAGCCTGTCAGCCTGATGTCAGTGGGGGGCAAGGTAATGGAATCAATATTGAAGGAAAGGATCCAGGAATAATTTGCTACCTGTAGTCTGCAGGATCTGAGGCAACATGGTTTCACAGGAGGGAGGTTTACTCAGTTTGCTCAGTTCTTTTTAGACACAAGTAGGCTGTTAGCCGATCAGGATTGTATCCCATTCCTAGTGGGCGTATTGATCTGTATTATTTACTGCCCAATTTAGATACTTGTCCAGTTTATTTTTGAATTGATGGAGATCTATTGAATTAAGCATTTCTTCTGGAAGAAGATTCCAAGCCTTAGCAGCCCTTATTGTGAAGAAGTTGTCCCTCTTATTTGAATTGGCCTTCGGAATACTTAACTGTTTATTGTGGGTTCTGAGATGGATATTTCTTTTTGTGTATTTAAATTCATGTTGTTCCACCAGATCATTGTTGTTTAATAATTTATAGAGTTGTAACAAATCACCTCTCATTCTCCTGTCAGAAAGTCTTACCAAGCCAGTTTATTTGTATCCTTTGATCATAGGACAGCTGCCTTAAGTTTGGAATCAGTTTAGTTGTATGACACTGAACAGATGTCAGTAATTTTATATATTGGGCATGATAAGGGCTCCAGAAAGGGGAACCAAAGTCTAAATATGGTCTAATATAGGATCTATATAATGGCACTATACAAGATTTGCTTTTGTTACTAAATGAGCAGTCACAGAAACTTGTACACATAGAACTATGACTGGGGTGTTAACATATCAGGGTACACAACCTACAGGAGAGACAGGAAGGGAAGGAGATAGGGAGGAGTAGCTCTCTATATAAGGGAAGGGATAAAAGCAATGGAACAAAAAAGCAAACAGGGAGGAGAGGAGACACTGTGGGTCACCTTAGAGACTGGAAAAGGCACCACAATTCGCACAGGGGTTGTATACAGACTCCCATCTGAGGGCGAGGGAATGAACAAGGATATGATAGAAGGCATCCTTAAGATGGCAGAGAAAGGGGAGATACTGTTGATGGGGAACCGGAATATGCCAGATGTTAACTGGAGCACCTTTGCTGCAGCCACATCCAAGAGCAGGGCCATTCTCGATGCCCTACAGGGGGCATGCCTCAGACAGCTAGTTTTGGAACCCACTCATGAGGGAGCAATCTTAGACCTCATACTCTCAAATGGGGACAGTGAGAGGATCTCAGATCTAGAAGTGGGTAGCCATCTGGGAACAAGTGACCACCAAACAGTGTGGTTCACGATAAACTCAGCTACAGAGTCAAGCCATACAAAAGTGAGGGTACTGGAATTCAGGATGGCTGACTTTGGCAAGATGGAAGAGTGTCTTAGAAAAGCACTAGCAAACAGGATAGAAGGAGGGGTGGAGCAACAATGGGAAAACATCAAAACTGCCATCACAGAAACAACAAGCCTTTGTTTGAAGCAAATAAACAAATCAAAATGAAAGAAAAAGCCACTATAGTTCTCAAAAGAGGTGGCAGGGAAGGTTAGGGAGAAAAATATAGCATTTAGGAAGTATAAGGAAACACAGAAGGAGCAGGACAGAGAACTGTATCAGTTAAGGCAGAAGGAAGCAGGGATGGAAGTCAGAATAGCAAAGGCCCAAACTGAGGAAAAGATAGCCAACTTAATTAAGAAGGGGGATACAACCTTTTATAGGTACATCAGGGAGCATAGAAAGACAAGGGGAGGGATAGTGAGGCTGAATACAATAGATGTTGGGTGGGCAGAGAGGGACAGTGAAAAAACAGGGATACTGAATGAATACTTCTGCTCAGTATTCACAAAAGAGGAGAAGGGGCAGGTGCAGTACCTAGTCCAATTAACAGAAGCACTCTGGATGGGGGGGTGTCCATCCCAGTCCTTTCACAAAAGAAAAGGTTCTGAAAGAACTCCTAAAACTGAAGGTGGACAAAGCAATGGGGCCTGATGGGATTCACCCCATAATTCTAAAAGAATTAAGTGGAGAACTAGTGACACCACTGACTACCCTTTTTAACAAATCTTGGGAGGATGGTGTGGTACCTGAGGACTGGAGGAAGGTGGATGTGATTCCCTTTCACAAACATGGGAGCAAGACAGAGGCAGAAAACTACAGACCTGTCAGTTTGACCTCTGTGGTAGGGAATGTGATGGAAGCACTTCTGAAGGAAAGAATTCTTGAGTACCTAGAGGCCAGTGGGGCACAGGACCCAAGGCAGCATGGATTCACAGCGGGAAGGTCATGTCAGACAAATCTAATTGATTTCTTTGACTGGGTGACCAAAGTAGTAGACCAAGGAGGGGCTGTGGACATGGCCTACCTAGACTTTACCAAGGCATTTGACATAGTCTCAAACAAAAGATTAATAAACAAATTAATAAGCCTTGGATTGGGTCCCAGGGTGGTAGCCTGGGCAAAGCACTGGCTGGACAACAGGACATGGAAGATAATTGTAAATGGAGTCAATTCTGAAGAAACATAGAAACATAGACTTTGATGGCAGATAAGGACCACTTGGCCCAGCTAGTCTGCCCATTTCCCTACCTACAGGATAAGCTGCAGATCCTATTTAACTAACAGCCTATTTCTTTTTACACCACCCGCTAGAATTGCATTATGTCTGTCCTATGTATTCTTGAATTCTCCCACAGTTTTAGACCCCACAACCTCCTCAGTAAGGCTGTTCCATGTGTCCACCACCCTCTCTGTGAAAAAATACTTCATCATATTGTCTCTGAACAGCCCCCCATCTTTAAATTGTGCCCCCTTGTTCTTGCACATCTTTTTTTCTGAAAGTTGCTACCCTCTTGGACTTTGTTGATCCCACTGAGGTATTTAAAAGTTTCTATCATGTCCCCCCCCCTCCTTTCCTCAAGAGTGTACATATTAAGCTCCTTTAGTCTTCCTCATATGGCTTCTCTTGCAGACCCTGCACCATTTTAGTTGCCCTCCTCTGGAAAGACTCTATCCTGTCTATGTCCTTGCAGAGATGGGGTCTCCAGAACTGGACCATGATACTCAGATGGGGTCTCACCAACTGTCTGTACAGAGGAATAACAACTTCCTATTTTCTGCTGGTGATGCCTCTCCCTATACATCCCAGTATTCCCCAGCCCTCCCTACTGCCTTCTCACATTGCATGCTAACCTTAATGTCATCTGATATGATTACCCCCAAGTCCCTTTTCATTTTTGTTGTTGTTTCTACCTCCCCCTGCATTGTGTAATCTTGCCCTGGGTTTTTGTTTCCCAGGTGCATTATTTTGCACTTCTTTGCATTGAATCCAAGCTGCTATACTTCTGACCATTCCTCCAACCTTGCCAAGTCCCTTCTCATCCTTTCCACAGCTCCTACTAGTGGGGTAGCGCAGGGTTCAGTACTGGTTCCAGTCCTTTTTAATGTCTTTATAAGTGACATTGCAGAAGGACTGGATGGAAAAGTATGTCTCTCTGCAGATGACACAAAAATCTGCAACAGGGTTGATGCACAAGGAGGCATTGAAAGGATGAGAAGGGACTTGGCAAGGTTGTAGGAGAGGTCAGAAGTATGGCAGCTTTGATTCAATGCAAAGAAGTGCAAAATAATGTACTTGGGAAACAAAAAACGAGGGGAAGATTACACAATGGGGGGGTTGTAACAACAACAACAAGCATTTGTCAATGCCGAATGTTTGCTTGCTGGCATTGGCATTGGTAGTGTAGAAGTTACAGAGCTGCATAATAGAAATGACAGTGAAGTATTGAACTGAAGCCAACCCCACCACCACCCTGCAGAGAGTGACAGGCATTGGGGTGTGCCTTTGGGTTGTCAGGCATAATGGCCATGCCATTTCACCACACCCTACCCTGCAGACACTGACAAGTGTCACGGTGTGCCTTGGGGTCTTTGGCCCTTATGCGCACCCCATTCCATCAGGAAATATGGTGAGATTGGTGTGGCATAGGAGAATGGGGTGAACTTTGGGGCTGAAGAGTCCAAGACATACCTCGATGCCTCTCACTGGCTGCAGGATGTGGAATGGTATGAGCATTACAGGCAAGAATCCCAAGTCACACCCCTGATGCCTGTCATTCTCTACAGGGTGGGGAGTTATGGTTGGAAACCCTAACACCTCAGGCATTCATTGGTATTTTCACTCTAAATTTTCAACATGGTTTTTTTGTGACCCCCACCTCATAAACAGTGGCAATATGAATTTGTTGGCCGAAAGCTGCTTATGCACAGTGACTACGGCATTTAGCACCACAGGTGCAAAAAACACATTCCGAACAGGATGTGAAAAAAGACAGCTGTACTGTTCATGGGGAGGTGTAAAAAATGACAATGTTGCAAATCTGCAGTCAAAATATTAAAAAAACTGGTGAAGTCAGGAGCGTGCATAGAAACTGTGCAATGCACACCCGTAATGTAATTAGGTTGGGGATTTATAACAGCAGATTGTCAACACAGGCATTTTGGGACCTCCGATCATGAACAGTGTCACTGTGATTTTCTTTATCTGTCCCGAACAATGATTTCCCACAGTGACCACACATCTCTGTGCTGAAAGTGTGAAAACACATTTCAGCCATGTTGTGAAAAATGATAGCTGTACTGTTCATAAGGAAGTGTGGAAAAATGCCACTGGTGAGAAAATCTGGACTGAAAATATTACAAAGTCATGAACTTACAAGGGTGCGTGGAAACTGCACAATGCTCACTCGTAACACTGTCATTTTATGGACTTTTGTCACCAAATTTTCAACATAGCCATTTTAAGACCTCTGCTTATGAACAGTGTAACTGTGATTTCCTTAATCTGTCCCAAACATTGCTTTCGCACACCGACTGCACCATTGTGCTCTACATGTGCAGAAACACATTTGGAGCGACATGTGAAAAATGGCAACTGTACTGTTCAAAAGGAAGTGTAATAAAATGGCAATGTGGAAAATCTGGAGTGAAAATATAGAAAATTTGCAAACTTACGAGCTTGCGTAGGAACTGCACATCGCACGCTCGTAAAACAGTAATTTTTAGGAATTTTTTCACCAAATTTTCAACATAGCCATTTTAAGACCTCTGCTCATGAACAGTGTCACTGTGATTTTCTTAATGTGTCCCATACATTGATTTCGCACACCGACTGCGCCATTGTGCGCTACATGGGCGGAAACATGTTTTGAGCAAGATGTGAAAAATGACAGCTATACTGCTCATAAGGAGGTGTGGTAAAATGGCAATGTTGAAAATTTGGAGTGAAAATATTGAAAATTTGCGAACTTACCAGCGTGCGTAGGAACTGTGCAACATGTGCTCGTAAAACAGTCATTTTTAGGAATTTTTCCACCAAATTTTCAACATAGGCTTTTTGAGAGCCCACCTTATGAACAGTAGCAGTGTCGTTTTGTTACTCAGTCCCGAAAGGTGATTTTGGGCAGTGACTGCGAAATCACCCTTTGGGCCTGATGAACGCCATGACAGTGAGATCATTCATGAGAAGGGGTCCTAAAAACCCCATGTTGAAAATTTGGTGCAAAAATTCCAAAAAATAACTGAGATATGCAGTAAAGTTGAAAAAACCCTATTCATTACATTATACAGCTTACGGCATTTCCTCAGTTCGGCGGTCGGCTTTGAAGAGTGCAGACGTGTTCCCGGCCCACCGAAGATCATCGCGCCGAAGTCCGGAGGTAAGTATGGGGTGAGGAGGGGTGTGGGGTGGCAGGGTGCGCAGTGGGTGGGTGTGGGTTGTGGGAGAGGGTCAGGGAGAAGCGCCGAGGGACAGTTTTTGATTTGCAGGTTTTTTTCCTTTATATGATGACACGGGATGTTTGCCATGCTGGGGTGGGCTCCCAGCATGGCACAAGGATGGCTGGTGGGGGCAGGGGGGCGGAGCCAGCGAGGGGTTGGGCACCGTCGGCAATAACATTTGTTGCTGCAGCTGGGGTGGGCTCCCAGCGTGGCACCCTGCTACTGAGGGAACAGTGGACCCATTGGCTATACAATGTGTGGCCAGCTGGGGGTGACACCCAGCGTGCATATCTCTGCGGGGTGCAGCAGAAGTCGGCTACACAGTGCACATGGGAGGTCGAGCATGCAGCGTGCCTGCGTGTGTGTGTGTGTGTGTGTGTGTGTGTGTGTGTGTAGGGGTGCGCGCAGGCAGGCGATATCGATCGCTGCTCACTGAGTGTAGCTCCCCATTCAACTTCTCCACTGCATTTGGAGCTGTCATAGACAGCTCCAGCAGGCATTCAAGAACTGCAGCCGTGCCTGCAAAAACACTGACTGAATTGGAAGAGGGCTGCCACACTTCCGAAAACTCAGATGATGGCACTATGTTTCTTGCACATGCATGCAAGCAAACATAAAAATGGAAATTCTCCTGTATCCATAGATTTGTTGTACAAAGTCATCAACGGGTAGGAAATCTTATCCGGAACCTCAATTAATATACTGGGACTAATATTGTCTGGGCTGGTGGAACTATTTGGTTTCAGGAGTTTTATAGAGGCTAATACATCTTCCTGTGTGAAACAAATGGCATCTGTTGAAGTACTGTTAGGTAAGTTATTTGGGGTGTTCTTTGGATTAAAAACAGAAATGATGTAAACTTTAAGGACATCAACTAATTCATTATTGTTTGTAATTGTGCTTACACTGTGAATTATGGTGTCTAGTTGTTTTGGTGCATTTTTGTAGTTATTGACATATGAGTACAATAATTTATGGTTATCTTTCGTGTGAGCTATTCTCATCTCTACCGTTCCCTTTTCTTGTCCAATAATTTTTTTAGTGTAGAGAGTTCTAATTTGCATTTATTATGTGATTGTGATATTTTGGCCTTTTTTATGCTGCGTAGTCTTTTTCTTTAGCTACCATATGTTTTTTAACTGATTTAGTCAGCCAATAGGGGATTCTTCCTTTACTATTAGTCAACACTTTAATTGGTACATGTTTCTGGACACAGGTCTCAAGGGTTTGTTTAACACATGTCCAACATTCGTCTACTGATTTATTATGCATTTTGTTCTCCCAGTCAATATCACCCAATATTTCCTTATGCTTGTATAGTCTGCTTTGTTATAATCCCTGATGCACTGTTAATAGGGTTTCCTAGAAACACTCAAATTAATGTTGCATAGTACCATATTGTGGTCACTTCCACTGATTGGACATGATGTGTTTACATCTGTTATATGTACTTCAATGTTAATTAAAATTAAATCTAAATTATTTCTACCTCTGGTTGAGATTGTAACTAATTGGATTAATCCTAGTGTGGCTATGGTATTGGAGAAAATGCATTATTGGGTTGTGACCCCTGCCAATGTGTCCCAGGAAATCCCTGGGAAGTTGAAATCTCCTACAACAATTACATCCCCCATATGGGATGCTAAGGTCACCTCATTAATGAGCAATTCCGTATAATATTTGGTAGAATTAGAAGGTCTGTAACAGTTGACCATAATGATTTTGGGATTGCTACCCAACTAAATCTGCACCCATACAGTTTTCATTTGGGTAACATTTTTGTCCACTATTGTAATCTGCTGACATGTAATGGTATCTTTTATGTAGATACACATGCCACCCCCTTTTTTGCTCATCCTATTAATATAGAAGAGGTCTTGCCAGACAAACCTGATTGGGTTCTCTGAAGGGGTAACCAAGGAAGTGTATCAGGGAGGAGTGGTGGAAGTTGCCTACCTGGATTTCAGCAATGCCTTTGACACCGTTCTTCATAGAAGATTGATAAACAAGCTGGGGAACCTAGGTGTAAGTCCTAAAGTGGTAAAATGGGTACAGAGTTGGCTGGGCAATAGGAATCAGAGGGTGGTGGTAAATGATATCCACTCTGGAATAGAAACTGTGACAAGTGGGGTGCCAGAAGGATCAGTACTAGGCTCTGTCCTCTTCAATGTCTTTATTAGTGATATTACAGAGGGTCTGGAAGGGAAGGTATGCCTGTTCGTAGATGACATAAAACCCTGTAACAGAGTGGACTCACCGGTGGGGGGGGGGGGTTGAAAGAATGAGGGATGATCTAAAAAAGCTGGAAGAATGGTCATGGGTTTGGCAGCTGGTATTCAATGCTAAATAGTACAAAATCATGTGCATGGGGCACAGAATCCTGGGGGCAGCATACCAACTGGGAAGAGAGGTAGTAACCATCACAAAACAGGAAAGGGACCTGGGGATAGTCATTTCTGATAACCTGAAGGTAGCTAAACAGTTTGACAAGGCAGTAGGAAGGCTAGCGGGATGCTGGGATGCATAGGCAGGGGAATCACTAACAGAAAGAGGGAGGTGATAATGCCCCTGTATAGATCACTGGTGAGACCACACCTTGAGCACTGTGCCCAGTTCTGGAAGCCCCATCTCAACAAGGTTATAGGGTACAAAGGAGGGCAACCAAAATGGTGCAGGACCTGCATCAATAGCCTACAAGGAAAGGCTTAAGGAATTAAATATGTACTCCTTGGAGGAAAGGGGGGTTATGATAGAAATATTCCAATACCTCACAGGTAAAAAAAAGGTACAAGAAGGTAGCATTGTGAAGGTGTGGGATAAAACAGACACAACAAGTCAAAAGTCAGGTGCATAAAAACGCAAATGTGCGTTATTTTATTCAAATCAGAAAATACAAAGATAAAAATAATAAACATACAGAAAGCTAAAGGTTATTCAATGTCCAGTATCCAGCAAACTTGTAATTTCAAAAATTTCTGAGGCTTAGCCTCAGCCTTTGCAAACAGAACAGTGTGGAAACAAGCACACACTTCTGAGGTCCTCCTCACTTGATAGTCAGTATTCAACTGATTCCCTATCTATCTTTCTTACTCCAAGTACTAGTACAAGTACTAGGGAGACAGTATAGCACAGTGGTTTAAGGCTCTGAGCTGCAAATCTGGAGACCTGGGTTTAAATGCCACATCCCCCACGTGCATACTGTGTGACCCTGAGCAAGTCACTTAACTTCCCTGTGCTTCCAGGTCACACCTGTAAATAAGCTTTCAGTTTAGTGTGCCACTCCTGGTTAAACAATTGGAAAAAAAAAAGTGGTGGGTTTTCATACCTTTCATGGAAGACATCACTGTCAAGTGAGCCACCCCTTTTTTGCTAAAACCAGTATAAACCTCTTATTCTCTGGAGTTTCCCATCAAACAGTAAAGACATACATGTTATCTTTTCTAGCCTAGACTCCACTCCTTTTTTCTTGGTTAAGGGGGTTTTCTGTAAAGGGGATTTTATGTTAAGGAGGTTTATATTTCCATTTTGTTTAATCTCAAAAGATAGTTTTAATAAGGTAGTAAGTCCATAACAGTTCCACTGGGTTTGCAAGGAGAACGGGAGAATGAGGGCACGCTCCTCTTCTCCATTCTATTGCCAAAGCTTGGAACTCATTACATCTTTTTCTTTTTATTTCCATTAAATCGTTAAATGTGACACCCTAACATAGACAAGCAAACAGGAAACATATTTCATTTTCTTTCCCAGCTCGAGCAGCTGTCTCACTATCACTGCAGAGAGAGGGTGAAAGTGAACACTTTAACATTAAGCTGCTGTCTGTCTAACAGAAATAAAGAGTGAAAGGAATGGGGGCTTGGATACATTATACATGGGTATGTACCTTAGATAGGGCTCACTCTGTCACAAACACACCTTACACAAGAAGGCAACAGTCCTTACTGTTGGCAATCACCCCACCAGAACCATGGAAGGGTTGGAGCTTCTTCCCACCCTCAGGAACCTAAGAATCAAAATGGCATCTGAATCCTGACATACTTATATCAACTGATACCATTCAATTCTCTGAGGCTTTCTACACAGGTTTTGTTTCAATAAACATTTAATTTAAATATATTAGTCATTTCTGCAATCTTTTTACCATCTGTTACCATGTGACCTGGGTGGGAGTTTCCCCCATTCCAAGGTTGCAAGTTCCTTTCCTTAATGACTGCTTCCCTTTGGGACTCTCTCTCTCTCTCCACACCCCACGTAGTAATACCTCTGCTGGACGATGTCTGCTATTCCCTGCAGGAACCTCTCTCAGGTTGTATACTGGACAGGTCCTAATATAGGTAACCACCTGTCGGTACATACCAGGCCAGTAATAATATGTGGTTAATCGAGCCAATGTACTACCATGGCTCAGATGCCATCAGGGACTGGAGAGTGCAACCTCCATTACCTGTTGCCTGTATGCCTCAGGCACCACTACCTGGTCATATACTCTTTTTGTACAGGGGTTGGACCTCATGTGGTACAAAACACCCTTCTGCAGTTCATACCACCAAAATTGTTTTGCCCCAACTCCACCATTAACCTGCCTACTCTCCTTGACCTTTACATACTGCAATAGTTTGGCAACATCAGCATCTTTAGCCTGCAGTTTACCCCAGTCAATACTGCTTTGACCACTTTTACTAGCTACAGATGGTACAGAACTTGACAAAGTCCCTTTAGCCTCTTCATAGGCTTCTTCTGGGTTCATTGTAGTCTTCAACCCCAGTACAGTATCACTAGTCACAGTCTTACCTGGGGTCTCACATTCCATTTCCATGCTGACATCTCCTGTCTCCAATAGATAACATCCAGGAAACATGGGAAGTACAGGAGTGTCCTGCTCAGACATGGACTCCTCCTCCCCCTGAGCACAAGAACAATCTTCCTCTGATTCCTTTTCTAAATTATCCAGCTGGGATCTCTCGAGTAACACCTGGCACCAGTGTTCTGCCTCTCTGTGGAGTCAGTCTGCCTCCAGCCATTGCCCACTCATCCACTGAATCATCCTCATCAGGGTCTCCACCACTTGGGCCTCATCCTGTACTTCTAGTCTGCCTTGACTACTCTGTAGTTCCTCGTCCATAGCCTCAAATCCAGCAGACTTCATCCTCATCTTGCCAGGCTCCACTGCTGTACACTTCTGCTAGTTATTCTGGGCACCAGGGCTGGTACCAACTGACTGGAATCCCCCTTTACCTTGGAATTCCAGTCAGATCCCACTTCCAACACCAGTGTGAAGGTTTGGGATGAAACAAACACAACAAACCAGAAGTCAGGTGCATTAAAACGCAAATGTGCATTGTTATTTTATTCTAATCAGAGGTCTTCCTCACTTGGTAGTCAGTATTCAACTGATTCCCCTATCTATCTTTGTTACTCCAAGTGGTGAGTTTTTATACCTTTCATGGATGACATCACTGTCAGGTGACCAACCCCTTTTTTGTTAAAACCAGTATAAACCTCTTATTCTCAGGAGTTCCCCATCTAACAGTAAAGACATACACGTTCATACATGATATCTTTTCTAGCCTAGACTCAACTCCTCTTTTCTTGGTTAAGGGGGTTTTATGTTTCCATTTTGTTTCATCTCAAAAGATTGTTTTAATGCGATAGTAAGTCTATGAGGGTTCCATTGGGTTTTGCAAGGGGAACGGGAGAACGAGGTCATGTTTCTCTTCTCCCTTCTCCTGCCAACCCTTGGAATACATCACATCTTTTTTTTTATTTCCATGACATCATGAAATGTGACACCCTAAATTAGAGAAACATGCAGCAAACATATTTCATTTTCATTCCCAGCATGAGTGGCTGTCTCACTGTCACTGCAGAGAGAGGGGGTGAAAGTGAGTACTTTAACATTAACATTTTGGATAGTGGCGCCCAACAGAAATAAAGAGTGAAAGGAATGGGGGGGCGGGTTGGATACCTTACACATGGATATCTACCTTAGAGAAGGCTCACACTGCCACAAGCATTTTCCAAAGAAAAAAATGCTCAAGGACAAGGAGTCACACTATGAAGATGGAAGGGGGGGGCTCAGAGGAAATGTGAGGAAATACTTCTTCATGGAGAGGGTGGTGTAGGCCTGGAACAGCCTCCCAGAGGAGGTGGTGGGGGCTGTAATGGTCACATAATTCAAGAATGCATGGGATAGACACAAAGGGATCTTAGATGTACCCTGTAAGGAAGGGGGGGGAGTTAAAGATTGGAGACTGAGTAGGGTCTGCGGTGTCACTATAGGTATGGAAAATAAGGCAGACTAGGTGGGCCAGGAGGTCCTTATTAACCAACAACTTCTATGTTTCTATTACAGTACCAATTACAATTATTGGAACAAAATGAAACAGCACTGCAACACTATAGTCAGAAGTGCTATTGAGCCAAGAATAACACTGTGAAATGAAGTGTATTTATAGTATTGTTTCAGTGCTAATTAACATTATTGGGATACATTGGGACACACTTTAATTACACTGCATGCTCACCACAGTGAAACTACATGCACACTAAATGCACACTCCTGGAAAACAAATTATAATGCAGTGTCCAGGCAGTGTACACTGCACCAGTAACACTGAAACAACACTGCTTTATATGGTGACTTTTTTAGCACTCAAGGCCCCTCTGGGTTGGCATGAACAGTTATACCTGCCATCTCAGCTGTTATACATGGTTATCTAACCACTCTTTGGGCACATGGACACACCTGGCATCAGCTCCTCCAATTATTTGGCACCACATCTGCTTGGTACAGGGTAGTTGATCACACATTTGACAAAATCTGCCATAAAATAAGTATCACTCTGCATGGCCAGATGGTGGGGCAGGAGGGAAGGTCACCGCTCCTCACAGCCTAACTGGTTATGACTTAAGATGACCTGAAAAAAAAGCATAAAACTTCAGAAACAAAGCTCTTTTGAATGAGATGTATATTGTTTCCTTAAATTGTAGCACAGAAAGGCAACAGATCAATTTCCCACAACTTAAGTAGCACAAAAAAGTAGACTTACTTGAATAGCCAACTTTCAACTGAAAACAAAGTAGCTCACTTGAGTTTAACAAACATTATCTCTTTTCTGTTATGAAAAAAAATGTCATGTATGAAATTTAGGGTAGAGCTTATGGCAGGGAAAAGCCACAGTGGCAGGAATCTTTTAAAAAGTGAATATTGTGTAAGCCTGTAAGGTTGTGACATCACAACTGTGTAATATGGGATTGCTTTGAGTACTGGCTTGAGGTAGATATTATTCCACCTCACCAATTATATTAGTAATAAATGTCATGGACTACTCAGCAAAGGTCTTATAAAATTGCATTTAATGCATTTAAGAATCATTTAGTACCACACTACTGAAATGTTTTTTAAATGCTGGTAAATAAAAGACACACCTAAAAAGCAACCGTGTTCAAGCAAACATTTAACCTCAGTGTTTTTCTTCTTACTAAAAGGAATGAATAGAATAGGCATAAGAGCCCTGTTTTTTTCTATCCTCATTATCCTTCTACTTTGATGGAAGATATCACTGTGACAAGTGACACTGCTGAGGGAGTTCTGTACTCACTAGGGGACTAAAATAGGTATGTGGACTGCTGAAAAGAAGACTCATCAGCATATATCTAAAAAGGCTTCTAGGTTTCTCCTGCTTTGAGATTTGATGTAAAACTGTCAGATACCTCTGCAGAAGCTGCTGAACCCCTAGTGACTCAGGACGTGTGGCAGGAAGCATTGGATGATAGATTATAACACAAAGCTGTTAATTGGATGTGGGAAAAAATAAAAGAAAAGGTTTTATTTCTAGGGTAAGAACAATCTTCAACAGATTCCAAGAATAGTTACTATAAGTGTGTTTCCTGCAAGGAGGAAAAGATGAGTTAGAGGCAATCAGGTGGGAATTCCAATTGCGTTTAATCAGACTTTAATGATTAACACTGTAACCTTGGTTTTGCTTTACTTATTTGTGTGAGCTAGCTCCTGAAATGGTGAACAATGTCGTGGTAATTTCTTCCCTTGCTGATGGCATTTTTGGTATCTGTGTTCAAATCCAGTTAAGACTAAAGTAAAGTGCCAGGGCTCAATTCTGTTATTTTACTATTAATTTAATAACACAGCTGACAGGCAGCACCTTGTGATTAGCGGGTCCTGCTTCTACTGTACCTCTTTTTACAGCTGGAAAGACAGGAACACTGGGAGGTTATGATAGGTTTGTGCAGGTCAAAGCGACCAAGTACAGGTTGCTTTGGGAACTGGGATTGCACAAGTTACATTTTACTTTCCAAAAACCACAACTAGAATATTTATTCAACAAAGGCATGAATAGCAAGCCCAGTTGTGAGTATTTAGCACTGATTGCACCCCTGAAAAATACAAAAAAGCCTTTGCATCACACTCAGATGGCCTGAGCTAGTCCCATGGCCATCTCCGCAGTCATCTCCTATGAAGGCCCCACCCTCCTCCCTGCTTCTCACATACCATAATAAGTACATCTGACATCCTGCCCCAACTTCCTCCCCCCCTATTTTGCCCAACACCATTGTTGCAAAACCACCCCTACCTAGCCTAACCCCATAGGTTAATGGCAAGCAAGAGCAACAAACCTGGCCTCCCTTCCTGAAGATACAGCTAACCATTCTAAGTCATGCAAGGGATTGAAAGAGTCTGCTTACTGTCACACAGAGATGCTAGCTAGACTATAATAAAAGATTGAATAAGGACTCGTGGATACAATTGTTTGATCTGGGCTAGTGTCAGGTTGGGTTAAAAGGCAGGCAGGACAACTGGGTACACTTTATTAATACTGTATGCCCACTGGGTATTTTGAAGGACTCCTTTGGCCCTTACTTGGATTGGGTCTCAGAGGTGAAGATATTGAAGGTGCTGGTTGCCCCTGTTTACTACAGATCTGCAGTATTATATAAGTGAGTGGGGTGGTTTTATAAAGACAATGTCAAGTGTTAAAGAGGGTGACAAGATGCCTGCCAGTTGTAGTTCATTGGCACATTGAGTTACTTATGCTTATGCAACATTGCTAGAATGAATAGTAGAATGAATGATTAAAATTCTGGTTACTGAACACTTTTGTTTTGAAGTAGTGTGATGTCTAAATGCTTGTGCAATGTGGATTTGATATGCTCTTTCCTTGTCCCTAAGAATGGGACTATCACCCATGAAGACATGGGTAATCTCAATGAGGATTTCCCCAGAGATGCTATAGGGATGAAGTCCCCTTAGACCAATGTTAACTAAAGGAAGAAAGCCTGTGGCTTCTGTAATGAAAGAGAGGAGCTGCTGGAGGAAGAGAGGAGAAGGATGATAGTAGTAAAGAAAATGGGGTCCGAAAAATGCTAGGACGCATGGTAAATACCACTCTATGGAGGGGGCATGTCTTGCTTTGCTCACTGGCCCACTGAACCATGAGCATAGCTCCTAAATTCACTTGAACGTCTGGCTACTTATGTATGGATTCTTAATATTGCTGGAATTATTAAAAGTATGGCTGCTGAGTATGTTTGTGCAGAAGTAGTTGAGGGAATGATTATAGTTGTATGATAGTGATGTTTGAATGCTTGTGCAATGTAGATTTGTTGTACACTCTGCCTGGCTTTGCTACCTGGAGCCTCAGCTTTTAAGGTGCCATAAAGATCCAGGAACCCTTTTGAGGAGGGTTCCACCTCTAAAGGTGCCACAGAAGCAAAGTGCCCATAAACCAAAGATACCTTAGGGAAGACTCAAAACAGCAATTAAACAGGATGCACTCAAATGCTTACTTCCCAAAGTAGAGAAGAGACACAGCTGTGATGAACCGGGATTCTGAATGAATAGTCACTGATGATGCATTTGCAGAACCATCATTCAGACTCAACTCTCAATGGAATTAATGACTGTTTTGTGTTATGTCTTTTGGCAGAAAAGTGAAGGAAATCTCGGGGGATCCAAGTCCTACATTGTCATCTCTCCAAGTTTCAAATTATACTAATTATATGTGGAAAAGGACCCTATACAAATTGAATCAATAACAATTATGGCTGTTGTCTTTTACTGTTTTTAAAAAGACTTCCACCTTCATAAAGGTGTTGCAAGATTGGCCATGCAACAAAATAAATCCCTGTATGGAAGGACTCTACTCCCAAATAGATCATTTGGAGCCAGAACCTGATGCCAAAGGAAGGATGAAGTTACTGCAGGAACTCCAAGGAGAAGGAAGGATGTACAGTACATTACAGTTGCTTTGGGGTGGACTGCCCAGTTAATCTCCTCTGCATACAGGGCTCACAAGTAAAAGCAGTTTCTCCAGGTGCAAGGCTGTGCTTGTGGTGCTAGGATGGTGCTTGGTCAGGGAGTGGCTACTCCCCAAAGAAAATTGAACATCCAAACACATGAACAGAGCAAGCACTCAGGCAATTCATCAAATTAAAACAAGCACTCAGGGTAATTCATCGAATTAAAACAAGCACTCAGGGTAATTCATCGAAATAAAACAAGCACTCAGGGCAATTCATCGAATTAAAACAAGCACTCAGGGTAATTCATCGAAATAAAACAAGCACTCAGGGTAATTCATTGAATTAAAACAAGCACTCGGTAATTCATCAGATTAAAACAAGCACTCAGGGCAATTCATCAAATTAAAACAAGCACTCAGGGTAATTCATCAAATTAAAAAAGCACTCAGAGTAATTCATCAAATTAATACAAGCACTCATAATATCTATGGCACATGGTGAAAAAAGGGACCCTGAACAGTTCAATACAGTTTACGAAAAAGATATGTATTTGATACAGAATATTTGATATAAAATTTATACCTTTAAGGAAGAGTGGACAAAGAGAAGGGAATATGGGCAACAAAAAAGGCCTGGAAAATCTGGAGAGGTGGATGAGGGTGTGGCAGCTAACAAATGCAAGATAATGAATATAGGGGCCAAGAACCCAAGAAAGGCATATAGAATGAATACATTAGTAGTGGAGAGCACTTCAGAGGAAAGGGACCTGGGGGTTGTTAGTAGTGGAGACCATAAAGGTATCAGCACAATAGGGCTGTGGGCAAAACCAATATGATTTTGGGCTGCATAGGGAGAGGGATCACTAGCAGAAGGAGAGAAGTATGCAGAGATACCAGGGTCACCCTCACCTAGCCTATTGTGTGAAAGTTTGGAAACCACACTTGAGGAAGGACAGGGATACACTAGAGGTGGTGCAATGATACACCACCAAAATGATACAGGAGGAACGTGGCAAGTCCTATGAGAAGCCCTTTGAGGATCTAAATAGGTACATGCTGGAGGACAGAAGAAAGAGGGGTGACATGACTGAGTCCCTAAGCTACCTCCATGGAATAAACAGGGTGGACAGCAGGGAGTTGTTCACAGTAATTAACAACATAGGTACCAGGGGTAACACCCTGAAACTGGTAGTGGGAGGTTCAAGAAGGGTGCCAGGAAGTACTGACTTTACAAAAAGAGTGGTAGCAGACTGGAACTAGTTTTCAGACAAGGTCATTAGGACTAAAACAGTGGGAGGGTTCAAAAGGGAATGCAACAGGAACATGGAAATAATGCATCATGGGTCAGACTGAGGTGAGAGTAGGGAGGACAGATAATGGCACAGTCCAAAAATGAGATAGGCATGGCCAGACTGGATGGACTACAAGCCTTTTTTCTGCCATCATTTTCTAGGTGTCTCTGTTTTGTGGGAAGGCTGAAGCCTAAGATTCAATGTGGAGGAGTAGCTCCTCACACATGCCAAATAAATAGCAGCCTCTCCCACAAGCACACACTCATTGTGTTTTGCAACTGGCTGCTACGTGGTCTGTGTGGCTGTCTGCTCCCTTCTTTCCCTGCTTGCTTGTTCTTTGCTACTGTTCTGTTTCTCACTCCTTCCAGCTCTCTCTCTCTCTCTCTCTCTCTCCTGTTCCCTGTTTGCTCTGTGTCTGTTCTTGCCCCCCTCCCCATTTCCATTGTCTTGGCATTTTTTTTGCTTCCGTCCCCTTCCCCTGCCTGCTTCCCTTCCCCTCTCCTGCCTTTCATTCGGCGGGTCTTCGCTGCCCCCCCCTCACCTTTTGACATACATGCTTCCCTGCTCCTCTTTGTTTTTTTTTTCCTTGTGGTTTGCTTTTGGGCTTTTTCTTGCTCCTTTTGGAGCCGCCACTCCATTACTTTGCTAGCGCTTCCAGGTTGTGACATGCTCCCGTTGTGCCTTGTTTAAAGCCATAATCCTCTTTTTTTCCCCTCTTCTCTTGTGCTTTCACTCTTTGAGCCTTTCAGTTTGTACTGAATTTTTGTCTCATCCAGTCATATATTTACATGTCCTTCCCCTTTACTGTTTTTTGTAGCACTCCTTTGCCTGTTCCTTGCTCCCCTTCCTGCCTGCTAAATTATTTTTGCCCTGTTTCTTTCTCCTTTTACTATTAAAGCAGCAGTCAGCTGCTCTTTACTTTTGCAGCCCTCAGCAGCAGATTCCACAGTCTCTGTCGCTAACTTAGATCTATTAAGGTATTTGAAAGCAGGTAGGCTTGACCTGTCTACCAGAGATGGGAGTCTGTTCTCTCTTTCATTCAACATCTCCTATGTATGCTTAGGTCTTATTTCAGTAGTTCCTACTCCACAAAATTTGGGTTCATCACCACCAGCTGGAGCTGTGATTTTACAAACCCTCTAAACCGTCAGCAAAGCACCTCACTGGAACTGTGCTCTTCAATCAGTGTTCAGTGACTGGCCCTAGCAGCTTGGGGTTAGTGTCCTTCTGCTCGCAGTGCAGTATGCAGCTGCATATTGGCATCATGGAATCTACTGTTCCTACTGATTCTCTCCCTACAAACCATGAGGAAGGTCCTACAAGATCTCTTCAGACTTCTTCCCATGCTCCCCCAATTCGTAAATGGGCTTCCAAATCAAAGTACTCCATTAATGATTGGACTATTTCCTGCCTTGTAGCAAACTGAAAAAACATGGTATCTAACACTCAGTTTCCACCACCAAACAGGGATTGTATGATTTATTCATATCTTCAAAGTCTCAACCCATTCAGGGTCCTGGTCCTAGCCAGCCCACTCCTCAACTGGAACCTGCTCTTTTGTCTGAAATTTGAGACTTCATGGCTCAGCTTGCTTCATCAGTTTCTGACCTTCAATCTCGCCTGCTGGGTCCCTTTGTCGTAAGCTCTACAGCATACTACAAAACTGTGCAACAGTAACAGCATGGTAGGAAAAAGCGAGAGGGTACAAAATCGCGAAATGCAGTATGTTCAGTAGGGCACCCTCTCACTCTCCCAGGCAGAGTATAAGACCTCTGCTGGGACAGGGGTCCAACTAGCAGCTGCCATGGCTCGACGGGATAAGCCACTAGCAGCAAGGAGGCAGGTATTGCATTTGGGACCAGGTTTTGATTCCCGGTCCCAAATGCATGGATTTTCACATTTTCATACTTTGTGTGATTTTACTACTAATCCCGAGGTTAGATATTTTAGTTGGGGGGTTCAGAAAACACAGCCCCCCATAACCAGGTGTGCATGGGGTGGAGTCCCCACAAGAAAAAGACATGCCGCTGGCAATATATTGCTCAGTACTGGCAGCGTGGTATATTGCTGTGGCATAATATCTTGCAACATTATGACCCCATGCCACAATCTCGTATGGTAGCTATCAAAGTTTGCTTCCTGGCTCAGCCTACTCCACCCTCCATGGTGTCAGCTCCTGCTCCATGGCATCAGCTCCTGCTGTACTTGCATCTACCAGTTGTGCTGCTGACATCCCTGTTCCTCTGAATAATTTGCCATATTTCAGTACTCCATCCTCCTCAGAGCCACCAACGCTCTGGAACTCAGGTATTATGTCTCCCTGGTCTTCTCCACTCATCTGTCTTGTTCACCTTATTCTAGGTCATCTCTGCAGGGACATCATTGATGGGAAGGATGTTACCCTGATTTCCCTGCTTATCTCATCTCATGAAACTATTGAAAACAGAATCATATCATGCAGTGACATTTCTGTGATATTGAAGTCTAAAGATCTTAGACTCCTAAAGAAACTGACTGTGCCTGAATTTGTCCTGCATTCAGTCTCTATCGCGACATGATCTATTCTGCATTTCCTTCAAAATATGAGGAATTAGACTCTTATCCATATCTTGTAGTTGATTTAGGAATTCAAAATGGAGGATCCCATTTTTACAATTACCAGTGATTCTTCTCCACAAAAGCTGCAGCAGCATTAGCACAGTAAAATACGAAATTGAACTAGGCAGTTCTTGAAAATTAGCTCTTTTGCCTTCACTTCGCTGGGCAGTGTGCTTACCTGCTCCCTGTGTGGCTCATTTACCCATTCTGCTTCCCTTTGTCCTCTAACAGTATCTGACACTTCCTCATCCACCATTCCAGAAAGACTTGATTGTCCATCAAGCTTGATTCCTGATCCTTATTCAGGACTAACTCATACCATTTCCAATCTACAAGCTCCTCGTGCCCAATTGGACATTTGGGGCAGGCCCATTAAATTTATTGGAAGCAAACCAATTTGCAACAACTTTAATGATACAGACTGTCCTGTATCTGGTTGCATGCTCCTTCACATCTGCAGTTTCTGTGGTGAAGCCCATGCTCACTAGATCTTCTCGAATGCTCACTGGCCTCCTTCGTGACAATTTGTTCACTCATCTACTTCAATCAACCTACAAGCTATATATGGGGTTCGAGCTTCTCATCCTTCTCATCTAGTCATGCAGCATATGCAGCATATATTTTCTGGCTTCTCTAAAGGATTCTACATAGGCATCACAGTGCTTCCTTTGACACCATCCAATGTTGCAATCTTCAGTCTGTGGTAAAGGATGCTACAGTAGTCCAACAGCTGTTACAAAAGAATTATAAAAGGGATTCCTTCTGGGTTCTATTCAGCACCTGCCATTTTCCATCTGTTGAATTAATCCTATACATGTTGCTACTAGAACATTTTCTGACAAGAAGCACCTCATTATTGACTTATCCACTCCTCAATCTTCATCCACCAGTAGCATCAATTCCTTGATTCCCTCAGATGAATATTCCTCATCCTATGCTTGCATTGCTGAAGCAGTACCAATTACTGAATGCTTTGGCCCAAGATCCTAACTCTCAAAAGCTGATATCACAGACACATTTAAGTTGTTAAAGAAGGAGTTCATGCTAAGGCCACCAAAGCTTGCAAGAAATGCACTGGCATTGTGTGTATGTACTGCACTTGGTAACATGGTTTTTGTTTGTTTTTAACAATAAATAGTGCTCTTTTTGAATCAGACAACCAAAAGTGTGGATTCTTGCAACCTATGGTGGCCTTAGCATGGATTTCTTCTACAATTTATGCCTGGAGCTTGGCATTCCCTTTGGTAGCCACCTATTCTGTTGGTTTGAGCATTTAAGTTGTTATCTATTCACCTGTCAGAAAAGACTTGCCTGCTTCTTTTTGAGGTTGAGAAACTTGCTATACTGCAGAGAACAAACTAGTACACATTTGAGGAACTGGGAACCTGTTAAGACATAATATTGTTGGGGACTTGTTAGGAAGGTAAGCTACGCTTTCTACAGAAAGTTTCATTTTTTTCTTATTGCCATTAAGAAGAGAATTGCAGGATTCCATTAAAGTGCAGCAATTTTATAACCAGAGGGGGTGAAATACAACTGAAGTTGCTTGATTCCTGTGCTTGAGACCTAGGATTTGGAAGGATATTTGTGCAACATTTTAGAAGTGCCCTGCTGGCTGAGGAGTGAGTTTTTATCCCTGGTTTCAGAGAAGGGTTTGTGTATTAGAATCAGACATAGCAAAGTCTCTACATTGAAGGCCTGCTTACATCACAGGTGTCACTAATCAATCAATTGATTCTGGGTGGGGCTTTTATCACTGAGCTGTCTTAGGCAAACTACACAGTGACAAGCCAGTCAGAAAATACTTGCCTGCTTCTGTTTGAGGCTGAGAAACTTGCTATACTGCAGAGAACAAATTAGAACGCATTTAAGGAACTGGGAACCTGGTAAGACATAATATTGTTGGGACTTGTTAGGAAGGTAAGCTACACTTTCTACAGAAAGTTTATTTTTTTCTTATTGGCATTAAGAAGAGAATTGCAGGATTCCATTAAAGTGTAGTAATTTTATAACCAGAGGGGGTGAAATACAACTGAAGTTGCTTGATTCCTGTACTTGTGGCCTAGGATTTGGAAGGATGTTTGTGCAACATTTTAGAAGTGTCCTGCTTGCTGAGAAGTGAGTTCATTTTTATCCCTGGACTCAGTAGAGTGGTTTGTTTAGGAGCAGTAGTCTAGTAAATTGTGGTGTTGGTTGAATTACTATAAAGGGCAGTACTCACCAGGGTGGTGGAGCAGTGGTGTATTTGATTGTTTCTAACAGTCACCAGTGGTTGTGGCATTTCCTTTATAGCCAAGGTTCTGACATCACTTCCTCAACAGGTCTTGGGGCAGAACTGTCATATTCTTAATAACCCAGCACAGTGCATAAAGGGTAAGTACACACCAAAAAAAAGAGATATTTTATATATTACTCAATGTATATTATAAGGGAGAGGGACATGTGGGGAGTGGTGCAATGCACTTGCTGTGGGGCAGCAGTTTTCCGGGAGACATTCTGGGACCTGCGTTGCTGCCCTATTTGCAGGCAACTGTCAGCTCTGAGGGAGGAGGTTGCCCACCTCCAGGCTGAACTGACAAGGACTAAGGAGGCCTCCCCCACCCAAAGAGCACCAGTTCCACAACCACTGCCTTAGAGGTTGCCAAGTGTGAAGAGCAGTTGGACCACAGTGGGTTCTGGGAGGGTGATGGTGGTGGAACAGAGGCATAGCCCCCTAGTTGTACCTCTACACAAATCATATGTCAGTCTGGCAAATCAAGGTTCCTCTATGATGACACCCTCAATGGAGACCAAGAAGAATGCTGGGGACATCCACAAGGGAGACCCACAAAAGGGTGGCAAGGGACACCACAGGGGAAGGAAACAGCTTCTGATAGGGGACTCAGTTGTTAGGGGTGTAGACCTGGGGAAGGGAGAGAAAAGGGAAGTAAGGTGCCTGCCTGGTGCCATGGTTTGGAGGGACAGGAAGCAAATCCTCAGGATTGCAGAAGCAGCATCACAGGAGAGGGAATTAGATATCATTGCCCACTTTGGGACAAATGGCCTAGCTAGACATGAGATCAGTGCAGTGCAGGATGAATTTGTGGAGTTGGGGAGGGGCCGCAGAGAGGTAGCAAGCATGGTAACCTTCTCAGAGGTGCTGCCAGTCTATGGCAGGGGTGAGGCTAGGGTACTGCACACCATGCAGTTTAATGAATGGTTGCAAAACTGATGCAGAGCACAGGGCTTTGGCTTCACTGGGGACTGGGGGTCCACCTGGAGAGATGAAGGTCTATACTGACATGATGGTCTGCATCTGTCCAGGAAGGGAAACAAGCTCCTAGGTGACAGGTTTAAATGCTTCCTTGGCAAGCTTTTAAACTAGCCAAGGGGGGAGGTGCTGATAGGAAGCAGGAACGTTCAAGCCTCCCCCACAAAACATGGCATGTAGTAGGGTAAACACTGAGGTACAGAGCTTGACAGAGGGCAGGACAGGGGAAAATGGAAAAATAGACAAGGGCAATAAGAGCAGGGATGGGGTAAAAAAGGATAAAGCCAACATTAAATGGAGGGAAATGAGTACCAATGCCCATAGTCTGGGAAACAAGCTTCCTGAGCTAGTAGCCCTGATGGATATTGTCGTACGTCAACATACCAGGGTACACAATCTACAGAAGGGACAGGGAGGGTAAAAGAGGAGTTGGAGTTGCTCTCTACATAAGGGAAGGGATCAAAGCTACAGAACTAAAAAGTAAAGGGGGAGGACAAGAGGCACTCTGGGTCACCTTGGAGACAGGGAACGGCATCACAATCCACACAGGGATTGTATACAGACCCCCATCTCAAGGTGAGGAAATGAACAAGAAAATGATAGAGGACATTCTCAAAATGGCTGAAAAATGGAAGATACTGTTGATGGGGGACCTGAATATGCCAAATGTTAACTGGACAACATGGACTGCAGCCACATCCAAGAGCAGGGTAATTCTCGATGCCCTATAGGGGGCATGCCTTAGACAGCTAGTGGTGGAACCCACTCGGGAGGGAGCAATATTAGACCTGGTACTGTCAAATGGAGAGAGGATCACAAATTTAGAAGTCAGTAGACATCTGGGAACAAGCGATCACTGCACAGTGTGCTTCACAATAAACACAACCATGGAGACAAGCCATACAAAGACAAGGATACTGGACTTTAGAAGGGCTGACTTTTGCATAATGGGTGAATACCTGAGGAATGCATTAGCAAATGGCCAGAAAGGAGGGGTGGAAGAATAATGGAGAAAAATCAAAACTGCCATCATGGAGGCAACAAGCCTTTGTGTGAAACAAATAAAGAAAACAAAGCAGAATAAAAAAAAACACTATGGTTTTCAAAAGAGGTGTCAGGGAAGGTTAAGGAGACAAAGGCTACATTCAAAAAGTATAAGGCATCACAGAAGGAGCATGACAGGGAACTGTATCAATTAAAGCAGAAAGAAGTGGGGAAAGCAGTCAGAAAAGCAAAGGCCCAAGCTGAGGAAAAGATAGTCAACTCAGTTAAGAAGGGGGATAAAACCTTTTATAGGTACATTAGGGAGCATAGAAAGATTAAGGCAGGGATAGTAAAGATTAATAAAGGAGAGGGGAGGTGGGCAGAGAGAGACAGTGAAAAGGTAGAGATACTGAATGAATACTCTTGCTCAGTATTCACAAATGAAGAAGAGGAGGAGTTGCCTAAACCAAACAATAGAAGCACTCTGGGTAGTGGGGTTGACACCAGTCCATTTACAGAAGAAACAGTCCTGAAAGAACTCCTAAAACTCAAGGTGGACAAAGCAATGGGGCCTGACGGGATTCACCCTAGAATCCTAAAACAACTAAGGGAGGACCTAGTGACACCACTGACCACACTTTTTAACAAATCATGGGAGGATGGAGTGGTACCTGAGGACTGGAGGAGGGCAGATGTGATTCCCCTTCACAAAAGTGGGAGCAAGGTAGAAGCAGGAAACTACAGATCTGTTAGTTTGACCTCAGTGGTGGGAAAATGATGGAATCACTTCTGAAAGAAAGAATTGTTAGTACCTAGAGGCCAGCGGGGCACGGACCCAAATCAGCATGGATTCACAGCAGGAAGGTCATGTCAAGATGAATCTAATTGATTTCTTTGACTGGGTGACCAAAGTAATAGACCAGGTAGGGGCTGTGGATATGGCCTACCTAGACTTTTACAAGGCATTTGACACAGTCTCACACAAAAGATTAATAATCAAGTTAGCCAGCCTGGGAGTGGGTCCCAGGGTGGTAACCTGGGTAGCAAACTGGCTGCACAACAGGACACAGAAGGTAATAGTGAATGGAACACATTCCAAAGAAAGGGGGTTTCTAGTGGAGTACCTTAGGGCTTAGTACTGGGTCCAGTCCTCTTTAACGTCTTTATAGGTGACATTGCAGAGGGTCTGGAATGAAAGGTATGGCTCTTTGCAGATGACACAAAGATCTGTAACAGAGATGATACACAAGGGGGGGGTAGAAAGGATGAGAAGGGACTTGGCAAGGTTGGAGGAAAGGTCAGAGATATGGCAACTTAGATTCAATGCAAAGAAGTGCAAATTAATGCACCTGGGAAATAAAAATCCAAGATATTAGCAGGGGAGGTACTAACAACAACAATAATGGAAAGGGACCTGGGGGTAGTCATATCAGATGACCTAAAGGTGGGTAAGCAATGTGAGAAGTCGGTAAGGAGGGCCAGGGGGATACTGGGATGCATAGGGAGGGGCATCACAAGTAGAAAAAGGGAAGTGGTTATCCCTCTGTACACACAGTTGGTGAAACCCCATCTGGAGTACTGCATGCAGTTTTGGAGACCTCATCTATGCAAGGACATAGACAGGATGGAAGCAGTCCAGAGGAGGGTAACTAAAATGGTGCAGGGTCTACATCAGAAACCATATGAAGAGAGACTGAGAGAGCTTAATATGTATACCCGTGATGAAAGGAGGGACAGGGGGGACATGATAAAATCTTTTAAGTATCTCAGGGGAATCAACAAAGTCCAGGAGGGTAGCATCTTTCAGAAAAAGAGATGTGCAAGAACAAGGGGGCACAATTTAAAGATAGAGGGAGGGTGGCTCAGGGGTAATGTGAGGAAATTATTTTTCACGGAGAGAGTGGTGGACGCATGGAACCGCCTTCCTGGAGAGGTTGTGGGGTCAAAAACAGTAGAGGAATTTAAACATGCATGGAACAGACACAAGGCAATTATAGTGGGGGGGTTGCAGGAAGTATGCTGTTGGTTAACTAGAATCTGCAGCTTATCCAATAGGTAGGAAAATGGGCAGAGTGGGTGGGCCAAGTGGTCCTTATCTGCTGTCAAAGTCTATGTTTCTATGTTTCTCTGGCATCTCTATGGGATGTGCTGGGAGGGATGCTATAAGGCTACAGTTCATCTGGCCTTTTGCTGCAAAAGCAGACCAAATGTTTTTGACATGCTCTCTGAATTACTTTGTTGGGTTTTACTTAATGTTTGTCGCCTTCCAACAGTTATTCATCTGTTAGATGACTTTCTTCTGATACTGTAGATCCACCAGATTCTCCTCCCACAGCTGGTATTACTGCTTTTGTGCAGCTGTTCCAAGAGCTTGTAGTTCAGTTCCTCTGTCCAAAGAGAAAATCTCAGGTCCAGTGACATCCCCCAAATTCTAGTTTTGAATACTATATGTATGTAAGTTAGGTTACCTCCCAATAAACTACACAGGATACAAGCTTTAGTGGAGTCCTTTTTGACCCTCACCTCTTGCATGAAACATGAACTTCTTTGTCTCCTGGGATATTTCAACTTTGCAATGAGAATGATTCCTCAAGCTCAATCCTTCATTTTCTACCTCTTGACATGGCAAGAACCATTTCAAATTGCACCATCTTATCCAAATCACAGCTACTGCAAAATCTGATCTACAATAGCTATGTGGTGTCCTGGCTGTTCAATGTGGTCTCATGGTTGTTCAATGTTTTTATTTATTTATTTTATTTTATTTAATGTTTGTTGACTGGGAAGAAGGACTAGACAATGTTTTGCCTATTTTCAGCCTCGTCCTGGGAGGAGGGGGATATAGATGGATGCCAACTGAAAATGAATGAGATTTTAAGCTGTTGGTGATATTTTTAGTGACTGAGGGAAATTTGGCCTGGACACCGAGGAATTTCCCCTACTTTTTTTGAGAAGTGCCATGGGATCTTTAACATCCAGCTGAACTACCACCAGAACAGGCAGATGGGACCTCGGCTTAACATCTCATCTGAAAGATGGCACCTCAGGAGTGCAGCACCCTCCTCATGCTACACTGCAGTTTTACAAAGACCCTTCTCCTGACTTACACCCCAGAATATACATAGGTGCATCACCAATGCATGACTATGCTGCTATGTTTGAGCAGTCCTGGATTACTGCTCCCTGGCCTCCAGATATTACAGCTCTTCAAGGCTTTTCATCATCTCCTTTCTTCAAAATTAACCCAATCATAGCAGTTTCCTTCATATGAGGACATCGCTGGTCCCTCCAGACAGTCTCTGTCTTTTCTGACAATCAGCCTATTAAGGATATCATCAATAAGGGCAGGCCTTTGTCCCATTCCATCATGCTGTTCATGCAGAGGCAGATTGCGTTATCTTTCTATCACAATTTTATACTGCAGCATTTTCACATTCCACACTGTGCAAGCAAAGCTGATGATTAATTTTCTTGATTCCACTTTCAGATCTTTCTTCACCTCCATCCTTCAGCAGACCCAGACATGACTTCATCTCCTCCATTCAGTGACCTCATAATGAATTTGAATTTTATCATCAGCAAGCCAACACTATCTTGTGGGCCACCTTAGCTCCAGCTACCTGAGCTACTTATACTATGGAGTGTAAAAAGTATTCCTCATTCTGTGCACTGCAATCCACCCAGAGTACTTCTGTCTCTAAAGATCATTGTACTCACATTTCTAACTTTTTGCTACCAAGCCTTGAAATTATCATACAGGACCATTAAGCAGTACCTAGCAAGTATCCAGTTATTTTCCTTGCAGTCTGCTCCATCCTTGCCTTCACTTTTTTCTAATCCCTCTGTTAAACTTCTTCTACTCAGTATCAAAAGAGCATCAAGCTCCAAAACTCCTCATTGTCTCCTTATTGATGGCATCATAGTGAGGAAACCTGTTGTACTTACTGAATTCAGTTCCAGTTGATACTACCTCAAATATCATGGTTGCTTCTGCAATTTGTCTAGCCTTTTATGGATTTCTGTGTCCTGGAGAATTCACCGTTGCATCATCTTCCTCTGCTACCATCCTTAAGGTTGCCAACTTCTGGAAACAAGCTGATCATGATTAGGGCCCCTACTTTTCTGCGGCACAGTGGGACCAAGTTCTGCAGCAAGACTACCATTTGCCGCAGAACTTCTGCAGCGGTGGTTTGTAATTTCTGCGGAAATTCTGTGGCACTAACAAACTGCCACATCACAGTGTCAGCTTGTCATCCTGATTTCACTTTCATGGCAGTGGTTATAGCAATCAGGATGGGGGAAAGCACAGTAACACTAGTTCAAAAAATAACAGACTTATAGAAATAATTTTATGCCTAAAAAAGCAAATAAAATGTCTTTCCATTAAGGTCCTAGCCTAGTGCATAAATTACATATACAGAGGGGATCTTATGTGATAAATAAGGTATTTCTATATGCATGTTATCTATCCCACTAATGAGGTCTCCACTGTCTATCACTTATATATCTGTATGTGCTTTCTACACCACTCATGAGGTTCCCACTGTGCATCACGTATATATTTATAAGCAATCTGAAACATATATACAAATATATGTGTGTATGCATATAGTGAGACAGAGATACTGTATGTGTGTGTGTGTATATATATATATATATATATATATATATATTATTTTTTTTTAATTTCCACAAAATTGCATCCTCATTCATACAGGTCCCATTGGAAATGGAATAAACGGAATAGAGGAGTTATTGCAAAACTCATTTTTCATGTCAGTCTGCTTCCCCAGACACACTACGTAACACCATCAGGCCATGACATGCATGTGACGTGATTGTGAGATAGAGCTCTCCAGCCCATCACAATGTATCCACCATGTGACAGAGCACTGCACCATACCTTCCCAGTCTCCGAGCAGTGATGTGTTCCACCAATCCTTGTGCTGCCCAGCCAGCTCCCAGAGCTAATCTCTGAACCTGAGTTGCCAGCACGGAAACACAGCATGCTACCATCTGGCCCAACAAATTTTCCTGCACACACCATTTCTCCTTAACTTTTAGGTGATTCTATCAACCAATGACAATATGTAATCAATAACCCTGGCAAAAATGCATACAGTGCAATTATTTATTTAACAGATCTTTTCTTTCAACAGGTCTACACATTTTTTTTGTACTTTCTGTTTATTCAGTTTAAAATAAACATACAGTTACAGATCCATATATCAGACTTCGTAACAACATAAAGAGAGATCATCAAATGATACAAGGATTGATAGCCTAGGTGTATAGTTTATGGATAATGCAGGTAGTCCATAGTTTATCAACTGTCCCAAGAAGTAATGTATAGGATGGCTGCACTGTACAAGAGCTGCGGTCTGTCCAAACTCAAGAAAAAAGTTTGAGTATAAGAACTCAACATCCAGTGTTGATGAGACCATCTCTCCAATCAGAGTTAATTCTAAAATGTTTAACATCTCTTCAAAAAGGTGACAAACACATTAAGGTATAAACATTTAACAACTCAGAGTTTTAAATGACATCTAGCTTAACTGATTACATTTTTATATGCTTTCACATCCTTAAAATTAGCATTCGAATAAGCAATGATTAACAGAAACAGCAACATAACTTGTAAATCCAAATCAGGCTCAGAAAGCCCCCTAAGATTCAGCAAAGCCCCAGTCCACAACGAGATTCAAAGAAAAAATAAAACCTCAGGTATGAATATCTCTTCAAGTATCTGAGTCTTCATCCATTTCTGCTTCTGGTGGCAACCTAGTCTGAGAGGCCTCGAATTCTGCCTGGATCTTTTCCACCCTCTTTCCAGCTTCCAGAGGGTCTGTAAATAGCAATGTGTGGCCTCCATAAAAAATTCAGAGTCGGGCCGGCATTAACAGCGAGTGTGCGACACCCAGCGATCTCAAACGAGCCCGAATGCCATCAAACTTCTTACAGCGAGCCCTTGTCATGTAGGCCAGATCCGGAAAGATATGTAGAGTCTGCCCCTCAAAATGTAGGTGATCGGTGGATCTTGCTGCCTTCATAATGAGCTCCTTGGTGGTCGCACTGTTAGTAACTAGGAGCACTGTACAGGGTAAGTCCCTTTGCGCTTCTGCCGATCTAGGGGAGATTCTATATGCCCTTAAGAATCTTTCTTCCAGTCCCACATCTAGTTGTAACGCTGTCGGTAGCCAGGTTCTTAAAAAAGAAAGCAGATCAGGAGTTTCAGCACCCTCCGGGAGGCCTACAAGTTGAATATTGGGAGCCCTATTTGCATTCTCGAGTGCCTCAAGATGATAGTGAAGCTGGGTGTTTTCCTGGACCAATTTTGCTGAAGTGTTCAGGGCTTGAGTAGCGTTGGATTCAGCCATAGATGCCCTCTTTATTGCATTTTCAATTTTTGCATCCTGTTCCCCGAAATGCTGTAATAGCATTTCTACCTTCAAATCTATAGCCATCATAGATGTTTGTATCACCTTCCATGGAGGTTCAGCATTTGATTCAGAAGGTGCTGGGCCCGAGGCCTGTTGCATGCCAGGAGGCTGAGACTTTGAGCTGCCAGATAGGTTTTTCTGTGTCTTCCCCATACTTACATTTGATATCACACCAATCCGGTCGATGTATTATATCAAGCTTTGTTGCTGCAATGAATTCAGAGTTTTAGATTTTTCCAAAAAAGCAAGCTCTTTTATCTGTATTTGTCAGAGCTCTAGAGAAATGAGTCCACTCAATAGAGTGCTCAGCAGGGCCCCCCTCCCCATCTACACATTATTATATTACACTTTTCTGGGCATAGCTACTTTATTTTTCTTAAAAATGGCAGTTAAATTCATTTTACCAGTTATTCATTTCAGATGGCATCTCTATACCTTAAAGACACAAATAAGTTTGTACAAAGTGAGGTATGGACTTAACAGGTCTGTGCCATTGACAAAGTTTTGTTAAAGTTGGCCCTAGTGCAATAATGTAAGACTGAAAACTGTGTTAGGCTATAGTGCAGGTTGAGCAAATATCACAATGCCTAATGTGCTGTGCCACCGTCTCTGGCAGTGGGAGCTGTGGTAGATAAGTGACTGTTCATTTCTGTTGCAGAATGCATCCATTTCATTAGCTAATATATGATGTTATAGCAATGATAACATCACATTCTCAGCATATTGGGGGGGGCTTTGGATATAAAAAGAGGGGAAGGGAACCAGACTCTATGGATAAACAGAAATATTAATAAAAAATCACCAAGAAGAGTGAATTCTGCGGCACTGCAGAAGTTCTACGGTATATTGTAAGTTCTGCGCAAAATTCTGCGGCTGCAGAATTCTAGGGGCCTTGATCATGATATCCTGTTGCTTCCTTCTTCAAAGACTGATAGATGACATACAGGAGTACAAATAACGTATTACCTGACCTACAATAACTGGTGCCCAGTAGCTTATCTAGACCAACTCATGCTATTTCACTCATGCTCAGATACATCATATCCTCTTTTGACCTCAGACAACAAACAACTATAATGACAAAATGGTTACTGGAACACATTAAAACTCTCCTTCAGCAGCTTGGGCTCAATCCCTATGCCATTTCAGGACATTCTTTTCGGATTGGAGCAGCTTCTTCAGCATCAAAAAACAACATTCCTGTGTACATCATCAAGCGACTCGGAAGATGGACTTCATCATCATTTGAATCATACATCCCCAATCCAGAATCATAAATCAGACATGCATTTAGGATCATCTCCTCTTAGCTACTGGGTCCCCAGAGGTTTCCTCCACAGGCGTCCTCTCCTCTGAGCTACTGATCACACTCTCCATGAGTTGGAGGAGGTAATCTCTTCTTGGGTTCTCTGTTCCCTAAATGCTGCCCAGCTCTTCTACCAAGAGTGGGAATAGAGAAAGGCCAAAACTTGACAGTATACATGAGTACTACTACTATTCATAAAACATTGTTCCTGTATCTTCTATGTATGATGTAGAACCATTGTAAATGAGTCCTTGACTCAAGGGTCTTTCTGATTATCTCAATAAAAAAATTAAAATAAAATAAATAAAAATTATTTTGTAACCTTTTTTCTCACTATGAAACCACATCACAGGCAACCTCCATTTCAGCACAATTCAAATAAAAATTTATTGTATCTGTCAAATAAACCAATCCAGGACAACAACTCATTTTACTGTAAAACACATACTTATGTGTGTGTTCTCTGATCACACGTCTCACAGCCATCTTTCACTTCTCTGTGCCTACCTGCTGTCTAGAGCTATGCAAAATGTTTCTTCCACCAGTGAAATTCTGAGGATATTCCAAGTTCACTTCCACAAAAGTTACATAGATACATAGACAGTGTCAGCAGATAAGGGCATATGGCCCACCCAGTCTGCTCATTTGAGCTTGTAAGTTCAGTTTATGTTTTCCTAGAAGTCAGTTGCCCCTTACCCATGACCTCTGGAATTCCTTTATGTCTATCCCATGCATTCTTAAATCCCGTTCCATAACAATTTCACAAAATTATGCCAAAAGTTTGACTTTCGTTACTTCCATCTACTTTCAAAAGTATTTATCTGCCAGGCTGGTGGCACTGAGGGTTGAGGCGCTGGATGCCACACCTCGCACCACGCTGGTGACCTGGGTTCGGAAACATGCTCGGATTGTCAGGGGTCAGCAGAGGGTGGGGAGGGATAGAATCAAGTGTCCGGAGGACTACTCTCCTATCTCGGGGAGGGTTTAGGGTTCCCACCACTCTGTAGCGGCCCTGATGACAATTGGAGCACTACTAGAGTTGTTGCAATAAGGGGCAGAGTGCAGTGGATGTCTGCATTTCGTGCCTCAGATGTCATTACACATCTGCATTCCAGGGGTTCTAATGAGGAAAATGGCTGGGCGCAACCATGCAGCTTGATGGCTGCACTGTGCCCTGCCCGAAGGACTATTAGTGGAATCATGCTGCAGGGGGTCTAGGCCTGGCCCAGCTCGGAGTGGCATAGGGAGGCCCTCCTGTGGGTCGGTGTGTGGCTGCACCAGATCCCCCATCATATGAGTGAGCCTGCTGCTCTCCGGGAAAGCAGATCCAGCAACTGGATGCCTCCATCAGTTATGCCACAGTGGGCATACAAATAGAAATAAGATAAGATTAAAAAAAAGTATTTATCCAATTTGTGCCAAATTTGGAATGCTACCTTTGCCGAGGTCCATATAGAAGCATACCAAGCTTACTGACTCTGTCTTTAAGGGCAACTGAGTTATAAACCTCCAAACATTCAAAAATTGTAAAATTACATTTTGCAATTTTGTAAACTAAAAGTATTTGTCCAAATTGCACCACCTTTCATATGCTGACATTACCAATGTTTAAACAGAAGTGTGCAAAGTTTGAGACCTCTGTCTTTGAAGGTGGCTGAGTTATAAGCTTCCACATGTCCAAAAGTTTTAAAATTATATTTTGCAATTGTGTAAACTGCAAAATTTTAAGCCTTTATAGTTTTAAAAGTAGAGAACAGAATATCGCCAGTTTTGTTAGGTTCATTGACCATAAATAGTAGGCATTATGACTACTCCCATGAGCCATCAGCAGAGTGTCACACAGCCATGCTGATGACCTGGGATCTGAAGTGACCCCGGGAAGTCACATCAGAAGGCAGGCCATGGCAGAAACGGCTGCTGCTCAGCAGCTTGATTCAGCTAGGGAAGGTTGGTGGTGGGTTCTACCTAGACAGCGATCCCACGCCTGGGCCAGGGAGATTACTCCTGCCACATAGAAGAAGCTGTAACTGTTTGAGGCAATTAGAGGCACAGCCCTACCAGGGAGAGGAGAGGAGAGGGAAATAATGGTGGAGAAAAACCCAGTCGCCAACTGAAAGATGGCTGGGTTCAACCTGATCAGTGTGTATCCTGGTGAACAGGATATATCCATGAAAGACAAGCTGCTGGCTAGGACAACAATCAAATATGGGGAAAAAAAGAGTCTGTGTGTCAACTCTAAAATCACTTTCTTAAAGGCTGGCCAAATTATAAACAGCCAAAGATTCCAAAATAACATTAGTAATTGAAGTTGAATTTCATGAGCTTTTGTGAAATTGTGGAATGTTGTAATACCTTTGCCGAAGCTATGCCCATACATTTTGTCCAATCATACACTTGAGTTGCCATTGTAAAGGAAGGTAAAGGCTGGGTGAAAAAGCAGTAAGGTAGTATTCATAGTTATGAACAAAACTGTGCACTTCTCTGAATTCTTGCAATACGACAGATAACCACTAGAGCTGGGGCCGGCCTGGTGGTGCTGAGGGTTGAGGCACTGGATGCCACACCTTGCACCATGCTGGTGACCTGGGCTCAGGACCAGACTCAGACCGTTGGGGGTCAGTTGGGGAGGAGAGAATCGAGCATCCAGAGGATTGCACTCCTCTCCTGGGGTGGGACCCTGTGGTTTCCCCACCTGCAGTGGCCCCCAGTGGAAATCGGAGGTACTGCATCAGGTGGGGATTCAAAGATTGGGGAGGCAGCAGTGGATGCCTGCAGGAGGAGGCAGTCCCATTCCCTCACCGCACTGACATCATTGCACGTCCGCTGCCTCAGGGGCAATCATAGAAGGAAAATCCCCTGGTCCCTGGGATAGGAAACAGCAGCCTCCAGTGCCCTGCAGCCACACATCCAATGCACAAGCTCATCTCTCTGACACTCTCAATCCCTTACCTTGCCTTGGGTCCAGTGCACTAGCTTCTAGATCAGGGGTGTAGCTAGGGATTTCAGATCTGCACACCAGGTGGACTCACTGCTACCCCCACCCCCGTTAGGGTGAGCTACCCCCACCATGTGTAGCCAGGTAATATACAAATGTACACCAGGACCGTGTTTGTTGCCTCATTTGGCACAATAAATACAACTTTTGTATCTCATGACAGTGGTTGTTGCCATGCTTGGGTAAATACAAATGCCATGCATTGTTCCCTAAGACACCCATGTACCAGCCCAGACCATGTAAAGTTGTATTGTCCTTGGGATGCAAAGAGTATTAGTGACCAGTCCTTCTAGTTTCGACTCCTATGAATAAAATTACAGAAAGGCTCAGTATTTTCTTTGTTAGTTTTCATGGAAAAAGGAAGCAGTTCAGAGCCTATTTACTACCCCCCTTAAATAAAATTGCACACCATGGAGTGCTTGGAGTATGCCTGCCTACACCCATGTTCTAGATAAAGCACCAAGGTCGGACAGTGGCCCCACCTTGGGGATGTTTGGAGCTGGGGGATCGTCAGACCAAGGCAGGTGGGCAGGGTTACCACCTGTCCCTATTTTCGCAGGACAGTCCTGATTTGGGCAGGTGTGTCCCGCAAAAAAACATGAAAAATACTACATGTCCTGACATTACAGCAGAAAAATGTATTTTCTGACTTCCCTCTAAATGCTGCAAAACAATATAATACCTTAACTAAAATACCTTAAAATGATAAGAAACACTAAAAACAACTAAAAAACAACAACACTTAGTCTTAATTCTGATTATTTAGAGAAAACAAGTCTGTTGCATTGGTCGAGACTACATATTGACCTGTGAAAAATCATGTTTCAGTAAGAAATGTCCCACTTTGGCCTTTTTAAAAGGTGGTAACCCTACAGGTGGGGGAGTGTCTGTCCCCAATTTCCCAGGTGGATGGTAGAGCAGTAGGGGCAAGAGGGGCCTGTCTGAGAGAGTTCTCAGGGTCCAGTGCAGAAAGAAAGTTAACAAAAACAAAACAAAACACTAGAGCTCACTGACTTAATGACTTGTTGAAGCACATGCACATGCAGCATTGTTTCTGTACCATGCCACCTGCTGACTCTTTAACTACTGTACCCTGTAAATAACGGAATATTTGTACTGCTTAAAAATAGTGCCACTAAGTGGCACCAAGCCTTACAAGTAGTTGTGACGTAGGCCATTGTGACACAAGTATCTGGATATCTTTAGTCATGATGAAGCATGATGTTGAGCATCACTGTTGCAGGAGTGTTGAAGGAGTATTGCAGAACCATGATGCTAGTGCAGGTAAGGTGATTCAGATGTGTTTTGTGAAAGTTAAAGTCCACAAGTGGAATTCTAGTGGCATTACCTATTATGCGTCCACTGATTTTTTGAACCAATTTTGCCAGTTAGTACTTTCTAAAATATCAACAATAAATTTGAACATTCTAATCCTCATTTATCCAACTTAATTAGATTCTGGGACATATTTACATTGGTATGCATGCCAAATCTTGAACGTATACCTGCAATAGCAGTAGAGCTATAAACATCCTTATATATTTTGAAAATGTTCACACAGTTTAACAAATTGTGAAATTTTGAATGCCTGTAACTTACAGTTTACATAACCAATTACCAGGCTTGGGCTACCCGCCAGGTAGCTGGGTCAGGTAGTGCAGGTATCATCTATTTTGGGCCAGGTAGGGTAGTGTGGGTAATGTACTACCCTACCCAACATAACAGTGTAATTCTCAGGTCTGGTAATTTGACACAGGTAGCAGGTAACTGGTAAAGGACTTGGAAATAGGCATTAAGGACAGCCTGTGGTGTCCTTCACGAACTTGCAGCAGAATGGGAATACATGACACCAGATTGACACCTGATTGGTCAGTGGTGTCTGTGCTCTGTCTTCTGTGTGGAATCCAGCTGGCAGCAGTCTGTTTGTGTGTGTTGTGGTCTGTGGAAGCAGCTCTGTGTGAGGGTTTGCTCTGCAGCACAAATCATTAACTTATTGATCGGAAAATTTTTTTAATTTTTTTTTATTTTACTTAACCTGAAGCTGGCCTGATGGTTCTGATTGCTAAGGTGCTGGATGCCTTACCTTGTGGCATGCTGGTGACCTGGGTTCAGGAATGAGGCAGGGCCATCGGAGGTCAGCAATGAGTGGGGGGAGGGCAGAGCTGGATGGAGCTGCTGACAGGCAAGCTCTCCTCTCCTGGAAGGTGTAGGGGCTGCCTCTGGCTAATGGCTGCCACCTGGTGGAGGTTGGGGACAGCACAGGCCAGGGAGGAACCAGGTGCTAGGCCAATAGGGTAGGAGGAAAGGGACTGTTACCAGGGCCATGGGACTAATGCCTGCCTCCACATGCATGCATACCCACTGCTGGGGCCCCTGGGAGTAAATGGAGGAGAAAATCTTGGCCAGTGGTAGGATGGTGACTGACACCTCACAGGCACTGCTCCCAGGCCGGGCATAAGGTTAAACCCGGTAATGCCGGGTGACAGGGCTGGGGGGTCAGTCAGATGGGAGCTGTCTGGGGAAAAAGGTGCAGAAAATATGACATGATAAAAAAAATACTTAACCTACACTTTGATAAGGGGAAAAGGGACAGGGAACAATAGTAGGGGACTGAGAAACAATCTCAGCTGGCGGGGGGGTCTGACCAGCTGCCTCAGTCATGAGGTGGTGCTGGGAACTGTGGAGAAAACAGAGAAGGAAGGTGGGGGAAAAGATGTAAAGATGGAAAATTTCAAAAACAAAAAGTTTTATTTTTAACTAGTTGATTAGCCTACACTACAAGAAGCAGAGGGACAGGGAGAAATAGTGGGGGACTGAGAAACAATCTCAGCCTAAGGGAAGGGGTCAGGTCAGCCTCAGTTATGGAGGTGGTCCTGGGGACTAGGGAGAGAACAAATAAGAAAGGAGGGGGAAATACAGACAAAAACAGAATGTGCTGGGAAGCTGTTTCAAAATTAAAGTATACACTGTTTCTTAGGTGCCCCTGAGCCCCAGTCTTTTTATTACTGTGACAACTATCTGTCTCTGCAGCATAGTAAAAGCCTTTTATGGCTGTATCACACTGTTTGCTGGGTGCTCCTGAGCCCATGCATTACTGTGGCATAGCTATACTGTCCATTTGTGCAGCATAGTGAAAGCCTTTTATGTCTATATCACACTGTTTATTAGGTGCCCCTGAGCCCCTGACATTTTATTACAGTGACATAGCTAGTTATACATTGTCTGTTTCTGCAGCATAGTGAAAGTCTTTCATGACTGTATCACACTGTTTGCTGGGTGCCCCATAGCCCATTTATTACTTTGTCATAGCTACACCGTCTGTTTGTGCAGCATAATGAAATCCTTTTATGGTTGTATCACACTGTTTGTTAGGTGCCTCAGAGCCCCTGTCATTTTATTACTGTGACATAGCTAGTCCTACACTGTCTATCTCTGCAGCATAGTGAAAGCCTTGTATGGCTGTATCACACTGTTTGTTGGGTGCCCCGGAGCCCATTTATTATGGTGACATAGCTACACTGCTGTCTGTGCAGCATAGTTAAAGCCTTTTATAGCTGTGCCACACTGCTTGTTAGGTGCCCCTGAGCCCCTGTCATTTTATTATGGTATCATAGTTAGTACTTCACTGTCTGTCTCTGTAGCATAGTGAAAGCCTTTTATGGCTGTATCACACTGTTTGTTAGGTGCCCCTGAGTCCTGTCATTTATTACTGTTACAAAGCTACACTCTCTGTCTCTGCAGCACTAATGAAGAACATAGTGACAATAATAATAACATCAACAGGTCTGGCAAGAAATGCCCTGAACCAAAAAAACATGTTAGCAATGAAATAATAGTAGAGTTTTAGAAAGAACCTACAGGGGTCACGTAATGCAGTGCAGCTAGAGGCAGAGTTTTCGCGGAGCTCCCGCTATCCACCTGTTTCTAAACTATTTTCAACCTACAAAATCGACATCTAAAGTCCTGATTTACATCTGGAGCATGGATAACACTCATCTGTACTTGGCAGCATTTTGTCTTGTGCATATTAATGCACTCGGAAGACGACTGAGATGGAAGCGGAGATGAGGCCTGCTGGCATGAAGCATACTCCACCATCCATACCTGAGAAATCTTCTAAAAAATCTAAAAATCAGAATTTGGGGTCCACAGCCAAGCTACCCCCTTCCAATGTTTCACCAGCTCCTCTTACGGAGGATTGTTTTTTGCAAGAGCTCATACCGTTTAAAGAAACACTGGACGACATTTCTACTGAGCTGAAATCACTAAGTGGAGATCTCAGCACCCTAACCACCAGAATGGGAGATTCAGAGGCAAGAACTTCCTCTTTGGAGACCTGGAGGGAGAAGATAGACCCAGAGATTATTCATCTCAGACAGCAAATCAGTAAACTGCAACTCAAAACGGAGGACTTAGAAGGAAGGAGCCGAAGGAACAACCTGGTGATTCTGGGCCTCCCCGAGACTGTGGAGGGCCCTGACATCAATCTTTTTCTCCAGAAGCTTCTAAGCAAAGTTGTTGGGCCTTCCCCTATCAATCCACAATACCATATTGAACGTGCTCATCGCTCTCTCAGACTGAAACCTACAGCTGGAGCATCGCCCAGGCCCATCATTCTCAAATTTCTAAGCTTCTTGGAAAAACAGCATGTATTATTAAAGGCAAGAGAATTGCAAGCAATTTTATGGGGTGGTTTCAAGCTACGTATTACTCAAGGTCTTCCCTACGAGACGAGGCAAAAACGCTCAGCGTTCCATTCTACAGTCAGCAAGTTGATCGCAGCAGGTATTCGCTACAAAATGAACTACCCTGCCAAGCTACAAGTAGCCATCGATGGTTCTTGGTACTCCTATGAATCCCCAGAGAAAGCAGCATTGGATCTCTCTCTCAGGTTACCCAAGTTGTTCAAACCAGGCTGAACTTCTGAAGCAGTGCCAAGAAAGTTACCTCCTGTTGCAAGCTGCATTTCTGGACTCTCACCTTTTGTTGTTGATTTCTCTCTTCTTTCCTCATCTGGTTTCTCTGGTGGCTGGGGGGGGGCTGTGGGGTGAACCGTTGTAGGGCTTGGTGAGCCCAGCCTGCTTGATGGCTCGTGAGACCCACTGATTAGTGGGGGGGGGGACTCAGGGTGTGGTGGTGGTTTCTACACGATGCAGGACCGGTCGGACCACTTGGTCCCTCCAGTACCGATTGTTCCCCCGGTTCCTCCCGTGCTTCCCCGGCTCAGGTAATTAGGTTTACTGAACTTTTATGAGCAATTTAGACAGGAGAGGCCACTAGGCAATCCTCGTATATCCGTAGACAAGTGTAGATGATGGAGTTAGAGAGGCCTTTTGAGAAGGGGTGATAGACTAGGCTGATAATAGGCAGTGTGGACTGTGGGCCGCTATTGAGAACATTCCCAGAAGGGGAATTGCAAGACGTTAATATGGCTCTGTTTGATGCCTAACAAATTCATATATTTGGAAGCAGATTCCATTACCACCAATGGTTTTTGATTGCGGCGAAGCCTGAAGCCGGCTCCCTGGGCTGGAGGGGCTGACTGTGACTCTCATCACTGCCATTGGGGTTTCAGGGATCTACACCCCAAGCCTACCCAGCCTTAACCTCATGCGTGTTGTGTAGCACGGCCATTTTCTTGAGGGGTTAGGGGTTAGATGGTAGTTGGTCAGTGAGTTTCAGGTGGTGAACCAGTCGGTTAACAATCCGGCCAGAGACCATCTTTCTCATGGCAGAGACTGGAATCCAGAGGGCCCTGGCGAGCCCTCACTCTCAATAGAGGTCTGATTGCATCGAGCCCAGAAGTAATGGTGCACCCTCCGAATAGATTTATTAAGCATATTCCACGTGTACTATTCCACTCCTTCTCAAGTTATGAGTGCATAGCATGGCTATGATTCAGATAATTTCGTGACTCCGGTCAGGTTCTCAATTTCTCAGGTCTAGTTCAGGTCAGGTTTAGACTCCTCAAGAGGGGGGAAACTCTGCGGGAGAGCTGGCCCTGGAAGGACTGCTAAACGCACCAAGGAGAGAGGGGAGAACAGCCCAGATGGGGGATATTTTAGTCAGGAAGTTCTCAGCGCTCACAAGAGGATAACTTTAGACTTAGTAGTCGATACTTCCTTAAGGTACTGGTTCAGGATTATTTCCTGGATAGAAACATAGAACATAGAAACATAGAATTTGATGGCAGATAAGGACCGCTTGGCCCACCCAGTCTGCCCATTTCCCTTCCTAATGGATAAGCTGCAGATCCTAGTTAACCAGCAGCCTACTTCTTCCTACCCCCACCCCCTAGAATTGCCTTATGACTGTCCCATGCATGCTTAAATTCCACCACTGTTTTTGATTCCACAACCTCCTCTGGAAGGCCGTTCCATGCATCCACAACCTTCTCTGTGAAAAAATACTTCCTTAAATTACCTCTGAGCCCCCCCATCTTCAAATTGTGCCCCTTGTTCTTTACACTCTTTTTTTGAAAGATGCTAGCCTCTTGGACTTTGTTGATTCCCTTGAGGTACTTGAACATTTCTATCATGTCCCCCCTCTCCCTCCTTTCCTCGAGGCTATACATATTAAGCTCCTTAAGTCTCCCTTCATATGTCTTCGGTGCAGACCCTGCACCATTTTAGTTGCCCTCCTCTGGACAGCTTCCATCCTGTCTATATCTTTGCAGAGATTGGGTCTCCAGAACTGCACACAGTACTCCAGATGGGGTCTCACCAGCTGTCTGTACAGAGGGATAATAACTTCCTGTTTTCTACTGGTGATGCCTCTCCCTATGCATTCCAGTATCCCCCCAGCCCTCCTTGCTGCCCTCTCACATTGCTTGCCCACCTTTAGGTCATCTGATATGACTACCCCCAGGTCCCTTTCCATTTTTGTTGTTGTTAGTATCTCACCCCCCACTGTATACTCTTCACCTGGGTTTTTGTTTCCCAGGTGCATTACCTTGCACTTCTTAGCATTGAATCTAAGCTGCCATACATTTGACCATTCCTCTAACCTTGCCAAGTCCCTTCTCATCCTTTCCAACCCACCTTGTGCATCAACTCTGTTGCAGATCTTTGTGTCATCTGCAAAGAGACATACTTTTCCTTCCAGTCCCTCTGCAATGTCGCTTATAAAGACATTGAAGAGGACCGGTCCTAATACTGAACCCTGCAGTACCCCACTAGTAAAACCCCTTTCTTCACTTCAGAGTGGACTCCATTTACTGTTACTCTCTGTGTCCTATTCTCCAGCCAATTATTTACCTAGGCTCTCATCTTGGGACCAACTCCCAGGCTGGCTAACTTGCATATTAATTTTTTGTGTGGGACTGTGTCAAATGCCTTGCTAAAGTCTAGGTAGGCCATGTCCACAGCCCCTCCCTGATCTACTACTTTGGTCACCCAGTCAAAGAAATCTATCAGATTTGTCTGGCATGACCTTCCAGCTGTGAATCCATGCTGCCTTGGGTCCTGTGCCCCTCTGACCTCTAGATACTCAACAATTCTTTCCTTCAGAAGTGATTCCATAATTTTCCTGCCACTGAGGTTAAACTAACAGGTCTGTAGTTTCCTGCTTCTGTCTTGCTCCCACTTTTGTGAAGGGAATCACATCTGCCCTCCTCCAGTCCTCAGGTACCACCTCATCCTCCCATGATTTGTTAAAGAGGGTAGTCAGTGGTGTCACTAGTTCTACCCTTAGTTCTTTTAGAATTCTGCGATGAATCCCATCAGGCCCCATTGCTTTGTCCACCTTCAGTTTTAAGAGTTCTTTCAGAACCCTTTCTTCTGTAAATGGGCTGGTATCAACTTCTGTATCCAGAGTGTTTCTACTGTTTGCTTAGGTACCTCCCCTCTTCCTTTGTAAATACTGAGCAAAATATTTGTTTAGTATCTCTGCCTTTTCACAGTCACCCTCTGCCCACCCTCCTCCCCTTTATTAAGCCTCACTATCCTTCCTTGGTCTTCCTTTGCTCCCTGATGTACCTATAAAGGTTTTATTCCTTCTTAACTGAGTTGGCTATCTTTTCCTCGGTTTGGGCCATTGCTGTTCTGACTGCCTTCCCAGCTTTCTTTTGCTTTAACTGATACAGTTCTCTGTCCTGCTTCTTCTGTGATTCCTTGTACTTCCTGAATGCTTTCTTTTCTTGAACCTTCACTGCCACTTCCTTTGAGAACCATAGTGGTTTCTTACATCGTTTCATTTTGTTTATTTCGTCACACAAAGGCGTGTTACCTCTGTGATGGCAGTTTTATTATTCTCCATTGTTCTTCCACCCTCCTTCCTGCCCATTTGCTAGTGCATTCCTTAGGCCACGCACCGATTTTAAAGTCAGCCCTCCTAAAGTCCAGTACTTTTGCCTTTTGTAAGCTTGACTCTATTGCTGTGTTTATTGTGAACCATACTGTTCGATGGTCGCTAGTTCCCAGATGGCTACCCACTTCTACATCTGTGATCCTCTCTTCATCTCCATTTGAGAGAACCAGGTCTAAAATTGCTCCCTCTCAGTGGGCTCCAATACTAGTTGTCTAAGGCATGCCCCTGTAGGGCATCTAGAATAACCCCACTCTTCAAGTGGCTGCTGCAACTGCACTCCAGTTAACATCTGGCATATTCAGATCACCCATCAGCAATATCTCCTTTTCTACCATTCTAAGTGTACTTTCTATCATTTCTTGTCCATTTCCTCCCCTGAGAAGGGGTCTGTGCATACAACCCCTGTGCTGGATTGTGGTGCCATTGCCGGTCTCCAAATTTACCCACAGTGCTTCTTCTCCTCCCTGTTTTCCCTTTTGTTCTGTTGCTTTGATTCCTTCCCTTATGTAAAGAGCTACTCCTCCTCCTCCTCCTCTTTTACCCTCCCTGTCCCTCCTGTAGATAGTGTATCCTGGTATGTTTACGACCCAGTCATGGTTTTGTGTGTACCATGTTTCTGTGACTGCCATGATATCCAGATGTTCCTCCTTCATCAAGGCCACTAATTCAGGAAGCTTGTTACTCAGACTATGGGCATTGGTACTCATTGCTTTCCATTTTTGATGGCTTTACCTTCTGTTGCAGCTTCCCCCACTGACCTTTCTACCTCGGTCTTTTTCTCATTTAGTACCCTGTTTTGTAGGGAGAGGCTGGGATTTTCCTGCTGCTTATCAGTGCCTCCCTTGACTAGTTTAAAAGCTGCCAATGAAGCATTTAAACCGATTGCCCAAAAGACTTGTTCCTTCCTGGACAGATGCAGACCATCCTGCCAGTATAGGCTAGTGTCCCTCAGGTGGAACCCCATTCCCAATGAAGCCAAACCCTGTGCTCCACACCATTTTTCAACCATTCATTAAACTGCATGGTGCAGTATCACGGCTTCACTCATGCCATTGACAGACAGCACCTCTGAGAAAATACTGTGTGTGCTTCTTGTCTTAGGCCCCTCCCCAATTGTACAAAGTCCTTCTGCACTGCTCTAATCTCATGTTGAGCCAAGGCATTTGTCCCTAGGTGGACAATGATGTCCAGCTCAGACTCCCATGCAGCTGTTCTCGTGATCCTGAGGATGTGCTTCCTGTCCCTCCAAGCCATGGCACCAGGCAGGCACCTGACTTCAGTTTTCCCTGCTACCCCCAGTTCAATCCCCCTAATAACTGAGTCCCCCACCAGAAGCTGCTTCCTTTCCTTGTGGTGTCCTCTGCCTCCTTCCTGTGGGCCTCCCTTGTGACAGTTGTCCTCAGCCTCCTTAGTCTCCTCTGCAGGTGCATCCATAGGGGAACTATGCTCCCCCAGAATGGTGTATGGATTGTGGAGTGGAACAACTGACTGGGTGTGCCTCTGTTCCACCTTCTTCACCCTCCCTGAGTCCACTGTGGTCCAACCGCTGTGCTTTCTTCGCAACCTCTGAGGTAGTGGTGGTGGCTCGGGTGCTTCCTGGATGGGGGAGGTTCCCTTCCTACTGTCCAGTGTGGCCTGGGGGAAGGTTCCCTTACTATTGTCCAGTGTGGCCTGAAGACGGGCAACTTCCTCCCTCAGGGCAGAGTTGTCTGCAAATAGGGCAGCATTCAGCCTCCAGAAAGACTCCCGGAAGACTGCTACCCCACAGCCATTACATTGCACTACTCCCACATGTTTATCTACTTTTGTGTGTGTGTCTGTGTGTGTGATTGGTTTGTTATATAGAAATATATATATTATACAATGTGTATAGCTTATATTGTCAGTGCTGTGTGCTAGAAGGATATGACAGTGATATACCTTACTCTTTGGAAATGATGTCAGAACCCCAGGTATAAAGGAACTATTCCAGGGGTGGGTGGGGTGAGGGTGGGAAGGGTTGGGCCTAAACTGTGCCCTCACAAAACAATCAGCTAAGAGATCTGACCCACTGCGATGAGTGCCTTCCTGTCAGCAAGATACCCTACACAACAATTTGACACAGAAAATACCCTACTAATCAAACAGAAAAATCCAGACATCCAAGTCAGATACAGGTAAACCTCCCAGCCCCAAAACAGCCTGGTGGTTTGTGCTCTTAAAACAGTCAGCCCCAAAATAAGTCAGCTGTGCTTTAAACTCCTCCTGCACTGAAAATCTTAAGAATTGTAACAAGCGTAAAGCTAGATCCACCTCCTCTGTTGCTTGAAAGACTGTCTTTTCCTGATAATTCTAAGTTTCTTATTTCACCTTTCAGTTAGAAGTAGCCTCCACCTGCAGAATATCTGCTACAAATCAAAGACAATTGTAAGGTTCACCTCCCTCTTTTGTGAGCACAACTCACTTTCTTGCAAATCCTATGTTCAGTATTGCAGCTTCCAGCCAGAGGTAGTTTGACTTGAAAAATATTAGCTGTTCTCCCACCTTGTGGATGCTTGCGGGGCTATGTTCCCCAACCCGAGTATTACTACTCTCAGTTTCTCTCAGGAGGCAGCCGGGAGTTCATTTGTATATAGTTTGAGGATGGGAGGGGAGGGATGGATGGGTTCTTCTTCTTAGTTCTAGACCTGGTAAAGGCAGTAGCATTACGTTTGGAATCTACACTGCTCCAGCTTCTCTCTATTGGTTTTGGGGGTGGAGGGTGGGATATGGTTGGATGATTGTTCATGGGGGGAGGGGGAGGGCAGGATGTGCCTTCTAGGGTGGCCTATTTTTTCATGTTTCTATATCCTATTGTTGCTTTGTTTACTTGATAATGAGTGTTACAGCACTTAAAATTGCTACGTGGAATGTAAGAGGTGTCAGAGACCTAACTAAAATGTACCAGGTTCTTAAAAACTGTGCTCTACAGAATGTGGATATTCTTTTGATGCAAGAAACCATTTGATCTCATCGAAGTCAATGGGCTTCGCCCGTGAGATTCATGAATAACAGCTGGGTGGGTCGTCCTCTAGTTGGGGGTTGCCATTCTGGTTAAGAAGCATATTCCCTTTCTGGCAGAAGAGCTTTTACTGGACCATGAGGGAAGATTCATTATTGTGAAAGGCTCGCTCTATAATGCGAAGATAACATTAGGGGCGATTTATGCCCCAGTAGGTGGGGACCCAGATTTTCTCATGGCCTTGGCTGAAAAGCTGAGTGGACTCTTACCCTCAATGTTAATAAATGGGGAGGATTGGAATATAGCTCCCTCTGAATATCTGGATAAATCCTATAGACTCCTGAAACCACTCTCCTCTTCACAGCTGGCCTTGAGGAACTTTATGGACCTACTAGGGTTGTGTGACCCTTGGCGCCTACTTAATCCCACAAGACAACTCTTTTCTTATTACTACCAGGTACACAAGACGTGGTCCAGAATCGACCTAATTCTAGTCAGCAACAATCTCTTGTCTGGGGTACTCCAGTCTGGTATGAGCCCATTGTGGTGTCAGACCATTCGGTGGCTTGGATTCTGGTCTCCCCGAACCCGCAGGTGCAAAGAGACACCTCCTGGAAACTAAACACCCAGCTTTTAAAGAACAAGTGTACAGTTTCCCATATTAGATCTCTAATCTCCTCACTTGTGGAGACCAACTTAGGTTCAATCGAGAGGGAGGACCTGTTTTGGTGCTCCCTTAAATGCTTCATCGGGGCAAATTTATCAAACTTGCATCCAGAAGGAAAAAGCAGAGGGAGGCTAGGATCATGTCATTGTCAAGTCAGATTAGATTGGCAGAGAATAAATTATCCTCCTCATCTTCCCAAGCTGATCTAGAAGCCCTAATGAAACTTAGAAATGAGTATTCAGACTGGATAAGAGATAAGGCAGAGTATGCCCTCCTCAAAACTAAGGCCCATTATCTCGATCAAGGGGAGAAATTGGGTAAGATGCTAACTCTCCGCTTGAGGGAGGTAGAGGGTTTGAGATGGATTCCCTCATTATTATCCTCCGATGGTTCCCTTAAAACCTCTCCCAGGGATATTTCACGAGTTTTTGAGTCATTTTATAAGGAACTTTATGGCAGTGGTTCCTTTCACCTCTCTCATTCCCTTGTGGACCAGTTTCTGGAGGGCCTTCCTTTTTCTTCCCTGCAAACTCACTTAGGAGAGGCTCTGATTACTCCTATCATGGTAGTGGAGGCGGAGGAGGTGATCAGGGAATTTACTCCAGACACAGCTCCGGGGCCTGACGGTTTCCCTTTCAATTTTTTATAAGTTTTTGGGAAAGAACTTGCCCCCCTCCTCACAAAATTATTTGAGTACATGTTTATCGCTGACACCCTGGACCCTTCCCTGCTGGAAGCCACTATTGTCTTGATACTGAAATCAGACAAGTGTCTGATGGATCCTGCTAGTTATCGACCAAACTCACTACTAAATTATGAATTAAAATTCTAACAAAAATCCTATCCCTTAGACTCAAACGGGTCTGGCTTAATTTGCTAAGTCCTGAACAAGTAGGGTTTGTACAGGGCAGATCCTCAATTGACCACCTGCACACTCTCTCACATATTTTTCAGGTCGCCCAGGACTCCCAAGTTCCTATGGTTTTGGTATCATTAGATGCGGAGAAAGCCTTCGATAGAGTCCACTGGGAATTTCTCTGGATTATATTGGAGGGAATGGGCTTCCCGGAGGTCTTTATTCAATGGATCAAGTCAGTCTACCAATCCCCTACTGCCAGAATTTATTGTAACAGGGTTTTTTCTTCTTGATTCCCGTTATTTACAGGCACTCAGCAGGGTTGTCCCCTGTCACCTTTCCTGTTTAATTTATACTTGGAACCTCTCCTTCTCAGTATCAAAAACTCTCCACTGGTCACGGGATGTGTCATTCAGCAACAGTCTCTGGTTCTCTCGGCCTATGGTGATGATATTCTTCTACATTTGACTAACCCTGAATCGTCTCTAACACACATACTACACATTATTGCCCAGTGTGGTCAAGTGGCTAACTACAAGCTGAATTTAGATAAATCAATCATATTCCCGCTGAACGTTAATACACTTCAGGTTAACTTCTCCCAGTTTGGCATGAAATGGGCCCCTTTGTCCTTCAAATACCTAGGTATTTACCTCACCAAGGACCTTGAAGTTTTTAGGAAACTTAACTTAGACGACCTATTGTCTACAATACAACACTACCTTCAGAGATGGTCTGCTCTCCCTCTATCTTTGTGGGGTCGTATTAACATTGTTAAGATGAATGTGTTGCCTCTGGTTTTTTACCCACTTAGCCTAATGAATATTTATCTACCGATGTCCTATTTTCATCACTCTCATAGGTCTATCTCCAAGTTCATCTGGCAGGGTAAGCAGCCCAGGAAAGCCTTTTTAAAACTTAATTTACCTAAAGAAAAGGAGGGGCTTCGTCTTCCCAGTTTTGTGCTATACTACTGGGCAAGCCACATGTCAAAAATTGTGAGGTGGTTCGACTCGAGGGCGGATGAATATCTACCAATTTGGCTACAACTCGAGAAAAAGATCTTTACCGAATTTGGTCTCCCCCCATCTAGAATTCTCTACTATAACTTATCCACACTGCCTCCATTTCTACAAGGGGGTGTCATTGGTACCTCCATTAAGGTGTTAAATCAATGCTGGCATTTTTTTCAATCTCTCTCCTAGGAAAGACACTACCCAACCTCTTACCCTAAATTCAAATATTAAGATCGGTGGTCTCCTGCTTTCCTTAGACTGGCTTCCTTAGCTGAGGGATTGCTGTGTGGGTGACTTATTCCTGAATAATTCTCTTCTATCCTCCGGGGAGGTTCTGACCAAATACAATATCCCTCAGAAGCATATTTTTAAAGTCTTCCAGTTAAGACATCTAGTGGCATCCAGCTTTGGGTCCAATCCCACACTGTCTCAAATGAAGCCCTTTCTAGATCAGATACAGGAACAGGCAAGCAAGGCCCATAGTATTTCCAAGCTTTACTCCTTTCTACTGGACTCTAAATTCCCTGATCCCCTGATTGGCTCCAAATGTTGGTCCTCTTTTCTGCCAGAAACCCCTCTGGTTTGGGATCAGATTTGGGCAGACACATATCGGTATCTCTCTCAGGATAGGCATAGACTCACTCAATACCATATATTGAATAACATGTATTACACCCCAGTCAAGTTGGTTAAATTAGATAGATTACCTTCAACTCTTTGCACAAGGTGTGGCAGGTTGGAAGGGAACCTGGTTCATATTTTTTGGCACAGTGAAAAAGTGGCTCCGTTATGGCGGACCATCCAGTCTAACCTAGACCCTCTCTTGGGCCTAGGCGATTTATTTGCTATAGAAGTATGTATTTTAGGAATGTTTTTCAATATACAGGTTATGGAGTGTAGATTCCATATGGCTTTAATTTCTATAGTTGTTAAAAGATTGGTTCTTAGGCACTGAATGGACCAGTTGGTTATCTCATATGCAGAATGGATCAGTGAAATTTCTCTCTGCTTTCAGACTGAAAGGTTAATAGCTAGCTCTCAGAATTGCTTGGCTTCATTTGAGCAGAAATGGGGCAAATTGTACGCTCTTTATTTGAACTAATGTCTCGATGAGTACACCTCTTGCTACCTGGGCAGCTGGTACACCATAATGCATGTTATATGTGGTAAGATTAGCTCTTTCCTTTTGAAGAAGGCACATCCTAGGGTGGGGAGGATGGGGGTTAAGGGATATGGGTTGGGGGGAAGAGGGGTTTCTCAATGTGTTACCAGAATCAGGGATTCCTGCAGAATGCAGTAAATTGTCACACTGTAGCTATCAAGTATTTTATGCCATCTGTCATAGTGTGTAATCCCTGTATTATTTGCTCAGGCATCATACTTTTCTATAAAATAATAAAGAAATATAATTTCAAAAAAAGAAAGAACTGACAGGAGTTACTCGTAGAGGTACTGAACATTTTGTCACATGTGCCTGGATGCTTCCTGCTACTGAAGCAGCATGTAAGGAGTCATCCTTATCAAATATAAGCTCAGATGCTGAGACAGCAAATGTTGATAGAGATGGTGTTGATAATGGGGACTGGGATAGCCCAGTCTATGTCCCTCATAATGATGATGGTACTTCCAATTCTTCTGAATCTTTTGGCGATAAGGTTGGTAGTTTTGATGAGGGGCTAGAAGAGGATGCCGCTGTAAGACATGAGTGAAAAATGCAGAAAAAAAATCATATGCTAAGAAGATGAGTATTAATGAGAACAATTCCTCTCAACAGCAAAATGGCAGTGTAAGGTTTTCTCCAGGCCCCTTGTCTGTACAAGGAATAGCGCCAGGCATCGCTGCACAAAATAAAAAAGGCAAATCTTTAGTGTGGAATTTACTTTACCCTCAAGCTGTATGCAATCTGTGCAAAAAGATCATTGATTGTGGTGGCAAACTGGAAAATTTTGGAACATCAGGAATGATGTGATATGTATAGCAAAACGTATGCGCATTGAACACCGACACCTCGGCCACAAATGACAGTACAGCGACACAGTGACAGGTCACTGTAATGTCACCACTGGACCCCAGCACTGCTTTCTCAGGGTCTTTCACCCCTTCCCAAATCAACTCTGACTCTGAGTTGATTATATTAATTATGGGAGTGTGGGGAGCAGAGTCCCCCACATGGGGGGGGTTCACGGGGCAAAGCCCCTCTCAAGAAACAAAGTGTTTTCAGATGGATTTATGCCAACCATAATTGCAGTTGACATAAATCCATTGCTGTAATGTCAGTTAACAAAATATTTGTCAAACCAGTGTCATACACACAGCTGAGTGGGACAGGGCAAAGGGCAGTGTGGTTGATATGGGTGATAGTGGAGGTGATGGTGGATGTGACCATAGTGACAATGAACTGGAAGCATGAAGTGACATTGAATCACTTGATGTGTCCTTGCAGTCTTCCCAGACAAACATAGATTGTTTTTTAACACCATAAAGTACGAAAATCCCAAAGTAGTTGTCTATGCGATTTCCCCAAAAATTGAAAAGATTGTATCAACTAACATTACAGAAAAGTGTTGTGAGGACATCAAAATTTACCTGTCAGCATTCAACATACCAGCTGTTAAATATAGCCATTGCAGAGCTCTTGGCCGATTGTCTACCCCTTTTGCTTTTGTTACCCAAAAAGGTTTCCTCAAGTTCATGAACTGGATTGAACCATGGTACACCATTCTCTGTTGAACATATTTCTTGAAAAAGGCTGTTCCACAGTTGTATGACTTGGTGTGCACTGAAGTCATTAAGCAGTTGAAACTCTCTGAGGTGAAACAGGTTCACATAACTACAGATATATGGACCAGCAACCAAACAATTGACTACACAACTGTTTCAGCTCATTGGGCAAGTTCTCAGTCAGAAAGTAATAATCCCCACTCTACCATAAGCAGTAGGAAGCAGGCTGTATTATTTGTCACCACTTTTGAGGAAAACCACACTGCTGTGAAATGTGAATATTTTGCAGCAGCTGGAAAAACAATTCCAGATATGGCTTACTCCATATTCCTTATCTCCAGGGTTCATATTATCAGATAACAGTGCCAACATAGTCAAAGCTGTTAGAGATGGCAACTACCAACACATACCTTGTTTTGCACATTGTTTAGATCTTCTCATTCATAATTTCTTAAATGGAAACAGAAATGTTGAAAACCTGTTAGGTCTTGCTAAGAAAATGTGGGCATTTCAGCCACTCTGTGAAAGCACAAAAAATCCTAAAGAGGCTGCAGAGATCAAATAACTTACCACTGCATACATTAAGGCAGAATGTTCCAACCTGCTGGAATTCAACATTTTAAATGTTGAAAAGGCTCCTTGAACAGAAAAAATGCTGTACATGATTACACCATGTGGAATAAAACAGGTTAAGTAGACATCATGCTCAGTTCCAGCAGTTTGAGTCTACTTGACTCTTTGGTCACCTTTTTGAAGCCATTTGAAGCTGCCACATGTGATGTGAGTGTGAACCATGCAAATCTGAGTCAGGTTCTTCCTCAAATAAGATTTCTTCACATTTTCCTTGATGACATAAAAAAAGACTTTCAGTCAAAAGAAGACACCACCACTGCTATGATGGTAGATGACTTGAGTCTCAGACTGTCGACTGATCAAAAAATAAATACCATGTTTAAGAATGACACCAATGTATTGTCTATGTTGCTAGATCCCAGCTTTAAGGGTAACATTGAACTCATCCTTCCTGCAGGGGAAGACATTGACTATTGGAAAAACCTTCTTCTAGCCAAATTTGACATTGCCCAAACAACACTATTAGGTGATATACAGCAGTCAAACATTGCCAGACCATCAGAGTGCAGTACACCCCTGGCACAGACAATAGCACATCTATAATTCTTCACAATTGCCAGTGTCATCAGTGAGGGAAAGGACAACTGACATAAATTCTGCTATGGTCACAGACAGTTCATGGAAAAACAGGCATGTTTGTCATTTTTCTGACAGTGTTTGCACCATTATTTAGATTTGCATTCATTCAGAGTGGCTGCACCTCTCATACCTACATCATCGATGTCTGCCACGGGTATGATTTTTGGAAACAGCGGCAGGTTCATTCAAAGCAGCTGGACCTCTCACATCTGCCTCATCAATGCCCACTTTGGGTATAAGTTTTGGAAACAGCAGCAGGCTCACTCACAGAAGCTGTGCCTGTTGTACCTGCCTCAGCAATGCCCATCATGGGTATCATTTTTAGAAAAAGCAGCTGGCTCAATCAGAGCAGCTGCATTTCTCATACCTACCTCATTAATGCCTGCCATGGGAATACTTTTTGGAAACAGCAGCAGGCTCATTCAGGGCAGCTGCACTTGTCACATCTGCCTCATCAATGCCCACCATGGGTACAATTTTTGGAAACAGCAGCTGCTCCTGGCATACCTGTCTTGGCAATGCCCACCAGGGGTGACATTTTTTGAAAAGAGCAGCAGGTTCACTCAGAGCACCTGCATCTCTTGTACCTGCCTCAGCAATGTTCACCATGGGTATAATTTTTGGAAACGGCAGCAGTCTCAATCACAGCAGCTGTGCTTGTCATACCTGCCTCATAAATGACACAGCTTGGGGCACCTAACAAACAGTGCAATAGTATACAGCCTACAGTCCAAAACAGTCTTTCACATTTCTGTTATGGTCAGGGTCAGGTAATAGGGTAGTAGAATTGGGAAAGTACCTACGCGACCCAAACCAAGTACCCATTTTTTATTATGGTATTTTCAGGGTAATATCAGGTAGTTTACAGCTACCCGTGGGTTCCATTTCAGGTCAGGTATTTCAGTACCCACCCATGTCTAACCATTACCTTTCTATTTAGCAGTTTCCATGACTCTTGAAAAAAATACGCAAATAATTCTTCAGTTTTCTAGCTCCAAAGATGGCAAAATTGTAAGCATAGAAATATTATCTGAAGTATTCACATGAATAATAAAAAATAACTTGCCATCCATTTATGGCCTCTTCCAATAAATAAGCATGACAATTTTCAGTCTCTAGCTGCAATACTGACCTAGGTTATGATCAATTAAAGAATGTCAGAAAAGCCTCCCCCCCCAAAAAAATATGAAAGTTTGTGATATTTTGTGTCATTTCATGAAAATTCCTCAAAATCATAATCTCCTAATTTCATCCAGCTCTAGTTTTTAGCCACAGTATGATACTACAACTCTGAGAGGCCCCAGGAAGAAAAAGTTAACCAGTGTGAGAGAGCTGTTCCATGTCAGCACACTGGGAGAAAGCATAGTAGTAAATCACCAGAACTAAGAACACAGACACTGAAAACATGTCAGGAATAGAAACATCCTGGACTTCCTGCAGGGGGCATCCCTCGGGTAACTAGTTATGGAACCCACTCAGGAGGAGGCATTACTGGACCTGGTGCTGTCAAACAGGGATAGTGTCGTGGAAGTCACAGTATGGGACTACCTGGGGAATAGTGATCACTGACTGATGTGCTTTGGGATAAAAACTGGATCAGAATCAAATCACACAAGAACATGGGTCCTGGACCTCAGGAGGGCCGACTTCAAGATAATAGGTGAATGCCTGAGGGACAACCTGGCAGGGTTTGGGAAATACGGGAGGTAGAGGAGCAGTGGGCAACAATAAAGGAGGGCATTGAGAAGGCTGCAAATCTCTATTCAGGTGGGTTAGCAAGGGCAAAAGGGAAAAGGAGACCACTACGGTTCTCCAAGGAGGTGGCAGAGAAAGTAAAAGCAAAAAAACAGGGCAAAAGGGAAAAAGGGACCACTACGGTTCTCCAAGGAGGTGGCAGAGAAAGTAAAAGCAAAAAAAAAAAAGAGAAAAAGTGGAATTTAAAAGATACAAACTAACACTGGCTGAGGAGGACAGTTAAAGTTACCAGGAGAAACAATAGGAAGCAGGGAAGGCGGTTAGGAGTGCAAAGGTGTCAACAGAGGAAAAGATCACAAAATCCATGAAAAGAAGGGATTAAACATTTTTAGATACATAGGAGAAAAGAGAAAGACAAAGGGAGGGATTGTAAAGCTAAAGGATGAAGGCGGGGATAGCATAGAGGAGGGCCACCACAATGGTGAACATACTGAACAAATACTACTGTTCAGTGTTCACAGAGGAGGTGGCAAGGGATAGGCCAAGGTTAAAGGACAGGGGCATTACAGGCAATGGGGCCAGATGGGGTGCATCCCAAGATACTGGGCGAACTCCAAGAGGAGCTGGCATCACATCTGGCATCCCTGTTCAACCTGTAATTTGAAACAGTGGGGTGCCAGAGGACTGGTGGAGGGCAGATGTGATCCCTATACACAACAGTGGGAATCAGTGGTGGGTAAGGTAATGGAATTGTTGCTAAAGGAAAGGATTAGTGAATACTTTGTTGCCAGTGGGCTTCAGGATGTCCAAGGCAGCATGACTTCATGGGGGGAGGTCATGCCAGACTAACCTAATCTAATTTTTGACTTGGTAACCAGGGATGTGGATCAGGATGGGGCAGTGGATGCACCCGACCTAGATTTCAGCAAGGCCTTTGACACCGTCCCACATAGAAGATTGATAAGCAAGCTGCGGAGACTGGAGTGGGTACTAAGTTTGTTAGATGGGTGGAGAATTAGCTGAGCAATCAGACTCAGAGGATGGTGGTAAATGAGACCCACTCTGGAGAAGGCAAAGTGAGGAATCAGTACTGGGCCCAGTCCTCTTCAATGTCTTTATTAGTGACATTACTAAAGTGCTGGGGGGGGGGCTTAGAAGCCAAGATGGAGACAGCTTAATTCTTCTGCTCTCTATCCTACTTGCCTATCCTTCAGCTTCGTACAAGTATAGGCTGAACTAAATTACCTAAAAATATAACATTTGGAAAAGTATAGCCTGAGGCATCCACAGAGCTAATCAGTTTACGCCTTGCAGAACAACTACTTACCTTAACTGGGCAAAATTGGTGAGGCCTTCAGACAGCAAGAGGGCTAATGAACTACAGTAGCAGCATGGATTTAGACACAGAGGATCCCTGCAGCTCATCCCCAGATGATCTAAAAGAAATTAGAGGAATGTTTGCTCAAATGCTCACTGAAATAGGGGATTTAAAAGAATGAAACTCTAAAACCAAACAGGACATTGTAGCAATATCTCAAAGCATCACAGATAATGAAAGTCAAATCTCGATTTAGGGCAACATCATAGACCGCATGGAAAATTACATCAGAGAACAAGACTTCAGATTTAAATAAATGATGGACAAAATAGATGATCTGGACAACAGGGGCAGGAGAAACAACCTCCACTTTGTAGGAATTCCAGAAGGGGCAGAAGGCCGAGACACCACATACTTCTTTAGCAAATAGTACCAAATAAGCTGAAGTATCAATGGCCTGCCCCACTGGAGTTTGAGAGAGACCACCATTCTCTGCCCCCCCCTCAAACCGGAACAGTGGCCCTGACCAATAATTGCTAAACTCCAGAGGTTCTAGATCAAAGAACGAATCCTTACACTAGCAAGAGAAAGCGGACCCCTCCATTGGCAGGGACACTGCATTTTTATCTTTTCCGACTACTCACTGGTATTCTTGGAGTTCTGTAAACACTACATGCCATCTAGACATGCACTGATGGCACTCCAGGTGTCTTACAGCCTCCGGTACCCTGCTACACTTCGGATAACGAGACACAGAGTCTAACACACATTCCATGACCCAGAAAGCTCAGAAGCCTTCATTAGGTGATCATGGCCTGAAGTTCACCTTCCAGAAATGGGCAGACATGGAGAACCCACCCCTATGGAGCACTCACCTAGCTCCTTCTACATACCAGAAAAGCAGTCACTGAAACAAGCTGCAGCTGCAGAGCTCCCTACCTCACCAAACAAGCAAAAGAGGGGTGTCAATCTGCAACAAAAAATAGGACCGTGGCAGCACAAAGAAGTGGATTAAAGGCAGCTGATCTGCTAAGTCAAAACCTACCCACCAAAGGAGCCACAGCAGAAATAGGCCAACTTCTTCAAGGTGCTCGGACTGAGGTGCCTACGCAGACTGCAACCAACCCACTGGATCAACCGAAATGGTCTCAAAACAACAGCCAAAACCCTAAAGACAAAGCGCAATGAACTTACTAACTGGGGCCAGTGGCTCTGGTGATGCACTTGTGAAGACAGAAGCATCCTCTGACTCCCCGACTTGCATTGGTGGCCAGACTGTCTTGTATGCAGCCAACATTGCAGGCATTCCTCATCTGGCCAACATATCCCCAACCAGGGGTATCCACTGAAGCAGCACCGGAAAACTTTTTTCTGGGTTACCCAAAACTGCGAGCAAGGGCTGTATATGCTTGCTATTGGCCAGGCCTGTGTGTTTACTTCTGAGACAGGCCATGCCCACCTGATGGTCTTAATGGGGACAGTACCTACCGAAGGGTTGGTAGGAATGCAACTCCCCATTGCTATTAAAAGGGGGTTTGCCCAGCAGTCCACAACATGAGGATATTTTGGGATTTTACTTTCACCCTCCTACTTACTGCACAGTTTTTTATCTTAAGTTATACACACCTCCTTCTGGAGGCACAGTTAAAAAGTTAAACAACAGTTGGTCGCAAAAGGGCAGGGAAATCCTCCCAACCTCTGCAATGAAAATTGAGATTAATAGACACTGCATATACTGCCAGCGGCTAAGCCTGATACACAGTGGTTCGATGGGCACGAATGCCATCAGGAACCAATCAGGTCTTGTGAAAGCACTTCTGCCAGCTAAATTGGGATGACTACCTGAATGTAGATGACATACCCATTAGGTCTGATAATCAATGCTCACTATGTGGCCATTGACCTTGTAGAATACTAGAGCTTGCCAACATTCTTGGCCCTTCATAAAGGGCTCCACAACACTACTGATCATGTTTGTATAAATGTGGGCAACATGCCACAAAACTGATCAGCTGGGGCCACCTTGAATATAAGCTGCCGCAGGTCCTGACAGTACCCATAATTTCACCCTAACTGCAGACCATAGTAGGCATATAGATCTGTGACCAGGAACACCCCCTAGAGAGGGAGATGTGGTTAGCAAAGAACACATTTAAACTTGTACTTTACAACCATCCCTCTGGCAAACAAGAGGATGACAGGTCCTATACCACTAGCTTCTCCTCAACCGGAGGGCAGGAGGATGGGCCCCCACACCAGAACAGGAACCATGCACATTGTGCATTTTGAAGCACCATGAAATCCGGAGCCTGTTCTTTGAAAGAGAGCACAAGAGATGTGCCATAAGCTCCTGCACACAATAGATAAATAGTTATTTGTTGATAGTTGCCCCTGTTGAGCTACCTGTGTGTTGTTATTGTGTGAAAAAACAGTTGTACTATAATGTGTTATAACAGTCTGTGTCTCCCCTGCCTTTCTCGAGTGCGTGAGTACACCCCCTGGAGGCCACCCTGTATATGCCAGAACATAAGAAAAGTCCATTATCTAAAATCTGATCTCAAATGGCAGACATAATCCGATCCTCGTGGAATGTCAGGGGACTGAATTTCCCCATAAAACAAAAGCAAGTACTATCCCACCTAAAAAAACTCCACACTTAGGTGGCTTTCCTCCAGGAGACCAAACTCTCACACTCTTAGGCAGAGAAACTAAAAAGGGAATGGGTGGGAACAGAGGTGCACAGTACCCACACATCAATCAAAAGAGGGGTCTCGATTTTGAAACACAAGACGCACCCATGGGTGTTGACTGACACCCAAAAAGACAACCAAGGTAGATGGGTCATGGCAAAGGTCCCAAAGTAGATAACCTGACCTTTTTTGTAAAGATCTTCGAAGCCCTGGCTAGCTACACTTCCCAACATATCCCTATACTGGTAGCAGGTGACTTCACAGAGCCCCTGACCTGAGATCCGTACAGTTTCTCAACACCCATTCACAGTCATGTAATTGCCCGGCACCCATTCACTGACTGGTTCATTTTACTGATAACAAGATTCCCAATATGCATTTTGCCATCAATATCTATGATGGGCTGATGGACAATGCTTTTAAAAAAAGTTTGAAAAAGTAAGCAACTTTCTTTCCATTTTCCCACATATGGGAGTTGCAAACAACATGTGATACAAGAGTATCAAACAACAATTTATATTGGGCTGGGCATTAAAATATGTGAACTTCAGCAACAAAGCTTACAGGTCATAAAAAAATCTCAGTGAATCATAAACGTAAACTCAGAATTCACCTACCTGAATTGCTGCCATATTGAATTCAGTCATGTATGAATAATCTTTGTTCAGGGTTCAAACTGCTATATCCCAATCCATGATCCCATGATTTTGTGCTAGACTGTCTTTATTAAGTAGTGCAAAAGGTGTGCAAACAGTTAAAATTAAAATCAAACATTAAAAAGCCGAGTGCATGATTTACTGGCATTTCACAGCACCATATTATGAGCTAGTCCCCTCACAAAGTCTTTGCCAGACCTTTTCTCTCTGTCTGCTACAATATTGCAGATCTTTTCTTCACGCTTTGCATATTTTTTCTTAAAGGGTGATTTAGGCATGCCGCAGTTTAGTTTTTCAATTGTGGAATCAGTTACCACGTGTTCGTTTCTTAGTTTGGCTACGAACCAAATAATGCCAATGTGTGAACTCCCTATTAGTGTGTCAAGGCGTCGATGCCATGCTTCGACAGTATTCTGAGTCTGGGGCATGGCATTCAAGGTCTGATCATAAACAGACTAGAACTGTAGGGGGTACAGCGAGCTTGATCTAATGGTCATGTTGTTTCTCATTCTGCGATGGATTCTGCTAAAAATGTACATATCCTCAAACCAGTCCTGCACAGCAGCACTTGAAGCTGGCATATCAGTTTCAATTTCTCCATAGATTGTTGGTATGTGCTCTGGAGGTAGGAATGCCAAGGCCACTAACTGATGCATCATTAAGCTAAACTCAGGGTCTGCTCCATAAGTTGCTGCCAACCTACAACTCTGAATTTTTCTCCTGTTTGGCCTAGATGGAACAAGCAGCCCTGATTCTCAGCACCCAGGAATTCCTCCAGTTTGATGCATTGATTGCAGCCTGTTCAAAGTCAGTGATTATGTATTTTAATGATAGACTGTAATCATACTCATCTGCTGCATCTTGTAGGTCCTGAAAAAGTTTCAGGTAACACTCCTGCAACTTTGTAGCTATCAAGGCATAAACAGGTGTCAACATTACCAACTGGTGCACAGATTGAATATAGTTGCCTAAACAGTGATGGTACAGTGTGAAAGGTGCCATCCATTAGCTGGGAGGCTGCAGCACTAAGTTTTTCAAGATTTTTCTTGGTGCTAAACAGTAAAACTTTCTCAGTTCCACAGATTGATTCTCTAAGGAGGAATTGTTGCCCATTTACAGAACAGCTCAGGAGGAATGGTCATCTCCTCCAGAGTACTGGGCTCTGGTGGTATGTTCTCCCATATTGCCCATTTAACCACCCACTGAAGGGACTGCCAACTGTGCATGTTGTGCCTTACCTCAGCCGAAACTTTTGAAAGCTGTGTTTGAATAAGTTTAGCTTACCTTTGCCTCTTTTGAAAGAGACAACCTGGCACACCTCGGGTACTGCAGTCGCCATTGCAACTCACAAAACTGAGTCCAGTACCTTTGGGACAAAAACAGAATGTAATACTAGCTGGTGGCCATTTATGTCATTAAACATGATTGAACAAGTTTGAAGGCAATACGTTGTAATTACAGGAATGTCATAATTACGAGTGGCAAACAAAACAAGAAAGGGAACAGTGGTTGTGATTTTTGTAATGGGAGGTGCCAGCAGGAGCTCCACTTCTTATTTATTTCTTTGAGGTCTGAAACAAGCACAGCTGTGCATCAAGTAACACTGTGCATCAGAACCTCCACCTACTAAGCAAAGATTTTGTATGTTGATCACAACCCAACTGAGAAATATGTGCCTTATGCGCCTTTCACTGCTATGTAGTTTTAATAATAATAATAATAATTTTATTTCATATAGCGCCTTTCTGAATAGCAAAGCGCTTCACAAATACAACACACACAGTTAAACAATATCAAAGAAAATCAGGAAATGCTTTTTCCCATAGAAAGCTCTTCATTGCCTGCTTAAAACTCTCTACAGTCCTGCACTCCCGTAGCTGACGAGGTAGAGAATTCCAGAGGGATGGGGCAACGAACATGAAAGTCCGTGCCCCAGATGACTTCAATCTAACCCTCGGAATCTCCAGCAACCCCTCACCAGCCGAGCGGAGTTGCACATAGGGGTGTAAGGAATCAGAAGTTCTTTCAAGTAGTCCGGACCCAGTCCGTATAGAGCCTTGTAAGTTAACAAACCTACCTTAAAGGTGATCCGCCACTGAACTAGCAGCCAGTGCAGATCGCACAGCACTGGGATTATATGAGATCTTCTTGAAGCCCCAGTCAATAAATGTGCAGCCACATTCTGCACTAGCTGCAAGTGGCGGATATCAACCCCAGGAAACCCTAGGTACAGGGAGTTACAGTAGTCAAGATGCGAGGTCACGAAGGCGTGGACCAAGACAGGCAAGTCGCTGGACGGAACAAGGTGCTTGATCCTGGCAGTGTTCCTAAGATGGTAAAAGGCTAACTTGACAACTGCAGACACCTGATGGCGAAGGGTCAGACCATCATCAAGTATCACTCCCAGGTCACGCACCCATTCAGAGGTAAGGATCTGCTCGCCCCCCAGAAATAAACCAGATGGCAAATCAGACCCCAACCCCTCTATCCTGCGACCAGGGTCCACCACCAAAACCTCAGTCTTTCCTGCATTCAACTTTAACCCACTGGAACTCATCCAATCTTGGATTTCCAGGAGACAGCTGTTAAATACTGAGAGAGCACACACCTGGTCAGGAGCAAAAGACAGGTAGAGCTGGGTATCATCAGCATAGCAGTGAAACCTCAGCCCATACCATCTTACAATGTCTCCAAGGGGCAGCATATACACTGCAAACAACATGGGGGACAGCACTGAGCCCTAAGGTACCCCACAAGGCAGAGAGAAAGACTCAGAAGAAAATATTCATGAGACAACTCTCTGGGTTCGACCGGTGAGGAAAGATGAAAACCATCTGAGGGCTGAACCTGTCAGCCCACAGATGAACCTCAGGCACTCGAGCAGAACCCCATGGTCGACAGTGTCGAAAGCTGAAGAGAGATCAAGGAGTACCAAGATAGAACGGTTCCTCCAATCTCTCATCATCAGGAGATCATTGAGCACCCGAACCAGAGCCGTCTCAGTACTATGCCTCTTACGGAAACCCGACTGGAGAGGTTCATATAAATTATGGATGGATAAATTTTAAAAGAGAGAGAGTGAGAAAGACAAAATGCAATTGTCAGGGAAACATCTAAAAGCCAAGTATGGCATCATAGATATATGGCACCTATTATACCCAAGGACCAAAGACTACACTTTTCAGTCTGGTGTCCAACTCACCCACAGCAGACTAGACTTTTGGTTATCTAACCACCAAATCACTCCAGCAATCGGCGATTCCCATCTACACCCTATAGTTATATCCGACCATGCCCCAACCACAATCACCCTGAAATAAGGTCTGTCACAAACCCACTTCTGAGGGTCAGGTCCACTGAGCTCACAGTGCACACCCCTAAGTGCAATCCATGACAGGGAGAGGGAAAACAGGGGATACCCTCTTTGAGTCCCTCTATAGTGCTCGCTGGTTTCACAACTGAACACTCACCATGAAGTCCCAGGGTCCCCTCTTTACTCTGGATCAGGGTACAATACCAATCTCTAGTCCTGTAGCCAAATGAGAACCCTTTCTCATTTGTTACACAAAGGGGGAAGATCCATCTGTTACAACCTCTTCAGGGTAGCATTGTAACCCTGATTATGCCTTCTCCCACAAGGCGAGCAATAACTGTGCTCAAATTCTCACTGACCCTTCTTTGAGACTTTTGGCTTCTCCTTATCTTTTATCCAAACTTTGCCTTTTCAGACCCTTTGATTTGGTAGCTTATGATGGCACCCCATAGCAATAACAGTTTAGTTACAGATTAATACTGAACCTCTCACAATTGCACACCCAATATAAGACAAACGAAATGGTTTTATTAAATAGTTACTAATCATACAGTTACAACTAAAAAGGTTTAAATAATCTTTTTGGTCACAGTATAACACACACAAAAAGTGGAAATGTACAAAGAAAATGCACTATACAGTTGTCTAAAGTTCAACCTTAGTTTGTACAGTAGTGAATTGAAGTCCGTAATGAGTAAGTGCAGTCTATGGTTTTTAGTCTCTGTGCTGTGGCAGTTTTGCTTCTCTGTGTGTTCAGAAAAGAGTCCATATGAAAGTGTGCCCATGCCCAGAGTGGAGGGCTTTAAATACATTCTGTAACTTGCAGTGCCATCAATTATCCCAGTTCAAAAGAATCTGGTCTATTTACCTATCAGAGGAGTCAGAGCAACTACTCGGTTTGTCCAGGAGATGTCACTGTTCCACTGTTTCCAAAATTCCAAGACTATCAAAAATCAAATCCAGACACATATAATTAACTTGGGTATGACATTCAGAGTTTAAGCCTTTTGAAGTCTGTAGACAATTCGCACCCATAAGACAAAGTTCACATTAGCCTGTCAGAATGGCCATTTGCTGCTCAAATCCTGGCTAAAATATCTTGGACTTTGAACTGTCTTCCTTCAATTAAGTTACAAGGAAGATCCTGTAAGGTGTATGCCTATATAAGCTGATTTTATTACTTCTGGGTCAGTTTGTCAGGAAATGCAATTAGCTTCTTGCCAAGGAAGCTGTTTTGCAGGTTACAGGACTATCAACCATTAAAAAAAAAGATTCCCTTCTCTTCACATTGGCATTTTAACATTCACAGAAATCACATAAAACACAACATCATATATCTGTACATATGGCTGGCAGGGGCATAGCTCGCCACATCCATCTCTCCTAGATTGAAGTTGTGGGAATCCATCCCTATGCATGGTATGATTTTCACAAATTATATTACTGTTCTAACTGGTGAGACCATCTCAGTTGGCACTGGCTGATTTGGCCCTGTGGGTAATTGTTGTGTCGTATGCCTGTAGGGCAATACTCCACCTTAAGAGATGACCATTTGTCTTACCCATCCGATTCAATATCACCGGGAGGTTGTGATCAGTCTGTACCTTGAAGTGTCTCCAGTAAAGGTACAGCTCTAATTTCTTCAGGGCCTATACCAGTGCAAGGCATTCCTTTTCAACTGTGGAATATGCCTGCTCCCAGGGAAGTAACGTCTTGCTCAGGTACACTATTGGGTAATCATTTCCCTGCTTAGAGAGCTGACTGAGGATTGCTCCAATCCCCACATCTGAGGCATTTGTCTGGACTACAAATGGCTTACTGTAATCTGGACTGGCTAACACAGGGGCACTGCACAGTGTCTTCTTTAACCATGCAAAGGTTCGTTCACAGGCTGGCTCCCAGTTTATTTTTTTGGGCTTTCTTTTCTTTAGCAGGCCAGATAGCGGAGCTGCCAGGGTACTGTAATTTGGTACAAACTTTCAATAGTACCCAGCAGTTCCTAGAAAGCTCCTTCAATCTTTGATTAATTGGGATGAAGCTGCCCCCACCCCACTACACAGCCTGGGTATGCCACCTCCACCACAGCCACTAGGCACTTTTCAGCTTTAACAGTGAGCCCTGCCCTCTGTATCCTGCCCAGCACTTTCTTCAGGTGGGACAGGTGTTCCTTCCAACTGGCACTGAAGATGGCAATATCATCCAGATAAGCCACTGTGTACTCTTCAATGCCATGTAACACCTGGTTGACCAACTGTTGGAAGGTGGCAGGGATGTTTTCATTCCAAAAAACATTACCTGGCACTATAATCCTATTGGAGTGATGAAGGCTGATCTCTCCCTAGCTCTGGCAGTTAACTCCACCTGCCAATACTCTTTCATCAAGTCAATGGTGGTAAGGTATGTACCCCTTCCAACTTGTCCAGTAGTTCATCCATCCATGGCATTGGGTGGGTATCGGACTTTGTGACCATGTTGAGTCCATGATAATCCACACAGAAGTGAGTAGAACCATCTGGCTTGGGAATGCGGACTACAGATGAGGTCTTGGGACTGTGGAATTTCTGAATTACCCCTAAATCTAGCATTTCTTCCACCTCCCTCCTAATGTCCTGTACAATTGCCTCAGACACCCAGTAGACTGTCTGTTGGATGAGTGCTTGCATCTTTGTATTCATGTTGTGTGTCGCTAAGGGGGTACGTCCCGGCTTGGCAGTAAACAAAGGGGTAAAGTCCACTAAAACCCTCCTCAATTCCTGAGACTGTTCCAGTGTCAACTGGGGTGACAGCTTGATTGTTTCCACAGAGGGATCCTGCTTGTTTTCCTCTAGCAAATCCAGGAGGGGGTTTCTTTGTCTGTCCCCTCACCAGGACTACATACTGCAAATACCATGTCAGCCCTATTTGCATATGGCTTCATCATGTTGACATGGTACATCCTCTGGTTATGTCGCCTGTCAGGCAGCTCCATGATATAATTTTCATCATTTACCTGTCAGACTACAGTACCTTTTATGGTCTTGCCCACTCGGCCTGCAGCTTGTCCTTCCACACTGGGATTAGGACCATGACTTCCTGACCTGCACTTTACATGAGAACTCTGACTCCACGATCGTACCAGACTTTTTGTTTCTGTTAGGCAGCTGATAGGTTTCTTTTGGCTACCCCATAAGCTCCTTCAGCTTCTCCCTAAACTTAAGGACATACTCCACTATGGGAGTTCAATGAGTGGCGTGCGTACCTTCCCAGTCCTCCCAGATCAAGTCGAGCGACCCACGCAGCCTACGTCCATATAAGAGTTTTAACGGGGGAGAACCCTGTCAATTCTTGGGGCACCTCCCTGTATGCAAACAACAGGTGGGGAAGGTATTTCTCCCAGTTCCTCCCATGCTGTTCAGCAAATGCTTGGAGCATTGCTTTTAGGGTACCATTACACCTTCCCACAAGCCCATTGCCTTGTGGGTGATAAGGTGTTGTGCATTTCTGCACCACCCCACACTTCTCCCACAAACACTTCATCAGGTCCAACATGAAGGTACCCCTTGATCAGTGATACCCTCCTGTGGAAACCTGACATGGGAGAAAATCCCTAGCAAGGCATCTGCCACTTTGCCTGTCCTAAGTGAGGAGATGGCGACTGTCTCTGGGTATTGGGTGGTGTAATCAACCACCGTCAGGATAAATGTCTTCCTGGAGGAGCTTAGGGTACTCAAAGATCCCACAATATCCATTTGTACTCTCTGAAATGGATCCTCCACAATGGCCAAGGGAATTAGGGCAGCTTTGGTTTTACTGCCTGTCTTCCCTATTTGTTGGCACTGGTGACAAGACCAGCAATATTCCTTCACCTGCTTGGTGAAGATGGGCCAAGAGAAATTCTGGGCCAATTGCTGCATGGTGTGCATGATTCCCAGATGTCTGGACATGGGGATATCATAAGCGATCTTGAGCAACTGCTTATGGTACCTCTGGGGAATGACAAGCTGCCTTCCTGTCACCCCTCCCTCTGTCCTTATGTCCTCCGTATACAACAGGCCATTGTCCTAAAATACCCTATGTCTTATGGCACATCCCAGTGTTCTCTCAGATTCTGCTCAAGCCATCAGCCTCTCCAAACTAGGGTCAGTTTTCTGAGAAGCTGCAAAATCTTCACAATTTCCCAAGGCATTGTACATGTCCCCTTCAGTTCCTAAACTGGGGTCCATAGCTCTAGCATCAAGGCATTCAGGGTCACTGCTAACCTTAATCTTCTGACCATTTGTTACCCCTCCCTCTGTGGAGTAACCTTCTGTAGCTGTTTTGTGAACAGCTACCTGAGGGAGTCCTACCTCCCTTTCTCTACCTTCCATTTCGGGAGACACAGGCTGGGGAACCAGCATCCCACTTTTTATTCACAGGGTCTTCTATGAGGGTCAGAGAACTACAATCAACCTTTGTTATTTGACTGCGGGTAACCGCATACACCATCCCCTTCTGGAGATTGTTCCTTCTTATCACATCCAGGGCAAGATTGTCTGCCACTGCCACATTTTGCACTATCTCTCCTGTCTCACCCCAATCCAAGAGAATGCTAGCAAGTGGCAAAGCTTTTTCTTCCCCAGTGAATCCCTTCACTGTTACAAACTGATTAGGTATAAGCTGTTCAGGCCCAACCAAATCCCCATTTACTAAGGTAAGAGATGCCCCAGCATCCCTTAACCCATGGGTCTGCACCCCATTTACAGTAAACGGGTGCATGTGCTCCCTCATGTTTACGGGCATGCTCTCAGGGATACACAAACAACCCAACTCTATTTGAGCACCGCTTTGTCCACGCTGTGCCTTTTTAGGACACTGTCTAGCAAGATGCCCTGGTTGTTTACAAAACCAAGTCAATGTTTCTTTTGTCTGAAAAATCCCTTTTTTGAAACTTGGGGTTTCCCCCTTCCGTGGAGTCAGTGAGGGTTTTAGCCTTTTTTTAGCTGCCCTGAAGGCATGCTTTTCCCTTTCTTTGCTGCCACACCTGCCCCACTTCCTTTCAGAGCAGGTCTGCTCCTGGTATAGTGGTCCAAGAGCTCAGCAGCTTGCTGTGCTGTTTTCAGATCTCGGTCCTCTAGTCAGATTTTCAACTCTGCTGGGCAAGCCTAAAAGAACTGCTGTAGCAACATAACCATGACCTGAAGCATAACTTCCTCTGTAACCAACGGAGGGATAACCTCAGGGACCACCACCACCTCTGGGGCTCTTTAGGTTCCCTGCTTAGTTCTCATACTCACAACTCTACCATCCATCTAAACTCCCCCTCTGGCACTCTGACTGATCCTATAGAGGTTGCCCAAGCTTTCAACAAAATGTTTACAGATCTCTCTTCCCACCTAAGTAAACTACTTACCCTGCCCTAGTAACCAGTCCTCCTCCTCCTCTCCTATTGGCACCCCTCCTTTCTACTTTAGGGCCATCTCAATCAAGGACACCACCAAGCTTCTTAAGGGTCTCCCCAATAGAGGTAGCCTTGGTAGTGATGGTCTCTTCCCCACTATGCTTAAGCTGATTTTCTCTGCCATCTCCAAGCCCATCACCTTCATTTTTAATCTGGCTCTGACCACTTCTACCATGCCAGACTCTGGGAAGCATGCCAAGGTAGTGTCTATTTTCAAAGCATATGGCATCCTATTCTCTGATAATTGTAGGCCAATCTCCCTGCTCCAACACCTGAGCAAACGTATGGAGAAGATTGTCCACTGTCAGCTATCTGACTACATAGAGAAATATAACCTGCTGTGCAGCCAGCAACATGGGATCCACAAGTTCCACAGTACCACATCCGCCCTGGCCCAGTTTACCAATCATGTCCACAGGAACATGGACCAAGGGAAAGCCATAGGTGCTGTATTTGTGGACCTGACCAAGGCCTTTGACCTGGTCAACCACTCCTACTACATTCTACTCTCCTCCAACTTGGCTGCTCCACAGAGACTTTGCAATGGTTCAAGAGTTATCTTTCTGGCCAATCCCAGTTACTGTGTGTTGATACTGCCATCTCCCCTGACCTTCCTGTCTTAATGGGTGTCCCTCTGGGCTCCTATTCTTGGCCCCTATTGTTCTCTATCTTTATAAACGCCCTCCCCTCTGACTGCCTCTCCTGTGATGCCCTCCTGTATGCAAACAATCTTGTGCTCTTCTACAGTGAGAAGTCCCTGCCAAACATATCTTCTACCCTATCAACTATGGCCTGACCTATAACTGGTTCAGGTCATATAGGCTACAGGTAAAAAAAAAAAAACTAAGGCAATGCTTCTAGGTTCCAAACCATGCCTGGCCAGCACCGCTAAGGACAGCATCTCCCTCTCTGTACTTTCATCTGACGGCCCCAAGCTGCAGAATGTTCTTAATTTTAAATACTTAGGTGTAACTCTCGATCCCTCCCTCTCCAATACGGATCCCATCAACTCCATTGCACTTTAGGTTAACCAAAAGCTTGGGGCTGCAAATAAGTTAAAATAATTCCCGACCAGTGAGGCCTGCTTAGCTATTGCCCCAGGCAACCTGCTCCCTATCATTGACTACTGCTCCCCTGTATATTCCCATGTGTCTTCTGCCCCGCGCTTGCATCTAAACTGGGTATAGAGTAATGCATGCTGTTTCACACTCCTGGCACCCTACTCCACTCACCACTGTCATCTCTACCAGGCGTCAAGGTGGCTCCCACTCTCTGGTCATTATGACTATGCACTAGGTTGTATCCTTGACAGCACCCTTAGAAACCTCAATGCATTTCCTTATACCACCTTTCTGAAGGCCAGAGCTCCTCCCAGATGCTTATGCATGTCCTCTGTTGCCCCTATTGAAATCCATAAGGTCTCCACTGGAATGGAGGGCAGAACACTGTCTGTGGCTGTTCCCTCTCTCTGGAACAGGCTCCCTGCTTCACTCCAGTCTGCTGATACCCACAATTCTTTCAAACACTGACTCAAAGCCTGGTTATTGAATGAGGCTAAATGCCTGTGCTCTCCAGGGTAATCTCCAACAACATGATACCTTTTCTGCCCATCTTAACTGCTAACTCTGCTCTTATAACTTGTTTTGCCTCATTTAGCTGTGAACTAAACTGTAAACTGTCGTGTGTTGTTTTTTTTTACTTCCTCCAACACATATTGTAAACTGTACTGTATTTATTGTGTTGCTGTATTCCTGATGATCTGTATGTAACTCAGCAGTGCCATATTTGTGGCCCAGGTCATGCCTGAAAACGGTCCCTCAGATCAGTGTGTTTACCCTGTAATCAAAGATTTCAATAAATAAATAAATAAATAAACCTCCTCAATAGAGCTGTACAGAATGGGAACATTCTGAATTCACAGAATGTCAGTGACATTTTGTGAAATTCCATGACATTTTGTGGAATTTCCTCAGAATTTTGTGGAATTATTTAAATTTAGTAAAATGGTATTAACTCAGCTGTCCTTCAAGCTAGAGCTCTGAAATCTGATATACACACTCAGGGGATGGGGGGCCAATAAAGTTCCAAATATCATGACATTCGGATGGACAGTTTCAAACTTATAGGTGCTCCAAGTCAGTCATTTTATTTTATTGTGTAAAATTTCATGAAAATGTTTTTCTGCATACTGTATATGTCTGCCGTCAGTTAGGTCAGAGATCTTAAATTTGGCATGATTCCTTGATGATAGTTATTCTAATACTGTGCCAGATTTCATGACAATATGAAGCATCGTCTCAAAATTATAATTTTGTTGTGAAAGTTTGACTACTTTTAATTCAATCCCATTTAAAGCTGCAAATATGAATTGCTTTCAGAAATGTCCATGTGGTATAGCAGTTTCAGTGTTTCAACTTTGATTAAATTTGTTTTAAAATTAAAGAGAAATAACTGAAATTGAAATTTTGGCGGCATATTTGGTAGGCTATAACTCAGTCCAATTTGAAGCTAGAAATCTGAAACTATGTACATATACAAATGTAGTGATAACCTGAATACCTGTCAAATTGTATAACATTTTAATGAATACTATCAAAATTGTACTAAAATTACACAAATCGAAATTTTGGAAAAATGTTTGGATACCCATTACACAGGTACTGAAGCCTGAGACTTAAAACATAGTGGCCCAGATATTCAAACTGCACCAGGCTGTGGCGCAAGTTTGGGAGCAGCGCAACATGGCTGCGCAGAGGTGTGGACTGGGCGATATTCAACGGAGCTGCGCCATGGCACAGCATCGTTGAATATCTCACCTAGCCACCGCGGTGTACGTAAGCGCGGTGGCACTACACCAGCGCCAGTGGCCAGAGTGGAGCAGGGGGATGCGCTAGCACAAGTTCCATTGCGCTATGTGCAGCAACCGCGATATTCAAAAGTGCACATGCAAATGGGGCAATAATGTATGCAAGGTGCAAATGGGGCCATTTGCATGTCATTATGGCTCCCATTTGCATGCAGGTGCGCCGATCCCCGGCGACTTGCACCTGGCGCCCTGCGAGCAGCAGCCATCGGGAACCGATGCCCCCTGCAGCTGGCAATGTGCTCCACAGCCCGATCACGGGCTGCAGTAAAAAAAGGAAAATCAGAAATCCCTGGTGGTCCAGTGGACCGCTGCCCACCCGATTGTGGGCTAAGTAAATATATAAAATCCCCAATATTCCTGGTGGTCCAGTGGACCTGCCCGCCCGATTGCAGGCTAAGTAAATAAATAATATCCCTATCATCCCTGGTGGTCCAGTGGACCTGCTCGCCCGATCGCAGGCTATGTACATAAATAAGAATCATCAATATCCCTGGTGGTCCAGTGGACCCCCTACCCCACCTGCCCACTGAATCCCACTGCCCTGCTCCCCCTGGTCAGCGTCGGGCGGCAGCACCCCAACCACCTGCTGCCCGCGCGCCGCGCGGCTGACACCGTCGGTGGGCTGTACTCCCGTGGTCCACAGCATGAACCAATGGGCGTGCAGCCCATACCGTCTACACATTCAGTTCACATATCTGGAATGTGGTAGGTATGGGCTGCTGCCGTACGGCACGCTGTGGACCAATGGTCATACCTACGGCGATGATCGTCGACAAAGCGGCGGGTGGCAAGTGGGTGGGTGCTGCCACCGCCCGCTGACTGGGGGAGCGGTGGCGTCATTCAGTGGTGGGTGGGTGGGGGGTCCCACTGGACCACCAGGGATATTGATGATTCTTATTTATGTACATAGCCCGTGATCGGGCGGGCAGATACAATGGACCACCAGGGATATTGGGGATTTTATATATTTACTTAGCCTGTGATCGGGCGGGCAGGTCCACTAGACCACCAGGGATGTTGCGGATTTTATATATTTACCTAGCATGTGATCAGGCGGGCAGGTCCACTGGACCACCAGGGATGTTGGGGATTTTATATATTTACTTAGCCCGTGATCAGGCGGGCAGGTCCACTGGACCACCAGGGAGTTTGGATAAATCCTTTTTACTGATGCCCGCAATCGGGCATGGGGGGGCGCCACCACGGAGGTGCAGCTGGAGCTCGGATGGCCACCCACAGGTAGCAGCTGCCGTGTTGCACCCTGCAGTGCAGCAGCTCACCTGTGGGTGGCCATCCGTTGTTCATTTTTTTTTTTGGATCAACTTTGTGCTGGCACAGGTAGGGGTTGCGCATGCATGGCTTTGCATATCCCGGGCTGAATATCGGGCTGTGCAGGGTATGCATGGGCATGCCCCCCCACCTGCACCTGCACACATTACTGATGCACTCCAGCGCATTGGGATTTGTGCCACGCACTTTTCCTGTTTTAATATCATGCCGGGGTGCATCAGTGGGTTGCGCATGGTGCAACACTGTTGCGCCATGCACAACCCTTTTGAATATCTGGGCCAGTGTATATACCCATGTTGGGAGCTTCTCCAAATCTAGACATTGTGGAGAAACATAGAAAAATAGACTTTGACAACAGATAAGGACCGCTTGGCCCACCTAGTCTGCCCATTTCCCTGCCTAGAGGAAAAGCTGCAGATCCTATTTAACCAACAGCCTATTTCTTCCTACCCCCTCACAAAAATTGCCTTATGTCTGTCCCATGCATTCTTGAATTCTTTCACAGTTTTAGACCCCACAACCTCTTCAGGAAGGCTGTTCCTTGCGTCCACCACCCTCTCTGTGAAAAAATACTTCCTCACATTGCCCCTGAGCCGTCCCCCCTCTATCTTCAAATTGTGTCCCCTTGTTCTTGCGCATCTCTTTTTTCTGAAAGATACTGCCCTCTTGGACTTTGTTGATTCCACTGAGGCACTTAAATGTTTCAATCATGTCCCCGCTCTCCCTTCTTTCCTCAAAGGTATACATATTAAGCTCCTTTAGTCTCTCCTTGTATGGCTTCTCTTGCAGAGCCTGCACCATTTTAGTTGCCCTCCTCTGAACTGCCTCCATCCTGTCTATGTCCTTGTGGAGATGGGGTCTCTAGAACTGGACTCAGTACTCCAGATGGGGTCTCACCAACTGTCTGTACAGGAGGATAACAATTTTCTGTTTTCTGCTGGTGATACCTCTCCCTATACATCCCAGTGTCCCCCCAGCCCTCCCTACTGCCTTCTCACATTGCTTGCCAACCTTAAGGTCATCTGATATGATTACCACCAGGTCCCTTTCCATTTTTGTTGTTGTTACTACCTCCCCCCCATTGTGTAATCTTCCCCTGGGTTTTTGTTTCCCAGGTGCATTACTTTGCACTTCTTTGCATTGAATCCAAGCTGCCATACCTCTGACCATTCCTCCAACCTTGCCAAGTCCCTTCTCATCCTTTCCACGCCTTCTTGTGTATCAACCCTGTTGCAGATCTTTGTGTCATCTGCAAAGAGGCATACTTTTCCTTCCAGTCCCTCTGCAATGTCACTTATAAAGACATTAAAAATGAAATTTGGATAAGACATTTTAAAATGATCTCAAAATAACTGAAAATTAAATTTTGATTAAATGTTTGGCTATCCATACCTCTGCCCTCATTCAACCGGTTCTATGTGAAGAGGGCGACTGCAGAAGGGCGACTTGCACAAGGGCAATGGCAACTGAGCTACCACAGGAATGGCAACCATGCAAGGTCAGCACACAACAGAACGGCGACCACAGCCATTTAAAAAAAAGAAAAAACGCTACCACACCACCACAGGGAAACAAGGGACAACAGAGGATGCACCATGGATGACTGGTAGTGGATGTGAAGGGTGCATAGACAGCAAGCATGATGACAGACAGAGGGGCAGGCAGCAGCCCACACAACAGGACAGCGGACACGTGGGACAACGGTGCAGAGGGCAGGGTGCGCGGGGGGACAGAGACACAGATGGGCACACATGGGAGGGCCATGAGGCTAGCAGGACACAGAAAGCAGTGGCAGTGCATGGCAATGCCTGGCAGTGTCTGTGGCACAGCCGTGGGCAGGTGACTGGGTGAGGGTGGTCATCGCCCATGGCGTGGGGGACCACACGCAGGGTGGGTAGAGATGTGCAGGCAAAGAGGGGTCAGCGACTGGACATGGTGCAGGGCTGGAGGCCAGAGTGTAGGGGCACAGGACTGGCAACCGTGGCAGTGCATGGGAGGGGGCACACAGAGGATGGGTGAACAGGCTAGCATGACAGATGTGCAGCACAGAGGTGGACTGGGTAGGCTGCACGTGTCCGGACAGATGGGCAGCTAGGTGTGGTGGAGGAAACCCATGTGGACTACACCTGCATTTGGAAGTTGTGTGCAAGGTCCCTTAGGCAGTCCACCCTGCTGTGCGCTCCGTACTCCACCACTATGGCCGAAATGCAGCATGTGAGGTCCCTGTAGGACTTCTTAGGCTTGCTGTTCCCTATGCTAGAGACGAGCTGCTCCATGTGCACAATGGTAAACCGCTGCTCCTCCATGAGTCAGGCTAGGAACCGCCAGATGTTTGGGTGACTGGCACCGAGCCGGGTGTTAAAGGCCTGGTGCCAGCCCTCCACCACGTTGTTCATCCATGCCTGCCTGCTGCATGTCACTTCATACATGTTCCACACAGACACATGGAACAGTGGGTGATGCCGTGCAGTACGCCCCACTGGGCACCCGACTCAGGTGTCCTCCATGTAGTCAAGCAGAGGCTGCAGGACTTCCTCATTCATCTGGTAGTAGGGCATGTCTACTACCTGTCCATACACCATTGCCACATCATCAAGTGGCACAAAGGCAAGTGCAAGGAGCATGCGGACCTGCAATGCACACTCTACATCCATGGAGTACAGCTCCAGTAGTGCTGCACTGCCCTGCACATGACTCCACACAGCCTGACAGAAGTGATAGAAACACCCCCACATGACGGTGTCCTCGAAGACAGTAGTGAAGGCATGCCAGGCAGCACACTCATAATCCATGAGTGTGGACTGTGGCTGTGCACCACACAGTAGCCAATGCAGTTCTGTGAACTCCCTCATGTAGGAGCGCTCTGTCCGTGTACACATCAGTATGTACACGGATGGCAGAACCAATCTGGACCACAGGCCATGGGCAGAAGAGAGCTGTCTGAACAGTGGCAGTGTGGCACAAAAGGTGCCATCCAGGAACCAGTCCTGGCACCCAGACAGGAATGTCAGTTCATGCTGTGTGGAGAATATGAGCATGCAGTCCACTGCAGGGCCATTATCATACTGCAGCAACTGTGCCCTGTCAGGTATGACAGTGTATGCCTGGGCAGGGTGAGCTCGGTCACACTGCTAGGCATAGCGGGACAGCCCCTTGTGGCTTGGTGCACACACTGCACTGTGCGGCACATCAGGGGCATGACAGGCAGCCTGCCGGTGATGGCATCAGACACCCCATCAGTGGCCTGCACAAGGGGTTGTGCTCTCCAGGCTCATCTGTGCTCATTCCTGCACACCCGAAATCACACCCCGGACACCGACCTCCCCTGGATCCAGGTTGTGATTGTGTGGACACCCAGTGTACACCACATGGTTGGCAATGGTGTGTGCCCATGCAGGGCATGCATGCCTGTGGCTCTGCACACACCTCCAGTACACCTTCCCATACTTCTCCTTATCCCTGCGGTACATGTACCCACAGTGGGATAGGAGCGGCCTCCCCTTTTGGCTTGTGAGATAGGTAGCAATATCCATCTCTCACTGGTTTCTCTGGAGTAACACCTGTCTGTTGCAGCCCATCCACCTTTAAGGGCTTGTAGTGCGGTCCCGTGCCTGTCTGCCACCGGACCCCATTGCTGGCAAAAGCACTTGCTGCTGGCCATTATGCCCCTATGCACATTAGTCAGTATGGTGGTACAGCAAAATGGTGTGGGTGACGGCCTCCATGCTGTGCGGTGTGAGCAGGCATGAAGGTGTTGTACAGCTGCATGTCTGGCATGGTCTCCGGTGTCCACTGTTGCACCCGTGCTGTGGTGGTGTTGTGACTGCAGCATACTCCCTGGTGCCTGTGACTGCCAATGGACTCGACATTGTCTGGTGAGTATTGCTGTGTCTCCTATCCCTGTTGTGGCGTTGTACTGTGTATGGCACTGCAGATGTCTGTACTGACCATGTTGTTTGAACCCATGTTGGCCGTCTACTGAGGTGCTGATGGCGGCGCTATGCTGGTGCTCACTATGGGAGCAGTTTCCATGCAGCATGTCCACCCATGCACTTCGCCTGCCTGTGGCTGTCAGTGCGTGCTGTGCGGGGGGGGGTGGGGGCTGTTAGCGATGGTGGGTCAGGGGTGCTGTTGTTGCTCCTCGTCCATGCTGGCAGGTGGGGGGGGTATCTTGTGCTGTGGCCCTGCTGTCCACAGGGTGGATTCTGTTACAGGTGCATGTGCATGTGTGTGAAAAGTTGTGGTCGTCATTCAGGTAGAGTCACCCTTATTGCCCAGTCGCCCTTATTGCCCCGTAGCCCTAGTCACAGTAGCCATAGTAGCGGAGCCATTCTGCAGGAAGCTGTTCTCAGTAGCTCACATCACAGGCTACCATTCAACCTACTAATCTGAAATTTGATACATGTTTGTATGTCATTGGGTACTGTTCACATTCCACATTTGGTGTTAATTAGACATGCACTTTTACTATTATAGTGAAATAACTGAAATTTAAAATTTGGTTGATTCTGCTGAATTTTCATGAAAATTCTGCAAAATTCCATGGAATCGGAATGGTCATTCCACTGGCATTGTATGGGCAAAATTTTTTATTCAGCACAGCTCTACTCCTCAATTTTTTTCCACAGAGTTTGCTTCTACTCCCTCCCACCATTTCAAAAACAGACGTTGCTTTGTGGCAAGTTCCTCATAGCTCATGTCAGGGCTTCTTCGGAGCTTACAGAACTTAACCCTGTATGCTTCAGGAGTTAACTCTTACTTTTTAAGCAAAGCAGTTTTAAGTTTCTCATAATTGCTACTGTGCTGATGTTCCACTTGGCCTAGTGCCTCACGCCCTTTACCAATAAGTAGCGGGGATAGCTGAAAGCTCCAGGACTCCCTGGGTATCTTGGCCTGGATACAGATCTTTTCCAATGAATTCAAAAATGCATTCATATCCTCCCCCTCTTTAAATTCAGCTATTAATTCAGAATTTAACTTATACCCCAGCCCTGGAGTTTCAATTTCAACCCTGCCACTTATCCCCTCTGGTGCTTGTCGTTGGAGTCTTAACTTCTCCAGTTTGAATTCCCACTGGTGCTCTTTTTCCTCTCTCTCCACCTCTCTCTGACACTGGTTTTCATTTTCCTGCATCTCCAGTTCAAACTTCATCTGCTCGAACCCACTCTGCTGCTGTGTTTCAAACTTTCTGTGCTTGAATTCCAGCTCCAGTTTCCTCAACTCCAGCTGCAGCCTGATCCATTCTAGACCCAGCTGTGTGATGACCTTCCCCTGCTACTCTGGCTCTGGGTTCCTTCTGGTCTCGCTGTCCTTCTCCCTGGGACTAGACTCTGCGATGGACCCTGGCATCCCCACACCCAGCCTCAGGTCCTTTTCAGTCACTTGCAGTGAGTTCCCTCACTTCTTCACAGATAAGGTTGCCACCATCAGGTCTGAGATCCACCTTGCATCCTCTATGGAGTGTTGTGGAGTCAGCAGGAGGTGGCAAGCACCCAGTTTACCTGGTCCAACTTCAACCAGCTGGCGATCACTGACATTGTGAGGATCATCCAGAGTTTGTAACCAACCTGCTGTAATTTAGATCTGGGCCCAACACGTCTCCTTGTGGGATGTGTTAAGGTGATCAGCCCAATCCTAGCCAAGATAGTCTGGAGTTGGTTGGAGACAGGAGTGTTTCCTGACATCCTGAAAGAGGTGGTTGTGAGACCTCTCCTTAATAAACCTTTCCTTGACTCTGACTGTCTGGCTAACTACAGACCAGTCTCTAACCTACCCTTTTTGGGTAAGGTTATTGAGAAGGTAGTTGTGTTGCACCTGGAGGATCATTTAATCATCCATGATGTCTATGATCCTCTCCAGTCTGGATTTAGGAAGAGGCATAGTACCAAGACAGCATTGGTTCGGGTACTTAATGATCTCCTAATAGCGAGAGATCGGAGGACCTGTTCAGTCTTGGTTCTCCTTGATCTATCTGCAGCATTTGACACTGTGGACCATGGTGTTTTGTTAGAGCATTTGTGGGTTGATATGTGGACTGTCAGGTACAGTCCTCTAGTGGTTTTGATCCTTCCTAGCTGATAGGACTCAGAGAGTGGTGTCAGGGATTTACTCCTCAGTCCCTCTCACCCTATCTTGTGGAGTTCCACAGGGCTCCATTCTATCACATATGTTGTTCATGGTGTATATGCTGCCATTGTGAGACATTATAAGGTAGCATGGACTGAGTTTTCACTGCTACGCAGATGATACTCAGCTATACATGTCCTTCATGCCCAAACAAAATGATGCTGTCTCAGTTTTTACTAACTGCCTTTCTGAGATCCTGAGCTGGATGAGTGCCAACTGGCTGAGGTTGAACTCAGATAAAACTGATAAAACTGAGGTGTTGGTGGTGGACCCAGATAATCCTGGTATGGTGTTCCCAATGGGACAACCTTCTGGGCTTTGGCTTGGTGGTACCCAGCTGGTGAACTCTGACTGGGTGCGGAATTTGGGAGTTATTTTTTGATGATGGTCTGACTCTTAAATTTCAGGTGTCAGCTGTTGTCAAGGCCTCTTTTTACCACCTGAGGAATATCACCTGGATAAAGCACTTGGTCCAACCCAGCGATCTTTCAATGTTGGTCCATGCCTTCATGACCTCCCGCCTTGGCTACTGAATGCCCTTTAACTAGGGCTTCCGGGGGTTGATATCCACTGCTTGCAGCTAGTGTAGAATGTGGCAGCCAGGTTGTTGACTGGTTTATCAAGATCATGCCATGCCATGCCTGTGCTCCGTGTCCTGCACTGGCTGCCAGTTCAGTGGTGGATCACCTTTAAGGTCAGGTTACTGACCTATAATGCCCTATGCAGTCAGGGACTCTGGTATTTGCAAGATCTCCTTTGTCCATATTGCCTCCTCCGCTCACTCAGCTTCACCAACAAGGGATTGCTAGAGGTTTCCAGGGTCCGACTTAAGACCAACGGGGCCTGCTGTTTTGCTTTTGCAGCCCCTACCCAGTAGAACTGTCTACTTCAGTGAGTGACTGACTGTTTGGAGCTTTAATTCTGCCCTTAAAATTTATTTGTTTGGCTTAGCCTTTCCTGAACCTCTTTAAATCTGCTGACATAGGGTTTTTAATGACTGAAATTTTTAAAATTGATTAATGAGTATTTACATTTATTGTCTGATGGTTTTCACTATGTAAAAGTGCATTGATCGCAAGGAGTTGTGCTTTTTATAAATAAACGTGATTTGATTTTGACTTTAGGTTCTGGGCAGCCACTAGCTCATCAGCTGCCACAAGAGCCTCCACGATGTGCTTTTTGGTTCTCCCCTTGTACTGGACCCCTCTTTTCTGACACAACTGCCTTAGGTGGTCTGCAGTGCATTCATTATAGTTGGAAGCCATCTTCTTCCCTACCTATTACTACACTAGCTTACACCCAAAAAAATGAAAACAGGTAGGGAACTTTATACTGTAACCAAATTATTATTTTCTAAATCTCTGCATTGATTGTGTGTGGATTGCTTTCAGTTTGTCAATCTGATATACTGGCCTCGAATTCAACTGCTATGTCTGTACCACCAATATTTCTCTAATCTCACTGCTACCAAATCTCTTGCACACCAGATCTGTCATGAATCCACTCCTGAGAGTCAGGTTCACTGAGCTCACAGTGCCCACCCCTAAGTGCAATTTGTGACAGGAAGGGGGAAAACAAGGGATACCTTCCTTGAGTCCCTATACAGTGCTTGTTGGCTTCACAGCTGAACACTCACCATGAAGCCCTAGGGTCACCTCTTTACTCTGGATCAGGGTACAATACCAGTCTCAAGTCTTGTAGCCAAATGAGAACCCTTTCTCAATTGTTACACAAAGGTGGAAGTTCTAGGCATTACAACCTTTTTGGGGTAGCGTTGTAACCCTGATTCTGCCTTCTCCCACAAGGCGTGCTATAATCTGGTTCAAATCCCCACAGACTCTTCTTTGAGACTTTCATATTCTCCCTGTCATTTTTCCCCCAATTGTTTAACCAAGTGAGACACTCTAAGCTGAAAGCTTGTTTACAGGTGCAACCTGGGAGCACAGGGAAGTTAAGTGACTTGCTCAGGGTCACACAGTATGCAAGTGGAGGCTGTGGGATTCAAGCCCAGGTCTCCAGATTTGAAGCTCAGAGCCTTAAACCACTGCACTATACTTCCATTTATTTAGACTTTCCCTTTTCAGACCCTTTGTTCGATTTGGTAGCTTATGATGGCACCCTGTAGCAATAGCAGTTTAGTCAGAGATTAATACTGACCTTCCCACAATCACACACCCAATATAAGAAAATCTCACTCAGGCCGGTTTTCTTAAAAACAATTGGGCAGGATTCACAAAGCAGATGCACTGGGTGCAAATGAGATGCACCAGCACAACTGGAAAATGTACCATGTAGCCATTCACAGACAGTACAGATGCCCCAGTAAAACCAGGATGCCCTGCACCAAACAGGATGCGCTGGAGAAATAAAGAAATGATATGTGGTGCATCTTGAGGGGGTGAGTAACTGCATATACAGTGTAGAGCCATTCTCAGAGCAAAATGAATGTGCAAATATGGAGCATCCACAGCGCAAGTACCACATGTCCCATGTGGAGATAAGTATAAAAGAAGTAGACTTAAGCGCAAGCCCCCAGCAGGCTGACTGCAGGATAGCAGCAGCAAGCAGGAGAAGAGCAACAGCAGAATAACACAGTGGATGGAGCACCATTCCTGATGGTGGGAATGTCAATGGAGATGAGGAGATGGGTGAACCAGCAATGTGACAGTGGAAGACACCATAGGCAGCCAGCCCTGCAGCGCTATCCTGCTACACTAACATTTGAACAGCTGACAGACACCAAATCAGTTGGCCGATACCACCTGAACAGGGCTATTCTGAGGCAGCTCTGTGAGCTGTGCCATGATGAAATGCAGGCATCCACTGGAAGGGGTCATGCCATATCAGCGGAGACCAAGGTGACAACAGCAATGTGCCTGCTCACCATGGGAACCTTTCTGAGGCCAGCCAGAGACACCACTGGCATATCCCAGCCATCCATCCACATCCAGTCTCCTCACACAATTCCTCACTGCACTACTCCCCACATGCTTCAGAATTCATCCACTTCCCAAGCACACAGGCAGAGCAGACAGAAGCCATGCAGAAGTTCCACAGGGTGGCAAGCATACCAGGCATAATAGGGCCATTGACTGCACCCATGTGGCAATCAGCACACCACCTGGTGATGATGCCATGACATATGTCAACCACGAGGGCTACCACTCCCGTCAACTGCCAAGTTGTGTGCAATGCCACTGGGTGCATCAGCAATGTCTGCACCACACACCCTGGGAGTATACATGATGCCATCATATGGCAACTGTCCACCCTTTGCCTCCAGTTTGAGACTGGGAACATAGCCAGCAGCCATCTTGTAGGTGGGTGGAGCAAGCAGAACTGGCCATGAACAGGCCACCATGGTGCAACAAATGAAGGAAGAGGGAGCAGGTGTTCGAGTGCCACAATGCAAAATGTACAGGGGGATATGCACAGGTGGGACAATGGAGGGGGGACACAGATGGAACCATGCACGCAAGAGGACAGTGCAGCAGAACAGCAAAGCATGGGAGGTGGGTGCAGCTCAACAGCTGGCATGAGTTGCAGTGCAGAACACACCACATGCAGCCATGCATGGTCAACCACTGGGCAGTTGTGGGCAGACAATGGGGATGGGAACATGTGTAGGCAGCCATGGCTGTGAGCACGGGCAGCTACAGATGTGTGCAGCCTGGCCAGGCTGTAGCAGTCATGAGGGGGATGTAGGTGGCCAGGGACAGTCACCACAGGGACCGGGGTGTACAGTGCGCCATGGTGCAGGGGGGAGAGCTCTATGCACAGGTATGCATTGGAGTAATGAACTGCTCTTGTTCCCACAGGTGATGTGGTGTACCCCCTCCAACCCTGGCTACTGACACCCTTCCACCAACCTGGCACAGAGGTGGAAGAGTGATACAATGAGGCACACATTGCTATGTGCGCCATCATCGAGTGTGTCTTTGGCATGCTGAAAATGCACTTCTGGTGTCTGGATAGGTTGGGTGGTGGTGCCTTACAGTATAGCCCAAAGAAGGCCTGTGGCATATTCCTGGCCTGTTGTATACGGTGACAGTTCTGTGTAGGAGGATGAGGAGGGGGACGAGAATGTAGCGGTCCAGGGGCAATGTGATGGACCACCACTGCCATGATGAGACCCATGGCTGGTTGCCAGGTCCCGGTGGCACAGGGACACCATTGTAGAGGAGCACTTTGGGGACCACAGGTGGGTAATACACGACTGGCACCCCACCCCATACACACACATCCAAACACCCACATAAACACCACAGGGCACTCTTCCGCAACAGTGCCACAGTGTAGCACACCCATAAGGGCAACAATGCTGCATGCACACACAAACACACACATATGCATGCACAGCAGGATCCACATGACCAGGGGGCACAGTGTATGTGCTGAGGATGGTATGGATCAGTGTACTGCTGCTGGCACATGTGCACAGCAGACACAGGACCGCACTCATCACGCCCATGCCACACAGCACAAAAATGGTGCAGTCAGACATGCATGTAGCACCACACAGGTCACACACACAGGCAACACACTGGAGCAGGTGCATGCCACCCCAGGCACAAGTAGCCAGGTGCGTGGGCTGCAAAAAGTGCAGGTAATGGGGCCATGTGAACTGTCACCCAGGTATTAGTTAGAGGCACCACAGCTGCCACGGACATGTGAGCGGCCACGTCCATGACTGGAGGTCGCTAATGCAGTGCCACTGGCCACAGGGGGGTAGCCAACACCCCTGGAGGGGTACTGCAGTGAGACAGTGAATGGGTGCTCACTGGTGTGTTGGCCCCATGATCCAAGTCAGATACAAGGATGATGGGGATGGAGAGGTGTGGAGACGGTGTCAGCAGCAATGGATCCACCTTACACTGCTGCCTGGGTGTGCGTGAGGCACTCCTGGGGGTTCAGCTGTAGGTCTGGTAGCCATGTGGTGCACTGATTGCACACGCCGCCTCAGCAGTGTGCCCAATCCGTTCCATAGCTGCGGTCATGCCCACCCACAGTTGGCGTGCCTCTGTCAATATCTGGGCACGCCATGCGGCCAATGACTCATGTTCAATGGCCAGCAGAATCTGAAGGCCCTTGAGCTCCTACTGTAGGGACATCTACCCCTCTACTGTGGCCTGCAGGAGGCATGCACAGCACTCAGTCTAGTCAGCAGGTGAAGACTCACAGGGACGGTACCAATGGGCAGGTAGTGTGCTGGCCTGCTGCTGCACATCCACTGTAGGTGGACACACCACAGCAGGCCATGGTATGGGTGGAGACTGGGCTTGTGCAACTGCTGCACATCCAAGGACTACTGTATCATGGGCCACCACCACCTGTGGCAGAATCACAGCACCCTGCTGACCCGTGCTGGCAGTCCCCACCACCACAGCAGCACCTGGCACAGAGCCCACAGCAACCACCACTGTGGGCTGCTGTGCAGGCCCTGCTGGTGTGTCAGGGTCTGCAGGACTGCCAATGCCTGCTGGTGCCACCTGTGCATGCACTTGTGCTTTGTGCGCTCCACTGTTGGCCATGTCCCCCCAAAGTTATGTGGCATCTGGATCATCATCAACATCACTGTACATCTCCTGTGTACCAGATGCCAGCACCAGCAGGGTGTCGGTGATGTCCACTGCATCCTCTTGGTCATCATCAGCCAAACCCAGGAACCCCTCCAGCCAAGTGTCATCCTGCTCGCCAGCCATGTCATCGGTTGCTTAGGTGTTGGAAGGCCTTGCCACCACTGGTGATACATCTGGGGTAGCTGTGGTGTGTGATGGGCCTGGGACAGCAACATCCCCAGACCTGGATGCTGCCCAGTGAGACAGACTGGGATCATCCTCTGCAGTGGCACTCTGTGGTGCACCAGACATGGCAGCACCCATGAGGTGTGATGGAGCTGAAACAGAAAGAAAGGATACATGGTTACAAACATGGGTGATTGTAGTGTTCAGACATGCATGTACAGGTAGACATACATGTATGCCAGTGGGGTGCCTGACATGCCATGTGGTTGACAGTCAACATCCATTCTGCTGATGCAGCCATGCACTGGCTACAGCTGGATAGGACCAATGCCTGTACATGCCCCCTTGTTCATGTGTGGGACTGTGACAACACTCTGACCACCACCCACTAGGATGACAGCAATGGTGTGCAGTGGAAAACACCACAGGTGTCCCCTCCAGCACATGCCTGGAATGTCATGTGACTGCACATGTCAGTCCACAGATGGGGTGTACAGAACCATGATTGGTGCACACAGGCACATGATCAGATAATCACACACAGTGGGGCTATCAGGGCACACATGGCACACACACAGCACACACACACACACACACACACACCACACACACACACACACACACACACACACACACACATGGACAGGCACATGACCTGGGCATGTATACTCTCAATGCTGGGATGGACTGCTGCCCATCTGGAAGTCCCCTCCAGGAACACCCTGCACAGCCGGTCAGCACATGCTGGCCACCAGCAACTACTCCATGGGTGTAAGGCACACACCTGTCTGCGGCACACCCTCTATCCTACTCAGGGAGGCCTCTATGTGTGCCACCTTCTCCTTGGCTCTCCGCTTCTTATTGTTCAGGTGCTTTCTGCACTCCTGGGGCATCCTGTTAAACTTCTCGATGGCATTGACATGTCATGCCACAGTCTTCCAGCCCTCATCCTGCAGCTGTCAGCTGCTACCCCTGCTAGACAGGATGTCCTTGTACAGCAGGTATACCTCGATAAGTGCCCTGTCCTCAGCACTGGTGAAATTAGGACATCTGTGCCCAGCAGCTGTGTCCTTTCCAGACATTTTTTTTTCTGTGGGTGAGAATACACAGCCATTAGCACATAACAGTTAGCTCCGTATGTGTGCAGGCACCGTATCTGGCTGCTGCAGGGTCATAACACCCTGTCTGCAGACCACTCACCAGCCTACTGTGCATTACTGGAACAGGATTTGGGACTGTCTGGGACAATTTGGGCATTGGCAGGATCAGTTCTGTAGCAGTGGGACATGTAGCTGACATGTCCTGCTCATGTGGCTGGCATTGCTTGCCATGTACCACTGGATAGTGGTGTGGACTGTGACACACATGTCATCATTCTGTGGTCCCATGCTACACCATACACCAACAACATCCCCCTCCACAGGCCAGGCCTAGTATGAACAGTGGGACACTGTGGGCCACTCACCTGGATGTGCCTGTTGACCAGGAACAGGCGTGGACCATGGCTGTATGTCCAAGGCCTCACACTGTCTTTTTGTGTTGCCACACTGCCTTTGGAAGACTGTAAATAAACCTACCTTTAGGGATGCAAGTCCTCTTAGTTATGAGCTCTGTGGAGGCACATTCAGGAGCATTTATGGCTCAGGGTATGCAAATGAGATTGGTAGCATCTGTAATGAGATGCTCTATCAGGTGCAATGCCCCTGAATCTGGAATTGAGCTGATTTTGGAGCAATGTCTGCGAATTGCATAATTGCACCCAGCTCATCCCAATCAGTGAGGTGCATCTGCAGCATTGAGCACGTCTCCGTATGGTACATTTCCACCGCATGCACGTGGGACATAGGGCATTTCCTGAATACGGCAAAACTGTCACAGTGCAGTGCCATGCATGCACAATGCCGGGTTAGTGGCTTGACAGGCATAGTGCTAAAAGGTCGGTATTACTGACTTTGTGATCACATCTGTCAGCACCACATGCGCACATGCGTGATGACCACAGTGCCACCTGTCACATTGTGGGTGTTTATCATGTAGTGGGGTGGCATTGTGCACCTGTGGATCACAGCGCAGTACTGACAATGTGCGCAGTGACACTGCACTGTGCTTGGCATTGCTTGCCACTCACAAGATGATGGCTCCATACAGAGTACACATGTATAACCCAGCTATGTCCCATGACCTTGTGTTCCCACCCGTGCAGTGCACCATGAGCATGCACGATATGTGCTATTTGTGGCAATTGCTCATTGCCACACCATGCGCAGTGCATCACATGATGGACAATCGCATACATGGTTCAAATGTGTCATTGCACACCAGCAGCATTATCATTGCACACCTGACCTGCTGACACTGTGGGGGATCATGCCACATGCACAGAGGACAGGCCCAAGGGCTATGAACTAGGGTGAGGTGGAGCTCCTCAATGTTGTGGCACTGGTGCCGCAGGTTGAGGGACAGCTGTTCGGGTCTGATGACCTCAATGAGCCATGCTCTGTGGTGTGGGCCAGGATTGCTGTGCAGCTGGTGCACAGAACAGGGGTTGCTTGCAATGGGAAGCAATGCAGGCACCGTTATGGTGATTTGCAGTGCAGGGACCTGGACAGGCTGAGGAGCCTACAGGACTGGGCACGTAGGGGTGCAGTGCCATGCCCAGGTAAATCACAGGAATATGCATGTACAGAGGCAGCATGTGGTTTAGGGGGACTGGCACACTGCACACCACTACACATTCACACACACACACACACGCACGTGTGTGGACCATGGGCCACACACAGTGTGGGCAGTGCTCCTGTGACCACAGGAAGTGGGCGTGTGCAGCATGAAGCATCGGGGCAGGGCCACTGTGGTGTGTGTGGTGTGGTGTGGCCATTGGCACTGCATGCATTCAGCTGCATACATGGTGGGCATGGGGTGCTGTGTGTGGATGTATGCAGCCGGGGTGCTATCACTGGAGCACTGTGGGGGTGTTGCCATCACTGCATGCTGGCACTGGTGCTGTTTCCAAAGGAGTTGCAGGCATCTCACACCTCGGGTCTCCTCATGGTATTCTCTGCTTTTGTTCTTCTCACAGGGCCGGCAGACAGGTGGTGGGCTGTGGCTGCGGTGGAGGCCAGGTGCAATACAACCAGTGTCAGTGCCTGTAGACAGGGACGTGCTAGTGCAGATGAATATCTGCTTTGTGCACCCTCTGTGTATTCGGAGGGGGCAGTTTCCTCAGCTGGCCATTGCCAGTCCATTGTGCATGTCCGTGTGCTGCTGGTTGCACGCACATGGGGTGTGGGCATGGTGGCATGTGCTTGGGCCACAGTGCATCTGGCCCCTGTGTGTACATCCACCATGTGCTCATATCATGTGCACCGTGGGCACCCTGTGGTGCTCCAGTGGTGTCCAGACAGGGTCTGCATGCTTGTGCTGCCTGCTGGCATGTGCACATGCTGTGTGGGGCATGGCAACATGCCCCTCAGTGCAAACCCCTGCATGCACATGTGGATCATGTGCTTCCTGAGTAACTTTGCACGGTCACAGTGTGGTGCTGTGTGCCAGCCTGTTGCTGGTGTGCATTGTGCCTGGCAGGCTGTTGGCCATTTGTGTGGTGGATGCCTCCAGCACACTCATATGGTGGGCAAGGGGGGCAGTGTGGCACACGACACTTAGTACATGTTGTCTGTGTCCCCCACTGTAGGTCCAAGGGGTGTATGGACATGTGTTCCCATTCATTGGCAGTGTCAGGGACTACTGCAGCTAGTAGGACTCCAGCTCCAGAGGTCATTACGGAGGATGCTTCAGCCACTCTACAGGTGTCAGGGACAGCTGCTGCAGGCAGTGACCAGGCTGGTCAGAGTGATATGTGCCTGGGGTTGTAGGCATGGGCGCCATGCTGTGGCACGTCCCGTACATTAGGGACATGTACATTTGTGTTTAGCCCCTTTGTGTTTTGCCTCACATGCCTTCCCCATCTGCATTGTATGTTGCTGTACCCTGTTCACACACACACACACACACACACACACACACACACACACACATACACACACACACACCTTCACCCTCCTGCATACCTGTTTTTGTACTTGTACAGTCCCGCACCCTCACCTGTCCTATTCCTACTGGCAGTTGTTTTTGTAAATAGTTAATTGTGTTCCATTGCTGTTACTAAACCATTTTCTACTACAACTGGTGTCTGTGGTCATTCACTGTACATTGTGCATGTCTTCTGTATTTGTCTGCTGCTGTGTGCTGTCCCTTTGTTGCCTTACACACGTGTGCACCTGTGTTACTGTGCACACACGCATCCTGCTCCCCTGACATGGTGGCCTCACTGCGTGCCCTCCTTGTAGCCTGTGGCATGTGGGTGGGTGTTGTGTCGTGTTGCCTTTCTCAGTACCCCTGTTATGTGTGTGGTGCATGTGGGCTGCAAGTCTTGCGCTGGTGCCCTGTTGTTGTGCAGCTCTGTGTGCAGTCCACATTGGCTGTGGGCTTGTTACACTTGTGCAGTGCATGGCACTCAGTCTGTTCACCATTGTGCCTGTCCACTGGTGTGCCCCTGTGTGGCATCTCCTTTCTCCACACCACTGGGTTCCTGTGCAGGAGGCCATGTCTTGGTGACAACTCTATGCTGCATGGTGCCTCCAGCAGCTGTTGCATACCTTGACAAGCACCCCTGGGCTTGTCATATGTGCCAGTTGGGCTCCTGTGTGGGGTGTGTCAGGTGCTTCTGAGTGTTTCTGTCTGTGCTCTGTCTGTTCATCTCTTCTGCTGTGGCCACTCTTGGGCCCTTTGGCACTCTGGCCAGTCCCTGCAGGTGTGTTCCCCTGCATTCTTTGTGTCACTGCAGGTTCCCCCTGTTGCTCCTTCATCTCTTGCTGACTTGCTCCATATTCACTGTTATGCTGCCTGAGGTGCTTTGGCTCATCCCTGTTGTGCTAGGGCATCTCACATTGCACCGTTCCGCATCTGTGCGATTCACAGTGGGGATGTGCACGGGGCATCTTGTGGCGTATTCTTCTGTGAATCACACTGTCAGGGGTCGGCGCATTCAGGTTGTGCCAACGCATCTCATTTGTGCCCAGCGCATCTGCTTTGTGAATCCTGCCCAAAATGTTTTTACTAAATAGTTACTAATCATATAAGTTTAAATAACCTTTTTGGTCACAGCATAACACACACAAAAAGTGGAAATGTACAAAAATAAAATGTACTATACAGTTGTCTGAAATTCTACCTTAGACTGTAGTGAATTGAAGTCTGTAAAGAGTAAGTAAAATTCCTGGTTGTTAGTCTCTGTGCTGTGGCAATTGTGCTTCTCTGTGTGTTCAGGAGAGAGTCCAGATGAAAAGTGTGCCCATGCCCGGAGCTAAGGGTTTTAAATACCTTCTGTAACTTGCAGTGTCATCAATTATCCCATTTCTAAAGAAATTGGTCTATTTACCTATCAGGTGAGTCAGAACAGCTACTTCATTTGACCAGGAGATGTCACTGTTCTGCTGTTTCCAAAATTCCAGGAATATCAAACATCCAATCCAGACACATATAATTAACATGGATATGACATTCATAGTCTTTCGGATGAGACATTAAACCGAGGTCCCATCTGCCTGTTCTGGTGGTAGTTCAGGTGGATGTTAAAGATCCCATGGCACTTATCGAAAAGAGCAGGGGAATTTTCCTGGTGCAATGGCCAAATTTCCTCCATTCACAAAAAATACCACCAACAGCTTAATCTGGTTCAAGGTCAGCTGGCATTCATCTGTATTCCCCTCCCCCGGGTCATGTCTGAAAATAGGCAGGATTTGTCTAGTGCACTTACCCGGTCAACAAAACTAAATAAATAAATAAAATAATTTATGCCTTTTGAATACCCTGTATTCGCACCTGTAAGACAAAATTCATATTAGCCTGTCAGAATGGTCATTTCCTGCTCAAATCCTGGCTAAAACATCCTGGGCTTTGAAATGACTTCCTTCAATTAAGTTACAAGGAAGATCCCGTAACGTTTATGACTATATAAATGGATTTTGTTACCTCTGGGTCAGCTAGTCATGAAATGCAATTAGCTTCTTGCCAAGCAAGCTGTTTTGCAGATTACAGGACTATCAGCCATTAAAAAAAACATTCCCTTCTCTTCACATTGGCATTTTAACATACAAAGAAATCACATAAAACACAACATCATATATTTGTACATATGACTGGCAGGAACCTAGCTCACACCAGGGCCCCCCTCCCAAACCTAGTCAGCTAACTGGAGACTTGATCCACTGTTGTTAAAAGATCCTACATTCACACCCTGGGTACAACAGGAAATTGCCAAATACCTGAGCTTTAATGATAACAAGAGCATAACTGACAGCACACTATGGGAGACCCTTAAGGCTTACCTAAGAGGTAAAATCATTGGTTACACCTCACATAAAAGACAAACCAGGGAGTTGGAAGCAGCCAAACTGGAAGACAAGCTTAAAAATCTTGAATGCAAATGCAAGGCAGACCCCCAGGTGGATCCTAAAGAATTGCTCGACACTCGAGCAAAACTAAATACCATGTATGCTGAGAAGGCCGAGCTTGCATTAATACAATTAAAACATACCTTCTGGGAAGGGGTGAGAAATCCAGCAAAATCCTAGCATACTGACTGAGGAAACAGAGGGCCGAGAGACATACCCCTGGCCTTAGGGACCCCCAGGGGTGAGCATGCTCAGCCCAAAAGAACATATACACTATTATGGCAACATTTTACTCCACTTATACACATCAATTAACCCACCCAACAGCCACAACACTTCCACATTTCTACCCACCCTTAACCTCCCACAAATATCTCCAAGGCAGGCATTGGACATGGACCAACCAATCTCCATAGAGGAGATAATTATACTGGGTCTAAATAAAAACAAATCTCCAGGGGGTGATGGATTCCCTGTCAGCTTTTACCAGCAAATACACAGGGACATAGTCCTCCTGCTACAAAGAGTGTACACCAACTTCATATTTATACAGGTACTACCTTCCACAATGAAGGAAGCTGTAATAACTATCCTACTCAGAAAAGGTAAGGACCCTCTCCAACTGGCCAGCTACCACCTCTTCTCCCTCATAAATGCAGACACCAAGGTGCTAGCAAAAATACTGGTGACTCGAATGGAACTAATCCTTCCTAACATTGTCCACCCCTCCTAGGTTGGCTTCCTAAAAGCAAGACTCAGCTCGGACCACCTCAGAACATTTATCAACCTATGCCAAATAGCCAAATCCCTACCCACCCACCCACCCCTGCAGCGTCCCTCACAATAGACTTCAAAAAGCCTTTGACTGCATTGAATGGGAGTATCTCTTTGAAGTACTATGACAATGGGAAGTCGGCCCTCAATTTCTTAGATGGGTACAGACACTGTACACCTCTACTGCAGCAAGACTCCTCATGAACAGCACCCTCTTCACCCTCCTTCCCACTAGCCCGAGGAACAAGACAAGCTGCCCCATGTCCCTGCTCCTTTTTCTCCTAGGCATAGAACCCCTTACAGCTGCATTGAGAACCAACCTGGCAATCTCTGGCATCCAAGTGGGCTCACAAGAATACAAATCCCTGTCATACTCTGATGACCTGATCATCATCCTCAATGATGCCCCAAACAGCATCATACTGCTTTGTCAAACCCTGGATTCATTCACAAACATGTCTGGACTTAAAGTAAACCATACAAAATCAAAGGAACTACCCCTTAACTCCCATGGTCAGTCTACCCACATTCCAAAACACCAGCTGGAGGTGGGCCACAGAAGCCATCACATATCTGGAATACACATCACCCCCAATATGGCCGGCCTATGTAAAACTAATTTTTCACCATTAACTCATTGCCCCCACAGGAGCTCTCTGAAGTTGCAGCACTTGTCTCCTGTATACTGTTAACAGTGAATCCTGGCCCTTTCTAAGCAAAATCAAGCCATAATTGGCATGCCGCAAACAAATGCTAATAGCACAAAAAACGTAAGTGCTAGACACAAAGTATGAGTGGCAAAACTATTCAGCATAAAATTATGTTTCCAATGGTGGTATGCAAGGAATAGTAGGTAATTTAGTTTTATTTCTGTGCTGGTCAAAACAGCAACACGAAATATTTTTTTCACTAAAAAATGCACCATAAGCCTTTTTGTGTTGGGAAATATGTAACATATCAACACCAAATTAAGCATCCAGACATTAGATGTAGTTTTAATAATTTGTTTGTAAAAAAAAACAGCTATTTCTGTAGTATTAAACATAATTTTTCCCCATTTGAGTCAAGGTGTGTTGGTGAGGTTTGAGGGACAAATCTGAACCATACACACCATACCATAAACAAATGCATATAACTCCTAAAGTATACATGATACACACAACATATCAGTGGCAAAGTTGTTCCACACAAAATTGCCTTTCCAACAGTGCTATGCAATCAACTGTGCTCGATTTGATTTTTGTTTTATACTGGCTGAGATACCCAGAATGTGTGTTTTCTTTAAAGTGCTTAGGTGGTTCCAGATGGACAAAATGTCATAAACAAATGTGAAAAACTCCTAAAGTGAACATGATACACATCAAGTGTCAAAGACAAAGTTGTTCAGCACAACATTACCTTTCTAATGGTACTATCTAATCAATTCTAATCAATTCTGGCTGGCAAATAATATTAAAATATATGAGTGACGTCTCCAGACGTTACTAGGGCACACAGGAAGTCTGTAGGTGACTTCTGTAGTCATTCTGAAACACACTGCAGTAGATTTGCTGATGCCTACAGGCGTTTCTAGGAGGCAATGAGTTAATAGCAGATCTGATGGCAGAAATAGACAGATGGAAAATGCTATACCTCTCCTTTAAAGGCCGGATTGCAGTACTTGAAATGATGTTTGCCCCTAGGGTCCTTTACTGTCTGGCCCACCTACTTATTCTCATGCCTAACAAGTGGTTCTCTCTTATCAAAAAAATAATGGGAAGATTCATATGGGAGGGGAAACAACAATGCATCAGCAGTTCAAAACTAATGAGATATTGGAGGGAGGGGGGATGGGGCCTGCCTGACTTCATTAATTACAATATCATAGGGCATTCTTCATGGCCCAAGTACTGCAATGGCTTCCACTCAAGGACACACCTCCTCCCAGTGGGTACAGATTGAGGGACATACAGTGGGGGCAAAGATCCCATGGTTTCTACTATATACTAATTCCACACTGAAACAACAGATGTCCCCCCAAGCCTGTAAGTCACTCTGCTGTGTTGGCAAAAGATAAAAAAGTCCCTCAACATTAAGATTCCCCCTTTACCTCAGATACCTTTGTGGGACAACCGCATGATCATGGTAGACAAATGTCCACTACACTGGTCCGCATGGCATGATCTGAGAATACAAGAGGTACTGGATCTTTGCCTCCCTAACAGCACTGTGCTTAAGACCTTCCAAGATCTAAGCAGGGAATTCCAGCTCCCCACAAAAGACTTTTGGAGACACCTCCATTTAAGGGCTGCCATTCAAAATCAGGTACACCAACACTCCATTCGACAGGGCCCACCCATACCTACTGATATCAAGATATTGTGGCAGTCACAGAAACATGGTACACACAGAACCATGACTGGGATGTAAACATACCAAGGTGCACTATCTACAGGAGGGGCAGGGAGGGTAAAAGAGGAGGTGGAGTAGCTCTCTACATAAGGGAAGGAATCAAAGCAACAGAACAAAAGGGTAAACAGGGAGGAGAGGAAGTACAGTGGGTCAACTTGGAGACAGGCAATGGCACCATAATCTGCACAGGGGTTGTATACAGACCCCCATCTCAGGGGGAAGAAATGGACAAGGAAATGATAGAATGTATCCTTAGAATGGCAGAAAAAAGGGGAGATATTGTTGATGGGGGATCTGAATATGCTAGATGTTAACTGGAATGCATTTGCTGCAGCCACATCAAAAAGCGGCATCATTCTAGATGCCCTGCAGGGGGCATGCCTTAGACAACTAGTATTGGAAGACACTCAGGAGGGAGCAATCTTAGACCTGGTACTCTGAAGATGGAGAGAGGATCACAGATGTAGAAGTCGGTAGCCATCTGGGAACTAGCGACCCTCGAACAATATGGTTCACGATAAACACAGCAGTAGAGTGAAGCCATACAAAGGCAAAGGTCCTGGACTTTGGGAGGGCTGACTTTGCCAAAATAGGTGAGTGCCTAAGGAATGCACTAGCAAATGGGCAGGAAGGAGGGGTGGAAGAACAATGGGGAATAATCAAAACTGCCATCACTAAGGCAACAAGCCTTTGTGTGAAGCAAATAAACAAAACAAAACTATCTAAAAAAAACACTATGCTTCTCAAAAGAGGTGGCAGGGAAGGTTAGAGAGAAAAAGATAGCATTCAGGAAGTACAAAAAATCACAGAAGGAGCAGGACAGATAACTGTATCAGTTAAAGCAGAAGGAAGCAGGGAAGGCAGTCAGAACAGGAAATGCCCAAACTGAGGAAAAGATAGCCACTTCAGTTAAGAAGGGGAATAAAACATTTTATAGGTATATCAGGGAGCTAAGGAAGACCAAGGAAGGGATAGTGAGGCTTAATGGGGGTGGGGGGGCAGAGGGTGACAGTGAAAAGGCAGAGATACTAAAAAAATATTTTTGCTCAGTATTCACAAGTGAAGAAGGGAAGATACCTAAACCAAACAACAGAAACACTCTGGATAGGGACGTTGATATCAGCACATTCACAGAAGAAAGACTTCTGAGAGAACTCTTAAAACTGAAGGTGGACAAAGCAATTGAGCCTGATGGAATTGGCCCCCAAATTCTAAAAGAACTAAGGGTAGAACTAGTGACACCACTGACTACCCTCTTTAACGAATCATGGGAGGATGGGGTGGTATCTGAGGACCGGAGGAGGGCAGATGTGATTCCACTTCACAAAAGTGTAAGCAGGGCAGAGGCAGGAAACTACAGACCTGTTAGTTTGACCCCAGTGATAGGGAAAATGATGGAATCACTTCTGAAGGAAAGAATTGTTGAGTGCCTAGAGGCCAGAGGGGCACAGGACACAAGTCATCATGGATTCACAGCAGAAAGGTCACGTCAGATGAATCTAATGGATTTCTTTGACTGGGTGACCAAAATAGTAGATCGGGGAGGGGCAGTGGACATGGCCTACCTAGACTTTAGCAAGGCATTTGACACAGTCCCACACAAAAGATTAATATACAAGTTAACCAGCCTGGGAGTGGGTCCCAAGATGGTAGCCTGGGTAAAAAATTGGCTGGATAACAGGACACAGAGGGTAATAGTAAACGGAGCCCACTCTGAAGAAAGGGAGATTACTAGTGAGGTACCGCAGGGTTCAGTTCTAGGACCGGTCCTCGTCAATGTCTTTATAAGTGACATTGCAGAGGGACTGGAAGGAAAAGTATGTCTCTTTGCAGACGACTCAAAGATCTGCAACAGGGCTGATACACAAGGTGGGGTGGAAAGGATGAGAAGGGACTTGGCAAGGTTGGAGGAATGGTCAAATGTGTGGCAGCTTAGATTCATTGCTAAGAAGTGCAAAGTAATGCACCTGGGAAACAAAAACCCAGGGGAAGAGTACACTATGGGGGTGAGATACTAACAACAAAAACAATGGAAAGGGACCTGGGGGTAGTCATATCAGATGACCTAAAGGTGGGCAAGCAATGTGAGAGGGCAGTAAGGGGGGCTGGGGGATACTGGGATGTATAGGAAGAGGTATCACCAGTAGAAAACAGGAAGTTGTTACCCCTCTGTACAGATAGCTGGTGAGACCCCATCTGGAGTACTGTGTGCAGTTCTGGACACCCAACCTCTGCAAAGACATAGACAGGATGGAGGCAGTCCAGAGGAGGGCAACTAAAATGGTGCAGGGTCTGCACCAGAAGTCATATGAAGAGAGACTTAAGGAGCTTAATATGTATACCCTCGAGGAAAGGAAGGACAGGGGGGACATGATAGAAACTTTCAAGTACCTCAGGGAAATCAACAAATTCCAAGAGGGTAGCATCTTTAAGAAAAAGAGATGTGCAAGAACAATGGGGCACAATTTGAAGGTAGAAGGGGGACAGCTCAGAGGTAATGTAAGGAAGTATTTTTTTCATGGAGAGGGTTTTGGAGGTTATGGAGTCAAAATCAGTGAGGGAATTCAAGAATGCATGGGACAGACATAAGGCAATTCCAGGGTTTGGGGGTAGGAGGAAGTAGGCTGTTGGTTAACTAGGATCTGCAGCTTATCCATTAGGTAGGGAAATGGGCAGACTGGGTGGGCCAATTGATTCTTATCTGCCGTCAAATTCTATGTTTCTATGTTTCTGTGGCTAAACACAAAGAGAGGAAGGGAGAGCAGGTCAGATATATAGAAGACTAAGGGACAAAGACCCTGACCCCACTTTGCAGAGCAAGAGGAAATGAGAACAAGAACTTAACATTACTACTGGGAATGTAGAATGGCAGGCATGCTGGAAAAGGGCTCATACAGCATGCAGAAACACAAAAGCCCAACTAATCCAAGTAAAGATCCTGCACCACTGATACGGAACTCCTCAATTCCTTCACCAGAAAGGCATTCTCCCAGATGATAAGTGCTGGAGATGTAATAGTAACCCAGGGTCCCTAGCCCACATTTTATGGTCCTGCCCAATCATTCAGCCTTTTTGGGACCAGGTCATAAAATTCTGCCACATACTTCTACCCCAAAATCTCATTGTGGATAAGGCCTTTGCCGTCCTTGGACTGACCAGAGCCTCACACCCCACCAATACACATGCTATACAGTGGTGCAGCAGTGCCATGATAGCCACCAAATGACTTATCCTAAGGAACTGGCATTCCCCAAATATACCCTCCTTCCATGAATGGCTGACCACTAACAGCCTGGTGGCATCAGTGGAACACCTCTTATATGTTGCCATAAATAAATTACAAATGTATAATGATACTTGGTCCCCCTTTCTACGTCTGCTTGATCCAAATGGATGAACACAATCATGAGTCCAGAGGGAGATATCCCCTGCTTCAAATGTGCAACTCACCTCTGGACTATCACAAGAATGCTGTTCCTAGATCTGGCAGGCACTCTTACAACTCACCCCTCCTGCTGTTATTTGTTCTGCTATCATTGTATGTACTCAGCTGTTAAAATTACAAAACTCATGTATTTCTCACAAAGTTGTAAAAACTGTTGTAAGTTGGAAAATGTTCAATAAAAAGTTTAATGTTAAAAAAAAACAACTAAAGGGCTGGAGAGAGAGAAAGTTTTGCCTCTTCGCAGATGACACGAGACTCTGTAACAGAGTGGACACACCAGGGGGGTGATTACAATGAGGGGGAGGGGCTCTAAAAAAGATGGAAGAATGATCGAGAAATCGGCAGCTGGGTTTCAACACAAAAAAGTGCAAAATAATGCATAGGAGGCATAAAAACCCGAAGGCAATATACAAACTTGGGGGGGGGGCTGGCAGTCACAGATCAGGAAATGGAGCTGGGGTGATCATTACAGGTGACCTAAAGGTTGCAAAGCAGTGTGATAAGGCAGTGGAGAAGACTAGCTGGATGTTGGGATGCATAGGCGCCACCAGCGGAAGGAAAGAGGCAATAGTGCCCCCTGTACAGATCCTGTGAGACCACACCTTGTATACTGTGTCCAGTTCTGGAGAACCTGTCTTCAAAAAGACATAGCTAGCATGGAGGAAGTTCAGACAAGGGCAACCAAAATGGTGCAGGGAATGCAACTGAAGACCTACCAGGAAAGGACTAGAGAACTGAACATGTACTCCCTGGAGGACAGAGAGAGGGGGGATATGATACAAGCATGCAAATACCTCACAGGAAGAAACAAGGCACAGGAGGGCAGCATTTTTCAAAGGAAAAGATGCTCAAGGATGAGGGGTCACACTATGAAACTGGAGGGGGGGAGGTTCAGAGGAAATATGAGGAAGCACTTCTTCACTGAGAGTGGTAGACGAGTGGAACAGCCTACCTGCAGAGGTGGTGGGGTTGGAAACAGTTACAGGATTCACAAAAGCATAGAATAGAAACAGCGGGATCTAGGAAGTGTATAAAGGGGAGGAGAGGGGAGAGGAACTGTAGGTAGAGTAGGGTCTACAGTACCACATTAGGATAAAAGAGAATATAAGGTAGACTGGGTGGGCCCTGAGGCCCTTATCTGCCATCACCTTCCATGTTTCTATGTCAGACAGTAGCCAGTTACAAGGACTCTTGGCAGACTGACATGCAGGTCTGACAACAAAACGGTAGATCAGTCCCTCGGTACAAACTGCAAGGCTACATTGTGATTTAAGGTTCGTCCCTGTTCAAGCACAAAAAGGAGCTTAACAACAAATAGACAGGGAAACACAAAGCAGAAATATGCAACCAGTAAGGAAGCACCCCCTTCTCTGCACTCTGACACCTAGAACATCATCTGGGTTTCAGTGCATGCTCAGGGCAATGTTCTCTTCAGCAGTGCTGGTAGTAGCTGCTGAAGGGGGAGAAGAGTTCAAGAGCACAAAAGCTGGTAGAAGTAAAAAACTAAAAAAAATATGACTTGTAAAGAAATATTGGAAACCTAAAGTACATTTAAGTTGTGTTAGGTGACTATTGTGTGAGCTATGGTGAATGTGTTGAGGGTCTCTGCTACAGTCACTATTGGACAAAAAGTATTTAAAATCTCCTTAATTATCCATTAATTGACCCCTGAATTAATAATCTGCCCCTAATTTAAAATTAAGGGTGCCTTAAAATAAATTTGCAAAATCCCAAACCCCTTAATTATCCTTAATTACTTTAACAGAATATACTTATTTAAAATTAAGGTACAAATTAGTGAAGTCTATCTGTGCTTAATTTAAATTAATCAGAAGATCAAGAATAAAAAAATCTGCTGAATTAAAATTCCCTAGGAAAACCTCTTTCTCCTTAATTTTAATTAATTGTTGCATTAAGAAAAAAAAAATATTCTGAATTTTCAAATTCTGAGAAAATATAGTGACAGAATGCACACAATGAATACCAATATACATTAACAACAAAGTGGTAGTGAAATTTAGGGAAATTGTAAATCAATTATTTATACAAATAAGAACATTGTAAAAAAATGTTTACTGAGCCTATGTTACCACAACATTTTTATGTTGCTTGCACGCATGTGCAAGAAACATAGTGCCATCATCCGAGTTTTCAGAGGTGTGACACCCGTCTTCCAATTCAGTCACTGTGTTTGCAGGCGCGGCCCCAGTTCCCCAATCACTGCTGCAGCTATCTATGACAGCAGTTGAAAATGCAGTGGTCGTACAGTTGAAATGGAGAGCTCTGCTTCAGTGAGCAGACTCCCCTCCACACACACACACACACACGCAACATACTGCGTGATCATGCCTTCCCCTCCCCATGCATGCTGTACAGCGAAGGGGTGCCCAATCCCATCAGCTCCACTTGCCTCCCAAGCTTCCAGGTGCCACACTGGGAGCCCACCCAGCATGGCAATATTTGTTATGGCGAAGGGTGTAATCCCCTGTCGGCTCCACGCCCCAAAGCATCCAGGTGCCACGCTGGAGCCCACCCCAGCGTGGCAAAATGTTATGGCCGACGGGTGCCCAATCCCCGTCGGCTCCACGCCCCTCCCCAAAGCATCCAGCTGCCACACTGGGAGCCCACCCCAGCATGGCAAACGGCCCTCGTCGTCTTATTAAAAAAAAATTGAAAATGCAAACAGTGTCCCTCGGCGCTTCTCCCTGCCCCCTCCCACAATCCACATCCACCAACTGCGCACCCTGCCTACCCACACCCCCCTCACCCCATACTTACCTCCGGATCTCAGCGTAACGATCTTCAGTGGACTGGGAACACGTCTGCACTCTTCAAAGCCGACTGCGAACTGAGGAAATGCTGGGTTTTTTCAACTTTGCTGCATATCTCATGCATTTTTTGGAATTTTGGCACCAAATTTTCAACATGGGGTTTTTGGGACCCCTCCTCATGAATTCTGTCACTGTCATGGCCTTAATTGGGCCCTAAGGGTGATTTCATGGTCACTGCACAAAATCACCTTTTGGGACTGATTAAGGAAACAACAGTGCCAGTGTTCATAAGGTGGGCTCTCAAAAAGCCCATGTTGCAAATTTGGTGAAAAAATTCCTAAAAATAAACTGTTTATATGAGTGTGCATTGCGCAGTTCCTACGCACGCTTGTAAGTTCGCTAATTTTTAATATTTTCACTCCAAATTTTCAGCATTGCCATTTTACTACACCTCCTTATGAGTAGTACAGCTGTGATTTTACACGTCACCCAAAATGTGTTTGCATGCATGTAGCACACAATGGAGCAGTCGGTGTGCGCAATCAATGTTTGGGACAGAGTAAGAAAATCACAGTGACACTGTTCATGAGCAGTGGTCTTAAAATGGCTATGTTGAAAACTGGGTGAAAAAATTCCCCAAAATGACTGTTTTATGAGCATTTGTTGCGCTGATCCTACGCACACTCGTAAGTTTGCGAATTTTCAATATTTTCACTCCAGATTTTCAACATTGCCATTTTACCACACCTCCTTATAAGCAGTACAGCTGTCATTTTTCACATCTTGCCCAAAACATGTTTCCGCCCATGTAGAGCACAATGGCGCAGTCGGTGTGTGAAATCATTGTATGGGACACATTAAGAAAATCACAGTGACACTGTTCATGAGCAGAGGTCTTAAAATGGCTAGTTTGAAAATTTGGTGAAAAATCTAAAATTATTCTTTTACGAGCGTGCGTTGTGCAGGTCCTATGCACGCTCATAAGTTTGCAAATTTTTAATATTTGCACTCCAGATTTTCAACATTGCCATTTTACCACACCTCCTTATGAGCAGTACAGCTGTCATTTTTCACATGTCACCCAAAATGTGTTTGCATGTATGTAGCACACAATGGCGCAGTCGGTGTGCAAAATCAATGTATGGGACACATTAAGAAAATCACAGTGACAGTGTTCATGAGCAGTGGTCTTAAAATGGCTATGTTGAAAATTTGGTGAAAAAATTCCTAAAAATGACTGTTTTACAAGCATGCGTTGCGCAGTTCCTACGCACGCTCATAAGTGTGCTAATTTTTAATATTTTCACTCCAAATTTTCAGCATTGCCATTTTACTACACTTCCTTATGAGCAGTACAGCTGTCATTTTTCACATGTCACCCAAAATGTGTTTGCATGCATGTAGCGCACAGTGGCGCAGTCGGTGTGCGCAATCAATGTTTGGGACAGATTAAGAAACTCACAGTGACACTGTTCATGAGCAGAGGTCTTAAAATGGCTATTTTGAAAACTGGGTGAAAAAATTCCCAAAAATGACTGTTTTATGAGCATTTGTTGTGCTGATCCTATGCACGCTCGTAAGTTTGCGAATTTTCAATATTTTCACTCCAGATTTTCAACATTGCCATTTTACCACACCTCCTTATAGGCAGTACAGCTGTCATTTTTCACATCTTGCCCAAAACATGTTTCTGCCCATGTAGCGCACAATGGCGCAGTCCGTGTGCGAAATCATTGTATGGGACACGTTAACAAAATCACAGTGACACTGTTCATGAGCAGAGGTCTAAAATGGCTAGTTTGAAAATTTGGTGAAAAAATTCCTAAAAATGATTTTTTTACGTGAGTGCGTTGAGCAGTTCCTAGGCACGCTCGTAAGTTTGCAAATTTTTAATATTTGTACTCCAGATTTTCAACATTGCCATTTTACCACACCTCCTTATGAGCAGTACAGCTGTCATTTTTTCACATGTCACCCAAAATGTGTTTCCGTGCATGTAGCGCACAATGGCGCATTCGGTGTGCTCAATCAATGTTTGGGACAGATTAAGAACATCACAGTGACACTGTTCATAAGCAGAGGTCTTAAAATGGCTATGTTGAAAATTTGGTGAAAAAATTCCCTTCAGACATTCTGCAATGTTACTAATGAAGACATTGAACAAGACTGGCCCCAGGACCGATCCCTGCAGCACCCCACTAGTGCCCCCCTCTCCCTAGACTGTGCACCATTTACCACCACTCTCTGCCTCCTGTCTGTTAGCCAGTTTCTAACCCAGTTTACCACCCTTTCCCCCCATGCCCAGCCTACCCAGCTAGTTTATCAGCCTCCTATATGGGATGGTGTCAAAGGCTTTGCTGAAATCAAGGTAAGTGTTGTCCATTGCCCCACCCTGATTCATTTCCTTTGTCACCTAGTCAAAGAAATCAATCAGATTTGTCTGACATGATATCCCCACTGTGAATCCATGTTGTCTATAGTCCTGGGCTCCGTTGGCTTCTAGATGCCCCACTATCCTTTCTTTAAGCAATGTCTCCATGATCTTCCCCACTACTGAGGTGAGGCTGAACGGCCTATTGTTCCCTGCCTCCTCCCTGCTGCTGGACTTGTGTAGAGGGACCACATGTGCCCTCCTCCAATTCACTTGTGTTGAATGACTCAGTGAACTTGGCTGCCAGAGGTACTGCTGTCTCCCTTCGCAGTTCTCTTAATATCCTTGGGCATATGCCATCTGGTTCCATCGCTTTGTCTACCTTCAATTTAGTGAGCTCCTGCAGGACTCTTTTGCCTTTGAATGGACTATTTTCCACCTCTTCACCCCCTTGGCAACTGCTGTACTGCTGTGGCCCTTGCCCCTCCCACTCTTCTGTGAATACTGAACGGAAAGACACAGTGGATGTCTTGGGAGGAAGGCGTGAACTATCACTTCCAAATACCTAAACAGCACATACAAGCAAGCAACATTCGGCATTGACAAATGCTTGTTCAAATATTTGTTATATGCATCACATATGTACATGACATATGTACCCTATGAAATATTTTATTGTAATACACTGAGACACACAGTACCAAAATTAAAAAAAAAAACATCTGTGTATAATGTAATACAGTAGTTTATTCTGTTTTCATGATAGCCCAAAATTTGAATGGATCCTTCCAGTCATTGCAGTACTGTAGTATGACAAGCTGGCAGGAAGAACTCATGCACTGCAATCATGCTCATGACAGTTTAATAGAGATTAATGTTGGTTATTGAAATGCTAACAGCCAATCAGAAAGTAGCATTACCCAGATCTTGTTTTTTTACATTTTTTATTTAGGTATCATTTATGCCCCCCCATTGAGCTCTTGGCCCTGTCTCTCTTGGGGATCCCAAAGTGCTTAACAACTTCCCTCATGATGCCAGATCTCACTTGCTCCTCCATTGAGCCACATTTGGCCCCCAACTGTGGAGTTGGAGGCAGGGGGATGTACCCCTGAATTATCTCAGGTTCTTTAGATGCCCATCATGAATGCCACAAGCACATGGATTACCATGGTCCTGTCACCTGTGCATTCCAGCACTGTTCTTTTTCCTTATTGCCATCCCACTGGATGACGGCATGCAAGGACTCAGGTGTACTCATGCATGATGGCATGTGGTGCACAAACTGGCCATCATCCAGACTCTTACCTGCTTATCTCTGTTGTACTGCCACCCATGGTTACCTAGGTGGCAGCACTGCAGGGGAGGCAGCAACCTCCATCCCCAGAGCACTCCTGCTGTGCCAATGTGCTGGCCCGGAGCCATCCATCATTCATACCCTAACCTATTTATCTCTGTTGTGCTGCCACCCACGGTCACCTAAGATGCAGCAGTGCCACAAGGCAGTGACCCAGTCTCCCATGAGCACTACTGCTGTGCCAGTGTGCTGGCCCTGGGCCAGCCATCATCCAGACCCTAACATGCTTATCTCTCTTGTGCTGCCACTCATAGTTACCAGGTGGCAGCGGTGCCACAGAGGCAGGGACACAACCTCCTCTGAGCACTACTGCTGTGCCAATGGGCTGGCTTTGAGCCAGCCATCATCCAGACTCTAACCTGCTTATCTGTGTTGTGCTGCCACCCATTGTTACCTAAGTGGCAGCAGTGCCACAGGGGCAGTGATCTATCCTCTCCAGAGCACTACTGCTGTGCCAAAGATCTGGCCCTGAGCCAGTCACACCCAAACTCTAACCTGATTATCTCTCTTGTGCTGCCACCTATGGTTACCTACGTGGCAGCAGTGCAGTGGAGGCAGCTACCTACCTTCCCCTGAGCACTACTGCTATGCCAATGGACTGGCCCAGAGCCAGCATCATTCAGTCCTTAACCTGCTTAGCTCTCTTGTGCCACCACCCATGGCTACCAGGTGGCAGCAGTATCGCGGAGGCAGAGAGGCAAACTCCTCTGAGCACTGTGACAATGAGCTAGCTTTGAGCCAGCCATCATCCAGACCCTAACTTGCTTATCTCTCTTGTGCTGCCACCTATGGCTATCAAGGCAGCAGCAGTGCAGCAGAGGCAGTGATCTACCATCCTCTGAGCATAGCTGCAGTGCCAACAGGCTGGCCCCGAACCAGCCATCATCCAGTGCCTAACTTGCTTATATCTGTTGTGCTTCCTCCCATGGTTATCTAGGTGGCAGCAGTGCAACGGAGGCAGCGACCCACCATCCTCTGAGCACTACTGCCATGCCAATGGGCTTGCCCTGAGCCAGTCATCATACAGACCCTAACCTGCTTATCTTTGTTGTCCTGCCACTCACAGTTACCTAGGTGGCAGCATTGCAGTGGAGACAGAGACCTAATCTCCTATGAGCACAACTGCTGTGCCAATGGGTTGGCCCTGAGCCAGCCATCATCCAGACCTTAACCTGCTTATCTCCATTGTTCTGCCAAACATGGTCACCTAAGTGGCATCATTGCCATGGGCCAGTGACCCATCCTTCCCTGAGCACAACTGCTGTGCTAATGGGCTGGCCCTGAGCCAGCCATCATCCAGACCCTAACCTGCTTATCTTTGCTGTGCTGCCACCCATGGTTACCTAGGAGGCAGCAGTGCAGTGGAGGCAGTAACCTACCATCCCCTGAGCACTACTCCTGTGCCAATGGGCAGGTACAGAGCCAGCCATCATCCAGACCCTAACCTGCTTATCTCTATTGTGCTGCCATCCATAGTTACCTAGGTGGCAGCAGTGCCACAGGGGCAGTGACACACCCTTCCCTGAGCACTACTGCTTTGCCAATGGGCTGGCTCTGAGCCAGCCATCATCCAGACTTTAACCTGCTTATCTCCATTGTGCTGCCACACATAGTCACCTAACTGGTATCAGTGCCACAGAGGCAGCATCTCATCCTACCCTGAGCACTACTGCTGTGCCAATGGGTTGGCCCTGAGCCAGCCAATCCCTGATACTAACCTGCTTATCTCTCTTGCGCTGCCACCCATGGTTACCTAGGTGGCAGCAGTGCCACGGGGCAGTGACGCACCCTCCCACTAGCACTACTATTGTGCCAATGGGTGAGCCCTGAAAGTAACCTGCATATCTCTTCTGTGCTGCCACCCATGGTTATCTAGGTGGCAGAAGTACAACAGAGGCAGAGACCCAACCTCCCCTGAGCACTACTGATGTGCAAATGGGCTGGACATGAGTCAGCCATCATCCAGATTGTAACCTGCTTATCTCTCTTGTGCTGCCACCCATGGCTACTAGGTGGCAGAAGTGCAGTGCAGGCAGTGAGCTACCCTCCCTTGAGCACTACTGCTGTGCCAATGAGCTGGCTCTGATCCAGCCATCATCCAGACCCTAACCTGCATATTTTTTTGTGCTGCCTCCCAAGTGGCAGCAGTGCAATGGAGGCAGTGACCCACCCTCCTCCAAGAACTACTGCTGTGCCAACGGGTGGGCCCTGAGACTAGCCTGCATATCTCTGCTGTGCTGCCACCCATGGTTACCTAGGTGGCAGAAGTATAGCAGAGGCAGAGACCCAACCTCCCCTGAGCACTACTGATGTGCAAATGGGCTGGACATGAGTCAGCCATCATCCAGATTGTAACCTGCTTATCTTGGTTGTGCTGCCACCCATGGTCACATAAGCAGCAGCAGTGCCATGGGGCAGTGACCCATCCTCCCCTAGCACTACTGCTTTGCCAATGGGCTGGCCCTGAGCCAGCCATGATCCGGACCCTAACCTGCTTATCTCTGTTGTGCTGCCATCCATTGTTACCTAGGTGGCAGCAGTGCCTTGGGGGCAGTGACCCACCCTCCCCTGAGCACTACTACTGTGTCAATGGGCTGATCCTGTGTCAGCCATCATCCAAACCCTAACCTGCTTATCTCCATTTTGCTGCCACCCATCTTCACCTAAGTGCATCAGTGTCATGGGGGCAGTGACCCATCCTGCCCCAAGCACTACTGCTTTGTCAATGGTCTGGCGGTGAACCTGCCATCACCCAGACCCTAACTTGCTTATTTCTCTTGTGATGCCACCCATGGCTACTAGGTGGCAGAAGTGCAGTGGAGGCAGTGAGCTACCCTCCCTTGAGCACTACTACTGTGCCAATGGACTGGCTCTTATCCAGCCATCGTCTAGAAGCTAACCTGCTTATTTTTTTGTGCTGCCTCCCTTGGTTACCTAAGTGGCAGCAGTGCAGGCAGTGACCCACCCGCCTCTGAAAACTACTGCTGTGGTAATGGGCTGGCACAGAGCCATCCATCATCTCGACCCTGTCCTGCTTATCTTTCTTGTGCTGCCACCCATGGTTACCTAGGTGACAGCAGTGCCACAGGTGCAGCAACCCACCCTCCCCTGAGCACTCCTGTTGTGTCATTGGGCTAGCCCTGTACAAGTCATCATCCTGACCCTAACCTGATAATCTCTGTTGTGCTGCTACCCATGGTTACCTAGGTGGCAGCAGTACAGCAGAGGCAGCAGCCCATCCTCCCCCAAGCACTTCTGCTGTGCCAATGGGCTGGCCCTGAGCCAGCCATCATTCAGATGCTAACCTACTTATCTCTGTTGTGCTGCCACCCATGGTTTCCAGGTGGCAGCAGTGCAGTGGGGGCAGGGACCAGGAGTTCCAGCTATAGAGAGAGTGGTAAGCTAAGGTGGATGCTGGACTTGGTGCTGGTCCAGTTGGAGGGAGTTTTTGGGGGTTGATGGTGGTCAAGTTGTAGGGTGGTGGTTCAACAACATTAAGGCTGGTAAGGAGGCTAGTCCAGCTACAGAAATGGTAGTTGGCTAAGATATGGAGGGCAGTGTTGTGTTGGGGTAGAGCATGCAGAGTGGAAAAAAAACCCTCAATAAGACCCTTTTTTTTTTGACTGGGTAAGTGCACTAGACACATTCTGCCTATTTTCAGGCACAACCAAGGGGAGGGGGATACAGATGAATGTCAACTGACCTTGAACCAGATTAAGCTGTTGGTGGTAATTTTAGTGAATAGGGGGAAATGTGGCCAGTGCACTGGGGGAATTCTCCTACTCTTTTTGAGAAGTGCCAAGGGATATTAAACATCCACCTGAACTACCACTAGAACAGCAGATGGGACCTTGGTTTAACATCTCATCTGAAAGACAGCACCTCAGGAGTGCAGCACCCCCTCATGCTGCACTACAGTGTCAGTACTGGGATTTAACCCAAGTGTCTGGTGTGGGGATAGAACTCACAGCCTTCTGATCTCCCAGCCTCAGAGTAGAGTGTGCTACCTGCTGAGCCACTGACACTGGCTGTTGGCTTTTGTCATGACAACTGTCATAGAAGCAATGTTGTCATCGGCCCTGTCCTATGCCCTTAATTCAACCTTCCTCTTGTTGATGGCATGTTTACTCAGTCAGTGTTGCCATGGAACCTTTGTGATTTACAGTTCAATATTGGCATCTAAACCATTAACCTTAACCACACATTCATATTAAACTGAGATTGTTTTTTATTTTTCCTTGTCAGATAAACTCATTGGCTAACCAGTACTGAGGTCAGCATGATGTTACAAGCTGACGTACATTTTTGCCAACTGCACAGCCATTATTGATGTGCTGTAATAGCTCTGCAGCAGAACAGATGTCTTTGAACATCTGCAAGCTGAACTAGAAGATAGACTGACTGCGGAATGAAGACCAGATGGTGGAAGGACTATTTGAATATAAAATCAGGTATAATTGATAAAAAAAAATGTAAAATGCTAGTTTGAATATGGTTTATTGACATTGCTAAAACAGCAATAAGGTACTCTCAGGGGTAGAATTGTCCATATGTTAATCACACCCTAGAGGCATGTGGCACACAGCTTCACATTGTGCCATATTACACCTCAAGAGTGTGATTTACATATGGTTAATGCAACCCTTTGCCATTCCTTATTGCATAAATATTTCAGGCCTGCCACAGTAGCTTCTTGTTCATCTGTGACCATATTTGATCTCCCTGGGCTCCATTTATCTTCTTAAAATTAAGCAGAAAAAGCAGGACTTCAATGAAAATGAGATACTTCATCTTTGTTTTACAAACCTAGGCAAGTAAATGGTTAAATAAGGCCAGTCCTCTAAGATACACCCTTGTGTAATTGTCCTTATGACCCCCTTTTTTGTATAAATAATCTGGGACCTCTTGAAAAACTGACAAATTGCATTTGTTTGTTGCCTTAAAATCTACTCAGAAAAAAACTTCATTTCCCATGACCCCTTTGCTTCATGGCAGGATATTATACTGAAAGAGAGTTGCACTTCCTAGTTCAGTGGTAGGTTGAGACCAGCTTTGACTAGTTGGAGCTGTTTTGTGAATCTTGGAAGCTCCTTGCTGGACATGCCTAAAGATAAGATTCTATAGATAATTTCAGGTATTTTTTTTCTAAAGTTTTTGTAAAATCTTAACTCAGAAAGTGTCTATTAATCTAGGAATAGTTCTAGAGAGTCTCTTAGTCATTTGCATCCAGTTTAAATACACTGTGTTTCTATCTAGTTGTAAAACTGCTGTGCTGGGTCAGATTGCATTTATACATTGGGAGTGGGAGTAGGGGGAGCCTGAGGCTTCATGTCCTGCAGGTTTTGCATTCAAATGTACTTGTAATGCTGCTGTGTGAATACAGTATGTTGCAAGCCAGGGGTCTATGTTGCTAGATAACTTTCTAATCCTTGTGGTCTAAAAAACAATCTGGTATAAAAGGCCAAACTCAAGAGCAGTTCTTAACAAAATATTGACATTAGCTGAAGAATTTGTTACTGTGAGTGAATAGCATTTTCTGAAAGAGAACTAGTCCACATCATGAATAGCCAACATGGATTTTATGCTTTTTATGTTTGCTTGCACGCATGTGCAAAAAACATAGTGCCATCATCCGGGTTTTCGGAGGTGTGGCAGCCCTCTTCCAATTCAGTCAGTGTGTTTGCAGGCACGGCCGCAGTTCTCCAATGCCTGCTGGAGCTGTCTATGACAGCTCCAAAATGCAGTGGAGTACAATTGAAAGGGGGAGCTACGCTTCAGTGAGCAGCGATCAGATATCGCCTGCTCATGCCCACTCCCCCTACACACACGCACACACACACACTCACACACACACACACACAGGCATGCATACTGCGTACTCGCCCCCCCCCATGCACACACTGTGTAGCCGACAGGGGTGCCCAATCCCCGCTGCTGCTGGCGCCTCCAAGCAGAGTTACATATGCCACACTGGGTGCCTCCACCCCAGCGTGCCACACATTGTATAGCTGACGGGGTGCCCAATCCTCGCCGGCTCCACTGTCCCCCCCAGTAGGAGCCACGCCGGAGCCACCCCAGCGTGGCAACAGATGCTATTGCCATGGGGTTCCCAATCCCCATCAGCTCCACACCCCCCACCCCCACCAGCCATCCTTGTGCCATGCTGGAGCCCACCCAGCGTGGCAAACTTCCCGCGCCGTCATGTAAAGAAAAAAACTGTAACTTAAAACAGTCCTCGCAGTCTCTGCACCCACCCGCACCCACCCACTGGGCACCCTGCTTCCCCACACCACCCCCTCACCCCATACTTACCTCCGGACTCCGGCGAGACGATCTCCGGTGGACCGGGAACACGTCTGCACTCTTCAAAGCCAACCGCGAACTGAGGAAATGCCGGTAAGCTGTGTAATGTAATGTAATGAATAGAGTTTTTTCAACTTTGCTGCATATCTCAGCCATTTTTTGGAATTTTTGCACCAAATTTTCAACATGGGGTTTTTGGGACCCCTTCTCATGAATGCTCTCACTGTCATGGCGTTCATCGGGCCCGAAGGGTGATTTCGCAGTCACTGCACAAAATCACCTTTCGGGACCAGATAATGAAATGACACTGCCACTGTTCATAAGGTGGGCTCTCAAAAAGCCTATGTTGAAAATTTGGTGGAAAAATTCTTAAAAATGACTGTTTTACGAGCGTGTGTTGCTCAGTTCCTACGCACGCTCGTAAGTTCGCGAATTTTCAATATTTTCACTCCAGAATTTCAACATTTCCATTTTACCACACCTCCTTATGAGCAGTACAGCTGTCATTTTTCACATCTTGCCCAAAACATGTTTCTGCCCATGTAGCGCACAATGGCGCAGTCGGTATGCAAAATCAATGTATGGGACACATTAAGAAAATCACAGTGACACTGTTAATGAGCAGAGGTCTTAAAATGGCTATGTTGAAAATTTGGTAACAAAATTCCTAAAAATGACTGTTTTACCGGTCGCGTTCATAGTTCCTCACGCCTTTCGTAAGTTTGCGAATTTTCAATATTTTCACTCCAGATTTTCAACATTGCCATTTTATTACACTTCCTTATGAGCAGTATAGCTGTCATTTTCACATCTTGCCCAAAGCGTGTTTCCGTCCATGTAGTGCACAATGGCGCAGTCGGTGTGTGAAATCAATGTATGGAACACATTAAGAAAATCACAGTTACACTGTTCATAAGCAGAGGTCTTAAAATGGCTATGTTGAAAATTTGGTGACAAAAGTCCATAAAATGACTGTGTTACGAGTGAGCATTGTGCAGTTTCCACGCACCCTCGTAAGTTCATGACTTTGTAATATTTTCAGTCCAGATTTTCACCAGTGGCATTTTTCCACACTTCCTTATGAACAGTACAGCTGTCATTTTTCACAACATGGCCGAAATGTGTTTTCACACTTTCAGAGCAGAGATGCGTGGTCGCTGTGGGAAATCATTGTTCGGGACAGATAAAGAAAATCACAGTGACAGTGTTCATGATCGGAGGTCCCAAAATGCCTGTGTTGACAATCTGCTGTAAAAAATCCCCAACCTAATTACATTACGGGTGTGCGTTGCACAGTTTCTATGCACGCTCGTGACTTCACCAGTTTTTTTTTTTTAATTCAATATGTTTTATTCATTTTAATTGACATCATTGAAAACACACAAGGTTTTACAATGCGAAAGCAATACAAAATAAGAGCACAATGGAAACATTGAGCGCCATAGCTGGCCACATACTACCAATTTCTACAGAGTTCAATGAAAAACAAAAAAAAAACTAAATTAACCAGTTAAGTGTAACCCTCCCTCCTCCCCACCCCTCCCCCATCCTCCCTAGCATCCACATCCTACTTGCGGCAGTCTGAGAGCTCTATATAATGAAGGAATCCACAGAAATGTAGAGCATCAGACAAGAAAGGCAGACCCGGTTACTAGGTATTTTGACTACACCATGTAGATAGAGCGGTACTCAGAACCCTCCCAAATGGGGTCATGTAGTGACCCAAGCGATTCATTTTAGCAATATGCAGCTCAACTTGCAGTGCAAGGACCATCTCTATGCCATTCTATAACTGATGGGGTTTGGGTCCTTCCAGTGCCTTAAAAGTACTGCCTTTGCAGCCGCCGAAATAATGCCCATATACAACTTGTCTGTCTTGGTCGTGCCCTCCTGATGTCTATTCAGCAGGCAGACTTCAGGAGTAAACAAATCGAGTATGCCAGGAATTTGTGACAGGGAAGACCTGATTGTTCGCCAGAAGGGTTGAACTTGGGTACATTCCCATAAAATATGATACAGATCCCCTTCCTTAATCCCACACCTGTTGCATAAGGGTGACCCCAGCCTACCCATCTTGCAGAGTTTAATAGGGGTGTAGTACAGATTGTGCAATATATTAAATTGTTGTAATCTATATTTATCCTGCCTAATGCACTTATAGTTACTAACCCATATCTGTTTCCAAATGCTTGTGTGTTCCACCATCCTTAATTTGTGCACCCAATAATAACAAACACCCAAAGGAAGACCTTCATCCAAATTTTGTAGTAATTTATAAACTTTGGAGATGGAGTGGGGCTGATTGGCAACCTTAAGTAGAGAGGACAGTTCAATTTTATTTTGTGCCCACTTTATTCCTTTAAGGTGGCCTTTATCACTCTCTAACTTGACAAAATTTGAAGCTATAAGCCTTTATCTCTGGAAATTTAGAGCAAGCATGTTCGTATGATAAGACCTTCCCTTGAGGAGCCAGATCCCCTAATTTTAGTCCTTCTAATGGATCTAGAAAATGAGGTGGAATCGGAGTTTGTTGAATTAGGAAGTGCATGTTCTGTATCACTCTTTGTTCTGGTGAATTACGCCAGTCAACTTTAAGGAGGCCTTGGACTTGCTGTAACACCTTGAGGGACCATCCGATAGGAGTATCCCGCAGTGGTTTAGGAAGGAGTTTAAGATTAATGTAGGGAATTGAACTCAGGTCAATCGAATATTTAAGCGCTAGTTCTCTCTCTATGTGCTTAACCAGGAAGGCACATAAGAACCTAAAGTTGGAGGAAAAATCGATTTGCACCATTGTGTTACTTTATTGATGTGCGTGGCAATGTAGTATTTATAAAAAGAAGGTAACGCAAGGCCTCCCGACTCTCTTAGAGTCGTGAGTTTCGAGTAGGCGCGCCTAACCGATTTCCCCTTCCATAAATATACATTAATTTCTCTTTGCAGGGCCCCAAACCATGCCTTGGGTAAATAACATCCAAGCATATTTATGGGGTAGAGGATTCTGGGTAGAATATTCATTTTAATCGAATGTATTCTGGCCCCTAACGATAGTGGCATTGCATTTCATCTTATTAAGTCTTGCCTTACTACCTTGATTAACCCATGGAGGTTCTTCTAATCATAGAGGCCAAACCTCTGGTAATTTTGATTCCCAAATATGTCATGATTTTTGGTTCCCATGTCAATCCATATTCTCTCGCTATGCCGGATAGCATCTAACATTAAGTGGGAAAAGCTTGGTTTTAGAAACATTAATCTTGTAGTTGGAGACTCTTGAGAATTTTGAAATCTCTCTAAGTATTACTGGGATGCCCTTTTCCGGATCTTCGAGGTGTATAAGAAGATCGTCAGCATAAGCCGAGACTAAATATCGGTTATCGCCCAACTTGATTCCTTTGATTTCCTGCGATGTGATTAGTCTGCGTATCAGGGGCTTGAGATATAAATTAAGCAAAAGTGGGGACAATGGGCATCCCTGTCTCGTACCACACCCCATTGCAAAGGAAGCCGATAATATACCATTGCACCAAATCCGTGCGGGACGGTGCCCTGTACAGAATCCGAACCCAATTTAGGAAATCCTTAGGTAACCCCAGATAATCAAGTACTGTAAATAGGAATTCCCAAGACACACTGTCGAATGCTTTTTCAGCATCAAGTGCAAGAAGTGTCATGGGAGGAGTTGTATTTTGTGCACGTATAATTATATGGTGAAGTTTACGCAGGTGGTCACTAGACAGCCTGCCGCTCATGAAGCCCAACTGTTCGTTGCTGACTAAATTACTCATTAGTGGACTAAGCCGGTTAGCTAGAATTTTTGCCAGAATCTTGATGTCAACATTCAAGAGTGATATAGGGCGATAACTACTCGGTAACACAGGATCCCGTCCAGCTTTGGGAATGAGGACGATCAGAGCCTCCAGGAAGGAGGATTCCGAGAGCCCCTCATTAAACCAGAAGTTAAATACTTTAGTTTTAATAGGGGTAATTGTAGGTTCATATGTCTTATAAAAATTAGTAGTTAAACCGTCGGGCCCGGGGGATTTGTCCCCAGCCAATTGGGAGATCGCTAGCTTCACCTCTCTCTCCTGTATTGGTGACCCTAACCTCTCTGCGTCGGGGGGTACACACCTACACATAGGTATCGAGTCTAAGAAATCCTGAATTTCTGCAGTGGATACCCCTTCTGATATTCCAGTAGAGTATAACTGTTGGAAATACTCTCTGAATACATCTGCAATTTCTTTGGGATCCCTGACCACAATGTTACCACTGCCCTTTTGAATAGCGGCAATATGCCGACTAGAGACCATCTGCTTTAATCTAAGAGCGAGAAACTTACCCGCCCTATCTCCGGATTCCAGATATCTTATTTTAGTTCTACAGAGGGCTAATTCTGCCTTTTGCATCATGATTGCTGAGTATTGAGCCTGGAGTTGTTGTAACTTCACCCATTCCGCCTCAGCGGAGCACCACGTAATATTAATTTCAGTACACTTTATGGCATTTAGAATCTGATTCAAGTGCTCTCTGGCTTTCCTGACTCTGGTAGAGGCTAACCTAATGCACTCTCCTCTAAACGCGCATTTAAGGGTTACCCAAATAATATCCATTTTGGGGGAAGAACAAGATTGAAACTAAGGAACTCAGATAAGAAGCTCCTCAGCCGTCCCTGGGTAAAAGGGTCTTGAAGCAACTGATTGTTAAGCCTCCACATAAAATCTCTTTTAATAGTGCGCCCTGGCTCAAACATTATAGAAACTGGGGAGTGGTCCGATATAACCCTGGGATTAATATTAGCCTCAAGCACAGAGGGAATCATACCAATACTAACTAGAAAATAGTCTATTCTAGAAAGGGATCTATGTGGGTTAGAGAAAAAGGTATACTGTCTCGCTTTCCCATTAAGTAGCCTCCATATATCTGCCAGCCCCAGACATTCCATCATCTCTTTCAATGCTCTTTGGGCAGGAGAAAGTCCCACTCTCTTGTTATCAGACCTATCCAGATACAAATTGGGCGTCAGGTTCCAGTCTCCTCCAATAATCAGTTTCAAGGAGACATAGTTATTTAATGTATCGAGTAGCTGTGTGAAGAAAAATGGGGAGTCAGAGTTGGGACCATAAACTGATCCAATAACTACTTGTTCAAGCACTAAGGTCCCAACTATAAAAATGTAATGGCCTTGAGTATCCCAAATTTCTTTTTCCAGCAAGAATGGGACCCTCTTATGAACTAAGATGGCTACCCCACCCTTGCTTGTAGAGGAGCCGGAACCAAAAGCTTGACCCACCCAATATCTCTCAAAAAGCTTTACATCTTGTCTGTGCAAGTGCGTTTCTTGCAAACATGCTACATCGCAGTTGAGGGCAGATAAGTGTTTCAAGACAACTTGTCTTTTGCACCTATCCCGGGCCCCTTTGACATTCCAACTTATAAGGTTAAAGCTGCCTTTTTTCATTTTTCCGGCAAACGAAATACAGTTAAGATCACCCTACATGTTACCGCCCTACATAGGATGTGGATGCTGAACCGCCCAAATCTTCTAACCCTCCTATAAACCCAATCTAGCTCCCTCCCCTCTAACACCCCCAGTTCGAGCAACTGCATACTCACTACCAACTCGCCTTGCGATGAGTCTATCAGCCTAGCTACAAGCCAACCCATTTCCCAGCCCAGCTCCCAGACTTATTATTCACAGCAGCCCAGCTATGCCCGTCAGTCACTATTTCTTTTGAGTGAGGGAGGCCCATGAATTAGTGCAAGTCTCCCTCCTATTAATTATAATGATGGATTTCTGCCAGTCAGCAATATATATCAATAGAAAACTGGAGAGGAGAAAAAGAAAAAAAAAACCTGCATAATTAGTCCGCAAGTAATCTTGTTATATCATCAATTTGACAGAGTCGATATAATTTAATTTTCCTTCTGTTGTTGAAGGTTAGATAGAAAAGGTTTCCCAAGGGTGAGCAGTACACATGTTCTTTCCACGGTGTAACAGACCAAAAGAAGCAGCTGTTAACTTGCAGAACATTCCTCCAAGTTGATGTAGAGACCTGCTATATGCATCAGCACCACTGTTGTATATGTCACTGCAAGTGTTCCCCCTATGTGCTCGCTCTAAGAATTAACATTTATGCACAGGCAACGATCTCCGTGAGTCCAGAAGGTAAAGCCCAGGTCGAACTAGGGTGCTTACTGTTTACAAGCCCCTTTTTTTTATTGCAACATTGCTACGCAATGCATACTAGTTAACGCCTATAGTGACACCTCTAGAAAATCGTGCAGTTGTACCATAGCAAGAACACCCAGGGCATCACTTCATGCCAGGGAACCGAGGTTGGCAGTGACACGTAACCAGCAGTGAAGGCAGTTCCATATCTGTCAGAGACTATATTGGGGTCGTACTATTACTTTAAACTGCCATTAACGTAGCAAGATTTTGTTTTGAGAAGTCCATTCGTTGTTCTTTCATAATTCCCGGATCTACAGCACATAAGGACACTAAGGGGGTCATTCTATATAGAACTTCGTATCAATTCTTGCTCACTGAAAGAATAAACCAAAACAACAGAATAACAAAAAAAAAAAAAAAAACCAACCCCCCCCCCAACTCCCCTCTACTAGGATTAGAGAGGTAATGTTAGAATCTCTTGTCCATTTCCTTTAATGTAGTGTCGTAAAGCGACTGGTCCGATGCTCACCCTTGTGAACACACAGAAAAAGTGGGCAATGAGTTACAGGTCAGAAATTGAAGGTCGTTGTGCCACACAAACACCAATTTCCTTTAAAATAATCATTTCTGTACCATTTCCTTGCGGGGCTGCAGGGTGCTCATTATGCCCCAAGTTCACTTAAACAGGTCTGGAAGTGCTTTCCTGAGTTCAGCTTGTGCAATCTCCACCATTTCATAAGAACACCACTGATCTTTAATTTTAACCTGGAGAAAGGCAGGATAGCGAACTCTAAATTGAAAACCCGCAGCAATTAATTTTGAGATGACAGGGTGCAGTTCTTGCCTTTTAAGTTGCACCGAGTGAGGAAGATCATTAGCAATTCTAATTTTTCTGCCTTCCCAAGTGATCTCCTGCAAACCCTTAACTTTGCTCATAATATGGTATTTATCCAGGTAATTTAAGAGCTTGCATATCATCGGCCTTGGTGGAGCATTTGGGGGGGGTGGACGCAGCGATCTGTGTGCCCTTTCCACCACATAACTGCCATTCGGAGAGGGCCCTGCAATCTTTTCAAAAAGCTTCTGGACAAACTGTATAGCCGCAGAGCCTTCTTCCTTTTCAGGAACTCCAATTATAACCAAATTGTTTCTCCTACTTCGCCCCTCCAGGTCTTCCAGCTTCTCCTCTATTTTTTTTAATTCGTTTATTCAGGGAGGCACGCTCTAGATCTTGTTTATCTGCTCTTCTTTCAAGCGACTTAACTCTCACTTCGTTGTCTCCTAACCTAGTAGTTAGGGCATCTAACTTCCTTAAAACACTGTATTTCAGACGAGATCTCTTGAATGGACTCTTGGAGTGGAGCGAAGAATTCGAGAAATCTCTCCTCCGTTAACATGGAAGGCCCCGGGGTCGATTTATTAGATCCCTGGCGAGGGCGTTTAGCGGCCTGATCTTTTTCAGGGGAAGGCGGCGGCGTATGTCTCGCCGGTTGTTTTTTAACGAAAGCTTCCATTTTACCACTGAAACGGTAATAATCTGTTACTCCAGCACAGTATCGATGTTTTAACCTCGAAAAAAACGGGAATAACTTGGGGTTGAAAGAGGTTAGTCTTAGCTGCGAGCTGAGCTGTTCAGATGCGCTGCTCACTCTAGGCTGCCATTACGTGGTCTCCGCTTCACCAGGTTTTTTTAATATTTTGACTGCAGATTTGCAACATTGCCATTTTTTACACCTCCCCATGAACAGTACAGCTGTCATTTTTCACATCCTGTTCGGAATGTGTTTTTGCACCTGTGGTGCTAAATGCCGTAGTCGCTGTGCATAAGCAGCTTACGGCTAACAAACTGATACTGCCACTGTTCATGAGGTGGGGGTCACAAAAAACCATGTTGAAAATTTGGAGTGAATACCAATGAATGCCTGAGGTGTTAGGGTTTCCAACCATAATGCCCCACCCTGTAGAGAATGACAGGCATCAGGGTGTGACTTGGGATTCTTGCCTGTAATGCTCATACCATTCCACATCCTGCAGCCAGTGAGAGGCATCGAGATATGCCTTGGACTCTTGACCCCAAAGTTCACCCATTCTCCTATACCGCCCATCTCACTGTATTTCCTGATGGAATGGGTGCGCATGAGACCAAAGACCCCAAAGACACACCATGACACTTGTCAGTGTCTGCAGGGTAGGGTGTGGTGAAATGGCATGGCCGTTATGCCTGACGACCCAAAGGCACACCCCAATGCCTGTCATTCTCTGCAGGGTGGTGGTGGGGTTGGCATCAGTTCAATACTTCACTGCCATTTCTATTATGCAGCTCTGTAACGTCTACACTACCAATGCCAATGCCAATGCCAGCAAGCAAACATTCGGCATTGACAAATGCTTGTTTATATATACTGTTTCTTTAAACTATTTTTGTACTGTGTGACCTTGTAGTCCACCCAGCTGTAGAAATTAGTGTTTAGAAGCCAGATCACATTAGAAATTAGATCTATCCTGGGTAAATAAATTACAGTACAAAATAAAAACCTATGAAATACATAATATTCAGTCGGAGGAAATGCAGATTTGTTTACATTTTAATCTGCCCTTTGCCCCCCCCAAGCCCCTGTCTATCCCTGAAAACCACACAGCTCAGACATACCTTACAACTACTTGGCCTAAGCTGCAGCTGAAGTTGGGCAAGTCTCCCAGGAGCACTTGCAGGTGCTGGGGTGTAGGTGGCCATATGGGGCTTGAATATAGCTGGCTTTGTCTTCATGACTGGGATAATTTTTCCTCTGCCTCCCCCCTACCCCCCCAAATGGTGGCTAGGATATCATTGCATGTCCAGGTTCCCTGCTATCTGAAACTCTTCACTCATACTAACCTATTTCTCTCTTTCTGTCTCTCTCTCTCTTTTATAAACAGGTCTGCAGAGCCCCCTACTACCCATCAGATGAGTATTATTTACCTTTTCATTTGTCCTGTCTTATTTTTCTAAAGAATTTTGGATCCTTTTTGACCACTCTCTTTATTCTTATTTTACAGGTGCATCTACAGTATGGTTTTCAGATCCCTTCCCTATGTTCAACCAGATGCAGGTAATTATTGCCTTTTCTAAAGTGGGGTGAATTGTAATGTGGGGATTTTTTCCTCCAGCCCTACTCATGAAGTGAAGAGAGGGTGACAGCACATAAAGGTGCGGGACATCTAGTAAGTAACCCAACCCATGTAGTACCTTACTGGATAGCAAACCAACTTTAAAGGGGAATCCTCGAAAGTAATGCAAAAGGACCTTTTGGTCCCAATTAAGGAAAACACAGTGAAAGCACATTTTTTGTTAATGTATTTACTATTTTGTAATTTAAATTTTTTATCTGGTTGATCCTGCAACCCTCTGTCTGCCTAATACATTTCATAGTGTCCCCCTCCACCAGCCCTCTGATGATGCGACTGACAGACCGAGCCATGGGGGACCTCTGTATGCTGACTGAATTCACTTGAAGCTAGGTGGGGTTTAAACTTGTGAAGGGGGAGGGCTGGGGCTTGAGGCTGCTTCTGGCAGGCACATCACGGAAGAACTTGGCCATCTCCCCCAAGCAGTGGGTAAGGTTTGCATAATAGAAGCACCCGACAGTGTGCGAGGGAGAGAGAGCTTGCAGTTAACTGGGGATCTCGGGTTGGGAGGCTGGGCGAGGGGCAGGGATGGGGGGAGGTCCTGATTAATGGCAGGAGCATGGGAAACAAGATGCCTGAGCTTCAAGCAATGCTAACTGAAAGGGATGTGGATGTGGTGGCAGTCACTGAAATTTGGGCCACTCCTCAGCATGATTGGAACCTAAACCTGATGGGTACACTGTGTTCAAGAAGGACAGGGCTGTGGGCAGGGGAGGTGGGGTGACACTGCTCATTAGGAACGACATCGGAAACGTAGGGGCATTATGGGTTACCTTGCAGGTGTCTGAGGGAAAGATGGTCAACCTGGAGGTAGTTTATAGGGTGCCCATGCAGGCTGGTGGTAGTTTATAGGCTGTCCATGCAGGCTGAGGAACTCGAGGAGGGCCTGGTGGCAAATCTAAGAGATCACTATGGTCAGAGGGAGGAAGAACTGTGGTGCTGAGTGACCTTAATATGCTAGTGGTTGATTGGGGCACTATGGCATCTTCATAGGAAGCAGTGCTTGCTGGAGGCCTTCCAGGATGCATTCCTATCTCAACTGGTGGCTGATCCAATGAGGGATGATCACATCTTGGATGTGGTCCTGTCGGATTGCGATCTGGTTAGGAACTTAGTTGTAGGAGACCCACTGGTGGGGAGTGATCATGCCACAGTTTGGTTTTCCTTAGACCTGTGGGAGGGGAAAATCACACTAATACAGTGGGGTTTGGCCAGCAGATGTCCTCTTTCTGGACTTCACAAAGGCGTTTGACTTGGTACCACACAGGGTTGCTGGATAAGCTGGGGGGAATGGGGGTGGGGAAAGGTTGGTGAGGTGGATAGGAAACTGGCTAACTGGGTGGTTTCAAAGGGTGGTGGTCAGGGGAGATATCATCTCCTAAGAAGGTCATAGCAGGGACCCACAAGGATCGGTGTTGGGCCCACACCTGTTTAACACTTACATCTCTGACATCAGGGATGGTATCAGGAGTGAAATGAGCCTCTTTGTTTATGACTTGAAGCTGGGGGCAGTGGTGGACAGGGAAGAAGGTAGAAGAGCCTTACAGGGGGACCTGGAGACTCTGAAGAGGTAGTCACACACTTGAAAACTGAGGTTTAATGCCAAGAAATGCAGTGTTCTCCACTTGAGGCTTAGGAACCCTGATCAGGAGTACTTTTTGGGTGGGGAGAAACTGCAGGTTTCAGGAGGGGAAAGGATCTTGGGGTGGTTGTGGATGCCAAAATGAATAACTCTGAGCAGTGTAGGAGGGCTGTAGCTAAAGCTAATAAAATACTTGGGTGCACTGCCAGGGGATAAACTCGAGGAGATGGGAGGTGCTTCTCCCTCTGTATAACTGCCTGGTTAGACCGCACCTGGAGTACTGCATGTAGTTTTGGTGCCCGTACTTGAAAAAGGATATTGCACTTCTGGAGAGGGTCCAGAGGAGGGTGACCAGGATGATACAGCATCTGGGGGAACAATCCTATGAGGAGATGCTTGAGGAGCTAAACTTGTACTCCCTGGAGGAGAGGAGGGATGGAGGGGATTTGATCAAGGTCATCAAATATCTAAAAGGAGTGAACAGGGTCAGCCTAAATAGGGCATTCCAGCTGAGGGAGGAAGGAGCCACCAGGGGGCATTCCATGAGACTGGTTGGTGGGAGGCTCGGGAGGGACACTAGGAGACATTACTTTACCGAGAGGGTGGTGGACCCATGGAATGCACTGCCTGCAGACCTGGTGATTGTTGATACAGTGGAGGGTTTCAAGAGGGGCTGGGACAGGTATAAGGGTAATGTAAAGCTGAGAAATTACAGATCTGGAGGTGTAACTTGAATGAGTGATGGGGTTGGGGGGATTTATGGGGGAGGCGGGGAGGGCAGCAACGGAGTCTTGACCAGGTGCTGATTTTTAAGCAGACTTGATAGACCTTTAGGTCAACTCTGCTGGCATTTTAGTGTGTTAGATTGCATTGCTGTGAAGGAGCACATGATTGTGCTTATTCTACCAATACTGAGTGTTCAAAGCTTCAGGGCGCATCCCCGAGTTCTACTGGAGGACACCAGATCAGGGACTGGATATTCAAAAGTTAGCACCAGCACTTAAAAGGGCACTATTTGCCACCTTTGCAAACCTAGTCTTTACTAGGCACAAATGCCTGGTGACAACGGGGCTCTACTGTAGCCACCTTCACCCAACAGCCAAACCCCTGTCCCAGCAAAACAAAAGATGCCCTGGTGTCTAGTAGCACTCCCACCCTCTGGGCCCCCTTCCTGGGTCATATAATGTATACTATGCCCTGGTGTCCTTTGGTGCCCCTTCCTTGACCATCTGTCCTGGAAAATGCAATGTAAGCCATAGTGTCTAGTGCCCCCGATCACCTTTCTGGGTGAGTAACACCCTAGACCTGGTGCCTGGTGGCTTTCCTCACCTCCTGATCACCTGTCTGGATGAGCATTACTGTAACCCTGGTTTAGTGGCATCCCCCACTCTCCGATCTCTCATCTTGGTACTGTGACTGCCCTTGTGGTTAGCAGCACCCCCACCACTGAACTGTCCCACTGCTGAGAAGATAGTCAGTGTTGACAAGTGGCCCACACACACATGGTCTGAGCTTTCACTGCATCTCATATGAAAGTCAGCGGAAGAGGTGAGAGGTTGACTGTACAGGTTGCCATTGAGGGCTGAACTGCATGCTCCCATCCTGCCCAGTGAAAGAGGGGGTTGAGGTGGGTACTATGCTGGATGTGGGCAAAGCCTGTGCTGGGGCCTGGGACCACTACTGAGTGCTGACATGTCTGTCATCCAGCATGTGGGGTTGGGGGCGGGGTACCACTGGATGCAAAGAATTGTATCGAGGACACGGAACAGTAGCTCAGGGGTTGGGGGGGTGCCAGTAGACACCAGGGCTGTTGGACTACTCACTCAGATGGATGAGCAAGGGTGGGGAGTGCCATGGGACACCAAGGATCATATAGCAGTCTATGGTGAAAGTGTTTGAGGGGTTGCCCATAATTACTGGGCTACATCCTACCGTCCTTGGGATGAATGTACAGGGGGGCACTTGTGAACTAATATCTCAGCAATGGAACTGTCATTTGGGAAGGTGCTGCTTGCCACCAGTGATGGGTGTTATCTACAGGATGGGGGCTTTTTGGGTATGAAATGCCACTAGACACCAGGGAATTGGTCACACTACCCAGGGTGGGGATCACTGGGCTGTGGTGCCACTAGCCATCAAGGATGATGTCAGGATGGGCACAAACAGGCTGCCACTTCTATTTCAAATGGGCAATAATGGGCATGCTAATGACAACTTTGCACCATGCATACCCGGTGGGCTCATTTGCATTTTACAGCTGACTATCACACCACAGTTCCCAGTACTATTTGGTCTGGGGCACAATTCCCCATAGGCTGGCTGCAGTCCAGGTCCATGTTGGAACAGTGCAACCTTACTTAACCACTGTTCAACACAGGCCGATATTCATTCGGATAGTGCCAGTGCACTATCTGACTGAATATAGCAACCTCCGGGTTGAGCACAAGTGCAGAAAAAACATGTGCACTCTGCTTTTGCACAATTTTGTTTTTCAATATTTGGTCCCTGGCATTTCTGTTTTTTGCAGTCTTTTTGATGCCTTTGAGTATGCAAAAAAACTGAAATAATTAATTAATTTATTTATTTATTGAAATAGTTTCACAAGGAAAGGTACAGTGAGCAACAAGATGCTCGTCTCCCAGTGCGACCTGGAGGGAGGGAGTACAAGGGGGTTGGATAACACACAGGTTATCAACTGAGCAAATAACAGAGACAAATTGCAGCATATGGATACAATTGCATTAAACTACAAGCAACAACACATGGAGTACATTGGATATTGTATGGAGCACATAACAATTACCTGACATATAGCAGCAATACAAGGGGAAACTTTAGCACACAGTAATATGCAGGTATAAGCAACAGGAGACATAGAACACATGATGATGCAGGACAAAAAGGCACAGCACAAAAGTGCATAGGTTGGGGCAATATGCCAGTATTTATAGCAAAGTTAAGGCCACTGGTTGGGCAGTGGAGAGGGGAGCAATTGGCGCATGGCCGAATCAGGTACAGTAGCAATTAGTGGTGAGGAAGTTAGCTAGGGCGATAGAAAGAGAGTGGGCAGAGGAGGAATGCTGAATTTGAGGTGGGAGATCATTCCATAGCTCGGGTAACCAGTGTGAGATGGCGGCTTGCCTGGCAGTAGTCTTCCACCTAGGGATTGATAGTTGTTGGTAGTCACAGGATCTAAGATCATGGGTCGGGGAGGGGGCAGCTGAGAGCACGGAGGAGAGGTAGGAAGGGATGGTGCAAGCTATAGGTTAGATACATATTTAGCACAGCGTGAAATGCGGTGGTTTCTGAGGGACGGTAGTGCCAGGGAATGGTAGAGGTTGCAGTGGTGGGCAAGGGGTGAGGCACTGAGAGCAAAGCGGCAGAAGGCATTAAAAAGTGTGTCCAGCTTAGATAGGGTGGACTTAGGGGCTGCACTGTAAACAATGTCACAGTAATTGAAGGAGAGAAGTATCATCTTCTGGACCAGTTCATGTCGGACGGGGGGAGGGAGGCTACTGTGGTTCCTATAAAGTGTACTGAGCATGGGGCATAGTTTTTTGAAATAGCATCGATGTGGTCTGAGAAGGAAAGATGGTAGTCGAGCCATACCCCCAAGTAGTGGAATGAGGAGACATTTTTGAGTTTTTGACCATCCAGGGTGTGGAAATAGGGAAGGGATGGGAGTCTGGGCAGGCATTGTCATGTGCCAAAAGTCACACAATGTCCATGCTCAGCCTTGATTTTTTCGTAAAACAACATATCACTTAATTTGCTCTATTCCTCGATGCACAGTAATCCTCCCTACACCCTCTAGTTGTATGTTTCCTTGTCTCAAAAGTAATATTGAGCCATACAGTTTGTCGACAGCACAGCACTCCACTCTCCTTGGCTGGCTGCCTTGTCTCATCTTTCACACTGTTTTTTCTTTGTTTGTTTTGAAAAACATATTGTTGCTTGCTCTGTTTCCTCGATTCCCTGGTGTCCAGTGTTTGCCCCACCGGGACCCTTTGGTTGTATATTTTGTTGTCTGAAAAGTGGTATTATCACACAGTGCAGTGCACACTTCTCCTCTGTCCTCCTTAGTCTGCCACCAACTAACAATTGCAAACTGAAAAGCATATCTTTGCCATTTGCATTTGTTAGTCCGTGGCCAGCTGAGGAGTGGATCAGTGGACTGTGTGGCTTGATATTGCTGTTTGGCAGATGAAATGTACAACTAAAATATGTAGGGAGAGCCACTGGACACTAGGGAATGGAGCAAATAAAGTAGTGATGTGTTTAAAACAAAAAGGACAGTGTGGAAAACATGACAGGGCAGCTGTCCGTGGAGGAGAGAGGGTTGTATTAGTCGCTCAAGATTTAAGAGAAAATTACTGTTTATTTTTTTGTGTGTTTGTTTGTTTGTTTGACCACCACTGGGCATTATATTTACTATTACTGATCATATCAGCTCCCTCCCCATCACTGTCCTTTGCTACTCTGGATCTTAGCCTCCTGGCAGTCCAGATAGTGCAGGCTGCACATTAACTCGGGAGTCAGTGATGTGAGCATTTCAAATCTTGACATGCGTTGACTCCCAGTTTATAACAACAACAAAAAAAAAAAACAACTGTCCAGCCAATCTGGTTCAACATTAGAGGAAGCACACAAATATGTATTTAAAACATACATGCAAACTGAAAAAAGGCACATAGAGGCCATTGTTTGTGTACTGTATATTGTTTATTTAAATTAATAACATCACCAAACCAGAGGTGATAAATAGCTACTTCTGCTCGGTCTTCACAGTGGAGGGATTGGGACCTGAGTTGAGAAGGAGGGGTAGGGAAGACAAGAGGGTGGATCCTAGCCTGTTCAGCCAAGATAGGGTAAGGGAGGAACTAGGAAGCTTAAAGGTGGAAACGGCAATGTGGCTGGATGGCTGGCACCTGAGGGTACTCTGGGAACTGGGAGAGGAGCTGGTAGCACCACTGACGAGGCTGTTTTAACTTGTCCCTGGATACAGGGTGTGTGCCAAGCAACTGGAAGAAGGTGGATGTGGTGCCACTGCATAAGGGGGGCAGCAAGGAGGTGGCAGAGAATTATCACCTGGTCAGCCTCACCTCGGTGGTGGGTAAGGTGATGGAGGTACTAATAAAGGAAAGGGTGGTAAATTTACCTGGTGCACATCTGCCTGCAGGATGATGGGCAGCATGGCTTCACCAGTGGGAGGCCATGTCAGATGAATCAAACAGAGTTTTTTGATGGGGTGATGCAGGTGGTTGATCAGGAAGGGGCACTGGATGTGGCCTATTTGGACTTCAGTAAGGCCTTCACCATCCCTCACAGAAGGCTGGTAAATATATTGGAAAGCTTATGGATGGGATGGAAAATAACTAGGTGGGTGGAGAACTGGTTGAAGGACAGAAGCTAGAGGGTGGTGCTAAATGGAGCACACTCCAGGGAGAGGGGGGGCGATGAGTGGCATGCCCCAGGGGTTGGTACTGGTACCCCTCCTTTTTAATATCTATATCCATGATATAGCAGATAGGCTAGAGGAAAGGTGGGCCTATTTGCAGATGATATGAAGATCTGCAATAGGGTGGACACCCCAGAGGGGGTGGAGGCCATGAGACAGGACCTGAAGATTCTGGAACGGTGGTCAGAAACTCTGCAGTTAAAATTCAATGACAAAATGTGTGCTGTGATGCTCATGGAATATAAAAACCTGCAAGCCACTTGCATTCTTGGGGGAGGTAATTAAGACAACTGAGCAGGAGAGGGATCTGGAGATTATAATATCAAGCAACCTTAAGGTAGGAATCAATGCAGCAAAGCAGTGGGAAAGGCAAATGGAATGTTGGCGTGCATTGGGAGGGGCATAACTAGCAGAAGGAGGGTGGTACGGATGCCTCTTTATAAAACCATGGTAAGACCACACCTGGAGTACAGGATCCAGTTTTGGAGACCATACCTACAAAAGAACATAGATGGGAATGAGAGGGTTCAGAGAATGGCAGCCAAGATGGTGCATGGTATGTAGAGGAAACCATATAAGCAGAGGTGGAGGGAATTGTATTTGTACCCATTGGAGACTAGAAGGGGGGGACATGATAGAAACATATAAGTACATGAAGGGGATCAATAAGGTGAGGGAGGGGAGCTTATTTAAAAGAATCAAGGAGGCTAAAACTAGAGGACATAGTCTAAGATTAGAATGAGGAACATTTAGAGGCAATGTGTGGGGGTGTTACATCATGGAGAGGGTGGTGGAGGCCTGGAATAAAATACCAGATGAAGTGGCGGGGGCTGAAATGGTGGAGAGATTCAAGAGGGCATGGGACAGACATAAGGGGTTGGAAAGTGAGGGGAAGGGGAGGGCCCATGGCATAGGTGATGAGTGAAGAGGAGGGCAGATTTGATGGGCCAAAGGGGTCCTTTTCTGCCATCAGATTTCTGACTTGGTTGGTACTGACAGTATGTTTCCCAGTTTGTGCTGATGTTTTGTTTCTACTACAGATTGATGAGAAAATTTTATGGCAAAGTGTAAATTTGGAGGAACACAAACAAGAAAATTGCCAATGTGAAAATAATTTTATTCATGAAAAAAACATAGAGCCCATGGAGATTTTTGTTCAGGATGACAATTCGGTTCAGGATTCAAATTTGGTTATAATGGCTGAAGAACATGAGTCGGTTGATGAGGCACAGCGTGAAGATGAAATATAGGAAAACATTCCACCAAACAGTGTGGATGAGCAGGATGCTGGACATGTGAGACCTGACATCAGGAATAGGGGGAAAGGAATGACAAATTATGAGTACATAGACTACAATCCACCATTCAAGCCTGCAAGTGGTAAAAGATGCCAGCGAAATAAGAAGTACAACTTTTGAACTGATCTTAAGGCTTGGGATTTAAACGTTGTAAAATGTATTATACATTGATGGAATGGGCACATGATTATGCAGTGTAAAGAGTTCCGGATGTGTGTATACATTTAAAAAAAAATACTAATAAACATAATTTGCCTTGTATTCATGCATTTCCTGTAAATTATGAATGCACACATCATTACTGAAGATACTTGGATTAACAAAAAGTCATAGAGTTCCTCTATCCCTGCATCTTATTACTTAAAGATTACATTTCTTGTTTTGTTGTTTTTATTTGTAAAAAAACAAAAAAACAAAAAAAAAAAACCACTGATCATCCACTGATGCTTGACACAATTTTCAAATGGCCCCTGAAGAAACAAATGACAATTCAGTGCCACTGCACCTTCATCTTTTGTTTGAGTGCACTGACAATGTAAATCATGATAGAGCTAGTTGGTCCAAGACTGTATGTGAAATCAAAAGTACAGGAAGCATCTCCTCATCAAAGTGTTGCACCTTGCCTGTCATCCACTCCATTAATGGAATAGATTTATAGATCTCTATCCAGCCAGTTTCTTGTCAGTAGGGATGCAACCAGACACTTCTATTGCTTTTGTTACAGCAGCCACCAGCACCAAGAACAAATATGTTTGAAAATTGAAAGACTGTGTATATTTCTGTCTTTTTTTTCAGTCTGTACAGTGATTTAGCATTACAAAAAGTTTCAAAGTCTTCACATTTTCATCCAATATTCTTAAATGCAGAGAAGTTGTGATTGCTTGATAATGAGGAAAGAAAATTTAAGCAATAAAAAAAGAAAGAAGTTATATGGCACATGGATCAGATTTTGAATTGCAAATGTAATTTCCAGTACAATTTCTGTTAACCATTATTTTTAAATCAAAATTAATTTCAATTGAATAAAAAAAAACACTAAAATGTATTTTATTTTGGTGATTAAGATTAAGGGGTGAGATCCACATTGTGCAAATCAAAGTAAATAATTAAGGGAATCATAAGATTTAAACAATTTAATTACCTCTAATGCAATGATCAATTAAAGGTACTTTTAGGTATATTTAAGATTCAGAATTAAGTGGAATTTCAGGATTTTGTTTCAGTAAGTTAAGTATAAAAATAAGTATTTATTTTTAGTAATTAAGGGATTACAATTAAGTGTTAAATTATGGGATTAAATATATCTAATTTTTGTTAAATTAAGGAGAAATATATTTAATTTCCATATTAAGTGATTACAATTAAGTGTAAAATTAAGCACTTACAGATACTTAATTTTAAGAATTAAGGGGTGTAGATTAAGTATAAAATCAATTAGAAATTCTGGCTTAATCTGAAGAATTAAGGGATAAAAAGGAAGCATAAAATGAAGTTAAAAGCATCAAAAAATAAGCAGAAATGACCCCTTAATTTGTGCGCTTTGATTAAGGATGAATTAAGTAGAATTTAAGGATGAAAGAAACCACAAATAATGGTTACATTAGGTAGTAAAATATATTTAATTTAGGTATTATTGGATTGCAATTAATTGTAAAATTAAGCACTTACAGATACTTAATTAAGAATAAAATCAATTAGAAAGTTATGCTTAATTTTAAGAATTAAGGGGTAAAAATTAAGTAGAAAATTAAGTTAAAAATATCAACAAATAAACAGAAATAACCCCTTCATTTGTGCACTCTGATTAAGGATGAATTAAGCAGATTTTAAGGATGAAAACCCCTTAATTATTCACTAAATTGTCAATGAAGATTTATACGGTAAAATTAAGGAATTTTTAATGTTCAAAATTAAGGGATTTTTGTTTCATAGTGAGTAGTTGCAGCAGAAAGAGAAAGCAAACTGCAGGCACCTATGCAGAATGATACACCAAGCTATTCTTAACAAGGTCAGAAAACACAGGACAACTGAGGGTTCGTCAGATGTTTCCAAGGTTACAACTCTTAGAAAAGCTTAGACATTTTTTTCAGAGCATAGAAATGTTTGGACTGCCACCTTTTTCAACTTTTCTGAGGCTTGGATGTCCAAGAAGAAAAAAAAAAACATTATTCTAGGAAACTGTTGGATTTATAGTGTGAGAAAATTGGAGATTAGGATTAGTAAGGAGAACTTTGGACAAAATATGTTATACTGAAGCAGCCTGTAATAAATTAAGTACAAACTACTGAAAAGAGAAAAGACCACAGGAATTCAAGGTGTGTACAGTTCATAGGTAAGGAGATATAACAGCATAAACATTATGGGTGAGATATTCAGAAATGCGCCAAAGGCTGGCTGAAGTCTGGCACAGCGCAAGTGAGATGCGCCATGGCAAACCAGGAGCCATATTCAGAAGATGCGCCACTGGAAATGCACCAGTGCAAGTCAGCTGAATATGGCAAAGTGCGCCATGGTGCAAGCAGAGATGCACTGGCACAACCATGGATGTGCAGAGCAAACCTGCGCAGAAACCCAGGGATTAGGGCAATTGTAACAGGCCCAGGGACACACAGCCAAGGAAGCACAGCGACAATGGGCACAAGAGCCTATCAGCAGGGTACACCTGTACACACAGAGGCACTGATCTGGATGGAATACAGGGCAACCCATGATGAAGCACAACCACCAACAGAGATACTGTGCACTGCACCAACTACAGTCAGTCCACATCCGTGCAACAGGAGCAGTCACCAGAACAGCACCCCAGAAGCCATTGGCGACCCAACCATCAGGTGACAAGTGGGGACAATGGCCAATGCAAGGCCACCAGCGATGCCTCCCTCCCACACAGGCCATCAGCCTGCTAGCCATGGCCAGTGCCAGTCTGTAGTGAGTATCCACCCCCATGTCCCTGGACACAAACACACCCATACCCCCACAGGCAGCACCAATGCCAGGCACTGAATAAGGCATGACCTAGGCAGGTGGTCACGCCCCCATGTGACTGGAAGAGCAACAGTGGATGCAGATGTCCACACCCCAGCAGTCAGAACAGGCCAGCAGGACACCTAGGTCCATGTGCATCCCCCTGCCCCCACCCACCTGCCCACCCCTGACCACAGCCCCACAGTGACCGTGATGACACACAACAAACCCACCGAACCCAGGAGACAACCCCCACTACAATGTGACACACACCACTAGACACAGCATGGAAACCCAGGAACCCCACATATGCACCCCTCCATGCCAACACCATGGACCAACACCTGACGACTGCAGCATGGCTCCACATGCCACTTGCATAGCAGACGTGGACACAGGCGTGTAGCAAAATAAATGTATTATATGATAACAAATTAGCACAACAAAGTACAGAAACAAGGGTGAGGGATGGGGAAGTAAACTGTGGGATGGAAACAGGTAACAGGGGCTGTACAATAGGATTGGGGACTGCAGAGAAATAGGGAAAGTGAGGGAAAGGGGCTATTTACAGATGACCTATAGCTGTCCACAGCCAGATGGCCCTTGCTGCCTCATCCCCTGCCTGAGCACTGCCTTGTCCTCTGGACAGACCTCACCACCATGATGACCCTCCACATCACGATGAGGATCTGGCGCAGCATCCTGTTCTGTGCCCATGCAACCCTTCTCGCCACTGGCTGTTGGATACCTAGGGGAAGGGACAAGAAAGGCAATCAGTGCAATGCCCCAAAGATGCCTGCCTACCCACAGCACACAGTGGACAGAAACATGGAAACATAGAAGTTGATGCCAGATAAGGACCACAAGGCCCATCCAGTCTGCCCATTTCTATTTCTACCTTAAGAATGTGACATTGGCCTTTACTCTGTCAATGGCCTATCTATTCATACTCATCTGTATTGCTCCTTTATGCCTATCCCATGCCTGTTTGAAGCCCTGCTCTGTATTCATATCAACCACTTCCTGAGGTAGGCCATTCCATGCATCCACCGCCCTTTCTGTGAAAAAGAACTTCATCACATTACCACTTAATCGGCCTCCCTCTAATCTCATGCTGTGTCCTCTTGTCCTGCTATTTTTCTTATATTGAAACATGTTAGACTCTTTCACCTTGTTAATGCCCTTAAGGTGTTTGAATGTTTCAATCATATCACCTCTCTGCCTCCTTTGCTCTAGGGTATACATATTGAGCTCAGTTAATCTGTCCTCAAATGTTTTCTGAAGCAGTCCCTGCACCATTTTGGTTGCCCTTCTCTGGACTGCCTCAATCTGGCTACTGTCCTTGTGAAGGTGTGGCCTCCAGTACTGCACACAGTATTCCAGATGGGGCCTAGCCAGTGTCTTGTAAAGAGGGATTACTACCTCCCTCTTCCAACTTGTGAGACCCCTACTAATACACCCCAACATCCCTCTAGCTTTACGTACTGCTTTAGAGGTCTGCTTGGATGATTTCAGGTCATCGGTAATGATGATGCCCAAGTCTCTTTCTTCCCTTGTGACTTCCAGCAACTCCCCTCCCAGCCTATAGGTGGCTTGAGGGTTTCACTTCCCTATGTGAATGATCTTGCACTTCTTTGCGTTAAACCCCAGTTGCCACTCTTCCAACCATTTTGCTTGTTTATCTCGATGTCTTCTCATTCTGCCCACCCCATCTGGATCATCTATTGTGTTGCAGATCATGGTGTCATCTGCAAACAGACAAACCTTACCCTCCAGTCCATTTGCAATATCACTGATGAAGATATTGAAGAGGACTGGCCCCAGGACTGATCCCTGAGGTACTCTACTTGTGACTTTCATCTCTTCTGACTGTATACCGTTACCACCACTCTCTGTTTTCTGCCCATCAACCAGTTTGCAAGCAAGCTGACCAACGTCTGACCCAGCCTGAGCCTACTGAGCTTATTAATCAATCTTCTATGAGGAACATTATCAAAAGCTTTGCTGAAGTCAAGGTAGGCAACATGAACTGCTCCCCCTTGGTCCACCACTCTGGTTACCCAGTCAAAGAAATCTATGAGATTAATTTGACAGGACCTTCCTTTTGTAAAGTCATGCTGTCTTGGATCCTGTGGTCTTATGGATTCCAGGTGTTGCACTATCCTTTCCTTAAGGAGTGTCCCCATAATCTTGCCCACTACTGAGGTAAGACTGACTGACCAGTAGTTCCCTGCCTCCTCCCTGCTGCCACTCTTGTGGAGCAGGATCACATGAGCCCTTCTCCAGTCTTTTGGAACCTCTCCTGTACTCAGAGACTCACTAAACAGTTCTGATAATGGCTCTGCTAGTTCCACCATTAGCTCCTTTAGTACCCTGGGATGTATGCCATCAGGACCCATTGCCTTGTCCACCCTGAGCTTATCGAGCTCTTGTAGGACCCTTTCTTTTGTGAAGGGAAGACAACAAAGGAAAAAGCCGCGACAGGGGCCAGGTCGATTCGGTGCTCACCTAGAACAATCAGCCAGCTCGTAGCGATAACCAGAAATCCAAAATGCAGGTGTCACTCGGGTCTCTCCTTGAAAATATTGCAAACAACCAAGCTAGTAACTAAAGTAGTGCTTTTATTCATGCAAGGAGTACCAAACAACAACAGACTCCCTTACCCAGCGCTTCGACTTAAACCAAGTCTTCCTCAGGGGTGTGAAGGGACTAGTGCACACCTTCCTCCTCCCTGTGTCCATGGTGCTGAGCTGTGGGCCCTGCCCTACCTTCTCTTCAGTAAATACTGAGCAGAAGTATCTATTTAAGACAAATGCTTTTACATGGTCCTCCTCTTCACACGTCCCTTTATCCCCTTTGATCTTAGCAATACCTCCTCTGGACTTTCTCCTTTCACTAATGTATCTATAGAAAGTCTCGTCACCTTTTTTTACTGTTCGTGCTAGTGTTTCCTCAGTTTGGGCCTTTGCCTGCCTTACTGCCTTCCCTGCATCCCTTAGGAAAGTTTGGTATGCCTCCCTATCTTCATCCTGCTGCGTTTCCTTATATTTCCTGAGGGCCAGCCTTTTGGCTTTGACCTTTTCTGCTATGTGTTTGAGAAACAAAGTGGTTTTCTTCTTCTTTTGCACTTCCTTTTCTCACTAACACAATGGGATGTTGCTTCAAGTATTGTATCTTTACTGCTTGCCCACTTTGCCTGTATCCCTCACCTGTATTTCTTTTTGCCAGGGCTAGCTTAATTCTGTTCACCATCTTATCAAGGTCAGCTCCTCTGAAATCCCATATTTTTGCCTTGGAATGGGATGATTTTGTTCTATGGGCCAAATTGAACCATACCATGTGATGGTCACTGGCACCCAGGTGACCTTCTACCTGGAGATCTGTGTTCCTTTCCCTGTTAGTCAGTACTAGATCTAGGATAGCCCTGTCTCTTGTGGGTTATTGTACCAGTTGTTTGAGGACCTCCCCCTGCAGGGAATCCACCATGTGTCTAGTTCTGGCAGATGTACCTGCTAGTATTGACCAATCTGTATCTGGCATGTTGAAGTCTCCCATTATCAGAACCTCACCTTTAGCTGACATGTTTTGTATATCTTCTAACAGTAACTTGTCTATGTCCTCCCCCCTGGTCTGGAGGCTTGTGCACAACCCCAGTTTGTATGGCTGTCCCATTTCCTATTTCCAGGGTGACCCAAAGTTCTTCAGGCTCCTTATGTGTATTCTGAATTTCTGTAGCTTTGATATTTTCATTGACATAAAGGGCCACTCCAACCCCCTTTTTGCACGTTGGTCTATTCTGAACAGTACATAGCCAGGTACTGAAGTCTCCCAAGTGTGGTTACTGGTAAACCATGTCTCGCTAGTGGCCAGTATGTCCAGTTTAGTCTCTATCATTATTGCCTGCAGGTCTGGGATCTTGTTTCCCAGACTGCGAGCATTTGTGTCCATGATTTTCCATTAGCCAGATTTCAGTGTGTTAGTTGTTGGGCGAGGTCCGGCATTTCCCCTGTGTGTCATATTGGGAGCCAGACCTTTTTCCTTACCTGGTGATGCAAATGAACTACAAACATGCTAAACTCCTGTTTGACCACTAGCTGAGGGGGGAGCGGTGTTCTTCCCATTCGATGTATGGGGTGTTGCAAACCTCTCCCCATTTGCTAGTTTAAATATTCTGCTAAAACGTCAAACTTCTGCCCCAATGCACTGACTCCCTCCTTAGTGAGATGCAGTCCATCAAATTTAAAGAACTTTTGCTCCCAAAACTGTTGCCAGTTCCCTACAAATTTGTATCCTTTTTCCTGGCACCAGCCCTTGAGCCACATGTTTAGCTCCTCCATCTCCCCTTCTCAGACCTTCTGTCCATCTTTCCCCTTCTCCCAGACTGGCAGAATCTCAGAGAAGGAGATGCTGGACAAAATGGATGATAGTTTGTCACCCAGCCTGGTCAGGTGTTCCTTAGTCTCCACAATTGACCAGCTGGTGAGATCGTTAGTCCCTATGTGTAACAGGATGTCAATGTTTTCTCCTGCTTCCTGAACAATTTTAGCAATGCGGTCAGTGTCTCTCCACACTGATGTACCTGGGAGACATCTGATCATTACCCTGGCTGGAGATACGTAGCAACTCCCCGAATCATGGAGTCTCCTATGATCAGAAGTTTTTGGGATTTCCTTTTTGCTCTTTTTGTTATGGTTCCTGTTTTGGGAGAGTTTTGTTGTGCTAGCTCCTGTGCTTCAGTGTCCTCTGCCCCTTTGTTTGATTTCAGACATAGAGGCAGATACCTGTTTGAAGTTTTTATATGGTTTGTGGAGGTGATATGTTAGAGAGCACCGAGTGATGGTGCACCCAATTAGCCCCTCCTAACCACCTGCCAACCTCCTGGACCAACTACCCTCTGCAGTTGAGGTGCTTCTGTTGGATGTTGGGGAAATGTCGGGTGGTTCTTATAATATTTTTCCTCTTGAATATGCAGTTTGAGGTGTGCAATCTCTGCCCATGCTGCCTGGAGCTGAGCCCTTAGATCTCCAATGGCCCAGCATGTAGGACAGTGTCCTAAATCCTGTAAAACTGCCTTTCTGAAAAGTGTTTCACAGTACCTGCAGTTAATGATATCCATTCCAGATAAGTTGCTAGGTTTATAACCTGGTCAGAGTAATTAGAAGGAAGAAAATGAAAGCAAAAGTTTGATTTTGTGTTTTGTTTGTTTGTTTTTTGTATAACTTGTTATAACAAGTTAAAGTACTAGTACCCCTGTAAATGAGGTCACTGTGTGGATACCCCTCTGATCCGCCCTTCCAGCTTTGCTATAGGAAATGTCATGACTGTGTTACCCTATAAAAGGAGTGTAGTGTGGGGTGGTTGGGGATGGGGGTGGGTGGCTGGGCCCTCCCTCTGCCGAAAAAGAGCCATGGATGAAAGAAACAAGGAGGTAAGAGCAGAAACAATCAGCCAGCAACAAATGCAATAGCCCTGAAAGCTTATCCTAATGATAGACAAAACTGTGTAAAACCTGTAAAGCACTACCTGTAATAATTTCACAGAAGTTATACCCTGTAAGAAACACTTTGCTACAGAGAAAAATAAAGCAGTAACAGAAGATATACCTTGCAAAAGATAATTTCTGGTATCCTGGTGTCCTGGTGGCACTGCATTGGATACATGCCTGCATCTGGCACAGAAGGTCAGGGTCCCTCTGCCGCAGGTCCCTGTACCTGTGGCAGCACTGTTCTGGTGTTCTGGCCACAGCTGTTCTCTTCTCCAGGGCCGCAGACATGCTGTGCCACATATCTCCCTTGGCCTGCTGGAGGGGCACCTGCTCAAAGAGCTGCCCCTCATAAGGCTGTACCATGGCCACCAGGTTGACAGTGGGGGCACACACCCCTGGTGAGACCACAATGCACCCACACACAGAGGTCAATGCCAGCCATCCACATGGCACACCACAGTGGTGCAGAGAGGTGGAGTGCAGCATGCACGTGATCACACGGGAATGGTCACATGGCACAGAGTGAAGACATTGCCGCAGTACACATGGTGGAAGCAGTGTGCATGCCCACCCCCACAACAGCCAGAACACAGTAGCCAAGGGACAGGCCACAATGGACTGTGAGACACACACGACTGTGCAGGCACATGGCTGAGGCGACCATGGCTGTACCCTGTCCCCACTGCTGTCCTACTGTGACACATACAAGGAATGTGACATTGCCTACCTACCCTGCACTGCACAGTGGGTGCTGCCAGTGATCCCTAGAGGGCTTCTTCCTGGCTTCAGTGGCCGCCTTGGCTTGCCTGAGGTCCTCTGGCCCTGTGGAGGGAATGAAGAGGGGTGAAAATCAGTACACAATCATGTATGTAGAGCCCCCACCACCACATAGCCCGCCATGTGCTGGGTGTGTCCCTGTCTGACCATGATGCACAGCCCTACAAACACTACAGTACAGCACCTGGACATACATGCCACATGCATACAACTGCCTGGCTGTGGCACTGCACTGCGTTGGACGTGTGCCTGCATCCGGCGCAGAAGGTCAAGGTCCCTCCACTGCAGGTCCCAGTACCTGTGGCAGCAGTGTTCTGGTGTCCTGGCCACACCTGTCCTCCTCTCCAGGGCCTCAGACAAGCTGTGCCACATATCCCCCCTGTCCTGTTGGAGGGACACCTGCCCAAAGAGCTGCCCCTCATAAGGCTGCACCACGGCCACCAGGTTGACCAGCTCCAGGTTGGTCCACTTGGTTGCACACCTGCTTGCACACTACACCATGCCCACAGTACAGCTGCAATGCCGGTGAAAATGGCCATGGATCGGCACACATGTTGGCCACATGTGAAAGATGCACAATAGGAAACACAAGGATACAATTGCACAGCACGGGAATGCACAGACACAGTGTGCAGTGTGGATCCATAGAGCACTCATGGGCATGCGCATTACATCATGGCCTAGTGGGGTAATAGGGTCACGTATACGACCCATGGGTCAGAGGTCATTACCCCAGGCACAGTGCACACGTGCACAATAGGAATTGCTGCCAGGAAGCGCACACATGCACAATGCCATACTAGCACCACATGCGCAGTGCCACAGCATCGTTGATGCTATGCAAGATGCACAATTGTCATGTGCTCTGTGCTATGCACATGCACACTGTGGGCACACGCACTGTGCATGTGCAGGTATTGCACCATGGAGTTGCTCCGGTGCATCCCTTTTGTGCATGGTGCAATTTTGTGATATTGAGATGCCATATGCAAATCATCTCATCAGCCAATGCATGGCGCAGTAGGGTACATTAGCATATCAATACCATTGCGCACAGGCTCATTTGCATGCATTGCGCCTTATAAGTGCCACAGAACAGCACAGGCCACAGACCAGTACTGCAACCCTTGAGGTAAGTGCCGGGTACCATGGATGAATAGAGGCCTACTACAACACTGCAACAGAGGACTGCACAGGGCCATGCTGACACTGACCCACTGTGCTGTTCATGTCCACAGGTGGCGGAATGTTGGCCAATGATTGAAAGGAGGAGCAGGGGCCTGCATGCAAGCGCAGGTCCAACTTCATGTCAGCAGAGTCAAATGCCCTGTTTAAGGTGTACATTGACAGGGAGGCCCTATTCAGTGATGCCACAGGCACACCACAGGAGTGGGTGGCTGGCTGGGAGGAGGTGATGCGGTATGTCAATGCCCACAGCAGGCACCAGTGCACCATGCAGGAGTGCTAGAAGAAGGTGGACATGGACAAAATGCACATTAAGGACAATGTGGCATCCATACGTTCCTCCCGTAGGATGACTGGTGGTTGCCCACCTACAGTGCCACCACTGACAGCCACTGAGGATCTCATGGCAGCCACCATCAGCTGCATGGCTGTGGAGGGTGTGCCTGGTGGTGGATTCCAGATGGGCGGCATCCCTTCACTGCATGGTGAGTATGTACTCAATGGACAGGTGTGCAAAGTATGGGGGACACGTACAGTTGTGCCTGATGCCATGCTGCATGCCACAAGTGTGTGTGGATGCAGCCTTTCACTGCGACACTGTGGCATGTGGCAATGGTGACATGCACTGGGGGGCATGGACTGTGGTCAACCACTAACCCTCCATTTCTGTCTTGCAGCACGATCACACCTCCATGTGGTGACCAGGCAGAGGCGGCCGAGGAACTGGATGCCAGATCTTCCACATCCACGGGCATCCAGAGCAGGGACAGGCCATGTATTGGTGGTGTGTGGCAGGTGGATGTGCTAGGCATGGGGTCAGATAATGCTCTGGCTGGGCTGCTGAGCGAGGACAGCCTCAGTATGCTGTGTGCAGAGACCCAGTTTGGGTTGGGGTCCGACACTGATGTTGACATAACACTGATACTGGACAGCATAGGGGTGGTGGTGCCTGACACTCCCCTTCCTGCTTCACAGGAACCATTGGGGCCCAGTGCTGGTCCCACTGCTGCACAGCTGCCACCCCTCCCCACCTGTACGGTAGTGTGTGGCACCACCACTGTGTCCAGCGTGGGTGGTGGTGGTGCTGTTGTGGCAGCAGCAGTGCAGCGCAATGCACAGCAGCTGGTCTGGCAGCAGCAGTAGGATGCAGGTTCCAATGGGTAACGCAAGATGGTGCCCACTGCCAGTGTGCCTGGTGGTACCGTACCCCCTTTATGGCCCACTGTGCAGCATCCACCAGAGTGGGAGGCTGTACAGCATGCCATGTCACCCCTAGCAGCTCAACGGATGGGTCAGGAGGCCTAGAATGCCAAGCGGCTGGCAGAGCACACCCGGTTACTGTAGGCATCCATGGAGAACCAGGCATTGCTTGCCACTGAGGTGCATGCACTGCGGTCAGTGGTGCACCAGCTGGCCGAGCAGCAGGACAGGTGCAATGCAAGGCTTATTGATGAGCTCCGGCCATGAATGCAGCAATGAACCACATGACCAGTACCATTGTGGCTGGGCTTGCATCGGTGGCAGCCACTGGGCTTGGCCGTGCGCAGAGGACTCCTCGCAGTGCAGTGTCCACCCCATGGTCCCGGCGTCTGGCGACCCCCTCACAGCAGACACCGGGCTCAAATGTAGGCATCCCAGGTACACCCTGGGGCTGGCCTGTTTGGCCGCCTCTACACCCCTGCAAGGACACAGTCATGGTCCCCGACATCAACCTCTGGGGGGGCATCTGACACACCCCCCATGGCAGGTTGCACAGCCCGTGTCTGTCGATTGGCCCCAGCACAGCCACCCACATAGCCGTGGCAGTTGTTGGACTGCATGATTGGAATGACATGTCTGCTGCCCTGATCTGCCATCTGCAGCTGCTGCCCCATGCAAATGTGGGCGGTGGTGGTGCAGCATGCATGTGGTGGCGCGCATGTGTGTTGTGCCGCATTCCCTCTGTGTGTGTGTGGACAATGCTGCAGGGATGTGTGGCATGGGTGTGAAGAGGGCAGCTGTGCGCCAGTCATGCCTGTGCCGGTGTCATGCTTCTGATCCATGCCATGTTCCTCAGCGTGTGTGTGTGTGTGTGTGTGTGTGTGTGTGTGTGCGCGCGCGCGTGTGCCAGTGGCTCCACCATGTGTGTTGTGCGCCTCCTTCCCTGTATGCATATCGCTGTTCACATCCATGCCACTGTGTGGTGTTCTGGTCTGTGTGGCCCATGCTTGTGTGTCAGTGCACTTACTTGCATTGCCCATAATGTTCCTGTGCAATGGTGTCTCAGTGCCACCTTGTCTTCTGCACCAGGCAGGGATCCCTCCTTCCTGGGGGCTACTGCCCACCACCCTCCAGTCCTTCACCACTGTCATCCCTGCTACTGTAGCCCTCATCAGCCTCGACAGCTATCCCGTGGTCAATGGCCATGTTGTGCAGGATGCAGCAGGCCAAGAATATGGCACATGCTTTCGATGGGCTGTATTTTAGGGCATCGCCTGACCTGTCCAGGCAGTGGAATCGCATCTTTAGCATGCCAAAGACACGCTCGATGATATTGCATATGCTGGCATGTGCCTCATTCTATCTTTCTTCTGAGGGGGACTACTGTCACCGGTAGGGGGTGAGCAGCCATGGCCCGAGGGGATATGCGCTGTCACCTGTGTGGGAATGGACATGGTTATCCCTGTGCTGTGCCACCCCCTGCTCCCTGTCTCCCACCACACACACCTCCATGCTCACCCCACTTACTCTCCCTCGCCCCCAGGGCTGTTGCTCCCAGCCACCCTGGTGCATGCCCTACTCACCTACAAGATTGCCCATGGGGATGTTACCTCATATGAACCTAAGGCACAGCGCAGAGTTGTACCAAATGAAGGCATCATGTGCACTCCTGTGGTGTGTGGCACAGACACTGATGATGCACCCTGTGGCATCGCACACTACCTGCCAGTTTATGGATGGGTAGCCCTTCCGGTTGAAGTAGACTGGGCCATCTGGGCCAGGTGGTGTGTGGATGCCAATGTGAGTACAGTCTATAGCCCCAATCACGCTTGGCATGCATGCAACCCACTGGAAGTCCTGCATGTTTGCTGTATGCTCTGTCTGTGTGCTGGGGAACTGTATGAAGTCTGAAGCACGTGGCTGCAGAGCGTTGAGGAACTGGGTGAGGAGGCAGGACATGGTAAACTGAGTGATACCCGTGGTATCCCCTGTTGGTCTTTGGAAGGTGCCCTTGGCAAGCAAGCACATCATGGCAGTCACCTCAGTCTCCACTGTCATGGCATGACTTCATCTGGTGGGTGCCTGCATCTTATCACTGCACAGCTCACAGAGCTGCTTCAGGATTGCCCTGTTCAGGTGGTACCGGCCCACTATTTCAGTGTCACTGTAATTCTCATATGTGATCCTGGCAAGGTATCATCTGTGTCAGGCATACAGCCACCGGGCCCTTCGTCGGCCACACTGGTGTTCCTCCTGCCTCCTCACACCCCTCATTACTGCCTCCATTAGGAATGGGGCACTCTCCATCACTCCGTCATTGGGTGTCTCCCTGTGTGCCTGTGTCACTCTGTCTATTCTTCCATCTATCTGTGTCTCTGTCTCCCTCTCTGTGTCACAGTCTCCCTCTCTCATTCTCTCTCTCTCTCTCTCCCCCTCTGTTTTTCAGCACAAAGTTGTGCATCTGCTGTCTGTGTGTTTGTGCTGTTTTTTATCGGCTCAAGTCTAGCTGACGCATCTTGGGGTTTGCTCCAGACTTGTGCCATGATTTCTGGTTGAATATGCCATTGCGCCACTTATTCATGGGAACACCCCCTGCACTTGTGCCGCGTATATTATTTTTGTGCCATGGCACAATGGGATTTGTGCTGTACAGCTGCTGCCTTTGAATATTGCTTGGCAGCACAACTCTGTGCTTCACCGGCACAACTTAGTTGCACCATGCTCATCTGTCTGAATATCTCCCTTGGAGTGTTTGGCTGAAAACATCATTTCTATAAAATATAATCATTCTTGGGGCCCTGCATTATGTATTTCTGATTCTGTCTTCTAATCATCCATATATGTTCTTAAACATCAAGAATCTAAGAAATACAGAATCACACATACCTCCATAATGCAAAGAATCATGGGCTGTATATGCAAATCACCACAAAATGTTATGCTAGTTCAACTTTAAGCAGAAATGCATGGTGTTAAAAGGCCTCTCACACAGTCTGCAAAGGGTGCCAACAGAAGACACAGACATATGTTTCATCCTATCAGGACTCATCAGTGTGCCTCATCTGTATGGCTCTACCATTGCGGTTTGACAAAAAACACTGTGACCATCAGTACAGTGCCAGATTCCATGTCTACTGCAAGTTGCAGTTTGCATGGAGCAGCACCAGACTCTGTTTTTTTCATCGGGCTTCACCCTACTCCCCCATGTGGTGGTTATGCCCTTGCACCCTCCAACCTAAAGTATTCTAACTCCAGGTTGGAGTTAGTTTGAGGAGGGGGTGCAGGTCAGGGGAAGTGATTGCCCCTTCCAACGGCACTTCTATGGTGGCATGGCGCTATTGTCGATATCGACGCATGCCGCCATAGAAATGTCACTGTTAGGGTGGCATACCTGTCTGTATAACATTTCAGTGGCTAAGGCTTAATAAAATGTTGCAAATACTGTTGAAGCCACTTAATCAGGATGTGCTTAATGGGGACATTTGCTTTAAGGGGACAATCCCCCAGGCACTGATTAAGTGGCTATGCAACTGAATGGAAGTGTCACACCTTTAAAGGGGACATAGGAATCCCTTTAATGGGGATAATTTTGTGGCTGTTTCCTCTGCTATCCTCTCATTATCTGTCATTATCACCTGCTAAAACACTTGACATTTCACACCTAATCAGGTGCGCAAATCAAATTTAATCAGTACATGCTGCATAAAAAGAGTCACAAACTGCTAATCAACATAGGCTGTGTCTCTTGCTGTCACCTGTGCACATTTTTCTGTCCTGATGAAGTCTAAATGAGTGGATGTTCCCTTGGCAGAAAAAGTGAAGGTTATCGAAGCACTGCCAGGAGATGGGTGCATCAATGTCCAAGGCAGCTAAATTCTGTACTGTTTTAAAATACTTCTTTTAACATTTTTTTCTAAAAAAATATAATAACATTACCTAACTTGAGATATACAGCACAAAATTACAAAAGAGCTGAAATCAGTACATGGTGTTTTAGTATTAATGTATGTCTCTGTTTGCTCCCGATGTTCATTTGCTCTGTTTGTCTCTGTACGTTGTGGTTTTTGGATCTTCTGTTATTGGAGACTCTCGCTTAAAGGGGACAAAGGCCCATCCACAGAGGAGTCTCCATTAAGAGGCTTCAACTGTAGTTAAGGGTTTAGGACTCATCTGAGAACATATTTTGGGAAAAGATGTTGTATACTGATTAATATGGGTTATGTTTTCATATGTGCTAAACTGTTGTACATCAATTTTACTCTGAATCAGACAAAGTGCTGAATATTTTTTCTACTTTTCCTAACATTGTTTTTTACCTCACACTAATAAAATATGACAGGTTGCATTGTTCATCTCTTTAAATTTGAGTTGCAGAATAGTTTTAATGCTTAGGAGAAGCTTAAAGCTGATGATGCTATAAGTGAAATAACTTCTTAAAAAACATTCCAGAAGAACTAAGACTGTAAAAAGGAAAAGGTCAAAACAGGATAAACGGTATACCATCAAGATCATGGCAAAATAGACCTGTGGTTGAAAACCGTGCGGTCAAAACAGCGTGCGCAGTTCTAAGTTAGTTTATTTAATCTGGCTTGGTTTTCGACCGTATGCGTTATGGAGTGTCTGCGCAGTGCTCTTTTTGCCCTCGCAGGTTTTGACTGTGCGATTAAGATACAGAACTGAATAAACAAAGGAAGTAGTTAGGTCATATCAGTGCTGTTATGAACAGCTCTAGCTGGATGATACAGAGGGTACATACAAACATATGAACATACAAAAGAGACAGTAGGAAAAAGGTGTTGCAATCTATCATCTCCCTTGTGCTGACATAAACACTTTGAAAAGTTATTTTTTTCTTCTGTGTTGAATCTTTTTTGAAGTCCACAAGTGCAAAACTCTTTCTTTCGTGTGATGTATAGGCTGGCTGTCTTCTTTTGTACCACCTGCCTTCTCCAGTGCATGCCATAACCCTAATATTGAATTATGTTGTAGTACATCATGTCTGCTCAAGTTTGCAGACCCCTCAGTGTTTACTGAGGGATTGGCTCCTCCTTCCCATTATTGCCGCCCATCTCATTGCCTCACCATTGGCCAAAATCTTCACACTATCCCTTTCCAGTGGTGTCGTACCTGACCTCTGGAAGACTGCCAGGATAACTCCGATATTCAAAAAAGGGGACAGAAATGAGACCTCAAATTACAGGCCGATAGCTATTCTCTCAGTCCTGAGTAAAATACTGGAAAAGCTTGTCACCACCCAAACCCTGGACTACATGGAAACTTCAAACCTGCTCTGTGACGTGCAACATGGCTTTAGGAAAAACCATAGCACTTCAATGGCCCTGGCCAAACTCACATCATGTACTCTCTCCAACATGGTTGATGGACGGCTAATAGGCGCTGTCTTCATTGATCTTACCAAGGCTTTTGATCTTTGATCTTGTGGATCACTCCCTACTCCTGTCCACTCTTTAAACCATAGGCTTCTCCACTCCTGTTGTAAACTGGTACAGGAGCTATTTAACCGACAGGACCCAAGCAGTGAAATTCAATTCCGCAACATCGGACAGCACCAAAATCAACGCTGGAGTCCCCCAAGGATCCATTCTGGGACCTCTTCTTTTTTCCCTCTTCATAAACAACATTCCGGACAACATCTCAACTTGTTCCTCTCTTCTCTATGCTGATGACCTGGTGATCTACGCCAGCTCTAATAACATCAACTACTTAAACTCGTCTCTGACCACGGCCTACAACAGTATTCAAAACTGGCTGAGCAACCATTGACTGGTTCTAAATACACACAAAACTAAAGCCATGCTCCTGGGCTCCGCCCCCAAACTAAGATCCTGCCCCTCCCCCTTGAGGGTACTCGACCCGGATGGGAACACACTAGAGGCTGTCACCTCATTTCGGTATCTTGGGGTTTTGCTTGACCAATCTCTGGACCTAAACCTCCACATTCAATCAACCTGCAAAACAGTAAACTGTAAACTGGGTGCTGCCTACAGAACAAGTTATATGCTAACGCCTTCTGCTAAGCTAGCCATTGCCAGGGGGATCCTTCTCCCAACCCTAACTTACTGTGCTCCTATCCTGGCTGCTGCCCACAAATCAGCACTACAAAAATGGGACGTCACCTATAATAATGTCTGTCATTATGCATCTATGTCCCCTCGGCTCAAGCATTGATGTCAGCTGTATAGCGACCTAGGCTAGCTCTCCCCCTCTGCAACCAGACAATACCATCTCGGTTGTCTACCTGACTCCATAATTAGGCTGGAAACCCGGGCATCACTGGCAGAGCTATTACGTCTCGTCACCTCAAACCATGGATTGAGGTCAATAGACAAATCACTACTAAGGGTACCCAGGTGTCATACCACCAAAGGCACCAGGGCCTTTGGGCATGCTGCCCCCCAGATGTGGAATATGCTGCCCCTGGATCTAAGGCAACCTACATCCCACTACCACTTTAAAAGTGGGCTACTACGCTACCTAGCTACTGCTGAATGGTGTACCTGTTTCGACCCTACCTGACCGTGCCAATGAACCCTGCCCCACGCCTATCTCCACTTTACAATCCAAAGTCTCCGCTAGATCGAAACCCCCAACCCCATACATTACACCCCTCTCTCCTCTCCTCTCCCTTTCTCTCATCTTCCTAAACACACTTACTTGCTTGATGCCCGTTTCTCTCCTGCTTGTTGTATTTTATGTCTACCTATAGAACCGTACTCCCTCATGTTATAACCTGCACCTCAAGCTGAAGTTACACTGCTAACTGCTAACTCTTACTACGTTTGTTACATACTGTGCTGACCAATGCTGATTTACTGTTATCCGTGCCCTCATAGCTATTTTAGCTACTTATGCTTCATGCCAAGCACTTTGCTTTACTGCCTAATATTTTATTGCCTTCCAAGCTGTATTGTCAAATGTAAACACCCCTCTGTATGTATTGTCTTGTACTCTCCCGGGTCGTGCCTGAAAATAGTCATCAACTGGCTAGTGCACTTACCCGGTAAAGAAAAAGTAAATAAATAAATAAATATATTTTCTTCTCCCTCCCCACTGATATCCACCTCCCCCCCCCCACATGCAGCTTCCCCCTTTACACTGTCCCCACCTCTCTTAAAGCTGTTCACTGCCTTCAGGGAGACTACTTCCTCTTTCAAATCATTCACTTAGCTAGCAACCTCTCCATGAAAAAGTGCCTCCTCATTTCTCTCCCGAATTTCCTCCCACCAGCTTGGTCCAACATCCTCTAGTGGTCCTGTTCCCATTAAGGCTGAAGAGACATTCAGAGCTCACCCTTTTGAAACCCATAAGATATTTTGAAGGTTCTGATCATGTCCCCCTCCCTTCTATCCTCCAGGGAGTACATATTAAGATATTTGAGTCTTTCTTTGTATCTTCAGCCTTGCTGTCCCTGAATCATTTTGGTTGCTTTTCTGGGAACTGTTTTTCAGTAGGTCAGTGTCCTTCTTAGGTAAGGGCACCAATACTGCACACTGTTCTTTAGGTGAGGCAGTGTTAGGGATCTGGACAATGACAGAACAACCTCTACTTTCCTGCTGGTTATACCCCTGGCTATGCAGCCCAGCATCTGATTTGCTTTGGCTGCAGCCTTCTTATTGTGTGCTGAGTACTTCAGGTCACTCATGATGATCACTCCCAAGTCCTCCTCTTCCAACCTGGTAACCTGCACAACACTCAGCCAATGTAAAGGGTAAAAGCATGATACAAATCAATTGATTGGAGGCTCAGTTCCTCATGGACATAAACCATCTTGTCCAATGACAGCTGATGTAAGCTGCAGTAAATGATTTTTACAAAAAGTTAAAACCACAGCTTGGCAAATCTTAGACTGAGACTTACAAATGAGCCAAACTTTTCCAAGAAAATCTGAGTGCCAATACCATTGTACATTTTCTAAGTTTTCCTTATCTGTGAATTAAGGAAAACATCAGAAGTACTACTGTAAAAATCCTAAGGTTTCCGAAGACAATCTTTTCTTTAAAGTTCTAAGGATTTCTTCCCTTAAATTGACATGGGCTGGCAGGGCCAGGGCCAGAGTGTTGGAGGGGAGAAAAACAGCAGTACCCTAGCTGTGGTGGTGCATGCACATGTGCTTTTTTGTTTGTTTTCTAATTCACTGGATCAGTGATCGACTATCTATGGGTAGACAGAATGATGCTGGTGCAACATAAAGGGCCAGATTTTCAAAGACCAGGGAATGATGCATGGTGCTTGCAGCAACAAAAAATGACACAAGGGGCATGCTGCATCAGAGCTTGCATTAACTCCAGTTTTCTAATAGTGCTTGCATCAAAAGCAGGTCTGCATGTGCTATACTGGCTTGTGCCATGCTTGCATCAAAACAATCGCTACGCCATGTTGTTAAGGGGTCTATCTCAGAAAAAAATGATACACCATCCACTTATTTGGTATTCTTAAAGCATGAAGGTCCTGTCAGTGATTAGACCATCCAGATCTAGTCTAACAGACAGCAGAGCATATAAAGAGGCCCACAGCAGGCAAGCTGGCAGACCTGACTATGTTACTATGAATGGCATTCTACTGAACAAATACTGTACTGTGTATAATATACTACATTATCATGTACTGTAGCATGTAAAATATTGCTTTCAGAGACAAGCCCATTAATTACTCATCAGTACTGCAATGTGAGTGATGTGATTGGGCTGGAGAGTGTATCTTATGCAGATGTTTGGTTGTAGAGCCAAAAGTCTCCTTCAGGACTAGTTCAAGGTGCTTTGGGGCTTAAAATACCATTGTCTAGGGCACTTCTTCTGCTGTATTTTTGATGCAGCTTCTGTCTGCTCACTCCATGCATCATATTTTAGATGCAGTAGACCTCTTGCATCATTTTATAGGGGACTTTGCCAGAGTGAATGCTTTACTTGTAAAGTACGGCTCATGGGAGCCGACACACTGGGATTTGAACCAAGCTGGCCCATTAAAAATGCAGCCAGTATGTTTTCCATGACAATACTTGTAAGTGAAGATATCTGTATGGCAGAACTTTGTTGGAATGCATATGCAGTATCATTGTGGCTATTCATACTCAGTGTTCAAGACTGGAACTACCATTGTTTTGGGTATCAGGAAGGGACAGTAACCCCCCTTGAAAAGGGTTCCACCCTTGAAGTGCCATTGGAACAAACTTTCTTTAGGCTAAAGGTGCCTTAGGGAAGGAGCCCATAAAGAGAGAGGCAGGAGGAGGGAATGATGATGGGAGCAAAGAAAATAAGCTTCTGGAGGAAGCTTGAGTATGTGCCCTTAAGTAACCCTGGAGGGAAGGAGCATGGTGAGTGTCACTCACTGCTACACTGAGACCCAAGCTATAGGCTTCCAATTCACTTGGTCAGTGAGTGACTAAGTGTGAACAGATGGAATGATACTTGTGCCACTTATTTTATAACAGTAAATAGTCCTTTTATTTTTACTATTTTTACTGGTTTCAAACTAGTGCAAAAATAATAAGACCATGAACATTAGGTGAATCACTATACAAGCAGCCAAAATAAGATGGTGAGAACATGTCAGGTATGCTCAAAGTGTTAAGTACAGTATAACAGGTGTAATTTTAATCTTTTATACAGTAGTATGCTATTTTGATATGATACAACACTTGTAACTGAAGATGCTCATAGAACAAAAATTATTTTGAATGCTTATGCAGTGTACAGTAGTTGTGGTCATTTGGACTCTGTCCCAGAATCCAGAACTGGGACTACAACACTTTTGAGGTACCATCAAGACACAGGAACCCCTTTGAGTAGGGTTGCACCCTAAAGGTGATGTGGGAACAGCGTTTCTTGAAACTAAATGTACCTTAGGGAAGGTGCCTAAAGATCAGAGCTAAATGAGAGCTTGAAAAGTTCATTGACTGAGTCATGGCTTCCTGTAAGAAGAGAAGGAATGACAGATGAGGATAAGTAGAGGTGTTAGATGAGTTGTATGAGGCCACAGACAAGGGGAGTTTATTATAATCACAAAGGGATGACGATCAAATTGACTCCCAACCTGTCACTTTTTCCCTTGAATATAACCACTTGGCTGGCCAAATTGGCAGTATAGTATACAAGCATTGGGATTTATTGATAGCCAATCCAGTTTTGAAGGAAGTACTTGGTGATGAACCAGGGGTCATATTTAGACATGCTCTTAATGTATATGACAAAATCGTACATAGCCTCTACTGGAAACAAGTGCAATTAAGAAATTGGTTACCCCCACCTCCTAGAGGATTTTTCCCCATGTAAGAACTGCAAAATACACACACCAGTAGTAAAGGTCAGGTGATTGTGCATTCCATGTCAGGGATACATTTTAGTACTGTATGTTCTGGTATGCTCCTGAAACAAAGTCTACATTAGGTGCACCATTAGACCATTAAAAAGGAGCTTGCAGGAGCATGTCAAGGAGGGAGGAAAGATACCCCACCTGGATGAGCATTTTGTAAGAGTACACAACAGAAATTTAAGAGATCTATCCTGTATTGATCTTGAACACGTTAAACCAGATCCTCAAGGAGATGATCGCTTATGATGCCAGCTCCAAAAAGAGGCAGCCTGAATATTTAGGTTAAAATGTCTCAAACTGAATGGATAAAATGAGAAGATCAATTACAAGCAATTTCTGTTAGGTGAATCAGTCCCTAGTTTAGTACTCTATTCTGAGCTATAATGTGGATACCAGGAAATCTACAGCATTGTACTTTTATGTAAAGTAAGAAATGATTGTACTGTATATAAAAAATCTTAAGTGATTTGAAGTGCCAGTTCCTTGATGTGTTTGTCTTCTCATTCTCTGATGTGTTTGGCAAAATGGGGATTTGAACCCATGAGTCAGCCTACTAAAGGATGCATCAGGCATGGACTGGTTAGTAGCTCATTGAGATGTTGGAAGCTACAAATCATCAACTACTGTAATTCCTGATGGCAGCGGTTTGAAACTTCCTGTTCTGACATTGAGATATTTAACTATCAAATCACTCTTGCTTCCAATAGAAGTTTTGCCATGTTTACACATTTATGTATGAAATTTATTTCTATAGCATGGACAACTATTTTCTAATGTGCATCAGCAATACTGGGATATTTCTTAAGTACCAACATACCATTCGAATTAATTCTGTTTTTATAACATCATCATTTTTCTCTTTTAAATGAAGTTTATGTATTTCTGTTACACATCACTGTGTTGCACTTTGCACCTTTGTGGTTGTGCACAAACTTTGTTATTTCACACTGCATAGATGTAAAATGTTTTGCTCGTTTGCATAATAGTGGTGCAGTTTGGCTTGCCATGGTAACTTTTTAGTACAAATGGTTGTAGGTAAGATGTAATCCTAAACCACACCCCGAGGAAGGAAGTGAGGTCCAAAACAGCTGGGTATTCGGACATCGGAGGCTAGTTCCTGGTACTTGATTTGGAAGATTTTCACCAGCTACTGTACTTTGGAGCACTTTAGCTGATCAACTACTTACTTACTGTATATGCTTTGCACACATGATAACCAACATTATTTGCACAGTTTTTTGCACAACAAAAATTTCAGCATAAGAGATGGACTTTCTTACCTAGCATAGCAACTATTCTAGATGTCATTTGTACTGCTGCAATATAGTCATATATGTTCATGACTATGCTATTATTGTGAATACATTTTGCTGATTTATGCACAAGAGAAATCTGGTGACAAGCAATGTATCCAATATACAGCTGTTTGTGTGTCAGCAACTGAATTTATTGTACATACTGCAAATGTACAGATATTCGTACTGGTGTGAGATATTTAGTGTGCAGGGAACAGTTTCTTTTATGGGATGTTTGGCATGAAGCATCCCCCATTGAACCTCAAAACATGGTGGCATTTCTATAATTGAAGACATTTATATAAATATTTACATTGTGACCTTTGGGTGAGGAAAATATCCTTGTGGAGGAAACCTCTGGTGATCCAAGGACATAGGTCTCTTTCCCTCCAGGAATAATTTTTTTTTTTATTTAGACATTTTTAAATTTCATCAGAATAATGAGTACAGGACAGTGAAATCCATCAGCAAACTATTACATGAATAACAGACAATTAGTACAGTAACAAGAACAAAGAAAACAGTAGAATTATTAAGCGTGGACAATTAGTAAGCAACAAAAGCACAATCCTAGAAGGGCAGCACCAAGAAACTACATCAAAAATTAATATACCCCCAAAAATACAATCCATAGTAATATAATCTGTAACATACCACATTATGGGTCTGCTATATGAAAATAAAACAGACTGATGCTGAAAGAGGGATATGCTAATAACAGAAAAAAAGCTAAATCCAAATTCAAGTAGATTTGGGCAAAAAAGGGAGAACCAATCCCCCTTTACAGAATAAAGGAGGGTGAGACAACTAATTGAAAGTTCACCCAAGATCTTCAAACGTCAGAGCAAATAGCCTCCTTATTTAAATGCCAATATGCTGCCTTCTCCAAACCATGGACAAAGTTGACAACTTCATACCAACTACATTGGTAAGGAACTTGTGTTTTGTGCCAACATTTAGTTAATGCTTTTTCGCACAAACAATTAAAAGCAAAAATAACTTCTCTTAGCGTGTGATAAGTTTTAGGGAACTTGGAGGAATATGAAGCAGGATGATTTTTTTTTTTCAGTTCAACCTTTATTAACAGAATTTTCCACAACATTGGAGGCAGTTAATATGAGAAGTAAAACATGAATACAGTAACATACTCTACTCAAACTGCCCACCACCCTTCCCCCCCGTACAGCAGTATTATGCCTCCTTACACTGTGGGTTCTAAGACATTATATATACGTATACAGGGCTACCTACTATGAAACAGTACTTATATCTGGGTAGCTATTATTAAGGAGTGAAGAGGATCCCATATATGTGTGTAAACAGGAAATCTATTGTGAAGACTAGCTATAGCTTTTTCTGTACAAAGGTTAGCAAGGATTTTGTTCACCCATTCCTGTGATGTCGGAGTGACCCTGTCTTTCCAGTGGCGTAAAATACATTTTTGGACAGATAGTGCAATCATGGAGATATGAAATCTCCTCACCTTGGCCCTGATGGAGGACAGGTCCCCAAGGAGACAAATGTCAGGTGTGAAACACTCCTGCAGACCCAGTAAAGGGTCCAGAAAAGTTTTGATAGAGTCCCACAAAGAAAATATTTTGGGACATGACCAAAATATAAGAAGGAGTGTTCCTTCTCCCTGGGAACATCTAACGCATAGGTTTGAGTCAAGGAGACCCCATTTCACTAACTTAGCAGGGGTGTAATACATGTTGTGCAAAATGTGGTATTGCATAAGGCGCAATCTATCTTGGGACACATATTTATGACAGGACCTCCATAAGGCCTGCCAGTTGGGAGAATATTGGGGAAAGATAGAACTCCAGAACCTAGTCAGTCCAAGGGAGCCCCCATACCGTATATGAAACAAATCTTGATATAATTTAGGAATGACACCCGAGGACCCTAATAGGGAGGAGGATTCTGGGATCAGGGCCCTAACCACCTGGCATGGGGGGATATTGCCCAAGACCGTTGTAAGTAAATGCTTTAATTGGATCACTTTGAATTGTGAGTATACTGGGATATTAAATTTCCGGATAAGTTTGTCTGCTGAAAGCCATTTTCCCTCATCATCCATGAACGAGGATACTATCCCCTCATCCAGTTGGGGCAGCCATGTGCGGGGAATCAGCTACTTATTCAAAGTGAAGGTCGGAGAATTCCAGATAGATTGGGCCAGGTCTAACTGGGGGTATAGCGCAGAAAAGAGCAAAGCTACGCGTATACTTTCAAAGAAATCGTAAGAATGGGGCATTTCTCAACACCTTATAACTGGGACACTTTTACATAAAACAAAGTTAGGGGATCCATATTCATAGACTGGATTAAATCTAATTCTATTTTGAGCCATGTCAGTCGCAAATTCTCGGGACCCGGACATACCCATTTCAGGCATTTAGCCAGGTGGCTGGCCCAGTAATGTATAGCCAAGTGAGGGATCCGCAATCCCCCATCAAATTTAGAGGAAGCCAGCTTATAGTATGCCAGTCGGGAGTATTTGTTAGACCAGATGAACTTGGTGAAGATTCTGTGCATTTTCTGAAACCAGGATAAAGGGATGAATGAATTAAGAAGAGAGAGGGGATAAAAAATTCTTGGGAAAATATTCATCTTGATTATGTTAATCTGGCCCCATAATGAAACCGGGAGTTTGGACCATCTATCCAGATCCCGAATTATTAGCTGGGAAAGAGGCTCCAAGTTTTTCTTAAACCATGCTGAGGGATTATGAGTTAATTTGATACCCAGGTATTTCAACATCTGGGGTGCCCAGCACAAACCGAAGGGGATAATGTCAGTCTTGAAGATCTTATGATTCAAGGGAAAGAAAGAGGATTTGTTAGCATTTAGTTTGTAGTTTGAGAGGGCACTGAATTTAGCAATTTCCCCTAACAAGGCCGGAACAGAAGACACCGGGTGGGATAAATAAAGAAGAAGATCATCCACGTATTCGGTAATCTTAACCTCGTGGCACCCCACCCAGATGCCCTGTATCCCCGCATTGCTGAGGATGTTTTGAATGAGAGATTCCAGATAAAGGTTAAATAAGAGGGGAGAGAAGGGGAAACCCTGTCTAATGCCTGAATATAGTGAGAAAGTCTTAGAAAATGCACCGTTTCCTGAGATCTTTGCTGAGGGGGCTTTATATAATGCACGGATCCAGTCTATAAAAATGGTAGAAAACTGGAAGGCCTTGAGAACCTGGAACAAAAAATTCCAATTCACACGGTCAAATGCCTTCTCGGCATCCAGGGAAACCAACCTGGCAGGAAAAGTGGCATCCCTGGACACCGAGAAGACATGTGAAAGGGTGTGCAGATGGTCTGAGGACGAGCGTCCCTTCATGAATCCAACCTTGGCCATACCTATTAGGTCCAGAAGGACCACAGTTAACCTATTGGCCAATATCTTTGAAAGAATTTTGATATCTTGATTTAGAAGGGATATGGGCCTGTAGCTATGGACTAACTCGGGGTCTTTGTCCGGCTTGGGGAGAAGAACAATCAGGGCTTCGAACAGGTAGGCATCCACCACCACCCCGGACACAATGTGCTGAAATAGCTGGTGAAGCACTGGCAATAAGAGTTCTTGGAAAGCTTTGTAAAATAATGAGGAGAAACCATCCGGCCCCGGGACCTTGTCTGATGGCAAGGCTCCGATAACCCCCGAGATCTCCTCCTGGGATATTGGAGAGGCCAAAAAGCTCCTGTGCTGTTCTGTTAGGGAAGGCAGATGGGAGTCCTTTAAGTACTCCTCCAAAGTCTCCGGACAAGGAGGGCACTCCATGTCCATATATAATTGTTCGTAATATAGTGCAAACTCTTGCACTATCTCAGATGGGGATACTCTTAGAGACCCGTCTAACTGGCTCTAGTTCGGATAATAGCTAACTCCGCCTTTTCCCTCAGCAAATCTAAGTATCTATCCTTGGCCATCAGAAGCTTCTTTCTGTCCTCACTCGAAGGGCTGACAGAAAGGTTAGCCTCAAGGGACAGTATTTGGGACAGTAATGATAATAACTCTTCCTCCTGTGCCCTTTTCCTTTTCGAAGCTAAACTAATAAGGATTCCCCTCATATAAGCCTTAAAGGCACCCCATAAGATACCCGGCTTTGCACTAATAGGATTAGATGAGAAGAAGAACTCAATCTGTTCTTTTATAAGCTTGCAATACTTGGCATCCTTTAACAATGGTTCATTAAGCTTCCAACGGTCTCGTTTCTGGGTGTGCTAAGAAAAGCTAAAATACATACCACGAGGAAGTGGGCGGAAATAGGGCCAGGCTGGATCGAGGCAGACATAACCTCGGGCAAGAGCCCCTGAGAAATAAATACGTAATCAATGCAAGACTGTGATCCATGCACCAGCGAGCTAAAGGTAAACTCCTTGAAATTAGGATGCAGAACGCGCCAGATATCACAAAGCCTGCATTGATCTACCAGGTCCTTGAATGCCCTTTGCCCTGGGGATAGCCCCCTCAGCTCACTACCTGACCTATCCATGTTAGAGTCCAAGACCAGATTAAAATCACCACCCATAATAATCATTGTAGGAAACATTGGGAGAATAATGGTAATCAGCCTCATGAAAAAACCCGGGTCATCAATATTAGGCCCATAGATACTGCAAAGTAGAAGAGGTACTGACCAAAGAGTGCCCTGAACCAGGACAAACCTGCCCCCCAGATCTTTAATGACCTGTGTGGAGATGAAGGGAATGCCTCTGTTAATAATTAACATGACCCCACAACTATTGGTGGATCCCGAGGCATTAAAGACCTGACCCACTTGTTGCCTCCTTAGTTGTAAGGCTTCAGATTCTAGTAGATGGGATTCCTGTAGAAACGTTATCTGGGAACGCAGTAGACTTAGATGCTTAAGCACCTGCTATTGTTTGGACTTTTTCCTGATCCCCTTCACATTCCAAGTTGCAAGAACCACATTATTAGCCATCTAGAACAGAAATAATGAGCTTAGATTAGAAAGCCCTGTACAAAAACATCGAGAAATAATTAGCCAGGTTCCTGTAATTACTGCTGTAAGCACCACCCTCTCCCCAACCCCCAACCCAAACCAAAACTTCCCAAACCCCCGAAACACGCCCTTTCATTTTGACATAGGAAAAGCCAGTCCTTTAGCCTTACTTACCACCCCCACCCAACCTCCTCAACTGTCACAAGCAACGTTTAGCACAGTACTGCGTCCCTTCCTCACCTCCCAGCCTCCCGAAAATATCCCCCTGTCTCAGGCAAATGTAACAGCCCCCTCATGTAAGCAAATGCCCTTAAATCCAGAAAAGAAGAACTCTACTGCTTTAGCAACCCTTAGTAGCTTAAAAGAGGTGCTGGGCTTCAGACAAAAGTGCACAGTGAATGCGTGAAATAATAAAACAGGCTAATGCAACCTGCAAAACGAAAACTTGCGCCCAGAAACCTCGGGTAACAAAATAGGAAATAGGGCCTCTGTTGCCCTGTAAAAGATGTCTTCATAATTTGGAAAATGAGCAGGAAGTCTTACAGAAGGGAAATTGCCCCTTCTAACCTGAATTCTGTGACCTGTTAAACAATAAGGGACTCAAACGCCCCAAACCCCAGGCAAGAGATTAAGGAAGTAGGGCGTCTTTACGTCGGCTTCTTGCCAGCCTAAAAACCAAAAAGCAGAGTTTAGGGTATTTTAATACCCCAGGCTAGAAACAGGGAGCTTTACAAAAGGGAATCATCCTCGAATTGTCGGCAACGCTGAATTGAAATTCCTTCGCACTGAGCTCCCTGTTGTGGTTACTTAACGAACATACATGAGTACTCGCATGGAAATTAAAGAAAAGCCCAGCACAGCACCTAAATTAAGCTACTCTTGGAATTAAATAATGATCCTTAACAACTTAAAGCAATCCTCCTCTCACTATTGAGGGCCTGCACATCTGGCTATAATGGGATAAAGAACACCTTCCCCCAAGTAGACTAGCCAAACATTCCAACAAGTCCTTAATATAGGCATCAAGCTCGCTCTTAAATTCAGAGCATAAGTGTTCCATGGCAATTAACTTAGCTAAATAATAACTAAGTCTATTCAAATAGCAAAATCTTCCAGATGCATCCCATCGTTGCTGTCCTTGTAAGCATTCAACTAGATAAACTGTCTCAACTTGACAGCACAGGACTTCCCCTCATCTTAGGTACAAAGCTTCTCAAGGATCCCGAAACAAGTCAGGCAGGGCGAGTTTGAGACCGGAGAGAGCAGAATCTGGGTCTTCATAGGCTAGCCAGGATCTGTTCACAAGTATTTGCAACCTGGCCGGGTACCCCATCCTAAACTTGAGCCCCTCAGCGATAATCCTGAACACAATGGGGTGGAATGCTGTGCGTTTCAGCCGGACAGATCCTGGCAGGTCTTGTGCAATTCTTAACTTCTAATTCTCCCAGTGGAACTCCTGTAGGGCTCTCACTTTCAACAAAAAGTGTTGCCTCTGTAAAAAATTTAAAAATCGGCATATAATGGGGCGAAGGGCAGCCCCCGGTGGAGGTTTCGGCCACAAAGACCTATGCGCTCGTTCGATGGTATATGCAGGGCCAAAGGGAGAGGGACCAGCAACCCATTCCACCAACTTCTGTATAAAGACTACAGTATTCTGGCCCTCTTCCCCTTCTGGCAGCCCTAAAATTACAACATTGTTCCTGCAGCTGTGGCCCTCGAGATCCTCTAGTTTTGCTTCCACTTGAGAGAGCTTCTGCTGTATCGCCACTAGCCCAGGGTCCACCTTTTCCAGATGATTCTCCAGACAGACTATACGAGCAGTGTTATCCGAGGCAGTCATCAAGACCTCATCCAATTTTTTAGAAAGGGCTTTAAGGTCGGTCGCCATCTCTTTCACCTCCTCGCGGAAGGGTTTAAATTCTTCCAGGAACCTATTCAGATTTAAAGGTTCCTGCTCCGATACTTGGCTGAGATGATCGGGCCTGTCTGGCCCACTCGAAGCCCGGGATTTCTTTGGGGCCTTCTTGGGGGTGACTGGTGGGGTATGTTTTTGTGGGGCTTTTTTCATGTAAGCCTCCATTGGTGCCCAAAACTCACTTGTCAGAAGCTCTAGATGTTTAGTAGGCAGGATCAGCTGCCAACAGAGGGTTTTTGAAGATACGAACATACGAAATTTGCCAGCAGATAAAGGCCTAGAGGTCTATCAAGTCTGCTCGAATGTGCAGCTAGCACCCCTTATTCTGCAGCTGCCCCTCCCTTCCACCCTTCCCCTTCATTAACTCCCTTGTCCTGTCCCATCCCTTTGAAGCAGTCCACTGTTCTACTGCATACCACTTCTGCAGGTAATGCATTCCACCCAGCCACCACCCTCCCTGTAAAAAAGTGTCTCCTCATCTCCCTCCTGAACCTTCCTCCCTCCAGTCTCATATCATGGCCCCTGGTGGCCCTCCCCTCCCTGACTTTGAACAGCCTCTCTGTACCTGTCTTGTTTATTCCCTTCATGTATTCAAATGTTTCAATCATGTCACCCCTGTCCCTCCTCTCCTCCAGTGAGTACATGTTCAACTCCTTCAACCTCCTCTTGTATGATAAGTCCCCCAGCCCCTTGATCATCTTTGTCACCCTGTGCTGCACTCCCTCCAGTAACTTAATGTCCCTCTTCAGATACGGGCGCCAGTACTGCACACAGTACTCCAGGTGTGGTCTAACTAATGACCTATACAGTGGCAGAATCACCTCCTCCCTCCTCGAGGATATACCCCTTGCAATACAACCCAGCATTTTGTTGGCCTTTGCAGCTGCCTTCCTACATTGTGCCGAGTTGTTCATTGACCCTGTAATGAGCACACCCAGATCCTTCTCCTCCTCTGTCTGGGCTAGCTGCACTCCCCCCAGCTGGTAACTCCTCCTTAGGTTCTTCATCCCAAAATGCAGCACCTTGCACTTTTTGGCATTAAACCACAGTTGCCAGGTGTCTGACCAGGTTTCAAGCTTTGCCAGATCATCCTGCAATCCCTGCCATCCCCCTAGGCCATCCACCACTGCGCCTACCTTGGTATCATCAGCAAACAGACTGATCTTGCTCTTGATGTCCCATGATATGTCTGCAATGAATATTCCGAACAACACTGGTCCCAACATCGAGCCCTGTGGAACACCGCTCGTCACTGCCCTTGGGTGTGAGAGCTCCCCACCCAGCACCACCCTCTGTTGCCTTCCCTGAAGCCAGTTTCCTACCCATCTCACCAGCTTTGCACCCGCCCCTGTGCCTACTAACTTCCTTCCCAGCCTTCCATGAGGCACCGAGTCGAATGCCTTACTGAAGTCCAGATACAGGACATCCACTGCATGGCCCCCTGTCCAATTGCCTAGTTACTCAGTCATAGAACTCCACCAGGTTGGTTTGGTAGGATCTGCCATGTATGAAGCCATGCTGTCTGCTGTCCTGTAGTCCTTTGGCCTCTAGGAGGGCCACCTGCCTCTCCTTCAGGATAGTCTCCATTAGCTTACCCATGATGGATGTGAGGCTCACTGGTCTGTAGTTTCCCGGCTCATCCTTGGGGCTACTCTTGTGGAGGGGCACCACATGAGCCATCCTCCAGTCCTGAGGTACACACCCCGGAATGTAGTGAGGCATTAAATAGGTCTGCCAAAGGTCCTGCAAGGACCTCTGCCAGCTCCTTCAGTACCCTGGGGTGGATGCCATCTGGGCCTGGTGCCTTGTCCACCCTCAGTGCCTTCAAACCCTCTCAACTCTGCCCTCCATGATTTCCCCATCTGTCACCACTTACTCCCCTGCTTCTCATTTCTCCACCTTGGGTGTCACCCCCCTCTTCTCTTTAGTAAATACTGAGCAGAAGTACTCATTTAGTGCTTCTGCCTTATCGCACCCTGCTTCCACCCAACCCCCTCCTTCCTAATCCTTACTATGTGGTCCTTACAGCTCCTTTTCTCCCTGATGTACTTAAAGAAGTCCTTCTCCCCCTTCTTAATGCCTTGTGCCAGCCTGAGTTCCGTAGATGCTTTGGCTCCCCTTACTGCCCTTGTCACCTCCTTCGATTCTGTCAATTACTCCTCCCTGTCCTCCCCCCTCCCTGTTTTCTTGTACTTCCTAAAGGTAGCTCTTTTCCTCTTTACCTTTTCCTTGACCTCCTTGCTCAACCAGCTCGGTTTCTTAGCCCTAGCCTTCTTGCTCTGGGCTTTGCAGCAGGTTTTGGTTGCCTCCACTATCCCCAGCTTTATGAGCTCCCACCTCTGGTTAGTGTCCATACTAGATTGAATTCTGGCCAGGTACCCTTTTACCACTTCCCCCATCCTCCCAAAGTCGGCTCTCCTGAAGTCCAGCACTCTTGTGCCAGATTCCACTCCTTCCTTGCCCATATCCAATGTGAGCCATACTGAGTGGTGGTCACTCCCTGACAGCAGTTCCTCCACTGTAAGTTCTCTCACAAAGTCACCATTTGCCAGCACAAGGTCAAGGGTATTCCCTAACCTGGTTGGTTCACTGACCATTTGCAGCAGGAAGCTGTCCTGGAAGGCATCCAGCAGTACCTGCTCCCTTCTGTTCCTGGTTGTTGGGGTGCTCCAGTCCACTCCTGGCATGTTGAAGTCCCCCACAATCACCACACTACCCTTCTCGCAGGTCCTCCTGATCTGTCCCACTAGTTCCCTGTCTAACTCCTCCATCTGAGATGGTGGCCTGTACACCACTTCCATTCTAAGAATCCTATTTTTGGAATCCTGGATTTGCATCCAAAGTGACTCCGTACTACCCTCCTCCCCTTCCTCCCTTACACACTTCAGTCCTTCCTTCACATATAGTGCCACTCCCCCTCCTTTCCCAATCACCCTGTCTCTACGAAATAACCTGTACCCTGATACAGACAGTCATTGTATTGGGTGGCCCATGTTTCTGTGATGGCTGCAATGTCCACCTCTCCCTCTGCATGAGAACCTGTAACTCTGCAATTTTCCTCCCAAGGCTCCTAGCATTAAGGGTAACCACCTTCCACCCTTTTCCCACCTTCCCATCCTGCCCTCCTTTCCTAGCATCACCAAGATCTGGATGTCAGAAAAAGTCGATTATAAAATCGGGAGGCTGGAGCTACATGGAGGAGCTTCTACTCAGCACTCTGCATCACGTGGTCTCCCAGCAGGATGATTTTTTGAGTTAAGAGTAAAGTACCATCAAAAACTTGGGCAAGAGCTGAAGATACAGCCTGCCAAAAGGGGCCAAAACTGGACAAGTCCAGAACACATGGAACTGGTCAGCAGAAGCATGACCACATTGTCACCAGCATCTGGCCACCTGAGAGCCTTTATATTTAGCTACCCTGGCTGGCGTTAAGAAAAATCGTGACCTACATTTCCATGAAAAACCTCGTATGTATGGGAAAATGGCTATAGTAAAATTGGTAAGGGTTGAACTTTCCCAATCTTCCCAGGAACAAGGAACATCCAATTGAGGGACCCACATTATATAAATTGACTGAGTTGACCCAGATTTAAGTTCCTTAATGCTTGAATATAAGGCAGCTATCAAATGTTCCTGCTGGGTACCTTGCTGTGCCATAATGAACATCGTAACTCCTGGGGAACTTAGGTAGGAATTATTGAAAGAAAGTGTAAAGTCTGCAAGTATGAACTGAGTTGCAAAAACCTATGATGATCTGAGTTAGGTAGAAGAAGAAGAATCAACATTTATATAGCGCTTTTCATACACAGTATCCCAAAGCACTTTACAAGCAGTGCTAGACTGGTAGTGAAGTGACTGAATGTGTGGTGGTGGCCATATCGCACATCATCACCCACACACAGCCTGGATAATTGCATGAACTGGTTTATGAGAAGGGGAATGTTGGCCAGGAAACTGGGAATGTTCCCTGCTCTTTGCGAAGAGTGCCCTGACTGCTTTTACTTCCACCTGGACACCCAACAGGACAACACCAGGATGGGCAGAAAGGACCTCAGTTTAATGTCTCATCCGAAGGATGGCAAACCCCAGAAGCAGAGCACCCCCAAATACTGCACTCAGATGCCAGCAATTTTTAGGTGCAAGTCCGATCCTGGTGTGGGACAAGAACCCATGACCTTCTGGTCCAGAGGTGGATGTGCTACCAACTGAGCCACGCTGACTGTATTGAGATTGAAGTGTGGCAGAGCTTAAATGGCCTCTAGCGTTAAACAATTGATGATAAAAGTCAAGACCCATCTTAGTCCACTTCTGAAGAAAGACATCCAATATACAAAGTGGAATTTGCTCATCTCAGGTGAAGGCAGTGACAAGCAGTCTATCTTCACAAGAGAGTAGAAGGAAATATCTACACCATACCTTCAATATCTCTCTTGCACAGCCAAAGAAATGAGACAGTGGAACCCATAGCTTGGAAGTAGCATAACAGACCCGTCCTATATTGTAGAGATAATTTAAGGCACTCTCAATATCCTTCCAACAAACACGATAAAAAGGGTTGGTCCACCAACAAAGGATCCACAACTGGGAAGCATGGGCATACCATTCAAAATTGGGGAGGCCTAAACCTCCTTTTGCTGGAGGTAAGTACAATATAGACAGTTTTATCCTAGCCCTTTTCCCATTTCATATGAAATTTAGAATAAGCCTTTGCCAGTCCTACAAATACATTCGAGAAGGGCATATAGGGAGTGTTTGTAGAAAGAAAAGTACTTTGAGCAATATGATCATACTAATAGCTACAATGTGCCAAATAAATTACAACAGCAAAGTGGACCAGGTTTAAAGATCATCCCTAATGGAGTGGGTAAGAGGTTCAAGATTTATCATGTCTATTAGATCTAATGATTCAGTAAGAACAACCCCTAAATATTTAATATGAGTTCTGTTCCACCTTACCAGGAAAGGATTCTGTATCTCATCTGGGAGAGAGTAGTGGTATGGTATAACTTCAGTTTTCAATTACTAAGATGAAATCCAGCGACCACTTCAAATTCCTCCAAAAGCCTGGTGACTGCCTTTAAGGAAAAGGTTGGATTAGTTAAAGTAAAGATCAGCAAAATATTGTCCACAAAATGGGATATCCTATAATCCCTCCACCCTATTGGGATCCCTTCAATACTATTAGATTGGCAAATATGCGTAGCTAATGGTTCTACATCAAGTGCAAACAAAAGAGGGATACGGGGACACCTTTGACGAGTACCTCTATGTAGTCTAAACAAAGATGGAAAGTTAACATTAATCCTTACGAAAGCAGACAAGTCAATGTAAATAGTTTTTAGTATATTAATGAAAGTTGAGGGAAAGCCATAACTTTGCAAGGCTGACCACAAAAAGGTCCAAGAAACATGATTGAAGGTCTTCTCCGCATCCAAGCTGGCCAGGGCCAGGGGAATAGATCTCTTGATGTCATATTCAAAGCAAAGAAAAGCTCCTCAAACATTATCATGAGCTTGCCTCTTATGCACAAAGCCCTCGAGTCTAGGCGCATGTATTGATGTAAAAAATTTATAGTCAGAATTTAACATTGCTATAGGCCTGTAAGAATCTGCTTTGATAGAATCCTTGCCTGGTTTTAATAATGCAGCTATGATCATGTATTTCCAAGAAGAGGGCAAAGATTCCCCTTTCTGAACTTCCTGTATTGCCCACAAAAGTAAAGGACTGAGATGTTGCTGAAGTTGCGGTATCTTATAAAAATCTGATGGAAAGCCATCCATTTCAGAGCTTTTCCCCACCTTAACCCATTATATCACACTGTAAAGCTCAGTCATTGTAATTGGCTGTTGCAAGAATGACATTTGAGCAGGTGCCAAGGTTGGCAGGTTGGCCCTAGCTAAAAAAGAAGATACCCCATCCTCAGCTGGAGAGCCTCTCGCTTCCTCCCAGAATCATTTTGATTTAATTACATTGTTATCAAAAGTGCTAGGAATGCTGGAAGGAACTAATGATTTGGTTAGACCTAAGGATGCTATTGAACCTGTCAGACAATGATGAACTACTAGGATGAATTCTGTCCTCTCATTCTGTCTTGTTGAGGCTTAGGTCCTCATGAAGGTGCTATAGCATTAGACCCTGCAACTGAAAGAACCCGTGCTATGGAGGCTCTCTACCCATGATAGTTGCATGAAGGCTATGCCTGAATGCTGAAGAAACATCATACTTGTGAACTGCCCCAAAGAAAAGAAGAGGATATTCGGAGCAGTTGCTTCAGGCAGGGTATCCCTCATACTCCTCTGTGTACAAGACTCATGAATACAGGTAAAGAGTAGAGCCCTTGAGGGAAAGATTGTGCATAGCATTACAGTGGGGCCCTTGAGGGGCCTGGCCCAGAGAGTTTTGATGTTGGAGTTTGACCCTTGAAGAGTGCAGCCAGATCTTTGAGAGGTTGAGCTTTTGCCCAGGTGCTGGGCCGTGTGCCTGGAAGCATTTGACTATAGAAGGTATGTATTGGGGCATTTGCCCAATAGAAGATGCTGGAGATAAAATAGGAATGGTTGATACAGCTGAGTTGGTACTAGTAGTAGTATAAGTAAAAGTGCTGAACACTAAGGAGAGGACCAGACAACCTCATGGGCAGTTTGGAGGACATGTTTTCTAGAATTGTGGTGCAGACTCACAGCATGATAGGGTGTGAACCCTGTAGTCTTTGGGCCAAGTGGCATAGATCAAGCATAACCTTTTGGTAAAGGCCTAGAAGGGATGAAATGCAAAAACTGGATGTGAAAGAGTGCAATGAAAATGAAAAGAAATTGTTCCTGCCAGGTACACAGAACCTATGTCAAGGAAGTAGGGAATCCAGTCCAGAATTTATCTAGAGCTTGGGTGGGAATAAAAAGTATGATCTGGGCAGCAGAAGGATCATTAGCACCTGAAGTAAGCTGAAACCACAAAGAATCAAGGTTTGAAACTAATTAGAAATGCTAACTGCAAACATACAGACATTCTTTAACAGACACTGGATGTGTGAGCTACCTAAGAGGAAAGTAATGACCAAACTTGAAACATAGGTTCATAGGTATATTACGAATCAGGATATTAAAAACCTATTAGTGACTCGCCACTTTTCAGTGGTAATGCCTACAATTTTCCATGCCCATGTATTTGTCAAGGGCTTTTTTTAAATGATGCCATGGTAACACACATAACCACCCATTCTGGTAAAGAGTTCCAAGATGTAATCACCCTGTGGTTAAACCACTTTGTTCTCTTAACAGTGTTTGGTACTTCCCCTTGCAACTGAAAGTTGTGTGATCTAGTTTCTCATGTTATTATTCTCCTATTTAAACCAGAACTTTCCCAAACCAAACCATCTTCCATGGCTCTGTATACATAACAAAGATCACCCCTTATTCTCCTATACTGTGTAGAGTAGAGACCAAAATCTTTTAGTCTTTCGCCATATGCTTTACACTTTTGGTTCTCCACTTTTTTGGTCATTCTTCTTTGACCACCCTCTATTAGCTTTTGTTCTCTTTTGCTTTGTGCTGCACAAAAGGGCGAACAGTATTCTAAGTGGGGTCTTACAAGTGACGAGTACAGTGGAATCATGACCGTAGGGTATCTGCTTTTGATTTTTTTAATATATTGGTTAGTATTCTGTTGCATTTTTTGACCATATGTCTGGAGTTTGTATCAAATGATAGGTCATTTGTTATTATGACACCGAGTACCCTTCATTTGTTGTTTTTTGTAGAATTGTGTTTTTCAGTACATACTGACATCCTGGGTTATTTTTACCTAGATGCATGACCTCACATTTTGCCTCATTACATTTTAATTTGTTGTTTCTTGTAGAATAGTGTTATTCAGTGCATACTGACATCCTGGGTTATTTTTACCTAGATGCATGACCTCACATTTTGCTTCATTACATTTTCAATATTTGCTTCTTGTAGAATAGTGCTATTCAGTACATACTGACATCCTGGGTTATTTTTACCTAGATGCATGACCTCACATTTTGCCTCATTACATTTTTATTTGTTGTTTTTTGTAGAATAGTGTTATTCCGTACATACTGATTTTCTGGGTTATTATAACTAGATGCATGACCTCACATTTTGCCTCATTACATTTTAATTTGTTGTTTCTTGTAGAATAGTGTTATTCAGTACATATTGACATACTGGGTTATTTTTTTCAGTTCAAACTTTATTAACACATTTTCACAATATAGGAGGCAGCAATTATAACATGTACAACGTGTTTCTGGTACAGAACTCAAACTGCCCCGCCCACCTCCACCCCCTTACAGCAGTATTGTGCCACATTATAGCTTGAACTCCTATAACAATAGCCATATGTGTACAAGGATAACTACCAAATAACGACACTTATGTCCGTGTAACCGTGATTAAGGTGTGAAGGGGATCCCAGTTATGTTTATAAGTTGGCAACCTATTATGGAGGCTAGCCATGGCTTTCTCTGTACCAAGGTTAGCGAGGATTTCATTCACCCATTCCTGAAATGTCAGACTAACCTTATCTTTCCAATGCCTTAATATTAGTTTTTTAACAGATAATGCAATCAAGGAGATATGAAATCTCCGAGCCTTAACCCTGATGGAGGACAGGTCACCCAAAAGGCAAATATCAGTTGTAAAACAATCCCACAAACCCAATAAGGGGTCCAGACTAGTTTTAATTGAATCCCACAAGGGATTATTTTGGGACATGACCAGAATATGTGGAGAAGCGTTCCTTCTCCCTAGGAACATCTGGTGCATACGTCTGACTCAAGCAGACCCCATCTCGTTAACTTGACTGGGGTATAATACAGATTATGTAAAATGTGATATTGCATAAGGCATACTCTGTCTTGAAACACATATTTATGACAGAACTTCCATAAGACTAGCCAGTTGAAGGTATGTTGGGGAAAAATAGATCCCCAGAACCTAGTCAGACCGAAAGCGCCTCAATACAGTCGATGAAACAGGTCTTGATATATTTTAGAAATGACACTAGAAGAACCCAATAAAGAGGAAATCTCCAGAATCAGTGCACTAACCAGCTGGCGAGGGGGAGTACTACCCAGCATGGTAGTGAGCAAATGCTTTAATTGGAACACCTTAAATTGTAGAGATACTGGGATGCTAAATTTCTGGATAAGTTTAGCTACAGGAAGCCATGCTCCCTCATAGTCCAAAAATGTGGATACTATCCCATCACCCACCTGGGGCAGCCATGTATGGGGAATCAACTGCTTATTTATAGTGAAGGCCGGGGAGTTCCAAATAGACTGGGACAGGTCCAGGTATGGAGAATAATGCAAGAAAGAACAGAGCTGTGCATACACTTTTAGTGAAGTCATAACGGTGGGGCATTTACCAGGACGTTGTTAAAGGGACACTTTGACGTGAAACAAAGTTAGGAGATCCATGTTCATAGACTGGATTAAGTCTAGTTCTATTTTGAGCCAAGTCGGTCTCAAACTCTCGGGACCCAGACTCACCCACTTCAGGCATTTAGCCAGATGACTAGCCCAGTAATAGATTGCCAAGTGAGGAATCTGCAGGTCCCCATCAAATTTAGAGGTGGGCAGCTTATAGTATGCCAATCGGGGGTATTTATTTGACCAAATAAAATTGGTAAAAATCCTGTGCATTTTTTTGAAACCAAGATAATGGGTTAAATGAATTAAAGAGGGAAAGGGGGTAAAATAGGTGGGGGAAAACATTCATTTCGATTATATTGATTCTGCCCCATAGTGAAACCGGGAGCTTGGACCATCTATCCAGGTCCTGGACAATTATCTGGGAAAGAGGTTCCAAGTTTTCTCTGAACCATGTGGAGGGGTTACACGTTAATTTAATACCCAAGTATTTTAGCACACGGGGTGCCCAACACAAGCCGAAAGGGGTAATGTCAGACTTAAAGACCTTGTGGTTTAGGGGAAAAAAAGGACGATTTATTAGCATTTAATTTATAATGCCAGGATAGACGACGCTGGATGGGATAGATAAAGAAGAAGATCATCAGCATATGCTGTGATCTTGATCTCGTTGCACCCCACCTGAATGCCCTGTATCCCCGCATTGTTGAGGATATTTTGAATAAGGGGTTCCAAATAAAGATTAAATAAAAGAGGGGAGAGGGGGCATCCCTGTCTTGTACCTGAATATAAAAAGAAGGATTTAGAAAATGCACCGTTTCCTGAAATCTTAGCTGACGGAGCTCTATATAATGCACGGATCCAGTCTATGAACAAAGTAGGAAACTGGAAGGCCTTGAGAACCTGGAATAGAAAATTCCAGTTCACACGATCGAATGCCTTCTCGGCGTCCAGGGAGACCAACCCTGCAGGAAAGGTGGCATCCCTAGACTCCAAGAACACATGTGAGAGGGTGCGCAGATGATCTGAAGATGGGCGCCCCTTCATGAACCCGACCTGGGGCATGCCGATCAGGTCCGGAAGAACCAATGTTAACCTGTCGGCCAATAACTTCGAAAGAATTTTGATATCTTGGTTTAAAAAGGATATAGGCCTATAACTCTGTACAAACTCAGTGTCTTTATCCAGTTTAGGGAGGAGAACAATCAGGCCTTCAAACAAATAGGCATCTACAGCAACCCCAGAGAGAATATGTTGGTATAGCCAGTGAAGCACTGGCAATAATTGTTCTCGAAAAACTTTATAAAATAATGAGGAAAAACCATCCGGCCCCAGGACCTTGTCTGAAGGTAAGGCCTCGATGACCTCTGAAATTTCCTTCAGGGATAATGGTGAGGACAAGAAGCTCCTGTGCGGCTCTGATAGGGTAGGCAGATGGGAGTCTCTTAAGTACCCCTCCAGCATCTCCAGAGGAGGAGGACAGTCCATGTCCCTGTATAATTGCTCATAATACAGTGCAAACTCTTGCACTATCTCGGAAGGAGATACCCTCAGACACCTGTCCACCTGAGCCCGGATTGGGGGAATAAATCTTGCAGATTCCTATTGCTTTAACCTTAACGCGAGCAGATGCCCTGCCTTTTCTCCCTGATTCGTATAACTGGCTCTAGTTCAGATAATGGCTAACTTTGCCTTTTCCCTCAACAAATTTTCCCGGGTCGTGCCTGAAAATAGTCACTTGCTGGCTAGTGTACCAACCCGGTTAACAAAAACTAAATAAAAAAATAAATAAAAATCTAAATATTTGTCTCTGGCTACCAGAAGTTTCTGCCTGTCCTCACTCGGAATGCTAACAGAGAAGTTAGCTTCTAGGGACCGTACTTGGGACAGTAAGGTTAATAATTCTGCTTCTTGTGCCCTTTTCCTCTTAGTAGCTAAACTAATAAGAATTCCCCGCATGTAAACCTTAAATGTGCCCCATAAAATATTCGGCTTTGCACTGTGAATTGGGTTAGTTGAAAAGAAGAACTCTGCTCTTTTACAAGATTGCAGTACCTGGCATCCTTTAATAATTGTTCATTTAATTTCCAACGGGTCTCCTTTCTAGGTGTATTAAGAAAAGCTAAATTGCATACCACCAGGGAGTGGTCGGAAGTAGGGCCAGGGTGAATTGAAGCGGACATAACCCCCAGCAGGAGCCCCTTGGAAATTAATAGGTAATCTATGCGGGACTGTGATCCGTGCACCGGCGAGCTGAAGGTATACTCCTTGGAGTTAGGATGCAGAACACGCCAGACATCACATAACCCACACTGGTCCAACAGGTCCCTAAAAGCCCTTTGCCCAGGGGACAGTCCCCTCAATCCACTACCTGACCTATCCATGTTAGGGTCCAAGGCCAAATTAAAGTCGCCACCCATAAGGATTGTAATAGGAAGCATAGGGAGAATAATGGTAATCAGCCTCATAAAAAAGCCAGGGTCATCTGTTTTAGGCCCGTAAATACTACAGAGTAAAAGTGGTATGGACCAGAGAGTGCCCAGAACCAAGACAAACCTGCCCCCGGATCCTTAATAATGTGTAAGGAAGTAAAGGGAATGCTTCTGTTAACAATTAGCATGATCCCGCAACTGTTAGTGGACCCCGAGGCATTAAAAATCTGACCCACCTGTTACCTCCTTAGTTGTAAAGCTTCTAACTCTAGTAAATGGGATTCCTGTAGAAACGTTACCTGGGAACGCAATAGACTTAAGTGCTTAAGCACCTGGTATTGTTTGGATTTTTTCCTTATCCCCTTCACATTCCAAGTAGCAAAGACTACATTGTTAGCCTTCTAGATCGGTAATAATAAGCTCAGAATAATAATCTCCGTACAATGACAGCGAGAGACCACAATCCAAATCCCCTTGAATACTGCTGTATCCCCACCCATCCCCCACCCAAAATACAAATCCATTCTTCCCACATCCCCCATAAAGCTCCCCACTTCATTTAAAATAAGTTTGACCAATCCTTTAGGCCTGACCATAGAACCCCCCACCCAACCACCCCAACTGTCACAAACGATGCTCAACAAGTACCGAGTCCCTTCCTCACCCCCCAGGCCCCCGACATTGCCCTTCAACCCCAGACAAATTCAACAAACCCCTAGTAAGAACAAGTGAACGTTAAGTAAAAGAAAAGTGGCATTTCAAGAAAACCCTGCTAACTTACCAACTCCTGATAGCTAAAGAGAGGTGCTCGGCTGATAACATGTGGGCACAGTGAGTATACTATTATATTTAACAGGGTACATGTAACCTGCTAGAAAATCATAATCGCCAAAGAACCCCCGGTAACTGGAGATAGGAGATAGGGCCCGTTTACCTCTGGATCTTGCCAACACAAGGACAAAGTAACCCAATAAGGGGTGTATTAAATAACCTGGGCCTCGAGCAGAGAGCTGTGCAGATGAAAACAAGCCCCGAGTTGGCAACTAACGCTAAACTTTAAAGCGTGTGCACTGAGCTCCCTCTTGTGGTTCCGGAGTGAAAGTGCATCACTACACAAATAAAAAGGAAAAGCCCAGCACATCCCTTTAAATAAGCTAACCCAAAACTGAGTAGTGAGCCAAGGGGGTATAAATCAACCATCCCCTTACTGCTGAAACAAAAGTGCTTCAAACTTAAACTGAAACAAAATACACCTTCCCCCAAGTAAGCAAACCATTCATACAAAACAGTCCCTTGGTGTGAACATCAGTCCCAGGCTTAAATTCAATGAGAAAGTGTCCCAATCCAAATAAACACAGCAAAATGAGGACTCTGCCCCTTTCAATATCGAGTTCACCCGAACTCAGACAGGTAATTGCATTCATTTCCATCACTCCACTTAAAAAGCAGAATCAGCCTAACGATTCCGGGCTCCCTCTCATCATTAATGCAGGACTCTTCACAGGTCACGGAACAGGTCAGGCAGGGCCAGTTTAAGGCCGGAGAGAGCGGTATCTGGGTCTTCGTAAGCTGACCAGGTTCCATCCATTAATATTTGCAGCCTGGCTGGGTACCCCATCCTGAACCTGAGCCCAGCAGCGATGATCCTGGACATGATAGGGTGGAATACTGTGCGCTTCTGCAGGACAGATCCCGGTAGGTCCTGCACTATTCTTAGCTTGGTATTTTCCCAACGGACTTCTTGTAGGTCCCTAGCTTTTGACAGGAAGTGTTGTCGCTCTAAATAATTAAAAAAGCGGCAAATGATGGGGTGAGGAGCAGCCCCTAATGGAGGTTGTGGCCGTAGGGACCTATGTGCCCTCTCAATGGTATACATGGAGCCGAAGGGAGAGGGACCGGCAATCTGTTCCACCAACTTCTGCACAAAAACAATGGCATTCTGGCCCTCTTCGCCTTCTGGTAGCCCCAATATAACAATGTTGTTCCTTCGGCTACGGCCCTCGAGATCCTCTAGTTTTGCTTCAACACAGGAGAGCTTCTGCTGCATATCCACAAGCCCAGGGTCTACCTTTTCCAGGCCCTTCTCTAGAGACAAAATGAGAGCGGTATTATCCGAGGTTGAGATAGAGACCTCGTCCAGCTTTTTAGAAAGGGCTTTAAGCTCCGTCGCCATCTCTTTCACTTCCTCACGGAAGGGTTTAAACTCTTCTAAGAACCTGTTCAAGGTTAATGGCTCCTGCTCCGAGACCTGGTAGAGTGTTCAGGCCTGTCTGGCCCACTCAAGGCCCGAGATTTCTTTGGGGCCTTTTCAGGTGTGACTGGTGGAGTGTGCTTCTTCGGCACTTTTTTCATGTAAACCTCCGTCGACTTTCACACTCACTAATCCAATGCCCGGGATGGTTAGAAGGCAAACTTAGATGAAAGCAAAGGGTTTTAGGTAGTTTCACAGTCAAAAATAGCCAAATATAAAGTCAGGAGGCTGGAGCTACGCGGAGGAGCTTCTACTCGGCACCCTGCATCATGTGGTCTCTGATCCTGGGTTATTTTTACCTAGATGCATGACCTCACATTTTGCCTCATTACATATTAATTATTTTTTTTTTCAGCCCATTGTTTGAGTTGTTTTGAGTCATCCTGAAGTTGCCAGGTTGCTGTTTCTTTGTTTACAATGGTATCTATTTTACTATCGTCCACATATTTGCTTATCCTGGCATGGATGGAAGTCTGCATAGATGTTATGAACACGTTGAACAGTGTGGGGCCCAAAACAGACCCCTATAGTACCCCACTTGTCACCTCCCCCAAGTCAGAATAGTGGCCTGTGATACTAACTCTTTATCTCCTAATATTCAGCCAAGATTCAGTTCAAGAAATGTCCTTCAGATATAACTGCATTGCCCAAAGATTATTAATCAAAATTTGATGTGAGACTGAGTCAAAGGCTTTCAAGTGGTCCAGAAAGATAATATCGATGGGAAGCCCTTTGTCAAGTGATGAACTGACTATTTCATAAACATGTAGCTGATTTGTTAGACATGAACGCCCTTGGACAAATCCATGCTGTGCTGTGCAGGGGAAATGAAACTATAGGGAAAGGGTGGAAGGTAGTCCTGCTAAATGCCAGGAGCTTGGGCAATAAAATGCCTGAGCTCCAGGCGATGTTAACTGAGGGAGCAGTGGATGTGGCAGCGGTCACTGAGACTTGGGCCACTGCAAGACATGACTGGGACCTGAACCTGGAGGGTTACACTATGTTCAGGAAGGACAGGGGGGAGGGAAGGGGAGGAGGGGTAGCAATGATAGTAAAACTGCATTGGCATAGGGGGAGTAGAGGAGGCGGAGGGAACCGTGGAGGCGATTTGGGTCACCTTGATAACAAGGGGGGCCAGAGAGTAAAAATAGGAGTGGTGTATAGACCCCTGCCCTGGCGGAGGAGCTGGAGGACAGTCTGGTGGCAGATGTTAGGAGACACTGCAGACTGGGCAGAGGAAAGGTGGTGGTGTTAGGGGACTTAAACATGCCAGGAACAGACTGGGAGACTATGACATCCTCTGTGACCAGGAACAGAGGTTGTTGGATGTCTTTCAAGACGCTGCTCCTAACTCAGCAGGTGAGGGAACCGACCAGGGAGGCACTGGTAGTTGGATGTGGTCCTGGCAGACAGTGACCAGATTGGGGCCTGGAGGTAAGGGACCCATTGGCGGGGAGTGACCATGCCACAGTCTGGTTCTGCCTGGACCTAGGAGGGGTAGAAGGCTGCACAAAGACGAAGTAACCGACTTCAGGGGGTGGATTTAAGGAATGGAAGATCCTTGGCGAGCATTTGGATGGGATTGGGTCAGACATGGACGCTGATAGTAGGTGGGAAATCATCAGGAGAGGGGTGCAGGATGCTACCAGCACCTGTGCAAGAGTAAGACGAAAATGCGGTAGGGCCCAAAAACCCTGTTGGTGGACCAGGGAGGTCCAGGAGGTGGTGCGGGGAAAGAAAGCAGCCTATAAGAAATTCAAGTGTTCAAGGAGTGAAAGGGATCGAGGGGAGTATGAGCTGTTGGCTAGAAGGGCCACTAGAGTGGTGAGGGCGGCTAAGGCAAGGAAGGAGCAGAACCTGGCCAGAGAAATTAAGAGAGGGAAAAAGGGGTTCTTTAGATACATTGGGGAAAGACGAAGGGTGAAGGGGCAGATTAGCAGGATTAAATCAGGGGAGAGATGGGCACAAGACCCAGAGGAGCAGGCTGAGGTACTAAATGAGTACTTCACCTCAGTTTTCATCAGGAAATGGGATGCTGCATCACATGGGAGGAGACAGAGATAATGAGGGAGGGGGACCCTACCAATCGGGCAGGTCTGGGGAGAGGGGGCATCACTGGCAGGTGGGGGAGGGCTAAGTAGGAGAAGAGGTACTGGAGGTGGAAATCACAGCAGAGAGAGTGAGGAAGCCCTCAGCTCCCTTAAGATGGAGAAAGCACCGGGCCGGATAAATTACATCCTAGAGTGCTGAAGGAACTTGCAGATGTCCTGGCGAAACCCTGGCAGAGCTTTCACCATCTCTGAGGACAGGGTGGGTGCCCCAAGACTGGAAGGTGGCGCATGTAGTGCCCATCCACAAGGGGGATCAAGAGGTGGCAGAGAACTACAAGCCTGTCAGCCTGACATCAGTGGTGGGCAAGGTGATGGAGGGCATTGTCAAGGAGTGGCTAGGGGGCCCTGGATAAGTCAGGGTGCCTGGACGATAGACAGCATGGATTCATCCCGGGAAATCGTGTCAGACAAACCTGGTGGAGTTCTATGACTGGGTGACAAGTGCCTTGGACCTGGGTAGACCAGTGGATGTCCTCTTTCTGGACTTCAGCAAGGCATTTGACTCTGTTCCTCATGGGGCTGTTGGATAAACTAGGAGAAATGGGGTGGAAACCAGATGATCCGATGGATGAGGCAATTGGCTCCAGGACCGGACCCAGAGGGTCTTAGTTGGTGGATAATCTTTCCCCAAGGAGGGTCATTAGTGGGGTCCCACAGGGATTAGTCTCTGGCCCTTCTGTTCAACACCCACGTATCTGACATAAGGACAGGAATCAGGAGTGAGATGAGTCTCTTTGCAGATGACTCAAACTGGGGGCAGTGGTGGATGGGGAGGAGGGAGGGTGGCCTGCAGGTGGACCTGGAGGCTCTGGAAAGATGGTCTAGAAAGTGGAAGCTGAGGTTTAATGCAGGGAAATGCAAGGTACCCACCTGAGGGCCAGAAACCCAGGCCAAGTGTACACCCTGGGGGAAATACTACAAGTCTCAATGGCTGAGAGGGACCTGGGGTGGTGGTGGATGTCAAGATGAACAACTCTGAGACTTGTAGGAGGGCAGCAGCAAGGCCAACAGGATGCTGGGATGCATCGCTAGGGGATCACTCCAGAAGGAGGGAAGTGATACTCCTCTGTATAACTGCTTGGTGAGGCCGCACCTGGAGTACTGTGTGCAGTTTGGAGGCCACACTTAAAGAGGGACATTAACCTCCTGGAGAGGGTCCAGAGAAGGGCAACCAAAATGATTTGGGGCTTGGGGACAGGACCTATGAGGAGAGGCTCAAGAGCTAAATATGTACACTTTGGAAGAGAGAAGGACTGGGGGACATGATAGAGGTCTTCAGGTACATGAAGAGGGTAAATAGGGGAGGAACAGTGAGGGTGCTTGAAGGAAGGAGGAAGGGCCACTAGAGGGCATGGGTGGAAGCTGGAGGGGAAGATTCAGGGAGAAAGGAGGAGGTGCTACTACTGAGAGGGTGGTAGAGCCATGGAATGCACTACCTAGGGGCTGGGCGGAGGCAGAGACAGTGGAGGGGTTCAAGAGGGGTGGACAGGTACAGGGAAGAGTTCAGGAAGCAAAATCCAATGCAGCAAGAATATCCGGAACTGGGAAGGGAGAAGCCAGAGAAGGCGAGGGGGACAGCAAGGTCAGCACCCAGGGTGGGGGCTGACCAAACGAGCAGACACGAAAGACCATTAGGCCTATTCTGCTGGCATTTTAGTATGTTAGTATGTTAGTATATTTCCACATCCAGTTTCTCTGATGTGTCTGATTATGTAATCCTGGAGTATCCCTTCCATTAGTTTACCTAGAATCAATGTCAAACATATAGAGCAATAATTTTTAACATCTTGCCTGTCCCCTTTTTAATAAATTGGAGATACTGTGGCTTCTCTCCACTCTTCAAGTCTATTCCCTTCAAAAATCGAGGCTGAAAACAACATTGCAATTGGACCTGCTATTTTGCCGGCTAGTTCTAACAGTAACCTGAATTGGTCAATAATATCAATAATTTAGGACCAAACCAGAATTGGTACAACTATCAGTCAGGGAAGTCGTTCCAATTTTCTCAAGGCAAGATGTGGTGTTCCACAAGGTTCCATAATGGGTCCCAATCTTTTTTCCCTCTTTTTAAATGATCTTGCATCAGCCTGTCCTTCTTTAGAAAAGCTTTCATATGGTCATTTTCAAAGGTGAGAAGGATTTAGGGGCCTTAAATGAGATTCTTCAGAAAGAGTTTATTAATTTACAGCATGTATTTAATGCCTGAGGGATGGTCCTAAATGTTAAGAAAACAAAAATATGGGTTTCAGCAGAACAAAAAATATTGGGAATAATGAATTTCTGTTAAAAGCTCTTGGTGGTGAAACTATTGAAACAGTTAAACAATTAAGATACTTGGGAGTTATGATAGATAGTACCTTAACTTTTTAACATCATGTGGATTATATGATAAAAGCAATACATCAACATTTGGGATCCTTAAGTAGAGTATGAAACAATCTCTTCCTCAAGCCTCCTGTCCTGTGGAGTACCTCAAGGATCGGTCTTGTTGCCAATGTTGTTTGTTGTGTACATGCTGCCCCTGGGTGAGCTCATCAGGAAGTACAATGTAGGTTTTCATTGCTATGCAGATGATACCAGTTCTATATTTCCTCTGCCCCTGGAACATCCAATGCTGTAGAAATGCTTAATAGCTGCCTAGCCAAGATTAATGACTGGATATCCTCCAGCTGGTTGCAACTGAACCCTGACAAGATGGAGGTACTAGTTGTGGAGTCGAACCTCGGGCATGATAGGATTGCCTCTGGTGTGGCAACTGATCTTTTTCTGGGGTCTACACCATTGATGACTTCCTTGAGGGTGTGAAATCTGGATGTATTCCTCAAAGACAGACTAATATTTGAATCGCAGGTGTTGTCTGTTGTCCAAAGTAGTTTCTACCACCTGAGGAACATTGCCAGGATCAAACCCCTTGTTCTGCCTGAGGACCTTCCCACCTTAGTGCATGCCTTTATGACATCCAGGCTTGATAACTGTAATGCACTCTGCTTCGGGGCCTCTGGAGGGACCCTGTGCTGGCTGCAGTTGGTGCAGAATGCTGCCGTTAGGCTGCTGACAGGACTTTCTAAGTTCAGTCATGTTACCCCAGTGTTGTGCTAACTGCACTGGCTGCCAGTCAGGTGGAGGATTCTCTTCAAGGTGGGCTTGCTCACCTATAAGGCCCTGCATGGACTTTGCCCTGGCTATCTGGCTGACCTCCTTACACTGGCTGTGTCTGTCCATTCCCTCCTCTCCTCCTCTAGGGGCCTCCTTGAGATCCCCAGGACAAAGTTAAAAACTGTCAGTGACAGGTCATTCAGTGTCATCGGCCCTGTCCTGTGGAGTTTGTTACCACCAGCTGTCAGGGAGGCCACTTCAGCTGAGGTTTTCAAAAGCCACCTAAAGACCTATCTATTCACCTTAGCATTCCCAGATGTAGAGCTATGAAGATCTTTTTTGATATATTCGAAATGCAGTTTTCTGCATTTTGTCTACTGTTTTATTATATTTACCTGTATACACCTTTAGCTCTATTTATGTATTTATGACTGTGCTATCCTTTTTGAATTGTTTTTACTTGTAAGGCACCCAGAGCCTCTAGGATTGGGCACCATAAGAAATAAAAGTTGCCGCCTTGCCCTCTTACCCATGACTCATGCCCTTATGGCGAAGAGTCTGTTGCTGTCAGTTTTAGACTACAGTCTAACGATTTACTCAGGTGCAGGGAGTGGGATCCTAAACAGGGTGAGAGTAGTTTACAATGCAGTTTGTTGCTTCGTAATAGGCCTCCCATTTAAAACACACCATTGTTTACTGTACCAGGCTGCACAGTTATCTCATTGGGCAACCGAGTAAACACAAAAAGCTTAGTCTTCTTCCATAAGGTCAACCTGGGTAAGGTTCCATGCTCAATGGTAGAATCATTTTCACTACAACATACATACTGTTGAACTAGAATGCAGGACTTTACATTGTTTAACATCCCCTTTCAAAAGATTAGTTTGGGGCAAAGAGCTTTTGATTATTTTGGTCTGAGTACTTACAGTAATCTACCACAGTTAGTCAAGTCTATCAGATCTATTCCTGGTTTTAAGAAACATTTATCAAGTATCTTAGGTGAACAGTCTATATGCTGTTGTAAATAATTTTTATATTTGTATTTTATTTTCTGTATTGCATGTTATCACATATTATTTTGTAAATACTTGTCACACTTGAAAAAGGTCAATGTTGCTCAATATACTTTTCCAGGGTAATTAATAAAACGAAATTAAATGAAATGAAACCAGCAAACACCTGGCCAGACTTCCCAGCTGGAAACCAAATCATCCTTTATCTCTCATAGCAGCTCAAAGGATTTTTCCAGCACTGAGTTGTTGCTTCCCAAGTGTATTACCAGCACATTAGGGAGAGACCTCATTGCTGAGGCTTGGCATTGACCTTTGGCAGAAAGTCCCTCCACTGCATTCCATGCCAGCCCATACAACTCACCTGTGCCTGCTGAGGGTTGAAGAAGATGGTCTCATCCCCAGGGCACTGCAGGGCCATGTTGATGCCCAGTGAATGAAAGCACTGGAAGAAAGGGAAGGAAGGTCAGATTCTAGATGGAGAGTGGTGTCTCTGAACGTGCAGAGTTTTGGAAACAGGATGGATGACCTGCAGGTGCTATTAGCAGGCAGGAGGGTGGACATAGTGGCAGTAACCAAGACTTGGGCAACATCAGGCCATGAATGGGACCTTGTGATCCCTGAATATAAACTATACAGGAGGTACAGGGTAGTTGGGAAGGGGGGAGGGTTGGCAGTTTATATCAGGAAGGGAATAACCTGCATGAGGGAGGAGTCAAAGGAAGGGAAGGCAGAGGCATTATGGGTTCACTTACAGTTCAATAGAGGGAGAAAGGTGAGGCTGGGGTAGTTTTTGACCACCCAACCAGGATGAGGAGAGGGACTGGGAACTGAGCTTGAAAATATTGGAAGCTGCAGGAAAAGGAGAGGTGGTAATTGTGGGGGACTTCAACCTGCTCAAGGTACACTGGAGCATACCATCCACAACATGTGCTAGGAGTTAGGTGATCCTGGATGGACTGCAAAGTGGATTTCTGATTCGGGGCGTCATAGAGCCAACAAGAGCAGTGATAATTCTTGATCTGGTGCTCACAAATGGGGAGCATGTACAGGAAATAACTGTCAGGGAAGCCCTATGTGGGAATGACCATTGCACAGTGTGATTTCAGTTGGATATGAGCAGGGAAAACATGCCGACTAAGACCAAAATCTTGGATTTTAGGAGGGCGGACTTCAGGAAGATGGGCAAAGTGGTAAGGAGCCACCTGGTAGACATCAGAGCAGATATGGGGGTGGACCAAAGGTGGTTCATCATTAAGGAAGGAATACTGGCTGCCACAAAGGAGTGCACTAGGTTCAGGGGGAAGAACACAAGGGCCAAAATCACCCAGCTGGTAAAGTTCTGAGTTGCCAGGGCAATAAAGGAAAAGAGGCTGGCCTATAGAAAATTCAGAAAGACCAAGAGAGAGATGTATAGGGAAAATTACCTAAGGTTGGCTAATGAGACAAGTAAGGCAATCTGGTGAACTAAGGCACAGAAGGAGCTGCAGATAGCTGAAGGAATTAAGAAGGGGAGAAGGCCTTCTTTTGCTATGTAAGTGAGAAAAGGGACAAGAACGAGATTGTTAGGCTTAAGACAGGGGAGGAGTGGGTGGAGGTTAATGAGAAAAGCAAAGATACTAAATGAATACTTTTGTTCCGTCTCACCAGAGAGAAGAACAGACCAGTGCCTTCAGGTGGGAGAAGATGAGCATGGGGTAGGAGAACACAGATGTAGTAATAGAGGAAGACAGAGTGAGGGAGGGGCTGCTATCGTTGAAGATCAACAAATCACCAGGCCCGGACATAGTACATCCAAAGGTACTAAGGGAACTGGCTGAGGGGCTGGCAGGGCCACTGGCAGGCCTGTTTAATAGTTTACTGGAGTTAGGTATAGTTTCAAAGGATTGGAAAACAGCACATGTGGTGCCCATTCACAATAGTGGTCCCAAGAATGACCAAGGGAATTACAGTCCAATCAGCCTGACCTCAATCATGTGCAAACTCATGGAGACCATATTCAAGGAAAAGTTAGTAGACTATTTAGAGGAGCATGGTCTCCAGGATGTGAGGCAGCATGGGTCTATGGGGGGAGATCATGTGAAACAAATCTGATCGACTTCTTTGACTGGTTCACTAAGACAGTAGACAGGGGACTTGTGGTAGACATCCTCTATCTGGATTCCAGCAAGGACCTTGACTCTATGCCCCACAAAAGGTTGATTAGGAAGTTGGTGGATCTCGAGGTTGGGGATAAGAAGGCCAGATGGGTGGAAAACTGGCTGAAGGACTGAACGCAGACAGTGGTTATGGGGGAAGAGTAATCTGGCACCGGAGAAGTCACCAGTGGGGTCCTGCAGGGCTCAGTGCTGGAGATGGTCTTGTTCAATGTCTTCATCAATGACATTGGTGATGGTGTTAAAGAGGGCAGGAAATTATTGCTAACTGGCAGCAGTTAATAATGTTCCAGTTTACAGCAATGAAATTCATACCTCCAAATGATTCATATTTAACTGTAACTGAATAAACACCAATCTAAAAATCTACGTTTTCAATTTTTTTCTTTTAATGAACAACATTCTGCACAGTTCTTTTCATTGAACTGGTACTTTGAATTTATTTATATGTCACGGTTTGTGTACAAAATGATAACTGTGAGTTTTTTTTTTTTTATTATGTTATTTATCCTCCTGTGGCCACCTTAACTGCTCCCCCCCTTAGACTCGCACCACCTGTTGGGGGATCTGGCTGCCATCCATCTTGACCAGGACCGTTGGCACCCAGTAACCTCCATGGCTTACCCCCCCACAGTGGGGCATCAGGGACCCCCATAACTCCCCACCACAACGGATCCAGTTCGGATGCCAGCACCCGGTGAACACTCACAGATGGCCATCAAGCTGTGGTGGGTGCCACTATTTTCCCTGTTCTGTTTTTCCCCTGAGTTGGTGGGTGTACAATGACACCAGCAGGCGTGAGCATGCACACGTCTGCATGTGTCCCCATCCAGGTGTCTGCCCCGACTCTGTCTCAATGTACGCCATACGTCCCCGACTCCCAGCCTCTGCCAGGGGGCAGTCGGATGCTAACCATTGTGGACCCTCCTCTCCGGAGAGGAGAAGCCGCCCATCAGATGCTCGATCCCTCTCTTCCCCTGCCAGCACCTGGCGACCAGTGCTCGGTCCCAAACCCAGATCACTGGCATGGCATGAGGTGTGGCATCAAGTGCCTCAGCCCTGAGCACCACTGGTCTGGCAACTGTGAGTTGCTGACCTATCAGAACCATTCTCAGAGTTCTGTACACAAACTGTGACATAGTTAATACTCCAGATCACAGGTTCCATGAAGAGAACTGTAACAGAATGCTACCCATAAAAAAATATGAACCTGATGTCTTGAGTTTAACTGAAACTTGGTTAAAACCCACAGTAATTAACATTGTTTTGGCTTTAGATGGTTATAATAAGAAAAGATAGTGAGGGTAAAAAAAGGGGGAGGTATACTTATTTATTACAAACAAGAATTAACTGTGTCTAAATTGGAGTTAAAGGCTGATTCCCCTTCAGAGTGTGAATGGTTATTGATTGAGATAAAACAAAGGGATAATGATATACTTAAACATTGCACTGTTTATAATCCACCTAAATTTGCATGTAAACGTCTTGAAGAGTTTTTACAATTTGTTTCAAATTACCAATTTAGTGGTGACTTTTTAGTGTTAGGAGATTTTAATATTTATTGCAACTATGGTGATGCTTCTAATGTGGAATCCTTGTTGATGAATGCAGGTTTGTGTCCGTTAGTAAAAACTTTTACACGCATGAACCTGAAGACAAAAAATCATACAATTTTGGATTGGATTTTGACTAATAATCATACTAAAATTATTAAGATAGGAGTCTTACCAGATGTTATCAGTGACCATCAGGCAATATATTGTACCTGGAAATCAAAGAAAATAAAGCCCCTCCCCCTTTGTTTGATTACCTATAGAAAGTATCCCAAAGATTTAGATGATGGATTAAAGTCTGATTTAAGAGAAGTTGATTGGTCCTGCTTGGATGTAATACCTTGCATAGAGTCAGTAGTTGATTATTTCACAACACAAATTTTGGAGTTACAAAATAAATTCTGTCCAATACTAACAAGGAGAGTAAGGGGGGCAGTAAATAAATGGATTACCCCAGAGATGTTCAGATTGATGAAACAAAGGGATCAATCATGGAAACAATTTTGCTTGAGTAAAAAGATTAGTGATTTTCAAAGCTATCGGAAATTAAGAAACGGATGTAAGATAAAATTAAGGTTATGTAAATCTGATTATTACACAAAACAACAAGATTTAAATATGTCAAATCCAGAAACATTTTGGTCTTCAGTCAAATCCTTGGTGTCTCCTCCCATAAACGAACAATTAGGTGAGTTCCTAGTTGAAGGAGTTGCAATAAAAGATCGACAAGAAATAAGCATGGCCTTTTTACAAAATTTTTTGGAGATGGGTAAATATAGTGTAGATAATGAAGAGCAGGACTTAAAAAATCCATTTATAACATCTCAAAATAATTTCATATTTCATTTTAAAGAAATAGAGTCCAGTCAGGTTCTGAAGATTTTGAAAAAAATTCCTTAAAAAATGTTGGAATTGATGATATTCAGCCAAGGTTTCTGAAGTTAATATCTTCATATATTTACATACCTTTGACAAAGATATTCAATTTGTCCTTAGAAATAGGGATTTTTCCACAACAATGGAAAAAAACTATAATAAGACCAATTTTTAAGGGGGGATACAGTAAAGATTTGGGGAATTACTGCCCTATTTCTCTTCTCCATCCTTTAGGTAAAATTTTAGAAAAGATAACAGAAGTACAAATTAGTGATTACTTACAACTGACTGGGCTTCAGGCTCCTGAGCAGCATGGCTTTAAGAAATGTCATAGTACAGGAACTGCCTTGGCCAGGTTCACAAATCACATCAGTGAGGCTATGGAGAGGAGTGAGCTCACAGATGTTGTTTTTGTGGACCTGTCCAAGGTATTTGACCTTGTTGACCATTGCCTGCTGCTTAGGAGTCTAGCTGCCAAGGGATTATCCAGATTATCACTAGAATGGGTGGAGAGTTATATATCTGGAAGGGAACTACAAGTTCTTTATGAGGGTTCAGTGTCAGAGAGTAGAATTTTAGAAAAGGGTGTACCTCAAGTGTCAATCTTGGGACCCCTATTGTTTTCCATATTTGTGGATATAACAAGTAAAATTCTTAAAGCAAAGACAATCTTGTGAGCTGACGATATAATATTATATAATAGCTCTAATTCATTAGATAAAATTGTCCAATATTTGACTAAAGATTTTCAGAGTTTAGAAAATTGTCTGTTGGACTTAAAATTATCACTGAATATTTCAAAAAATAAGAGTATGATGTTTGCTTTTAAACAAAAATTGGCAAAATTAGGGAAATTGAACATTTCCGGTAAAAACTGAATGAATTTGGAGCAGGTGCAATGTTTTAGATATTTGGGCATGAATTTGGACTCAAGTTTGACATTTTCAAATCATATATTGCTTTAACAAAATCAGTAAATCAAAAACTAGGGGTTTTATTCAGATTACAGAATGTGTTAACCTTACAGGCTAGGAAACATATAGCCCAGAGTATACTGTTATCACAACTGAATTATAACTCATTTTTGTTTACAACTTTGTCTAAACATGTGTTAAATAATTTAACAATGACATTTCATAGTATTTGTGTAGATTGGTTTATAGATTGCCTTATAGTACACATCATTGTACTTTATATCAAGTTTCAGGGTTTTTACCACCAAATTTAAGTTCCATTTACTCTCATTGTTGTAAAACAGATAATGCATTGAGACAAAAAAAGCTCTCACCCTTGTATTCTCTAATATCTGTAAGGGAAGTTCTGAGAAGTTTAAGATCAAATGCTCTTACTTGTTTAAATGTGACAAATCACTAAAACTAAAATAGGTGCTCAAGCCTTTTCTATCCAAGCACCAAAATATTGGAATGATCTACCAACTGAATTTAGAATTGTGAGTAGTCATAATTTATTCAGAAAGAAACTGAAGCATCATTTGTTGAGTAGTTTGCAATGTCACTGCTATTTTAAATAATTATATTGTATTTCTTGTTTAATTTGTCATGTATTTGTATCTCTGTATTAAGTAAATCCAAAAGTCATCTTTTTGAATAACATCTTGTGACTGTCTTACAGTCTTGGGTCGCATATGAAAAAGGGCCTTGGCTCATATGTTTTCCCAGTTAACAAAATAAATAAATAAATACATAAAACAATTCAAAATACAGTTTTTCAAGTCACTTTTTACTCTGCTACAGTTACATATAAATAATTTTTTTTGGGGGGGAGACTGAATACCATTTCTTAAACTAAGAACTTTATAAACAGCTGCCAGTTAAAAATTATTTTTTGTCCTCTTTAAGGGCAAAATGTGCCTATTCTCAGGTGACACAAGCTCTGTGGGAGAGTGGACACAGTTGGGATACAGGACCCACAGGATGAGTTGGAAAATCTGAGGAGGTGGTCTGGGATCTGACAGCTTGGCTTTAATGCCAAGAAATGCAAAGAATGCACATTGGAGCCAAGAATCCCAGGATGGAGTACTATCTGAGTGGAGTCCAGGTATCTGCATCAAAGGAGCAGAAGGATCTGGAAGTGATGATCACTAGTGACCTGAAGTACTCCACACAGTGCAATAAAGCAGCAGCAAGGGCACACAAGATGCTAGGATGCATAGCTAGTGGGATCAGTAGTAGGAAAGAAGAGGTTATCTTGCCCTTGTACAGGTCAATGGTGAGGCTACATCTAGAGTATGGAGTTCAGTACTGATGCCCACACCTCAAAAATGACATTAACCTTCTGAAGAAGGTCCAGAGGAGGGCTACAAAGATGATAGCATGTCAACAGGGTGAGGCATACAAGGAAAGGTTGAGGGCACTGAACATGTACCCCCTAGAGGACAGGAGAGAGAGAGGGGACATGATTGTGACCTTCAAGTACTTGAAATGGATAAACAAGGTGGATAAGGAGGGTCTCTTTAAGCTAAGAGTCAACCATAACATGAGGGAGCACAGTCTTAAGCTGGTTGGGAGTTATTTAGGAGGGAGGGCAGGAAACACTTCTTCCCAGAGACAGTGCACTGCTGGAAGAGGTGGCTTCATTGAAGATAGTGGGCAGCTTAAGGAGAGGCTGGGATAGGCATAGGGGAAGGTAAGGATCATGGGTAGGAAGAACAGGATGAGTGGTAAGGAAGGGCAGGGACAGTAGCTCAAGTTATGGACCCCAGAATACGAACAGACTAGATAGATCAAATGCCCTCCTTCTTCGGGCTTCTTTGTATGTTCATATGAATGTCCACATATCCAAAACTGCTTCACCGTGTAGTGCGGCCCTGCAGGTAAAATAAAAATAAATTTAAAGCAAATGAGCATACACTTAACCTTAAAAGGTCTGTGACCTCCAGCATCCAAGGGACTTATTTGGCTATCAGTCATCCCCCCACCCTAGCATTGGTGGCCTCCTTTATGAGGATAGAGTTGATATTGAACTCCTTTGAGTTCAGCCTGGCCCTCCCTAGAGAGCTGTTCACCATGTATCTGAATTGGTACACTGTCAGCAGATGACCATCCTTATTATGGAAGATGGCTACTCCACTGTTGGACATTTGTGCCACATGCAGTACTGTCATACCATGGCTTCAAGGTCCCATCATATCCCTAAGGGAGCCTTTACACTGCACCAAAATTCCCATGCCAGATGGCACCATAGATTATATCACAGTAGTTGAAGGTTGGTAAGATAAATTTCTGCACAATTTCACATCTGGCAGGAAGAGGGAGGCTACTGTGGTTCCTGTAGAGAGCACTGAGCTTGGAGCAGAGTTTTTTCATAATGACGTCGACATGGGTAGGGAAGGATAGGTGTTGGTCAAGACAGACCCCTAGGTACCTAAAAGTAGTTGCATCCTCAAGGGCTGTCCCATCCTGGGTGTGGAAGTTTGGGAGGGTGGTAATCCTGAATAGTCTCTGCCTGGTGCCAAAGATTATGGACACTGTCTTTTTGGCATTGAGGGAGAGTTGGTGGGCGCTAAACCAGAGCTGAACTTTGTTGAAGTCAGCCTGAAGGGTGGTAGCAACCTCCACGGGTGTCCGTCCAGAGGTAAACAGGACCGTGTCATCTGCATACATGTGAATGGAGGAGGATGATGAGCAAATTTGAGGCAGGTCATTATGATGGATGGAAAAAAGGATAGGGCCAAGTACGGAGCTTTGTGTGACACCAGTGTCAATAGGGAGTGGAGGGGATGTGGAATCCGTGATTCTTTCAGATTGAGTTCCGCTTAGCAGGTAGGCACTAAACCAGTTTGTGGCAGGCTCAGATAGGCAAGCTGCAGAGAGGCATGATAACAACAGGGGATGAGAGACAGTGTCAAATGCTTTGGCTAGGTCAACAAATATAGCTGAGGTGATAAGCCCTTTGTCCATCCCAGATAAGATGGAGTGAGAAAGCCATAACAGGGAAGTGGCCATAGAGTGGGACTTTCTAAATCCAGACTGGTAGGGAGTGAAGAAGTTGGATTCAGTGAGGAAATTAGAGAGTTGGAAAAGTACGAGGTGCTCCTGGAGTTTTGCAAGGGCAGAGAGGAGCGAGATGGGCCCGTAGTTAGCAGTGGAGGTGGGGTCACCACCTTTAGGCAGGGGTATAACAGTGGCATGCTTCCAGGCTGTGGGAACAGTTGCATTGGTAAATGAGTGGTTTAGGAGGTTTGCTAGTGGTGAAGCAATGGCAGGGGCTGATAGGTAGAGTGGTTTGAGATCTAGTCCATCGGAGGACTTGCCCTTAGTCTGTATTTACAGAAATCTAATGTTTACAGTCACTGCGATGATTTTCCTGCTACCAGCTCTCACACCACTCACTCTCTCCCTCTTGAACACTGGGCAACACTCTGAAGCTGACTTGGGGGCAGGACTGATTGCAGTCTCACCAGTCACTCACTTGACACCATGCAAATGAGCCTCTCTTTTCTCGTGCTCTTTTCCTTCACGGTGATCGTCAAGCAGGAAAAATTTTAACTGCAAAGCAACTTTTTTTCTTTCAACTGTGGCTTCACGGTGGGAGCACCATTTTAAACCATTTTTCTTGGCTATTTCTGTAACGACTCCCCCAGTTCACAGAGTAAACATTTGAAACTTTCAGGGCACAATTGTCTCTTTGTTTCCCACTGTTCACAATACTTTTTCCCTGTCACAACTTGAAAATTAAAGCTGGCCAATGTTCTTTTGATGCAGGACAAGGGGCACATACAGTCTGGCTTTATAGCTCCTTGGTAAATGTTGGCAGAATCACAGCAGCACTTGAACAGCAGGCACACAGCGGCACATATGGATGGCACTACTTTGGGCAAATCCCTTGTGTGAAAAGCTTCTGATTTTGGGCTACCAACTGCCAGACAGACAAAACGCTAGTCACAACCTGATCAAACATCTCTGGTTTTCTCCCAAATTCAAAACACATCCACAGCGGTGCCTCCATTTTGTAACCTACCCCAACCGGACCCCCTTGTCTAACTAGCAGGGCTGCTCCTCTCACCACATGGCGCCAAAGAGAGGGATGGGGGTTGTCACTAAAGTTCAGTTTACAGTACAATTACTTCTGAGCCTGCCGTACCCAGACAGGCAAACCAAGTGTGGCAACTACCTGGCACACACCTGGTGGGACCATTTACCATGGCTATCAACCTAGGTCCCTGGAAGAAAATGTTTGCTCACAATTATGCTCGGTTTGCACTTCTGGACAGGGGCACCCAAGTAAATCCAGACACAGTGGAAGCAATAACAGTACTGTCCAAACTAGGCTGGGATTCTAGAGTGTGGCTTTTATTCACATACACAGAGAATAATCACAAAGCGAAGATGGACCCCCACTGGGCTACTCCTACTGGTAATGCAGATTACTGAGGTGCAGACATTCCTAAATTCCCATTTAGCATAGGCATACTGAACACACACACACAGTGAACTCTCGGGTTCTGAATTACACAGCGAACTCTCTGGTTCTGAAATGGAAATTGGCACACATGGCCAGAACTGGTACATTTCCTCTTTGACTAGGCACACACAGCCAGTATGAAGAGACTTTCCTACATTTCATGAGGAATTCATGGTGGCACCCTCAACCACCAAAGCGCACATACAGTCTCACAGAAAATCTAACCTACGTCTGGGTGAACTATTTTTTCCTGGCCAAATGCACTGAAAAAAAACATAGCTGCCCAAACTGAACCCGGAGAAGTAAACTGGTTGCTCGAGATGGGGGGTGGGGTCTCCCACCTTTTGCTTCCACATTTATACTCAGCCATTCATCTGGTTAATAAGACCCTTACAAAAAACTTGTACATGCTATCTTGAAATGTTTTTCACACTTATACTACATTACACACCTCTGAGGTGTCAGAAAGTTAAAAGTTCTGTAATTGGCACTGTCTCTTCACTAGACCCCAACTTTAGCAGACACTTTTAAACAGAAAACAGTCTAGGTGACAGGATCCCTCTGACAGAGAAAATTCACCACAGTGAGTGCAGGTGCCCATGGGCTTTTCCAAACAAAAGTCACAGGTACTCACAGGGCAGTTGAATCTCAGGCAGCTTCAACACAGACCAGACTGGGCCAGGGGATTGCCCCTGAATTCTGGAGATCACCCCAGTCCCTCCTGGGATGGGGCAAAGAAAAACTCATGCATAACGGTTTCCACCACTTCAATCTCTGTCTTCTATGTTCTTTTTCTAGGTGAGAACAAACTACCCAAAACACAGTGGTAGCTCTCTGTCAGAGCTAAAACAGAGGAGCTGCCGCAGGCTGAAGCCTTCTCCTGGGAACTCCACTCTCAGACTCTGTCACTCTAACTGAACATTCCAAAGCTAACTCCCTGCAGCTAGCTCGAGTGTGGCTTATGCTGCTGTGACAGTTCCATGATTACATCATATTCCAGCTCAGCTGAGACTGAAACCAGAGAATGACAGTGTGAAATCCATTTAACTGTCATTTCACTAGCTGCCTCTCCCTGCCTGCCACTGATCCTAATGGGATTCTAGTAACCCCTGGGAACAAGGAGGTTACATTAATATCTGGTACCCCTAATTTAATTGTGGGTAAGGTGGCATAGACATCCCTGGAATCATCCGATACATTGTCCAGTTTTGAGCACACGAGCAAAAATATTTATTAAAAATCCCAGCTTGAGATACTGAGTCTGTTATTTTATTTGTGCTTTCCTTTATTACGCCTACAGTTCTATCACTTGCTTTGTTGTTTATATAGGCATAAAAGACCTTGCCATTGTCCTTCATGTGGGCCAATTTAAATTCAAGGTTGTTCCTTTCTTATCATTTGTTTACTTATTTTTAGCTTGATTTTATATTTATCAATATTGTGTAAACTATTATCTGTTTTCATTGCTCTATGTGCCACTCTTTGCTTATTCAGCTGTTTCCTTATTTTATAAGTATACTACAGTGGGAATTTCTCATTTTTAGGGCTGCAGTGGGCATATCCCTGTAGACCTCTTGCATCATTTGGGATCTATATGATGGAAACATAGAAACATAGAAATTGTCAGCAGATAAGGACTGCTAGGCCCATCCAATCTGCCCATAAGCCCTAGGTGCGACGGAAAGTTAGCAGTCTGGTCTGACCATTTGATCCAAAAAAGAAGCCTTTGGGGGATCTTAGTCTGAAGCCCTGCTAAGCGAGATTGGACCCGAAGGTTTTGTTAATTGCCCTATGCCTTGTGGAGGAAGGTAGAAGGAGCAGGGAGATATTGCTCGTTATTTTTTTATTACAGGTATGCCACTGCTGCCTCAAAGTTTATCTCCTTTTCAGTAAATCCTATTGCATGCTCCCAGTGTGTGGGGTCTCCCAGTGTGTTTGTTTGTCCCATTGCAGCTGGATGAAAATCGGTCTTGTGACGTATGACCCGAGCAGGACCTTGCAACGCACAACAGCCCTTTGGAAAGGCAGAAGACACACTGCAAAGGGAAAATCTACCTGTGGATCTAATCAGACATTTAATACATTTATTTTTAGGACTGACTATCCTCCTGCACTTTTATAGCGAAGTGAAGTGAGAGAATTTAGATAATATTGTGCTTCCCCACCTTACTCTTTTTGTGCTATGTTTCATGCGCTGTGCTTATGTAACATACTTGCAGTGATCTGTATTTAATTTAAATGTGTTTTTACAGGGTTTTGCTTTCTTATGTCATATTTAGGATTTTAGGATAATATATTTAAAACTTAGTGATTTTAAGTTTCGCGCCATATCCAGATTGGGGCATATTGGGTCACATGACCAAGCAGTATTTATACGTCACACACCACAACTCCACATCAAACAGACCTTTGCTGGTAATCATAACTGCTACTAGCTACTCACATTTTGCTGCTGTTTGCTCGAGTTAGCGTTACTTTAAAAAAAACGATACTGCCTTTGTTCTTATTTTTTACTGCTGGGAGAGAGTCGGCTATTGAATAAAGTACTTTTTATATTTCATGTGCTTCTAAGCTGATTTTTTGAGCGCATGAAAGTTGAAAAAATGCAGTAAAAGAGCAACTTTTGTGTCTTTTCCTGGGGAGTTGTAATGATTGCTATTTCTCTCTGCACATATGCAGCTACGTGAGTAACAAGAAATAAGGAAAAGTAGAGTCTCCTTAATATTTTTTAGATGTTGATGCTGCAGCGAATGTTGTTTTTATTTAGTTTTTAAAGAAACTAGCTACCTATTAGTGATAGCTGTTGATAATGTTTTGTGTTTTTTTTTTTTTTTTGGTGTTATCTAGTGTTATTTGGTGTTATTGTATTTTTTCTGTTTTTTATGATTTAGTGAGACTACTGGTCATAACATTGATAAGATCCCCCAGTACCTTAATTCATTTTTGATGGGATTGGGATCAGAGGCACTGCCTGACTAGAAGAAAATCTGTGGAAATCTTCCACCGAGAGTTCGGGAGACTAAGGCTGAGAGATTTAGAGACTGAAACCTATATTCCTTACTGAAAGGAGCAAGTTAATTTATTTCTTTTAGAAAGGGAAATTGTTTTGCATATTTGCACATTCAAGATAAAGGAAATTTGGTGTATATGGACATTAACATCTGGATTTATTGGTTGGCCACAGTAAATTGACATTAATATTTGAATTTATTTGTTGACTGCAATCATGAATACCTCATTGTTTTTCATGGAATTTCCTAGTACTTGAGAGAGGTTAATTAACCCTGTCGTACCAGAGAACAAGCTCACAGGAATTAATTAAATTTATTGATTTATTAACTAATTTATTATCGTTAAGCAGTTGAAAATGGTTCTTACTAGGAACCAATGTAACCTAATTAACAGTGATGCTGACCCAGATACTATGAGTAACACAGACCAACCTGAACCAATCTTTGGAGCCAATTCTGATTCTGTGTCAGCTGCATCAGCTGTGGGAGATAAAGATGTTAGTAGTGACATTCACCCTATTGATAGTGCCTTAATTGGTGCTAGTCTTGGTGCTAGACATAAGGATAAGAGAGAAAGGGTTAAACAATCTGGTAAATCAATCTGCTAAGAAATCTGTTTTTGCAGTTCTAGCTTTAAAAGTTAAATCAAAGAATGTTTCACCAAAACTGAAACTTAAGCAACAGACCCTAAATGAAGTGTTTATTAAGGATAAGGTTAAATTAAACCAAGATGGTGTTGATTTCCCTTTAAATTTTACTTCTACACCTACACAGTCTTTAAAATCTTACACATCTAGTCCCCATAAGTCCTTTTCTAGTGTCCCTACTAATCCAAAGGTTAGCACTGATGTTCCCTTTCCAGCTATGGAAAATGTTACTAGTGTTTGTGATATGAGTAGTGGTGTGCATAATGAACAGCAAATTAAGGGTAAAGTTCCAGTTAATGGGAAAATTGCTGGTAATGGAAGCTATGCGAGTTTTGAAACTCGGAATGTGCAGAGCATCCAGAATATAGGGACTGTCCAGATCGATCAACAGAATGGCTTCTGTGTTAGTGGTGTGGTGGATCAATATGGAACTGAAGACGTTATTAGGGTGGTTAATTCCCCCCAAGATATATCCCAAGGCTGTAAATCAGTCTTAAATGAGGTCTTAAGTACATTAGAAGTTACTATTCAGGGGCTCAAACAATTGGATGTAATACAAAAAAATAATCCTTCCATTATCCAGCCAACCCATTTTTGTGTAGACTGGACACAAAATTTAAGAACAGTGAGTTCCTTGAATGGTAATATAAGCAAACACATGCAAGACTTGGAGAGTTCTAATCAATCAATATCAAATGAAAGTGTTAGTGGTTCTAAACTGATCTACACTCCTTCCATCTTGAGTGAAGACATAATTAAAGTCCTTAAAAATAAATATGCTGCTAATCTTATGCTTTGTGAACAACTGATTATTAATAGAACTCAAATTGAGTCACTTATTGAACTTACAGCAATAAATGGAGCAAGAATGGATGATGTTATTAGGATTTTAAAAGCAATACATCCATTAAAAGAGACCTCTTCCATAATTCTAGAATGTGGGAATATCAATGTTGATGCATCTATGGTAAATAATTAATTACTCATTAGACTGGACTTTTCATCAATTGACTTTCCTGAAGAAATACTTGTAAATAGGAAGGAATTAATGGATAATAAGGCTGTAGGTAAGGAAGTTGTCCCTTCTAAAGTTTTAGAGATGGCTGGAAAGGCTAATGGGAAACAAAAAAAGAGTAAACGTAAAAATTGCACAGGCAATAAAAAGAAAGTGGCTAATGGGAAATTAAAAGGAACAGAGTTTTGTAGTGGACAGGAGAAAAATAAGGAAAACAAGATGGGATGAGGAAAGCCAATAACTTACAAGCCCAAAAGGAAAAATCCTTGGAAGAGATAGGAAATGGTTCTTTGCCCAATGAAAGTACTTTGTCCATTAACTTACCACAAAGGAATGAGAATTAGGTAATATTAATCATAATCAATGTTTGTTAACCACCCCCTTGGTTACATCTTGGATCAGAAATTACCGACTTAGAATGGTAAAGGAAGATGCTTTGCCAGAACTGATCTATAAACTCTTTAGTGAAGAATAGGAATTGGACATTGTTGTTAATGATTTTTTTCATAGTAAGAAGAAATGTGGATGCTAATGAGAATTTTTCTACAGATAGTGTAGATGTGATTCTGGTCTCTGAACAATTGACATATTATGTTTGGAGAAATCTCTTAGGCATTCACAGATTTAATCTTAATGCAGTGTTATTGGACAAAGACCTTAAGGTGATTGACTCTATTAACCAACGTAAGGAGGGTTTACCAGGAGGTAATACTGGGATGAGTGAGGTAATTGATGTTGATCATGAGTTTGAACCAGTTACTTTGAGTCTTTTTGGACATAAGAAATTATATAATGAAACAAATGATAAACTCTCAAACTACTTCTTGGTGCCCAAAATAAAATGCTCACAGTGGCTGCAGTCTATATCCCTCCTAAAGATCCTCGATCCGGTCTCCAGACAGTTCTTGAATTTGTAAGATTGCAACCTCCAGAAACCGAGCTCCTCCTCCTTGGTGATTTCAATATAAATTGGCTCGCCTCTGACACTGGACCCAGCAAAGATGCCATCCTAGCAGCCAACCTGACGCAGATGGTCAACTCCCCAACTAGAAAAAACTACAAGACTGGAACATGCACTCTCATTGACTGGATACTCACTAGTCACCCGGACCAGATAAAAGACACTACTGTTCTCTCTGACTCTCAGTGACCACTCCCCTGTGATTTGTACCTGATCGAATAAATTCCTTAAACCACCCCCCAAAATTATCTCAAGTAGAGTGCTACCACATGGAAATCTCACTAAACTCAAGACCTGTCTCCTGCAACAAGACTGGGCACCAATTTTCAATACGTTTGATGTTGATGCTGCTCTAGAATACTTTATCACAACTTTCAACACTGTATGTGACACTTACGCTCCATTAAAAAAGCATAAAATCAAAGCTCTCTCAAATCCTTGGCTCACAGCCAAACTACTGGCTCAACTCAAAGCTCGTGACCATCTCTGGGCCATAGCCAGAGCCATGGGCTCCTTGCAGGACATACAGAAGTACAAACAGGCATGTAACCTATGCACTTCACAAATCAGGCAAATGAAGAGCGCTTATTTCAAAAATGCCCTTGCAACCACCTGGGGGTGATGGGAGAGCTTTCTGGTACAACATCCTAAATATTACGGGTAAGCAGTCAAAATCGTCTCCCACTATTATGAATGTTGATGGCTCCACTACCCTTGACCCAAGGTTATGGCAGATGCCCTAAATAAAACATTCACAGACCTCAGTGGGGTCCTCCCCTCATATTTTTTCTTGGACTTGCCCTTGCCAAATCTCGTATCCCAAATCACCACAACTGACCAACTGCTATTTCATTTCAAAATAATCAAAGCACATGAAGCCTACAAATACATAAAAAAGGCCTGCTCTAAATCCAGAACAAGCAGTGATACTATTGATCTAAAAATCCTGTCTCTCACCTTGGACGAAGTGATCCACCCTCTTACCAAAATTCTCAATCTTTCCCTTTGCCAAAGTCAATTTCCCAACAAATGGAAGTCTGCTATAGTTACACCAGTGCTCAAAGGGGGTGACAAATCCATACCAAGAAACTATCGACCTATATCAATACTCCCACCCCTTTCCAAAGCACTTGAATGCATTGTGGCTGACCAACTCTCAGACTACCTGCAAAAGTATAATTTACTCTATATGCAGCAGCACGGATTTAGGAAAGGGCACAGTACGTCAATGGCCCTACTAGATTTCTCAGGAGAAGTTCACACTGCTATGGACAAAGGCTACCAAACTGGAGCTGTTTTCATTGACCTCACAAAAGCATTTGATACTGTCCACCATGGCTTACTAATCTCACTACTGCTCAGACTTGGGCTTGCTGAAGGACCTGGTGCCTGGGTTAAAAGTTACCTGACAAAACGCTCACAGGCAGTAAAAATCTCTGCCGTACTCTCTGACTCTAAACCCGTCCTCTCAGGTGCACCTCAGGGATCAATCCTAGGCCCTCTCCTTTTTAGCCTGTTCCTAAACTCTCTCCCTGAATCCTGCCCAGAAAAATGAATCTTATATGCTGATGACACTGTAATTCTCTCCTCCCACAAGGATCCCAACCCCTTACGTCAGAGCCTGCAATTTGCCTTCTCTAGTGTCGAAAAGTGGTTCCTTGATCATAAGTTGGTCCTAAATCACAAAAGAACTAAAACCATGCTTTTCACCAGTCATCAAAACAGAAATAGACATATTCCACTCACTATAAAAACTTCCACTGGAAATACACTTGAACAAGTGAATACCTTCAAATACCTTGGCATCACCTTTGATCAAGGTCTTACCTTTGCGACCCACATTGACAACACGGTGAAAACAGTGAACCAACGCATTGGAATACTATTTCGGAACCGTCAATTCCTTAACCAAGCTGCCCTGAGGATTGCTATACAAAGCTCCATTATCTCAATCATAGATTATGGCCTAATTATCTATGGCTCAGCCACTACCACCGCACTAAGACGCATCTAAAACGCACTAAACAAGGCATGTCGACTCCTCATTGGTGCACAGAGATGGACCCACACCTATGAGCTCTACTCTGAAACTGGCTGGTTACAACTGTCCAATCGCCTCGTGTATCTCACCTGCTTGATGGCAAAAAAATCAATCCTGGGACTGACTCCACCGTGTATCCAAGACCTACTCTGTCTGAATAACGGCACACGTCCCACCAGAAGATCTGAGCACCAACCTTTTCAGGTCCCCAGATACCAGACTGCTCAGGGACAAAGATCATTTGCCTACCGGGCCCCAACCTGGTACAATGCCCTTAGCTTACCTACTCTATCCTCCACATCACTGGGAGCTTTCAAATCCATGCTCTACGCTCACCTCTCTGCCTCCAGCTCCTGTGACTGCTTTGACTAAAGGCTTATCCCTCCGTTGTCCATCCCTCACCATGGCCCATCATTTAACAAAGACACTCGGAATATCACTAACTGGTCCTGTCTACTACTGAGTCTCCTTCTATTTTCTCTCCTTCTTCTCTTTCTCCCTCTATCTCCTCCTACCTTTCCCTCTCTATCTTTCCTTAAATGCCTCCGAGTATCTTTCTTTCTTGGAAAAATAATTATTGATTTATTACTGCCTTTGTAAATTGCTGAACAATTTTGTTATTGAACATTTTATTACATGTCTTGTTTTTTTTATGTACTATGTGACGTGGAACCTTTGTAAAAGAGCCTTGGCTCAAAGGTATTAATTCCTAGATCAATAAACTAAACTAAACTAAAAAAAAAACTAAACTAAAAAACTGGAAAGAGTTTTATGCAGTCTATTTGCAAATTCTTTAAATATTAGACTGGGTCATAAAGGTGTATTGGGGGTTTTTAGGCATCCAACTTTGTTGAATGGGGGACACATTGATATAACCTTTAAAAATTCTGTGATAGCTGGCAGGTAGGTAGCTGGAAGGTAGCAGGAATGCTAGATGCACTTGGTCTTCATTTGATTGATCTTTCTGTTGAAGACAGAATTCTGCCTTTTTTATCTGGTTCCAGTTATGCTCGTGATATAGATTTATGTCTATTGCAGAATATGAAGAATGACTGCTAGACCCTACAGTGAAGTCCGACCTCTCTGTATTGGGGACACAGGTGGATGAATCCAGGGGTTTGCCTAGTCTGGGGTTTCAATCAAGTAATTTGTCTTCCATGTCTATGGAAGGGAAAGTATGCTTACTAATTTCATGGAATATAGCTGGTTATATGTCAAAGCTTCAAGACAGGGATTGGCTAGATTATATCTGCTCATTTTATATTATTTGTCTCCAGAAATCTTGTCATAAGCAAGTGGATGAGCTAGATATTAATGGGTATACATTATTTCATATTCCAGGTCTTAAGACTGGAAAGAAAGGTCGTTTATTGAGTGGTATCTTTACATACATCAAAATAGGGATTTTTAAGAGTATTAAACAGTTGATATTGGATCAGAATTGTATTGGGATTATATTCTTTGTTAACAAGACACTGTTTCTTTTGTTTGTTACATTCCTCTTCCAAAGGATAGAAAGTATTTGAATGAGATTTGGGATAGATTAATAAAATTGGTACGAATATACCAAATGGAATACCCTAATGCTTTCTTAATATTAATTGGTGATTTTAACACCAGAATTGGTCATTTTGATGGACTAAGTGACAACTCAATATTGGCTTACATGTTTCCGGATGCTCCTAGAATGAAGAGAATTTCTTACCATTCAAAATTTAATTATAATGGTCACAAACTTATAAAATTTATGAATGATAATTTGATATATCCCCTAATGGTAGAACACAGGGAGATCACTTAGGCTCACCTTCTTATTTTACAAAAACTGTTTTCAGTAATTGATTTGGCTCTTTGGCAAGGCCCACCCAATTACTGGGAGGACTTGGCAGTGGTTAATTGAGTGGAAAGTGATCACTTTACACAAAACGATCCATGCAAATCATGAGATTTGTCTGACACCTGCACCAATAATTATTTGATACTCCAAAAACATTGAATGGTCTTGGGATCTGCAATCTGATGTGATACCTTTAATTACTTCTTTTTTAATATTTGGGATAATTCAATCATGGATCCATTCTTGATCTATGAAAAGCTTAAACTTATTTTTAGTACAAGACTATAACTAAGACAAACTTACAAATACCCACAGGATGGTTTGACTCTGAGTGTAAGTTTAACAGAAAGCAGCTGCATAAAATATCTAGAAAAGCTAAAGTTAATCCAAGTCAGTCTAGTGCTATTAACTTGAAAACTGCAAAAAAAAAAAAAAGCAATGAAAATTTAGTAAAGGAAAAAAATGTTTGAGCAGCAATGGGGAAGGATGTGTGCAGCAGTTATGGATAATGATATTAAATATTTCTGATCTTTGGTTGCTAAAGGCTGTAATGGGTGGTCCAATGAGCTAGAGCAACGTATTGAACCATGTAGATGGCTTGAGTTTTATGGTAATATGTTGTTGGATCCAAATATGGTATCTGTTTGGGGTTTAATAGATATAATGTCATCAAAGATCAGTGTGTTCCATTTTCAAAAATAGAGGTGATTGAGGCAATTCGGAACACTAAAACTAACAAGGCATTAGGTCCAGATAGGATTCGGGGGGAAGTTTTTTTGTGTTCACCTGAAGTCTGGGCAAATTTCTTGATTACTTTTTTTTAATCAGGGGCCCAGATATTCAAAAGTGTTGCACCATGCGCAACAGGGATGCGCCAGCGCAAGTCTGAAAATGCACCATTGTGTGATATTCAGCAGGAGGCAGCTGCGCCCCCCAAATCACAATGCACAAGAGCGCAATGGTAATGAATACATGCACAACTGAAGGGGGAGGAACCATGAATAAATGATGCAGTGCGATATTCAACAGCATACGCCATGCGCAATAGGGGAGCAAATGGAAGTTGTGCGATAGCGGAAATGATCCAAAATAAAAAGGAACAAGAGAGAGGCGCAAGAACGCTACAGGAAAGCCAGATTTGGGAGTGAGCTGACAGCAACCAGGCACACAGTAGCAGTGAGCAGGACAGGGCAGAAGCAGGACAGTGCACCTGGAAACCACCAGGAACAAGGAAGGAGTGGGTAGCTTGTGCCACTGTGCAGGAGGAAAGGGGAAGTGCCACATTGGACTGAGGGCACTGACAGTGGGCAGGATGTCCAATTCTGGGAGGAGTTCCTGGTGCAGGGGGAGTAGCAGAAAGGACAGCTGGGGGAACGGGAATACAGCTGCCAGGGGGAGTAACACAAGCCAGTGACATGGCCAGTGCCACCATTCAGATGGAGGCAGTAATGAGGGGTGTGAGAAGGCAGGTAGCAGGGGGGTGTAGCTGTGGAAGGGCCCATTGGTGGTATGCCCCCAACAGGCAGTACCAAACCCACACCAGCTTCGAGCTGTACAGTGACACTGAGATAGTAGGCTGGTACTGCCTGAACTGGGCAATACTGAGGCGGCTCTGTGAGCTGTGCAGTGATGTGATGCAGGCACCCACATGACAGAGCCATGCTCTGTCAGTGGAGACAAAAGTGACAGCTGTCATGTGCCTGCTCACCACGGGTACCTTCTAGAGATCAGCAGGGGACACAACAGGCATAACCCAATCGGCTGCATCATGCCTACTCACACAATTCCTCAGCGCACTGCTGCTACATGCTGCGGAGTACATCCATTTCCCCAGCACACTGGCGGAGTGCACAACACACATACAAGAGTTCCACAGGGTAACATGTATGCCTGGTGTGCTCGGGGCCATTGACTGCACCCATGTGGCCATTCACATGCCACCTGGCCCCAAAGGTGCAGCATACATAAACCAGAAGGGTTATGCAAGCATCAACTGCCAGGTGGTGTGCGATGCTAGGGGGTGCATAACCAATGTCTGTGCTACGCACCATGGGGGAGCACATGATGCCTTCATCTAGCACCAGTTTGCACTGTGCCACAGGTTCGAAAGTGTGGGGACATCTCCACTGGCCACCTAGTGGGTGAGTATGCAAATCATGAAGAAAGACATGGATCTTGGGAGGGGCATAGTCAGAGGTGACATGGGTACTGGCCTAGATGGCCCATGGCAGGGCGACGCTGATCACCAAACTAATGTCCACCCTCTACACACAGGTGACAGTGGATACCCACTCCATCCCTGGCTGCTCACACCATACCAGCGGCCCGCAACCCCATCGCAGCAACGCTACAATGAGGCACATGCCACCACAAGCAATGTCACAGAGCGGGTGTTCAGGATGCTGAAGGTACGTTTCCGTTGCCTGGACATGTCTGGTGGTGCCCTACAGTACAGCCCCTCAAAGGCCTGCAGGCTGTTTCTGGCCTGTTGCATCCTGCACAACATGGCCAACGACTGTGGGATAGCTGTAGAGGTCGAAGAGGGGGACAGTGATGGGGACGATGAGGAAGCTGGTGCAGATGGTGATGGGCAGCCTCCCCTTGGTCGAAGGGACCCTCAACTGATCCAGATGGTGCAGCTGCACCGGGACACCATCACAGAGGAGTACTTCAACCAACCCAGGTAAGTCATGGGGCCATGTGCAACCACCAATGGCAAGGGCACAACCCACAAACACGCATGGACAAACCCCAGGGGGTGCATGTCGTAAAGGGAATTGGCTGAGCATGGAACCGCACACGCCGTCAGGGATGGGCAAGGTCTTATACGGCATGCAGTCACACACACACACACCCCCCCACAAGACATGCACAAAGGGTAGGAGGCACGCCGACCCCAACTGCCACCCCTAGCCACACACATGTCCACAGACCACCATGCCCAGTGCCTGTCATTGTGCGTCTGTCAGACGCTGGGCACCATTGCACAGTGGCGGACAGCGCAATGCAGGCATCATCATGCACATGCCACAGTGGCCAGCAGCTGGGAGGGTGTGCAAATGGAACGTGTGTGTGTGTGTGTGCAGGGCCGGGTACCCCACCCGTGCATTGCACGTTGAACAATACACTGCACACAGGGCAGCGTCAGACAGTAGCCATGGTGGGAGACAGGTCAGTCATGCGGCACAGTGCCACGGCCATGACGGATGCATGGGCGGCCCCCGCTGAGACCCGCCAGCAGTGACAGGCTGACCAATGGCCTCATGGGGTGGCACCAATGGTCCTCCAGGGATTCCGCTGCGTGAACACGACCGCTCTCAAGCAGGGGTCTGCAGCTCACCGAACATGCCTGCACCAGGCATGCTCGGGATGCCCACAGCTGAACCCGGCGTCGACAAGGAGGATGTTGCATGACACCGGGAATGGGGGGTAGACATTGCACTGTGCGGTGTCTGTGATGCATGGGCAAATAACTGTGTGCCCATTGTGGTCATGATAGCTGTGATTGCCTGTGTCTGCCTGTCAATGGTGGCGGTCACATCCTCCCACAGCCAGTCCATCCCTGCCAGGAGCAGACCGGTGTCCCTGCTGTGCCGCTTCTCTGCCTGGTGCAGGACCACACTGAGTGCATCTACTGCCGTCACAAGCCACAACTGCTGATCCACTGAATCATGGAGTATGTGGGTGTGCTCATCTAAGAGGTCATCTGCCTGATCGGCATGCTGTCCCTCACGGTGTTCGCAGCTGTGATGGGCAGCACCCCTTGAGGTTGGACGCTGCACACCAGGGCAATGCCTGGGCATGTCCACAGGTGGTGCACTTATGCCACCCCCTGACACTGTCCCCCCATGGCCATTTGCCGACTGCTGACACTGCCCCTCCGGCTGCTGCTCTCCAGGGCTCAATGGTGCTGCCACAGTGGCTGCAACAGCCCCACTGTCCTGGACACACACCAGTGCTGCACCACTGGTGCAGACAGGCACAGGCTGGGACTGTGATGTCACGCAGGCCTCCACGGCAGCATCACCCATGGCTATGCCGGTGCTATAACCTGCTGTGCGGCCATCCTGCAGCCCACATGTATCACTGTCCATGATGTGAGCTCCATCATCATCAGTGACAGATCTGGCACCAGTCCGAGTCTCAGCATGTTGTTATCCATGGACGCTGGCATGCTAGGACATGAGCAGGGCCTCCTCCACACCTGCTCCACCAACATCAGTACAGACAGCCAGGTGGGCCCACTGTCGTCCTGACCATCGGACACCTGTGGAGGTGGATGGGCCCTCCTCTGTGCCCAGGGTATCACCATCAGTGGACGAGCCCACCACCACTGACCCATGTAGACACTCAGGAGCTGTAAGGGAACACAGTAGCATTAATGTATCTGCCCTACCCCGTGGCATCCCCCCCCACAGTGACAGATCAGGACCTACCATGCAGTGACGGGCTACCACCCGTCTGGAATCCACCACCTGGAACACCCTCGATGGCACAACGACGCATGCTGCCAGCAACCCGCTCTTCCTGTGGGGTCAGGCGTTGCACGGCTGGCTGTCCCCCACCGGTCACAGCCCGTGCTGCCCTGATGGCAGCCACCTTATCCTTAATCCTCCTCCTGTCCGTGCCCACCTTCTTCCTGCACTCCTGAACGTACCACTGGTGGCTGCCATGCTGGTTGATGGCACGCACCACCTCTCCCCATGCAGCAGCATGTGCCTGTGGTGTTCCCTACTGTCCACTGAGCAGTGGCTCCTGGTCAAGGTAGGCCTCAAACAGGGCATCTGTTTCTGCCTTGGTGAAGTTTGTCCTCCTCTTCCTCCCATGTCTCTGTTCCTCCTCCTCCACCTCACGATTGCTCATCATTGATCCAGTGAGAATGACAGGTGTTACCTCTGACTGTGCAGTCCCATGCATCTCCCACACACCACAGTCCACACTCCCAAACAGCATGCAACTCACCACAATAGACTGCAATACCAGACTATGGCCTCTGCAGCCCAATGTCACATTTATATAGTGCAACGCATGCAAATGAGGAGAGGTGCAATTTTAAGTGGATGCTAATGCAGTATCTGCACCATTGAATCGCTGATGAGCTGATTTGCATATGCCGGCTGAATATCACGCTATTGTGCCTTGCTCAATTGTGTTGAACGTGCTCAGGCAAGGGCGCAGTTCTGTGACGTGTGCAGTATATACCGAACGGCGCATGCCTGGGGTGCTGATGCCGATGCCTGCCGCGCTGCTGATGTGCTGTGTGCGGGAGGCAGTGCAGAGCATGGTCACCATTGTGCCAGTGGTGCTACTGCGCTGTTCACATGTATGGCACTCTTGCACTGGGGCACTGTAGGTGCCGTGGAGCCACTGCATGGTAGGCCACTACAGGGCATCTCACACAGGCACCCAATTGCGCTACACACAGTGAGTACCAATCGCACTGTGGTGGTCCGTGTGTGAGAGACCCTTGACCCTGTGCCAAACCTTTGCCCCCTAGGCGCCATGCGTCTGCATGGGTGCACCACTATCATGCTGTTCGGTGACAGCATGATAGGAAATGGCAGCTCTGTACTGAGCAGCATCTGCACGTGGTGGACCATGCTACCGAGTGCCATTTTGACTCCAACCAGCTTCAGAGATGGCAAGAAGGAGGGCTGCTGTTTGGAGCCAGGTGGAGCTGGCCAATTTGGTGGCCATAGTAGAGCCCCATGCTGGGGCACTTTTTGGAGATACACCCCTGGACAGGACCAAGAGTGCAGTATGGGAGGAGGTGGTGGTGGTGGAGGAGGCCACAGGAATCGGGCACATGGCTGAGCAGTGTCGCCACCGATACAGGGACCGCCAGCGCTGGGACTCGGACAGGCTTGCCTGCCTGTGGGCATGTGCCAGGAGAGGCACAGTGCCATGACCAGGTAGGTGTCCCATCCATACACTGGTTGCGTTAGTATGGGTATCGTGGTGGGCATGTGTCCACCACACAGGGGGGTGGGCCGTCCAGTGTGGGCAGTGGTGTTGGTGGTGGAGGTGGTGTTGGGGGGGTTGTGGCATGGCTGAGCTGAGCAGGATCGCACACACCCGGGTTGGGGGGTCTTTGATACTGGATTGTACTGATAATCCCCTCTCCATTTATGCACCCTAGGCCCTGATGAGTGGCGCCGAGCCAGACTGGACCGACACTGAGGCGTTGGTGGTGGAGATGTTCAACAGCCATGGGAAGATGGTGGAAGAGGACTACAGCACCAGGATCAGGTTGATGATGGTGAGTGCCTTTCTTCCAGGATATTCTGTGCATGCTGTGTTGCAGGGCAGGCAGTGGGGCATGGCCACCATACATTGACACCAGTGACATGAACGACACACAGTACAGTCAGCACTGTCCAGTGGCACTGCATGTGTGGATGTGCATTGCTGGTGGTCCATACCTGCACCAGGTACATGGCTGTGCCACTGCCTTCGCCCCACATAGCCATGTCACTGTACAGCCACGGTGGTGCTGTGCGGGACCTGGGCGTTGGGTGTGTGCAGCGGTCCACATGGCTGTGTGCACCTGGTAGGTAGGTCATGTGGACACAACTACTGTGGGTGGTCACACACCATCACAGGGGCATGTCCCATGGCTGTATGCCATGCACAATGGGTGGGCTGCAGCGGGATGGACAATCACATGTATTGACTTTGCTCCCTTGTCCTAGGTGGACGGCGGATGATGCGGCTGGAGAGGGCAGTGCAGGAGCCACTCCAGCTTGTGAGGGCATCATTGGAGGTACTGCAGAGGTTGGACCAGCATGGTGTCTGGAGGTGGAGAAGCAGGAGGTGCCACAGGAGTGGGGTGGCCTCCAAGACCTCCATGCCCCACGATACACCCTACCCCCTGGACCCACCCTCACACCCCTTCTTCCCTCTCCCATTTGTTCAACCCTGCCCCTTACTCACCCCCACCTGGTTTGTGGCCCTCACCCCCCCATATGTATATAGCTGTAAATAGTTGTTTTGTACCTTTGAGATATATACATTTGTTTTATTATGCCTACTGTCCATAGGGAAAGCACCTATGGTGTGGGTGTAGCTATCAGTCACTGTCTGTGGTTTGTGTGTTGTTCCCTGTGCACTGGATGACTGTGTGCAATGGTCCACGGTGCATGCACTGTGTACATGGCACCCCTGTCAGACTGTCCATGGCCTGTACAGCTGACACCCTTGCATGTCTGTGAAATGCTCGGTCTGCTGGCATGTCAGTGGTGGCTGTCCATGCTGGACAGCCACTGTACCCAGCACAATGCCGGGTTGCCTCCTGTCACCGGTATGGTGTACGTCTGCCAAGGGTGGCACTGTGGCCTCCAATGTTGCTGTCCCATCTCCATGCTGTCGCTTGTGTCTGCTGCAGGGGATGTGCTCCACTGTCTGTCACTTGTGCTCTGGCCGCATGCTGGTGGCATACAACTTCATGGTGCCTGCGCAGGGTGGCTGACACACCTGTGCCATGGGGGGTGCTGGCCGTGTGTACACGGCTGCTGTGGCCACACGCCAGTGGCTTGGTTGACCTGCTACTGTGTCTCTGTGTTGGTGTGCCCTTGGGTATGGGTGGGAGTTTGTCCATGCACTGTGTTGCATCCTGTGTGGTGCCTGCTTCCATGCACCACTGTGGGTGTTTGTTCTGGCTGTTGTGGCCAGTGCTGGGTCAGGGTGTGCCCTTGGGAGGGTGTGCAGGGTGCTGTGCCACTGGTGGTGGGGTCCGGGCATGCCCTGTCATGTGTGGGGTACCTCATGTGCCGACACATGGTCAGTCTCTCAGCTGTACCTCGGGGGGGATGTGTGTGGCAGTACTGTGTATGCAGTCTTTGCATCGCTGTCTGCTGCCACCCACTGAAGAGTGCTCGTGGTGAGGCTGCCTTGCATGGTTCTGTGGTGCACAGAGTTGCATTGTCACGGTGGGGGTGGTGGCATGCATGGGGTGTCCTGCACTGGTGGGCGCTGTTCCTGGGCAGGGTGTCTGGCGATCGTGGTGCAGGGTGTGCTCTGCATTGGTGGGATGGTGTGGCACTGGGTGGCCTGACCTCCTTGTGTGCCTGTCACAGCTTGCCAGGGGGTGTGTTGGTACACCATGCCCTGGCTGTGGGTTTGTTGCTGGTATCCATGGGCCGGTGGTTATTCCAGCTCTCCCCCGGTTGTGCAGTGCATGGGGTGTGGGGGCCGATGTCTGTTCTGCTGTGTGCTCCTCTGCCCATCTCTAGCATGGGTGGTCCGCCTGTGCATCCTGTCCCTGCACATCCCTGATTGTGCTGTTGTGCTGCTGCCCTGCTCCACTAAGCATCCCTGGTTGTGCTATTGCACATCTGAACTGCACCACTGCACATCCCTGGTTGTGCTATGGTGCAGTTGGCGCGATATTCAGTCGTGTGCCGCAGGCGCATCTTGACCTGCGCAGTGTTTGAATATCGCGCTTATTGCACATGGGTGCAGTGGACTTGTGCTTGCTCCTGCTGTTGCACACTTTTACGGCACAGTTTGAATATCTGGGCCAGTGTGTTTATACTAATTTTGTCCCTGACTCATAGGTAGGGGCTATTATTCTTCCAATTTACAACAAGGGACCGAAGGATGATCATGCGATGTATCGTCCTATAAATTTGTTGGATGTTTTGGGTAAAATCTTTGCAAAATTATTATTTGTCAGACTTAAGGATAATAATTAATAGGGGGACTTGATCTCACTCAGGTGGGATTTCAGGAATGTTATTCAACTCTCGATAATTGCTTTACACTCTCCCATTTGACTAAAAAATACGTCGCAATAAGGAAACAAAAATGGTATGAAGTTTTCATAGATCAAAGCTCAACGTTTGATACAATTAATAGAGCAACATTATGGGAAATAATGTTATCACGTGGTATTTCTCCTGTTTTGGTTAATAGCATTAGAACTTTATATTCCCACACCTGGGCTCAGATTCGCACTGGGAGTGTATTATTGGGTAGAATAAAAACAAATAAAGGTGTCAGACAAGGATGCATTTTGGCACCTATACTTTTCTCAATTTACTTGGATAATTTATTGATCTGATTACAATCCTTAAATTCTGATTCTCCTAGGATCGGCACACATGTATGCTCAGCTCTCGCTTATGCTGGCGATCTTATTCTGTGCTCTCTCTCAGTTTCAGGTCTTCAGAAGAAGCTAAATCTTTTGCTAACCGTATCGGAGTCTCTGTCATTGAAAATTAATCTTAGTAAAATGAAAGTAATGTTATTTGGTGCAAGAACAAATAAGTAGAGGTGGAAATTAGCAGATGAGTATCTAGAAACAGTTTCATCATACATATATTTGGGCATATTATATTCGAATAATGGATCTTGGCGTAGTCACCGGGATAATATACTCTCTAAAACTAATAAAACAATAGGGGATCTGGCAAAATTTAACCATGCCTATGGTGGCTATTCACTTCGACCCCTTCTGTCTACCGTACAGGCAAAGTTTAATGCACAAACCCTGTATGGGGTAGAAATATGGGGGTTAAAACCTGTGGATCACTTAGAAATTCCAGCCATTAAACTTCTGAGGAAAGCCACTGGTTGTCAAAGATCTACACCGGCATACTTTTTAAAAACAGAACTATGAGTTACAAATTTTCAGGCGTTGGCTGATTCCAGATTAATTAATTTCTGGATTAGGATTTTGCGATTACCGAATGATAGATGGGCTAAATCATGTTTAATGGAGAAAGAAGTTTGGGTGCAATGTAAGCACAAACAGCCAAGCTGGCTTTCTCACTTGTATAATTCACTTGATAAATATTTGATGTCTTTCTTGTTGAAACATAGATATCAATGTGTGAATATTAATAAGAAATACAAAGCTTATGTAAAAAATAAAATGGAACAGTTCCATAGAGAATTGGATTTGGCACGTATTGCTAATTCCAAATATTCCAACTGGTATTCTCATAGTGTTGATAATCATGAATACAGATTTTATCTTGATGTTTTGGAGAACCCTGATATCCATAAAACATTTACAAGATTTAGGCTTGAATTATTTGAATCTAATGTTAGAAATGCTTTATATAAGAATTCCAGTAATCCCGAGGATACTTTCTGTGTATGTGAACAGAGAGAAAGGGAGGATTTGGCCCATGTTTTTCTGAGGTGTCCCTGGTATTCTGAGATTAGACGTAAGTGGTTATCTCCAATAATCAATGAAATAGCAACTTCCAGTGATACGGAACTCATTAGGGTTTTTTTTTTCTCTGAGGATCATACTATTATATATTCTGTAGGGAAATTTTTATTCCTAACAAGGAATATTAGGAGACGGAAACTAAATGTCCCTAAGGCATGATGTTGGTGCCTTGGTGGTATCCTTTTAACCATCACTGGTCCCCCTGGATTCATCCACCTGGTCATTTATTGCCATTTTGCACACTAATTGTGTTTTGTGATTGTTTGCATTGCTGATTATTGTGTACTATATGTAATGTTGGATTGTATTTATCTGTCTTGTGTTACCTTATTTGTATGTATGTTAATGTTATTGTAATTTTCTATTTTGTGAAAATAATTTTTTAAAGATTGAAAAATAAAATACTACTACTACTACTACCTCTTGCATCAAATAAGTTAGGACTTACCAGATACAGACTGAAGAACAATTAAAAATTCCTTCACAGTCTCCTCCATAGTCTGTGAAGCACTCCGCTCTCCCCATTTGCAATTGCATTGCACTATTTCTCTTCAAGGAGGTCACAGTGCAACACGACACAGTCCACCATGTCCAAGATAGCTGCAAAAATCTAGTGTGCGTGCGTGACTACTTGTGCATGCACAGTAGAGTTTGGCAGCCATCTTGGACACAGTGGACTGTGCTGTGACCTTCTTGAAGAAAAATCCACAGAGGGGACTGTGCTTCTCTTTCTCTCTCTCTCTCTCTCTCTTTCTGTCTATATATATATATATATATATATATATATATATATATATATTTATATATTTGTCTCCCCACGACCCTCTCTCTAGCACCCACCAACCCCAAAAAAACATAACAGTGACACTGGGGTGTCCAATCCCCAGTGTCCAATGAGGAATCCTTGGTCATTTTTTCTATTTCAGCAACCCTCCCCCACTACCGTACATTTATTTCTTTTTTAAATATATATATTTTCCCTTCTGACCCTCCATCTCAGCACCCACCACCTCACCCCCTCCTCAGAATCATAACAGTGACACTGGGTGTGCCCAATCCCCCAGTGTCCCAATGAGGAATCCTCTCTCCTTTTTTTTTTTTTTTAACCCTGTAAATACTGTAACCCTCTCTGGACCATAGACACATCTTCACTCTTCAAAGCCAGACCACAAACTGAAGAAACAGGTATGCAGTTCAATGTATTTCACTGGTGTTTTGAACTTAGTGGCATAACTTGGGCATTTTTGTATATTTTTGTCCCAAATTTTCAACATGCCTTTTTTGGGACACCACCTCATTCACAATTGCATTGACATTAAGCAAATCTGTCCCAAAAAAGATTTTGTAGTCCCTGCACAAAATCACCTTTTGAGCAGGAGTGGAACATTTCCTTTGCCCTTGTTCATGAGGTGGGGTCATAAAAAGACTATGCTGAAAATCTGGTGTAAAAATATTAAAAAACAACAAGGTTATGAGCCTACATTGAATTTTGTGAATGCAGGCTTGTAACTTTGGTAATTTTCAGTATTTTACCCCAGATTTATAACATAGTCATATCTTTATAGCACCTCACAAATGTGACAGCTGTCATTTTTCAAACCATGGCCACATTTTATTTTATATTCCAAAAGGTGATTTTGCGGTCCTTGCACGAAATCACCTTGAAATCACCTTTCAGACAGGACTTGAACATTTTCTCTGCCTTTGTTCATGAGGCGGGGTCATAAGAAGGCTATGTTGAGAATTTGGTGTAAAAATATTAATTGCATTTTGCAAACGCATGCTTGTAAGTTTGGTAATATTCAATATTTGTACCCCAAATTTTCAACATAACCACTTCTTTACAGCACCTCATGAATGTAGCAGCTGTCAATTTTCAACCTCTGCCCAAAATATGTTTGTGCATCCTGACTATGAAATCACCTTTAGGCCAGGAGATGCAAATTTTCTCTGCCCTTCTTAATGAGGCAGGGTCATAACATGGCTATGTTGAAAACTTGATGTAAAAATATTAAAAAAAACAACAATTTTTTCAGCCTAAGTTACATTGTGTCAATGCAGGCTCCTAACTTTGGTAATTTTCAATATTTGTAACCCAAAATTACAATATAGTCATTTCTTTACTGCACCTCATGTATATGACAGCTATCATTTTTCAAATCCTGCCCAAAATGTATTTTTGCATCCAGAAAGGTGATTTTGCAGTCCCTGTGTGAAACCATCTTTCAGACAGGAGTTGAAAATTTTCTGTGCACTTCTTCATGAGGTGGGATCATAAGAAGGCAATGCTGACAATCTGTGACAAAAATATTACAACATAACAAAGTTATGAACCTACATTCAAATTTACATACACAGACTCCAAACTTTGGTAAGACCTCAGCTGCAGTCCTATTGGCTCTAGTCAGATTTTGTTATTATAAAGGGGCTTATCCAGTAAATAAATGTTCTCTAGTTCAAGTATTTTGTATTTGACCATTGACCATTATTGTTCAGTATTTAGGCTGCTATTGTTCCAGTCCCAGCGTTCAAGCTCCTGTCTGACTGATGTAAAATTGGCCATATAATAGTTCTTTATAACTGTAGGGCCTCAGATTTTTTTTTGGTTTTACAGTTACATTTGCCAAAATCGTACTGTGGTCACTATTAATTAGAGGATCCAGTATTTCTAAGTTATGGATGACCTCTGTCTATCTGTTATAACCAGGTCCAGGATATTTTTTCTCTTGTGGGCTGTCTAACCATTATATTTATTTATTTTAGTTTAGTTTAGTTTCTGTTGACCAGGTAAGTGCATTAGACAAATTCTGCCTATTTTCAGGCACAACCCAGGGGAGGGGGAATACAGATGAATGCTAACTGACCTTGAACCAGATTAAGCTGTTGGTGGTATTTTTAGCAAATGGGGGGAAATTTGGCCAGGGCAATGGCAGAATTCCCCTACTCTTTTCGAGAAGTGCCATGGGATCTTTAACATCCACCTGAACTATCACCAGAACAGACAGATGGGACCTCGGTTTAACATCTCATTGGAAAGACAGTACCTCATGCTGCACTACAGTGTCAGTACTGGGATTTTAACTCATGTGCCTGGTGTGGGGATAGAACCCACAGCCTTCTGATCTCCTGGCCTCAGAGGTGAGTGTGCTACCTGCTGAGCCACTGACACTGTTACAACATCTGCAGGCAGACATTTAAAGTGGTAAAAAATGTATTGTAAATAGAACTCACAATTACAGACTTACACTGTTATTATTATGATTCAGACAACAAAACTAGGGCTGTTTAATTAATACAGTTTATTCTGCTTTGGGGAATACAAAACACCCACACATGCCTAATACATCAAACAAACAGGCCTGCTGCAACTTTTGAATTATCCAAGCCCTGAAGGATGTTGTTTAGCTTTTCACATTTTATTTTTACTGTTTCCATTTTTATTAACTCAACTTTTTTGATAAGAAATACAACTCTTTCTATTGGTGAGAATTCTTATCAATATATGCTGACATATGGTTGCCATATGTCGAAAACAATAAGAACATGGCAAAATAACACATACAATTAGCATAAGACAGTTATTAAAATATCAAAAACTGTTATTTAAAATAATAATCACAACAAAGGACTATTGTCTCCAGAAATTGGCACCTTGCTTTATGCTGCAGCCTTACACTACATAGGTATATTTCTTTTCATTCTCTGTTGAATAAAAATGAGAAAACAAACACATGTGAGAATTTCTTATACAGTTGGTTGTTTACTCCCCCCCCTCCCACAGACACACACTTTCTTACATTGCATACTTACTTATGATTTTAGGCCACAGGTAGGACTTGCTGAAAGAAATACAGGTGAGGGGGTACAGGCAAAGTGGGTAAGTATCAAGGATGCAATACTTCAAGCAACATCCCATTGTGTTAGAGAGAAAAGGAAGTGCAAAAGAAGAAGGAAACCACTGTGGTTCTCAAAACCAGCAGAAGAAAGGGCAGAGCCAAAAGGCTGGCCTCCAGGAAATATAAGGGAATGCAGTGGGTTGAAGATAGGGAGGCATACCAAACCTGACTAAGGGAAGCAGGGAAGGCAGTAAGCTAGGCAAAGGCCCAAACCGAGGAAACATACGAACATATGAAATCTGCCAGCAGATAAAGGCCTAGAGGTCTATCAAGTCTGCTCAAATGTGCAGCTAGCACCCCTTATTCTGCAGCTGCCCTCCCTTCCACCCTTCCCCTTTATTGACCCTCCCCCTTGTCCTGTCCCATCTCCTTTTGAAGCAGTCCACTGTTCTACTAGATACCACTTCTGCAGATAACGCATTCCACCCAGCCACCAGCCTCTCTGTAATAAAGTGTCTCCTCATCTCCCTCCTGAACCTTCCTCCCTCCAGTCTCATATCATGGCTCCTGGTGTCCCTCCCCTCCCTTACTTTAAACAGCCCCTCTGTACCTGTCTTGTTTATTCCTTTCATGTACTTGAAGGTTTCAATCATATCCCCCGTCCCTCTTCTCCTCCAGTGAGTACATGTTGAACTCCCTCAGCCTCCTCTCTTATGATAAGTCCCCCAGCCCCTTGATCATCTTTGTCTCCCTGCACTGCACCCCCTCCAATAACTTAATGTCCCTCTTCAGATACGGGCATCAGTACTGCATATAGTACTCCAGGTGCAGTCTAACTAATGACCTATACAGTGGCAGAATCACCTCCTCCCTCCTCAAGGATATATCCCTTGCAATGCAACCCAGCATTTTGTTGGCCTTTGCAGCTGCCTTCCTACAGTGTGCCGAGTTGTTCATTGACCCTGTAATGAGCACTCCCAGATCCGTCTCCTCCTCTGTCTGGGCTAGCTGAACTCCCCCCAGCTGGTAACTCCTCCTTGGGTTCTTCATCCCAAAATGCTGCACCTTGCACTTTTTGGTATTAAACCCCAGTCGAAGGTGACCAGGTTTCAAGCTTTGCCAGATCATCCTGCAATCCCTGCCATCCCCCTAGGTCATCCACCACTGCGCCTACCTTAGTATCATCAGCAAACAGACTGATCTTGCTCTTGATGTCCAATGAGATGTCTACAATGAATATCCCAAACAACACTGGTCCCAACACCGAGCCCTGTGGAACACCGCCCATCACTACCCTTGGGTGTGAGAGATCCCCACCCACCACCACACTCTGTTGCCTTCCCAGAAGCCAGTTCCCCATCTCACCAGCTTTGCACCTGCCCCATGGCCTACTAACTTACTTCCCAGCCTTCCATGCGGCACCAAGTCAAATGCCTTACTGAAGTCCAGATACAGGACATCCACTGCATGGCCCCTGTCCAGTTGCCTACTTACCCAGTCATAGAACTCCACCAGGTTGGTTTGGCAGGATCTGCCCCATATGAAGCCATGCTGTATGCTGTCCTGTAGTCCTTTGGCCTCTAGGAGGGACACCAGCCTTTCCTTCAGGATAGTCTCCATTAGCTTACCCACGATGGGTGTGAGGCTCACTGGTCTGTAGTGTCCTGGCTCATCCTTGGGGCCACTCTTGTGGAGGGGCACCACATGAGCCATCCTCCAGTCCTGAGGTACACCCCCCGAATGTAGTGAGTCATTAAATAGGTCTGCCAAAGGTCCTGCAAGGACCTCTGCCAGCTCCTTCAGTACCCTGGGGTGAATGCCATCTGAGCCTGGTGCCTTATCCACCCTCAGTGCCTTCAAACCCTCCCGAACTCTGCCCTCCATGATTTCCCCATCTGTCACCCCTCCCCCCGTTTCTTCTATTTCTCCCCCCTTGGGTGTCACCCCCCTCTTCTCTTTAGTAAATACTGAGCAAAAGTACTCATTTAGTGTTTCTGCCTTATCGCACACTGCTTCCACCCAACCCCACTCCTTCCTAATCCTTACTATGTGGTCCTTACAGCTCCTTTTCTCCCTGATGTACCTAAAGAAGTCCTTCTCCCCCTTCTTAATGCCTTGTACCAGCCTGAGTTCCGTAGATGCCTTGGCTCCCCTTACTACCCTTGTCACCTCCTTCAATTCCGTCATGTACTCTTCCCTGTCCTCCCCTCTCCCTGTTTTCTTGTACTTCCTAAAGGCAGCTCTTTTCCTTCTTACCTTTTCCATGGCCTCTTTGCTCAACCAGCTTGGTTTCTTAGCCCTAGCCTTCTTGCTCTGGGCTTTGCAGCAGGTTTTGGTTGCCTCCACTGTCCCCAGCTTTATGAGCTCCCACCTCTGGTTAGTGTCCATACTAGATTTAATTCTGGCCAGGTACCCTTTTACCACTTCCCCCATCCTCCCAAAGTCATCCCTCCTGAAGTCCAGCACTCTTGTGCCAGATTCCACCCCTTCCTTGCCCATATGCAATGTGAGCCATACTGAGTGGTGGTCACTCCCTGACAGCGGTTCCTTCACCGTAAGTTCTCTCACAAAGTCCCCATTTGCCTGCACAAGGTCAAGGGTATTCCCTAACCTGGTTGGTTCACTGACCATTTGCAGCAGGAAGCTGTCCTGGAAGGCATCCAGCAGTACCTGCTCCTTTTTGTTCCTGGTTGTTGGGGTACTCCAGTCCACTCCTGGCATGTTGAAGTCCCCCACAATTACCACACTACCCTTCTCTCAGGTCCTCCTGGTCTGTCCCACTAGTTCCCTGTCTAACTCCTCCATCTGAGATGGCGGCAGGTACACCACTCCCATTCTAAGAATCCTATTCTTGGAATCCTGGATTTGCATCCAAATTGACTCCATACTACCCTCCTCCCTTTCACACTTCAGTTCTTCCTTCATATATAGTGCCACAACCCTTCCTTTCCCAATCACCCTGTCCCTACGAACTAACCTGTACCCTGGTACAGACAGGTCCCAGTCATTGTATTGGGTGGCCCATGTGTCTATGATGGCTGCAATGTCCACCTCTCCCTCTTCCATGAGCACCTGTAACTGCAGTTTTCCCTCCCAAGGCTCCTAGCATTAAGGGTAACCACCTTCCACCCTTTTCCCCCTCCCATCATGCCCTCCTTTACTAGCATAGAAACATAGAAACATAGAAGTTGACGGCAGATAAGGACCGCAAGGCCCATCCAGTCTGCCCATTTCTTTTTCTACCTTATAAATGTGCCATCGGCCTTTGCTATGTCAGTGACCTATCTATTCATAGTCATTTGTATTGCTCCCTTATGCCTATCCCATGCCTGTTTGAAGCCCTGCACTGTATTCATAGCCACTACTTCTTGTGGTAAGCCATTCCATGCATCTACCACCCTTTCTGTGAAAAAGAATTTCCTCACATTCCCCCTTAATCGGCCTCCCTCTAATCTCATGCTGTGTCCTCTTGTCCTGCTATTTTCTTATATTTAAACATGTTAGACTCTTTCACCTTGTTTATGCCCTTAAGGTGTTTAAATGTCTCGATCATATCACCTCTCTCCCTCCTTTGCTCAAGGGTATACATATTGAGCTCCGTTAATCTGTCCTCATATGTTTTCTGATGCAGTCCCTGCACCATTTTGGTTGCCCTTCTCTGGACTGCCTCAATTTGGTTAATGTCCTTGTGAAGGTGTGGCCTCCAATACTGCACGCAGTACTCCAGATGGGGCCTAACCAGTGTCTTGTACAGAGGGATTATGTACCTCCCTCTTACGACTTGTGATACTCCTACTAACACACCCAACACCCCCCTAGCCTACCTACTGCTTTAGAGGTCTGCTTGGATGATTTCAGGTCATCAGTGATGATGATGCCAAGTCTCTTTCTTCCTTTGTGACTGCTAGCAACTCCTCCCAGCCTATAAGTGGCTTCAGGGTTTCTCTTCCCTATGTGCATGATTTTGCACTCTTTGCATTAAATCCTAGTTGCCACTCTTCTGACCATTCTGCTAGTTTATCCAGATCTCTTCTCATTCTGCCCACCCCATCTGGATCATCTACTCTGTTGCAGATCTTGGTGTCATCTGCAAACAGACAAGCCTTACCCTCTAGTCCATCTGCTAGGTCACTAATGAAGATGTTGAATAGGACTGCCCCAGGACTGATCCCTGAGGTACCCCACTTGTGACTTGCATCTCTTCTGACTGTATACCATTTACCACCACTCTCTGTTTTCTGCCAGTCAACCAGTTTGCCACCCAGTTGACCAACTTCTGACCCACCCCGAGCCTACCCAGCTTATTTATCAATCTTCTATGTGGAACAGTGTCCAAAGCTTTGCTGAAGTCAAGGTAGGCGACATCAACTGCTCCCCCTTGGTCCACCACTCTGGTTACCCAGTCAAAGAAATCTATGAGATTAGTTTGACAGGACCTTCCTTTTGTAAACCCATGCTGTCTTGGATCCTGTGCCCCTATGGATTCCAGGTGTTGCACTATCCTTTCCTTAAGGAGTGCCTCCATAATCTTGCCCACTACTGAGGTAAGACTGACTGGTCTGTAGTTCCCGCCTCCTCCCTGCAACCACTCTTGTGGGTGGGATCACATGAGCCCTTCTCCAGTCTTCTGGGACCTCTCCTGTGCTCAGAGACTCACTAAACAATTCTGCTAATGGCTCTGCTAGTTCCTCCTTTAGCTCCTTAAGTACCCTGGGATGTATGCCATCAGGTCCCATTGCCTTATCCACCCTGAGCTTAGCAAGCTCTTGAGGACCTTTCTTTTTGTGAAGGAGAGTGCTCACCTCCTCCCCTGTGTCCATGATGCTGAGCTGTGGGCCCTGCCCTACCTTCTCTTCAGTGAATACTGAGCAAAAGTATCTATTTAGGATAGATGCCTTTACAGGGTCCTCCTCCTCACATGCTCCTTTTCTCCATTAAGCTTAGCAATACCCCCTCTGGACTTTCTCCTTTCACTAATGTATCTATAGAAAGTCTTGTCACCTTCTTTTACTGTTTGTGCTAGTGTTTCCTCAGTTTGGGACTTTGCCTGCCTTACTGCCTTACCTGCTTCCCTTAGGGCAGTTTGGTATGCCCCCCTATCTTCATCCCGCTGTGTTCCCTTATATTTTCTGAAGGCCAGCCTTTTGGCTCTGACCTTTTCTGCTACTGTATTTGAGAACCAAAGTGGTTTCCTTCTTTTTTTGCACTTCCTTTTCTGTCTAACACAATGGGATGTTGCTTCAAGTATTGTATCCTTAATGCTTGCCCACTTTGCCTGTACCTCCTCACCTGTGTTTCTTTTTGCCAGGGCTAGCTTAACTCTGTTGGCCATCTTATCAAAGTCAGCTCCTCTGAAGTCCCATATTTTTGCCTTGGAATGGGATGATTTAGATGTAGTAGCCAAATTGAACCATACCGTGTGATGGTCACTGGCCCCAGGTGACCTTCTACCTGGAGATCTGTGATCCCTTCTTTGTTAGTCAGTACTAGATCTAGGATAGCCCTGTCTCTTGTGGGTTGCTGTACCAGTTGTTTGAGGCCCTCCCTGCAGGAATCCACTATGAGTCTAGTTCTGGCAGATGTTCCTGCTGGTATTGACCAATCTGTATCTGGCATGTTGAAGTCTCCCATTATCAGAACCTCCCCTTTAGCTGTCATGTTTTGTATATCTTCTAACAGTAATGTGTCTATGTCCTCCCTCTGGTCTGGGGGCCTGTAGACAACCCCAGTTCTTATGGCTGTCCCATTTCCTGTTTCCAGGGTGACCCACAGTTCTTCTGGCTCCTTATGTGTATTCTGAATTTCTGTAGCTTTGATATTTTCATTAACATACAGGGCCACTCCTCCCCCCCTTTTTGCACCTCGTTCTCTTCTGAACAATACATAGCCAGGTACTGAAGTCTCCCAAGTGTGGTTACTGGTAAACCACGTCTCACTAATTGCTACTATGTCCAGTTTAGCCTCTGACATTATTGCCTGCAGGTCTGGGATCTTATTTCCCAGGCTGTGAGCATTTGTGTACATGATTTTCCATTGGCCAGATTTTGGTGTGTTAGTTGTTGGGTGAGGTTTGGCATTACCCTGTGCATCGTATGGGAGACAAACCTTTTTCTTACCTGGTGATGCAAATGGGCAGCAAACACACTGAATTCCAGTTTGACCACTAGCTGAGGGGAGGGGTGTTCTTCCCATTCAACATGTGGGTGCTGCACCCTCTCCCCATTTGCTAGTTTAAATATTCTGCAAAGACGTCAAACTTCTGCCCCAATGCACTGACTCCCCTTAGTCAGATGCAGTCCATCAAATTTAAAGAACTTTCGCTCCCAGAACTGTTGCCAGTTCCCTACAAATCTGTGTCCTTTTCCTGGCACCAGTCCTGAGCCATGTGTTTAGCTCCCTATCTCCCCTTCTCTGACCTTCCGTCCATCTGCTCCCTTCTCCCAGACTGGCAGGATCTCAGAGAAGGAGATGCAGACGAAATAGATGATGGTTGTCACCCAGCCTAGTCAGGTGTTCCTTGGTCTCCACAACTGACCGGCTGGCGAGATCATTAGTCCTATGTGTACTAGGACATCAATGTTTTCTCCTGCTTTGTGAACAATTTAGCAATGCGGTCAGTGCTCTCCATGCTGATGTACCTGGAGACATCTGACCATCACCCTGGCTGGAGATGGGTATCAACTCCCGAATCATGGAGTCTCCTATGATCAGAAGTTTTTTGGATTTCCTTTGTGCTTGTTTAGTTTTGGTTCCTGTTTTGGGTGAGTATTGTTGTGCTAGCTCCTGTGCCGCAGTGTCCTGCTCTGCAGTGTCTTCTGCCTCTTTATTTGATTTCAGAGATAGAGGCAGATACCTGTTTGTAGTGTTTATATGGTTTTTGGAGGTAATGTGTTGGAGAGCAGAGAGTGATGGGGCACCTGATTTGCTCCTCCTAACCACCTGCCAACCTCCTGGACCAACTACCCTCTGCGGTTGAGGTTTTTCTGTTGGATGCTGGGGAAATGGCGGGTGGTTTTATAATGTATTTCCTCTTCAATATGAAATTTGGGCGTGCAATCTCTGCCCATGCTGCCCGGAGCTGAGACCTAAGATCTCAAAGGCCCAGCATGTAGGACAGTGTCCCTAAATCCTGTAAGAATGTCCTTCTGAAAATTGTTCCACAGTACCTGCAGTTAATGAAATCCATTCCAAATAAGTTGCTGGGTTTGTAACCTAGTCAGAGTAATTAGAAGGAAAAAAAAATAAAAATGCAAGTAATGGTTTAATTGTGCTTTGTTTAACTTGTCATAACAAGTTAAATTACTAGTGCCCTGTAAATGAGATCACCTTGTAGGCCCCACTGATCCGCCCTTCCTGCTCTGCCACAGGAAATGTCACAACTGTGGTGCCCTATAAATGGAGTGTAGCGTGGGGTGGTTGGGGATGGGGGTGGGTGGCTGGGCCCTTCCCCTGCCTAAAAAGAAGAACCACGGACGAAAGAACAAGGAGGTAAGAGCAGAAACAATCAGTCAACAACAAATGCAGTAACCCTGAAAGCTTAACCTAATGTTAGATAAAACTGTAAAACCTGTAAAGCACCACCTGTAATAATTTCAGAGAAGATATACCCTGTAAGAAACACTTTGCTCCAGAGAAAAATAAAGCAGTAACAGAAGATATACCTTGCAAAAGACAATTTGAATCAGAAGATTACAGCAGTAATCTGTTAGCACACACCTGTAGGCACACCTTGTAATAATGCAGAAGAAGGTATACCAGCAACAACAATTTGAATCAGAGAAAAAATAAAGCAATGAAATGTTAGCAACAAACAGTAGCAATCCCTGTGAGTAAAAAATAAAAACACCACCACACAGTAAATCTGCTTAGCCAAACTAAGTCTTAATCCTTCTCCCTTGCTCTGGTAAGTTTCTCTACTCTGCCTTTCAAGCAGTCTTAGAAGGAAAGAGCTCAGGTGAAGCTAGGTGCCTTGGCCAGCAAACCAAGTCTTCTACCATCACCAATAGTACTTGCCATTTGTCCTTTGCACTGTTTTGGGGGGTAAGCTCATATGGTTTCCCGACCTGTGGTCTCTGCATGTCTCTTGCCGAATTGCCACCCCCAACTCCTAGTTTAAATTCCCTGCTTCCTCTATGTACTCCTCCATCCTCTGTTTCAACACTTTTTTCCCTCCTCACTCAAGTGTAGTCTGTCCTTGGCATAGAGACTACTGTCATCCCAGGTCCCTCCCCATCCCCCCAACAGCCCATACCCTTTAGCACAACACCAGGTTCTTAGCCATCCATTAAATTCCTATATTCTCAGCTTTCTTGTTGTGCTTGCCTTGGGCACTGGAAGTATCTCTGAAAAAGTTACTGATCTTCCTGCCCCCTCATATAATTGTCCTAGTTCCTCAAAACTCCTCTGGACTATATCTACTGTCTTGTCAGCCAGGTCGTTCATCCCAAGATGTATAATTAAATGAGGCTTGTCCCTACCCCTTCTAGCATATTTCAGAACAGACTGTCCCACCCTTTCCGCTGTCTTTCTTGGCATGGCCTCCACCCAAATGCAACTATGCATCTCCCCCTTGCTACCCCACCTGACTCCTCTTAGTATTGAGTCCTCCAGCACTAAGATTCCACCAATTTTACTCCCTGCTTGCTTCCATTCATCTCCCTCTCTCATTTCCGACTCCTCTTCTTCCTCCTGCACATTATTTCCCCCTTTTGCCCCTGTTGCAATTCTCCCAGCAGAACTTCCCCCCGCTCCAGTTTGGTCCAGGAATTTATCAATTACTCCTCTAATTTCATCATTTCCATCCTCCACCTTCTTCCTCTGCAGCAGTGCAAAATTATTTTCTGAAGACCCTTCACAAATGCCCACTCCCTCTCTCTTCATAGTAACCTGTTCTCTCCTTTCCACTCCATGACTTTTGCCACTTCTTCACCTCCCCTCACAAGTCCCTATCTCCTCCTCCCGTTTGTCTTTTGTCTCCTGACCTGGTTTCCCTGCCAATCATTCTTCTTGGCCCGGGCCCCCTTGTCCCTGCTTCCCTTCTTCTGACCCTCTCCTCACCACTGTTGGCTTAAATCACCCTGCCTCATCTCCCATTCTTCCTCCCTCTAGTATTGGGCTAAACCCAGCCTCAGTCTGCCTTGCCTGTCTTAGTTTCTCCCGCAGACCCTCAATCTTCTTTCTGAATTTCTCTGTGTGGTTGCACACTAAACATCCTCCCACACTCCAGGCAATTTTTAGAAAGATTGGTGCACCGCAGTTGTTGCAGCCTACCACCCTACCCATTGCTATCATTGCCCACCAGCAACCCCCCACCCTTCCAGATGCAGGATACTAAACACTCCCCCAAGTCTTTCTTCTCCCCCTATCGGTGCAAAACATTATTTTCTTAATTTCTCTTACACCTTTTGTTGTACACGTTTAGATAGATTGAGCAACTGCTTTTTATATTCCTAACCTTCCTATCCAAACTCAAAAAGAGACTTTAACTAGCTATTGCAAAACCTTCTTCAAACTCTTACGCCTCCTTTCCACAATGCAATAGCAATGTAAAGAAGTAACAATGAAAGCTCCTAGATTTGCAGTTACTTCCCTTCCACTGAGATAGAAGTCATCTCTTCACTCGCTGATGTTTCTTTCCTGGATATCTGCTTCTGCTATGACAGGTGCATATCCTTTGCCCGTTTGAGGAAGTGATGTCAGAACCCCTGGTATAAAGGAAATCATGGACCGGGCGGGGGTGAGGGTTGGGGTGGGACCAATCCAAATCTTCCAGAAACAATCAGGTAGCTGAGGCCACTGGTCAGACCATTAACACCCTTCCCCCACTATGCACTAACCTTTGCAGCTAGTGAAGCCAGCAAAAATGAATCACAATTCTACTCAAAGCCCCCAAAATAGGTTTGCTACCAAAAGAAACAGGTCTCCAATTCAAACAGCTTCACCAACAACATATCAAAATAGGCTTGAAATTAGAAGATACAGGTCTCTGATTCAAAGAAACAGCCCCAGTTAAATCACACCAAATAGGTTTTAAATCAGACGAAATAGGCCTCTACAAATGCAGCCTGCTACACAGTGAAACATCAAACAAATGAGCCCACTTATAGCCACCAAAACAGTTTTCAAAATTCCAACAGCCCCATAACAATACCCTGCTAGCCCCTTAGAAGTAGTAAGAAAGAAAAGAAATAACCTTCTACCAAGTAAAATCCACAACAAACAATGTAAAAGCAACAAGAAGCTACTGTACTGTAACAAAAAAAAGTACCTTTCACTAATGTAAAAGATGTAGCACAAACAGTAAAATAAGGTGACAGGACTTTCTATAAATACATTAGTGAAAGGAGAAAGTCCAGAGGGGGTATTGCTAAGATCAAAGAGGATAAGGGAGCATGTGAGGAGGAGTTCCATGTAAAAGCATCTATCCTAAATAGATACTTCTGCTCAGTATTTACTGAGGAGAAGGTAGGGCAGGGCCCACAGCTCAGCACCATGCACACGGGGGGTGTGTGTGCTCTAGTCCCTTCACAAAAGAAAAGGTCCTACAAGAGCTCGATAAGCTCAGGCTGGACAAGGCAAAGGAACCTGATGGCACACATCCCAGGGTACTAAAGGAGCTAAGGGTGGAACTAGCAGAGCCATTTTCAGAACTGTTAAGTGAGTCTCTGAGCACACGAGACGTCCCAGAAGACTGGAGAAGGGCTCATGTGATCCCACTCCACAAGAGTGGTAGCAGGGAGGAGGCAGGGAACTACAGACCAGTCAGTCTTACCTCAGTAGTGGGCAAGATTATGGTGGCACTCCTTCAGGAAAGGACAGTGCAACACCTGGAATCCATAGGAGCACAGGATCCAAAACAGTATGGGTTTACAACAGGAAGGTCCTGTCAGACTAGTCTCATAGATTTCTTTGACTGGGTAACCAGAGTGGTGGCCCAAGGGGGAGCAGTTGATGTCACCTACCTTAACTTCAGTAAAGCTTTCGATACTGTTCCACATAAAAGATTGATCAATAAACTGGGTAGGCTCCGGGTGGGTCAGAAGTTGGTCAACTGGGTGGCAAACTGGTTGATGGGCAGAAAACAGAGAGTGGTGGTAAACAGTATACAGTCAGAAGAGATGCAAGTCACAAGTGGGGTACCTCAGGGATCAGTTCTTGGGCCAGTACTCTTCAATATCTTCATTAGTGACATTGTAGATGGACTGGAGGATAAGGTTTGTCTGTTTGCTGATGACACCAAGATCTACATAGATACATAGATACCTAGACAGTGTCGGCAGATAAGGGCCTATGGCCCACCCAGTCTGCCTATTTGAGCTTGTAAGTTCAGTTTGTTTTCCTAGAAGTCTGTTGCCCCTTACCCCTGACCTTCAGAATTCCTTTATGTCTATCCCATGCATTCTTAAATCCCGTGATTGTTTCAGCCCTCACCACTTCCTCAGGCAGGGTGTTCCACTTGTCCACCACCCGTTCTGTGAAGAAATTCTTCTTATGTTTCCTCTGAATCATCCTCCCTCCAACTTTATCCCATGCCCTCTAGTCCTGGAACATCTTTTTCACCTAAAAATAGTGTATTCCTGCACCCTGTTCCTCCCTGTAAGATACTTGTATGTCTCTATCATATCCCTTCTCTCCTTCCTCTCCTCCAGGGAGTACATGTTCTGTTCCTTCAACCTGTCTTCATAGACCTTGTGATGCAATCCATGCACTATCTTTGCTGCCCTCCTCTGAACCTTCTCTACCCTGTCTATGTCCTTACGTAGGTATGGTCTCCAGAACTGTACACTGTACTCCATGTGGGGCCTCACTAGTGTCTTGTACAGCGGAATTATGACCTCCCTTTTCCTGCTGGTGATGCCCCTGCCTATACATCCCAGCATCCTATTTGCTTTACCTGCTGCCTTGTCACACTGTTTCCCTACCTTTAGGTCATCAGCGATGATAACTCCAAGATCCCTTTCCTGCTTGGTGCATGCTATATCCTCACCCCCCAACTGATATATTGTGCCAGGGTTTTTGTGCCCCATATGCATTATCTTGCACTTCCTTGCATTGAATTTCAACTGCCAAACCCCTGACCATTCTTCAAGTTTCTGCAGGTCCTTCTCATTCTGTCTACACCCTCTGGTGTGTCTACTCTGTTACAGAGCTTTCTGTCATCAGCGAACAGTGAAATTCTGCCTTCTAGGTTCTGTGCAATGTCACCGATGAAGATGTTGAATATGACCGGTCCCAGCACTGATCCCTGTGGTACCCCACTGGTCACTCTTCCCTCTGTGGAGTGACAGCCATTTACCACCACCCTCTGTGTCCTGCCACCCAGCCAGTTACCTACCCACCACACTACTGTCCTGCCCACACCCATATTCCCCAGTTTGTGTAATAGTCTTCTATGTGGCACAGTGTCAAAGGCCTTGCTGAAGTCCAGATAGGCCATGTCCACTGCCCTCCCTGATCCACCTCCCTAGTCACCCAGTCAAAGAATTCAATGAGGTTGGTCTGACATGACCTCCCCCTGGTGAAACCATGCTGCCTTGGGTCCTGTAGTCCATTGACAACCAGATGGTCCACCAATCTCTCCTTCAGTAGTGCTTCCATGATCTTCCCCACTACTGAGGTGAGGCTGACTGGTCTGTAGTTCCCTGCTTCCTCTTTGTTCCCACTTTTGTATAAGGGGACTACATCTGCTGTCCTCCAGTCTTTGGGTACCTCCCCTGTTTCCAGTGATCGGCTAAACAGGATAGCCAGAGGTTCAGCCACCACCTCTCTTAGTTCTTTAAGGACCCTGGGTGCACCCCATCTGGCCCCATTGCTTTATCAACCTTATTACTTCCAGTTCCTTCAGGACCCTTTCTCGTAAAGGGACTTGTGTCCATTTCTGCACCATTCTCACCTCTTGTACTCCCTTCAGACCCATTACCCTCTCTTCCTCAGTAAAGACTGAGCAGAAATACCTGTTCAATATGTCAGCTTTACTGTTGTCATCCTCCAGCGCCCCCATCCCCCACAGTCTCACTATCCCTCCCTTTGTCTTTCTTTTTCACTTATGTACCTGTAAAAGGTTTTGTCCCTCTACCCACTAATTTTGCAATGTGTTCTTCTGTCTGAGCTTTGGCTTCCTTACTGACCTCCCTGTCTCCCTTGCTTCTCCTGGTATTTCTCCTATCCCTTCTGCCTGTCTTTTTGTATTGCCTGAATGCAATCTTTTGGCTTTCACTTTCTTTGCTACCTCTTTGGAAAACCATAATGGTCTCCTCTTCCTTTTCCTCTTTGCTAACCTGCTTAATGTATAATTCTGTTGTTCTTGTAATCCCCATTTTAAATACTGCCCACTGTTCCTCAACCCCTGATTCCTGTCCCATTCCCCTTAATGCCTCTTTCAGGTATCTCCCCATTTTCCCAAAGTCTGCTCCCCTAAAAGCCAGGATATGTGTTTTTGTGTGGTTTGGTTCTGCTCTTTCTGTGATTTCAAACCACAATGACTGGTGGTCACTGTTCCCCAGGTGCTCCCCCACTGTTACCCCCATCACACTGTCCCTGTTTGTGAGCACAAGGTCCAGTATTGCCTTCTGCCGAGTTGGTTCCATGACCAGTTGCTTGAGGAAGTCACCCTGAAGGGAGTCCAGGATAAATCTGCTCCTAGTTGATGCTCTAGTTCACATCTGGAATATTGAAGTCTCCAACCAGTACTACCTCACCCTTGTCTGCCATCCTTTGGATGGCTAGCATCAGCTCCCTATCTGTTTCTTCCTCCTGGGCTAGTGGTCTATAGACCACACCTGTGCGGATGGCTGTCCCCATTTTCCTTTCCAGCTTAACCCACAGTATCTCTCCCCCATTTTGTTCCTCCTGGATCTCTGTAGTCCTTATGTCATGCAACGGAGTACATGATCCAGATGGGGTGGTCAGAATGAGAAGAGATCTGGATAAACTGGCTAAATGGTCAGAAGAGTGGCAACTGGGGTTTAACATAAAGAAGTGCAAGATCATGCACATAGGGAAGAGAAACCCTGATGCCATCTATAGGTTGGGAGGGGAGTTGCTGGAAGTCACAAGGGAAGAAAGAGACTTGGGCATCATCATCACAGATGACCTGAAATCATCCAAGCAGACCACTAAAGCAGTAGATAAGGCTAGGGGGGTGTTGGGGTGTATTAGCAAGGATATCACAAGTCATAAGAGGGAGGTAATAATCCCTCTTTACAAGACACTGGTTAGGCTGCATCTGGAGTACTGCATGCAGTACTGGAGGCCATACAAGGACATTAACCAAACTGAAGCAGTCCAGAGAAGGACAACCAGAATGGTGCAGGGACTGCATCAGAAAACATATGAGGACAGATTAACGGAACTTAATGTGTATATCCTGGAGCAAAGGAGGGAGAGAGGTGATATGATTGAAACATTCAAACACCTTAAGGGCATTAACAAGGTGAAAGAGTCTAACATGTTTCAATATAAGAAAAATAGCAGGACAAGAGGACACAGCGTGATATTAGAGGGAGGCCGATTAAGGTGTAATGTGAGGAAGTTCTTTTTCACAGAAAGGGTGGTGTATGCATGGAATGGCCTGCCTCAGGAAGTGGTGGATATGAATACAGAGCAGGGCTTCAAACAGGCATGGGATAGGCATAAGGGATCAATACAGACAAGTATGACTAGATAGACCATTGACAGAGCAAATGCCAATGGCACATTCATAAGGTAGAAAAAGAATGGGCAGACTGGATGGACCTTGTGGTCCTTATCTGCCATCAACTTCTATGTTTCAATGTAAATGTGGGAATGGATGGTTAAATATTACTACTATTAATTTTGTGGTTTACATTGCTGTGTATTGGTGTTTAATAATTTATTTATTTATGACTTTGCTAACTGGGTAGGTTCACTCATCACAGGGACCATTTTCAGGCACAACCCAGTCCATGTAAGGTGGCACAGAGTAGAAACATCAGAATAACAAGAACATAACAAGAGCAGGTAATACATAGTGAAAGGTTACAGTTGTTACACGAAACAGCGACCTCCTCCCAACCCCCAGCCCCTCACCACACACACACACACACACACACTTGCACATGCACACACACACACACACACACATACACACAAAACACACAACTGCTTATTACAAATTTCTTTGAGGACTATGTTATGTTAGTTAGTGTTATGCTTTGCTAAATTAAGTGCTGTCATTTGTATTTCTACAACTAACCTGTGTGGAAATTAAATGAAATGTTTTCAGCCTTGAATGAAGGCTGATAAAATAAGCCCTCCCAGGTGCTTGACATTCTCGATGATGTCTGTAGCTTCATAGGGACTGTATTTTTATTTATTTATTTGTTATTCAACATAAATTGTCATTACATGCATGTAGTTTAAAAGCATATCATTGTGAGTACAATAAAATATTTAGACATTTTTAAAAGCAAAGAGTGAGGTAGAAACATGTACATAGTTTAAGTTATTGTACAGTACAGTATCACAATAAGATAATACTGTTTTGTAATTTCAGTATCAAAATGCTATTAGCATGGAAAATGCATTAAACCATGACACCACTGGTTTTCTTGGTCCAAGTCGTAGTAAAAAATTGACTTGTTATCCAATATAATGTCTTAATAAATATGCCCTAATACTAACTTCATGGATGGATACATTGGGCATGAAGGATGTATCAAACTAAGGCCCAAACAGCCCCCTGAATGCTTATCCTTACATAAAGGAGTGTAAACAGAGTAAATGGGTCCAGGTCTGGTTACCTACACCCCCAACTTAAACTGTAATCACAAATCTCAAACATATCAGAAAGAAGATCCTACTTGTGAGATCGTTTAGGGACTCTTAGTTACAGTCTTTTTGTTGAACAATTTTTAATCTTATTCTATTTGCAGCAAAGATAAATTCAGCTAAGTTTGTAAGAATTTGTAAATGTTCTGAATTTAATAGAAGATCAAGAAAATAGCATGAGGGGATAATGTATGAAGATAAATATTTAACCAAATATTTCTTTCTTATTTTTTTCATACCATTGGCATCTCAATACTATGTGATGTAAATCTTCAGGTTCTTTTAAATAACAAACATTTAGTAGAAATGGATGATTGACATGAGTATCTGGCAGTTATAACACTACTGGGGAATAACGCAGATCTATAAAGTGTCAGAATTTGTGTATGAATTGGATTAGTTATTAGTAAAAAAATACTCTTTTTAAGAATGTTCCTGCATATATATATATATATATATATGGCAAAAAAACTCCGTTTAATGCATCAGTTAGGGTTGTTCCACAACAACAAAAGCGAGGAAATTCGGTGTTAACTCCGAATTCAACCCCCCAGCACCACACACACACAGACACACACACACGTGCAAGTATGGGGGAGGACCAAGGCAACATGACCAACGACAGACAACCAGCAGCAGGTGACAGAAATAACAAACAATTGTCTAAATGTACTACAAGACATCCTCACCCACCTGACCAGGTACTGCATGCTCAGTGGAGATCAACAGCAAAACTGAGGCCATGTACACCAAATGTATACATCCCTGATTGCAGCTGCACACAACGTACCACACTTAGTAGTTGCATGAAATGCTGAAGGTGCATGATCACAGTTGTACAAAGGTTTTAACACTAGTGAGTATACATTAATTAAGAGAACTACATAAATTAACTACAAGACACAGCCATGCTCAAGATAAAAGTAGTGTTGCATTTAGTATGTGATTTACATAGTAGTACATTTACTGCAACTGTTTACTCAAGATAGAGAGGCTGATGTAAACATATGGAAAAGCACTGCCTGTTCAGCGCTGTGAAATTTGTACTGCCAGTATCAGATGTATTCTTACTGATGAAGGTGTACTGCTGATGTACATACATATACCTTCAGTGTGTTTGAATACTAAAGATGCAGTAAGTATTCTTTGTAAGAAACAATGTAATTGCGTGGATCAGGCCAAGCAACTTCTAAATATCATAGCACTACTGAGGCAACAATGACGTAGCTGTATCGGAGATGTCTATAGGATAGATTTTCCTGTACGCACCTACGAGTATGTTGTACCTGATAAAGTCAATGTCATTGTATTCATGGCGGCTAACTTATTGAAATAGTGATACATTTACTATTGTTGCAATGAGTGATCTATGCCACTTATGGACACAGCCTAATTTTTTTAACAGTTGTTTCATACTCAGTCTGTATGCATAGTGTTTGGGTTTGCCACAATTCTGTCACTGATGCTATCAAAATGATAACTATGTTAATTGTGCTACAACAGGAATCAAGTAGGTCTAGTGTAGATATAAATAGAATGTCTTTCAGTATTGATTTAACTCACAATGGGATAAGTGTAATAGGACGGCAGGGGTTATTCTCTATGACTGACTCTGTCAGTTATAATCACACTAAGGTTTCGATGACTGTAATGATCAAGTTACACTGTTCATCTTCATGAGTTCATATTCGCAGCCATTCTCCAGTAACTAGACAGTGGATGGTGTAACTGGGTAGGACACTGTGTTGCAAAGCTCCTGCAGTGCCTAGCAGAGGGAGAGTATCTACACATGAAGGTAATTAAGTAATAAGGCATGACCAACGGTTATGTTAAATGGTCTGTTAATCACCCTCTAGGGGTTTAATGTTGAATGAGGCGTAGCCAAGTGCCACATGTTGCTAGACAGTGATAAACTGACCATTAACATAATACCTGGGAGTGGCTTATTGCTATCATAATAAAACTGTTTTTTTCAACAACATTAAACCATGTTCATCATATGGTTAGGCTCTACATGTATGTTAATAAAAACTAAACATAAGGCTGTTAGAATGTTTACAGCCAATCAGAAAGCTGCATTTCTCAGACCCTTGTTATAATCAGAGATATCATACCTGTACAACTCTTTGATTTTGCTCAACTCTATTGATCAGGTGGCCCACCACATGTGATGTGGTGTGGGGCATCGGTAAGTAAGGCCATGCAACTACTAAGTGTGGTACGTTGTGTGCAGCTGCAATCAGGGTTTCAACTCTAACACTGAATTTCCTCGGTTTTGTCGCTGTGGAACAACCCTAACTGATGCATTAAATGGAGTTTTTTGCCATAAATATCCTGTCTTTTTGAGAATGATTACTAACAATAGTATATGATTTGTTGTTGCAAGAGTACTGCACATACATACTGATGCTGTATGTGCTAAGATGAGGAATACAGTAACTCATGTAGTACTATTTTCTGTTATTAACAGTAAGACTACTTCCATCTGAACCATATTGTTTTTAATACTAACGTACTAAAATGCCAGCAGAATAGGCCTAATGGTCTTTTGAGTCTGCTCGATTGGTCAGCCCCCACCCTGGGTGCTGACCTTGCTGCCCTCCCTCGCCTTCTCTGGCTTCTCCCTTCCCAGTTCCGGATATTCTTGCTGCATTGGATTTTGCTTCCAGAACCCTTCCCCTGTACCTGTCCCAGCCCCTCTTGAACCCCTCCACCGTCTCTGCCTCCACCAGCCCCTAGGCAGTGCATTCCATGGCTCCACCACCCTCTCAGTGAAGTAGCACCTCCTCCTTTCTCCCCTGAATCTTCCTCCTCCAGCTTCCACCCATGCCCTCTAGTGGCCCCCTCCTCCTTCCTTCGAAGCACCCTGACTGTTCCTCCCCTATTTACCCTCTTCATGTACTTAAAGACCTCTATCATGTCCCCCAGGTCCCTTCTCTCTTCCAATGTGTACATATTTAGCTCTTTGAGCCTCTCCTCATAGGTCCTGTCCCCCAAGCCCCAAATCATTTTGGTTGCCCTCCTCTGGACCCTCTCCAGGAGTTGAATGTCCCTCTTTAAGTGTGGCCTCCAAAACTGCATGCAGTACTCAAGGTGTGGTGGGGATGTCTTGTAGTACATTTAGACAATTGTTTGTTATTTCTGTCACCTGCTGCTGGTTGTCTGTCATTGGTCGTGTTGCCTTGGTCCTCCCCCATACTTGCACGTGTGTGTGTGTCTGTGTGTGTGTGGTGCTGGGGGGTTGAATTCGGAGTTAGGGTTTTTATGTTGCAGCGTTTTACTCATTTTCTTTGTGCAGTCAATGTAACTAGTCTTTGGACACATGATGAATGTAGTACTCTATGGCCCGAATATTCAAACTGTGCCAGGCTGTGACACAAGCCTGGGTGCGCCTGAACTGGCTTGCACAGGGGTGTGTCCTGGTGACATTCAATAGACCTGCATTATGGTGTAGTAGCTTTGAATATCACACCCTGGCCACCCTAACTGTGCATGGCGCAGTAGTACTGCTGCAGCGCAAGTGGCCAGACTGTAGCATGCAGATGCGCTGGTGGAAGTGGCATTGCCCCATGCACAGCACCTGCCATATTGAAAAGGGGACATCCAAATGGGTTCATAATGTATGCAAGGCACACAGGGCTACATTTTAATCTCATTACAGCCCCATTTGCATGTCATTAGCATGCAGATGTGCCATTCTCTGACAACTTGTGCCTGGGGCCCTGACAGGCACCAGTCATGAGGAACAACACTGCATGCAGCCCAATCATGGGGATTTGTGAACTCCAAAAAAAATATGCAATATGCCACTTAGTCCAGTGTACTGCTGTGAGCCTAATCACAGGCATCATTAATAACCCCCCCAAAACTGCAATATCCCTGGTGGTGTAGTGGAGCGCAGTGAGCCCAATCACATGCATCATTAATAAATCCCCCCCAAGTACAATATTTCTTGTGGTCCAGTGGCCTGGTCGATGGCTGATCACGGACATCTGTACCTCATCAAATACCCCTAAAACCCTGATGGTGTAGTGAACACCACACCCCACCCGACACTGAGCCTAACACCGCGATCTACCCTGCATCCGGTTGGCGGATGGCAGTACTACGCCCACCTTCCACTCCTGCCACCCACTAACTGACAGGTCAATAGAGCTACGACTGACAGCTTAACAGCATGGTTTACGTAGCCTCCATACCATAATATTTAGTACAGATATGTAAATGAATTCATCTGGCATATCTGAACTGAGTGTACGGTATGAGCTGGCTGCCCATTAGGGTCATGCTGTGAACCAATGGGTATGTAACTCTACTGACCTGTCATTTGGCAGGCATCGGTGGCAACCGACTGGGGTGCTGCCTCCCACCAGCTGATGAGGGGTGGGATTGGGTCGGTGGGGCTCACTGGGTGGCTGGGGTGGGAGTACACTACACCACCAGGGTCTTAGAGTATTTGATGAGGTACTGATGGGTGCAATCAGGCAGCGATCGGTCCACTGGACCACCAGGGAAATTGCACTTTTTGGTGGGGGAAACGTACTGATGTTCACGATCATGCACATAGAGGTATAATGTAGCACCAGGTATATGGAACGCCGGCATTTTGCTCCAGTAATGCCTCTGATAGTGCATGGGGGCCACTGTCAGGTATCTCAGGAACTTGGATGGACACCCACAAGTGTAATCCCACGTGACTCTGCTATAATGTTTCAGTAAATGATGAAATAACAGTTCTGCAAATCTTTGTCACAAATGTTGCTAATAAACATCCCCACAACACAATAACACCACAAACAAAAAATAGTATTTATAAAATATTTATCTATTTGTATAAAAATATAAAAGATATTTTTCAGCAAATGATACAAAAAATAAGATTTTTTTTATAAAAATACATACAAAAATATAAAACTTTTCAATGTACAAAAAAATAGTTATTTTTTAAACAGTAAATTTTAGACATAAAAAAATATATATTTCTTCAAAAAAATTTTCTTTTTTGTTAGATAAAAAAATAAATAAAGAATTATTATCCACAAAATATTTATAACAAAAATGTTTTCAGCCACAACTTGCGAGAGGTGCGTGTGCTGCTTGAAGCAGTCCAAGCCACAAACTGGATCCGATGTGGAGGCACAATGGAAGTGGAAGCTGTTGTGCCCTCCAGAGGAGATACTGGACTGTTGTGGAGGGTGGTCACTTCGTCCCAGGGAAGCTGGCAGGAACAGGTGGTGCTGGTGGAGGCGAAGCACTAGTACTGGCCACGGTGGCATCAGCCGCTGTCACCACAGGCTCAAGCACAAGGTTGACGGTCTGTTGTTGTGCTTCCATGAAGGACAGCATTTTCTGCTATCCTTCAAGGAGCACAACATGGTCTTTTTTCAGACTGACAACCATGCGCTCAAGCCTGCGGTAACAGCGGCAGTGGCCAGTACACGGTTTTTCTCTCCGGTGCCCTACAAAGAGTCAAAATAAATAAATCAATACAGGAGACTCAAAAACACTGATGGACTTTCTGTATTTCAAAGTTAAATATTTGATAGCTAATACAGTAATACTTTTACATTAATTTGGCACTACTGATACTATTTAGAAGTCTGATACAAATGTAGTTTGTTGTCTTGCCTGTTCGGGTATAATACTTTATTAACCATATTATGTCATTAGTTGACAACATTAAAAAACTTGTAGGAACTTTTAATTTAGTATGCTATTCTAGTGTTTTATTCACTAGACAGAAATATTCAGTATCTAGATGCTTTAGCATAATAAACAGTACAGTCTCATACAGTAAAAGTACATCCTCATTGTGTGTGGAAATCAAAACTTTACCATCTGTGGCTATAATGTTTACTCATGTCTACAAGAGAATATGCGACTACCTTCACACCAACACTATGATAAGATAATTTTATGTGTACATCATCATGATCACTTTAATGATTGTTTGAAAAGAAACACCTTTCGAGTTGTAATTCACCCTCTCTACACACATAAATGTCTCAAAACCTCTTTTGTAACTGACATTGCATTGATTCAGCAGAAAACCATGAACAAGGTCTCATTTAGTATTTTATGTTCACATCCTGCGCATCCGTATTGTGATAGAAACTGTTACCAAAATCCAAAATGTCCTAGCTCATGATTAACTGACCAGCAATACAATCAGTGAAAGTTTCTTATTTTTTTTGTATAATGAAACAACTTAGTAACAGTATTAAGACTTTTTCGCCATACAATGTACTTCACAATAGTTTTTGTGACACATTCTTATTACCAGTTTTTCCATTTTCATCAAATTGTCAATTGAATCTGTCTCAGTTTTTTCTAATACTTGAAACCATCTCACAGATTTAGTATTCAGGACTTCACTGAGTTAACTAAGTACTTACTATAATACATTTTTCACACAGCATATGAACAGATAGTAGGAGCTGTGTTCAGAAGTAGTGTGCAAGAAATGCAAGTTTACACCATGAACAACACAGTGATGCATGTCACTGCTATATCAGAAAGTTGCATTGATTTTAAATAAATTACCACTCTATCGAAAAAACAGTGGACTCTGCAACACAATAATCATGTGTATTCTCATGCAATCTCACATAAAAAAACAATATACACTCCAGGAAGTAGTGACACATTACTTGGATAGTGAATTAGCTCCACCAACGAGCCCACAGCTTAATAATTGGTAGGATAGGTCTATTAACTAGGAGATTAATCAGTACTTTCTACAGGTATCAGTACCTGGGTACCTCCTGCTCACCACCTACATGTCTGACATAGGGTAGCTATTACGAGTAATATTGCTTTTGCAGATAACTGAAAACTGTGGTCGTTAGTGTATGTGCAAAAGGGCCAGCTGGGTCAACAGACTGCCCTAGCCCAACAGATAAATGTAGAAGGGACACTATTCTAAGTAAAATGCAGTGAAGCGCAACGTACTGCACATCACACACAGAAATGCATAGCAAGTTGTCCCCTGTGGTGGGGGGATGAAATAGTATAAGACTTTATTGCTCTCAGGGACTTGAAGCTGTTCTTCTATGTTAAGATGAACACCCATGACACTTGTACAAGGCCAACAGATAAGGACAACAGGATGCTGTATGCATCACCAGTGTGATTGTCTCCAGAAGAAGTGAAGATATTACACATGTGCATAACTCACAGTCTGATAACACATCTCAAGTACTGTTTGCAGCTTCAGATGCCACAGCTAAAGACACACATTTTACTTCTGGGAAGCGCCCACAACAGGGAGATAAAACAATGTGTGTCTATGAACACAACCTATATGTAGAGTCAGTAACCTAAATATGTACACATTGGCAGACAAAAGGTACTGAGAGACATGGCAGACATCTTCAGGTACAGGAAGGGGATAAATAAGAGAGTGGCAGTTAGGATGACTTGAACAAATGAAGAGGAGTAAGCTAATACTGCAACTAGAGGATGGAAAATTCTGGGGAAAAGAAGGAGATTTACTTCAGTAGCACAGTGGTGGATCCATGTAATGTGGTGCCCAGTGTGCTGGTGCACTCACACATGGTAGAAGTGTTCAAGAGGATGTGGTACAGCAATAAGACAATGGCTCCAGAAAAAAATTTATATGCTGTCGGAATATCTGTAACTGGGAAGGGAGCAGCCAGAGTAGTGAAGGGGCAGACACCAAGGTGAGATACCAAGCCACCAAGTGTCCAAATGAGTAGTCGCAAGACATAGAGACACCTATTCTGGTGTTATTCTTACTATGTCAGTATACACCCAAAGATACGACTTCTACTTTTATGAGTGATATAACTGTTTAAAATGTTCCATTACTGTCACTCATAGTTTGCTTGTCACATCAAAGTTTGCATCATGACAGCTGACAGTTCTGAGTACCCTCCCAAGCTATTGCCTGACTTTCATCCTACACAGTATTGTGAATGTGTTTAGTACTATAGTAATTGTGCTACTTCTGTCCCTGGCGTTCTAGTTAAACAGCCAGTGTCCTATTACAGAAATACCTCAATATGATATCAAAGTCAAACATGATGTGTTATCTTGTTGTACACCATTTATCTCCCAACCAATGAACAGCTACATTTACTCTCCCCAGTCTTCGCTCCTGTTAGTGACTGCACGTACCTTCAGTCTAACTGGAATGCAGGATGCAGAATTAATGGTTCTGTGTAATATGGCTGTACACACATCACACACAACGCAAGAAAATGAACATGCAGCTTGCACCATACTACTGATAACATATGTATGATGTAGTCATTTTCATCTAAAAACAATCTACAACTATACAGTTTTACAATTTATTGTGTGACGTTATGAAAAAATGCTAAACACTCCTAGTAAATGACATAAGTCATTACACAACTGCTCAACTGAGACACAATTATAATAACACACATTCTGAGTTCATGATACTGTGACACTACATCTTGCATGAAAATATTTTGTGATTCCACTTACGTGTTGAGCTGGCGCCGGCCTCCTGCTTCACCTCCACTGGTTCCGCACGCTCAGCTTCCCCGGGCTCTATGGAACAAAACAAGTGAAAAACATGATCACATATACATCAAATATCAAGATACAACAATATTTTTTAATAAGCTACATTTGTAATACTCCATCATTGTGTAACTCAAACATGTGAACACATCCCTCTTTGCAATAACAGTTCTGTCTTTAGATGGATTTCCGTTCTTAAGCAACTCTAACATGCAGACAGCAACTCTTCTCATCTGCAGAGTGAGCAAGCACCTTACATGAACAGCATAAAGAATATAATAGATAATTACTAAAATTTCTGACCTCACCATAATTGTACGCTGTAGTGTGCTTGTTACACCATGTGTGTACAATGCTGTAGATGTCCATATACTTATTTAGTGATGCCCACCCCATTTACTGTCACTATGGCAGGGTCAACATACCACATAACTTGCCACTGCCGCACTGACAGTCAGGAGCCCTTATATATCAAACCACCTGCAGTACATCAATGTGGCCACAGCCCAAGGAAAGGCTGAATTCAAATAATGCAAGCCTGTGTCTGTGGTCTTCCAACAGACATGTGTAATCAATCCTGCACAGAATTTATATAAAACAAACCATTTTTTTCTGGTAGTTCCCTGATCATGTCTGTCCAATTAGAGTTAAAAAAAAAAAAAATAACAGAAATGTATAATTCCTAGTATGCAGTGCACAGCACCCAATACCTACCCATTAATTGCAATAATAACAAGAGTCTGATAATGCAGTTTTCTTTTTGGCTTCAAACATTCTAACAACCTTATGTGTATCTTTTAGTAACATACATGTAGACATAACCATATGATGAACAGAATTTAACACGGTTTAAAAAACTGTTTAATTATAATAGCAGTAAGGCATTCATAGGGATCATGTTACTGTTCAGTTAGTCACCCTCTAGCAGCATATGGCACTCGGCTATGCGTCATTCAACATTACACTCCTAGAGGGTGATTAACACACCATTAAAATAACCCTTGGTCATGTCTTATAGCTTAATAAAAGCAAGGGTGTGAGCATTTTCAGGTTTCTGCTGAACTGCAAACATTGTCAAAGCCTTATGTAATTCCTTTATTAAGATACATGTAGACATTGTCCATACTGTCCATGAACATATTTTTTCATAATAGAAATAAGACATTCCCAGCACATGTATAAATGATCACTTAATAACCATCTAGGGGCATGTGGCACTCAGCAACACATAATTACACACTACAACTATTGAAGATTGGTAACACACCATGAACATAACAATTGATAATGGATTATTCGTTGAACATGAAACTCCACCACCAAAATTAGTGGAGCACAACAGCTACACCCCCCCCTCCACCAGGCCACATGGCATGTAAAGTAGTCCTATGGGTGTACATCCATTGTCACACACATGAAAAATGGTCTCACACTCATATGTTAGTACACATTAGACATATTTTCATTTATCAGTTGACATCTTTCCATTCTGTTTAACAATATGTGCTGCATGACCATAGGTTAACACTCTGTTATTATGGACATACATCATCCCACTGGTGTCAGTAAACACACAGCAGACAAGCAGGTGGGTGCAGAACTACTGATTCTCTCACATGAGAAGTGTGGCTGAAGCATGACAGCAGGTATTACTTCACTGTAAAGCACTGTATTACATTTAAAGACCACACTTAGCAGTTTACTGTTATTTGTGGTTTACTTCAGAGTAGACCACACATATAAACTTCAGTAACCAGTGCAACAGGTGGATGTAATGTTATCTCTGACTGTGAGCAGTCATACACCTCCAGTGTAGCAACAGAGTCAATGGTGAATGTTATATTTATGTAGCGTATCATCACGCAGGCTGTTGTACAATGGAACACCATGGGCATATATTAAGAGAAACATCACTGCATTAAAAATGAAGATTCTGTTTCACCAAGGATCTGATACCTAATCACGCCTGCAGACACACAGACTCATTCTTAACTGGTCTCTGTTGCCAGATGACAGATCTGGCTGTTTCTTTGTCTTACTCAATCACTTAAAACAATGTTTGCAACCCATTTCGCAAACACAAACAATACATACATGGTTCAAGTAATACTTAATCACTAAACAGTATTTACAAAAAAATATGCCCTTAACTTCTGCAGCTCACACATTACATTATATCCTCATAGCACCCCAATGACATAGTACAATTATTTCTATCAGCATCTTACCATCAGACTCAACGGCAATGACACTCTCTGTGTCCGACTGACCACCCTCCACAGCTTCACGCTGCACTGGTACTACTTCGCGGGAAGCCAGGGGAGACCTACGTTGTCCTGTCATGAAAGAGAAAGCAAAGACATATGTAAGTGTTAAATGTTAATTACATCACATGTTTGAAACACTTGCTGCAACAATAAAACATGCATCGCATAGGTAACATTGCTTCTCATTAGACACACCACAAGCATTGTGGCCACATATTACAATTACAAGTGCTGTTAATATCAAATATAATGTTTGAAGAGCAGTACAGAAGAACTCTAAATGAAGATCAGTGGTTTGTACACAACCATGTGTTACATTTCAACAACAAGTCGAGACATCTACAACCCCCCTATTAAGTACACATATTGACATAATCATATTTCAGATGAGAAACACAAACATAATTCTTAATGCTGTATGCAAAAAAAAAAAAGTGGTTATTCCATATGCCACAATAGTGCAAAACACGTACATTTCCTTGAACTCTACCACTATTGTAAATGTAACATAACAAAATGGCATGACTGTATAACGTGGTACCAAATAGACAGCAGAGATACAGATAGAAAATTTAGTCGAAGAACACAGCTGAAACTTTCTAGATTTATCAAACGCAATAACTATGTTAACCTTAAATAAATGACAATATCATCTATTTTCTATGGGTGCTGTACAATCACTCCACCACTATCATTACCAGATTCTGTTATTATTGGTCACTCAGCAAAACCTCAGAACTAAACTACAGCAGGCATGTCAAATGAACCTTATTCTATACTGTATTAAAATTCTGAGACCTCATTGGTCAAAACACATTGAATGACTGTAAAAACAAGCATTTGTCAATGACGAATGTTTGCTTGCTGGCATTGGCAGTGGTAGTGTAGAAGTTACAGAGCTGCGTAATAGGAATGGCAGTGAACTATTGAACTGAAGCCAACCCCACCACCACCCTGCAGAAAGTGACAGGCATTGGGGTGTGCCTTTGAGTCGTCAGGCATAACGGCCACGTCATATCACCACACCCCACCCTGCAGACACTGACAAGTGTCACGGTGTGCCTTGTGGTTTTAGGCCCTTATTCACACCCCATTCCATCAGGAAATACAGCGAGATGGGTGTGGTATAGGAGAATCGGGTGAACTTTGGGGCCGAAGAGTCCAAGGCATACCTCGATGCCTCTCACTGGCTGCAGGGTGTGGAATGGTATGAGCATTACAGGCAAGAATCCCAAGTCACACCCCTGATGCCTGTCATTCTCTACAGGGTTGGGCGTTATGGTTGGAAACCCTAATACCTCAGGCATTCATTGGTATTTTCACTCCAAATTGTCAACATGTTTTTTTTGTGACCCCAACTCATGAACAGTGGCAATATCATTTTGTTAGCCGAAAGCTGCTTATGCACAGCAACTACGGCATTTAGCACCACAGCTGCAAAAACATTCCGAACAGGATGTAAAAAATGACAGCTGTACTGTTCATGGGGAGGTGTAAAAAATGGTAATGTTGCAAATCTGCTGTAAAAATATTTAAAAAACTGGTGAAGTCACGAGCGTGCATAGAAACTGTGCAACGCACACACGTAATGTAATTAGTTTGGGGATTTTTTACAGCAGATTGTCAACACAGGCATTTTTGGGACCTCCGATCATGAACAGTGTCACTGTGATTTTCTTTATCTGTCCCGAACAATGATTTCCCACAGTGACCACGCATCTCTGCACTGAAAGTGTGAAAACAATTTCGGCCATGTTGTGAAAAATGACAGCTGTACTGTTCATAAGGAAGTGTGGAAAAATGCCACTGGTGAAAATCTGGACTGAAAATATTACGAAGTCATGAACTTACGAGGGTGCGTGGAAACTGCGCAATGCTCTCTCGTAACACAGTCATTTTATGGAATTTTTTCACCCAATTTTCAACATAACCATTTTAAGACCTCTGCTCGTGAACAATGTAACTGTGATTTTCTTAATCTGTCCCAAACATTGCTTTCGCACACCAATTGCACCATTGTGCGCTACATGTGCGAAAACACATTTTGGGTGACATGTGAAAAATGGCAGCTGTACTGCTTCATAAGGAAGTGTAATAAAATGGCAATGTTGAAAATCTGGAGTGAAAATATTGAAAATTCGCAAACTTACTAGCGTGCGTAGGAACTGCGCAACGCGCGCTTGTAAAGCAGTCATTTTAAGGAATTTTGTCACCAAATTTTCAACATAGCCATTTTAAGACCTCTGCTCATGAACAATGTCACTGTGATTTTCTTAATCTGTCCCATACATTGATTTTGCACACTGACTGCGCCATTGTGTGCTACATGGGTGGAAACACATTTTGGGCAAGATGTGAAAAATGACAGCTATACTGCTCATAAGGAGGTGTGGTAAAATGGCAATGTTGAAAATCTGGAGTGAAAATATTGAAAATTCGTGAACTTACGAGCGTGCGTAGGAACTGCGCAATGCACGCTCGTAAAGCAGTCATTTTTAGGAATTTTTTCACCAAATATTCAACATAGCCATTTTAAGACCTCTGCTCATGAACAGTGTCACTGTGATTTTCTTAATTTGTCCTGTGCATTGATTTCGCACAATGACTGCGCCATTGTGCACTGCATGGGCAGAAACACATTTTGGGTGAGATGTGAAAAATGACATCTGTACTACTGATAAGAAGGTATGGTAAAATGGCAATGTTGAAAATCTGGAGTGAAAATATTGTAAATTCATGAACTTACAAGTGTGCGTAGGAACTGCGCAACGCACGCTCGTAAAACAGTCATTTTAAGGAATTTTGCCACCAAATTTTCAAAATAGGCTTCTTGAGAGCCCACCTTATGAACACTGGCAGTGTCATTTCATTAATCAGTCCCGAAAGGTGATTTTGTGCAGTGACTGTGAAATCACCCTTCGGGCCTGAATAACGTCATGGCAGTGACAGCATTCATGTGAAGGGGTCCCAAAAACCCCATGTTGAAAATCTGGTTCAAAAATTCAAAAAAATGCCTGAGATATGCAGCAAAGTTGAAAAAACCCTATCTATCCCATTATACAGCTTACTGGCATTTCCTCAGTTCGCTGTCGGCTTTGAAGAGTGCAGACGTGTTCCCGGTCCACCGAAGATTGTTGTGCAGAGGTCCAGAGGTAAGTATGGGGTGAGAGGGGGTGTGGGTAGGCAGGGTGAGCAGTGGGTGGGTGAGGGTTAAGGGAGGGAGGGCAGGGAGAAGCGCCGAGGAACATTTTTTTTTTGCAGGTTTTTTGTTTTCTTTTAATGACGACGCAGGACGTTAATCACTCTGGGGTGGGCTCCCAGCATGGCACAAGGATGGCTGTTTGGGGGGGTGGAGCCGACGGGGGATTGGGAACCCCCGTTGGCCATAGCATCTGTTGCCACAGTGGGGTGGGCTCCCAGCGTGGCACCCTGTACTCTGGGGGGAAGGTAGGACAGTGGAGCTGATGGGGGATTGGGCACCCCCGTCGGCTATACGATGAGCTGCCATGCTGGGGTGGGCACCCAGCATGGCATGTGGAGGGCTTTTGGGGGGGCCAGCACCATCGGCTACACAGTGTGTGCATGGGGGGCAGCACTCAGTATGCGTGAGTGCGCGCACGTGTGTGTGTGTGTGCGTGTATGTGTAGGGAGCTCGCATGAGCAGGTGATATCTTATCGCTGCTCACTGAAGTGTAGCTCCCCTTTCAACTGTACGCCACTGCATTTTGGAGCTGTCATAGACAGCTCCAGCAGGCATTGGAGAACTGTGGTCGCGCCTGCAAACACACTGCCTGAATTGGAAGAGGGCTGCCACACCTCCAAAAAGTCGGATCATGGCAGTATGTTTCTTGCACATGCATGCAAGCAAACATTTAATATATACACAGTATTACACTGTTCCAAGTTTGATATCACTACATTACACTAAATAAACACTTTCATTTTGTTTTCTAACAACATACTATGATAGGAACTGGGTATATGGATGGATGTACTATTTGTGGTATGGGTATGTCACTCGCCTCTGCCTTGTGACTCAACAACACCAGACTTAATAAATACAACAATTCATCTACGCCTTGTCATGGTACATCCTTACATATAGTATTGAGTAAAATACCGTGTGCCATAATTGTAATCAAAATCTTAATAAATACACATGCATTGTTAAAACTTCTGCTGAGTGACTTACGGTGAGTAAGGTGCTCCCCCGCAGGCTGGTTTGCCAGCAGCTTCCCACAGCTCATACGCGAGGTAGTACCAGTACGTGTCATTGTCCGGTATCTCCTTGTGCTGTTTCAGGACATAAAACCGCTGGTGCAACAGCTTCCACTTCCGCTTCAACTGCACGATCGTTTTGTTCTTGATTTTTAGCACTACGTGCAGGAAGCTATTAATGAGCCTCCACATCGAATCCAGCTTCCGGTTCGTGCTCCGCATTAGAATGCAGGCATTCCCCCTGGCTTGGGACTGCCTCAAGCAGTGCACACACCTCTTGCAAGGTCCACTGCCTCATTGTTAGTTGTTATTCGTTTCTGAAATAGAAGCATAAAGAAACATTACCATGACTGTCATCTACCACTCTTAATGATTGTTTTTAATTTATTATGTTTAGGACTTAGGAAATGAAAGACTGGAATGGGCTTCAGCATGGCACAAAGATGGCTGTTTTGTGGAACATAGACCCAACAGGGCATTGGGCACCCCTATCAGCGACAGCATCTGTTGCCATGCTGGGGTGGGCTCCCAGTGTGGCACCCTGTACTCTCTGGGTGGGGGGGTGACAGTGGACCCAACAGGGGACTGGCCACCCCTGTCGGCTATGCATGTGTACCATGCTAGGGTGGTCACCCAGCGTGGCATGTAGAACTCTGTTTTGGGGGTCGCAGCACAGGCAGCAAGGGATTGGGCACCCCGTCAGCTATACAGTGTGGGGGGGCAGCATACAGTATGCGTGCGTGTGTGTGTGTGTGTGTGTGCAGAGAGGAGCGCGCATGAACAGGTGATATCTTACCGCTGCTCATCGAACCATAGCTCCCCCTTTCAACTGTACGCCACTGCATTTTGGACTGCTGTCATACACAGCTCAAACAGGCATTGCAGAACTGTGGCTGCACCTGCAAACACACTGACTGAATTTGAAGAGGGCTGCCACACCTCCGGAAACTCACATGATAGCACTATTTTCTTGTGCATGCATGCAAGCAAACATAAAAATCACTTAGCTTATGTGTTCCATACAACATGGCTCTATTTGCACAAATAGCACTAAATAAAGCTAAACATAAACCTGCCATCACTGCATTTCACTGTTGTAACACCCCTACCACTGTGTGCCATGTACAATACTGTAATGCCACAGTTAATGTAACATTAACCTTACAGACTGAAGCAATATAAAAATGTAAACATATTACAACATCATGAAATTGTGTACTAAGAACAACATGATGCATTGCTATTACAGTCTCCCCAGTCCTGTTACACAGCATGGCACAATCTGAATCTTCCCAACCCATGTGTTACATGTGTGTGACTGATGCATTCAACTGATCTATTTGTTGACCACATTTATAGGGTTCAGAGAAGAACCTTTGCGTACACTGTAATATTTGATCAAACATTCTGACAATCTTAGAGGACTTTGAGGATTGCATCTCGAAGGTCTCCCAGGAAATGGCAATTGCCAGCATGCGAGAGATGTACACCATCTGGTAGGAATAGTCAATCATTACAATACTTAATTTCTGGGTGACGTATAGTATACATTCCATGCATACGTAGAAAAGCAAATATTTGTATGTTGACTTTTCTGCGAGCTCTGTCAGTCAGATACATATGATATTCTGCTTGCCAGACCCTACACTCTGTAATATCCGAAAAAATGATTATACAGGCAGGCAACATACTCATAATAGAAGCAAGGTCCAATTTTGCCTCTGTTACTAAATCTACTCAGCGTTTCATGCCCAAATCATTGCCTCCAAGATGTATTAGCAGTATGTCAGGATGAAGCTGAGTTCTCAAAAGTCTGTGCATGGTTGGCATGAGATGTTCCCACCTCATGCCACCCCACCAAACCATTTTACATAGCAATCTGGGAGCTGCAGGTCCCTCCCAAAATCACTATGAACAGCATACTCAGATGCTCGTCTCACAATACTGCTTCCAACTATCCACAAAGCCCTTTTGCAATTTTCTGCCATTCTAAGTTTTTACATTCAGAACTGGACAGAGCGCTACCAAAAAAGTCAGTGTTCACACCGCAGTGGCTAGTCAGTAGTGAAAGTAAAACTGATCTTTTCCCTCCTTATTTCAAGCCAGCTTCACTGGGCTGATTCATAACACACAAAAAAAAAACATTGGCTAGTGCTCTGGCTTCATTAACCAATGTAGGCCTTGCACTGACTATTACTAGACTTCTGCTGCAGCTAAAATGTGCAAACATTGAGAGGTGGGAAAAATGCATCCTTTTCATAGGCAGTTTTAAACAATTACAACTGCAGAAACATGTCTGATTGGTTCCCTCTTCTGTTAGGGTTCCATGTGCACCTTCCTATCTCCCTGTATTTGCAGCTGTATCTGTACAAGTTAGTACTAAAATACTATCTGACTTTAAACAGTTTTGTCTAAATAATACAGCATCTTAGATGATAACAAGTAACATAATGAAATTCAGCAGTGAAAAATGTTTTGATTAATAGTATTAACATGTTGCTAACACTTTTTATCATACTAGAAAAATGATTTATAAAATATACTGTACTTACAGTTCTGCAAATGCTGTCTCTCAGTTATTACTAAGATGGCTGCTGTTGAGTTCTTCTTCAGTGTTGTCCGTCTCTGATTGGTTGTCTGAGATGGCCTGACAAATCTTGCATTACATTAGTAGAATCAGCTGTCAGTCAAACACAATCAGATCTGATTTGTTAAAGAATGCATCTGCCACTCCGAAGTGTAAAATTTGCGACACTTTCGAATGCACGAAAGTAATTTGCGACAGTTTCGAACGAACGACAGTACTTTTTGCGATACTTTCGAATGCACGAAAGTAACTTTTGCAAAACTTTCGAACTTCAACATTACTTTTAATGATACTGTCGAACGCACAAAAGTAACATTTGCGACACTGTCGAATGAACGACACTACAATTTGTGACACTTTCATGCATTCGACAGTATTTTTCCCAAATTGTCTATTTTTTGCTACTATTTGATGCTTTATGGCAAAATAGGCAAATTTTCAATACTAAACACAGGTAAACTGCATTGCACTGTCACAACTGTAGACGCATAGTATTGTAGCTTTGTAAAAAACACCCACAAAAAAGGTGTATATCTACACTGACAACAACAACGTGCAACTTACTTGTAGTAATGTAAAGTTTGTCACTTGGCAATAAACAACACAAACAGTTATTTAAATGCACCATTGACACACAGGGGCCAGATATTCAAAAGGGTTGCGCCATGCGCAACAGGGTTGCGCATGCTTAAGTCCTAAATTGCACCATTCTGCGATATTCAGCAGGAGGCAGTTGCGCCACTGAAAACAGACTGAGCGACAGCGCAATGCAAATGAATGCATGCTCAACTGGAGGGGGAGGAACCATGCATAAACTGCACAGCCCGATATTCAGCCAGGCTGTGCAGAGTTGTGCAGGCGCAACCCCAAACCTGCGCCTGCAGGACTTTGAGTCAAAAAGGCTTAAGTTGAGGGCCACCCACAGGTGAGCTGCTGTATTGCAGGGTGCAACACAGCAGCTGCCACCTGTGGCTGGCCCCCAACTCAGTCCCTGTGCCCCACCCGCAGCCCGATCGCGGGCATAGTTATTCCCCCCCACCAGCCCGGTCGTGGGCATCAATGTAGCTCCCCTCCTCCCGTTCACATCCCTGGTGGTCAGTGGACCGAAATGCCCGATCACAGGTGGTATGTTTAATAACTCCCCCCCATTCACATCCCTGGTGGTCCAGTGGACCGAAATGCCCGATCGAGGGCAGAAAGTAAACGGAACCCTTCCAACATCTCCCATGTGCCCGATCATGGGCAGTAAGTAAATTGAACCCCCCCCTGAACATCTTCCTGGTGGTCCAGTGGACCGAAATGCCCGATCGTGGGCAGAAAGTAAACGGAACCCCCCCAACATCTCCCTTGTGCCCGATGGTGGGCAGAAAGTAAACAGAGACCCGAACATCTCCCTTGTGCCCGATCATGGGCGGTAAGTAAATTGAACCCCCACCTGAACATCTCCCTGGTGGTCCAGTGGACTGAAATGCCCGCTCGAGGGCAGAAAGTAAATGGAACCCCCAACATCTCCCTTGTGCCTGATTGCGGGCAGTAAGTAAATTGAACCCCCACCCGAACATCTCCCTGGTGGTCCAGTGGACGGAAATGCCCGATCGTGGGCAGAAAGTAAATGGAACCCCCAACATCTCCCTTGTGCCCGATCGTGGGTAGAAATAACGGAACCCCAAACATCTCCCTTGTGCCGATCACGGGCGGTAAGTAATTGAACCCTCCCCAAAACATCTCCCTGGTGGCTGGTCTCCCTCACCCCACCACCTAAGCCCCACCACCCACTCCCCCGCAGCCGGCAGGCGGCAGCATCCACCCACCTGCCACCCGCTGCCCACCGACTGACTGCCCGGTAGGGCTGCACGCCCATTGGTGCAGAGCAAGAGTTACTGGTGTGTAGCCTATATACATGACAGTCCAGATTTGTGAATGAATCATTCACAAATCTGGACTGTCATGACGGTATGGCTGCATGCCCATTGGCTCTGCCTGCACCAATGGGCGCCCAGCCCCACCGGCAGTCAGTCAGCGGGCAGCGGGTGGCAGGTGGGTGGATGCTGCCACCCGCCAGCTGCCGGGGAGTGGGGTGGTGGGGTTTGGGTGGGTGGGTGGGGGACACAGCCACCAGGGAGATGTTTTGGGGTTCAATTTACTTACTGCCTGCGATCGGGCATTTCGGTCCACTGGACCACCAGGGAGATGTTCGGGGTGAGGGGGGTTTCAATTTACTTACTGCCCATGATTAGGCACAAGGGAGATGTTCAGGGGCTTCAGTTTACTTTCTGCCTGTGATCGGGCACAAGGGAGATGTTCGGGGGGGTTCCGTTTACTTTCTGCCCGCGATCGGGCATTTCGGTCCACTGGACCACCAGGGATGTGAACGGGAGGGGGGAGTTATTAAACATACTACCCGCGATCGGGCATTTCAGTCCACTGGACCACAAGGAATATGTACGGGAGGAGGTGGGGGAGCCACATTGCTGCCTGTGATCGGGCTGCAGGGTGCATCGGTCCCTGACGGCTGCTGCCTGGCAGGGTGCCAGGTGCAAGTCCTCGGGGATCGGTGCACCTACATGCTAATGGCATGCAAATGGGGCCATAATCAGATGCAAATGCCCCCTGCACCTTGCATGAATTATAGCCCCATTTGCATGTCACCTTTTGAATATCGTGATTTTGCGCATGGCGCAATGGTACTTGCGCCACCGCAAGTTGAATGCTCCACTCTGACAACTTGCGGTGGCGCAAGTTCCACTGCGCCATGCACAGTGGCTGTGGCTGGGGGGTGATATTCAAAGGAGTTGCTCAATAGCGCAACTCCTTTGAATATCACCCCGGCCACACCCCTGCACAACTATTTTGCACAGCGCAAGGGCTTGCGCCTCAGAATGGCGCAGTTTGTATATCCAGCCCACAATATCCAACTAAGTCATTTGAGGACATAAATGCAATGTAACTAAGCTACATTGCAATACTGCAAAAACATCAACTGTCAAATGTGTGTCATGAAGCTCATATGCACACTCACATCAAGAGTCACAGTACAGAATATCATTACCAATTTTTTGACGGACTCATTTTCACACCTCTGCTCATAAGCAGTGTGACTGTCAGTAGCATTCTCTGCTCTGAACAGTGGTTTCACACAACACTTGTAGCAGTGGTAACGGTAACTACATACAAAACAAATCAGCAACCATGCGAAGAATGACTGCTGTGCAATAGCAAAATGGTAGTAGTAAAATGGCAACCTGAGAATGTTACATTTAAATATTCAAAATGCAGTAACTTGAACTAAGTGTAAAAAGTTCACTTATGAATGTGTCAGTAATTTCCCGACCAATTACCAATAAAGTAATTGTGTTACACAACTGTCTCAGCATAAGCTATATAAATGTTTCTTAATAATACTAATTATTGAGAACTGAACATAGAAATCATTAAAAAAAATATAGATTTTATGTGATAATGACATGCAGCACAATGTGACCGAAATTAAGTACAACTGTACCTATGTAAATAAGTTATGTGATAAAAAGATTCAAACATTTTATTTTTAAATGTATGTGATACTTAACTGAGATCTCTCAATGCACAGTGTTAGAAGATATGTACAGAGGCATATACTAACACTGTCTTTTTCTCTGTCTTTCATACAGGTGCCTGATACTTCTGTAAGATTGGTGACTGCCACTGTGAACCATAATACCAAAACATGCCAGCTAAATACAGACGTAGATGTATAGGGAAACAAGACAGGTATAATAGTAGTGTACTGTTGTATAAGGGCGATAAACAAGACACTAAACTAACATCACAAAATGGACATAGACAGACCTTTATTGCAACAGTAAGCCCTACAGCAACTCACTGCACAGGAAAAGCAAATGCTTCTTCAACAGCAAGTAAAAAAATGGGTACCTCTACAAAAGTTGTGTAGATCTGTCAGACGCAACACAACTATTGTGAGTGCAACCATCAACAAACCTCCCAAACGACACTGTAGACTCACACCTGGTGATTTGCAAGTGAGAAAGCAAAAGTATTTCCGATCACTAGCAAGTAAAGCTAAGATCGACAGACTTATCACTGCTGTAATGAGACATACCCGCAAAAAGACTAAGAGTCATCTGTCTTTGATGAAGTTGCGTCTCAAAGTGTGCAGTTTTGTCAACAGAGCAGTGTTTGTACTGCAGCGCTTGTGGAGTAAGATGTCTCATGTGCTTGAACAATTCAGGAAAGTTCTGTATGCCATTAAAAAAAAGGCTACAACAGTATCCTTCTTTGACTGTCCACAACTTTTGTGATGTTTTCACAGGTCACTGGATGCACACACAGCACTCAGAGGCATATTTCTGGGAAGAATCTTATTATTCCCAGAAAAAGGAACACAACTTCACCATTGATGAGTATGGCAAACTAGTAAATGTCCTCAGTATCTGTGATGACAATGCAATGGATACAGATGATGATTGTGATTCAACCACGGTCTTCAATAAATGGCACTGTCTGGCATGGGCATGTGATGATACCTGCAACCTTAGGCAATCGTCATTTGAAAAAGTTGAACAGTTTGTCAACCTATTTGTGATAACAGATCGCAAAGACAGATATAAACTGTTTAACACAATTGACCATTGTGAGATTCGTCCACATACTGGACTCATGGGTCATTCACCAGCATGTCTCGATAGTGGTGTTTGTGATAGCATTTTTCACAACATGCGCGGATGCTTGGAGTGCATCAAACAGGCATGCGAAACTTTGTATACAAAGTATATGAAGTACGACGAGCTGTACATCAGTACACTTGTTTAAATGACTTATTACAGTCAGGTGACATGCAGGGTGCCATCACATTTCTCAAACAACTGCAACATGTAACTTCTCTGTACCAGACATAACAATTTCTCAGTTTAACACTTCTGCAGAAACATCTGTTTCAGTCTTAGAAACTGACATACTGAGACAGTATGGCAAAGAAATTGCTAACTTTGAGCTGGCAAAGTCTCAGAAGTTTGACTCTGTATGTGTGTCATGCAACCGTTTGTGCTACACAAAACAAACAGTCACAGTCAACCTAGAAACCTTGTCACCATACAATGACATGTGGTTCCGTCTCTCAGCATTTTTGCTGCTAAAATCTGACTTTCACTTAGAAAACACCACTGTGCTATGCAAACACTGTTTCTCCAAACTGAAGTCTAACATTTTGCCACCAAGGTCACTGCTGAATAATATGGAGGCAGATGTTACACCCAAGTGAGATTTCAACATTGAATATGTTTGAACGCATTCTAATTCAGACAATGAAACCATTCCAAACCATTCTATGTCTGAACACAAAGACACAGAACATTCCACAGAAAGAGCTTGTTAGATCTCTGAAGGGTTCTGTGATGTATCTACCACTTCCTCCACAGAAAAATGTTCAAGCAATCTCAACAGAAAATTGTTTGGTGATTCTTGTAAATGGCGTTCCGACAAAGGCCAAAGTCATCTGGCAAGATGTTGTCAATGTGCAAAAGGTAAAGCTTGCTCTTACTTATTTAAAGAGTAACAATCCCTTTTTATACAGACCTTGACATAGATCAGATGGCCAGTCTCTCTGTCCAACATGATCTATTAGAGAAAACTAAACCAATCATTGAGAAGGTCAGTGGACAGACAAGTGACAATGTGTATGAACAGTACACAATTCACCCACTACATGGCAGAGATCCAGTAGGAGACAACATTGATCTCTATCAGATGAAGCAGGTGGAAGGTGAGCCTGTCAGCATTTGGGAGGCAACACTAGAAGCACGCTGTTTCCCAGACCTATTTCCAAAAGGGTCAGGTGGATGCCTAGATGAAAGAGAAGTGCGTGTACAGGGTGCTGAGTTCCGCACTAGCTGTGTGCTCAGCAAAGATGGCAAATTCAGACGTAACATACAGTACCTGTTCCATCTCCTCTAGGAGAGTGAACTTAGCATTCTGTCTGCGTCTATAACACATACTATTCGTCTCACAAGTCCACTAGATGGAATAACAGCTGCTCAATTTCTAGAAAAATTAAAGCAGAAAGATGAAAATGTGCAAATGAATCTCTCTTCCATTCTTTCAAGTCTTCGAGGCACCAAAGAATATTGGTATTGCAGACATTCTGAAGTGATGACAATGCTGCGAGAGTATGGTGCAGCCACATGGTTTGTCACACTTAGTTGTGCTGAATATGCCTGGGACAAGCTCATTGAACTGTTGAAGTGGGCAAATTCTGATGTTGATGGCATTTCATCAATGACTGCCGGAGAAATGTGTTCACTTGATCCTGTGTCTGTCACAAGACATTTTCACAAGTGGTTCCATGACATTCTGACTTTCATCTTGTCAAAGGACAATCCACCTCTTGGTATTGTGGAACATTACTTTTGGAGGACAGAATATCAAGCACGGGGTGCCCCTCATATCCATATGTTATTGTGGATCAAGGATGCACCACGCATTGGTGAACATGAAGCAGCAGAAGTGCTAGCATTCATCAAGAAATATATCACTTGTCACATTCCAGACAAGTATGACAGTCCTACCACTATGGAAGTTGGTACAAAAGTTCCAGCGACATATTTGTGCAAAATACTGCCGGCGAGTAGTAAAGAACAAATCTAATTGGTACACACGATGTCGCTTTGGATTTCCTAGATGAGTTTGTCAGGATGGTGCCATGAATGACCTTTTCTCAGCAATGTGACACCACTTGAAGGCAAAATCAACCAAGAGGGTATACGAGTTACCCAGAGATGAGAAAGAGGTGTACATAAATGACTACAACCCAACTCTTCTCCTAATGTGGCAAGCAAACATAGAAGTTCAATTTGTGGCTGATAACTCACTGACCCTGGTGTGGTACATGACTTCGTGCATAACCAAACATGAGTAGACTAGCTTGCAAGATCTTTGGGAAGATATTGCCAGTTCAAGCAGAAGCCTGACATCTCAGATCTGGTCATTGGGCTTGAAGACTCTTTCACACAGAGAATATGGAGCTTATGAAGCCAGTGACCATTTAATGGCTACATAACTGTACGGGAAGTCTGATGCTGTACGGTTTCTCAGTGTAAACTACAAAAAAGAAATGCAAATGTGTACTGATTCCTCATGCCAAAATTGAGGAGCTCGCTGCCAATAGACCTTCTTCAAAACATATCTTGAAGAATAACCTGATAGACACATACTACCCCCGTAGACACAATGACATGAATGATATGTGTCTCTTTCAGGTGGCTAAGTGGTATGACTACAAGGCAGATGTATCACCTGACTCAACACGCCAGATTTACAAGGTGAATGGAGTAGATGGCTGTCTCATAAAGAGACACAAGCCATGGCTCATAGATCACTGTAAATTGCATCTAGGCACATCGGAGAAGAGAGAACATTACTACTTTGCTCTCCTATTCCTATTTAGACCCTGAAGGAGTGAGTCTGAATTAAAAGTTGACTTTGACACATTCAAAGAACAGTTCAATCTCAGTTATGAGACTTTCAAAACTGAATACTCAGAGACATACATACAGAGACTAGAGGCTGAGAAAGAACAGCTTGAGAAGGCAGAGAAGCAGCTTCAGGAAGACACTCCTGTTAGTTCACAAGACAACCTTGATCCAGAAGGACAAGCTGTTCTAGGTGAACTTCTGCCCTTAAATGCCCCAGAACTGTTAATGTCAGAAATTGAGACAGCCATGGAACATGGCACACAATCCACTGCCAACCCAGCTGACTTGAGAGAAAGACTAAATCATCAGCAGCATACAGTTCACTCTCAAGTAGTTGAAGCTGTCCGACATGGCCTACAACATGAAACAAAACAATGTGACTGTCGTGACTATAAGCCACTACTGATCTTTGTTAGCAGTTCAGCTGGCACAGGAAAGAGTTTCCTTATTGAAGCCATCACTGCTGAAATACGGAGGCCTGACAGGGTCTTCAATGTCTGTTGCTGTTACTGCTCCCACAGGACTAGCTGCATACAACATTGGTGGAGTTACATTACACCGTCTCTTTATGTTGCCAGTGGAACATGGGAGAACTGGAGAGTATCGTAAACTGTCATTTGAGGTTGCATCTCAGCTCCATTCCATGTTCACAAAGATGAAGTTACTCATCATTGATGAAATCAGCATGGTCTCCAATGTCATGCTTGCCTGTATTCATCTACATCTACAGGAGATCTTAGGTACTGACGATGGACTGCCATTTGGTGGCAAAAGTATTGTTGTGTTGGGAGACTTTTTTACAGCTTGCACCAGTCAATGCAGAGCATGTATTTACAACTCTAACTGCCAAACAAGCTAAGAATATCCTTGGCTGCATTGCAGGCTATAACATATGGGAATTATTTACCTACGTTGAGTTGTCTGAGAACATGCGCCAAAGTGGTGATCTGGCTTACAAATCACTTTTAGATGAAGCTCGTACAGGTTCTCTATCACCAGAACATGTTTGTATGTTAAACGATCAGAGAATCACAGTAGATACTGCATCCATAGAAACAGCATGTAATGTCTTCAGCGATGTATACTCCTACAAGGACACACATAGTGTGTCTTATGCCACAATTAAAGAAATGCACTGAGTTCAACAATCTAATGCTACAGAGAGAAAACCAAGAGATTCTAACTCTGCATGCTGTTGATACAGTTGATGGTGTCATTCTTAGTAGCAACCTAGTAGCAAAGATGACTGAACGACTAAGTGAACTCAAGTCAGATGTTTCATGCACAGCTGGCCTAGAAGCTGTTCTCACAGTTTGTAAGAATGCACGTATCATGCTGCGACGTAATCTAGATGTAGAACGAGGCATGGTAAACGGTGCCATGGGAAACATCACTGACTTTGTCTACAATGTCCAGAAGACATATATCGAGACGCTTGTAGTTCACTTTGACAACATGGACAGAATGTACACATAGAACGGACCTGTGTAAAATTCCAGGTATTTAAGGATATCTATGTAAACAGGAAACAGTTTCCATTATGTGTTGCATATGCTGTATCCATTCACAAATCTCAGGGCTTGAGTTTGGATTCAGCAATGGTGGACATAGGTACAGACATTTTCAAGGATGGCATGAGCTACGTGGCACTTTCATGTGTCCGCAGCCTTTTTGGGTTGCACATTATAACTCTAGCACCTCAGAAAATACGAGCTGACAAGCGATGTATTCTTGAGTACAACAGGTTATGTACTCTACATCAGCCACAATGTCTTTAAAACCACTGCCTACATATCTGGCTGTCTCACATCATTCAGTCACATCTACAGGTGTCAACAAACAGCCACAAGCTTCCAGAAGTGATTCCACTCAAAAGAGTTCAACAGAGGTCACAACTTCAAGTAAACATTCACAGCCAGTAATTCATCAGAAATCAGTTGGTGTAGCTGCTGTACCAGTCTTTGACAACAGCACTAGAGTGAACTGCTATGCTAACTCAGCTATGCAAGTTTTCCTACACATGCCACACTTTGTGCAGGCAATATCTGCTTCACAAGACAGTACCCTATCAAATGCTTTGAAGCAGATTGTCAACATGACTTCTGACCAGTCTAACAATGTACACTCACTAACACCACTACGACAGGTGTTGGGTACATATGACGGATGTAGTACATTTGCTCCTGACATACAGCAAGACACTAGTGAGTTTATGATGGCTGTCATAAACAACCTGGATGAAGACGGCACCCCAATGCGGCACTACTTCACAGTATCATATGTAACCAAATATGTATGTGTTTCATGTGGCCATTCACAGTGTGAAACCACTGAAGACATGCTGTGGATTAGTCTTTTTGTCCCTCAAACCAAAAGTGTCAAATTTTGACAGCTATTCACCAATGCTCAATGTGGGCATGCCTGTGCAAGGTGTTGAGGCAGATGCACTCAGTCCATACATCTCAGGAGTTCATCTCAATATCTGTTGCTTATCTTACACAGGTTTGACTCCAATAGGCTCAGAGTTGATACTCCTATCACAGATTACACAGCTGGTAGAATAGTCTTCAACCAATCAGTGTTTTACACTCACAGTATAACTTATCACCATGGCCAATCCATGCATTCTGGCCATTACACCTGTTTACTAAGGTACAGAAGTGGATGGGTAGAGTGTGACGACTCTACAAGCAGTTTTAAACAGAGACTGCCACGACACTTAAAAAATGCATATCTTCTAATATTGAAGAATTATGATGACCTTCATATTTCAGAAGAATAGGACAGAACATGTTGAGTTTTTAAAATGACTACTTTGTGACAGAAACAGTCGTAGGTCGGTACAATTGTTTCCAATCTACGACTCTGAATAAACCATAGCATTTCAACAAAATGCTATTCTGGCAGATACATTCCATGCACTATGACATCTAACATCTTGTGTGGATCAGTAACAACATGGAAATTGTTGTAGTGGCTTCAATTGGTGCCAACAGTATTCACAGTCACTAGAGAAACCATGCTTACATGTCTCAAAGATTGTACATCTCAAAACTGAGGCCTTACTGCTATCCTCTTCTGTACATATCTTTTATTGTTAATGTATCATACTCATACATAACAACAACTTGCTATCAGTTTTCAACTGTTACTCTCTGCATATAAAGAAAAGTTCTCAGTTATCATCGTAAATAACTGAGCAACACTTCTACCATTCACCAAACATTGCACTCTGTCACAAGTTGTCTATCAACACTTGTATTTGTCTATTGACTCTTGACATGTAGACAACATCATTCGTTCACCATGCAACAGTGTAGAACTATCCCACCTTTATTTGTAATACTGATACTGTACATATGTAAAAATAACAGCCTTTATTGATAATGCAAGAAGCTGAATTAAGCTACTGTAAATACCGAACAATTGCATCATATTATTAACTGACTTTGCCATGACTTTGTAATTACTTGTACATAATATTTACATTCTTATTCACCTTGACATTGTTACTAACTACTTTCATAGTTCTACTAAAAGTATTAATATAAGAGTAAAGTACAAATGAATGTTTAAAATATAATACAGCACTATACTGATTACTTCAAATTAACCATATCTTTGATAAAAAAATGCATACCATACACAGTTTTTTAACTTACTAGTTAAGAATTAACATAGAAGCCAATGTAACAATTGAAAAAATATTATTTGTTCCTGTAAGAATATTCAATTTTTTTGTACTTGTCATATAAGTAATTCTAACCTATGTAAACAATGTTGACAATTGTAAATCAGACACTGTTACTGATCACAATGCACTTCATACCTGTTCCTGACAATATTTATGATCGCCTCTATTGAGGGGTCGGGTGGGGAATTTTCAATATGCGCCTAGTCAGTGACATATCATTAAATGCCAGTAATCGAATGTCACTGAAGTCACATTTTTTTATATTCTATTACTTTAACACTTAGCATATGGTTTTTCGCCCACCCCAGGAACATCCACATTAGCAGTCATACAATAACAACTAAACACTTCTGTATCATGTGTGTAATCACTGTTTACAAGCTACTGACATACCTTTATTAGCATAGCACACAAGTAATGGACTACACATAATTAGGACATACAACCACTTAAAAAAATACTTAATATTCTTAACCAAAGTCTCTTCATGTTCAATAGTAAATATATAATGAAGAGCCACAGGTTCAGCTTAAGTATCACAAGTTCAGGAGGAATGTCAGAAAGCACTTCTTAACACAAAGAGTAGTGAACACTTAAACATCACTGTAAACACAGAACACCTAATTAAAGACAGTGATCACCTAGTAAAGAAGCAGGTATATGCATAAAAGGCAGATAACAACCCCACCAGCAAAAGATGGGACAACACTGCAGTGATAGCAAACACCTAACCTCAAGATGTGTACCATGTAAAACTATCACAATAAATAGAACAAATTACCTTCTTATGCTACCTTTTTCTATGCTTTCTTATAATATCACATACTTGCTCCAATTCATATAATCCAGTTGCAATAAATGTTATACATTTACATATATGGCAAGCAATGATTACACACATACAAAGATTGTATTGTGAGACTGATTTTGTAAAAAAAAATACAGTCTTGATTGGGCCTTTTCTCAGTTTAACAAATTGGCAATAAATCTTTTAAAATCATAACCACCTGTGTCAAGTCTTTACTTAAAATAGCATTACGACATTAAAACTTAAGTGTTGTCTTCATTAAGCATGCAAACCAACTGCAACAAATAGTGCAACAACTATTTCTCCATGAATTTCTTTGGTTGCTATGCTGTCCACTCAGTATCACAACATAGGCAACGATGTGGCACATTGCATGTCACACTTTCCATAATTTCTAAGAGTGTGTAAAACTCAGCAATGTACTTACTTTTCCTATGCCTATACAGTCATCATGTAGTAATTACTGTACCAAGATGCCGCACATCAGCACCCAACAGTACGCAGCTATGACTATACACTTAGGATGCAGTCACTACTATGTCTACTTCAATTCCCTATCTAAGCTTCTGCAACTCCCAACTGTCGTAAATTAACTATACCTAGAATTACAGAGGTGTGCCATAGATCTCCAGTCCCATATTGTTCCTATAGAAAACCAGTCATAATGCAGTACAAATATTGGGAGGCACAGCAGCTGCAGCTGCCTAAATCCATGCAAATCCTAACAAACGTAACCACAGTTTCCCTGTGATCAGTAATGTGTGGCATAGACATACAAATAGTCACCTGTGTTGTGAATGTGCACTGAAATTTGCCTACCCTGAATTTTCATCTGTATCTCCAATTACAATGTACTACCTACTGTCACATTTGTACACACATTGCCTCCCTGAATCCATTTAAATGGCAACTGTACTAACTGGACTATTCCTGTAATCAGAGAGCTGTACAACTGATGTACATTCCCTATCATTTACTGTGGATGCTTACTTAGGATGCAGCAAGTGATATGGAAAAGCAGTCCCCCATCACACTGTTTAGCACCATGTTTTTTCCTATTCTGTATTGTCAACTCAGTGTTCTTATGTGTACTAGCTGTTCATACATTGACTTACAGATCTCCTGTAATTCCTAAGAAAGTTAACTACCATGTGCCACACTTATATCTACTGTCAGTCTACAGCCAGACTGCAGTACCTGGTGCAGAAAGCTGTGTGACATTCTACCTAAGGACATGCAGTTGTGAATGTACAGTCAGTATCAGTAACTGGTATGTGTGTCTAAATTGTCTGTGTGAAACAATAGAAATCCTGACTGTGCTAAGTTGTGTATATCAACAATTACAGACCTGTACCATTGATGTTGCTTGTCTGATTCTTGCTGTGCATCGATACTCTTGACGCAGTTCAAACTTTCGGGAAGGGGGTATTATCTGTGTCAGCGAACACAAACACTAAGTGTCCTAACTTGAGTATCCCTGAAATAACTGCTGTCTACCATTGATGTCCATACCCTCAGCTCTTCTGTGGGTCTCTACTAAGGATCCAGTACCTGGTGTTGCAGTTTGAAAAGACATTACCTGACTGAAGCCATTCAAGTGACAACAATGCAAACTACACTTTACCTGTAATCAGGAAGTCATAAAACTGATCTGCATCACCCTTCTTTGCCTCAGTGTCTTCACTTAACATACAGCAAGTCTATAACTGTTCCTGTTATGATGGCTATCCCCCCACTTCCATGTGTGTCTGTCTCTCTGTGTACAACTGTTGTTCAGGAGGAATATGTGCCACATGATGTCTTCACACATACTAAAACAGTGGCACCAAACAGAAATGTCAATGTACATGGTAGCAGAAATCAACACAAAAAGATAAAACATCTATAAATACTGAATCTAATACAGTGACATCAGTGCAGATCCCTTCAGCCACCACACTCCTCCACCACAAAACACTAACATCAACAGTATTAAAATATACTAAATCTGAAACAGCAGCAGGAGCACAGGGTCCTACCAACCACGCACTCCAACACCCCCAAAAAAATATATACAGTACTGTAAAATACAAAATATACTAGTGATAGGAGCGCAGGACCTTTGGGGCCCACACTCCCACCCCATAATGCGACTGGCTGACCTGGAGGAGTGCAAATGGGGGGTTGAACCTTAACATTTCATCCCATCACTTTTGTCACTGTGGTACCACTCTCACCACATTATTACCCTTCTTTTTCAGAATAATAATGACAAATAGTTCACATAATGCAACAGCGGGACCAGCAGAAAACCGGGGCCTACCAACCACACACCCCAGCATGCAAAAAGTAAAAATATACAGTATTGTAAAATACAAAATGTACTAATTATACAACACCACACTCCCACCACATAATATAGCACAGTGGACTGGAGGGGTGCAAAGTAGGTACTTCAACCCTAACATTGAATTTCCTCACTTTTGTTGCTGTGGTACAACCCTAATTGATGTAGTAAATGGAGTTATTTGCCTCTAATTTCCCTTGTTTTTAAAAATAATAATGAGAAATAGTTAATCTAATGCAGTGGCAGGGGCCCCGCGCTCCCGCCACATTATGCAGCAATGGAAGTGCAGGGCCCCCACCATGTAATTACCCTTGTTTTTGAGACTAATAATGATAAATAGTGAACATAATGCAGCACCAGCAATGCGGGGCCCTTCAGGCTCCGCACTCCCGCCACATTATACAGCAGCGGAAGTGTGGGGCCCTGCTCCCACCACATAATTACCCTTGTTTTGAGAATAATAATGATAAATAGTGAACATAATGCAGCGGTGGGAATGTAGAGACCTTCGGGCCCCATGCTCCTGCTACATAATGCAACACCGGGAACATGGAGCCCTTAATTTACCTTGTTTTGGAGAATAATAATGAGAAATGCTGAATGTAATGCAGCAGCGGGAGCTTGGGGCCCCACGTTCCTGCCACATGATGTCTTGTAACATACTGACAGAAACAGCTACGCAAACAGAAGTGCTAACAGTGGCACACATGGTAACGCAACCGTGAATGAGAACAGAAAGGGTAGCGCACACGGTGGCATAGACGGGAACGGTCCGCCATGTGATGTCTTGTCACATCGTAACATAGTGCCTGCAAATGAAAATGGCAATGGCCATAGTGACGCAAAGCAAAACAGAAAGAGAAACAGTACCGTAGACACAAATGGCAAAAAATAACAGAAACGCAAGCGCTAATGAAAACGCAAAGTATAAAGCACATGGTGCCGTACACGTGAACGGATACTGAAACGGGTACGGAACCGCAAGCGGAAAGGGCAACAGTAACAGTAATAGTAATTTAAGCACACAGACTGGTTTTTCCCAAAAGCTGAATACAGAAAGACAGTGAGTACAAAGAATGTATGCATAATAATGTGTCTTGGAGCAGAAAATAAATGAGGAGTTGGAATACTAAATTGCTTATATCTCAACAACCGTACGACATAGAAAAAAAATTTAAAAGTCATATGATGTACGACTTTCCTGGCTAGCTTTATATGGGGGCTAAGTATTTTTTGACAAAAAGTCTGTATCTCGCACCGTTTCCGAGATACGGGCCCTGAAAGGTGTGGCGAACGCCGTAATGTTATCCTATGGGAAAAAGACAGAAGTTCAAAGTGGCATAACTTTCGCTCCCTGTAATATTTTTTCACCAAACTACTAAAAGGAACATCTATGGGATGTTGGCTGTCTTCCCTCCAAATTTCAGCCCAAAAGATCGAGCCGTTATATTGCAGCAGGGCGCCAAAGGATTGCTGCAATGAGTCGGATTACGTAATGTTATCCTATGGAGAAAAGCACCAAATTTGAAGTGCTGTAACTTTGCCGCCGTGTAATATTTTCCCAACACAACACTGAAAGGCATGTCTATGAGATGTCGGCTGCGTTCCCTCCAAATTTCATTCCAAAGCACCAAACCATTCTTTTGCAGCAGGGTGCCAAAGAATTGCTGTCAGTTTCCACGTTTCAGAGAAGTATCATTAATTTGCTAAAGCTTTCGTGAAAATTCTATGGTTAATTTTCATCAGTTCGACACTACTTTGTGGAAAGTACTTTTTCCAGAAAATTTGAAAACATATTTCTGGGGTGTTTTACCCCAAAATAAAGACATGGCTAGCATCCTCAGGTCTGACTAGGTGAATACAAAAGAATTAGGTTGCTAGATGATCCCAAATTTAAATGGCAAGCATTTTTCTGATCGCTAACTGAAAACAAGATGGCGGATTTGCTGAAAGTAAGAGGGCCATTTGTGAAAGTAAAATGCATTTGGTAATTGTCGAACTTTTTGTTAACTTTTCCCATTGACTTATAATGGGAAATTGTTTTTGAATAACTTTTGAACCGCTTAATATTTTTCACGAAATCTTCAAAAGGCACATCAAGGACCCTGGCCACATGTTCCCTGAAGATTTTGGGCCGGTCATGCAAACCTGTAGGCACGACCGTAGAATTCAGAAAAAGCATAAATGCATGAGCAGATCACACTTAATAACTCTGCAGCCGTGTATCTGACTGGTACGAAACTTGGCAGATCCCAAGACATATGGGTCTTAATTAAGTATTCCAAATTTCAGGCAAATCCATCAAATGGTTGCAAAGTTATTAAGGTGCAAAGTTTTGGGTTTAACATGTAAATGGCTCCTCAACCCTAACTATGGTAGCACTACCGTGCTAACATAATATATATATATATATATACTGTATGTACAGGAACATTCATAGGGACTGGTTGCAGAGGTTTGTGCTCCACATCAATACCATTGATCATGTTGGAAACTTATACTTTGGGGGGTTTTATGACCAGTTATCTGCATGATCTCTGTGGGTGCAACAGCATAGTCATTAAGCTTCTGTACCACATGTTTACGAGTGCTGTGGTTAGTTAGTTTCTTCTCAGTCTCTAGCCCAGGATTTTTTAACATGGTTTTGAATATGGATAAAAGCTTGTTTATTTTGATTGGCTGATTTTTGTACCATTGGACCTTGCTTTGGTACACTGGCTTGCTGGTATTGATTTCAAGAAAAAGGTGACTATCAGGGGTCTTGATGTGAACTGGTCTCTTAGTTTCATACACCTGGAATTTGTAGATGGGACATCTGTTTCTGTCTGCTTTGTTTTCATAGGCCATTGGGCAGATTTTTTTGACTGTCTTTTACATTCTGCCCAGTTCTTATTTTTGTTTGTCGATCTGTGGAGTACTCCAGATATTGTGTACTGTTCTCATCTATTTTAACTGTTAAGTCACCCCATTTAAGATTTCTAACTTCTGTACAACCACGAATACCAAAGTGCATGGAACACACTAGCCAAAGACTGTTGATAACAGCCATTGCTGTTTGTGGGCCTAGCTGCTGCTTCTTGTACAGTATATTGATCATGTCTTCTGACAGCTCATCAGAAGCATGTGCTTTGCAACCCAAACCCATCCCTTACAGAAATATAGGTGTGCTGTGTACATGCAGAATGCATACCACATGCTTAATTGTGCAATGTTTGCATGCGATTCACATACACAAAGTGAACCTAAGCAAACCAGGTATAAAAAACAAATCAGGTTTGACGTGTGCAGCAGGTAAGCTGTTGCAAACAACTTCTAAAAATCACATCAGGTTTGCATGTTGCATGCTTGACATGAGTGCAGCAGTTAAGCTGGTGTGAATATAATTTAAAAATCACATCAGGTTCACATGTTGCATGTCTTTCCTGGTGAAACACTTCAATAAATATGGTGGCTCTTGCCACCCACCACATAATCCCCACAAAGCTGACACATGCTTGTGTAATAACTAAGCTGGTGCAAATCTCATCTAAACAAGCGTTTGTCAATGTTGAATGTTTGCTTGCTGGCATTGATAGCACAGGAGTTAGAGCGATACATAATAGGAATGGCAGTGAAGTATTGAACTGACACCAACCCCACCCCTACCCTGCAGAGATTGACAGGTGTTGGGGTGTTATTTTGGGTCATCAGCCATAACGCTCAAGCCATTTCACCTCACCCTACCCTGCAGACACTGACAAGTGTCGTGGTGTGCCTTGGGGTCTTTGGGCCTTAAGCTCACCCCATTCCATAAGGAAATACACTGAAATGGGTGCAGTATAGGAGAACGGGGTGAACTTTGTGGCTGAAGACTCCAGCCACACTTTGATGCCTGTCACTGGCTGCAGGGTGGGGGTGGGGGTGGAATAGCATGAGCATTACAGCTGACGATCCCAAGTCACACCCCTGATACCTGTCAGTCTCTACAGGGTGAGGCGTTATGGTTGGAAACCCTAATGCCCAGGCCATTTGTTGGTATTTTCACTCCAAATTTTAAACATGGGCTTTTTGTGACTCCACCTCATGAACAGTGGCACTATCAGTTGGTTAGCCAAAAGGTGATTTTGCACAGTGACTGTGCCATTTGGTGCCACAGGTGCAAAAACACATTTTGGGCAGGATGTGAAAAATGACAGCTGTACTGTTCATGAGGAGGTGTAAAAAAATGGCAGTGTTGGAAATCTGGAATGAAAACATGAAAAACTAGTGAAGTCATGCATGTGTGTGGAAAGTGAGCAACACATATCCATAATGAAATTATTTTTGGGATTTGTTTAACCACATTTTCAACATAGGCATTTTGGGACCTCCTCTCATAAACAGTGGTACTGCGATTATGTTACTCTTTCCCAAAAGTTGATTTCCCACAGCGACCATGCCATTGTGTACCACAGATGTGAAAGCACATTTTTGGCAGGATGTGAAAAATGACAGCTATACTGTTCATAAGGAGGTGTGACAAAATGACAGTGTTGAACATCTGTAGTGAAAATATTAAAAATTGTTGAAGTTATGAGCGAGTGTGGAAACTGCACAATGCACACTTGTAACGCAGTCATTTATTTTGAATTTTTTCACCAGATTTGCAACATGGGACTTTTGGGACTCCCACCTCATGAACATTGGCACTGTCATTTTGTTAATCAGTTCAGAAAGATGATTCCGCGCAATGACCGTGAAATCACCTTTCTGGACAAAGCAACGAGATGACAGTGTATGTGTTTATGAGGTGGGGTCCCAGGAACCCAATTTTGAAAATCTGGTACCAAACTTCCCAAAAATGGCTGAGATATCCACCTATGTTGAAACCCCCCATTGTCTGCCATTATAAAACTTACCACATTTTGTTCAGCTCCTGGTTGGCTTTTGAAGAGTTCAGATGTGTTCCTGTTCCACAGAAGATTGCAGTGATGGCCCTCTGGAGGTAAGTATGGGGTGAGGGGGGTGCAGGGAGGTGGGGTGCACAGAGGGTGGGTGTGGGTTGGGGAGGGGGCACGGTGGGATGATGAAGGACCTTTTTTTTTTTACAGGTAAAAAAAGAAACTGGACTTAGGGGGATGATTTTCTTTATTTACAGGTAAAAAAATATGATTTGGGGCACACTGAAGTGGGCTTCCAATGTGCCATGAGTTTGGTGGTGGGACATGATGCCAATGGGGATTGGGCACCCCTGTTGGCAAAGAAAGTGTGTGTGTGTGCGTGTGTGTGTGTATGTGTGTGGGGAGGGGGAACATGATGCCGACGGGGATTGGGCACCCTGTCAGCAAATAGACTGAACTGGAGGGACATGCCGACATAAGGATTGGGCATCCCCAATGTCAGCTTTGTGGGGATTCTGTGGTGGGTGGCAAGAGCCACCATATTTATTGGAGTGTTTCACCAGGAAAGACACAAAATGAAGCCTTGTCATCTGACACTCCAATGAGGAAACTGCACCTCAAAGAAGTGGCAGATTTCTTTCAGCTCCGTGGCTCTCTTTGAAATTGCTGTGATTGGCACTCACTGATTGGCAGCTGAGGGATGCATCCACTAAAGTGTTCCCTGCATTCACCAACGCTGACTCACTTCTGAATGTGCTACTACCGCAAGATGTTGCTTGCGCAAGACAACATAAAAAACACATCAGTTTCTATTTCTCATACTACTGCTATCAATTAGAAGCATTAACATACATTTTGACATTGATTTTCCATTAAAATTAGGTAAACTCGTTAATTCTGATCCTTTTGCAAGTTGTTTAATGGCTTTTGATTTTTGTCATTAATTTGTAAAGTATTGTTTGTGTACTTCATTAATTGCCTAGGATATAGTGAATCAACATTCCCCATTCCAGATGTGTAAAGAACAGCCTCTGTGCTGTGAAGCCTGACCTTTTTGTTTTGGGCCATGCAGATTCCCTTGTGCATATTTAGTGCTACAAATGTGTTTCTTCATGACTGTTTCTGCTCACTTACATACACACTATGGCAATGCTCAGCACTCTTTGTGCTGATTAGGGTCTTGGAAGCATGCGCCATATCTCACATTTTGTCACCAAAATGAGGGACATGGACACTCAAAATGAGGGACAATGTGGGACACTAACTCTCACAATGATCAGGATACATACTAAAACATGGAGATACAGTACCTCAGAACACTATGTTAACCATTGTATTTACTGTTACCGATGTTAGCACCTGAGAATGAATTTCTACCATAAAGCAGGGGTGCCATTTAGTTAGGACAGAGGGGGTTAGTTGCCCCACCCACATTTTTGCATAGGTTGTTCTTATGGTGTGGCAATAATGACATTAAATTTATTTTATTTATTTATTTAGCTTTTGTTTACCGGGTAAGTACACTAGACAAGTAGTATGCCTATTTTCAGGAATGACCCGGGAGAGCACAAAACATGCAGTATACATACGTAGCAACATTGGAGAAACAGCACGATACAGTAAAAAACAGCTATGACAACGCTTGCATAAGGGCAGAGATACTGCCACACATAGTACAAATTGTTATAGGACATAGATAGACATTAGAATCACTGAATACAATTTGGATTTAATCTTTTGCACAATAAGTGCCCCCTGTCCTGTGTGTGCTCACGCTGCAGGTGCACGCCTGACTCAACTGTGTCTGCATTGTGTTGTCCACTCTTTCCAACTATTAGTGGTGGCACCATCACACATGATGTGAAGGAGCTCCAGCCAAGCAAGAGCACATGTGTCATGTAAGTGTGACACTGTCTTTCCCACCACAGAGTAGGCAGGCTGCACACTAGAGCTTGGAGGAGTCAGTGAGCTGTGAACTCTCAATAGCAGTGTTGTGATGGCATGATTTTGTTGGTCTACTCTTGGTAAGTCTCCATCTCCACTGGAGACTGAAGGGGCAGAGGGTGAGCTAGAAGCTAACTCAAGAATAGACTACCTACTTACTCTACTAGACTCACCTCACACAAAAAAAAACAGCACAGGCCCCCTGTGGCAGCAAGCTAGGCCTAGCAGCAGCAGTGACAGTGGTGTGGGTGGCCTTCATAGGCCTTGATCAGTGCAGTGTGGTAGCAGTCATGGCAACAGCCAAGCAAGAAACAAGCAACACAGGTTGGATGGGTTCAGTTGGTGACTGACTTGGTCCCAGACAACACTGGGGACCTGGGATGGTTGGTTCTAGCATCCAACTTCTGGCAGAAGGACAGACTGAAAATTGGGCCAGTGGCACACTGGGCCAGGCTGCAGATTCTGGCCAGATGGCTGGGTAAGTAAAAGTAAATTTGTTTTTTACAGGGAGATTGGGGAAGGAGGAAGGACTGAAATATTGATGTGGTTTTCACATTTCTGCACCTTTGGGTGGCTTCACAACCCATATAGGATAGGTATTGAATGGAAAGCAGTCAGGGAGAGAAATCAGGACAAAGGTATTTTTTTTTGGGGGGGGGGGGTCAGAACTTCAGCCAGGAAAAAAAATGATTAGTAACTGGGTGGATTTAAGCCCAAATCTGATACACTGGTCCAGGGTATATACAGATGAATCTTATAAATTTGAATTTTTCCTGATTTGCATTTCACTTTTCAGTTACAACAAATAAGTTTTACCTTTTAGAGACATTCCAGACATCCTAGAGCTTGTCACCTAGGGGCTAACTGGCACATAGCCTCCACTGGTTGTTGGCTCTCCCCTGCTGAAATCTGAAATGGCACCCTTGCCATAAAGCCTAAGTTTACAGGACATTCTCTGTGTGTGCAGCATGTTTTCCATGATGGATGGGTGAGGAGCAGAGTAGTTTTAGGGGGAAAATGAGGGCTGTCCCTTGCATTCAGGGACAGTTGAGCAGTATTCTATACACATACTATTGAAGCCCCACTATAGTCAGGCTTATGCCCCCCTCCCCCAGTGAAGCTGACTTCCACATACCCACACTCAGGCACATTATGGCCTAGGGCAAGGGAGACTGTACAATTGAAATGAATAGGGGTATTTTTTAATTACTATTTTATACATTATTGGTGGAGAGCTGGATATTAATAAAGTCCACCACTCGACTAACAAGAGCCTTGTTAGTAGAACAGTGGCCTTCATTATTCTCCAACTCACCATCATAATGTATGAAATAGGAATAAAAAATATCTCCATTCATTTCAAGGGGGTACGCCCCAGGACTCTGACCCATGGACATCATCTCTTAAAGACTCCTGCAACCCTAGTACTCAGGTTAAAGACTCTTGACTTATAGCTATACTTTGTGGGTTGTCTGTAGCAGCATGACATACACCCATTACAGTGTCTGTGTGCATGGGGGGAAGGGATTGGCCACGTGGGTGGGTGTTGAGTTATTGCTACTTTTGTGTTTGTCCCTTAAAGTCTGTTTGCATTGAAACATTCACAACTGTGGAGAGAAAATAGTAGGAGTACAGGCCAGACAGAGATAATTAAGTAGTTTTGTGGTTAAGTGTCTGTATTGGTGGTGGGAAGAACAACATGTGTTTTCATTGGTATGTGTGCTACAGTTCAGCTGTGCAGCTGAGATGAGGGGGGGCAAGAAATCTAAAAAGTATAACAGTGGCTATAAGCATGCCACGTGTGTACAAAGGTATGCATATTTGTATTGAAGTACAAGTGAGTTATATGTGTGCAGGCAGTATAGCTTAGTGGTTAAAGGCACTGAACTGCAAACCAGGAGACTTGGAGAACTGAAGACCTGGGTTTGAATCTCATCAACCCCCACTTTTATATGGTGTGATTCTGAGCAAGTCACCTAATGTTTATGTGTGCAGTGATCAGTGACCACTTGCATTTTGCACACATGCCACATGCATGCAGTCTGTTCCAATTTAACATAAAAAGCATGCTTTCCACTCTTGCTTGCTGTACGCCACATACATGCAATTGGTTCCAATTTAACGTTTAAATCATGGTTGCAGCATGCATATCACATGGAATAGTTTTATGTGTGCAACATGAAAACATTTCATATAATTATTTCTGTAAGGGATGGATTTGAGATGTGTTTGGCTACTAACATTTTTCTTACTAGTACAAAACATTTTTCTTTAGTTAAGGATGCCTCATAATTATGGGAGCTTAGGCTTCGGTCCACTCTGAAATATGGCTCTCAAGCTCACTGGCTTATAAGGGGTACCATCCTTTCTTTTTGCCTTCATAAAAAAATCTGCTGGGAGGGTATTTAGTCTGATTGGTTCTATCTTTTCTATTGCTCCGGTATCATTGTGTGACTCAGCTAGATAACTGTACACCAGAGCAAGATCATAGTGTTTCTGACTGACAGCATTCTTGTTATCATTTGCATGTGTAAAAGACATTAGGCTCTCTTCTATCACGCTTAAACTGTCTGCTGTACTACTGTCATGGTCACTGATCTCATTAACATTTACTTCAATGGTTACTACAGTCTCACTTGGTGACACTTCACTATTGGGTAACACTGTCTCTGAGTTTTCCACAATGTTATTTATTGCATTAACTGGTGCCTGTTCTATGTTTTCAGTAGTTGCACTTACTATCTGTGTTATGTCATCAGGTGGTGACTATAAGTCTGCCTCATAGACTGCAAGTGTATTCAGCAGTCCCATTTCAAAACTAACATCCATTTTCACATCATCCTTATATTTTAAACTCTTTTTTTGTCTGGTTATCTGGTGAGTCATTTACAATGTGGTAATTCAGATAAAAACCTGTCTGTTTTAACTACTGCCTGTTATTACAGCTGGGCCCATGGCAGTTATCTTTCCTTTTTAACTGTTTGTATTCTGTGACATGGAGTGGCTATGTGGCTAAGCTGCTCGATTACACTGTTACTTGGGAATTCATTCATTTCTTAAATTGGTGGGGCGTAATTACTTCTACCAAGTGTATCAGAATTCAATTTACTTACACTATGAGTGACCCTGTTTTTTAAAAGAAAGTACGGCCGATTTGAAACTGCCCCAGACAAAGCAAAAAACATTGCCATTTCAACCGTTAATCGTACTCTGGGAGGACAGAGGGTGCATCTCTTGTTGTCACTACACATACTCAGGTGCCTGGTTTTATACATTAAGCCTTGGCAATTATACGTTTTGGGGGGGGGGTTGTTTCTGTTACTTGGGTCATATTTGTCTTATCGTGGGTTTGGTATCTACAAGGAGAGTAACCGCAGCCATGGTTTGTCCTGTGGCAATAAATGACACTCCGATCTAAGATCAGCATGCAAAGCACTTTACTGCTTCCTATGCTTGGATATTTGTGTGTAGTTTTTAAATGCATATACAGCTCTGGCAGAAGTAGTGTCGGTACATAATTTACATTGGTTGCTCTGCTACTAACACTGCACGGCATTTGAAACAAGGTCCGGCTGATCTCACTGTACAAACATGATTGTGACGGACATGAATGTGGAAATATGGACTGTGACGAATCCTGTTGATCAGATTAAAAGGCTATATCATGCGTTGGGTTTGTCATACAGCGGGATATCACTTTTATCTTAGCGGTTTTACAGACACGCTTATTGTATAAAGTCTTGTATTAACATATCAAGAAAAAGCTGTTCTTGAGTAGTAGATGCAGTATAACTATCCCAATTAATTCCCGGAGGGTTGAACTCATCTAATAATAAAATATTACTATTTGGGGCTATGCTAGTTAATTCAGGATGATCTGCCATAGATGTATCTGGTGGTCTATAGCAAACCCCCATTATAAGTTTTTATGGTTTTTTCTTGAAATGTCAGTCCATAATATCTCAACATCTTTTGAGCTTTGTGAGTTTATAATTAGGTTTTTACATACATTATCTCTTACATACAGGGCTATTCCCCCATCTCTTCTATGCTTCCTGTCTTTATAAAACCATCTCAATCCAGGGATATTTCTGTTCTAGCCAGTATGCTCTGACCACCATGCTTCAGTGATAGTGACCAAATCAATTTGCTTTTCTTCTAGCAATATTTCAAGTTCTATCTTTTTGATCACATTTTGACTTCAAGCATTAGCCAGTAGTAATTTTAATCCATCCTTAACCTGTGGCTGGGGTTTAGTACTTTTAGTTGTGGTGCCCCCCCCTTTTCCCCTAGATATTAGTTTTTGAGGTTGCTGTATTGCTGTCTATAATATCATAAAACATGGTTCCCAGTAATTTACTGCACCTTCTGCTAAGGTGAAGTCCATCATAAAAAAATAATTCATAGTGCCCTTCAAACATTTCTCAGGACCTTACAAAAGCAATGTTTTTTTCAAACTCCATCTTCCGAGCCAATGATTAAATGCTTTTATCTTACTATTTCTTTCCCAACCTACTCTTGGTACCGGGAGTATTTCAGAATATATAATTTCACAGTTACTCTGTTCTAGTATCATAGTATCATAGTAAAAGCCAGCAGAATAGGCCCCATGGTCTATCGTGTCTGCTCGGAAGCTAGCCCCCTACTGGGAGCTCGCTTCTCCAACCCCCCCAGCCCCAGAGGTGGCCCGGCCTCAGCTTCCCCCTGTACCTGTCCCAACTCTTCTTGAATCCTTCCACTGTGGTCTCTTCCACCAGACTCCTAGGCAGTGCATTCCATGGTTCCACCACCCTCTCTATGAAGAAGTGTCTCCTGTGCTCCCACCTGTACTTCCCCAAATCCAGCTTCCACTCGTGCCTCCTGGTAGTTTCTCCCTTCTTAAGCCTGAACACTTCCCTGGCTCCACCCTTATTTATCCCCTTTACATACTTGAAAGTCTCTATCATGTCCCCTCTGTCCCTTCTGTCCTACAATGTGTACAGATTGAGTTCATCCAGTCTCTCCTCATAGGTCCTACCCTCCATGTCCTGAATTATCCTGGTTACCCTCCTCTGGACTCTCTCTCCAGCAGTGCTATGTCCCTCTTAAGATGGGGTCTCCAGAACCACACACAGTACTCAAGATGCGGCCTAACCAGGGCATTATACAGAGGGAGGATCACCTCCCTCCTCCTGGAGGTAATCCCCCTGGTTATGCAGCCCAGTATCCTGTTTGCTTTAGCTGCAGCTCTTCAACAATTCTCTGTGTTATTCATTTTGCTGTCCAACACTATCCCTAAGTCCCTCTCACCTGATGTGACTTGCAGTGTGGTTCCCCCCAGGGTGTATGCATGTCCTGGGTTTCTGATCCCCAGATGCAGCACCCTACATTTCCCTGCATGGAACTTCAACCCCACTTCCTTGCCAACCCCCCCAGGGTATCCAGATCCCCTGCAGGTCCTCTCTCCCCTCCTGCCCATCTGCCAGTGCTCCCAGTTTTGAGTCATCCACAAAGAGACTTAATCTACTCCTAACACCCCACCCTATGTCCGAGACATAGGAATTGAATAGGAGTGGCCCCAGGACCGAACCCTGGGGGACCCCACTGATGTTCTTCCTGGGGGAGGAGACTATCCCTCCAACCACCACTCACTGTATTCACCCAGAAAGCCAGTTTTCCACCCCCCTGAGCAACTGTCCCCCACCCCATCCCCTCCAGCTTTGTTAGAAGGCCGTTATGGGGTACCGAATTGAACACCTTACTGAAATCCAAATACAGGATGTCCACCGGCCTATGTTGGTCCAGGGCACCCATCACCCAGTCATAAAACTCAACCAGGTTAGTCTGGCATGACCTCCCCAGAACAAAACCATACTGCCTGTCATCCAGGTGCCCCAACCTTTCCAGCTAGCCCCTCCAGCTTCTCCTTGATAATGCCCTCCATGACCTTGCCTACCACAGACATTAGGCTAACAGGCCTATAATTCCCCATCTCCTCTCTGGGACCCCTCCCTTGTGGATAGACCCCACATGAGCCACCTTCCAATCTTGAGGCACCCACCCTGTCATCAAGGAGATGTTGAAGAGTGAGGCCAGTGGAGCTGCAAGCACATCTGCCAGTTCCTTCAGCACCCTTGGATGCAGCCAATCTGGCCCCAGTGTCTTCTCAGTCTTTAGCGACTGGAGGGCCTCTCTCACCCTATCCACTGTCATTTCACCCTCCCATCCCCCCCTCATGCATCCTCTCCTCCTCTTCTAGATATGACCCATCCCCTGCCCTAGTGTCATCCAGTCCTTCAGTCTCCAACTGACCTGGTTTGGTGGCTTCCCCTACCCTCCCATTGGGTTGGAAAGATCCCCCACCTCCCCCTGTAATGACAGAGGCAAAGTACTCATTTAGCACCTCTGCTTGTTCCCCAGCTTCCTGCACCCATCCCCTCCAGTTCTAATCCTGCTGATCTGTGCCCTAACTTTTCTTTTCTCCTGTATGCATCTATAGAACCCCTTTCCCCACTACGGATATCCCTTGCCAGGTTAAGCTCTTTCTTTGCCTTTGCCCCCCTTACCACCCTGGTGACCATCTTAGCCAGGAAATCATACTCTCCGCTCTCCCTAGCCCCCCCTTGAGCGCTTTAAGTGAGCATAGGCAGCCTTTTTCTCCCTCATCACCTCCTGCACCTCCCTGGTCCACCAACATGGCTTACTAGCCCTATATCGCTTGTGCCTTACCTTTGCAGAGGCCCTCGAAGTCTCCTTCACCCCCTTCTTAATGGTCTCCCCCAAGCTACCAGCATCTATGTCTGGCCTTATCTCATCCAAACACCCTTTAAGAATCCTTCCCATGCCTTCAAAGTCCACCCCCCTGAAATCTATTACTTCTATGTTAGTGCAAATTTCCTCTCCCTCATGGAACATAAGAAATCAGACCGTGGCATGGTCACTGCCTGCCAATGGGCTGCTCACCTCCAGGCCCCTTATCTGGTCACTATCTGCTAGGACAATGTCCAGGATCCGATCCTGCCTAGTAGGCTCCCCCACATGCTGGACTAGGAAGGCATCCTGGAAGACATCCAGCATCAACCTCTGCTCCCTGGCCACCAAGGATGTTATAGTACCCCAGTCTGCCCCTGGCATGTTCAGGTCACCCATGATCACCACCCTGCCCTTTCTAAGGCCACAGTGACCCTGATGTTCTCAGCCAGATCATCCTCCACTTCCTCTTCCATTGTGGGTGGTCTGTACACCACCTCTATTTTTAATCTTTAACCCCCCCTCGTTTGTAGGGTTACCCAAATTGCCTCCACATCTCCTTCTGCCTCCTTGATTCCACCAAATACTATATCATTTTTGACTACCAGTGCCACCCCCCCTTCCCACACCCCTATCCTTCCTAAACATTGTGTATCCCTCTAAATATAGGTCCCAATCATGCCTCTGGGTGGCCCATGTCTCAGTAATTGCCACCAAGTCTGCTGCACCCTAAACTAGCATTGCCTGGAGCTCTGGCATTTTTTTGCCCTTGCTCCTGGCATTGATCAGGACCATTCTCCACCTGACCCCCTCCCCTCTCTCCAGTCTTCTCAGCCCAGCTCAATCCCCCATCTCTTTTCCCCCCTCAGATCCTCCGGTCTTTTAACATTACCTGCAGCCCGGTTTGCATGATCTAATCCTGAACCCTCAAGCTTCCTCACTGGGGCTTTCAGTCTTTCTATCCCTCCCCCCTTTACAAGTTTAAACCCCACATATCACCAATGAATCCAAAAGGTTTTAGTTTAAGGATTTCCTTCCCCTTTAGGTTGAAATGCAGCCTATCCCTGGCATATAGCCCCTTGTCTTCCCATGTATCACCCCAGCCCCATTAATCCATACCCTTCTGACTTGTACCACTCCGTGAGCCACTGGTTTACCCACCCTAAGTTTTTGATTATTTTCCCCGCTTGCCCTTGGTACTGGCAGTATCTCAGAAAAGGAGATTGAGCATCCTATAGAGTGGCAAACCCTGGCCAATTCCCTGAATCTTGCCTGTATCTCCAGTTCACTGTTCCCTACTAAATTGTTTATTCCCAGGTGAACTAGAAAGTCTGGGGATCCTCCGCATTCCCCTGCCATTGAGTATAGCTGGAATTTGGCTTTATGTACTGATAGGCCTGGGATACATTTAACCTTGACTGGGCTGCCTTTTCCCTCCCCAACTCCCTCCCACTGGATACCTCAAATCATGGAGTCACCCAGCAGGAGCACCTTCACCTCTCCCCCTAAGTTACTAACCTGTTTGTGCCCTTCCATACTCCTTCTGTCTACATCCCCCAGCTTGCTTCTTGGACCCCCCACAGCCTGGGTGTCTATATTTTGTGCGTGCCCTTCCAGGCTCCCTCTTCCCCCTATGTCCCCCAGTTTTCTCCTCTCGCCCCCTGCAACTTGGGGGTCACAGGTCTGTATGTGCCTTTCCAGACTCTTTCTCATGACTATGGCCCCCTGCTTGCTCCTCGCCCCTCCCACAGCCTGGGCATCACTAGTTTGATTGTGCCTTTCCAGGCTCCCTCTTCTGTCTTCCTCTCCCAGCTTGCTCCTCGCACCCCTCACAGCCTGAATATCACTAGTCACCCCCCCTTAACTCTTCCTCAGTTGGTCTGTTGCCATTGACTTCTCCAACCAGGCCTCCTATTCCTGCTTTCCTTCTCCCCTCCCTCCCCCACTCAGGTTCTTCAGTAATAGACCCTTGTGCCTAGTGCTCTCTACACCCCCCTCTTCTGGAAATTCCAGTCTCGGAGCTGACCTACCCAGAGTGCTCCCCTCTTTACACCCCTCATTGTCCGCTTTACCCTTCCTCAACTCTGCCCTATCCTGGGTCCTGGTCTTGTCCACCCTGACTCTGTTCTGTGCATCCCCCTCTGCCTTACCTCTCTCAGACCTGGGCTCCTGCCCCCCTCCCCACCCATCTGGTGCCCTGTCTCATGTTTCCTATGCCTTCCCCTCCTTTGGATCAGGCCCCCCATCTCCTGCAACCTCCGACACCTGACCAATCCCTCCCCGTCATCCTGCACCCCCTGCCTGCCAGCATCTTCCACCTCATTATCTGGGTACAGCAGGGTGAAGTGATTTGTAATTGTGATGCCTGCTCCAAGCTCGGCCACTCCTGTGCCCCTCCCCTTTCCTTTGCTCTCTCTGGGATGCCCCCTCCTTATGGAGTGAAGACCGTACACTGGTATTTTCATGTCTCTCCCCCCAGAGCGACCATGTGGACCTAGTCCTCTCACTCCCACCCCTATTCCCTGGGGTATGCCATTTTCTCCTCACCTATCATCATATGGTTCCTGACCCCCATTTCCTCTCCAACCCACCCCCATCCCTCCCTCCAACTGCTTCCTGATCCTCTCAACCTCCCTCCTGAGGGCTGCCAACTGGTAACACACTGGGCATCCCCCCAAACCTCCATGCCCAATTCAATATTATGGCCACCCCACACCCTGTACACTCAATCACCCTCCCGAAGATACTGGCTCTTACATAATTTGACTCCATCCTCACTGTTAGGTGTGGGCAATATGGGCCCCCTTGGCAATAAATGTACCCTCAAATCCATATACACTCAATCAATCTACACTCTAAAAGTACTCTCCAATCCATATACATTCAAACAATCTACCCTTTTCCCAGCAGTAGCCAGCATATGCCTGAGCAATCGATACAAACAATACCCAAGATGCAGTAGCCAGTACTACCCAAGCGTCACCCTAATAGGATTAGGATGTTGCAAGGCCTTATGGGACTCACCCAATAAATGTAGTGTGAGCCTTGGGGTGGGTGGGTTGCAGGATGGGAGTACCCCACAGGCAAAACACAATCAGCCAAGGAGTCCTCTGGCAGTGACACCTCACACAATTACTAATTTGTTTGCTAGAATCCCTTACTCCTGCCCAAACTAAATGTAAAAGCACAATAAATGGCAGTTAAGAACAGCCCTCAACTACAATTACAAACACACAGAAATCCCAGGTAAGAAAATCTCTGTGCATATGTTGGAATTCTATAATGGTATCTTCGACATTTTGTCCCCCTATGTTGTTGGTTCCTACATGCAAGAACATTGTTTGTCTCTTATTTGAGTTAGTAATAATATTTGGTAGCATCCCTGCTATGTCTCCTATTCCAGCCCCTCTATAGCTGCATGCTGTTACATTTTCTGTATCCCTTGTTGAGTACATGTCCATGTAATTGGTGTTAAATAGTTGTTGTGCACCTGTTTCATCTTGATTCTGGGTTACACATGCTTCTTCAGTACCCTGGACCACCAGGACTGCTTATTGATCCATCCTGTCAATCTCATTATTGTCTAGTATCACATTGCTCCCCACCAGGTCCAACAGCTTATGTGACTGTGTTTCAATATCCTCTAGTAAGTTTGTTAAGGGGGTGTAATGATTCTCATCTTCAATAGTAACTGTCATTGCTCTCCTACCCTTTTTTCTTTTTCTTGTATTCTACAACATTGCAGTCATCAGCTTCACCTTCTTCATGGTCTCTTAGCTTTTTAGTCCTTAGCCCTATTATTGATGGAGAAGGAATTCCACAGACCTGCATTCTACAGGAACTTGGAGACAAGGACCTGGTACCAGCAATGCACCTTTTCAGGGAAATAAAACTTCTAGCATGGGGGACAAGATCACCCTGGGGAGTTGATGGGGTAACAAAGGGAGTTGGGGTCCTTCTTTAAGTTACTAGGAGCTACAGCAGAATTGGGAAATGCCTCTAGAACAGTGCAGGGTGGCTGCCGTTGCTTCCCCAACTTTTACTTCTCATCTCCACCCCAGCTTTGGCATCCAAGTGCAGGGCAGCCCTAAGCCTGGAGGAGCCCCATGGCACCCGCAGGCTGAAGAGAGAGCTGAGGCAGTGCCTTCAGGTTGGAGCCAGCTCCTTCTCCCTGGGATCTGTGCCACCAGGTTGCCCAGGGACAAGTGCTCATTGCCTGGGCTGGATCACTTCCCCCACTACGACCAACACTGGAGGCATCACTGCAGCTCTCTTCTTCAGCCTGAGGAGACACAAGTCTTGAGCACAGGCAGAATGCTGTACTTCACTGGCCATGGGGACCAGCTGAGGCTGAAAACTGGTGCAGAGCTGCCATGATGGCAGTTCTCCATAGAAATGTTTATCCAACTGGAGGGAGGGCAATAGGCACCAGATGTCCTGACAGGTAGGTGCTAGTGCTGGAGGTCGGGGTCTCTCCCGAGCTCGGGGAATCACCTTATTGTATCGGACTCCTTTTGCTCTTCTTTGGAAGGGAGTCAGTTAAGGGCAGAGGTCAGGCTCTGGAACCCCAAACCCAATTCCTATAAGACTTGTCTGGCCACTGGGAGTCTAGCACAGCAACATAATTAGGAGGCCTGCTGTCTTTACATGCTTTATCGTAGCTCTTTTATTAATATTAGTGCATTGCTGATATATAATAAATCCACTTAGCAGTGATCATGGCCAAAGTCCCCACAGACATCCAGGTATTGGAGTGTACGCACATCACTAGTCATCATGAGCAGAGATAGACATACAGACAGGTACAGTCATACATACACATACAAATGCCAGAAGCAGTTTCTTTGAAAAGAACACAGGTTAGTTATAGTTTGCCAAGAAATTCAAATAAAGTTGTATTTTATTAAAGAAATGACACCCTGACCCAGGGAGTGACTATTGCAAGGCTCTTTCTACCGGGGAGGAATTACCTGTGTCTCGAGTGGGTTTGGATTTTACTTCTGGAGTTGTCTTCTGCTCCATTCAAATGTACAGGAGAAGGTTGTTTTTTTTGGGGGGGGGCAGGGGAGAGGTATGCGGCAATCTTCCTTTGCAGACTGCACCAGAACTGTAGTGAAATTGTGCACCTATGCAAAAGAAATTTGAATTGCTGCTCCCTTTTCCTACATAGGAGAATGTAAACGTCCACCATACAGAAGGTGGGGGCATTGAGTTGGATTGCCCTGCCAAGGCTAGTAATCATTCATTTAATTGTTTCCATTTCCTATCACTTCTTGAAGAGACATGCTGCACTAGGTTTAGTGTAACTCCCATCCCAATCCTCTTTGTTCATTTTACTATCTTAACTTGAGTTTCTGGTGCCAACTGAGAGACTAGATAAAGAGATTAGATTTCTGGGAACCATGTGTCCAGAATTTACAAACAGATTTATTCTTTTTTTTTCTGCTCAGGTTTTATGTTAATTGTTGGTAAGGGTCTGACTGTGTAATCCGCTCCGCTCCCACCCACCCCCATTCATTTCATGATCTAAACCTGATTTTCTGATGTGAACTGACAGACTAGATAAGAGATCAGACTTTTGGGAACCCCATGCCTAGAGTTTACAGACATACTGTATTTAAGATTTTCTTTTCTGTTTGTGTTTTTTGGTATTGTTGTAAATAGTCCGACTATCCAATGTTTATTCACTGCCCTTTAAATGACTTTACAGAGTTTAATAGCACCACTGGGATTGGTAAAATGTTTCTCTCCAATATAGAAAAGCTGACATTTGCTGCCAGTTCAGCTAATGTGATGTGAAGAATGTGCCCCCATGGTCTGACCATTTGAATGATGCTTGCCCTCGGACAATAAACCTAATGGGATACCCTGCAGTTTACCTCTCACTCCAAAAAATGTATGTCTCAAGTTATGGTAGGTTGGGCAAGTGGAGTAAGGGGCATACTAGATGGGCCGTGAGGTCTTTTTCTGTCATCAGATTCTATGATTCAGTGATGTCTGTGTGATTGAGGGTGGCAGCTTTCTTTGAAAAGTCATTCTGAAAAGAGGTGAACTTTCAGCAGAGGTCTTTGCTTTCTGGTGCATCATCCTCTTCTGATGAAAAAAAAACATGGTCCACAGCACCCAGAGAGCTTGGGGTTTGCATTTTACTTGCAGTCAGTATTGTTCAGTCATCACTATAGTACTAATGACTGTGATGGGGGTGGTCAAGCAACTGTTATTTAAACATGGGGGACCCAAAAGTAGAGTGAAACCCACAGAGACTAAGAATTGTGTGTGGCTGTGTAATTATTGTGGTATTATTCTGTGGACCTGGATACATCAGATTAATTCAGTTTTGTTGTTTACAAGCATTTCATACAGGGAGCCACCCTTCGCCTAAGCTGGTCCCTCAAAGCTCCCACCCTCAAAAAAATCTTTAAGAAGTTTCTTGCTTAGAGTTCCCCATTTAGAGGAATCTTTGAAGAAACATCCAGGATACTTGCATCCTTGGTTCTTGTTCCCCTTAAGAGGGAAGGGTACCTCAGCTTATTGCCACCCCTCCCAGCTCCTCAATGGGTATCTTTCTGGGAATTCCTCATGTATTGGGATCTTTAGTAGGAGGAAGCATCATGGGTAGGTGTTCACCCCCGGCACCCGGGTTCCTCATAGAAGTGAGACCCGAGAGGTGCCTCAGCCCTTCCACAGAAAATCAGATGCACCATGCACACACGTCTGTGTGTGTGTGTGTGTGTGTGTGTGTCTGTCTGTCTGTCTGTCTGTCTGCTGGGAGAGCTGTAGGAAAAAAGAATGTCAAGTACTGTAGGTCTTCTAGGACTAGACTGGAATGATGGAAGCTTGAAAGTTCCCATCCTACCAACTAAGTGCCTTCACTTTGGCAATATTAGGAATCATGTCCATGATCACAATACATGTGGTACAGTGTTTACATAAAAATATATTGTCTCTTAAGCCTCACATTTCAAAAGAGGTACATCTATTTATGCAGAAAATTTACCAGAGGTCCAGCCTGCTGGCGCAGTGGCAAGGCGTCTGCTTGCGGTGCCATCATCTCATGTTCGGTGATGGACTCGGGAGTTGGAGGGCCAGCCAAGGGGAGAAGGATTGAGTGTCCCAGGGACTGCTCTCCTTCTCCAGGGGAAGGGGGAAGAGTGTCTGACAACATGCGAACCTCTGGCTGAGGCTGGGTTTACTGCCGCTGCTGGTGCCATATGTTAGGAAGGCGGGGCAGATGCTGGTGTCATTGCGCATCCCTGCCCACAGGGGATTTCCACACACTAAAAAAAATCTTTGGGCTCGTTGCTGACTGCCCCGCCTCTGCTCCTGTTGCAATTAATGTTCACTGGGGGAGGGGTCCCTCTCCCATGGCACGCCAGGGCACAAAGACCAGGTTCCTTAGGGATTGGGTGCCCACCAATTGGCCCTGCCTGGGGGGTAAGCCTGGGCATGGGGAAATGTGGCGAGCATGGTGGGAGGCCAGATCCCCTGCTAGGGGGTGGCGACCAAAAAAAAAAAATAATAATTTTACCAGTGAAGACCTAAGAGAACCTACTGTATAACCAAACAAAAAAAATTGCAATTCAGTAATCACATTCTAGCATCACCTTTGCTACTCAACACGCAACTCATACTGTAGGTGCGGTACAGATATAAAAGGCTCATAGAAACATAGAAGTTGATGGCAGATAAGGACCGCAAGGCCCATCCAGTCTGCCCCTTTCTTTTTCTACCTTATAAATGTGCCATCGGCCTTTGCTCTGTCAGTGGCCTATCTATTCATAGTCATTTGTATTGCTCCCTTATGCCTATCCCAAGCCTGTTTGAAGCCCTGCACTGTATTCATAGCCACCACTTCTTGTGGTAAGCCCTTCCATGCATCTGCCACCCTTTCTGTGAAAAAGAATTTCCTCACATTCCCCTTAATCGCCCCCTCTAATCTCATGCTGTGTCCTCTTGTCCTGCTATTTTTCTTATATTTAAACATGTTAGACTCTTTCACCTTGTTAATGCCCTTAAGGTGTTTGAATGCCTCGATCATATCACCTCTCCCTCCTTTGCTCAAGAGTATACATATTGAGCTCTGTTAATCTGTCCTCATATGTCTTCTAATGCAGTCCCTGCATCATTTTGGTTGCCCTTTTCTGGACTGCCTCAATTTTTAATGTCCTTGTGAAGGTGTGGCCTCCAATACTGCACGCAGTACTCCAGATGGGGCCTAACCAGTGTCTTGTAAAGAGGGATTATTACCTCCCTCTTACTACTTGTGATACCCCTACTAATACACCCTAACACCCCCCTAGCCTTACCTACTGCTTTAGAGGTCTGCTTGGATGATTTCAGGTCATCAGCGATGGTGATGCCCAAGTCTCTTTCTTCCTTTGTGACGGCTAGCAACTCCTCTCCCAGCCTATAGGTGGCTTCAGGGTTTCTCTTCGCTATGTGCATGATTTTGCACTTCTTTGCATTAAATCCCAGTTGCCACTCTTCTGACCATTTTGCTAGTTTATCCAGATCTCTTCTCATTCTGCCCACCCCATCTGGATCATCTACTCTGTTGCAGATCTTGGTGTTATCTGCAAACAGACAAGCCTTACCCTCTAGTCCATCTGCAAGGTCACTAATGAAGATGTTGAAGAGGACTGGCCCCAGGACTGATCCCTAAGGTACCCCACTTCTGACTTGCATCTCTTCTGACTGTATACCATTTACCACCACTCTCTGTTTTCTGCCCGTCAACCAGTTTGCCACCCAGTTGACCAACTTCTAACCCACCCCAGCCTCAAGCTTATTTATCAATCTTCTATGTGGAACAGTGTCAAAAGCTTTGCTGAAGTCAAGGTAGGCGACATCAACTGCACCCCTTAGTCCACCACTCTGGTTACCCAGTCAAAGAAATCTATGAGATTAGTTTGACAGGACCTTCCTTTGTAAACCCATGCTGTCTTGGATCCTGTGCCCTATGGTTCCAGGTGTTGCACTATCCTTTCCTTAAGGAGTGCCTCCATAATCTTGCCCACTACTGAGGTAAGACTGACTGGTCTGTAGTTTCCTGCCTCCTCCCTGCTACCACTCTTGTGGAGCGGGATCACATGAGCCCTTCTCCAGTCTTCTGGGACCTCTCCTGTGCTCAGAGACTCACTAAACAGTTCTGCTAATGGCTCTGCTAGTTCCACCTTTAGCTCCTTAAGTACCCTGGGATGTATGCCATCAGGTCCCATTGCCTTATCCACCCTGAGCTTAGCAAGCTCTTGTAGGACCCTTTATTTTGTGAAAGGAGTAGTGCTCACCTCCCCCCCCGTGTCCATGATGCTGAGCTGTGGGCCCTGCCCTACCTTCTCTTCAGTAAATACTGAGCAAAAGTATCTATTTAGGATAGATGCCTTTACAGGGTCCTCCTCCTCACATGCTCCCTTTTCTCCATTAAGCTTAGCATATCCACTCTGGACTTTCTCCTTTCACTAATGTATCTATAGAAAGTCTTGTCACCTTCTTTACTGTTCGTGCTAGTGTTTCCTCAGTTTGGGACTTTGCCTGCCTTACTGCCTTCCCTGCTTCCCTTAGGGCAGTTTGGTATGCCTCCCTATCTTCATCCCGCTGTGTTCCCTTATATTTCCTGAAGGCCAGCCTTTTGGCTCTGACCTTTTCTGCTACTGTATTTGAGAACCAAAACAGTTTCCTTCTTCTTTTGCACTTCCTTTTCTGTGTAACACAATGGGATGTTGCTTCAAGTATTGCATCCTTAATGCTTGCCCACTTTGCCTGTACCCCCTCACCTGTGTTTCTTTTTGCCAGGGCTAGCTTAACTCTGTTGGCCATCTTATCAAAGTCAGCTCCTCTGAAGTCCCATATTTTTGCCTTGGAATGGGATGATTTAGATATAGTAGCCAAATTGAACCATACCATGTGATGGTCACTGGCCCCCAAGTGACCTTCTACCTGGAGACCTGTGATCCCTTCCCTGTTAGTCAGTACTAGATCTAGGATAGCCCTGTCTCTTGTGGGTTGCTGTACCAGTTGTTTGAGGCCCTCCCCCAGCAGGGAATCCACTATGTGTCTAGTTCTGGCAGATGTTCCTGCTGGTATTGACCAATCTGTATCCGGCATGTTGAAGTCTCCCATTATTAGAACCTCCCCTTTAGCTGTCATGTTTTGTATATCTTCTACAGTAATGTGTCTATGTCCTCCCCCTGGTCTGGAGGCCCGTAGACAGCCCCAGTCCTTATGGCTGTTCCATTTCCTGTTTCCAGGGTGACCCACAGTTCTTCTGGCTCCTTATGTGTATTCTGAATTTCTGTAGCTTTGATATTTTCATTGACATACAGGGCCACTCCTCCCCCTTTTTGCACCTCGGTCTCTTCTGAACAATACATAGCCAGGTACTGAAGTCTCCCAAGTGTGGTTACTGGAAACCACATCTACTAATTGCTACTATGTCTAGTTTAGCCTCTGAAATTATTATGCAGGTCTGGGATTATATTTCCCAGGCTGTGAGCATTGTGTTATGATTTTCCATTGGCCAGATTTTGGTGTGTTAGTTGTTGGGTGAGGTTTGGCATTACCCTGTGCGTCAGTATGGGAGAACCTTTTTCTTACCTGGTGATGCAAATGAACTGCAAACATGCTGAATCCCTGTTTGACCACTAGCTGAGGGGGGAGGGGTGTTCTTCCCATTCGACGTATGGGGTGCTGCACCCCTCTTCCCATTTGCTAGTTTATATATTCTGCAAAGACGTCAAACTTCTGCCCCAATGCACTGACTCCCTCCTTAGTCAGATGCAATCCATCAAATTTAAAGAACTTTCGCTCTGTGAACACATTCGATTAGAGCAACATTCTGAAATGTAATAATTTCCTAAGAGTTGAAATCTAAAACTGTTTCTTTTCTATGGCGTGACTTTAGTTTTAAAATAAAGTAAATGCAAGTCAGGTAACGTTTAAGTTGTTACATTGCAAACCAAATGTGTAGGGTTAAAAAGAACATTGCACGCTCCATTATTACCCCCATACAAAAATAGTAATGTAAACTGCATTTTTGCAGATGAAGGAGTCAAATATTTGTCAGGCAACACACACACACACACACACACATAGTAATGCATTAAGCACTGGGGGATTTGTGATGCAGTTTGTATGCTTGAGGTCATCTGCAATTTGGCCACCGATGCAATATCAGGAACTTGCTGGGTGTAATTTAACTAAAGGATGTCACTTTGGCAGCTCACTTTGTAATTAAAATATGTTGCCTTTTTTTTATTTAATTTGCCAACATAATTAACATTTTACTCAAAGGGAAAGCCCCTAATTATCATTCGGCCTGCAATCTGACAGTACCAAATATTTCTATTAATTCTAATAAGTCAGTTTGAATATCCTGTGCCTGGCGGGTCTAATTAGCATTTAATCAGGGGAAATTTCAACATCGTGAAGAGACAAATGACATTTTATGGAAGTTTAGTACTAGAATCATAGACCTTGCTGTTTGCTTATCTAAAGAGGTTAGTTGAATTTTAGGTCACAGCCAGCTCAGTATGGATGTTGCTATAGATACAGGTGTAGATATAGCTATAGATATATATATATATATACACACACACACACATACAGTGGTACGTTGAGAGGCAGGAGGCAAAGCAAACTGCCTTCACCCAAGAGAAGTGGGTATGTCCCAGTTCAGTTGCACACCCTGGCACTTATAAAATGGGAACAAGATTCCTTCTACTTGTTTTATAAATGTAAGATATATAACAATGCTTGTAGTCAGTTTACTTTGGATATATTGCATGTGAAGGGTATGAAACATTATATGCATTCAAAATCTTACTTTTGTCTTAGGATTTTATCTGGAACGTTGTTGGTGGTGATCATGGTGGTGGTGGTGGTGTGGGGGAGGGGGAAGGAAGGGGGCAGTCAGTTTAGTTAGCTAGTTGTCCTTTTAATAAATTCATTTAATTTGCCAGCTGCTGCATCAGACTTAAGTTAACCTCCCAGTCAAACACGAAGAGCAATGGTGCAAGAACATTTTGAAGCATGTAGATCAACACCTCTTTGAGTCTGAATGATAACTGGTGATGGTTCAGGTATACCAGAAAAGGCTATATGTCATTATTTTTTTTTTCCGGCAGCTAAACAGCAGTCCAGAATTTTACAGGAACCAGACTTGAAATATATGAAAAGTTGCAGGCATAAATTATCAGTTAAGATTTTTTTGATTTGTTTTAAGTAGAGATGCAGCAAAGTTTTAATTCACTGCAAAGTGAACCCGAAGTGGCCCACTTCGAATTTGTGGATCACTAGGCAAAATTCCCATTAAAAAGTCGAAATTCGCCTTACTTCACGTTGTCCAGTTCGAGTTGCATTTTCATAAGGCAAAGTCATTAAGAAACAGGTAACTGATCACAAGCCTGACTGTCTCTGCAGATCTACAGGTCACATGATTCAGGGAGGCAGTTAAATAGGAAGTCAGTGTTTTACTTTCACTTTCTCTTGCATAAAGAGCTGGTGTACTATACTGTACTGTGCTGTTTAGTTTGTCAAAGTTCTTTGCTTGCAATTGTGATTTGTCAGTGTTTAAACCTTTTTTTTATTTAATTATTGGAGTAGTGCAGGACATTTTAGTTAATTAAAACTTTTTTTTGTGTTAAAAAAGGGTTTATTTTTGGTTACTTTTAGTTATTGTACTTATTTGACTAGTAATTGTACTAGTATTTTTTTTGTTCTTTGTGTTATAAGTTTAATTTCATTACGGATCGTGGTGGGCAAAGTGGTGGCTAGTTGGAGACATGAATGCAGGGTGGCCTTGTCCACTCAGTTCAATTAAACCGGCCCAGTTTTGAGACCTCCACTTCAGCCACAGCCAGCCATGCAGCAGTGGTCCTCCAGCAGCAGCAGCAGGAGGAACAGCAGCAGCAGCCAAAGGAGTCGCATCAGCAGGAGGAACAGCAGCAGCAGCCAAAGGAGTCGCATCAGCAGGAGGAACAGCAGCAGCAGCAGCCAAAGGAGTCGCATGAGCAGGAGGAACAGCAGCAGCAACCAAAGGAGTTGCATCAGCAGGAGGAACAGCAGCAGCAGCCAAAGGAGTCGCATCAGCAGGAGGAACAGCAGCAGCAGCCAAAGGAGTCACATCAGCAGGAGGAACAGCAGCAGCAACCAAAGGAGTCACATCAGCAGGAGGAACAGCAGCAGCAGCCAAAGGAGTCACATCAGCAGGAGGAACAGCAGCAGCAGCCAAAGGAGTCGCACCAGCAGGAGGAGCAGTAGCAACCACAGCAGTTGGTTTTTGCCCCTCCACCACTGGCAGCACAGCAGGCATCATCTGGTGCCCCCCTCCACTGCCTGTACTGGGCTCTGCAAGGAGCTCTCCCATGTGGGAATTTGTTAGCAGCTTCCCTGGGGACCCCACTGTGGTGCGCTGGCAAATCTGTGATGTGCTGTTCCACCTGGGGCAAAGGGTCGGCACCTCAGCACTGGTGGTCAGAGAACCCACATAGTTGTTCACCACTGTGCCGAGTGGGATGCCTAGCTGCAGGAAGTAGCAGCCACTCCTGCAGCTATGGCAGAGGAACCTTGTCTACCTGTGCAACATCAGTGGAGAAGGGAAACAGAATCACCACAGTTGGCAGTTCCCGCAGCTGTCCACGAGCAAGACACATCACAGCAGCCTGTGACTGAGGCAGACCTGTCTGTGCTGTGGGCTGAGGTAGAGACAGTGAAATGGGGGTGTACTGCATGAATTCTGGTGTTGTGCACACTTGGACTTTGACTGAACATCAGAATCTATGACTATTACATCAGGCTCAGCAACAGACACAGCTACATCTGAACTTTGAGGAGGGGGGATTGACTAACAGACTGTTTAAAAACAGCCACCTTCACTTTCTTTTTGTCCGGTTCCCAAATGGGATTGCTAGCATCATCATCATAATCATCATCCACAAATTCAGTTTGGATGCTGTCTGTCTGTGGAGATATTCCAACCACAGACTCAATATTATCAGCCACACTTTTTTCATCAACATCTGAAGGTTTGTATGGCCTAGCATCAAGATCAAAAACATGAGACTGTGAATCATCATCATGATCAGAATCATGTTCAACTATTGTGGGGGGTTGGACATCAACTGCACCCAAGTCTGCAGATTCAACCACATTTTCCCCACCTGATAAGTTTAACAGGGTTGAACGTGGAGCAATACTCATGCTGTCATCAGCCATTCCCTCACTAACTTTACTACCAGCAGGGACAACAGCATCTCCAACCAGCATTGAAGTGACTGATTTCACTGAGGAAAACAGAGTTGGAGAAATCCCTTTACTTGCACCAACTACTAACTTTCCCTTCTGCTGCGTACTACCACGAACATGGCAATGACCACTCAACACTGGTAGACTTGCTAGCCCCTGATGTACTTGCCTCATTATCACAACAACTTTCACTGATAATAGTCTTCCTGGCAGCAGGGCCACAGCCAGAAACAGCTTTGCCTGACCATCTCTTCACAGGCATTTTTTAAGATTACACAAAAAATTAACAGCAGCCTTATATTTCTGCACTTTTGGGAGGAAAGGAAGAGAAGCCTTAAATCCAGCTGCACAGGCACAACACAAGACCTGTTCTGGAATCCTTAACCAGTCTTCCAAAATCTGACAGTCAAAAAACAATACCTTGTTTTGAAGGGGGGGGGGGCAGCAGTAGCTGCCTACACAGAAGTAGGGAAAAATATTGCAGACAGGCTGAGAAATTCAGAGTATTGCAATTGCAGTGCCACAATAAAATGCGTATCAATTGACAGCATGTACACAGAATAAAAGTCAGGCTCAGCAACTGTAACTGTTCAGTAAGGTACAACACAGGCATTCTTTTAAAATGACTGAAAAAATGCTCAGCAAATAGAAAACACTTAGAAACTATTAAGTAAGGTTTTCCTGTGTGTACCTCAACACATAAATAATAAAACACTAGCCAACAACACTTGGAAAAACTGCCTTTCTCACTAATCTCCCTTCTACACCACAGATCCACCCCTCCCCCAAAGCACACTTCTATAGTGTCTCTCAGTACAGACACGGAATCAACTAAATTAACATTCGGTATTCATAAAAACTCAATAAATGCTCAAAGATATAACCACATAAGGGTTTACTACAATCGATCTACTAAATTTTGACACAAAATGTTGTGGCAAAAATACATTTTTAAAGGTTTTTCGAGGGTTTAAATCTCAGAGTTCTGACAGCAAACTGTCTCCAGCTTTCCACTACACATTACGATTAACTGAGGCTGTGCAAGACAATATAGAGCCCATGTGACCTTACATCCCATGATTCAATGCAAAATTCGCCTTAAAGAGCACAAAAACAAGGTGAAGTAATGCAAAGTCCACATAGAACAATGGGAACTTCGTGTTACTTTGAGATGCATAGTTATTTGCTTTGTTTTGTGGAGTAATACATGAAATTCAGGTTCTACATGAAATACTATACATAGCAAATTTTAGGCGCTTTGACCACCTCTAGTTTTAAGTACAGTAAGTACTGATTTAGCTGCCCCTTAATAAAAACTGTAGTATAATAAGAATTAATTCCCAGAGGAGAAGAGGGCAACAGGCTGGGTTATGAACATGATGTTTACATTTGCATATATATCTATAATAATGTGCATCCAAGTTATAGAGCTTCAGTGCTGAGTTTGCCTAGTCTTGCAGGGAAAGATAAGTCTACTACCTGCCAGCAATCGGAGGGTGGGGTTGCCACTAAAGACCAGGGAAATGGTGGCTCACTGGTCTCACTGCAGCCCACAGCATGAGTTCAGAGCTGTGGCTGCAGAAGTCAAGAATATCCCACTGTTTTCATACAGGGAATGCAGGTCAAGGGCAGCTCTTGGGTTCTTTGTAATTTAAGTGAATCAAAAAGCATGAACATAATGGCCCAGATATTCAAACTGCGCCCAAAAAGTGCGCAATAGCAGGAGCAAGTGCAAGTCTATTACGCCCATGCGCAAGAGATGCAATATTCAAAAATGGAGCAGGCCAAATTGCGCCTACAGCCACCGACTGAATATCGCACCACCTGCGCCATAGTGCAACTAGGGAGGGGAAGCTGAGCAGATCTGATGCGCCATAGCACAACAAGGGACGCTCAGCTGAGCAGTCCAGAGGCGCCATAGCGCAACCAGGGAGCCCCCCAGCTGCAGAGCAATGTAACTGCACAATCAGGGAGGTAGGGGCCCACCACCCATGCCACAGATGGGCACAGGAACACACAGCAGAACAGACATCGTCCCCCCACACCCCAAGCACAGCACAACTGGGGGAGGGCTGGAATAACCACTGGCCCATGGAGACAAGCAACCAACCCACAGCCTGGCCATGGTGCCCCATCACATCTACCGGCAAGCTGTGACTGGCACACAAGGAGGGCAGACCACCCCGTGCCACACCATCCCCCCCAGTGCACAGCACACCCTGCACCATGATCCCCAGACACCCCCCCATGGGCAGTGACCACCACTGCAGGAAACCCCATGCATGCCACCACCCCCACTGTGTCAATGCAACCCTGTGCACCACAGAACCATGCAAGCCAGCCCCACCCCGAGCACCCATCAGCAGGTTGCAGCACATGGCAATGCAACAATGGCAGACACAGTGTCACCACACACAGTCCCCCGAGGTACTGCTGAGAGACTGACCATGCATTGGCACAAGAGGTACCCCACATGGGACAGGCATGCCCTTGACACCACCACCAGTGGTACAGCACCCTGCACAGTATTCCAGTGACACACTCCGACCCACCACTGGCCACAGCAGCCAGCACAGACACCTACAGTGGTGCGTGGAAGCATGCACCACACCGGATGCCACACAGGGTATGGACAGACACCCACCCATACCCAAGGGCACAACAACACAGGGAAGCAGTGGTGGGGCAACCAAGCCCCCATTGTGGGCCCATGTAAGCCATGTACACACAACCCGCAGTCCACCATGGCACTGGAGTGCCAGCCACCCTGTGCAGGCACCGTGGACCCGTACACCACCAGTAGTCACCTGGAGCACAAGCCACAGACAGTGGGGCACATCCCCTGCATCACACACAAGCCACAGCATGGAGGTGGGACAATGACCATGTTGCCCACAGTGCCATCCGAGCCAGGTATGCACCACACCAGTGACATGGGCAACCCAGCAAAGTGATGGCTACAGTGTCCGCCCTGCAGGGAATGCCACCACTGACATGCCAGTGGACCATGCAGGTCATAGACAGGCATGTGTGTCAGCTGCACAGGCCATGGACGGGCCGATGGGTGCGCCATGGACACAGAGCATGTGCCATGGACCACTGCACACAGTCATCCAGTGCACAGAGAACAACACACACAACACAGACACTGGCTGATATCTACCCCCACACCATAGTCACCTCCACATGAACACACACACACACATACCCACAACTGCAACACCCCTGATGCCATGCACACCACTGCAGCTGAGCACCTATAGCCCACTGCAAATCAGAGACCACCACAGTATTCATATCAAATTCAAATGTATTTCAAATATAGAAGTGAACTATGTACAATAATAAAAACTATATACAAGCTTGGGGTGGGGGACACAAACAAGGTGGGGGTGGGCAGGGGGAAGGGGTGGACAAATGGGATGGGATAGGAGGGGTGTGAGGGTGGATCCGGGGGTAGGAGAAGTCAGGGACCAAAGGACTGTCATCTTGACCGCCGTTCCTGGCTCTGGGACCTCCTGCCTCTGTGCCTCCACAGCACTCCTGTTGTGTCGAGCCTCCTCAATATGTCTAGGGACAGCGGGCCAGATGAAGAAGCTCCCTTAAGGTGTCCCGAATTTCCTGGAGATGGCACGTACCTAGGACAAGGGAGCACAGTCAATAAGTGTGAATGCACAACCCCATACAGCCCACCACTGTGCATGGCATATGGCCATGGGACATACCACTGTGATGGTGTGTGACCACCCGCAGTGATCACGTCCACAGGACCTACCCACCCAGGTGCATACAGCCATGCGGGACGCTGCACACACCCACCGGCCATGTCACACACAGCACCACCGTGGTCCTTCAGTGACATGGCTATGTGGTGCAAAGGCAGTGGCACAGCCATGCACCTGGTGCACGCATGGACCACCAGTGATGCACACCCAGACATGCATTGCCACTGGACAGTGTTGACTATAACAAGTGGCGTGCATGGCAGTGATGTTGATGAATGGTGGCCATGCCCCGCTGCCCACCCTGTCACACAGCATGCAATACTAATCATGGATGTATGGCACTCACCCTCATCGGGCCGGTCAGGTGGGAGTTGATGACCCTTGGCCCACCTGGCTGCATTGTCCTCCCCCACTCCGCCGCTCTGCCCACAATCTGCGGATTTCTTCCAGGCCTGTGAGGAAAAAAGGAGAGAACATCAGTATATTCCTGAAGCAAAGTCCCCCTGCCCCAAGGTGTGTGGCCTCCCACCCAGCCAGACCCACCCACCCCACACCCTGTGAACACCGCCACGGCCAACCCCATACTGGCCCCTCCCTTATGTGCTGGACACATACAACACTGTGACTCATATGGACGATAAAAGTGTGTTGGCGGAACCCCTACCTGGACGTGGCACCGTGCCCCTCCTGGCATGTGCCCCCAGTCAGGCCTGTAGCTCCAGCTCCCTCCTGTGCAGGTCACCATAGCGGTGCCTGCACTGCTCAGCTGTACGCCCCTGTCCTGTGGCCTCTTCCAGGGCAGTGGCCACCTCCTGCCACACCTGGGTCCTGGCCCTGTCCAGGGGGGCCTCGCCGAAGAGAGGCCCATGGTGTGGCTCAACAATGGCCACCAGATTTGCCAGCTTAATAGCTGTCCACAGTGCTGCCCATCTGCATGCCATTCTAGCAGCTATTGTAGGCAATATGGTGCTCTGCAGCATGGCTCCCCATGTGCAGATGCTGCGTGGTACAGCGCTGCCATTCCCTATTGCGCTGTTACCGAACAGCACGATAGAGGTGCACCTATGCCTGATGCATGGCGCCAAGGGGCCAAAGGTCAGGCACAGGGTCAAGGGTCTCTGGCGCAAGGCCACGCACAGCGCCATTGGATGACAATGTGTGTAGCGCGATTGGCTGCCTGTGTGCCAGCACCATAGCGGACTACCGGGCAGTTGGGCCATTGCACCTATGATGGCCCAGTGCCACAGCGCCATGTATTGACCATCACTATAGTGCCACTGGCACAATGGTGGCCATGCCCTGTATTGCCTACCACGCACAGCGTGTCATCAGTGAGGCAGACACTTGCGTCAGCAACTCGGGCATGCACAGTGAGGTGTACTACGCATGTCACAGGACTGCGCCATTGGCTCAGTACGTTTAACACAATTGTGCAAAGCGCAACAGCGCGATATTCAGCAGTCATATGCAAATCATCTAATCAGCCATTCAATGGTGCAGCACTGCAATTTGCATCTACTTAAAGTTGCTCCTCGCCTCATTTGCATTGATTGCACTATAAAGGTGCGACAATGTGCTGCAGTGGCCATAGTCGGTTACTGCAGTTTATTGGTGAGTTGCATGCTGTTTGGGAGTGTGGACTGTGGATTCAGGGACATGCATGGGACTGCACAGTCACAAGTAACAACTGTCATTCTTACAGGCTACATAATGACGGAGCACGTTGTTGGAGAGGAGGAAAACAGTGGTGGGAGGAGGAGGAGGCCGAATTTTACAAAGGCTGAAACTGAGGCCCTTTTTGAAGCCTACCTGGATCAGGAGCCACTGCTCAGTGGATGGCGGGGAACCCCTCAGGCCCATGCTGCTGCATGGGAGGAGGTGGCACGTGCCGTGAACTTGCATGGCAGCCACCAGTGCTCTGTGCAGGAGTGTAAGAAGAAGATGGGCATGGACAGGAGGAGGATAAAGGAGAAGGTGGCTGCCATCAGGGAAGCACGTGCTGCAACAGGTGGGGGACAGCTGGAGGTGGTACAGCTCACCCCAGTGGAGGACAGGCTTGCTGGAAGCATGCAGCGAAGTGCCATTGAGGGTGCTCCAGGTGGTGGCTTCCAGACGGGTGGTGGCCCATCACTGCATGGTAAGTCAGGGTCTGTCTGGGGGGCAGGGTAGGTCACACGCAGTAACATGACTTTGCTTTCCCTTACAGATCCTGAGCATCTGCATGGGTCAGCGGTGGTGGGCCTGTCCACTACGGACAGTCGGATGGAGTCGGAGGTGGGACCATACACCTCCACAGGTATATGTGGATCATTGCGACAGTGGGGCCGCCTGGCTGTCCACACTGATGTCGTTGTGACAGGTGTGGAGGAAGCTCTGCCTGTGTCCCAGCATGCTGGAGTCCACGGATGCCAGCACACTGTGGCTGTGGCCGGGGCAGAGTCCGGCACCAGTGATGATGACACGACTGTCATGGGCAGTGACACGTGTGTGCCACAGGATGGACATACAGCAGGGAAATTCGCACCCATGGCTGTGGGTGGTGCCGCTGTGGAGACCTGCGTGTCAGCACAGTCCCAGGCTGTGCCTGTCAGCACCAGTGGGGCAGCACTGGTGTCTGTTCAGGACAGTGGGACTGTTGCGGCCACTGCGGCAGCACCACTGAGCCCTGGGGTGCGGCAGCCAGAGGGGCAGCATCAGCAGTTGCCCACTGGGCTTGGGAGTACAGGGTTCAGTGGTAGTGTCTGTGCACCACCTGTGGACATGCCCAGACCTGGTCCTGTTGCGCAGCACCCACCCTCAAGGGGTGCTGAACATCAGGGCCTTGCACACCCTGAGGGACAGGATGCCGAGGAGGCTGATGACCTCTTGGACGAGCACACCCGCCTACTGTGAACATCGGTCCAGCAGCAGATGCAGCTTGCAACGTCCATGGATGCACTGTGTGTGTCTCTGGAGCGGACAGAGGAGCGTTGCAGCAGGGACGCTGAACTGATCATGGCACGGATGGACCGTTTACGGGAGGATGTGACCACTGCCATTGACAGGCATGCACAGGCATTCATTGCTGTCATGGCCACAATGGGCACACAGTCAGGTGCCCATGCATCGCGGACACCACGCAGTGCACTATCCACCCCCCACTCCCAGCGTCGTGCGACTCCCACCCTGTTGATGCTGGGTTCAGCTGTGGGCATCCCGAGCACTCCTGGTACAGGAATGTTTGGTGTGCTGCAGACCCCTGCAAGGGCACGGTCGTGTTCACGCAGTGGAACCCCTGGGAGACCATCAGTGCCACCCCATGAGGCCAGTGGTCAGCCTGCCAGTGCTGATGGGTCTCGGCAGGGCCGTCCACACATCTATGGTGGCCGTGGCACTGTGTCGCGGGACTGACCTGTCTCCCAGTGCGGCTACTGTCTGGTGCTGCCCTGTGTGCATTGTGTGTGTTAGTGGGCTGTGTACGGGTGGGTACCTGGCCCTGCACGCAGACACACAGTCCACCTGCACACCCTCCCGGCTGCTGTCCACAGTTGCGTGTGCATGATGATGCCTGCATTGCACTGTACACCGATGTGCAATGGTGCTCAGCATCTGACACACGCACATGGACAGGCAGTGGGCGTGGTCGCCTGTGGACATGTGTGTTGCTAGAGTGTGTATTCTGGGTTGGTGTGCCTTCTGCCCTCTGTGCACATTTGTTGTGTTGTGTGTGTGCATGTGTGTGTGTCCTTCGGTGTGGCATGTTAATCCTCACCTATCCCTGGCTGTGTGTGTGCCTCTGTGCCCTGCAACTTCCCTTGACAGCATGCACCCCCAGTGTGTGCCCATGCATGTTTGTGGGTTGTGCCTTGGCCACTGGTGGTTGTGCATGGCCCCATGACTTACCTGGGTTGGCTGAAGTGCTCCTCCGTGATGGTGTCCCGGTGCAGCTGTGCCAGCCGGAGCAGTCGGGGGTCCCGTCGGCCAAATGGGGGCTGCCCATCACCATCATCACTGGCGTCCCCATTGTCCCCATCGCTGTCCCCCTCTTCAACCTGTATGGCTATCCCACATTCGCTGGCCATGTTGTGCAGGGTGCAACAGGCCAGGAATATCCCACAGGCCTTTGAGGGGCTGTACTGTAGGGCACCGCCGGAGGTGTCCAGGCAATGGAAATGTGCCTTCAGCATCCCGAACACCCGCTCGATGACATTACATGTGGTGGCATGTGCCTCATTGTAGCATTGCTGTGATAGGGTCATGGGCTGCCGGTAGGGTGTGAGCAGCCAGGGACGGAGTGGGTATCCACTGTCACCTGTGTGTAGAGGGTGGAGGATAGTTTGGTGATCAGCATCACCCTGACCCAGGCCATGTAGGCCACTACCCATGCCACCCCTGGCCATGCCCCCCCAGGCCCTATGATTGTCCATGTGGTTTGCATACTCACCCACTAGGTGTCCAATGGGGATCTCCCCACTCTCGAATCTGTGCCACAGTGCTGACTGGTGCCAGATGAAAGAATCGTGTGCTCCTCCAGGGTGCATGGCACAGACATTGATGATGCACCCCTTGGCATCGCACACCACCTGGCAGTTGATGCTGGCATAGCCCTTGCGATTTATGTATGTGGCCCCCTCAGGGCCAGGTGGTGTGTGTATGGCCACATGGGTGCGATCTATTGCCCCTAGCATGCCAGGCATACATGCTACCCTGTGGAACTCCTGTATGTTTGCTGTGCGCTCCACCGCTGTGCTGGGGAAATGGATGTACTCCTCAGCATGTGGCAGCAGTGCGCTGAGGAATTGGGTGAGGTGGCATGATATGGCCAATTGGGTTATGCCTGTGGTGTCCCCAGTTGGTCTCTGGAAGGTACCTGTGGTGAGCAAGCACATGCAGGCTGTTACCTTGGTCTCCACTGACAGGGCATGGCTCCATCGTGTGGGTGCCTGCATCACATCACTGCACAGCTCACAGAGCCACCTCAGAATTGCCCTGTTCAGGTGGTACTGGCCCACAATCTCAGTACCAGTGTACAGCTCAAAGCTGGTGTGGGCTTGGTACTGCCTGTTGGGGGCATACCACTGACGGGCCCTTCCACGGCCACCCCCCGCCTTCTCACCCCCTTCATTATGGCCTCCATGTGGAAGGTGGCACTGGCCATGTCCCTGGCTTGTGTTCACCCCCTGGGCAGCTGTTACTGTGTTCCCCCCGCTGTCCTGGCTGCTACCTCCCCTGCACCGGGTACACCTGCCTGTGCTGGCCTCTGTGCTGTGTGGCTCCCCATACCTTCCCAGTGCCTGGCTGTTCAGTGTGACCTTTCCCTGGCCTGCCCTGTTTGTGCCTCCTGCCCTGTCTGTCTGCCTCTGCCTCTGACACATGTGGCTTCCCTGTAGCGTTCTTGCACCTCATCCTTGTTCCTTTTTATTTTGTCTCATTTCCGCTATGGCGCAACTTCCGCTTGCTCCACTATTGCGCATTGCGTAAGTCTTTGAATATCACACTGTGCCATTTATGTATGGTTCCTCCCCCTTCGGTTGTGTATGCTTCATTATCATTGTGCTGTTGCTCAGCATGATTTCTGGGGTGCAACTGCCTCCTGCTGAATATCGCAGAATGGCGCAATTTTGGACTTACGCAGGCACAACCCTATGGCTCATGGCTCTACTCTTTTGAATATCTGGGCCTATATCTGCAACTGCACATCTCCAAAAACCCAAAACAGTGATATGCACTACAGCACTCCCCACAAATAGTGACTTTCACTTAGGTAATCTCTAAGGAGGTGATGTGAGATTAGTATTTATGAGTGGGCTATGCCCTCATACCCCCCTTGTGGGGCGCTTCACCCCCATACCCTCCATTAAAAATATAATCATCACCTGGGAGAGATGATAAGGAGGGCTGGGGAAAACTCAGGAGGGGGCCAGGGAGGGGGGCAACCAGCTAACGGTGGATGGAACAACATTGGGAGTACAGGGGAATGGGAATAAAAGTAACCACCCCCCCAAAAAAAACACACATAAAAAAAACACCCCCAGGCAGTCCTGAACAAAACTAAACAATCCTAACAAAAAAAACACACAAAAAGAATCATCACCAGGTAGTCAGAAGCCAGGTCTACTACAAACAGGGGTGGTGACTGTACCCACTATGCCAGCAACCAACTCAGAACTCAGCAACCCAGCAAATCCTTTCATAGTCTGCCAAATAAGAACTCCATACAAAGTTGAATTGCTGTACTTGCAATACGCTACAAAGACTATGTAGCTGACATTGTATTCACTATTTTTACCTTGCCCAAATTAAGTCATAGAAATTTACTTGCTATATTCACGGGACACCCTTCTCTTGCTAAGGTGGGCACCCTGGATTTTGGATGCCCAGAAAAGGTATTTTTGATTACTTTTAAAAAAAACAAACTGCAGAATCTAGCTAAATGGGTCCCGTTTAGCTAGGTTTGGGTGTTTGTTTGTTTTTTAAAAAGAGATTATTTTTATACAATTTAATGTTTGTAATTGTAAAATGAGGGAAGAAAATGGTGACTAACAGAATCGGTATTTCTATCAGCATGAGAGGTAAATTCTGAAAATAAGCAGTTGCAATTGTTTTTTCTTTACTTATTGCAACCCTTACAGAAATAATTATATGAAATGTTGTCATGCTGCACACATAAAACTACCCAAGTGATATGCATGCTGCAAGTATGATTTAAATGTTAAATTGGAACCGATTGCATGCATATGGCATGCATGCAGCAAGCAAGTGTGGAAACCATGATCTGTATGTTAAACTAGGAAAGACTGCATGCATGTGGCATGCGTGCAAAAAAGCAAGTGGTCACTGATAACTACACACATAAAAGTTAAATGACTTGCACAGGATCACATCATACACAAGTGGGGGTTGATGAGATTCAAATCCTTGTCCTCATGCCTCCAAGTCTCCTGGCTTGCAGTTCAGTGCCTTTAACCACTAAGCCATACTATCTGCACACATATGGCTTGCTTGTACTTCAATACATACTGTATTTGAACACATCTGCATGCATGCGGCATGCTTGTAGCCACTGTTATGCTTTTCAGTTTCCTCTCTCCATCATCTCATTTTCACAGTTGAACTGTAGCACACATACCAATGGAAACACATATTTTTCCCACCCTAATACACAAATTTACCCACAAAACCATGTAATTACTTTTGTCTGGCCTGTACTCCTACTATTTTCTTTCTATAGTTTTGAATGCTTCCGCACAAGCAGACTGTAAGGTGCAAACACAAAAGTAGCAATAACTCCACACACACACACACACACATACACACACACACACACGCACGCACGCACGCACGCACACACACACGCACACACACACACACACACCCTACATGGCCAGTCCCCCCCCCATGAACACACACTGTAGTGGGTACGGCCATGCTGCTACAGACAATCCACCAAGTATAGATATAAATAAAAAATCTCTTACTTGAATACTATGGAGCCTGAGGCAGGAGTCTTTAAGAGGTGATGTCCATGGGTCAGAGTGCTGGGGCATATTCCCTTGAAATGAATGGAGTTATTTTCTATTACTATTTTATACATTATGATGGTGAGTTGGAGAATAATGAAGGCCACTGTTCTACTAACAAGGACCTTGTTAGCCGAGCAGTGGCCTTCATTAATCTGCAACTCTCCATCAATAATGTATAAAATAGTAATTAAAAAATATCCCCATTCATTTTAATGGTGCACACTCCTGCAGTCTCCTTTACCCTTTGTCACAATGTGCCTGAGTGTGGGGATGTGGAGGTCAGCTTCAATGGGGGGGAGGCATAAGCCTGACTATAGTGGGGCTCCAATAGTCTGTGCATACCATACCGCTCAACTGTCCATGAATGCATGGGACAGCTCTAGAATGTCTGTAACATCTCTAAAAGGTAAAACTTATTTGGTTCAAATGAAATATGATATGGAAATCAGGAAAAATTCAAATGTATAAGATGCATCTGTATACACCCCAGAGAAGTGCATCAGACTTGGGCTTAAACTGATCCAGTTACTAACCATTTTCTTTCCTGGCTGAAGTTCTGCCCCACCAAAAGAACTTTGTCCCAGATTTCCTCCCTGACTCCATTCCATTCAATACCCATCCCCTATGGGTCATGAAGCCACACAAAGGTGAAGAAACATGAAAAACACATCAATATTTCAGTTCTATTTACTATTACTTACCCGGCCATATGGCCAGAACCTGCAACCTGGAAAAGTGTGCTGCCAGCCTAGTTTTCAGTCCGCTCCCCCTCTCTCCTTTGCCAGAAGCTGGATGCTAGAACCAACCATCCCAGGTCCCCAATGTGGTCTGGGGCCAAGTTACCGCACAATCCAAACCCACTCACCCAACTTGGGTTGCTTGCTTCTTGCTTGGTTGCTGCTGTGGCTGTTGCTGCACTGCTCTGATCAAGGCCTATGAAGTCCACCCACACCACTGTCACCACTGTTGATATGCCTAGCTTGCTGCCATGGGGGTCTGTGCTGTTTTTTTTTTTTGCAAGTCGAGCCTAGTAGAGTAAGTAGGTAGCCTAGTCTTGAGTTAGCTTCCAGTTCATCCTCTGCCCCTTCAGCTACCAGTGGAGACAGAGACTCACTAAGAGTAGAACAACAAAAATATGCTGCCACAACACTGCTATTGAGAGTTCAGTGCTCACTGACTCCTCCAAGCTGTAGTGTGCAGTCTGTCTAGTCTGTGGCAGGAAAGACAGTGTCACACTTGCAAGGCTCATGCGCTCTTTCTTGGTTGTAGCTCATCCACATCATACGTGGTTGTGCCACTGCTAATAGGTGGAGAGAGAGTGGACAACACAATACAGACATAGTCGTGTCTGGAGAGTATCTGCAGCATGAGCACACACAGGCCAGGTGAGCACTTATTGTGTAAAAGATTAAATCCAAATTTAAAGCCATTATTGCCACACCATGAAAACAACCTAGGCACAAACATGGGGGGGGGGCAACTGCCCCCCTCTGCCCTACCTAAATGGCAGCACTGTTTAATGGTTGAAGTTCATTCTCATGTGCTAATGCAATGGTTTCTAATGTGTTCTGAGGCACTATATCTCCATGTTTCATGATGTGTCCTGATCATCATGTGGGTTAGTGTCCCTCATTGTCCCTCATTTTGAGTGTCCTCATCCTTCATTTCAGTGACACAATGTGAGGTATGGTGCATGCTTCCAAGACTATACTCAGCACAAAGAGCACTCATCATGGCCATAGTGTATATGCTCAATACAGAATGACAAAGGGAAAGTAAGTGAGACAAAACAGTCATGAAGAAACACATTTGCAGCACTAAATATGCATAAGGGTTTGCATGGTCCAAAACAAAAAGAATAGGCTTCACAATACAGAGGCCCCTCTTCGTACATCTGGAATGGGGGATGTTGACTGGCTATATTCTAGGCATTTAATTCAGTAAGCAAACAATACTTTACAAATTAATAGCAATTTAATGACAAAAATCAAAAGCCATTAAACAACTTGCAAAAGGATCAGACTTAATGAGTTTACCTAATTTTTATGGTAATTCAAATAAAAATGTATTTTAATGACTAATTGATAGCAGTAGTATAAGAAATAGAAACTGATGTTTTTTAGGTGAGATTTGCACCAGCTTAGCTACTGCACACATGGTAAGCATGCAGCATGTGAACCTGACTGATGTTTAAATTATATTCACACCAGCTTAACTGCTGCACTCATGTCAAGTGTGCAACACATGAACCTGATGTAATTTTTAGATGTTCACACCAGCTTACCTGCTGCACACATGTCAAGCTTGCAGCATGCGAACCTGATTTGCTTTTCAGACCTGGTTCACATAGGTTCACTTTGTGTATGTGAACCGCATGCACACATTGCACAATGAACCATGTGGCATGCATTCTGCATGTACACAGCACACCAATATTTCTGTAAGGGAATGTAAATAATGAAAATACAAATTGTGATCTTTTTTCATCAGTTGACTTGAACAATATCCCAAAAATTGTTATAATTCCAAAACTGTGTAGTATTTTTTCACCAAACCATGCAAAGGCGCACCCTTTGCACAAGCCCCACCATCCCTGAAAATGACATGAAAAAATTCCACACCCTCTATGCTGTAGGTGAGAGCATGTTAAGTAACGGGAAAAAAGTATATTTTTTCCCCACTTTTTTCATCCTCCATATCTCAAAAAATTTGCAAGATGCTGTGACAAAACTGTTTACATCTTGAGACTGTCAGCCTGACCACATGTACCAAATGTTGTGTTATTTCATCAAATGATGGTAAAGTCATTAAGGTGCAAAAAATTGGGTTTAACATTGAACTGCCGACCTAACCCTAACTATAGGGGTGCTCTATAATACCTATCCAAGTACAATAAAAAGTTAGGGTAAGAGAGAGTTAGGGTTGCATTTATAGTTAGGGTTATATCTGTATATGTATCTCAGAGAGTCTATCACAAAAAATAGAAAGTGCATTTAGGTGGCTCAGCAGTTAGTGCAGAAATTGTTAGTCTACGTTCCCCAACTTGTTACCTGTGAGGCAGGTGACACAGAAAAGTGGTTAGGTTAGTAACTGAGTTTGGTGTGCTGAATATATATATATATATATATATAGTATAAATGTTTATGAGGGGTTCTAAAGGTAGATTGTAGACATGAAGTCAATTGTCTAGAGCAGTTTCAGCCTTATGCATGTCATTGTTGATTTGAATAAGATGTTCATTTTTACGATACAGCAACAGCTGTAAGTCTAGTAACAGTGAAGCAATATGCACATTGAAGGTTGGAGTGCAATTTATGACAATAGGTTGATGACCAGGTTCACAAAGAATGTACTGTTCCTCGTGAAGTGGCCCTGTTAGGATAACCAGTTGACCAATCACAGTGTGAGTAGAAGGTGTGAAGCAGAAGCTTGGAACAGTCACCGGACACACCAATATCCCATATATAAAGAATTTATGGTTTTAAATTACGCAATACTGACCAGTCATATTGTGGGTGACTTTTGCAATGGGGAGGCTTCATTTAGTCAGTCACCCTAGACAGGTGCCATTTCATGAGTTTTACAGGGCAAGTGACTGACGTGTTGACTTTTACCCAGCTGGACAGCTCAGTGTATGGCTGCACCCATGTGGCATATCCAAGACGGGGCAATTACATCAAGCACATGATACCTGCACTTGCATCTACTGTATATCCTTTTGCAGAGCAGCAAATCATATAGGAAGCCTGCCACATGCCCATAATGGGGTCATAGGGGGTTGCACTTGGCTAGGGGAGGCATAGTCACCATCTCCTTATAAATGTCACCTTTCAAGTGACCCACAAAATCGACTGTGGCCAGTTTGTCAAAAACCACCTCAGGGGGTCTAATACTGATATGTACAGGGTGTTCTGTCTAGAACAGGACTCCCTGGTGTAGCATTACCCTGGTTGGGGTGCAAGGTAACATATCCCAAGTTTTTAGCTGTCACCAAAAGAAAACAAAATGGTTGACAGACCTAGGCCTCAACACATCCTGTCCCAGCAACATGTACTGGGCAATACCATTTGATCAAGTAGATAGCTGAGATGAGTTCAGGGAATTGCCCTTGTTTCCACATCTCATCAGCCAATTATAAGTCATTGTCAAGGCCACTGATTTACGGTAATTAAAATCATGAAATTCCTTTTTCAAGACAAAATTTTGGGAATTGTGCCAGTGATTGTTAGTCTAATTTCTAGACTTTACTGGGATTCTACATTCATTAATTTAATATGTAGATAAATAATCAGAATCAAAAAAAGCTTAATATGCAGACCATTAAATGAAGCAAACTGAAAATAGCACTGGAAGCAATTATCAGAAAAACACAAGTTCTGCAGATTAACTGATTTGGTGCAAAATGCCGAATTCCAAGAAATTCTTTGTTTTTACTGATGTGAATGCTGTCTAAATTCCGGAATTTTATCATTTTCTTCTGGTCTGGTAAAAACTGAAAAACAGTGGGCTTGATCATTGTGAGAACATAGTTTCCATAGGTTGTGCATATTACTTCTCTACCTATGTGTTTGTGTTTGGTCTTTGAAGATTGTAACTAATACATTGATCTTAATTTGTGTTTTAGCAAACAAACATGCAGTATCATACATATAGAAAGTAGACGTTTGTCTAATTTGTGCTAGGTCTTTAATCCCATATATCATAAGTTTGGTTCTCATGTTTCTTGGTGTGCTCCATGTCAGCCCTATTCCATGTGGCCAGGCCAGAAGCAAACAGGCCTGAGAGGGTGCCAGTGACGTCTTCCAGGTCTCAAACCTGTCTGGTACCGAAGTCTCTATCTTGGGGTCTCCTTTTTTGTGTAGCTATGGGATCTTGTGCTCTAACATGATATGAAACTAACATATCCAACAGAAAAGCATTGTATAATGACCGTACATTGATAGGAGTACAAGAATAACTATGTTCGGACATGTGCTAAATGAGAAAACTTTCAAAATCACAGGAGTATGCATAAACTTTCTTAGTACAGAACATCAGTTGCTTTTGGCTGATGAATAGCAATTGCATTTAAAAGTAAAGGATTATTAAACAATGATACATGTGTTCCCTCACAAGGCCCATATTACATCATATCCCAAAGTAACAGCAAATTAACAGATCTAAACAACATATTTATGCATAAAGGGTACATAATTCAACAAAGTCCTTGGGACACAATGGGGCAGTGTTCAGTGTTCTCAGACATTTGTGGCGCAGGTGGTGATATGTCATTAAAAATGTCAGTTTGTTGCAAAACCTTTGAAATGATGATTTTTACCACCACAGCATTGTATAACACAGTACTTGAGTTGCCCTTGTATATGCAATTGTCAAGTTATAAGTGCCTGTGTCTGAGTGTCACACTGGATCAATCGGCAAGGAGGCACTGTCTGGAAAAATGTGTACTCGGCCCTTATATAAATGTCCTGTATAAAGTGGCACAATTTTGTCTAAACGTGTTCCTTCACCTCATGGGTTGCATTCTTTTAAAGAAAAGTCTGTAGCAATGTTTGTCAGTGAGTCTTTAATGTGGATAAATGCACAACATTGGGTTGGTGCAAGGGATTAATTAAGAAATATACAGTGTTCTCATACAAGTTTATGTGTCCTTTATATTGAAATTCTACAGATGAGGTGTTGTAGTCCATCCATGGATGTCTCCCCCCAGATGGCAAATCTCATAGCGTTCAGCAAGGCATTCTTTGTGGGACATGACTACCTCATCACCAATAGGCCTCTTTGCAGTGGTAATTGTGGCACCATTTGTTGGTGCATGGTCATGCGGATATGGACCGGTGTCAGTTTCTGAAAGACCAAAATAAAAACCAAGAGGAGGGCCTTGGCACCCTACCTCATTTGTCTGTAAGTGTTGACCTTTAAAACAATACTGCATTATTTCCATATAGATGTATGCATTTTTGGCAGTGTTGTCCAATTCAGCTGCAACTGCTGCCATCCAGTTGGGGCTGCCAGCCACACATCACTTAATTTTTGAAAGTAGTAGTAGTAGAGTTTATTTATTTTAGGCACCATTCCCTGAAGGCTCAGGGCACCCTTACATCAAATCACAAAAGTATACAAGTACAGCAATAATAGACAGTCAACATAGCAATACATAAAAACATTTTCATTACCCATTAAAAGAATACAAAACCAAACTGATCCCCAGCTGTCTGAAGATCCAGAATAAATTCATCAGGTCCCAAAAGCCTGCTCAAACAAAAAGATCTTTATGTGATTTTAAACACCTCTAAAGACGGCAGCTCCTGGAGGTACCCCAGCAATGAATTCCAGAGGACCAGGGTTGCTACTGAAAATGCCTGGTCCCTGAAAATTTTTAATCTAGGTCTGGGGATCTCCAGAGAGGCCTCACCTACTGACCTGAGAGAGTGAGATGGGGTGTAGGGATACAGAAGCTCCTTCAAGTAGCCTGGACCCAACCAGTGTAAGGCCTTGTAGGTCAGAAGATCTACTTTAAAGGTGATGTACCAGTACAACGGCAGCCAATGCAGTTTTCACTGCACTGGTTTAATGTGACAGTCAACAACCGGGCTGCTTCATTCTACTGAAGCTGCAGGTGCCACATTGCACCTCCTCTGACCCTGAGGTAGAGTGTTTTACAGTAGCGTGCATTACAGTAGTCAAGTCTCAAAGTGACGAACACATGTACCAGTGTGGCTAGGTCATCGGTGGAATAAGGGACTTTATTCAGGCGATGTTCCAGATATGGTAAAACCCGGTCCGGACAATAGCCGACACCTGAGCATCAAGTGTCAGCTGATTATCCAGAACAATGCCCAGATTTTTCACCATTGAGGAGGCCTTCAGTTTGGTTAGGCCAATAAAACTCCACAACCTATTCCCAGAGGCCCCCGCTCCACCCCTTCGACCTAGCTCAACCACCAGCACCTCAGTCTTCCCCTGGTTATGTCCCAGCCAGTTTGACGATGTCCAAACCTGGATTTTGGACAAGCACTTATTCAGCACATCAGCCAAATCTGATCTTCTGGGTGCAAAGGATAGGTAGAGCTGAGTATCATCAGCATAACAATGAAAACTCAACTCATACTGCCTTATAACCTTGCCCAGGGGCAACATGTACACTGTGAACAACATGGGGGAAGAGGACATAACCTTAGGGGACTCCATAGGGCAGATTCATTGGGTCTGAGGAATAATTCCCTAGTATCACCCTCTGAGACAAAACAAACAAAGAGGAGGACTTCAGGCTCCTCCTTTGTAGGTAGATTAGTTTTGTTTGTTTTTTGACAAGTTTCAACTGATTTACATGAAATCATTTGTCAGTGCTCCCAGACTGATTTAGCATTTTTCCTGCATAACCAGTACAAGTCTGTGGGAATAATTTCCCTGCAAATGACACCAAATCCCTATAAAATACAGGAATCCCTGCAGATCTGGGAGCCCATCCTCAATTCTCTATTTTCAAAATGGGTTTTGTCTGCCCCCTGATGGTCTTCCTTAAGCACATCAGGCACTGCAGAAATTATTTACTGAACCTGTATGCAGCAGAATTTCAGTCTTTGGATGACAATGACAATTTTTTTTCAAGCAGTTAAGCTACTCAGGAAATTAGCTAGATTTGTTTTTTTTTGGGGGGGGAGCTTGCTGCAGGTCATGGGGCATATAGAATCCATGCCTCCCCCCACCCCCGATCACCATGCCCACTTGCAAGGAGATCAACTGGGCATTGCAGTTGCTAAAGGAACCTGTTTTGGAGTGGGCTTTTAACCATTTAATCCCATTTAAATAAAACTGACAGGCTGCAACAATTGGCAGAAAACTAGGAGATGCTGATTGCAAGCCTTCCTCAAAAGTCAGCCCTTCCCCACCATACACAGTGTAATTTCCACAATACTGACCATGTATGAACATAACAAAGGGGAATCTCGTTCATGACAAAATGTTAAAACTTTAAAATGCTGAAATCAAAAAGGTTAGTGTCAGAATATAAACTTCATTTGTGTTTAATTAAGTCTCTTGTTCCTGAAAGAAAAGGGTGTTTGATGACAATGTACTTCATTCTAGTCAATCACACCCTTTCTCTCTAGTGAAAGCTGACCCAAGATACTGAGAAGGTAAATTACAAATGTAATCCTGTTTTAGTCATTTTTGTTGGAGGCACCTCTTTCAGAAAGTTGCCCCCCTCCCCCCTTGTCAGAGAAGGTGGATTAAAAGAAATCAAAAATTCTGAACCTCTTATGCTTAACAAGCAGCACAGCATCAGAAAATCTGGTGCTTTACACAATACGGGTATATTAAGTTCTGACTCCCTTTTAACTGAGATGGCCCAAATATGCCAATGAAATAAAAAGCCACACATAACTTTAAATAAGCAAGCATTAACAGCCAAAGGAAAACATTTTTTCTGTGTTTCCCACCTTCTACTAAATTCAAACCATTGAAAGCAGTAGGGCAGTTAGCTGCACCCTGTGGCTCTTAAGGGGTGATTTTAGTACCCCAGATCCCCTCTGGTGCATAGGGTAGTGACTGAATCACATTAGTTCATACTCTCCATACATTTGCCATTAACACTCTTTTTTTGCTTTTATAACGTACATTTGTAAACTGTGCAGACTGACTCTATTACATCATCCTGCATTTTTATAAAAAATTCTTAATTCTGTTACTCTGAGGTCTTCACCTTTTTTGCCTTCTTAAACTTAAACTCCAAACCATTCATTTCACGTACACAAGCCTTCGTCTCACATACAAATGCAAATACAATCTTGCTCTCAGTTAATCCAGAGCAATATAATATCTTTGCTTGTCCAATTCTCTGAGGATACTTGTGTGTATGAGAGCTCCCCCCATATATTTTTTAGAAACTACATTTTTTTAAACACTTTACACCAATGAATCACATTGCATTTACTTTGGCCAGCCAGTCTCTGTCTCCTTTAAACTTTAAATTACTTCAAACTCTGCTCTGACTAACCAGGGGAAAATAAATCCTTGTTATATAAATGCTGATTCTTCTTCTTTTTCTTCTTCTTCTTCTTCCGGTGTGAAAGGGTTTAAACCACATTGCAAAATATGTAAAAGAAACCTCTCTTTTTTTGTATTATGCTGTTTAATCCCAACAACCATAAAAGCAGATTTTATCACACTCCCATGAAAGACTATAATCATTTTTTTTTCTCTCGCTCTGCTGTTTTATTTTTAAATAGATAACAGTTTTAAGATATGCAACACTGAGATCTTGAACATTTATAAAGCCTCATTGTTATGCTCATAGAGAACAGGAAAATAAATTAACAGTTTAAATTTACATAACACATTGTAGGATGGCAGAATTCAAACAATGTATAATTCAGTTTATAGCATGTGTTGTCTCAGTGGGAAAACAAGAGTGTGCACTAAAGCCAGCAAGCTTTCCCTGACAAACAAGCTGTTACACAGCAGACAATGACATAACACTTAGCTGTATGTGTGGTGTGTGGTGGAAAGAAAAAAATACACAGAAGGGTAGATGATTTCTTTTCCTCTGGTTAGTCAGATCGGAGTTTGAAGTAATATAGAGTATATAGGAGACAGAGAATGGCTGCCCAGCCCATACATAAATAGATAAAATTAAATAAAAGAGTCAGGTTAGATAACTTAAGAGGTTATGTGGCATGCTGTAATTCTGCTTCTACACACCCAACCTTTGTCAATGATTAACACCACTCCTGGAAGGGGGCATTTCTCTGCACTGGTCCAGAGTTGCTGTCTCAAGTCTGCAGTCAGTGCTTTCATGTCCTTCACCCTTTCACAGATCTGCAGAAAGTGCCAGCAAACATTTGATTTCTAGTGAATTCTACTGGGACATCTCATCTGCCAGATCTTGGATTGTGCAGACTCTGTCAGAGAAGGACTCCCACAGGGTAGGTTCTATGGTCAAGGACCATGGGGCAGACTGCAAAACCCTCAGTGCTGCAGCCTGCAACTTCTGTATCTGCCTATTACATTCAGAATGAACAGTTATCTGACACCACCAAGCATTCACACATTTCAGTGTCTCATTCACTCCAGACAATAATGCATCTGCTCTTAAAGGCTGTTATATTTCATTCTTCAAAGCAGACACTTTAGTTTGCAAAGCTGGACAAATAGCAAATGAATCAGCAACTATTAGATCTTTACCAACCAAGACATTATTCAAATGACCTGTTGCCTCCTGTACCAGGCACAGAAAGTTTCAGACGTCTGCTGTGAGCTCATAATTTGTGGTCATTTTGGTGGGATTTCCTTCAAATGACACTGTAGTGACAGGAGATTAAGGGCATACCAGTTTATCCAGATCTGCAAGTCAAACAGGTGTGCACCCTGGCAACTGTGTGGCACTATGGAGTGAGAGGTGGAGGCACTCAAACCTGCCAATATCCCCCCACTACCTGTGCTCTGTACTGCTATAATTGTGTGATAGGTGAAGGCACTCATGCTCACGTTATCCTGACTTGCTACCTGCGCATCTATTGTGGTGATTCTGTCCAAAACACACCCTTACTGCAGTCACCAATTTGTTTCCAGATTCTAGAAGTGGAAACACAAATGCAAGTCCAAAGATGTCACAAGTAATGCAATTCTTTATTACCACCAGACAACAAATACAAACAGGTGTTACCTGCCAGGAGCAGCAGATCCCACTTTTGCACATCAGTACTTTGTTTCTACTTAAATTGCCTAGGTTTTCAATTTGCATATATACCCTTAGAGACAAGCTGTTATCACCAATATCAAGTTACAACCAAATAAGACAAAAATACATGATCTAAAATGTATTCTGATTAGCAGGGGGATTCTTGGTGTCTCACTATATCCACCCAAAAGGTTGGGCCCAATGTGTCAATAGCAGGCTGACTCAGCCAACTCAGCTCTTAGTTTATACAGAATAGTAGAGTTGCTATGTCTCTCTATTTCAGGCTCAGAGGGAACAGAAAACAAAGAAATGTGTATATGTCTGCATGCCATGCTCTGCTCATGTCACATCAGACACATATGCTGAAGAGGAAAGAAATATAGAGCATGCCAGTGTGTGTGCATGTGGGCACTGTGTTGGATGCGGTGCCTTATGTTAGAACAAATACAGTGCTCATATACTATATGTATATGTATCTCTATATCTATATCTACAGCTATATCTATCCAACTACAATAAAACACTGGGGTTAGAGAAAGAGAGAGAGAGAGAGAGAGAGAGTTAAGGTTACATATCCTGGGCCCTATGCATGATGAGGGTGAAGGTACACAAAAAAGCATGTACCCCACCCGCATAGCTACGCACCGATGGACAGGTGTGCCCATACCAGCATTCACTAATGCCAGCCACATGTCCACTGCTCCTCCCCCCAGTGCACAGGATTCTGCAGGTCAGCCAAGGGCAGAGTTACGGACCCAGGTAGATGCTCATCCCAGGTCCAACAGTGGATCCATTGTGCAGTGAGGCATATGTCCGGAGTAGTGCATGCCTACTGCAGGCACCCAGATCCGCATGGCATGGCCCCTATGGCCACTCTGTTCACTGGCCTAGCCCTTGGCTAACAGCACCTTCCTGGTGCACTGCAGGACCCTAGTGTCGGGACCCACCTCTGGCCCACACACACCAGGAATGGCAGCTGTGCCCCAACCACAATGTGGCCATATCTCCATACCCCCAAGCCCTAGTAGGTGGACATGTTCCACAGTCTGTGCCCCCACTGGCAACATCACAGTGCTGCCGCTACACCAAAGTTTCAGGCACTCACCTGTCCCACTTCCCCTACCCTCTCCAGCTGCCTAGTGGCAGGGGCTGCACAAAGAGCACTGTCTTGGTCCCCAGGCATCTGGCGGGTGCTGACTGTGGGGGCACACAATGGGTTATGGCCATTGCCATAACCTACTCACATCTCCGCACCCATGTGGCAAGCACTACATGCATTAATGAATAGCATGTAGTGCTGGCATGCCCCTCCCCACCTGCCCCCGGTGCATTGTTGTTATCACGGCCTGAGGATTGGGTGCATACCAGCTGTGTGCCCCAGTCATGAATGCTGCATGACCACCGCTCCACGGCATTCTGACTTAGCTATGCCAACATGCCTGGTTCATGCAGTGCATTCGCACAGTGCATAGGGACCCATAGTTAGGATTATATCTGTATATGTATAACAGTATGTGTATCACAAAAATTTTAATGTAGTAATGTGGTTCACTGGTTAATGCAGAAAATTGTTAGTCTGCAGTGGCAATGTAGATAATGTATTCCATGGTAACTTGCAAGTGATGCAGGCTATCCAGGCAAAGTGTCAATACCCAGCTTGGACACAGGCACCTTGTTGTGCAAAACATGGAAAAGATAGACCAGCCATTTAAAGAATCATGTTGTGTGAATTTTATCACACTGAAATACTGATTAAGCAACCCTGGACAAGCCTGCACTAAGGTCTTAGCTGCAGTGTAAACTACAGAGACAGAACTGGAAGAGACATAAGCAGAAGCATCTGAGTCACTGAGCTTAGAAGGTGGAGAAATGGATCAGTCAGTGGAGACTGCAGCAACAGGCTCTGAGTAACAGTGCAATATTGGTGCATGGGATGATGAGGAACTTCCTGAAGCAGGTAAGAGCAATGGCACTGCATTGCTAGGTTTCCCTTGTGCATTCTCTTCAAGGCTGGGAAACTAATGTGAAAGTAGTTGTACCAAAAAATAATACAGACATTCTCCATGGGAAGCTAGTGGGATCTGTCCTGTAGTGTGGACAATGAGACTGTGTAGGACTGGCCACATCAGTTCTCACTGCTGGCCATTTGGCCGTGTTTTGAAAAAAATATGCATTTACTGGACATTTTGGGACTCCAATTCTAAGTAGCGCTACTACCAGTAGAAGGGTACAGTGGGTTACATGAATATTAATGATGTCAATGGAGAGGTCACGTGATGCAAGCTGCCTGAAGGCTGTGCAATCTCTGGGCTCCCACCACCCATCAGCTCTAAATCGATTTTAAATCGATACTAACTGCCTAATTCAGCAAATAATAGCAGTCGGAGCTCTCCAAGTCTCTGCCTTTCGTCCTTCATCTGTCTTTCCCGCCATCGCATAGCTTTATCGTGGCGATGCAGGCAGAAATGAAGCAGGCTGCGATGCGGCACACTCCTCCCAACACACCGGAAAAGCTTCCAAAGAAAGTGAGGAGCCAGGCCTCTAACAATCCAAGCAAATCGGGCGACACTGCTCCCTCGGCAGTCCCTCTTTCCGAAGAAAGATTTCTCCAGGAGGTATCATCTCTCCGGGAAGTGCTGGAAAGCATCACATCTGAGTTAAAATCTATCAAAGGGGACCTTACCTCCCTTAAAAGCAGGATGATCGATTCAGAAGCCAGGATTATATCTCAAGAAAAATGGAGGGGCACAGTGGAGCCAGAAATCACCTCACTGAAGCAACAAGTGAGGAAGCTTCAGCTCAAAACGGTGGATCTGGAAGGGCGCAGTAGAAGAAACAGCCTCCTAATTATTGGGTTGCTGGAGCTGGAAGAAGGGCCAGATACCATCGCTTTCCTCCAAAGATTTCTGCTCAAAATTGTTGGTCCCTCACCTCTCAACCCCCAGTATCATCTCGAAAGGGCTCACCGATCTTTGAGACCAAGGCCTCCACCGGATTCTTCTCCCCGCCCGATCATTATCAAGTTTCTAAGCTTCATTGAGAAACAGCATGTCCTCACCAAGGCTCGTGAGCTACAAGCAATAACCTGGGGAACATCTAAGATAAGAATTGCTCAAGATCTCCCAATCGAGACCAGGCAGAAGAGAACCGCCTTTCTTCCTGTGGTGCAAAAGCTCATCGCGGCAGGCATCCATTTCAGGATGCTTTATCCAGCTAACCTGAAGGTCACAATTGAAGGCTCCACATTTACTTATGAGTCCCCTGACCAGGCCACCAAAGACTTAACCTCCAGGCTCCCTAACTTGTTTAAGGAGAAATGAACTGAACTCTAGGGGATCAGTTATCATAATGGCTGTTTGTTTTTTCTGGTTGTAAAGATGAATCTGGCATAATGCCTACCTGTTTGGTTTTGGTGGGAGGGGGTTGGGTCTTGTGTGGTATGAGGAATACAAGTACCCTTAATGCTGGTCCTGGCAGGCCGTGGCTCCCCTAGATTCACCCAGCACAGTCCCAGAACCTTTGAGATGGGGTCTTCTTGTTCCAGCTGGCTGAATTGGTTGCGGACCGACTTTGGTCCCGCTACATATCGTGTCTCCCAGGGCCCTGCTTAAATGACGGATCGCTTACTCGCCTAATGTCTCTTTCCCACATAGGAGATCAGTTTTCGCTGGTAGTAGACCTCTGCAGATGACGGTGAGCGACTGGCCATAATAACTAGTGGGCGTGTGTTATATGCCTCATGCAGGAGCTGACCGAAATAGCTGCCTAGTTTGGTCTATTTCCTTTTGATTCTCATGTGGGCCACTGCTATGCGTGGCTGCTATTCCACCATAGTCAGATGGGATGGGGGGGACCCCCGGAGTTGCGATAAGCTCAGAGCAAGCTGCCTCACGAGCTTATTAAGGGGGATATGGCGACCCTCAGGCCTATTACAGGAGACTCTACCTCATATTTTACTGGCTGATTTACACAAAAAACCCATGCCTCCTTCCTGGTAATAATTTTATAAGCATTTGGTATTGGGCTATGAAAGTCCTGGGTCTCGCCATTGGGGTCTGGATTTCAGGTTCCTGTTGTTTGTTTTCTCATGGTTTACCAGTTCATGCCTGGAACCATTTTGTATATAGTTGGTTGGGGTTTTTTCTTATTGGGGGGTGGCAGGGGGAGGTTATTCATGGCTTTGTGGCACTATTTCTCAATGGTCCTATATCGCTACTTGTTCTTATTGGCCAATTTCTGCACATCAGAGATCCTAATGTTTTTTCCTTTATAGTTTGGATAGAATTATGGGGGGGGGTTAGAGTGTGCTATCTCTATTTCATAGTCAGCAGGTATAATAATTTATGTTTTTCTTAATCTAATGGTCCAGAAATGGCTATGATGTCGGTTAAAATGGCTACTTGGAATGTACGGGGGATCAAAGATAGAGCCAAAAGGATTCAGGTTTTTAACCACTGTGACTTACTCAAGATTGACATACTTATGCTTCAGGAAACCCATCTGGTTAATAATGAAAAAATCTGGCTAATCAGATCTGGTTTTTCCCAAGTTTTTTCAGCGAGTGGCTCTGGGACTAGTAGGGGTGTGGCTATCCTAATTAAAAACCATGTTTCCTTCCTGGCGGAAGAAGAGCTGGCAGATCCAGAGGGCAGGTTCATACTGGTTAAAGGGTGTCTCAACAATTGTGAGGTTGGGCTCGGTTCTGTTTATGGTCCAGTAGGAGGGAGTCCTGAGTTTTTTATGACCCTAGCGGATAAAATTGGTACTCTCCTACCTTCACATCTAATACTAGGAGGGGACTGGAATGTCCCACCTTGTCAAATCCTTGACAGATCCCACGAACCATCGAGACCAACAACTCCGGCTCAAAAGGTCCTATCGGACTTCATGCAGCTATTGGGCCTTTGCGACCCGTGGCGACTTACTAACCCCTCCCTCCGGTCTTTTTCCTTTTTTTCCCAAGCACATAACTCCTGGTCTAGAATAGACTACATTCTAATCAGTAAGTCACTCCTCCCTGGCCTCCTCCAGACGGGCATCGAGCCGATAGTGTTGTCGAATCATGCTACAGTCTGGGCAAAGGTCTCTCCGTATCCCAACTTTCAGCGTGATACAATTTGGAAACTCAACACTCAACTTCTCAAGGAAGACCAGACAGTCTCCCATATCAAAGACCTCATCACTAATTTTCTGGAACTCAACACGAATTCTACTCCAAGGGTGGACTCAGTTTGGTGCTCCCTGAAATGTTACCTCAGAGGGGAGCTAATTAAATAACCTCCACGAGGAAAAGATGCAGACAGGCACGTGCCACCTCGTTATTGGTCAAAATCAAAGAAATGGAAAGCTCATACATCCCTTCTTCCCCCTTAGTCTCTCTTGAATCTCTATTAAAAGTAAAGAACGAATATGTGGATCTACTCAACGAAAAGGCCGAATATGCTATTTTAAAAACCCAATCCAAGTATATTGATCAGGGTGAAAAAGCCAGTAGGCTATTGGCTCTAAGATTGCATAAAACAGAGAGTTTGAGACTAATCCCGACTCTGCAAACCCCAGAGGGGCTAATTAAAACTACCCCCAGAGAAATCACCCAGATTTTTGAGGAATTTTATAAAAAGCTTTACAGTAGTCACTCCCCCAGTACCCCTTTTGGATATCGAGACTTACCTAGAAGATCTTGAACTTCCCTGCCTCCTTGCACACCACAAAAGTGCACTCGCTTCCCCCATCACTCTGTCTGAGGTCAAGGACGCCATTGCTTCTCTTGCCCCTGGCAAAGCACCCGGCCCAGATGGCTACCCTTCTAATTTTTACAAAACTTTTAACAAGGAACTAGCCCCTCTTCTCCTTAAGCTCTATGACTAACATAGAAACATAGAAACATAGACTTTGACGGCAGATAAGGACCGCTAGGCCCATCTAGTCTGCCCATTTCCCTATCTACAGGATAGGCTGCAGCTCCTAGTTAACCAACAGCCTATTTCTTCCTACCCCCCACAAGAATTGCCTTATGTCTGTCCCATGCATTCTTGAATTCTCCCACAGTTTTAGACCCCACAACCTCCTCAGGAAGGCTGTTCCATGCATCCACTACCCTCTCTGTGAAATAATGCTTCCTCCATTGCCCTGAACTGCCCTCCTTCTATCTTTAAATTGTGTCCCCTTGTTCTTGCCGTCTCTTTTTCTGAAAGATGCTACCCTCTTGGACTTTGTTGATTCCACTGAGGTACTTAAAGTTTCTATCATGTCCCCCTCTCCTTCTTTCCTCAAGGGTATACATATTAAGCTCCTTTAGTCTCTCCTCATACGGCTTCTCTTGCAGACCCTGCACCATTTGGTTGCCCTCCTCTGGACTGCCTCTATCCTGTCTATGTCCTTGCTCAGATGGGGTCTCAGAACTGGACACAGTACTCAGATGGGGTCTCACCAACTGTCTGTACAGAGATAACAACTTCCTGTTTTCTGCTGATGATGCCTCTCCTATACATCCCAGTATACCCCAGCCCTCCCTACTGCCTTCTCACATTGCTTGCTAACCTTAAGGTCTTCTGATATGATTACCCCCGGTCCCTTTCCTTTTGTTGTTGTTACTACCTCCCACCATTGTATTCTTCCCTGGGTTCTTGTTTCCCAGGTGCATTATTTGCACTTCTTTGCATTGAATCCTAGCTGCCATACTTCTGACCATTCCTCCAACCTTGCCAAGTCCTTTTCATCCTTTCCACGCCTCCTTGTGTATCAACCCTGTTGCAGATCTTTGTGTCATCTGCAAAAGGCATCTTTTCCTTCAGTCCCTCTGCAATGTCACTGATGAAGACATTAAAAGGACTGGACCTAATACTGAACCCGCGGTACCCCACTAGTAACCCCTTTCTTGAGTGGACTCCATTTACAATTACCTTCTGTGTCCTGTTGTCCAGCCAATGTTTTGCCCAGGCTACCACCTGGGTCCCACTCTGAGGCTGATTAATTTGACTATTAATCTTTTGTGTGGGACTGTGTCAAATGCCTTGCTAAAGTCTAGGTAGGCCATGTCCACAGCCCCTCCCTGGTCTACTACTTTGGTCACCCAGTCAAAGAAATCTATTAGATTCGTCTGACATGACCTTCCTGCTGTGAACCCATGCTGCCTTGGGTCCTGTGCTCCACTGGCCTCTAGGTACACAACTATTCTTTCCTTCAGAAGTGACTCCATCACTTCATGGACTACATGGACTACTCAACAGACTACATGTTTGATGCCGATACTATTGACCCTACATTACTGGAAGCCACGATCGTGTTAATTCTTAAGCCAGACAAACCACCTAAAGACCCTGCGAGTTACCGCCTCATCTCTCTCTTAAACTGTGACATGAAGATTCTATCTAAGATCCTAGCCGAGAGAATTAAAAAGATCTGGATTCACCTTCTGAGTCCAGAACAGGTAGTATTTGTGCAAGCGCGCTCTCTAGCAGACCACCTTAGAACCCTCTCTCTCATCTCACATGCTGCCCAATCATCTCATATTCCAATGGCTCTTATTTCTTTAGATGCTGAGAAAGCGTTCGATAGAGTTAACTGGGATTTTTGGTGGGCAACACTAGCCAAGATGGATTTCCCTCCTACTTTCCTTAAGTGGATCCAGGTTATATACAAATCTCCCTCGGCTAGGATCTATTGCAATGGAGTCTTCTCCTCAGTCTTCTGCCTCTTTACCGGTACCAGACAAGGTTGTCCCCTCTCCCCCTTTTTGTTCAATTTGTATTCAGAACCTCTTCTTCGCAATCTTAAACGTTCCCCACATATTCAGGGCTACCCGGTGCAGCAACGGGAGTTGGTTCTTTCTGCTTATGCAGATGATGTCCTACTTCATGTGACCTACCGCGAAAAGTCACTATCACACACTTTCCAGGTGATCACGCAACATGGTCGCCTCTCCCAATATAAGCTGAACATTGCAAAATCAGAAGTGTTCCCTCTGAACCCCCTCACACACAAACACTGTTTTACTAAGTTCGGTATGAGATGGTCTCCCAAATCAATTAAGTATTTGGGTAAACACTTTACCACTGACTCAGCTTTACTTAAGAAGCTTAACTTAGACGACCTTAAGTCTAACATTCAGTTAGATTTGCAAAGATGGTCCAAACTTCCCATCTCTCTTTGGGGCAGGATTAACATCATTAAGATGAATGTCCTTCCCCATATCTTTTACCCCCTCAGTTTATTGGGCCTCTGGCTGCCTCTCTCATATCTACAGCAATTCCACTCCATCTTTTCTCAATTTATCTGGTGAAACAAAACTAACAGACGTTCATTTTCTAAACTATGCCTTCCAAAGGTTAGGGGAGGACTTTGTCTTCCTAATCTACTATTCTACCACTAGGCAGCTCACCTCTCCAAACTGGACAGATGGCTCCCAGGTAAGGCCGAAGGACCTCCCCCAATTTGGCTCCAGATCGAAAGGCAGATACTCCAGGAGGCCAATCTCTGCTCTAAGACAATTTTTTTCATTCCCAGGGCAGCACTCCAACCCTCAATCTCGAATCCAACCATCATCACCTCTCTTAAAACTCTCTCCCAGTGCCTTGACTACCTCAAAATCTCCCCTAAAAGAGACATGGCACAACCCTTACCCTGAACCCCAATATTCGGTTGGGCGGCTCGATAATTACCCCCGATTGGCTTCCTCAAATTAGTGATGCAGTAGTTGAGAACTTATACTCTCAAGACTCCCTTCTTTCCTCTCTCGATATTCTAGCCAAGTTTGACCTTCCTAACAATAAGATCTTCAAGATATACCAACTGAGACATCTTATTAATGCGAATTTTTTTCCTGAATTCCGCAGCTCACAGGTCAGTCCCTTCCTTTCCCAAATTCAAGTCTTAACCTCCAAATCTCACTGCATCTCATCAATATATTCCTACCTACTGGACCTTAAATTCCCGAGCTCACTCACAGGCTCCTGTGTCTGGTCCTCTCTCTTACCGGACATTACCCCTAATTGGCCACAGATTTGGACAGATTTACACAAGTACCATACCCAAGACAGGTTCAGGCTTACTCAATATCACATATTAAACAACATGTACTACACTCCGGTCAAGCTGGCCCATTTAGGGAAACTACCTCTTCCCCTATGCTCCAGATGTTTACAATCAGAAGGGAATTTTCTCCATATTTTTTGGGTGTGTGACAAAGTGGCCCCCTTGTGGTGCTCTATCCAGGCCAACTTGGATCCTCTTTTGGGTCTGGACTGTTTTTTCACTGCCGAAATCTGCATTCTGGGTACCTATTCCAAAATTGAGAATCAAGAGCACAGATATCATATTGCATTAATTTCGATGGTGGTCAAAAGACTAGTCCTCAAACATTGGACTGACCAATTAACCATAACATACACTGAATGGTTGAAAGACCTATCAACCTGTTTTAATATGGAGAGACTCGCTGCTAGTTCCCATAATCGTATGGATTTATTTCATAAAAGATGGGATAAACTATACACGTTGTATTTGCATCAATGATCTCTTGGCTCTGTCTCTGAAACTCTATTTCTGTACTTATCCCAAGACCAACCCTATTGCCTAATGAGTATGTGTTAATGCTACTTTGTTAATAATATAAGCACACTTGGGGAGGGTTAGGGTTGGGGGGAAGGGGGTAGTTGTATAGTTATAGGGGTGTGTGGGTTTTTTTTTCTTCTTTTCTTTCTTTTTGGGAAAGTTATTTGTCATCCTATGTATAGCTCTGAATGAAACATGTGATCTGTTGTAATTCTTAAACTAATAAAGTTGAATTTCAAAAAAAAAAAATAATGATGTCAATGTTTTGTTGCATGGTTTATTTATTTATTGAAATGTTTCACCAGGAAGGTACACTGAACAACAAGTTGTTCATCTCCCGGTGTGACGGGGGTAGAATTGAATGAATACTTAGACATACAGTTTAACATTTAACATATCTGAGAAATTAAACATTCAATTACATTTGTAATAAGACATACAGTTAACAAATATCATAAATAATCTTACAATTGCATTTGTGACATTACATAAAGTTAAATACTGTATATCATACCTGTGGAATATGCATATAATTACAAGTGGCATATTTGAGGAACATAGTACAGAAATTTAATGTAGCCTTGGAGCCAACTCCTTGCAGGAATGGATCACAGTTAAGAGGCAGAATATTTAGCAATTATTGAATGAATGAGGTGCAGTGAAGGGACATCAAGGAGGGTAGAGGGGTAGGCAGGGAAAACCAGCAGAGGGAAGGAGAGGATAAAGAAGAGCGTGGGATATTCAAAGGGTTGCACATGGGCAACAAGGTTGCACCATGTGCAACCTAATGCTCTTATGCTATATTCAAGGGCTGGTTGCATTCACAACCATGATGCCCCAGGGCGCACCAGTAATGTATATGGCACAAGTGCGGGGGGGTGTGTCTGTGCATATGCGGCCCATCCCAATATTCAGCCCAGGATGTGCGGCACATATGCAGGTACAAACCCACCTTGCACCACAGAGGGGGCCGCAATGTTGAGCCTGTCGAAACCTGGAACAAGTCGGGGACACCCACAGGCTGGCTGCCATATTGCTGGGCATAACACGGCAGCTGCCTGCTGTGGGTGGCCACCCGACCACCCAGGACACAGTCCACGAGCCCCCTGCCCAGGGGGTGTTGTGCCCCCCCCTTGCCCAATCACGGGCATGATTTAAGTTAATCCCTGGTGGACCAGTGGACCCTATCCCTTCACCCGATCATGAGCATGAATGAAGTTAATCCCTGGTGGTCCAGTGGACCCTACCCCTGTGCCTGATCATGGGCATGAATTAATGTAATTCCTGGTGGTCCAGTGGACCACTATCACCTGCCCGATCACGGGCATGTAATAAAATGATCCCTGGTGGTCCAGTGGACCAATCTCCTTCATCTGCTAGCAGGTGTTTAACAAACACCCTGGTGGTCCAGTGGTACCCCCTGTCCCCACCTGCCCACTTAGTCCCCCACCACCCTGCACCCCCTCAGTCAGCGGCAGGTGGCAGCTCCCCCCCCCATGCCACCCAGCCACCGACCGACTGACAGCATATAGTAGGGCTGTATGCTTACTGGTCCACTTATGGGCCAATTGGCATGCAGATCATATTGTACTACACAGTCCTGAATTGTGAATGAATGCTGATTCACAAATTGGGACTGTGTTGTACAGTATGATCTGCACACCCATTGGCCCATGCAGTGGACCAATAGGCATACAGCCCTACTGTATGCTGTAAGTCGACGGGCGGCCGGGCAGCTTGTGGGCAGGGAGCTGCCACCCGCTGCTGATAGGGGTTGCAGGGTGGTGAAGAATTAAGTGGGTGAGTGAGATGAAGTACCCTGGACCACCAGGGTGCTTGTCACACACCCCCGAGTGGGCAAGGGTGATCAGTCCACTGGACCACCAGGGATAATTTTATCACATGCCTATGATCAGGCAGGGGATAGCGGTCCATTGGACCACAAGGGATCGTTTAATTACATGCCCATGATAGGCCAGGGGATAGCGGTCCATTGGACCACCAGGGCTTAATTTAATTCATGCCCACAATCGGGCAAAGAGGTAAGGTCCACTGGACCACCAGGGTGTCTATGGATATATGTCCACGAATGGGCATTTGGGTGCAGAGTCCGCCATGGGGCGGCGTTCCCTGACAGCTGCAGCCTGGCAGGGTGCCAGGCACAAGTCGCCAAGGATCGGCACACTGCATGCAAATGGGGCCATAATGACATGCAAATGGCCCCATTTGCATCGTGCATAAATTGTGGTCTAATTTGCATGCCCACATCTGATTATCACTCTTGCTGCACCTAGCGCAACCACACTTGTGCTGGCACAGTCCCCTGCTCCCCTGCAGCTACATGCGCTGGCTCAGTGCCACTGCGCTGTGCGCAGTGTGTGCGCCCTCAGTGCCATAGTCAACGGTGCTGAGCCATGGTGCAGCACAATTGAATATCACCTGGACTATGCCCTAGCTCAACCCAGTTGTGCTGCGCCCAGGCTTGCACCCCTGCCTGGTGCAGTCTGAATATCTAGCCCGGGGGGAACATTATCGGAGCAAAGTAAGCAAAAAATCAGCTGTGAGGGGCAAGTTAACACAGGGCTAGTGCAATCTGGGAGCACCTCAGACAGAACAAAAAGTGCAAGTTATTAGCTCAAATGAACTAATTCCTTTGTTTAAGCGCAGAGGGTTGAGACGGGGCAGGAGAGAGGTGGGGGTAATGTATAGGGTAGGGAAGGATGAGTCATACATGGAACTGGCCCCTTCAGAGTGTAGAGATCGCTGTCAGTGGTGGAATGAGGCAAGGACTTAGAATAAGGGGCAGGAGCAGGCAAGGGCAAGTTGGGTAGAGATAGTAGAGGAGATGGTGAAATGAAGGAGGAAGAGGGGGTGGAAGAAACGTGGCCTCTTCAGGATGCTGAGAACCCTGCTAGAGAGCAGAGTCAGGCAAGGACAAGTTAGGTTGGAAGGATGGAGGGGAAAGGGGAAGGAAGGAAGAGTCATTTCACAGTGCTGGACCCCTCCAGGATGCTGAGAACCCTGCCAGGGGGAAGAACTAAGTGAGGACAAGTTGGGAAGAGAAAAAAGAAAGGATGAAGGGAAAGGAGGGAAGAGGTGGGAAGGAAGCAGCTAGCCTAAGACTAGGCCACTCCAGGTTGCTGAGAACGCTGCCATAGCACAGAATCAGGCAAGGACTAGTTGAGTAGAAAGGATAGAGGGGGAGGGGGAGGGAAGGAAGAGAAATTGCCCAGTGCTGGGCCCCTCCAGGATGCAGAGAACCCTGCCAGGGGATAGAATTAGGCGAGGACAAGTTTGACAGAGGGAACAGGTGAGATAGAAGAGAAAAGGGAAAAAAAGGAGGAAGGGAAGAAACTTCTCTGAGAGTAGACTTCTGTGCTGTGTCTGTTTTATTCACAAGTACAGGTTGGAAAAGATGAAGCAGACAGAGGGACCAGAGAAGTCTCTGAAAGCTGGTAACTCATGATGTTACAAGGGGAGTGCCACCATTGGGCAAATAGGCCAAAGTGGGCAGTTATGTGTATTGCACAGGATTAATCTTTGCTTTAATAAGGAACTATGTTAAAGTGATTTTGTGAGGCTTGCCACAGCAAATGGGAGTAGTACACTGTAATAACCTGTAGGAGTTTTGATTCAAACTCCTACCATTCAAACTGCCAAAAAATGCTATTTTCCATGAAATAAATACTTACATTTCTGTGTTCTACTTCATTTGCATAACCCGTCCCCTTTTTTTCTCAGTACTGTCCCTTTTTTTTCTCAGTGCTGCAACCCCCAAGCATAACACCATGCAAGGGAAACAAAGTTTTTAAGCACTGTTTTGAAACAGAGACATCTGTTGATCAGTCTTGGTATTGCAGACATCTACACTACTGAGATGGGAGACTACATCTCTCAGTAAAGAAATCTTGTCAGCTGGATACTATATGCACTATGCCTTGTTTTGAAACTAAACAAATGAGAGCTTTTATTGTTGAAGCCACTACAGAAATATGAGACTGCACCTCACAGTAAGGTAACTGGAAAACAACTTCTTATTGTACCCACAGTGCCTTGCTATGTACATCTACGTATTAGGTGCAGTCACCACCAACAAAATACAGTAAGGGACTGCAGCTCTGAGTAACTAACATTTACATCAACATTATAATTACTCAGAATTCAATGGTGCTGTATGTAACACATTGAAAGTTCCCTTGCATGACATCATTCTGGAGGTGTGTCCATACACAGAAAACTGGAGGACACAGTGCTGATAAAACATAAATAATAAGCATTTTATCAATGCTGCATGTTGGCTTGCTGGCATTGGCGTTGGTAGTGAAGGAGTTAGAGAGATGTACAATAGGAATGGCAGTGAAGTACTGAAGTGATGCCAACCTCACTCCCACCCTGCAGACACTGACAGGCTCTGGGGGGGGTGCCTTTGGGTCATTGACCATAACGTTCATGCCATTTCACCTCACCATAACCTGCAGACACCAGGTGACACCATGTTCTTTGGGGTCATCAGGCTTTACACTCACCCCATTCCATAAGGAAATACACTGAGATGGGTGCAGAATAGGAGAATGGGGTGAACTTTGGGGCTGAAGACTCCAAGGCACACCTCAATGCCTGTCACTCGCTGCAGGGTGGGGTTGGGGGTGGAATGGCATGAGCATTACAGCTGACAATCTCAAGTCACACCCCTGACGCCTGTCAGTCCCTACAGGGTGGGGCGTTGTGGTTGGAAACCCTAACATCCTGGGCGTTTGTTGGTATTTTCACTCCAAATTTTCAGCATGGGCTTTCTGTGATCCCACCTCATAAACAGTGGCACTATCAGTTTGTTAACCGAAAGGTGAATTTGCACAGCGACTGCACCATTTAGTGCCACAGGTGTGAAAATACATTTCAGGCAAGATGTGAAAAATGACAGCTGTACTGTTCATGAGGAGGTATAAAAAAATGGCAATGTTGAAAATCTGGAGTGAAAATATGAAAAATTGGTAAAGTCATGAGCGTACGTAGAAATTGAGGATTTTTTTTACCAGATTTTCAACATAGGCATTTTGGAACCTCCCCTCATGAACAGCAGCACTGTGATTTTGTTAATCTGTCACAAAAGTTGATTTCCCACAGCGAATGCGCCATCATGCACCACAGCTGCGAAAACACATTTTGGGCAGGATATAAAAAAATTACAGCTGTACTGTTCACAAGGAGATGTAAAAAATGGCTATGTGCAAAATCTGGAGTGAAAATATTAAAAATTGGCAAGGTTATGAGCGTGCGTGCAAACTGCAAAATGCACTCTTGTAACACAGTCATTTTTTGGATTTTTTTCACCAAATTTGCAACATGGGTTTTTTGGGACCCCACCTCATGAACAGTGGCACTGTTCATTTATTACCCAGTTGTGAAAGGTGATTCCGTGTAGTCACTGAAAAATCACCTTTCGTGACTGAGTAACAAAATGATAGTCACATGTTCATGAGGTGGGGGTCCCAAGAGCCCCATGTTGAAAATTTGGAGTCAAAATTTCCAAAAATGGCTGAGAGTTGAAATCCCCCATTGATGCAATTATAAAGCTTACTGTGATTTTCTTCAGTTTGCGGTCGGCTTTTGAAGAATTCAGACATGTCCTGCTCCACCAAAGATTGCAGCACCAGATCTCCGGAGGTAAGTAAGGGGTACGGGGAGGAGGGGTGTGCAGAGGGTTGGTGAGGGTTGTGGGAGGGGGTGGTGGGATGACACGGGACCATTTTCTTTTTTACAGGGACAAAAAAAAATTGATGTCAGGGAAGGTTTTCTTTATTTACAGGTTTAAAAAAATACTTTTGGGCATACTGGGGTGGGCTTCCAGTGTGCCACATGAGTTTGGGGTAGGGGGACTGATGCCAATGGGGATTGGGCACCCAAATCAGAAAACAACGTTGGGGGGCATGATGCCGATAGAGATTGGGCATCCCTGTCAGCAAACAAATTAAACTGGTGGGGAACATTATGCCGATGGGGACTGGGCACCCTCCTTGGCAAAAAAATTAAGTATGGGGGGGATATATGATGCCGATGGGGATTGGGCACCCCCATGTGCAAACAAATTGAACTGTGTGGGAAGGCATGCCGACACAGGAATTGGGCACCCCCAAAGTCGGCTTTCTGTGGATTGTGTGGCGGAAGGCAGGAGACACCATATTTATTGAAATGTTTCACCAGGAAAGGCGTGTAATGAAGTTTTGTTATCTGATGCGACAATGGGGAAACTGCACCTCATTGGAGTGGCAGATTTCTTTCAGCTCCGTGGCTATCTTTGAAACTGCTGTCATCGGCAGCATGCTCACTAATTGGTGGCAGAGGGACGGACCCACTTAAGCATTCCCTGCATTGGCGACAACACTGACACACCTCTGAAATGCACTACTGCCACAAGATGTTTCTTGCGCATACGCAAGCCAACATAAAAATGACTATGACAGATTTTGTTACAAAACAAATCACAGCTTCAACAGCTGAAGCATGAGTGGCAATGGCATACTATGTGAAAAAGGCATCTGGAGACCTCACAACATCACTTTAATTAAAAGACTAAGCCTGTGGGTTAATAAGTGGAAGCAACCAGCCACACACACACACACACACCCCTCCTGGGCTATTTAAACTAGCTTCCTACAAATTCTGCCAGAATCTCTGTTTCTTTGTTGCAGCCAGAGGCTTTGCTGGGGCTCTGCTCCTCTTCCTGTGTTTGCTGCTGCTTTTCCTCATTGCTATTTTGGGTTTTCTGTTTGATTTGTGCTGTTTTATGGAGTTTCTGTTTGGTTTGTGCCTTCCGCAGCTCTTTAAGTTAGTATTCTGCCTGCTGGTGCTGCAGGTACCAACTGCCAGAGGAAATGTTAACCTTCCTAATCTGTTTTATTATGCCCTTGCAGCGAAGATACAAATAGTATGTTGCTGGATCAATCCCTATTATCAGGCCCATCAGAAAATAACAGAATTTGTGCTTTAATGATTTGGATAGCACATATAAATACTTATTTTCTAATCCTTTGAATATATCTTATTATCTAATTTTGCCCCTTTTGCAGCCCTTCCCCTTAAATATTAGAGATTATGCTGTAGGCAATATCTTTTGTACAAGTGACCTGGCTCAGGGTGTTGGCGTATAATGCAGCATTTCCCCCAGTGGGCATTATATGGGGCTACTTGCCTGGAACCGTTTTGGCTTACAACATATGCACCAAATGTTCTCTATCTAGGGTATTTGTCACTTTCTAGAACTATAAAGGCAGTATGCCCTCTCTCATTTGGCCCATTTTAAATATATAAAGCTTAAATTCTTTAAAATGGGCCTGTGTTCTGCATATAAACAACTTCTAGAAAAACATTCCATTTTGTTTGAAAATGTAAAAGATTAGCAGAGTGGCAGTAACTGATCTCCAGGATCCCCGACCCACTATGTTGAAACGCTCCGAACGGCAGTGCTCAATGGCCGCACCTACGACCGCCGCCACTGGAACCTGTGCTGCATTCCAGCCCACCCTCCTGGAACCACACACTAGATCCAAACTCCAGGTATGACCGCTTTGCTGTATTTCAGCACCTAAATGCTGATTGGTGTGGCGCTTTGCAACTCCCGATTGATCTGGCTCAGCTTTCTCGCCAGCACTGATTGGAGCACCAGGCCTGCCCTGCTTTCTGGGCTATTTCTCGGACTGCTCACCCTTTTCTCTGTTAAATCTGTGCTCATGGAAATTTTAGGGGGTATTTTGTTCATTGGAGACATGTGGGAAATGTATATGAAACTGCAGAAAAAGATTAATTTGTCTGATGTGCTAGTGGGCCAAACTTGGGTTATTTTCAGTTAGCCATAACACTGCTAATTCCATTTGCCAAGGGAGGTATGCTATGAATAATTTCTGCACTAGCCAGCCTCTTTTACTGTTACATCTCCCCGATTTGGCTCCCACTTGCTTTTCTCACTGTGTTTTCCTTTCCTCCTCCCACCTCTGAGTTCACTGACTGTGAACTCGCACCCAACCCCCTACTCTGTCCCCACACCTCTGTACACGCCACTTCAGACTAATCCCTTCTTTATTTCAGTGCTATCCCCCTCCCCTGCCTATCCTCCCACACTTAAATTTGTGCTCAGGGACATTTTTCCTGCCCCCAACCCCCTCCCAGGCCACCATTAAATGTGCCTTCGCCCCTTCTCTTGGGAGTTAGTACCACTAACATTGGTGCAAATCATCCTGGGCATCACTACCACTCCCACTGGTGCAGGTCCTTCCCACAATCATGAACTTATTTCTTATCCTAGTTATCTCAGCCTCTATTTCAGGCCTGCTACTACTCACAGACCTATGCACCTCTATTCTTGCGACTGATCAGCAAGACCTACTCTCTTTTACTATAAATCCCCTGCCTACTGTACCAGCCCCAAGTGTGCCCTGCTACGTGCCCTATTCCACAAGTATCAGCTTATTAACGCTACTATTCAATTATGAGTGACGCCTACTCTGGCTGTTTATCCACTCTCTCTACATCCAGTCCCCAATTGCTCTGCCTCTGACCAGCCCACTGCTTTCCCTCTTTCTACTCACTGGCGATGTGGAAAGGAACCCAGGGCCCCTGAATATGCAAATTGACTATTCAGATATCACCTGGGCAAGTCAAATGGGCCTTAAGATTGCCCATTTGAATGTTCGGAGCCTCCCAGTGAACTTTCCTGAGCTCGAGGGTTGGATATCCCTATACAAACCCCATGTAGTAGGGATCTCCGAAACCTGGCTAAAGAACTATCATGATGATGCCTTGTTCTTACTCTGTGGTTACTCCCTTTTTAGGCAGGACAGAGCAGGTAGAAAATGGGATGGAAGTGTAGCCCTGTACGTCCAGGACCACATCGCCACCACCTCTATAAGTTGCTCAGCCACTACCTCCTTGAGTGAGGGAATACTAGTGGAGTTACCCTGGGAGCAGCAAAAAAGCTGTATCTAGGCTACTGGTACAACCCCCCCCCCCCCATTGGGGAATTTTCTGGGCCTAGAAAATTTCATTGATGGATTTGCACAAGCTACACCCTGAAGAAACTCCATTTTACTCAGAGACTTCAACATAAAATGGACTACCTTTCCTGTCCCTAATCAGTCAACGCTGCTAAAGTTGCACAACCTGGAGCAAGTCATCTCCTCTCCCACCAGACACAATCACCATTCACGATACCATTCTATTCTTGACTGGATTGTCACCAATTGAGCTGCAAAGTCCTCCAGGCAGACACCACGGCTGACTCGATAAGTGACCATTCCCCAACATATATCATACTGTCCACTAAATCCAGTCACTCTCCCCCCAAACTTCTGTCTTTCAGGAGGTTCAATAGCCACGATCCGAACTCGGTTCATATGCATGCTAGGTCCATAAATTGGGCTATCCTCCATCAGCAGAACAATGTTTCTTCAGCTGTCTCATTTCTCATGGACACCCTTTGTACATTACTGTATAAGCTGTTCCTCACTACCACCAGGAGAGTTAGGGAAGGATGTACTCGATGGCTGTCCAAGGAATTACTTGCTAAAATGATGGATAGGGACAAAATCTGGAAGCTCCACATGGCGTCTCCCTCCCCTCAGTTATGGAATGTCTACAGACAGCTGTGAAACTCTTGCAAGCAGGTTGCCAGATCACTTAAAAGCAAATATTACATCGACCAGCAAAATAATGCCCTCGGTAACCCCCGGGTCCCTCCTAAATCCCAAATCCAGCAAGCAAATTACACAGCTTGCAGCAGCCTCAGGTCCTATTTACGACCCTGTAAAAATAGCTGACCTTTTCAACACAATATTCACAGACCTAACCACATACCTTAGCAAGCTGCCCTCCCAGCCTCCCACTAGTCATGAAGACTTTTCCTGCTACCCCCAGTCACCAACAGAAGGTAGCTCACCTCCATTGTTCTACTTTAGGGCCATCGACCATGGTGCTGCTTTCAAACTGCAGAAGACTCTCCTAGCCAGATGTAGCCCTGGGAGCGATGGGCTTTACCCTATATTCCTGAAACTCATCTCCCCAGCCATTGCAAACCCTTGACCTTTATATTCAGCCTTGCTTTCTCGACGTCCTCAGTGCCAAATTCATGGAAGCATGCACATGTGGTGCCTATGGACAAAACTGGAAACCCCCTCATCCCAGAAAATTATAGACCCATCTCCCTCCTCCCTCACCTCAGCAAATTATTGAAAAGAATAATCCACCATCAGCTGTCCGAGAATTTGGAAAAATAAAACCTCCTGTATCCACTCCAGCATGGCTTTTGCAAACATCACAGCACCTTCTCTGCCCTTGCCCTTTTCTCGAACCATGTGCTTAGAAATATGGATATAGGCAAGGCCACAGGGGCGGTATTAGTAGACTTATCTAAGGCCTTCGACTTGTTCGACCATCACCTCCTTCTCTCCACTTTGCGCCAGTTTAGTTTCTCACCAGACACTGCCGCATGGTTCTGCAGCTACCTGACTATCAGGTCCCAATCTGTTCTGATTGGAAAAGTGCCCACCACCTCATTACCCACAGGCACTGGAGTCCCACAGGGCTCTATACTGGGCCCTCTACTTTTCTCAATGTTCATAAATGCTCTCCCCTTCGAAAGCCTAAACTGTAAGGCACTCCTCTATGCCAATGATCTGGTACTGTACCACAGTGACAAATCCCTTGAGTCAATCTCATCCACCCTTACTACTAACTATGGTGCTGCCCATGGCTGGTTCCAATCCAGAAAACTACTTGTTAATGAAAAAAAAAACAAAGCCATGCTATTTGGCTTGAAATCTTTCCTAGCCAAGGTCGCCAAGTCAAATACATCCCTACTCATACACTCCCCAGCTGACCCACTGCTCAACACTGTCTCCTCTTTCAAATACTTAGGGGCAACTCTTGATACCTCACTTACATTCAAAGAACACATAACAAACATGATAAGCAAAATACACCAAAAACTTGGGGCAGCCTACAGAACCAAGCAATTTATGTCCCCGGCTGCGCTCCTTGCCATAGCCCAAGGGAACCTCCACCCTCAGCTTGACTATTGTTCCCCTGTCTACTCCTTCGCCACTGCCCCCATGCTTCGCTCTCACCTAAATAGTACATACAACTCCATCTGCCACTTATTTCTCCAGGCACCCTACTCTACTCACCACTGCACACTTTACAAAACCCTAGGGTGGACAAACCTTCAGGGACATTCCAATTATGCTATGGGCAGCCTAACTTATAACTCACTTAAGAATCGTGAGCTGTCCCTTTTCTCCTCACTTCTCATAGATAAGGTAATGCCCAGAACTCACAGATCTTCCTCCACTTCTCCTCTGGAAGCTCCACGCACCCATTCAGCCATGGGTAGTAAAGCCTTCTCTGTGTCTACCACCTCTCTCTGGAATAGGCTTCCACTATTGATCCGCTCCTCCCCTTCCCACATATCCCTCAAAAGGAATCTACAAGCCTGGATCCTGATGGAATCTTCCTGTAACTGTTCGCTAGGCCATGCTTTGGCCCATGACTCACCCCAGCTCCCATAGTATGCTCCTTTTCCACACTGCCTCTTTCTCTCTATCCTCTGATCCCTACCTCTTTCAGTCTCCTCTCCCTAGTCCTGTTCACACTCATGTATGTTTCTGTTGGCTTTCTCTTACCTTGATGGTTTTCCAGGGATGTACCTGACCAGAAAACTACAGTTTCTGCTGTATAGATTTTCTATTGCCTTTCTGATGTGATCCTATACATCAGTTCAACCACTGTATATAAATGTATAGCTTGATGTTAGTACTCAGCCCTTGTATATATTCCTTATTATATTTGTACAAAACCATTGCTCTGTATAACTATAACTATGTATTGTCCACACAGCCTACTTCTCTGTAACCAGTTGTTCCTGTGTTCTCCAATGTACCTGTATCGACTGCTTGGATATGCACTATGTATTGCCACTGTAATTTCCATCTTTTGTTGCCTTCCTGTTGGCCCGGGTTGTGGCTGAAATCGGTCTATTTGGATCAGTTCTCCTACCCAATTATCAAAGACATAAATAAATAAATAAAATCTCGCTTAATAGGATCGCTATACAGAGGCCTAGTGGAAAAGGGCCCAGAGTGTTTGGCTGTTATTTTTAATAGATAGAATTTGAATTTACATGAATTAATTAGTATGGAACATTGATTGAAATATTCTGCTTCCAATTACAGGGCAATGGCTTGATTTCCTGGATAGGGACAACATAGACTAGTGACATGGGGAGGAGACCTCCCAGAGGGCCAACAGAGGGTTTGCTCGGCCTGAGGTAGAAAGACATTTTTTGGGCTGGGTGGGGGCAACCCTGGAAGACTGCATGCACCAACCCACCTGAGGGGTCAGAGAGGTGCATGACAATTGGTTATAGGGGAGAACAGTTTTATTCTTCCAGTGTGCTTAGTTTACAGTATGGTACTAGGTATCCCTGGCTGCCTTGCAATTAGGAACTTGGCCAGAAGACAGGTGCTGCAGACCTCTGGATACCAATGGTTCTGGATGTCACGCAGATGTTGTGGGGGTAGACTATTGCGGTAGGGGGGGATTTCCACAAAGGAGAGAGTAGCCAGGTTACTTTGTGTTATGGTTTGCATTGGGTGGATTTGTCCCAGGAGGGGAAATAACTTGCAGATGCCCATGATGGTTACTGTGTTAAGGGTGGATTCATCAACCCACTTGTGCTGACGTTTCACTAAAAATAACACCAATAGCTTATTTTGACTCAGTCTTAGTTGGTTTCCATCTGTATACACTGAATGAGGCTGAAGATATGCAAGATTGCCTAGCCCTCTTTCCTGTATAACAAAAACTAAAATAAATAAAAAAATACATATTTGGAGACAAAAAAGAGATTTCTTGGGAGTAGAGTGTAACAACCCTTCCTATCAGTATGGGGAGGAAGTTGTTAATCTCGTGTGTCCTGAGACTAACTGTAACAACTCCTTCTGACAGAAGGGGGAGGAGGTTGTTCACCTTGTGTGTTCTGCCTGACACTAACTGTAACAACCCCTCCTATCAGAAAGGGGAGGAGGTTGTTCACCTTGTGTGTTCTGCCTGAGACTGACTGTAACAACCCCTCCTATCAGAAGGGGAGGAGGATATTCACCTTGTGTGTCCTGCCTGAGACTGACTGTAACACCCCTCCTATCAGTAGGGGAAGGAGGTTGTTCACCTTGTGTGTCCTATCTGAGAGTTACTGTAACAACCCCTCCTATTACAAGGGGGAGGAGGTTGTTCACCTTGTGTGTTCTGCCTGAGACCGAGTGTAACAACCCCTCCTATCAGAAGGATAGGAGGGTATTCACCTTGTGTGTCCTGCCTGAGACTTACTGTAATGACCCCTCCTATCAATAGAGGGAAGAGGTTGTTCACCTTGTGTGTCCCGACTGAGACTCACTGTAACATCCCTTAACCAACCTTATGTGTTTTTATGAGACCGTTAGTTCTGAGCTTGTTAGGAAAATCCCATATGATGTTATCTTCATAGACTTTTGATGTTTGCCTCACTGGGCATTAATGTCAAATTATTACATCTTAATATAAATAAATCTGTTACCAATTGGATATGTAATTGGTTAAATAGTAGGACTCAAAGTGTGCTAATCAACAGTGAACTTTCTGATACAGGTATTGTAACAAGTGGGGCGCCTCAAGGCTCAGTTTTGGGCCCCTGCCTTTTCCAGGTTTTCATCTCAGATATGACAAGCACTTGCATCTCCACATCCACTAAATATGCAGACCATGTTAAAATTGCCAGCCCCTGTGCTATCCCCAATTAGGCTGAAACCATACAGCAAGATTTAAATAAAATCTTTGATTGGGTAACCAAATGGTGTATGAAACTCAATAATAAAAAATGTAAAGTACTGCACTTGGGACCCCAGAACCCCAATACTTTGTACACTCTGGGAGATACCACCTTACTGATTACCACTGATGCAAATGATCTAGGAATTATTATTTCTAACAACTTGGAGCCTTCAAATCAAGTTAATCAGGTCATCAGTAAAACAAATAAGGTTATTTGGTCTCTCTGACGTAATATCAAATCCCGTGATCCCAATATCATGATGCCTTTGTTTCAGGCTGATGTAAGACCCCACTTAGAATTTGCTTCCCAGTTGTGGTGCCCATATAAGAAATCTAATTGCACCCAGTTAGAGAAAGTGCAAAGGAAATATACTAAACATATACTTGGCTTATATAATACTTCGTACAACAACAAACTTATCTCCCTTAATCTAATGTCACTGGAAATTCGTTGACTGAGGGGTGATTTACTATTCTTATTTGATATTATCAATGACCCGTATTTGATGTCTGAACTTGGTTTAGAGTTTAATGACAGCAAGTATGATATTAGAGGGCATCCCTTACAATTGGCTAGTAAACATTTTCATTATAAAAATAGAAAATTCTTCTTTACTTTGCGGTTATGCAACCTTGGAAGGAATTGCCCCTAGAAGTCATCATCTATAAGACAAAACAAGAATTTAAACAAGTTCTAGCCAGAGCTGAGAGGGCTGTGAAGAGCTACCAAATGACCAAAGTTACAAATGTGCATAGAAATTATGCAACGTCTGGGTGTAACTTGGCCATTTTTTGTAGGTATTGCTTCACATTTTCAACATAGCCTTTTTGGGACCCCTCCTCATGAAGAGTGCCAGTGTCATTTTGGTCACTTGTCCCAAAAGGTGATTTTGCAGAGCGAACATGCTATTTTTCAATATTCAGAAACTGGTAGTGAACTTGATATGAGGTTGGGGAACTTTGCAAAGCTTTGGGAAGTGTGACATTCCCAGATGTTTACCAACATCACTGGCAAACTATAAATGTACAATATTTCTATCTCCAATACAAACACATTCCCTTTTTGAGTTTTTATTTTGAGAGGGATTATTTTTGCTGTTGTACATGACATGGTCATAACAACAAGTATAAACAGTATATACAAGTTAAATATTTAAAATGCACACTACATATTGAAGTAATATTATATGACTATTAAGAAGCAATGGTCAAATATGTAAAACATCTTTTACTAAAACCTTTTTTCCATACTTTTACTCACATATTACTTTGGATAAACATTTCAGATAGCAATTTATTATTTTCTTGTTGGCGCCGTATAGTGCTGTTCAGTCACAATCGTCAAAAACTGGTGCCAATTCAGTCCTCTTGAATTTATTTAGTCAGAGTACATGCTGCTGTGTGAGAATGTGCGTGTGTGTTTGTGTGTGTGTGTGTGTGTGTGTGTATATATGTGTGTGAGCATGCAACCTGTCACTGTAGATAAACAAAATGCTATAGTCCCCAATTATGGCAGTCTCTCACCATTCACCAGGAAGAAATGCAGACAGTGTGGAAACCAAGCACTTACCCTGCCCTCACACTGTAGCTGTCTCTGTGGATTATCCAGTGGTTTAAAGTCCAGGTGGTATTAGTCCCTTGCCTCTTACCAGCACTAAATCAATCACAGTGTGGGTAAGTTTGCACTGAGCCTGCCCCACATGGTACTGTACCTGTGGATAAACTGAGGGCTTTATCTACTTTTTACCAGCACTAAATACATCACAGTGGGTGAGTGGGGGGGGGCTGCACAGTACCTGTCGCTGTGGATAAACAAAGAGCTTTAGTTTACCAACTAGTGCTATAGCTAACAAAGCTGCAGCTGGACTGTCTGTAATCTGACCCTGTAGTCTGTCAGACTGTTTCAGAGATTAAATAAATTTCAGTGCAACAGATAATGAGTTAACCTCTAGGTTGCTGAAAGAAATAGAATAACTCTATTAGAATGAACTGGACGGATGCTCAATCTGCAGCCCTGCAAAGGTTCAAATGAGGGGCTAGAAACAGCAGTTTCAAAAGGTTTTTTGTTACTATCCTGAGAAGTTCAGAGATACAATATTGTAGCACCCTCCCTCCCTTCAGATGCCTTTAACATAGAGCAGCAAATAGCAAAAATCAGAGGGGTGTGTACTGTTTTGCAGCTGTGGAGGAATACTTCCAAATGTCCAAAAGGAGAGTTCCATGATCTGCTGTTTTAAAAGCTACAATCCAATCCCAGTAGGGCTGTAGGGTCCACCCACAGCCCTAAAACCACCTTGATGCGTTCCTACTCACAGAAGCAACACTTAATTACTGCTAATTTAGTTATATTTTGATAGCATAGGAGCACCCATGAGCTTACAGCTTCCTTGCCCCACATCTTCCTTAGTATGAACCCCTGCTATTAGTAGGGGAATGAAGTTGTTTCACCTTGTGTGTCCTGTCTGAGAGTCAGTATAACAACCCCTCCTAGCAGGAGGTGAGGAGGCTGTTCACCTTTTGTGTCCTGCCTGAGACTCACTGTAACAACTGCTCCCATCAGCCGGGGGAGGAGGCTGCTTACTGTGTGTGTGTCCTGCCTGATACTGACACTTTTGTACAACATAGAACTTTTTGTAGTTCTCACCTGGGTGAAGTGACACTTTACTTGTAAAGAACAATACAAAGGTTTTTAGGAAAACATGTATTTTTAAACAAATTCAACCTAACAACCACTCAGTTGACTTGTAGTCACCCCCTCCCACTAACCAGAGCCATATAGTATGATTACCACCATCCCAAAGTAAAAAGTATACCACCCCCCACCTGGCAGAATTTGCCACCATTATAATCCATATAATGTGCTGTCATTATCATTTCCATCCCTCCACCTCTGCACCAAAAAACATTCCCCCTGTCTCCCCAGCCCAACCTGATGCTAAGCTTCAATGGAAATCCCCCACCTAACCCCCATCTGACACCCTCTTCTCTCTGTCTCATCCCCCTGAGCACCACCTAAAAGTCAGTTTTCTTTGCCTATAAAAAAAGTAAACCATCCCACATTGCAGAGACATCATCTCTATTCTGTGGTATCAGAATGAATCAATGAATAAATAAATGATGTATTTCCTGTAGTAAAATCTGATTGATTATCAGGTCAGGTTCCACTTTCTTTTATATCCTTTATAGCGCCCCCTAAAAAACAATGCTAGCGGTGGTTGCCTAGGCACTGGCATCTGGCATTGGTAATAATGAGAATGACAGCACTGGTGGCATATTGAAGATGAAAGTGATGATAATGGTTATGGTTAAGGGGTGGTAGTGATACTACTATTTCATCTGACTCATTGCAGCAGCAGAACAAGCAGTAAGTACTCATTATGGAAATGGCACAGATGTTTCCCACACAAACTACAGAAACATTTGAAAGCATTAGCTTGGGAACTTGATTTGGCATGGCAACTCTGCTGGATCCCATTTACAAAGATATTTACATTCCCCTGGATGCATCAACTGTATCAAGCAAAAACTGCGTGTACACTTTAAAAGGAGCAGCACAGAAAATATAAAGAAGCAACCAAGAACTGACCTCCTCCGGTTTGCACTGCTTCTCTTCCTTGATTGACTTTGCATGCTTCAATGCCAGGCATCAACATGACACCATGGAAGGTGATTCAGATTGTAATGAACTGGAGACAACAAAGAACATTTGGGAGTTATTTAACAGTTTGTGTACTCCAGACATTTTGGAAGAAGGCACAGATGCCTCACCCGAGTGTATAATGGAGGCTTATCTAGCAGAGCCACTGTCTAGTTGAAGTACAGATCACATAAAATTCTGGCAAGACAGGAAAGTAATTTGGCCTTCACTGGTTAAATTGACTTCATATTGTTTCAAATGGCCCTCCAACATCAGTCACTTTGAAAAGATGTTTCAGCACAACTGGTGAAATTGCCACACCACATTTCTCGACACTAGCTCCTGAGAATATTGAATTCTTAGTGTTTCTCAAACTTAACTTATCGTGCATGAACTTCAGCTAAGCATTTAATTATTTCCCCATCCAGCAAGTCACATCCACTGCTACTCCCACTTTATATACATCCTGCTGGATAGTTTTCCAAGTTTCCCACTGGAACTGGCAGCACCAAAGCCCAGCTTACCACTCCCAGCGGAACCAGCAATGCAAGGATTATGAACAAACCACTACCTCAGTTCCTCCTGACAACTTTTTCAATGTCATCAGCAGCATATTCTCTGTGATCAGGTATGATTTGAAGCACACAGCAAGTCATTATCAATTAGATTAGACTCCAGGGGACAGATATTCAAAAGTGCATGTAAGTGCAATGTTTGTACAGTACTTGCGCCTGAGCTGGCACCAGTCCCTTAGCTTGCCATATTCAGAGGCACAGTGCTATCGCTAAACCCTCTGAATATAGTGTGGATTGTAGGCTGCACAAATGACAAGCCATTACATGCCACACAAATGACAGGTGAGTGTGCAGCACACTGCAGCAGCACAGCTCTGAATGCAGCACCAAAGATAGCATAGATCAGTGCACAGCATGGACTACAGAGAGGGACAGCAGTGGCACAACCCTAACCAGAGCACCCGGTATGAAGCTGAACCCTAGGAGTGGCTGAGGGTGGCCAAGGAGGGCACAAGTGAAAGATACACAACACAGCTGCTTCTGTATCAAAAATATACTGTAATACAAAAAATAACAACAGGCCATATAAACAGAACAAAAAAAAAAACAACAAAAAATAGATCATGGGGTGGGGAAAAACAATGGGGAAAACTAATTAGAAATGGGGGGAGAAAACCCATTGGAGAACATAAACATCTCTGCTATAGCCACAGTTATGGGACCATTGCCTCTGCCGGTAGTAGTGGTGGTGGCTGTAGCTGCCACTGAGCCACCACAAACTCTCGCATGGCCTCTGAGGTGTCCATCACCTAGCAGAAAAGAAGTCGCTGCTGGTGGATTATGTGTCACTAGAGGTGGTTCCTCTCTTCCCAGTCCTGTGGATATCCACAATGGCCAGCACTCCTCAGGGCATCTATGAACAGAAAAACAATGAACTCAGTCAGCTGTGCACACAAGATGAGACATGCAGGTGTTACCTGCCATACGCAGCTAAGGTATAACCAGCCGACACATGTACCGTTATGGCACACATGGATGATGGGTGTCTGACATCCACAGCGGTCTGGAAATGGCATGCCAGTGACAATACCACAGATCGGTACTGTGGACGAGTGAACATGCAACAGCTCTCCCATGTTGCACCAGAGCAAGCCTGGGAGTGGGATGTGCAAGTCCCCACAGTAAGCTAGGGTTGTCATCTGTTCATTTTTAGACCAGATAATCCAGTCTTTAGGGTCCTTATCTGGTCATCCAGTTTTGCTTAAATGTAGTATAGTTTATGGCCCATTTTGAGTGCTTACATGCTCTTAAAACTGATTTATTAAATCATTCACTGCTCTGGCTGCATGTTGAGGTTCCAAAATGTTCTGGGTCAGGAGTCACAAAGGGACTGCACAAAGTAGGCACAAAGGTTTGCACTGCACTTCCCAGCTGTGCTGGTGGGCAACGGAGCTATTCACAGCCGGATAACCTGGTGGGCTTCTTGACTATGAGTAGGGGCTGGTGGGGGCAGGGCTAACCCAGGAAAAGCAGTGGAATACCTAGTAGTGCTGACCCAACAGCCAGCCAGGAAAATGGCCCTGTAGCCAATAGCACTCAGGCACTAAATTGCTATTCATGAACGGAGGCATGCAAATGAGCTCATTGGGCATGCAAGATGCTAGTGGCCATTAGCATGCCCATTATGGGCTCTTTTGCATGCCCAAGCCCTGTGCAGCTGCACTCCCCCATAGTGTAGTGGTGCCCACCCCAACCCCGATTGCTGACCCGACTGTAGAAGAAAATATATATATATATTTCCATAGTGTAGTGTCCCTCACCGGTCCCCGATCTCCCGTTCTCCCACCCATTAGTAAAATAATATAATTTCCATAGTGTAGGGTCCTTCCCTAATCCCCAATTGCCTGAGCTTACTCCAGTCTCCAATTGCTCGATCACCCACCCGGTAATAATATAAAACTTTTTCCATAGTGTAGGATCCCATCGCATTGCCCGATCCCCCATCCAATACGATAATCTATATTTTTTCATAGTGTAGTGGTCCCCCCAACACCCACCCACTCCAGTAATGACATACCACCCCTCTGCCCCTGCCCAAGCATGGCCACCCCAGCATGGCCACCCATCAGTGAGCAGCATAGCCCTCATCAAACCTCCATGGCTGCCTGCTGACTTAACTGTCAATGACAGCTTACAGTATACACTACAAGCCCATTGGTTGACCAGTGGGCTTGTAGTCATTGCTATAGTGTCGTGTTCTAATTCGAGCAATGAGCAGCCGTGAAGGTGTGAGAGGGCTGTGCTAGCCAATGGGTGGCCGTGCTGGGGCGGGAGGAATGGGGTGGTATGTCATTACTGGAGTGAGAGGGGGATTGAAGGGGACCACTACACTATGGGAAAACATGGATTATCACATTGGGTGGGTGATTGGGCGATCGGGGATCAGGGTGGGACCACTACACTATGGAATATCTATGGAAGAAGTTTTATTTTATTACCGGGTGAGTACTCAGGTGATCAGGGACTGGTGAGGGCCACTACACTATGGAAACAATTTTATTTTAAGAACGGGTGGGTGATTGGGCAATTAGGGATGGGGTGGGACCACTACACTATGGAATTTATGTATTTATAGTAACAGATGGGAGCCCAGGGGACCGGGGAGGGGGGTGGTGGGCCACAGTACCTCCGCCAACCACTAGGGTTGCACGGATTACTACCAGGTTTTTTTTAGTGGTAATTTGCTCCATGTAAGGACCTTAGCAAAGGCCCTTGCGTGGAGCAATTCCTTTGTGAATGGGATTGTGGGGATATGCAGGTCCCCGCCCCTTCATTTGAACTGGGGCCCCCCTCACTGCTTTGCCCGGGCACAAACCCAGTTTTCGGGGGCAAACAGGGCTTTGTGAATACCAGCTAGTCACAAAGACCAGTTTGCCCCAGGCAAGCATGGGTTTGTGCCCGAGCAAAGCTTTTAAATCCTGCCACTGATATATGAACATACAAATTTGCTAGCAGATAAAGGCCTTATGGTTTATCGAGTCAGCTTGAGTGTGCAGCTAGCAACCCTTATACTGTAGCTGCCCCTCCCTCTTACCCTGTCACTTCCTCTTTTGAAGCAGTCCACTGTTGTACTGGATACCACTTCCGCAGGCAATGCGTTCCACCCAGGCACCACTCTCTCTGTAAAAAAGTGTCTTCTCATTTCCCTCCTGAACCTTCCCTCCTCCTACCCCCCTTAACTTGAATAGTCCCTCCATGCCTGTCTTGTTTATTCCCTTCATGTAATTTAAGGTTTCAATCATATCCCCCCTGTCTCTCCTCTCCTCCAGTGAGTACATGTTCAGCTCCCTCAGCCTGCTTACGTAGAGTATGTCCCCTAGTCCCTGGATCATTTTTGTTGCCCAGTGCTGCACCCCCTCCAGTAATTTAATGTCCCTCTTCAGCTATGGGCGCCAGTACTGCATGCCGTACTCCAGGTGTGGCCTAACCAATGACCTATACAACGTCAGGATCACATCCCTTCTCCTTGAAGATGTACCCCTGGGAATACAACACAGCATTTTATTGGCCTTTGCAGCTGCCTTCCTGCATTGTGCTGAGTTGTTCATTGAACCCGTTGTAATCACCCTCAGATCCTTCTCCTCTGTCATGGTTAGCTGAACCCCCAAGCTGGTAGCTCCTTCTTTTTTTTTTCCCTGAAATGTAGCGCCTTGCATTTTTTGGCATTGAACCCCAACTGCCAAGTGTCTGACCAGGTCTCCAATTTTGATAGATTCTCCTGCAACCCATGCCATACTCCTAGGTGATCCACTACTGCTCTCATCTTGGTGTCAAACTGATCTTGCTCTTGATGCCCATTGAGATGTCTGATATAAACAACCCAAATAACACCGGTCTCAGCACTGAGTCCTGAGGTACTCTGCTTGTCACTGCCCTCAGAGATGAACGATTCCCTCCCACCTCTGCCCTCTGCTGCCTTCCCTGTAACCAGTTTTCTACCCACTCAACCATTTTTGCCCCTGCACCTGTATCTACCAGCTTACTACCCAGCATCCCATGCAGTACCAAGTTGAATGCCTTACTGAAGTCTAGAAACAGGACATCCACTGCATGGCCCTTGTCCAACTATCTAGTTACACAGTCATAGTAATCCACCAGGTTGGGCTGACAGGATCTGGCTGTGACAAACCCATGCTGCCTAACATCCTGCAGCCCATTGGTCTCCAGAAGGGACACCAACCTCTCCTTCAGGATTGTCTCCATCGGTTTTCCCATGATGGATGTAAGGCTTACCAACCTGTAGTTTCCTGGTTCATCTTTGGGACCACTCTTATGGAGGGGTACAACATAAGCCATCCTCCAGTCCTGAGGTACCACTTCCTGAGACCAGAGAGGCATTGAACAAGTCTGCTAAGGGCCCTGCCAGAATTTCTGCCAGCTCTTTCAGTACCCTGGGGTGAATGCCATCTGGCCCTTGGACTTTGTCCACCTTCAGTGCTCTCAGGACCTCCAGTACCCTGCCCTCTGTGATTCCCCCATCTGTCACCTCCTCCTTCCCCAAGCCTGACCATCCACCCTCCCTTAGTAGTGCCCCTCTTTTGTCCTTGGTAAACACCGAGCAGAAGTATTCATTAAGTGCTTTTGCCTGCTCTGCCCCGTTTCCACCCCATCCCTCTTAATCCTTACTATTTTATCCCTACAACTTCTTTTCTCCCTGATGTACCTGAAGAATTCCTTCTCCCCCTTCTTGATGCCTTGTGCCAGTCTGAGCTCCTTAGATGCTTTGGCTGCCCTTACTGCCTTTGTCACCTCCTTTGATTCCTTTAGGTAATCCTCTCTGTCCTCCCCTTTCCCTGTTTTTATGAGCCTTCTAAAGGCAGCTCATTTATTTCTTACTTCCTCCCTCCATGACCACTTGCTCATCCAGCTGGGCTTCTTGGCCCTAGTTCTCTTATGCTGGACCCTGATGCAGGTTTTGGTTGCCTCCTCAATCCCCAGTTTTATGACCTCCCACCTCTGATTAGTGTCCATATTAGTTTGGATTCTGGCTAGATACTCTTTAACTTCCTCCCCAATCCTCATGAAGATGGCCCTTCTGAAGTCCAACACTCTTGTACCTGTTTCTACTCCCTCCTTACCCATTTTCAACATGAACCACACTGCCAGCAGTTCTTCCACCCCCAGCTCCCTCACAAACTCTCCATTTGTCAGGATGAGGGCTAGGGTGTTCCCTAACCTGGTTGGCCCGTTGACCATTTCCATTAGGAAGCTATCCTGGAACACATCCAGAAGTATCTGCTCCCTTCTATTCGTGGTGGCTGGGGTACTCCAATCCACTCCCAGGAGGCTGAAGCCCTCCGCAATCACCGTGCTACCCTTTCCGCAGGCCCTTCTGATCTGTCCTGCTAGTTCCCTGTCTAACTCCTCTGTCTGAGATGGTAGCCTGTACACTACTCCCATCCTGAGAGTCCTATTCTTGGAATCCTGCATTTGGATCCATAACAACTCTGTACTACCCCCTCCCTCTCCTCATGAACACACTTCAGTTCTTCTCCCACAATACAGTGCCACCCCCACACTTCCCATTTACCCTATCTCTGTGGAATATCTTATACCCTGGTACTGCCAGGTCCCAGTCCTGGTAATGGGTGAGCCATGTTTCAGTGATGGCTACCATATCCACCTCCCCTTCTGCCATGAGAGCCTGTTGCTCTGCTGTTTTGTTCCCTAGGCTCCTAGCATTTAAAGTGACCGTCCTCTACCATTTTTCCTTCCCTCTCCCCCTCCTGCTCTCTCTTCCTAGCATCCTCTCTAGTACTCCCTTTTTCCCATTGCTTCTAGCATGGGGGGTAAGCTCATTCAGCTTCCCTTCCTGTGGATTCTGCATGCCTCCTGCCCACTTGTCACCCCCTGCTCCTAGTTTAAATGTCTTATTTTGCTATGTAATCCCCCATCCTCTGCTTCAATACCTTCTTGCCCTCCTCACTTAGGTGAAGTCTATCCTTACTGTAGAGATCACTGTCCTCCCAAGTCTCTCCCCACTCACCCACCAGCCCATAACCTTTGGATTGGTACCAGGTTCTTAGCCATTTGTTAAATTCCTCTATCCTCAGTTTCCTTTCAGTGCCCGCTCTGGCCACTGGAAGTACTTTCCGAGAAAGCTACTGATCTTCCTGCCTCCTCACATATTGGTCATAGCTCCTCAAACCTCCCCTGAACTACCTCTGTCATCTCTCTCACTAGGTCATTTGTCCCCACATGCAGAACCATATGTGGTTTCACCCTACTCCTCCTAGCAGACTTTAGAACTGACTGACCCACCCTTTCCACTGTCATTCCTGGCATAGCCTCCACTCATTTGCGACTATGCTTCTCTCCCTTGCTTTCCCATCTGACTCTTCTTAGTATTGAGTCTCCCAGCACTAGGATTCCACCCTCTTTTCCATGAGCCACATTCCCTGGTCTCTCTCCATCCCAACCCCTTCCTCCGGATTCCTCAGCATCCTCCAGCACAGTTGTTCCCCCTTCTGCCCCTGTTGAATCATCCACAGTTGTTCTCCTGCCTGTTCTGTGTTCCTTCGGTCTACTTTTAGTTCCTTCTCTGATTGCACCCTCTATCACATCACCCAGTCCTGCCAGCACTGCAAATTGATTTTTTGATGCCCCCTCACTACCACATCCTTCCTATTACCAGCCCCCCTTGCTACTACTTCTATGTCTGTTATCTCCCCCCTTCCCCATCCTCCATTCTTCCTCTTTTCTGCTGTCTTTTGACACTTGACCTGTGTCCCTCTGTCTCAGTTCCCTATCCTCCACCTTGTTCCCACTCCTTCCCCCTACTGGTTCTATTTGTCCTTTCTCCTCAGTTCCCCATCTACCTACTTCACCTTTTGGGTTGTTATCCACTGCAGCCCACCTTTCCCTCCATAGCTCCTGCTGTAGACCTCTGATCTCATTTTTAAGCTGCATTATTTACCTGCACACCAAACAACCCCCCACTCCCTACAAAATTCTAAGAAAGATTGGCACTCCGCAGTTCCTACAGCCTACCACCACCCATCTCTCTATTCGCCCACCAGCTTCCCCCCATACTTTCAGGATGAAGCCCATCACACCCCCATGCATTCTCCCTTAGTCCATTTCTAGTTTTGTTCATATCAAAAAGACCTTTGTTAAACCGGTCAGTCTGGAAGGTGTAAAGTATGGCCATTAAGATCATTAGCAGTAAATTAACCTAATATTTTCCAATCTGAATTATTATTACGTTCTTCACTGCTGTGATGGAGAACAGTTGTTATGCATTTATGTGCTCTCCAGTATTCCTTTTTGTCTGTTCTATATTCTGATATGTCTAAGATCCATTTTGTTAAATAATCTAATTTTTATTGCCTTTGGAACACAATACATAATTATGGATATCGCAAACATATATAAATAATTTATCAAAAATTGGTCAAACCATATCAGAATGCATTTTATTTATTTATGTAAACATATTTACCAGGTGAGCACACAGAGTCTGATGGGCTCATTTCCAGATGTAACTTTGGGAAGGGGAGGGAAGGGAAACAGGATGGCAGTGGTAAAAGATACATACACAGTGGAAAATACAGATGAGATGCATACACGCATACATTGTGCAAAACAATAAATGTGTTTACAGTGCAGTCAACCATATTGATTGTATTTACAAGAACTTAGTGACTGACATAGAAAGGAAAATGGGAGGGTGTTTAACAGAGGCTAGAGCAATGAGCTGTGAATGAGCTTAGTAGTGCACGTCCTGTAGACCTGGGTTTGATTCCCACAGCCTCTGCTTGTATACTGTGTGACCCTGAGCAAGTCTTTTAACTTCCCTGTGCTCTTGTGTCACCCCTGTAAATGGGTCTTGTGGTCGGCAGGACTTAGCTGTTTACCAAAGAATAAGAATAAAAATAAAAAATAAACAACAAGATAACAATGATTTCCTTTCACTGTTAGTCTTCTCTGTTATTACAAATGGCTTTGGAGGAGGACTGATATACACATCTGTCATAAAAGTGGTGGAGCTGGGCTGGAGTATGGGATGTGATTTAGTATCCAGTTTTCACCTCATCCAAATGTAGCAACCCTACAGCAAACATGTCAGAGCTATGAATGCAGCACATGCAATAGCAGCACCAACCTAGAGTCTGACAAGCAGTGTCATGTCCTAAGTGGCAAGGAGGTAGACCCACACACCCCACGACCACTGATCAAGCATCCAGCGCATCCAGTACACAGTCCAACCCTGGTGTGCAGGACACAGACATCCAGTATCCTCCCTGGATTGCAGCTGAGATAAGGCACAGAAACATGTGGTGCACACTACACAGCTGTTTATGGCTGTGACTGTCAGGTGGCATTGTGTGCAGCAGGCATGGTAACACATAACTGCAGTGGTGGTATACATAGGAAATGCATAACACTGTGCCTCAGTCACCACAGCACTGGTGTACTATGCTGTGCAATCTGGAGGCAGTCACCATCCTGGCAGTAGCAGGTACAACGCCATGTAAAGTGTGGCCAGAGCTGGGTTAGCCCATCAGGATAACAGGAAATGTCCAGGTGGGCCCCTTCTGTTGGGTACCTGGCCACCCTCTAAACCTTTGATGCTCTCTGTACGTATCATCTCTCTTCTACTTTAATGGGTATAAGGGCCACTGTAGGTAACTGTGAAGATCAAACAGAGAATTACAGTATCACACTGATGTGGAATACTGATATTAGTGCCACCCTGTGCACTCCCAAATAGATTGCACAGGTGAGCAGTATGCACTGTCCAAGTGGGCCCCCTGTACTCCGTCTGACCCTGAGCATGTTCCCAATACAGGGTCTGTGTAGGTAATTAGACTACACAGCCCCATCGTGTCCCACTGTATGACTGACCCTGCCCATGTACAGTGGAGACATCATACCCTAATCATCACTTTGTCAGTTAGTTGCTGCCTCAGCTGTAGAACAATGTCACCAATATGTGGTATGCTACATGCACCACCCACTGATGGCTCCAATGTCTGCTGATCCCTTTCCACAACTGGAGCCACTGTTGAACTGCTGAGGCATGCCACACAATGTATATGGCACAGGATAAGACACTAGTGCAGGTGGACTGCCACAGTTGCTGTCTGATGCACATGACTGGACATGGTGGTGTATCGCAACTACAGTGGCCAGTGCCTACCACTCATTTTGCCAGACATACATAGTCCCGAGTACATGGTAATATGGGCCTGATCAACTGTAAGGGGGGCACACCTGGGGCTGTGAGCACTACCACCAACCATTTGGGCATCTGTCTGGTAGCACAGGGTGCTTGCAACCACATAGTAGAGACCATACCACAGCATGGTAGACAGACACAAGTCTGTGAGCAGTCAGCACATAGGTTCACTGCGGTAGACTCTACAGATCATGACACACTTGCTGTAGCAATGGTGGACCAACGTCCCATGTGCAGGGTGAGTGTCACCCACCACAACCACTGAGGTGATGCCCCACAGGCATGCATTCTGCATGGTGGCCCACACAAAGATATCCATTGCTGGCCATAGAGACATGCAGCATAATGTAGATGAGTGGTGGACGGGTCTGCACAGTGATATGCCTGGAATGTAATGAGTGAATACCGCTCTCCCTTCCTGGAGTCACCTATACCCACAGAGCCACCTCAAAAAGTTGTATAATATTGATGTATCTCCACACAACCACCAACAGCATTATCCTGAGCCTTGTACCCCCCAAAGGTCTTTCATGTCATTTGCACTAGTAACATCTGTCCACTGTTCCATGACCCAGCAAGACAGGACTCCTGCCATCCCCAGCCACAAAACCAGGGTCATCGCTCTCCCCAATGGTGCTGACAGCCATCATGCCACACAGACTGTGCTGTGCAAATAACACTCTAGATAGCATGTGTAGCAGTGTCAAGGTACTCCACCAGTGTCAGATATAGCCATGAGTACAAGAACTGATAGGGCCAAGCCCTAACACCTATGACAGTGGGAGGGCCATGGCCACAGCAGTGCCCTTTGTTCTGTCACCTATACATACACACATGCACACGGTGCAACACACAACACAGGTTACTTACCTGGACAGCCTTCCTGTTTGGCACTGCCATGGGCCCCATCATGGCCCAGTGACCCTGGGTGAGCCTCCCTCTGGCACTGCTGCTCCCGTTGTTGTGGGCCCCTGTCTGGGGTGGCTTTACTACTGAGTTCGGTAGAGGAGGAAAAAGGAGGTATGTTCAGTATTCTGCAGTGGCACACTATCAACTATTCACTACACACTACACAGTGTACACGCCCATAAGCCTGTACCATTCACCAGCCCCTACATATGCATGCTGTGGATGGGCAGGCCAAGCAGGGTTGCAAGGTACCGTAGCACCACCTGTGGCACCACAGACATGCATGCCCTGGCATGTGTGCAGAAGGTATGGTACCCCCCCCATGTTAGATGGGGCCAAGAAAAGTGTATGTTGGGCCATGTAGTGATCGTATCCTGCCAGCCCTGGCCCTTTCATCACTGACCATACATGTTGGCCCCAGACCCTATCCAGGCATAGTATGCATACGTATACATGGTGTACCAGGTAACACATGACAAAGGCAAACACGGCATACTGGTGCCGCAGCTTTGGGGTCTGGACACAGTAGGTGTGGGCCAACACAGTGACCAGTACATATCTAAACCTCAGTGAAGTACCATAGCACCCCATGCTGTACCCAGAAGATGCATACCTGTAGCTATACAGCATAGTACAGACAGTGTACATGACACTGATGGTGGCCACATCCACATCATTCTAGCCTCATAGGACTGCTACATGTACAACACATGTGGCTCCCTTTCTGGTCATAAGTGTCAAAGGGCACTGACATGTCTAGGTCACCTTACCCTGTACACAGTCCCTCCTTACCATGCCATGCCAGTATACATGGGTCTGTTCTGCCTGTGACACTGCCACCATGTCACTGTGGTGGCCCACAATGTGCAGCCAAGGCAGGAGTGTGCCTCAGACCATCATGGCGAGTCCAGTCATGTACAGGGCACACAGACTTCCCATGGGACAGGGGGCTCAGACTGCTGCGTATGGCCAGGCAGTCCATGCAGTGGGGCATGTCTCATAGCACATAGGAGAACACCAAGCACATTCAGGTGATGTTTACAGTGCCTCAGGGGTCTAGCCATATCACAAACCACCATGTCACAGGCCTGCACATAGGTCAGTACATGCATAAAAACATCTGTATGGGGGTGTAGCTTTGCTCCTTTAAGTAATGGCAGCCTACTCTGTTGCTCTGCCAACCCAGGAATTTGAAACTAAAAAACGACAGTATATTAGGGAGACCATTACCTTATCACATCCTGTTCACTGTAAGAGGAGCCCAGGGACAAGGATATCTGATTATCTGGTGTCGATCGTGACTCGGGAGAAAATGAAAAGTAATACCATTCTGGAATGAACTTATGCCCACAGCTTGGTCAAGGCAGCAGAAACAGCTCTGAGCATATAACAAATAAATGAGATGTTTGGTGCATTAATGCAGATAATGGCTGAAGTCATGTTGGCATCAAATAACACCACCATGGCTATTCAACAAATGGATGCCAGAATGTGTCATACCAAAAGGCAAGTGGCTAATAACACCAATGTGATAAATGACCTGCAGGCCATCCTAAGGGAGCAATAACACACCATACAACTTTTGCAAGGGAAAATAGGAGCCAATGGAACAATCTATGGTTCCTTGGAATCCCAGAGGGGGCAGAAAAAGAAAACCCCTTAGAATTTCTATATTCATAGTTGCCACAGGTTTTGCAGCATGACTTGCCATGCAGAATGGCTATAGAATGGGCCAATTGCACATTAAATCTGGCCCCCAAGCCCATCGAGAGACCAAGGCCTCTCATGGCCCGCATATTGAATTTCGCACACAAAGACTGGATCCTCTTGAGGGCTCGGGAATTGGGTGCCCTGACATGAAAATGGCACAGAATACTAACCTTCCAGGACTACTCTTGTGACCTTGCAAATCGTCGGAAGGCGTACACGGAGGCCCGCAGAATAATGCACTCCTTGGGACTACAATTCTGCCTGCATTATCCCATGACCATGTGGGTAAATGTGAACAGAGCCCCACTACAATTTACTTTTTCCGAGGCCCTGCTAGATTATTTCCACAGGACATGGTCCAAACAGCCCAGGGTCATGGCACCAGCCCAAAGACAGTATGCGGACTCCAGAGACAATGGTGGGCCCAAAGAAAACAGTGAGGGCCTCAGACCACAAATCCCCATAGTAGCATTTGGAAAAAAGGAACAAACCAATGGACAATGGGTTCTCCCAACTAGATTAAGGAAATGACAGCAAGCTGGATGTCACAACAGAAAGGAGCATCCACTGGAGAGGGAGTTTGAGAAGGCCCGAGGGGCAGGAGAATCACTGGAGAGGGAGTAGGATGTCACAAGCCCATACTTCAGCAGGAACAGGTATGACCCACTCAGTCACATGGAGGCAAAAGCCACAGAGGATTTTCCAGAGTACCCAAGGAAAAGATGGTCACTGGAGCCAACATTGCAGAAACTGCCACTGGTGCCTGGGCAGATGTTAGCACATGCGATGAGCCACCTTTGCAACCACCAGTCTCACCATATCTCCTGGACCCTAGGCTTCTGAAGCAGGCACCAACAGTCTTGAGGATATCTGAGGAGGCCACCAATACTAGACTGCAGTGACTCAGATAATTGTCTACAATTTTATTATTTCACAGGGGTTAACGGCATCAGGAGGGCAGGGAAGGGGGCATAGGTGGTCCATCATTGTGTGAGCCGAAAACCCATACAGCCAAGTGGTGAGTAGGGCACCCATCACCCATACTCCCCCTGTAACAAACCCATGGGAACACTTACACCCACCTCATGCCTCGATGTTCTAGAAAAGACAAGATTATATGGGACAGTTTGACCACAATAAAAATATTCCATACAGCAGAAGTTTGCATGTGAATTATTATGTTGCCCGATATGGGGAGGAGGGGTGAAGGATGTGATCTGGGTCCATGCAGAAACATTGTTCTGGGCAGAGTGTTTTACTTACAGTGCAACAGCAATTAACTGCAAAATCAGGGTACGGACAGGATGCAGTTCGACCTTGCCTCCCCCCCTTTGTTAGCAGGAATGGACATCCAGGTACCCAAGAAGGGCAATAGGGGATGTTGCTAGTATAAAGAGCTCCTGCCCATTGCTAACAGAGCTGAGAAGAAACCAGTTAATGTAAGGGGTTAAAGGAGCATGCCTAGGCTCAGCTGGCTGTTTGTGAGAAACAAAAGGGTTAGAGGTGTTCTTCCGATCCCGTGACTCCGGGGATTACTCTTAATATTCTTGGTTTATTATTTGTCATTAATTGTTCACTACTATTGTCTTCTTGTTGTGTATTATGTGTGTATATTCTCAATGAAATGTTTATATACAAAAAAAGAAACAAAAGGGTACTGGGCCACAACATGAACAGAAGGATCCCCCTCATCACATTGAAAGGTTAAGCGGTATGCTACTGGGGCAGTACTGAAACAAAATTCACACAGACACCCTACCCAGTACAAGCCCAGAGTATAGACCCCCCCTTCCCTCAGCCCACGTATGTTGTAGCACATGTAACAAGGAAATGCACTCGGCAGACTGGCAAGATGTGGAGGGGTCGCAGGTCAGCACATGGCAGCAACCCCACCCCAACCCCCCAGTGGTCACAGCTCCTTAGACGACCTGAAGAGTTACCCACCGGGATATGGGGAGGGGATGTCCACAAGATGCCCAGAATAGCCTCTTGCCAGGCATAAACCAAATCAGACCTCAGTCATGGAGCCACGGAATGCACTCTTAAGGTATACAAAAGCGTTGTGTTCTCACAGGTAGTATACATAAAGCTCCTAATCATCACTCTTCAGGAGGTGAGGGTAGAGGACAGGGGGCCCTTACTTCCCCACCCCACCCCACAACAGCAGAAAAGGCCAGGGGTGTGGTCCCCACACAGGCTAGTGGGTCTCATGACCCCCACAACTCCAACAGGAGGACTGGACAGGCCTCAGGTGACCTAATGCCTCTGACCAGATATGCCAGTCTTCTCTTTAGTATTATGTGGTGCTTCATGTGTAAATATGTTAGCTTTTTACATTGTTGCATTACTTGGACAAAGTAAATCCTGTGTATGTTGTGTTAATGTGCTAAATGTGTCGTGCTATGTCTTCTGTGTTCTTCCTGGGACCCCAGTCCACCCCTGTGAGACTAACCCAATCAATCTGGTCAGTCCAAACCCACTGAGATATCTAGCAGTTGGTTGTTTGCTCCCACCAGGTGGTTACAGCACCAAAAAGTGCATTTATATCTGCACAATTGATAATGGATGACATCTTGTGTAGTACCTGGAATGTCAGGGGACTTAATACCCTTATAAAGATAAAAAAGTGCTGTACCACCTGAAGAGAGTAAAGACCCACATAGCTTTCCTACAGGAAATGAAACTCACTAAGGATGACCACGCCTCCCTGGTAAAGGACTGGGTAGGGAAAGAGATACACGCATGCACCCCAACCAGGAAGGGAGGGGTGGCTAGGCTGGTACACAAATATCTTCCATGGTCACTACTCCAAAGCAGTTCCGACCCACAGGGAAGATGGATCATAGCCCTAATGGATACCCCACAGGACTATGTCCTGCTACCAAATATATATGCCCCTAACAAGAACAGTCCAGCCTTTTTTCACTCCCTGTCCAGCAAAATGGGTTCCATGATAGAAGATAACACACCCATTAAAGTAGGAGGGGGCTTTAACTTAACACTTGTACCACTCCTGGACAGTAGTGACAAAGGAAAGGAACTGCACCCTAGGTCGTTACAAGCTACACACCAAATGATTAAGGAGTTTAGCCTTGTAGATACCTAGCACCTGCTTCACCCTAAAAAGAGGGGCTATACATTCCACTCGAGGGTGCACGACACATACAGCCAGCAAGATTTCTGGCTCAACTCCCATAAAATCACACAATCCATACTGGACTCCAGTATTCTTCCTATAGTTATATCGGACCATGCCCCAGTCCAACTACTGATATCATGGGGCCCTCTCCCCCACGCTCACCCACCTGGAGACTGGACCCCTTCTCTTAAAAGACCCAGAGTTTCTGCACTGGGTGACAAAGGAGACTAAGCTCTTCTTCCAGGAAAACCCCATAGCAGAAACATTAGCAGGCACTACTTGGGAATCCTACAAAGCCACCATCATGGGCAATAAAAAAGGGAGCAGCAACTAAAGGTATTGAAAGGGGAGCTGGCTTTGCTTGAAAAACAATTCAGAACTATATGCCATCCTACCCCCCACTCAGAACTAGGCAGTGAGGTCATAAAGCTCCACACGGAAGTAAATGAGCTTCTATCCAGAAACAACGAGCTTGCCCTACTAAAACTTGAGCATACCTACTGGGAGGGAGGAGACAAAAGTGGTAAACTGGCCTACCAGATCCGGAAACAGCAGGCCAATGGACATATTGCAGGACTCACCGACCCTCAAACACACAAAGTGCGGGTCAGTCCTCCCCTCCCCCGAAGTTAACAGAATCATGACAAACTTCAATGCTAAATTATATACAACCTCACACACAGAGAACCCTGGGAGCATTAAGTCCTTTTTGGATGATTTAGCTCTTCCCAAAATAACAAAACAACAAAGAGAGCAACTGGAAGCCCCCTTCACAGCAGCAGAGGTGCAGAAAGCCCTGATGGCACTAAAACAAGGCAAAAATACAGGTGGAAATGGCTTCTCAATGGATTTCCTTCAACCACTAGCCCCCTTGGTATCCTCAATTCTGAGCCGAGTTTATGCAGAGGCAGAAGAAAAAGGCATATTACCCCCTATGCTGAGGGAGGCAATCATAACGGTACTGCCTAAGAAGGGCAAAGACTCAACAGCAGCAGCCAGTGGCCATCCCATCTCCCTCATCAGTGTGGACAGGAAGATATATGCAAAAGCATTGGCCACCAGGCTAAACCCACTCCTTCCCTCTCTGATATACCCTTCTCAAGTTGGCATTGCACAGGGCAAATATAGTGCAGGCTACATGTGCTCCCTGATAAATATAATATATAATGCTAAAAATGTCAAAACCCCTGCAGCCGCACTGGCAATTGACTTTAAGAAAGCATTCTATTTGGTGTGGTGGGACTACCTTCACAAGGTACTCCAACCCCTAGGGTTTGGGCCCAGATTCTGTGCATGAATCACTGCAATGTATACCTCCCCCCAAGCACATGTGCTCACTATCTCCACACTGTCGGACCCCTTTGTGTTACAACAGGGACCAGGCAAGGCTGCCCCCTATCCCCCTACTTTTTGTGCCGGCCGTAAAGCCGTTAGCTGTTGCCAGCAGACAACACAAAAATATAGGGGGACTACGTATAGGAAAAAACCATTACACCACCCTAATATATGCAGGTAATCTGCTAATTCCACTGGCAGATACACAGCAATCACTCAAACCACTTATGGTCTCCTAGACAAGTTCACACAATACTTGGGCTTAAAAGTGAATAAAAATAAAAGAGATTATTCCCCTTAATCAGCTATGCCAATGCCAACTCCTGCCCATTCAAGGCTTGCAATGGTCTCAAGTGGAAATATCATACCTAGGCATCAAAATATGACACCACATTAGACAACATGTGGGAAAGAAACCTTACGCCCCTGCTAACAGAATATAAAGGAGAACTGACCACTGGTCATGCCTCCGACTAACCTTGGGTGGAAAAATAGCAGCTATTATAATGACCATAACATCCAAGTTTTTCTATCTGCTTTCACACAACCCGCTATTCCTACCCACCACCTGGTACCAGAAGATGGACAAAATGATAGGGGCCTTCTTATGGGGAACCTAAAGACCAAGATATAGTCATAACTAGCTAAGGGTACACTGGAAAATGGGGGGCTGGTTGGCTACAAGATGGGGTTCCACAACTCCCAAACACTGGACTGATTTCCACCAGGCTTGGGCGCATCCCCCCAGTGGGTTCCAATGGAACAGGTACAGGGGGAAACCCCACTTCTCACATCTCTACTATGGTTAGATTCACCCCATTCACACCACATGCACCCAAAAATAGGTACCACAATTAAGTACTGGAATCAGCTACACAAAAGGCTGAAGAGTTCTCCTAGGCCCAACACATATGTCCCCCTCTGGCGCAACTCTGCACTTACTAAAGATAGACAGTTTACCTATGCTGACGCGACAACATTGTTGTCGACATTCGGCATAGAGTCATCTCGATATTGACAGGTGAAAGTTCGGTTCTCAGACACCGGTCTGTGTTTTTCATCAGGGGCTGTGCCCCTGAAGCTAATCTTGGGGGCTGCACCCCATACCTCACCCATCTCTGGATTGTTAACTTGAGTCGGAGTTAACATGAAGTGGGGGGGCAAAACTTGGCAAAAGGGCAACATTTTGCTGACAGGTCCCCCACAGCGACATTTTTGAAACTTGTTGAAAATGTTGCTGTGAAGGATTTCACCCATGGGGCTTCACCCTTATGTCAGCATGCCAAATAGACAGCCAATAAACTGGCCCCAATGGGCCAAGAGGGGGATCTTTTACATTAAGGACATCCTAGAGCCCACTATGGGGAGGGTTGACACATTTCGGCATCTTCATTCAAAGTGGGGAACACCACCCCAGGACTTCTGGAGGTATTTCCAACTCAGAGATACAGCAAAACATCTCCTACTCTTAGGCACTATGCCACACTCAAACCCAACCCCACTCTCGAAATGGCTAGTTCTCCTAGGGGTGCTGCAGGCACCATTTACTCCCAGTTAAAGGACACACTGCCAAGCCAATCTTCAGCCTCCAAGTTCATGTGGGGAAAGAGCATTGAATATAGACATTTCAGACATCATTTGGAACAGTGTTGGGCAGTGGGGTACAAAACCCACAGAGACACCCATAGCAGACTCATTCACAATAAGATAATGCATTCTTGGTATAGGACACCTGTGGTATTATGCAAGGCTAAACTCCTGAGTCAAGACAACTGCTGGAGGTGTCACCAACTGGGTAGAGACATACACCACATACTATGGGCATGTCCTAAAATACAGTCCCTTTGGAGACAGGTCACCCAGGAAGGCAGTAAGATATTTCATAAAGCAATACCCCTGTCAGCCCCACTGCTACTACTCAGCCTGAGATCAGAGGCACCACTTTTAACTTCCCCTGAAATCAGATGGCTGATGCTACTTAGCATGCAGGTCAAGCTCCTACTGCTTAGCAACTGGAGAAGCACTAATACACCTACTTTGAGAGACATCATTTTTTTTTTTAATTTAATAATAATTTATTGATAATTCAGATTAACAACCTTTAAGCAAACAGCTCTTTTACAAAGGTTTCATGTCAGTATATAGTATGACATAGGTATACATTAATCACAGTACAGTGTCCATAAACATTTCATAGGTTCCACAACAGCTCAAAAGGGATTGCAGGGATACACATTAAGTACAGTACAGGTTGTACACATTTCATAGGTTTCTGATGTACACATGAATTACAATACATTTATAATGTATCACTGTTAGACTAAACATACAACGTGAGTAAAATCAGTGGGTAAAGAAAGAAGAAACAAGCAGGGAGTTGGATTTGGCCCATTAGATATCATCAGCTAGCACAACGTGCCAGGATAGAAGCAAGGAAGAGAGGGAGAATAGCAGCCCTACAGGCATTCTCCAAGGCACATATTGTTACAGCTTGCTGACTGAGGAACTATACTTTTTTAGCATCACTTAGCATCTTTACGTCAATGGCAGCTATATCTGAGCTCGACAGGTGCTCGCACATAGCTCAGACTCATGGGGGCAGATTTCAGAAATGCTGGCTCTGTACCAGGCATATTTAGCACACTGGGCAGGTATAGGCTAAATAAAGACCATTCCTGAGCACCAGGAATGAGTAATAGGGGATGCATGGACAATCTCACATCAGCAGAGACCAGAAAGCCTGATTCCTCTTCACATAGTGTAGCACATATCAGATGTTTACAGTTAGGTTATGTATATTTTTGTTTGTCTTGTGTTACTCTGTGGGTATATCTTCTCCATTACAGAATCAAAGACATGATGCCTTACCACAGGCAGGCATGACATCCTGGACATACCGAAGCCTGGGCAGCTAGATCCACTATTGGTACCTCCCATGTGGTCTTGGCCGGACTCAAATAAGGCAGGTACTGTATGTGCACATAGATATGCTAGCTTGGTTGATATGAGTCTTGTCACAACTGTCAAGATAGTACATGAGAACTGCAAAGTTGTTTAATAGAAATGTATTCTCTGTACCCATGTGCATTATCTGTATGTATGTTGAGAAAAACTTAATAAAGCATTTAACTGAAAATAAAATAAAATCCTCTGTACTCACCTGGCATGTGTACAGTGCCACTGTCCACCGAGGCCTGAAGTTCTCACAGGCAGTACATCTCCCTTTGTTGCAGGTCATTATATGAATGTCTGCACTGGTTCCTGGAGAGGGTAACCCCTGTCCACCGTTTGAAGCACCATCCCACTGATACCCACACCTCACTGTGGGGCCTGTCCATCACTGCCTCCTCCAACAGTAGCTGGTGCTCCCCGGCCACTACGAGGTCAACCAGGTTGGCCAGTTCCACGCTGGACCATCTATGGTCATGCTGCTGGACAGTCCTGCAGTGCTGCTCAGCCATTGTTTTTCCCTCTGTCTTTGCAGAGCAGCCATGCTGCTTCCTGGCTCGGTCTGGATGGCTATTGTGCAGCAAGGTGCTGTGATAGCACAGTGCTACATCATATTGCACTATGCAGTGTGCACGTCCAGGATGGGGCTGGCCCAGCGACACTGGTATGATGCACACGGCTGTGCAAACTGATGACATTAGAGGTGGCACGTGACATCATGCCATGGCCATAAGATGTGCAACAATAGGCATGGTGTAATGGCAGTGCAATAGCACAAACCAGGGTTGTGTGTGGGGCAAAAATGGAATATTCAGCCAGGGCATGCAAATGAGGTCATTTTGCAGTCCATGGGCAAACAACCACATTTGCATGTCATTACCAACAGGTATGCATACATTAACATGTCTGATTGCAGCTGGTGTATACAAAGGAGCACAGTATACCATCTGGATATCACAGTGGAACGTCAGGTGAATAGAGATAAGTGCCCTGTGGAATGGTCTAGAAAGAGATGGGTGTCCAGTGGACTGTGTGTGTGTGCTGGCTTCAGCCTGGCTCTCAGATTCATGTGTCATGTTCATGGCAGGGCTTCCAGATCTACAGGGATTCTTGTGCTTTACAGGGAAATGCAGCTACATACAGGACACTTGTTGCCATACCCATTCAGTGGTTATATTGGAAAACAGAGCAATTCTGCTTCCATAGGACACAATGTACACTGCAGGATAGCATAGGAATCATGCCATGGAGCCACAGGGAACATGCCACAGCAATCTGGGAGCACTGTCTCTGTGCCATAGGGGGTGGGTACATGGTGTTCTGCAATCTTCCATTATGTAATATGGGGAACAATAGTGACACTATCTCCTCCTGCCTCCCTGTTCTTTCAGGTGTTCCCCAAGGACCCATCCTTGGCCTTCTTCTCTTCTCTCTCTGTCTTAACTCCCTCTGTTTATCCTGCTCCACCCATGTCCTTCTCTATGCTGATGATGCAGTTCTTTTCCGCTCCCACCCTGACCCCCTCACTCTCCAGTTCTCCCTTCAAACTTCCTTGGCCCAAGCTGAGGCCTGGTTCACGTCGTTCTGTCTGGTCTTCAATCAAAAGAAAACTAAGACCATGCTCCTACTCCATCCTCAAAGCTGGCATTGTAGCTTCCAGCTGGACATACGCTCCTCCACCCAACTTCCCATTGAACAGGTGCCCACCTTCAAATACCTTGGGATCACAATTGACTTCTCTCTCTCTGTCCAGGAACATATGCTCTGCTCTACAGTTAACACTTGCATCGGCCAGCTCTACCATCATAGGGACTGTTTCACCCCTGAGGCCCTTTGACTTGCTGTCACCTCCACAGTCCTCTCACTTGTGGACTATGGTCTCCCAGTCTACGGTGCAGCCTCAAACACTGCCCTCAACAGGGTCAGGACTATGCTAAACAAAGCATGTCGCCTGATGGTGAGTTGTGATCGCCGTACCCACTGTTGTGTCATCTATGACCTTCCTAACATCCTTGACTTTGACAAACGACTTCAATACCAGTCCTGTTTACTCACCAAAAGAATCCTGTCCAACCTTGCCCCCCCCCCGCATTCACCACACTGCTCCCACCTGCCTGCCCATCAATAGCTACCTGCCAGACTGCTAGAACCACTCTGCTAGTACCCAGGGCCAGAACCTCCCTTGCCCAGCGATCTTTCTGCTATCAAGCTCCTTCCCTCTTCAATTTGCTCCCTCACCCTGTCACTAGCATCTCCAGGCTAGGCCCCTTTAAGTCTGCTCTCCTCCAGCACCTCTGTGCTCAACATTCCTGCTCCTGCACTCACACTTCCTTCTAACTTTATTGTGCACTGTCTGCCACTCTTTCATTGCGCACTTCCATTATCCCCTTATGACAATGAGCCCTCTGGCCCTGCTTCCCCTCTTTCCTCCCACCCCCCACCTCCCTGACCACCTCCCACTCGCAAGTCTGTTTTGTCCTTGCCTAAACTGCCTCTATGCTAAGTGCTTTTCAATTGTTTATTTGATTTATGTATATTGCCTTACTGATTTTACTTACCTCTGTTAACCTATGCATGCCTATAACCACCATTGTCTTACTTGTACTACTGAACGCCTGTATTGTATCATTGTTTTACTTGACATAGAACCTTTGTAAAGGAGTCTCTGACTCAAAGGTCTTCTGAATCTCTCAATAAATAAAACAAATCCTGTGTACCCACTGTATCACCACAGACACACTGTCCATGTACATATCCCCCTTTCCCTGTACTATATGGGACACCCTGGACAGCTAGGGGCCCTGCTAAATAGGTACTGCTTAGGTAGGGGAGCCCATCACATCCTGTTTTCTAGGTGGTGTACCTGTACTCTGTAGGTGGTGGTAGTCACCAGTAGTTCTGAGTAGGGCTTGATTATGGCAGTGGTGGGCATGTCGGACATGTGCTGGAGATTTGCTCGGATGGAGGTCCTGTGACTGCTGCCCAATGTAACTACTGTGTGCATGCTGTGTGTAGTAGTACACTGCACATATCACAGTGGGAGCCAATGATGCACACACTAGTGGTAAAGGTGCTGTCTTGCCTGGGAGGGGGAATCCCTCCTATAGTCCATGGTACATGATCTTGGTGGAGTTGCCCATCACAGACATGCATACATGGTGGCAGCCCTGGGCTTGTCAGCCTTTGCCCCTGTCCACCCATGCATGTCTGTGACCATCACAATGGCTGAGAGCACACATAGGTAGCCTGGGTTGGGCATCATAGGGCTGTGGAATGGCAGGCATTGACAGCACATCTACATAGTCAGGTGTGGGGTGGGCTACAACACTGTCCCATTCAGCTGTGTGCCACTGTGTGTACTCCCCAGTCACCTGTATTGCACTCCACTGTCCAACAGGTACCAAGGAGGATACCAACCATCTTCAGATCCACCACTTCAGTGCAGATGATTACATACACTGGTGGAGGCCTGCAAGGCCAGAGAGGAGGTCCTCTCCCTGAGCAAAAGCATGGATACCTGAGTATGGTGGGCCTGGGATGCAATAACCAAGGAGGTTGATGCCATCACCAGCCACAACAGGCACATGGAATCAGTGAAAAAGCACTTCAGAGACATGAATAGGTGCACAAAGGTGGTCATGGCAATGAAGCGCAGGGAGTTGTATGCCACAGGCGGGGGCCCATGGGCATTGGCGGCAGCACATACCCTTGATCATGCAAAGGAGGCCATCGTACCCACCCTGCGGCCTATGGAGGTGATGAGGGTGCTGGGTGGTGGCTACAAAAGCCAAGTGGGACCCCCCAGCCATATGCATAACTGCCAGTGAGATATCCCCTAGGCCATGTGTGTTTGTCTGGGTGTCTATAGGGATGGTTGCATGCATACGCCAGTGCTGGGTAACACATTGGTTGTAGGCCACACTACTGTTTCCCTGTCACTCAGTGTGTAGCCATCTGTATGCAGGTCTATGATTGTGCCCATGTGGTGTTACCCTTGTGCTCTGCAGTTCTGGGATGCTTGCTCCCTGAGGAGGGTGTGTGTGCTCGCTGTTGCTAGGGAGTGTCCACTGGTGCTGAGTGTGTGTTCCAGGGTGTCAGGATGTGTGCCCACTGGTGCTGGGTGAATGTTCACTGGTGGCGGGGTGTGCACTCACCGTAGCTGGGTGTACGTACACAGGTGTTGAGATGTGAGCACACTGGTACTGAGCTGTACACACAGAAGTGCTGGGTTGTGTGCCTATGGTGACAGAGTGTGTGTTCACCAGTGTAAGGGTGTGTCAGTACCTGCAGGGTACAGGCCGTGCATTGCACACACTACTTGTGTGGCATGGCACCATAGCCCGGGCATGCATGCTGCCTCAGCCTGCAAAGCGCTCGGTCCAGGACTGTACTATATAACTCCCCTCTCCTTTCCCAACAGTACAACACATCAAATCAGACACAACACATCAGATCAGACACAGGGGAGGATTCCCCTGGACTATCTTGGCATCTGTAGCCCCTGCCACCTACCTGTCTAGGCCAGCCAGTGAACAGCAGTGAGGACAATGTGGAAGAGGACAATGACAAGACCTACTTTAGAGCATGTAACAGGCAGGGCCAGACCCAGGCAAGAGGATGCTGTCATCTCTGCCAGCCCCCATACCAGTGGGACCCAGCCACTGTCTCCACATGGCCGAGTGTTGACAGGGGTGCAGCCCACTTCTGTCCCTGGTGCAGCTACTACTGTGCCACCCCAGGACCCCAACCATGCCACAGCCATCACCCAACTACCCCTGGGCAATATCGCAGGCCAGCCACTACTGTGTCTTTCCATAATACATCCTTTGGCATGACCATTGCCCTACCGCCGTGCATCCACCACATTGAGCTGGCAACAGCATGCCCACAATACCCACTACAGACCACCACACCTACTGCAGTGCAGATCCAGCCCATGCAATGGCCACAGGTGCAGCCTGACCATTTCCCAATGGACGGTTCCCAGTGACAGCAGGATGTAGTCAAGAACCAGTAGCTGCTGCTTTCTGCCATGGAGGCACAGATTGTCATACAGTAGGAGCTGACATGCCTATGCCACATGCTGCATGAGGACATGCAGCATGCCAAGCAGCAGGCAGAGGCATGCCACGCAGAGCACATGGCAGCCCTACGTGACCTGCACCAGGCTGTGGATACTGGCATGACCACCCTCAGGGATCACTTGTGTGCTGCTGTTCTAGAGGCTGCAGCCATGGAGGCAGGCACTACATGGGTCAGCCATCGTGCTGGCTTGTCCAGTAGGAGTGATGCCACCCCACAATGGCACCACAGTGTATGCCCTTGTCACACAATTCCAGGACAAGAACACTCAGTACACCTGGGACTTTCAGGTCAGTGAGGACACCATGCACATACGGTTGTAACCTGCTCTTCCCCTGGGAAAGTACCCCATGGGTCCATGATCGGGGATGGGTAACATCGTCCCCATTCTCATTACTCGTACCATGGATGAGGTCCTTCCCAACCATGTGGGGACAGTGCAAACATACTGTCCATACCCAGGATGTGGTAGGGGACAGATGTAGTCTTTGCATGGTGATCCCACCAATATATTTCACACCCTCCTTCGCTGTACCCCTGCAACACCACTATCTGTCCTTGTGATTTAGCCCAGGCGGTCTTAACTACAGCATGGATGGACAGTGCTACAGTCACCAACCTGCATGGCTGGTTGGTATCTCTGTGTACAGCACTGTTGTCCTCCCATGGCCTGTGTTCATGTGTACACCATGTGCTCCCCCCACGCACAGCAAGCCAATTATGCCATGCACCCCCTGTCCGCCTTGACCGGATGGCAAGTGTTTCTGGTGACACCCATTTCTAACATGGGCTTCTGTTTGTGTGCCATGTTTTCAAACCCAACCACCCTTGCCTGGTAGCAATGCATTTTTTATATTGTCTGTTTTGCTACCTCCATGCCTGGCATGATACGTTGTGTGAACTGTTGTTTGATAATACATTGCTTAAAGGAAAACTACACCCTTATATCTTGTAAATTTTATTTGTTGCTATGTCAGCAGACAATGCTTTTCCTGCAGCTGTTGGGGATATAAGTGCTTGCTTTAGTTTGTTTTCATTGTTCATGCTAGTCTTTTGTAAGTACTCTAGGTTGTCTCCATTTTATGGCTATTGAAATCTGATTGTCCATGAGGGCTACATTGGCATATGAGAACATGATGTCATAGCAACCATATATATCATGTATCTCTGTGCTGAATGTACATATATCCTGAAAATAAATCTCTGTAAACCCACAAACTAAATGTGGTCTAAAGGGAAAACCCCTGCATTAAAACTCAGACTGTCTAAGGGGTGCTGACAGATATGTTCTCATATGTAGTACAGCTGTCATGGACAATGAGATTTCAAAAAACAGAAACTGAAGACCACCAGAATTGTTACAGGAACTTGTATGAACAGTGAAAAATAAACTAAAGCAATCACATAACCCCAACAGCTACAAGAAAATAGTTGTCTGTTGACATGGAGACAAAATTTACAAGATATGAGGATGTAGTTTCCCTTTAACCAAATTACAATATCCTGTGTGATCCATACTCACTCGCTATGACCAAGGCCACTGATTTATGGTGATTAAAACAATGAAATTCCATTTTCAAGCCTTCAGATTCTGGAATTGCACCGGTGATTGTTACTCTAATTTCTGGATTTTACCGGGATTCTGCTATCATTCTTTTAGTATGTGGATAAATAACTAGAATAAAAGAAGACTTAATATACATAGCATTAAAATAAAGCAAATTGAAACTAGTACAGGAAGGAATTATAAGAAAATACAAGTTTTTTGTAGATTTACTGATCTGATATAAAATGCCAGATTCCATGAAATCTTTGTTTTTACCGGTGTTCAGGCAGCTCTATTTCCAGAATTTTACCGAGTTTTCTGGTAAAAATCAAAAATCAGTGGCCTTGGCTATGACTGAAGATCTCTCTTATGATTCAGGCTCTGTACTTCTGGGCCCTCTAGACCATCCTGATATAATGCCATTTGAGCTGGTCCAGTGTCCCCTGGTCCTCCGGCTCCAATTGGCATGCATATCCCATGGTTGAGTACCATTTTGTGTGGTATACTACAGGCAAGGAAGATGGCATGGGCCTTCTGAGGGGTATACTGTAAGGCACCACCAGCTTGATCAAGGCACTGGAACTGCATCTTGAGCATTCCAAATAGACGCTCAATGATGCTGTGTGTGGCAGTGTGTGTCACATCTTACCTATCCTCTGCAATGGATGTGGGGGGGGAGGATAAGCATGAGGAACCAGGGATGCAGGGGATAGGCACTGTTCCCTATATAGGTAAGTGGCATAGATTTGTTTCACATAGAAACATAGACAATAATGGCAGCAGCAGACCACTGGTCTATCCAGACTGCCCAGAAATCCTAACAAACCTGGGAGCTACTGTCCATACAGTGTTCTAACCCATCATGTACCATATGGGGCAGTGGGGGGGGGGACTGTGAGGTATACTCACTGATTAGGTGGCCACTAGGGATGTCTCCATTTTCAAACTTCTGGCACAGGATGGAGTTGTGCCAGATGAAGACGTCATGGGCACTGCCAGGATACCATGCCATGACACTGATGATGCATCCTATTGCATCACACACCACCTGGCAATTGATGGAGTGGTACCTCTTTCTACTGAGATAGGCACCCACTCAATCCCTGGTTGGTGCCCAGATGGCAGCATGAGTGCAGGTGATAGCATCGAGTACAATTGACAGGTGTGCAACTTGAAGGAACTGTCGCATCATTGCTGTTCTCTGCTGGTGTGCTGAGGAATATGATGATCTCCTCAGCACAGCACAGCAGAGTGTCTAGCAACTGGTCCATCAGGAACAAGGTGGCTGAATATGAGATACTGGTGGTGTCCCTCACCAGTGTCTGGAATGTTCTCATGGCAAGGAAACACATTGTAACCATTACTTTTAGCTCTACAGGCAATACATGGCTGTGCTAGGTGTCTGTCTGGAGCTGGTCATGCAGCAACTCATGCAGTTGCCTGAGCATGGTCCTCTCAATCCTGCACTTGTCCATGATCTGGTCATCACTGAGGGCTTCATATGTGACTCATAGTACTGTCTGTGTGCAGCATAGCACCTCCATGGCCTACATATTGGCCCAGGGTGGTCATTTTCCCTCTCCTCATCCTGAACAGTGTACTGCAGCAGGTACACTATGTGTGCTCCCCTGAGAGCAAACTTGAACTGTGGCTCCACCCACCTCTGGGGTTTGCCCCAGTTTAAGTCAACCCTTTTATAGGCAGTAATTGTATGGCATTAAATGACCTACACCAACCCTTTGCACAGCACTAGCATGCTGAATATTGTCCTGCGCCAATATGCATGGTCCAATCCCTGCTTTGTGTGCTGCATATATTATCTCTGTGCAAGTGCAAAAATGGGTTTAACAGGCAGAAAGATCCCCTTTGAATATGGGAGCTTGGCACAAACCATATGAAAAGCAGGCGCCACCACTTTGTTCTCTGATTCACCATCAAAGAATGGTACCAGTGACAGACAGTCTGTTTTATAGAGTTACAATAATTCCTCTGTCTGTTTTTCAAAAACTAAGCAGAAAAAAAAAAACTAAGTACTTTCACACCTAGACATCAGTTGTATAGAGTGCTTTCCTTGTTGGGCCAGGGTCAGGAACAGTATACATCCCAAATCTAAGTGGTAAAGGCTAAAATGAATCATGTCGACTATAACAGAGCAGCTTTACCTAGTTGAGAACACTGTAGAAAAGACATTTGGCACTGTGGCAGAGAAGAGGCAAGGGATTCACTCCTTTTTCCCCTATAGCAGTTATCTGCCCTGTAACAGACCAACAGAAAAAATGGCTCAGTCACCCCTATTACCAAAGAGGAAATGGTTTTCTGTTATTCAAAATCTTAAAAATAATTTATCCCCAGGTTTGGATGGGTTGCCAAATGAGATACATAGGGCATTTTCTGAGGATTTAGCAGCTATTTTAACAGTGGCCTGTCAACCATATGGATTTAGGATTCCTGTCTAATTCCTTGGGTAAAGCCTTATTAATATTTTTGTTTAAAAAGGGAGACAAAACACAGTTGTCAAATTGGGATCTGATTAGTTTTTTAAATTCTGATTTTAACACAGAATTGTAGAAACACAGATTTTGTTGGCAGAAAAATACCTTTAGGTCCATCCAGTCTGCCCCATGATGTCCCTGCCTATTCCATCTCTACTGATCGTAGTTGGTGACCCTAGTTGGTCCTAGGTGTCACTGCTTCCCCCCATTCCTCTATCTAATGTGCCCCTGTACCTATCCCATACATGCTTGAAGCTCCCCACTGTCTTTGCCACCACTGCCTCCTCTGGCAGGCTGTTCCAGTTATCTACCATCCTTTCTGTGAAGAGGTATTTCCACACATCTCTCCTAAATCTTCCCCCTCTTAACTTCATTGCATGCCCACTGTTCTAATGTTTTCCTTTCTCTGAAATAGACCATCTACTTGCACCTTGTTCACTCCTGTGAAGTACTTGTTAGTTTCAATCATGTTCTCCTATCTTAAAGATACAGTTTTATCCAAGTTGTTGTGCAAGAGGCTTGCTTTGGTAGCTAATTGTCTTACCATATTTTATAATAATCTTTATCTGCTTCTTGAACTCTTTGATCATAGCACTAAGGGAAAGGTTGCTGGTTTTCTTCTGGCCTTAGATCAAGAGAAGACCTTTGACAGAGTATCCCAGGGTTATTAGTTTGCAAATCTAGGTCTTCCAAAATTGTTTATTCGATGGGCTGGGCTTCTACTGTACATGGAAATGCTACTGTAACTCCACTAGTGCACTAGTGAGAGGTTTATTAGGGAACGAAGTAGCAATTCAAAGGAAAGGGGAGGCAAGGATGTCCCCTTAGCCTAGTTCTGTACATTTTTTGTCTCAATCCTTTAGTTAGATGGACCTTGAGGGGAGATTCTGTCAAAGGGTTATTATTACCAAGCAGCAACTTTCCCCTTAAAATCATGGCTTATGCAGATAATAGTTATCTTTTTATGTAGGATGAGGCTTTAAGTCAGAATGCTCTGAAAATGTTGTATAAATCTGCAGTAAAATAAAATTAATGTGATACAGGCGTAAGCCTGTAATTGCCTCCTGGTCCACCCCAATTTGGGCTGTGGGTATACAAATTTCCACATCCCTTGTTAAAATTCTGGACAGTTTAAATTGGAAGGATAAATTTGAAATAGGACTGGCACAGTTTAACAAATGGAAGTCTTTGGCTGTTTCAAAGAAAAAAATACATATTATAAAGCAGTGTACTACTCACGTTCCTGCAGTATACAGTATATAAGTTATGTTTATCTCCTTCATGTCACAGCGGGATCTAAGTGAAAGGTTTGTTAGGGATTATTTGGCTACCTGACTGATCTCCGGCCACCTGCCACCTCAGTCCTTCCCTCTGCTCCTCCACCAGGAACCTCCTTGTGGTTTCAAGGGCTAGGTTACAAACATCTAGCAACAGAGTTTTTGAGGTCACCGCACTGACCCATTGGAACTTGCTTCCCATCTTTGTAAGGGATGCCCTGATGATGAAGGCTTTTAAAAGGGGTCTAAAAACGAATCTTTTCAAGTTGGCCTACCCAGACTAGCCAGAACTGTTTTATGTTTTTAAGACTGTATTTATTGAGCTACATTAGATGTTCCCTGGCATGATGTATTTTAATTGTATTCATCTCTGTAATGTATTTTATTTGCACTATCCTGCCTGTTTTTATGTAAGGTGCCCAGAGCCTCTGGGAATGGGCGCCATATAAATAAATGTTACCTTGCTGTACCTTACCTTACCTTATGTAACCTAAATTATACCATACAGCTGTTTCTGTTTTATAGTGAGTATGGGATCACTCTCTGACAAATCGAAAGGCAGCTGGCCAAGGTGGTGGGTGGCGAGCTATGCCGGTTGCTGTCTCTAATGCCATATATGTGCTTAGGTGTCTGAGGTAAGGGGTGTGTGGGAAAGATGTTCCTGAGTAAGTGGGTTAGGACTGAGGTTGGTAGCATTTTCAGGGGTTGGGTGATCCACTAGACCACCAATGAATGAAGATGTGTTACAGGAGAGATAAAAGGGGGATGGGGTGACCTCTAGACTACCAGGGGTTGTCATTGAATGTCAGGATGGTGATTGGGTAATGGTGACTACTAGACTACCATGGACTGGAAATGAATGACAGGATAGGTGATCAGGGTTGGGGAGACCACTAGACTTCCAGGGACTAGAAATAAATGACAGGACAGTTGTTCGGGAAGGTGGGTGACCAAAAGACCACCAGACCAGATTACAGCAGTACAGGACAGGTGGCCAGGAGGGAGGCACCCCTGCACATACATGCTAATGAACCCATAATAGGTATGCAAATGGCCCATAGTGCCTTGCATGCCCAATCAGCTCATTAGCAAGTTAGGGCTGCATGTGCCCCACAGGAGTCCTGGCTCTATTCCTTTTGAGCCATGCTATATCTCATAGGCTCTTATGAGTCACTTCAAATTTGGGCCTGTTTCAGCTAAGCACATATTCACTATGTGCTGCACCAACACTGCCACAATTCAAGCAGTTAGTGCACTCCAGTCGGAGTGCGATAGCTGTCTGAATATTGTCCCCTAGAAAGACATGGGCTATTTGCCACACAGCACTCAAGCATGCATGATACACACAGATAGCTTTGAATATTCCTGCCCATACAGTACCTCTTAAAATAGTTTGACTTGCACAACTCTGTGGTCTGAATTCACACAAATCGCCTCCAGTGGTAACCCCACTTTTCTTTGCCTTTACTAATCTGATTCACAGTGTGCCATTGATAGCATATGGGGATTCAGGTTAGTAAAAATGAAGTAAAATGGTGCTAATGCTGAAGGTATTGTTTGTAAATATTGACCTACTGTGTGTTACTGTTTTCTGCTTATAGCATACTCAAATGATGACCTTCTTTAATAAAGTTAAAACTGACTAAAACAGTTTTGCTATTCGTCTTACCTTGGAATGTACTACTAGTGACCCAAATAAGGTAAAGCAGGGGATCAGTGCTTTTAAAAACCTTTGAAAATTGAGATCATAAACATTAGACCTTGAGCAAACCTACAGTTTGCAGTACCACATGAAGCTGTAAGTCTTCAAATTGGAAACTATTTTATATGTGAAAAGAGCAATAATATATGCAATCATTTATGCTTAGTTTGCCTGAATCTGCAACATCATAACAGGCCAACCTGTGTTTTTTTTGTAATTCTGCACCTGGGACAGCTCTGTTCAAACTGTCACTGGATACAGGGGAGGTTCCGGAGGACTGGAAGAAAGCGGATATGGTCCCGCTTCACAAAAGTGGGAATAGGGAATAGGCAGAAAACAATAGACTGGTAAGCCTCACTTCTGTGGAGGGCAAAGTTATTGAAACACTACTAAAATTAATTATTGTGGAATACCTTGTGACCAATGGATTGCAGAATCTGAGGCAGCATGGGTTCACAGGGGGGAGATCTTGTCAGACAACCTTGATTGATTTCTTTGACTGGGTGACCAGAGAAGTGGATGTGGCCTACTTAGACTTCAGCAAGACCTTCAAAACTGTTCCACACAGATGACTGGTAAACAAGCTGGGCAGCCTGGGAGTGGGTCCAAAGATAGTAAAATGGTTACCAAGTTGTCTGAGTAACAGAAGCCAGAGGGTAGTGGTAAATGGGGTTCACTTGGAGGAAGGCATGGTAACCAGCAGGGTGCCACGGGGTAAGTTCGGGGACTGGTCTTCTTCAATGTCTTCATTAGCGATATTGACAAAGGGTTGGATGGAAAAGTATGCTTGTTCACAGATGACATAACAATGTGCAACAGAATGGACAAACCTGGGGGATAGAAATCATGACAGGGACCTAAAAAAGGTGGAAGAATGATCTCGGTTATGGCAACTAGGCTTCAATGCCAAAAGGGGCAAAATTATGCACATAAGGCACAAAAGCCCAGGAGCAGCATACCAACTGGGGGAAGAGGAGGTGATAACTACAAAGCAGGAAAGGGACCTGGGGGTCATCATATCTGATGACCTGAAGGTAGCAAAGCAGTGTGATAAGGCAGTAGGAAAGGTGAATAGAATGCTATGGGGCGTGGAGAGGGATATTACCAGCAAAAAGAGAGAGGTAATTCTACTCCTGTACAGATCAATGGTGAGCCCCCACTTGGAGTACTGTGTCCAGCTCTGGAGGCCCCATCTCAGGAAAGACATAGATTGGGTGGAGGTGGTACAGGGGAGGGCAACCAAAATGGAGCATGACCTGCATCAGAAGCTCTATGAGAAAGACTCAAGGAATTAAATATGTACTCTCTAGAGGATAGAAGGGAAAGGGGAGACATGATAGAAACATTCAAATACCGCAAGGGTATTAATAAAGTCTAGGATGGTAGCATTTCATATAGAAAATGGTTCTCAGGGACAAGGGGGCATGATATGAAGCTGGAAGAGGGAGGGTCAGAGGGTAAGTGAGGAAGTACTTCTTCACAGAAATAGTGGTGGACATCTGGAACAAATTCCCAGCAGAGGTGGTAGGTACCAAGGCAGTAGCAGGATTCAAGCATACATGGGACAGCCATAGGGGAACCTTAGTTACAGGGCTGGGGGGGGGTAAGGTCGGTGATCGAGTAGGGTCTGTGGTAACACAGTATGTAGGGTACTTAAGTGGGCCAAGGGTTTCTTTTCTGCCTACAACTTCTATGTTTCTATGTAATTCAGAAAACAAGTTATTTTGTGTAGTAGAGGCTAAGAAGTTATGCATATGTATGTTACTAGGACTGATTGGCAAATGTTCTGTAGTGCTGCATTGCTAGTGTTATTGCCCTATGCTCTGTCTCAATACTCTGTTATAACTGTATGATTTCAGTAACCAAGTAACACTGCAGGAAGATGTTAATGTAACTGTCATTTGCTGAATACACATTGTTTGGGAGGATTGCCTTTAAAAAAACATGACGCTTGAGTGTCATTTTTGATTTAGCAAGCTACAGTGTAATGTCTGCTAGTATTATATAAAGCTTTTTTAATTCTATAGCAACAGAAACCTTAATGTTTATGATAATCAAAAATTCTGGTGGTGTACATACAGACTGCATTTTTGTCTGAGAATTTTATTTGTAAATTAGATCTAGTGTATCAGTCAGTTACTGTGTTTTCTAAAACTGCAGTAATGCCTTATTCTCTGTATCTTTATAACTGGTTCTCTGACTGCAAGTTGACAGCTTGGCATAAAATATTTAGTAGGCACCTGCCGACATTTTCATTTTCTAATATGGGGAAGTATTCAGTAAGGGCAAGTTCCACCCAATACTTTACATTGATGGTTATTTCCCCTGGGACATTATTTGAGTATTAAAATTAGAGACATTTATCCAACATTTGAAAATCTGTATGACCGATTTTTGCAATGAACAGGAATTTTTATATAGATAAACATCATTTCATTATATGATCTTGCTGGGACTATTTTTAGTTATTTTATTTTAGTTAGTCTGTTTATTATATTGTTGTGTTATTGATAGGGTAGATTTGTATGTCGGTGTGTGGGAGAGTGGGTGTTGTTATATCTGGGGTTGATAATTTGAAGTAATATTGGTGAGTGTTATGTGAGTGTGTGTGGTGTGTGTTTGGGGTTGTATATGATTTGTGGGGTATTAAGTGTTTGTTTTAGTTGGAGAGTTGTTTTAATAAGAAGTGGGTAAGGTTTAAGGATGTGTTTGGGGTGTAGACCAATAAGGTATAGATACTCGGTGGCCTACCTCTGTGACCTTCAACCCTTCAAGCTCCCAGCGCTCCCTGCTGACATATATAGGAGATGTAGAGCACTCTGGATAGCTTGGAGGGTGGTTCGGGGGGCCTGCTTGAGTGGCTGATGAATGGTCCTGGATTTGGGTGGTGAGGCCTAGGAGATGCCCTGGGGAATGGGTACTAGAGAGGTGTCCTACCTGTCTGGTGCCCATACCCAAGGGCTCCATTATTAAAGATGGGCAGAAGACTGATATAGTAGTCTCCCCTCATCCGACCCGGGTTGTATTGTGTAATGCCAGGTTGATGAGAAACAAGACTGCCATAATGGCGGACTTGATTTCCTCTGTTGACCTGGCATGTATCATGGAGACCTGGCTGGATGAAAATGCCATGCCCATTTTGGAGGCAGCAGTGCCAGCCGGGTACTCTGTGATATACATAGTCTGAAAGAGGATCATGGGGGGGGGGGGAACAATTGCTTTAAAACTAGTCTGAGCCTTATGGTGCTATCTATAGGTCCCATGAGGTAATCTGAGTGTGTGGCTGCATGAGGTGGGCCTGGTGGGAGCTTTAGGGTCCTCCTGATCTATTGCCATCCAGCTCATCACTGGCCTGGTGTTAGAGTCCCCCAGATGGCTTATTCTGGGGGGACTTCAATGCCTGGGCCAACGATGGGCTCCCTGGATTAGAGGCAGATCTCCTAAGGAATATGGAGGCCATGTGCCTGACACAACATGTTATGTCAGTGACCCACTCACGCAGCAATACACTCGATCTTGTGTTTTCAATAGGCCTGGGAGTGAGTGATCTAAAGACAGACCCAATAGAATGGTTGGATCACAACACTGTGGGGTTCAGGTTTGCACTCCCCCCCCCGATGGTCCTGCTCCTGTGGAGATGGTCAAGTACCACCCTTTAAGAGGAGTGTCCTCATCAGGACTGTTGATGGTGCTGGACCTATCCGGTGTGGAGGCTGGATTAGAGGAGGGGGTGGCTGCCTATAATAGGGCACTCATGGCTGCCTTCAATTCAGTCTCACCCATTCGTGGCTGACCCCTGTCTACTCACCAGCGACCTCCTTGGTTTGAAGAGGAACTCGAAGTTAAAGATGAGGGGTTGGAGGTTAGAGAGGTGCTGGAGGGGATCGGGACTGTTGGAGGACAAATCAGCCCTGTGGTCACATTATTGCAACTATCATGGTGCAATCTTCTGAAAAAAGGCAGACTTTCTGTCCAAGGAGATTGCTGCAGAAAGGAACAGACCAGCTCAGCTCTTCTGCATGGTAGACAGGCTATTACATCCTGCCTCTCTCCGTGTGGGAGGAGCTGGTTTGAGCACTAGGTGAGAGGAGTTCGCTCTGTTCTTTGCCAACAAAGTGTCCTCTATCAGGGCCGGGATCTCCCCCAGTGTCTCTCAAAGGGATTGTTGGGTCCTTCCTGAATTGTGCCAGAACACTTCTCCTGTCTGGGCTGGGTTTGAGCCAGTTGGAGTGGAAGAGGTGGTGACTACGATCTTAAGGCTGCGGCCAACACAGCGTGATCTGGATCCAGGTCCTACCTGCCTTTTGGTAGAGTGTTTGGACCTGATTGTGCCTGTGGTTGCTGAGATTGTCTGGAGTTCTCTCAGCAGTGGGGTCTTCCTGGCATTCTTGAAAGACGTGTTGGTTAGGTTCTTGCTGAAAAAATCCTCACTGACCCCTGAGGTCTCGGTAACTACAGTCCGGTCTCAAACCTCCCATTTTTAACGAAGGTTATTGCGAAAGTGGTGGCCATTCAGCTTGAGGTGCATCTTGCCTCCCCCTCCACTCCTGAGATATTTCAGTCTGGGTTCCGGGCTGTGCAAAGTATGGAGACTGCCCTGGTGAAGGTGTTTAATGATCTCCTGATGGCAAGGGACAGGGGAGTGCATACCATATTAGTTCTCCTGGACCTGTCAGCAGTGTTTGACACTGTGGATCATGAGGTGCTACTCGACCATCTGTGGTACTGATGTGGCCTGTCAAGAAAGATCATTAACTGACTCAGGTCACACCTGACAGGCAGTATGCAGAGGGTGATGATGGGGCTTGCCACATCTAGCCCAAAGCCTCTGTCCTGTGGTGTGCCGCAGGGTTCAGTCTTGTCACCCTTGCTGTTCACAGTGTATATGCTGCCACTAGGAGACATTATCAGGCAGTACGGGCTAGGTTTGCACTGTTATGCAGATGATACCCAGCTGTACTTGTCCTGTGCACCTGGTAACCAGGTGGCATCTTCCGTATTTAACAGCTGCTTAGAGGAAATCCAGAGCTGAATGTCTCAAAACTGGCTTGGACTTAACTCAGACAAGAATGAAGTGCTAGTGTTGGATCCAGGTAATGGTGGTGGTGGTGGTGGTAGTGGTGGGGGGTGATCGAGGGGACCCCTCTGGCTTAATGCTGGGGGAATTCCTCTTACCCCATCTACACAGGTGAAGGATCTGGGTGTGATCCTAGACAATGACCTGACACTTGATGTTCAGTTGTCAGCTGTTGTCAAACGTGGATACTATCATTTGAGGAATGTTTCCCAGATTCAGGACCTGATTGCATCTGAGGACCTGCCCATGCTGGTACATGAGTTCATCACGTCCAGGTTGTACTACTGCAATGCCCTATACCTTGGGGTATCTAGAGGTAACCTTCACCGACTGCAGCTGGTGCAGAATGCAGCAGTGAGATTGTTATCGGGGTTAAAAAGAAACAAACATATTACTCCTGTCCTCCATGAGCTGCACTGGCTGCCAGTCAGATGGAGGATTGTCTTCAAGGTAGTGCTCCTTACCTACAAGGCCCTGCATGATTTGGGACCAGTCTATCTGCAAGATCTTATGGTGCCCTACTGGCTGATCTGTGCTCTCCATTCTGCCAAGGGTGGCCTCCTGGAGGTTCTCAGGACTTGGTTGTGGCATTTTGGGGGTTGTGCATGCTCGTTGGCCGCGCCTACCCGGTGGAACTCACTACTTAGGTATTTACTGGAGGCACCCTTGGTAGAAGCCTTTAAAACAGGTCTCTACCCATAATTAATATTGAGGGTATTATTTTAATTATATATGATAGATGCAATTTAAGATGTTCCTATATCTTGCTGATTTGGACATTTAATTTGGATTTTATTATTATTGTATTGTATTGTATTGATTTTGTTTTTAAATGTACAGCACTCCGAATCTCTGGAGAGAAGCACTTTGTAAATAAAGCATTTATCTATTTGTCTGTCTATCTAGAGTGCACTCTCTATAACAGGCTAAACATCCCACTATTGGTTGCAAAAAACTACAACTTGGCCAGGATTCTGGCAATGAACGTAGTACTCAACACTACTAAGTGTCTCACTGATCTCATTATTTCAAGATTGCAGTCAAACTTTTACCTGTCAAGAAACAAGCAGCACTAGAACTGTATGCATTTAGCCTATCTAACTTTTAATTTTGTAATGTATGAAGCAACCTTTGAGACTGCAGGTACAGCATTCCTTAAAATAAGCATCACAACTGGTGTTAAAAAGTAAAAGACATTGTGCAGGTTGTGGGCTATGCACAAAAATGTAACTGCTTATACCCAATGTATCTGCATTGTGTAGGCAACTCTAAGTTGGAAAGCTGTGCACCAGCTGTCCCATAGACCCCCACAGCATGCAGTACAAGGTGGGTGCCCCTCTGGCATTAGATCCCTGAGCTGTTCATACTGCTGTGTGCACACATGGTCTTGGGAGTGCCAGGGGGTGTGTCTGCATCCCATGCCATTCACAAAGCCATGGGGTTCTGGGTGAGGTGCTCCTGGCTATGGTAGCAAGCACTCTGCCATCTCCATTGTGTGCTCCCCACATAGTACACTGGCTGGCCATGGCAGGACCTAAACCCCCCTGCTATGCTACTCCAGCTCTCTGGTCAGAAAAAGAGGGCTGAGGGCAGCCACTTACCTGACACTTTTAAAGTTAGGGACATGCGCTGTCCCACAATCCACTGCTCCACGCAAAGCAGGGGATCCACTAGCGGACCAGGACGAGCATTCGGTTGGATGCCCGCATGTGTCCACTGATCCATCTCCCACACACAAGCATGCCAGGGCCAAGGACAGGTGTCCTGTGGTGGCTAGCTGTAGTGAATGCTGTGCCCTGTTCACCAGTCTGTGGGTGTGGAGCTTTATAGGCTGGGTACATACCTTTCACAATTACCCGGCCCAGAATTGTGCAAAGCTCCCATTTTGGGCAATTAGGTTCAGCAAAAATGAGTCAGACAACAAAGTTACAATGTTCGTGCAGTTACTTAACCACATTGTAAGACCCCATTTTCCATTTTCACACTGTTGAGTTCAAAAGGTGCCAAATTGTGGGAGAGAAGGAAGGAGTGGAGTCATTTATGTGCATAATCTCCACATGGTGCCATTTTAACTTCTGTACCAAGAACATAGTCACTATCAGTTGTTGCACCAAACACACAATACCAGCAGTTAATAGTCTGGAATATCACTGGGCTAAGTAGTAAAAGGAGCTGTGAACAATGAAAAATATGATTAGAGATGCAGCGAAGTAAAATTCCGCCTGCGAAGTGGTCATGAAGTGGCCACTTCACGTTAGTGTTCTGCTATGAGGAGTGCCCATTTTTAACCATCACTTCATCACTTCACCACTTTGCACTGTAATTATGACTTTGCGTTGTGCACTCCATCTTATCGCACTTTAAGACGTAGTTAGAATTCACATGCAGCCCACACACATCACATGGCTTACACAGTGTAGGTCACATGCTTCAGGCAGGCAGGAGGTTAGAGGCAAAAACACTGTCCAATTTGGGCTGACTTACACGTTTTGCACAGGGTGTGACAAATGGCTCTGCTCTGCGAATGGTCGGGGGTGGGGTGTGGATGTGTGATAAAGAGGGCTGCACAGGTGACAAGTCCACAAATGAAGTTATTTTCCCCATTTTACATACAGGGGTTGATGTACCACTTGCACTAGACATACTGTATTGACCACCACCACCGCCACCACTGCTACTCTGACCACCACTTTGACAAGATTTCTAAATCATAATCCTCCCCCTCATCATGCCTGCAGTTATTCTCTGCTGTTATTTCATTGCTACTGCAGACATTCCTACTTGGTCTTACACTCATGGAAGGGGATAACATGCTCAGTAAGGTTGATAACAAGGGTGACTGCCCCACTATGGAATTAGCTGCCATCTGGTGCCAGGTCCACAGTGCCATGTGCCTCTTCTTAAGATGTGTATGCTGGCCCCATGCCCAGATGACTCCCCTTTTTACCTCGACTCACACAGACATGGCAAAGCTGGCAAACTGCAACTGACTCATAATTTGCATCTTGGACAAAAAAATCCCAAACAAGGGATTGTGATCCCCTACTTTTTACATGTCCCTTATGCGCTTATTGGACTCTGGTTTTAACCCCTGAAATGGGGGTGCTACATGATTTTTCAGGCTAGACACATTTGGATTCAACTGACCACCATGACTACCTATGATTACTACTGGGTCATTATGATTATTATCAACAGGAACCGCTAAATCACAACTTTTTTGAGGGTGGGAATTTAATGGCAACAGACCCAGACACAGCCACCTTGACTTTCTTTTTCTCCAGTTCCCAACAGGGGTCACTGATATCATTATCATAGTCATCAACATCATCCACATCCACATTTTCAGCTTGGATGTTGTCATGTGGGGAACATGTTCCAACCACAGCACCATCATCATCACCCGATATTTTTGAGCTACATTTTGAATCATTGGATGGCAAAGGCAAGACCTCAGCAGAGCTGGAAGAAATGTAACATTGTGAGTTATCATTGCCAGGATCAGAATCATGTTCAACTACCATGGGGATGTTAATGTTGGAGTATGACATCATCTACACTGTCAGTCATAGCTTTAGACTCAACTATATGTTTTGAAATGGTTAACTGGTCAGAATTGGAATTTTAGGCAGCAATACTCATGCCAGCAGAAATTTGCACTAATACCACCAGCTGGGAAAACGTCATCTCCTCCAACTATGAGAGAAGCTACAGATTGCGCTGTAAAAAACATTGATGGAGAAACCTTTACTGACATCAGCTATGCACTTCTGCATTCTACCACGCCCATGGACAATCTTACCACTGGCAGCAGTGCCATGGCCAGAAACAGCTTTACTTGCATGTCTCTTTGCAGGCATTTTGGGGGATCACCAAGAAAATTCTAAACAAATTTAGATTTCTGAACTTTAAGTCTGGGCCAGTGGATGTGAAGCCAAAAAAAAGGTAGTTTGCAGATGGAGATTGGGCACTAAACAGTTGCAAAAGTACAGACAGATTAGGATTGCACTGCGCAATCAAGAAGAGATGCAGATGCAAAGTTACAACACCTTAACCAGTGCTCACAAGTCACAATCCAATCTGGAAAAGAATACCTTTTGCCGATTGTGGGGGTGCAGTGCACTGCAGTAACAGTCCAAGGCCAAGATACCGCAGAGCAGTACAAAATCATACAAGTGCGGTGGATAGCAGGTTCACACTGCTGCAATTACTCTGTGACACAATAAAATGTGCCTAATATGATAGCACGACACACACTCACACACACGCTACAAGTATTGCATAGCAAATTGAAACTTCAGTAATATAACAAAATCTTTTAAACAAACTGAAATTATGCACTACTGCACCACAACAATCAGCAAAAAAAATTGAAAGAATTACTAAAAATATTACTGTGTGTACATTAACACAGTTATACAAGAAAAATATAACCAAAACAGAAAGACTGCCTTTTTCTCCCGGTTTTAACTTACCGCCATGCAGATACACCCCTCCCCCAAAGGACACTTCAAGTGTCTGTCAGTACACAGACTGAATGTTCTAAATTAACATTCCAAATCCACACACAAACAATAAACACTCGATGATAGGAGCACAGGAGGGTTTCCTACAATTGATGTACTAAATTTTGAGCAAAACAAATTGCTCAAAAAGGCTTTTTAAATAGCTTTTAGAGGATTGAATCACAGAGCTCTGAGAGGAAACTGTCTCCATCCACCACTACACACTACACAGAACTGATGCCGCACAGAACAATCTAGAGCCCATGTGACCTACAATCCCATGAATCACTGCAACATTCACCTTGGAGCTCAATAACAAGGCGAAGTGATGCAAAGTATGTTGATTTCAATGTACTTATGTTGATTTCAATGTACTTCACATTAAAATTGGCTTAGAAGTGGTTGGGGGAAGGCTGAGTAATGCAAAGTCATTGTTATCAATGGACTTGGTGTTCCTCATTATGACGCGAAGTACTCCGCTTCAGGTTGAGGATTACTTTGCAGATTCTGCATTACTCCTCAAATGGCTTTACAGAGCTAATTTTGGCCACTTCACTCACCTCTAATCATGATCTGTCTCTCAGCTCCCATTTCTCCCTATCTGTTCAGATAAATGAATGCTGGTTACCTCAGACCTCTTCATCATCATCATTGTCTTATCTGGCTTCAGCTTCCCTAGTGTTGAACTCTGTTTCAGTTTTTTGCATCAATTTTACAGCATCTGCCATATCAGCAAATTGATAAATTTGTCCCCATATAGGATTTTCAAACTCTCTAGCATTAGAAGCACATGGTGTATACCAAGCTCCTGTAACCTGGTTCTCATGCCATCAAAGCTCCTCCTTCTCATTCTTGTAGTATCGGTCCTAACTCTCACCCCATTCTCCTATACCTCTGCTTCTTTACACATGTGATGGGGTGAGAGTTAGGGCTGATGACCCCAATGCACACCCCAATGCCTGGTTGGGGGTGGGCAGGGGTCAGGGAGTTTCAACCTAACACCGAATTTCCTCACTTTTGTCGCTGTGGAACAACCCTAACTGATGCATTAAACAGATTTTTTGCCTCTAATATATATATATATATATATATATATATATATATATATATAGTTAGTTAGCTTTTGTTTAGTGGGTAAGGTGCTCTAGACAGACATTTGTCTATATATATATATATATTCTCTGCAAAAAACCTTCATTAGTGCACCAGTAGGGTTCCAGTGAGAAAAGTTGGTACATGTGGCCTTAGGGTTACAACACTAACACCCAACCCCTACCCTAGGTTTCCAACCATAACACCCCAACCCCACCCTGGGTTTCCAACCCTAACACCCCACCATCACCCAAATACTTCATGGGGTTGAAGCATGGGGGGTTTGCCTTGAGGTTGTGAACTCTAATGCTTACCCCTTTCCATGAGTAAGTAAGTTGAGATGGGTACAGTATAGAAGAATGGGGTGAGCATTATGGTTTGCAACACAAGGCACACCTCACACCTGTTCCTGCATGCAGGGTGGAGGTGGGGTGTTAGTGTATATATATATATATATATATATATATATATATATATATATATACCTTCATTGCAGAAAACTTCATTAATGCATCAGTTAGGGTTGTCAGTAAACCAACAAAAGTAGGGAAATTTGGTGTTAGGATTTCCAGTGTTAGGGCTGACGATCCCAAGGCACACTCCTGATGACTGTTAGTGTGCACAGGGTGGGTGTAGGGTGTTAGGGTTAGAAACCCTAACACCACATTTCCCTACTTTTGTGTCTTTAACCCTTACTAGATCATTAATGCAGTTTTTTGCAGAATATATATATATATATATGTATAGTGGCGCGGTAGCAACACTATAGTTAGGGTTGAGTACTCAGTTTAATGATAAAGCCCAGTTTTTGTACTTTAATAACTTTGCAAAGGTTTAACAGATTTGCATAAAATTTTACAGGCATAATCTTGTTGGGGTAGATGTTTTGATGTAGTAAGTTTAATTCCAATCCGTTATGTGGTTTCAGAGTTACAGGGTATGAAAATTGATGAAATTTTCATGTTTTTTGCTGTTTCTTTGTCCACCTGTATCTCTAAAACAGTTTCAAACCGTGATCTAAAATTTTCAGTGTAGGTAACGTTTGCCTCACAGATGTGCTTTTTGCTGGTTTGGTGAAAAAATATTAATAATTTCTAAAGTTATTAAGTTTTTGAAGTTCCCATTTTCAATGGGAAATTATAGATGTTCAGCTCAAAAAAGGATCCTTTATCACAGTTGCGTAATCCTATTTAGCAGAAGGGTCATTCTGTGTCACAGATGGAAAATCCTTTTTCGAGCTGTGGTCATTTTGTTTGACAGTTAGTGAGGGAAATTTTTTTTTAAAAACTAATCAAAATGTGTTTAACATAGAGCAAGAAATGTATCTTGCTGATCAGAATCCCCTCAGCTGGATTTGTGTAATTATGTGCAGTGGAAATGGCCTTCTGTTTACATTATACATTACATATGACTTTTCCATTGTGTAGTGGTACCTCTCCCTTCCCCAGTCACTGATCGAATATAACTTTTCCACACTGTAGTGGTCCCTCCACCCTCCCCGGTCACTGATCCTATATAACTTTTCTATAGTGTACTGGTCCCTCCTCCCTCCCTGTTCACCAGTTCCATATAATTTTCTATAGTGTAGTGGTCCCTCCCCTCTCCCTGGTCACAGATTTCATATAAGTTTTCCACAGTGTAGCAGTCCCTCCCCCTCCCCAGTCATCAATCACATATATGTTTTCCATAGTGTAGTGATCCCTTGTCCCTTCCCTGTGCTCTGATCACTGTCCCAATGTTTTTTTTGTAATCCTTCAAAAAAATTTCCCTTACCGATCAGCCCCCAACCCCCACTACCCATTCAGCATCCACCACCCCACATTCTCCAGTACACCCCCACACTCCCTCACACACCTGAGTAGGTCCCCTGTTGGAGATCCATTCTCTGATAAAAGACATGTCTTGCTGCTGGAACCCCTTGACTGCAATATAAGAAACTATGGTACATGCAGTTCAATTTATTTAAATGAGGTTTTAACTTTTATTCATAACTTAGCCATTTTTTGAGATTTGGACCCCAAATTTTCAACATGGCTTTTTGGGGACCCCACCTAATGAACAATATGACTGTCATTATGCAGCTCCTGCCTGAAAGGTGATTTCACGGTTGCTTGGAGAATTCACCTTTCATGCAGGATTAATTTATTTAAAATTTAAAAACTGAGAAAAGACACTGAGCAGAGTCTCATTTCCAGGTACAACCCGGGGGAGAAGGTAATGCATAATATAATGGTTAGAGTAGGAAAACAGTAAAATACAGGAGTGACCAAGTAGAAACAATATATACCGGTAAGGGATTTATAAACAGGGTACATATTCGGATTCCAAAGAAAAAAAGTATTTCTGTTGTTAATGTGCCTGTGTAAAGACTGTTATTTACATATTTGGAGAAGCATAAACTGAACAGGTACAGAGTGCAGTAGACATTATAATACAGCATGAACAATACATACATAGGAAAAATAAATATATACATAGGCACAATGAATGTAGAATCTGGGCACCTAGAAAAACTAAGTATAAGTATACACAAAGCTTGGACAGCTCAGGAATTCCCACAGAAAGGATTGGGGAGAAAATTAAGGGTAGGTGGAGAGTATGGTCTCAGAATGTTGCAAGGTAGTAAAGATATGGAGGAAAGGTGTACCAGATGGGGGAGAGGGAAGAGGAGGGAGGGGGAGCATACAGGGGCAGGATGTGCCAGGAGGGTGAGAGGAAGAGGAGGAAAGGATGGAGGGAGGGACACAAGGGAGAGGGGCAAAAGTGGGAGGAGAGTCAGGAGGGTAGAGGGGCAGGGTGGGAAGGGAAGGGAATCAGGGGTAGAAAGGGAGCAGTTGTAGTGGGGGGAGAGTTTTAACTGCTTTTTGAGCAAAGCTAGAATGGGTGTCAGGTGGATCAAGTGGGGGAGATGATTTCAAAGATCATGGAGCCTAAAGGAGAAAGCAACCTTGCCCAATTGTGAGTGTGGATGAGGGAGAGTAAAAGTGCAGGAATCACGGTTTCTGAGGCAGTAACCTGAAACTGAGGAGGGAAATAAAAGTTTGGAAAGATAGGAGGGAGAGCCACAAACCAGAACCTGCCAATGAAGGCAGCACAATGAACAAGGGGTCAAATGGCGAGAGAGGAAAGGGATAGGCAGAGTACAGAGTATAGAGAGAAAATGTGGATTTGAAGGGGAGATTGGAAGCAAGGTGACAAAAGGTGTTATACAGGGTATCTAGTTTTGAGAGAGCCAATTGGGGGGACCAAGCTGTAGACTACATCAGCATAGTCTATTGTGGGAAGGATTAATTTGATGATGAGCTCTTTACGGGTTGGGAGTAAGAGACAATTCTTATTCCTATAGAAGGCACCAAGTTTGAGCTGGAGTTTGGAATGGAATGGACAAAATGGGAGAAATCTTACCTGGGATCTAACCAGACCCCCTGGTATTTGAAGGACTGCACTGTATCTAGTTTTGAGCCATCCAAGGAAAAGAAGGACAGAGGGAAGGGGAGCTTGGCCAGCCTTTGGGCAGTGCCAAAAGCTATGGCAACAGTTTTTTGGGTGTTGCACTTCAGGAGGTTTGCCTCAAATCAATTGAGGGCATTCTCAAAATCATCTTGTAGGAATGTCTGGACCACTGGGAGGGAGGGGCCTGAAGCATACAGTACAGTGTCCTCAGTGTTGATGTGCATGTGTGAGGATGAGCTAGAAGGGGGAAGGTTATTAACAAAGATTGAGAAAAAAGTGGGACCAAGAATTGACCACGAATGTGGAGGGAGGTGGATTTGAAGTGGCCAAGTTGTATGTATTGGTATCTTCCTGAGAGATTTGGAATTTTTTCTGCCCTTGTACACGAGGTGGGGTCATAGGAAGGCTAGGTTGAAAATTTGGGGTCAAAATATATAAAAATGGCAAAGTTATGACCATCTGTTGCAATTTCGCTATGCACACTCATAACTTTAGAAATTTAAAATATTTTCAACCCAGATTTTCAACATAGCCTTCTTATTACCCCACCTCATGTATGTCATAGCTGTCATTTTTCAAATCCTAGCGACAATGTGTTTTCACATTGTTGGTGAGGAACGGTGTTGCAGTTGCTCAGAATTACATTTTGGCTAGGATTCAAAAATTTTCTGTACCAGATACATGATGTGGGGTAATAAAATGGCTATGCTGACAATTCGGTCACTGTCATGCTATAAATAGAAGCACAGTGCCTGGAGGGCCCTGTGCTTCCACAGCTACATACATATACACATCTATGGAGGGATGAAAGCGCAGGGCCCAGAAGCCCATGCACTCCCATAGACAAATAAGGATACGATTATACTACCTAAAAAATTAAGGAAATAAATTGCAAGAAACTTAGTTAATGCATCAGTTAGGGTTGCAGTGACAAAAGTAAGGAAATGTGGTTTTTCGGTTTCCAACCCTAACACTCCACCCCCACCCTGCACACATCAACAGGCATCGGGGGGGTGCCTTGGGGTAGTCACTCCTAACGCTCACCCCATTCTCCTATACTGTACCCATCTCAGCTTACCTACTAATTGAATGGGGTAAGTGTTAGGGCTGATGACCCCAAGGCACATGCCCAATGCCAGTTGGTGTATGCAGGGTGGGGGTGGGGTGTTAGGGTTGGAAACCCTAACACCACATTTCCCTACTTTTGTCACTGCAATCCTAACTAATGCAATAACAAAGCTTTTTGCAATTTTATCTATCTATCTACAGTATATACCTGAAAATAGGCATATATGTGTCTAGTGTGCTTATCTGGTCAATACAAGCTAAGTAAATAAATAATATTGTTCCTTTAGTGTTATTACATTAAGCAAAACAGTGCTCCTCTTTCCCCCTTAGAAATACTTGTTTTTATTTCCATTAACGTGAATGAAGGAGGCCACAGCACATGAAAACCTCTTCTACAGCAAAGAGTGCTTCATGTGCAGCAGCCTGTAACTGTATTACCATTCAAAATTCTGTGGTCTTTTTCAGAACTGAAAAAGCCAGTATTACTTAACTGATCACTGATCATAGCACTTCCTGGTGCTCTGAAACACAACAATCTATGCCCCCTTGCCGCTGCATCAGACAACTAATGTGATGTACTGTACCCTTTTCTAGATATTTTACCAATATTTACAAGCCAATCCATTTCCAAGAAAACTAAACTGATATCTCATCAGCCCAAATCCAATAAAATAATGAAACAAATGAGATATAAAATACATTACCCAATTGTTAAAAGTAGAGCTTAATCACTTTATACAATATAAACTTACTTGTTGATTTAAGGAGGGGGAAGGTCATTGATTTTTTATTAAGGTACCAGACTATTTATGATAATGGTAATGTATTGTGATATATAGATACATAGACAGTGTCGGCAGATAAGGGGCTATGGCCCACCCACTCTGCCCATTTGAGCTTGTAAGTTCAGTTTATGTTTTCCTAGAAGTCTGTTGCCCCTTACCCCTGACTTCTAGAATTCCTTTATGTCTATCCCATGCATTCTTACATCTCATGATTGTTTCAGCCCCCACCACTTCCTCTGGCAGGGTGTTCCACTTGTCCACCACCCGTTCTGTGAAGAAATTCATCCTCACGTTTCCTCTGAATCGTCCTTCCTCCAACTTCATCCCATGTCCTCTAGTCCTGGAACATCTTTTTCACTTAAAAATAGTGTATTCCTGCACCCTGTTCCTCCCTGTAAGATACTTGTATGTCTCTATCATATCCCCTCTCTCCCTCCTCTCCTCCAGGGAGTACATGTTCAGTTCCTTCAGCCTGTCCTCATAGGACTTGTGATGCAATCCATGTACCATCTTTGTTGCCCTCCTCTGAACCTTCTCTACCCTGTCTATGTCCTTACGTAGGTAAGGTCTCCAGAACTGTACACTGTAGTCCAGGTGGGGCCTCACTAGTGTCTTGTATAGTGGAATTATGACCTCCCTTTTTCTGCTGGTGATGCCCCTGCCTATGCATCCCAGTATCCTATTTGCTTTACCTGCTGCCTTGTCACACTGTTTCCCTACCTTGAGGTCATCAGAGATGATAACCCCAAGATCCCTTTCCTGCTTGGTGCATGCTATATCCTCACCCCCCAACTGATATATTGTGCCAGGGTTTTTGTGCCCCATATGCATTATCTGGCACTTCTTTGCATTGAATTTCAACTGCCAAACCCTGACCATTCTTCAAGTTTCTGCAAGTCCCTTCTCATTCTGTGTACACCCTCAGGTGTGTCTACTCTGTTACAAAGCTTTGTGTCATCAACGAACAGTGAAATTCTGCCTTCTAGGTCCTGCGCAATGTCACTGATGAAGATGTTGAATAGGACCGGTCCCAGCACTGATCCCTGTGGTACCCCACTGGTCACTCTTCCCTCTGTGGAGTGACAGCCATTTACCACCACCATCTGTGTCCTGCCGCCCAGTCAGTTACCTACCTACCACACTACTGTCCTGCCCACACCCATATTCCCCAGTTTGTGTAATAGTCTTCTATGTGGCACAGTGTCAAAGGCCTTGCTGAAGTCCAGATAGACCATGTCCACTGCCCTCCCCTGATCCACCTCCTTAGTCACCCAGTCAAAAAATTCAACCAGGTTGGTCTGACATGACCTCCCCCTGGTGAAACCATGCTGCCTTGGGTCTTATAGTCCATTGACAACCAGATGTTCCACCAATCTCTCCTTCAGTAGTGCTTCCATGATCTTCCCCACTACCGAGGTGAGGCTGACTGGTCTGTAGTTCCCCGCTTCCTCTTTGTTCCCATTTTTGTATAAGGGGACTACATCTGCTGTCCTCCAGTCTTTGGGTGCCTCCTCTGTTTCCAGTGATCGGCTAAAAAGGATAGCCAGAGGTTCAGCCATCACCTCTCTTAGTTCTTTAAGGACCCTGGGGTGCACCCCATCTGGCCTCATTGCTTTATCAACTCTTATTACTTCCAGTTCCAGGACCCTTTCTGTAACGGACTTGTGTCCATTTCTGCACCATTCTCACCCTTGTACTCCCTTCAGACCCATTACCCTCCTCTTCCTCAGTAAAGACTGGCAGAAATACCTGTTCAATATGTCAGTTTTACTGTTGTCATCCTCACGTGGCCCCATCCTACCCCTTCAGTCTCACTTTCCTCCTTTGCCTTTCTTTTTTCACTTACGTACCTGTAAAGGTTTTGTCCCTCTACCCACTGATTTTGCAATGTGTTCTTCTGTCTGAGCTTTGGATTCCTTACTGACCTCCTGCCTTCCTTTGCTTCTCCTGGTATTTCTCCCTATCCCTTCTGCCTGTGTCTTTTTGTATTGCCTGAATGCAATCTTTTGGCTTTCACTTTCTTTGCTACCTCTTTGGAAAACCATAATGGTCTCCTCTTCCTTTTCCTCTTGCTAACCTGCTTAATGCATAATTCTGTTGCTCTTGTAATCCCCATTTTAAATACTGCCCACTGTTCCTCAACCCCTGATTCCTGCCCCATTCCCCTTAATGCCTTTTTCAAGTATCTCTCAATTTTCTCAACGTCTGCCCCCCTAAAATCTAGGATACGTGTTTTTGTGTGGTTTGGTTCTGCTCTTTCTGTGATTTCAAACCACAATGACTGGTGGTCACTGTTCTCCAGGTGCTCCTCCACTGTTACCCCCATCACACTGTCCCTGTTTGTGAGCACAAGGTCCAGTATTGCCTTCTGCCAAGTTGGTTCCATGACCAGTTGCTTGAGGAAGGCACCCTGAAGGAGCCAGGATAAATCTGCTCCTAGTTGATGCTGCTGCTGGGATGCTCCAGTCCACGTCTGGAATATTGAAGTCTCCAACCAGTACTACCTCACCCTTGTCTGCCATCCTTTGGATGGCTAGTATAAACTCCCTACCTGTTTCTTCCTCCTGGCCTGGTGGTCTATAGACCACACCTGTGCGGATGGCTCCCCCAATTTTCCTTTCCAGCTTAACCCACAGTATCTCTCCCTCATTTTGTTCCCCCTGGATCTCTGTGGCCCTTATGTCATTTTTCACATACAGTGCCATTCCTCCTCCCTTCCTACCTGCCCTGTCTCTTCTGAATATGTTGTAGCCAGGTATGTTCATCTCCCAGTCATGGTTATCATTACACCAGGTTTCAGTGATGGCCACAATGTCCAGGTCTGACTGCACCATGACAGCCTCCAGATCTTGATGGTGGAGGTTTTTGATCACTATTATAGCACAATAAATATTGCTTGCAAAATCAGTGGTTTGATTTTTATTCAAACCATCAGATCATTGTGTGTAATTTATTTATGGCTGCAGCAGTCATAGTGTGCATTGTTGCCAAAATTACCAGTGACTTGTCAGCTTGTCTTCCATTTACAGCAAAAAAGAAATTTCTTCATACATCATACTTACTGTAATTAACTTTTCTGGTAGTTTCAACATTGTCAACGGGTAATTAGAACATATGGGCAATGTGCACCTCTACTAGGGGAACTGGAACAGCTCAAGGCTGGAATCAGCACTGAATCTTGGGCACATGAACATTCAGGACAGCAGCAACACACCTGTCACTTTTGTCCTCACACTGTCCCTAATTATGTGAAAGTAGACCTGCATAGATTATACTACCCATCTTGTAATGAACCAACTCATATAAACTGTTACATACTCATACCTTTAACCAAAATAAAATACAGTAAATGGTTCCTTACCTCATCAGGAGAGGGGGAGGACAGAAAAGGTTCACCATATTCTTCTCTGATGTGGTGAAACATTTGTTGTGGTACTGAGCCAACTGGAAGAGTTGCCAAAGGAATTAATGAAAACAGATAACACTGGAAAGAAAACTGCAAACATTGTAAGCACTCACCTGTAACAAGGGAGGCCCCTTACTGATCATACAAATTGAACCTGTTAATCTACATACCAAAAAAAAAATTTAAATGTGGAACTGCTTATATGTACTATAGATAGGGTTGAGCAGGGCTTACTTAAACAATCAAATGTTGCACTTTAATAACTTTGCAACTGTTCAACATATTTGCACAAAAGATTGCATGTGCAGTCGGGTGGGGTAGATCTCTTGAAGTGCCAAGTTTTGTTCTGGTCGGATGTGCAGATTTCAAGATCTGGATAGTGCATAAATGTTAAAAATCCCAATTGTTCACTGTTTTTTGTCATCACCTTGCACCCAAACAGTTTGGAATTTGGTCTGAAATTTTTGTGGTAGAAAGAGCTTGGGTCACAAAAGTGCCCTTTGATTGTTTGGTATGAAAAAAACACATTAATTTGCTTCAAAATTATTAAAATTTTATGTTCCCAGAATTTTCAAAGGGAATTTAACTACTGGATGGCTCCCTGGAATGAAAAAAAAATTTGATCTCATGAAAAATGATTCTTTTTCATGAGGGGCCAATCCTTTCTTGTGAGGAAAAATTCATCTTCCATGAGCCGCCATCTTGTTTCCCATTTCTTCTCACAAAAAAATGTCAAAACTCTCCAAAATGATGTCTTGCACAGACACCAAAACATGCATCTTGCTCAGCTTCATTAAGTAGATTATTTACTTGTTTACTGTTACAGTTACCACAGAACATTTTTATAGTATTCAAATCCTTTTCCGTGACTTCCTAACATCCTCTTGCGTGAGTCTTTTTTCATTCTTGCAAAAAAGGATCACATCTCCTGAAAAAGGTTTTCAGAGAAAACAAAGTCCAAAATCCTTTTTTTCTGAAAATGAAAAAGGATTCACAACCAAGGTTCCTTTCTGGCAAAGAAGGATTAAAAACGTAAGTCCAAAATCCTTTTTAATGACAAGAGATATTTTTGAGAAAATGAAAAAGATGACGAAAAAGGAACTGGCATGAAAAAGGAATCGGGGGAGGATAAGTCCCAAATCCTTTTCTTGTTATGGGATCCTTTTTTATTTGAACAGACAAGGGTCATAAAAAAAAAAAGGATCTCTTGGCATGAAAAAGGATTTGGGACTTAATTTCCTGATTCTTTTTTCATGCCAATAAATTCCTTTTCATTCCATGGAGCACAGAATTTATGGTTTACGAAAAAGGAATTATTTGGTATTTCCCAGTGTGTTTCCTTGAGTTTTCCCTGGTGTCCAGTGCTAAGCCCCACCCTTAAACTTTGTTCCACTACCCATTTCAATGTTATTTCTATCCCTGGTGTCTAGTGGCACCCCCTCACCCTCTCATTTCCATATATTAGAGGGATTTAGAGGCCACAGTGGTGGATGAGGGACTGGACCTGGTTGCCATAACTGAGACATGGTGGACAGAAAACCATGACTGGGAAGTGGTAATGCCGGGGTACAGTCTTTTTAGAAAGGACAGGAAGGGGAAATGGGGGGGGGGTGGTGCTATACATAAAGGATTTGATAAAGGTGATGGCAGGGCTGGAAAGTCTGGGATCATCTGAGGTCTTCTGGGTCACATTGACTAAGAGGACTGGGGAGGCAGTACGAATGGGTGTGGTGTACAGGCCACCAAATCAAGGGTAGGAAGTTGATAGGGAGTTAATGAAAGAGGTACAAAGGATGGCAAACAAGGGGGAACCTCTGCTTGTGGGGAACTTTAATCTCCCCAACGAGAACTAGGGGGTGCTATCATCAACATTGGAAAGGAGTAGGGAGATACTGGAATCCATACAGGAGGCACTTTTACAGCAGCTAATCAGAGAACTGATTAGGGGTGAGGCTACACTGGACCTAATAATGACAAACAGAGACAGTGCAGAGGAGGTCGAAGTGAGGGAAAATCTAGGAGCTAGCTACCACAGAGCAGTTAGATTTAGTCTTAGGACAGGGACAGAAGTAAATCGAACCACAGCTAAGGTAATGGACCTCCAGAAGGCAAATTTTAATAAAATAAGGGACATTTTCAAGGGAGAAATGGTAGGCAAGGATAAGCTGTGGGACACTGAAGAACTGTGGGAGGTAATTAAGGGGGAAATTTTGAGGGCCACGTATCAGTACATTAGGAAGGTGGGCAAGAACAAATGAGGAAGGAGTCTGCTTTGGTTCTCTAGGGAGGTGGCAAAAGCAGTAGGGGAGAAAAAGAAAGCATTCAGGGCATACAAAATTACACAAGGAATAGAGGAAAGGGAGGTATACAGAGAAAATCTTAGGGTGGCAGGGCAGACAGTTAGGAGGGCAAAGGCAGATACAGAGGAGAGGAAAGTGAGAGAGGCCAGCAGGGGGAACAAAAAGTTCTTTAGATATATCAGTGAGAGAAGAAAGAACAAGCAGGGTATAATGAGGCTAAAGGGAGAGGGGGGAGCTCTGATTGAGAGGGACACAGATAAAGCAGACTTACTAAATAAGTATTTCATCTCAGTCTTCATAATTGAAAAAGAGGAAAAGGGACCAGAGCTGCTGGATAGGGAAATGGAGGATAGGGAGGTGGACACACGTCCTTTCATGGAGAGTATGGTATTGGAGGAATTGGGTAAATTAAGGATGGACAAGGCAATTGGTGCAGTTGCACTACATCCCAGGCTGCTCAGGGAGATTAGGAAGGAGCTGGTGGCACCACTCACAAGGCTGATCAATCTATCTTTAGACACTGGGAGAGTCCCAGGGGACTGGAAAAAGGCAGACATGGTACCATTGCACAAGACCGGAGGAAAGGAGGAGCTGAGTGACAATCATCCAGTCAGTCTTACCTCAGTGGTGGGTAAGCTGATGGAGGCACTGCTAAAAGAAAGATTAATACAGTACCTGGCAGAAGGTGGACTGCATGACAACAGCCAGCATGGGTTTACAGAAGGAAAGTCATGCCAGATGAACCTGATCAAATTCTTCGACTGGGTGATGGAGGTGTGCAGTCATGGAGGGGCAGTGGACGTGGCCCATCAGGTCTTCAGCATGGCCTTTGACACTCTCCCTCACAGGAGGCTGGTGAACAAGTTGGGCAGTTCAGGGATAGGGAGGAAATTTACAAACTGGGTGGAAAACTGGCTTGAAGGCAGAGTTTAAAGGGTGGTTGACAATGGGGCTCATTCCAAGAAGGAAAGGGTGACAAGTGGGGTACTCCAGGGGTCAGTATTGGGACTGATACTGTTTAACATTTACATTGGGAATATAGCAGAGGGTCTAAATGGGAAGTGTACAGAAGTTTAGTTCCCAGACATAATGTCGTGGTCAATTAACTGCGGATATTAGGTCACGGGTACAATACATAGTGATCGAAAATGTTGACCGGATATTCACTCGCCAGTCAAATGGTAGCACATCCCTAACTGGAACGGTCACGTGGTTGTCGTTCCCTTACCTGTGAGGCAGTCTACTGATGACTGGTGACTAGAATAATACTGATTTCGAGAATACAGAGGAAACGAGGAAAGTGCAGTTCCTGGAATAGTGCACTTCCTAGTGACATGAGAGCTCTGTGAAGCAGTGTATGACATCAGGCAATGACAAGGGAGCATGGATCCAGAACTAGAGAACAATGCGGGGAATAAAGCAGCAAAACCCCAAAAAGAAAACCCAGGATGACAGGAGAGGAAACCAAGATGAACTAGAAAGGAGGTACAGGGGAGGAAACAAGGACAAGCTGAGGAGGAAGGAAGTACGGGGGGGAACAAAGGAACAGGCAAAAAGGGGGCAGGGCCTTAGTGAATTCCAAGGATCTGGATGTTGATTCTTGGCACTTTCTTTGCAAGGTTTTCTTGTACATTTGCCAGCCATGTTTTAGAACTGTATCACTGGCTGCCCTGCTTGTCTGCCTATCTGTCAAGTGAGTCTGTGTAGCTGCTGCTAGCAGCATCTCCTCTTACCCCGACACCAAGTGGGTTGGTGTTGCTGCACCAGTATAGTAGCCCCTGTTATGTCTGCTGATTGAGCTTATGTTGCTCTTGCTTCATGGAAGCATCTCTCACACAATGGACAAAAGGTCGCACTGACCGGCCATCATGCCGTCGCCGGTATTAGGTCATGGTAGTTACATCTTAGCCATGACTGCATGCCTTGTCAGTGAATTGTCTGCAACATTATGACCACAGCAAACAATACCGCAACTTTATGTCCGTATGCCAAATGGGAAAGCATGCCTATTTGCAAATGACATAAAGATCTGCAATAGGTGAATAGACCGGGGGATGGAGAAAATGAAGGAAGACCTGATTAAGCTGGAGGAGAGGTCAGACACATGGCAATTGTACTATAATGCAAAGAAATGTAAAATAATGCATATAGGGCACAAAAATCCAAAGGCCATGTACACACTGGAAGGGGAGGAGATTTTGGCAATGGAACAAGAGAGGGATCTAAGGATTATCATATCGGATAACCTAAAGGTGGCAAACCAGTGCAGCAAGGTGGTTGGAAAGGCAAACAAAATGCTGGCATGCATAGGGAGGGGTATTACAAGTTGGAGAAGAGAGGTGATCATGCCATTGTACAGGTCCATGGTTAGACCTCACCGGGAGTATGGGGTACAGTTCTGAAGACCTTATTTACAAACAGACATAGATAGAGTCCAGAGAAGAGTGACCAAAATTGTGTAGGTCTTGCACAAGAAGTCATGTGAAGAAAAAATGGAAGAGCTTGACCTGTACCACTGGAGACAAGGAAAGAAAGTGGGGATATGATCAAAACTTCTAAATATCTGAGGGGAATCAACAAGGTGAGAGAAGGGAGCATCTTTAAGATGAGGGGAAACATAAAAACTAGGGGACACAGCTTAAAGCTAGAGGGGGTAAATTCAGAGGAAATGTGAAGGGGTACTGCTTCACTGAGAGGGTAGTGGGTCCCTGGAATAGACTGTCTAAATGGGTGATGGGGGTAAAATTGGTGGGAGAGTTCAAGAGGGCATGGGATAACTACATGGGCTTAAACAAGAATTGCAAGGGTAAGCATCCAGTTGGTATAAGGGAGACTGGAGGCAGTACTGGGAAGGGGTGCTTAAAAGAGGGGAGTAATGGGGAAGGACAGATGCGCCTATGGGGGGAGGGGCAGACTGGATGGGTTGACGGGTCCCTTTCTGCCGACAAATTTCTGTGTTTCTATAAATTTTTTAAAATATTTCCCTTGTTGTCCAGTGGTACGCCTCCCCCCCACCCCATGCTCCCGTTCCTGACACTGTTAATTTTCTTTTATTCCTGGTGTCCAGTGATACCACACCACCCTCCCATGTCCCAAGCATCCTGAATACAAGAAAATAGTCCTTCAATGTTTTACTTTTTTATTCAACCTGTAAAAAAAAAGTCTACCGGTGCTTGCACTTTTTCCCACCAACTTCCCACTGTATACCACCCCACACCCAACAAAACCCCTCCACACACCATCACTTACCTGGAAGATGCACTCTCCAACTGAACACATATCTTGCTGCTGGAACCGATGACTGCTGTATGACAAATAAGGTAACTGCAGTCGAAAATCCCACTGCAGTACATTGAACTGCAGTTATCTTATGTCTCATACAGCAATTGTTGTTTTCAGCAGTAAAATCTGTCTTCCTTCGGAGAGTGCATTTGCACACTGGGAGCTGTTCAGGTGACAGATGGTGTGTGGAGAGATCTGGGGGTGTGTGGGTGGGTGCATGTACAGTGGGAGGCACAGGTATGCTAAAAGGTTGGAGACCAGGATTAGAACCCTGGTCTCCACTACTGCTGGCTGAGCTGCTCAATGCCCCAGCCCTCCACACCATGGGAGCAGCTCGACCAGCATCCTGGATTCTGGTGCTCTTGTGTTTTATCAATGTCAAAGACAGTGACCAGAGGAGCGCTTACAGCAAGCACTGTAAATCCTGCCTCACTGGCATATCACAGATGGGCAGGCAGAGTTGCTTGCAACCTACTTACCAGACTAGTGCCATATGGTGTGGCGCTATTCTGGTAGTGCTCACTTGACAGGGTACCCAGTGCACGGTTGGGTATGAGTGCGGGTGCGATCAGCGACGTACTTTTTCTTTAACAACTTGAAAAAAAAACCATCGAGGGACTCTTGTCTTTTTGGCAGTATGGGAGGGCGGGGTGGGGGTCCACTAGACACCAGGCAGCAAACAAAACTTATACAAACTCAGGCAGAGGAGGGTGGGGGGAAAACACCTATGTGAACTGTCCAGCCTACCACCAATGAAGATTCAAACTCTAGCGTTGCCCTTAATACTTTTGGTGCTTTGGCTAACCTTAATCAAAGCATATCACAGATGGGCAGGCAGAGTTGCTTGCAACCTACTCTTGGCTAGACAAATAATCCACCGGAGGCAGGGGAAGCCCAGGTCATCCCAATAAGCTCTGCTTCTTGTAGTGCTGTAGTTTCTGCTACCAGTGCATGTCATTCTGAGTCTTCTGCAAGTTGCACATTATTACAAACCCCTGCTAACTCCATGAACTGTTCTCCTTCAAAATCTGTTGGTAGCTTACCTTTAAATGCCAAATGAAAACAGTCACAAGAAGTCAAATTCGGCAAAGCAGTTGTCACCCAGCAAAGGAGCATTGGCAACTAATAAATCTAAAGATTCCAGCAAGCAGGGTGCAAAAAGTGCAGATGTACCAAAGAAGAGTACAGTCAGGGAGGGACAGGTTTTAAAAGACAAAGATACACAAGCTCCATCTGTCTCTCAGGGAGACACAGGTGTGTTGAGGACTGGTATCAGGGTGAGCACTGCACATTATTGCAATATACAACAGCCCAACAGTCCAAATAATAAATGCCACAGCCACCTCCTTTTTTCATCTCTATCACGTCTCAGAATATTGTATCTGGGAACATAAAGCTCAGCACTGGAGAATTTAGAAGAGAGTCAGGTGTCTGATAGCCCAATAAAATCTAGATAATGTAACTGAACCTGCAATGGAGATTGTGCAAATGTAAGCACCAAGCTCATTATATTGAGGTAGGCTAATTTCAAATGATTACTATAGTTATTTGACTCCAGGAAATTATTAGCAAAATTATGTTTGCATGGGAGCAAAATCAAGATACAATTATTCTATCTCAAAAAGTAAGGAAATAAATTGCAAAAAACTTTGTTAATGTGCTAATTAGGGTCAAAATGACAAAAGTAGGGAAATGTGGTGTTGGGGTTTCCAACCCTAACCTCCCCCCCCCCCAGGTAGCACAGCTGGTGTGGTGTGGTGTGTGCCTTGGGGTTCTCAAGCTTAAGATTCAGCCCATTCCCATACAGTGTACACATCTGACCTTATTTACTGATGGAATGGGGTGAGCGTTAGGTTTGAGAACCCCAAGACGCATGTCGTGCCAGCTGTGTTGCCTGGAAGGAGGGGGTGTTGGGGTTAGAAACCCTAATGCAATATTTCCTTGCTTTTGTCACTTTGACCCTAACTAGTGCATTAAGAACATTTTTTGTAATTTATATATAATACATATGTATAATTACAGTAGGTACATCATAGAAGGATTTCCAGACAGACTTATAATCAGAAACATCATCAGAAAACAACAGACATCCCAGTGTTGGCATACCAGAAAATATTCTTCAGCGGGGCAAGGTTCCCGGGTGGGCCCCATTGACAATGGTGGAGCTAACAGAAAAGGAAATTATGGTAAGTATGAAGACATGTCTTTCTGTAGTGCGCCACAGTGTCAGTGGGTAATCAGAACATATGGGTTCTAAGAAGCAGTACCCATTAAACAACTGAGTGGGGGAGAACATTGTCACATACGCAAACAACAAACAGGAAAAAGGGAAAAGGAATGTACCTGCTAAGTGCTGCCTGCAAAACTCTATGACCAAAGGCCACATCAGCAGATCTTTGAACATCCAATCTGTAGTGCTTGGCGAATGTGTGGATGGAGGGCTACATTGTTGCCTTGTGCAATTCTAAGACAGATGCCTCACCTTTCTCTGACCAGAGTGTGGCCATAGCTCATGTGGAATGAGCTTTAATGAGAGCCGGAGCCCTCTTCTTTAGTGCAACATAAGCCTTGGCAATCCAAGCCCTCACCCACCCAGCAGGGTGGCCTTAGAGGTTTTCTAACCTTTTTTGGCTGTTCCCAAAAGTACGAATAACCTATTCAATTTCCTGAACTCTACCATCCAAGTTGTGTCCTAACCACCCTGCGCAAATCCAGCTTGTGCAACTCTTTCTCATTTGGGTGAGGTGACTGTGGACAGAAGGACAGAAGACACATTTCCTGGTTCACACGAAAGGCTGTAGGAACCTTCAGAATGAAAGACAGGATGATTCTCAGAGCCACCATATGCTTATGTATGACAAGGTAAGGTTTTTTGTGTGACAAGGCCTGGAATTCCTCAATCTTCTTGGCTGAACACATAGCAACTAAAAAGAAAACCGTATAGGAAAACACATCAAACGGTACTGACAACAGCGGTTCAAAGGGTTCTTTTATGAAATGCATTCAAGGAACAGGGGATTAGAACAGAGGTTAGCTCCTGCTGACAGCTCACAGAAAACAAATAACCTCCAGGTTAGATCCTAAGGATGATCCCAAGGAGGCTCCAAGGGTCGACACCTGACCTTTCAAGATGCTCAAGGCCAAACCTTTTTACACTCCTTCCTGCAGAATGTCCCAATTCTGCAGAACCATGACTTTAGAAGGCTGGATACTTTTTTTTCTGGCCCAAGCTAAAAAGGTAGTCCATATGTGAGCATAAACTGCAGACTTGGAAATCTTTCTGGTGGCCATCAGGGTGTCCAGTACCTTTTTAGAGAAACCCTGTTTCAGAAGTCTTCTCCTTTCAGGAGCCAGGCTGCGAGTTGCATCACTCCTGGATTTGGATGCAGAATGGGGCCATAGGAGAGAACATCCCCCAGTACTGGGAGATGAAATGATGCATGTTGAGCTAGGTTGACAAGGTTTGAGAACCATGGCCTTCTGATCCATTCCAGAGCTATCAGAAGAAAGCTCCCTTCTGAGTGCCTTATTTTGTGTATGACCTTGAGAGGGTCAGCAAGAGGAGGGAAGGCATACGCTCTGCTGAAATTCCATGCCTGTGACAGAGCATCCACTGCCTCCACCTTTGGACACCAGTAATGACTGAAGGTTGATCTGTGGATGACCGAATATTTTGCACAGAAGGTCAAACATCTCCAGGTTCAGCATCTACTCCCCTGGGTGGAAATTCTCACAGCTTAACCAATAAGCCTGAATGTTTCAATCCCCAATCAAGTGAACTGCTGACAGAGAGAAAAGGTTCTCCTCTGCCCACAGCAGGAGATTGGCTGCTTCTTTTAGCATCTCTCTGCTCTTTGTGTCCCCTTGATTGTTTATGTACACCACTGTGACAGCATTGTCAGACCTTATTTTTATTGCTTTTGACTACACTGGATTTCGAAAATGAAGGAGAGCAAGGAATACAGCCCTCATCTCCAGGACGTTGATGTGTAGGTGCTGTTCCTGTACTGTCCAAGTCCCCTGAATGAGAATGTGGTCAAGCACTGCTCCCCCAACCTGACAGACTGGCTTCAGTTGTCAGAGTCAACTCTGGGGGTGACTTCAAAGGGAGACCCCTTGCTCAGATTTTCTAAACTCACCCACCAACTCAGAGACTGCTGCAGGAGTGGGAAAATTGGAGCTCTGGCCTGATAGTCCTCCAAGGTTGGGTCCCAGGCTGACAGCAGTTCAATTTGGAGTGGTTGCATGTGAAGGTAAGCCCATGGATCCAGTTCTATTGTCACCATCATGAGGCCCAGAATCTGCAGTAGACTGCGAGTTGAAGCTGATGATTGGTTCCTCAGCCACTGAACCTTTCTCAGCAAGGTCTCCTTCATAGCTGCAGAAAGGAAGACCTTCCCCTCATCCATTTTGAACACTGCTCCCTGGCGCTCCAGGGTCTGCAACAGTTCGAGAGAACTCTTTTTCTGATTGACTACCCAACTGTGGAACTCCAAAACCTCCAGAGTCCTGGTCACAGATTTCCTCACTAGTGGGGCAGGCAGTGCTCGAATTAACAAATTGTCCGGGCAAGGGTAGACATGATGTTCCTCCTGTCAGAACTGAGCAACCAGGACTATGAGCACCTTTGATAACACTCTGTTGGCTGTTAGCAACCCAAAAGAGAGAACCTTTTACTGGAAGTGTTGCCCCAGGACCATGAAGCTGAGGAACCTCTGATGAGACTGCCTGATGGGAATGTGGAGATACACATCCCTCAGAGCTATGGATGCTAGATAATCCCCCAGCTGGACAGCCTGGATGATTGATTGTAAGGACTCTCTCTTGAAGATCATGTGGCAATCAGTCTTGTGCAGGTGTCTCAGATCCAGAATAGGTCTGAAACACCCTGATTTCTTGGGAACCACAAAATAAATTGAGTAGACTCCCGGTCTTGTTCACTGGGAGGCACCAGAACAATCCCTCTGATTTGTTGGAGATGGTCCAATGTTTGTTACACTGCTTGTCTCTTCACGGGGTCCTTTGGTACAGGGGACAGCAGAAAATGTCCCCTTGAGGGAATGGTTGAAAACTCTATCACATAACCTAAGGCCAGAATCTCCAGAACTCAAGCATTTGACGTTATCCGGGCCCATCTTGTATATACAGTAAATTGTGCAGTCTTCCACCAAGGGAAGGGAGGCAGAGATAGGCCCATGAACCTTCATTGTGAGATGCCACCTCTTCGCCCTGGACCACCATTGCTTTCTCAGACAAGGGCTCCTCTGCCGATATTGCCCTTGAATTCAGAGTAGGATCCTTTACTCTTATGCTTCCTGAGGTTCCAATAGGGATAAAACCTCCCTCAATACTGCCTCTGTTGGCTGCCTACTTGATTTTTAAAAGTTCAGCTGGCCTTCTGCTATTGTTTTGATACTAGGACATGAACCTTTTTATCATGGATAGCCTTCAGAATGTCATCCAGGCCTGAACTAAACAACAAGCCTCCCTCAAAGACCAAGTTAAACAACTTGGTCTTGGATTCCTGGTCTGTGACCCAATGCCGTAGGCATACCCCTCATATGATGGATACAATATCTGACATACTTACAGTAAGTTCTCCACCGTGGCATCCCCTAGAATGGTGAAGGCCACAGATAACAGCTCAAAATGCTCACCCTTCAGAATCTGGAACAATGAAGCTACTCAGCATCATAACCCACAGGTTTAAAGCTCTGGTAACAATAAAGGAGGCATAGGAAGTGCGGAGGTTTACTACATTGGAGGCAAAGGCTCTTCTACAAGAAGCATCTACTTACTTATCTTGCATAGCCACTAAGGCCAAAGACCCATTAATTGGGATAGTTATGTGTCTTATGGAATTATGTGTAGTCTTATCAGCCATGGGAGGGGTTTCCTACTTACGGTTATTTTCTTCCGTATAGGGGGAAACACCATATCCTGGGTTTTGGTAGATATTTCCTTTGGTCTGCATCTGCCCATTCTTGTTTAGTAATCTTGTCACAGTGAATAAAGTTTGGAAAACACTTTGGACTGGAAAAGGATGCAGACAGGATAGGAATCACATCTAAGGTCTCCTAGGATTGCACCTCCTTCAGCTGCAATGTCCTATAAACCTCAGTTATCAGATAGGACAAGGATTTGCTATCAAAGGGGAAGGGATAGAAATCCTCCTCTTCGGCTCAGTCCATTCCCTTTCTTCCTCCTCCTCATCATCAGAGGGCTTGTCCTCATAACCATCAAGTAACTTCTTTGGGTTAGAATTTTCCCCAAGATCCCAGACATCCTCCTCCTTCTGACCCTCTGTATGGTCAAGGTTGGGGTTTGCCTGCAGATCCATATTAACAGACTTGTCCTGCTCTGGTGCACCTAGATGTGCCTGTGTGGGCCCCCCTCACCTAAGGGGCTTGGCTTTGGGTTGGGTTTGCTGAAAGGGATGTCCTGTGGAACATTAGAGCTTAAAAGGTTACCTAAGAGCAACAACAACAATTTATACATTTCTTCTATGCACTACCAGCCGATGCACCAAGTGCACCCCCCCATCTTGGAGTTCCAACTGGGGAGAACTGTAACAGACTTATTAGCTTGAGTAACACAATGGGGGCAATAAGAACCCAGCAGAGTGGGTTGCATTACCCTTTTGCAGGTCCTACATCATTTGAACACTAGAGGGCTCTGATAAGCCATGGCATCAATATATTATACTAACAAATGCCCAAAACAAAGACTAAAACTAAGGAAACAATCTGGAGCTGTCTTCTTATATATCTGAAAATTAAAGAATGCTTCCAGGATCACCACCTCCCTATATGGGGGGAAAAAACAACTAGAAGCATTTCTACCGGTGTACAGGCTCAAAAGGCTGTAGTAGGAATAATCATGCTCAGCAAACAGCACTGAACTATCAGAAAATCTTAGCTGCCACATCTAGCACTTGTAAAAGTGCTAGCATGCATGCACTCATGTGAATGTGCACATGTGTGATGTCACGACACTACATGTGACATCAGCATGTCAGGGGAACCTGCGCCCAAGCCCAGAAATGCAAAACAGACATGCTGAAGCTCATAGCAACCTCTGACAGGAACACCATAGTGTGAGCACAACAGACAGGGCTCAGAAAATGCCAGAAAGCTGTGTGGCTAAGGAGATCCATTAAAAACCACCAATAAATGATTTGGGAATGTGCTGTCACCGAAACAGCCTGAAGGAAGGCTAAAAATGGGCTCAGAATCCTTCTTCTTTTGTCTTTCTCTTCTTAAATCAGTACCAAAAGGGCAAACAAAGTTCCTCCACACAGAAGAGACCCTATTTTCCAGACTGTGAGCCTCAAAAGCACCTGTAACCAAGTAAAAAACACTACAGTCACCCTATAATGGTCCTTTGAGGAGGGGGAGAATTACACTCAGTTAGATGGCAGAGAGACATAGGGAATGCCCTAAGTGCTAGACCATAACAATAACCCCCAAACAAAGGGGTACTTACCTGAGGCACCATGATAGGAGGAGATCAGAGACCTGCTAAGAATAAACAAACACCCTTAAAATAGTCTAGCAGACGTAGCCCCCAATCCAAGCACAGACAGGCAATGGAAATGGGGAAAATGGCAGGTTAGCCAGTTTGAAAGCCACAGTTTAACAGGCACAATTTTAAGTTTAGTGATGCTTCCTGTCATCAAGTAGCCCCAACCTGCTATGCAGAATTGTAGTCCTGAAGAATAAACACCAAAAGGAAAATGTTCTTCTTCAGAGAAGGTTCTATGCTGCTTCCCCTTCAATGGCACAGCAAAGGCTAGAGAGTTGCTGCTGTCCAAAATGTTCATGTGCCCAAGATTCTATGCTGATTACACCCTTAGGCTGTGCCATTTCCCTTAGTAAGGATGCACATTATCCATATGGTCTGATTACCCACTGACAATGTGGAGCACTACAGAAAGCTGGTCTCATCTTTATTGTTTGCTTAAGGACCTTCCTTGGTGTTTCAGCAATCCCATGTCAAATCCATTTTTTCCAGCACATGATGGTCATCTAAACATTTAAAGTCCAAAACAAAAACATGGGTTGCCATGCTAATTTTTAAGTTGCACAGTGATAATTAATCCCTCTTTGTGTTTTATGCAGTCATAGCATCAATGTTTTAGGTATCGATATGAGTGTAAAAGAAATAAAACAAGGACACCTCATTTGTAATGATGTTTGCTTCATTTTTTCCACAAATGCAAAAGTAGTGACCAATACTTTGACACCCTCATGAACTAAAATTGCCCAAAATGGGGAAAGTATTACATATAGAATAAAGTATGGGGTGGTGTGTGTAACAAGAAGTTTACACACACCTGAGGAGTTTATGTCAGCATCTAACCCCAAAGGTGTGTGTAAACTTCGAGTTTACACACCACCCCATGTTTAATTTTACATAATTGATGTCTATGATTTTTTTGCCACAGCAATTAAATAAAATAAAATATCCCTGTGCAGCTGCACCCCAATCCAGACTTGGTTAGCGGTCAGAAGCGGCTGCTTAAGACACATCATATTTTTTCTTAAACAGTAGCCTACTTTTATCCCTGAGTTCTTGTATTTATTTTTTGGACTAACCGCCCAGTCAGAGTTTACTGTGTGATCTCCGGTGGTAAGCCACAGTCTCAGTCTACCAGGAAGAGCAGAGCAGCACCAGGCACATGCGCAGTGGTAGGTAAACCCGGCGTGTGTTTGCCGTTATAAACGCTCCTTTATAACGGCAAATTATGCCATGGGTTTCCAATGGAAAAAAATCATAGCCATTAATTATTATGTTTTTATGCATATAATCATTTCAATCACATGTCATTTTCATAAACCTTTTTTATAGATGCTTGTGAATATAGGAAAAGAAATATATATGTAGGGTTGCCATGCTTCTTTTAGTTATATCTTGTTTTCAAAGTTGCAGTTTCAGAGGCAGTCAGCTGAGGACAAAAACAATTGAAAAATCCTAATGAAAAATAAAACTTGGCAGAAAGCTATTCAGGCAATTCAAAAGTACACACAGAATGACAAGGATGTTAATATAGAAGAAAAGAGTATCCAAAGAGAGACAGACATGTATGGAAAGTGCTTTGAATGCTGCCAATGGCTATAATTGTGGGAGCTAATTTCCTTACTGCCATCCTGTATTTATTCTTAGCTGGACATGACATTATAGGATAAATCATTATTCTAGTAATATTTCCATATATTTAAGAATGTACTTCTGTCAGTGAAGAGCCTTGAAGATGTTTTCTGGTGTATCAGAAAAATGGGAATTTGAAACACCAGGGACTGTCTTTAAACTTAATTCTATGGCTCCTATATTGCAATCAGTTTTTTGCAGCAGGAGACAAAGTTAGTGTGGTGTGCAACTTTACAAGATTTCTATGAGGCGTTGCGTGTGAGCGCATGTGTGTTACAGATTGTTTCTTCTAATTTTTTTTACCATTTGTACAATCTTGCAACAAGTACTAAGTATAAAAATAAGAGATGAGCAATAGAAAGAATAAAAGAAATCCATAACAAAAACAATGGTGCCTGTGACATGTCTTTTAGCTAATCCAGAGTATAACATCATAGTTGTCATTTCTTTTTCATTTTTGTTCTTTAAATATCTGGTTGGTCCATAACCAGTAAACCTGCCCATTTTCGTTGATGGCCAGTAGTAGTAGTAGTTTCACTTATTTATAGTGCCCTTCCAGGAGGCTCAAGGTGCCAGTACAAAGAGGAAATAACAGATATTTTTTTTCCAATTGTTTAACCAGGAGTAGCACACTAAGCTGAAAGCTTGTTTACAGGTGCGACCTGGGAGCACAGGGAAGTTAAGTGACTTGCTCAGGGTCACACAGAATGCAAGTGGGGGCTGTGGGATTCAAACCCAGGTCTCCAGATTTGCAGCTCAGAGCCTTAAACCACTGCGCTATACTGCCTCCCAAAATACTACAATATATAATAATGGACAGATAATAAAATACAAGTATAAATATGGATTAAAAACCCTTCACCCAAAAAATGAATAACCAGCAGCAGGACTGCACACCAGATAATTACGTTCCTCATAAATAATATAATTTAGACACCAAAAGCCTGAGCAAAGATAAAGGTTTTAATTCCTTTTAAAGATTTCCAGCAAGGAGGCCTCTCTCAGGGTCCTCAGTAATGAATTCAATAGTAGCAGTCCAGCTACTTCGAAGGCCCTGACCCTGGACATTTTGAGTCTGGTCCTGAGAACAACCAGGAGACCCCCCCCCACAGCAAAACAGGTCAAGTGGAAAGATAAGATAAGGATAAAGAAGATTGCCCAGGTAGCCAGATCCAGACTGTGTTGGGCCTTATAGGTGAGCAAGCCAATCTTGTAGAAGATACACCATTTAATTGGCAGCCAGTGCAGTTTCTGCAGTGCTGAGATAATATGACTCATCTTTGAAAGGAAGCACCAAGTTTGGTGGGCAGTAAATCTGTCAACCACCTGCACAGCGGACAGCATAGTACCGACGCAGGTATTGTGCCATCCAAGCCACCAGTGTTTTCTGTGGGGGGGCTCTCTCTCTCCACACACCCCGGACTTTAGGATTCTCAACTCCAGGTCAGAGTTGGTCCAGGGAGGGGGCAGGACACTGGGGGAAAGCGAAACATGGAAATGGACCATTACAGTGACTGTCACTGTAGTGGTTATTTTCCGTGTTTCGTCGTCGGGGTGTCGGGCAAAAGGGGTCCACCCTTTTTGAGATGCTGGTCAACAACCTTTCAGCTGCATTCTTCACTAGCTACAGGTGCCACAGTATGCTTCCATGGATCCCAAGGTAGAAAGCTTTACAGTAATCAAGCCGAGATGTCACAAAAGCATGTACTAGAGAGGGCAAGTCCTTAGGGGGGTTAAGGGAATAAATCCAACTAATATTCCTCAGAGAGTGGAAGCCATTCTGGACAACTGCCAACACCTGAAATGTCAGCCTTTCTTCCAGGATGACACCCAGACTTTTCACTTTTTTGGCAGTGTCAAGCCTGGCGGTACCAAGACAAAGCTCAGTTTCCCTCCCCAACGCTGCTAGCCCCCCCCCCCACCACCCCAGCTCAATCACCAGTATTTCAGTTTTGACCATGTTGAATCTCAGCCAGTTTGATGACAACCAGCCTTGGATCTCAGCTGGACACTAGTTCAGTACATCCCTTGCTCCATGATCCTGAGGTGCAAAAGACAGATAGAGCTTGGTATTATCTGTATAGCAGTGAAGCCCAACTCCATGCTGCCTGATGATCCTGCCCAGCAGTAGCATGTACACTAAAAACAACATGGGTGAGAGAACCAACCCTTGGAGTACCCCACAGTACAAGTCAATTGGGCATAATGAGAAGTTACCCACCATAATCCTCTGAGACCTGCCACTGAGGTAAGACCCAAACAGCTAATCACTTTGCCAGTGAGTCACACATACACCCTGAGTTGATACAATAAAAGTCCATGGTCAATGGTGTAAAATGCTGAAGAGAGCCAGGAGAACAAGGATTAGCCAGGAGAACAAGGATTGACTGTTCTCTATCCTTTAACCTGAGCAAGTCATTATGCAACATGACCAGAGCAGTCAGTGCAGAACTTTGACCAAAATCCTGACTGGAGAGGCTCATATATATCAAACGTCACAAAGCATGCCTCCAGCTACAACGCATCAACCTTCTCAATAACCTTGCCTAAAAAAGACAGGTTAGAGACAGGCCAGTAGTTCACTAGGATATCGGGGTCCAATGTCATATTTTTCAAAAGAAGTCTCACCAATGCAATCTTCAATGTCAAAGGGAAGACCCCTCCGACAGGGAACACTGAATAATTCTGGTGAACACTGGGCTAAGCTGCCCAGCGCAGCTCACCAAGAGTTGCATTTATCAGGGTCCAGCTCACAGTATGTTGGTTGCAGCCACAAGATCACCTCTACAATGTCCTCGGTTGTTACTGACCAAAACTCATCCCATGACCACTGACCACTTTTGTAACACCCAGTCCCAACACTGCTGGGCAGTGACTGCCCAGATGAAGAGATCCTGGATCTGTCTAAGAAGAACTGAGAAAACTCCTCTCATTTTTGAATAAAGCACCCTTCAGAGGCTCCAGACAGGCCAGCTGCAAAAGCATGTCGATTCCTCCCACCTGCAATCTCCTTGAACAGAAATTCTGCCTTCTTACAAGAGACTGCCCTTTGATACTCAATGCGGTGAGTATTCAAGGCCATTTTGTCCTTCTGGGCCCCAAATTTCCTCCAATGCCTCTCCAGCCTCCACCCTTTTGCCATCATCACCCTCAGCTCACTGTCAAACCATAGCAAGCCAAGGCATGAAACCAATAGGTGAACACAAACTAATGTTACAAGGTCGAAGGCTACACCAGTGATTCTATCAGAGGCCACTGCTGCTTCCTCTGTACCCTCACCACATGCAACCATCATACCCGAGGTGTCCAGTGCCACCAAAAGTCCATCAAGCCTGAGCCCTTTCAAAGCGTGTATCTGACCTGCTCCATAGGGTTCTATGTCATAATGGTGATTATGGAATAGCGATCACCATTAGGGCGAGTGTACATCACCGAAAATGAATTTCAGCAATGCAAATTTGCAGCGAATGGGAAGAGGGTGCCAGAGATATGACTATTGTTTTTTAATGCAGGGAGCTGTACCCCCCCGTATCCCCCAACTTGAGGATTCTCAACTCCAGGGGGGTGCATGTTGGGGGGGTGAAATTCTTGTAAAAATAAAAAGCCGGTTGCTGGCAAAAAAAAAAGGTGCCACACTGCACCCAAACCCTACACCTCCCAAGTGACCACCCACCCCACCACGCTAGCGGTCCAGCTCAGCAGCTGCCCACCACACCCCTTCCCACTTACCTTCTCTCCTCTTTCTCCCCCCCATGCTCGTGTATACACATGTACTTCCCTTCACCCTACCTCAACCACCCAGGTATCTACTCACTACCCTGCCAGGTAGCCCTGAACACAGGCACCATAATTCAGTTACCGCTTTTGTAAGCGCTCAATCACGGTCTCCTTGTTCAGGGTATACTGCTCCATTGGGGGTGGACTACAAAGTGGTGCCCTGAACTCAAACCTGATTGCACAATGATCCAGCCAATTGACCGGATCAATCTTGATGTTCTCCACCTCAAGCCCCATGTGGAACATCAGGTCCAGTGCATGTCTGTGTTGGTGAGTGGCATTAGCAACTGGTTGTGCCAAGTCCAGCACTGTCATACTATGGAGGAAATCAAATCCTGTCCAAAATATGAGAGCTTGTCATCAACCCAGGCATTGAAATCTCCAAGAAAAATCTGTCTTGGTGATTCCAACACCTTGTCGCTGATGAATTCCATGATCTTCTGCAGGAAGTCCTTCCCCTCCCCTAGCAGCCAGAAGAACCCTGCACCTGGCACCTGAACCCCCACGCATGACCACACCCTCAAAGCATGAAGTATCCCCCACAGGGTGCACCACCATGTTCAATTCAAATCTAAAAAAGATGGCTACCCCTCTCACCCCCATGATACTTCCTTGGGTAGTGCACCATGAAGAAACTGGCAGCAACAGCCACCTCCAAAACTGGACTGGCATCATCACCTAACCAGGTCACTAAAGCATGCCAGATTGACCTAGGAATGAGAAACAAAACCCACAATCACAGTGGTCTTATTCCTTGTCAATCTGGCATTACATAGCACTACTTGAAGAGGATGAGTAGTAGTGACTGGTCCATCAGCTGCCTGTCCACTCAGTCTGGTGGAAACCTAGGGGATGGGGATTAAACACCTCCAACCCCTCTCCAGTCCCCATCTAACCTCAGGGCATCTCCTAGTCCTTATTATCTCCTAGTCCTTACCAGCCTGATCACCCCTGTCAGCCCCCCATCCTCCATCCTAGCCCTCTTGCAACACTTTCTAATAATCCCCAACACTCTGCATTAATGATATACCTCTGTAGGCAAGGGAAGATCACAGAAGGGATGCGGCTCATGTAGGTGCTAATAAGAGGCAGGAAATTTCAAGCCTCCCCCCACAAAACATGATGGGTAGTAAGGTAAACACTGAGGTACAGTGCTCAACAGAGGGCAGGTAAGGGGGTAAATGGAAAAATAGACAAGGGCAAAAAGAGCAGGCATGGGGGAAAAAAGGATAATGCCAACATTAAATGGAGGGCAATGAGTACCAATGCCCGTAGTCTGGGAAACAAGCTTCCTGAGCTAGTAGTCTTGATGAAAGATGAACACTTGGATATTGTAGCATAGAAACATGGTACATGGGGAACCATGACTGGGATGTCAACATACCGGGGTACACAGTCTATAGAAGGGACAGGGATGGGAAAAGAGGAGGTAGAGTAGCTCTATACATAAGGGAAGAGATCAAAGCTACAGAACTAAAAAGTAAAGGGGGAGGACAAGAGGCACTCTGGGTCACCTTGGAGACAGGGAATGGCATCACAATCCGCACAGGGGTTGTATACAGACCCCCATCTCAAGGGGAGGAAATGGACAAGAAAATGATAGAGGACATTCTCAAAATGGCTGAAAAAGGGGAGATACTGTTGATGGGGGACCTGAATATGCCAGAGGTTAACTGGATGACATGTACTGCAGCCACATCCAAGAGCAGGGTCATTCTCGATGCCCTGCAGGGGGCAGGCCTTAGACAGCTAGTGTTGGAACCCACTCGGGAGGAAGCAATACTAGACCTGGTACTCTCAAATGGAGAGAGGATCACAAATTTAGAAGTCAGTAGACATCTGGGAACAAGCAACCACTGCACAGTGTGCTTCACAATAAGCACAACCATGGAGACAAGCCATACAAAAACAAGCATACTGGACTTTAGAAGGGCTGACTTTGGCAAAATGGGTGAATACCTGAGGAATACACTAGCAAATGGCCAAAAGGAGGGTGGAAGAACAATGGAAAAATCAAAACTGCCATTATAGAGGCAACAAGCCTTTGTGTGAAACAGATAAAGAAAACAAAGCGGAGTAAAAAACCACTATGGTTCTCAAAAGAGGTGGCAGGGAAGGTTAAGGAGAAAAAGGCTGCATTCAAAAAGTATAAGGCATCACAGAAGGAGCACGACAGGGAACTGTATCAATTAAAGCAGAAAGAAGTGGGGAAGGCAGTCAGAATAGCAAAAGCCAAACTCCGGAAAAATAGCCAAGTCAGTTAAGAAGGGGGATAAAACCTTTTATAGGTACATTAGGGAGCATAGAAAGGTTAAGGGAGGAATAGTGAAGATTAATAAGGGAGAAGAGAGGTGGGCAGAGGGAGACAGTGAAAAGGCAGAGATACTGAATGAATACTTTTGCTCAGTATTCACAAAAGAAGATGAGGAGGAGTTATCTAAACCAGACAATAGAAGCACTCTGGGTAGGGGGGTTGACACCAGTCCATTTACAGAAGAAAGAGTCCTGAAAGAACTCCTAAAACTCAAGGTGGACAAAGCAATGGGGCCTGATGGGATACACCCCAGAATCCTAAAAGAACTAAGGGATGACCTAGTGACACCATTGACCACACTTTTTAACAAATCATGGGAGGATGGGGTGGTACCTGAGGACTGGAGAAGGGCAGATGTGATTCCCCTTCACAAAAGTGGGAGCAAGGCAGAAGCAGGAAACTACAGACCTGTAAGTTTGACCTCAGTGGTAGGGAAAATGATGGAATCACTTCTGAAAGAAAGGATTGTTGAGTACCTAGAGGCCAGCGGGGCACAGGACCCAAAGCAGCATGGATTTACAGCAGGAAGGTCATGTCAGATGAATCTAATAGATTTCTTTGACTGGATGACCAAAGTAATAGACCAGGGAGGGGCTGAGGATATAGCCTACCTAGACTTTAGCAAGGCATTTGACACAGTCCCGCACAAAAGATTAATAATCAAGTTAGCCAGCTTGGGAGTGGGTCCCAGGGAGTAGCCTGGGTTGCAAACTGGCTGCACAACAGGACACAGAAGGTAATAGTGAGTGGAACACATTCTGAAGAAAGGGGTCACTAGTGGAGTACCTCAGGGCTCAGTACTGGGTCCAGTCCTCTTTAACATCTTTATAGGTGACATTGTAGAGGGTCTGAGGGAAAGGTATGCCTCTTGCAGATGATACAAGATATGTAACAGAGTTGATACACAAGGGGGTAGAAAGGATGAGAAGGGACTTGGCAAGGTTGGAGGAATGGTCAGACATATGGCAACTTAGATTCAATGCAAGGAGTGCAAGTAATGCACCTGGGAAACAAAAACCCAGGAGAAGAGTACACAATAGCAGGGGAGGTACCAACAACAACAAAAATGGAAATGGACCTGGAGTAGTCATATCAGATGATCTAAAGGTGGGTAAGCAATGTGAGAAGTCAGTAAGGAGAGCCAGGGGGATACTGGGATGCATAGGAAGGGGCATCACAAGTAGAAAAATGGAAGTGGTTATCCCTCTTTACAGACAGTTGGTGAGACCCCATCTGAAGTACTGTGTGCAGTTTTGGAGACCTCATCTACGCAAGGACATAGACAGGATGGAAGCAGTCCAGAGGAGGGCAACTAAAATGGTGCAGGGTCTGCATTAGAAATCATATGAAGAGAGACTGAGAGGGCTTAATATGTATACCCTTGATGAAAGAAGAGACAAGGGGGACGTGCTAGAAACGTTCAAGTACCTCAAGGGAATCAACAAAGTCCAGGAGGGTAGCATCTTTCAGAAAAAGAGATGTGTAAGAACAAGGGGACACAATTTAAAGATAGAGGGGGGACAGCTCAGGGGTAATGTGAGGAAATCTTTTTTCATGGAGAGAGAGGTAGATGCGTGGAACTGCCTTCCTGGGGAGGTTGTTGGGGCTAAAACAGTGGGGGAATTCAAACATTCATGGTAATTGTAGTGGGGGATGGCAGGAAGTAGGCTGTTGGTTAACTAGAATCTACAGCTTATCCAGTAGGTAGGGAAATGGGCAGACTGGGTGGGCCAAGTGGTCCTTATCTGCCATCAAAGTCTATGTTTCTATGTTTCTAGTAGGTATGAGGGATTGCTGATCTTTCAAGTCTGCTCAGGATGACACATTCTTAGCAATCCCACTAACTCTAACAAATTAAAACCCTCTCCCTTCTACAACCTCAAACTCCTATCAACACTCCCATCCCCCAACAAGCACACCAAATACACACTCATACCTATATGCCAGTTAAATAAGCCACACACACAACCCGATTCACTCCAGTGAAACAACAATCAAATAATCCTAAAAATCCATACATACCAAAATCAAAAATGGTGAGACAGTAGATAAATGATCAAATTATAAGGCATGCAGCCCCCATTTAGTAGTAGTAGTAAGCAGTAAAAATCTTTATTTTTATACAGGACAAGCTGGCATAAAACATCTTTAGGACAAGTCCTATATTATAGATGCTCCTGCTCTTTTCAATATAACATGAAATACAAAAACAATTACAGGCAAAACAAACATCTTATAACATCATTTACATCAATATTATATCTATGTCCTAATCATTACACATACAGGGCCAGATATTCAAACTGCGCCCAAAATGTGCGCATCAGCAGGAGCAAGCACAAGTCAATTGCGCACATGCGCAACAGACGCGATATTCAAACGTGGAGCAAGTCAAATTGCACAACCAGCCAATGTCTGAATATCGCACAACCTGTGCCATAGTGCAACCAGGTAGGGGAAGCTGAGCACATATGTCGCGCCATAGCGCAACAAGACCAGCCCAGCTGAGCAGTCGAGATGCGCCATAGCGCAAGCAGGGAGCCCCCCCAGCAGCAGAGCAATGGAACTGCACAACCAGGGAGGTAGGCAGGGGCCCACCACCCATGGCACAGACGGGCACAGGAACACAGTGTAGAACTAACAACACACCCCCACACCCGAAGCACAGCATCACCGGTGGAGGGACGGAAAATCCACTGGCCCATGGGGACAAGCCTACAAAGCACAGCAGGGCCACGGCGCCCCAGCACACCCACTGGCAAGCAAATACTACCACACAAAGGGCCCGGACAACCCAGGTGTACCACAGCCCCCACTGTGCACAGCACACTATGCCCTGGAACCCCAAGACACCACCCATGTGCAGTGAGTGTGACTGGCACTGCCGGAACCACCATGCCCCCCCCACCTGGCAGAATGCAACCGTGTGTTCCACAGAACCATACAAGCCAGACCCACCAGGAGCCCACAGTGGAGTGTGGCAGCACACGGCCAGATTGGCTGACAGCCACCACCACACCAGGGACACCCCCCCCCACGCAGACACACACACAATCCCAGGACCTCACCACACCAGATGCCATGCACACCACTGCAACTGAGCACCGATAGCCAGCTGCAAATCAGAGACCACCACAGTATTCATAACAAAATATATATATATATATTCTATGAAAAACGAAGAACAACATCAACAGGAACAACAAAAACACTATATACATGTATATACGAAACAGGTGTGGGGGTACAGGTACAAGGTAGGGGTGGGTGTGGGGTATGGATGAAGAACCTGGTGAGGGAAGGCAGGTTGTGAGGGAAGGGTAAAGGGTGTAGATGTGGGGCAGCTACTGTCCTCCAGGCTGCAGATCTTCAGGACAGCCTGGACCCTGTGGCCTCCTCCAGCGACGCACACCCCTCCGATTCATCTCCCTCAGTATGCCGAGTGTCTCTTGTGACACCTCCATCAGGCGGTGGATGGCCTGCTCAATCCTGCGCAGGATCCATACACCTAGGGCAAGGGAACAGAATCAGTGGCCAGGACTGTACACAACCCTGAAGTCCACCCAGTATGCATGGTATACAGCCAAGTGCCCTGCCCCTGTGATGGACTTCACACACACACACAGTGACCGTGCATGGGCCAAGCCCAACCAGGCAGCAACAGCCATGTGTGCCACGACACATCTCCCCCATGCCCAGCACAGCACAACCAAGGCAGTACAGTGACATGTCTACGTGGTGGAAAGGTAGTGCCACAGCCATGTGCCCAGTGCATGCATGGACCACCAGTGACACACTCACAGACACGCAGTGCCACTGGACAGTGCTGACTGTCACACGTCGCAGGCATGGCAGTGTTATCCATAGATGGTGGCCATGCCCCATCTCCCCCAGTGCACGCAATAGCATCCATGATGTAATGACACTCACCCTCATCCAGCCGCTGCTGCTGCTGCTGTGGCGGCTGCTGCTGCAGATGCTGCTGCTGCTGCTGATGCAGGCCCATACCACCGCCTCCTCTGCCGGCCACCCCTGCAGCACCCCTGTGCGACTCAGCCCAGGCCCTCCTCTGCTCCTCCACGCCTGTGGGAAACAAATGTTGAGAAGCACATTAGTGAGATCCAAATGCAGACAGACCCCTGCACCAATTAGTGTGCCTGCCCACACAGCCAGACCCATGCATCACACACCTGCAAACACCGACACAGCCAACCATGGAACAACACTCCCCCATTCTCTGGCCCCAATACACAGTCATACCCCTGCGGACAATACAGGTGCATAGATGGGTCACCCACCTGGCCTAGGCACAATGTCCCTCCTGGCATGGGACCTGAGGCGTGCCAGCAGTGCCTGCTCCCTCCTGCGCAGGTCACTGTAGCAGTGCCTGCACTGCTCTGCTGTCCTGCTACACCCTGTGACCTGCTCCAGTGCAGTGGCCACCTGCTGCCACACTTGGGTGTGGGCCAAGTCTAGGGGTTCCCCCCCCCAAACAGTGGCCCATAGTGAGGCTCAACCACGGCCACTAGGTTGGCCAACTCCAAGCTACTCCACTGGGGAGCTCTCCTGCGTGCCATGCTAGCAACTTGATAGTAGGCAATATGGCGCTCCGCAGCGCGGCAGACTCACGTGGAAATGTTGCGTAATACAACCCTGTCTGTCCCTATCATGCTGTTCAGGCAGCGCCATTGGTCCCTGTTCGGTAACAGCGTGATAGAGCTGCACACACGCCAGACGTACCCCGCCAAGGGGGCAAAGGTCAGGGCACAAGGTCATGTCTGTGGCGCAAGGTCACGCACAGTGCCATCGGATGTCTACACGTCCAGCGCGAGAGGTCGCCTGCGTGCCAGTGCCACAGTGGACTATTGCACAGTTGTGCCACAGTGCCATTTGGTGACCAGCGCTGTAGCACCACTGGCACAATGGTGGCCGTGTCATGAATAGCTGACTGTGCACAGCACGTGATCAGCACGGCAGACACCTGCGTAAGGTACCTGGGCATGTTCGGTGCTGTGTACTACGCAGTCACAGAACTGTGCCATAGGCTCAGCCGGACCAACCGTATTGCGCAAGGCGCAACAGCGCGATATTCAGCCGTCATATGCAAATCAGCTGATCAGCCATTCAAAGGCGCGCAGCGCGTGATTTGCATCCCATTAAAGTTGCTCCACGCCTGATTTGCATGCATTGCACTATAAATGTGCGACAGTGATCTGCAGTGGCCACATTTGGTTACTGCAGGTGATAGGTGGGTTGCATGCTGTGTGATGTTATGGACCATGGTCATGGGAAAATGCTATGAACTGCACAGTCACAGGTGTCCTCTTTCACCCATACAGACCCTGACATGGCGAGCAAGGACTGGGTAAGGAGGAGGATGGTGGGTAGAGGAGGAGGCCCAACTTCGCAAAGTCCGAAACAGAGGCACTCTATGAGACCTACCTGGATGAGGAGCCACTACTCAGTGGACAGCGGGGCACCCCTCAGGCCCGTGCCACTGCATGGGAGGGGGTAGCTCGCACCATGAACCTGCACGGAAGCCACCAGTGCTCTGTGCAGGAATGTAAGAAGAAGGTGGAGACAGACAGGAGACGGGTTAAGGAGAAGGTGGCAGCACTCAGGGTGGCATGCGCTGCCACAGGTGGGGGCCAGCCAGAGATGGTGCAGCTGACCCCGGTGGAGGACCGTCTTGCTGCAGCCATGCAGCGCAGTGCCATCGAGGGCGTTCCAGGCGGTGGCTTCCAGACAGGTGGAAGCCCATCACTGCACGGTATGACATGGTGGGGGTTGGGGGGAAGGTTGATCCCATGCACTAACTTGTTCTCACTTTCTGTTACAGATCCTGTGCGCCTGCAGGGGACAGTGGTGGTGGGCCCATGCACCGTGGACGTGCAGCCAGAGTTGGAGGAGGGTCCATCCACCTCTGCTGGTAGCCAGCGTGCATTGCACCAGTGTGCATGCCAGGCTGCCAGTTCCGATGTCGGTGAGACAGGTGTGGGGGTGCCCTTCCTGTGGCCCAGCGTTCTGGCATGCAAGCATGCTAGCACACTGTGGCTGAGGCTGTGGCACGGACCTGCACCATTGATGATGCAACGGCCACTATGGGCAGTGACACGCATGTGTCACAGACTGGAAACACAGCAAGACATCCCGTGCCCATGGACCTAGCAAGTTCCAACATGTGTGCCAGCATGTCAGCACAGTCCCAGGCTGTGCCTGTCAGCACCAGTGGGGCAGCACCGGTGGCTGTGCAGGTCCCTGGCACTGTTGAGGACACAGCATTGGAAGGACTGGTCCCTTGGGCACAGCAGGTGGAGGGGCAGCAGCGGCAGTCACCCACCAGGTCTGGGGGTACAGGGTTCAGCGGTGGCATATGCACACCACCTGTTGACATGCCCATACCTGGTCCTGGTGAACAGTGCCCACCCTCAAGGGGTGTTGAGCATCAGGCCCTTCCATCCCCTGGGGGACAGGTTGCCGAATTGGCAGACGACCCATTTGATGAGCACACCCACCTGCTGTGGGCATCAGTACAGCAGCAGATGCGGGTTGCAACATCTGTGGAGGCACTGTGTGTGGCTGTGGAGCGGCACAGCAGGACAATGCAATGATCCTGGCAGAGATGGTCCAAATGCGGATGGATGTGACCGCAGCCATAGACAGGATGACCCAGGCATTGGTCGCTGTTGTGGCTACATTGGGCACCCAGTCAGGTGCCCCTGTACCATGCACCCCACGCAGTACACACTCCACTCCCCATTCCCAGCGTCATGCAACACCCAGCCTGTTGACGCCGGGTTCTGCTGTGGGCATCCCAAGCACCCCTGGTGCTGTTTTGTTCAGCATGCTGCAGACCCCTGTGTGGACAAGGTCACACTCATGCAGTGGGACCCCTGGTGGTCCATCGGTGCCACCCCATGTGGCCCATGCTCAGCCTGCCAGTGCAGCTGGGTCACGGCGGGGCCCCCCTCACATCCGTGGTGGCCGTGGCTCAGTGCCACCTGACTGACCTGTCTCCCAGTGCGGGCCCTGTCTGGTGCTGCCCTGTGTGCAATGTGTGTCTTGCAGGGCACTGCACCGGTGGGTGCCCTGCCCAACACGCCAACACACGGACCACCTGCACACCCACCCGACTGCTGTCCATGGGTGCGTGTGCATAATGATGCCTGCATTGTACTGTACAACAAGGTGCAAGGGTGTCCAGCATCTGACACACGTACATGGACAGTAAAGGTGGTGGGGGTGGTCTGTGGATCTGTGTGTTTGACATGTCTGTTCCTGCTCTGCTGTGCAACTGCCCCTGTGCACTGTGTGCCGTGTGAGTGTGTGCGTGTGTGTGTGTCCACGTAGCGTGTAACTATTCACCCCTCCCTGATGGTGTGTTTGTGCGCCTGTACCCTTCCACTCCCCTTGCCGTCATGCACCCCTGGTGTGTTACCCTGTGTGTATGTGGGTTGCGCCTAGACAGTGTTGGTTGCACATGGCCCCATGACTTACCTGTGATGTGCGAAATGCTCTTCTGTGATGGTGTCCCGGTGCAGCTGGGCCTGCCGGATCAGTCGGGGGTCACGTCGTCCAAGGGGGGGGCTGCTCATCCCCATCATCACTAGGGTCACCGGCGCCCCCATCGCTGTCCCCCTCCTTGACCTGTATGGCTATCCCACAGTCTTTGGCCATGTTGTGCAGGATACAACAGGCCAGGAGTATCCCACAGGCCTTTGAGGGGCTGTACTGTAGGGCACCGCCGGAGGTGTCTAGGCATTGGAAGCATGCCTTCAGCATCCCAAACACCCGCTCAATGATGTTGCGTGTGGTGGCATGTGCCTCATTGAAGCGTTGCTACGATGGGGTTGGGCGCCGGTAGGGTGTGAGCAGCCAGGGATGGAGTGGGTATCCACTGTCACCTGTGTGGAGATAGTGGAAAGTAGTGTCATGTTCAGGTCCATATTGCCCCTAGCCCTGTGTGCCACTATCGTGGCACCTGTGGCTTTCCCACCCTTGCCCCAACTTTGCCACTCCTACATGCATACTCACCCATTAGACATCCTGTGGGGATGTCCCCACTCTTGAATCAATGGCACAGTGCAGATTGGTACCATATGAATGAGTCATGTGCTCCGCCAGGGTGTGTGGCACAGACATTGATGATGCACCCACTGCCATCACACACCACCTGGCAGTTGACACTAGAGAACCCCTTCCGGTTACGATATGCGGCCCATCAGGGTCAGGTGGTGTGTGAATAGCCACATGGGTGCAGTCTATCACCCCTAGCACACCAGGCATACGTGCTACCCTGTGGAACTCCTGCATGTTTGCTGTACGCTCTGCCGCGGTGCTGGGGAAATGGATGTACTCCGCAGCACGTGGCAGCAGTGTGCTGAGGAATTGGGTGAGGATGCGTGACGTGGCCGACTGTGTTATGCCTGTGGTGTCCCCTGTTGGCCTCTGGAAGGTACCCATGGCGAGCAGGCACATGCAGGCTGTTACCTTTGTCTCCACTGACAGAGAGTGACTCCGTCGTGAGGGTGCCTGCATCACATCACTGCACAGCTCACAGAGCCACCTCAGTATTGCCCTGTTCAGGCGGTACCGGCCCACAATCTCAACATCTGAATACAGCTCACAGCTGATGCGGGCACGGTACTGCCTGTTGGGGGTGTAACGCTGACGGGCCCTTCCACGGCCACGTCCCCCTGCAGCATGGCTTCTCACCCCTCTCACTACAGCTTCCATGTGGAAGGTAGCACTGTCCATCTTCCTGGCCTGTGCCCCCCCCCAGCTGTTGTTGTTCTGTTCCCCCCGCTGTCCTGACTGCTACCTTTATTGCACCAGGTACACTGACTGGCCTCCGTACTCTGTGGCCCCACACGCCTTCAGCTGCCACTGTTTTGTCCTGCCTACTCCCTGGCTGCTGCTGTGGCCTACTCTCCCTTGCTGCCTCATGGACATTCCCTGTCGGGTTCTTGCGCCTCTTCCTTGAGCCTTTTTATTTTGGCTCATTTCCGCCGTGGCGCACCTTCCGGCTGATCCACTGTTGCGCATTGCGCAAGCCTTTGAATATCACATTGCGCTCTTTATGCATGGATCCACCCCCTTCAGTTGCGCATGCCTTCATTTGCATTGCGCTGTTGCTCAGCATGTTTTCAGTGGTGCAACTGCCTCCCGCTGAATATTGCAGAATGGTGCATTTTCGGACTTGTGCTGGCGCAACCCTATTGCGCATAGCGCAACCCTTTTGAATATCCGGGCCACAATGTACACTCAGTTCATGTTTTAACTCCTTCATAAATAATTTAACATCAATCTGATTAACTATAGATTCTTTGTTTATTGAATTCCATATTTGAAACATAATAGCTGGGAAGCGCATCGAACTATATTTATTCATTAATTTTGAGGCATAAATCTGCGTAAAAGTGTCTGGCGTAGATTATGATGAGTTGTATTATTTCTAATTTTTCAAATAAGTAAGTTGGCCTTTTCGTATGTAACACTTTATGATTTAAATTTGCCCATTGCAACTTCCTTTTTAAAGTTGGGGTTAACCATCCAAGATCACCAAACAAAGTACAGTGATGTGAACCTGTTCCTTTTCCCAGTATAAACCTTGCTAGTTTATTATACATTGTATCAACTTTCACCAAGCTTCTCTGATGGCCGAAATCATATGTATATAACTTCCATAGTCCATAATTTGAAGTAGAAGTTGATTCACAACCACCAATCTCATTTGTTTATTCAAACATGATTTTGAGCGTCTAAATGCTCCCAATCGCTTATTTACTTTATTTATACATAGATACATAGATACATAGATACATAGACAGTGTCAGCAGATAAGGGCCTATGGCCCACCTAGTCTGCCCATTTGAGCTTGTAAGTTAAGTTTGTTTTCCTAGAAGTCTATTTCCCCTTACCCCTGACCTCTAGAATTCCTTTATGTCTATCCCATGCATTCTTAAATCCCGTGATTGTTTCAGCCCCCACCACTTCCTCTGGCAGGGTGTTCCACTTGTCCACCACCCGTTCTGTGAAGAAATTCTTTCTCATGTTTCCTCTGAATCGTCCTCCTCCAACTTCATCCCATGCCTCTAGTCCTGAAACATCTTTTTCGCTTAAAATAGTGTTTTCTTGACCCTGTTCCTCCCTGTAAGATACTTGTATGTCTCTATCATATCCCCTCTCTCCCTCCTCTCCTCCAGGGAGTACATGTTCAGTTCCTTCAACCTGTCTTCATAGGACTTGTGATGCAACCCATGCACTATCTTTGTTGCCCTCCTCTGAACCTTCTCTACCCTGTCTATGTCCTTATGTAGGTATGGTCTCCAGAACTGTACACTGTACTCCAGGTGGGGCCTCACTAGAGTCTTGTATAGTGGAATTATGACCTCCCTTTTCCTGCTGGTGATGCCCCTGCCTATACATCCCAGCATCCTATTTGCTTTACCTGATGCCTTGTCACACTGTTTCCCTACCTTGAGGTCATCAGAGATGACAACCCCAAGATCCCTTTCCTGCTTGGTGCATGCTATTTCCTCACCCCCCCAACTGATATATTGTGCCAGGGTTTTTGTGCCCCATATGCATTATCTTGCACTTCTTTGCATTGAATTTCAACTGCCAAACCCTTGACCATTCTTCAAGTTTCTGCAGGTCCCTTCTCATTTTATGGTATCTTCTATATGATAGTCAAAAATCAGATTCTTGTCCAGCCAGACACCTAATATAACTTAGAAGAACAAATTTTAGTCAAGGTATAACTACTGTGTCCAAATTTAAATATTAAAGTTAATCCTCTTCTCTGGGTTAATTAGAAAGGGGTGATGCTCCACGCTCTCACTGTGTGCACTCCCACTGTGTATAACAGCACAAATATAATTTCCTCCTGGCTCAGTCCCAGCAAATGACAAGGTTTAAACAGCTGACTTAAAATCTGCCATAGAGATTTAAATGGGATCCTGCAGTCAAGGTTGATGCCTCCTTTTATACTATTATATTTCATCAAAGAGTTTTACATATATAGTTCATGAAGGCTTCTGTTTATAAGTTTTTGGTTAGGCAATCAGATTTTAGCTATTTGACTAGCATGCTATACAAAACATGTTTGCAGTGGATCTAGTGCTATTATTAATACAGTTTTCTAACTGCTGTGCGTATTCCTAATAGAGCACTGGTTGCAGATACAACCACAATATTATGTTTCAGTTATGTATTCTACCATTGTGAAGCCCCCCACTGTTGAATATTTAGAAATGGAGTCTAAACATCATATATTAAGTATCAGTGAATCATATTAATTCATGTGATACCATTTTTTGCAAGCACGTATGGTATTTATATGTGGTTCAGAGCTCAGTGCTTATGTTATATACTGTAGTTGAAGATGTAGGTTATGCTTGGATACAGAGGCCAGACCAGTAAGTAGGATGATGTTCACAAGGTATTAGTAGTTTGAATTGATCAGTACTTAGGTACTTTGACATGGTCATGAGCAAGTCAGTGATCATAGTACATGTGGACTGGATAGTCTATGCAAGGTACTTAGATGCTTGAACTGATGAGTAACTTGTTATGATTTGATATTTTGGCTTTTCTCTGTATCTCACCACAAGAAGGATGCTTAGTCCTGTAGTATGAGACCCCCAAAAAATAATTAGTATCAAATGATTATTGAATGATTATCTCCTCCAACTCCAGAGAGTATGACCAGCAGCACACAGGAGGGGAAAAAAACCCTTGTGGCAAACCTCTGAGGACCCATGGCTACTGACCTGCCTGTCTTTTGGGGCATACTAAAGGAGAATGATCCTAAAGTGACAAATTAAGTTTACTGGCTAATCCAAAAACCCAAAGTTGTAGGTCCAGATGCGGTGAAGTAAGGAGCTAAATGACAGTACTAATATTGAATATTGAGTGAAGATTGCTGCACATCCTTGGTGAACTCCTAGTCCAAGAAATCCATGTCTGGGGCAGAATCTGATAGTAGATTGAATCCATGATACAGCAAATAATTCGAAGCCTCGAATGCTGCATTGATGAAGTACTCCAAAAGGTGAGGAAATCTTATCCAAGGAACTAGGAAACAAATGGCTAATACTCCAAGTCTAGTATATGAGGAATTAGTTTGTTCCACCTGGCAAGCTTACAAAGGCCTTAGTGATGAAGCACGGAGCTAAATGAAGGCTGTGCAGTTTAGAGAGGGCAGAGCTGTTGGAGCTTCCTGTCCGATTGGTTGGCAGGCAAGGTAAGTTGATGATAGAACTGAATGCGATTAGGTAGACATAAGTTAGATGGACTTTTAGGCCCCAAGGGGCAAAGCAAGTTGAGAACTGGTGAGACAGTCTTTGATGAATCTCTAGGCCCTGTAGGGGCAAAGCAGGCAAGCAAAAGCATATAATGACAATGCGTGGATTTACACATAGGTCAGCAGTAATTGTAGTAATGTTGAACCTGCATGATACAGACATAGTAAAAAGTAGTATTAAATAGATTAAATGGTATACAGCAGAGTATTGAAGGAACATACTTAAACATATAAATCGGAGAGCTTTCATTTGGTGAGCAACATAGTTCTACTGAGCGATGTATACATGCATGTTCAGGGAGGCCAAAATGGTACATGAGCTGGAAGTAGACTTGTAGAATGATGACGAGTTCTGCATTGACATGCTTAGTAGTCATAAATGACGAAATGATGGAGAAGGCCAAGTCTGATGAAGTATCATCAGAGCAGAATCCAATAAGCTTTAATGCATTGAAATAGAGTAATGGAGAGGTGTAAATCATGAAAGTGAAAGTCTTCTGGATAGACTCAACAAAGTGTCCTGTTAGTAGTAAAGTAGCAGTAAAATCCATATGAACTGAGGTGGTAAGGAAAAAGCATCCAAAGGAATAAATGACGAATGACAAAACAAATCCAGATATGAGTCCATAGTAGAAAGGAGCTCCTAAGGTTGGCAGACATGGTGGTCAGGCTGGCATAGAGTAGAATATGCGAACTCCCAGGCCCTGATGCTGAGCGAGGCAGGTACGGAATATGAGTAATCAAAACCCCCAGGCCCGGATGGGTGAAGCAGGTCATGTGAATGGTGAGAGAATGAGTTAGTAATACAAATTCAAGGACCACAGGGCCTGTAGGGGTACAGGTAATTTGAAGTGAGTTACGGTGACACCTCCAGCCTTGCGGGGCAGGGCAGGTTGTAGAGCAGTGGTAGAGAGTAATAGTAATTGTTGAATCTGCATGCAATGCAGAAGTACTAGCAAAGGAGTGAGAATAGATTGTATGGTATTGCAATGGTAGATATCCAACGTCAATTCCGAATGGAGTAGTAATATATATAAAGCAGATTTAAGTGAGCAGTAGAAAGTGCTGTAGACTGTCATATCCTGATGATCAAGGATAGTAAAGAATGTAGTGAAGAGACCTGAGCAGGTGATTTGGCAACCCGGCTAGAGGTAATAAGCATCTGGAAACTGTAAAAGATCTATGCCTTAGTTTGAAGTTATGATAAGAAAGGCAGTATGGAATAGAGCTCAGCTGGGAGTTCTGACGGAGACAATAGTAGCAACTCTGAGGAGTTGAAGTAGCATAGCAAAAGCATCCAAGGAAACTGAGACAAATATCCTGAGATGTAATCCAGAAGTAAATCCAGGGTAAGGAAGAAGCTTATCCTTGACAAGTGGAAGTAGGTGTGAGCAAGCAAGGTGAAGGCTGCAGTGTCCAGAACTGGAATGGTGTGACTGACAGTGAGACATCACTGGCAAAGCATCCGCAGGCAAACGAGAAATGTCTAGGAATGGGCATATTCCACGGATAAACAGTAGGAGACATGACTGAGCAAAATCCACTGAAGGCGATCCAGGATGCAGCATAGAGCTGATATTTTGAGATTGGGAGTATAAGGAAGGCAATGATCAAAAGGGAAAAGTGGCAGCTAAGCCCCACAAAGGCAAGCATGGTGGCTGGACCACATGTAGGTCAGCCAGCAAGTTGAGTAGAGAGTGGCAGCTAAACCCCACAAAAGCTAGCATGCGTGGCTGGACCACATGTAGGTCAGCCAGTACATTGATTAGAGAGTGGTAGCTAAATCCCACAAAGGCTAGCATGCACAGCTGGTCCACACATAGGTCAGCTGGTAAGGTAAGTACAGTGCGGCAGCTAGCCCCACGTAGGCTAGTATGCGGTGAATATACCAGGTGACAGCTCAGTGGTAGTTAATGAGTGTGTAGAGTAAGCAGCAACCAAAGAACTCCTCCTGTGCCTCCGAACAACATTGCCCTGTTAGCATAGAGAAGTCTTCAGAGAGGTAGTGACAAAAATGTTGTAACAGGCTGAGCTCAAGAATTTAAGGTTCGTGACCAGACTAGCTCAGGCGTCATAAGGAAAATCAGGACTCCGGGCACCAGTTGGAAGCTGAATGAAAAAAAAAATGTTATTAAATGTGCTGTCCCAAATGTGTTCTAAAAATGTCTCAGGATCCATGGCAGAAGGTGCGCTGTACGCATAACAGGTTGAAGCAGGCAGGTACATTAGTAACAACAAGATGCCTCTGCAGCGTTAGTAGTGCTTTTGTTAGTCAGAAGGAGTAAGAGGTAAAGGTTTACCCAGTGCAAGGCAATGTATATGCTGGGAATTTACAAGCAGATGGCTATACACCCAGCCGTCGGGTTATGACGAGCAGTAATTGAGCAAAAGTCTTCTGGTAGGGTCCGGTAGGTTAGACCCATGGAATGCAGAGAGTAAAGGAAGTGCCCGGTCATATACCTGTAGGGAGCCATTCTTTGCAAAACTGCTGAAGTAGGTGTAATCACTGTTAGTAGTAGAGTAGTCTGCCATTTCCATAGCGACAGCAGCCTCTAGTGGCTGCAGAGATATGAAACATAATGTCCCAGCAGAATAAAATTCCGGATTACAAATTGCGTAATTAAGCTCCCTGTAGAACAAGCCATACATGCCCACAAATGAGGCGACATACGAAGCAGAAGCACCAAGATAGCAGGAATGGGTGTCCAGAGTAGCTAAGGACTGGAATACATCCAGTAGAGGTGGCGTTCTGCCACATCGAAGGGGAAACAGAATGATGCGTGAAGTGGAAGACGGAAGCTCCCTGGTAAGGGCAGTGCAGGCTGAAGGGTGCAGAACAGCGGCAGCACGGGTAACGGCTGCTCAATAGCATAGGGAGAGAAGGATTAGTGAGGCAAAAGCACCCAAAAAGAGGCAGAGAAAGCAAACAGCAACAAGGCAGGAATGTGGGGAGGAGGGGAAGCAGACGCACAAATGAATAAGCAGGCACAGAACGGGGGCAACAACAGAAATGAAAGAAGACCAGCCAAGCACTGGCAGCACCACTGGTGAGTGCAACTCACTCTAAGCAAAGCTGTGGTTTGCCTGCTGATTTATGTAGGGTATTGGGGAGGAGCTCTTCCCCACATAACCACAGGCATGCGCCTTTCAATTGTTTGCTGTTAAAAGCAATAAAAATAAAATTAAAAAAAAGTCCACATACACAAAGTGCAGATAAAGTTCCAATGGGTCCTATGCACTAATGGGTGGGAAATATGCACTGGAGGAGCATATCCCACCCAAGTAGCTCCACACTTGTAGACAGGTGCGCACATGCCAGTATGCACTACCAGTGGCCACCTGTCTACAGCCATGCCCGTATGGCACACAGGACTGCCAGGTCTTCTGCGGGCAAAGTAACAGACCTGGGTGGGCATCCAATAGGAAGCCCGTTTTGGGTCCTAGAGTGGATACATAACATGGGCAGGCATGGGCCTGGGTGTGTGAATAGCACTCACAGGTGCATGGGTCTGTGCTTCCTTGTTGCCAATCCCAGCCACCAAATGGGCCTGTAGCACACCACACACATGACAGGCCACCCCCCAATGAACAGACCCCCCCACATGCAGGGACTGGTCCCAGGTGGCACATACCCCCTCCCCGCACACAGAGGTGCCCACTGCACCCCATGGCTCAATTCAACCCCATTCACCAGTAGACCCCCCCCAGCAACACTGACTACACCCCATGACCCCGTACCATCCCGCCATTGTAGCAGTTGGAGATGGCCAGCAGCACAGCCCTCCGCACACCTTCAAGGCTGCCGGACATCTGACATACATGGGTGCACAGTGGCTGAGCACCCCCACGTAAGTCAGATGGTCAGCAGCCATGGAGACATGCAGAGGGCTGTGCCACAGGCCATCGGCCCATGGCACTGACACTGCAGGTAAGGTGGGCGTAGTGTCAGTGCTGTGGGGGGGTGGAGACCTCTGGCAACAGGGGGTCAGGTCAGGGGGAACCAGGAACCTCTGCCTATGTGGGGTTGGGGTGGGCTGCTGTGTGCAACCCAGGTTGGGTGACCCTACAGGGAGGGCAGTACAGACCATAGACAGGTGCTGCCAGGTGGGGGGGTGGCTGTGACTCTCTGGGTGCCATGATGGGTGATGGGCTGCATGGGCAGGAGAGTGCAGCCCTGGGTTGGAGGTGCAGCATTGGGGGTGGGAAGGCACTAACACACTGTTGTGTGTGCAGGGGTGTCTGCCATGGGGGTATGGGGTAGGGGCCAGCCCAAGCTGTGTGTGGGGGGACTGCCTGCCAGTTGTGGGGCTATTCTGCTGTCCAGTGTGTGCAGGGGTGGGGCATGTAGGGGCACTTATGGCAGGGCTGTCCCCGGCATAGCAGGCAGCCCCCATGCACCCTGGTGTGCAGCACTACTCACCATGGTGCATGGCATGGAGTACTGGCATGCCCCCACCTGCCCCGGTGCATTGCTGTCCATGCGGCTGGGGGATCAGGTGCATAACTGCTGCATGACCCCTATGTGAATGCTGCATGGTTCCCCCTCCATGGCCTTCATGCATATGATACCAATGAGCCTGTTTTCTCCCCTGCACATTGGCATCTTGCATAGGGCCCATTATTAGAAAATAATGGAACACATTTTGTTCCTCAGTGTCTCACAATGAACTTGTCATGGTTCAGTGAACCAGTTCAGACTCAGGTCAGCCTCAGCGCAAATAGCAGCAACTGGTGAAACAGAGACAGTGGGAGCAAAAGCAGGTTCTTAAAATTACAGCTAAAGCACTATTCAAAAAAGCAGGAATAAAAGGTAGCTTCTTAAGTCTATTACAATGGCAAAATCCACCCCAACGCACACCTGGCACAAAAAAATTGTTAGATGTCACTCAGGCTTAGGAGGCTCAGGAAAGCATTCTAAATGTATTTAAAACAATGAAAGCATGCCTTACTCAAGTCCAAAATGTAGCGAGCTGCTGTCCACAAGTGCCCCACAAAATCCAAACCTAGCTAAAAAATAAAAAACACTATCTCCTCCACTAAATCACTTACATATACTCCTGACTAGCATTACAAATCCTACCACTCAACACTAACTATAAAACAGTGAAACTAGTAGCTCTGCAGGATTTTAGATGAGGACGGAGCTACACTCTTCCATGCCACAACAGCAGCTTGCCCAGCATGGCAACCATCTTAATAACCTACCAGGGCCAGGGGAGAAAATAAAAAAGTACAGAAAAAAATATAGAAGAAGTAACAATTAGTGCTGTGTGGAACATTCAAATTCCAAAATTTAAAAAAAATCCTACTAATTCTGTTGAAATTTGTCAGTAGTAGAATTGCTGAATTCCTCAGCCTTATTCAGATTGGTTCAGCTGAATCTGTTGTTTCATCATTATGTGGAATATATTTATTTATTTTATTTATTTATTAAGCATCAGTTTACAACCTTTGAGCCAGAGGCTCGTTTACAAAGGTACCTCATCACAGAGAAGACAATACAGTGATAATTCCAAGGACATCATTCCATGTAATTCCACAATAAAAGATTGACAGAATACTATTTTTTTAAAGCATAATTTGTATTAGTCATTAATTGCATGTTTATTATACATCCATAATACAATATTATTTGCTTATAAATAGTTCAAGATTCTTAGGATGCAACAAGAAAATAAAAGAAAAGCAGACAAAAATCAGCACAAGTATTTCATTTTTCCTCCTCTCCCCATTCCTATTGGTATAGAGTGCTAAACTCTAGGTAAAGGTAGGAATATTGCCATGAGTTCAGACCAGCTACCATTATCTTGTTCATCCAGCTCCTCAATTACATATCCAAGTCTTTCAAAAATGATTGTTTCCTTTAAATTATACATCCATTCACTTTTGACCATTTTTGGGAGGCATTGATTATTCCAATTTTTTTTATCAATTTCTTTAGTGCAAGAGAGCCCAATGTTACAATTGTCTGTCCATTATGATCCAGTCCACTTAGGTCATACAGGTTAAACATCAAGACTGAGATGGTACAAGGGATATTCTTCCCTAGCATTATTGATAAATCCTTTGCTAGTTCTCCCCACCAATTTCTAATAGTTGAGCATTCCCAAAGATTGTGACTTAAGGCACCTCTTGCATTACATTGTGCCAGCATTATCTGAATAGGATGGTTTATTTTTGATAATAAACCAGGGGTGTTATATGCTCTGTTAATATTTTTGTTGTTGTATACTTCTGTTTTTTTGCAGAAATTATGTTTTTTATTTGCTCCAATTTTTATAGCACACCATTGGTTAATTTGCAATTGTAGATTGGTATCTTTTACCCAAGAGAAATCTTGTTTTTGTTTTTTTGCAGTTCCAGATCTGAAACAATTAGTTTATAAAATAAAGATAGCCTTTTGTTTTGGAATAATTTTATAATTTCTTCTTTATTTCTAATAACTTAATTTAAATTGTCCAACCTAATTTTGTGGGCTGCACAAAATGTTTAAAATTCTCTCTGAACAATCATGTAACTCAGGTAATTATGAATTTGTTGATCCTGAACCATACAGTAGATGTGTATTTTCTATAAGTTATACAATTTCCATTTATAATAAGATGTTTCCAATCTCTGATTCCCTCTATTTGTAGGAAGTTAAATATTGTTTTATTTTTGGTCTGGTTTTTGTTTCAAAGTGCTATTACAAGGTGCATGTAGTCTAGGTAACCAGTTTATTTTGATACTTTCCTTAGCGTTTGTTGTGCAGTCAACTAATTAATGTAAGTACCCCTGATCTTTGAATACTTTATAGTTGAACAGAAGAGGAGATTGTTTATTGACAGTTGTGAATTGAAGTTTATTAATAACTTTTGTAATATCTGAGTCTCAGATTGTGGGCATAAAGACCATTCCCACATAGTGGCTACTATTTGGGCTAACATGTATGACCATAGGTCTGGACAACCAAAACCTCCCTTTTTAATAGGTCTAGACATTATCTGCCATGCTATCTTAGGTTTCCCTCCCCTCCACAAGAACTTAGAAAATATTCTTTTTATGTCTGAGAACCATTTGATACCTGGAGATCCTAAAATGGATTGTAATACAAAGATCAAATAAGGTAATACCATCATTTTTATCATTTGGACCCATCTCCAAAGTGATAATGATAACTTTCCCCATATGTCCAATTTGTTCTTCATTTTTCTTTAGCTTTTTGGTAATTAAGTTGAATACTCATTGCCAGTTTGTTGGTTAATATGATCCCTACGTATTTTATTTGGTCTACTTTGTTAAATTTGTTTAAGGCAATTAATTCTGGACTGTTTGGTTTCCTAGTTAGCTGTATTATCATGAGCTTTTCCTCATTTACTTGATAGCCAGAGACACTGGAGAATACATCTATAATTTTTAATAAAGCTTCAACTGATTTATTTAAATCAGAAAAGATCAACAGGGTATAATCGGCAAACACACTGACTTTAATATCTTGTCCTGGCATATAGATCTCCGTAATCCCTGAACATTCTCTAATCAGGTTCAGGAGTGGTTCCAAGCATAAAATAAATATTAATGGAGATAAAGGGCATCCCTGGCGAACTCCGTTTTCCATTGATATTTCAGGTACTGGTATGCCATTGATTAAGATGTTAGCTGTAGGGCTGCAATATAAGGCTTGTGTAATCAGTTGAATATTTTGGAGGGATATTCCAATTCTTTCAAACAAATAGCATATATTCTCTATTGATCAAATTAAATGCTTTACTGGCATCAAGTGCCAATGCATAATATAGAGAATAAAGGATGGGATGGTGTGTGTTATGAGATTTTACACACAACAAAGATGTGGGATGCTACATAAACCCAGAGGGCAAAGCCCGAGAGGTTTATGAGAAACATCTCATGCTGAAGGTGTGTGTAAAACTGAGTGTTACAGACCACCGCATCATATATTTTGCATAATTGCTAGGAGCGTTTTCTCGATACAGCAACTATATAAAATAATCGTATTTCAATGATGTCGCGGATCGGTCGGGTTTCAGTGTGGTCCACAGCTCATGGTAAAAACAATTGCTCAGGTGTTTTATTTTTTGTGTATTTCTCCCTCTTTTTTTATTTTTATTTATTTATTTATTTATTTCAATCTACAATTACAATACCTTTGAGCCGAGGCTCTTTTACAAAGGTTCCACATCAGCGTGTGCAACTGTCATCATTTTTAGTTACAAATATATAGTCATTGACTTACAGACATGTAATAATGAGTACAAAGATTTGAGCTATGAGCAAGACAAGGGAAGGGGTGGCTGGTGGGGGAAGTGAGGGTAGGAGATCGAGGGGAAGGAGGTGCAGGGGTAAGGGGAGTATGGGAGGTGGTTGGGGAGGGGCAGGAGTGGAGATATGGGGGGGAGGTGGACGAAGGTGGGAGACAGTGCAGCCAGGGGGCATTGTCAAGGGAATATGACAGGTAAGGTGCTAGGGGTGCAAAGACTGATTGTAAGTGCTGGGTGCTGGGGCATTTGCAGCTGGAACGGTGGAAATGTTAAGATGGGCATCTTACTCTGCGGATGTAAAAAAAAAAAAAAATTGGCATGTGTTTTAAAAAACGTACTGCCGCTGACTCCGAGTGCAGCAAACTGTGTGGAGCTGGGGAATGGTGGCCAGCACAGAGGAGTGAAGGAGCGATGGCTGCACATGCTCAGTGTGAGAGAAACCCAGCATGTGTTTGCTGTTATAACCCGCAGGTTATAATGGCAAATTATAACCGGGTTTCTCTATGGGAGTAAATGCTTCTCAGTTATTATACATGTTTTGTAATCCCTGGACATACTCAATTCATAATTGAACCTTTTTTATTGCAGAAAATTGAGTTCTTCCAAGAATAAAACCTTTTTGTCTGGGTGGATGTGAAAGGGCATCACTTTTAAAAGTCTATTAGCAATGACTTTTGTTATAATTTTATAATCACTATTTAGTAGGGCTATAGGTCAATAACTGCTGGGTAGGTCCTTTGGATTATTTTCTTTGTGTAGTAGAATTGTATTGGCTTTTAACATTTTATCTGTGGTGTACCCCTTCACATCCACCCATTCCTGCATCATCGTCAATATCCAGGGGCCAGAAGGTCACTAAATGTTTTGAATAATTTGTTCATTAATCCATCTGGACCAGGGCTTTTATACTAGGTAACTTTCTTATAGCAGATTTTATTTAGTCCACAGTAAATTGGTCCTCTGGCTTATCAAAGGGTTTTATTTTGCTATTTGTTATAAAAGTCTCCATTACATCAGGAATCTTAATAGGAATATTTTTATATATGTTTATAAAATATGCTGACATAACTGCAGCCATATTTGACCAATCAGTTTTTATTTGGTTGGATGTATTCTGTAGAGCTGCAATTGTATTACGTCCTTCCTTTTTTTTAATAAGGGGGCTAATAATTTGCCGGTTTTATCACCATGTAGATATCTTGCCTGTTTTATCCTTTTTAGGTTATGTTCTTGTTCCTTGGCTATTACACATTGCCATTTACCTCTAAGTTTGAACCATTCTGAGGCATATTTATTATAGTCTAATACAATTAGTGCGTTAAGCTCTTTTAGCCTGGATTGTATGAGTTATTGCTCATTAGCTTTAGATTTGTTAACACATGCTGACGGGAAATACAGATTCCCCTTAACATGACTTTAAATGCAAGACTGACAGAATACTAGTGTAAAACTAGTTATTTTCACTCAAAGTAAGTTTAGCGCAAACACAAATGCAATCGTAATTGCTTCAATTAAATTTAGCTCAAAGTCATTAGCTTCACATTCACTGTAATGGAAAAAGTGCTAATAGATCTAGTCAGTGCAAATTTATTTACATGCAAATTAGTGCTTCAGCAAAAATAACGATTATTGGCAGTGAAAAAGTCCAGTTTTACAGTATTCTGTAGATGCATTCTGCAACCTTTTTATGTTCATAGCACTGAATCAAATTAAGTGGTCAAACTGGGTCAAAAGTGCACCCATTTAGTCTTTTCTGCCTGACTAAGGCTTACTGTGGCCATCATTAGTGTTACTGATTGTTAAATTTAATGTTTTTAATGTTCTGAAATTTTGCAAGTTATGTTCTGTAAATCAGAGAATTTTATCCACAGATCATGCAGTTCTGCTGAACTTTTTTGAGATCCCATTTTTGGTACTTTTAAGATCACATGGTGCTGCATTTGACAGGGACTTGTACCTTGCTGTAGACCACATGTGTCATTGTGAGTGAAAAATCTGCTCTGAAGATCTAGTTTCTAAAATGTTTTCAAAACATCCAAAACACCTGCAGAACATACAGAATGTAGAGCAACATTGGCAGAGTTGTGTGAGTTTATTTGAGTTTGCGTGTTTGCTGTTTTGTTTTTGTTTTTTACAGTACTTAGTTGTTCTGAGCTGTAGCAATTTATAAAGTGCAGTTAGTAGTGGGGGTGTTCATAAGTGCTGCCTGACAGGTTCCAGCTAGTCTGTGAGACAGCTTCTGTTGCTGTTATAGTACTGTCTTGGTAGTCTGATAGTTGTGCATCTTTTTCCTATTATTTTACCAATTTAGGAGATAATGGTAGAGCATTACACACTTCAGAAAGTATATATATTGCCAACATTGTTTATCATTTCTGTAATTTAATTAAAGTTTTGTGTTTTTTGTTCATCTCCTGGTGCAGTGCGACCAGCCTGTCACTGAGTGTGCACTACAGTATAAAACTTGTTTAACCAGGCATGTTGTGTTCAGTGGGCAATTTTTTCCCCAAAAAATGACAGTATTATTTCAGTAATACAAGAAAGGTGAAATAAAACAATTGAAATATGAAAAGGAATGGCAGAGGATGTTAGCATTGGGCTTGAAATGAGAAGATGAAAGGGATACTGGTGGTGCAGGTTCTAGTGGCAAGTGTGTGAGAAGGCAGCCCATTCATCCAGCATAAAACACTGCATCGGATGTGGCTGCAGTATTTATGCAGCTGTCATAGTCACAGAGGGGGTCATCTGTGGTCAGGGAGCAATTTGAATATGAGACACAGCAGATAATTTTAGACATGTTTGTGACTTGTAGCAGCCAAATATTGCACAGGAAGTTAAGAAGGAGGCACAGGAAGTGGTACTTGATGGGGTGGTGGTGGTGGAGGAAGAGTGTTACCAGTAACTGACCACTGAGGAGTTGGTGGAGGTAAAGAATGTGAGTCAGGCCAGTGAAGAGATTAAGCTAGCTTGTGAAATGGTGAAGTGTGACATAAATATGGGCAGCAGTGAATTTTGTTCTGGTCTAGATGATCCACTGCTAGATTTCAGCTGGGATCTAGTGCAAAAGACCCACAAAATCCATTCTAAATGTAAACAGACTTCTTCTTCTAGTTTAGACAATGAATTTGTGGCTGAACCGGAGGCGGAAGAGGAGGTAGACAGGTTGTGTCACACCAAGGGCAATGGCAGTGCAGATGTACAGGGTATTGCAAAGGGCAAGGACAATGCAGATATCAAGCATGGTGGTCATGATGGTGATATAGCTACAATGAGTGACAGCCTGCCTGAGCATAGGCAGTCATTAAGGAAGCCAGTGGTAGCAGCAGCATAGCAACCATCCCAAACATCACTAGTCTTGGACTTTTTATGTGTCAGAGTGAAATGATCAGAACTTTGGCATGTGTCAGCTTTGTAACACTTGAATGAGCTGTGGCAAACCTGGTTCCCATCTTGAGACCATGGGACACTGGGGTCACTTAAAAATGAAACACTTTAAAAGGTGGCAGCAGCATGAAAGTAGCAGTAATAATTGTATTGTTCAGTCTTAGACCATTACAAAGCATAAATATTTTGTACAATTCAGAACGATATCTAAGCAACATGCATCAACAATAAATTACACAATATAACATTTTGATATAAAAATATGACTTCCATTATACAAACAACATAGGTAAAATGCACATTTTCATCACAATAAGTTAACTTGTGGCAAAGATACAGTAGGAGCTTTATTCATGTTTCTTACATATAACAGAGCATTCTCTAAGATAGCCTGCTACTTGATTGATCATATATTCATCTTCCATAGACAGCAATATATCTAACAAAATACTTCTATCCCTACATCCTATTTCTGACCATATAGGAAATAACCAGTATGCCCATGGTTTTGTATACCAGGGACACATGACCATCACATGAAATATATCCTCCTTACCTTGACATGCAATTGCAAAAATCTGCCTTTGGATCAACTAACTTCCTGTACATTGTCTTTAATATGTTGCTTTTGAATAATGCCATTCTATATCTAGTGTATAGATTTCTTAGGACACCCACTGTGAGCACATCCAAATAGTATCTATAGGCTTGCAAATTATTGTTTTATACCAGCCAAGGTGCAATCTTAAGTTTTGCTGTAGTTTCACAGTCTTTTCCCTTACAATAATTAATAATTTTCTTTGTACAGTATGATTTGTATTTCAAACTTACTATAATACCGTTGTCGACATACCCTTTTAAATACTGTAGACCATATTTATGTAAGACATTATCAAGATATTTGTACTAATTTGATTCTTACTTCCCAGGCTAATTCATTTATTTTTTTCCATTAAACATTCATAAGGTAGCCTACGAGGGTTCATTCTGCTAATGTTGATTCAATATCCTATCAGCCTGGCCATAGAATAGGTTTCCAAACTAGGAAAGCCTAGCTTAGCTCTTACTAAGGGAGCAGGGACTGAACCCCCCAAGACCAAGAACTACCCAGAACATCTTGTTTAGTGGTACTTCTAGTGTTTTTATGTTCGCTTTCGCGCATGCACAAGGAACGTATTGCAACAGTAGGACTTCTTGGAGGTGTGCGACCCTCCTGTCCAATGCAATGGTCCATGTGGCAGGCTTGGCCCTATAGCACCAATAGATGTCCAAGCCCTCTATGACAGCACTTAGGCTGACCTGGTCTTCTGTTCAAAGAAAACCACCGCTGCTTAATGTCGCCCTCCCACTTAGATACATAGATACATAGACAGTGTCGGCAGATAAGGGCCTATGGCCCACCCAGTCTGCCCATTTGAGCCTGTAAGTTCAGTTTGTTTTCCTAGAAGTCTGTTGCCCCTTACCCCTGACCTCCAGAATTCCTTTATGTTCTATCCCATGCATTCTTAAATCCCGTGATTGTTTCAGCCCCCACCACTTCCTCTGGCAGGGTGTTACACTTGTCCACCACCCGTTCTGTGAAGAAATTCTTTCTCATGTTTCCTCTAAATCGTCCTCCCTCCAACTTCATCCCATGCCCTCTAGTCCTGGAACATCTTTTTCGCTTAAAAATAGTGTTTTCCTGCACCCTGTTCCTCCCTGTAAGATACTTGTATGTCTCTATCATATCCCCTCTCTCCCTCCTCTCCTCCAGGGAGTACATGTTCAGTTCCTTCAACCTGTCTTCATAGGACTTGTGATGCAATCCATGCACCATCTTTGTTGCCCTCCTCTGAACCTTCTCTACCCTGTCTATGTCCTTACGTAGGTATGGTCTCCAGAACTGTACACTGTACTCCAGGTGGGGCCTCACTAATGTCTTGTATAGCAGAATTATGACCTCCCTTTTCTTGCTGGTGATGCCCCTGCCTATACATCCCAGCATCCTATTTGCTTTACCTGCTGCCTTGTCACACTGTTTCCCTACCTTGAGGTCATCAGAGATGATAACCCCAAGATCCCTTTCCTGCTTGGTGCATGCTATATCCATGCACTGCCAAGCATGCACTTCCTGTCACCGTGGAAACTGTCCTTTTATATCGAGATTCGAGTCACTAAAAAGGCGACCGTTTCCTTCACTCAGAGCTGCAGAGGGTGAGAGGGACCATACCGGGATCAGTGCAACTGCAGCTTTGTTATTATATATGATTGTCTTGAATACAATGTATTCTGTATGTATGTCCTCTCTGTGACGAGGTACCTTTGTAAACGAGCCTCTGGCTCAAAGGTTGTAAGTCCAACTGTACAATAAATAAATAAATATGAACAATGTCCCAATCAAAGCAACACATCCACTTCCTGCTTACTTTGCCCAATATCAGCAGTTCACAAGTATAGGTCATTTGCTCACATAAAAACTAACGGCTCCCTCTGCTTTCAACATATTCTAGTGAAGCCTAGTGCTGGCAACACAAATGTTTGTTTGGATCCAGAAAGGGACAGATGACATTTTTTTTACTTATCATTGTGGAATCCATGTCAGGAAAATGGGAGCCCCTCCAGTTGTTAATACAACAAGTCCCACAGAGTGCAAAGTGGCAGTACATCCAGAAAATATGATGTTTAGATAAATCCAGCGGCAAACTAGAACAACATTATGTGCATGGAAAATGCAAATAGAGACAAAAAACTTAATGCAAAACGTTGAGAGCAACGGCCTACTGGTTAACATGCCTTGCAAGGCAAATATTGCAGGTGGTGGCATTTCGGGAAGCCCCTTCATCAGACTGATGCACGTAATGCTGTTCTATTTTGCTGCTGGATTTATTTAAACATCAGATTTTCTGGATGTACTGCTGCTCCCATTTTTCTGAAATGGATTTGACAATGACGAGTAAAAAATTCTTATCTGTCCCTTTCTGGATCCAAACAAACATTTGTGTTGCCAGCAATTAATGTTACATCAGCATTATACCATGAGGGTCCTCAACTAGGCTTCACTAGAGAATGCTGAAGGCAGAGGGAGCCGTTAATTTTTATGCGAGCAAATGACCTATACTTGCGAACTGCTGATATTGGGCAAAGTAAACTGGAAGTGGATGTGCTGCTTTGATTGGGACATTGAGAATATTTGCTAAGATGTTATAATAAGTGCGTACCTTTTGGAACCCCCTGTCCCACAGACTGTTTCTGACTTTGGTCTGTTAGCACTCTGTGGATGTTTGGTGCTTTAAACTCACATGGAAATTCAACACTTTGTCCTATTTAATGTCATTTGTATTCGAAAACAGACACTGGTCGCTCCTTCTTTTTACTTGCACTATATAGCACTTTATGGAGTGATGGCACGTTATACAAACGTGGGAAATTATTAAATTCATTATTGGATGGCTGTGTTCTATGACAAAGAACTAATACAAATGAAGAAGTGTGGTGGAACATTTTGAAAATAGAAAATGAAAAGGAAGTAAATAAGAGAGCGATCCAATGTTAAACTATGCTGCAATTTTATTTATTTATTAAACCGCTCTATTTTAGGCTATTCTGTACTGGTCCTTGGATGATTCTTGAAAGCTGGTGTGGCACCAGTATACCTGTTTTCAGGATATTGGAGTCAATTTTGCTTTTTGCTTCATGCTTTGTTCTGCTTAACAAGTGCACCAAGTTCATTCAGAGTGTGAAAGCTGGGATGTTACCTCGTTTCATTGGGTTAAACGAATTCTTTGCATTCCAGAAAACCTTCAGAAGTCTTCTGATATTATCCTGTCCGTATCTATTTTTGATAAATCCGATGTTATTTGTATGAATGATGCCAATGATAACTGATTGCAACCTTAAGGCCAAAATTTGTGCTAATATTTATAAACCAAGCTGGTCTGGTGGTGGAAAGAGAAGGAGGAAAAGGGAAATTGTTTAACCAGGAAAGCCACACTAAGCTGAAGCTTGTTTTCAGGTGTGACCTGGGAGCACATGGAAGTTAAGTGACTTGCTCAGTCAGGGTCACACAGTATGCAAGTGGGGCTGTGGGATTCAAACCCAGGTTTGTAGCTCAGTGCCCTTAAACACTGCACTATACTGCCTTCTGAGGGTTGAGGAGCTGGACGAAAGCATATTTTATCTATAGACATCTCAGATACAAAGTTTGCAAGTATTTTTTGTCTGAAAAAGAATTCTGAAGTCTCCAGTGAATATTTAAAATGCATACACTATTTAGAAATATGTTATATAAAAAAGGCTGTTACATAAACCCAGCTCCCCCCAGCTATACTGACCATTTCATCTCTCCCTTCTTTCTAACTGTCCTTGCAAACTCACCTTACCTGGCTGCTGCACACTGTACCTGCTGTCGCTGACTCCTGCCGTCTGGTATTCTTCCCTGCCATTATGTTGTCTTCTTTTTACGTTCACTTGCGCGCATGCGCAAGGAACGTATTGCAACAGTAGGACTTCTTGGAGGTGTGCGACCCTCCTGTCCAGTGCAATGATCCATGTGGCAGGCACGGCCCTATAGCACCAATAGATGTCCAAGCCCTCTATGACAGCACTTAGACTGACCTGGTCTTCTGTTCAAAGAAAACCACTGCTGCTTAATGTCACCCTCCCGCTTCCTGTCACCGGGGAAACTGACCTTTTATATCGAGATTCGAGTCAATAGAAAGGCGACCATTTCCTTCACTCAGAGCTGCAGAGGGTGAGAGGGACCATACCAGGATCAGTGCGACTGCAGCTTTTTTTTTTTACTTCAAAGAGCAGACCTTTTGAAGACAAGAGGTGGGGGCGGGGGTATTAGTGTGCCAGGGTGTGTGTTGTGTGTACCTCCCCAGTGGCTAAAGCTGCAGTAACAACGAGGAATCTCTATCATTGCCTCATCAGCTTTCTCAAAAACACACACACACACACACGTTCTCTCGTTTTCGGGAAGCTGTTGTCTGAATACACTGGCTTAGTACTGGAGACTGGACAAATAATCTTACAACACAACGCCCTTACAAACCTACTTAACAGACAGCTACCCCACAGAAGGTAGAGGGGGGGGGACAATAAATACAGATCACTGAAGGGAAAAGACTGAAACACTTTGATCAAAGCAGTATTAAAATATTTTACCCATACTGATTTTTAATGTACTTCAAAGAGCAGTAAAACCATTAGAGCAGAGGGCCCCCCAAGAAGCAGGGCTGAAATACAAGAATAAGGAAAGGCACTTACTTCTATGGGGCTGATGGACGTAGAGGACAAGGGCTGCAGATACTCAGGATGAAGGAGGTGGCCAGTGTGGGTAGTCAGCATCTTCAGAACTCTGATGGGGAGCCGCTTCGCCTGTCTCAGCGGGTCAGAGGGAGCTAGAGTCTGAGATCCCGGAGGTGAAGGCAATCTCGGGAGGGCATGGGTCAGCTCTGCACGCGGGTCGGGTGTCCTTTGGTTAGATCCAGTAGGGGAATTGTTCATTTGGAGAGACCAGAGACGAGAGGTAGAGAGCGAGGTGGAGGAGGAGGCGAGGAGAGAGTCCGGGGTCCCTTCAGACTTGCTTGGCTCTCTGAATGTAGTCACAGCCTGCAATGCTCAACGTTTTAGTTCGACGATTCCAACACAAGACCGGCCCCCCTCAACAGCATTCTCTGCACCTATCAACATGTCAAAGAGCGCAGATCAGAAGACAAACTTCAAAGGGACTACGCCACCAACCAATGGTAGGGAACGGCACTGGCTAAGGGCGGAACACAGCCCAAGAGGGCTGAGCTGGTGAGAGCTACGACACAGAAGAGGGCGGAGTCACATGTATACATGAACACAGAAGGGATGGAGTTGGTCTCAGACATGACATGAAAAGGGGCTGGGTAGGTCCAGACATAAAAGGAGAAGGGGCGGAGTCCGCACCAGACGTGAAAAGGGAAGGGGCTGAGTCGGTCTCGGACATGAAAGGAGAAGGGGCGGAGTCACCTCAGACATGAACGGAGGAGGAGTTTGTCCCCAGATATTTAAAGTAGAGGGGGTTCACCAATCACCGGCCTTAAAGAGACAGGCCACCCTCTCATCAGAGAAAATGTATTTCTGAAGTGTTTTCTCACATCTCCTCTGAGCCTCCACCATCCAGCTTCATAGTGTGACCCCTTGTCCCCGAGCATCTTTTTTCATCGAAAATACTGCATACAAATAAATCCGAGTATCATTCATTATCATTGTTACTACATGCATTGAATGCTCCACTTGCTGCATCATTGGGTTGCTTTTTTCACCCAAACGTATACCAAGTAGCTATGTGAAAGACAGAGGACACTGCATGGTAACATGCAAAGATGGTCATTCCTTTAGATTATCTCCGCCGAGGCAGAATTGAGAAACTGCAGTTTAAAATAATGCATGCTTGCATCAAAACCTACAAGCTGTCAATCTAAGGAGACAGTTTCACTTCATCCCCTCTACTGACAGATGGTCATGATTCCAATAATGCCACAATGAAGTTGTTAGAGTCGGGCTTTTGTTTATTAAAACGTCGTGTCCCATGTGTTTTCAGCTCAGCCTTGTGGGAAAATTACACACACACACACACACACACACACACACACACACACAAGCCTGCCTTGGCTTGCTTTTCCCAACGAGTAGCCGTCCATGTCACATGTCTCATCACCTCAAGTACCACTTTCCCAACCACAATCAATCATTTGGTTTGTCAGAGCTGTCAATCCGGTCTCATTGTGAAACACTTTTTTTCTCAAAGCTGACTGCAAGATTGATTCAACCTGCAAAAAAAAAACAAAAACAAAACAGGGAGGAGGCTGCCTATCAAAGGAACCGGTCAAGAAGAAGGAAATAATAATAATAAAACAACCTTTCTGCTAAGTAATGCAATTTGCATGCCAGCTAGAAAAGGTGGGACTGGTGGATGTATGTGAGCAGGGTTCCAGCAGGCATTATATAACATAATAGGCACTTGCAAGGCCTCTTTAGCAAACAAATAAAAAAAAAAAACGACGAAAAAAATTGGGAGATGACAGATGGGACAGATCGGGTCTCGGGAGCCTCTTGGGTTCGTTGAATGCCTGAAGAAGAAGAAAGAAAAACCTTTTTACGTTCGCTTGCGCGCATATGCAAGGAACATATTGCAACAGTAGGACTTCTTGGAGGTGTGCGACCCTCCTGTCCAATGCAATGGTCCATGTGGCAGGCGCGGCCCTATAGCACCAATAGATGTCCAAGCTCTCTATGACAGCACTTAGGCTGACCTGGTCTTCTGTTCAAAGAAAACCACCACTGCTTAATGTCACCCTCCCACTTCCTGTCACTGGGGATACTGTCCTTTTATATCGAGATTCGAGTCAATAGAAAGGCGACCGTTTCCTTCACTCAGAGCTGCAGAGGGTAAGAAGGACCATACCGGGATCAGTGCGACTGCAGCTTTTGAGCTGAAATGCGGTGCACATGTTGATGAATTAGGGCATAGGAAGCGAGTCCTGCAAGGTTATCACTACACAGAAAAGCAAGCGCATGCCCCCCCCCCCATCAGCACCCACCACCACCAGCCTGGCCCAGACTACAGACATACACTGAATAATAAAAGGAGCCGAAAGGACTATTCTTTGTGGGACTCACCGAGTTCCTTCAGCCTGCTGTGGGGGTCCCAGGCCTCCAGGCCCATGGTGGATGCAGGTTGATAGGACAGATATGGGTGTCCATGCTGAAGGGTGCTTACATAGGTGTAGCCCAGAGACCGGCTGTACAAGCAGGAGCCACCAGGCAGGCAGGCAGGGTCCTTTGTTATGCTGTGGGTGTCCACCTGAGTGCAAGCCATGCGCCGCAGAGTAGGATTAGCCATGGTCGAGGGCTACTGCTGCGAACTCCAGGAAGGCCGACTTGGATGGCTCCAGAGAGACGAGATCTTCAGTCATCGAGCTCATCATCGTCAATGAGTCCGGGCAGCAGAGTGAATCTGTAAGACCATGTAAAACCAATTGGCAATCAGCAGGCAACTGACCTGACTAGCCCTGCAGCCAGGACCCATGTGCAACTCTGCCGAGGACGCCTTCAGTTCCAGTGGTTCTGCTCTCGCCTTGCCCCGGTTCCCGGAGCCCAGTTGTACCGACTCCACACAGCACAGCCTGCATATGCAGCTCTGGGTTGACCGGCGACACAAATAGGCTTCCTCCGTGGGGCCTGAGACTCTGAAATCAACAAGCCTTAATCTTACCTTTTAGATGTTCTTTTCAGCACATTTTTCTTATGATTATTAGTATTTGCAGTGTATTAAATTACATCAACCTGATACAGTGCTGGCCCCTATAATGTAATGGCTTCAATAAACTTCACAGGTTCGTATCACTCCAAAACAAATGTAACATACTTATCTTTTTTAACACACAAACAGAGGACAATGTGAATGCCACGCCTTTCAAAATCAATTATGGTTATGTAATTGCTACTATATATTCATATCAACTGCTATAGTGGTTAAATACAGTAATGAACAGTTGCTTCACCTGTAACAATGTTTTAATTATTTCTGTAGTTCCATTACTTGTTCCCCACTTCATCAAAACATAGTTGCCTTGCATTCAGATTACCTTCCCCCTTCTGTCTCTGCACAGATAAAGACAAACTCAATAAAAATGAGGTACAGGTGCCCATTATAGCATGCAAAATTACAGACCCTGTAAGTGAAGAACAGATGATTTTTAATACGTCCTGGATTCTGTGACATCAGGAGTCTGGAACTGTGCTTTGAAGCACTCATGATATTACAGAACTCACTATAAGAAAAAGCTTGTTCTTAAAAGGGATGTTGTGGATTACAACTACTACAGCAAAATTAGCAGGACAGCATTCCCCAACACCATCCCATCAGATAGTAGCAAAGTTTTCCTTCTTTAAAAAGAAAATTATAGAAGAAGTCCACCCAGCTATGTAGACCATTTTTCCCCACCACCATCATGTTATGCCTTAGTATATGCAGTGTGCACAGTTGAAGATCCCACCATACCTTTCCTGTGGCACTCCACCATCCTTCCCTACGTTACAACAAAGGATACACTTAGTAAACAAGTGAAAAGCAGTGCTCATTGCCATGGTGAACAGCCTTCCTATATGGCAGTTCTGTCATGAATGAATTAATTTGTGACATGTCCTATAATAACAGCTGATTGGTCTCTGTGGTCTGACAGTCACGTGTTACTTTAGGGTACAACACCAATTCATTAATGGAGAACCTGGTAATTTAAACAGGGTGGCTAGTGACCATGTTGAAGGACAGTTTTCTCTCTTTACAGGTTTACAATGTGTATCCTTTGGGGTGAATAGTGAGTGGGGATGGCAGAGAGTGGTGGGGTACAGGTCTTTAACTTTTATTTCACCTGTTCAGTTGGGTGGGGTAGTGAAATAGGCAACTAGAAGGGGCAGAAGGGTTATAAATAATTTTTATAACTTTATTGTGAATGAGGGAGGAGGAGGTGGGTGCTACAAGTTTGGTCATGGGCGGAGGTACTGATGCTGTGATGTAGGTCAGTAAAATGGTCTATGGATGGAGTGTTCTTAAATGGGAAACAAATGAAACCAGTATTACACATAATGGCACTTTGCCAGCAAAGTGCAACTATGTGGAGTCTTCACCTGCTGAAGTGTTCCCTTAATCAGGCAAAGTTGGAAAACAATTACATATACTGTAGTTGCACCTTTACAGCAGTTTGCTACTATGCATTTGCCTGGTGAAGTGAGATCCTTATACCAAGTAAAGGGATATGCAGAGTGTCATTTTGTACAATACAAAGCTGAGAAACATAGTGAATAATTTCAGAATGTGAAGTTTCCTGACATCACCCATGTCTAGGGTTACATTTGGGGTTCATTTTTGAAGAATTAAGACATTCCAAGATGTGCATTGTGGTGAGATAATGGAACTCTTTGGGTGTGGTGTGAGGCATGATGCATCATCAAGTGCCCTCAGCCACCTGGGAAGTGTCATAATCCCACTACAATGCACAGTTTGGAGTGTCTTCTTGTGAGAATGAAATGGGTTCAAGATTTCTTTGGGTAAAAAAAACCCACAAAAATAAAATAACTTTGAACATGTTAAGGTTTTTTTTTTTTTATTATTGTAAAACAAGCTCAGCCACCTCAATAAAATAGTTCCAGTACATTCAAGCATTTGCACGGCATTTTATTCTCAAATATTATGCCCAATGAGATATATATTTTATATTACCCCTTAAGCCTTCTATTTTCCCCAGCCCATCACAGTTACCCATTTCCACACCTTTCCTCTGTTTTTTATATAATTTCCCCCATTCCACAACCTGTTTTTTTTTAATCATTCATTATATATTCATTCTATAGATAGAAGGATTACTATGAAATAAAATAATTTAAATATCTGCTTACTTCTACTGGTATAATGTTTACTCCCAACACACACACGCACGCGCGCGTGCACACACACACACACACACACACACACACACACACACACTAAACAGAGCCTGACATGGAGTCAAGCTTTTTGTTATTTGTAGCAGTGTAGGCAGCAGAGTTTTCTTGGTAACAAGTTAAGGATAGGAGGAGATTTTTATAATCAGCAAGAAACCACCAGAAATTAAAACTATAACCACTGCAACACTTCATTTTATTATTTGTATATGTGTGTAAGAAGATTATGACCTGCAGATAACCTATGGCCCAGTTGAATGGTTTCTGTGAGTAAAGGTGAGGGCCATGTTTCTGATGGCAGTCAGAAGTGAGGTTGATATTAATTTTGAGAAGAGTGCTGGATCTTACCTGATGCTATTATGTTGAGACAACAACATAGGTAAACACAATCCAGCTGGGCAATTTTAGAAACCCATTTTTTTGCATGTACTGTATGCATGTACAGTATGTGTGTGGCTAGATAACGAGGCAGATAGATAGTATAGATATATATTATGGAGAGATAGTATAGTATAGTTAGTTATTAAAGCTAGATAAATAGTTAGATATGATAGATAGAGAGATCACTCTGGGAGGGAGGGAGGAGAGAGAGAGAGAGAGAGAGAGAGAGAGAGAAAATAATCATTATATAGCCCTGTAGATCACTTGTTAGTTCTGGTCAACAGCAACACAAGTTTGCCTCATATCACCTTGTTGTATTTTCTAAATACAGGATGGCAGCATAAACATAATTTAAGGCAGAATATGTCACACATGAAAGTAGAACCCCTTTTTATATAGTTTTAAATAATACTTTTGCCAGTGGAAAGTGTAGCCCTTTTTTCTTACTCCCTAACTTTGGTGACACTATGCACAGTATGGCCTTCCTGAGTCTCTGCCACACTTACTATAGCCTGGAAGGAGGCACCACATTCCCTCTCCTGTGTTTGTATTCAGTGTTAAAGAGCAGTTGACGCCTTCAGGATAATGCAAATAAAACATATTTAGACACAGCTTAGTTTATATTTCACATTACTTCGTATGTTTCTTCCCTTTATTCATTACTGAGGTCATTTTGCATGGAAACAGGATCTCTGTTCTTGAAGAGTTCATATATTCCTGTTACTTTCTCCCACCTGAGGTCATATTTCACTGCTTGTGGCATCACAGTTACTGCCATGGCAACAGATTGTGATGTCACAACAGGGATTATGACTTGAAGTACGGAGCAAGCTTTAGAAGCAGATGAACCCTAACAGATAAAGATCATGTACGGTGCAAAGTTCCTCAGTAATAAAAAGATAAGGAGGAGAAATCTATAGAATATATTTAGAATGCGTTGAATTGACCTAAATATTATGTTTTGTAAAGTTTTGCTTGAGGTGTCAGCAGCCCTTAATGTCTAATTAAATTGAAGCTCCTTTACAGAGAGAGTGCCCCTGCATGACATTCACTGAACTGTGTGTAATTGTTGCACCCTTTGGCAAATTATAAGTTAAGGCCAGATGACAAACTCTGTGTCCTTGAATCAATATTTTTGGATGGGGACCATATGAAAAGGTCATCAGTGATCCTAACAAGCAATATTCAAAGTGACATTGGAGTTGGTGCAGTTTATGGGTCCCGTCAAATGGTGGATGAGATTTACAGATCAGGGGGCTATGTCACCCCCAACCCTCCTCCTACACACACATACATCCGATCATTTTAGTTTTGGGCAGAAGCCCCTAAGCCCCTCCCACCATGAGCAGTATATTATATCTACCCCGACTACTAATTGTATGTAAGGACGTCACTGTTTGAAATCTCAATAGATGAAATCTTGTCCACTGTTTTGGGACCCATATACTGCATATGAGCCATGACATTTTGTTAGAAAACTGTCCAAGCCATTGTATATAAAACCCCATTTCTTAACTATCTTCCTTTCCTTTCCTTTTCTACTACACTCCTCATTCTTTGCTACAGAGTGCTCAAATGGGGGTGGTGTCTCATATCTCTCCTAACACATGAGTAAAGTACACAGAAAAATAACCAGGCAGCAGCAAATCACTTTGCAGTGGTTTACATGTACATAATGGGGATACTATCCAAGCAAGAGAACTGAACAGACTGAGCTTATGCCAGTAGAAAAAAACAATGACATCGGCAACTTGCTCATATACAGTGCATACTTGTGTAGATCCATGTGTGCATTTAATTCTAATGGCTTTATTAACAGATTGCTCGTTCTATGCAAACATCTTTTTTACAGAGCAAGCTATAGTTTCTGGTCTAATCACCAAACACGACATTAAGCAATCTGTGATAAGATACCAGTGTAGATGACCACGGGGTCTCTTTTTCTAACTGGTGTATACTGTACCATCACGCTTGATCTGCAAGATTTATATGTCTGAAAGAAGCAGGTGGAATTAGACAAACAAGGGAAATGAAGACGCACTTTATTTCTATCCATTGGTACAGGACTATGGTGGAAAAAACACACACACACACGGTACTGCATACATCAAAGAAAGACAGTGAGAGAGAGAGAGAACGAGAGAGAGAGAACGAGAGTGGAAAGGAGAGAGGGAGACAGAGAGAGACAGAGAGAGAGAGAGAGAGAGAGAGAACGAGAGTGGAAAGGAGAGAGGGAGACAGAGAGAGACAGAGAGAGAGAGACAGAGAGAGAGCGAGAGGGAAAGGAGAGAGAGAGAGAGACAGAGAGAGAGAGAGAGAGCGAGAGTGGAAAGGAGAGAGGAGAGAGAGACAGAGAGAGAGAGAGAGCGAGGAGTGGAAAGGAGAGAGAGAGAGAGAGACAGAGAGAGAGAGAGAGAGAGAGCGAGAGGAAAGGAGAGAGGAGACAGAGAGAAGAGAGAGAGAGACTGGAGTGGAAAGGAGAGAGGGAGACAGAGAGAGAGAGAGAGAGAGAGAGAACGCAGAGTGGAAAGGAGAGGGAGACGGAGAGAGACAGAGACAGAGAGAGAGAGAGAGCGAGAGTGGAAGGAGAGAGAGGGGACAGAGAGAGACAGAGAGAGAGAGAGAGAGAGTGGAAAGGAGAGAGGAGAGAGAGAGAGAGAGAGAGAGAGAGAACGAGAGTGGAAAGGAGAGAGGGAGACAGAGAGAGACAGAGAGAGAGAGAGAGAGAGCGAGAGTGGAAAGGAGAGAGAGGAGACAGAGAGAGAGAGAGAGAGAGAGAGCGAGAGTGGAAAGGAGAGAGGGAGAGAGAGAGAGAGAGAGAGAGAGAGAGAGTGGAAAGGAGAGAGGGAGACAGAGAGAGACAGAGAGAGAGAGAGAGAGAGAGAGAGAGAGAACGAGAGTGGAAAGGAGAGAGGGAGACAGAGAGAGACAGAGAGAGAGAGAGAGAGAGAGGAGAGAGTGGAAAGGAGAGAGGGAGAGAGAGAGACAGAGAGAGAGAGAGCAGAGTGGAAAGGAGAGAGGAGAGAGAGAGAGAGAGAGAGAGAGAGCGAGTGGAAAGGAGAGAGGAGAGAGAGAGAGAGAGAGAGAGAGAGAGAGAGCGAGAGTGGAAAGGAGAGGGAGAGAGAGAGAGAGAGAGAGAGAGAACGAGAGGAAAGGAGAGAGGAGACAGAGAGAGAGAGAGAGAGAGAACGAGAGGAAAGGAGAGAGGAGACGGAGAGACAGAGAGAGAGAGAGAGAGCGAGTGGAAAGGAGAGAGGGAGATGGAGAGAGAGAGAGAGAGAGAGAGAGAGAGAGAGCGAGAGGGAAAGGAGAGAGGGAGACAGAGAGAGAGAGAGAGAGAACGAGTGGAAAGGAGAGAGGAGATGGAGAGAGACAGAGAGAGAGAGAGAGAGAGAGAGAGCGAGAGTGGAAAGGAGAGAGGGAGACAGAGAGAGAGAGAGAGAGAGAGAAACGAGAGTGGAAAGGAGAGAGGAGACGGAGAGAGACAGAGAGAGAGAGAGAGCGAGAGTGGAAAGGAGAGAGGGAGACAGAGAGAGAGAGAGAGAGAACGAGAGTGGAAAGGAGAGAGGGCGGAGAGAGAGAGAGAGAGAGAGAGAGAGCGAGAGTGGAAAGGAGAGAGGGAGACAGAGAGAGAGAGAGAGAGAGAGAGACGAGAGTGGAAAGGAGAGAGGGAGACGGAGAGACAGAGAGAGAGAGAGAGAGAGAGAGAGAACGAGAGTGGAAAGGAGAGAGGGAGACAGAGAGAGAGAGAGAGAGAGAGAGAGAGAACGAGAGTGGAAAGGAGAGAGGGAGACGGAGAGACAGAGAGAGAGAGAGAGAGACGAGAGTGGAAAGGAGAGAGGGAGACAGAGGAGAGAGAGAGAGAGAGAGAGAGAACGAGAGTGGAAAGGAGAGAGGAGACAGAGAGAGAGAGAGAGAGAGAGAGAGAACGAGAGTGGAAAGGAGAGAGGGAGACAGAGAGAGAGAGAGAGAGAGAACGAGAGTGAAAGGAGAGAGGAGACGAGAGAGAGAGAGAGAGAGAGAGAACGAGAGTGGAAAGGAGAGAGGGAGACAGAGAGAGAGAGAGAGAGAGAATGAGAGGAAAGGAGAGAGAGGAGACAGGAGAGAGAGAGAGAGAGAGAGAGAACGAGAGTGGAAAGGAGAGAGGGAGACAGAGAGAGAGAGAGAGAGAGAGAGAGAGAACGAGAGTGGAAAGGAGAGAGGGAGACAGAGAGAGAGAGAGAGAGAGAGAGAGAGAGCAACATGGCGCAACGTTGATTTTAATGAATATAATTCAAAATGTTGGAGATAGCTCTCATAGTAGAGTTTAGCAGAAATATCAAGCATATTGCTACATGCCAACACATAGTAGGTATTCAGAGTCAGTCTTACGCATTTAGGAGGTAAGAACCCAGGGCACAATTACTGGCTGGAGGGTGTCCTGTTAACAAAATCCAAGGAGAAAGATCTGAGAGTGCTGGTAACTGGAGAAATTATCCACTCTGATCAGTGCAGGAAGGCAGCAGCGAAGGCAAACAGGATGCTAGGTTGCATAGCAAGGGGATTACTTCCAGGAGTGGGAGGTCATCTACCCTGTACAGATCCCTCGGTGAGACCATACCTACAGTACTGCATGCAAGTTACTAGTGCTGCAGAATCTGGTGTGGTGATACCCTGGCTGAAAGCACAGCCACATGGCCACACTTGCTACCCCGGATCACTTGCCCTGCTCTAGTGTCTACTCCCAAACACAAGTCACCAGCACTGGAGCACAATGCTCTACCTACGGACCATTAGGCAGCCTGGTCTCCATAGCCTTTATACACTGCCTTATATATAATATCACCCCCACCTTCCTAGATACTGCATATCCTAGTATGATCATGTCCCAGTCATGCTACCTGGTAGCCCACATTCCATTACTTGCCACCAGGTCCAAGTGTGCTGTGTGTGGAACAGCTCTTTGCTGGGTAGCTACCATATGTCTCTATTCACCCCCAATACATCATCAGCATTGTGATCTCACTGACACTGACACCGCAAATGACTGACCTGGCAGCTACTGACTTGCTGTTCCTAAGCAGCAGTGATGTTAGAGTCTTTGCATCCACAATGCTGATGATGTAGTGGGGGAATAGACAGATAAGTCAGCTGCCAGGCAGAGTGCTGTCCCACACATAACACCTACTAACATCAGGCAAACAATCGTCTAACTAACAAAAGCGAAAAGAAAAAGTATTTCAGATATGAAAAGTAATACTTAACTGCTTTTAAAAACTAATATTACTTTTATGCAGTACACTAGCTCTTTAAAGTAAGAGGTAACAGTAGAAGGGTCCGAGATCAAGTTATCAACCTTAAGAATAGGGGAGGAAGAGTGGGTTGGAGGGGAGAAAACAATGAATAATCTTCCAGAACTTGACGGGATGATTAATGTTGTTCTGGAGTATGGATGCAAAATTCTCAGACTTGGCAAGCTGATGGCTTTGGTGTAGGCATTACAAAGGTGTTGATAGTTTCCCAAAGCAGCTGGGGAACAGTCTATGACAGCACTTGAAAAGTGTGCCAACAACTTGAAAGAAATCTTCTGCTGTAATGAGAGAAAGGCTTGTCATTGCAGCAACAGATCTCACACGCTTCCATTATGTGCCCCAGGTGAAACATTTGAATAAACATGGTGACAACTCTCACCATATGCCTCTCACAATCCCTAGAGAGCTGAGTTCGGGGGGTGCCCAATCCCCCTGTCAGCATGCCCCCTCCACAGTTCAATTTGTTTGCCGATGGGGGAGCTCAGTCCCCATTGGCATAATATCCAAGTAGTTTTATTTGTCTGCTGAGAGGGGTGCCTAATCCCCCTCAGCATCATGCCCCCCCAAACACAGATAGGCTTTCTTGCCAATGGGGTGCCCAATCCCAGTCGAATCCAGTCCCCCCCAAAAAACCCAGCTGCCCTGAAAAACAGAAATCTTCCCCTGAAGTTTTTTATTTGCAAAACAAGAAAATAGTCCCTGATTGTCCACGGCGCCACCCTCCACCAACCCACACCCACCCTCGTGCAGTGACAGGCATCAAGGGGTGCCTTGGACTCTTCAGCCCCAAAGTTCACCCCATTCTCCGATACTGCACCCATATCAATATATTTCCTTATGGAATGGGGTGAGCGTAAGGCCCCATGATCCCAAGGCACAACACAACACTTGTTGGAGTCTGCAGGGTAGGGTGAGGTGAAATGGCATGAGCTTTATGGCTGACAATCCAAAGGCACACCTCCATGCCTGTCAGTCTCTGCAGGGTGGGTGGGGTGGGGTTGTCATCCGTTCCATTCTTCACTGCCAGTCCTATTGTGCATCCCTCTACCTCCTGCACTACCAATACCAATGCCAGCAAGACAACATTCGGCATTGACAAGTGCTTGTTTTCTTTTGCCGTTCTGTACCTGTAAAACCAGAAAACAGTCCCCCATTGAGTCCAGTGCCCTCCCCAACCCACACCCACCCTCTGCGCACCCCACCTTCCCACACACCCCTCACCCCATACTTACCTCTGGAGCTGGGCAAGATGATCTTTGGTGGACTGGGAACATGTCTGCACTCTTCAAAGCCGACCGTGAACTTAAGAAATGCTGGTAAGCTGTATAATGGCATGAATGGGTGTTTTTTAAATTATGTGCATATCTCGGCCATTTTCATGAATTTTGACACCAAATTTTCAATATGGTGTTCTTGGGACCCCACCTCATGAATTCAGTCACTGTCATGTCGTTAAAGGTGATTTTGTGGTCACCGCACGGAATCACTTTTTGGGACAGATTACCAAAACAACAGTGTCACTGTTCATGAGGTGGGGTCCCAACAAGTCTATGCTGCAAATCTGGTGAAAAAATTAAAACAAATGGCTGTGTTATGAGCGTGCATTGTGCAGTTTCCACGCACACTCGTAACTTCGCAAATTTGTAAAATTTTAATTCCAGATTTTCAGCATTACCATTTTTTCACACCTCCTCATGAACAGTGCAGCTGTCATTTTTTACATCCTAGCCAAATAGTGTTTTCATGCATCTGGCACACAATGGTGCGGTTGGTGTGGGAAATCAATGTGCAGGGCAGATTATGAAAACCACAGCAACACTTTTCATGAGTGGAGGTCACAAAATGACTAAGTGGAAAATTTGGTGAAAAAATTCCAAAATATGACAGTGTTACAAGCGTGCATTGCACAGTTCCCACGCACACTCCTAACTACGACAATTTGTAATATTTGCACTCCAGATTTTTGACATTGGCATTTTGTCACACCTCCTGATGAACAGTGCAGCTGTCATTTTTCACACACTGGCCTAAATGTTTTTCCACACATGCAGCACACAATGGTGCTGTGGGGAATTAACTGTTCAGGACAGATTAAGAAAATCACAGTGACACTGTTCATGAGCAGAGGTCCCAAAATGCCTATGTTGAAAATTTGGTGAGAAAATTCCACAAAATGACTGTGTTAGCAGAGTGCATTGCTCAGCTCCTACACAGGCTCGTAACCTTGACAACGACTGGCGCATTAGGGTTCCTAAGACAGATGATTAAGATGTATGAGGCTGAAATGTAAATCTGATGCAAGAGGAGTTGCAGAGAGGTACTCTGTTGGGACATGGGTGCTGAAGGGACATGGCTACAACTATGTGGGGGGGGGGGCCTGTATAAATACCAAACATCATTGCAAATATCTGCAAGCGAACGTTCGGCATTGACAAATGCTTGTTTGTATTTCCACACTCCCAGGTTTCACCTAGATATAGTGCCTGTGGGATGTACTGTACTTTGCTTGGACTGCTTTTAATAGGGGTATAACTGAATTGCCCCATATCTAATACTGAATTTCAAAAGTGCACCTGCAGTTTGTTTAAGTTTTGTTAATTGAGTTTTCATATGTTGATCCCAGCAACCGTTATTTGAGAAGGTTAGACCTAAACATACATATGTTCTGACAGTCTTTATTTTGTTATTCCTTACTTGCCAAAGTTTGGTAGTATTCTTAGAACCAAACACTAAAACCTGGCTTTTGTTTTCATTTATTTGTAAGTTATAAGAACGTGCATATTCATTTAGTATTTTTAGTTTCTTTTGGAGCCCTGATTGTGATAGAGTAAACAGTACCAAATTGTTGGCATAGGCCAAAGCCAGGCAAGGCCTTATGCCAATTAATGGGGAGTCAGAATAAGAGAGTAGAAGTTGTACAAGTAGTTGATCTGAGCAGCATGAAAGAGATGCATAGCTTGGTTTGAGGCATGAGGTTAGCCATAGTAGATTGCCGTAGGGAGAAGGAGGAGTAGGTACGGTTGAAGATACAGGCAGTAGCACTTCCAAGAGCAACATGTCTTCCATGCACATAGTGACAAGCCCTTCCACCAGCAAAGCTGAACAGTCTATATCTATTTTTGAAGCACAGCCACTTAAGAGACCAAGCATTTACATTAAAACTGTGCCCAAGTGCACAATCACTCCACCATCTGGTCCTGCCCCTAGTGCAAACAATCATAAAACAGACACTGTAGAAGCACAGCAAATATCACCATAATCACCCAGTGACAGGAGAACTGAAAGTGTGCTCAGCACAAAAAGTAATGGTGCATATGCAGCCCTACTCATTGGTGGAAAACTCTGGTTTCAGGCACTTAATGAGTAGGGCAGCCCCAAATACAAACATACGATCATGAACTGTACTTATGTTTCACCCAGAGCTGTCACAGAGTACTATCTCAACCAGAAAGCCTTTATGTTGCATGCTATTTCCCACTGCGCTATGACCAAAGTGCACTTGACAACCGATATGTGGAGCAGTGGACCTGGCATAGCTTCATCATACATATGCATAACAGTGCACTGAGCATGTTTGCCAAATATTTGTGGTTCCAAGCCCTGTGATTTCCTATTGTGCTCAAGACACTCCCCTCTTGCAGGTGTCTGTCAGCAGGAGACATGTAGCATGATGTGCATGTACTCCATTTTGCACAATGCCCCTTATTTTATCAGAGCTGAACATTCAAATTGAAGAGTGGCTAACATACTGAAGTCTTAAGGCCAGATGCATTGCCAGTGACAACGGCAGGAATATGATGAAGGCAACTGAAGATGGTTCATGCCATCATGTGCCATGTTTTACACACTGCCTAAATTTGATTGTTCAGGACGACTTAAAAAAAAGTGGTGAACCCTTTCCTGGCCCGCTTATTTAATTTCTTATTTGCCAATTATTAACCAATCAGTCTTATTGACAATATGGTGAAACTATACTCTAAAGTTCTACTGTACCGTTTGCAAGATTGGGTTATTAAAAATAATAAAATTTCTCCTTTACAAGCAGGATTTCAGAAATATAATGGTACTGTTACAGATTTACCTACTTACACATATAACTGAGAAGTATTGTGTTTTCAGGAAACAATCATTATTCTTAGCATTTATTGACTTTTCAGCTGCTTTTGATTCTTTATCAAGAGAAATTCTTTGGAAGAGTCTTGAAAACATGGGTATTGATTTAAATCTTCTCAATCTGATTATGAGAATCTATACAGATACATGGATTAAGGTCAAATATAACAATTGTGGAGAACTTAGGATAAAATATAATGTACATAAATACCGGGGTTACGCAAGGTTGCGTACTTGACCCTACATGCTTCAATCTGTACATAAATGAAATACTGCTTGAATTAAATGGTCTATCTCATCACATGCCTAGAATGCTACATCATACAGTTCCGGTACTTGCATATGCAGATGATCGGGTCCTCATTTCCACCTCGAGGCTAGGGCTTCAGCGAAGCCTGAATAAATTAGAACAACTGCAAAACAAAGCATTTGTTGCCAAATATACAAAAAAACAAAAACTATGGTGTTGGGATAAAAAAAAAATCATTATATCTTAATTCTCAGCCATTAGAATATGTGAACCAATATACTTATTTAGGATTTATACTTTCAACTTCATTATCTTGGTATAAACAGATTAGCTATGTGGCTTCAAAGAGGAAGCAAATCTCTGCTGCTTTTTTGCATTTTAATAGATTATATGGTGGCAATACCATTGAACCTATGTTGAAAGCTATAAACTTTAAATTATCTGGATAAGGGTTACATGCTTCCGAAGTGTGGGGGATCGACTGCTCTCAGAGTTTAGAGCCCATTAGCTCAAGCTGTGGAACCTGCAATATGAGCAGACTTGATAGACCAAATGGCCTTCCTCTGCTAGCTTCTTCGTATAGTCATATAATTAATAAAATCTATTAAAAAATTCTAGATCTCCTCAATTCATCATCTGATGCTTGGTAAGGGCCAATTTGGGACAAATCACATTCACAGCCAGAGTACATATCCAGGTAATTAACTTTTGGATCAAGGTTACGGCTGCTCCAGCCAGGACCCTTATCGCAGGTTGCCTTAAAGAAAAATTCTAAGTATCTTAATTTAGGTAAGGAAGGCTGGCTGTCCAACATTTTTTTGTCACTGAATAACTATGGCCTAGCACAGTTGAGATAGTGGGTAGACCAGTCTATAACAATACATAAAAGTTATAAAAATAAAGTATCATCTATTATTAGTTCTCGGAGTAAAGATCTTGATTTACAAAAAATAAAACATCTTAAAATACCAACCTGACTGGCTAAAAACATCCAAGAGCATTCATTTAAGCAATATCTGAGGTTAGTTGAGGACCCAAAATTAAGACAGATCTTGACTTTGTATAGATTTGACATTTTTCAAAGTAATATGCTACAGGCTAGATATAACAAGTTACAACATACAGAGGATTTATGTCTGTGTTATCTTAAAGAGATGGAGAATTTACATCATGGGCAGGATTCATGCAGTTGTGCACGGTGCTTCTGAGATGTGCCGGAGCAAATGAGATGTGTCATTCCTGAACAGTGCTATTGACAGAAGGATGTGCCGCACGATGCGCCATGTGCAGCCCCACTGTGAATATTACTGAAGCACCATGGCACAACCTGAGTTGCCCTAGTGCAACCAAGATGTGCAGAAGCACCCTGGACCACACAACAATAAAATATAAGAAGACAGCAAGGGACACAGGAGCAACAAGGGGAGACTGCAGTGGCGCAAAGGTCACTGGTGAAAAGCCCAGCATGGACTGGACACAGGTCCAAAGGGCCGATTATGGCCTGCCAAAGCAGATGAGGTGCACAGACAGAGCACATATGGTGACACCTGGCAGCACCACAGAAACACACCCAACACAGGGGACCAACAGCCACAGACGCCATGCACAGGGGTGACTGTCAAGGTGTGGCACAGCAGCAGAGGTGCACCGGTCAGCATGGTAGAGAGAGCAACACATGCCCTGGTGCACAGGAACATAGCAGAACATACATAGGAACTACAACACAGGCACACACAGGGGGACAATCACAATGGCACACAGGCCAAAAGCCATGTTATGTACAGGAAGAACATGCTCACAGGTACTGTGGACTGCAAGAAGAGCAGTACAGCAACAGGGGACCACAAAGGCAGAACAAAACATCATGCACCGCACACAGAATAGGGGCACACTATTAGGTCACTCAACAGGCCAGATGCAACATGGAGGGCACACACTGTAGCATGCATAAGAGGTGGACATGGCACCTGGAAGCGCAGTACCACAGGGGCACATGTGCAAATGGGAACAGAGGGGTAGCCTGTGAAGTGGGCGACTAAATGTCGGCGACCAGTCATAAAGGCTACTGCACAATGGCGCCAACAATGTGGGCTACCTTGGATTTCACCTCTTTCCCCAAGTTGCACCCCCCCCAGAGTAGGAATCCTAATTAAGGGGTGTGCGGAGGGCAAAGCCCCCTGCATTAAATAACATACTGTTTTTCAGTTGCCCTTGTGGTTGTGTGCCGTTATGACCAGTCACTGACATTCAGTCGCCCTTGTCACATAGAACCGAACAAAGGTACTGTGGAATCTAGCAAGCACAACGGGGCACTAGCACAAGGCAAAATGAATGACCACAAACACCGTCATCAGTATCAAAAGATTTACTGATGCAGGTAAAAGAAAAAGAACATCAATATGTACAACAGTAAAAATAACAAATAACAGGGAGATGGTGGTGTGGGACTGAATAAATGAACAATAAACAGTGAACTCCTGAAAGTGACAGTATTTGTGGGGGGAGGGTATGCTTATGGGGAGTAGGGGTCGGTGAACAAAGGGGCTATGTACATATGGCCTAGTGGCCTACTGTCCATGATGGATTGCAGTCCAGTGTCCACCTGTCCTGCTCCCTGCATGAAGTGCCCTCACAGGCAGGGTCATTGCCTGTAGTGGCTGCCCCTACCTCCTGTAGAGTGGCGCCATGGTCTTCCTGATTGCCTCTGCAGCTGAATCTCTGCTGGCCCTTTGAAGATCCACCCTCTCCTCCTCCCCAACACATCTGGTTACGCTCTCCTTGGACCTGCAGTGGGGACACAGACAACAGGACCATACCCTCCCGGCCACCATATGAGTGTGCTGGCGGCAACCCCCACAGCAATGGCCAACATCCTGCCATACACACCGCACACCAGCAACAGGTTGGCACACAGAGCCACACAGTGACCATGCAATGGTTCTGAGACAGCACAAGGCCCACATGTGCATGCAGAGTGACGCACAGAGGGACACGCAGCCATGTCCTACACAGCATGTGCAGATGTCACCAGGCTGCACAATCATGCAGGCCCTGTCCAACCACAAATGGAGCACCACAGTGTGTACATGGTCCTGAGCAGACAAGTACATAGTAGACAGAAACACAGAAGCTATATACACTGTCGACCTAGCAAACGCCACCAAGGTGACACCCCATGTGTGTGCGCAATGTGCAGCACATGGACATGCCCATGTGACAGGCAATAGCCCGCTGTTGGCATGGCACCCACCCCCCCGATGAACACACAGAGGAAGCACATGTAGTACACTCACTTGCACCCACACAATCAGAACCTCGGCCTCCTCCACTGGCCCTAGCTTGCCTGGTCTCCACCACTGTCGCAGCCCTCTGACTGTCTGCTGGTCCTGCAATGGAAACACAAGCAAAGAGCACTGTGAGGTGACAGTAGGTGTGTACAAACCCTCCCCCACCCACCAGTGACCCTCAGCAATACCACTGGTGCAAGCATGCAATGATGGAGCCACCCCCTCAGTGACCCATTGTAACAGCACCCTAGGCAGCATGTACAAACAGACACCATCCCAGACTGTGCCCACCATGGTAGTGTGCAGATGAATGTGTGCCATGCCACTGTCGATACCACAATGTGCCTGCCACAGTGCCAATGCAACCCCCCCATCATGCACCATGCCACACACGTCGACGCACATTGTTCATGGCTGCACTACACAAGCATCACCAACAGGCATGCCACACATGTGTGCGTGTGTGTGTGTGTTGTGAGGGTTGTGCAGCAGTGCACACAGCACCCCTCCCCTTGAACTGATCATCTGCCTGCTAGAGTGGATGTAAGTTGTTGTGACTTACCTGGGAATGGCACCGCACCCCTGCATGCCTGGTGGTGAAGGCGACAAAGTCGGTCAGGATTCCTTCACTGCAGGTCTCTATAGCGATGCCTGCACTGCTCCCTCATGCGTGAAATACCTGTCCTGCACACCAGACACTCTTCCACCCTCACCCGCACAGCAGAGTGTGGCTCGTTGAGGTCCTGTGTTCCAAAGAGCTGCCCTTCCAGTGACATAACAAGTGCCACCAGGTTGGCAAGCTCCACCTCCCCCCAGTTCATGGCTCTGGGTACAGCTGACTGGGCACATAGCATTATTATATGCAGTGCTGTGGTGGCAGGTGTGCACACTACAAGCTGAAGGAGTGCTATGACCTATTCGTGCCACATGCGGGATAGGCTATCAGACAATGTACCATGCATTACAGGGTTGCTGCATGCCAATTCACGATTGCCACTGATTGCGCACATCACTGTGCATGTGCAGTGCTCCCACTATGGGCAGGAGACCAGGGTCAGGAGTCACACCTGGGTCACGCATGCGCGGCTCGCATATTGTTAATGGCACACATTGCCACTCACAGTGCACTGAGGATGGTGCATACTATCATAAATGTGCTGTGATCTGCAGGAGCACATTGACGCAACATCACACAGATGTGCCATACCCACACAACATGAATCATGCAGCACAGACCCAATAGTGCTGTTGAGTGACATGCACTGCAGATAGCAATCACACTACCACCAACACCAAACAGGATGCGCTATGCATGATATGCTACTGATGATGCATCTTGCATGTATGGGGATGCACCTTGTGACTTGTGACCCATTCAGAAAATGCCCCCAATGTGACCAAACATGTGCGAGAATGTGCAGTTGGGTGAGGTGCCTAACGCTCCTGTTGCACATTGCTGATTGAGATGAGCTGGGGGAAGTTTTGCAATTCACAGACAATGCTCCCAAATCAACTCATTGCAAAATCAGGGGCATCTCAACCACTTTTCATCTCATGACAGCTGCTCCTATCCTTATTTGCATGCACTAGGCCTTAAACGCTCCTGAATGCACCTCCCCCATTCCACACATATTGCAACCTTTTATTTATTTTTTTAGTTCGTTTTTGGTAACCGGGTAAGTGCACTAGCCATGACAATGACTATTTTCAGGCACGATCCGGGAGGGTACAAAACAAAACATTTTCAATAACAGGTTACAATATATAGGATCACAACTAGTAAAAGTAGGAAACTACAGAGCAGGCTGGTGAAATTACATTACAGACAGCAGTGGAATAAAATTACAAGAGACAAAACAAAAATTGAGGTAAAGAGAGTTAGCATAACATTATACAAAATACAATATTGGTTTGGTCATAAGTGCTAAAATATCATAGATAACTAGGCGAGGTTATGCCTAGGAGACAGAAACATTTTAGGGGTAAGATACAGGATGATGTAGAGGTGTAAAGTAAAGGGGGGAAGTGAGGATTAGAGAGATGGAGGTAGGATAGGACAAGAACGATAGGGACATATAGAGAGGTTTAAGTTCAAAGGTAGTAAGAAAAGTAATAAAACAGGAGGTTGGAAGAAGAGAAACTAATCATCAGTGGAGGCCAAAGATCAAGAAATGGTAAGAACTATAGGGAGAGGATATGGGGGCTAGGGTGGTTTGAAGCAGGTGCAGCAGGAGGAGGAGTCAACAAGATGGAGTCTAAATAGTTTCTTAAAGGAGGCATGGGTTGATGCAGGTCGAGTGCTTAGAGGGAGGGAGTTCCAGAATTGGGGGGCCCAGCAGGCAAAAGCACTAGCACCTTTGGACGTTCTGTATCTGGGAATGTGAACAGGGGCATTGTTTGCTGAATGAAGACCATAGCTGGAAGAATGGTTAATAAATAGTCCAGCCAGAGGTTTGGGAATTTGGTTTCTGATAACGTTATCTATGAGAGATCCGTAAGCATGAGACCTGGCTGCTGAAGGGGGGAGCCATCCAATTTCAGAGTAGAGAAGACAGTGGTGTTTCAGCCTAGACAGAGGGAGAAGCATAGCGACAGATGTTGTTATAAGTAACATCCCATTTTTGAAACCTAGATTTACAGGCGGAGGCATAGGTAGCTATACCATAGGAGAGACATGACAGGAGTATTCCACGAGCTATAGCAAGCCTAGCAGATGGTGTGAGCACATAGCTAGTCCAGTAAGCAATACCAAGTTTCATATTTACTAGCTTGCAAGTTTGCTGAATATGGAGATCGAAATTGAGCGTCGGGTCAAGGGTGATTCCAAGATATTTAAATGAGTTTACTACCTTGAAGGCAGGTCTATTTATATACTACCATGTACAGCTTGGCAGCAACATCTGACAGTGGGGTTATGAGGGCTTCCAGGTGGCTGTGCTGCATCATGCCACATTGCTGGCACACATCCACAATTGCCTGAACTGTACTGATGCCTGTATATTTTCACCCACAGGAACCACAATGTTCGATCAGGATGACGCTGCAGGATGGAGACATCCTAACTTTACACCGGATGAGGACAGGGTGCTGCTGTAGGCCTAATTCCCTAGGCAGAGCATCCTAGCTGGCAGGGTGGCAGCCACCAGAGCAGGGATGAAGCCTGGGAGGAGGTTGCTAGCCACATCAATGTCCATGGCATAAACAACTCCAAAGAAGTGCCACAAGCACTGTCACAATGAGAAGTGTAGCACCAAGGAGAAGATGGCCACCATAAGGGCTTCTCTTGGGATGACAGGGGGTGCGCCGCAGACAACGGAGTGCCTCTCCCCCAATGAGGAGAGGCTGGTAGCCAGCAGGAGCCAGACCATGGTGATGGGTGTTCCAGGTGGCAGTTTCCAGAGTGGTGGCAGTCCATTGCAGCACTGTGAGTAGTCATGTTCCAATAACTGTGAAGGTCTGTGTGTGTGTGCCATGGTTGCCCTGACATACCCCACCTTGGCCTGCTAAGTGCCCAGGTATCAGTGTGCACTGCGCATGGTGCCATTCATTCCAATCCATCCACAGTGTGCTACTAGCACACATCATGCCACCCTTGGGCAGCACCTTGTGGGGGGGCCCACCTGGGGGGGGATGGTTGCTTGGGATGTTGTACCAGCAGGTGGTGGGCAGGAGGTGGGGGACACCACTATGTGGTGTGCTGTCCCCACACATGTGGTGGTGGATGCTGCAGGGCCATCAAACCCCACTGCGGCCTGTGCCATAGTTGGAGGCTATGGTAGTACATGGCTGCTCAACCTATTGGGTCTTGCTGACGAGGGCCCTGTGGACAGGGTCGACATTGCGATGAACTGCTGGTGCTGGCATCCATATGATGATAGTGATGTTGACGTCACACAGATTGGGGGACTTGTACAAAATTGGAACAGCCAAGGCACATGTGCATGCACAGGTGGCATCATGTGGTGGTGGCAGTCCTGTGGCCCCATGTGCACCAACAGGGCCATCACAACTGCCCATGGTAGTGGTTGTTGGGGGCCATGTGTCTGGTGCTGCTGTGGAGCCATGGACCACTGACACTGTTCAGCAGGGTGCTGTGGAGCAACAACAGGTGGCAGGGGACCATGATGTAGGTGTTCCTGGGCATGCAGAAGTTGCCTGTTCCCAGTCCCCACTCTTACAGTGGCCTGCTGTGCGACATCTACCTGTGGTCAATGCAGCACAGCAGGCCAGAATCCCACCTATTCATCGACGCCGCTCCCATGTTGAATCCCAAGCCGATGAAGTTGAGGGCAATGCACACCTCCTGCAGGACACTGTGGAGGGGCAGGCATCCCTCAGGGTGGAGCTGAGGGGCATTTGGATGCAGCTGGTTATGGAGCATGAGCCATTGGCTGCATGGTGTACCCAGATGCTGGCAGAAGCTCACCACTGCAGATGGGCACGACTGCTGCACTGGAGTGGATTGCACTTGCTCTCGAGGCAGTGAGTGCCAACAGTGAGCCACATGGATGCTGGGGTATAATCTGCACCTCCAGGAGTGCCTCATGAACCCCCAGGTCACAGCATCAGGTGAAACCCTTGCTGCTGATGCTGTCACCAGGCCTAGCCATCCCTGACACCCCCACATCCAATTTGGTACTCGGGGGCAACACGCCGACAAACACTCATTCACAGTCTCGCATCAGTACCCCATCGGGGTAGTGGACACCCCCCTGTGGCCAGTGGCACTGACTCAGAGACAACCAGGTGAGGGCGTGGCCACCCATGTGTTCGTGGTGGCCGTGGTGGCTCCCGCTGATGCCTGGATGGACTGCTCCCATGGCCCCTGTAACCTGCTCCCATTGCAGCCCACAAACCAGGCTGACAGTGTCTGAGGCAGCATGATGTGGCACACGAATGCCCAGGTACAACACCTGTGTGGAACACCTGTGTGGTGCACTGTGTATTGCCAGAGCCACTGGTGTTGTGCTGTGTGGCATGGGTGTGATGAGTGTGGTCCTGTGTCTGCTGTGCAAGTGTGCCAGCAGTTGTAAACTGATCCATGCCATACCCATCACAGTCACCGTGTCTCCCCCTGTCCATGTGTGGACTGCTGTGACTGTGTCTGTGCATTGCTGTCACCCCTTATGGGTGCACTTTGTGCCCGCTGTGTGGTGGTCATCTGCGCATGTGTGTCTCATTCCCCACCCCCACCTGTGGTGTGTGTGGGTGTGGATGGGTGGGTGTGGGGGGCTGCTGAATGTTGCCCACCTGTGATCCTCACCTTCGGTCCTTGAAATGCTCCTCCACTATGGTATCCCTGTGCTGCTGGGACCTCACAACCAGGCATGGGTCCCTGTGACTCATGAGCAGCTGTCCACCTCCTCCATGGTGCTCCTGCTCTGCATCCTCCTCCTCCTCCCCAGAACTGTTGTCCTCATCAGCCTGGACAGCTATCCCACAGTCAATGGCCATGTTGTGCAGCATACAACAGGCCTGGAATATGCCACAGGCCTTCTCTGGGCTATATTGTAGAGCACTACCGGACCTATCCAAGCACCTGAAGCACATCTTCAGCATGCCAAAGACTCACTTGATGATGGTGCATGTAGCAATGTGTGCCTCGTTGTACCACTCCTCTGTCTCTGTGCCAGGATGGGGGTAGTGGGTGAGGAGCCAGGGTCAGAGGGATACACTGCATCACCTGTGGGGGGACCAAGCAATCTGTTAGTATCTCGCATGCATTTGCATTACGTACCTCAGCCACCCCCCCCGTCCATCATTGCACACTAGTGCAGCTACTGCCTGTCCATCTCTGTACCTGTGGCCCACCTCCCAGTGCAACACTTTACCACTACAGTGGGAGGGCGCATCTGTGCTCTCACCAATGACTGCAGTACCTTGGATACCATCATCTGCCGTGCACCTGACCATTCCCACATCATGGGCTGACCACTCCTGTCTCATCCAGCATTGGTAGCCCTCCACTGCCCAGTGCCTGCCTGTGCCTGGGGGTGTGTGGCACATTCCACCCTGCCACACATGCCTGCTGTTCCGCATCTCCTCACCTCACATTCTGTATTGCACTGCTGCACTGTCCCCCTTTTTGCATGCACCATCCCATCAGTGTGCCCAGCTCCACTGTCCCACCTGGGAGTGTACCCTTGCACAGTCCCTGTCGCTGCCACCACCTCCATGCGCTACCTCCAGACATGTTGCGCCACAGTGTACTGTTTGTGGGCATGTATTCATGATCCACCCACCCCTTAGGTGGCTGCTGGGAATATCCCCAGTCTCAAAACAGTGGCACAGGGCAGATTGGGGTCATATGAAGGCATCACATGCTCTCCCAGGGTTTGTGGCACAGACAATACTGATGCGCTCTGTTGCATTGAACACCACCTGGCAGTTTATGGAGTAGAACCCCTTGCAGTTCATGTATGGCATCACCTCTTCACCAGGTGGTGCATGGATTGCTACATGGGTGCAGTCAATGGCCCCTATGATGCCTGGCATGCATGCCATCCTGTGGAAATTCTGCATAGCTTCTGTCTGCTCTGCCTGTGTGCTTGAGAATCGAATGAATTCTGAAGCATGTGGGAGCAGTGCGGTGAGGAATTGCATGAGGATCCGGGCTGTGGATAGCTGGGATATGTCAGTGGTGTCTCCAGCTGGCCTCTGGAATGTTCCTGTGGCAAGCAGGCACATTGCTCTTGTCACCTTGGTCTCCACAGATATGGCATGACCCCTTCCAGTGGAGGCCTGCATTTCATCAAAGCACAGCTCACAGAGCTGCCTCAGAATTGCCCTGTTCAGGCAGTATTGGCCAATTGTTTCTATGTCTGTCAGTTGTTCAAATGTTACTCTGGCATGATACTGCCTTGGGACAGGCCACCTATGTGCCTTCCGCTGCCACGATGTTGATTTGCCCATCTCCTCATCCCCAGTAACATGCCCACCATCAGGAATGGTGCACCATCCATTTTGGAGGCCTCTCTTGTGCTGCTGCTGCAATCCTGCAGGCTACCTGCTGGGGTCTTGCACTTAAGTGTACTTCTTTTATACTTATCTCCTTAGTATGCATATGGGTGGATGCGATGTGCGTACACTGTGTTTGCGCATCCATTTTGCTTTGTGAAAGGGGATGCACCATGTATGCAACTACACGCCCCCTCAAGATGTGCTACATATTATTTTCAGGGTACTGCACATCCTTGGAGGTGCGGCACTTCCGGGATGCACTGGGGCATCCCTGCCCTGTGTGAATCATGCCAGTGTGCATCTCTGAGATTCGTCATATGCATCTCAGATGTGCCATGTACATCTCTTTTGTGAATCCTGCCCCTTGTTGTTATGAGATGTCCATTCTATGAATTACTGAGGAAAACATTTTTGGCTAAACATATGATATCTCACATTATGCTGACTAGCTTTATGCTAGATTATTTAATTAAGAAAATACATGAATTCTATCAGATTTGGCAAGATTCTTGCTCGCAGCAAAGAAAATTATAATTAAAATGCCATTGTAAATTACATGAGCATGAACCTTAACAGATCCTATCGATCTTTTGTCTTGATTTAAGAGATTTGAGATTCCAGTAATTCTTAGGATGTAGGTAACCAGACCCGAACCTCGGTAAACTATTTACACTTTATAGTCCATTTTTTTGAGCAACAGAGTTTGTTAAGGTGTCCCGCTTGAAAAAATGTCCAACTATGTTCTATGAATGCCAACACTAACTCATGTTTGGCTTAACTTCTATACTTTCATTGTGACATAAACTCCAAAATGAAATATTTGTATTGGATATGTAATGTTCTGATGTCTTGCACTGTAAATCCATTAGTTTTATATGGTGAACTTTTAATAACTGTATATGCATGTGATTGTAATTTTTTAGTTTTTCTGTATGTGTATTGTTGTAATGACATACTTGTTGAACAATAAACCTGATTGATTGATTTTAATTTTGTTATTAACCTTCAGGCTCTCGGATTGCTCTTTCACTCTGGCCTGGGTCACGTTATTACATAAACTGGGCAAACCCGAGCTTTTGCCTAGCAGTTACCTCATAAGCTCATTGTTAAATTGTGATCTTAAGATCCTGGCCAAGGTGTTGGTGAACTGCCTCTTCAGGTGTGGAATTCTCTCATTAGTCCTACGTAGGTAGACTTTGTTGTGGGCTGACTGTCTACTGACCACCTTCGTAAGGTGCTATTTTTAATTTCTGTATTGGGGAGAGCAGGGTCCCTGTGGCCTTGGTCTCCTTCAATGCAGAAAAAGCTTCTGACAGGATTTCCTGGCCTTTTCTTTTTGCCACGCTGCACAGGTTTGCTTTCCCTTCTGCCATTATTGATTGGATAAAGGTCATGTATAGTCATTCTACTGCCAGGATTAAGTGTAACAGAGTCTTGTCCATTCCCCTGTCTTTGTTGTGAGGTACAAGGCAAGGTTGCCCTCTTTCACAATTTTTATTTAATCTTTATTTAGAACCACTGTTATGTTCCCATATTGGGGTATTCGAAAGGGTGATTTCATGTATAGGGTCTCTACCTATGCAGATGGCCTACTGCTGCGTATCAAAAACCCACAGGTTCTATCTCTGCTGCTCTGGAAGAGATTTGGAGGTTCTCTTGTGTGTTGGGTTATAAGTTAAATGTAGATAAGTCCAGGGTTCTGCCTTTGAATTCCATGGTCTTTAAACAGTAGGTAGTTATCATGGGAACCAAAGGAGCTCACTTATTTGGGCATTAGGGTGACCTGATCATTGCCTGAGTTAGTTAAGATCAACCTCACTCTGTTACTCCAAACAGTCAAATTGGACCACCAATGGTGGATAAAACTCCCTCTCTCCCTGTGGGGGAGGGTGAGTGTCACCAAAATGAATATTCTTCCATGTATAATGTAAACCTTCAGTATGATCGGTCCCTTTCTCCCCAAAACATGGTTGACTCACTTACAGAGCATGATAACACACTTTTTATGAAAGGGCAGTGTCTCTTGCTGGGCCTACCTTAAATTAACTGCCCCTAAAGAACTTGGAGGCCTTCGGCTACCCAATTGTTTTTGTATTATTGTGTGATACTTTGCAGTAGGGTATTTTGATAGGGTTCTCCATTGGATGGTTTGTATGGCCAGTCCTATTATCCTCTTTGGTTAACTCTTGAGAAAGAGCTTTGTAGGTAACATGGGCTTCTTCTTGGGAGTCTTCTATATGTTAAGCTGACAGGACTGCCTAAAGCCCCTTGTTAGACTCCTCTCGGTTGGTCCCTCAAAGCCCTCCACCAAATGTGTATTAATTTGGACCCTAATTGGTATAAGGGTTTGTCCCAACTGCTGATAGGCAATCCTAATCTTTTACTTGCCAATCGCCCAATACCTGTTAATTTTTGTCCACCTCTTAGTGCCCTCACCTTGGCTAACCTAATCAAAAATGGCAATATTCTTTCTGCCAGTGCTCTCCAATTTTGGTTAGATTTGCCCCTCTATCATCCGTTTTTAGCACCTGCAACTCTCTTAGGCAGTGTCCTCATTCCTTGGCCCTTCTCCCTAGTCAGAACAAGCTGTTTGCAAAATATTTTTTCTGTTAAACTGAACTGTGGTACTGAAAAAGCCTGTTAAACTTTTAAATATACTTTGTATGTAATAATTGTGAAAGTCTTGTTACGTGTTGCATTCTGAGCCCTAGCAGTGATAAGCACTCTAGGTAGAGGAGCAGTAGTCCTGTGGAGCACATTACTGGACTACAGCTCGGCTGTCAACAAACGTTTTTACTTTAAAAATGCTCAGGAAGACTGAATTTTACATTTTTAGTCAATTCCTTGCCTTGGGGAATCTTTTAAACCTTAACTGTATTAAAGTTAATTTTCTTAGGTAGCGTGGTACAGGAAGCCACCTCGCACTACTTCCGGTTTCAGTTGCCATATAAACAAGCCCTTCTGGCAGCAGGGTGAGCCCAGTAGGGCAAGCATGTACTTATGCTGCCACGCCACATAAGATGGGCAGACAAAGACACACGCGGCCTGCATGTGTTTTGCATGTTTTGAAGAGTTTAGGAGTCTGGATTCTTATATTTCTGAAGAAAAGTAAAACAAGTTTAAAATTATAAACTTCTTGCTTTCCTAGTATCTAACAATTTCTTTTCTCACCTTAGTTTTGGTTAGATATATATAAATCTGGGTAATGACTTCCCTATTGTTTACAAAAGATGGGCAAATGGGACATATGTGTGTAATTTGCTTTATGTACAGTTTTTCACTGGAATTAGTTTCAATTGAAAGATTTGAATGCTCAAAATGCTTAAGGAACAAAGAACTTGAAGAGGAAATTAAACAGTTTGACGAACGACTAAAACTATTGGAAATTAGCCAATTTGAAACTAGAAAAAGGCTCCAAATACCAAATATTATAAATGACCCTTATCCAAATAAAGAAATTCTTCAAGATATTAGAGAACCAAACAAGAGAAAAAGAGTTAGAAATGAGTCTGACTTAATAGATAGAGAAGATGAATGGTTCACTGTTCAGGCATCAAAAATTACAAAAAAAGGGAGAAAAGCAGGGGAATTTGTATTGCCTTTATCAAATAGTTTTGACCCACTAGCTCCACTTTCTGTTTCACAAAATTCTAATGCGTTATTAAACTTGGAACCTACTCTACTCTTGGTGAATGGAAAAAACAGCATTGACTTCTACTACTCCGACAGTCTTAAACAGTAGTCAAAATGACTTATTATATTTTGACCAGAGTACAAATATTGACCAACAAGATAATTTGATGGATTATACTTCTACAAATCAGAATCAAATATACGTTTTGGGAGATTCAATCATTTCTAACCTTGCTCATCAAATATGTAATGTTAATAAGACCACTCGTACCCTCTCTAGTTTTAGGGGCGCAAAAATACAGGTGTTACAAAAATGACTAAAAATATATTACATAATTGTGGTACTGATCCTCTGGTGCTTATACATCTGGGTACAAATAACATCAAATACCAGACTGTCCAACAGATTAAAGAAGCTTATGTAGGATTAACAAATTTATTAGTAGAAAAAGGGAGCACAGATAATTTTTTCTGAAATATTACCTGTTTTCAGAGCCAGTGATATAATTATTAATAAAATTAAACATATTAATAATTGGCTTAGACAATGGTGCGTCAAACAGAACTTAAAGTGTTTGACAAACTGGGAATTATTTATGCAGCATGAAGATTTCTTTGCATCTGATGGTCCTCACTTGAATAAAAAAGAATCCAATATGTTGGGAAAGATTTTCAATACAGCAATCACAGACTGTTTAAACTGCTAAATGGGAGGGAGGGGAATAAATTTGCTACTCTGAGTCCAAAGTATGTACCAGTACTTTCAAAAAGTGACCTAACAATCTAGGATGTCACACTGAATAAAGAAAAACTGTCCCTAACAGTGATATTACTGAATGCTAGAAGTCTTGTAAATAAGATCTCTGAGTTACAGATTCTACTACAATCCAAAGATATTGACATCTGTGGTATCACAGAGACCTGGTTTTCAGATAGTCAATGGGGTCTTGAAATTCCTGGTTACGACCTTTATAAAAAATAGAGAATTTTCAAGAGGAGGAGGTGTTGCTTTTTCTATAAAAGAGGGCTATGATTGCTTGGATTTAAAATTTGATCTTCCAGATCCTTTAGGAGTTGAAGTATTATGGCTATCTATTAAATTAAAGTTTGAGACTTTCACTTTTGGGATATGTTATAGACCTCCATCTCTGGATAATGATAAATTTGAATCCTTTTTACATTATTTTCAAAGTATCAAACTGCCAGCTAATACAATAATAATGGGAGATTTTAACTTCCCTGGAATAAATTGGAATTCTTTATGTGGTATAACTCAAAATGAGAAAGATTTCCTGGAAACTATTTTTATGTTAGGTTTGGATCAAATTGTTACACTACCTACTAGACATAATAATATTCTAGATCTGATATTTACAAATACAAAACAATATTACAAAATTCCAATAATTCTTGAACCTATTGGATTATCAGACCATAACACACTTTTTGGGGAATTATTTGTCACTGTTTTGGAAAATAGAGGAATCACAAAAATGAAAAATTATAACAAGGCAAATTATGCAGAAATTAAAAATTATTTGTCAGAATGGGACTGGGAAAAAGGCTTGAATCATCTGTCTGTTGAGGAAATTTGGGAAAAAATAAAAACTAATCTTCAACTATGCATAAATACTTGGGTACCAGATAGAACTAAATATACAAGTAAAAAACACAATCCTGCTTGGTTTAATAATACTATAAGGAAATCTATATTAAGAAAAAAAAGGCTTTTAACAAGTATAATAAGAATAAAACTGAAGAAAATTGGCAAAGATTTAAAATAAAATCAAAAGACACAAAGCTAAAGATATGTATTGCCAAAAAGAATTTTGAAAAAAACCTGGTTAAACAGAAGGATAATAAAAAGTCCTTTTTTAACTATATTGGCTCGTTAAAAAATTCACAAACTCAGGTTGGACCCTTGATAGTCGATGATTTGTTAATATCTAAAGAATCAGACATGGCAAACGCTTTTAATAAGCAATTTTCTAGTGTATTTAAAAAGCATGAAAAACTAAACTTTTCATTTGTTTCTGATAATAACCAAAACGTTATTTTCTCATCCATTGAGGTCTTTTCTGCTTTAATGAGCTTTAAAACTTCAACTTCAGTTGGTATCGATAATATACCCTTTGTCTTTCTAAAAAACTTGGCAGCAGAGTTGACTGACATTCTGACCTTACTCTTTAATAAATCTTTACAGTATGGTATTGTACCTAGGGAATGGAAATCAGCTCGAGTTTTACCAATACATAAAAAAGGGTCAAAATTCCATACTAAACAGTATAGACCTATTAGTTTAACTTCCAGTATTGGTAAAATTATGGAAAAACTCATCCTACAAAAACTTGAAGAGCATATTATAAGTAATAAGGATATTGACATTTTTCAGTATGGTTTCAGGAAGGGAAGATCGTGTCAGAAAAACCTGATAAACTTTTTCGAACCAGTGAGCCAGGCATTAGATACTGGTTTTCCAGTGGATGTAATTTTCCTAGACTATGAAAAGGCATTTGATTCTGTTTCACATAAGACAATAATTGAATGTTTATTTAATCAAAAGATATGCACAAACATAATCGAATGGATTGTATCATGGATAGTAGAGAGAAAACAACAAGTTAGTATTAGAGGTTATGATTCAGCATGGAGTTGTGTGACAAGTGGAGTGCCCCAGGGTTCTGTGATGGGACCTATCTTGTTTAATCTAGTGGTTTCCAGTATGTCTACATCAAATGGGGTATGGGTAAATAAATATGCTCACGATGTTAAATTGGATTGCATTGTTAATGATTCAGTTTCAGTTCATAATCTCCAAACAAATTTAAATAATATATTAACTTGGGCTACTAATAAAAACTTATCATTAAATATAGATAAATGCAAAGTTGTGCATTTTGGTAAGAATAATCAAATGGCACATTATATGCTAAAAAATGCACCTCTGACTGAAGTTTCATCTGAAAGTGACCTAGGAGTAGTAATTACTAATGACCTAAAATTTACTGACCATAATAACTTAATAGTTAAAAAATGTCATCGTCTAATAAACTGTATACTTAAAAACTTAAAAAGTAGAGACCCAGAGGTATTAATTCCCTTATATAGTAGTTTGATAAGGTCAAAGTTTGACTATTGTTCTCCATTCTGCGCACCCACATTTACGAAGGATAAGATGAATACAGAACGTGTACAACACAGATTCACTAAAAGAATTAAAGGTCTCAAACATACCCCCTACCAAGAAAGACTAAAAAAACTTAACCTTTACTCATTAGAATACAGGTCTATGAGAGGCGAGTTATGTCTAATTTTTCATGCCTTAAAAAATGAGTCTTTATTTGAAACACTATGTCTTGAATGGGGAAATAGTTTAAGTTCTACCAGATCTCATAATGTTAAAATCAAGACCTTTTAATGTAAAAACAAATAAAAGGAAAAATTTTATAACTCAAAGAGTAATTCCAGTTTGGAATTCTCTACCACTAAAGGTAGTAAATAGTCCTAGCTTCAATGTATTTAAAATAAATTTGGACAACTATATGGGTGAAAATAAATACTACTTCCATCCTAGTTAATGGGTGGTGAAGTCATAATGGGCTAGTTCCCTCAACTTTGTACTTTTCCTATGAACCTATGAACCTATAAGAACAACCAAATGAGGCTCTACAGGACCATTTGATCTTGCCAGACCAACTTCACTCTATCTCTCATTTCTATGCTTTACTTTAGGGTCTGGATAAGAGGAGTCCAAAAAGGATTTCTTTTTACTGGCAGCAGGAGTTGGGACTGGGCTTTGATGAAAAAACATGGCAGTCGATTTGGTGACGCCTTTACAAGTTTATTAAACAAGATTGATATACCAGGGTTTCTCAAATGGTGAGGCCAGCCTCCCAGGGGAGGCCCCAACCTGTTCAAGGGGAGGCTCAAGCAAGCCTTAAAATGTACTATATTTAAATGTCAAGTTTTGGATGCTTTGTGTGAAAGGATGCAGCAAACTGAAAGCGAATAATGGCTTGCAAATTTATGTACAAAATGGTTACCTGGAAAACACTCTCAGTAAACACTTGTTTCCTGGTATGACATGGGGGAAAGCTGAATGGAGGAAATACAATTCTCGGAAACTGTGCAAAACAAAATGCAAAATAATACAAAAGAATAGATACATAGACAGTGTCGGCAGATAAGGGCCTATGGCCCACCCAGTCTGCCCATTTGAGCTTGTAAGTTCAGTTTGTTTTCCTAGAAGTCTGTTTCCCATTACCCCTGACCTCTAGAATTCCTTTATGTCTATCCCATGCATTCTTAAATCCCGTGATTGTTTCAGCCCCACCACTTCCTCTGGCAGGGTGTTCCACTTGTCCACCACCCATTCTGTGAAGAAATTCTTTCTCATGTTTCCTCTGAATTGTCCTCCCTCCAACTTCATCCCATGCCCCTAGACCTGGAACATCTTTTTCGCTTAAAAATAGTGTTTTCCTGCACCCTGTTCCTCCCTGTAAGATACTTGTATGTCTCTATCATATCCCCTCTCTCCCTCAACTACTCCAGGGAGTACATGTTCAGTTCCTTCAACCTGTCTTCATAGGACTTGTGATGCAATCCATGCACCATCTTTGTTGCCCTCCTCTGAACCTTCTCTACCCTGTCTATGTCCTTACGTAGGTATGGTCTCCAGAACTTTACACTGTACTCCAGGTGGGGCCTCACTAGTGTCTTGTATAGCGGAATTATGACCTCCCTTTTCCTGCTGGTGATGCCCCTGCCTATACATCCCAGCATCCTATTTGCTTTACCTGCTACCTTGTCACACTGTTTCCCTACCTTGGGGTCATCAGAGATGACAACCCCAAGATCCCTTTCCTGCTTGGTGCATGCTATATCCTCACCCCCCAACTGATTTATTGTGCCAGGGTTTTTGTGCCCCATATGCATTATCTTGCACTTCTTTGCATTGAATTTCAACTGCCAAACCCCTGACCATTCTTCAAGTTTCTGCAGGTCGCTTCTCATTCTGTCTACATCCTCTGGTGTGTCTACTCTGTTACAGAGCTTTGTGTCATCAGTGAACAGTGAAATTCTGCCTTCTAGATCCTGTGCAATGTCACTGATGAAGATGTTGAATAGGACCAGTCCCAGCACTGATCCCTGTGGTACCCCACTGGTCACTCTTCCCTCTGTGGAGTGACAGCCATTTACCACCACCCTCTGTGTCCTGCCACCCAGCCAGTTACCTACCCACCACACTACTGTCCTGCCCACACCCATATTCCCCAGTTTGTGTAATAGTCTTCTATGAGGCACAGTGTCAAAGGCCTTGCTGAAGTCCAGATAGGCCATGTCCACTGCCCTCCCCTGATCCACCTCCCTAGTCACCCAGTCAAAAAATTCAACAAGGTTGGTCTGACATGACCTCCCCCTGGTGAAACCATGCTGCCTTGGGTCCTGTAGTCCATTGACAACCAGATGTTCCACCAATCTCTCCTTCAGTAGTGCTTCCATGATCTTCCCCACTACCGAGGTGAGGCTGACTGGTCTGTAGTTCCCTGCTTCCTCTTTGTTCCCACTTTTGTATAAGGGGACTACATCTGCTGTCCTCCACCCTTGGTACCTCCCCTGTTTCCAGTGATCGGCTAAACAGGATAGCCAGAGGTTCAGCCACCACCTCTCTTAGTTCTTTAAGGACCCTGGGTGCACCCTGTCTAGCCCCATTGCTTTATCAACTCTTTATTACTTCCAGTTCCTTCAGGACCATTTCTCGTGTAAAGGGACTTGTGTCCATTTCTGCACCATTCTCACCCCTTGTACTCCTTCAGACCCATTACCCTCCTCTTCCTCAGTAAAGACTGAGCATAAATACCTGTTCAATATGTCAGCTTTACTGTTGTCATCCTCCATCGGCTCCCATCCTCCCCTTCAGTCTCACTATCCCTCCCTTTGTCTTTCTTTTTCCTTATGTACCTGTAAAGGTTTTGTCCCTTTACCCACTGATTTTGCAATGTGTTCTTCTGTCTGAGCTTTGGCTTCCCTTACTGACCTCCCTGCCTCCCTTTGCTTCTCCTGGTACTTCTCCTATCCCCTTCTGCCTGTGTCTTTTGTATTGCCTGAATGCAATCTTTTAGCTTTCACTTTCTTTGATACTCTTTGGAAAACCATAATGGTCTCCTCTTCCTTTTCCTCTTGCTAACCTGCTTAATGCATAATTCTGTTGTTCTTGTAATCCCATTTTAAATACTGCCCACTGTTCCTCAACCCTGATTCCTGTCCCATTCCCTTAATGCCTCTTTCAAGTATCTCCCCATTTCCCAAAGTCTGCCCCCTAAAATCCAGGATACGTGTTTTTGTGTGGTTTGGTTCTGCTCTTTCTGTGATTTCAAACCACAATGACTGGTGGTCACTGTTACCCAGGTGCTCCCCACTGTTACCCCCATCCATGTCCCTGTTTGTGAACACAAGGTCCAGTATTGCCTTCTGCCGAGTTGGTTCCATGACCAGTTGTGAGGAAGGCACCCTGAAGAGTCCAGGATACATCTGCTTCTAGTTGATGCTGCTGCTGGGATGCTCCAGTCCACGTCCGAATATTGAAGTCTCCAACCAGTACTACCTCACCCTTGTCCTGCCATCCTTTGGATGGCTAGCATCAGCTCCCTATCTGTTTCTTCCTCCTGGGCTGGTGGTCTATAGACCACACCTGTGCGGATGGCTGTCCCCATTTTCCTTTCCAGCTTAACCCATAGTATCTCTCCTCCATTTTGTTCCTCCTGGATCTCTGTGGCCCTTATGTCATTTTTCACAATAGGAACAAGATAACGATTGACCCATTATACTGGCTGCAGAAAAGCACAAATACAAAGGCTAAGCAGAGCGATACTAGAAGCAAGGCCAGGAGGGAGCAAAATGGTCCCTGAGAAGGTGTTTAAGAACAGGGTAAAACTGACAAAATAGTCTGACTCATGGAGGTATTGCAATGAGGGGTAAACAGGGCCAAAACTCAGAAGTGTGGAGCAAGTAGGCTGACCTGGGGAGGGGGGTTATAGAGATGGAGAATAATAGCATCAATAAAATGAGAATAAACTCAACTACTCAAATGCATTTCATTGTATTCTTCCTGTAATGTGAAAAGTATAGTTGTTCTAACTATGGGGAGGCCCAAAATTATTTCTATATTAGGGGGAAGCTCAAGATCTTTTCCATGGCTTGGGGGAGGCTCACTATGACAAAGTATGAGAACTCCTGATATAGACTATTTCAGTTTAGGATATTGCATAATTTATATTTTATCTCCTTCGAATAATGGGCAGATCCAGTTCCCCTTCCTCCTCCCACTGCAGTTTGATGGAGCGTATCCTAAGGCACATTTTGTGGGATTGTCCCAAGATTGTGCTTTTTTGGACCACTATACACAGATCCCTAGATCCTTTTCTATACTTGAAATCTTTTTTCACTCTGCCAGTATGTCTAATAGGATATCACCCTGCAGAGCTGTTAAGCCCACATAGGGCCTCTACTGTATGTTGTTAATTTCAATTACAGCTAAACTGCTCACAGTTCAACACTGTCTGGATGATTTCACACCTTCTTTCAGAGAGTGACATGCCAAGATCCTACAGGCTCTTGAAACTGAGAAACATATTGCCTGTAGACAAGATAGATTTAATAACTTTATGGAGTTATGGTCAACACTTCTTGGTTTGCTCCCTGTCTCAACCAACTCTTCCCCGGCTGGGGAGCAGGTTGGCTAAGTACTGGATCTGACTGTTCTCTTCCTCCTTGTAGTAATGGTGTTTCTTTTGTCTGCCATTTTCCTTTAGTTGTTTTTAAGGACCAGGACTGTATATGTGTATTGTCTTCTTGTCTTATATTGGAGTGGTGTTCTGGGACCTTTGGAGGGTATTGTGGGGGGTGGGCTTTGCTTAGTTTAGTTTAGTTTGTTGTAAGCTGTTATTTTTGTTGTTTTCTCTGTGACTGTTCTTTTTGGGTTTGTGTGCTCCTTGTTGTTTTATCATTTATGAAAAATGTCAATAAAGTGTATTAAATTGAAAAAAAAGTGGTAAAAGAGACACAGTGTTGATAGCTGCTCATCATCTGTGTAGCCATTCCAGTCATTTAACAAAGGCTAGTCCAAAATGGACTCCCATGCACTGACTGAAGCAAGTGGTGAACACAAGGTTTAGCTCCACATTATACATGCTAGACCAACTGTTCCAACAGTGTAAGGCACTGATGGTCTTCAATATGCTTCACCATGACTGTGACACATTCAGTTTTTCTCTCAGTGTTGAGCAGTGGAGGCTGATGGACACACTGATCCCGATACTTCCCCCTTTTGAGCATGCTATCCAAGCAGTAAGTGCCGCAAATGCATGTATCAGCCAGACCATTCCACTAATTCATGTTCTGCAGTAGGCACTCATTAATATCAAGGAGCGGTTAGAAAGGACCGATGATATTGGAGGTAATGAACTGACTGAGGTGATGCTTAGCCGTGTGTCCTCAGATGAATGTTTGTGCAGCATGATGAAGTCCAGACACTATACAGTGGCAATCTTGTTGGATCCCCGTTACAAACATGGGATTGTGTCATTTCTGGATGGTGGAGAAGTAGAGGAGGGCATTCAGATTGGGACACTCACAGCTCTGTTACAGAAATGCGTGGCAGCACTTCATAAAGGGAGGGAAAACATTGCTGGCAATGAAACTGTCATGAAGAAGACTCTTCACATTGCCATCACTGCTACAAAAACATCACAGACATCCTCCTCATCCATTCACACGTGTTGTAGTAAGTCTGGTATTACTGGTGTCAACACACTTTGGGCTGTTTTGTCTCAGGTGGGGTGGGCAATTAAAAGGTGGTCCCTTTGTGGGCAGAGAGCCAGATATCTGCTGCCTCAGTGGTCCAGGTCTACACGGAGGACCCAAACAGCGAAGGGTTGGATGAAGAACCCCTTATATATCACCAGTGTAAATTTGATGTGTGGTCAGCACTGGTAGCAGTTGCAGTTGAATACTTCTCCTGCCCAGTAGCTAGTGTCAGCTCTGAGAGGGTATACAGCACTTCAGGAGCAATAATAGAAGACTGCTGAACTTGTCTGTCAAGAAGAAATGTGGAAATGCTAACATTTAAAAATGAATAATGTGCATATCCCACCTGACTACAAGATCAGTTTTGAATCAAGGTTCACTGATGATGTGTGTAAAGATAGCAGGCCTCATACACAGGTGGCAATGGAGCAGGAGGAGTAGGGTAGTGAGTTGGATTGTGATCAGTTTGATGAGGAGAATTCAGAAGGCCATCGACATGGACATCTGGCCCATACACCAAAGTAAAAGTTGGTTAAAGCATGTCAGAATGCTAAGGCATAAAAGGACAACAGAAGGCAGGGCATTTGCTAGTTAACTATGAAAAATTATTTCATAGGCATTCATTTTCAACAATTAAAAAAAACAAAAAAACTTCAACTTCCACCCAACCAAATGTGCACATCCTACCTGACTACAAAATTTAGCACAGATGAAGAATCGGGGGGTAATTCTGGACAACAGTCTTACACTTAAGTTTCAGATGTCATCAGTAGTATGGAGTGGGTTTTATAAACTCAGGAACATTGTCTCCCTGAAGACCTGCCATCACTAGTACCTGTGTTTGTGACTTGACTACTGTAATGCTCTTTAGCTCGGGGTCAGCACAGCTGTCCTGTGACACCTGCAGCAGGTGCAGAATGCAGCAGCCAGGTTGCTGATGGGCCTTCCCTGGGCTTGCCATGTAACCCAGTCCTGCATGAACGCCACTGGCTGCCAGTGAAGTGGTGTATTACCTTCAAGGTCAGTTTGCTGACTTATAAGGCCCTATTCGGCCTGGGCCCTAGTTACCTGGGAGAGCTTCTGACGCTGTAACAGCCCTCTCACCTCCTCTGCTCCTCCAAAGAGGGCCTCCTGGCAATTCCCAGGCAAGTCTGAAGTCATCTGGTGATAGAGCATTTGAGATAGCCAGCGTAGCCCTTTGGAACTCTCTTCTGCTATCTCTGAGAGTGACCTTCTTGGCGGAGGCCTTTAAGAGGGTCCTGAAGACATCTTTATTTAGTGAGCCTTTTGGCTCTTTCTAGTAGCCTCTTTTAGCTGGATGCCACCTATTGTATCACTGTTTTATTATTTTTTGTTTTCATTTATTAATTTAATTATTGGTGCTGTTTTAAAGTTGAGTTATTCTGTTTTCATCTTTATGTTTTGACATTTTGTTGTAAAGTGCTCTGAGCCCCTGGGAAAGAGAGCTGGGTAAATAAACTACTCCTCCTACAATATGCCCTTCTCTATCCCCATCACCAACCAATCACAATAATTAATTGCCATATCCCCCCATCTTAGTGGTATCCAAGCCAACCTCCATCCCCCACTGCCTATTCCTTGGATGTTCATATTCCATAAGCTTAGCAAACTAGAATTGAAAAAAACTTACCCCTCCTTTGTAACACCCCCTTCACCCCATTCTCCCCCAACCCAAACCAGAAAAGAAGAAAATACACTTTTCCCCCATCCAACCACCCACTAGCCAATCATCCACCTTTTCCCCAAAAGCGGGGCGGAGGCAGAAGGGTGGAATGGGTGTCCCGGGGTATCTTTTCTCTTCACCTAGTTGCACTAGGGGAGGAGGTTGTGAATGGGGAAGTTGCAAACATCTGTGGATTGTTTCCTTCAGTTTTACTTTGATAATTGAATATATTTATCCATGGGATGGTCTATGTGGGTGGGTGGAGGGGGGGCAGAGGCTGGTATGAGTGCTATGAATTTGGGGGTAAGGTTACAGTAATTCTACTAGTCAGGGGTGGGCAGGGTAGGATGCAGACTGACACCAGTGTGAGCCACACTGGTATGTAACATCTTGGTCAGTGTAAATGAATCTTTAAACAGTAACAGTAACATCCAATGGGAAAAAAACACAGTAACTTCTCAGCATATGTTCACTGTGTGTGACCTCTTCTCCATCACCACTGTGATATCAGTCAACATCCACCTGCAAAACATGTGAAAACATACTCCTGCATGACTCAGGAACCAGTGTAAAAACTAGCAACTGCTCAGCATACGTGTGCTGTGTGCAGCCTCTTATCCTCTGGCACTGGTGATGTTAGTCAACATTCACCTGTATAAAATGTGAACCAAAAACGTACTCCGGCAACACAGTCTCAGGAACCAGTGTATAAACCCCTGCAAATGCTCAGCATACTGTATATGTACTGTTTGCGGCCTCTTCTCCTCCAGCACCACTGTGACGTCAGTCAACATTCACCTGTATAAGTTGTGAAAAACATACTCCTGCAACCTAGTATCCAGTCCTGAACCAGTATGACAGCTAGAAAAGCACCTTGACATGTTTGGACATTGTTGTGAATGCAATTTGGTATGTAACATTTATTTTTATTTTATTTTGTTATTAATCTATCATTGAAAGTGAGACTTTTTTTACTGTTTTCTACAGGTCCCCTATCAATCAATCTGCTTTTGCCCTCTGCTGCCTCCTACACCATTGGTTCCAGGACAGGGCCATCACTGTGGTAAAGGTAAGCATCAATTTAGGTTGCAGAACACTTTTTATTACTGGTCTGTATTTGTTTTCACAGATGACTCATCTCATTTGTACCTTGACAGGTTAGAAAAAAGAATAGGTCAGGGTTTTACTGTCATGTTACTCAAGTTTCATTTTTTCTATTGTTTCTACAGGTCCACTTTACTGATTGGTCTGCTTCTTCTGTCTGCTGCCTCCTGTACTGTTGCCACCAGGACAGGGCCACCACTATTATGACAGTAAGTATCCATTTTTTTAGGCTGCATAAAAATAATCCTTTTTTATCTAGCTTTTAGGCCTTCTGGTCTCCAGTTCCTAAAACCAAGCAACACTCCAGCTGCTGTCATACCAGTAGGGTAGACATGCGGTGAGAAGTCTGAAGGCTTCATGTTGCTGTCATGCATGGTGACCATGGCACATACTCTTCTTTCCCCTTTTATTGTTCTCCAGTACCTAATCTAAAGACATGTTATGCTGCATGAGTGCACCGTTAAGATGCTACACACACCATCTGTGTATGGCCGATGTGGAGGCTGTAACTGCGGTAGATACCACTTGTTGTTATTCATCTGCATTTGTTACCTCAGGTGACCTATATTATTTGTACCTTGAAAGGACAGAAAGAAGAAGACTTCCGTTCTTTGCTATCATGGAACTTAAATTTCTTTTTGATTGTTTCCCCTGGTTCCACTATAGAGATCAGTATTCTACTGATGCTTGTTGCTGCATCCTGCACTACTGCTGCATCCTGCACAGCTTCATCTGACTCCACCTAACTGTGATGCTCTGCAGAGAAACCGAAGAAAAGGTATATATATACTCAGTTCATTTGGGCTCCTGCTGCTTCTTATGGCATGTACTCTTGTGCCTTCTCCTCCATGGGATCTACTGGCCCAAACGACCAAATCATAGTCAGCTGATAGCCACTGTTTCTGCTGCTGTTGCTACTGTTGTTCCTGGTCCACACTACTGTGCCTCCTCCTCCTCCTCCTTCTTCTTCTCCTCCTCTTCCTCCATGTAGTTCTGCTACCCCCATCAAGCAAATCATAGTCAACTGATAACCACTGTTGCTGCTGCTTCTGGCCCATACCCCTGTGTCTCCTCCTTCTCCCCCTCCATGGGGTATCAGTCAAGTCATAGTGAACTGATAGTCACTGTTGCTGCTTCTGCTGGCATGTACTCCTGTGCCTTCTCTTCTATAGGATTCTGCTGCCTCAACAACTAAATCATAGTGAACTGATAGCCATTATTGCTGTTGCGACTGCTGGCACATACTCCTGTGCCTCCTCCTCCTCTTCCTCCATGGGGTGCTGCTGTCCCAAACAACATAACACAATTGTGTCTAACTGATTTACGTAGGAAATCACAATACTGTTTAAAAATGTTCTGTTTGTTGGCTGATTTGCTTGATATGCCAGTTACTGCAAAAACACAAAACTGCATCCACCCAATAACCCACTGTCACAATGGAATGTTGAACAATATATAATGAAAACACTCCATCTGTCATATAACGTGCTTTCAAAATCACTGTTTAAGACTTTTTGGTGTCACCAGCTACCAGTGCTGTGTGAAGGGTTTGTTTATTGATATAACGCAAAGCTACTGCAACTACTGATGTCGACAGGCATACACAGTGTATGCTGCTGTGTACAAAACTTTACCAGCAGGGATAGCATGAGGACTCAAAGCAGCAGATGGTAGTTGTTGGTTTTATGAGCCCACTATTACATAAAGCCCTTCCCTGACTGCTGCTGCTGTCACTTAACAGAGAACATGGGGGGGGCAAGGAGGGAGGCGGCGACTCACCTGCATGAAGTTCCACAGTGTCAGGAAGACAGATATAGAGACTGGTAGATGAGAAGGCCAGGAGACATGCCTGAGGATGTGGAACTGAGTGATATTGGTTAATGCGTGGGACAGAAGAACTCTGGGCTTTCCAAACATGGAGTTGATCTGAGGCTGGGAAACAATCCTTAGTTTTACTGTGGTCACAGCATTTTGTTTGTTGACTCAGAAGCACTGGTCGACCAAAAGTGACAGCAAGAGCCAGGCATACAACCTAGTGAGTGGTTGGAGTGGACGACACTCAGGGCTCTTAGAAAATGTTTTAAGAAATCTTGAATTCAGTTTCAGTGTGAAAGGCCGTGGCTGGGGGGGCTGAGCTTAGCCGTGGTACTGTGTGGGTATATTGTGACTGGCTGGCAGTTCATTGGGTAGGCAGCAGAAAGCATTCTCTTTGGTTGGCTCTGAGACCCAGGTGGGTGTGCAACCCTCTCTCACTATTTCAGTCTCGGCTACCAGCCTGTACAAAGTATTGTTTATTTTTATTTATAAATAATTTATTGGTGGGGCTAATGCCAACTGGAATTTACGGAAATTTTACAATGGGGCCGTGGGCAGGTGAAAGCTTGAGGGGGATAAGCTGCTTCACGTTTTAATGTTGTTTTGTGGGGAGCTCAATGGGGCAACAGCAAGAAAGCATTCATTCAGTTGTATGCACTGTGGTGTTAAGAAATTTGCTGCCAGGGTTTTAGGTACTAACACACTTAAGTTATATTGCCTGAATATCCCCACTGTTAACCACTGAAATACATATATGTACCATGTTAAAAACTAAGAAATAGGGAGGCTGGGTTCAATTTCCAGTTATTTTTTTATAGTGAATTTACCAAAGAATAACCCAGATTAGATGTAATATGTTGTTATAATTGGGGGCTTGCATTTTACTGGTGTTTACAACTCGGTGAAGATGAAAGGTCAAGTAACTTGCTCAGGTAAACACAACAGTATAAGGAGTTGTGATGGCAGCTGAACCTTGATCACCTGTGCCTCCTGGTTAGCAAGTCTGGATCAAGCTGCCTCTAAAGTTAGGTCACATTTGTCTCTTTCACATAATAATGTGTGCACTGAATGATAACAGTGGCTAAGACTGCATCAATGCAAATTCTTGCCAGATACGTAGAATTTGTTGGCAGATAAAGACTGCTTGGCTCACATAGTCTTTCGGTTTTTCCCTGCCTATACTGTTAATACTGATCCTACCTTGTCTCTGGCTACTTCCCCCATCTTTCCTACCAAGACTGTCTTGAGCCTATCTCATGAATGCGTGAAGCCCACCACTGTTGTCGTATCCACCCCCTCCACTGGAAGACTGCTCCAGGCATCCACAACTCTTTCAGAGAAGTACTAACTCAAATCCTTCCTAAATTTCACTCCTACAGGCTTTATTGTGTGCCCTCTTGTTCTTGTGTACCTTCTTTTCTGAAAAATACTCCCCTCCTGTATCTTATTCACCCCTGTAAGGTATTTATAGATCTCTATCATATCCCCCCTCTCCCTCCTCTCCTCTAGGGTGTGCATATTGAGATCTCTCACTCTCTTCTCATAGGGCTTATGATGCAGCCCTTGCACCATTTTAGTTGCCCTCCTCTGGACAGCCTCTACCCTGTCTATGTCTACCTCGTCGGTTAAGAGAATGCCTGACCATCAGCAGTTTTAAATCCATGCTGAAAACGCATTTATTTTCTTTGGCCTTCCCGGATTAATGAACTGATTTTAAATAATTATTACTGACAGTTTTTGTATTGTAATTTATAATTTGTACAGTGCCTTGATTTTGAAAGGCAGTATAAAAATAAAGATTGATTCATTCATTCATTCATATGTCCTTTCTGAGTTATGGTCCCCAGGACTCCAGGTAGGGTCTCACCAATGATCAAAACAGTGGTAACACCACCTCTCTTTTACTTCTGCAGGTGATTTCCCTTCATATGCACACCAGTAGAGATGGGTAAAGTTGGCCAAATTAGCTCTGCAAATTTAGCACAAAATCACAGAGTGTGGCTTGATCTGCAAAGTGCAAATTTCTGCCTGCGAAGTGCAGAATTTTACCAGAGAATTGAGAAATTTCACCCTAAATGGTGGAATTTCACCATTTGCAGGTGAAATTCCAACTTCTGAGGTAAGATTTCCTGTGAAATCACATAGGCAAATTTTTAGCCTTAGAGCAAAAATTCATGGATTGCTCCATGGAGACAAATTGGGTGACTTAACCAAAACAGTGCCACCAAATGATAACTTTGCAACATCTCTACACGCCAGCATCCCACTGGCCCTACCTACTGCCTTGCCTCACCTTGAGGTCATATGACATAAATACTCCAAGGTCTCTTTCCTGTTTTTGACCTTCAAAACCACTTCCAAATTTTATACATCATCCCTTGATTTTTGTGCCCTGGATGTATGAGTTTGCACTTTTTTGCATTGAAACTCAGCCGCCATACCCTCAATCACTCTGAGTTTTCTCAAGTTTCTTCTCATTCTCGCCATTCCCTCTGGCGTGTATCCCTATTGTAGATGTTGTCATCTGCCAAGAGGCATGTAGCCTGACTAACATGCTTATCTTTGAGGTTCTGCTCCTTGGGGGGCACCAGTGTCCAAAACTGATTTTTAATTTACTGATTTCTTACTGTATCTTACAGGGGCATTAGTAAAATGCAATAGTGCTATGCCTGTGCCCTCCACAGTGGGCACTGTATAATAGTCTTGGTGGAGCATACCAAAAAAGGGAAAGGGTCCAGGGGTCACAACTGTACTGTGTATGCTACAAAATGGATGTTTCATTTTGGTTTTTTACAATTTCTCATCTACCCATTTTATGGAGCAAAAAGACACTGCTGGTGTACATTATGCTGATCTAACTGCACTGCAAGGGGCCTTACTGTACCCCTTGGTGTGCAGTGAGCATGTGGGTAACAGTGTGGACAGCTCGGATACTCATAAATACACAAAAGAAAACATGACAATGTCAACAACTGTGCATGGAAAACACCTAAATGGTAAATCATGCTGTGCAAAATTCTGCACGTCAAACATAGCCCGATTTACTACCACATCATGGATTCAACTTGAGGGGTGATGGAACTCGGAGGAGGTGCAACTCAGGGGGGTGGATTTACTATTTTAACTCTGGGGGGATGCAAGTGGGGGGATGGATTTACTATTCCAACTCCGGGGGGACACAACTGGGGGGTGCAGATTTGGAGGTGCACAAAGTCAGGGAGCAAAAAACAAAATGCATGTAAGTCACAGAAAACAAATTAGACACTGACAAGGATCCAACAGAGGTCTGCTGGATGTAAAAAGCACATTCACAGCTTGTGACTCTAACCTCTATGCTACAGAGGGACCATGCTTTTGACAGCACACTTGTGGACTTACAGGCATCAACAGTCAGTAATGCAGTACATTGAGACACGCTACTGTACTACACTTGTACACATGCTATATTGTCCACCGCATAATTCAGGCTCATGCTCTGAATCTGACGCACATTTTCCCGAGCTGAAATTCCAGCTCAGTCCTGACAGTATACTTGCAGCTTAGTGTACAAATTTGAAATTCCTGGCTACACCCATAACTGCAGTGGTATGTTGTGACAGTTAATGTACCGAACAGAAGTGACTAAGAGTCATCACCAGGCATCTCTCACTTACTGCCAGTCCCAGTGGTTTGCACACCAGACAGCCATCACTTATGGTCCTCCTATACCAGTACTGTATGGTAATCACAGATTAAGTACAACACACTGTTTGTTTTCTCAAAAAGTACTTTACTATGAGAAACAAATATGCAACAACAATGCAAACGCAATAAAAAAGCAATAACTATTTACAGTACAAGAGCAGTATTGTGAATCTGACTCCGCAAAGTTCCTACTCTTGCTGCGGCGGTTGTAGGAACTGTGGTGCAGGTGTGGTGGCTGATGGTGTTCCTTGCCCAAGCAGACCATAAATTTTATTAAGATGGCATTTTATGAGCCGGCTCATTGGCGCAGCAGTTGGATTTCCGCTTGCGACGCGGCGACCAGGTTGAGGCGGACCGAGTCGCGGAGAGGCCGGCGGAGGGAAAGGTTGAGCATCCATTGGACTGCTCTCCTTCTCCGGGGGAGGATGGGGTAGCATCCGGTGATGGGGACTCTAAGCGGAGGCTAGGAGCACTTACCTGCCGCTCAAAAGATTGTGGGAGGCAGGAGGCGGACTGGCTGGGCGTCATTACGACCGCCTCCCTGGAAAAAGAGGAAAATGGGCGGCTGCGGCCACCCTCCATGAAAGCCATGGCGGCTTTTGATTAGCCCCAGGCCAGTCCTCCGACCAAGTATGGTCTCTGCGGGATGCCTCGCTCCCCATCCGCAGCCCCGTGGGGGCAAGCCACGGGGTATCGGAGGACCCGAGGCCGATGTGGGGGGGTGGAAGCCGTTGGCCCATGACCGGGCTGAACATTGGGTGGCTGGCAGCTAGGAGGAGGTGGAAAAAAAAAAAAAAAGATGGCATTTTATTTCTTTTTGGCCAGACTTAATGGTCCTAATGCCTGCCTGCAGGACTTTCATGTCCTTTTCAATTTTTTGAGGCATTGTTCCAATCCATTCTCCTCAGACTCGGTGCCAAGCACTGTAGATAGGCCTCATGATTCTCCTGTTGCTGTTGCTGCAGGCATACCTCTCAACCTCAGGACTCTGAAATGAGGGACAATGAGGGACACCACACCCTGAAATGAGGGAAACCATGAGGGACATAGAATTTCAGCCCTTTAATGATTTAACACACTGTTTAAGAGCTTCACAGAGCCTGAAACTCATTGGTAATAGCACTAAAGAATAATCTTGTGCATGAAAATTGTCATTTTATGTGGAAAAACAACAATCTGTAGTAACAAATAAAAAGTCTGCATGTTCTAAAGATAGTGTTACTGTATTGTGTGGTTGCATTCCCTTGGATTTCTTTCTGCTGATGTGCCTCACTTGTTCTCATGATGATCGCTGTTGTATTTTGTAGTTGCTTTCTTGGCAGACTCCAATATTTCTTTTGGCTAATGCACCTCAAAGCAGTCTCAGTCATCATTCATTTTTATAGCTAACAATGAATTCAATGATTTTATGTTTAGACTTCGCCTCAACTCGGGTTTTACTTTTGTTACTGCACTGAAAGCATGTTCAGCCTTTGAATTTGAGTGCAGCAAACACATGACTGTTATCACAAGTCTTTTAAGCAGGTTTATTTCTTCCCATGCAGCATTCATTCTTGTGAGCACAGTACCCCATATCACAAACCCACTCAGCAGGTCAGGCCCTCTACTCCCAAAGTGCCAACCTCTGAGTGCAGTCTTGTGAACAGTGTAACAGAAAAGGTAACCCTCTTGTCTGTTTTTGTGAGTTCGGATCAACCTTTGGTCTCATGTTCTGGAGTGATTCAAACTGTTAACCTCTTGTTAGCATACCCAATGCACAGGCTCAGATATATCTGTCTTCGGGGGGGGGAAGATATATTTGCCTACAGGCACCTAACCAGGTATACAGAAATGAACCCTTTTAAAACTTTAATAAAGTCCTCAGATTTAAAACGCTTCTCTTTCCAGTTTGGTATCACCATACAAGCTTATGTTTAGTATATGCCATAACCATATACTTTTCTTACAACTAAAAAGAAGTCAAAGACAGACCAAGTAAGTTCTAAAAATAATTTTACTAAAATATTTAAAAATATGAAAAACACAAAATACAGAACTCTTATATCACAAGACATAAAAAGCTATTAAAAGAACAAGGTTTAAAACAGTGCAATTCCTACTACAGTACTTAGTCTCTAAATACTTGCTTAAAGTGCTCCAAAGATGTGTCCTTGTCAGAGTCAAGGTAAAAATGTGTCTCTGTGAAGTAAAACAGACTGAATTAAAAGCTGGCTTTTACCCCACCTCTTTTCAGGAGGTCACCTAGCTCCTCCCTGTCAGGATATATGAAAATATATATCTTATACAAAAGTATTACATTCTGCAACTTCAGCATAATTCATGTCTTTCAAATGACACTTCGTTTGATACCATGCTGTATCCTCCCTCACACAGGCTTCACAGGGACATTTACAACCTTGCACCCCTGTGTAACAACCTAGGTTCCTCTCCTACATAATAAACCTTCTTTATGATTTCTCTCTTAACAAAATTAACTTAAACAAGTCTGTAATTAACTTAGAGAAACAGGATCCTTGATTAAAGTCTTCCATGTAACACATTGTCTCTAAAAGCTGAGTGTGTGTGTGAGCTCACATGCTGTCAGCATTTCCTCATGGCTTCCATCTCTCAACTGAAATCTGGGGGGGGGGGAGTGAGGTCACTCCTAGGGCATTTGATTTTCAGCAAGAGACATTCAGTAACACATTTTATATTAAAAAGAAATGATACAGTTGGCTGTCTACATCACACCTCAGTACCTGGATGGCTGTGGAGGATCTTGAATTAGATCATCTGTATCTTGGAACTGATACATTGAAAACTGGCCCTTCAGCTGGCTGGCTTCTTCAGCACTGTTTATAATTCCTAAACTAGTAGCAACATCAGCTATAGCTTTGGATGACAGCTGGAGCTTTGAAGCAGAATCTAGAAACAAGGCAGCATTTTTCAATAGTTGATCTCTTATCGGGAATGTTGTCATTATTTTCCTAAGCGCAGTGTCACAGAATAATGTAGCCCTTTTATAAAAGTTGATTTCTACTGATTTTTGACCTTGATGAAGGTAGTCCTCAACTTCTGGACCAACATGTATGTCATTATGTAACAGAAAATTAGCTTGGCTGTACAGCACCTTGCAGTCATTTTCCTTTATGAGTTTGACTGCAGCCTCTGGTTTCAGAAGTCGTCCAGCAAATAACTGAACAATCCTGCACAGATCATTATGTAGGGTCAGCATTTGGTTTTCTTGTGCTTGCATCCTAACATTAAATTGACAAAAAGGCTCCAGTTCATATTTCAAAAAAAAAGGAAACATGACTTTAATTTCATAATCTTGTAGGTGTTGACAAACAAGCATTTGTCAATGCCGAATGTTTGCTTGCTGGCATTGGCAGTGGTAGTGTAGAAGTTACAGAGCTGCATAATAGGAATGGCAGTGAAGTATTGAACTGAAGCCTACCCCACCACCACCCTGCAGAGAGTGACAGGCATTGGGGTGTGTGTTTGGGTCGTCAGGCATAACGGCCACGCCATTTCACCACACCCCACTCTGCAGAGACTGACAAGTGTCATGTGTTCCTTGGGGTCTTTGGCCTTACGCACCCATTTCATTAGAAATATGGTGAGATGGGTGCGATATAGGAGAATGGGGTGAAGTTTGGGCTGAAGAGTCCAAGGCATACCGATGCCTCTCAGTGACTGCAGGGGTGGAATGGTATGAGCATCATAGGCAAGAATCCCAAGTCACACCCCTGATTCCTGTCATTCTCTATAGGGTTGGGTGATTTAGTTGAAAGCCTAATACCTCAGGCATTCGTTGGTATGTTAACTCCAAATTTTCAACATGTTTGTTTTGTGACCCCACCTCATGAACAGGGGAATATCAGTTTGGTAGCCAAAAGCTGCTTATGCACAGTGACTACGCATTTAGCACCACAGGTGCAAAATATTCGAACAGGATGTAAAAATGACAGCTGTACTCTTTCATGGGAGGTGTAAAATGGCTATGTTGCAAATGTGTAGTAAAAATATTTAAAAAATGGTGAAGTCATGACGTACATAGAAACTGTGCAACGCACACCGTTATATAATTAGGTTGGGGATTTTTATAGCAGATTGTCAACTCAGGCATTTTGGTGCCTCCGATCATGAACAGTGTCACTGTGATTTTCTTTATCTGTGCCGAACAATGATTTCCCACAGCGACCACGCATCTCTGCACTGAAAGTGTGAAAACACACTCGCCATGTTGTGAAAATGGCAGCTGTACTGTTCATAAGGAAGTGTTGAAAAATGCCACTAGTGAAAATCTGGACTGAAAATATTACAAAGTCATGAACTAACGAGGATGCGTGGAAACTGCACAATGCTCACTCGTAACACAGTCATTTTATGGACTTTTGTCACCAAATTTTCAACATAGCCATTTTAAGACCTCTGCTCATGAACAGTGTAACTATGATTTTCTTACTCTGTCCTAAACATTGCTTTCGCACACCAACAGCACCATTGTGCGCTACATGGGCGGAAACACGTTTTGGGCAGGATGTGAAAAATGACAGCTGTACTGCTCATAGGAGGGTGTGGAAAAATGGCAATGTTGGAAATCTGGAGTGAAATATTGAAATTGCAAACCCACGGAAGCGTGGGAACTGTGCAACGATCAATTGTGAAACAGTCATTTTAGGAATTCTGTCACCAAATTTTCAACATTGCCATTTTAAGATCTCTGCTCATGAACAGTGACACTGTGATTTTCTTAATGTCCCATACACTGAGTTCTCACAATGACTGCGCCATTATGCGCTTCATCAGGCGGAAACACGTTTTGGGTGAGATATTGAAAATGACAGCTGTACTACTCATAAGAAGGTGTGGAAAAATGGCAATGTTGAAAAATCTGGAGTGGAAAATATTGAAAATTCGCAAACCTATGGTGATGCGTAGGAACTGCGAGGCATGGCTAAATAAAACAGTCATTTTTGGATTTTTTCACCAAATTTTCAACATAGCCATTTCAAGACCTCTGCTTATGAACAGTGTCACTGTGATTTTCTTAATTGTCCGTACATTGATTTGCACACTGACTCGCCATTCTGCGCTACATGGAGGAAACACATTTTGGGTGAGATGTGAAAATGACAGCTGTACTACTCATAAGAAGGTGTGGTGAAATGGCAATGTTGAAATCTGAGTGAAAATATTGAAATTTTGCAAATTACGGGGCTGCGTAGGAACTCGCATAGCCCGCGCCTCGTTAAACAGTCATTTTTGGATTTTGCGCAAATTTTCAACATGGGGTTTTAGGGCCCCTTCTCATGAATGATGTCACTGTCATGGCGGTATTCAGGCCTGAAGGGTGATTTCGCAGTCACTGCGCAAAATCACCCTTCGGCCCGAATAACGCCATGACAGTGACATCATTCATGAGAAGGGGTCCTAAAAACCCCATGTTGAAAATTTGCTAAAAATTCCCAAAAATGCCTGAGATATGCAATAAAGTTGAAAACCCCTATCTAGCCATTATACAGCTTACTGGCATTTCCTCAGTTCGCGGTCGGCTTTGAAGAGTGCAGACGTGTTCCAGGTCCACCAAGATCGCTACCGGATTCGGAGGCAAGTATGGGTGGGGTGTGGGGAGGCTGGTGTGCAGTGGGTGGGTGCGGGTTGTGGGAGGTGGGAAGGCGCATGCAGCTGGACCGTTTTTCTTACAGGTAAAAAAAACGTCGTGGGACCGTTTGCCACGCTGGGGTGGGCTCTGGCTGGCACAAGGACTTTGGGCGTTCAGCTGACGGGGATTGGGCACCCGTCGGCAAAAAAAAATCGCAGGGACCGTTTGCCAGCTGGGGTGGGCTCCCAGCGTGGCACAAGACTTTGGGGAGGGGCGTGTTCGAGCCGACGAGGATTGGGCACCCCGTCGGCCTAAGGACTGATTGCCACGCTGGGTGGGCTCCCAGCGTGGCATCAACTACTGGGAGGAGGAGACACATGCAGCTCAGCGACGGGGATTGGGCACCCTATCGGCTATACGCTGTGTGTAGGGTTAGACGGTTGGGAGGTGCGCGCGTGAGCAGCTTCTTATCGCTGCTCACTCTGGCGTAGTTCTCTTTCAATCAGAGCACACTGCATTTGGAGCGTGTCATAGACAGCTCCAAAATGCATTGGCTTACAGGGGCTGCGCCTGCCAGCACACTGCCTGAATTGGAGGAGGAGGTGATACACCTCCGAAATCTCCGATGATGGCACTATGTTTCTTGCACATGCGTGCAAGCAAACATAATAAGTTTGAGTTTGGCACTCCACTGACAAGAAATAGAACTTCAATGCATCCCACATGTCAATCATCTGATTTATCACCTTTTGCAGGCCAAGCCACCTTGCAGGGATATGCTTAATTATTTTAATGGGTTCCACATCAACAAACAGGGCAAACTCCTTCAGTAGCTGCTGTCTCTGAGAACTAGATAAAAGTGGCACTACACATCTGAAATCATCTCCTCAAACAGGTACCTTTATAGCCTTAATAGCAGATTTACTACAGAGATCTGCCAAATGGCAGAAACAACCCATGTTAACAATGTTTGGGTTGATTTGTTTTACTCTGGACAGCACAGAGTTATTTCTCTCAGTCATTGATGCTACATTGTCTGATGAAAAGGCAACAAAATTGTCAAGGGGAATGCTAAATCCAAGACTCCATTAAAAAGTTAAACATTGCCTCCCTAGTCACAGATAAGCATTCTGGCATGTCCAAAAATTGAACAACATTCTTTTGCAGGGTCTCGGCAAAATATCCCACTAAGATTACCAGCAGTTTCAAACCACCAATATCAGTACTCTGATCTAGATGGAAGCAGAATGGGACCTCGTGACACATTTTGCACCACCAGTTTGATACTTTAGGACCCAGAACATCTCTGACAATGCAGCTGGCTTTTGTGGCTCCACAGTTCTTCCTCTTCACAACTTCTGGGTCTCCACAATGCTTCCTAATAAATTTAATAATGTGGTCTGCACAGGAAAAAGATAAGTTGTGCTCTGCCAGCAAACTCAAAAAAGCCATCTCTGCTTCTGTCACCTTAGAAGTAGTTTGTCTATGGAATAAATCACTCACCTTTCTCCCAGTAGCTTGCCTTGTATTCTGCTGATGCTTCTCAGACTTTTCATGCTGCAGAACATCATGACGTCCACCGTGGCTTACTATAAAATCACATCCACAGATCTTGCAGAAAGCAGATATTGGTCCACGTCAACTCTCACTGACCCAGTTGAACTCTTTAACCCAGCTGCTCTGGAACAGAGTACCTCTTTAGCTTCTTCTTAGGCATCTTTGCACCATCTTCTGTTCTCTTTCTCTTCTTTGACTCTGCTGTCAAGGTCGAGATAGCTACTATGGCATTGCCCACTGAGCAGTCTGACTCCTCACTCATGTTTCAAATCTATAATAGCTGTACTAAATGTCCAAAAATAAATAAAATAGCAGGGATGTTGTGGAATCCAGCATTACGTTTACCAGCAATCTGGAAAAAGGATAGTCTACACTCATCAAGTGCACTGCACCAGTGCTGCACCTCAGAGTAACACACTTTCATTAACCTACTGGTCTGGACTGCAAGTGAAACCACTGGATTGGAACCCAGGCAGTCCAGGCAGAGCCAGGGGCTATGTGGCAAACAAAAAAAAAATCAGTACAACACACTGCAGTGTACACATAACAGGCTTCCAAAATACTGTAACCTAAAATAGCAGTCAACCTATGGGGCTAGGCTAAGCCTAAAATAAACATATACCTCACAACTTGAGTCTCTGTCTGTCGCAATGGCAAATGCAATTTTGCAAACTTGCATTGCAAATTAATTTAAATTCACAAAACAAAACTAAAGTACACAAGAAAAACAATCGTTTTCTGATGAGTTAGCCAGGCATGCACAGTTAAATGTCCAGTTCAACTAAAAGAAAATGCCCCTTCAAAATTGCTCCTCTCTGACCTCAACCACCCGTGACCTGGACACACCTGACCCACACCCACAGCCCACTCCACCCACCCCCATGCCAGAGATATTAAAACACACAGGCACAGTTCTAGTTCTCTGTGATTGTGTCATCACAGTCTGTATGATCAACAAAACAACACAATGCAAGTGTAAAATGGTACCGTTACATAAACCAAAAACATTTATTTACAATGCATCACAAGCTTTGCAGGTCAGTGGCTGTCTGCTGTACTTCCCAACAGTTCCAAATAAAGTTCTGACCTTGCTGCACTCAGGGGAATGGATGGTGTGAGCCTGAAATGGGCCATCAGCCCAATCTACTCGAGTACTAGTTCAGTAAATGGCAAGCGTTACTCAAAAAAATCACAGAAAGAGTCACGCACAGTAATTGTAGTGATTACTGCTGTTCTTTATTCACACAAAAGTAAACAGCAGTTCACAAAAAGCAGTACAAAATTCATTAAAGACAAGCAACAGATGCACTCTAGCACCAGCACTTCGGCTCCTAGCCTTCCTCAGGGGCGTGGTTAAGAGTTCTCAAAACTGATTACTTATTGGTTACTTAGATGTATGTCATCACTTTGATTGACAGTTTCTTTCAGAACCATTTCCTACTCTTCTTAAAGTAGCAGCATAGAATTTATTGTTTTCATTGGTAAACACTATGTAAGACTGCATTTCTACACTAAACATAACCATAAATAACCCCATGTCACAAGCTGCAGCACCTCAGTGTTCTATCTTTATCAATTGATATACATTTCATACCTGCTCTTGATTTAAACATGGATATTCTAGGTATTTATCAGTTATTTCCAAAGTTCCAAAAACAAAAATAAAAGATACCCATTTAAAATAAACATCACTAAACCTATCTAGACTCTCATTTACAGCAACTGCAGCAACAGACCAGCCTAACTGATCAGCATGCAATACATTTGTTATTTTTAATTATTATTCATTATATACCCCTTCATATAACTAATAACCAGGGTCTTAATCAAAATCTACATGATGGGCAAATTTAACACAAAGGTAGAAAAAGAAAAATAATAGACTCAAGAAGTACTGAATACCAGTTAGCTCAGTCCATTCATGGCCCTCCAACTGGAAAACATAAAGATAGAGGATTCAAATTATGTACATATTAATAACTGCACAGAGAAAACATATACATAAACATCCATAGTGCATGAATTAAACAGATTGACTCTTAAAACTCTTTGGCCCTGTCCACACTATGCCTCTGTAACATTACAGAGGGTGTAAAACGTTACCGTAACGGATCGCGTTTACACCTGCAAAGTTACAGGAGGCATTTTCGTTACCATTGTTGAAGCCACATGAGGTGGTTTCAACAGCAGTTATGAAACGGTCCGCCCTGGTAACGTTACGGCGGTAGTGTGGAACTGCCGATGCGGTCCCCTGAGACACCAAAGCGCAGCGCAACTGCATTGTGGGATCGGGCGCCGCTGTAACGGTCACCCGGATCCTGATGTGTGGACTGGCGGTGCAGGTCCTGTAACGGACACTGCCGAGGTGTGGACACACTGCACTGCTCCGCGGCCGTAATGGATTGCATCCGTTACCGGGTGCAAGCGGTGTAGTGTGGACAGGGCCTTATACTCTTATCTGCCAAACAAAGAATGGAAAGCCTATCCAAAGGACTTAAAATTACTTGGAAAAGTGTGTGTGTGTGGGGGCATAAGAAGGAGGGGAACAGAAGGAAAATGTTGGGAAAGGAATAAGGAACATATATTAAGACATGGGGAGAAAAAGTAAAAAGGAGAAAAAAGGTAAATAAGAAAAAGGGATGAGATTGGAGGTATATAATTAATACATGAAAGTGATTAGCACATTTTCTGTTCTTTCTTAGATAGCGCTTTAAATCCCATGTGTCTTTCAGACCTCTCTGTTTAACAGTATCCAGGGTAAAAATCCAATAGCTTTCTCTTTTTAAGAGAATATACTGTCTTTTTCCACCTCTATTTTGGATTTTCAACACGTTCTAGACCCATAAATCTTAGTGTGTCCAGTTTGCAATTATGCACCTCCCAGAAATGCCTCTCCACTGGGATATCCAGTCTCTGATTTATGACCAAGTGAACATGTTCTTGCACTCTCTCCATTGACATTCTCATAGTTGTTCCAATATAATACGTATGACAACTACACCACACAATGTAAACCACAAATCTGGTTGAACACATTATGAAATCTCTAACCTGTACTTTTTTTCCTCTTGTCATGGAAACAAATTCTTTCTTGGCATTCATGTGTTGACAAACATTACAATTGTAACATTTATAAACTCCTGCTGGTTTAAGTGGTAACCAAGTTGATTGTTCCTGTAACTGCCTTTTAAACTGACTATGTGCCAGTTTGTCCTTAATGGATGCTGTCTTCTTAAATGTTACTCTGGGGTGAGCTCCTACAACTTTCTGTAATATCTTATCACTCTGTAAAATTTCCCAGTTCCTCCACACAATATTCCCTATTTGTCCCGACATGTTGTTGAATTCTAAAGAGAATGTAATAGGGCCCCCCTCTGTTTGTACATTTAAATTTTTCTCCTGTTTGCTGCTTGCTAAGAGTTCATCCTGTGTTTTGCTATTTACTTTTTTTAATGCTTTCTGCAATACTTTTTCAGTATACCTCTGTCTCTGAATCTCTGCAATAGCTCTTCTGACTGATTTACAAAGTTCTCATCTGCTGTAGAATTTCTTCTGATTCTGAGGAGCTGCTTGAAGGGATTGGAATGTTTTAACCTTGCAGGATGTGACCTTTTATTGTGTAAAAGGGAATTTGTGGTCATGTCCTTCCTATAACCCACTATTGTTATGATGCCTGTCTCATAATCCCACTTCAGTGTTATGTCCAGGAAATTAATTTGTTTTCTTTCTGCCTGAAATGTAAACCTGAGGTTCCATGTGTTAATATTAAGCCACCTCATAAATGCCTCTACTTCAGCTTCATCTCCTTCAAAGATACACAGACAATCATCCATAAATCTACCCCACTTTATGATTCTTTTTAAACAATTGGGTTTTTGTTTGATCAGATAGCATTTCCTGGTCCTACATACCCATAAAGAGGTTGTCATGTACCGGAGCCATTGATGCTCCCATTGCTGTGCCACATCGTTGCATGTAGTATTCCCTATTGAATTCAAAAAATTATGTTTTAACACAAACTCCTAAGCTGATATTAAAAATTCTACTGGAATCTGTCCCCTTGGGTTCTGTCTAGTCAGAAAATGTTCTGTTGCTTTGATTCAATCTATACATTCATTCGATCAAGGTATATAAAGCCCCAACATCAATAGTTATCCAGTGGTATCCATCTTGCCATTGGACACCCTTCAATTTTAAAATGGTGTCACTGGTATCTTTAAGGTAAGAAGGGAGGTTTTTCATACATGGCTGTAGGTACAAATCAATAAACTTACAAAGTGGCAAAGTTAGGGAATCCATACCTGATACTATAGGCCTACCTGGTGGGTGTGTCAAGTCTTTATGCACCTTCAGAATAGCATAAAAAGTAGGCATTATTGGATTCTCATTATACAAATATTTAAACTCATTATATGTAATTACTCCTCTTTTAATGCCTTATCCAACAATGCTTATACTGTAGCTCTCTTTTAGTATTATGAATTGGATTACTCCCCAATGTTTCATAGCTCACCGGATCCCTCAGTAGAGCCTCTACCATTTCCTTATAATCCCTCAAGTTCATAATCACCAGATTTCCTCCTTTGTCAGCAGGCTTTACTGTAAGGTTTTCATTTTTTATCAGTTCATTCAAAGCTGCTGTCTTTTTTCTTGACAAATGACCTCTATGTGGTGTTACATCTCTTTCTGGGATTTCTCTAACCTTCTGTACAACTGTTTTCTTAAAGACTGTTATACTGTTATCCTGTATTCTTGGACAAAAATCAGACTTATACCTGAAAAATAATTCTCTGAGAGATTTAAAGTTCCAGTGTAGTCCTTCTTCAGTTGAACTGCAGCTATGTTCTTGCTCTTCTAGCAGTTCCCTAAGAATATTGAGGTTTAATGCATCGATTTTATTTTCTGGGTTGTTTCTCACCATATCCTCTCCTATGGCTGATAACAAATAATCTAGTCCTTCCACTTCATTAATATTTGTAGTCTCTAGAACCCCCATAGTTGTTCTTTCTGCTTCTCTTTTGCTGAGCTAAAAAAAAAAATCTCCAATTTTGTTTTTCCAAATAACTTTTGTAAGTCCACAAAAATGGTAAATACATTAATTTTTGGGGTTGGTACAAAGTTCAGCCTTTTTCTCAGGACTGTGAGCTGAATTACTATGAGTTCCTGCTTAGCAAGGTTTATAACTTGTAGCCGGGTTTTTGAGTTGTTGTTCTTAATGCCTTCTTTATATTTCTTGCTCCCACGTCCTCTTTTACCCCTTCTTGTCCTTCTCCTTCATCTGCCTCTGCCCGGTCTAAAAAGGCTGCCTTGTAGTATTTTTAGTAAGGTCTATAGAAACAGTTTCTGGCTGTGGGGGTGTTTCACTTCGTTCTTTTTGTTTTTTATTCTTTCTACCCCTTGACCTCCCTCTGCTTCCTCTGCTGTATGATCTTGATCTTTCAGCCTTATTTGGTGCTGTAAAAGCTGTCCCAGGTTCATAGGCTTTACCGTCTCTGATTAATTTGTTCTGTTTTCTTGAAATCACCTCCTGTTCATGTTTCTGTATTTCATTTCTCAGGGTTCTGTTCAATTGCAACAATTATTTGTGGTGTCTGAGTATAGCAATCTCCTGTTTAGCTGCTTTCAACTCCTCATTTAATTCCTCAAACTTTTCAATGTCCTCCTTTATTACTAGCTTTGTGTATTCAATAGAAGCTCTTTCTGAGATCTCTACCCATGCAACTTTATTTTTAAAATTGTCAAACCCACTTGAAGGAGCTTTTATAACCCAAAGTCCTTATGGTACTAGGCCTCTCGCCAGGTAGGTCTCATTGGTAGAGATACTGTAGCTGATATTTATCTCTTTCTTCAAGAGTCTTTCTAATTTAATAAATGTTAATTATTAAAAATTAGCTGGTAACCAAGAGGGCACCGGAGATGCCTGCCCTCCCAGCAAGGACAGCCTGGGTCGTGAGGGTCGCTGAGCATTGTGGACCCCCTCCCGCCAGCTGCAAGGAAATAGGAAGCTGGTAACCGAGAGGGCACCGGAGATGCCTGCCTCCCAGCAAGGACAGCCTGGGTCATGAGGGTCGCTGAGCATCGCAGTCCCCCCCCCCGCCAGCCACAAGGCAATAGAAAGCTGGTAACCGAGAGGGCACCGGAGATGCCTGCCCTCCCAGCAAGGACAGCCTGGGTTGTGAGGGTTGCTGAGCATCATGGACCCCCCCCACCAGCACAAGGAAATAGGAAGCTGGTAACCGTGAAGGCACCAGAGATGCCTGCCCTCCCAGCAAGGACAGCCTGGGTCATGAGGGTCGCTGAGCATCGCAGTCCCCCCACCCGCCAGCCGCAAGGAAATAGGAAGCTGGTAACCAAGAGGGCACCGGGGACACCTGCCCTCCCAGCAAGGACAGCCTGGGTCGTGGTCGCTGAGCATCGCGGACCCCACCACCCGCGAAATGAGAAGCTGGTGGTAACGAGAGGGCACCGGAGATGCATGCCGTCCCAGCAAGGACAGCCTGGGTCGTGAGGGTTGCTGAGCATCGCGGACCCCCTCCCGCCAGCCTCAAGGAAATAGGAAGCTGGTAACCAAGAGGGCACCGGGGACACCTGCCCTCCCAGCAAGGACAGCCTGGGTCATGAGGGTCGCTGAGCATCACGGCCCCCCACTGCCAGCCGCAAGGAAATAGGAAGCTGGTAACCGAGAGGGCACCGGAGATGCATGCCCTCCCAGCAAGGACAGCCTGGGTTGTAAGGGTCGCTGAGCATCGCGGACCCCCTCCCGCCAGCCAGAAGGAAATAGGAAGCTGGTGACCAAGAGGGCACTGGGGACACCTTTCCCTCCCAGCAAGGACAGCCTGGGTCATGAGGGTCGCTGAGCATCACGGACCCCCCCCAGCCAGCCGCAAGGAAATAGGAAGCTGGTAACCAAGAGGGCACCGGAGATGCCTGCCCTCCCAGCAAGGACAGCCTGGGTCGTGAGGGTCACTGAGCATCGCGGACCCCCCGCCAGCCACAAGGAAATAGGAAGCTGGTAACCGAGAGGGCACCGGAGATGCCTGCCCTCCCTGCAAGGACAGCCTGGGTCTTGAGGGTCGCTGAGCATCGCAGACCCCCCCAGCCAGCCTCAAGGAAATAGGAAGCTGGTAACCGAGAGGGCACCGGAGACGCCTGCCCTCCCAGCAAGGACAGCCTGGGTCGTGAGGGTCGCTGAGCATCATGGACCCCCCCCCGCCAGCCGCAAGGAAATAGGAAGGTAAATGACTGTGCACTGCTTGTGTGTGAGCCTGCTGGATCCGGTCGGTAGCGTGGTCACAGGCCCCTTGACGCCAGCGTTGGTTGTGCTTGGCGCCTTTTTGAAAAAGGAAACATTCTACGCAGTCAAGCTCGGAGGCCTTTAAGTCAGCCCAGATGTACAGATAGATTCTCAGCTACCATTTTTGCACCCCGAACTGTTTCCCAAACCAATTCTGCTGTTACTTTTTTTTTTTTACCAATTATTTTACCAGGTGAGACACACTAAGCTGAAAGCTTGTTTGCAGGTGCAACCTGGGAGCACAAGGAAGTTAAGTGACTTGCTCAGGGTCACACAGTATGCACCTAGGGGGCTGTGGGATTCAAACCCAGGTCTCCAGATTTGCAACTCAGAGCCTTAACCCACTGCGCCATACTGCCTCCTTTAAGGGGACTTCTATGAATGTACTTTTCTTACAAGCATTGATGTTATTTGTCCCAACCGAGTACTACTGAAGCCAGTTTTTCTTTCTGTTCCTTAAGAGCAGTCCTGTACATTACTGCATTTTTTCCTCCGACCTGCTCTAGAAACGTAGCAAGAGTATCTAATGCTGAAACGTATTTTCCTATTCTGCCCTTCCCCACTTGCTATCAGCCTCCCCCAGAATTAACTTTGCACAACTGACTCTTTCTACTTACCTGTATCGCCATGCCTCCCCCACAGTCCCTATTTAACCCGCACTTTCTTCTTTCTCCACAGCTGGTAACCGAGAGGGCACCGGAGATGCCTGCCCTCCCAGCAAGGACAGCCTGGGTCATGAGGGTCGCTGAGCATTGCGGACCCCCCAACCAGCCGCAAGGAAATAGGAAGGTACGCGACCGTGCACTGCTTGTGTGTTGAGCCTGCTGGATCGGTCGGCGTGTGGTCTAGGCCCCACTGGCACTCCGCGACAGCTCCCCACCACCCCCACCACCACCCTTGGTCGGCTCGTAGTTTTATAGGCATAGTCACGTGATCGGGAAGGTGTCGGAAACAATCAGCCCACTTTTCCATTAGCAGGTTATCTGCTAGCTCCACTAGTGGCCGCTACAGCCTGCCTGTCTGACTGCCACAGACTAGATATGACGCTTTTCACCCTCTCTCTGTTCCTTCTTGCCTTTCCAATAGCCTCCCTCCCCCCAGCCTCTCGCCCTCTAAGGCAACCATTGCCACATCTCCACCACACTGGCATAAATACTGAGCTCTCGCGCTCTACCACACTCCCATGGTCCTACCACCCCCCTTAACTGGCTAATCAGAGCATCCATTCTCCCCCTCTCTAACCCCTGGACTATCTGTGCTGTGTTGTCTCAAGGCTGACTTGCACAGGACAGCGCCTTGCTCTTTCAACTGCCATCGCAAAACCAGGGCCACTTGGTATAAGTTCTTGCATCTTACAGCACTGCTCCTGTTACTAGCTGAGGATGTAGAAACTAACCCAGACCTACCCCTCCCAAAATACCAACCCCCCGGCTCTACCAAAGGGACTGAAAATACTGCACCTAAACATTTGCAGTATCCTTAAAAAAAAAACAGAACTACAACTATCAGTCCTAACACTTGGCCCTGACATCCTGATACTTTCTGAGACATGGCTCAAACCCCACCACCCAGATTCCACTGTTGCCATTCCAGGATACTCCCTAATTAGGCAAGACCGTATGGGGAAAAAAAAGGGGGGGGTGGCCTCGCCATGTTCATTTCTGCCAAGCACCAGTTCACCCCGGTACACATCCCTACACCCTTGCCACAAACTGAGTCCCTAACTGTCAAAATGGCACTACCATACTCCGCCCCAGTGTTTATAGCTGGAGCCTACTGCGCCTCTAACACCCCAATACCTAGTATACTAGACCACCTAGCCAAATTAAAATCCTCCGCCTCAACAGGCGAGCTCTATGTCCTAGGGGACTTCAATTACAACTGGCTTGCAACTGACTGTGCCAAGCTGCACTCCAAAGTAAACGCCCTGAACTTCGCACAACAAATCTCCCAACCCACCAGGCTAAACCTAAAAATGCACAACCACTCCCTCCTGGACTGGGCACTGACCACACACCACCATAGGTCGATAGGAGCAGGCCTACTCCCTGACTCCCTAAGTGATCACCACATGGTTTACTTAGTCAGAAAAGTGCATAAACCCCTCAAACTCCCCTCCCGGACCCTTCTAGCCAGGTCTTTCAAGTCACTATCTCTAACACCACTCCTATCGGACCTGGCTATGGTTGACTGGTCCTTCATCCCTCAAGCCCCTACTATAGACGGTGCACTAGACAGTTTCAAAAATAGCTTCCTGATTGTCTGGGACCAACATGCACTGCTAAGAAGAACTAGATTTAGGGGTTCCCACCTACCCTGGATATCCGCCGATATCATCAGCCAATGCCGCTCCAGGGACCTGGCCTGGAAAAAGTACAAATCAGCTAGCTCCCACCAAGCCCTACTAATTTATCATGCCCTTCGTAACTCCTGCACTAAATCGATTCACCTAGCCAAACAGAAATACTTTGCGTCGGCACTTAGCGCAAATCTTAACCACCCAACCCATTTCTGGAAAACCATCAAATCCCTCCTATCCACGCCTGTACAACCACCAACCCCGGCTCTATCAATCCTCGGTTCGGCCGTCACTGACCCATATGAAGTAGCCACGGCTTTCAACACCTTCTTCACCAACAGTGCAGCTTCCCTGGTACATAGCCTCCCCCCTTCCCCACCCAAGACAACTACCGCACCTAATTTGCAGTACACCTCCTCCCCCTTCTCCTTCCGTCCTGTCTCCCCGGCCAAAGTCTACCAAGCACTGTGCAACCTAAACCCTAACAAGGGCAAATGCCCCTCTGGCATGGACTCCAGACTACTACAGCTATCAGCCCCAGCGATATCCGCTCCGTTAGCTGACTTGCTCAACCTCTCCTTCTCGACGTCTACAATAGCCACCGCTTGTAAGCTGGCAACCATCATCCCACTGCCAAAGGGGGGTGACCTCTCCTCTCCAGGGAATTACCGCCCCATCTCCCTTCTCCCAACTCTGGCAAAAATACAAGAACAATTTGCCCTTGCTCAGTTCTCCCAATACTTAGTTGATTCATCCTTTTTCACCCCATACCAATTAGGTTTCCAAAAATCACATTCCACCATCACCTCTCTATTAAGAGTAACAAATGATATCCTCTCAGGTATGGATAAAGGCCATATCACCTCGGCCATTTTTATCGATCTGGCCAAAGCCTTTGATACTGTCTCCCACACACTCCTTATAGACAAACTAAAGGCTGCTGGCCTCTCCAACCATGCCACTAACTGGTTTCAGGCTTACTTGTGTGGCAGACACCAAGCGGTGAAAATCGGCCCCCACATATCTACCCCCCTCCCTATTGCTACGGGTGTTCCACAAGGATCAGTCTTGGGCCCAATCCTCTTCTCAGTATTCCTAAATGAACTCCTGCTAGTCTGCTCCCACTCAGCCTTCCAAATGTACGCCGACGATGCCGTGTTATACAACACTGGCCCTTCCACGACAACAGTACATGACCAACTTCAGCAGGATTTCAATGCTGTACAACACTGGCTTAGATCAAACCTGCTATTCCTAAATGCAAAAAAAACAGTCTCACTAACTTTTGGCTCGCAACCGCAGCTCTCCCGGCTCGCCAATCGCCCCCCTTTCCTAACCCTGGACCTTTCTCCCTTAGAATCCTGCACCTCGTTCTGCTATCTAGGCATTTGGCTCGACCAATACCTAGACTTCTCAATTCATGTTGAATCCCTTCACAAAAAACTGCATCCTAAACTATGGGCCCTCTATCGTAACAAAGGCTGCATGTCCACCCCGGTCAGGCGTGAACTCGTACAAAAAATGATACTCCCAATATTTGACTATGGGGATGTGGTCTATGGCGCCGCCTCACCATCAACTCTGGCCAGCCTGGACACAGTCTTTCATTCCTTCTGCCGTTTCATACTGGAATGCCCAATACTGACACACCACTGTGACCTATACAGCTCCCTGGCCCTTCCCTCACTCTCGGCCCACAGACTAATCCACTGCTCTAGAGATGCTGCTAAATACTGGTCCCATACCCTTCCTCCCTACCTGGATTCTACCTTAACTTCTCAACCCCCATCGGCTTACTCGCTATGTCACTCGGATACCAGGCTTTTCCAAATCCCTCTTATGCGTACCTCTATGGGTCAGGCGGCATTTAGATACCGTTTACCAAAACTCTGGAATGACCTCCCAGCAGATATCCGCCACTCCTCCAATCATAGACACCTCAACACCCGCCTCCTCGAACATTTCCCCACGGTCTGCTCTTGCTCCCGCCTACACAATAGTAGGCACCAAGCCCTGTTGGTCTACTCTAACATGTTGATAATCAATTTAAGCACTGGCAAGGTGAGCACTGTGCTCGCTCCCTTCTTTTGTCCCTCTCTAAGGTCTGTAAACCTGTAGTTGAGTTACATTTCATTACTATGTAATGGTTATTTCACTGTGCTGGTTATAGATTTATATAGTAGTTACATGTCTGCCCTAGCTACCTATTGTATAGTCTCTCATATAGTGCCTCCTCAATTGTACAGAGCTTATGTGTATTTGCTGTCCTTCACCTATGCCCCTTCCCCTGTTCTCCCCAGGTCGCATCTGGAAACGAGTGGTTCTCCGCTCAGTATGCCTGCCTGGTTAAACTCTTAAATAAATAAATAAATAAATATCACCCCCAACCCCACTGGGTATGCCTGTGTCCATTCCTAGACCAGTGCCAAACAACTTTGCCTTAGTCTGTTCCTTTCATTGCTGCAAATTCAAGGAACACTCTAAACTGAAACTATCATCCTGAGTACTTAGTCCAGCCTGTTCACTCATAACTTCAGTTGGGAAATAATGCCCTTTGTATTTTGCAATTCACTTGAACTCAAACTTAGTCTCTACTGATATAAACTTAAGTGTCTCATCGTATTTTTTTATGGAGTCTTAACAGATATTCAGCCATGCTATTCAGCTTTTGCCAGTTCCCAGCTTAAAATGAATGAACAAATCAATCTAAACAAATTTTATCTTTACCTTTCTTGGTTTCCTTGGTCTCTCCGTCTCTCAGTCAGAATTACAGCTTCAGCCACCGTTGCTTGCAAATCAGTGTAATTTTCTCTCTGTGAAGAACATCATACTGATAATAATCCTTCATCAGTCCCATTGCAATTGGTTAAGGCTAAAGATCCAACAGTTTCCAACACAATTCTGACCTTGCTGTGCTCAGGGGAATGAACAGGTGTGCCTGAAAATGGGCCACCAGCCCATTCTACTCGAGTACTGGTTCAGTAAATGGCAAACACTACTCCAAAAAATCACAGAAAGAGTCATGTACAGTAATTGTAGTGATTACTGCTGTGCTTTAATTGCACAAAGGTAAACGTCAGTTCACAAAAAGCAGTGCAAAATTCACTAAAGATAAGTAACAGATACACACTAGCCTGAGTGCTTCGGCTGTTAGCCTTCCTCAGGAAGTGTGGTTAAAAGTTCTCTAAACTGATTATTTATTGGTTACTTACAAGTATGTCATCACTTTGAATTCAATTTGATTGACAGTTTCTTTCAGAACCATTTCCTACTCCTCTTAAAGTGGCAGTATAGAATCTAATGTTTTTTTATATATATATTTTATGATTTTCTCCCGTTTCTTGTACCCCTGAGCTGGTACCCCGACAGACATGTATGTGCATGTGCATGGAGGTGCACACCAGGCACTGGCTTGGCCCCTTCTGGCCCACCCCTGTCATTATTGCTGTCACTCCCCCTCACCTATGCTTACCACCAGATCTCCACCCGGTGAGAGCGGAACTACAGGGGGAGCAGACAACCACCTCTGGGAGGGGAAAGTTTCCTACTGCAGCTCAGTCCCACTCCAACCCCCCTATGCTGGCTTCCTGGTGACCTGAGGTCATTCCCGAACATGAGTCACTGGCGTATCGTGAGGTAAGGCATCCAGCACCTCAGCCCTCAGTGCCACGGGGCCAGCTGAATTTAATGTTTTCATCAGTAAACACTATGTAAGACTTAATTTCTGCACTAAACTTGGACACAACCTGGATACACCTAGCACACACCTGGCCCACCCCACCCATCCCCATGCCAGAGCTATTAAAATACACAGGCACAGCTCTGGGTCTCTGCGACTGTATTATCACAATCTACATGATCAACAAAACAACACAATGCAAGTGCAAAATGGTACCATTACACAAAACAAAAACATTTTATTTACAATGAGTCACAAGCTTTGCAGCTCAGCAGCTGTCTGCTGCACCTCCCAGTAGTCCCTGACTCCAACCTTCACCATTGCATCACCTCCTAACTAATTTCATCATGAAGAGGTTTTTGAAGTACATAAAAAGACACAGATGCCTGCTGTCACTAGTGTATGTTGTGTGTTAATTTAATGTAAAGAGAGGAGGCAAGATCCCTCTAATTTTCAACACCATTCAACAAGATGAACAACACCATCTGACCATTGGGGTTGGCGAATGGAAATGGGGATAAACAACATTTCATTACTTTCTCAGTCCTCCTGCTTCATCACATTCCCCTTCCCAGCCCAGGTCATCACCCGTAGGTTTAGTTGGAAAACATGCCCCATAAATATTCGCAGAATTCACAGAAATTTGGCAGCAGAAAAGGACCACACCAGCCCATCTAGTCTGCCTTTATATACACCCCTTCCCCCTCCTCCTTTACTGGCTCAAATCCCCCCAACCCCATTTATCTGTTCCATGCTTTCTTAAAGTACTTCATACAATTTTTGCTTTGGAGGGACAGCCCACATTACATGTTTTGTGGCCCTGTTGGGAGACCCCCCCAGCCCCACACAGAAACAGCACTGGCTCTAGTAGTGTGTCTAAAGTGTCCATCCCTGTGCATGAGCTGTTGGTACATGGTTGGCTTGAGTGGGAAACTGTTTCGCAAAACTGTATTAGTATTATAGGGACAGTGGACACCAAGATAAACTCTCATCTCAGGCCCTTCATGTCCCAATCCCAGTGCCACTTATTAATTTCCAGAATCCAGCAGCAATAATTTAACTTTATAATACACACTGTACATGTCAGTAGCTGGCCTGACCTTTAGCAAGCAACTTGCCTAATAATTGCCAGCCAATTAATATAGCCCAGGCAACTGTTTGACCTTGTAGTTGACTGTTGGTACTCCCACTTCCACACTGTTACCTGCTAAGTAGTGTCAGTTCTGCTTGGTGACACTATCCTCCCCTTCAATGTCCCCCCCCCCCAATCACTTACTTTTCACTTTTTCAGTATGGTAGTCCTTCCCTCTCATAGTCTTCCTTTCTCAGCCCTCTCCTTTCTATTTTTTTAATTTCACAATTATTTACCAGTACTACTAGTCTGTATCTGTGTCTCCTTGTGCAGTGCACATCAGTAAGCCCACAAGTGCAGACAGTCAAGCTCTCAAAGCCTTGTCTCTAATCTGATTAGTTAACTTGTTGGATTCCTGGCTACTAGGTATTACCTACCTCATCAGCACACCACTGGCACTTGGTCGAGCACTGAGTCAAGCTTCTGACACTAACCATCAGTTTCCTGTCCTCTGGAGTCTGGGAAACTCATTACATACATAGATACATAGACAGTGTCGGCAGATAAGGGCCTATGGCCCACCTAGTCTGCCCATTTGAGCTTGTAAGTTCAGTTTGTTTTCCTAGAAGTCTATTTCCCCTTACCCCTGACCTCTAGAATTCCTTTATGTCTATCCCATGCATTCTTAAATCCCGTGATTGTTTCAGCCCCCACCACTTCCTCTGGCAGGGTGTTCCACTTGTCCACCACCTCTCTCTGTGAAGAAATTCTTTTCATGTTTCCTCTGAATCGTCCTCCTCCAACTTCATCCCATGCCTCTAGTCCTGAAACATCTTTTCGCTTAAAATAGTGTTTTCCTGCACCCTGTTCCTCCCTGTAAGATACTTGTATGTCTCTACTTATCCTCTCTCCTCCTCTCCTCCAGGGAGTACATGTTCAGTTCCTTCAACCTGTCTTCATAGGACTTGTGATGCAACCCATGCACCATCTTTGTTGCCCTCCTCTGAACCTTCTCTACCCTGTCTATGTCCTTACGTAGGTATGGTCTCCAGAACTGTACACTGTACTCCAGGTGGGGCCTCACTAGTGTCTTGTATAGCGGAATTATGACCTCCTTTTCCTGCTGGTGATGCCCCTGCTATACATCCCAGCATCCTATTTGCTTTACCTGATGCCTTGTCACACTGTTTTCTAACTTGAGGTCATCAGAGATGACAACCCCAAGATCCCTTTCCTGCTTGGTGCATGCTATATCCTCACCCCCAACTGATATATTGTGCCAGGTTTTTGTGCCCATATGCATTATCTTGCACTTCTTTGCATTGAATTTCAACTGCCAAACCCTTGACCATTCTTCAAGTTTCTGCAGGTCCTTCTCATTCTGTCTACACCTCTGGTGTGTCTACTCTGTTACAGAGCTTTGTGTCATCAGCGAACAGTGAAATTCTGCCTTCTATATCCTGTGCAATATCACTGATGAAGATGTTGAATAGGACCGGTCCCAGCACTGATCCCTGTGGTACCCCACTGATCACTCTTCCCTCTGTGGAGTGACAGCCATTTACCACCACCCTCTGTGTCCTGCCACCCAGCCAGTTACCTACCCACCACACTACTGTCCTGCCCACACCCATATTCCCCAGTTTGTGTAATAGTCTTCTATGTGGCACAGTGTCAAAGGCCTTGCTGAAGTCCAGATAGGCCATGTCCACTGCCCTCCCCGATCCACCTCCCAGTCACCCAGTCAAAAATTCAATGAGGTTGGTCTGACATGACCTCCCCTGGTGAAACCATGCTGCCTTGGTCCTGTAGTCCATTGACAACCAGATGTTCCACCAATCTCTCCTTCAGTAGTGCTTCCATGATCTTTCCCACTACCGAGGTGAGGCTGACTGGTCTGTAGTTCCTGCTTCCTCTTTGTTCCCACTTTTGTATAAGGGACTACATCTGCTGTCCTCCAGTCTTGGGTACCTCCTGTTTCCAGTGATTGGCTGAACAGGATAGCCAGAGGTTCAGCCACCACCTCTCTTAGTTCTTTAAGGACCCTGGGTGCACCCCATCTGGCCCCATTGCTTTATCAGCTCTTATTACTTCCAGTTCCTTCAGGACCCTTTTCTCGTGTAAAGGACTTGTGTCCATTTCTGCACCATTCTCACCCCTTGTACTTCTTCAGACCCATTACCCCTCTTCCTAGTAAAGACTGGAGCAGAAATACCTGTTCAATATGTCAGCTTTACTGTTGTCATCCTCCACGGCTCCCATCTCCCCTTCAGTCTCACTTATCCTCCCTTTGTCCTTCTTTTTCACTTATGTACCTGTAAAAGGTTTTGTCCCTTTAACCACTGATTTTGTAATGTGTTCTTCTGTCTGAGCTTTGGCTTCCTTACTGACTTCCCTGCCTCCTTTGTTTCTCCTGGTACTTCTCCCTATCCCCTTCTGCCTGTGTCTTTTGTATTGCCTGAATGCAATCTTTTTGGCTTTCACTTTCTTTGTTACCTCTTTGGAAACCATAATGGTCTCCTCTTTCTTTTCCTCTTGCTAACCTGCTTAATGCATAATTCTGTTGTTCTTATAATCCCCATTTTAAATACTGCCTACTGTTCCTCAATCCTGATTCTGTCCCATTCCCTTAATGCCTCTTTCAAGCATCTCCCATTTTCCCAAAGTCTGCCCCTAAAATCCAGGATACGTGTTTTTGTGTGGTTTGGTTCTGCTCTTTCTGTGATTTCAAACCACAATGACTGGTGGTCACTGTTACCCAGGTGCTCCCCCACTGTTGCCCCCATCACACTGTCCCTGTTTGTGAGCACAAGGTCCAGTATTGCCTTCTGCCGAGTTGGTTCCATGACCAGTTGCTTGAGGAAGGCACCCTGAAGGGAGTCCAGGATAAATCTGCTCCTAGTTGATGCTGCTGCTGGGATGCTCCAGTCCACGTCTGGTATATTGAAGTTCCAACCACTACTCACCTCTTGTCTGCCATCCTTTGGATGGCTAGCATCAACTCCTATCTGTTTCTTCCTCCTGGGCTGGTGGTCTATAGACCACACCTGTGCGGATGGCTGGCCCCATTTTCCTTCCAGCTAACCTACAGTATCTCTCCCATTTTGTTCCTCCTGGATCTCTGTGGCCCTTATGTCATTTTTCGCTACAGTGCCACCCTCCTCCCTTCCTGCCTGCTCTGTCTCTTCTGAATATGTTGTAGCCAGGTATGCCATCTCCCAGTCATGGTTATCATTACACCAGGTTTCAGTGATGGCCACAATGTCCAGGTCTGACTGTACCATGACAGCCTCCAGATCTTCCATCTTGTTGCTAAGGCTCCTGGCATTTGCACACATGGCTTTCCATGATTTGACCTCCCTAGACTGCTTTACTGTTCTACTCCAGCCCCTTCCTTGGTTGTCATTCTCTTCTGGGGTGCTCCTCTGGCTGGCAGCACTGGGTGGGGGGGAATTAAGAATCACTGATGGGTGGTTGCCTCGGGGCTGCATTACTTGCTCACTGCCTCACTGAATCTCCAATCTGGTGGGGGGTGGTGGTGGCTGCTGCTGCCCAAGTCTGCTGTTGGCCTTGGTTTGTGACGAGGCCAGCCTACAATCAGTAACAGCAACAAACTTGAGATACTAAAGGCTAACAGGGACTCTGGGACTCCTCCAGGCAGGCAGTGCCACAAACGAGATCTGGGACCATCAGGATAGATTGGGACTGGGCCTTTGGGGGGTGTAAATCAAAGATCCTTTGCTTTCACTTCAGGCTCTTCCAGCACCAATGACAGACACACACATTCCTCAGACTGTGCAACAATGCATGCTTCAAGCACCAAATTCAAGCTGTGCCCTTTCCTGATTGGCTGAGATGAGAGAAGAGGAGGAGTGGACTCATGGAGCAACCAACCCAAGCTGACTGGCACTTGCACTTGCCAGCCTTCCACGTGCTGGCTCCTGATCACTCCAGCAAGGAGACTGGGACTTGATCATGCACATTTAAGGGGCCTACTGACATCAGCACTACTGTCACTATCAAATTCATGACAATGACAGATGCTGGCAGGATAGTGGGATGACTTCAACAAATGGGGGGCAAATGTGGGATGTCCCACATAATGCAGGATACTTGAGAGGTATGCCTGCAGTTCTTCCTCCTGCATGCATGCCAGGAAGGCCTTCTCAATTTAAGTCAGTTGGCTGGTTGCATGGGTGCTGAGTCTCTTTGGATTCTATGGTGTGCCTTCAGTCACTACAAGCAAAGGAAAAAAAGATATTATAAACTTAATTGAATGTAAGCATCAGTATTCACTGTGTTTATCTTCACTCAATCAACCAGTCAGGTGGATAGAATATCATGACTTGCAAAGGCGCTTCTGAAAAGGTGTTCAGAATTACACTCTGCATCAAATGGTGGTGCTTGCTCAGGGAAGAAAATATCAGTGTCAGAAAGTGGCTGTAATGATTGCATTATACAACCAGAGATATTGCGAATTTTCAGTCCCCTGATGAAGTTGTTACAAATCCATTGAAATTCATGATTCGTGAAATCTGTGAATTCTATTGCACATACACAAACTTTACTGAAGGAGTTATTTTTATTAAAAACTTTAGCAGACCCTCTCCCTACACATTGTGCTGTAAAAAACACCACCCTTGCTGGCCTAGTGGTGAAGAGGTGCCTAGTGTGCCCTACCTGCACCCACGCCTGTGACCCGAGTTCGAGAATGAGCTCAGGGTGCCAGGAGTCAGCTGAGAAGGAGAGGACTGATCATCCAATGCACTGCCATCCTCTCCCAGGGTGGGGAGGCACACCATCTTGCTACTTGGCAGTCACCTGGTACAGCCCGGATGGCAGTGCCAGAGTATGAGGAACATAGTAGAGAGGGGTTGCCATTCTGTAGCATGCACACACCTCCATGCGCACACACTTATGTGCTGCCATGGCAAGGGGAGGAAGGGAGAAAATGAAAAAAGAGAAGGTGCTGGCTTAATGAGACCCTGCCTGCCTGCCCCCATTCCCGCATCACCACCCAACCACCGCCCACAGTTCTGGAGTCACCAGGTGGGAGGAGGAGGGTGGCCCTCCCCTTTCTGATCACGCCACAGGGATATTCCAGGGGGGATGTAACAGGGTGCCCTGTTATGTTAGAGAAAGACAAGGTCCACATGTGTTACTCCCCTCCATTTTTCCTTTCACTCTGTCCTGTCCCCTTATTCCTCTTTCTATTACTGTCCTTTTTCTTTTCTTTTCTTTGTCAGGGTGGCCCACCTGACAAATTAGCCTTTCAGCTTTACTATCCCCTTTTGCCCAATTTCTGTTCCAGTATGCACATTGTGTTACCTGTCTCTTTAAAAATATGGCCCTAAGTAAAATAAATGAAAGATGTACAAAACCAGTTAATAAATTCATAGTTGTGGTCCCTTTAAAAAGCCCCTAGAGTGTCCAGAAAAGGAGAGAAATAATGTATTAATGCGCAGGACAGCCCAGAAATGTTGTAACTGGGCTATCCAAATGTACACATAGGTCATAATGAAAAGCTTAGCCGTCGGCTGCAATTTCAGCTGTCGGGACCCTTCAAGTTCATTCATAAAATGGTACAAGGACTCTGTGCAGCTGAAAAGAGCCCTGTAAGAAAGAATGATGCATTTGACAGTGTGGGATTGCCAATATAAAGACAAGGTAAGACATAAAGAAATAATAAAGTGCATGCCCTGTACCTTTTAAAGCCAGGCAGTCCCCCTCGTATAAACAGCTTGCTGTCCCAAAAACACACAGTGAACAAGATAATTATAAAAAGGGCTTAAGCAAAGGTTATAGTTGTGTCCCTAAAAGCCTAGCCCTTTTTAAATAACAAACTAAACTGCTTTTACCTTTTAGTCCTGGGTTGTGCTGTGTAGCAAGTTGGTAGTCTGGTGGGCCAGGAAAAGCAGGCCCAAAAATCCAGCTTCTGGGTTTGTAAGGGTCCTCTATAGGGCTGGCTGCCCCCAAAATGACTGTTCTTACAGCTACAGAGGTGTGTGATGTCAGACAGAGGGAGGGGCTTATGATGCTTAACAAGCCTCATTAGAGAAAAAAGGAATAGAAATAAATAATTGCTGCATAAAAAGATGGGAGAACTATGACATTGTACAGAACATAGTTATAGCTACTAACAAAAGCAGATGTAATCCTAATCAAGGACCTTATGCCAGAGAAATAGCTTAATTGTTCTTTGTACCCCAGTCACCTGACTATGATGTCACAGTTTGGGAGGTGTATAAGCCCAGCACCTGAAGGAGCAGACAGATAGGTAGGCCAGTAGGGTGCTGGTCATTGAAGGGGAAGGAGGTGTGTTAGTATCCACACCTGGAACTTGAGAAATTCACTCAGCAAAGAATGAATACCTTATAAAGGTCTGCAGTTCTATTGTTTTAGGTGTGCTGTGTAACACCATGTTTCTTTTCTTTTCTTTGTTTTTGTACATATTTTTGATCTGAGTTTTGGATCAATATAAGTATGTCTGCATTTATTTTATGCAATTCCCTCCTGTCTGACTGTCTGTTTATTCCCACCCCATTACAGGGGAATACATGGGGCAAGGTGAGTTGAGGAAGTGAATGCCAGATTGGGGAGGCAGGGACAGGATGAAACGAGCCTGTAGGTGCCAACTCATGGTAAAAAAAGCTAAATGAAAAAAAAAACACCCTCCCCTCCCTCCCCTCACCCAAACACAATTAAAACCATGGCACCCCCCCCCCGCTGGCACCCTTCTCCCTCCCACCCCAGTGAAATGCACGCTCCATCAGCATGAGTGACTGTGCCTGAAAAAGTAATCCCTTCTCCCCTCCCATGCACCATACAGACTCCACCCACCTCCCCCACATAAGCCCCACAATCTTTATTATCATCACAGACCCAGTTCCCCAACCCCCTTCTGGTCCCCACCACCCTCTTCCACCCCACCATCACCTACAAAACCATTCTGGTATAAAGAAAACTGTGCCCCAGTGTAGAGCATCTGCTCTGTTCTTTGTCCATCTTTTTCTTTTCTTTTTTATTCTATATTCTTTTCTCCCCGAGCCGCTAACTGCCCGGTACTTTCAGCCCAGTCACGGAGCCACAGACATCTACCCCTCATATCAGCCACAAGGCCCTTCTGAAGCCTCCTGGCTTTCCCCCCATGGTGAGGCTGCGGTGCTGTCCCTATAAGCCACAGACTTCAGATAGATTGGAGGGCCCTGGCCTGAGGGGCTAATCGAAGCTGTAGTGGCCTTCATGGAGGGCAGCTGTCAGCTATCCTGTTTTCCACTTTTCTGGGGAGGCGGGGCTGTGAAACGATATCTGGTGTCACCCGCCTCCTGTACATACTTTAGTGCCGGTAGCTGGGTGACTCCTGGCCTCCACCAGGGGTCCTCATGAGCCGGGCACTTCCCACCTCCCCCAGGAGAGGAGAGCAGTCCATAGGATGCTCTGTCCTTCCTCCCCAACCGGCCTTCCCACGACTGTGGTTCTTTCCGAACTCTGGTTGCTGGGTTCTTTGTCCATCTTGTAATGGTACTGATGAATGAGTAGGTATGTGATGATTAATAAAGACAGTATCACTTGTGAGGGTGATGGGCTTGTGGGTAGGGGGAAGGGACAACTTTTTCAATTATGAACCACACATAACAGCATTTCATCAGGGCAGGAAAGGAGAGAGGAGGATGCCAACAGGGGGTGGGAGGGGGAATCATGGTTTTTATCATTTTTGGGTGGGGGAGGAGTGGTTTGCATCATATTTGGGATGGGGGGTGTATAGCATGTAATTTGCATTGCTATTTGCAACACACAATTGCCCAATTCACCTGTCCAATAGTAATGTGAATTGCAGGCCAATTCACAGATGTTTTTTGTGGAGTGAATTTTAGCAACTTCACACACATCTACGTACACTTTTTCTAGTAATGATACAGGCCCAAATGTTTCATTATACAGAGTCAGCATTAAAGCAATACTTTTATTTTTCTGATTCTGTTTCATAATCCTCAGAAATACCTTTGGGGTCCTCAGTAGGGGGTTTAGTCTGCAGCCAGGTGGACAGAACACAGAACTAGTCATGCAGGCTGGTGCAATGCAAGATACAAACATATGTGATGCATGGCTGTACTTTGCATACCAGTTCAGTCAGAATGATGTTTTATGCCCATCACAGAGTGTAGAGTTTGTCCCATCCCACACATGTCTCTGAGTTGTCTCTGGCCTTTCAAGATTCCTACATTGTATCACATAATGATGACAAAATATATGTACAATGCACGGAATGAATTTCATTTATTTGCTTCCATCTGGCATTGATTGCAACTGAGTAAACAAAGTCGGTTTCATTCACTTAAATTAAACTGATCGTCATCATCGACATACTGCACAAAAGATCATGATACTCTCACAAGATTCCACATTCCCCTCCAGTACTGGTGGAGCTGCAGCACCTTCAGCTTCACCCGGAGTGTCAGCTGGCACAGGAGCTGCTTCTCCCTCAGCCTCAGAAGTCGTCAGACTGATGAACAGCTGCCGATATAAATTTGTAAAATAAAATCAGATCAAACAGATGAATGATTCTTTAATTAATACACTAAAAATCTATGAAAAATGAACATTCCACACAAAGTCAATTAAATGGTTCTTAATCCAAATACTTGGGCTGCCTGTGGAAACCTTTAATGCAGGATTGACAGATCCAAAGTTATACTGCTTGCCCCAGGCTATGGAGATGTTTATGACCTTTAAAGATTTACTGACTGACTGCAAACACTGGCCACTAAAAGGTACCTCTACCTTGGCAAGTTTGCTGGGAGCAGCACACATGAGGAAACTGGAGCAGACAAAAAAACACTGGTAAACAAATTCTTTAAACTTTCCACACTGTTAAAGTGTCAACAACAAACCATCCAGTCAGACACATATTGAGTTACTGGCAGATAGAACTTGATGTGAATCCGTGGAGAACATAGCCATCCTTTAGAATGACTGTGTGCCATATGAAAGGAGTACAACTTTTTTGTGTCCAACAAGAACACTGCATTGCCTGATAATGGAGTAAAACAAAGGTATACAAGAAGTGCACAATGCTCCATCCCATCATACCCACCAACCCTACGTAAAGTGGATCAATGGTAACAAACAGAATGTTTAATTAGACACGCAACAAACACAATTGGAATACAACTGAACAACATCATAAGGTACATGATGAAAATTATTAATCATAAAATCATTTGTATATAGTCAGCTAGAGGACATTGACAGACAGATGCATCATGCATCATGCATGCAGCTATGCCACAGATAGTAGCTGCCACTGAAATTACACCAGTCCCTCACCCACCCACTCACTGATACCCCACCACTTCTAAATCAGTTGCTTCTCAGTGCACTACAAATGCAGTAATAAAGTCAGTTATTTTGTCATAATATGACTGTTTCATGTTATATATGAATAATTTTAACAGGTACTATACAAATTCTTCTGGGGGTATAAGGCCTGCAGTTGGCGGAGTCATCTTCACATTACATATGGGTGGACATACTGTAAATAGGCCAACACTGCCAACCCTGTTGGGCATTATTCTTTACATAATATTATAATGTTTACAAAACAAAGAAAACCAATAAGTACAGTAACATTCACCAACAGACAGATGAAGGTATTTCCGACCTGCAGATGTGGTCAACACAATTCCCAGGCTCCCCAGTTTTGTAGTGTTCTGTCTCTGCAGGTTATCCCAATGATGCTTTACTTGTTTGTGCATGTGCAGACACTAGACACTCTACCACCACTGACGAATCCAACAATAATGGCCCAAATTTTCTCTTGGGATGTGTAGTCCAACATTTTTTATTCAAACAAGTCTCCTAATATTTTGCTAACTTCGCATACTGAAATGCTGATCTACTCCAGAGTAAAAGGTAAAGAAAGCACCCTGGTCATAGAATCATTGCTTCCCTGTCCACCAACATTTTAATAAAACTGATGCTTGGTTATCTCAGTTTCTGGTTTCTCTAACTGTCAGTAAACAACAAATCTCTCTCAACTTCAACTCCACTCTAGAATTCATGAACAGCAGAATACATTCTGCAGAAGCACTATTCATCTTGCAGTTTATTTTGAACATCATGTAATATGTGTGGAATAGTATTCTGGCACTTTTCAAATGTAAAAAGAAATGCACTGGGGAATACTTTTCAGCAGTAATGATGAACTGAAGAACAATATTCTGTAGAACTGTATGGACAAATCCTATATGTTACAAATAACCTGCTGGCAATCAGGACATACAGTACCTTACTCGTGGACACCCAGGTAGAGGTGTCCCGGCTGCTAGGAAGCAAGTAGATACATTTTAATTTAAATTCATCTACTAGATTTCAAGTAGATTGAATGTAAGGCTTGTGGAATGCTTATCCATGGAATAAAGTGGTTCTGCAGAATACAGTTCCACTGATCTTAAACAGGAGGAATTTCATGGAATGAGCCACAGCATGCTGACCGAAATTATGCCATCAGAATGGTCATTTTTCATTTTTTCTGCCAGCAGAACTCCACATTCCACATAGCGGTAGTAACAATATATTACAATATACAATATAGACATTATACAAAACATTGACAATAGTTATTAAATTGCCACTAAATGTGTAGGGCTCCTGAACCCCTCAGCTTCCCTTTGTACTTCTCAAACTATAAGACATTATGAGAAGACACTATTGATTAGCCTAGAGACATCTTGCAGTCACAATTTACTTATAATACACTATGAGCATCTTTTTCAGGTGTTTCTAAAAAGTTGTTCTCAACATTAGAACATTGAGAATATAGAGGATTGTGTATGCGCAAGCATATACAACAAGGCAGTTGCGATCGAGAGGTTTCCGTGGTAACTGAGACCTCGAGGCCGTGGCTGAAAGGTCCGTTACCACGAAACCTCAAGATCGCACAACTGTCTTTGTTTGTGTCATGCTTGCTCATACACAATCTTTATAATAACGTATGGGCAACCATATGTAGTACACCGGACAAGTTTTTTGTAAAAAAAAGGCGGCTACTTCGTTTCTGCCCCCACGCTCGCTTCCGGCGTTGCCGTCGCCACTCAATTCGCATGCGTTAGTCGTATTTGATCTTGTTGGTTGCACCGGTGACGTACCCGGTGCAGCACAACAAGATCGTGACGTACCGAGTGCAGGAAAACAACGCTGTTCCAGGCATGGATTTCCATGCGGAACAGCGTTCTACCATACACTATAACTTTTTGCAGGTGCTGCTGATTAGCTTTTGGAGTCATTCTCAACTTTTAATGTTAAGCAACAGCACCTATGAGCTGCAGTGGCTTTAAAGTGAAAGCAAAAACAATAACCTACCTAGACAAAATAATGACATTTTGTCTAGATGGAATATTGACTGACCTGCTCTGTTTGAGGAAACTGATAAGACTTTACTTGAACAAAATGCTCATAATGTAATATCTACAATAAAAGCAACCCTGAGAGAGAAAAACAAGCTTGGATCTCATACCTCCTAGGTAAGTGCCATCATTGAACTATCAGACTTCACTCTCGTGCTTTATGACTTTACTTTACCTATCGGGGTGAGGACCACCTTGTTCTTCACAATCAGGGGTGCATTATTCTCTGTATTTTTACCATACAGATATAAACAATATATACTTTAGATTGCTATGCTTTTTTGAGATTAATTTATAATTCTTACTCTAGCTACTCATATTTTTTCAATAAGTCTTTGTTCATCCCTTTTTGAGCACTATCGAACAGATGTAGATCATTTTTTTTTTTTGCTTTTAATTAACCAAATTCTTGTAGAAATTAATTCATCTGCTGTCAAAGTGTACACTAGCTTTAGGTTATTTTTTTTTGTATTATACCCTTCTTGTGGTAATTAATTGTCACACTCCAATTAGTCTTTTTTGCTTTTTTAATAAACATTAATTTAGAGGAGTATACGTATTCAGAATATATGTGCTTGAATCAAGCACATCTTGGCCATAGTTTTCAGATACTCAAAAACTCTTACTTCTATAGCCAGAGAATTCATGTCCATTAACTCATTTGTTTTATACACCACAAACTGGCTGCAGTAGAGATTTCATCATTTAATTTTTTTTCTGCTTAAAGTTTATTTAAATAGAGTTTCCCACCGTCTACTGTCTTTATGAATTACATATTGTTATGGGTGATAATCAAATTCATGTACATCATTTAGGCCCATTTTCCTTAAAAATTAACATATAGAAGTATTTGCCAATACCTCTTTCTCTCTCTTTTGTAAACCTCCCCATTGTTGAATTTCTTTTTACATTCATGTTCACACCTTGGGTGTTTTCATTGGTTATAGACAAACTGGTCAATTTTTGTTTATATTGTGTGTTCTAGATGAAATGAAACACAGAAACATAGAAAATGATGGCAAAAGGGGACCTGTAGTCCATCAAGTATGCCCAAACATGATTTCCAGGAAACTATTGTTACACCAGGCCCTGTCCCTTGAGAAGCCTCACCTAACCTTCTCTAGTGCTTTGTGATTGTGCCAAGCATTGTCCCATATGCACTTGAAACTCAACACCAACTTTGCAGCCACCGCATTGGATGGTAGTCTATTCAACAGCTCCACCACCTTCTCCAAGAAGTAATACTTTCTGATGTCCCTCCTGAAATTGCCTCCTTTTAATTTCCACTCATGCCCCTGTGTTATAGAACTGGTGTTCATGGTGAAAAGCACAGTGTGTGGCACTTTGTTTATGCATCTAAGGAACTTGAAGGTTTTGATCATATCTGCCCTGCCCCTCCTAGCCTCCAATGAGTACATGTTCAAAGCAAGGGTTCTCCTCATAGTTGACTCCCCGAAGGCCATGTACCATCTTTGTTGCCCTTCTCTGGACCCCTTCCAACCTATCAATATACCTTTGAAGGTGAGGCCTCCAGAACTGGACACAGTACTCCAAGTGAGGCCTCAGCAATGACTGGTAGAGGGGCAGTATCACTTCCCCTGTCCCTGCTATCTATGCCCCATCCAATACATCCCAGTACCCTATTAGCCTTACTGTAAGCCTTATTATACTGTCTTTGCAGCTTGAAGTCATCCCTAATGATGACCTCCAGATCCAGTTCCTGAGCTGAGGAGCTAAGTTTAGCCAGTATTCAGTCTTAGGGTTAGCTCTACTGATGTGCATCACCTTGTACTTCTTAGCATTGAATTTCAACTGCACTATGTGTGTCCACCTTTCTAATTTTGTAAGATACTCCTGAAGCTCTCTGACTCCATCCATGCTGTCCACTCTACCCAGGACTGATCCTTGTACACCTCACTAGTGACATGCCTCTCATTAGATCCCACTCCATTTACTACTATACTTTGTTTCCTATATTCTAGCCAGTTTTGCACCCACCTAACTATCTGCTCTGCTGCTCCCAGGTCCTCCAACTTCTTTAAGAGATGCCTGTGTGGGACTGTGTCAAATGCCTTTCTAAAGTCAAAGTAAAGCAAGAAATCCCTGGACACGTGGTCAAAGAAAGTAATAAGGTTTGTTTGGCATGACCAGCCCACCAAAAACACATGCTGTTTATTGTTCTGGAGGTGATTTTCTTCAAGGTAGCTTATAAGACCTTTTTTAATGTGTGTCTCCATCCGCTTGCCCACTACTGATGTTAGACTGACTGCTCTATGATTATCTGTCTCCTCCTTATCACCGCCCTTATGGAGTGGTACCACATCAGCCACCTTCCAGTCCCTTGGTATAATCCTGAACTTGAGAGACCTATTGAGTTGATGTGCAAAAGGGGCTGCTAGCTCCTTCATCAGCTACCTTTATCTGGGATGTAAATTGTCAAGGCCTGGGGCCTTGTCTGGTCTGATGTCTAAAAGGCCCTTACCGACCCTCTCAGTAGTGAACTCCTGGATGCACATTCTCTGGATCCCCCTGGCTGCAGCCCTGATACCAATGTCTGGCAGCGGGCCATGTACCTCTCTCGTGAATACCGAGAAAAAGTATTTATTGAAGGCCTCAGCTTTTTGCCTGTTGCCCTCAAGCACCTCATCCTTAACTTTCAACCTTACAGTCCCCCCCTTCCTTTTCTCACTGATATAGCAGAAGACATTATTTTCCCCTGATTTAATCCCACCTGCAATCTATAGCTCCTTTGCTGCCTTGGCATCCCTCGCTATTCTCTTGGCTGTAAGAAAACACACACACAAAACAACTAACACATATTGGGAACATTCGTAAAAAAAAAAAAAAATACTAAATTATTTTACTTGCAGTTTTGCAGTGTTACAAGGAGATCTGTTTCCTGGCTTTCAGCAAAACCTTTGACACTGTGGCACTTAACAAGATTCTAGACAAAGCACACCAGTGTGTTATACATGAGGTACACATGGACGATGGCTGGCTTGGGGGAAGGAACCAAATGGATGTGGTGAGCGGGCACCACTCCAATTGAAGAGGGGTATGTAGTGATATCTGTCAGGGATCTGTACTGTTGCCACAGCTATGCAACATTTTAAAAAAGTATCTGTAAGCTGGGGTCTCCAGCAGGCTGCTAACTTTGCCGAAGACACTAAGTTACTCCAGCTGGCAGATGCCTTTGAGGATAGCGGCTTATTGTTGACCCTGGTTGGGCCCTTTTCCCCACTGAAAAAGCCATCATTTATTTCCCCATATATGATTGTAGCCACGTAGGTTATTATGACCCCAAATAGCTACCTATTTTGATTTATGACCTCATCTAGCTACCAGTTAGGGTATTATAATCTCAACTAGCTGCCAGTTAGGGAATTGTGACCACAAGCAGCTAATTACACTGAACCATAACAGTACTTAGCATACATGCAGTTCCCAACAGATAATCTTCCAGGTTCCCAGGTGCAGGACTACAATGGGCCAGCGGGCATTTACTCACAGGGCACCTCAGTGGTACAACACCCTCACTAAGGAAGCATTTTCTTCTACTTTGCTTGGAGCCTTCAAAAGGAATCTCCAACTCTATCTCACCTCAACCACGCAATGTGACTGTTTCTCCTAAGTAACTGGCTCTCCATTCCCCTGGGTCATTTCTTACCTGTGATCTGTAACCCTTAACAGCTATGGCACCTACCTCCTACCCTATTCATACCCTCCCCCCACCATCTCACTCCTGCCCCTCCCCTTCTTTCACACCATCTCCCTCCAACTATGCACCCTCAAGCATCTGCCCCTTCTTCTCCAAAACTGCTTTCACTACTTCCAACCACCCTACACTCCAATAGGGGCACCTCTGCCTGCCTACCTCTTCCAGTTTCCCCACTTCCCTGCACACCCAAACTGTCCCTCCGATCGCTTCTTTTTTTGCATTACCCTGAAACTTTATTTAAGCTGCCCTCTGTATTTTAGCAACAGATATCACTGTAACTGTAATTAGTGTTAGACTGTAAACATTGTCTGTCTTTGTATGTATGTTACCCTCCATCCTCTGATGTGGAACCTTTGTAAATGAGCAGTTCTTGCTCAAAGGTATTTGTAATCCTAGGGTTTAATAAAATAAAATAAATAAATAATTAAAAATCATGAATACCTGAAGAACACATTAACACCCAATACACATTCAACAAGCAATGCTGTCCCCCAGAACCAATATTAACATATACCACTACAGTATGGAAACACATAGGACACAGCAATAAGTGTCCAACCTTATGTTTTATTAAGTTTATATATAATAAATGATGGCAAAGTGTGGTATACAAGGAAATAATACCATCTCAGGGTTGAACAAGCTCATAATGGCCCCTCACCCTTTATAGCTTGCTCAATCCCTCAATGGCATTATTTCCTCATAAACAACATTTTGCCATCATTTATTCTCTCTCTATTTATGTTTTTACTTATTTCTTGACCAAGTAAGTACATTGGTCCAATGGACCTTTTCAATAATGCCCTGGTCTAGGTAGGCAAAGAAAAATATGAATCTGGGAGAAACACTGTTATAAACAAGCTGGGAAATTCATTTTCAAGAGTAAGTGAAAGATAAAAAGCAAAGTTCATAACAATTTCAATAAAGTAGCACAAAACATGAGTTTGATATCCTGTGGTAGAATCAACAAAGTCTCAAAGTGAACATGGTCATGTGCAAAGTAAGGAACCTAAGTGCAAAATGAATGAAGCTACATCCAAAAATAGTTCTGAACATATTCACAAAGACACCTGCACCCAAAAGAAAGGTGGCTTATGTTCAAACCCAACTGCATCCAAAAAAACAGTTTATAGTGATGGAGGTTTGTAAATATAGATGTAGGGATGGTGCAGTATCAAGATTTGCAATGCAGTATCCCCAATAACAGTTCACAAACAGTTTTAGCTGGTAGGCTATGTGTGGAATGGAAATTGCCAGTAGACAACAAAAAGATAGTCTATGAATAGTGAATACGTTCACTGACAGAACACAGCATGGCAAATGGACCTGGGAATACCGCAAGCTAAGCATGTAAGAGGGGGATGAGGCCCTACTTTCAAATGCTGATGCAAAGACTGGGCCTGCTCTAAAAGTATAACAGGCACGTGTACTGGTTCCAGCATGGCACCACTGTTTTACCCCTGCTGGATACATGCTCCAGAGATCCTGTTGTGCAGCAGTCATCACCTTCATTGGAGCAGTTGGAGGGAGCTGGAGCTGAGGATCACAGTGCCAGTAACACATGAATAAGCAAGTAATCAGAGCACCATACACTACTGGGTACTGACCATCTCCATACCTACACTAGAGCATTTGTACTCAGACCACCTCAGTACTGTAGAAGACAAAAATTGGGACACTTGAAAATAAACTACAGTACCAACTGGGCTAATAGTGCGTGACAAAGATTTATTACTGGGGTACTTTTTCCTGTGTTGGTTTTGGCATCTTTTGAATGAAGCTGCCTCTTATTTTGTTATGTCCACAATCTTGGACACTACATAGTTTGTGAGTTTGAAGTAAGAATGAGGACGTATAGATCAACGTTTGCAAATCCAATCTGGATGCAGCGTTCCATTCTTGTATCCCTTTTTGTGACTTCATCCCCGCTAGTCTCAGACTCAATGTAGCCGACTGTAATGTGTAAAGGGAGGAAACACAAAATCAAATAGAAAGTATGACCTAGACACTCAGTGGTGATCCCCTTTATGCAGAGGAGAAGAAGGACGTGGGAGTCACAAATCACAAGGAGCAAAAGTGTGGAAATCAGTGCACTGTCACAATAAAGAGGACCAGCGCAGTGCTGAAGTGTATTAAAGGGGGTTACCGACAGGGCAGAGGAAGTGACCCAGCCACTTTACTAGGACCTGGGCAAACACATAAAGCAGATGCTGAAGCACTAAGGAGTAAGTTTGGTACACCTGCTTTGTTTGAGCATGATCTGGGTCATGGTAGTGATCTCAGCAAAGTGGGGGCAGTGGTCTCCTGGGTGTGATCTGGGGGCTCTCTATTCCGGGTCTTGGTTTTGTGCCTCATCCATACCTTGGTCATGTTCCCTGGTAGACACAGAGGTGACTGCTGGGGGAGAGCGGCCAAATATTTCTGGACTGGTTAAATGTTTGAAAAAGCTCCATAAAGCCTGCTTTCTGGTCTGAAGATCTGCTGGAGGTAGAAGATTGGATTTTAACTTGGATCCTCTCAGACTTAAAAAAAAAAATCTGGTCACTGCTCCAAACATTGTTCCCAATTAAAAATATATTGGCAGTGAGATTGCTTAAAATCTTATCTCTTGTATCTCAGATTTGTTTATATCGGGATTAAGTGAGGCTTAATCTTGGTAGAAGCTGCTGTTTAAATCCACAGAGGTGGAAGTGCTGTGGTTTCCAAATGAACTTATATCAGAGAGACTTACAGTGACTGCTCTTTTACTGTTTTTCATTTGCTGCTATTAGTGTGTTAAGATTTTCTTATTGTTGTTAGTGGGTTGGGGTTGTTATTTGGGGTTAATTTATATTTGTTTTATTAATTGAATGAGTGAGTATTGAATTGGTATGATGAGTGGGAATTGAAGGTTGGGGAATTGTGTTTAATTGGGGATTAGAAATTTTATTGGTTGAGGGATTTGGTTATTTTTGGGATATTTTTAGTGGATTTTAGTTGTTAAAATGTGTCTGGGACAGAGACCTCCTACGGTGTAGCTACTTGGGGGGTTACCTGTGTGACCTCCATCCCTTCAAGCTTCCAAAACTTCTGGCTGAGACTTATCAAAGGCGTAGTACTTTGGGTATAGCTTGGGGGGGGGTCTGGGGGCAATGGGGCCAGAGTGGTTACCGGAGTGTCTGGGATTTGGGTGGTGAAGCCAAGAAGATGCCCTGGGGGTGAAATGGGAACTTGAAAAGGGGTTGCCATGCTTGGTTCCCATCCCCAAGGGCTCCACAACAGACAGTAGGCAGTTGACTGTTCCAGCTACCCCACCTCATCCTACTCGGGTTGTGTTGTGCAATGCCAGGTCAATGAAGAGCAAGACACTATAATGACAGACTTGATATCCTCAGTTGACCTGGCTTGCATCATAAAGACCTGGTTGGATGAAATGCCACACCTATTTTGGAGGCAGAAGTACCAGCTGGGTACTCCGTGATACACAAACCAAGGGAGGATTGTAGAGGTGGGGGTGGTCATTTATTTTAAATCTGCCTTGAACCTCATGGTGCTATCTGTAGGTCATACACAATCTTTTGAGTGTGTGGCCGATCTATGGGGGCATGAATGTGGACTTCAGGGTTCTTGTGCTCTATCATTCCCCTGGCGTTGATGGGGACTTTTTACGGGAAATTGAAGAGCTCGTCACTGGCCTGGTGTTGTAGTCTCCCTGGTGGTTGATCCTAGGGGACTTCTATGCCTGAGCTGACAGCGGGCTCTTGAGTTTTGGTAATGATCTCCTGAGGATCATGGGGGCCCTGGGCCTACAACACAATGCAATAACAGCAATGCACTCAGGTGGCCACACTCCGTATTTGGTCTTTTCATTAGGATTGGATATAAATGACCTCAGAGTAGATTCAGTGTTTTGGTTGGATCACAGCACCGTGGGGTTCACATTCAGAGGCCCCCCAAGTTTGTCTTGCGCCTGTGGAGATGGTCCGGGTACCGCCTATTAAAAGAAGTTTCCTCTAGGGGACCATCAGCGGTGCTAGACCTATCAAGTGTTGGGGCAGCTTGTGCAGTGGGTATGGAGGAAGCAGTGGCAGTCTATAACAGGGCTGTCATGGTAGTCTTTGATTCCATCGCACCCATTCGTGTCCACCCCTTGTCTACTCACCAGAGACCTCCTTGGTTTGATGAGGATCTCTGGGGTTTAAAGACTAAGAGGCAGAGGTTAGAGAGGCACTGGAGGCGCTCTGACCTGCTGGAGGACAAATTAGCCCTGAAGTCGCATTATGCCGACTATCAGGGGGCACTCTCTTGTAAGAAGGCTAATTATTTGTCTAGGGAGATTGCTGTTTTAAGGAACAGGCTGGCTTAGCTTTTCCACATGGTAGACAGGCTTTTACATCCTACCTCTCTCTATATAGGGGGAGCAGATTCTAGCACTAGGTGCTAGAAGCTGGCTGTGTTCTTTGCTGACAAAGTGTCCTCTATCAGGGATGAGATCTCCTCGAATGCCTCTAGAAAGTTATGTAGAGCCAGACCTCAGTTGTACCAAAACACTCCTCCTGTCTGGGATGATTTTGAGCTGGTTGAGGTGGAGAAGGTGATTAAGACAGTCTCGAAGCTGCGGCCAACACAATGTGATCTAGACCCAGGTCCAACACGACTTTTGGTTGGATGCTTGGACCTAATTGGACTTGTGGTTGCTGAGGTCATCTGGAGTTCCCTGAGGAGTGGGGTCTTCCCATTGGCCTTGAAAAAGGCATTGGTTAGACCCTTTTTGAAGAAACCCTCTTTGGACCTGGACTGCCTCAGTAACTACAGGCTGGTCTCGAACCTCCCATTTTTAGGGAAGGTTATTGAGAAGGTGGTGGCCATTCAGCTTTAGAGGCATCTTGCCTCTTCCTCCACCTATGAGCTTTTTCAGTCTGAGTTTCATGCAGGGCATAGTATGGAGACTGCCCTGGTGAGGGTGCTTAATGATCTGCTGATGGTAAGGGATAGGAGAGACTATACTATCTTGGTCCTCCTAGACATCTCTGTGGCATTTGACACCATGGACCATGAGGTGCTGCTTGACTGTCTCTGGTTCTGGTGTGGCCTGTACAGTAATGTCATCAACTGGTTTAGGTCATACCTGACAGGCAGAGTGCCAAGGCTGATGATGGGGTTAGTCTCATGTAACCTGAAGGCTCTGTGCTGTGGGATTCTACAGGGATTAGTCTTGTTGCTTTTGTTGTTCACGGTGTACATGCTGCCATTGTGGACATTATCAGGTGGCATGAGCTGGGTTTTCACTCTTCTGCAGATGATACCAAGCTGTACTTATCCTGTGCACCCGATACCCAGGTGTTGACCTCTGTATTTAACACCTGCCTCGAGGAGATCCAGTCTTGGATGACTTAAAACTGGCTTAAACTTAATCCAGACAAGCCAGTGGTACTAGTGGTGGATTCAGGTCATTGGGGTGGAGGAGGAGGAGGAGGTGTGTGGTCTCCCCCCGGCCTAGTGTTTGGGGTCATGCCTCATGCCAGATCTAGACAGGATTTGGGCGTGATCCTGGATGATGCTCTGACACTTGATATGTAGGTGTCAGCCGTGGTCAAGAGTGGATTCTACCATTTGAGGAATATGGCCCAAATCCAAGCCTTGATCTCAGCTGAGGATCTGACCATGCTGGTATGTGCTTTCATCACTTCTAGGCTGGACTATTGCAATGCCCTGTACCTAGGGTTATCAGGAGGCAACCTCCACAGGCTGCAGCTGGTGCAGAACACAGCAGCAAGGTTATTGTCAGGGATGAGACGGTGTGAACATATTACCCCAGTTCTCCATGGACTGCACTGGCTGCTGGTCAGGTGAAGGACTGTCTTCAAGGTAAGGCTCCTAACCTACAAGACTGTATGATTGGAGACCTGTCTATCTGCAAGATCTCCTTGTCCCCTACCATCCACTCCGAGCACTCCATTCTACCAGCGGGGGCCTTAGAGTTCCCAGTGTGAAGTTGCAGCATTCAGGGGACAGGGCATTCTCAGTGGCCACACCTACCCTGTGGAACTCATTTCTGGCTTATGTGAGGGAGGCTCCCTCAATAGAAGCCTTTAAAAAGGGGTTAAAAACCTATCTGTTCCAGCAGGCTTTTATTGACTAATTAGTGGTCTGTATTAGGATAGATAGATGAATTTTAATGTTGCTCTCAGTTGCACTATTAAGCATATATAGTTGTATATTACTGTATATTATTATACTGTTGTTAGTATTACAACACCCAGAGTCCTTGGAAATGGGTGCCTTTATACATACAATATCTATCTGCCTGCAGATAAAAATTAACCCATCTTTCTTCATGTTTGGATTTTGCCTTGTTTTATTTTTAGTAGTAAGTCTTGAGTACAACAACTCTTTTCTTTGGGTATGGTAAGACAGCCCCCCGCCATGATTACTGTGTGCATTTCTGGACTTTGAATATAAAAAGGAAATTGAGCTAATCGAGAGGATACAACAGAGGGCTGCAAGAATGATCAGGGCTTTGGCAGACAAGAGCTATAAGAGGAGACTGGCAGACTTTCACATGTTCCCCTTGCAGAAAAGGTGGCTGAGCAGGGACATCATGTCAGCCTACCTCACACTCAAGGGTATCTACTACTGCTGTGCGGAATGTGGAATTCTGCCAGCAGAATTAGCACAAAATGACCATTCCACTGGCGGAATTTCTGTTAGAATTTTACTGGTCCTTATGCAGAATTCTGACTACTGTTATCTGTGGAACAATATTGTGTGGAACAGCATTTTTCCATGGAAAATGATTCTTCAACCGTTTCTGTGGAAAATATTGGGATCCACATAATTTAATTCCATGGAAATGTAACAGAAAACCCACTCCGCATTATTCTGCAGTGGAATTCTGCCATTCCACTTCCAATGAAATTCAGTGGAATTTTGGTGGAATGTTGCAAATTCTGTGGAATTCTGTTCTGCCAGGATTTAAAATTTGAGCACACCACTAGTATCTATGAGGCTGAACACTGAAGATTGAGCTGGAGTTTTCCACTATGATATGCAGACTTGTTCAAATGAAGTATATTCAAGGGTTATGTTAAGAGGCCCTACATCTCCCACAAGTGTAGACTGTGGCGATGAAGACAGTATGGACATGCAATGAAAGCCTGAACAAATTTCTGTGTATCAACTGAATTACAGGATACCCTCTGTAACAGAGCAAAGTTGCTGGCAAAGTGCAACGTCACGTAGTTTTCACTGAGTGAAGTAGCACTTTGCTCTCAATGCACTATGCAAAAAAACTTTGTTCCAAAACAAAAAGTCTTAAGAAACTTTAGAAGCCCCCAACAAACTGTGCCAATGCCAACATTCCCCCTACATGACACAAACACAGGTATCCCCACCCTGCAACCCCCTGTATTGAATTCCCCTTCCACCAAAGTTTGCCTCCAATTTTAGATTATGATCATTGTTTGATTATAATGTGATTCCCTTCCCCCATCCATGTGACAAAATGACTCCCCCCACCTGACCCAACCCAGATCATGAGTCTAAATCCCACCACACACCCACCTTCTGTCCCCCCTCCATCTTTTCCCCAAGCATCCCATAAAAAACAGTTGTTAGGTAGCTTCAACAGAAGAAAACAGTCCCCCACTGCCTAAATGTTTGCTCTACTCAGTGTATGTATCCATAATGCCATGAATGTGATGTGATATATTTGCCTGTAGTAAATTATGATTGGCCCAGCTTCAATGGGAAGGGGTAGGACAGTCTTTTTCAATGCAAAAGGTGGCAAGAAGAGTTTTTTTCAATGCAAAAGGTGGCAAGGTGGGGGTACCTTTGTCTTTGTGGTGTAAAGGAGACATTTGTGATGGCACAGTGGGTGGGGCTAAGCTTTCTAAATACCTTTTTTTTTGTTTGCATTTTCCTCCCTCCCTCCCTCCCTGGGCCCCTATCCTCCCCAACCCCTCAGCCCTGTCATCTAACATCCCCTAGACTTAACATCTCCTTCCCCCATAGCTTACTTCCTGTGGTGGGATGTGGAAAGTCTCATCTGACAGGATCCTGTGGAGCCATGCCAAGGTTGCTGGTGCTAGGTCTGTGAGGGTTTGGGAATCACGCTGCCAGCCAATGGGTCAGACTAATGCTGGGTGCTGTGCCACCCCCACCCTAGAGGAGGACATCAGTCCCTCAAAGGTTCAGTCCTCCTCCCTGCAGTTGACCCTCTGATGATCCAGGCTCAGAGCACAAACCAGGGTTGCCAGTATCACAAGCAGTAGCTCGACTGCTGCACCAATAGGCCAGCCTTAAAGATCACTGAAAAAAACAAACTCTAGCCAGAGCTGATAGGGCTGTGAAGAGCTACCAAATGACCAAAGTCATTTTCTTGTTGGTGCCATATAGTGCTATTTAGTCACAATCATCACAGTGCTCCCAGATCCAAATAACCATTTTTGTGTAACAAGACCTCATTTTTCCCTATATTTTGCCTGTAGAGACAGCATCAAATCCCTGTATAAATCTCTGTAGATTTTTCCATAAGCCACTAGTTCCTTATTTGTGACTTTGTTGTTTATTTAAATATAATATGTTGGCATCCTTTTATCAGGAAAAGTGCTCTGATTTGCTGTTAGGTATTAAAATGATATGTCAAGCTGACAGTGAAATCACAGGTAAATTACCTGGCAGTCACTGAATTGCTGTTCCTAAGTAGCAGTGATGTCACAGTCAGTGAGGTCACAATGTTGGTGATGTAGTGGGAACAGTATAGCTAGCTATGGCAGCTGTCACACAGAGTGCTGTTCCACACATCACACATATTAACATCAAGTAAACAATCTTCTAATTAAGCAAAGGGAAAATATAAAGTACCTCAGATATAAAAGGTAATGGTTGACTGCTTTTAAAATCTAATATTAGTTTAGGCAGTACACAAGCTCTTTAACCCACATGCCTAGTGTGGTGATAGAATCCACAGTCTTCTGATTTTCCAGTCTCAGATGCCAGTGTGCATGCTATTTTTTGCATCTTTCATTTGGTAGTTGTTACACAAGTTCTCTCAGACTTTTTTATGACCACCTAATGGAATCTTGAATGAGTTACATAAATGTTAATATTTTCTTCAAGGCCCTGACCCTGCAACTAAATACACACTCAGTACATCAGATCATAAAATGAGACAAAAAAAACAGTCTTCTGTTTCCAGTGCTTGCTTCCAACCTGTCCTACAGAAAGGGATGTCAGCTAATAAACTACGGTTCCACTGTCTGTAATTTGACACTGAGTCTGACTTTTGTTTTCACAAAAAACAAAAGGAAATAAGTTTACACGTAGGTTGCTGAAAGAAATAAAACAAATCTGTTAGACTGAGCTGGACAGATGATAGAAACAGCAGTTTAACAATTTTTTTTGTTAATATCCTGAGAAGTTCTGAGGTACAATACAGTAGCACCTCCCCCCCCCCGATGCCTTTAACATAGAACAACAAATAGCAACAAACTCTGGTCAGATCCACCACGGCTGCATAATAAAGTTAGTGAAGTTGTGTGAAATTGTTAAGGAGGCATGGAGAAACAACACAATGATTTGTAAGTAGTAAGATTTGTTTTAGTTTCTGTTCTAAGGAAGGCATACACATTATTAGGAACATATATTTAGTTGTTTAACCAGGTATAGCACACTAAGCTGAAAGCTTTTTTACAGGAGCAACCTGGGAGTTAAGTGACTTGCTCAGGGTCACACAGTATGCAAGTGGAAGCTGTGGGATTCAAACCCAGGTCTGACCTGCTGGATGTCACCAAATTTGCAGCTCAGAGCCTTAGACCACTGCGCTATACTGCCTCCTATATGGATGTGTACATTTTAATGGAAGGAATAGTAAGCAATATAAGTTTACAAAAGAACCCCAGAGGAAATGCCAGTGAGGTATGTATTATCCCAGAGGATATTGTTCATACAGCCAAATTTTAAACACAATTGCACATACCCCAATAATGCAAAGCTTCATGGGAAACATATGCAACTCTCCATGATGGTACAGAAGGTGGCAGTACATAAATAAGTAATGGCTGTCATATGTTCAGCCTTGAGATTATTTACATACTTTTTTTTTGTTTTTTTTAGAGAAACAGGGTTTTTGTCCATGAGGTGATATAAGTTATATTTAAGCAATGGGTTGATGGCAGGCAGTCAGGTATAATGATGGACTGATAGGAAAGAAAATGTGATAGTAACTTTCAGAGGGGGTCGCTGTTGATAAGGTTAAGTTTGCTGTGCTTGTGATCATGGGAATATTAGGAAAGTATGAGGTCTATGCAGGAGTGGAGTACAAATATGCAGAGTTTCATAAGTATGTTCTCAGAGTGCCAGCAAATGTGATATGCAGGTTTGTTTTACAAATAGGTAACAATAGCGATACATGCAATTGATAGAAATATAGATAATTACATAGACAAATAGACTGATAGAGGAGAGAAACAGATAGACAGGCAGGAAGAATAGGAATGGCAGTGAAGTACTGAAGTGACACCAACCCAACCCCCACCCTGCAGACACAGGCAAGTGTTGAGGTGTGCCTTGGGGTGTTTTAGCTTCACACTCATACCATTCCATAAGGAAATATGCTGAAATGGGTGCAGTATAGGAGAATGGAGTGAACTTTGGGGCTGAAGAGTCAAAGGCACACCTCAATAACTGTCATTGACTGCAGAGTAGGGATGGGGGTGGAATGGCATGAGCATTACTGTTGACAATCCCAAGTCACACCCCTGATGCTTGTCAGTCCCTACAGGGCAGGGTGTTATGGTCAGAAACCCTAATGCCTGGGTGTTTCTTGGTATTTTCACTCCACATTTTCAACATGGGCTTTCTGTGACCATACTGCATGCACAGTGACACTATCAGTTCATTAGCTGAAAGGTGACTTTGAACAGCGACTGTGCCATTTGGTGCCACAGGTGCAAAAACACATTTTAAACAGGATGTAAAAAATGGCAGCTGTACCGTTCATTAGGAGGTGTTAAAATATGGTAATGTTGAAAATCTGGAGTGAAAATTCAACAAAATTGATGAAGTCATAAGCTTGTGTAGAAACTGCACAACACACACCCATAATGCAATTATTTTGGGGATTTGTTACACCAGATTTTCAACATAGGCATTTTGGGACCTCCGGTCATGAACAGTGGCACTTCGATTTTCTTATTCTGACCCAAACATTGATTTCACACAGCAACTGTGCCCATTATGCGCCAGATGTGCAAAACCGCATTTTGGGCAGGATGTGAAAAATGGCAGCTGTACTTTCATGAGGAGGTATGCAAAAATGGCAATGTTGAAAATCTGGAGTAAAAATATTAAAAATCCTTGAAGTTATAAGTGTGTGTGGAAACTGTGCAACGCATGCTCATAACATAGTCATTTTGTGGAATTTTGCCACCAAAGTTTTAACATGGGCATTTTGGGACTTCTGCTCATGAACAGTGTCACTGTGATTTTCTTAATATGTCCCAAACATTGATTTCCCACAATGAATGTGCCATTGTGTGCCAGATGTGCGCAAACACATTTTGGGCATTATGTGAAAAATGACAGCTGTACTGTTCATAAGGAGGTATGAAAAAATGGCAATATTGGAAATCTGGAGTGAAAATATAAAAAATTCTATAAGTTATGAGTGAGGGTGGAAAGTGCACAATGCACACCCGTAACACAGTTAATTTTTCACCAGATTTGCAACATAGGCTTTTTAGGAGCCTGCCTTATGAACAGTGACACTGTTGTTTTGTTAATCAGTCCCAAAAGGTGATTCCACGCAGTAAGTGCTAAATCACCTTTTGGGACTGAATAATGACATGACAGTGACTGAATTTATGAGGTGGGGTTCCAAAAACCCAATATTGAAAATTTGGTGCAGAAAGTCACAAAACTGGCTGAGATATCCACCTAAGTTGAAAAAAAAAAAAACATTTACTGTATGCCATTATATAGCTTGCCAACATTTCCTCAGTTTGTGGTCGTCTTTGAATAGAGCAGACACAGTCTTGCTCCACTGAAGATCATTGTGTCATGCTCTGGAGGTAAGTATGGGGTGAGGGTGGGTGGGGAGGTGGATGCGCAGAGTGTGGGTGCAGGTTCGGGAAGGGGGCACTGCAGACAATGAGGGACCATTTTCTTGTTCACAGGTTAAACAAAATAAAAAAACTGTTGCAGAAAGGTTTTCTTTGTTACAGGGACATCTGGCAAGTTGGGGGTGGGCTCCCAGTATGCCACCTAGGTGTTTTGTGGGGGGGACTGAAGACAACAGAGATTGGGCACCCTGTTGGCAAAGAAGAAAGGGTCTTTGTTTGGGGGTGCATAATCCCGAGGGGGATTGGGCACCCCCTCAGCAGACAAATTATTGGACAGGGGGATGATTATGCTGCTGGGGATTGGGCTCCCCATCAGCAAACAAACTGGGAAGGGGGCATGCCTACAGGGAGGGATTGGGCACCCCAACATCAGCTTTCTGGGGACTAGAGGCAGACATCAACAGTGACAGCCTTCACCATGTTCACTGAAATGTTACACCAGGCATGGCACGCCCTGCAATGATGTGGTGCTCCCTCATTGCAGCAGCATAATTCTTTCAAGGTGGTGGTACACTTTTGCACTGCTGTCATAGACAGCTTGCTCATTTATTCTTGCCACAGAGACAAGCCCCACAAAGCAGTGGGGTCATTGGCCACAACACAACTGCACATCCACTAACTGCTACTCCTGCAAGCTGTCACATGTTTCTTGCACATAAGCACAAGCAAACGTAAAAAGCATGCCTAAAATACAACACGGCATGATCAGTCTCTGCAGACCTGTAACTGCCAGAGGTTGGCAGCTCTACTGAGAACCTTTTTTTTTGGTCTGCTGCCAAATGTGTAAAATTAATAACACTGCAGAAACGTGTGTGTGTGTGTGTGTGTGTGTGTGTGTGTGTGTGTGTGTGTGTGTGTGAGACAGGGAAGGAAGGAAGGACTTTGAAGGCAGCTGAACCTTTCCAGTGCACAAACTTTTGACTGGGATGGTTAATTTCACTGTTGCAGTATATGCTAGCACAACAGCTAACATAAGGGAAAAAACAGCAGTACAGTAAGCAACCAATACACTATCCTGAAAATGATAATAATTTCTCCATGTCCATGTTTTATGCTTATATTGTTTGTTGTCTGCTTTCAATGCTTAGCAGTCATTATGGCAATTGACACAGGAAGGTCACTGATCTGTGCAAAAAGTTATACACCTTAGGTTTATCTTGACTTTAAACCTCCAGCTACTGGTTTTTTTTTGTCACAGGGTACCCCGCTGAGTGCAGGTCTGTTTACTCATTAGTGTTCAGATATGCTTCACTCACACTGAAGTTTAACAATAATGTTCGTAGTTTGTTTGTAGATTTAATTTCTATGATGACCGCAGTGTTCAGATATGCTTGCTCATACAACAGAGTAATATGTAATTTGGGTCATACTGCCAATTGCATTCTAGATTTCCTTTCTGTGACATAACCAGTGTTCAGATATGTGGAGGCTTAAAGTCACAGGTCAACCCCAGCTCAGGTTACTTAATAAATAAAGATCCACAATAATGTTTAGTATTTTCTCCATTTAATGGTCAAACAAACACTACATTCCCCATTGGGCCAGGGAAAGATCATTGTGGAGAGCATTTATCTGGCCCAGTTGGGCATGTAATGTTTGCTGTGACCATTACATGGAGAAAATATCTGGTAAACATTAGTGTGGATCTTCATTTATTAAGTACCCTTTGGTGTCGTTGTCCCTTTACTTTTAACCTCCAGGTGCTGTTTTTTTGTCACGGGATCATCCCCCCCCCCCGCTGACTGCAGGTCTGTTTACTCATTAGTGGTCAGATATGCTTCACTCACATTGAAGTTTAATAATAATGTTCTTAGTTTGTTTGTAGATTTAATTTATGTGACCTACACAGTGTTCAGATATGCTTTACTCACACAACAGAGGAGTAAATGTGCATAGTTTTTTTTTAGACAAATCTAATCATTTTGCAGCTGTCTTCTGCTGTGTGTGTGAATGTGTGTGTGTGTATACTTCTGATTCAATTGCTTGTGTCTTGCGTGGAAGACAGTGCTTGTAGACAAATCTAATCATTGTGCAACTATGTTCTGGTGTGTATATGTGTGTGTGTGTGTCTCGTGTAGAATGCAATGCTTGACAGCTTGTAAACAAATCTTATTTTGCAGCTGTGTGCTGTTTGTGTGTGTGTGTGTGGACTTTTGATTCAATTGCTTGTGTCTTGCATGGAAGATAGTGTTTGTCGACAAATCTAATCATTTTGCAGCTATGTTCTGCTGTGTGTGTGTGTGTGTGTCTTGTGTAGAAGGCAGTGCTTGACTGCTTGTAAACAAATCTAATCATTTTGCAGCTGTGGTCATCCACTGGCTAAGTAGCTTTGTGATGGTTTGTGTTTATGTGATCCAGTCCTTACTTAGTATTTGGTTACTTTATTGATGTCTCCTATGGAGGGACTCAAAATGTGCAGGACAGGTTTTTGTAGCAAATTCAGAGAAATCACACAGGCACCAGACGTGGACATTGGGTGGAGTTTTCCTTTAACTTCTCTCAAGCCAAAGGCAAGCCAAATAAAACACTATGGAGGAGGTTTCAACTTGCCAAAAAAAGGCTATTTAAAGAAATTCTTGCTAATGGCATAATCATCCCATCAGTTTTAATGTTAGACATACTGTAGGTAGCTTGGGTGAACATGGTCAGGACCCCTTAGCAATTGAAATGTGCATGCAGCAAATAAGGAACGATGGACTAACTTACCCTAAAACTCTTGAGTATCACGGTCTGCATAATACACAAGGCTTACAGTGATTCATATGGTTTCACTGGTTTGGGTTCTGCTGTTTATAATTCAGGGATGAATAGCTAGGGAAACATTTTTCAATGACTGCCAATTGTGGTACAGTGGCAGATGTTTTGCAAAGGTATAACAGAAATTATGTCTATCAGGTATTGTTGCCCAGGAATTGGATCACATTTTCATAGAGACACATTACATTTAGGGTACCTGATTATCCCTATGTGAATCACTGCTGCTCTCTGCACTGAATTCACCATTAGACATGTAGCTGACTCTAGAATTTACCCTGAACCTGTATTTATTAATTATATATATATATATATATATATATATATATATATATATATAGAGAGAGAGAGAGACAGAGAAAGAGGGGGTGCCTGGTTGTGGATTATCCCAATATTTAATTTCAGCATTTTAGTGGAAACTTTGCATTCTGATTTTCTTATTCTGAATTTTTTGCAGTATGTTGTCTGTATTTGTATTAATTCTGTTGGCATTCCTGGTAATGTACAGGGGCAGGGGATTGAATTGTGATTGGGTCTGAGTAAGGAACACAAATATTCATTACATTGCCTTGCTATATCCACTGGATTGTTTACTGTATCCCCTTTATTATTGATATACTTACATTTTTTTTTGTTTAGGCTATTGATGTAACTGCACAATTGCTTGCTGTTGCTTTTGTCTGCATTTGTTGCAGTTGAGTTTCATTTTCTTTTTGAAATGGTTACTTTTGCATTTATGTTTCTTTAAAAATGTTTCATATTCTGACCATGTGGTTATGTCATGGCTTTTTTTTTCAGATGTTTTATTGCATGTTTAGATTTTTGTTCTTTGTTGTTGTTGAGTTACTTTCTTCACATCCTTATTCAACCATCTTGCTTGTCATCAGTTGTTGTTATATTCCTTGATCCTTTTAATGTAAACTATTGCAAATGATAATATTCTGCCCTAAGCAAGTAAGATCAACCAGCATGGTTATCAAATAGTGAATTGACACCTCTGTATGAGTTGGGGAAGAGGAGGCCAGCAAAACAACTTTCTCAGTTTGCAAATGGTTGTAAATTAAGCACTGAAACGTAGCACAGAAATATCACTATAGCGGAGATTTCAGCTTGCATAAAAAAAGGCAGTACTGAGGATAGCTCAATTAAAGGAAAACTACATGATAAATGTCTGTGTGTGTGTGTGTGTGTGTGTGCACGCATGTGTGTGTTGATTCAATTGCTTATGTCTTGCTTAGAAGACAGTGCTTGTAGACAAATCTAATCATTAAGTAATAATGCCTTTATAGTCTAACCAATATCTCAGTTGTTTTCTCCCTATATCCCCTAAGTAAAGTGAAAAATATTTTATTTACTTTTTCTTTTCATACTCCTGGTTTGTAAGATGGCATCATGCTGACATTTTTTTTTACTGCAACTAGTGTCCTGTATTTCTGCCTATACAGTGTGTGTGTGTGTGTGTATATTGGAACAGGGAACCATATATACCATTACAAACATGGCTTAATGTTTTTGCAAGTACATTTGTTTTACATCAGTTTTTTGAGTTCCACAAATGATCTTTTAAGTAATAATGCCTTTCTAGCCAAACCACTGTGTCAGTTGTTGTCTCCCTATATTTCCTAACTGAAGTGATACTGGTATACTTTTTTCCTTTTGCTTTTCATGCTGGCATTTGCAATGACCCCTGCAAATTAATGATACTGCATGTGTCAGTAACTGTGCTTTTACTGTTATTGGAGAAAGCCATCACCCTTGTTAGATTTCTTTCATTTATTTCAACATCCCCCCATTCATGTGGCATGAAGCACAGTGCTATAACTGTCCTGTACTTACACTTTGTTGTCAGTAGTTGACCACGCTACAATATATGGCAAGATGCTGAAAATATTTGTTTTGACATTGGATGCCTAACTGAAGTGAAAAAAAACAAACATATTTCTTTTTATAGTTACAGTTTTGGCCAACTGCATTTAAAATGCAGAGCAATTTGGTTCTTTCTCTTTTTATTCTTTGAATACATCATTTTTCTGTATTGTAAAGACACCGTTTTAGGATAAGAAGTTCAGACAATATGGATATTCATAAGTGACAAAGTAAGGTGATAATTTAGTACATCATTATTGAAAGGGGACCATTAAGCTGGTTACAGTGAACACCAGACTTAGTTGTATATCACATTATGATGCAGGCAGGTGCAGTACAGGAAGAATCCTTCATCATGTTAAGCCAGCTGAAGTTTAAAAGCAAAAACAGTATTAATAAAATGTTTCAGGATTCACAAGATCTACTTTCTGCTGTTGCCTTTAGGGTATCTTCTTTGTCAAAAACTTTGATGTTCTTTCTGAGGCTGTTCTTGTAACCTGGGAAATATAGAAATGATGAGGTATCTCCTCCCTTTTCCTGGATGCAAGTTGCCTCTGTCCTGGAAACACCTGCCTGCCCAGGTGGGTGGCACCTGCTTGCCCTCCTCCCCCAAACCTGTCCATCTAGGAGTCCAGGTCATGCCCCTAGACAAAGTCTTGCCTCCTTTGATGCCTTGCAGGGAGGGAACATGAGCCAGAGGAAAAATAGTGCTCTCTAAATCCCAGACACACACAGGCAGCGTAGTAATGAGGCTTCAGTGGAGGACACTATTTTTAACATTCTGCCATGTTGTTTGGAAGGTAATTATGCAGGTAGTCCTTTTCTCAAATCAATACATCTGCAGGCTACACCCACTGTAGCTGTAAAAATCAGAGGGGGAGTGCACTGCTTTGCAGCTGTTGAGGAATACATACAAATGTCTAAAAAGGAATTCTAGGAAAAGTTGTTTTTAGAGCTACAGATGACAGAAGGGCCGTAGGCTCTGCCCACAGCCCTAAAAATGGGCTGGCAAAGTAGGTACAGCCATCTGGAACTTTGATAAGCTTCCAAAGTGCCAAGTTCCTGATGTCTCACCAACTTCATCACCGAAGAAAAACTTTGCAACATTTCTAGTAGGGATATGATTCAGTATATCCAGATATAGTATATCACAATACATCACAAGAAATTCCCATTCATTTCAGTTGGATTTCTATGATATTCCCCAATATACACAGCTACACAGTGCATACTGTCACTGGCTCTTACTGTACATTCTCTTCTGATCATAAATTGTTAAAGGAATGTTATTTTATTCTCTGCCTCCAGGAGAAACATTTCTTCATTTCAATGCTGTATGGAACATAAACAACAAAATGACTTTTCTGAACAGTTTAGATTTTAAGCATGCTGGAACTACAGTACAGAAAGATTTATAAATGCACAACATATAAAAACTCTGATTTCAAAATACCTGGGCCCCTATTCACCATAGCTTTGTTGGAATACTAATGTTCCTCTTCTCCTCAAAGGTGCCATTCATCTAATTGATTTATTGATGTTTAGCATTGTTTGACAGTGGTAGACTGAATTTCAGCATATAAGAGATTTGCATAGACACTGGATTTAAATATGAAGAACTACCTCTAGGCTTTTATCTGCTGGCACATTTCTTATGTTCGTATGTTTGTATGTACCTTTCATGTAATAAAAGCAAAATGTAATTTGTTTACTGAGGAAAGTATGTAAAGTATCAGTTCAGTTACTAACTTGCACTTCTAGCACTGTTACTTATCTGTGTCTTATAGGCAAGGCAAAGCAAATTTATTTAAAAAGATGCCCAATCCCGGAGACTCTGGGTGCCGTACAAATAAATAGATATTCAAAAAACAAAATCTATAAAAACAGAAGAAAAAATTATGAACATATAGGTATCTAACTGCACATAAGAATATTTCCCATAAATAATAAACTAAACATCAAATTACCCAGAGCTGTGGTCTGATCTGTAGATGAACAGCTTAATCCAGAAAGGCCTGGGTGAATAGTAGGGCCTTAAGGCAGGCCTTGAATACCTCCAAAGTAGAGGCCCCCTTAACCACGAGGGTCAGCAAATTCCACAGGATGGGGACGGCAATGCTAAACGCCCTGTCACCGTCTGAGTTCAACCTCATCCTGGGAATCGCCAGGGGGCCCCCTCAGGAGGAATGGAGGGGGTGAACCAAGAGAGCAGGTGTAACAAGGTCTAACAGATAACCAGGGCCTTGACCATTATAGGGTGGGTAGATGGCTAGGATGCCTGTCTGTGCTCATACTGCTCCAATGCTGCTCTCTGGATTCCCTATCAGAACCTCAGTTTTACTATGAGGCCAGTGCACTCATACTAGAACATGATGTAAACCAGAGGTTTAGAGCAGTTCTCCCTTTTTAGTGAGGAGGCCAGCTAAAACTCTTTTAACAACCTTTTTATTTACTGAGGGGAAACATGTGAAGTCAAACTTCTGAGGACTTACCTTGACACACATCACTCCTACAAAAGCAAACATCAAGCCACATGATACTGGAGGTTCAAAGCAGTGGTAATGATTTTTTTTCTTAACCGGGTACAGCTGATACTTTGTTTTCAGTCACATTCCTGGGAATGTCATGAATTACTTCATTGTCCTATGTTAAGTTATCGGTGATCCCACATTGACACCTTTCTACTTAAAGCCTTTTGATGAAGCCTGTTGAATTCATCTATAACACATTTCATTATACCTACTGGCCCCTTGACAAGGACATTTTTGCTCTCCTTAACACATTTCAGACTGCTCCACCATCCATTGCTAAGACTCTCTGGCCTCAATTATCAAAGCATTGTGCAGGGCTTCCATCAAGCCCTGCACCATGGCACTGAGGTTCTGGCGGTGCACCAAACCCCTTTGTTGCAACTGCACCTGTTTCTCAAATACTGAGCGCAATTACGACAGTTTCTGCATTTTATGGCAGCTGGCACCACATATCTGGAGCAAGTTGCATAAAAACAGGCCACGGGAATGCTGCAGGCTAGACCAGAAAAAGTTGATTAACTTGCGGCACCTGGTGTACAGGATTGAAAATCCTGACTGCCAGCGGGGTGGTTGCTGCAAGCCTTGTGCACCATTCTTTGATGCACCTGGGGCTTGGAGCAATCGGGGGCTTTGAAAATGAAGCCCTCTGTGTTCAACTTAACACATTTCAGGTTGCTTAATGGCCCAGTTGCCCTTTGTTAAATCCGTCTGTGCTCTCCTTAACACATTTTGGTCTGCTTCATGGTCCTTTGCTTAGGCCCTCCATGTTCCCCTTTGAACCACCATGCTTGCTGTCTGTGTTGCTTATTTACTAAACAAAATCGCTCCATATTTAGTCAGTTCTATCACCCTTACAAAAAGGTCATGCTTGCTAGTCTTCCCAGACTTAGCTCCAAAGGTGGCTGGGTTAGAAGTACGGTAGATACATATTTTCACAAACTGTCCCCTCAAAATAAAATGCCAGACTTGAGCACCTATATGTTTGAAATAACTTTGGTATCTATCAGTAAGAGATCATACTAAATATAGTACTAAGTCTCTAGCTCATCAGATGGATAAGTTATGACCAAACAAATAAATTTCAAAAATTATACAAAACTTCATGGAATTTCACAGAATTCTGTCAGAACTGTAGTCTCTTGTTAATGTTGCCTCTTTCCCACCCAGTATATATTTTTACGTTTGATGCATGTGTGCATACCAAATGTTTTGCTACACTGAAAGGGTATAAGGAGGGGGTGTCACTGCTGAACCCATTGCAGTTGAAAATAACAGGAGCTCGGCAGTGTAAGCCAATGACCACCCACTCTGTGACTGTCATCACTCCCTGCTTGTGGGGTGGAAACTTTGCGTATTTCAAAGGACATGAAGCAGCTTCAATCAGAGGGCTTCAGTCCTTTGATTTGCATGAAGATGGACGGTCAGCAAGCAGCTGATCAGCTGTCAACATGAGCAGCCTTATCTTTTAACACAACAACCTGTCTTTGTTCCTGGCACCAGCACGGAGTCGGACCACTGTTACCGAGTTCAGCTAAATATGTTTTTAGGTAGTAGAAAGAAAGCTGAACTCAGGAACTTTGTTTTTTGGAAATGAGGGCTAAAATGTACTTTAATTGTGCTCGAAAGTGGAGCCATGATACTAGGTATAGGCATATATGAATATGCATAGACATATGCCCAATGTCACAGCTCCACTTTCGCAGTTCAATTACAGTACTTTCAAGCCCTCATTTCAAAAAAGTTACTAGTTTCCCTGAGTTCAGCTTTTTTTCTTTTACTTTGAAATATATGTAGCTGAACTCAGGTATAACAAAATATGTTTTGTAATATAAGCAAAGCAGGAAGCCCACACCCACTATTGCTTCTTTCTCCCCCTCCCTTCCCTGTGGCTCACCCACCCACCCTTTCCCATCTTAATCTATGTAAGCAGAGTGGGGTGCCACCCCCACTACCACTTCCTTCTCTCCATCTCCACCAAGTGCCTGTCCTGCCCACCTGCTCTTTCCATGTACATATTTATATTTAATTTTATCAGAGTGGGGTGTCAACCCCTGCTACCACTTCTCTTGAAACCCCTCCTATTCCCTCCAGGTTGCCCAATAGTGGTCTCAAAGGTGCCAACACTGGGGTGTCCAATCCCAGTGTCAGAAAGCAGTCCGTCCTTCCATTATTTTTTTTAAGCCTGTAAAAATGAAATCCATCCATCAATGTCTGTTGTGCCATAATGTGTTCCCTCATCCCACCCTCCTACTAAGTGCCCACCACCCAACACCCCCCACAAGCCCATACTTACCCACTGGAGGTCCAACACCTTCATCTTTTCTGGACCACAGACACATCTCCACTCTTCAACACCAGACTGCTAACTGAGGAAATCAGGTATGTGGGTCAATGTATGGTAAGGGGGTTTTAAACTTGATGGCACAACTTGGGAATTTGGGGATATTTTTGCACCAAATATTCAACATACCATTTTTGGGACACCACTTCATGAACAATTACAGTGGCTTTAGGCAAATCTATGCCTGAAGGTGATTTTGTGGTCACTGCATGAAATCACCTTTCAGGCAGGAGATGAAAATTTTCTCCGCCCTTGTTCGTGAGGTGGGGTCATAAGAAGGCTATGTTGAAAGTTTTGTGTAAAAGTATTAAAAAACAACAAAGTTATGAGCCTATCTTGAAATTTGCAAATGCAGTCTCATAACTTTGGTAATGCTTAATATTTGGACCTCAAATTTTTTAACATTTTTTATTTATTTATTTTTTTTGTTGACCGGGTAAGTGCACTAGACAAATCCTGCCTATTTTTAGGCACAACCCGGGGGAGGGGGATACAGATGAATGCCAACTGACCTTGAACCAGATTAAGTTGTTGGTGGTATTTTTTTAGTGAATAGCCATTTCTTTATAGCACCTCATAAATGCGACAGCTGTCATTTTTCTAATCCTGGCCAACATGTGTTTTCACACCCTAAAAGGTGATTTTGCAGTCACTGCACAAAATCAACTTTTGGATAGGAGCTGAAAATTTTCTCAGCACTTGTTCTTGAGGTGGTATCATAAGAAGGCTATGTTGAAAATTTGGTGTAAAAATATTAAAAAAGAACAAAGTTATGAGTCTAGGTTGAAATTTGCAAATGCAGGCTCGTAACAGTGGTAATTTTCAATATTTTGACTGTAAATTTTCAACATAGCCATTTCTTTACAGTATCTAATCAATGTGACAGCTGTCATTTTCAAAATCCTGAACAAATGTGCTTTTGCATCCCAAAAGCTGATTTTGCAGTCGCTGTACAAAGTCATCTTTTGGACAGGATTGGAAAATTTCTTCATCCTTGTTCATGAGGTGGGGTCATAAAAAGGCTATGTTAAAAATCTGGCATAAAAATATTAAAGTACAAAAAAGTTATGAGGCTCCATTGAAATTTGTGACTGCAGGCTCTTACCTTTGGTAATTTTCAATATTTTGACCCAAAATTTTCAACATAGCCATTTCTTCATAGCACCTCATAAATGTGACAGCTGTCATTTTTCAAATCCTGACAAAAATGTGTTTTCATGCATGTGGTGCGGAATGACAATTCGGTGACACGGAATTATGTTTTGCCAGGGATTTAAAAATTGTCACCTACCGAGTCCATTACCTGGGGTACCAAGAAGGCTATGCTGAAAACATGGTGCACAAATATGGTAAATTGCCCAGGTTATGACTTAATGTTACACTATGTCAGTGTTCACTCACATTCACTAATTTTCAATATTATGATTTCACACTTTCAACATACCCATTTTTCCACCCCATCTCAGAAACGTGATGTGTCATTTTCAAAATCCTGGAAGAGATGTATTTTCACACCTCTGGTGCGAAATGCAATTTTGGCCAATATACTATAAATCGCACGTCATGTCTATAAGGTGAATCCTAAAACAAGACTCTTCAACATTTGTGGTCACAATTAAAAAAACAAAAACAAAAAAAAACAAAACAATTGTTTAACACACATCAAATGTCAGGAATTGCAAATGCTTGTTTAAACTTGCTATTAACACCTCTTCTGACCTCTAACACTGGCTTTGCCTCAAGAGCACCCATATACCTCTCAGCTGCAGCACTCTGACCTGCAAGATCCATCCTCAACTGAGCCTTGGCTTTACCCCCCCCCCGGTAGGGCTAGGAAGTGGGAGGGGACTGACCCAAGTCTTTATGCACTATCAGAATGTGCAGCCAGTGGTCATGTGGGGTCTGGATATACCGGGGTCCACTATCTGCTGTGATGGAGCCTTTTTTCTGGTTGTGTGTCTGACCCTTGAGTGATGGTAAGGTGCTCAGTGCAGCAATGCATACAATGGCAGACCAAGCATGAGCCTGACTGATATCCACCCTCCAACTTTACCTTTCACCTGTGGTCTCTCAGGTGGCAGTACTGCAACAGACCCAGTGACCCTGCCTCCTTCCCAGGTGGAAAACAGCATCCACTGTGGTGCTCTGTTCTTCTCCCTTCACTACTGACCTCCTACAGCTCAAGCTTGTTCCTGAACCCAGGTCACCCACATCACGAGCGAGCTCCACTGCTGCCTTCATGGGTTGGATATTATTCATCTGTAAAATACTTATGAATTCTGGTATCCAATGACATCAGTTAAACAGAAGCTTACAGTGAAGCTTTTCATGCATCGATTCAACTTAGCTGATGTCCCAGACTTCTTTAACACTATTAGTTTTTAAAAATATTGAAACTATTGACATGTTAAGTACAAACAAATTGCAATGCATATCAGAGCAACATTAATAGTGCACTTGAAAGTGATCATGTTTGGCACCCTCAAGCCCCACAAATTATTACAAATTCACTCATTTAAATCACTGGAATTCACACCTCTACTTGATGACCTGTCCAGTACAGACTGGTCACCCATCAGCACTGCCACCTCAATTGACTCTGCTCTTGATTATTTCAAATCTACCTTCCTCTGCATCTGGAACCACCACACCCCACTCAGATGCACCAGGGTCCGTGGGTCCCACCTTCCATGGATTACCTCCTGGACTGACTAAGGATTCAGGACCAAGCTTGGAAAGACCACAAATGGTCACACTCTACTCCAGCCTATCAAAGATAACACCATCTTCAAAACACATGCACTAGGCTAGTCAGGCAAGCCAAACTTGATTACTTTTCTAGCACCATTCAGGCAAATATAAACCACCCTTCAAAATTCTGGAATTCACTTTGACCCCCCAAAAGAAAATATTCTCCCTGCCCTTATCTGCCCTTATCCTTAGTGTGGCTAACTCTACCCTGTCAGACCCCCTCCCTTGGTAGGCAAAGAGTTTAATACCTTATTTACCTCCTGTGCATCCTCTCTTCTCTCCTATCTCTCTTCTCTCTCTCTCTCTCCACTACACCCCCTCCCCCTCCTCTGCCCCTGCACCTCCTGTTCCACCCTTCTCTTTCTTCCCTGTATCCCCTTCAGTGCTCTCAGGCACTCCTTGCTCTGAACCCATCTAAAGGCAAAGCCCTGATGACCTTGATGCTAAACTACTATATCTGTCTGCTCCTGCCATCTCATATCCTATTGCCAAACTACTAAACCTCTCTTTTAAGCTAGCCTCTGTCCCAGTTGCCTGGAACATGCTACTGTCATCCCCCTTCACAAAGGTGGTGCCCCCTATGCAGCTGGCCACTACTGCCCCATCTCCCTCCTTCTTATCCTATCCAAGCTGCAAGAACATATAGCACTCTTTCAGCACTCCTCTTGCCTTGACACCTCCTCCTTTTTCACCCCTTTCCAGTCTAGCTTCCAGATGAACCACTCCACATCCACCTTTCTCCTCAGACTCACTGATTCCATTCTGGCATTATCAGGGCCTTATTACATCCACCATCTTTGTTGACCTTGTCAAGGCTTTTGACACCATCTCCCATTCCTTTCTACTGGACAAACTCTCAGCCACTGAATTGTCTCCTACTGCCACCAACTGGTTCAAATCCTACCTAGTTGGCAGATCACAATCAGTCTGAATCGGGAACTCTCTTTCTCCGCTCCTACCCATCCACACTCAGGCTCCACAAGGCTCAGTTCTTGGACCAATTCTTTTCTCCATTTTCTTAATGATCTCCCTTCAGTCTGTGCACCTGTATCCATTCACATGTATGAGGATGACACAGTCTTTTATGCATCTGATCCTTTCACTCCCATGGTGCTGTCTACAATTCAGCAGGACTTTGATAATGTCCAGCATTGGCTATGAGCCAACCAGCTGTTTTTAAACACCAAGAAGACAATCTCCATGACCTTTGGTACAAGGCAGAGACTCTCTAGGCTCTCCTCTATCCACTGTTTCCATATTCTTGATTGAACCATGTTGGAAACACTGCATCATTCAGGTACCTTGGGGTCTGGCTTGATAAACACCTCAGCTTATCTGGTCACATGGATGCTATTCATAAGAGACTACTCCAAAAACCGGGCACCTTATACTGGAATCTTTATTTCGTACCCTTGCCAGCCCACAGAGAAATTTTTCTGAGAATGATCCTTCCAACATTTAACTATGGCAATGTAGTATACAGTGCTGCCCCCAAACCCACCCTACCCAGATTGAATGCACTCTTCCACTCCTTCAGTTGCTTTGCTCTTGACTGCCCACCCAGCACTCACCACTGCTCCTTATATCAATCCCTGGCACTCCCCTCCCTCAATGATCACTGCCTGGCTAATTGTACCACCTTTCTTGGCAAGACCTGGTTTGGAACTCACCCCCTTACCTCTCATCTTCACTCTCCCTCTTCCCTTCCTTCTCTTGCTCCCTCAGAGGTAGCGCTGCTCATACCCTTGCTATCCCCTCCATGTCCTCATCTGCCGGCCAGGCATCCTTCCCCACCACTTCCCCAAGCTCTGGAACTCACTGTCTGCTGACATTCAAAATGCTCCATCAATTCACACCCTATCCTCTCTCATGTGCCCTTTCACCACCCCCACATGCAAGTGTAACTAATTTCACCTGGCTCCCCCCACGTCTGTTCCTCAATGACCCTATGCAGGTCCTCCCTACCTTGCCCTGAACAGTTAATTAGAAATAACCTATGCAAGCACTTATCATGTACAACTGTTAGTTGACAAGTAAATGTCTCTGAAGTCATTGCAATCATTGTAATTCCCTGCTTATATGTCTGCATGTTATCTCCACTGTTTCCTAATCTACTGTATTTTACCTATTGTGTATTAATTCCTTGTAACCTATGTTATTGCACTTATTGACTATTGTTACCCTCATTCTCTGCTGTACATCCCCTTTTCCTTCCCCCAGGACACATCTGGAAATATGCGATTTGTTCAGTATGTCTTCCAGGTGAAACTTTTAAATAAATAATTTTTTTTTTCTAGAATGCATTAAAATGCATCTTACAAAGCAATCAATAGTTTCATATGAAAATTACATTTCATTAACTATAATTATTTTTCCTACTTTAACAGAAGTCCTATTTTATATAAACATTTTCAGATAGCATTTTAATGTTTCTTGATGATACATAGGCCCAGATATTCAAAGGAGATGTGCCTGGTGCAACTGAGTTGTACTGGTGCATCTCTGAAATGCGCCCCTGGGCTATATTCAAAGGACAGTGATGAGCTGCGCAATTCTGGATGTGCCACAGCACAAAGATAATGTATGTGGTGCATCCAGAGGGGTTGTTCCCTTGCATATACAGCACATCTTCAAGTGGTGTAACAGGGTGTGCTTCGAAACAACTGAGAAGCAGCATGGGATATACTATATTGGACTAGAAATCTGCAACTGATCTCTCTTTCTTACATCTGAGGAAAGTTTTCCTTACTTTACGGTCTTACATTGGTATTGCTTTGTGTTTAATTATTTTCATTTTTAAATCAGGAAGGGGGTTTTCAAAACTACTTATCTTGTGAGCGACTTCAGAAGGGTTGAAATAACTGCATATTTGATTTTCCTTTGTGGCTAACTGGACTGTCTACTAGTATTCTGTAACAGTTTGCATCAAATTACTTTCAAATAGTTGACAAATCAGTTACTGGAGGGTTAGCTGAATTACTATAAAGGGCAGTACTCACCAGGGTGGTGGAGCAGTGGTGTATTTGATTGTTTCTAACAGTCACCAGTGGTTGTGGACTACCCACCACCCTTCCCCACCCCTCAGGCGTGACATTCCTTTATAGCCAAGGTTCTGGCATCACTTCCTCAACAGGTCTTGGGGCAGAACTGTCGTATTCTTAATAACCCAGCACAGTGCATAAAGGGTAAGAACACACCACACAAAGGAAGAAAAAAAAAAATATATATATATATATTATAAGGGAGAGGGACATGTGGGGAGTGGTGCAATGCACTGGCTGTGGGGCAGCAGTTTTCCGGGAGACATTCTGGACACTGTGTTGCTGTCCTATCTGCAGACAACTGTCAGCTCTGAGGGAGAAGGTAGCCCACCTCTAGGCTGAACTGGCAAGGATTAAGGAGGCCTCCCCCACCCAAAGAGCACCACTGCCACAGAGGCTGCCAAGTATGAAGAGCAGTTGGGCCATAGTGGGTTCTGGGAGGGTACAGGTGGTGGAACAGAGGCAAAGCCCCCTAGTTGTACCTTTACACAAACCATATGCCAGTCTGGCAGAGCAAGGTTGCTCTATGATGGCACCCTCAGTGGAGACCAAGAAGAATGCTGAGGACACCCACAAGGGAGACCCACAGAAGGGTGGCAAGGGACACCACAGGGGAAGGCAACAGCTTCTGATAGGGGACTCAATTGTTAGAGGGGTAGACCTGGGGAAGGGAAAGGAGAGGGAAGTAAGGTGCCTGCCTGGTGCCATGGCTTGGAGGGACAAAAAGTGAATCCTCAGGATTGCAGAAGCAGCATCAGAGGAGAGGGAACTAGATATCATTGTCCACCTTGGGACAAATGACCTAGCTAGGCATGGGATCAGTGCAATGCAGGATGAAATTGTGGAGTTGAGGAGGGGCCTCAGACAGGTAGTAAGCATAGTTACCTTCTCAGAGGTGCTGCCAGTCCATGGTAGGGGTGAGGCTAGGATACTACACACCATGCAGTTTAATGAATGGTTGCAAAACTGGTGCAGAACACAGGGCTTTGGCTTCATTGGGGACTGGGGTACACCTGGAGAGATGAAGGTTTATACTGGCACGATGGTCTGCATCTGTCCATGAAGGGAACCAAGATCCTAAGTGACAGGTTTAAATGCTTCCTTGGCAAACTTTTAAACTAGCCATGGGGGGAGGTGGTAATAAGAGGCAGAAAATTTCAAGCCTCCCCCCACAAAACATGAGAGGTAGTAAGGTAAACACTGAAGTACAGTGCTCAACAGAGGGCAGGACAGGGGTAAATGGAAAAATAGACAAGGGCAAAAAGAGCAGGCATGGGGGAAAAAGGATAAAGCCAACATTAAATGGAGGGCAATGAGTACCAATGCCCGTAGTCTGGGAAACAAGCTTCCTGAGCTAGAAGCCTTGATGGAAGATGAACACTTGGATATTGTGGCAGTCACAGAAACATGGTACACAGGGAACCATGACTGGGATGTCAACATACCGGGGTACACAGTCTACAGAAGGGACAGGGAGGGGAAAAGAGGAAGTGGAGTAGCTCTATATAAGGGAAGGGATCAAAGCTACAGAACTAAAAAAGTAAAGGGGGAGGACAAGAGGCACTCTGGGTCACCTTGGAGACAGGGAATGGCATCACAATCCGCACAGGGGTTGTATACAGACCCCCATCTCAAGGGGAGGAAATGGACAAGAAAATGATAGAGGACATTCTCAAAATGGCTGAAAAATGAGAGATACTGTTAATGGGGGACCTGAATATGCCAGATGTTAACTGGATGACATGTACTGCAGCCACATCCAAGAGCTGGGTCATTCTCGATGCCCTGCAGGGGGCAGGCCTTAGACAGCTAATGTTGGAACCCACTCGGGAGGAAGCAATACTAGACCCGGTACTCTCAAATGGAGAGAGGATCACAAATTTAGAAGTCAGTTGACATCTGGGAACAAGCAACCACTGTACAGTGTGCTTCACAATAAGCACAACCATGGAGACAAGCCATACAAAAACAAGCATACTGGACTTTAGAAGGGCTGACTTTGGCAAAATGGGTGAATACTTGAGGAATACACTAGCAAATGGCCAAAAAGGAGGGTGGAAGAACAATGGAGAAAAATCAAAACTGCCATCATGGGGCAACAAGCCTTTGTGTGAAACAGATAAAGGAAACAAAGTAGAGTAAAAAACCACTAAGGTTCTCAAAAGAGGTGGCAGGGAAGGTTAAGGAGAAAATGGCTACATTCAAAAAGTATAAGGCATCACAGAAGGAGCACAACAGGGAACTATATCAATTAAAGCAGAAAGAAGTGGGGAAGGCAGACAGAATAGCAAAAGCCCAAACTGAGGAAAAAAATAGCCAAGTCAGTTAAGAAGGAGGATAAAACCTTGTATAGGTACATTAGGGAGCATAGAAAGGTTAAGGGAGAAATAGTGAAGATTAATAAGGGAGAAGGGAGGTGGGCAGAGGGAGACAGTGAAAAGGCAGAGATACTGAATGAATACTTTTGCTCAGTATTCACAAAAGAAGATGAGGAGGAGTTACCTAAACCAGACAATAGAAGCACTCTGGGTAGGGGGGTTGACACCAGTCCATTTACAGAAGAAAGAGTCCTGAAAGAACTCTAAAACTGAAGGTGGACAAAGCAATGGGGCCTGATGGGATTCACCCCAGAATCCTAAAAGAACTAAGGGAGGACCTAGTGACACCACTGACCACACTTTTTAACAAATCATGGGAGGATGGGGTGGTACCTGAGGACTGGAGGAGGGCAGATGTGATTCCCCATCACAAAAGTGGGAACAAGGCAGAAGCGGGAAACTACAGACCTGTAAGTTTGACCTCAGTGGTAGGGAAAATTATGGAATCACTTCTGAAAGAAAGATGTTGAGTAACAGAGGCAAAGGGGCATAGGACCCAAAGCAGCATGGATTTACGGCAGGAAGGTCATGTCAGACGAATCTAATAGATTTCTTTGACTGGGTGACCAAAGTAATAGACCAGGGAGGGGCTGTGGATATGGCCTACCTAGACTTTAGCAAGGCATTTGACACAGTCCCGCACAAAAGATTAATAATCAAGTTAACCAGCTTGGGAGTGGGTCCCAGGGTGGTAGCCTGGGTTGCAAACTGGCTGCACAACAGGACACAGAAGGTAATAGTGAGTGGAACACATTCTGAAGAAAGGGGGGTCACTAGTGGAGTACCTCAGGGCTCAGTACTCGGTCCAGTCCTCTTTAACATCTTTATAGGTGACATTGCAGAGGGTCTGGAGGGAAAGGTATGTCTCTTTGCAGATGATACAAAGATCTGTAACAGAGTTGATACACAAGGGGGTAGAAAGGATGAGAAGGGACTTGGCAAGGTTGGAGGAATGGTCAGACATATGGCAACTTAGATTCAATGCAAAGAAGTGCAAAGCAATACACCTGGGAAACAAAAACCCAGGAGAAGAGTACACAATAGCAGTGGAGGTACTAACAACAACAAAAATGGAACGGGACTTGGGGGTAGTCATATCAGATGATCTAAAGGTGGGCAAGCAATGTGAGAAGTCAGTAAGGAGAGCCAGGGAGATACTGGGATGCATAGGAAGGGGCATCACAAGTAGAAAAAGGGAAGTGGTTATCCCTCTGTACAGACAGTTGGTGAGACCCCATCTGGAGTATTGTGTGCAGTTTTGGAGAACTCATCTACGCAAGGACATAGACAGGATAGAAGCAGTCCAGAGGAGGCAACTAAAATGGTGCAGGGTCTGCATCAGAAATCATATGAAGAGAGACTGAGAGAGCTTAATATGTATACCCTTGATGAAAGGAGGGATGGGGGGACATGATAGAAACGTTCAAGTACCTCAAGGGAATCAACAAAGTCCAGGAGGGTAGCATGTTTCAGAAAAAGAGATGTGTAAGAACAAGGGGACACAATTTAAAGATATAGGGGGGGACAGCTCAGGGGTAATGTGAGGAAATCCTTTTTCATGGAGAGAGAGTGGTGGATGCATGGAACTGCCTTCCTGGGAAGGTTGTTGGGGCTAAAACAGTGGGGGAATTCAAACAAGCATGGGACAGACACAAGGCAATTGTAGTGGGGGGGTGGCAGGAAGTAGGCTGTTGGTTAACTAGAATCTGCAGCTTATCAAGTAGGTAGGGAAATGGGCAGACTGGGTGGGCCAAGTGGTCCTTATCTGCCATCAAAGTCTGTTTCTATGTTATCTTGATATGGAAGAACCAGGCATAAGTTGTAGCCACCCACAGGCGGGCTGCTGTACTGCACAGTGCAACACAGCAGCCACCAGCCCCAGGATGGCTACCACCCAACCCCGATCGTGAAACAAAAGATATCATCCACCTTCCCAGGTAGTCTAGTGGCCCCCCTCCCAGACCCAATCATGTAGCAAAGAAAAACATTTCCCATATCCCTGGTAGTCCAGAGGTATCCCCCAGCCCCAAGCGTGTAGGAAAATAATGATGCCCCTTATCTCTGGTAGTCAAGTGGTACCCTCCTCCCTTCCTGGAACCCCCACCATGTGTAAAAAAGAAACCCCAAAGCCTCCCTGGTAGTCTAGTGCCCCCCCATTCCAAATCCCAGTTTACAGTAAAAAAGGTTTCTTCATACTCCCTGGTAGTCTAGTGGTCCCCACCTCCGATTTCTGACCCTGATCACAGGGTAATACATAAGTTCCTAGTATTCCTGGTGGCCCAGTGATCCCCCCCCACCCACTGTGGTACCCACACCCCATCCTGCTCCCCTATATCCCAGATGGGCCACTCAGTCACGGAGCCAATGGGCAGCACATCCCTCCACATGCCTTGTCATTCACAAAGTTGTAAATGAAAGTGTACAGTACACACTGCAAGCCCATTGGTCAACAGTGTCCACCAATGGGCTTACAGGTGTACAGTATGCTGTCATTCACTGACAGCTCAGTCAGAGGGCAGCTGTGGCAGCATGTGGAGGGATGTGGTGTCCACTGGCTCCGTGGCCAAGGGGCCATTCTGGAATGGGGGAAGTGGGGTGGAGTGTGGGTATCACAGTGGGTGTGGGTTCACTAGACCACCAGGGATACTGTAAATTTATGTATTACCCTGTGATCAGGGTCAGGAATGGGAGGGGGTACCACTAGACTACCAGGGAATATGAAGAAACTTTTTTTATGCTAAACGGGGATTCAGAACAGGAGGGGGGTACCACTAGACTACCAGGGGATAAGAAGAAACCCTTTTTTTTTTCGCTAAACAGGGAGTCAGAATTGGATGGGGGCCACTGGACTACCAGGGAGGGTTCGGGGTTTCTTTTTTAACCACAGTCAGGGTCCAGGGATGGGAGGGGGTTACTACTAGACTACCAGGGATCAGGGACATCATTATTTTCTTACATGATTGGGGCTGGGGGGAGCCACTAAGCTACCAAGGGGAAATTAATTATATCTTTTATTATATGCTCAGGGATGGGGGGGCACTAGACTACCAGGGAAACTTTTTCTTCAGTGTACATTTGCACCCTGTGGTCTTGCTTGTTGGCCAGCTGGCGCATCCTGTCGGGCGCTCCCCTAACAACCATTTGCAAATGGGGCCGTAATGACATGCAAATGGCCCCATTTACGCTTTGCATGCATAATGGAGCCATTTGCATACGTCAGTCTGAATATCTGGAATTTGCACCTGGCGCATCCCAAGGATGCACCGCACATCCCCATTCCAGGTATTCAGACCGTGCAGGGGTATACAGCGGTGCATCTTTGGTGGCCCCTGTTTGCGCCATTCACTGTTTTTGATATGTTCAGACAGGATGCTCAAGTGCTCAACTAGTCTGAATATAGCACATTTTTGTTCTGAGACAACTCAGTTGTGTGTAGCAACCACTTGTGCCCTTTCTGTGTACAGTCTGAATATCCAGGCCTTATTGTATATCTCTTGTGCATCTGTTTGAGCAGAATGATCCAAACCTGGATAGTGCTGATGTTTTAACCATCTCTAATGCATTTAATCAGTTCGAGTGCATGTTGCTGCTGCTGGGTGCATGGGCATTCAGTTCTTCCCATTCTCACTTATCTTCATCAATTTGTCGGTGCTACTGTAGTGTCCACACCATGCCCAATCTTCTTACCACTGAAAATAAAAAGGTAGCCAGGTGCAGGAGTTACCCTTCAGTAATTTTGAGAGAGACAACGTTATTTGTTCCTTCTCTGTGCAAATCTTCCTTTGCAAGAATTAAATCTGCTGGACCGATATGAATGTATCAAAGGAGCATGGGGGATGAGATGGAACTAGTTACTGGCCAAGTCAGGTCAATATGATTTTCATAATGTTTACATGGAAGTAAAAACAAATGCTGCATTTCTTATGAAATGTTTACTACAAAGTGGAGGGAGTTGGGACTTTGTGTATTCCTGGGATGTAGTAGTAGTAGTATTAGTAGTAGTAGTAATAGTATTTTATTCATAAAAAAACACATGAACAAGGAAATCACTCAGTTAAGCAGGTACTCTTTTTCAGTGAGGTCCCATGGCATATAAGGTTACATTACATAAATAAACACACACAATTCCATACTAAATATTAAACAAACTCTCAGTACAAATCACAGTTATAATAGACAATTAATAACAACCTAAACATAAAACAATAAATTTCAAAATTTTTAACTTGAAATCCAGTGCAGCAAGTTACTTGGGCTACACCCTCTTTTAAGAACCAATTTCTGATAGTAAATGGACTAAATGGTAAATTACATAGTCTCATACATAGTGGAAGTGAGTTCCACAGTATTACACCCCTGATAATCACTGTTGTTCTGCCAATCTCTAGAGTATATGAACTCTGTCAGAATTCCAGGCCCTTGGCTGATCTGAGGCAGCCCTTAATGACTCTTATCTCAAAAAAAATTGGTTAAATATGTAGGGACAGAGCCTTTTCATATTTTAAACATGAACAACAGGAGATGAAGGTTTCTGCTATCATGGGGCCTAAGCCATCCTATGATATTATACAGTGAACAGCTATGGGTTCTTTGTGAGGCATTCACAACAAAATGTGCTAACTGACTAAACATAACTTCAACCCTTTCCAGCTGATACCTTGGAGCCCCAGCATATAAAATGTCACCCTAATCAATGGTTAGAATTATCATTGAATTAACCACTGTAAGTTTAACTTCCAGGGTCATCTAATTTTTATACTTGCTTGTGCATGCACCGGAAACATGTTGTGGCAGCTTAGGAGAGAAGCAGGTTGTGAAGGTGCAGCACTGTTATGGACAATGCCGCCACTACTTTAGTGGGCTTGGCTGTGTGTCACCAATGCAAGCGCACACTAGTGGTGACACTGGTTTGCAAGCGTGCCACCAACTTGAAAGGATTTGCCTGAGGCAATCAGGGAGCACCCTGTCATTGCAGCGTCAGCAGACTGGGCGTAGGCACCCATACACCAGGCGCACCATGTACAACTCACTTCTGCAAACACTTCAGTATGCATTTAAATCCTGCTTCATTCTGGGAAATCACTTTTTACATCCTAAGTGGGATGGGCATCTTGTGGCAACATGGCCTAAGAACTTTGTACACAGGACCTTAGTTCCAGAAACAGTGTGGAGAATTTTGCCAGTGGAGTTGAAGAAAGCAGCCTGCATTTGCCCAGAGCTGGTGCCCGACATACACTGCCCTTGTACCACTCATTCTTCTACTGTCACATCTGCTGGCCTTGACCCCAAATCTCAGATCTTATTTCAAGCCCCGTTGGTTGGGCAGCACATCTGAACAACAATCAAAGAGGTTCCCACTGTTGTTGCCGCTGCGTATCGTTCTCCGGGGCAGGGGCTTGCCACTCCATCTAGCCCTCCTAACCCTGTGGTCTCATTGCCTCCCTCTGAACAGTTCCACTCACCCTCTTGGGCAGTGCTCCATGCCGCTAGCTCCTTACCCAGGCCTGTGCGGCCCTGCTGGCATCCTGTACATACCTCGGTGAGCTGCCTCTCCACGCTACTAGAGTGTTTCTCTCACTGCTGAGACGGGACTTTACTGTCACTTACTGCTGAAAAAGAGACAGAGAACCGGAGATTGTGGTGCTGTGCAGTAGACTATCGGTGTCAATCTCTTTCAGCAGCGTTCCTCAATGGGTATTTTCTCTGATTGCAAAGCAAACAGGTAACCAGCTTTGCGATTGCGTAGACTAATGGAGATGGGGATGGATGCAGCGGAGCCCAGTGGGGCCCTAATAATATCACAGTGTCTTGTCACTGTTGTGCAGAAAGCCAGTGATTTCCAAGACCAAAGCAGGATTTAAATGTGGTTTAATTTTGCAGCCCAAACCTGGGGCACAGTAAGAAATGATTAAATAGACCACAATATTGTACTCATAATGTTTTTGTATATTGCACAGTGTGATTTATATAAATTTGTAATTGCACAACTTGATGCTAGGATTGGTAAACATTTTACCCCCACTGCTTTAACAATAGCATTGTTAATTCTTGCGACTTGGATGAAATAAGAGAGGGGACTTGATACATTTGGCAGTGTGGCTGGAGATAGCTAGGAGAAACAAATGATATTTCATCAAGAATGTTTAAAACATTATGAGAATCTGAAAATTCTGCAAATCCCTTGAGAATAAGCTATAGAAATGAATTATTAAATATTGATAATGTAACGGAGTATTTTGTTAACACAAATCTGATTATTAAACTTTTATAATGAAGAATTGAAGTTAGCCTATTGTTTTATTTATTTATTTATTGAAGATATCGGATAACATACCTTTGAGTCAAAGACTCCTTTACAAAGGTTCCACGTCATTATATACAGAGACATTAGATACAATGGCAACAAATAAGACACAATAGTTACAAAGAAGCTTGTACATTAGCAAAAGTGGTTACAGAAAGTTGCAAAACCAGTTACAGAGTAAAGATGGTAATCAGCTAACAGGGTACATACACTGCAGGACAGTGGCACCAGCCATGCCCTGGTCATTATTTTGTAGTCTAGGATGGACTGGGGGTGTCCATTGTCCAGGTATAAGCACACCCTGGGGTTGCAGGACCAGGGTGAGGTCCAAATACGATGGGGAACATGGGTAGAGCAAAAAATCAAGGACAGTCGAAGGCTGAACCTTGCGAGATTAGATCACATAGTTGGGACTTGAAATTGTCACATTCTTAATTTAGTAAACCTCAGGTTTGACCGAGTTCTTAAAATGTTAACCTGTTAGTCAGATTACATCCTAGGCATATAAAGGTAACCACTAGGAACCCAGGAAGTGGCTTGCTTCCTTGTGCAATAACATTGTAGCCTTGACAACATTTTGCTTTGACTGAGGCAAAAGTAAAGCAGGATGCATCAGCCACCATGATTGACAAGTAGTCTGTTTTGAGCCGTGGAATGTACAAGGCTGATCTATTGTCACAGTACCCTTTGGTTTCTGTTTCATCCTGTGCTTGCATGTCTCCACAGTGCAAGAGGAATCTAGTGGGAGATATCCTGCTACAGGCTTCTTTCCTACATGGATTGCTTATAATTTGTACTGAGGCAAAACACACTTTAAGGAACCCTGTACTCAAGTTAAAATTGAACCTGAAAAGCTAAGCAGATAAAGCTGTGCATCTGTCTCATTATCTGGTTTACTTGAACTAATCTGCATCAAGGTATTTAAATGTTTTTTAGGAAAGAAAAAAAAACACACTGTATAAGGATTCGTAGGATGTTTGGAGCTTTTTCCTGTTTTATAGCAGTAGTGCATGATAGTGGTGACAAGTCTGACCTGTACTTTTTAGATGCCCACCTATCTTCTGACTTGCATAGGGTTACCACCTTTTAAGAAGCCCAAAGTGGGACATTTCTTACTGAAACATGATTTTTCGCAGGACAATATGTAACCTCAACCAGCACAACAGATTTTTTCTCTAAATAATCAGAATTAAGACTAAGTGTTGCCGTTTTTTTAGATGTTCCCTAGTGTTTCTAATCATTTTAAGGTATTTTAGTTAAGGTACTATAGTTTTTGCCACATTTAGAGGAAAGTCTGAAAATATTCTTTTGTACTATAATGTCAGGACATTTAGTATTTTTCATGTTTTTTCGCAGGACACAGCTGCCCAAATCAGGACTGTCCTGCGAAAGTAGGGACAGGTGGTAACCCTAGACTTGCATGATACATTTTTCCCGCATTCCGAGTCTGCTTTACTTTTTGTTACAGCTGAAATAATAAAAGGAACAATTCTTTGAACCTGGCTCAGACCAGGTTTTTGTCCGTATTGTCTACTGTTTTTGAACACTGATTGTTTAAAATCCCATTTCTTGTAACTATAATGAACTGTCATGCAGCAGACACAGCTCCCTGACTTTATGGAATAGCAAGTGTACAAACAGCTGAGAATACTGTGAGAACTGGTTCAAGCCATATTAAAAAGTAATCTTTTTTATTATTTCATATGTGGAAAAAGTGCTAAAGCAAACTAAGTAGGGAAAGTAGGATATTGTACAAGTCAGGTGATAAGGCAATTTAAAATAGAATAAAACCGTATGTGTGAAAGATTGGATTGCTGTCATGCACTACTGCCTTAACAGTCTCTCAATCTGTGAAATATTGTGGTCATTCTTGGTAAAGACTTGGGGCATTTTGCATGTAAAGGCTGGGTGTTGTATTAATGTCTGTTCCATTAATTGCGCATTTACTGCAACCTGACCGCACAATTTGATATGAGGCTGCAGCTTTTTGGGGCCAACTTTTCCAAACTATGCCATGCTTGTGGATACATATTGAAATGGACAGGATTTTTAAGCAGGCTGAGAGAAACATTAGAAAACATTACTCCAGAGGAGGAGTGATTGAGGGCTACAAAGCATGAGGAGGTAGCATTTGATGGACACCAAATTGAGTATTTTTATATTCCCGTCATCGGGGGGGGGGGGACAGGATGGACCCCAAGACCCTTTGTCACTACAATACTACATTGCTATGCAGGGACGGTGGTGTGGAGCAGGAATGGTAGCACAAGGCATTGAGGGCGAGGTAATAAGACCTCTAACAAGTTCACAGTATTTCAGGGTTTTGGATGAGCAGGGGGAAGTTGGGGAGAGCAGGAAGCAGGTGGAGTCAGAGGCAGAGGCAGAACCAAGTGATAGCTGACAGGGAAGTGGGGGTGGGTCAGAGGTAGAGAAAGGTAACAGGGGCAGGGAGGCAGGACAGACAAGAGGGATGGCAGTCAAGATAAGCATGGGAAGGGGGATGGGGAGGAGGGAGGCATGGGCAATGTGAGGGAATGTCCAGGTGGGCAGTACAAAGGGAGACTCGGGAGAAAAGGTCAGATGAGGGAGGCAAAGCAGGGGGTAAGAATGGGGAAAGGGGAAGCTGGCTTACATGGAAGAGGGGATGCTCAAGGGATTATCCATAGTGGAAGGGGATATATAAGAGAAGGGAAATCAGTGGGGAACCATGACAGAGGGAGTCAGGAAGGGAGGGCAGTTGTAATTCTTTGGGACTCAGTACTGAAGGGAATACAATAGGATAACAAGCATACAATGAGGAATAGCAGGAGGGTGGAGCGCATGCCTGGCATGTCCGCAGGGAGGGTGGAAACAATCATACCAAACATGTGGGGCAGGAACAGGGGAAGCCTCACGTAGTGGTTCATTTGGGCACCAATGATCTGGCAGGGTGCCAGGTGGATGTGGTGCAGGAAAGGTTCAGGGAGCTGGAAAGAATCTGGAGTAGAGTGGGAAAACCAGTAGTGTTCTCAGAGGTACTACCTGTCCTGAGAGCCAGTACTGTAAGAAAACTGAGGATTGCAGAATTCAGTACATGGCTGGGAAGTTGGTGTGAGGCAAATGAGTATGGGCTGGTGGTAGACTGGGGCAGGACATGGGAACACAAAGACCTGTAATATGTACTGAACAAGCTATCTGAGTAAGGAGAGCAATATGATCCTGAAAGACAACCTGGAGAGGTACTTGATGGAAAAGCTACATTTAAATTGATGAAGGGGGGGCAGTACAGGGCACAGCACTCTGTACCAGGCAAGGGGGGCATCTGCACCCCCCACCCATAGGGAATCTAAAGGAAGGAAGGGGGAAGGGATAGCAGAAATAAGGGGGGGAGGAGAGTTGAGGGAATCAGGCCAAAAAAGGGTCCTGGGGTCGAGATAGAAAGTGGTCTCCTTAAATGCTAGGAGTCTGGCAAGTCAGCAGACCTAAAAGTGCTGATGGCAGAAGCAGAGGTAGACATAGCTGCCTTCAAACAGACATGGACAACCCACTAGCAGGACTGGGACCTTGAGATCCCTGGGTACCAATTGCACAGGAAGGACAGAGAAAGGGAGGGGGAGGAGTAGTATTGTACATAAGAGATGGGATAATGTGCACCAGGGAGGAGAGAGCAACCAAAGCCCTATGGACTACAGAACACTGCTGGGAGAAACATTCAGGTGGGGGTGGTGTACAGGCCATCATCACAGTGTATACAGCTGGATGGGGAACTGGGAGGACTGGTCAGGAGAGATCAGAAACACTGTAATAATAGGAGACTTCAGTCTGCCTGATATTGACTGGGACACCCTGACTACCTCCTGTTGCATAGAACAGGTTCTCCTGGATGCTATCTAGTAGTGTTTCCTGATGCAGGGAGTCACAGAGCCAACAAGAGAGGAGACCATACTAGACCCAGTGCTGTTGGATGGGAAGCATGTCCAGGGAATTGAAGTGGGGGATCCCCTTGCAGGCAGTGACCACTTCACGACGTGGTTTTACATTAATATTGGGAAACAGCCAAGACAAAATTGAGAGTGGTGGATTTCAGAAAGGCAGACTTCACTAAAGAGTATCATACTGAAGGAGCACCTGGCAAAGCTCAGGTCACAGATGGATGCGGAGCAGAACTGGGCTGTCATCAAGAAGGGGTTAATAGAGGCCACTGACACGAACATTCATAAAAAGAACAGGTTTCAGAGACCTAGCTGATGTAGCAGGAGGGTGGCTGAGAAATTGAAAGCAAAATGGGAGGTCTTCCTGAAGTACAAGCATACCATGAGGGAGGAGGACAGAGAGGTTTATGCAGAGAAATCTCTGGAGGAAGGGAGAGAGGTCCAGGCAGCCAAGGGAGAGAAAATAGTTATCACTGGTGCAGTGGATTAGGGAAAGGGAGAAGGATTTCTCCTGATACATTAGGGAGAAAAGAAGCGGAAGGGATGGGATTGTCAGGATGAAGAGGGATGTTGATGGGCAGAAAAGAGGAGATGATCAAGCGGAGGCTATAAATGAATACTTTTGCTCTGTCTTCACTAAGGAAGTGGAAGGAACAATACCACAGAAGAGGAATGGGGGGAGTGGAGTATGAAGGGGAGATTGGGGTAGACGGGGTCTTAACGGGGCTAAATGAACTGCTGGTTGACAAAGCTTCGGGACCACATGGTTTACACCCAAGGGTCCTGGGGAAGTTGGTGGGTACTAGCAGCCCCGCTGACAGACCTGTTTAATACCTCGCTGGAGGAGGAGTGTGTACCACAGGACTGACAACAGCTCACATGGTTCCACTCCACAAGAGCAGTTCCAGTGATGAGCCGGTAACTACAGGCTGGTTAGCCTCACCTCCATGGTGGGGAAGATAATGGAGACCATTCTAAAGGAAAAGCTGGTCTCCAGGATGACAGACAGCATGGTTTTGTCAGGGGGAGAGCTAACATGATTGACTTCTTCAACTGGGCTATGAGTTGGACGGGGGCAGGTGGTGGACGTCCTGTACCTGGACTTCAGCAAGGCATTCAGTTCAGTGCCACATGACAGGCAGAACAGCAAGCTGATGGACCTGGGAATAGGGGACAAACTGCTGGAGTGGGTCAAGAACTGGCTGCAGAATAAGAATCAGAGAGTGGTGGTGGGAGGGTACTATCCAAACCTAAGCCTGTAACCTGCAGGGTCCCACAGGGCTCAGTACTTGGACCTGTGCTGTTCAACATCTTTATTGGAGACATAGCAGAGGGGGTCAAAAGTAAGATCTGCCTCATTGCGGATGATACCAAGCTCTGTGGGAGGGTGGACACAGTGAAGGAGAGACAGGAATTAAGGGAGGATCTGGGTAGGCTGGAGAAATGGTCGGATATCTGGCAGTTGGGTTTCAATGCTAAGAAATACAAGGTCATGTACCTAGGTGCCAGGAACCCTGGGGCCTGCTACTGGCTGGGGGGAGTACAGGTGGCAGTCTCAGAGGAGGAAAAGGACCCTGGAGTGATGGTTAGAGGTGACATAAAACACTTGGCACAGTGCCGCAAGACAGCACCTGAAGCAAATAAAATGCTAGGCTGCATTACCTGGGGAATAACCTCTAGGGGGAGGAAGTCATTCTGCCACTGTACAGGTCATGGTGAGGCCACACCTGGAATACTGTGTGTAGTTCTGATGCATGTATCTGAAGGATATCAAGATACTGAAGAGGTCCAGAGGAGGGCAGCCAGGAAAGATCCAGGGTATGGGGACAAAACGTATGAGGAAAGGATGAGAGAGCTCAACATGTGCTCTCTGGAGGATAGGAGAGAGAAGGGGAACATGATAGAGACCTTCTAGTACCTTAAGGGAATAAACAGGGTAGGACTGGAGGGGATCTTTAACTTAGAAAGGAGGGTACAACAAGGGGGCACGGCCTGAAGCTAGTGGGTGGTAGATTTAAGAAGGAAATGAAGAGGCACTTTTTCACTGAAAGGGTGGTATTGGGGCGGAACAACTTGCCAGAGGAGGTGGTTGTGGTTAACAGTGGCTAGTTTCAAGGGGGTGGGGTGGAATAGGGTAAAGAAGAAAATTAGGGTGGGAGGAGGTGTTCCTGGGATGAGGAAGGGGGAGGTTACTAGGGGAGGGATAGTCTACTCCATGGGGAGTACTGGAGGCAGCTCCTGGGAACTAAATCGAGCTGCACACTCGCGCAGACTTGATAGACAATTATGGGCTGTTTCTGCCGGCCAATCCTTATGTTTATATGATGCTAGTTTGTTTGCATAAAGCAGCGAGTTAGAAAGAATACCAGGAAAAAAAACGAAAATACAACACTGAGAGAAAAAAACTGAATAAAAGTATAGTGTGCTGCAGAGTTGATGATGAATTGCATGCCTCTTTGTTGAAAAAGATTCCTGTGGCTGTATGTTGGCAGGAAGAGTAAACTGAACAGCTGCTTTGCATCTCACACACCTGATGCAGTGACTTGTGACACTGCATTTCTAGTGCTTAACTGTACAGCAAATGGCCATGTAAACCTGATATCTGTATGCTGCAGTGTAGTGCTGAAAACAGCAGATGTGATTGTGGCTTATGGGTGCATAGTGTGGGTTCTTAAACATTGCTGTCAGCTTTTTTTGTTTGTTTGTTTAGGTGCCAAATCAGTGTTAAACTCTAGGTTGCATGCCAGCCCAGTGGTATAGAGGTTGAGGCACTAGGCGGCTCACCTCCTGCCATGCTGGTGACCTGGGTTTGAAAATGGACATGGATCGCTTGGGAGATGGCTGGGAGGGGAGGATTGAGCATTTTGAGGACTGCCCTTCTCCCTTGGTGGGGGTGGGGCGGGGGGACAATATGCCTTCCTTGGCAGCTGCCATCTAGTGGTTCTGGGTGGCAGTGCAACATCGGGTAAGGTGACCCACTCATAGCCAGGGGCCGCATCCATGGAGGCAGAGTGTGGACAGCGCATAATTGTACATGATGCGGGGCCAGGCAGAAAACCAAGATGGAAAATCCCTGGCCGCATGGTGGTAGGGATGTCATGATAACACGATATGACATATCATGGTAATTACATAGAAACATAGAAGTTGATGTGAGATAAGGACCACAAGGCCCATCTAGTCTGCCCATTTTTTTCTACCTTTCAAATGTGTTATAGGCCTGTACTCTGTCAATGGCCTATCTATTCATACTCATCTGTATTGCTCCCTTATGCCTATCCAATGCCTGTTTGAAGCACTGCACTGTATTCATATCCACCACTTCCTGAGGTAGGCCGTTCCATGCATCCACCACCCTTTCTGTGAAAAATAACTTCCTCACATTACCCCTTAATTGGCCTCCCTCTAATTTCATGTTGTGTCCTCTTGTCCTGCAATTTTTCTTATAGTGAAACATGTTACACTCTTTCACCTTGTTAATGCACATATGATGTTCGAATGTTTCGATCATATCACCTCTCTCCCTCCTTTGCTCTAGGGTATGCATATTGAGTTCCATTAATCTGTCCTAATATGTTTTCTGATGCAGTCCCAATTACCACTAACGATAATTTATTGTTGTAAAAAAACAATATTGCGATTATCATGCAGCTGGACATATAGTGATAAAGCACCTCAGCTTGCATTTCCAGCAGCACGTCTCTTTCCAGGTGCAACCATGATTCCTGATTCCCCACCATACCACTATCAGATTTTTACTATTTTTCCTTAAAATCAGAAATGCAGTGCTGGCCCTGTGGCATGGAATTTTGAGGACCTGGGTGCCTCGCCTATTGCCACGCCAGAAAACCAAGTTCAAGAATAGACCTGGGTCACTCGAGGACTGACTGCATGAAGGAGGACTGAGCATCCATCCATTCATGGCTGTCCTTTTTTGGGAAGGGGAGATGGTGCAAGCCGCTGCTTGTGTGCCATCTAGCAGAGGCTGGATGACACAGCAGTAACAGTGTTCCTGGCTGTATGAGTGCAGAGGCCGAGTATGTGTAACATCTTTACATCACACACCCGCACCATCACATGTGCCATCCTGAGGTATGGGGGAAAAGAAATGGGGGAGGGAGTATGTACACCAGTTGATTTACTTACACAGAAACATAAAAATTGACTGCAGATAAGGACCGCTTGGCCCACCCAGTCTGCCAGTTTTCCCTATCAACTGTAATACCGCAGTCCCTACTTGATCTCCGGCTTTACCCTCCCTTTCCTAACCAGTAAGGTTCCCTTATGCCTATCCTATGCATGCTTGAATCCTGTTGCAGTTTTTGCCCTGTCCACCTCCACTGGGAGGCTGTTCCATGTATCCACCAGTCTTTTTGTGAAGAAGTACTCCCTCACAGTTCCCCCTGAATCTACCCCCTCCAGCTTCATAGCATGCCCCCTTGTTCTTGGGCATTTCTTTTTTTCTGAAAAATGCTTCCCTCTTGTACCCTATTTATACTCATGAGGTATTTGAAGTCTGTCTCATATTGCCCTCTCCTTCCTTTCCTACGGGGTGTACATATTGAGTTTCTTTAGCCTCTCCGCATAGGGCTTTTGATGCAGGCCCTGCACCATGTTAGTTACCTTCCTCTAGACCACTTCTACTCTCTCCTTCCAGTGATATAGCCTTCAAAACTGGACACAGTACTCTTAAGTGAGGTATCTCCAATGATTTATACAGCAGTATCACCATCTTCCTCTTTCTGTAGGTGTTAACCACTCCCTATGTACCCCAGCATCCCACTGGCTCTCCCCACTGCCTTGTCACACTGTGTGGCCACCTTTAGGTCATCAGATATGGTTACCCTCATGTCTATTTCCTGCATAGTGGTCATCAATACCACTCCCCCCACCATCTTGTACTCAGTCCTGGGTTTCTGTGCCCCAAGTGCATGAGTTTGCACTTGTTCACATGGAAACTTAGTTGCCGCACTTTTGACAACTCCTCAAGCTTTCATAGATCTCTATTCATTTTTTCCACACACCCCTGGAGTGTCTACCCTACTGCAGATCGTTGTGTCATCTGCAAAAAGGCATACTTTCCATTCTAGCTCCTCTGCAATGTCATCAATAAAAATTAGGACCGGTCCCATTACTGATCCTTGTGACACCCCACTGGTCACCCTCCCTTCCTTGGGGTAAGCTCCGTTAATCACCACCCTCTGTCTATCCCTCAACCAATTGCTTATCCAGTTTACCACCGTTGGACCCATGCCCAGGCTGTCCAGCTTGTCTACTACTCTCCTACTGTATGTGGAATGGTGTTGAAGGCCTTACTGAAATCTAGGTAGGCTACATCTAAGGCTCTACCCTGATCTAATTCCCTGGTCAGCCAATCAAAGAAATCTATCAGATTCATTTGACTTGAGCTCCCTATTGAAAATCCATGCTGCCTCAGATCCTGTAAGTCCTTCGATCGGAAATATTTCACAATACTTTTCCTTAAGTAGTGATTTCCTTCAGTAGTACGGTACTTAATGTCAAGTAGGAGCCCTCAGGCCTCTCCCCATGTTGATCCTCGCTGGTGAGAAAGTGGGGGGAGTGGCAGTTGGAGGCACCAGGGTGCCCAAAGGCTGGAACTGGTGTGACTGGGTCCAAATAGCTTTTTTTTAATTCTGCTGATTATAGTGATAATCAGTATATCGTGATAATTTTTACCCAAATATTGTGATACTAAAAATTTCGTGACATCACAATGTGGAGGACCAGTACCTCACAGGCCCCACACTTGTGACTGGGCTCTCCCAACATTCTGTGGCTGAAGACACTGGGCAAGAGCAAGGTAACCCTCAGGGAAGCTGGGTGATGGGGCTGGGGGATGGGTCTTGAGCAGGGCCAGGTCGGCAGTGAAAGGAAATAAACTAAAAAAATCTAGGTTGCTGCCAAGATTTTTTTTTATATTAGCTGAGGCTAAAGTAAGATATAATTTCATAGATAAAGCACGCATACATAATGCAGCCGTACTGAATAAATACTTTTGTTCAGTATTTATAAAAGAGGGGGTGGTAAATCGTCCACTTTTAAAGAGTTGGGGCATTAAGGGAAGGGAGGTGGACACTAGTCCCTTTACGGATGATAAGTCCTTAGGGAACCAGCACAATTAAAAGTGGATGAGGCAAGACTGGCTTTGTGGTGCTGAGTGAAGGGGTTCACTCAGCATGCTTGCGACTCGGGTTTATGCCCCGAGCCTGGGTACCAGGAGTGAAGACCAGCAGGGAGGGATATCATAAGCGTCAATTGGATGCTTCCCTCCCTGGGGGTGTGTTTCACCTGGGGCCCTGCAGGAGGATTGCCGGCATATTTGGATGTGATGCCTCGACACCCCCCGCCATGTGACCCTGCCCCAGGCTGCCCTGCACTCGTGCAAGTCTGAAGACTGTGTAGGCGGGGCACAGAAAATACGGAAAAGTATGCCCTGACTGACTGGATGATGAGTGCCCAGCTCCTGCAGCCTGAAACCCTGGAGTCAGCTCAAAACCAGCCCTGCAGCTCCTAGATTGCATACTGCTGGCTGCCAGGCCATTCCCCCTTGGAAGAGAGAGACCATCCCGGCAGAGGGATATGCCAGGGTGTCCAGGTAAGGCTGTAATTGGGGCAGGTAGTGGTGGCAGGTGTAGGAGGGCAGTAGGGTAGGCGCTGGTGCTCCAAGGGAATGGCTGGTTGGGACATTGAGGGAGGAGCATAAAAAAAGTGGACAAGGGAGGAGCATTTAAAAAAGTGGACAAGGCAGTGGAACCTAACAGGGTATACCCCAGGATACTGAGGGAACTCCAGGAGGAGGTGGCTGCACCTCTGGCAGCCCTGTTCAACCTGTCACTGGAAACAAGGGAGGTGCCAGGGGAACTGCAGGAGGGCAGATGATGTGGTCACACTCCACAGGAGTGGAAATAGGAGGCAGGAAATTACAGGCCTGTCAGCCCATCATCAGTGGTGGGCAAGGTAATTAAATCACTGCTGAAGGAAAGGATTGGGGAATAGCTCATTGCCAGTGGTCTACAGGACCCAAGGCAACATGATTTCACTGGGGGAGATCTTGCCAGACGAACCTGACCGAGTTCTTTCACTGGGTAACCAGGGAAATGGATCAGGGAGCAGCTGTCAACATGGCCTACCTGGATATCAGCAAGGCCTTCAACACAAATCCACACAGGAGACTGAAAAACAAACTGGACAGCCTGGGAGTAGGGGCTAAAATAGTTAAATGGGTAAAGAGTTGGCTAGAAAGAGGGTGGTAGTGAATGCCATCCACTCTGGAGTGGGCAGGGTGTCCATTGGGGTGCCACGGGGTCAGTACTAACAGGCCCAGTCCTCTTTAATATATTTATTAGTGACATCACAGAGAGACGGGAAGGGAAAGTATGCCTATCTGCACATGACACAAAGCTCTGCCACAGAGTAGACACACCGGGAGGGGGGTAGAAAAAATTAGCAATTTACCACTAGAAAAATAGTCACAGGTCTGGCTGCTGAGTTTCAGTGTGAAAAAAGTGCAAAATCATGCACTTGGAGCATGGAAACCCAGGGGCAGCACATCAACTGGGAGGAGTGGAATTAGCAGTTGTAAAGCAGGAAAGGGACCTGGTGGTAACAATTTCAGATGACACTTAAGGTAGCTAAACAGTATGAAAAGGCAGTGGAGAAGGCTAATAGAATGCTGGGATGCATAGGCAGGGGAATCACCAGTAGAAGGAGGGATGTAGTGATGTCCCTGTATAAGTCACTGGTTAGACCATAGCTTGAGTACTGTGTCCAGTTCTGGAGGCCCCATCTCCGAAAGGACATGGATTGGGTGGAGACAGTACAAAGGAATAACCAGAATGGCGCATGGCCTGCATCATAGGTCCTATGAAGAAAGGCTTAAGGAGCTGAATTTGTGCTCACTAGATGAAAGGAAGAAAAGAGGGATATGATAGAAACATGCAAATACCTTGCAGGCAAAAATGGTACAGGCAGGCAGCATTTTCAAAGAAAAAGATGCTCAAGGAAAAGGGGTCACAATTTGAAGGTGGAAGGGGGGAGGCTCAGAGGCAGTGTAAGAAAGTATTTCTTCACAAAGAAGGTGGTGGATGCATGGAATTGTCTCCTAGTGGAGGTGGTGGAGGCTAAAATGGTTACAGGATTCAAGAATGCATGGGATAGGTACAAGGGGATCTTGAAAGTAAGGGGGGGTCTAAAGACTGTGTAAGGTCTGTGGAGTAGCTGTAGGTATGGAAAAAATCACGCAGACTGAATGGGTCATGAGGTCTTTATCTGCTGACATCTTATATGCTTCTATACACTCCCCCCGGCACAGCTTGCTTTACCATGTCGGGATGGAGAGAGAGAGACACAGACAGAGAGAGAGAGAGAGAGAGAGAGAGAGAGAGAGAGATATGCAGTACAGCCACACAGACAGACACAGCGAGAAGCAGCACACTGAAACTGCACTTGCAAGTGCCTAAATGAGTGAAAATCAATGTGCTCTGCTTCTACGATGATGCTTAACGTAGGGTGCGTAACTGTGTAGCATTGCCTTATTTAATTGCTTGCCGTGTTATTTAGATGCCATCGGTACCTTGCGTGGACAGAAAGGGGTATGTGTTGCTTTCTGCAATGCTGTGTTGTGTGTCTCCTAGTATAGTGTCCTGAGTTGAGGCAGCAAAACTGGGACCAGGAGCTACTTGGGCAGAAAGGGGGATTCAAGCGACTTATACCAGTCTGTGTTCCGGCGAGAGGGGCAGAGCGGGAGACTGTGTTAACAAAAGTTGTTGCAATGTGCTTGGTGTCTCTATTCATGTCTCTGTCTCTCTCTGGTCCTAAAGCATTCTGTTAGACACTGCACTTTGGTGTAGGATGTATATTATGCACAGCAAATATCAGAAATCATGTGAGTATTCTATTTGTGACATTTGTCTGTGCATAAATGCATTATTAGTTGGGGACCATTTGCCCATGCGGCAGGATACAGTGCCTTTTTTGTTGTTTAAAGAGCACAAAAACAGCTTTTTTGATATTTATTTGTTGTCAAGACAAAACCCATGTTATAAGCACAATAACCTACTCCAGGGTGCACTGTTATTGGGGATTAACGCACACCCCTGGGAATGGCAGGGGACACTTGCCCTGCGGCCTCGTGCCTCACAACGCACCCGGGTGTGCATTAATCCCCAATATCAGCACACCCTGGCCTGGGTTATTGCTTACATATTTTGCAGCCTGATGCAGGATTTAGACCAATGCCGGTGGAGAGACCATGACCGAAGTGGAGAAAGTTGACTACCACCAGCTAGCACTTTTTTTTGGGGGGGACCAACGAGTGACTGTCTGCATGAGCACCGCCCGGAGATAGTTCGCCTGTCCACTCCAGCTTTGTAATCTGTCCAAGTCTCTGACCGAGCCATTCTCCTGAGAGATGTTTTCTACTGCCAGCTGCATGACCCTGTTGTACCATCTGCACGACTCTGCCATGACCATTCAGGTTTGATTTTCTGCACCATGTTGACACTCACTTTGGTGTCCCCTTGGGCTAGAAAGGACTGTTGTGCTCAACAGAGCATGCAATTGATCATCCTGAGGCCAGCACTTTCAACCACCTCGCACAGTTAGTGAAGTCGTCAACGGCCATCCACTGCCAGCCCAGGTACTTGTTAGAATAATTATTTAATCAATAAATTTTTGCAGAAAAAACGTGTATGAATGTGGGTGCCCTGCCACACCTACACCATCACCTATTTATGTCTTTCCCTACCCCAGCTTGGCATATGTACTTAATACCGAAACAAACTCTAGATCTTCTTACCACCTGACCATGACCTCCCCTGTTACCCCCAATCTAGAGTCTGCACTTAAACTCCTCCACTGCAACAGTCCTCCTTAGGCTCCTCCACTTCCTTTTTCTTTGTCACCTCCTCATCGTCCACTTTGCTGCTTCTACTCCCTCCCAACACCATCCTCAGACCTGTTTTTTTTCCCCTCCTCCCTCCTCTGTTAGCCTTAAGCTTAAGTACCTTTACACAGATATTACAGTCAATGCATAAATCACTGAAATGTCTTATACTCTGTAAATATTATGACTAGTTTTGTTGTTAGTATCAATTAGTTCACTGCATTTACTATGTTATTTTCTTCTTTGATTTTGTTGTCTGTTGTATTCTATGACTATGTAGTCTGTCCAGGTCCACCTTAAGAATGAGCCTTGCTCAACAATGTTCGCCTGGTAAAATAAAGATTTTGACTGACTGACAAGAGGTTTAGTTGGAGAGGGGGTGGTTCTCTAGACAGAGTACAGAGAAGAGAGCTGCTGGCTTTAATTGGTGGAAAAAAGAATGTGGGTGCCGTAGGGGGTTTAGCTGGGGACTGGGTAATGGGGGGGGGGATTTATCTCCCAGTACTGCTCCATAGACAGTCAGCTATGCTGCTACTTAATGCTGCCATTTTCCTCCCATCTATGTTCAAACCCTGAATATTATGAACTGAAAATGGGACTATTTAAATCACACTATAGCATATACTAATGCTAGCTAGAAAAGTCACAGTATGCACGTGTCCATAGGGAGAGGGTGGGTCTGCAGACACTAAGAGTACAAGCAGGTAATGGGGGTTTATGAATATGGGTGCCACAGGGGTTTAGCTGGGGAGGGTGGGATGAAGACACTAAAAGTCTAGAGCAGATTGGTTTAATAATTGGGGGCGTTTATGAATGTGTGTGCCACAGGGTGGCTGGCTGGGGTGGCCTGCAGACGCCAAGAATACAGAGCAGAGCATCTTGGTTTAATAATTGGGGGTATGAATGTGGGTGCCACAGGTCGGTTGGCTTGGGGGGGTGGGCCTGTGGACATAAAGTACAGAGCAGTTTGGATTAATAAGTGGAGGGGTAGGAATGTGGGTTCCACAGGGTGGTGGGGTGGGTCTGTGGACACTAAGAGTGCAGATCAGCTTGGTTTAATAAATGGGGGGAAGTATGAATGTGGGTGCCACAGGGGGCTTAGCTGGGGAAGGGTGGCCCTGCAGACACTGACAGAGTACAGAGCAAAGCAGCTGGGTTTAATTGAAGAACAGAAATCATGAATGTGGGTTTAGCTGGGTAGGGGGTGGGTTTGCAGACATTGAGAGCAAAGTAACTGAATGTTTTATGGCACTACAGTAAAGTTTACTGAAACAGGTGGGTCTCGTCTGTGAACCTCAAAGTATATGCTGAAGTCTGACTGAGACAGTAAGAAAGTTCCAGGCTTTACTCTATTTGCTGTCATGCTGTAATTATTTAGAATGTGTGCAGATTCAGGTATTAGTTGACATGCCTGCTGGGAAAAGCAAACAATGAGGTGGCAATGCGTAGCAATTAACCATGGGGTAATGAAGGTCAGGAAGTGCTGGTCTGGAGTTATTTGGTGCTGCTAAGCCTACTATGACTATCTTGTGTGATATGGAGGTTCTGCTGGGGGATGCTGGAGTGTTGCTGTCTATGGGTGGGCTGAGCTGTACCTAGTTGTTATGGTGGTGTCTTGGCAAAGGCTGTCCCGAGAGGGGCTGTGGACATATGATAGCCCTAAGGGGGGCGGCTTTGGATGCTGATGTCCTGAGGTGGATTTGATGTCCTGGGCTTGATCTGATGTCTTGTACTGCTGCTGTAATAGTATGGCTAGTGGTGTGAATGGACCCCCTGTGGGACTGGCTACCTTGATGTGGTACAGAGACTTGTCACAATGCAGTATTGTACCTAAAAGCCAGACTGTTAGTCTGACAACTGCTGGTAATAGTATGGCTGGTGGTGTGTTGGTATGGCTAGTGGTGTGTGAGTTGGTATGGCTAGTGGTGTCTGACTGGACCTCTGTGGGACTGGCTACCTTGATGTGGCTTGCCACAATGCAATATTGTAACTAAATAGCCAGTCTGTTAGCCTGGCACTGTTGGTGATAGTATGGCTAGTAGTGTGTTGGTATGGCTAGTGGTGTGTGAATGGACCTCTGTGGGATTAGCTACCTTGATGTGTTACAGAGCATTGTCACAATGCAATACTGTAACTAAAAGCCAGTCTGATAGTCTGACAACTGTTGGTGATAGTACAGCTAGTGGTGTGGTACTATACACCACAAAGAAAATGACACTTGTGTTGGGTGAGAAGGCACGAACAGGACATGGACAGTGGAGGGAAGGGGTAGCTGACCTGAACAATGTGGGGGGTAGCAGTGAGTCTACTTCAGGGGTCAACCTTAACTTTTTTTTGCACTAGCCAGCCGGGCTAGTGAATCAGAGATTGCACTAGCCTGCAGAAGTTTGCAGTAGCCCGCAGTCAGTATGGTTAACAGTGATTTGTTAAACGAAAGGCAAATAAAATCGCACTTGTCCTGCCAACAGTCTGGACACCTACCAACTGATTTTGTACTGTGCCTTTCACTGCAAACAGCACGTACACTATCTCAACTTCTGTGACTGAAGAGTCAGTAGTTCTGTCACTGATGACTGAAATGAGCTTTGTTGCCATCATTTTTTCTCGTAGCACCATGTGTTCAACCTCGGCTACATAGTGGATAAAGTTACAGGCATATTTGTGCTTCTGATATGCTGAATTGATATCTAGCCCTTTTATATATTCAAGGCTGCACATCCACACAAAGTCTGTGAAAGGACGTCCTTTCTTAGTAATTGCATGGCATGTGTGAAACAGTTTATCCAGACGGTTAAGCATGGCTTCATTCATGTTCGTCAGCATTCCCTCCACATTACTTGTCCCTGGAGTAGCAGTGCTGGCATCCTTCTTTTCTTTTGCCCTAGCATGAGCTTCATTGGTATAATGGGATGAGACAGAGTCAAGCTAGAAGTTATCTGTACTGAAACAAACATTATTGTTATTGCCTGCCTTACCCAACTGTATCACATGTTTGATACACAAGTGGCAGAACATCAGATCTTTTGCACCATCATACCCCAACCAGTCATATTTTTCTAGCCAACATTGCTGGAACCGATGGCTTTGCTTTGTCTTTTCGTACTCACAATCTTTTATTTGTTTGCCTTCGTGAGCATGCTTTCTATTAATGTCATCTGGGTTACTGACTTCTTTAATATATTTCCAGATTTGTAGTTAATAAAGTTGTGTCATGAAAAGTGTATGTCTTTTACTTCACTTTGTCCTTCCTTTTTCCTCCCTGCCACAGATCTCAATGTAGATACAAATGCTTGATTGTCCCAGTTTTATTAAAAAAGGTTCACTAAAAAAAAGTAAGGATAAATTCAACAGCATCAACCCATAGTGTTATTTATTTATTTTTATTCTTTGGCAACCAGGTAATTCCTATTGGCACAAGACCCATTTACATTGGTAGCCCAGGAATACAGGGATGTTAAGTGACTTGCTTAGGGTCTCGCAGTATGCGAGTGGACGCTGTGGGAATTTAAACCCAGATCTGCGGGATGAACAAAGCCCATTCACAACCTATTACTCTCTGTTTCTCTCTCTCTCTCTCTCTCTCTCTCTCTCTCCTCTCTCTCTCTCTCTCTCTCTCTCTCTCTCTCCAGTACTCTCCAGTTTTCCTTTCCATGACAGCCATGTACTCTGATATGCTTTGACCAACTTTTTGATAATTGAACTATTAGTACTTACAGTATCCTCAATACTACATTGTGTTCCCTTTACCTCATCAGCTACTGCTGTTTCTTTTCAAATGTCAAAGACATCACATTCCACAATTTCAGCCACACCATTCCATGCTATTTATTCCAATGTCCCGTACAGGTGTAGCTAATATCATGGAGTGTTCAGGTTGGACGTATAAAAAAATAAGAGCCGCAGCTGCTGAGGACTTAGGAGAGAAATAATCAACACAGTGACAAAGGCAATAAAATGTGAAAACTAATTTTAAAAAGTTAGTCTAAAACATATAAGAATATAGGAAAAACAAAAAGGAACCCATTACAGCATATAAAGGTGTAAAACTGTTTCGTATCATGGCAGTAAATTACCATACTTAAAATTCAGACTTGAAAAGATTAGGTTGATTTACTGCTAATGGTCTTAATGGCCATACCTTACACCTCCTTGACAGACTGGTTTTACAAACAGAGGCCTGTGATTGGTCACATCAGAACTTTTTTTTGTTACTAGGGCATGCATGCAATAGTGAATGATTTGATACAATCGGGGTTACTATTATCTTAGCACTCAAAATGGCTCCAAAACTGGAGTACATTTAATCAAAACCAGATGACCAGAAAAGGACCCTGAAAACTGGATTATCAGGTTCACAACTGGACAGGTGGCAACCCTAGAACTGTACTGCTCCTGGACACAGTCATAAATCTGCCTGCCATAAGTAATGAGCTAAACAAGGAAAGGAAAAGGAGAAAGGATATTTACCAGCAAAAAATAAAAGAAGTAGTTAGTATAAAATGAAACAGTTTGTAAATGCACTACACACACAGACATGTAATTTGTTCATTTCACTAATGCTAAGGCAGCACATAGTTAAACCTCCATGAAAAGGACCTGGCTTTAAATTAAATAACAGTTATATTTATGTATTTGTTTGTTTATTTATTTGATACCTGGGCTGAGAATGGAACTGCAGCTTTCCACAGGAGGAATTGTACTAGCCAAGCTGGGCAAGTAACAAAGATTCTGCACTAGCCCGTGGCAATCTGTAGTGGTACCTGGGTTAGTAAATGAATGTTAAGGTTGACCCCTGGTCCACTTGGTGTGCCGATCTGAAATTCCTGGCTACCCAGTCCCAGTTGTTAATCTTTAACAGTCTGCATGTAGTCAGATCTGGTTTTTGCCTGATCCTCCCAGCCTGTCCCCATTGGTCGCTGGTTCCGACTGACTTTGCTCAGTGAAGAAGTTAAACATTTACAGCAGAAAACCCGCCACTGTGGCCAAGCAGATAACTGGAGAACAGCCACAGCCCACCGGCACAGACAGTGCCACTGTGACCACCTCACTCTTGGCTGAAGGTTGCAGGTTTCCTGCCAGCCAGGAGAAGAGAAAGACCAGTATATAATGTGTCCAGTGAAAGGGGAATAGACAGCACCAGTAATAACTGCAGCTGCAACGTGGAGTATGTATGGTGCAGAGACATCACCATGGGTAGCAGCACCAGCAGGAGGAAAAACATTGCAAGTGAACTGAGCCCAAGTGTGGGTGGTGATGAGGATGGCTGCAAATGGGATGAAGACAGGAAGGTAGCGAACAACAGCCTTGATCAAATGCAAGAGTTTGGGTACAGGTTGTACAAAATTCTGAAAGTGATAGACTACACCCACAGGACCAGGGGTGGGTGGCTTGGCTCAGTAAGGAAGAAAAAGAGTCAGATTTTTCAATCGAGGATGATGAGGATATCGAGGCAGAACTGGACAGAGTCCTGGATAGATATGATGACTACGAGTTTCACCATGGCAGAAAATTTCTGAAAAATTCCTTTACCCGGTCCAACATGTACAGTTTCTGCGATGCCAGGCAGGTGTACAAGGGACCCAGTTTCAGCTCCACTCCCTATATCCACCAGGGGTTGGATTCACGAGGAGATCGACTCACTTCTGAAGTGTCAGGGAATGTTCAGGTGCTCAGCAAGTAGCTAAATAAACAGAGCTGAATCCACCAGTCTTGGCTTGGGGCAAGGATCCCCCTGAGAACTGCAAGCACAGCATGAAGTTATGTGGCCAGCAGAATAGCGGATCAGTAAGTCAACATCATTGCCGTATCATGTGTGTACACTTGGAATTGAAACTTAATCTGTAAATTACACCCCTAGGGAAGCATTCTACTGATATGGTATCACTGTGTTAATAGCTAAATACATCAAGTATACACACAAATAAATACGTTGTGGACTAGTGGTTAGAGATAGCAGAGAACTGTAAGCCAGGTGGTCTCGACCATGCTTGTCAACTGTCTCAGATATAATAGAAGGGAGGTCCCTCATCTTACTACTTGCAGTAGCTCTCTCCCTCCCTGTTCCTTAACGGAAAAGGTGCTGCACATCAAGAGAGTTTAAAGCAGAAATTCATAATATTCTCAGATGTTCAGTTAAAACAAACACTTTGTACAAGCGAAGGCATGCACAGTTCATAAACAAGAGGGCCATAAGCATGGTGGATAGAATCTCTAGTACTAGGGAGTCTGGCGGCATGCTTCCCTATTGCATTTTTGTTTGCTTGCATGCATGTGCAAGAAACATTTTGTGGCATCTTGTGGTAGTAGCAGGTTTCAGAGGTGTGGCAGTGTTGCGGCCAATGCCGCCACTTCTTTTTTGGGCTCATCTGTTTGGCATCAATGAATGAGCACACTATCTATGACAGTAGTTTTCAACTGTGCCACCAACTTGAAAGAAATTTGCCACCGCAATCGGCGACTGCCCCTTCATTGCAGGGCGAAGACAATGATATGCCTGGCACATCACGGCAGGCAGCAGTCCAGCGAGGGGTAGCAGGAGCCAGGTGACATGTGTACAAATTCCCTTTGTTATGTTTTTTTTTTTCATGCACTGCCCGGGCCCATAAACCTTTCTAAAGTTTCTAGGGAGGAAGGGGTCTCACCAATGACATGCATACCCATGGCCTTACGGACCAGATTCAGACTGTATTCTGCATTCTCAATCAGGTCCACTTGTGAGGAAAAGAGGTATGGCTGGCAAGGGACGGACTGCTAGAGAGCTACTGGGTGGTGGAGGCCAGTGAAAGTCACTACCCTGCTGGGAATTGGATCATCAGTCTCGGTGTACACGCTCCAGTTGAGCTGCAGCACACAGCATAGACTAAAGCACAAATCACTGCCAGTAACAACTGCATGGAGGAGCGAGTTGAGGAGGAGCCGACAGATGAGTAGGTTTGCCGCCAGGCCCTGTCAGCTCAAGACTGGCCAGGGGATAGATCATTGGAGTCGACTGAGTCGGGATGGAAGAGAGGCTGTAGTGATTTGCTGAACTCTGGTGCCACTATCTAGCAAGGGCCAAGGGGAGTCTTGAGCAGAGCGCCAGCCACCTGAGAGCTTTGCCACCAACCAGCCTGCACCTTGCTGCCTGCACAACAGTCCAAGGGCATAAGCACTGATACGCTGAGCACGCCATGGCGTGCTTACCAAAACAGCATGACTAGCGAAACAGCCAACCAGCATACATGCCTGTCCTCCTTTTTTTTTTTTCCATGGGCTTTCTGCTTATGACATAACTTTGTTCCTTTGCAGTGTGGGGGTGGCAGGGGGAAGCTGGGACGTGATTGTATGCAAGGCACCTGAATTTCTCAATCAGGTCCGCAACTGGCACCGCACTTTAGTGACTGGCTATGGTGTCAGGTAGGAAGAGTGGCTAATATGGAGCACCTTGTTTAAATGGCCCAGTACTGTGCAATACATTTCTTTTAGCCTACTGGTGAAGAAAACAGGAGCTTGGAGAACTTGAGAGGACAATGGAGAACTTGAGAGGACAACAGATGGAATGGATGGAATGAAGACAAAGAGAGAATTTCTGTGTGGCTTGCTCATCTGACTCCTCACTGCCCTGCCCATGCATGCCATCTGCTGTGGTCCGTGGAAGCCAAGGAATTTGAGTTTTCTTATCGTCATGAGCCTTGACCGCGTCTGCTGCTGCTACTGCAACATATTGCTCACTCTGCACTGCTGCTTGTTGCTGTTAAGTTTTGTCTGATTTGACTATTGAGCCTCTCACTCTCACTGCCGCCTAAAGATCTGAACAGAAGAACAAGTCCAAAAGGAGAACCTGACCCGAGTCCCCCAGTCCCAAAAGTACACCACAAGTTCCACAACAGTTGGAGGAACGTAGCTATAAACATCGATCAGCAAGAGCCTTGGTAGTGAACTTGGAGTGAGCCTGAGCTGAGCTGACTCACTGCAAGGTCCAAGTATATGGTAGCCAGCCCAGTAGAAGACAGCCACAACCCTTCCTGTGCCCTGCGGAGGACAAGAACTTCTTTGACCCACAGTGGCTTGAGGTTTGTTTGCATTTTTGTTTTACACTCGCAGTTTTCTTTGGCATGGCAGTTCTTGGTGGCAACGGGCCAGGGTCTGCTCTACTCATTGGTCTGGACTCCTGGACTGTCTCTTGATCATCATTGTGCCTGCTCTGCCTTGAATCGGGCTTGAATCTGAATTTAGTTGGGAGCGGATGGAGTGAGTTTTGGACTATGACTGTGTGACAAGGAGCAACAAGTGCAACCTAGCAGCAGAGGGGACGTCTTACTGGTTACTCAACCAGGTATGTGAAAATGTTTACTGTTTTAGTTTTTTGGGCTTCTCCATTTTTAGAACCATGATTCTAATAGAAGTTTACAATGTGTATATTATGTTACATTCGGATCTGCAAGAAATACACACTCAAACGCCTAGAGATTTTAATTTGCTCTGTAAGTGTTTTGACCAAGGTAAGGTCACATTCACAGTTTGACATAGGGTAGGTATATGTAGTAGCTATCTCTGAAGTTCAGAGATCTACTACATTTTCCTACTGTATGTCAGATTGTGAATGTGACCTTACATTGATAAAAACACTTAAACAGCAAGTTAAAATCTCTAGGTGTCCCAGTGTGTATTTCTTGCTGATCTGATAATATAAAGTTTAACATGAATTCGAGATTTGGCAGCGATAAGAAGATGACATAGTTCTCAGGTTCATACCCTTCAGTTCAAGGTCTGAACTGCAGGGTCTGAACCTGAGAATTGTCTGAGCTCTTCCTTCTTGCCAAGTCTTGAATTCAGTGCTCAAACTTGTGGATCTCGGACGGTTAATTTTTTAAAATTTCATTATTTGGATGCATTTGGAATCGTTATCCAGTCCTGCATATGGACAAAAGGGAATAGAGGCAATGTGGGGTGCTGGCAACAAAAGGGGAGGGGAAACGGAGAAGGGAAAATAGGAATAGCATAATGGTTTATCTCTGCCTAATGGTTTCTCTGCCTATCATTATTGTTATGAAAGTTTACTGTCTGAGAATGTTACTGGATGGATGGAGCCTACAGATTAGCCTTTCCTAAAATGCTACCCACCAAGTTCGGTATTTTGGGTTATTTTTCAATTTTGCATTTATTTTCATTATTTGCTTTGTCTGCATGAAATCTCAGAATCCTGTTTTATTTTGCTTCTGTTATGATCAGGCAGTGTGTGTATCACATTAAGTTCAGAATCAGATCTGCAAGAAATACACTCGGACACCTAGAGATTTTAACTTGCTTTTTAAGTGTTTTGCCCAAGGTAAGGTCACATTCACAATTTGACATAGTGTAGGAATATGTACTAGCTTTCTCTGAAGTTCAGAGAGCAACTACATATTCCTGCTGTATGTCAACTCGTGAATGTGACCTTACCTTGGGCAAAACACTTAAAGAAGAAGTTAAAATTTATAGGAGTCCAAGTGTGTATTTCTTGCTGATTTGAATATAACATGTTACAAGTCTGAGAACTGAATTTGAGATTTAGCAGCAATGAGGTGATAACACAGTTAGACCCTTCAGTTCAAGGTCTGAAGTGCAGGGTCTGAACCTGAGAACTGTGTGTTATGCTCATTAGTGCCAAAGTCTTGCATTCAGTGCTCAAACCTGTGGCTCTCGGACTGGTTAATTTTTTTTAATATGAAACCAGAATTAGATTTAATGTAAATGTATGTGGGTTCACAAAGCCATGTTCTGCTCATGATGCTAGCTTGCCACAGGCATCTAAGTTTGTCATTTGGAGGCATTTAGAGTCCAAAATAGTTATTTTAGTCTGACAACTGTTGGTCGTATGGCTAGTAGTGTGGTGGCATGGCCAGTGGTGCGTGAATGAACCTCTGTGGAACTGGTTACCTTGATGTGGTATAGACCCTTGTGACAATGCAATATTGTAACTAAAAGCCAGTGTCTTAGTCTGATAACTGTTGGTGTGGCTAGTGGTGTGGTGGCATGGCTAGCACTGTGTCAATGGACCTCTGTGGGACTGGCTACCTTGATGTGGTACAGAGGCTTGTCACAATGCAATATTGTAACTAAAAGCCAGTCTGTTAGTCTGACAACTGTTTGTGATGGTGTGGCTACTATTGTGGTGGCATGTCTACTGGTATGTCATTGGGTGAAAACATTTCAAAAAATGACTGCATTACGAGTGTGCGTTGCACAGTTACTATGCACACTTGTAACTTTGCCATTTTTCAGTATTTTCACTCCAGATTTTCAACATTGCCATTTGCTCACACCTCCTTATCAACAGTACACCTGTCATTTTCCACTTCCTGCCCGAAATGTGTTTTCACACCTGTGGTGCCAAATGGTACACTCACTGTGTGAAATCTCTTTTTGGCATTGAGTAATGAAATGATACTGCCACTGTTCATGAGGTGGGCTCCCAAAAAGTCCATATTGAAAATCTGGATCAAAAATTCCAACAAACGCCTGCAGCATTAGGGTTTCCAACCATAACGCCCACCCTGTACAGACGGATAGGCATCAGGGGTGTGACTTGGGGTCGTCAGCCATAATGCTCAACCCATTCCACCCCCATCCTGCAGCCACTGACAAGCATCGAGGTGTGCCTTGGGGTCTTCAGCTCTAACATTCACCCCATTCTATTATACTGCACACATCTCAGCCTATTTCCTTTTGAAATGAGGTGAGCATAAGGGCTGAAGACCTCAAGGTGCACTGCAACACCTGTCAGTGTCTGAAGGGTGGGGTGAGGTGGAATGCCATGGCTGTTTTGGCCGATAACTAAAGGCACACCCCCAATGCCTGTCAGACTCTACAGGATGGGGGTGAGGCTTGGTGTTACTTTAATACTTCACCGCCATTCCTATTCTGCATCTCTCTAACTCTTGGACTATCAATACCAGCAAGCAAACATTCAGCAATGACAAATTCCTGTTTTAGTCTGATGTAGTAAGTAGTGTGATGGCAAAACACAAGACCATTGTACTTCATGAACTATGCGTTGGAGAGCAGATCATGTCATGGATTTCTTGTGCAAAAAGATGGTTCTTGACATGGTACAGTACGTACTGCAAAAAGAACATCACCATGTGACTCCATGCACAGCATACTGTTCTAGAATGAGAGCAGAAGGAGTAAGATGTGTCTTTGTAATTCTGAACATTAGTTTATTTTATGCTGAAAAAAAATCATAATTAGTGTACAAATCTTTACTCAGCTTGAGGGCTGAGTAAAGATGACTGGATTCCAATCTACTACCCTTCATATAGTCTTCATGGTAAAACAAAACAATCAAAAAACCTGCTTTTGCATCATCTTTGCCATGAAGCAGCAGTAACAGGATGTTGCATACCTCAAGATAAAAAAAGTCCCCAGCAAAGTGCAGTATACTCTGTAAAGTGTGTAACAGAGAGCAGGTAACATAGGTGATTTCCTGTCCAAAAGGATGTTCATATGGCACACACTGTATCAGTATGATGCAGAGCCCCAAGCAAGCTGCACCATCAGTGACTGAGAGCCGAAGGAATAAGTTATGTTTGTGAGCAAAAATAATTTATACTAGGTTAAAAAAATGAGTCATTGCAGAACTCTTTGCTCAAGTGTGAGTGGTAAGACTTTGTAGGAGTGAATTAAAAGGTTTTATTTTAAGAACAAAGCTTTCTGGAAAATATTAAGTTTTCTGTTTTATGGTCTGTGTTGTTGACCGCTGATTTTGAGTGGTTACTGGCCACCACACTGCATCTGTTATTTTGGAAGCGAGATGATTTTTTTTTTTCAAAAATAAATGTTACATAAAAAAATAATTCTCTCTCTGTGTTAAACAGCAGATGGTTATTTGTGTAGGACTGTGAAATAACAGGGTACCCCAGTACTTATAGAGTGCATATTTCTGTTCTTAAAGTATGCATTTAATATAAGAAATATTTGTTGTCTGTGCCAGACAACAGTCTGAGGGTTTTTGTGTAAAACTGTGAAACAACAGTCCAGGGTACCTCAGTACTTTGACAATTTTCTAACAGGATGTTAAACACATCAATATTATGGACAATATAAATCTATCCAAAATGTCCAAAAACAAGATTTGGTTGGTGCCTGAAAACAACTACTCTGTCCTCATTTGTGGGCACAACATGATCCAAAATGCCCCAAAAAAGGTAGAGAGAGATGCATTTCAGAAGGTGAAGGATCAATCACTTGACTGAGACTTGTGTAAGGAGGTTGGCCCATTGGCACAGCAGCTGGACTACCACACAATGCCAGCAACCCAGGTTTGGGAAGGAACTGTGGTCATTGGTGACCAACTGGGAGAAGGAGGATTGCTTGTTCCAGGGAATGTTCTCCTCTGAAGAGGAAGGGTACTATCCTCCACTCCAAAACTGTCACCTAAGTGACCTCAGGCGTTACTGTACTTAGGACAGAGGGCCTATGGGTGGTGGGATATCAGTGGCAGTGGTGTGCTAGCATGTATAATTATACGTGCCCCCATGACATCCCTGATAGTAACATCTCAAGGAGTTGAGAAAACAAAACCAAAAAGTAACCCCACAATGATACAGTGACAAGATGAGCACCTGGGTACAATTGGATATTGCACCCCTTCCCTGCTACCTCTCACCCAGTCACATTCTTGGGGGTCTCACTTCTCCCCAGCTTCCCCCGGCAAGACATCTTGTGCATTGCCTATCCTGTTGGGCCAAAATAAGCTAAGGTAAGGAGAGCACTGGGTGGTGATGGTGTAGCTTGAAATTTAAAACAAAGGAACACATCTTTGTAGGGCTGGGAAATGAATGGAGTTCAATGGATTTCATTGAAGGAATCAGATATGCATTGGCATAACTTGACCTGTGGGACCAGGATCGACACACATTAAAGATTCATTCAGTTTAGTAGACTTGTAGCTCAGGACATGTAAAGGCACTACAAATACTGGATATTATTGTTCAGTTCTGCTCACTAAATGTCACATGTCCCTCAGTGAAGTTGTAGACTACCACACAAGGCCAGATAAAAGTAATTAGAAGTACAGACTTATCTGTTATCAGAAGTAATACATTTTTGAATGAATTAACTAAAAATGATAACTATTTTCAATAATACATCTATACCACAACTGCTAATACTAATGGTGATATGATAAAATAATAAACTTTTTATGAAAGCATTGCAAACTATTTTTTATTCAAATTGTCATGACTTGTTTATTCATTCTTCCTCTCCGTTTCAGATTGCACGTTCTTCTTCATGGGTAATCATTGCAATCCACAGTCTCTTTAAGGAATAGGGTAAACAGACATTCAGATCTATATGTCTAATGTAGATATGCACCAGTTCATCGGTCTCATCTAGTGGGCCTGAAAATCATTAATCTCTTAAATGAAATAAAAATAAAATAATGAAGAACTATAAATAATTACACATATTTAACAATTAATCATATTTAAACTGCATTTTGCTTTTGTTATCCTTGTGCCAGTCCAATCTGGTGGCACAATCTCTGCACAAATGCCTGGAAATTCTAGAGTCCCAGCATCCAGAGTGAGCAACAACAGCAGAGGAGTCACAGTACAAATCTCTTCAATTGTCTCTAGAATCAATGTAAAATAAAGGTGAGGGATTTTACATAGCCTCATGATAGCAAAACTTGGGATACAGTATTTTCTCACTTTCACATGGAGGTCAGATGCTTTTGCATTCAGTCTTCTTCATAACTTCAACCTCCTCCTCCTGCTCCTTTTCCACCTCCTCCTCCTCCTCCTCCTCCTCCTCAGGTGCCTATTTTAGTATGCACAGCTTCAGTTACTACGGACCTCATGTATGATATAAACAGAAACACATATAGTAATATTATAAATATTTTAACTATATATTCATACAACAAAAAGGTGTTCAAAACACCAGACAGAAGGCAATTTCACCTTAACAGATGGCATCCTAATACCTTGTACTAGGTACAAGGATACCATCTGTTAAGGTGAGCCTGCCAGCTTTTATAAATTCATATGGAGCTGGTTGTTTCCACCAGTCAAACTAATTGAGCTGAATATACTTAAATAATTCATTTATAACTATGTTTTCTGTTATAGAACCACCTCACTTCATAAAGTTGCCAGTGGGGCAACAGAACATTGGGAATTAGGAAGCATGGCCAGTTCATTCCTGAAACTGACATGCTAAAACAGGTGAACTCTGGATGAGCTTTTATACATTCCTACTGTCTGGTATTTGGCACAAATGTTTGTAAAAAAAACAGTCAGGCTTGCCTTAAAGGGCAGTAGCAATAAATGCAGTTAAAATATAATAATGAGCACCACTGAGCATGTGCTCATTTTCAAAGGGATCTGTCACAGGCAGAAACAGTTTGCCTTTATTCTTCTTCTCTATAACTTTATCTTCCTCCTCCTCCTCAGGCAACTAATCCTGAGTGCCTAGTTGTGGTCATTATGACTTTCACCCTCCTCACCTTAACATTATATAAACAAAACACAATGACATAATACTCTATTAAGTTAAGGACAATGTGATCTACAGGTTAGAGCCCCTGTTTGGAAACTGAAATATTGAAGGTTCAATCTCTGTTAGCATCAAATACTCACCATGTGGCCTTGAGCAAGATACCTTGCCTTTCTATGCTCCAGTTCACCAAGCTTTGCAAATTGGTAGAAGCAGAGACAAAAATGGAAATAAGATGTTGTAGTTCAGCTTATCTAACCTGGGTGAATACATTTTAACTATATGTTATGTTATTAACATACATATGCATAAAATCAAATATTCAAGCATACATCGGACCAGCTACCTTAATCATCAGCTCAGTCCTGAAAACCAACAAAATAGAAGTGGAATTATATTTTAGCCCACTGTTCAAAGCTGAATTATTCAAGCTCACATTATGTTGTCACAATAATTACCTTTCATGGAGTCTGTATCACCCAAGTCTTCATAATTCTGAAATGCATTAATAAACAAAATCATAACTGTAAAGCCCTCCCAAGCCGGGAGCTTACCTGGGGCTCCTGCTGCCTCCTGACAGCTCCTGGATCCTACAGCTGCTTTGTACCTTGCTGCACTGGCCCGCTCCTGGACTGCTGACAGGGCTGGGAAGCAGATTAACTTTGTTGTGTCACTTCAAAGTGCCTGTCCTTTTATGGCCAGTGAGCCACTTGCCTCCTTGCTCCTCAGCCCATTCCTAGACTACTGCCAGGGCGTTGGAGCACTCCAGACAGTTGTGGTGCCTCCATGTGCTTGAGAGAGAGTGAGCGGCAGGTGAGCCACTTGTGTGATTGCTTCCCCACCCCTCAAACTGCCACGCGGCAGGATGGGGAGTACCAGGATAAGGCCACAGTTTGTTTCCAGCACCTCCTGGAGCTGCTGGAGCTGCGGCAGAAGGACCACTTGTTGGAATCATCTCCCCAGCTCCATCAGACACAAGTGGGGGCTGGGGGGGAAACACAATCAATAAAAATAAGTAACTTTGAAACAGCTCCCCAACCTGATCCAAGCCTCCAGTGGGTCAGGGAGTACAGGGACAACATGGTGCCCACTGGCTACAAGTCCCATAGTGCATTGCGGTGAAACTGCTATATTTCAGAGGCTGGTCCTGCTAGGGAGCTTATAAAACAGAGCTTCCCACAGAGCTCCTGTCCCTACAAAGTGTCTCCTGGCCCTAGTGACCAGCAGAAGGAACCAGGAGGGTCCTAGCCGTGCAGCCAGATGCTGCCAAGACTGTGTGTTTTTGTTTATAATGGACTGAGATGAACAGTACCATCTGGGTGGTGGCCATCTTTGCCAAGGTCTGCTTGAAGACAGCATGGAACCCTATTGGTAGCTGAAGTACATCCAATCAGGACATGGAGCTAGAGACTAAGGTGGACCAATGAGGTGTCAAAATTCAAACTAAATATTAAGGGGTTGACAGTTTGACCCAGGGTCTTTTCTAAGAGAGTTTTGAAGAAGAAACAATTGAGTTTGACAGCTCCTGCTGCTGTCATAGCCAAGAGACATTTAGTTTGAGCCAAAACAAACTGAGAACTTCAGAATTTATAGGCAATGGTCTGGTAAATCCCAGAGACATGGGGATTTACCTCAGCCTGCCTGAACTGGTGATATTTGGCAATCCAGATATCATTGACTGCTTAAAGAAGTAGTTTATCTGAATTTGGGTGAGGTTACAAAATCCACTGCCTCACTGTCCTGACACAAGAGATTGTGATTCCTGACAAGGTACCTAAGATCTGAGGTCTATCCTGTCTGTTCAACTGTTGGCCTACCTGCAAGGTGGGTGAAGACAAGTCTCTCTGTGGGGTGAAGACACCAGCCTGCCTACTGCCAAGGTGGGTGACGACAAGTCCCTCTGTGAGGTGAAGACAACGGCCTGCCTACTGCCAAGGTGGGTGACGACAAGTCCCTCTGTGAGGTGAAGACAACGGCCTGCCTACTGCCAAGGTGGGTGACGACAAGTCCCTTTGTGAGGTGAAGACAACGGCCTGCTTACTGCCAAGGCGGGTGAAGACAAGTCCCTCTATGGGTTGAAGATGATGGCCTGCCTAACTGTTGAGGTGGTTAAAGACAAGTCGCTCTGTGGGGTAAGTGGATCATTGTCTGCATCCACGCTAGTTCTACCTGTTCTTCCAAATCCCCTGCAAGGGGAGATGTCCCCCAACTCCTGAATCTCCTATTCATCGAAAGGTTGTGAGTACTGGATTTTATCCAAACAAATACTGTTCTAACTGTTCAGCTAGCTAGCTAATTTACTTTCCATCTGGGCTTCCTGTGTGACCTTTGCTACACCCACAGCAACTGTTACAGCCAGAATAAACTGTATTCCTATACCCCCTGGTGTAGTTTGTACTTTGCATCTGCAGCATCCAACCCCTGCAACAGTGCTGCACCCAATGTCTACTAGTCACAGGCCTGCAGCTCCTCAGTGTGCACACAAAATATTTGGGAGCTCCCACGGGGACTGTGGGGTTAACTGGTGCACCAGTGGTGGGAAAGGAGCTGGGACAGAGAATACTGGGTTGTAATATACTGTGGTATCTGAGTATTCTGCCTGCTTACAATATTTATTATAAGGTTTTGTTGAATGTTTTACTACCCTTTGCTTCCATTGTTCCTTGCCTCATTATCCAGTCCCAAAATAAACCCACTTCTTTATTTTATTGCAATTGCTGCATTATTTGCATTATTGTGTAGTGTAATATTTGCATGTTTAGAGTGATAAGAGGGGAGGGAGAGTGTATTGTTCTACCTGTCTCCAAGGGAGGGGGCTGTATTTCATTTCCCTTGGGGAAGCACCCATGCAGTATGCTGCTATAAGGATCCCCATAGGTGGAGGCACTGCACCACTTGCAGAGCCAATTCTAACCACGAACCCAGGCACCAACCTATATCCCTTAGGCAGCCCCACTTATGAGTGGGCATGCAGACAGAAGGGTAGGGGTGGTTACACAATAATAAAATATTGCAATAATAATACATTAATTCATTCACATTATACAGCTATCATATAAGACCTACTGTAGTGGTTTCTCAGGATACAGTCAATCTGAACCTCATCCTACATCATCCTAATACAAATACTGCAAATAAAACAATGAAATGAATATGCATGTATTTCTTAGTCTATTAAATAATAATATAAAATGGCAAGTATCTGCAAAGTAATTGTGCTAGCCTTTTGCACAACAGGTGACCTCCTCAGCTATCCACCCTTTATGAAGTAAAGCTAACATCACTGATAAAGAGCCTCACATAGTTCTGTTATGCTCCAAAGTTGGTGAAGTGAGGTCACTTTGCAAGGACTTCATGGCATAACTTTCCTAAATCTATACCAGTAAAAACAAACAAACAAACAAACCCATTACAACATCTGTTGGTGGAGCAGATAAGGAGGCAATATAGCTTTGGTTCACACTGTCCTTATCAGTAAAGCATATCCAGAACTGCTACAGTATGTAGAATTCCAGTTCTGCCTCAAATAAGATGGTGACTTGAGAGTGAGCTCCTGCTCCCAGCAAAATATATTAGGCTCTGTCCATCAACTAAAACTTGTGAAATTCATACATAAAGCATCTGAGCTGTAAGGGTAGATGGGACAGCCTTGACTTGCCCAAAAAGTGAGATGGAAAAGCAGCCAGATTAAATGATTCTTGACCTGCTGATGCATCCCCAGTAACTCTTCCCCCAGTCCTCTGATTTCATGATGTGCTGGGGGGAGAGGAGAATGGTCCGCTTTCTCAACTTCTACAAAAGACTGCACTGCCACAACACTAAACACTTTGCAGTGGATCAATACAAACATGGTGGCTATAAAGAAAGATCTGAGGAAGCTGGAACAAAGCAAGCTGGCCACGGAAAAGGATGTGACTGAACTCTGGGAAGTCAGTGACTGCCTAAGCTGGCACTTCTGTTCCTATGTAAGAGGGAGTGGAAATTAATGGCAAGGGCTAAAGACAGTGAAGCATGGGACAGGAGAAAGAATCTGATCTGTGGTAGTCTGCACAGAAGGAAGGGGCTGCTGCTCGAATGTGGCAGTGGAGACATGTTGCATGAACTGCTCTCAGAACTGGGAAATTTATCCAATACAATTTTTCTTGAAACGTGGACCACACTGAATGATTAGGAGTAAACTGGTGAGGGGTACATTGTGAAGCAAACAGACTCTTTGGTACCACCCAGGTTACAGGGCAATGCCTTCTTGATGGTTTTGTTTTATTTACAGGTTCATTTGTCCTTGATTGTACCCTGTTTGCATAAATAGGCACATAGCTGATATAATTTGGTAAGCCCAATGCTGCACAGTTGCCTAGTGGCCTACCTCTACAGTTTTTTTAAAACACAACTCCCTCCAAAGTTATGTTTCTTGTGGATAGAGGGGCTCATGGTACATATAATGTGGTTATACTGCTGAAGGTCTGGGGAGCAACTTGGTAGCTTGAACACTAATCCACAGGGCAGTTGGGTGGGATTGGTCAGATTGGAAAGGAGACTCTCACATCCTAAACAATCTGGGGTACTCACTTCAGGATAACTGTTTGACTTAGGTTGTGGATGAAGACCACTGGAATGAGGGAGCATCTAGGTGGACACCCTGGACTGATCTTTGGTTGGGGGTGACTGGGATTTTCAGTATGTGTCTGTCTGCCAGGGGTGGACTGTGGTGTTCACCACCCCCTTGGCAGAGGATAGGAGGCCATCTTTGATCAGCTGGATTGATCCCTCAGAGCCCTCCCACATGGGTATGGATTGCTATTTTGCTGGGGGGGCTGACCTTTACTGGAGGTTAAGTCACATTTGCAAGGGTATTTCCAGAAAATTTGTCCGGAAAGGCTTGTCTGGGGTGGGGGGATTACCTGCCCTTGGCCAAGTGGGCTACAAGTTAGCAACCTCTCTTCCAAAGGAGGAGTATATCCCTCAGGAACATTCTAGTTCCACATAGTGCAAGGGGATCTTTACCTCTCAAATTCTGTAGAGGGGAGCTCCCCAGTGACCCTTTGGATGACTCTGGAATGACCACCTGATTCCTGGTGTTCAGGTTTCCAAGTCCCACAGTGACTAGTTAGACCTGTTCAGACTGTTTGCAGTGCAGTGGTTGTGGGGCAGAAGTCTTTAAGGAAACCTTCTGGAGACTATGGTGCTGCCTGAACTATGTGTGCCCCTGAGGAAGGTCTCTAGACTCAAGGCTGCATTGGTTATGAGTCAAGAGGAGGTCACTAGACTTTGGCTGTGTTGGCATGGAGTGGGTGACCTTTTCTCCCACTCATGGGCCACCAAGTCTGACTCTGTTACCTCAAAGGATGCCATACAGGAGGAGATACTGCACTACGGTGGGCTCAAAAAGGAAGGGGGTGGTGGGATCTGAAAGGTTGGTGGGGTTGCAGGTATATTTCTCAACCAAAACTGGTACCACTACAGAATTCCTACACTACTCTGGTGAAGCAGAACTGCCAAGAGCAAGCACCTGTGGTAGTACCTAGACAGGTTATGGGGGCCCTTCCAAGTGGAAGCACCAAAGAGGGTGGAAGAGGACCCCAGAGAAGGAGGAAGCAATGTCTAGTGGGGGACTCAATTGTCAGGGGGAATAGAGTTAGGAATAGGAAATAGAGTGGAAAGGGAGGTCAGGTGCCAACCCAGCACCATGGCATAGAGGGATGGGAAGTGTATCCTATGAATTGCTGGGGCAGTAGGAAGGGAGTGGAAACTACATGTTATTTTCCACCTGAGGAAAAATGACCTCGCTAGAGACTGGGCAAGAATAGTGCAGGGGGATTTTAGAGAGTTGGCAAGAAGTCTTAGACGGGTAACATGCTCTGTAGCTTTTGCAGAGATGCCGCTTGTCTATGACAGGGGAAAGAGAGGGAGATCCACGCCAAGGCCTTCTACTCATGCTTGAAGGAATGGTGCAAAGAGGAGGGGTACAGCTACACTCGTGACTGTTGGCTCGCCTGGGAGGATAAGAGCCAATACAGAGGTCATGGCCTGTATCAATCCAGAAGTGGAACACAGTTCTCCGGGAAGTTTAAATGTTACTTTGATGAACTTTTAAACTAGTTGAGAGGGTGGTAGAAGGAAAAGGGGAGGCAGAAACTGCAGCCCCCCCAACAGGTTGATATAGAGTGTAGGAAGATCCCAATGGGTGAGAGTCACACCACAGTGCAAGATAATCAAGTAAGTAGGGGGTTAACAAAGGAGGAAGAGGGAAAAGAAACAGAACAGAAATAGGGGGGAAGGGGAATAAAAGGGAAAAGGGGAAGTGACAAGCAAAGAGCTAACAAAATATGGAAGGTCATGTGTGCTAATGTTAGATGTCTGGGAAATACTATCCCAGACCTAGAAGCCATCATGGCAGATGCCTACCTGAATATTGTAGCCATTGCCGAGACATGATGCACTGACAGCCATGACTGGGTTTTGGTCATACCAGGCTACACAATGTTCAGAAGGGACAGGGTAGGAAGGAAAGGAGGGGTAGTGATGCTTTATGTGAAGGAAAGCATAATAGCAACAGAAATACAGAGAATTCTGGAGCGGCAAAGATGCTGTGGGTCACCCTTGAGTTGGGAAATGGAGCCACTGTTTAGACAGATGTGATCTACAGGCCTCTGGCACAGGGAGATGACTTAGATAAGGAGATGTTAGAAGGAATTGGCAAAATGGCTGAAAAGGGGGAGGTGCTGCTTTTGGGGGACTTCAGTCTGCTGGATGTAGATTGGAACCTCCCTGCTGCAGCTTCAGCTAGAAGCAGGGACATCATAGACACCCTGCAGGGGCGTTCCTCAGGCAACTGTTTAGTGAACCCACTCATGATGGGGCAATACTGAATCTGGTGTTTACTAACGGGGACAGTGTTGCAGTTATCAAGGTGGGAAGCTACCTGGGATCCAGTGATCGTTATGCAGCATAGTTTAACATATGAACAGCTGCAGAATCCAACCACACACTGGCAAGAGTCCTGGGCTTCAGAAGGGTTGATTTTACAAAGATGGGTGAAGACCTCAGGAATGACCTGGCAGGGGGAGATGACATGAGGAGGGTGGAGGAAAAATAGGCAACAAGAGGGCATAGTGAAGGCAACAAACCTCTGTGTCAAGAAAGTAAGAAAAAGTAAAAGAAAAAGAAGACCACTATAGTTCTCGAAAAAGGTAGCAAAAAAGGTAAAGGTTGAAATAATAGCATTCAGAAGGTAAGAGGAGATCCAGGGAGAGGAGGATAAGGAAGTATATCAGGGAAAACAGAGGGAGGCAGGCAAAGCAGTAAGGAGTGCAACGGTTCAAACTGAGAAAAGAATAGCTCTGAGAGTATCAAAAGGGGACAAGACACTTTTGAGGTACTGTATATTAACATAAAAAGGAAGACAAAATGAGGGATTGTATGGTTAAAGAGGGAGGATGGTGACTGTACAGAGGGGGACAAAGAAAAAAGCAAACATCTTGAACAAATACAGTGCTCACAGTAGAAGAGCAAGGGATGGGACCACAAAAAGGTGCCAGGAGCTTTGAAAGGAGTGAAATGGACACTAGCCCATTTTCTGAGGAGAAAGTCTGCGAAGCACTCACTAACCTGAAGGTGGGCAAAGCAATGGGAACAGATAGGGTACATCCAAGGGTGGTGAGACAGTTCAGAGAAGTACTAGCTGCACCTCTGACAGACCTATTTAATAGATCACTGGAGACTGGAGTGTCCCAGAGGACTGGAGAAGGGCAGATGTAGTCTCACTTCACAAAAGAGGTAGCAAGGAAGAGGTGGGCAATTATAGGCCTGTCAGCCTAATATTGGTGATGGGTAAGTTGATGGAAACGCTACTAAAGGATTTGATTGTGGAATATCTTGTATCCAATGGATTGCAGGATTCAAGGCAGCATTGTTTCACAGGGGGAAGGAATTATTTAAATGGAGGTGCTGACTTCACTAGTGGTGACCCAGATCTGGTGCTTACAGTCCCAGAGGCAGAAAGCAAACAATCACTGAGACAAAGTCCCAAACATATTAACTGCAGCATTGACCCACAAGCAAACAACTGTCTCAATTCAATTTAAACATTCATTTAAACTGAACTGAGCCAATTATTTGCTCATGGGTCAGTGCTGCAGTTAATATATTTGGAACTTTTTCCTGGTGATTATTCAGAGGGGGGAGATCATGCCAAACAAATCTGATAGATTTCTTTGAATGGGTGACCAAGGAGTTGAATCAGGGAGGAGCACTGGATGTAGGATACCTGGATTTCAGCAAGGCTTTCAACACCGTTCCACATAGGAGACTGGTAAGCAAGTTGGGTAACTTAGGTGTGAGTAATAAGGTGATAACCTGTATAAGAAACTGGTTAGGAGCTAGGACACGGAGGGTAGTGATAAACAGAGTTTGCTCCAAGGAAGGGATAGTGACCAGCAGGGTACCTCAGGGATCAGTGCTGAGACCAGTGTTCTTCAGTGTCTTTACAAGTGACATAGCAGAGGAAATGGAAGGGATGGTCTGCCACTTTGCAGATGACACCAAGATCTGCAACAGAGTGGCCACTCTGGGGTGTGTGTTGAAAGGATGGGCATGCATATGAAAAGACTGGAAGAGTTGTCAAGGGTACGGCAGCTTGGTTTTAATGCAAAAAAGTGGAAAATAATGCACTTGGGCAATAGAAATCCAGCAGCGAAGTACAAAATGGGCAGACTTATACTGACAAAGATCAAGCAGGAAAGAGATCTAGGTGTACACATATCGGATAACCTAAAAGTGGCCAGGCAGTATGGCAATGCAGTAAGAAGGTCTAGTTGGATGCTGGGGTACATAGGAAGGGATACTGACAGCAGGAAAAGGGAAGTGGTGCTGCCTTTATATAAATCGCTGATAATACCACACCTTGAGCACTGTGTCCAGTTCTGGAGACCACATCTCAGGAAGGACACAGATAGAGTGGAGGCAGCCTAGAGGAGGGCTATCAAAATGGTGCAGGGTATGCATCAAAAGTCCTACAAGGAGAGGCTAAAGAAGCTCAATATGTACATCCTGGAGGAGAGGAAGGAGAGAGGAGATATGATACAGACCTTTAAATACTTCATGGCAGTTAATAAGGTACAGGAGGGGGTATTTTTCAGAAAAAAACGGTGCTCTAGAGCATGGGTGCTATGAAGCTAGAAGGGGTAAATTCAGGAGGGATATTAGGAAGTACTTCTTCATAGAAAGGATGGTTGATACCTGGAACAGCCTTCCAGCAGAGTTTGTAGGGATGAAAACAGTGGTGGGTTAAAAAATGCCTGGGAGAGGCACAAGGGAGTCGTAGGGGAAAGGCAAGGGGAGGAAGAGATTGCACCATAGATCCAGTAGGGTCTGCAGCAAAAACAAAAATGGGCAGATTGGGTGAGCCCAGGGTCCCTTATCTGCCATCACATTCTATGTTTCTATGCTTGTTTTAATGAGTTATTATTGGGGTTCTCATTTATGCTTCCTGTGTCTATGTGTGCTAGTACAGTATTCAAAATGTTGGGTAGCTACTTGGGGGCATGCACCCAAGATGATCCTGGCCACCCACTCGAACTGGAGGTAGATTCACAGGCCAGTCACCAAGATAGGTGGCATTACACAGCTGATTAGTTGCCACTTGAAGGAGGTAACAATTAACATAGGGGTCAGTATGGAGGATTACAGTATACCTGTAGCACATACCGATCTGAATCATTGATAATGGGGACTGATATAAATATTCTTTCATATAATGTGAAAGGAATGATATCAGTGGTAAAATAGGCCAGAGTTCTGAGGGAACTTCTAGATGCACATTGTGACATTAGCCTCTTATAGGAAATTAGGTTTCTGGCTGGGAAACATCTTCACATGCATCAGCAATGGGTGAGTGATATGATAGCTGCTTCCAGTCTGGGTAAAAATGTTGCTGGTGTGGCAATCTTATTGAAAACAAATTGCAATGGAAGGTGTCCAATGCATTCTGTGACAAAGATGGTAGAATGGTGAGGGTAACTCTGCAGCGGGGCCCATCAGGTGCTATATATTGTCAACATTTATAGCTCCATCACTGTCTCAGCAGAATGCTTCAGATGGGTATTCCAGAGGGGTGATGGTGGTGGCTGGAAACTGGAATATGGTGGAATAGCATGAGCTAACATCTAACATTAGCACACATGACCTTCCAGATTTTGTTAGTTATTTGCTTGTCACTTCCCCTTTTCCCTTTTATTCCCATTCCCCCCATTTCTTTTCTGACTGTTTCTTTTCCCTCTTCCTCCTTTGTTAACCCTCTACTTACTTGGACCACTCATCCAACTCCCAGATGGCTAGGAAGGCTGCAAGAGTATGCTTTAATGGACTACTGGTAGAGCTTGGGTTGGTGGACCCCTAGAGGGAATTTAACCCAAAATTAAAAACTACACATTCTAATCACCACCCAGCCATTGTTACTCTAGGCTGGACAAGTTTTATATTTCTGGCTTCCAACTTCTAACAGTTAGGAGGACATTAGAATAAATTTGGCAATATCTCAGAGTTAATATTGTTCAAGACAATGCTCAGAAATTTATACAGGGTGGGCTTAAGGCAGTGTTTCGTGGGCATCCATTCATTCATTCATTCATTTTATTGTTTATACTTAAAAGGCATTTGAACAAAACTGCTCATTTTCACAAGTGTCCAGTGACACAGATTGGTACAATAATACAAACTGGTGAACATTGCATCGCCTGGAATAAGGGTGCATACAAAACTGGTACAAAGACACGTAGTAATAATGGTGCACACAAGGGGGGACTGGGGGTACACTACATATACAAATTTGGAAGAAAAAAATGTAACTTAAATAATAATTTTAAGGAGAAACAGGCAGGAGTATGCAGGTGAGAAGTGCAGGAAGCTGGATAGTGGAAGTAAGAGCTGAGGGCATGTGTTAGTGGCACCAGCATTGGAGTTTGTCAAGATAGTAGGATTTCAGTTGTTGTTTTTTTTTAACTCTTTTTCACTCCGGTCACCGGCTCTCAGGACCTCCCCCAGACATGATCTCCTTGATCAGCTCCTACTGCCCTATCTGAGGCCACCCTGACCAGGAAATCAGGTGCTGGATTCTTCGCTTCAACCCTTCTGAGTCCTAGCCAACCCCTCAGCTTCCACTGCCCCCAAAGTGAGGCCACCAACTCCTACCTGGTGCCCTATCTGAAATCCAGACAGCTGCGGCCTGGGAGATGAGGGAGAATCCTGGAGAGCTGGTCAGGCTGAGTCAGGTACTAGGCATCCCTCAAGGTCTGTTGTCACCCTCCAGAGCCCCGGGTTTTTCCTTTTTCATATTCCCCCCAAGGCACGGATGTGCAATGATGTCCAGTGTGTGACAGGTGCACTTCCGCACCTGCACACGGAACATCTGCTGGCACCTTCCCTGATCCAGGATCCCTCAGCTGTTGTGCTCCTAGTCTCCATTAGGAGCCACCAATGCCATGAATCAGTGCCCCTCTCCCTCCCAGGAGAGGAGAGCCATCCCCCAGATGCTCAATCATCTCCTCCCCATTCGACCCTTGGCTCCCTGAGCTCACTCCCAAACTTGGGTTGCCAGCGTGGTGCGAGGTAAGGCAGATGTCTCAACCCTCAGCACCACTGGGCCTGACTCCTCAGTTGTTTTTTGAATGAAGCTAGTGTATTGCACAGGGCCAAGGGAGGGGGAAGGTTATTGAATATTGTTGTATCTCTGTAGGAGAGGGGGTGTTGCCCCTGGGTGGTGTAACAATGGGGGATCATGAAGGCATGGGTAGTGGAATGCCTGGTGTTCCTGATGTGTACAGATTTATTGAAGAGGGATTATATGCTGCTAGGCAGGGAGCCCAGATGGATTTAAAAAAAAGGTGAGAATTTTGCTATCAAATCTATCCTCCAGTGGGAGCCGGTTTGTAGCCTTGTATAGATCACAGTGGTGCATCCTGAGGAGGAGGCCTGCGATGAAACAAATGATGCTGTGATACATGGTGTTTAATCTGCCAAGATTTTTCTAGGAGATGGAAGATGAGTATATGAGGGAGCCATACTCTATAATGGGGAGCAGGAAACTGTTGGTAAGCAAGGCCCTGGTTTCTTGCATGAGGAAATGGTTTAGCTGGTGTAGGATGCCTAGTCTTTGGTGAATTGTTTTAATTAGTTGTTGAGTGTGTAGCTCATAGTTGAGGTGACAGTCCAGGTGAATACCAGGCTGCTATCATATTCTGTTTTTATAAAGTGCACAAGGACCAGGGGACATAACATGAGGCTGGAGGGAGGGATGCTTACGGGGAATGCTATAAGAAGTATTTTTTCACAGAGAGGGTGGTGGATCCATGGAACAGCCTACCAGTGGAGGTGGTGGAAGCAAAAATAGTAGAGAGATTCAAAAGTGCATGGAATAAGCATAAAGACACCTTGCTGTGCGACAGAGTGGGGAACGGCAGTCCAGATAAGAGTAGGGATTGCCAAACCAGGTAGAGAAATGGGCAGACTAGGTGGACCAGTTGGTTTTTATCTGCCATCATATTCTATGTTTCTATGTATTTGAAGGTGGCGACTCTCTCAGTTGGGTCGCTGTGGTTATCTATAAGGGTAAAACTGAAAGTATGAGACTTCCTGGAGCCTGAGAATACCATGACCTTAGTTTTCTTGGAGTTAAGGACCAAGCCCTAGGAGGAGAACCAAGTGTGTAGACTATTGAAGTCTTGTTGAAGTTGTTTCAGAAATGAGGAGGGGTTCTTATCCTTGCAACAGATGACAGCATCATCTGCATACAGGATGAGCTTGGTAGATGAACAGATCTTGGGGAGGAGGTTGACTACAAAGAGCAAACAGGAGAGGTCTGAGAATGGAACCCTGGGGAACTCCATATTTGATGTGCTTAATTTCTGAGTATTGGCCTGCTATTGTGGTCATGTGCATCCAATTACTAAGGTAACTTTCAAACCATTTTAACACTTTGGCAGAAAGATTTAGGCTGGATAAAGTGTGAAGGAGAATTTTGTGATTGACAAGATCGAAGGCCTTTGTTAGGTCCACAAATACTGAACCTATGTAACAACCTTTATCACTGTCCCTTTCAGTCAATCAATCAATCAAACTCTTTATTTATCCAGGCAAAACATCGTTGAGCAGAGCTCATTTGCAAGATGGACCTGGCTAGGAAAGGCTGTTGTAAGTGAATATATATAACCAGACAAGGTATTACATGTAGTTTCACAAATTACAAGCAACATACAACAAGCGTGGATAGGCATACAGAGACATTATTTATAAATATGATAACGATCAATCGATCAATATCTTTACTAATCCAAGAAGATCTCAATGCACAAAGCGTATTTGCAAGGTGGACCTGTGTGGAACATAGTCGACGTAACAATACAAAGTAATACAATTGAATACAGATATAAAATGAAAACAGGTCAACAAGAAACAATAGAACATGCAAGCATCAAGCAGTTTGAGGCAGTAGTGTAAAAGGGGGAGCCTATACATATATTCAACCAGGACACAGTAATAAGGGAGAGAAAAAGAGAAGATAGAGGAGGTAGAGAAGAATCATGATTGGGGTGACAAAGTAGAATGGGAAGCAGGAAGAGCAGCAGGAAGTCAGGGTAGAGGGGAATGTAAGGAAGAGGAGATAATTAGGGGTGTGGGGGGAGAACAGGTGTGGTGGGCGGAGGGTGTATACAGATATGCAGAGGGTAATGGTGGAGAATGTATGTGAGGTGAGAGAGAAGCAAAGGAAGGGGTGCAGAGATAGTCTCAACCAGAAGGTACAATTGAATCATACTCCGAATATGGGAGAAATAGACTGAGGACAAGGTTGGGAGCAAGTGAGGGGAGAGGTGGGGGGAGAGGTGATGGAATGTCTAGAGCTTAAGAGGTCAGTGGATAATTCCAGGAATTTTTGATATTTGAGTACTGCGCAGGGTGGGATGAGGTACTATGGAGGACACTGATCCAGTTCCTGGGAGGGAAAAACAATTGCTTACTTCTGCTTACGGGACAAATGGCCTAGCTAGGCATGAGATTAGTGCAGTGCAGGATAAATTTGTGGAGTTGTGGAGGGACCTCAGACAGGTAGCAAGCATGGTAACCTTCTCAGAGGTGCTGCCAGTCTATGGCAGGGGTGAGGCTAAAGTACTGCACACCATGCAGTTCAATGAATGATTGCAAAACTGGTGCAGAGCACAGGGCTTTGGCTTCATTGGGAACTGGGGGTCCACCTGGAGAAATGAAGGTCTATACTGGCATAATGGTCTACATCTGTCCAGGAAGGGAAACAAGCTCATAGGTGACAGGTTTAAAGGCTTCCTTGGCAAGCTTTTAAACTAGCCAAGGAGGGAGGTGCTGATAGGAAACGGGAAAGTTCAAGCCTCCCCCCACAAAACATGGCAGGTAGTAGGGTAAACACTGAGGTACAGAGCTTGACAGAGGGCAGGACAGGGGTAAATGGAAAAATAGACAAGGGCAATAAGAGCAGGGATGGGGTAAAAAAGGATAAAGCCAACATTAAATGGAGAGCAATTAGTACCAATGCCCATAGTCTGGGAAACAAGCTTCCAGAGCTAGTTGCCCTGATGGAAGAGGAACACTTGGATATTGTGGCAGTCACAAAAACATGGTACACGGAGAACCATGACTGGGATGTCAACATACCAGGGTACACAATCTACAGAAGGGACAGGGAAGGTAAAAGAGGAGGTGGAGTAGCTCTCTACATAAGGGAAAGGATCAAAGCTACAGAACTAAAAAGTAAAGGGGGAGGACAAGAGGCACTCTGGGTCACCCTGGGAGACAGGAATGGCATCACAATCAACTGTGGTTGTATACAGACCCCGTCTCAAGGGGAGGAAATGGACAAGAAAATGATAGAAGGCATTCTCAAAATGGTTGAAAAAGGGGAGATACTGTTGATGGGGGACCTGAATATGCCAGATGTTAACTGGACAACATGGACTGCAGCCACATCCAAGAGCAGGGTCATTCTCGATGCCCTACAGGGGCCATGCCTTAGACAGCTAGTGGTGGAACCCACTCGGGAGAGAGCAATATTAGACCTGGTACCGTCAAATGGAGAGAGGATCACAAATTTAGAAGTCAGTAGACATCTGGGAACAAGCGACCACTGCACAGTGTGCTTCACAATAAACACAATCATGGAGACAAGCCATACAAAGACAAGGATACTGGACTTTAGACGGGCTGACTTTGGCATAATGGGTGAGTACCTGAGGAATGCATTAGCAAATGGCCAGAAAGGAGGGTGGAAGAACAATGGAGAAAATCAAAACTGCCAACTGAGGCAACAAGCCTTTGTCTGAAACAAATAAAGAAAACAAAGCGGAATAAAAACCACTATGGTTCTCAAAAGAGGTGGCAGGAAGGTTAAGGAGAAAAGGCTGCATTCAAAAGTATAAGGAATCACAGAAGGAGCACGACAGGGAACTGTATCAATTAAAGCAGAAAGAAGTGGGGAAGGCAGTCAGAAAAGCAAAGGCCCAAACCGAGGAAAAAATAGCCAACTCAGTTAAGAAGGGGGATAAAACCTTTTCTAGGTACATTAGGGAGTATAGAAAGGTTAAGGGAGGGATAGTGAAGATTAATAAAGGAGAGGGGAGGTGGGCAGAGGGAGACAGTGAACAGGCAGAGATACTGAATGAATACTTTTGCTCAGTATTCACAAAAGAAGAAGAGGAGGAGTTACCTAAACCAGGGATTCTCAAATGGTGTGGCCAGCCTCCTTGGGGAGGGCCCCAACCTGTTCCAGGGAAGGCTCAAGCAAGTCTGAAAAAGAATTGTATTTAAATTTTGGGTTTTATATATTTTGTGTGAAGAGATGAAGCAAACTGAAAGAGGATAATAACATTAGGTAAATTTTATGTATTTATTTACTCATAGGTGACAATGGAAGGTGAATGAGCCAAGGCTCATTTCAGGTGTACCCGGGGAAGGGTAGGGAGTGAATACATTTCAAAAGGTTACTGCAAAACAATCAAGAAATATACAATGAGCAATAGTGCAAATAAATGTGAACAATAAATTAATAATGAGTGGTGGTAATTGATCAATCTGTAAACTGATGGCAGAACAGCCCAAATACAAGGGTTGAGTATAGAAGTGCTAAGAGCAATAGCAGGAAGGAGCAAAGTTGTCCCCAAGAAGTTGCATAGGAGCAGGGAAGGAGGGGGAGAGGCAAAGTATGTAGGAAGATTATTTCATATAGAGAGGAAACAGAGAAACTAGTCTGACCCATGAAGGTACTGCAACAAGGGGTAACAATGGTTCAAGAATGAAAATAGCGGAGCAATAGGCTGGCCTGTGGGGGGGGGGGGACATTTGTTTATTTTATTTATTATTCAGATAACACCTTTGAGCACAGAAGCTCTTTTTCAAAAGTTCCAAGTCAGTATAAGGCAAAGATCTGAATGTGAGCCAAGTACTCAAAGGGGTTTCAATTTATTCATGGTGTACAAAGTACACTGTTATTTTTCTTTGGGGAGGCCCAAGATTATTTCAATTTTTCAGGGAGGCTCAAAATCTTTTCCATGGATTTGGGGAGGCTCACTGTGACAAAGTCTGAGAACTATTGACCTAAACCAAACAGTAGAAGCACTCTGGGTAGTGGGGTTGACGCCAGTCCATTTACAGAAGAAAGAGTCCTGAAAGAACTCCTAAAATTCAAGGTGGACAAAGCAATGGGGCCCGATGGGATTCACCCAGAATCCTAAAAGAGTTAAGGGAGGACCTAGTGACACCACTAACCACACTTTTCAACAAATCATGGGAAGATGGGGTGGTACCTGAGGACTGGAGGAGGGCAGATGTGATTCTCCTTCACAAAAGTGGAAGCAAGGCAGAAGCAGGAAACTATAGACCTGTTAGTTTGACCTCAGTGGTGGGGAAAATGATGGAATCACTTCTGAAAGAAAGAATTGTTCAGTACCTAGAGGCCAGCTGGGTACAGGACCCAAAGCAGCATGGATTCACGGCAGGAAGGTCATGTCAGACTAATCTAATCAATTTCTTTGACTGGGTGACCAAAGTAATAGACCAGGGAGGGGCTGTGGATATGGTCTACCTAGACTTTAGCAAGGCATTTGACACAGTCCCACACAAAAGATTAATAATCAAGTTAGCCAGCCTGGGAGTGGGTCCCAGGGTGGTAGCCTGGGTAGCAAACTGGCTGCACAACAGGACACAGAAGGTAATAGTGAATGGAACACATTCTGCAGAAAGGGGGGTTACTAGTTGAGTACCTCAGGGCTCAGTACTGGCTCCAGTCCTCTTTAACGTCTTTATAGGTGACATTGCAGAGAGTCTGAGGAAAGTATGCTCTGCAGATGACACAAAGATCTGTAACAGAGCTGATACACAAGGGGGGGTGAAAGGATGAGAAGGACTTTGCAAGGTTGGAGGAATGGTCAGACATATGGCAACTTACAGTAGATTCAATGCAAAGAAGTGCAAAGTAATGTACCTGGGAAATAAAAATCCAGAAGAGTACACAATAGCAGGGGAGGTACTAACAACAACAATAATGGAAAGGGATCTGGGTGTAGTCATATCAGATGACCTAAAGGTGGGTAAGCAATGTGAGAAGTCAATAAGGAGAGACAGGCGGATACTGGGATCCATAGGGAGGGGCATCACAAGTAGAACAAGCATTTGTCAATGCCGAATGTTGGCTTGCTGCCATTGGCAGGAGCTGGAGAGATGCAGCATAGGAATGGCAGTCAAGTATTGAACTGATGCCAGCCCACCCCCACCCTGCAGACAGTGACAGGCATTAGGGTGTCCCTTTGGGTGTTTGGTAGTGCAGTGCGGGAAAACATGCTGGGCAGGATGTGAAAAATGATAGCTGCACAGTTCATAAGGAGGTGTAAAAACATGCCAGTGTTGAAAATGTGGCATACAAATATACAAAATTTGCAGAGTTACAGGGGTGCGTGGGAAATATGCAACGCACGCTTGCAGCACTGCCATTTTATGGGTGTTTGGCACCAAATTTTCAACATAGGCATTTTAGCACCTCTGCTCATGTACAGTGTCACTGTCATTTCCTCAAAGTGTCCCAAGAAGTGATTTCGCACAGCGACCACGCTATTCTGCATCGGAAGTGCGAAAACACATTTTGGGCAGGATATGTGAAATGATGGCTGTACTGTTCATCAAGAGTGTGGAAAATGGCAATGGTGAAAATCCAGAATGAAAATATCACAAATGCACAACGGCACGGCATAAAGAATCTGCCAACGACGCTTATAACAGTCATTTTATGGAGTATCAGCACCAAATTTTCAACATAGGCATTTTAGGACCTCTGCTCATGAACTGTGTCACTGTCATTTTCATAATCTGGTCCAAACACTGATTTCTCACAGTGACTGCGCTATTGTGCGCCGGAAGTGCGGAAACACATTTTGGGCAGGATGTGGAAAATGACAGCTGTACTGTTCACAAGGAGGTGTACAAAAATGATAGTGCTGAAAATCCAGCATTAAAATATTGCGAATGCGCAAAGTTACGAGCCTGCGTAGCAACTGCTTAATGCACACTCATAAAACAGGCATTTGTTGGATTTTTTCCACCAAATTTGGAACATAGGCTTTTTGAGAGGCCACCTCATGAACACTGGCACTGTCATTTCATTAATGGGTCCCGAAAGGTGATTTCGCGCAGTGAATGCGAAATCACCTTTCGAGGCCGATTCATGCCATGACAGTGATAGAATCCATGAGGAGGGGCCCCAAAAAACCCATGTTGAAAATTTGGTGCCAAAATTCCTAGAAATGCCTGAGATATGCAGCAAAGTTAAAAACACCCTATTCATTCCATTATACAGCTTACCGGCATTTCCTCAGTTCATGGTCGGCTTTGAAGAGAGCAGACGTGTTCCCGGTCCACGGAAGATCAGGCTTGGACTCAGAGGTGCACGGGGGTGAAGGAGGCAGGTGTAGTGGGTGGGTGCGGATGGGTGGAGGGGGCATCGAGACTACGAGGGATGGTTTTCGTGTTAGAGGGAAACAAAGGAAAACCATCTGGGACAGTTTTCGTGTTGCAGGGCATTTGGCATGCTGGGGTGGGCTCCAGCGTGCACCTAACTGGTTTTTATTTGGGGGTGTGCAGCCGTTACTGGGGATTGGACACCCGCTGCCAGCATACAACACAGGGGAGTAATGGCTGACGAGGATTGGGCACCCTGCCAGCAAACAAAGAAAGCGGGGCGAAGCTTGAAGGGATTGGGCAGCCCTCAGCATTCAACATTGGGGGTATGCTGATGGGTGGTGTGCGCTCTGTCAGCACACAAACACAGCGGGGGTTACTGGCAGGGGGATTGGCACTCTCGATGTCGCAGGCGTGAGGTGGCCGCCCACTACCGACCATGCTTATAATGGCAGCGAAGACGGCAAGCAAAGGACCGCTGCATATGATGAGCTTTGCTCGGATTGCAGCTGACCTTTGCTTAGATGTGCTCGCCCCATTATGTATGCATGGTGTGGCGCCGCTATGCAGGCTGATTGGGGAATGAGGGACGCACCTACTGATGGGTGCCCTGCATTCACCCAACAGTGGCTGCGCCCCCCCAAACCCACACTACCGCAAGATGTTGCTTGCACAAGCACACAAGCCAACATAAAAAGGGAAGTGGTTATCCCTCTGTACAGACAGTTGGTGAGACCCCATCTGGAGTACTGTGTGCAGTTTTGGAGACCTCATCTACGCAAGGACATAGACAGGATGGAAGCAGTCCAGAGGAGGGCAACTAAAATGGTGCAGGGTCTACATCAGAAACCATATGAAGAGAGACTGAGAGAGTTTAATATGTATACCCTTGATGAAAGGAGTGACAGGGGGGATATGATAGAAACTTTTAAGTACCTCAAGGGAATCAACAAAGTCCAGAAGGGTAGCATCTTTCAGAAAAAGAGATGTGTAAGAACAAGGGGGCACAATTTAAAGTTAGAGGGGGGACTGCTCAGGGGTAATGTGAGGAAATTATTTTTCATGGAGAGAATGGTGGACGCATGGAACCACCTTCCTGGAGAGGTTGTGGGGTCTAAAACAGTGGGGGAATTCAAACATGCATGGGACAGACATAAGACAATTATAGTGGGGGGTTGCAGGAAGTAGGCTGTTGGTTAACTGTAATCTGCAGCTTATCCAATAGGTAGGGAAATGGGCAGACTGGGTGGGCCAAGTGGTCCTTATCTGCCATCAAAGTCTATGTTTCTATGTTTCTTTGATTGAGTGGGAATATAGGGACTTGAAGGCAGAGAAGTAGACAGGGATGCATAATTTAAGAGTTTTTTTCATTTTATTCCAAAATGTGGGCAGCACAAAGCTTATGGCTGCTCTGCCAAAGTGAGATTTAGCCATAGGTACCTTGAGTAAGATAGATGAGAAACTTTGTAGTGCATAGTTACCTAAAGTACTTAGTGGAAGACAGTTGGTAATGTAGTGTGGCAGTTTTTTTGAAATAGCTCTGAAAGTCCAGAAAGTGGCATTTCTCAATCTCTCTCCTGGACTTAAGGGAGGTCTATCCAATGGCTGCATACAGAGAACAGTGGTGCATGCCATGTGGGAGGCCCATAATGAACCTCAGGGCTCTGTGATAAAGTGTGTCTAATTTTTTCAAGTGATAGGTCAGACAATGTCTGTAGAGGAAGTCCACGTAGTCTACCAAAGATAGAAACATGGATTGGACCTGCTGCATCTTAGCATCTGTGGTTAGAAATTGACTAAATCTAAAGAAATTTCCCAGCCTCTGCCTTAACCTTTTTAGTAGGTCTTCATTGTGTTCAGTGAAGGAAAGTCTATGGTCTAGCCACACTCCCAGGTACTTGAATTTTGTGACGTATTCCAGCTTTTCTCCTAATAGGGTGGTAAACTGGGGGATTGAGCTAGTAGTTGCAGTGTTGATTGAGAGGGTAAATGGAGAGAGGAGCATCGCTTTTGTTTTTTTGGCATTGAGGAGCTTTTTATGAATTAGTTGGCTCTGAAGCAGATTGAATTCAGATTGTAAATCTTTACAGGCCACTTCTGGCGTTGATTGGCATAAATATAAGACAGTATCATCTGCAAACAGATGAATATTGGCCTTGTTTATGCAATTGTCGATATTGTTAATGTATATCGCAAACAGTCAGGGACCTAAGATAGATCCCTGAGGTACACCCTGCTGGACAGGTTGAAGGGGTGACAATTCTCCTTCGGCTTCAACTTGCTGAAGGCGTCCTGTAAGATAGTCAGTGAACCAATGCAACGATGAAGAGTCCATGCCTATAGTTTGCAGTGAGAGGAGGAGGAGCAAGCTGTGATCAATGGTGTCAAAGGCCTTGCTTAGATCCAGAAACACAGCACAGGCATAACTCTTGTGGTCTGACTCCCTCTGCCAATCATTAGTCACTTTAGCAAGGTCCATGATAGTGCTATGGTTAGCTCTGAAGCCAGACTGCACTGGGTTTAATAGATTCATAGATTTGAGATAGGACCGCAGCTGTGCACTCACTATTTTCTCCAGTAGTTTAGACAATACAGGAAGGATGGAGATTGGTCTCTAGTTATTAAGGTCACAGGGATTCCCTGATTTAAAAAGGGGAATGACATGAGTGGTCTTCCATATAGATGGCAGGATGCCCTGATGCAGAGATAAATTAAAAAGATGGGTACTGGGGATGGCTAGTACATGATGGGCAATCTTTATAAAGTATGGGTCTAAGGAATCAGCACCAGCAGCTTTCCTGGTACCCATTTGCAGAAGGAGATCCTCTACCTCTTTCAAGGAAGCAGGTTGGAATGAGAATGCCGTGTCTGCATCAAGGGAATCAGGATAAGAGGCAAAGATCTGGGTATGTAGGGTGCATGCTGGGGAAACGTCAAATGCTAGGCCAGCTGTGGCAAAATGATTATTGAACGAATCTAAAATTTCCAACTAGCGGTGATAGTTGAATTCCCAGAGCTGATCTGAGATGGGAGGGGGTTGCCAGAATCATGGCTGGAGAGATCCTTGATAGTTTTCCAGAATTTAGCTGAGCTCTTGGCAGCAGAATTGAATTCCAAATGAAAAAAGGCAGCCTTTGACTCTCTGACCATTTTCGTGCAGACATTTTGTAGTCTCCTAAACTGGTTCCAGTCCATAGGGGTGTTGAATCTGCAAGCTTTTTTCCAAAGTTTATCCCTTCCGAGCAGCATAGCCTTGAGTTCAGGGGAGAACCATCTACAGTCTTTATTCCTTTTGCAGGTTTTAACCAGGGGAGCGTATTTGTTGAGGGCCCCTGACAAGATATCCTGGAAAATGTCATATGCTGAGATGACCGTTTTTGCCAGGTAGAAATCCTGTCAACACAAGGAGTATTTAAGCTTGTTGAGGTAAGCAAGCAAGTCAAAGTTACACCTTGATCTCTTCACAGAGAACTTAGATGTGGAAGGGGATTTGCTTGTAGCTCTTACACCAGCAATGAAGCAATGGTTGCTGACATCAGAAAAAAAGGTGATGGCATACAGTAGATAGATGAGGTTTACTCACCATGATAACGTCCAGAAGGGTACTGTTGCTAGGGTTCCTTTTATTGGGGCATGTCAGTGCAGTGATAAGTTGTGTTAATCCATGGTCATCACAGAAGGTTGTGAGTGGAGCTGTGGCAATAGATAGCCAATCAAGGTTAATGTCCGCTAAGATGATTGTTTCTAGGGAGCCTTGGTCCAGCTTCATGGATAGATGGGACAGAAGCTGTAGGCCTGTGGAAGGAGGTCTATAACATCATATTACTTGGATTGCACTGGTCTGTGAAACCATCACCTTGAGGGACAAACATTCGAATTTACTGACGACAGAGGAAGAGTCGAGGCAGGTGGCCGTGAACTTCTTCTTAACATAAATGGCTACCTCTCCACCTCTGGATAGCCTGTTAGCTCTAAACAAGGCATAGTTAGGGATGTTGACTGACCTCCCTATCTAAGGTGGCTGGTTTAAGCCAGGATTCCGAAACTACTAATACATCAGGAGAGGTATGACTCATCCAGGCTTGGATCATAGTGAGCTTTTTTAACAAGCTGCATATCTTAATATGCAAGAAGCTCATGCCTTTGACTCTTGCTAGGTCAGTTGGCGAGGCTATAGTATCAAGAGGGCTGGGATTGAGCTCAGTATTACCTGAGCACAGAAGAAAGATGAGTAGTAATTTTCTAAGAGCGGCTATAGTTATTTTGAGATTCCTAGTTTTTTTTTATACCTATGAGAATTGCTCAATTTGACGTGCAGAGTTTTTTCACTGTATGTATCCTGGCCTATTTATTTTATTTTTTATTTATTCAATCTAGGATTACAAGTACCTTTGAGCACCAAGCAGCTCATTTACAATGGTTCCACATCAACGGGGTACAGATCCATAATGGAAAACAGACTGGTTTCACAACAATTAAGCTGATTTGTATTATAAAATACAGAATAAGAGAACAGCAAATAAATACACGCTTAGCACATGATTCAAGGCAGGGAGTGAGAAGAGGAGGGAATTAGGAGGGAGCGAAAGGAAGGGAGAGCAGCTAGGATAGTAAGGAGGAAAAGCAAGGAAGACAGTGGGGGGGGGAGGGGGGAAGATGGGAGGGTAGAAAGGGAGAGGAGAGTGAGAGGACAAGACAAGTAGGGAGAACAGTGGAAGAACGGTGTGGGGGGGGTGAGGTCCTGGGAAGAAGGACAAGGATGTTAAGTGGTGCAATCACAGGAGTTTTCAGTTAGGATGTGCTGACGAAGTTTGAGTTTGAATTCACTGAGACTAGTAAGGTTAGCCAAACCATTGTGGAGGCCATTTAACCAGTGTGGTGCTTTAATACAAAAGGATGTTGATATTGGCTGGTCCGGCACGTCAGGACTAGTAGGAGTGCAGAAGATGAAGTGCTCGTATGTTAGGTCTTGAGGGATTTGTGAAGTAACCACCCTAATCCCAAAGGCATGAGTCCAAGAAGAATATTTTTGGCAAGTAAGCAGATGTGGTATTTAATTCTCCCATGCAAGTTGAGCCACCCAGCCTGCTGATAGACATTGCAGGTGTGGGTGAGGCGTGGTGAACCAATTAGGAGTCTACAGGCCTTGTTCAGTGCCACAGTGAGCCTTTTGAATGCAGTGGTGGAAGCAGTTCCATAAATGAGAAGGCCATAGTCAATTAAAGAAAGCACCGAGCTGTGGACAGCAAGATTTAGGGCTTCAGCTGTTAGAGACTTTCTTAGTCGATAGAGGTGCCCAATCCTGGTATTGATGGCTCTGGCAACATTTTCGATGTGCAGTGAATAGGTGAGGTGTCTATCAAGGGTAACCCCTAGGTACTTGAAGTGCTGTATTCATTCAAGAGGTCACCTTTGGAATTTTGGATGGTAAAAGCATGCTCTTTATGTCGACTGCGGGCTGAGGAGAACACCAGGACTTTTGTCTTCTTGTAGTTTAATACTAGTTTATGGTTGCGGAACCAGTGCTCGACTTCCAAGAAGCCCTTTTGAAGGTTCCTTTCAAGGAAGTAAGGGTCAGGGTGGCTTGCAAAAATGACAGCATCATTTGCATAGAGCAGTGTTCGCTGGTGGCAGGCAGTCAGTAGATTGTTAAGGAAGATGCTGAAAAGGAGTGGACCCAGGAATGAGCCCTGGGGTACCCTGGACCGAACAGACTTCTGGTCAGAGATAGCACTGGAAATCTTCATTCGTTGAGATCTATCCCCAAGATAACTTCTAAACCAGGGCAGTGTATCAAGGGAGAGATCAGTTTGTGAGAGTTGTTTAAGGAGGAGTCGGTGGTTAACTATGTCGAGGGCCTTGGTTAAGTCTATAAAGACTGCACCCACATGACTTCCTTGGTCAATAGATTGCTGGACATAGCTGGTGAATTCTAAGAGTGCGGTGGTGGTGCTGTGCCCTTTTCAAAAGCCATGCTGTTGTTTACATAGTAAGGAGTATCTATCGAGGTAGTCCACAAGTTGGTTGGCAACAATACGTTCTAGTATTTTAGAGAGGGTTCGAAGGATTGATATAGGCCTATAGTTGCTGAGTAGTGCACGATCTTCAGATTTGTGAACTGGGGTAACAATGGCTGTTTTCCATACCTGTTGGATTTGTGAGAGGGTTAGAGAGAGGTTACGTAATTTAGTAATAGGTGGAAGTACTTCCTCCGTGGTGAGTGCGTTTAGCTTGAGGTCTAAAGAGTCACCACTGTGCCTGGACTTGTCCAGCACATTGTTTAGTAGTTTCCTAGCACTGTGAAGACTAACACTCTGACAGCAGCAAGTAGAGGGTTGTTGAAATTATGTGCAGCAGGAGGAGGACCCTGTAGGGGAAAGTCGGTGCACGTCCTACTAAACGAACTAGACCAGGGGTAAGGTTGCAGCATGACTTGCTAAGGATCACATAGGCAATCAAGAGACAGGCTACTATGCACAATGTGACACAGTGGGGAGTTGAGAACAGTGCATTTCAATGAAATGGGTGAGCCTTACCAGGGCAGTCTCAGTATTGTGACTTGCTGGGAGCTCATGTTGTGAATCTGTGAGGAATTTGTATGTCTCTAGAAAGTTTGTGGTTTGGTCAAGGATGGTCTTTTTTATGGAGACTTCTATCACAAGGAACCAGGGGTAGGTAGGAAAGTACACATTTAGCAACTCTTGGCAAAAGTGCAACTCCCCCAGATATCACAGGACCACACAGAAATGCTAAATAGGTTCATTACAGTGGAAGAAATAGTTAAGATAATTAAAAACCTTCCCAACAGTAAAGCTCCAGGTCCCAATGGGTTCGGGTCAGAATTTTACAAGACCTTCTTAGTGGACCTTGTACCCACCCACAAAACCCTTTTTAATGGCATATAAGAGAAGGAAGATACCCCACACACCTGACTAGAAGCCCACATAACAGTTAGAGGTGGGCGAAGTGGCCAAAATCTGCTCTGCAAAGCAATTTGCGGATCAAGGCAGAATCCGTAAAGTAATCCACAATGCGAAGTGGAGTACTTTGCGTCATAATGAGGAATGTAGTCCATTAAAAACAATAACTCTGCCTTCTCCCAACCACTTCTGCACCAATTGTAATGCGGAGTACATTAAAATAAATGTACTTCGCATCGCTTCACCTTGTTGTTGTGCTCCAAGGTGAATTTTGCAGTGATTCCTGGGATTGCAAGTCACATCGGCTTCAGATTGTTCTGCACAGCCTCAGTTCTGTGTAGTGTGTGTGTAGTAGTAGTTCTGAGATTCAAACCCTCTAAAAGCCATTCAAAAAGCCTTTTTGAGCCATTTTTTTTTTGCTCAAAATTTAGTACATCAATTGTAGGAAACCCTCCTGTGTTCATATCATTGAGTGTTTATTGTTTGTGTGTGGATTTTGAATGTTAATTTAGAACATTCAGCCTATGTACTGACACAGACATTTGAAGTGTGCTAGGAGGAGGGGCGTATCTGTGGTGGAGGTAAATTAACTGGGAGAAAGGCAGTCTTTCTGTTTTGGTTATATTTTTCTTGCATAACTGTGTTAATGTATACACAGTAATATTTTCAGTAATTTTTGAAATTTTTTTGCTGATTGTTGTGCTGCAGCAGTGCATAATTTCAGTTTGTTTAAAAGATTTGGTTATGTTACCTAAGTTTTCTATTTGCTGTGCATTACTTGTAGTGTGTGTGTGTGTGTGTGTGTGTGTATGTGTGCGCTATGTGTGCTATCAAATCAGACACATTTTATTGTGCCACACAGTAATTGCATCAGTATGAACCTGCTTTCCATTGCACCTGTGTGATTTTTTTGTAATGCTTTGTGGTATCTTGGTAGTGGACTGTAACTGCAGTGCACTGCACCCCCCCCCCCAACCGCCAAAAGGTATTCTTTTCCAGATTTGGATTTGTGACTTGTGAGCACTGGTTAGGTGTTGTTGTGCCTTTGCGTCTGCATCTCTTGAGCGCACAGCGCAATCTTAATCTGTGTGTTTGCATCTCTTTAAGGCCCAGTCTCCATCTATAACTTAAGTCACAGTTGTTTGTTTCGCTTCCTTCAGCGTACTGGTGTGGTGCATATCTTTGGCATAAACATTGTACTCATCAATGTGCGTTTTCAAGTCAGGGCGATCATCACGAGTCACTCACGATACAAATTGCATTCTTCATCTTCATAGTCATGATTCATGAATTACAAAATAAGTTTTTTGGGTTCTAAGTTGCATGTAAGCCTGTTTTGTAGTATCTCGACTTGAGCATTGTAGTCGTTAATATGAGTTTTCAAGTCGGGTAGTTTTGTGTCGTACAGGTCTGGGAAGTACAGCTGTAGATATTTGTGTACAGTTTATTATCATTAGTCATGTCACACCAGTCGCTCATCACAACTCCGAGACAAATCACATTCCTCATCTTCATGGTCATGATTTATGAATGACAAAACTCTTAAGTTTTTGGGTTATTAGTTGCATGTAAGACTGTTTTGTAGTATCTCGGCTTGACTGTTGTAGTCATTAATATGAGTTTTCAAGTCGGGGAGTTTCGTGTGGTACAGGTCAGGGAAGTACAGCCATAGGAATTTGCATGTTCATTAGTCATGTCACACCAGTCACTCATCACGAGACAAATCATGTTCTTCACGAATCAAAGCAGTTACATTTTTTTCAGTTCGGATGATATGCTGAAGACCTGTAAAGATGACCAAAACATTAATGAATCTTTTGAAACTTTTTTTAAATAATGCTCCCCCCAAAAAAATACCTTCACTGGCTTGACAGTATTCCAATGCCAAAATTCCTCATCAAGCCAAGAAATGCACACCCTAAGCTCAACTATATGACCTGTGATACAGAAAAAAGCAGTGATTACATATATACATATATATATATACACTGTATATAATATATAAATACATTATAGGGCCACAGTCCAGCCCTATATTTAGGGTTGAGGAAGCACTTTAATACTAAACCTCAAATTTTGTGCGTTAATAACTTGGCAACCGTTCAGCAGATTTGCACAAAATTTGGTACGCATGGGGTGGCATGCTAGGTCTCTTGATTTACCAAGCTGCGTTTCAGTCGGACATACATTTTTTGAGCAGCAAAATGCTGAAATATGCTTTTCGCTCATTTTGCATGTTTTTGTCTGTGGTGCTGCGCGGCCGCCTTGTGGTCTGCCAGTTTTAATCTTGGCATATAGAAAGAGCTTGGATCAAGGAACATGCCACTTTTTGTTTGGTGAAAAAGTAGTAATCCATTCAAAAGTTATTAAAGTTTGAAGTTCCCATTATAGGTCTACGGGAAAATTTATATGTATGATTTGCGAAAGAAGAATGGGGTCCTGGCCATCTGATCTTCCCTCGTGGTCAAAGAATTTGCATTCTTACGGCCAAAAAATCTTCGGCCGCCTGAAATTTATTGGCCGCAATGGCTGCCATTTTGTTTTCAGTTTGCGGTCAGGAAAAAAACAAATATCTAAGCCCACAGGTGACTTCTGAGGTAAATGAGGCATGGGTTCAGCTCAAGGGACTCCCCTCTATTGACCCATGCCTCTGGTTTCTTTCAGTTGTGTCAAAAAATAGAGTTTAAACTTTTTAATTCTTCATTCACTGCTCACTAACGAACTTCTTCGCAAGCCTGCGAATTTATCGGTGACGAAAATGTATCGCTCGCGAGCTTCATTCGTGAGAGTACGACCGGATAGCCAGCTTTTCTGGACCAGATCTCCATGGGGAAGATCAGATGGCTAAAATTGGGATGACTAGAAGGCTGCTCATGGCCGAAGATTTTGTTAGGTCACGGCTGAAGCTCATGGTCGAAGATTTTCTCACGAAAGAAGACATTTTTAAAGGTTTAAAAATTTTAAAATTGCATATCTCAGGAACAGTTTGATCGTTTTACTTGAAATTTGGAGGGTGTTGAGGGGATGTCCTAGAGATGTGAATAATGCAGATTAGGAGTTCAGCAATTAATTCTTTGCAGAGAAATTCAATGACATACTTGACATTCTTCCCACAGGATTACGGATGGTGCTATTGGCCTGAAATTTTTAGGGTAAGTAGCCCTAGTGCCATGGATGTGCCTTTCAGTGGTTCAGTGTGTAAAAATTAAAGAGGCCTATAGTTACACCACTGTGAAATTTGAAAATGTCATTTTTTCCACTTTAATAACTTTTGAACCATTTGTGTGATTTGCCTGAATGTTGGAAGGTAGAAAGAGTCATTACATATCTTTGTCTGTGAAAAGTTAAGTGTCAGTGGGATATACGGTCATGGAATTGTAGTGTGCACTCAAAAAAGTGGAAAATCTTCTAAGTTACGATTTATTTCTCCACCCATAGTGCACTGCAGAGTGCATTTCAGTGGCTTCAAATCGGGTTGTATGCATGAGTCCTGGGCTGTGCTGGTGCTGTTTGAAAATTTTGTGAAAAAATCTTGTTCTGTTCAAAAGTTATGGCATTTTTTGTCTCCCATATAGTCAATGGAAAAATATATATGTGCATTGTGAAAACAATGGAAAGCACATTTTATTTTTCCAACTATCTTTATCTTCCTGAGGCAGGTCCTCCCTCTTCATCCACCAACCTACTGGACTCTGGGTCTTTCGGGGGCTTGTAGCGCCATGTACGCCCTGGCAGATCCCCAGAGTTGGTCCAGAGGTAACTTCCTCGGTGGACCCCCACATTTTTCCTCCGTTTTTTCACCATGGGCCTATTCCGGAGACCCCCAGAAGTGGTAGCGCATGCGCGTGGAGGCACACATGCTCACCACAGCTCCAGATGGGGTCTCCTCCTGCCTCCTCTGAATGACCTAGTGCCGAAGGTCCTCAGAGAGGCGTCGCTTCTCCAGCCTCCACCAGAGGGTGGCCAAGCTCTGCAGTACCTTGCTACCTCTATCCCCGAGGTAGAGGGCTGCCTATCAGCTGCCAGCTCTAGTCCTCTTCCTCCCCCCAGCCAACCTCCGACAACCCTGGCTCATTCCCGAATCCGGGTTGCTGGCATGACATGAGGTGTGGTGTCCAGTGCCTCAACCATCTACACCACCAGGCCAGCTTGCACGCACATTTTCTGATGCTCAACAACATGCCATCATAAGGCATAGGAACTCTCAAATGGTATTCCAGATGTATATTGTTATGCAGTAATGGGCAATGTGGTGGCACCACAGATGTCTGTTTTGGCGTGATAGCGCCCCTATATTTAGGGTTAATTAGGCACATTGATGTTAAACCTCAAATTTTGCACATTAATAACTTTGCAACCATTGAACGGATTTGCACAACTTTTGGAATACACGGTCTGGTATGGAAAATCTCTGGATTTACCAATTTGCTTTTCAGTCAGCCATACAGTTTTTTCACATCAAAGTGCCAAAAAATGCACATTTCGCCAGTTTTGCACATTTTATGCCCGTGGTGGTGCACAGCCACCGTGTGGTTGATTGGTTCAAAACTTGAGATGTAGAAACTGCTTTTGTCAAGGAACATGCTAGTGTTCATTTGATGAAAAAATATTAATCCATTCAAAAGTTATAAAGGTTTGAAGTTCCCAAATTAACCATCTGATCTTCTTTCGCGAGCATGCAAATTTATCGGTCGTGAGAATTTATCATTTGCCAGCTTCGTCCGTGAGCTTCTTTCACCAGGGGATGACCAGATGTCCATGGGGAAGGCCGGATGGCTCAATTGGGATGACCAGATGGCAGCTCGCAGCCGAAGATTTTTGTTAGGTCACGGCTGAAGCTTTCGGTCGAAGATTTTCTCGTTAAAGAAGAATTTTTTACAGGTTTAAAAACTTTCAAATTGCATATCCCAGGACCGGTTTGGTCTTTTTACTTGAAATGTAGAGGTTCTTGAGGGGATGTCCTAGAGATGTCAATTATGCTGCATAGTTGTTCAGAAATTAATTGGTTGTGGAGATATTCAATGGCGTAGTTGACATTCTTCCCATAGAATTACGGACGGTGCTACTGCCCTGAAATTTTCAGGGTAGGTAGACGTAGTGCCATGGATTTGCCTTTCAGTGGTTTGGTGTGTACAAATTAAAGAGGCCCATAGTTACACTACTGCAAAATTTAAAAATGTCATTTTTTGGACTTTAATAACTTTTGAACCATTTGTGCAATTTGCCTGAAATTTGGAATGTAGAAAGATTCATCATAGATCTTCGATTGTGAACATTTTAGTGTCAGCTGGATATACAGTCATGGAATCAAAGTGCACTCAAAAAAGTGGAAAAAGCCAGGATTACACTGCCGTATCTGCCATGCCTTCTGGCGCTGTTATCTCGGAAATGAAGTGAAATATACACTTTTTATTGCCTGGCGGCTTAGATCACCTTTGTGCCGTTATCTCACAAATGAAGTGATATACAGACTTTTTGCTAATGATTGCTTGCATTACCTTTGCCCCGTTATCTCAGAAACAAAGTGAGATACAGACTGTTTGCTAATGGCAGCTTAGATCAGATTTGTGCCATTATCTTAACAGCTTAATCTGGTTCAAGGTCAGTTGGCATTCATCTGTATCCCCTTCCCCCCGGGTTGTGCCTGAAAATAGGCAGGATTTGTCTAGTGCACTTACCCGGTCAACAAAAGCTAAATAAATAAATAAATCTCAGAAATGAAGAGAGATACAGACTTTTTGCTACTGGCAGCTTACGTCACCTTCAGATGATGTATGCTGCTGGGACAAGATTTTTAACCACATAGTAAGCCTGCAGTGGAATTTTTTTTAGTGGGTTGCATGGTTTGTGACATATTGTTACATTTGTGTTCCAAGGGCTCATTGCTGTATAGGGATGCTGTACCACTATGCCACATGTATATTGTTATATAGTACTGCACAATACCATTTTGCAACATGGTGGACCCTGCATTTCCAGCAATACATGTTTTTTACTACTTATACTATGCTGTTATGCAGTAATGGGTCACTTGGTGGGAGCACAGGGCCCAAAGGGCCCTGCACTCCCACCAATACGTGTTTCTTACTACTTATATTACACATTCTCAAAAAATAAAGACATTCTATGCAAAAAACTGCGTTAATGCATCATTTAGAGTTAAAGCAGAAAAAGTCAGGAAATGAGAAGATTAGGGTTGACCCACTAGCCCTCCACACCCTGTACCCCATCCCCCACAGACTGACAGATGCTGGTGTGTGTCATTGGGGTTGTGAGGCTTAAGTCTCACCCTTTTCTCACTTACTGTAGCATGTCAACCTGCTTATACATGGAATGGGGTGAGACTTGGGCTTCACAACCCCAATGACACACCCCAGCATCTGTCAGTCGGTGGAGGATGGGGGGTACAGGTTGTGAGGGGTAGGGGTCAACCTTAATGTTTTCATTTCCTGACTTTTTCTGCTTTAACCCTAAATGATGCATTAACATAGTTTTTTGCATAGAATATATAAATATATATATATATATTTATATATATATATATGGATATAAACATTTAAGGTCAGGTTCTGTGAAACCATGCTGTTGCTAGGTACATTAACTTACTAAGGGTAGTATTTATTTATTTAGTTATTTATTTATTTAAGAGCTTTACCAGGAAGGCATACTGAGCAGGGTACTGCTCAATTCCAGATGCATCCTGGGGGATAGGGGACAATGGAGCATACAAATAATAGACACAAGGAAGTTGTACATCATATACAGATTCAGATATATACAGATAGTAGAAAATATATAATATACATATATAGATATGTAAAGCAATGAGGAATAAAGCCAGTATATACAGATGCAGAAAACACAGTCTGGGAGCAAAGAAGGGTGCACAATATATGGGCAACTATATGGGCATTCGCATGGCAATGTATGGTGGATTAATACAATTGGTTTTACTATAGAAATTTAAAGCACAGTAGTCAAGGAATTGGTTCTGTGCAGAGACAGCATGTGTCACCCCAGCTCAGCTCTACCTAAACTTAATTTCTAGACCGGGACAGAGTGCTGTGAGAAGGAGAATGGGGTGTTGCACAGCTAGAGGCCCTAAATATGAGAAGGAGGCCTAGGGCACCTTCCCCTTGGTGGCCCTATGTGCAGGCACATGTTGAGGAGAAGTGTGCCTTGAAGAGGTGATTTAGATTCAAAGTGTTGGTAAAGTCATGAATACCTGCTGGCAGTGCATTTCAAAGTTTTGGCATGAGGTATTTGAAAGCTGCTTGGCCCTTGGATGTGAACATGCGTGGAACATGGAGAAGCTGGGAGTTTTCACTCCTGAGGGAGTAGGTGGTCTGTAATAGGGTGAGAGGGCAGATTCGAGGTGGGGGAAGGGATTGTACCCAGAATTTTGCTGTGGTCCTGATGCTGTGTATGTGTCTACGATCATGGAGCAATGTTAGATCAAGGGACCTGTAGAGGTTGCAGTGATGAGTCAAAGGGGGCAGTCAAGGGCAAAGCGACAGGAGGAGTGGAAAAGAGGATCAAGGCTGGCTAGGGCAGACTTGGGAGCAGTGCTGTAGACTATATCCCCGTAGTCAAGTATTGGGAGAATCATCTTCTGAACAATTTCCTTACAGGTTGCCAGAGGGATGATGCCCTTGTTCCGATATAAGGCTCTGAGTTTTGGGTGCAGTTTCTTGTGGATTGAGTCAACATGAGTGGAAAAGTCAAGGTGCTGGTCAGGTCAGACCCCAAGGTATTTGAAGGAGGTGTAAGTCTCTGAAGGAGTCCCCCAAGTAGTGAGGAAAGTAGGGGTAGAGCAGAGCCAGGAGAGCCTTTTCCTCATCCCAAAAGTTAGGGAGACTGTTTTCTTGGGGTTAATAAAAAGCTGGTTTGCGTGAAACCATTGCTGTACCGCATTGAAATCCTGCTGGAGTATAGAGGCCACTTCTGTAGGGGAGGGGCCTGATGCATACAGTCCGGTGTCACTGGTGTACAGGTGAATGGATGTGTGTTGGCAGACTGAGGGTAGTTTATTTAGAAAAATAGAGAAGAGCATTGGGCCAAGGAATGAGCCTTGTGTGACCCCAGTAGTGATAGGGAGGGGGGTGGAGGTGTGAGGTCCAATTCTTACTGATTGTGATCTACCAACCAGGTATGGTGGTAGTACCTGAGAGTCCAGCACTAGTGAGTTTGGGGAGCAATAGGGAGTGGAAGACTGTGTCAAAAAGTTTTGTGAGGTCAACAAAAATGGCTGAGGAGGTGTGCCCTTTATCCATGCCAGTGAGAGTGGTGTCGGTGAGCCTTAGCAGGGAGGTAATGGTGGAGTATGATTTTCTGAATCCTGTTTAGTAGGGTGTGAAGAAGGAGGAGGAGTCAAGGAAGGAAGAGAGTTGGGCTAGGACAAGGTGCTCCTGTAATTTGGCTAGAATGGGGAGTAGGGAGATAGGGCGGTAGTTTCCCGGTACCATGGGGTCACCCACTTTCAGGAGGGGGATGACAGTGGCATGCTTCCAGTCAGATGGTATGTCGGCAAGTGAAAATGAGAGATTGAACAGAGTGGCCAGCGGGGTGGCAATGGCCAAAGCAGAGGCAGATAGGTGTAGCATTTTGGAATCAAGTCCTGAGGGGCATTTGCCTTTTGAGGGGTTGAGTGACTGCAGGGCTTTTAGCACAATGGGTTTGGTAACCCAGCGAAAAGAGAAGCCAGTAGCCTGGGAGGATGTTGGCATTGGGAGGGGTGCATACTCAAGGGGGTTGCAATAGAGAGGCTAGAAGAGAGGACACACAGCTAGTGAAGAAGGTATTGAAAACAGAGGCCACTTCAACTGGTTCAGAGACAATGGACCTTCCACATTTAGGGTGGGGGTGGGAGGTTGGGCAGGGGGAGAGAAAAGTTACTTGATTATTTTCCAGAATTTCGTAGGGTGATTTAGGTTTGTGTGGAAGGATGCCTTGAAATAGTTAGCTTTGGCCAGACAGATTTGCCTAGTACAGAAATTACAAAGTGTCCGGTATAATTGGAGTGCTGCCTGGGTTCCTGTTGCCTTGTACATTTTCCAGGCATGGTCCCTAGCATGGAATTGGTCAATGAGATTGGCAGAGACCCAGGGCAGGTGGGCACCCCTTACCCACATCCTTCTGAGGTGACCATGAGTGTTCCAAACTGCGAGGAATGTGTCCTTAAAGAATTCTAGGGCTGAGTCAAGGGAAGACACCTGGGGGATGAAGGACCAATCAACTTGTGACAGGTCACTTAGCAGTGCATCTAGGTTGAGGGCTTTGTACAACCTAGTGAGCAACATCCATGGTGGCAGTGCTTTGGGTCTGAATATTTTTCTTACTGCGTAGATCATATAGTAATCGCTTAGGGAGCCTGGGAGGAGTCCAGCTTTGATGATCCAATGGGGGTGTGAGGTAAGTGCCCAATCCAACAGGGAATGGTTCTGAGATTTGTGATTTAGGTGAGTGAGTTCAGAAATTTGTTGGGTGAGGTTTAGGACAGTGACTAGGCTGCGAAGTTTAGAATTGCTGTTTGCGAGCCAGTTGAAGTTGAAATCCCCTAGAATATGTAACTTACCCCCCAAGGCGGTAGACTTTAGGGTGCCCAGGTGGTTCAGCACGTCAGGCAGGGAGGTGTCAGGGGTGCAGTAGGACCCTGCAATACATAGTGGAATGGAGTAGGGGAGGGAGAGTATTAGTGTACACAGAGGGCATATTTCCTGCTGGGGTCAGTGCAGCAGACTTTGGGCAACCAACAACATGACCACATCATAATGGATGGTTAACTCAATGGCCGGGTCAGCCTTCTAGCATATCACTTGGCAAGACACTGTGCATCAGCCCAGTCAGGTCAAGAAGCATTACATGAAATTCCAACACCAGCAGCAGGGGACATAGTTCTTATTGGAGTGTGTGCACGCATGACTGAGTGCGGCATGAATGAATGGAGACTTTTTATTCCATTTTATGCTCTCATTTCTCTTCATCTGGGGTTGGGAATTTTTTGGACATAAGACAGCAGCATTTTTGGGGTGCACATTAGTTCTGGAGACTGGTTGGGTGCACTGCATGCATGACTGAGTGTGGCATGAATTAATGGAGACTTTTCATTCCATTTTATGCTCTCATTTCTCTTCATCTGGGGTTGGGAATTTTCTGGACATAAGACAGCATCCCAAGATTTTTACGAAAACTGGCCAAAAACATTCTACATAAAATAAGATAAAAAAGTGGTGTTCTTCCCTTCCTTGTTATATTCTGACCCAATAATTTCTGTTTCCAAAAATAAATTATTTTAGTTGTCTCAGTAATGTTTTATTTCTGTCTTGCTGTGTGTGTGTGTGTGTGTGTGTGTGTGTGTGTGTGTGTGTGTGTGGATAAGCAGGATTGAGCAGTGCAATAATCTGCTAAACAGCATGGGTGCAGTGCACTGACAGGTGTACACACTGCCAGCACCCTGAAAACATATATGATAGCTGACTTATTCCACAGTTGATGGCATTAAGAATAAAGAATATATAACATATATTTTATTTGTACCATCATGAACAATGGACCAAGTCATATAATATGTTTTCAGGGAGTAAGTGGGCAGTGTGCACCTGACAGTGCACACATGCTGTTTAGCAGATCATTGCACTGCACATGCTGAGGGACCAAATATATTTCATTGTAAACAGACATTATTAAGCAGGAATAGAACAGGTACAGTAGCACGCTGTGCTAATGCTGGAGCCGGGTACTGGTGAACAACCAGCTGCAAAATGCAAGACTAAACCAGAGAACCACCACTCCAGATGAATAAATTGCAACAAAAAATGTTGACTGCTAGTGCAAATTTATTGATGGCAAAACAAGCCACACACAAATGACCCTTACCCTTCAGTGCTTAGGCCTTCATTAGGGGGCCACTGAAAGAAGGCCTAACCACCAAAACACAAGGGTAATTTGTGTGTGGCTTGTTTTGCCATCAATGCATTTGAACTAGCAGAACATTTTTCTTGGCATTTATTGCGTGGACTCAATGGTGGTTTCTGGTTTTGTCTTCACTTTTGCAACTAGCTACTCTCCCAGCACCCACCCCAGTGTTAGCACAGTGTGGTTCTGGGCCTGTTATATTCCTAGGTAATAATGTCTGTTTACAGGGAAATATTTTTGGTGCCTCAACAATGTTTCATTTCTGTCATTGTTTGTTTGTTGAAAAGCAGGAGAGAGCAGTGCAATGATTTGCTAAACAGCAGGTATGCACTTTCAGGTGCACACTGCCCACTGAGCCCCCTGAAAACATATTATATGACTTGGTCCACTGTTCATGATGATACAAATAAAATATATGTTATATATTCTTTATACCATCAACAGTGGAACAAGTCAGCTATCATATATATTTTCAGGGGGCTGGGCAGTGTGTGCACCTGACAGTGCACTGCACGCATGCAGGTTAGCAGATTATTTCACTGCTTACTCCTGCGTTTCAACAATCAAACCACCACAACAGAAAGGAAACATTACTGGGGCACCAAAAATATTTCATGGTAAATAGACATTATTAAGTAGGAATATAACAGGGCTGCCAGAAGCACGCTGCACTAACACTGTGGACGGGTCCTGGTAAAGAGTAGCTAGCTCCAAAAGTGCAAGACAAACCCAGAAAGCCAGCACTCTATACGAATACATGCCAAGAAAAAATGTTCAATGCTAGTACAACTTTATTGATGGCAAAACAAGCCACACACAAATGACCCCTGCGCTTCAGTGCTTAGGCCTTCATTAGGGGGCACAATAATGAAGACCTAACAGCTGAACCTCAAGGATCATTAGTGTGCTTTGTTTTGCCATAAATACATTTGTACTAGCAGTGAACATATTTAATTGGCATGTATTCATCTGGAGTGCTGGCTTTCTGGTTTTGTTAAGTAGGAATATAAGGGCAAGGACACCACCTTTTTACTTTATTTTATTTCAGCTGCTTTTGGGCATAGTTCTCAACATTTTTGGGAGGTAAACAAGGTTATGCAAAAGAAAGATGGAACACACACTTAACATTATTATACACATAATGGTGCACAATGGGGGGGGACTAACAACAACAAAAATGGATAGTGACCTGTGTCAGATGACCTAAAGGTATGCAAGAGAAATGCCAGAAGGAAGTAAGGAGGGCTGGGGGACAGGGTATATTGGGATGTATTGGGAGCCATCACATTAAAATGAAGTCAAAAAATGGCAGTACAAAGGAACGGGACTAAAATGTTGAAGGGTATGCACCAGAATAAAGCCAGATGAAGATACACTAAAGGACATTACATATGAACACAAGGAGGAGGGGCATGACAGAAACTATCAAGTACCAAAAGGGACTCAACAAGAGGGTAGCCTCATCCAGAACAAAAGATGTGCATTAAGAAGGGACCAAAATTTGAAGATAGAGGGGGGACGGATCGGGGCAACATCTGGAACTATTGTTTCACACAGAGGGTGGTGGTGGGTGCAAGGACAAACTAAATCTAATAATCAATATTGTGATGGGACAGCAGAAGTTGAAGCATCCCCATGATCTGTAGCTGGTGCCCCTCAATGCGATCCAACTGCTGCTCAACATTGTCCAGCTGGTGGTTTGCAGCGTCCATCTCACTCCACAGTAGACCCAAATCGGCCTGTGTGGCAGGTAGTTGGAGAGGGTTGCCACCATCATCAGGAAGTGCTGCAGGTTGTGGTGGTGAAGTTGCCGGTTCTGCCATGGCCCTTCCTCATTTCACGCCACGCGCAGGTGGACGCTGTTCTGCCCCCTCTTCCACAGCAGAGCCAGCAGGTGCTTTACTGCCCTGTTCTGCAATCTTGGCCTGCCACTCTAGGTGGTGATGGTTATACATGTGGGTGCGCTGACCCTCTGTGCCAAGGTGACTTCCTCTGTGGCCACGGTGCACCTCAACACTGCACAAATTACACTTTACTACACTGCTGTCCCCAGGCAGTGTAGTAAAAACGCCCACAGTAATGAGGTGCAGGGAGGAACAGGCACAGGAATGGGAAGGGCCAGGTGTTACTGGAGCCAGGGGCTGCTGCTATACAGCTGGGGCCAGGAATGCAGAAACCTGCTGCTGCAACTGCTGTGGCTCCTCCTCATCCCTGACTTCCCGCTGCTTCTGAGCCACTGGCACAGGGGCCATAGCAGGTGCTGCTGGCACTGGGGGGGCACTGGTAGGTGCCACAGGAGGTGATGCTTCCATGGCACCAACTCCACTATCTCTTGCTTTGGTGGGGGGGCACTCAGGATGGTGCTCTGGCCCAGATGAGGCTGGCCACCACGTGTGCACACACCCACTCGATCACCACCACATCTTCAAAAACCACCTAGTCTCTCCCCTTCCATTCTGGGCTCTCTCTCACTCTCACAACACACACACACAGACACACACAGGCACACAAAAACAATAAACAAATACTAAACTGAAATACTGAACAAACACAAATCCAGACAACAATTATGCAAAATAAGCACCTAATTAGCAAAAAATTAAAAGGTTTAAAGTAGTTTTCCAAAATATTTTACTCTCTGCCTAAGCAGCACACAACCTCTTTCTCCTACTACAAGGTGAAAGTGAAACTCTTTTTTATGTTGCTTGCACGCATGTGCAAGAAACATAGTGCCATCATTGGAGATTTCGGAGGTGTGTCACCTCCTCCTCCAATTCAGTCAGTGAGCTGGCAGGCGCGGCCCCTGTAAGTCAATGCATTTTGGAGCTGTCTATGACACGCTCCAAAATGCAGTGGCATCCTGTTGAAAGGGGAGCTACGCTCAGTGAGCAGAGATAAGAAGCATAGCTCCCCCACACGCAGGCGCGCAGTGTCCCCACGACTACTGTGTAGCCGACGGGTGCCCAATCCCGTCGGCTGAGCTGCGTCTCCCAGTTGTAGGTGCCACACTGGGAGCCCACCCCAGCATGGCAATCAGTCCTTTGGCTGACGGGGTTCTAATCCCCTGTCGGCTGAACGCCTTCAATATTTTTGTACATGCTGGGAGCCCACCCCAGCATGGCAAATGGTCCTGCTGACGCCTTTTTTTATTTTTTACCTGAAAAACGAAAACGGTCCTGCGGGGTGCGCCTCCCGGACTTCCTCCCACAACCCGCACTCCACCACTGTGTACCCAGCCTCCCCACACACCTCTATACTTACTTCCGGACTCCGGCGCCGACGATCTTCGTGGACCGGAACACGCCTGCACTCTTCAAAGCCGACCGTAACTGAGGAAATGCCGTAGCTGCATAATGGGCTAGATGGGGGTTTCAACTTTGTTGGATATCTCAGGTATTTTTGAGTTGCACCAAATTACATGAAGTAGTCCTTTATGAATGATGATCATTGTCATGGTAAGATTGTTCAAGAAGAGATTTTGCGCAGGACTGCAAAATCACCCTTCAGGCCCAAATACCGCCATGAGAGTGACATCATTCATGAGAAGGGGTCCCAAAAACCCTATGTTGAAAATTTGGTGCCAAAATTCCAAAAAATGACTGTTTTACGAGCATGCGTTGCGCAGTTCCTACGTAGGCTCGTGAGTTAGCGAAATTTCAATATTTTCACTCCAGATTTTCAACATTGCCATTTTACCACACCTTCTTATGAGCAGTATAGCTGTCATTTTTCATATCTCACCAAAATGTGTTTCCGACCATGTAGCAAGAATGGCACAGTCGGTGTGCGAAATCAATGTATGGGACAAATTAAGAAAATCACAGTGACACTGTTCATGAGCAGAGGTCTTAAAATGGCTATGTTGAAAATTTGGTGAAAAAATTCCTAAAATGACTGTTTTTATTTAGCGTATGCAGTAGTTCCTACACAGGCTCGTAAGTTCACAAATTTTCAATATTTTCACCTAGATTTTCAACATTGCCATTTTACCACACTCCTTATGAGCAGTATAGCTGTCATTTTCACATCCTGCTCAAAATGTGTTTCCGCCCATGTAGCGCACATTAATGCGAGTCGGTGTGCAAACTCAATGTATGGGACACATTAACAAAATCACAGTGACACTGTTCATGAGCAGAGGTCTTAAATGGCTATGTTGAAAATTTGGTGAAAATTCCTAAAATGACTGTTTTACGAGCGTATGCTATGCAGTTCCTACGCACGTCAGAAGTTCTGGTAAATTTTCAATATTTGCACTCCAATTACTTCCAAATACCTAAACAGCACATAGAAGCAAGCAACATTCAGCATTGACAAATGCTTGTTTAAGAATGAGTCACTGACTGCCTGCCTGAAGCATGTGATCTACACTGTGTAAGCCATGTGATGTGTGTGGGATGCCTGTGAATTCTCACTTCACCTTAAAGTGAAGTAAGGCAGAGTGAGCAATGCAAAGTCATAATTACAATGCAAAGTGGTGAATTGAGGGTTTAAAATGGGCACTTTGCGTAGCGGACTGACAACGCAAAGTGGCCACTTCGTGACCACTTCATGTGCAGAATTTGACTTTGCTGCATCTCTAATTACAGTGTTGCCAAAACTAGAGAAAGACCCCCTCCAATGCAGTTCATACTGGCCTATTTCCCTGTTAAATCAGAATGCCAAGATATTGGCCAAAGTACTGGCAAACAGGCTATAGCAGGTAGTGGACTCAGTGGTACATTCTGACCAAAGTGGAGTCATGCCCCAGCATCACATCTCTGCAAACTGCTGAATATTATAGTGGCTATGCAGCAGAGAAACACCCCTAGTATGCTGCTTGCAGTTGGTGTTGAAAAGGCATTTGATCACCTAGACTGGGATTTCTTGGGTCATACACTGGCAGCTTTTTGGATGGGAGACTCCTTCAGTAATAAGTTTCAGGCATGGTATGAAAATCCATTGGCCAGGATCAGAGGTAACGGGGTTCTGTCAGGGAAAGTGACCATTGAGAGGGGGACAAGGCAGCGTTTCCCCCATTCTCCCTTCTCTTTAGGCTAAGTATTGAATATCTGGCAGTGGTCATCTGATCCTCTACAGAGATCCAGGAGATGGGAGTGAAAGGTGAGGAAGTTGATATTTCTTTTTTTTTTGTTTTCTCTTTTTCTCCCTGTACAGAAACCAGCCCCATCCCCCTATTTCTCCAGCCCCATCACCCCCTTTGTCCTCCAGGACTTATCTTCATCCAGCTGTTCCCTTGGGGCTTACACCCCTAGTAAGGTCAGTGAGGTTCCCCAAACCCCACTGGAAAAAGGATCTGGTTTGCCTGGGCTCCTGCTTGGACAGCCAGATGAGGGGTTTGTGGGACACCGGTGTTATACTTCTGGTCAGTGCCCATTTTTCTGTGTCCCTTGGGAGGTGTGGACATGCAGTATCTGCCATCATGATGGACTCTGCATACTCCTGTGGCTTGTGGGACACCGGTGTTATACTTCTGGTCAGTGCCCATTTTTCTGTGTCCCTTGGGAGGTGTGGACATGCAGTATCTGCCATCATGATGGACACTGCACGCTCCTGTGCAATGTGCATCAACACCCACAGCACCTCCCATGCCTCTTGATGACCCAACGAGCCCAACCCCTGGTCTCCACTGAGTGTTAGGAGGGTGCCGGGATCTGTGTCCCCCAGCCCTGGAGGATGAGAGCAGTCCTTCAGATGCTTGATTCTCCTCCCCAGGGCTGGTCCTCTGACTCCAAGCTCACTACAGTACTTGGGTCATTAGTATCATAGTTGTCAGTGCTGCAGCTGTGCTGGCAGTCCGGCAGGAGGACCACATTCCTATGTATGCGGCAACAGCTTCCTATTTATCCAAGACCCAGTGGCCAGAGCCCCCCCTCCCCCCTCCCGAGATGTGTCCTGGACAAATATTTATTTATTTGTATTTCAGATGACACCTTAGATGGCTACCCACTTCTAGATCTGAGACCCTCTCACTGTCCCCATTTGAAACTATGAGGTCTAAGATTGCTCCCTCACGAGTGGGTTCCAAAACTAGTTGTCCGAGGCATGCCACTTGTAGGGCATCGAGAATCCAGGGGACATAAGGACCAGTGATGTCTTCTTAGCTAGGATGCAGGTCTGGTACTTTAGTCTGCCAGACAGCTGGAGCCAGTTAGCCTGCTTGTAAATGTCACATGTGCGAGAAAGGTGGGCAGCTGAAATAAGGAGTCTACTTGCCTTATTAAGGGCTACAGCTATGCACCAGAGTGCAGTATCAGTAGTGGATCCATAAATAATGAGCCCGTAGTCAATAGTTGAGATATGGAGAGGAATATGACTTTAAAGCCAAGGTGGACAAATCTGAGGCCCCCACAGAGTGGGTTCAGCAATGCTCATACAAATGGATGGATTCTCTTTTTCGTTGTTTAGGAATTCAGATCCCCAAAGTTTGGGCCCAAATTTTTGCAGTCAAGTTACTCCCTCCATTATAGGCAGTTGAACAAGACCACAATAGATGTATCGAGTTGCTCCTCAGCACTTCTTGTTTTGTTTTTATAAACGTTTTTTATTACGTAGGTATCACAAATACAGATTTATAATAACAACATTGGGCATCTGTACTACAAAGTAATAATATTCAACTTACAACAATAATATAATTCAGGCTCTAATACACAGTCATTTATAAGTTTATTATAAGTAATAACATTATACTCAAGACTCATTACATAAACTATATAACCCCCTTTAGTGAAAGTCTACAATACAGAAATCCTGGAGTAAGAGGTGTGCCAAAGGTCCACCCGCATCTCATGGCTCTTGACTTAGAAACTTAGTTGGAGAGTTACAGTGTAACAGTCCCAGCCTCTGTAGCTTCCACAAGAGGTTGCTGGGTTGCAGAGAAAAGAAATTCCTGGCCATTAGCAAGCATCTGACACCTCTGAAGGTGCATGCAAGTCACTAAGTTATTCATCCAGTTGGTGATACTGGGGGGAGATGGTTGCACTCACCCAATGTTGAGCTACCATTTTCCTAGCATTCACTAAGGGCACCTCCCATAACCTTTGTTTCTTCCTATTATTAAGGGGTGGTCCAGCACCCAGCATATATCCCAATGTGGTATTTGGCAAATCTATTCATGTATTTTCTGCATTATTGTGTGGACCTCACAAAAAGGAGCGACCCTGGCACATGTCAGAGTCATGTGCAAAAGGCCCCCCTCAGCAATGAAGCATTTTAGACAGATGCTCTACCAGTTTGAGGAAAATCTGTGCTGCTTACTAGGTGACAGGTAGGTCCTATATAAGTAATTTAGCTGGACCCTGCATAGCTTGTTTGAGAAAGAGCAACTATGTACATCAATCAATCAATCTATCAAACTTTATTTAACCAGGGAGTTACATTGTTGAGCAAGCTCATTTTCAAGATGGTCCTTGGCACATAGGTCAAATTTGTTTACATTACACAACAGTTCATAATACAGAATACGATAATACAGAGTGTTACAGGATGCACAATCAGTATAAACTGTAGTAAAACATGTATGACAAGTACAAAAACACAACATTTAGAATGCGGCATATACTGGTAGAGGTCTGTAGAGTACAAAGGGAGGAGAGGAAGGAGTGACACAGAGGTGGGCAGTGTGAAGGGAGCGTGACAGACATATGGGGAGAGGGAAGGGGGCAGGCTACTTGGTGAGGCCTCCCCAAGGAAGTTATCATGAGGAAAGAGGGAGAAAAGTCGGGGGGTACCGTAGAGGATTGCTGGCTGACAGAGGGAATAAGAAGGCTAAGGGGATCCAGAAGTTAGAGGACTGCCCAGTTGTGGGGTAGTGGTTACCTGAAGCAGTCACATGCTAATTTTCAGACATCTGTTGAGCAGTTGTCTGACTATATAGTACCTAGGCAGAAGCGAGAGTTTAAGTATTTTTTGCAAGTTATTCCAGAGCGCTGGTAGGAAGGAGCTAATGGCAGTTGAGCCAAGACGTGACCTTGTCCATGGTAACTTAAAAAAGATAAGGGAGGAGTTCCTTAGTCCATAGGCATCTTTTGAAGGTTCAAACAGGTCACAGATATAGGGAGGTAGTTTGTTAGACATATCATGGTAGAACCATATAAGGACATTTATTTGCCTCCTCATGGAGAAGGACAGCCAGTCTAATGCTTGGTACAACACGCAGTGGTGAGTCTGCAATGCTAAGCCAAGAACAAATCTTAAAGCACGATGATAGAGTGTATCAAGCTTTTGGAGTGCATACTGGGGGCAATGACTGTATAGGAAGTCGGCGTAGTCAATCAGGGAAAGGAAGGTTGTTTGAACCAACCGCTTTCTGGCTTCCAGGGTGACTAGGCGTCTTATGTGGTAAAGTATACCGAGACATTGCCTTAGCATTTTCGTTAACTCGTTCAGATGAGCACCAAATTTGAGTTTGTTATCCAGCCAGACTCCCAGGTATTTTAACTTATCCACTAACTCTAACTGTTCACCAGGGAGGGTGGTAATCTTCGGGGGTACCAGGTGTTCCCCTATCATACATCTCAACCTTTTGTTCCCTAAATGTGGAACATTGCCTCTGAAAATGTGGAACAAACGAGCAAAATGTGGAACACTTAATCAAATCTTTACCTAAGAAGCTCAGAATACTGTTAAAATGTTTGCATTTATTTTTTTTTATTTAGTTGTTTAACCAGGTATAGCACACTAAGCTGAAAGCTTTTTTACAGGAGCGAGCATTTATATTCAGAAAGTCTGTTATTAATTGAATAATATATTTTTTGCATCGTTTACTACAGATTTTTGCTTTAAAATGTTAACACTGAATGGGGAACAAGTCCTCACAATGTGGAACAGGGAGCTTTTGTGAAGTAAAATGAGGAACATTCCTCATAATGTGGTACAGTTGAGAGCTATGTCCCCTATTGAGGGAGGGAGTGGAGATATAATGGCTTTTGTTTTTTTGGCATTTTGTAAGAGCTTCAGATTCAGCAGGTTATGTTGGAGGATGATAAAGTTCTGCTGCAGCTCCTTGTGTGCAAGGTCTAGAGAGGGGTTGGTGGTATAGAGGACTGTGTCATCTGCAAAGAGATGAATGTTTCCTGCAAGCAGTCCAGAATCAATTCAGTTGATATAAAGTGTGTAGAGGATAGGCCCCAGGATGGAACCTTGCAGGACACCTCGGGGTAGTATTTATAGTGGGAGAGTTCACTTTGAACTTTAACTTGCTGTTTACAATTTGTGAGGTAGGAGTGGAATAACTTTACCGTGGTGGGGGCTAGACCAAGGCTACCCAGAGTTTTGAGTTATATGGAATGATCAACCATGCTTTGCTGAGGTCAAGTAAGAGAGTGTAGATGTGTTGCTTACTGTCCAGAGCTTTTAGCCAGTCATTTGACACTTTGGCTAGGGCCAACATGGTGCTGTGCTTAGGTCTGAAACCTGATTGGACTGGGTTAAGGATGTTTTTGTGATCCAGGTACTCCCTTAATTGAGAGTTGACTATTTTTTCAAGTAACTTGGATAAAACAGGAAGTAGCAAAATTGGCCTATAATCATTCAAGTCTATGGGAGCTCCTGATTTGAACAGAGGGATAATAAATGCAATTTTCCAGCTAGGCGGCAATTCCCCTTGGATTAGTGAACTGTTAAATAGATGGGCAATTTGTGCTGTCAGATAATGATAGACTGCTTTTAAGAAGAAGGGTTCTAACGAGTCAGCACCAGCACTCTTTTTGGTATCCAACGAGAGAAGGTCCTCCACTTGTTTGTAGGCTACAGGTTGGAACTTGAAGAGGGGGTGGCCAGTACTGGGGGCAGGAGTAGGTCTAGTAGCTATGCTGGTGGTACTAAGTTTACTAACAGGCAACGCAGTGAATGCAAGGCCTGCAGTAGCGAAGTGGTTATTGAGCTGGTCAAGGATCTTGGACCTGTATGTGTAGGAGGTGTTATCTGCCACAGTTTTAGCTGGGATTGGGGATAGCACCTTGTCAGGTGACATCATTTATAGTTAGATCAAGATTTTTTTCCCATTCACCTCTAGCCCAGATCACTGGGGCAGGGGAGGAGTTCAAAAACTATTTATAGAGTGGCAATAGGATTGAGGTGCCTCTCTGGGGCCTACATATAGCTTACTCAATTGTGGAGAGCTTTGGCTTGTGGGCAGGTGCAAATTGTCTTATTGTAAACTAAGCAAAAAAGTCTCCTAAGGAAGAACTACTCAAATGAGATACACAAGGCCATGATATGAGATTGGAGGGTGGAAGGTTCAGGAGGGAAATGACAAGACACTTTTTACAGAGAGGGTGGTGGCAGAGTGGAACACATTGCCAGTGGAGGTGGTGGCCTGTAGAACAGTGGGCTGCTTCATAAGGGACTGGGACTGGACAAGAGGGAGGATCGGGGGGGTAAGGAAGGAGGGAGGGAGGGGCAGCTGCAGAATAGTGCTGTTAGCTGCAAAATTGAGCAGGCTTGATAGATCAATAGGCCTTTTTCTGCTGGCAGTTTTCGTATGTTTGTAGGTCCTGCCTGTATTCCACACTGATGTCTTATTTCCATTAATGATTTGGTCTTACCTCTATAATACAAAGCTCCTGTTGTCTCTGTACCTGCCTTTCATCATCTTAATAGGGCTTGGTGAAGGAGCACTTTATAGCCTTTTTGGTCACGGAATCCAAAGTGTAGCGCAATATTAGGTCATAGTCCCTTAGGATGGTTGATATGGTTATGCACCCCTACACATAGTCTTACCAGGGCATGTGTTAGGGGGTTCTTACATCTGGAGGGGAGAGAACCACACAAACAAGGAGACAACACACCCTGAAGTAATCCTCCAGGGATAGCTTCTTCCTCCAGCAATCTCCAAGATGCTACCTGACTAACTGTAGGTATTTCCAGGTACAGTAACTTAGTTGCCCAGTAATAATATTTGAAATTGAGCAGTGCCAACACCCCAACCCCCCACACCTACAATGGGAGTTGCAGAATGGTTCTTTTTATCCAGGCCATCTTGACAGACCACACGGATTTATGTATGATACTGTTCAACTGCCAGAAGAAGCATTCAGGAACCCTAATAGGGAGGTTCTGAAACCGGTATAGACACCAGGGTAGAATGTTCATTTTGATACTATCAGCTCTGCCAATCAAGCTTATAGGTAAGCTCTCCCATTTACACAGCAACATAGAAGCTGAATTCAGATAAGGACTGCAAGACCCATCCAGTCTGCCCATTTTTTCTACCTTATGAATGTGCCACATAGTCATTTCTCACATTATTTATCAAATGGGTGTAGTTCTTTTTATATAGCTGTGACAGGTTCCCAGGGATCATGACACCCAAATATTTTAGCACTTTAACACCTTTTAAGTTTAGTGGATATGACTTCAAATAACTATCCTCACCCTTACTTAACACCAGTATCTCACTCTTCACCAGTTGATCATGTGACCAGCTAGTTTGCCATATTCTAATAAGATTTTATGTGGTGCTGGTAGGCTTGTTTGCAGGTCTTGGAGGTACAGCAAGAGATTATCTGCAAACTGCACTAGTCTGAGGTGTTGCCCACCAGCTGTGATGCCCTGATGCCTCCTCATTCCTAAGAACTGCAGCCAAGGGTTCCAGGGACATCACATACAACAGAGGGGAAAGAGGACATACCTGCCTAGTGCCTCAGGTCAATTGAAAGGGCCTTGTGAGGAGCCCTTTACAAGAATCTGTGCTGAGGGATGCCTGTGCAGTACCCCAGTCCATCTCATCACATTATCACCCATTCCAGATTTGTGCAATGTGGCAGACAAGTATCCCCACTCAACCCGATCAAATGTTTTCTCAGCATCTAGGGCCAATACCCCTGGACTTCCCCCAGTATTCTTCCCCAACCAATGCCTTACCACATTGAGGGTGTGCCACATGTTTAGATTACCCTGCCATCCCTTGACAAACCCTGTTTGATCCCCCATGCGTGATGGTAGGAAGCATTTTTTCAAGTCTACTTGCAAGCTGGTGGCCAAATTCTTGTAGTCTGCCGTCAGAAGGATATGGACCTATATGACGAAAATTTTGGGTCTTTTTCCATGTTTTGTGAGCATTGTGATTGTAGCTGTGCACATGGAAGTAGGGATCCTCCCTGCAGCAGAGACTCAGCAATCATATCTTGAAGTGGGTCATTCAGGTCCTGACCAAATATTTTATAAAACTCTACTGGGTACCCAACAGGGCCTGGCATTTTCCCTCCCTTTAGATGCTTGATTGCCCCTACAATATCTTCCCAAGTTACTGGCGCATCCATTACTTTTTGTGCTAATCATTGAATTTTTTGTAGCTGGGCTTTTTTAAAGAAATGTTCATACTGGTTCTCTAATGGTGTAACTTCGAAAGTATGCAATTTTTCATAAAAGTTATGGAAGCACTCCCCTATATCTTGATCACCTTGGTGTAGCTTATCTTCCTCGTGCTGTGTTTGTGCTACATTTTTGGCACCCTGCCTGTTACACGATCGCTAGACCAACCATCTTTCCCCTGAATCACCCTCAAAATAATTACCTGCCTGAGTGAGCAAAAGATCTCTCTCTCTATTGTAGTGGTAAGAGCTGTGTTAATCTCCATTTGAGCTTCTGCAGATCACTATAGCTCTCTGAGGATGGCCACTCCATTTGCTTCTTCTCTGCTTTTGAGATCTCGTCTTCTAAATGTTTAATATAATTTGTGTCCATTTTTTCTTGTGTGTGGCACAGGAGATTATAGTGCCTCAGCATGGCTTTTAGTGCATCCCATCTCATTGAAGCTGATGTAGTGCCAAGCAGGTTATTTGTTATAAAATCTAGGATTTGAGATTCAACATATTGCTGAAAATCCTCTTTTTCAGCAAAGTGTGGTTTAGTTGTCAAGCTCAACTAGTACAAAGGGATCCAATCCCCAAGACCACTAGTGGACAAAGGACAGTCAGTTATTAAAATATGGTCATAGGTCACCGAATATACTCTGACATACATCTTGGCAGAATGAGAGTAATGTGAATAGTCCCTGCCATTCGGATTTAAATACCTCCATGTGTCCACTAATCTGTGGTCCCTTATCAATTCCCTCAGGGCTCTACTGTTTCTAGACATCAGCCTCCCCCCACCCTGGTGCAGCAATCCAAAGTTATATTGAAGACACAGTTAAAATCCCCACTCAATATCCATGGCCCAGTGAAGTTCGTCATTTCCAGAAAAAGCATATAATAAATTCTGAATTGTCTATATTTGGTGTATACACTGACCCCACTGTAATGGTTTGACCTTTATTCAGCTGCACCTGTAATAGTATAAATCGCCTTCCACTCTCTATGTGTAACTTGGACTGATGATACCTGAGAATATGGGTCTCAACCAAATTGTTGCCCCCAGCCTTGGAGGTAAAATAGGGCCATACCACTCCACTCACCAGTTTTTAGCCATGTGTTCCCTCCCTACAGGTCTTATGTGTCTCCTGCAAACAGTCCACATCAACCTTCAGAGTTTTGATCCTGCCTAGAGCCTTCTTTCTTTTGTATGTGACTTGAGCCCATTGACATTCCAAGAACTTACTTCCAGTGCATTAACCATAATCACACTCCCAAGAAAATGTATGTGTACAGATGCCTGGTTAGTTTTAGTGTACTTGTGCTGCCTGTATCAGTGACACCTATGGTTTTGAATTTTAATATGGTTTTGAATTTTAATAACATTTAATATACCCTGCCTCCAAAACACTCATGTAGCTTCTTCTGCCCCCAACCTGTAACAAAACATTTTTATCAATCCATGCTACTATCCCAACAGCTATCCTTTCCTATACCCCCTTTACAGTACAACCTTGAATAGAAACACAGCTACAACTATGATTGCCCTGTCCCTCCGCCCTGCACATTTCATGTGCTGCCTCCCAGCACTTAACAGGTGGATTTCATTTTGGAAGGCACCTACATCAAGTAATCCTTTTATCTGTATAACAATTTGAAGCAGAACAAAGAAAACTACATGCCCCCTCTGAAGGGGGCTATTGCCATAGTGAATTAAGCAATAAACCACTACAGTGGGTTATGTTGGGATTTACCCACACCTGGTGTGGTTTGGTCACAAGGTTGCACGATGAGTGATCAAATCCACACCAGAAGTGTGTAAATCCCATCATAACCCACACCCTGGAGTGATTTATTTCAATTATACAATGGGCCCCATTTTGGGACAACAAAAAGAAAAGAAAACAAGAGAGTTTTTGTATTTTAAATTATTTATCTAAAATGCATTGCTCCACCAGAAAAAAAATAGCTCTGTGTTGCTGGGAGATCCTGCCATTTGGTACTGTGAATGGAGCTGCAGGGTAAAGCTGTGTAATAAGAAGTACTGCACCTCACAGGGGGGACCTGGGAACTATTACTACTGTTCAATTCCTGGGTCATGGAATATTACTAGCCAGTGTTTTTTTTCTTTTCTCTGCCCTCTGCCTCGGTTCCCGGAAGACTGGAGAGAGTCCAAATTCATAGGGTGTCTAGCGATAGCCAATATCAGAGTGAGTGATTGTAAAGGACTAAACAGAGCTCGAGTTTACGATTCCTGGTTATTTATTTTATTGAAAACTTTTATGTGTAAAGACATAATAATTTTTCTGTGCTCTATGCCTTGGAACATTGGAGAGGATCCAATGTCAGCGAGTGCTGAGTGATTGGTGGTTTTGGCAACGAGTCTAAATGGACCTCACAGTTCAGTGAGGGAAGCTGTGTGAGCTGTCCAGTGTTGGAAATGTGTCATCACTGTTTTTATTTCTTTGCTTTGATTGCTGGACTTTTTCTTTTGGGGTGGGGGATCAGGAGTCAGGCTACAGATTTAACATTTTGAAAATGAAGCCTAAAAGAAGAGAAATCTCACCCATAAAGCCCAGCCATGAACGCATGCTCAGTTTCATGGCTCAGCTTTTTGGGCATGATTTATGTATGTTTCAGGCTTAGTTTTTAAACACAAAACACTTTCCCCACTAGAAAACTACTCCTTTGCATCATTTAACATCGAGTCAAGCCAATTTACCCCTTCCTCTGACCCTTAGTGTGCTTGAGTAGTAACTGGTCTGAGGTAGGGGAGGGGGACTGGGAGCATATCCCGGCGTCAGTCTCTCACAGCTGAAATTTATAATGAACAACTCTGCAGACTGCTGTCTCAATCGCCTGCAAAATGATTGTTGCACAGTTCATCACTGACAGAGGGCACTTCTCAGTGGTACCTACAACCGCAGTTGTGATTGGGACATTTTAATAAACATTAAAATCCTGGTACATTTTGTTTAGTGTGGCAATTATTGGATTAAACACCTCACACAGTATGGCATACTGAGAAGAAGCACCACCACGTTCCAGGCTTTGAACGGCATTATTAACTGGAGTGTAATATTTGATTTATCTCCAAATTAAGAGCTTTGAATTGCTTTAATTATTTCTTTTTACAATTCAAACTTTATTAACAATTTTTTCACAATACAGGGGCAGACTTTGTGAAAAATTCACAGCAAATAACAATGCATGGTGTCCTCTGCCCCAGCCCCTACCCTCCCCAAGTACAGCAGCACTCTAAAATGTTGTAATATAATGTCATTTTACATGAGCTATGGTTGGACTAAGACAGACAATTACTTAGATCTCCCTTATATTCATACCAACAGTAAATAGAGTGTGAAAGGGATCCCAGATACACTTGTAACTCCGTTGCCTGTTGAAGAGATTTCCAATAGCTTTCTCAGTATAGAGATTGGCAAGGATTTCATGGACCCATTCTTGATATGATGGACTAACATCATCCTTCCAATGCTTAAGATAACTTTTTAATGGATAATGTTATCATAGACATGTGAAATCTCCAAGCTTTAGTATCTATAGGAGACAAATCTCCCAACAGGCAAATTTCAGGAGTAAAGCTATCCTGCAAACCCAATAAGGGATCCAATTTAGCTTTAATCGAGTTTCATAGTGGAATTATTTTAGGACATGACCAAAATATATGTAGAAGCGTCCCTTCTTCCTGAGAACATCTGGTACACTGTCCTGATTCAAGAAGACCCCATTTCGCTAGTTTTTCTGGAGTGAAATACAGGTTATGCAAGATGTGGTATTGCATTAGACGTAGTCTATCTTGCGACACATACGTGTGACAATACTGCCATAATGCAGACCAATCGAAGGTATGCTGGGGAAAGATAGAGGCCCAATAATTAGTAGAACCATATGAACCACCATACCGCCACTTAAAAAGGGCTTGATATATCTTTGAGACTAACTTGGAGGATCCTAACAGGAGGAAAGCCCGTGCATGAAAGAAAATGCCAGAGGATAGGGAGGTGTACTGCCAAACAAGGTTATGAGGAGGTGCCTTAATTGAAGGACCTTGAAGTAATGGACCGCTGGGATATTAAATTTCCAGATAATATTAATTGCTGGGAGCCTAGCTCCCTCTTCATCAATGAAGGTAGATACTATTCCTTCCCCTAGTTGGGGCAACCACATAGGAGGAATCCACTGATTGTTTACAGTAATGGACGGAGAATTCCATATGGATTGAGACAGGTCTAGACGCAGATTTCTTCCAAAAAGCTGATGCACTCGCACACCCACAAGAGACAGGACACGGAGCTTCTTTTTTCTTTCTTAAAATCTTATTTATTTGCACCCAAATACACTTAACGCATTTCGGACAATGGTCCTTTATCAAAAGCTAAACATACAAAGTCAGACTTGATTTAAATACTCACATACAAATGACGTCATAATCACATATTACAATTCATTGGTACAACAATCAAGTAGCTCCACCATCTAAGTACCCACAGTTAAACCTTAAAATAAACATAAAACAACCACTTGATCTATATCTATCTAATAGAAACATGATTAATAATATAATAAATTATGTAAATAAACTCATTTTACAGTCATATGTTTCTCTTAAAGATCTTCATCTATACTCTAAATAAGGTTTTAACTCTAAATGAGCATCCTCCCATCCACCTATTATGACATACAGACATGCCCCAACTTTAAAAGATTCTTTGGTACATAGTCATTTTACGACACGAATGGGACATACCAACAGTTGGTTTGGAGAACCTGTTGGTTGTAATCATTGTAAAAATTGCAGTGCTTGTCAGTACATTCAAAAAGGAAAAGATTTCAGTGTGGTTAATCAACAAGAAAAAGTATTTGATATTAGACAACTTATCACATGTAACACACAAGGAGTAATATATTTGGTGACATGTACTTGTGGGACATTTTATGTAGGCAAGACTGAAAAAGCATTTAAAGTTAGAGTGCTAACATATCCGTCAATAAACAAACAGGATTTGTCATATGCCACATCGGTACATATGGTGGAAAATAAAAATAAAGAAGAAATTCATGAATTTAAGTTTTTGGGCATTGAAAAAGTGTATTCTGGTCTAAGAAGGGGGAATTTTCGGAATAAAATCCTAAAGAAGGAAAATGAATGGATTTTGCGATTAAAAGCTTATCAAAACCTGGCATTAATGCTCATTTAGAGTTAAAACCTTATTTAGAGTATAGATGAAGATCTTTAAGAGAAACATATGACTGCAAAATGAGTTTATTTACATAATTTATTATATTATTAATCATGTTTCTATTAGATAGATATAGATCAAGTGGTTGTTTTATGTTTATTTTAAGGTTTAACTGTGTGTAATTAGATATTGTGGAGCTACTTGATTGTTGTACCAATGAATTGTAATATGTGATTATGACGTCATTTGTATGTGAGTATTTAAATCAAGTCTGACTTTGTATGTTTAGCTTTTGATAAAGGACCATTGTCCAAACGCTTATGTATTTGGGTGCAAATAAATAAGATTTTAAGAAAGAAAAAGAAGCTCGTGTCCTGTCTCTTGGGGTGTGTGAGTGCATCAGCTTTTTGAAGATATCGCAAAATATTGGCTGAGTACACTGCTGGTTCCGAAAGTGCATGGTTCGCTTATTTAAGAACTAGACGCAGATTGTAACGCAAAAAGGAGCACAATTGTGTACATGCACTTTAAGGAGATCCTAAGAGCTGGACATTTATGGGTTTCTTGCAGAGAAGAGGACTTGACGTAAAACAAAGTTAGGGGCCCAAATTGATAGACTGGATAAAATCTAATTCGATGTTAAGCCAGACCCGGCCTCAAATTTCTGGCGGTACACCCACTTAAGGCATTTGATAGATGGCTAGCCCAAAAATAAATTGCCAGGTGAGGAATACGCAACCCCCCCATCCAATTTTTGGGTCACCAGTTTATGGTATGCTAATCAGGGGTGCTTGTTGGACCAGATGAAATTAGAGAAGAGTCCATGCATTTTCTGAAAATGGGATAGTGGAATAAATGAATTTAAGTGGGACAGAGGGTAAAAGAGACAAGGAAATACGTTAATTTTAATTATATTGATACGGCCCCATAATGAAATAGGAAGCTTCAACCATCTATCAAGATCCTGGATGATCACCTGGGAGAGGGGTTCCAGGTTTTCTTTGAACCACATAGACAGATAACGTGTAAGTCTAATGCCCAAATATTTGAGAAATCCAGGTGACCAAGACAGCCCAAAAGGGGTAAGGTCATGTTTGAAAACTTTATGATTAAGGGGGAAAATGGACAATTTATTAGAATTCAATTTGTAATTCAAAAAATAACTAAATTTCAATCTCAATTAACATGGCGGGATAGATGTAACAGGGTGGGACAGATGAAGAAGATCATCAGCATATGCCGTAATCTTTACCACACTCTTACGTATCGGTATACCTTGTATTTTCAAGTTATCTAAAATGTTTCGAATTAGTGATTCCAGATATATATTAAATAACAAGTGGGAAAGGGGACAACCCTGCCTTGTTCCCGAATGTAAAAGAAAGGGCTTTGAAAATGCCCTGTTACCTGAAATCCTAGCTGAGGGGGTCTGATAAAGAGTACAAATCCAGTCTATCAATATGGGGGGAAAAGCAAATGCCTTGAAAGTCTGGAATAGAAAATTCCAGTTCACACTATCGAATGTCCTTCTCAGCTCCAGGGACACCAAAACAGCTGGAAAGGTAGCATCCCTGGACTCCGAGAAGACGTATGAAAGGGTACGAGGAGGTCTGATGATGATCGCCCTCATAAATCCAACCTGAGACATGCCAATCAAATCCAGGAGAACTAAGGTAATCCTATCAGCCAGTATCTTTGACAGGATTTTGATATCCTGTTTCAAAAGAGATATGGGCCTGTAGCTCTGTACTAGCTCAGGGTCCTTAACAGGTTTAGGGAGGAGGACTATCAAGGCTTCAAACATATGGGAATCCACTATCACCCCAGAAAGGATATGGAGGAACAACCGGTGAAGTATCAGTGCTAATTGTTCCAGGAAAACCTTATAGAATAGGGAGGAAACCTGTCCGTCCGGGACTCTGTCCAGGCAAGACCTTGATAACCTCGATTATTTCCTCTAAGGATATAGGGGAGGACAGAAATTTCTTCTGCACGTCAGACAAAGAAGGGAGATGAGACTCCCAGAGATAGGCCTCTAACGCCTCTATCGGGGCGGGGGGGGAATTCTCCATATCCTTATATAGCTGCTCATAGTACCACACAAACTCTTGCACAATTTCTGAAGGGGATGACCTCAGGGGTCCATCCGATTGAGCCCTCACAGGTGGAAGAAATCTTGCTGATTCCTGCTGTTCTATCCTTAAGGCTAACAAGTGGCCAGCTTTTTCTCCCTGGTCAGTGTAGCCAGCTCTGGTACGAATAATGGCCATTTCAGCTTTTTCCCTTAGCAAGTCCAGGTACCTGTCCTTAGCTACCAGAAGTTTCTGCCTTTGTTCATCTGGGGTACTCGGGGATAAGTTAGCCTCTAGGGACCGAACCTAAGATAATAATGATAATAGTTCAGCCTCCCTGGATTTTTTCCTCTTTGTTGCCAAGCTGGTCAGAATCACCCTCATGTAGGCCTTAAAAGCACCCCATACAATGTATGGTGCCATGTCTTCTGTTAAGTTAACCGAAAAGAACAGATCTATCTGCTCTTTGACTTGCATAGCAGATTGCGCATCCTTTAATAGTTGCTCATTCCATTTCTACCGAGTCTCTTTTTGGGGATATTAAGAAAGGCCAAACAGCCTATCACCAAGGAATGATCAGATGTAGGTCCTGGTTGAATTGAGGCAGAGTGTGGGTTACTGGGCATGACCCCTGGCATGAGAGATTGGGATATTAGTAAATAGTCAATGTGAGAATGTGTCCCATGCACTGGCGAAACAAAAGTGTACTCCCTACTATTGGGGTGTAACACTCGCCATATATCACATAACCCACATTGATCCAATAAGTCCCGAAACAGACTCCAGGTATTTTAACTTATCCACTAACTCTAACTGTTCACCAGGGAGGGTGGTAATCTGCGGGGGTACCAGGTGTTCCCCTATCATACATCTCAACCTTTTGTTCCCTAAATGTGGAACATTGCCTCTGAAAATGTGGAACAAACGAGCAAAATGTGGAACACTTAATCAAATCTTTACCTAAGAAGCTCAGAATACTGTTAAAATGTTTGCATTTATTTTTTTTTATTTAGTTGTTTAACCAGGTATAGCACACTAAGCTGAAAGCTTTTTTACAGGAGCGAGCATTTATATTCAGAAAGTCTGTTATTAATTGAATAATATATTTTTTGCATCGTTTACTACAGATTTTTGCTTTAAAATGTTAACACTGAATGGGGAACAAGTCCTCACAATGTGGAACAGGGAGCTTTTGTGAAGTAAAATGAGGAACATTCCTCATAATGTGGTACAGTTGAGAGCTATGTCCCCTATTGAGGGAGGGAGTGGAGATATAATGGCTTTTGTTTTTTTGGCATTTTGTAAGAGCTTCAGATTCAGCAGGTTATGTTGGAGGATGATAAAGTTCTGCTGCAGCTCCTTGTGTGCAAGGTCTAGAGAGGGGTTGGTGGTATAGAGGACTGTGTCATCTGCAAAGAGATGAATGTTTCCTGCAAGCAGTCCAGAATCAATTCAGTTGATATAAAGTCTGTAGAGGATAGGCCCCAGGATGGAACCTTGCGGACACCTCGGGTAGTATTTATAGTGGGAGAGTTCACTTTGAACTTTAACTTGCTGTTTACAATTTGTGAGGTAGGAGTGGAATATAACTTTACTGTGGTGGGGGCTAGACCAAGGCTACCCAGAGTTTTGAGTTATATGGAATGATCAACCATGCTTTGCTGAGGTCAAGTAAGAGAGTGTAGATGTGTTGCTTACTGTCCAGAGCTTTTAGCCAGTCATTTGACACTTTGGCTAGGGCCAACATGGTGCTGTGCTTAGGTCTGAAACCTGATTGGACTGGGTTAAGGATGTTTTGTGATCCAGGTACTCCCTTAATTGAGAGTTGACTATTTTTCAAGTAACTTGGATAAAACAGGAAGTAGCAAAATTGGCCTATAATCATTCAAGTCTATGGAGCTCCTGATTTGAACAGAGGGATAATAAATGCAATTTTCCAGCTAGGAGGCAATTCCTTGGATTAGTGAACTGTTAAATAGATGGGCAATTTGTGCTGTCAGATAATGATAGACTGCTTTTAAGAAGAAGGGTTCTAACGAGTCAGCACCAGCACTCTTTTGGTATCCAACGAGAAGGTCCTCCACTTGTTTGTAGGCTACAGGTTGGAACTTTGAGGGGTGGCCAGTACTGGGGCAGGAGTAGGTCTAGTAGCTATGCTGGTGGTACTAAGTTTACTAACAGGCAACGAGTGAATGCAAAGCCTGCAGTAGCGAAGTGGTTATTGAGCTGGTCAAGGATCTTGGACCTGTATGTGTAGGAGGTGTTATCTGCCACAGTTTTAGCTGGGATTGGGGATAGCACCTTGTCAGGTGACATCATTTATAGTTAGATCAAGATTTTTTCCCATTCACCTCTAGCCCAGATCACTGGGGCGGAGGAGTTCAAAAACTATTTATAGGTGGCAATAGGATTGAGGTGCCTCTCTGGGGCCTATATATAGCTTCCTCAATTGTGAGAGCTTTGGCTTGTGGGCAGGTGCAAATTGTCTTATTGTAAACTAAGCAAAAATTCTCCTAAGGAAGAACTACTCAAATGAGATACACAAGGCCATGATATGAGATTGGAGGGTGGAAGGTTCAGGAGGAAATGACAAGACACTTTTTACAGAGAGGTGGTGGCAGAGTGGAACACATTGCCAGTGGCGGTGGTGGCCTGTAGAACAGTGGGCTGCTTATAAGGGACTGGGACTGGACAAGAGGGAGGATCGGGGGTAAGGAAGGAGGGAGGGAGGGCAGCTGCAGAATAGTGCTGTTAGCTGCAAAATTGAGCAGGCTTGATAGATCAATAGGCCTTTTTCTGCTGGCAGTTTTCGTATGTTTGTAGGTCCTGCCTGTATTCCACACTGATGTCTTATTTCCATTAATGATTTGGTCTCACCTCTATAATACAAAGCTCCTGTTGTCTCTGTACCTGCCTTTCATCATCTTAATAGGGCTTGGTGAAGGAGCACTTTATAGCCTTTTGGTCACTGAATCCAAAGTGTAGCGCAATATTAGGTCATAGTCCCTTAGGATGGTTGATATGGTTATGCACCCCTATACATAGTCTTACCAGGGCATGTGTTAGGGTTTCATATCTGAGGGAGAGAACCACACAAACAAGGAGACAACACACCCTGAAGTAATCCTCCAGGATAGCTTCTTCCTCCAGCAATCTCCAAGATGCTACTGACTAACTGTAGGTATTTCCAGGTACAGTAACTTAGTTGCCCAGTAATAATATTTGAAATTGAGCAGTGCCAACACCCCAACCCCCCACACCTACAATGGGAGTTGCAGAATGGTTCTTTTTATCCAGGCCATCTTGACAGACCACACGGATTTATGTATGATACTGTTCAACTGCCAGAAGAAGCATTCAGGAACCCTAATAGGGAGGTTCTGAAATCGGTATAGACACCAGGGTAGAATGTTCATTTTGATACTATCAGCTCTGCCAATCAAGCTTATAGGTAAGCTCTCCCATTTACACAGCAACATAGAAGCTGAATTCAGATAAGGACTGCAAGACCCATCCAGTCTGCCCATTTTTTCTACCTTATGAATGTGCCACATAGTCATTTCTCACATTATTTATCAAATGGGTGTAGTCTTTTATATAGCTGTGACAGGTTCCCAGGGATCATGACACCCAAATATTTTAGCACTTTAACACCTTTTAAGTTTAGTGGATATGACTTCAAATAACTATCCTCACCCTTACTTAACACCAGTATCTCACTCTTCACCAGTTGATCATGTGACCAGCTAGTTTGCCATATTCTAATAAGATTTTATGTGGTGCTGGTAGGCTTGTTTGCAGGTCTTGGAGGTACAGCAAGAGATTATCTGCAAACCGCACTAGTCTGAGGTGTTGCCCACCAGCTGTGATGCCCTGATGCTCTCCTCATTCCTAAGAACTGCAGCCAAGGGTTCCAGGGACATCACATACAACAGAGGGAAAGAGGACATACCTGCCTAGTGCCTCAGGTCAATTGAAAGGGCCTTGGAGGAGCCCTTTACAAGAATCTGTGCTGAGGGATGCCTGTGCAGTACCCCAGTCCATCTCATCACATTATCACCCATTCCAGATTTGTGCAATGTGGCAGACAAGTATCCCACTCAACCCGATCAAATGTTTTCTCAGCATCTAGGGCCAATACCCCTGGACTTCCCCCAGTATTCTTCCCCAACCAATGCCTTACCACATTGAGGGTGTGCCACATGTTTAGATTACCCTGCCATCCCTTGACAAACCCTGTTTGATCCCCCATGCGTGATGGTAGGAAGCATTTTTTCAAGTCTACTTGCAAGCTGGTGGGCCAAATTCTTGTAGTCTGCCGTCAGAAGGGATATGGACCTATATGACGCAAAATTTTGGGTCTTTTCCATGTTTTGTGAGCATTGTGATTGTAGCTGTGCACATGGAAGTAGGGATCCTCCCTGCAGCAGAGACTCAGCAATCATATCTTGAAGTGGGTCATTCAGGTCCTGACCAAATATTTTATAAAACTCTACTGGGTACCCAACAGGGCCTGGCATTTTCCCTCCCTTTAGATGCTTGATTGCCCCTACAATATCTTCCCAAGTTACTGGCGCATCCATTACTTTTTGTGCTAATCATTGAATTTTTTGTAGCTGGGCTTTTTTAAAGAAATGTTCATACTGGTTCTCTAATGGTGTAACTTCGAAAGTATGCAATTTTTCCTAAAAGTTATTGAAGCACTCCCCTATATCTTGATCACCTTGGTGTAGCTTATCTTCCTCGTGCTGTGTTTGTGCTACATTTTTGGCACCCTGCCTGTTACACGATCGCTAGACCAACCCTCTTTCCCCTGAATCACCCTCAAAATAATTACCTGCCTGAGTGAGCAAAAGATCTCTCTCTATTTGAGTGGTAAGAGCTGTGTTAATCTCCATTTGAGCTTCTGCAGATCACTATAGCTCTCTGAGGATGGCCACTCCATTTGCTTCTTCTCTGCTTTTGAGATCTCGTCTTCTAAATGTTTAATATAATTTGTGTCCATTTTTTTCTTGTGTGTGGCACAGGAGATTATAGTGCCCCTCAGCATGGCTTTTAGTGCATCCCATCTCATTGAAGCTGATGTAGTGCCAAGCAGGTTATTTGTTATAAAATCTAGGATTTGAGATCTAACATATTGCTGAAAATCCTCTTTTTTCAGCAAAGTGTGGTTTAGTTGTCAAGCTCAACTAGTACAAAGGGATCCAATCCCCAAGACCACTAAGTGGACAAAGGAACAGTCAGTTATTAAAATATGGTCATAGGTCACCGAATATACTCTGACATACATCTTGGCAGAATGAGAGTAATGTGAATAGTCCCTGCCATTCGGATTTAAATCCTCCATGTGTCCACTAATCTGTGGTCCCTTATCAATTCCCTCAGGGCTCTACTGTTTCTAGACATCAGCTCCCCCACCCTGGTGCAGCAATCCAAAGTGATATTGAAGACACAGTTAAAATCCCCACTCAATATCCATGGCCCAGTGAAGTTCGTCATTTCCAGAAAAAGCATATAATAAATTCTGAATTGTCTATATTTGGTGTATACACTGACCCCACTGTAATGGTTTGACCTTTATTCAGCTGCACCTGTAATAGTATAAATCGCCTTCCACTCTCTATGTGTAACTTGGACTGATGATACCTGAGAATATGGGTCTCAACCAAATTGTTGCCCCCAGCCTTGGAGGTAAAATAGGGCCATACCACCCACTCACCAGTTTTTAGCCATGTGTTCCCTCCCTACAGGTCTTATGTGTCTCCTGCAAACAGTCCACATCAACCTTCAGAGTTTTGATCCTGCCTAGAGCCTTCTTTCTTTTTGTATGTGACTTGAGCCCATTGACATTCCAAGAACTTACTTCCAGTGCATTAACCATAATCACACTCCCAAGAAAATGTATGTGCATACAGATACCTGGTTAGTTTTAGTGTACTTGTGCTGCCTGTATCAGTGACACCTATGGTTTTGAATTTTAATATGGTTTTGAATTTTAATAACATTTAATATACCCTGCCTCCAAAACACCTGCGAGGCTTCTTCTGCCCCCCCAACCTGTAACAAAAACATTTTTTATCAATCCATGCTACTATCCCAACAGCTATCCTTTCCCTATACCCCCCCTTTACAGTACAACCTTGAATAGAAACACAGCTACAACTATGATTGCCCTGTCCCTCCCGCCCTGCACATTTCATGTGCTGCCTCCCAGCACTTAACAGGTGGATTTCATTTTGGAAGGCACCTTACATCAAGTAATCCTTTTATCTGTATAACAATTTGAAGCAGAACAAAGAAAAACTACATGCCCCCCTCTGAAGGGGGGAGGCTATTGCCATAGTGAATTAAGCAATAAACCATATAGGTGTGAGTTATGTTGGGATTTACCCACACCTGGTGTGGTTTGGTCACAAGGTTGCACGATGAGTGATCAAATCCACACCAGAAGTGTGTAAATCCCATCATAACCCACACCCTGGAGTGATTTATTTCAATTATACAATGGGCCCCATTTTGGGGACAACAAAAAAAAAGAAAAGAAAACAAGAGAGTTTTTTTGTATTTTAAATTATTTATCTAAAATGCATTGCTCCACCAGAAAAAAAATAGCTCTGTGTTGCTGGGGAGATCCTGCCATTTGGTACTGTGAATGGAGCTGCAGGGTAAAGCTGTGTAATAAGAAGTACTGCACCTCACAGGGGGAACCTGGGAACTATTACTACTGTTCAATTCCTGGGTCATGGAATATTACTAGCCAGTGTTTTTTTTCTTTTCTCTGCCCTCTGCCTCGGTTCCCGGAAGACTGGAGAGAGTCCAAATTCATAGGGTGTCTAGCGATAGCCAATATCAGAGTGAGTGATTGTAAAGGACTAAACAGAGCTCGAGTTTACGATTCCTGGTTATTTATTTTATTGAAACTTTTATGTGTAAAGACATAATAATTTTTCTGTGCTCTATGCCTTGGAACATTGGAGAGGATCCAATGTCAGCGAGTGCTGAGTGATTGGTGGTTTTGGCAACGAGTCTAAATGGACCTCACAGTTCAGTGAGGGAAGCTGTGGTGAGCTGTCCAGTGTTGGAAATGTGTCATCACTGTTTTTTATTTCTTTGCTTTGATTGCTGGACTCTTTTCTTTTTGGGGTGGGGGGGATCAGGAGTCAGGCTACAGATTTAACATTTTGAAAATGAAGCCTAAAAGAAGAGAAATCTCACCCATAAAGCCCAGCCATGAACGCATGCTCAGTTTCATGGCTCAGCTTTTTGGGCATGATTTATGTATGTTTCAGGCTTAGTTTTTAAACACAAAACACTTTCCCCACTAGAAAACAACTCCTTTGCATCATTTAACATCGAGTCAAGCCAATTTACCCCTTCCTCTGACCCTTAGTGTGCTTGAGTAGTAACTGGTCTGAGGTAGGGGAGGGGGACTGGGAGCATATCCCGGCGTCAGTCTCTCACAGCTGAAATTTATAATGAACAACTCTGCTGCAGACTGCTGTCTCAATCGCCTGCAAAAATGATTGTTGCACAGTTCATCACTGACAGAGGGCACTTCTCAGTGGTACCTACAACCGCAGTTGTGATTGGGACATTTTAATAAACATTAAAATCCTGGTACATTTTGTTTAGTGTGGCAATTATTGGATTAAACACCTCACACAGTATGGCATACTGAGAAGAAGCACCACCACGTTGTTCAGGCTTTGAACGGCATTATTAACTGGAGTGTAATATTTGATTTATCTCCAAATTAAGAGCTTTGAATTGCTTTAATTATTTCTCTTTTTACAATTCAAACTTTATTAACAATTTTTCACAATACAGGGGCAGACTTTGTGAAAAATTCACAGCAAAATAACAATGCATGGTGTCCTCTGCCCCAGCCCCCTACCCCCAAGTACAGCAGCACTCTAAAATGTTGTAATATAATGTCATTTTACATGAGCTATGGTTGGACTAAGACAGACAATTACTTAGATCTCCCTTATATTCATACCAACAGTAAATAGAGTGTGAAAGGGATCCCAGATACACTTGTAACTCCGTTGCCTGTTGAAGAGATTTCCAATAGCTTTCTCAGTATAGAGATTGGCAAGGATTTCATGGACCCATTCTTGATATGATGGACTAACATCATCCTTCCAATGCTTAAGTATAACTTTTTTAATGGATAATGTTATCATAGACATGTGAAATCTCCAAGCTTTAGTATCTATAGGAGACAAATCTCCCAACAGGCAAATTTCAGGAGTAAAGCTATCCTGCAAACCCAATAAGGGATCCAATTTAGCTTTAATCGAGTTTCATAGTGGAATTATTTTAGGACATGACCAAAATATATGTAGAAGCGTCCCTTCTTCCTGAGAACATCTGGTACACTGTCCTGATTCAAGAAGACCCCATTTCGCTAGTTTTTCTGGAGTGAAATACAGGTTATGCAAGATGTGGTATTGCATTAGACGTAGTCTGTCTTCACTACACATGCAGGACAATACTGCCATAATGCAGACCAATCAAGGTATGCTGGGAAAGATAGAGGCCCAATAATTAGTAGAACCATATGAACACCATACCGCCACTTAAAAAGGGCTTGATATATCTTTGAGACTAACTTGGAGGATCCTAACAGGGAGGAAAGCTCGTGCATGAAAGAAAATGCCAGAGGATAGGGAGGTGTACTGCCAAACAAGGTTATGAGGAGGTGCCTTAATTGAAGGACCTTGAAGTAATGGACCGCTGGGATATTAAATTTCCAGATAATATTAATTGCTGGGAGCCTAGCTCCCTCTTCATCAATGAAGGTAGATACTATTCCTTCCCCTAGTTGGGGCAACCACATAGGAGGAATCCACTGATTGTTTACAGTAACGGACGGAGAATTCCATATGGATTGAGACAGGTCTAGGCAAGATTTCTTCCAAAAAGCTGATGCACTCGCACACCACAAGAGACAGGAACAGACTTCTTTTTCTTTCTTAAAATCTTATTTATTTGCACCCAAATACACTTATACTGATTCGGACAATGGTCCTTTATCAAAAGCTAAACATACAAAGTCAGACTTGATTTAAATACTCACATACAAATGACGTCATAATCACATATTACAATTCATTGGTACAACAATCAAGTAGCTCCACCATCTAAGTACCCACAGTTAAACCTTAAAATAAACATAAAACAACCACTTGATCTATATCTATCTAATAGAAACATGATTAATAATATAATAAATTATGTAAATAAACTCATTTTACAGTCATATGTTTCTCTTAAAGATCTTCATCTATACTCTAAATAAGGTTTTAACTCTAAATGAGCATCCTCCCATCCACCTATTATGACATACAGACATGCCCCAACTTTAAAAGATTCTTTGGTACATAGTCATTTTACGACACGAATGGGACATACCAACAGTTGGTTTGGAGAACCTGTTGGTTGTAATCATTGTAAAAATTGCAGTGCTTGTCAGTACATTCAAAAAGGAAAAGATTTCAGTGTGGTTAATCAACAAGAAAAAGTATTTGATATTAGACAACTTATCACATGTAACACACAAGGAGTAATATATTTGGCGACATGTACTTGTGGGACATTTTATGTAGGCAAGACTGAAAAAGCATTTAAAGTTAGAGTGCTGGAACATATCCGTGCAATAAACAAACAGGATTTGTCATATGCCACATCGGTACATATGGTGGAAAATAAAAATAAAGAAGAAATTCATGAATTTAAGTTTTTGGGCATTGAAAAAGTGTATTCTGGTCTAAGAAGGGGGAATTTTCGGAATAAAATCCTAAAGAAGGAAAATGAATGGATTTTGCGATTAAAAGCTTATCAAAACCTGGCATTAATGCTCATTTAGAGTTAAAACCTTATTTAGAGTATAGATGAAGATCTTTAAGAGAAACATATGACTGCAAATGAGTTTATTTACATAATTTATTATATTATTAATCATGTTTCTATTAGATAGATATAGATCAAGTGGTTGTTTTATGTTTATTTTAAGGTTTAACTGTGTGTAATTAGATATTGTGGAGCTACTTGATTGTTGTACCAATGAATTGTAATATGTGATTATGACGTCATTTGTATGTGAGTATTTAAATCAAGTCTGACTTTGTATGTTTAGCTTTTGATAAAGGACCATTGTCCGAAAAGCGTTAAGTGTATTTGGGTGCAAATAAATAAGATTTTAAGAAAGAAAAAAGAAGCTCCGTGTCCTGTCTCTTGTGGGTGTGTGAGTGCATCAGCTTTTTGGAAGATATCGCAAAATATTGGCTGAGTACACCGCTGGTTCCGAGTGCATGGTTCGTTTATTTAAGAACTAGACGCAGATTGTAACGCAAAAAGGAGCACAATTGTACATGCACTTTTAAGGAGATCCTAAGAGCTGGACATTTATGGGTTTCTTGCAGAGAAGAGGACTTGACGTAAAACAAAGTTAGGGGGCCCAAATTGATAGACTGGATAAAATCTAATTCGATGTTAAGCCAGACCGGTCTCAAATTATCTGGCCCCGGGTACACCCACTTAAGGCATTTTGATAGATGGCTAGCCCAATAATAAATTGCCAGGTGAGGAATACGCAACCCCCCCATCCAATTTTTGGGTCACCAGTTTATGGTATGCTAATCAGGGGTGCTTGTTGGACCAGATGAAATTAGAGAAGAGTCCATGCATTTTCTGAAAATGGGATAGTGGAATAAATGAATTTAAGTGGGACAGAGGGTAAAAGAGACAAGGAAATACGTTCCTTTTAATTATATTGATACGGCCCCATAATGAAATAGGAAGCTTCAACCATCTATCAAGATCCTGGATGATCACCTGGGAGAGGGGTTCCAGGTTTTCTTTGAACCACATAGACAGATAACGTGTAAGTCTAATGCCCAAATATTTGAGAAATCCAGGTGACCAAGACAGCCCAAAAGGGGTAAGGTCATGTTTGAAAACTTTATGATTAAGGGGGAAAATGGACAATTTATTAGAATTCAATTTGTAATTCAAAAAATAACTAAATTTCGCAATCTCAATTAACATGGCCGGGATAGATGTAACAGGGTGGGACAGATGAAGAAGATCATCAGCATATGCCGTAATCTTTACCACACTCTTACGTATCGGTATACCTTGTATTTTCAAGTTATCTAAAATGTTTCGAATTAGTGATTCCAGATATATATTAAATAACAAGTGGGAAAGGGGACAACCCTGCCTTGTTCCCGAATGTAAAAGAAAGGGCTTTGAAAATGCCCTGTTACCTGAAATCCTAGCTGAGGGGTCTGATAAAGAGCTACAATCCAGTCTATCAATATGGGGAAAAGCAAATGCCTTGAAAGTCTGGAATAGAAAATTCCAGTTCACACGATCGAATGCCTTCTCAGCGTCCAGGGACACCAAAACAGCTGGAAAGGTAGCATCCCTGGACTCCGAGAAGAGCGTGCGAAAGGCACGTAGGAGGTCTGATGATGATCGCCCCCTCATAAATCCAACCTGAGACATGCCAATCAAATCCAGGAGAACTAAGGTAATCCTATCAGCCAGTATCTTTGACAGGATTTTGATATCCTGTTTCAAAAGAGATATGGGCCTGTAGCTCTGTACTAGCTCAGGGTCCTTAACAGGTTTAGGGAGGAGGACTATCAAGGCTTCAAACATATGGGAATCCACTATCACCCCAGAAAGGATATGGAGGAACAACCGGTGAAGTATCAGTGCTAATTGTTCCAGGAAAACCTTATAGAATAGGGAGGAAAACCTGTCCGGTCCCGGGACTCTGTCCGAAGGCAAGACCTTGATAACCTCGATTATTTCCTCTAAGGATATTGGGGAGGACAGAAATTTCTTCTGCACGTCAGACAAAGAAGGGAGATGAGACTCCCAGAGATAGGCCTCTAACGCCTCTATCGGGGCGGGGGGGGAATTCTCCATATCCTTATATAGCTGCTCATAGTACCACACAAACTCTTGCACAATTTCTGAAGGGGATGACCTCAGGGGTCCATCCGATTGAGCCCTCACAGGTGGAAGAAATCTTGCTGATTCCTGCTGTTCTATCCTTAAGGCTAACAAGTGGCCAGCTTTTTCTCCCTGGTCAGTGTAGCCAGCTCTGGTACGAATAATGGCCATTTCAGCTTTTTCCCTTAGCAAGTCCAGGTACCTGTCCTTAGCTACCAGAAGTTTCTGCCTTTGTTCATCTGGGGTACTCGGGGATAAGTTAGCCTCTAGGGACCGAACCTAAGATAATAATGATAATAGTTCAGCCTCCTGGATTTTTCTTCTTTGTTGCCAAGCTGGTCAGAATCACCCTCATGTAGGCTTTTAAAGCACCCCATACAATGTATGGTGCCATGTCTTCTGTTAAGTTAACCGAAAAGAACAGATCTATCTGTCTTTGACTTGCAAGCAGATTGCGATCCTTTAATAGTTGCTCATTCCATTTCTACCGAGTCTCTTTTGGGGATATTAAGAAAGGCCAAACAGCCTATCACCAAGGAATGATCAGATGTAGGTCCTGGTTGAATTGAGGCAGACATGACCCCTGGCATGAGAGATTGGGATATTAGTAAATAGTCAATGTGAGAATGTGTCCCATGCACTGGCGAAACAAAAGTGTACTCCCTACTATTGAGGTGTAACACTCGCCATATATCACATAACCCACATTGATCCAATAAGTCCGGAAACACCCTCTGCCCAGGGGAAAGTCCCCTCAGTGCCAAGCCTGACCTATCCATACTAGGGTCCAATATGAGGTTAAAATCCCCTCCCATTATTATTGTTATAGGAAGCAAAGGAATTATAAGGGTAATAAGCTTCATGAAGAAGCTAGGGCTGTCTGTGTTGGGCCCGTAAATGCTACATAGTAAGAGTGGCATGGACCAAAGAGTGCCTTGAACTAAAATATATCTACCAGCTGGATCCCTGATAACGTGTGTAGATATAAAAGGAATATATCAATTGAGAACCAGCATGATCCCACAACTGCTGGTGGACCCATGGGCGGCAAAAACTTGCCCCACCTGTTGCCTCCTAAGGTGCAGAGCTTCTGAATCTAATAAGTTGGATTCTTGTAAAAATGTGGCCTGGGATCGCAACAGGTTCAGGTGCTTCAACACCTGATATTGTTTAGATTTTTTCCTTATGCCTTTCACATTCCAGGTTGCAAAATTAATATTGCTAGCCATCTAAGTTAGTAATAAAGGAACATATGTGTAATATCCATTTGTTAATACAATAGCATCAAGCTCCATAGCCTCTTGATGACTGCTGTACCATCCCCAACTCCCACCACACTTAACCCATATAAACATCTAACTCCCCTAAACCCCCCTCTATCCCCCTTGAACCCCACCCTCCCCCATAACCTGCCCAGATAAACATTCTGCTACTACCTTTAATCCCTCCTTTCCCCTCCGACCCTTTTGAAGTGACAGAACTCCCTCTGAAGTCTGATAACCAACCATATGTCCACTCGTGGGGAGAGCACAATTTATACCACGGAGGTAGAAAAAGGCAGGGGGCACCCCCTCCTTGTCCAGACCCAGCTGCGGTCTATTCTTTGCCCCACGTAATAACTCCAAGCATAAGAAAATACTAACTAAGAAAGAAAGGGAAATCTTCCCATAATACCTAAAGTGCTACTCCCCTCTAGTGGACAAAATGAGGAATTTACTTGATTTATAACACCAGGTAATTAACCAGACAAAACAACATCTCCTTCTATGTCCCGTCATGGAGATCAAAACGTAAACAGTGTGCCTGTTTTAAAACCTTGACGCTACCTCAATAACAGTAACAATTCAGTCCCTCTAAATATAACAGACCGAGAGTCAAAACAAATTATCAGGAGGTAGAAGGGAGCCAACAATCGAACAAGGCTCCAAATCAAAATTATATTCTTTCCCCACTGAAGCAGGGAAAACAACCAAGGTCAGCTCCTTGACACAGGTTACTTGGCTGAAATTAGAGTTAAATACACTCAGCATATTGGAAGTATAACCCCAACAGGACTTAAGATCATAAAACCATCTGAGTGTCTTTTTTTCTCTCGAGGAATCAGTTCCAAGATGGGCAACATCAAGTGCCTTGAAGCAGGTCTGGTAGGGCTGTTTTGAGCTCATCTCTGGCCACTTCAGCATCTTCAAAGGACATCCAGGAGCCTGCAACCATGACTTGTAGCTTCGCAGGGTAGATCTTGTGAAAACGAATACCCGCAGCAATAATCTTAGAAACCAGATGATGAAAAGCTTGCCTACGCTGTCGGATAGTTAAAGGCAGATCCTGGGTCACTCGAAACCGCTTCCCTTCCCACTGCAGGTCCCATATCTCTCTGAAATTGGCCAGCAAATACTGCCTCTCTAAATAATTCAGAAAGCGTAAGATCAGAGGTCTGAGGGAGATCCCGGTCGAGGCATAGGACGCAGGGCTCTATGCGCCCTCTCAATAATATAATTGGGGCCATATGGTGAAGGACCCACCACCTGCACACCAACTTTTGGGAGAACAATACTGCATCAGGGCCCTCTTCTTGCTCTGGGAACCCTATAATCACAATATTATTCTGTCAGCTGCGCCCCCTCCAAATCTTCCAACTTCATCTCCATCTTAACAAGCTTTTGGCGCAGTTCGAGAACCTCAGAATCCCTTTTCTCCGACTGCCGTTCTAGAGATACCACCCTGGCCTTGTTGTCCAAAATTCTCCTCCCTGTTTCCTCCGCAGCAGCAGACAGTGCTTTTATTTCAGCAGCCATGCTCTGCAACTCGCCCTGAAATGGATGAAATTCTGCCAGAAAGTCCACCAGGGTAAGTGGCTCTTGCTCTGCTTTAGCGGAGGTTTGCTGAGCCGATGATAGTGCAGCAAGAGCTCTCTGCTTCTTTGGGGCCTTCTCCGGTGTTATGGGTGGCGTATGCAGGTGGCCCGTTTTCTTCAGCTCTACCTCCATGATTCGGGCTTTCCACACTGCCTCTCGATCTAGTCGAGTGTCAAAGATCTGAAAACGGAGCCGCACTGAATTATCGAACTAAAGGGGGAGATTTAAATTATAAATTTAAGTAAAACGGGTCGGAGCACTGGAGAGAGTGTCCTCTCAGGCAGCCAGCATCATGTGACTCCTGCTTTAATTATTTCTGACATTGAAAAATATTTAATGCACAATTATGACCATCAATGGAATTTTAGTTGTTGATTGATTGACAGGCGATCTCTCTCGGGGCGTGCATTCGATTGTCATAGCAACGCTTCTACAGTAGTACTGGGCTGCACATTATGGGATGGATTTTCAAAAAGGGCTGAATGGACACAAGAAGTTTACGACAATCAAAAATGATGCAAGTTGTGATTTGCATCAAAAATTGTGTCCATGGGTATTCAGAAATGAGGCTTGCATCAAAGGCGTGAGGTGCTGTGTCAAAGTGGCTTGCACCAAGGATGCATCTGAAATTGGTGTATGACATTGTGCAATGTGATTTGCATCCAAAAAAAAGCAGCAGTAACCCTTTTTGTCAGATTCTAGAAGCTGGACACCCTGAGGTTGCATCGATCTAAGTCCCCACCCCTTTGACCAAGGAAGAGTTGGTCTAAGCACACTAGACCATAAAAAGGGGCCTTAGCAGAGTGATAGACCACAGTCACTTAGGAGCTAGCAGTTTGCAAGCCAGCAGACTGAAAGAGACAAAGGACAAAAATGTCTACACCAAGAGCCCTGCTGGGCATCATGTTGGTAGCAGAAGGGTGGCGGAGGTGTAGGAGGCACCAGGATGGCAGGATGCAGGGGAATGGCATATGACAGCAGCCGAGGAGAGCTATCAGGAGATATGCTGCATGTGTGATCTGTGTAAGAACATCATTTGAGGAACTCACAGAGGAGCAGTGCATAGCCCAGTACCACCTGACCAAGGCCGTCATCAGGACACTGTGCCAGGAGTTGTGGGAGGACCTGAAGAGTGCATCCCAGAGGGGGCATGCCATACCTGTTGACATCAAGGTCCTCAAGGTCAATGCTTCACTGTGTTGTCTTGTGACTGGGACCTTTCAGACACCAATCGATGATACAGTGAGCATATCCCAGTCTGCTGTATCTGGTGCTTAAGGCAGTTTATGCAAGCCTTGATTCAGAACTGTCACAGGTACATATGCTTCCCATGGGGGGGGGCACAGCAGCAGGCTGTGAAGCAGACATTATACATCTTGGCTTGATTCTCTCATGTCCTAGGTGCAATTGATTGCAGCACATGTGACTATCAAAGCACCATCTGCATAAGGGGATGCCTATGTGAATTACGAGGCCTCCTACTCTATGAACATGCAGGTGGTGTGTGATAGCCACTACCGTATACTGGACATGGTTGCCCAGTACTCTGGATCCTACCATGTTGCATTTTCCAGCACAGTGGCCTACACAAGGCATTCCAAAGTGGAGAACTTGAAGGATGATGACTGATAGGTAAGTGTAATTTTGATTGACAGGTTTATGATGGGTGGGTATGTGGGTGTGGAAAGGGACACACAAATGCAGACTGTCCTGGTGGCACTGGCAGCAGTACCTACCAAACAGTAGGAAGACCAGTCAGAGGACAACAACGATGTGAAGGGAAGCCCCAACACAGTATGCAACCAAGCAGGACTATCTGCCCAGTGCAGCTCCCTGGAGATGGTAGCACTGTGACCAAACCAGTGGCCATTGCTAGTGAAATGCACCTTGTGGACCTTACACCTCACTGTCATGGCAAAAGGAAAGCATGTAGTGTAGTATACACCACAGGAGATGTGGAGTGATTGTGAAATGGGGAACATGCTGGGTTGAGGGAAGGAACAGATTACCATAGATGTGGCTGGTGGCAGGGTGCCATAAACACATATGGTTGCCAATGATGGCATGGTAGCAGGGATAGCTACTGGGGAGATGGCATGACTGTAGTGGTGCCAGCAACCGAGGTGAGTTTTGTTACCTGAGAAAATCAATGGAGTCCCACTGGTCAGGATAGGCCACATATCCAGAGTCACATCCATCCACCAGGTGAGCAAACAGGGATGACATAATGTTGCTGTCCCAGGTGGAGTTTTACCACAGGGGTCCAGGGTAGACATGTGTGCCTGGGACTCTGTAATAAGCAACGGTCCAGGGTATCATGATGGGGTGAGGGATACAGAAGAAGAGTGTGTCCATAGTATTGTGCAGGGTGCTGTGAGTACTAACAGTTGTGTTTTGTCTGAAATCATGAAGTTCCACTGTCAGGCTGTGGCACTGCATGCATGGTGTACACATATGCACAGTCACTGCCCATAGGTGTGGTGGTTGCATGGGTTGATAGTGACTCTGTTTTGACTGTAGTAAATTTATCTAAACAGGAGTTTTCAGAAGCCCAATTGTGGGATCTGCGTTGTGGTTTATCATTTGTCCCAGTACATTCTCTGAATGAATTTGAACTGTATTGTGATTTATTTAAGTTATTCAGTAAGCTGAACTTAAAGAAGTATTATTCTAAACGCATGAATGTCTTATCATGTATTGATTATGATCAGCAGGTGCAAACTGATGTTTCAGGGGGGTGGGGGGTTTGTTAGATCTCATTTCAGATCACACATTACAGGAGTTGCTTCAAACACCAATTGTTGCAGATACAATTAACTTAGAGAATGAAAAAGGAGCAACAGGAACATCAGAAATCAATGTAGAATCTGCCAGCATTAATAGAGAGAGTGCTGCAATACCTTGCATAAAATCCCGCTCTTCCTTTGTTCCCCCACAAACTAGTAGTGACAACATAAAAGTGTTTCAGGAAGTTGTAATTAAAGAGGTAGATTTGTTGATAGAACATTTTAAAAATAAAAAACTGGGACAATTTAAAGGATGTAGAGCGGGAGGCTTTGCAAGAAATTCATTCAATGACTGACATACAGTAGAAAATAAACCATCTGACAAGGGTGACAATGTGGTCATTTTAAATCGAGAGGCATATAAATTAGAAGCATTGAGACAACTGTCTGATAAAACAACATAACAGAAACTACATTTGAATCTCACCATACTCTTTAAAAATAAACTGCAAACTTTTTTTGAATTGCCAGTAGAGGAGGGTTGGATCACGTATAAAGAAAGTCAGTTATTGAACGTAGAAAATCCAGTTATTCCAGTTTTTTATCACACACCTAAATTGCACAAAGGCGCTGTAAATACCCCAGGCCACCCCATAATATCTCATAATGGGCCTTTATTCAAACCTTTAACTTCATATTTTGACGGCTTTTTACAGCAGGAAGTTAGAATTTTGAAATCTTATATACAGGACACCACTGCTGTGTTAAAAAAGTTACAGCATTTTGAGTGGAAACCCATATATTTTTGAGTAGTACTTGATGTAGTGGCTCTATACACTATTATAGAGCTCTAAATAGGTATAAGAGCTGTGGAACAACTTTTAACAGATTTGATTTATACGTTTACCATTACTTTTAGCTCACTGGCCTTGGATTTGATTTTGAAAAGTAACTATTTTATGTTTGATGGATGTTTTTTCTCACAGAGGTGGGGGGCAGCCATGGGGTCTTCAGTGGCCCCCTCCTATGCTAACTTATTCATGGGTTGGTGGGAGGGGGGCCATTTTTGACCCAGAACAGAATCCATATTTTATTAATATTGTTACGTATCTCCATTTTGTAGATGATGTGTTGATAATTTGGGATGGCACCAGTGCAGATCTAGATTCATTTTTGGGACACATTATCAATAATGATGTGGCTTGTCTTTTACGTTTAAGTCCAGTGACAGTGAGATAGACTTTTTGGATGTGAGATTTAAGACTGTACCCTTTGAGAAAATACAAACTGAGAGCTTTAGGAAATCCACCGCTGGTAATAGTTTTTTACATGCTCAAAGTGCACACCCATGGCATTTAATTGAGAATATTCTGTATAGCTAGTTAGTAAGATTAAACCAAATTTGTTCATCTGAAAATGACTATTTAAAAGCCCCAAATGAACTTTTTGATAGGCTGTGTAAGAGGGGCTACACAGAACCAGTTCTCAAGAGAGTGAAAGAGAGGGCATCTTCACTTGATAGAGTGTCTCTATTACAATATCGGGAGGTGGCACCTGAAAAGACACAAATAAGTTTTGTGTCTACGTACAGTCCAGCATCCATGGACGTACACAGTATTATTAAATGGAACTGCCATTTGTTGGGTACTGATAAAGACCTCAGAGAAACTGAGCACAATGATTCTTTAATTTCATTCAAAAAAGGGAAAAATATTAAGGACCTCTTAGTACATAGTGAATTCAAACAAGAGCGAAAATCTGAATCTTTGCTTCCTGCCAAGCCAAAAGGCTTCTTTTTTCCCTGTAAAAACTGCATTAGGTGTAAATTTGCTAAACAGCAGAATGATTTTGAAAATCCCAGCAGACAAGGAATAAAAACCTTAAAAATGTATTATTTCATCACATGCACTACTACCCATGTTGTGTATGCAATGTGGTGTTCGTGTGGATGCACCAATATAGGTCAAACCACTAGGAAACTAAAAGAAAGAATACAAGAGCATTTTCTGACTATTGCAAAAACTTATTTCTCACATGCAATAGTACAACATTTATAGTCATTCAAGGAGGGAGTGCATGAACTGAAATATATAGCATTTCATCACAGTCCTCTGACTCACAGAGGTGGAAATAGAAATTTGGTTCTGGACCAGAAGTAATCCAAATTGATTTTCTGTTTCAGAACTTTAAAACCGAATGGTTTCAATGAAATTATGGAATGGAGCCATTTCTTGTAAATCTTTTTCTTTGCAATCTGATAGGGCAGAGGACTTAACATAGGGCATGAACAAAGTAAAAACATTTTCTTGAATAGGTATTTGTTGTTTTTCTTTTCCATATAATTCTTAAAAGCTTATGGAATCTAAGTAAGAATAAAAATATATAAACAATAATAAAAAATGAAAAAAAAAGTAAACAAATACAACAAATAATGACCCCCAGTTTGTATGAATAGATCAATCAACTTAGAGGTAGTGCATTTAAATTGTACTCCAGTATGTAGTCCTGGGCTCTGTCAAAATAGCAGATAAGGTGACTGGTATGAGATGCCCCTCTTGGTCAAAGAGAACTTGCATAAATAAATCTGGTACTCCAATGTAGGCTTAAACTCTTATCAACCATTGAGCTCTGATTGTAATATAATGAAATATATGTATGGTGTTATGTTATGCAATATGTAATTTATTGTATGGATACACATTTCTTGACTTTTTTTCAAATCATTTTTTGAATATTAATATCCATCTGTTTTGTTTGATATGGGGTGACCTCCAACCAAGTTGGCAACTTGATTAGACACTCAATATAGGGGATTTACCCATTAAAATTGTCTTAAGGTATCATTCGAGTGTTGTGAGCCAACTAGACTGCAGGTACCCCTTTAACCACACAAATTAGTAACTAGCATGAGTGTTTTTAATTAATTGATGTGTAACACATGTAAATAAGAATTACACAATGGCACGAAAGAATGCTTCCCACTGATTGGTCAGTCTGGGACCGGACCCGTGATGTTATCCCAGTACAACATCACGGGTCTAGTCCCAGCACAGAGATCACCGCATCAACACTTAAGTAAATCACTGCACGCTGTTGGACAGCCCACTTCACAGATTTCCCACTCACAACTCGCTAGCCGCCGCTAGCGAGAACCTCAAACAATGGCAACATCCTCCTTCTCCCCACAGGATTCCCCCAAACAGAAAAACATTTTACCAGAAAAAAAAAAGCCGTTATCTAAAACCGCAATTTGATCCCCCGTGGTGTAGCGCGAGCGCTCTCAAACAGCGACGCTCGTCGCTCAGTCGACACACCACTCTGCTTCTCAAACAGCTACACTGTTTACGAGTAAAAACCAATAAAACTAAACATAAACAAACTGCCACACTACAATCTTGCCATATTTTCACTAGTACCTCTTATCACTTCTCAAGTCACAGCCAAAATATCGGAAGTAATATAGCTTACGACTCCGACCCCGAAACTGTTTCTGATCTGATCCACTTTCTAAGCTGACAAAAACAGATGAATAGAAAAGAACTTCACCCAGTCTCAGGGCAGGCAGTGGTGCTGAGTGAATAAAACACTTCTTGCACAATCATAAAAGTACAGTTGGGGGGGCAGCAGCGGTTGCAGTGAAAGACTGCAGTCCTCAAAGTAAATAGCACCACCTACAGAAGAAAAACATTACAGCAGGCACTCTTTTTTCATTCAGTATGCCTACCCATATAAAAATCTAATAAAATAAACTTTAAAAGTACTTTTTGAAATGTTTCTTTTACTACTAGAAACTAACCATTGTATAATAGCAATAATGCACTCCAGGGTGTGTGTTGTGCTGGGATAACGTCACTTCTGGGGTGATTAGTGGCACTCGGCCTCGTGACCTCATGCCTAATCACCCCAGGCATGACGTTATCCCAGCTACTACCATCTATGTGCATTATTTAATAAAGAGCATGGAGTATTTGTAGTCACACCCTGATGAAGAGGTCCTTGAGATTTCGAAGTGCTGGGCTGTTTTGACTCCCTGGTATGTTACCCTGTAATTACTGATGTAAAATAAAAAATTTATTAAGTAAAGTGGAATATTTATCATCAAGCCTGGAGTGTGGTTTTTATATTTTCTTATTACATTTTTCCAGCACCCGACTTTATTGAGAGCTCCCTACTGGTTTCGAATTTGTTGCATGGGTTGATACCTGGGGCCGTGGTCCTCTGGGACCACCATGTGTGGACTGTGGCAGAAGGGTAGAATGTGCCTGTACTGTACCCTGCTGTAGTAGGACTGAGGACCATGCAGGGGTACAGTGACAATTGACATCTGTTGCACTTAGCCAGAGAATACAGATAACACAGGCACCTGTTTGCACTGCAGAGTAGGATCTGAGGCATAAAATGATGCAATCGGGTGTCGCGACATGCGACTTGCATCATTTTGTGTGGTAAAAACCACATTGTGCATTTTTCAATGGAATAAATATGCAATTGTGTATAGCGTCGGCCCACTGCATCACAACGCAGAAGTGCGTGACTGCATGGATGCTCTGCATGGGGCCGTGTGAGTGCGAGGCAATAGGACATTGTAGACAGCAATGCAGGCCTATAAAGTGTTAGGCAGTGCAGCAGGTGTCTGTAAACACAGCAGGACAATAGTTGTAGGTGCAGCTGGGCCCAAACTACCAGAGGATGTCAAATCTAAGTGGAAGGGCACTCAACTTCTCCCCTGAGGAGACTGCCCTATTCATTAGTCTGGTCCAGTAATGGGGCAGGTAACTACTGCCACCAGGCTGTAGAATCATACTCCTGCTGAGAGAGGTAGGATCCAGAGGCAATCAGAATGTGTCAGGTGTCAGGAGGACACCAAGGCAACTCATGCACAGATGGCAGGAAATAGCCTGGCGGGACACCACTCTGTTTAAGTGGTTGAAGGGGATGGCCAGATCAGCTGATGTGGCAAAGAGGACTATACAGAGATCACCCAAAGGTAGGTATCAGGTCTACAACTGTAACCTGCAGATAAAATGTGTACAGTTTATCTGTATGGCATTGGGCACATTGATAGTGTGTGTGACATGGTTGTGTCCCTACAGGTGAATGTGACAGAGGAGGTGCAAGTAGCAGTGTGGATGGAGGATGCGGAACTGGCAACAGAGCAAGACAGCCATCAGGATCAAGACACAGTGGCCAAGGTAAGTGTAATCACCAGTGGCAAACATGCACTCACAGGTGTAGTACATGATCATCAACGTCTTGTTCTACAGGCAGTGACAGCATGGGAGGCTCTTGGCCACCCAGTATAATAGGCCATACACTCCATGCAGCTGAGCTATGTCCATATGGCAGGTGTTTTCAGTGCCAGGCAATGGGGAACCCACATGTGGTAATACGTTACACAGCACTGTGAGTGCCACTGCATGGTGTCCAGTGCTGTGTTGTACACCATGTGTTGCACAAGTACAGTACAAGTCACATTTAACTGTTCCTGCAATGAGTTGTTTTAGCATTTCTGACTGAGTTGCATAAGTGTTGCTGGATCCAGCACAAACCCTGCACAAACTGTTTCTCAAGAGTTAAAACTCAGTTTGGCATTGCATTGTGACTGGACTACAGATGTATTCCAACTGAGCTGCAAAAACATTTTACAAACATTTCTCTTGAGCTGGTTAAGCATTGAAAAACAATGCAATATGAGTTGCCAATGCATTTCCAACTGTAAAAAAAATGCTAAACCAACTCATTGGTGTCCTGTCATTGCTGGCCCTGGGTGGTATGGAAGGAATCAACAGACATTCTAGAGGTGCAGTTATGTCTGCCACCAGACTACTTGGATGTGTACCCCAGATGGACAGGCACAGGACAGTGCCACTGCTTACCCCTTCAACACTGGAATGTGAAAATGTAGGCAGTGGTATGCATACCCAGGCTGTGGCCCAAGGCAGGTACACACATCTTGGGCTTGTTGGACGGTGAAGAACAAATGCCTACAATGCCATGCATGTTGAGAAACACGCACACTTGCCATGAGGCCAGTACCCAGGTAGGCAATGGGGTGTCACATCCCTCAGTCAGTACCATTGTCCACCTGGGCAGCTGGGGGATGTGTTGCCCTGACTCAGAGGTACTACAACAGTCTGCAGAGTAGCTACCAGCCTGTCAGCATAAGCATGTTGTCTTGATTGCCCTAGTCCCATGGACGACATGTAGCTGGGGAGCACTGAGGCCCCTACGGCGCACATTAGATGGTTCCGTATGCACATTCCAGGCCAACACAGGGGCATGCATGAATCATATTACAGCATCCTGGGCCATAGTAGACAGTGCACATGTGTGCCAGTGTGCATCTGTACATGCCCCACATGTGTGCACGCCTGCTGCCACAGGGACCATTCACTGTCACTGTGTTGTGCGTCGCTACACATTGCAAGTGTGCCCCCAACCAGAGTGTCATGCACACCACTCACTGGGGTAGGAGTGGCCAAGGCCATGATGAGCCATCATGCAGTGGTCTGTGCCCCTTCCCCAGTCCCCAGTGTCAGTGCTGCCTGGTGTGCTGCAACAGGGTCCCTGGCCACATTCAACCACACACTGAGAGGTGGCAGTGTACACAACATGCATCACGCATCTGTTGCCATGCAGGAGCACAGCACATGACACTGGTGTGACCACAGTGGACTGAGCATGCTACTGTACTGTCATCTGGCATTGGGCCACACTTAGTACCATGCAGACCATCTGGGGGGGGGAATGCATGTATCCTAGGTGTAACACCTGCGGCACAATGAGTGTGTACATTGTGTGTGACAGACATGCTCCACAATGTACATTGCCCAGGCCACGATAATGCAGGGCCCAGCACATGGATACCCTGTCAAAGCTTGTAAAACATGCCTTTTTCAATGTGCACACCATATCATTGCCATGGCAGTCAGTGCAGAGGCCGTGGCACAAGGTTTACACCCATTTGCATGTTCACTATAGTGTTGCAGTACACATGGCCTCACACCACTCTGCAACTTTCTGGTCAATGACCCAATGACAACACCTTCCTGTGAAGTTGTGGGGAATGTCCACACATCAGCTGCCCAGGACATCATGGCCACCACTGTCATGGCCTCTCACACCATGGTCACACCCAGGCAACTCTGTGATGCATTTTGGCTTCCCTCTGTTGGATGGACCCTCTGGACTCCTTTGGCACCCTTGCAGTGACCATTGAGTCCATACTGTGGAGTCAATATGCAGTGCCACACACACAGTGCTCTCAATAGTCTTGTGGTTGTGTCCACCATTAGTGGATGATGGACACTGCCTCATGGACTGCAGACTGATGCTTATGCCCAGACTCTTTGTGGATGTGTCTGTCACTGCAACCATGGAGCTGTAACACGGGTGACTCTGTCTGATATAGGTGTCCATCAACATAGGGAAAGAGACAGAGCATGAGACACCCACAGTGTCTGAGCAATGATCAGAGCCATGTGTAACCAGAAGATGAAGGATGCCATGGCATATGCAGAGAGGACCCATCACCAGCACAGGGCTGCAAGATGACTCCCCTCATCAAATGAGAAGCAGAAGGAACAAGGGTACAATGTCCAGCATGGTTCCAGGGAGTTGATTGCAGCTGCAACAGCCATTCCTAGTACTGCCTCCAAGGTAGACATTGGGGAGGACAATGCAGTTGATGTGGGAGGGGCATCAGGAGGACTGGATATCTAGCAAGAGGACATAGCCTTGAGTGGGGACCAGGAGCAGGAAGATTTATTTATTTTTATTTAAGTCTTTGGTAACCTGGTAAGTGCATTGATCCGATGGACCATTTTCAGGCACGTCCTAGGCCACAGAAGTGGCACAGATAACATAAAATACAGGATACAAGTACATTACAATAGAAGTGAAGCAAACAAGCTGTAACATGGGTTCAGCACTAACAATAACAAAAAAAATGAAATGCATACAAGCTACAGCACATTTCCAGAGATTGCAGTCTACCAGAAGATGCATGGGTGATAACAATACAGTACAAATAAAAATGGGCATGGGGTCATAATGTCACAAGACATTATGCCTCATGGCAAAATAGCACTGCCAATACAGCGTGATTTCAGCCATGAGGCATAAGTCTTTTTTCTGTGGGGGCCCTGCCACCACACCCCCCATTATGGGGGGCTGCGCCCACTAACCCCCACCCCAACAAAAGATTCTCAGCTCTGGAGGGGGGTTCAACTCTGGGAGCACACAAAGAAATAAAAAATAAAAGATTCTGGGACCAGGAATCAAACCCAGTCCCAGATGCAGTGCCTGGGTTCATCCTGCTATGGCTCAGTCCTGTGAGCCACAGCAGCTGCTTGGTGGAATCCACTCCCAGCAAAGGTCATATCCTCTGCCTGGGAAAGCACTACTGGTGCAATACCACGTACAGCAGTATATGCAGTATTGCACCATTAGCACTTACAGACTACTCTGTACCTGCTTAGCCATAATGTTGTACGCTATTAAGCGTGTAACATTATGACCCAGTAGGATAAAAATATTACATTGTGAGGGACAAAAGTGCAAGGGCTAAGTGCAAGTGGAGGTTTAGAGTTCACCCAGGGATATAAAAGTCACCGGGAGGAGAGGGGTTACGTGTGGGGGAGGGATTACCCTGGTGAGCAAAGCAGGAACAGCTGGTTGTGGATAATAGAAACATAGAAACATAGACTTTGAGGGCAGATAAGGACCACTTGGCCCAACCAGTCTGCCCATTTCCCTACCTATTGGATAAGCTGCAGATTCTAGTTAACCAACAGTCTACTTCCTGCAACCCCCCATTATAATTGCCTTATGTCTGTCCCATGCATGTTTGAAGTCCCCCACTGTTTTAGACCCCATAACCTCCCCAGGAAGGCGGTTCCATGCGTCCACCACTCTCTCCATAAAAATTAATTTCCTCACATTACCCCTGAGTCATCCCCCCTCTATCTTTAAATTGTGCCCCCTTGTTCTTGCACATCTCTTTTTCTGAAGGATGCTACCCTCCTGGACTTTGTTGATTCCCTTGAGGTACTTGAAAGTTTCTATCATGCCCCCCAGTCCCTCCTTTCACCAAGGGTATACATATTGAGCTCTCTCAGTCTCTCTTCATATGGTTTCTGATCCAGACCCTGCACCATTTTAGTTGCCCTCCTCTGGACTGCTTCCATCCTGTCTATGTCCTTGCATAGATGGAATCTCCAAAACTGCACGCAGTACTCCAGATGGGGTTTCACCAACTGTCTGTACAGAGGGATAACCACTTCCCTTTTTCTACTTGTTATGCCCCTTCCTATGCATCCCAGTATCCCCCCAGCTTTTCTTACTGACTTTTCACATTGCTTACTCACCTTTAGGTCATCTGATATGACTACCCCCAGGTCCCTTTCCATTTTTGTTGTTGTTAGTACCTCCCCTGCCATTGCGTACTCTTCTCCTGGGTTTTTGTTTCCCAGGTGCATTACTTTGCACTTCTTTGCATTGACTCTAAGTTGCCATATATCTGACCATTCCTCCAACTTTTCCAAGTCTCTTCTCATCCTTTCTACCCCCCCCAGTGTATCAACTCTGTTACAGATCTTTGTGTCATCTGCAAAGAGGCATACCTTTCCTTCCAGACCCTCTGCAATGTCACCTATAAAGACGTTGAATAGGACTGGACCCAGTACTGAGCCCTGAGGTACTCCACTAGTAACTCCCTGAATGAGTTCCATTTACTATTACCTTCTGTGTCCTGTCCTGCAGCCAGTTTGCTACCCACACTACCACCCTGGGACCCACTCCCAGGCTGGCTAACATGATTATTAATCTTTTGTGCGGTATTGTGTCAAATGTCTTGCTAAAGTCTAGGTAGGCCATATCCACAGCCCCTTTCTAGTCTATTACTTTGGTCACCCAGTCAAAGAAATCAATTAGATTTGTCTAACATGACCTTCCCGCTGTGAATCTATGCTGCTTTGGGTCCTGTGCCCCGTAGACCTCTAGGTACTCAACAGTTCTTCCTTTCAGAAGTGATTCCATAATTTTCCCTACCACTGAGGTCAAACTAACAGGTCTGTAGTTTCCTGCTTCTGCCTTGCTCCCACTTTTGTGAAGGGGAATCACATCTACCCTCCTCCAGTCCTCAGGTACCACCCCATCCTCCCATGATTTGTTAAAAAGTGTGGTCAGTGGTGTCACTAGGTCCCCCCTTAGTTTTTTTAGGATTCTGGGATGAATCCCATCAGGCCCCATTGCTTTGTCCACCTTGAGTTTTAGGAGTTCTTCCAGGACTCTTTCTTCTGTAAATGGACTGGTGTCAACCCCCCCTACCCAGAGTGCTTCTATTGTTTGGTTTAGGTAACTCCTCCTCTTCTTCTTTTGTGAATACTGAGCAAAAGTATTCATTAGTATCTCTGCCTTTTCACTGTCTCCCGCTGCCCACCTCCCCTCTCCTTTATTAATCTTCACTATCCTTCCCTTAACCTTTCTATGCTCCCTAATGTACCTATAAAAGGTTTTATCACCCTTTTTAACTGAGTTGGCTATCTTTTCCTTGGTTTGGGCCTTTGCTATTCTGACTACCTTCCCCACTTCTTTCTGCTTTAATTGACACAGTTCCCTATCATGCTCCTTCTGTGATTCCTTATTCTTTTTGAATGCTGTCTTTTTCTGCTTAACCTTCCCTGCCACCTCTTTTGAGAACCATGGTGGTTTTTCACTCCGTTTTGTTTTCTTTATTTGTTTTACACAAAGGCTTGTTGCCTCCATGATGGCAGTTTTGATTTTTCTCCATTGTTCTTCCACCCCTCCTTCCTGCCCATTTGTTAGTGCATTCCTTAGGCACTCAATCATTTTGCCAAAGTCAGCCCTTCTAAAGTCCAATATCCATGTTTTTGTATGGCTTGTCTCCATGGTTGTGCTTATTGTGAACTACACTGTGTGGTGGTCGCTTGCTCCCAGATGTCTACTGACTTCTAAATCTGTGATCCTCTCTCCATTTGAGAGTACTAGGTCTAATATTGCTCCCTTCCGAGTGGGTTCACACACTAGCTGTCTAAGGCATGCCCTCTGTAGGGCATCGAGAATGACCCTGCTCTTGGATGTGGCTGCAGTACATGTTATCCAGTTAACATCTGGCATATTCCAGGTTTTGAGTAGGGACTGGAAGATAAGGTGCAAACAAGCAGAGGGGTGCAAGGATACTATTCGAGAGAGAGGGTGCAGTAAAAGACAGAGCTTTACCAACCATAAATGAACAGATTTTGGGGACCACCGGGGGTGGGGACTGATGTTTCTCGGAGACACGGTGTTGGCACCCTGGCTATGAGGAGGGAAGTGTATGGTCAATCCACACTATCACGCAGGGAGCCATTAATGAGGCTTCCTAAAGCATAGTCATGACAGTCCTTGAACAAGAGCCACCCTAGTGACTGATACAAGGAACAGTGGTGGGTTGCATAAGGAGTCAATAAAGTGAAGCGGCAGACACTATTATAGACAGAACTGAGTCTGTGGGAAGGGTGGAAGACATAGTGGGGGAAAAATGGGGGAGCAGCAGTCCAGAATGGGGAGAACATTTCTCCGAGCAATGGCTAGATGGGCATCTGATGTTAGGAAATCCCTTAGTCAGTAGGCAGTGCCCAGCTTTTGGTTTACCCTGCATATAATAGTGTCAATATGTTCTGTAAATGAGAGGCAGGGATCGAAGTTAACGCCCAGATATTTGAAGTAAGTGACAGTCTGCAGGGGAGGACCAGATGGAGACAGCACAGTGAGAGAGAAGTTGGTTTTCTCAATAAGAGCCAGGTAGGGCCTGGATCAGAGTAACATTGCCTTGGTTTTCTTCTCATTGACAAGAAGCATGTTAGATAAGAACTAGTTATGGGCAGAGCCATAGTTGTGGGTGAGTACTGAGGATATGTTTTGAAGTGACTTGTCACTATGAAAGAAAGCTAAGTCATCCACATACAAGAGAGCAGAGCAGTGTAGGCTGGAGGATATTGGATGTAATTCCCCTTCACAAAAGTGGGAGAAAGGCAGAGGCAGAAAACTACAGACCTGTTAGTTTGATCTCAGTGGTAGGAAAACTGATGGAATCACTTCTGAAGGAAAGAATTGTTGAGTACCTAGAGGCCAGTGGGGTACAGGATGCAAGGCAGCATGGATTCACAGTGAGAAGGTCATATCAGATGAATCTAATAGATTTCTTTGACTGGGTGACCAAAGTAGTAGACCAGGGAGGGACTGTGGACATGGCCTACCTAGACTTTAGCAAGACATTTGACATATTTCCACACAAAAGATTAATAAACAAGTTTGCCAGCTTGGAAGTGGGTCCCAGGGTGGTAACCTAGGTAAAAAAATGGCTGGACAACAGGACACAGTGGGTAATTGTAAACGGAGTCCACTCTGAAGAAAGGGGGGTTACTAGTGGGGTACCGCAGGGTTCAGTACTTGGACCAGTCCTCTTTAATATCTTTAAAAGTGATATTGTGGAGGGACTGGAAGGAAAAGTATGCCTCTTTGCAGACATGAAAATCTGCAACAGGGTTGATACACTAGGGTGGTGGAAAGGACGAGAAGGGACTTGGCAAGGTTGGAGGAATGGTCAAAAGTATGGCAGCTTAGATTCAATGCAAAGAAGTGCAAAGTAATGCACCTGGGAAACAAAAACCAAGGGGAAGAGTACACAAGGGGGGGTGAGATACTAACAACAAAATGGAAAGGGTCCTGGGGTAGTCATATCAGATGATCTAAAGGTAGGCAAGCAATGTGAGAAGGCTGTAAGGAGGGTTGGGGGGATACAGGGATGCATAGGGAGAGTCATCACCAGTAGAAAACAGGAGGCTGTTATACCTCTCTATGGACAGGTAGTAGGACTCCATCTGGAGTACTGTGTGCAGTTCTGGAGACCCCATCTCCGCAAGGACATAGACAGGATGGAGGCAGTCCACAGGAGGGCAACTAAAATGATGCAGGGCCTGCACCAGAAGCCATACGAAGAGTGATTAAAGGAACTTAATATGTATACCCTCGAGGAAAGGTGGGAGAGGGGGGTCATGATAGAAACTTTTAAGTACCTCAAGGTAATCAACAAAGTCGAAGAGGGTAGCATAGTTCAGAAAAAGAGATGTGCAAGAACAAGGGGACACAATTTGAAGATAGGGAAGGCCGGCTCAGGGGCAATGTGAGGAAGTATTTTTTCACAGAGAGGGTGGTGGACGCATGGAACCATCTTCCTGAGGAAGTCATGGGGTCAAAAACAGTGGGGGAGTTCAAGAATGCATGGGACAGACATAAGGCAATTCTGGTGGGGGGTAGGAGGAAGTAGGCTGTTGGTTAACTAGTATCTGCACCTTATCCAATAGGTAGGTAAATGGGCAGACTGGGTTGGTCAAGCGGTCCCTATCTGCTGTCAGAGTCTATGTTTCTATGTCAGAGGGAAGGGAGTTGATGAATGCAGAAAATAGTAGGGGGCCGAGTATTAAGTCCTGGTGGACACCCGTGGAGACAAGCAATTCAGGGGAGGTAGCGGCTTCAATAACCATAGCCTTGGAACATCCAGTTAAGTAGCTGTGGAACCAACACAAGGTCTCGTTTGAGCATCCAAGCTGGTGGAGCTCGATTTGCAGTAGAGGGTGGCTGACCAGGTTGAAGGCCCTGGTCAGGTCCACAAACACTGTGCTAGTAGCTTTTCCCCAATCCAGATTTCCATAGACATGGTCTTTGAAGAGGGCAAGGGCAGAGGCAGTACTGTGTTTTTAGCGTAAACCATTTTGCTGCTTACACAGAAGGTTGTACTTAAGATGCTGCCACTGCAGAGGTGGACAATCAGGAGGGGCCAGATGTGTCCAATCAGGACAATACAGAGGAGGTGGAAGGTCAGCATGAGTAGCCTGCAGTGCAAGACTAGGAGGCTCAGCAACAAATACCTCGCCAGGATCTTCATTGGCACATGGACATGAAGGTAGAAGCTATCATGCGGGACAGGGGGTGCCTACAGGGGTCCCTCTATGCTTTCAGGCATACCCCTCAGGACATGCAGGACATGTAGGATATTAGGAGACATTTAGGATATTAGGACAGTGCAACCCTGTCGTAGGACTGCTCAATAGTGTCCACCTGTTGATTTATTGTTATTTTGTACAGCTGCACAGTTTAGGGGCACAATGGGTATGATTTTCCCTTGTACATATTTGTTAGTCTTTGTTTAGGTGCGTTTGTATTATGGCTATTTCTACTGTTTTGCATGTTGTTCTTTTTAGGTGTTTTTGTATTATGGCTATTTTCACTGTTTTGCATGTTGTTATATTTGATAGTATGTTATGTTCATATACCATGTTTTCCCCTACCTCTGTTATACAGTAAGTTTTGTTTCAGTCAAGGACTCCATTGGCTCCCTGTTTTTCTTGTACTGAATTTGTAAAAAGACTACATTAATGGTAGGCTACTCCTGATTAAGAAAGAGTCACAAAGCAGGCTAAGTTTATCTGATTTGTGTACAGATTTTTATTTGAATTGTAAAAGGCTGCATTTATTCAAGCTGTTAAACCTGTTATTCTGAATTTAAATGTTTTTCCCCCCATTTGCTCGTACTAGCATTGGGCCATTAGGGGCAATATAAGCCTCACTGTCCCATTGTAGTCTGCTTACTTATTGCGGATTACATATCTCGATTGTCTGATTGATTGACATATCTATCCTTTCTTTTAACTCCTTTCTTGGTAAGGCTCCTAATTTTTTTCTCAGCACAGTTTTTTCTTCCTTTTGCTCAATCAATACCTATTCCACAAATAATTTTCCTTTGTCAGCTGGTTTTTACCACAGAATCATTTCTCTATCCACTACTAAACTAATACCCCTGACCCTCTTCGCTACAGGCTGCAACCCCAGCAGCTACACCTTTGTATCAGCCATAACACACTAAGCTGTTCACTTACATTAACTTCTTAGTTTCAACTTTTCTTGTCTCCTCTCTGATCTCCCAGCCACTCCCCACCTAGTACCCACACCACCAACCTCACTTATACACTAATTAGACATGTCTGCCAGTAACAGCATGGCCCCATTCCACCTCTTTCTTCTCCTAATACTACCTGCCTGGTTTAGTTCCCCACTCACAGTGCCATATATCCTTTACGTACAGTATATGACCACACCTCAGGGCACGCTACTGCTAAATACAACACACACCTAGGCCATTAAACCCACACCTGTCACTTGCAGGCATACAAACCACCCCCCTCAAGCTGCATACCCCCTACTCCAACTATTTCTCACCCCCATTATCAATACCTCTCAGAAAAAAATCGAACAGTCAGAGACAACATTATACGTTTAAGTCTCTCATACAGTATTTATATAGGATTGTACTGCTTCTCCTACTATTAACTTGCAATGTTCACCTTAACCCTGGTCCCCCACATGTCCCTAAAAGTCAAAATAGCAATCATAGGCCCCTAACAGTAGCCTTCATCACCATTCGTAGCCTACTACCCAAATGTGATGACCTACAAGTCTGGGTAACACAGCATAGACCTGATGTTCTATCCCTCAATGGAACTGGGTAAATTCATGAAACAGGGTTACCAAAGTGTTACATGAGGGAGAATTTTTCAAATCAACAATAGATCAATTTTAATAAGCTGTGACTGAAGAGTCAAAAAGGAACCAGATTATGAGATAACTCCCTAGCAGGGATTTGAGAAAAATCACCTTCAGTGTTGCACGTGCAATGTGGACACCAAACGTTGCACATGCAACAGTGGACACAACTAGTATTTAACTTGAAAAAAAATGTTACTTTTCTTTTTTACTTTATTTTACTATGCATTTCAAGACACTATGACCCAAGAGTTAAAACGGGAGTATACTGTGGGCTAACTCTATATCATACTTGAGAGAAAAGCACCTTCAGTGTTGCACGTGCAACGGGGACACCAAACATTGCATGTACAAGAGGTGTTTAACTTGAAAAAAATATATACTTTCATTTTTTATTTATTTTCCTAAGCATTTCAAGACACTATGACTCAATAGTCAATAAGGGACTATGTTGTGGGATAACTCCATATCAGATATGAGAGAAAAGCAATTTCAGTGTTGTGCGTGCAACAAGGGACACCAAGCATTCGCGTGCAACAGTGGACACCACACAAATATTTAAGTTAAAAAAAGCATTGCCTTCACCCTCTCTCACCAATGTCCTGCAATACTTTAAGACCCTATCGAAAAGAAAATCACCCACTCAAAATAAGCTGGATGCTTTAGCTGAAAATTTGGGAACATGTAAAAGTGCAGTTTGTTTGACACCACAGTTGCACTGCCATTACTAAAACTTGAGTGAACCAGAAATTTTATATGCATTGAAAAACTAGGTGAAAATGTTTTCATAAACAAAAGACAACACCAAATGCAGTTTTTAACATAAATTTACTGAAGTACAACTAAAATAAAGTCTTCATAGAAGCAATGGAATGTACTGTGGTTTTGCATGTCACATTTTGCTAGGGAAAATCTGTGTCATTCTGGAGCTGGACATGGAATAAAAACAAAATGATTGCAGCTAGGTTTCTCAAACTATGAAATGTATCTGTACTTGTGGCTATCTTTTAAATTTACTTATCCTGACTGCAGTGGCTGTAGTTAATTTTTTTAAATCAACATACAAAGTATTGGGCACATTGGTACCCCTATTTCATGAACTTACCCAACTTGGCTCTCCCCAAAGATAGTTAACACTACTATCTCCCTCCCTGGTTACCTCCTGTTTAGGCAAGACGGAATTGGAAAAAGGGGAGGGGGTTGAGCTATATATCTGAAAGATACCTTAAAAGGCCAAATCCTCCCCCAGCGCCCCCTACAAACAACTCCCAAGCACTAGCAGTCAAAATAATTCTTGGCCAACATGGGAAATCACCATAGTATCTGTCTACATCCCTCCATGTTACCTAGCATCCAGCTTTAAAAAGGTAATTGACTACCTGGAAAACCTCCCCCACCACACAGAAACAGTGGTACTGGGTGATTTCAACATTAAGTGGCTTGCCACTGAAGCCGACCCATATAAAGACACTCTTGCGGCCATTGGCATTACTCAGATGGTGCCCACCCCCATGAGAATCAACCATAGGACCATTAACAGCTCCCTCCCGGACCTGATCCTCACCACACACCCAAATAGAATCACCAACACCATAGTTCTCCCCAATTCAATGAGTGATCACTCACCAGTTATTGGCCAATGGTCCAACAGGACACCCAAACCTCCGGTTATACTTGTATACTAGTGCATCCTAAAAAAGGGAAACTCAAACAATTTCAAGCCTTCCTTGCTAAAAGTGACTGGTCCCCCCCAGATATATCCAGTAGCATGGATCAAGCACTAAACTACTTCATCACACAATTTAACAAAGCATGTGACAAGTTTGCCCTGTTCCAGAAAAGAAAATTAAGGGGATCAATGAACCCTTGGATCACCCCAGTCCTATTAAATTTGCTGAAAGACAGAGACAATCTCTGGCACTGTGCAAAGGCAACTGGCCAGCATATGCAACTCTACAGAGCAGCCAGAAATTTATATACCTGGGTAATTCACAGAGCCAAACATGCCCACTGTAAGAGTGAGCTACAAGCTCCTGGGGAAATAGCTGTAACTTTTGGGATAACATTAGAGATATTATGAGCAAGCTGAATAAAACACCCCATCCATGACTGAAGTTAATGGCACTGCTATACAAGACCACAAATTAATAGTAGACTCCTTCAATGTTACCTTCACGGATCTTAGTGGTGTGCTCTCCCCTGATTTCTTCAATGTTTCTACTTTTGACATTCAATGAAAAAACAATGGCCCACCCTCCAGTACCCCACCCTTTTATTTCTGGAGAGTCACCCTTGCCAAATCAAAAAAATACCTCCAAAAGGTGCTTGGTAAAGCCAGGTTTAGCAGTGACTCCCTGAACTTAAAACTTCTTACCCTTTCCCTTGATGTTGTCCTGAAACCTTTTTCCAAACTCTTAAATGTATCACTCTCCCTTAGGCAGTTCCCTCAACAATGGAAAGCTGCCATTGTAACACCTGTTCACAAACGTGGCAACAGGTCACAACTCTCAAACTATCACCCCATATCAGTCCTTCCCCCTCTTTCTAAAGCCTCGAGTGCATCGTTTTGGACCAGCTGTCAGAATACCTGGCCAAACACAACATTCAATGTCCACAGCAGCACGGCTTTAGAAAAGCTCACTGCACAACCACTACCCTTCTTGAGTACACTGATCACATTCATGGGGCTTTCGATCATGGCCACATACTTGATGCAATTTACATTGACCTAACTAAGGCCTTCAACACCGTTAATCACCTGCTTCTTCTGAACTCCCTGCCTGCCCTAGGCCTCTCATCCCAAGTCACTAGTTGTTTTGGAAGCTACCCTGTGAGTAGAATGCAGAAAGTCACAATTTGTGATACTCTCTCCCTTAGCCTCCCAGTGCAGTCTAGTGTCCCACAAGGGTCCATTCTTGGACCCCTACTATTTAGCCTCTTTATTAATAATCTTCCAACTGCTTGTAACAATAATATGATCCCTTAGGCAGTTGATGATGTTGTTCTATTTTCACTACATGCAGACTCCCTCACTCTTCCAGTGACCTACAGTCCAATTTTAGTTCAATTGAGACCTGATTTGGTCAGCATAAATTAATCATGAATAATAAAAAAGTCAAGGCTATGCTATCCTCCAGCACACACAACAGAAATAAAACAGCCAACCTAACTTTTCTGAACAGCCAAATCCAACATCTCAAGCAAATGCAGGAATTCAAATACCTTGGAATTACTCTTGATAGCTCCCTTTCATATAACCATCACGTCAACCAAATCTCTAAGGCTGTAAACTCTAGGATCGCCATCCTCTACTGACACCGGCACTGCCTGATCCCTGAAGCTCTGCAGTTAGCTGTAACCAGCTCAATCCTGTCTATCATAGACTATGGGTTAGTTATCTATGGATCTGCTAGACTCTATACTAAAAAGAATAATGATTGTGCTGAGCAAGGCCTGTCAGCTTGTAACAGGTGCAGAGAAAAGAACCCATATGTGTGAACTCCACAAACAGACCAACTGGCTCCATCTAAAAGGTAGGATCTCCTACCAGACCTGCCTATTTGCAAAAAAAAAAAATATCCTTAGCCTTACTCCCCCTGCCACCCAGTCTTTGCTAGCATCTGCACCTAACCCACGCTACATGCGTAGTGCAAACAATCATACCTTATCCCATTCTGCAGAATATCTCAGGTGCAGTGCACCTTCTGCTTCAGAGCTCCTACCTGGCTAAATGGCCTCCCTCCTGAAGTTGCTACAGAGAGAGCAAAAGCTTAGATCCTACAAATTTAAACTTCAACATTACCTTACCTCACTTAGTAGCTGTGATTGTTCCCCCTAAGATGGCACGTCATTCCTCTGATTTTTTACAATATATTTTCCCATCCTCCACAGGGTTTCACACACCCTCTTACCCCTAGTTCTCCATATGTGCACTCCTTCTACCAACCCTCCCAGAGGTTCCCTCACCCTATTAACTCCCCTCATCCTTTTTCCTCTCATCCTCTCCACTCCACACCCTTCCTTTTATCTCTTGCCAATACTTGCACTTATTGACAGTGTTACTACTGTGACTGCAATTTGTTGTTTATGGATTACATAACCTATTTCCTGTTTTCCTGCAATCCTACCTTGTTTTATGTATTTCTTTGTCTGTTGTAAGCCTGGTACCCCCTTGTATTTACTTTTGCTTCTTACACTACAATGTATGACCACGAATCTTGTAAATGTATACCGCCTACACTTATTGGCAATGTCACTGCTGTGATTACAACTTGTTCTTAGACCACATATCCCATCTCCTGTTATTCTGTACTCCTGTATTTGTACTTTACATTTTTTGTCATATACACTTGTTACTCTAGTCTAGTGTGTTTGCCATTACTGTTTACACTGCAGTGTTTGACATGGAACCTTTGTAAATGAACCTCTGGTTCAAAGGTACTTGTAATTCTAGCACTAAGTAAATAAATAAGCAATTCATAGTATGTAGCTAAGTGTTCTATGAAGGGGTCCCTGTGGACTTTTGACATGTGACCATCTGTACCAGCTGTCCTGTGTGGCCTGCACTGCCAAGGACAGGGCATGCTGGCATTCTCCAGCTGGGGTTGCACACATGGGCATGTGTTGCATGCTTCTGATGTTGGCTCTGGAGGCTGCTGTGGCTTGCAGTGTATGCACTAACACATCAAGTGCCATGCCCTGGCCTTTGGGGGGGGGCTTGCCAAGCCTGCCTTCACTGCATTGGCATTACATGGTGTGTGTTGGGTAGCCACATGGCTGCCTATCCCATGTCACAGCACGGGGGTGTGTGTGATTCCCTGTGGTGATGTCACACAGACACTGACACAGGTGGCCACTTGAATGTTGTTACACCATGGCTCTGACACTGTGAAATGGCACCTACCACATAGTTACTGCTTGCATAGCACTAACGTATGACAGTTGTTCCAGGGTACTTTCATTTGTGTTGTGTAACATGTCACTGTTTACACAACTATCTCCCTATATGTACTTGTGTCCGATGTTTGTCCTGTCCCCAACAGAGTGACTCGTACCCCACACAGGGGTCAAAATACATGCATCATGTATGGGGCTTTCATCGGGCATCCAGATATGCTTGTATCAGTGACCTATAAGGGGATCACAGCCTCACCTTCATGTCCCACGCTCCCCATCCTGCCCATGTTCCAGAGGTCCACTTCCCACCCCCATTGCCCATGTATGGAATTGTCAGGACAGTCATGTGCTGTACCCTGTCTGTAGACAGGGCTGAATAACACGTAAAGCAGGTTTAAACATTTTTAATGTGCTGCATCAGTATGTACACACAATGCAACATGTTCTGCTGTCACACTGTACCTCCCAATGTGCCTTGCATGTTTCCTACACACACATGACCACTTCCACCTCTTATGATCCTCATACAGACAGTACTCCCACACATCTGTCAAGTGTACTCATATGTTAGGACCACACATCTGCCATGTTTTTGTTGCACTGTCTCTGGATGGGTGTCTTCACTACACATTGCACTGACAGATGGTACACATGCCCTGGACCTACATGATCTGTTACGTGGATGGGTTCTTCCTTTTCAGTGTCCTACCTGACCTGTGAAGGGCTGGCACAGGCTGTGCCTGCTGCTGCTACAAGGCTGTGCCTGGCTGCCTCACTGATGTCAGAGGTTCATAGGTGGGACACAAGTTCGTTAGGCTGGTATGCCCTTTACTGAACTTGCCACCCATATATATCATGGGTGGAACTCATATTTTTTGTAACCCATATATGTATCCAATTTATTTTTAAATATGGTTAAGTTCTGACTTTCAACAATATGTTGTGGCAGACTGTTCCACATTGTCACAACTCTTTGTGTAAATAATTTACTTCATTTTGTTGTCAGGTTTATCTCTCATTTATTTTCAAATTATGACTTCTAGTGTTTTTAATGCTCTTTTGTCTTATTAAACCCAAAGTTTCCCCTAGTATAGTCATTGTATACTGCTCGATAGACAAGACAGAAGTCACCTCTTGTTTGCCTATGTTTTGTTGAGAATAAATTTAAGCATTTGAGTCTGTTGCCATAACTTTTGTTTTTTAAGTTTTTAATTTTCTTTGTTACTTTCCTCTGCACTCCTTCTATTAATTTTAGACTTCTTTTGGTATGTGGCATACTGAACTGGGAGCAATATTCAAGCTGGGGGCACACCAAGCTGGTACATAGTGGCATTATCACCTCTGGATTCCTGTTTTTTATATATATGCTAAGATTGAACCTATATGATTTTGTGGCATTTTTTGACTTTAACTATACTATTTCTGTTGAAAGATAAATTATCAGTTATTATTATACCAAGGTCTTTTTCTACATTTACTGATTGCAACGGAGTATTGTATAATTTATAATTTAGCATCAGATTATTCTTCCCTAAGTGCATGACCTTACATTTATCAATGTTGAAGTACATTTTGTTAACCTTAGTCCAGTCATAATGGATATCCAGTTGTTTTTGTAGCTGTTCCACTTCACCAACTGTAGTTACGATACCACTGAGTTTACATTCATCGGTGTACTAACATATACAGTTTTTACCTGTCATTTTTATAGTGGCAATTATAATATTAAACAGGGTAGAGCCCAGTACCGACCCCTGTGGCATACCACTCGTGTCACTTCCCCATTCAGATATGTAGCCCTTGACTGAGACCCTTTGTTGTCTATCTCCTAGCCAGGATTGTATCCAGCTGATAATACTGGGATGTAATTTTAATCTTTCTAGTTGCTGTAACAAAATTTTATGTGACACTTTGTCAAAGGCCTTGGCAAAGTCCAAGAATATGACATTGCAGGATACCCCTTTGTCTATGACTGTGCTTATAGACTCAAAAAATTGTATCTCATTAGTGAGGCATGATCTGCCAGTAATGAAACCATGTTGTTCGAAGTCCATAGATTCACTTACACTGAGATGCTCCATTATATGTGCCTGCAGGAGTCTTTCCATTGTTTTGCCTATCACCGATGTGAGGCTTATAGGCCTATAGTTCTTTGGGTCATCTTTTTTTCCTCCCTTATGGATCAGGGGTACTGTAGCTACCCTCTAATCCTTTACTGTGTTCCCCTCTTTGATGGATTTATTAAACAAGATAGTCAGAGGTCCTATGAGTTCTTTACTCAACTCCTGAAGTAATCTTGGTGGAATTCCATCTGATCCTGCTGAACTATTCTGTTTTAAGGGTTTTATTATTGTTCCTACATCATTTGTGCTGAACTCTGGAAGATCCTTTAGTATTATTTCTGGTGGTATAACAGGAGCTTCATCTGATTCAAATATGCTTAGGAAATAGATATGTAATTCCCCTGCAATCTCTCTTTCCTCAGTGATTATACCCTATTCAGTTACTAGGGACCCAATAACATGCTGTTTCCCCTTTAGGGAACCAATATAATTGTAAAATTGGTTCTTCTTATCTCTCACTTTATTTACCAAATTAAGTTCAGTTCTGCATTTGGCCTTTTTAATTGTTTTTTTTGCATTTTTTGTTGATTTATTTGTAGATGTTCCATACTTGTATTGATGGATTTTTTTGTATTTTAGATATATTTTTATACTTTTATATATTTGTTTTCTGATTTCATTTTTCCACCATAGCAGAACACTGCATTTATTATAATATTTAGTTCTGGTGGGTACATATTTATCTATACAATATGTTAGTTTTTTATTTATTTTTGCCCAAGTGTTTTCCAGTTTTATATTTCTTTAATTCTTGTTGCCAGTTCCAGTCTTCCAGATATTATTTCATTTTATCATAGTCTGCCTTATTAAAGTCTTTGATAACCATATTACTTTTTGTATTCAGTGCCCTCCACTTATAACAGATGTGTTTGTGCAGCAGTGTGTTGCCTGCTATAGTAGATGGTTGCTGTATCCATTTATTAAGTATGGCGGAGCTGGACACTCTTTTAGTTGTGGTATGCTATGCTACACTGTAATGGGCAACAGTTCAACCAATTCAAAGCTTTGTTTAACACCAAAAACATAGAAATAAAATGACAACTGCCTGATGTTACATTCTCTCCTCATTTTTTGATTTTGTATTGCTCCTAGCTTAAGCTTTGACAAGTGATGTCCTCATAGCTCTCTCCTCCTATTTACTGACCAAATTCCTTTGTCCCCGAGCAGTTTCCTACAGGTTGCTCTTCAATGTCCTCTTTACAGCACTCCTCCTCAGGCTCAGATTCTCCTCCTCTGTTGCTCTCCCAGTTCCTGTAGCCAGAAGCCATGTGTCCTAAGAAGGTGCTCCTCTGTTGTTTTGTATAGCTCTCTCCTCCTATTTACCAAATAGGATTCATTTGTTCCTGAGTGGTTTCCAGCAGTCAACCCCTGCTGCTACATACAGTGAAATCTCTGTACAGCATTGTTGTGTTTGAAAAACAAAGATGCAAATGAAGGCAGTTAGCTGGCAATCACTTTTAATTGCTTGATGTTAATGACTAAGTGGGTGTGAACTAAGTGGCAACGAGTACTAACAGTGCCAGCAGCTGTCTTAAGTGACAACAATCTGCCCGACATACAAGGTGGCTCAGGATTGCTACAGCTGTATAAATTAGCATTAGGAGCAGTTTCCGTGGCAAATGGTTTTCATGTTTTGCTCTCAATAAGTGACTGCCTGTTGTAGCTGTGGTCACAGTAAGTGGAGTGTACCATATTTAGTATTATTTTTTGCAATTAAAGCTAACCATTTTGTGATCCGAATCTCCTAAGGGTGGAAATAGTTGGATATTTTCAATTTTTCTTTTGATGTTTGTAAAAACTAAGTCTAATATATTGTTTCCCCTAGTGGGTAGATTAATCTGCTGTTCCAAGCTTTGCTGAATGGTTATATCTATAAAATTTGATTCAAGGGCTATGGGACTATTCAATGAACACCAATTAATATTAGGCATGTTGAAGTCTTCCATTAATATGTTATCATCCATAATGCCTTTTTTTGCTATTTCAGTGAATAATTTGTAGTTTTCTTCTGCTGTCAAGCTTGGTGAACAGTAAACCAAGCCTATGGTAAGTTGAGTTCATAGGAGTCCAGTCCTAGCCATATACCTTCGGTTTCACTGTCATTGTGGTCTTTTATTTTATATGCTTTCGGGGCTTCCCTAATATACGATGCAACCCCACCCCCACTTTGTTTATTCCTATTTTTTTTTAAACTGGAGTAGCCAGGAATATCTGTGTTCCAGTCATTGTCTTTTGTTCATATTTCTGTTACTCCACATGCTGTGATGTCCTTTACCTTTAATGTGTACTCAAGCTCTTTCATTTTATTGCGTAGGCTCCTAGCATACTAACATACTAACATACTATTTGCCAGCAGATTAGGCCTTATGGTCTATCGAGTCTGCTCGAACCTAGATCCTTAGTTGGGTGCTGAGACCCTCCCATCCCTTGTGCTCCAGAAACCCCTATCATCCATCCCCACCCAACCCCCGGGACAGACCATCATCTGATACATCCACTTTCTGTGTCTGTCCCACCCTCTCTTAAAGCCCTCCACTGTGGATCTCTGAACCAGCTCACCAGGCAGAGCATTCCAAGGGTCCACCACCCTCTCAGTGAAAAACCTCCTCCTCTTCCCCCCTCCCTTACCATTCCAACTTCAAACCATGCCTCTGGTGATGCCTCCTGCTTTAGTCTAAAGATCCCCTCCATGTTTACCCTATTTATTCCCTTGAGGTACTTGAAGACCTCAATCATGTCCCCCCTGTCTCTCCTCTCCTCCAATGAAAACAGGCAGAGCTCCTCAAGTCTGTCCTCGTAAGTCAAATCCCCTAGCCCTCGTATCATCTTTGTTGCCCTCCTCTGTACCCTCTCCAGGAGCTGTATGTCCCTCTTCAAGTGTGGTCTCCAGTACTGTACACAGTACTCAAGGTGTGGTCTAACCAGTCCATCGTACAGCGGCAGAATCACTTCCTTGCTCCTAGGGGTGATCCCCTTACGATGCATCCCAACATCCTGTTTGCCTTGCTAGCTGCTCTCCTGCATTGCTCAGAGTTATTCATACATGTATCCACCATGACCCCTAGGTCTTTTCCCTGTTGAGGCTTCCAGCCTCCACTCCCAGGGTGTGTACCTGTGTTTAGGGTTTCCCCGACCAAGATGCAACACCTTGCACTTGGTGATATTGAAATTTAATTTCCATGTGTGAGCCCAGCTTTCCAGGGTGTCCAGGTCCCCTTGCAGGGCCAACCTCCCCTCTTCTCCCTCAACTACTGCTCCCATCTTGGAGTCATCCGCGAAGAGACTCATTTCACACCCTATACCATCCCTGATGTCCGATATGTATGCATTAAACAGGATTGGACCCAGGACCGAGCCCTGTGGTACCCCACTACCAACCTCTGTAGGGTTCGAGAGCTCCCCACAGACCACTACTCTCTGAGTGCGTCCAGCTATCCAGTTTTCAATCCATCTGACCATCAAAGGCCTACTCCTAACCCATCAGCTTCTCCACCAGACCATTGTGGGGACAGAGTCAAATGCCTTGCTGAAGTCCAAGAATAATACATCCACAGGCTTACCCTGTCCAGTTCTGATGTTACCCATTCATAGAACTCCACAAGGTTGGTTTGACATGATCTACCTGGCACAAACCCATGCTGCCGACTATCCAGACCTCCACCTCCTCCAAGTAAACCCCAATCATTCCTTTAGTATACTCTCCATTAATTTTTCCCACCACGAGGTTAAACTGATGGGTCTATAGTTACCTGGTACTTCCCTCGACCCCCTTTATGGATTGGTACCACATGTGCTTCGCCAATCCCTAGGTACCATCCCTGTCTCAAGTGACCTGCTGAAAGCTCCGCCAAATGGTGCAGCCAGTATGTCCGCCAATTCCATAGTACTCTCGATGAATGCCATCCGCCCAGGAGATTTGTCTTTCTTTAGGGCCTTGAGGGCAAACCACAGCCTTTGGCGGGGATGGCATCATCCGCCCTCCACCTTACTGGTCTTTATCCTTATCCAGATGTGACACCCTGGGGTACCTTTCCCTTTTGCTCCATTTCTGTGGCTCCTGATCCCACCCCTGCCGCTTCTATCCCTTTTGTGCCTTGCTTTGTAGATATCCCATCCCCTCCTAGTGAACACAGAGGCAAAGTACTCATTAAATACCTCTGCCTGGTCCTCGCCTCTTCCACCCACCTCCTTCTGATCTCAATCTGCTGAGATGGCCCTTAGTTTTCTCTGCTCCCCAATGTCCGGAAGAACCCTTTTCCCTCCGTAGTATCTCCCTGTGCCAGCCGTTTGCTCTTTACTGGGCTTTGCTCCCTCACCATTGAGTAGACTTTTCTAGATGCAAGCTGGTACATTTCCTTATCCCTATCCCCTCTTGTTGTTTTATATTTTTTGTAAGCCGCCTTCTTTTCTCTGACTGCTACCTGGACCTCACTGGACCACCAGCATGGTTTATGTGACCTTGCTCCCTTACGTTTCAACTTAGCGCAGATCTGACTGCCTCATGAAGTCCCGCTTTATGACCTCCCATCTCCTTTCCACACTTGTCATTGAGGTAATCCCTTCAAGTGATCCTTGAGAATATTTCCCATGCCCCAAAGTCTGCCCCCTGAAGTCCACTGCCAGTGTCCTAGATCTCACCCCACTCCCCCAATGCTTATTTGAAACCAGACAGTATTGTGGTCACTCCAATCAGGGGTCCTGTACAACCATGTCCCTTACCAGATCCCCATCTGCCAGAACCACATCCAGGACATGCCCTCCCTTGTGGGTCCATCACATGCTGTGTTAAGAACACATCCTGGAAGCCATCCAGCAGCCTCTGCTCCTTGGCCACCTTAGAGGACATCTTCCCCAGTTTGTACCTGGCATATTAATCCCCATCAACACCACTCCTTCCCTTTTGGACCACACTGGGCAATGATGTTGTCCAGCAAACCATCCTCTAGAACATCACTCATCCCGGGGGCCTATATGCTACTCCCAGCTTGACCTTATCTCCTGCTGGGGATCGTAAGGTGACCCATAAGGCCTCCACATTTCCTCTGCCTCTTCTACATAGCAATTTCTATGTCATCTCTAATGAACATAGCCACTCCACCCCTCTGCCCTCCTTTCTATCCTTCCCTAAGCATAGTGTACCCCTACATTTGGGGTCCCAGTCATGGTTTTTGTTGCCCACGCTTCCGTACTGCGCCACGCCCACCCCTCAAACAGCATGGCCTGGAACTCTGGCAACTTGTTTCCCAAGCTCCTGGCATTTACTAACACTAACCCCCACCCTTATCCCTGATCCTTCTTGTGAACCCCACCCAGATTCCTTATACTTCCATCCTCCCCCTGCTCCTCCTGAAACCTCCACCTCCAGTCTGTTTCCCCCTCCCCACCTTGGGCTTGAGGCTACTCCCCTCATTTGGAGGGAAGGGCTTCTGGTCAGCCCCTCCCTTATCCCTTCCCCCCCTTACAAGTTTAAACCCCACCTTTCTTATGCAGAAGTAAAATCCCTAGATGTGTATTACATTTTGAGTGGTTATTACTGAACATGTTATTATGTTTGGTATTCGCTGTTAAGTTATGTGGGGTTGTGTATTGATCTTCTTCTAGAGGGGTATTTATAAATCGCCCCTTCCCCTGCAATTCTAGTTTAAACGTTTATTAATAACTGTTACCATGTGGTCACCTAACAGTTTACTACCTCTTCTGCTCAGGTATAATCCATCCTAGCAGAAGAGGTTGGGGTTTCCATAAAATTCCTCCCAGTGTGTAATACATAAAATATTTGAGTCAAGCACCACTTCCTTAACCAGTTATTTAGATCTCTTATTTTTAGTTGCTGTTGTCTACTCGCTTTCGGTATTGGGAGGATTTCAGATATGATTACATCACACCCCTTTTCAGTTAGTTTATTGGCTAGTGCCGCAAAATCTTCTTTAATTGTTTGTATTGTTTCAGAGAATTAGTTATTTGCTCCTGCATGTATTATGACTAAAGGGTTCTCAGTAATATTCTTGAATATGTTATCTGTCATATATGTGATGTCCCCAATCCTTGCCCCCACTAAAATGGGATACTGTTCTTGTAGATTTCTCCGGGATGCATATTGCCCTGTCCAGATGTTTCATAATAGAGTCACCTAACAGTATTACCTCTCATGATGGATTATGAGCTTCCAGTTGCATATCATTGATGTTTTGGGCAGTTTCATCATATAGGTTTAATAGGGGCTCATTAGTCGATTGATACTGTTCGCATCGGCGTTAGTAGTGAAGATATTTGTAGTCAGGTTACATTTTCCTTCTAGTGTATCAGTATTTTGTATCTGAGTACTTATGCTTTCTGTTGTGTTATCAGTGCCACTGTCATTTAAATCAAGCAGGGGGTTGAACTGCTTTACTAGTGGAACACCATGGTGTTCTGCCCTTCTCCCCTCTGTTCGCTGCTTCAGATATTTGTATATTGTACCAGTTACCATCAGATCCTTCTTGTGGTTCTTCTTCCCTATCCCTTTTCTTTTTATTGTGATGTTTGGTTGTACTTATAGCTGCAACCTTACTTGTGGATGCCACCTCATTTACTGTTGATGATTGCACTTCCATTTTTCTATTCTTTTTATTTCATTTCTGATTTTTACTTTTAGGGATGTCTTTACTGGTGGGAGCAGCCTCATTTCCAATGGTATTTGTTTCTGTAGCTTGGTTAGTCTTAGCTTTAGTGGTTATTTTACCTTTTCCTTTTATTGTATTTGTTATTTTGGTTCTGTCATCTGCCATATTTATGTTATATTTTAATTTCATTTCTTTTTGTCTGTTTTCTAGAGCTTGAAGTCTTAATATGAACATGTTTAGGTCTATAGAGAGTTCCACATTTTGTCTGCATTTTTCACATGTGAAGGGGATTTCAAATTAATTGAATTTGTTACCAAGTACATCTGACATGAGACACATCGTATTGCACTATTACCTTCAATATTTATTACTTTATGATTCATTGTTCCTTCAGTGTTCATTTTTATGTATTTATTTATTGTTTTGTTAAATATATATATATAAATATATTTATATTTATATATATATCTATATATATATATATAATTTAAACACAAATCCAACATGTGGAACGTCTAAGTTGTTGTGTTTGGTGCTTAATGTACTGGGCCCCTGAACCTGCTTCTAGAGTAGTAGTTCATAGAATTTGTTTTCAGTGCACACTTCTGTGTATACAAGCTAAGAACACCTGCAGAATGTTAAGCAGTTACATGTATAGTAAACAATAATGATTACAGCACACATTAAAACTGTTTAATCTTACAGTTGATGTAGTATAGTGACCAGAGGACCCAAACTATTTTATTCTACACATATGTTTTGATTTTGGTACAGTTTCCTATCAGCTCACAACAGTTATTGCATTTCTGCTTACCTTTCTGGGTCCTTTCTGGACTCACTGCACCCGCTGGACACATGCTAAGGATGTGCATGTCTTTTCACACATCTCTGAGGTTGAACCATGTGCGCACCCAGCTCAGCTCGCCTTGCTCACAGCAGGTCAAGTTGATATAGTGATATGTGACCCAGAAATAGTCCAGAGATTACATTTCCCCAAAAGCTAAAATGCTCTAAAACTTATCTCTTTTAAAATGCAGCACTTTGCATGCGACCACCACCCATTCATGGAGCTGGCACAGTAGTCACTGGAGAATATACCCCTAAATTAAATTATTGAGATAACCTTGAGTTGTAGTCCACAATCTGTAAATGGACTACAACTCACTCTTCCTGCTTTCTGTTTGGAGATTTGCAGGGCTCCAGGCACTCCAATAAGTAATATTGTGTACAACATGTAAAAGTACTCTAAACTCAGCCTCACTCCCAGGAGCCTCAGTAGCGCCATCTGTGGGTGGCTCCTGTGTGGCAGTCTACATCTTCTTCCTGCCTCTTCTTTTTTTGGGGGTATCTGTAGGTGTGTCTTGTGCCTCCACATTCCTTTCATGCATCTCTGACCTCACATCCTGTACAATACCCTGGCTTCCATCTGAGTACTGTTGTCTTGCTGTGCAAGGGGCAACACTGCCCAGGTAGCTTACAGTGACAGTTGATATGGTCATGGGTGTCATGGTTGATCAACAGGTGGGCCCTGACATGCTGCTGGTGATCATGGTGGCATGGGTGGCCATTTCAGAAGTGTGTGTTTCACGTCTCTGTGGGGGCATTGCTAGTGGGGGCATGGGCATGATAGATGGGGTATTTTGTGGTGTAGGGTCATGTTCCACATGCACAGAGGTCCTAGACTATTTGGCTGTGTGGGTGGTATGCTTGCAATGGTGACCACATGTGCAATCATAGTTGACTGTAGCCTGTTTCACACTGCTGCTGCTATTTACTGCAGTGCAGCTGTCATGACAGCTGTCTGCCACTGTTACAGTGCTAGTGGCCTCTCCATGACATCTGTCTGATGGTGCTGCTGCAGTGCTAAGGCCCTCTCCATGACAACTGTGGTGCGATTTATGGCCTGCACCTGGCCCTCTACAGTGGCATGTAGGCCATGCATGGTCACCACAATGTCAGCCAGCCCCGCTGTGGTGTCCTGCTTGTCATTCTGGATTGCACTAGTGAGGCCTGCCAGGTCACATTGATGGTGTCCTTCAAGTCAAGTCCTAAATTCCCTCAGCTCCCCCATTTCCCCCTCTTATTTCCGCACCACAGATTCACAGTATGTATCAAATGGTATTGGGGGCGGGACTGCTGATTGAGATTTTGGGCAGCCTCATCCAGTCTGGTCTTCAACTCCTCCATGGTGAGAGGGGTTATACCATGACTACCACAACAATTTTACAGCGATAACAGTGCCAGGTTGCTGTAGTATCAGCACAGGACCCCGGCATTGCTTTGTGGGAGTATTGCATTGCTTCCCCAAGACAACTCTGACTCAGAGTTGATTATCATAGTAGCAGGGGGTTTGGGGGGGTGAAGTTCCCTGAAGAAAACAAAGTCCGCAGTGACTCCCTTTATGCCAACCGCAAATACAGTTAACATAAAGGAGTCTCTGTAATGTCGGTCAACAATAAAACTGTCAGCCAACTGTCATAGATCCATAAGAGGGCTTAGGTCCTGGGTAATGTTGTCTACTATGTTCTCTGTTATGTTGTTGTCCCCAGCATCCTCAGAATCATCACCACCCTCCTCTGTTGCTGATATCAATGCTGGTCCCACTCCATCCATGTCACCTTCCATGTCCAGTGTTTCAGGCCCCACCCCTTCTTCCTCCACCTCTGTGGCTATGTTACTGTCTGGGCTGCTGCTGCCCTCTTCACTAGGGCCACCTTATTGACTCTCTGGAACCAGAACACTCCCAGTTGCCTCAGGTGTCACTGTATTGCCAGGTTCTGCTGTGTCATCTATGGGAACAGACACCTTGTTACATTGACCATGTATCCTTGATATATACATTTGCCTTACTTGTTACAGATTCCTAGGCCTTGTTGCTGTGTTTGCCCTGTGATATATCATCCTTCAGTTACTATGCCAGGGGTGTGTGTTTAAGCATTTGTCTGACCTCTGCTCTTGACTTTCACTGACAATTGTTGCCATACTCCAGCCATTACCATGCTGCTTCTGACACTTCCAAATTGCAACATGCCAGCCCATGTCATCTTTGTGTCACCCCCTTCCCACCACTCCCCCTGTCTGGGTGCATTCAGTGCTGCAAAGTCTGTGCCTATGTGTTTTGGCTGTGGGGTGCATGAACTGTTCAGCCTGTGGTGCATGGTAGCAACATCCCCTCTGCATCCCATTCCACAATCTACAGGGTGATGTCTTCTAATCTGCTATTTGGTGAGCCCATGACAGTGTGTACCACGTGCCCTAACAGACCCACATGATGCTGTCACTTGCCACCTGTCACAGTGTTGGGCTTTACAATTGCCTACTGTGCCCCTTATCCTGTGACTCACTCGACAGTGCCGATGCACAAGACACTATCTGACTGCATTTTCTAGGTGCCACGGTCACCCTAGTCAGTGGACCACAGCCTCACTGTTCAATGATCCCTCCCAGTCGGTATGCACATGCATGTGTACATGGCATGTCCACATGCACCAAGTCATGTACTACACATTCCTGCATGCCACTGCATTAACCACAACACATGTGCTATCAGCTGTGGTTGGTCATATGTGGTCATCAATACCGTAGTGCTTCCCCTGCTGCAGCCCACATACACTGGAAGGCATACTCCTGATTCCTACTTTGTATCATCTCTGCAACTTTTCTACACCAACATAACATTTCACTACACCCAATGGTGCCATCCCTTTCCTTTCACCTGCAGTCTTCTGCACACATTCTCCACATACTGGCTTCACCTGCATGTACATCCCACCCATGAGCATGTGTTCAATGTACACAGCTTTGGATCATGCTCAGAGCCCTTGCAGGCCTGGCTCCAGCCATGTGTGCTTCCCCATGCATCTGTTTGCCTGCATTGCTGGTCACCCAGCTGTGGTGTCCCCACATGCATCCCCTGATCCAGTGCATCCTGCTTTGGCCCATACTACACAGCCACAGCCATTACACATGGCTACCCTCATACCAGCATCCCACTCACTCACAGGATTTCCATCACTGTTCAGTCCTACAACCACTGTCCTACCATGCACCATACTCACACATTCACAGACACCCACCATCACATACCTGGGTAGGCTTCACTTGCACATGCATAACTCAGCATGCCCATGGTGGACATGGACATGAACATTCCCCTTGTGTGTGATCCTTTTGACAGATGCCACATCACCAGTGACAACTGCCATGTTGCAGGCCATTGTTGGTGTTGGGAGGTGTTACGTCTGTGTTCTATACACAGCAGTGTACCCACATTGCACGCAGTCTATGGTATTGCTCCTTGTAGCCCCCAAACCCCCAATATCTTTGAGATGAAAAGTCAGACATTTCTGTGTTGCTCTCTAGGTGAAATGTGTCCAGGTTGGTGTTCCCGCTATGGTATAGGTGCTCAGGTGGGGCACTACCTGCTCCTCATGGTTGGTCAGGGGTATTTGCTGGCTGGCTCCACCACCAGTGGTCATTGTGCTCCTTCTATTGTGGGAAAGTTTTTCCTTGCTCCTCTGCCTGATGCCATTGTACCATTTCTAGAGCTTCTGGATGGTCTGTCTGGATGAGGCCACTGCATTGACCCTGGTGGCTACCTCCTCCCAGGCTTGCTTTCTTTGGTCATGTAGGTCTTTATCACCACTCCTGGACAGCAACAACTCTGCATGGGCATCTACCTCTGCATTTGATATTTCAGTCTCCTCAGGGGTGAAGTTTTTCTTTCTTTTCTGCATTGTTGTTGTGTCCTACACCATGAGTTCCACACTGCCTGAGTCTCTGTCCTGCGCCATGATCTGTGCCTGCAATTAGCATCATTTCCCCAGTTTGCACCCTTTTATATGTTGCCAACTGTGACTTGTACTGTTTCTGGCACTGATGAGTACAAATCAGGAATCTTTCTGAATACAGTGCATATGCAATGTCACAATATTTTTTGGTGCAAATTGCGACATGCAGCAAATTGCGCCACTCTTGGCAGCCTTTAAAAATCCAGCCCAAAATGTAAATTTATGATTCTGACAGCTGTTAAAAAGGGTGGTGAGAGATGCAGTAAAGATCCCCACAAAATTCTTCCATGAGGCACCATGAGAGTCTTCTAGTAATTGGCCATTTTGCCCCTTAACACTTGATCGAAATACCAAAGCATCTTAAATAAAACAATTGATCTGAAGTTTATAAAAACACCTCACCTGAGTTACTCACTGTTGAAATATCTAGACAAGAGGTCAGTTCCTGCAGCAATTTCTTGCCAGCACCACTTGCTAGAGGCCCAAATTGAATAGAGTAGGGCAAACTCGTTCCTTAGTTAGTGGTCAAGGGATCAGAGGGCACATCCATAGCTCCACCAGGCAATGAGTTTGAAAGTGAATACAACTCTTCTATTGATATTTTCATCTTTTAGCAAGGGGAATTGGCCTTGGATTGGGATTTCCCATTTGCTGCTGCATCCTCCCAGTTCACATAATCTCCATGTCTTGTAGCTTCATGAAACATTTTGGTGAACCCCCCCAACCTGATTATCTTCATTTTAGCTGGATACAGTAAAGCAAAGTCCCAACCTCTTTGGTGTAAAGATGTCTGCACCCTGGCAGGCTTTTGCCTCAGCAACTGCAACTCTCTCTCAAGTAGTCCTTGTCACAAATGTACTCTGCAGGTCAGGCCCTCTGCTCCCACAGTACCTAACCTTGAAGTGCAATATGTGAACAGGAGACAAACAGGGTAACCCTCCTGTCTGTTTTGGGTCTGAAACAAACTACCAGTCTCGAGTCCTAGGGTCAAATATGAACCCTTTTTCACAAGCACGCCCAGTTAACAGGTTCAAATATCATACCCTCTTCAGGGAAAATGCAGTGCAACATTTAACCCAGTGGGCACCAAACCTGGTTCACAATCCCTCTTTTTGACTTAATTGAGACCTAGATACTTTTCATACCTTGGTGAAAAATGGTAACACACTATAAGCTCTTAACAGTTCTATTAGACTGATCAACACTGTCCCAGCATTCACATTCAAAATGAGAAAAAGACTCAGGCAGAATTTCAAGGAAAACAAAGCTTACTACAATAAAAAAATAGTAGATGAAATACAAAACACAAAGCATATAAAATTGGGTTTACAGTCATTTAAATTAAATGGACAATTTAAACAAAACCTCCTTAATACTGAATATTTTCTCCAACCCTAGTTTTCGGGTAACAAATAGTGGTGGTTGATTACCAACTTCAGTAGAGGTGCCCTTGAGAGTGTGTCTTGTCAGGAGTCCAGAATCAAAAGCAAAAGCACTCTTTTCCTCCAGCCATCTGGTAATATTCAGTTCCAGCACCATCCTCCCTGTGATGTCACAGCTCACAGTGATGCTGGCTGTGAGGTCACTCAAACCTGGATACTGAATTAATTGATCAATCACATGCCCAAGAATACTGCTAAACATTCCAATTTAAAAAACAATGTCAATTCTTCCTAATTAGTGATACCTCATGACAGGTCAGAGTTATCCCTTTGATCTTTTCAGACAAACTTCCTGATGAGCCACGTCACCTATTTGTGAAATCAAACAGGTATCAGTCAGAAGTTGCTTCTTCCTAATAGGTCATAAAATGCAACCTGTTTTCCTGGATTTCAAAGTAAATGGGAGTTTTACAATGTGTTACAACCTGGTATCAGAAGGAAGTACTTAATTAGATTTTTCACTGGGTTATGGAGATGCCATCTCTCCTTTCCACACTTTTGAAATTCCAGCTCCCGTGGTGCTGTTCTGCTGGTTGCCATATTTTCCAAGCAGACATTCAAAGAAACACATATTTATATAGCAAATATGATACAATATAATAACAAGCAGATGCTACCCATCACAGTCCTGGTATACTGAGATGCAACACCTCCCACCACCACCACCACCAGTATGTGGGCCATGCAACCAGGCGGCTCTTAACATCTTTTCATTGTCAGGGAATCTTAAATATTTAATCAAATAGTGGTATGGTCTCTCTCCTGGTTTAGGAGAAGGGCCAGTTTGGTGTGCCTACTGTATTTCAAAGTTTGCTGCATTCTTCTCCAACTGAGTTTCTCCACCAGCCACCTTTGTGACAACTTGCCACCTTCTCTCGCTTCAAGTCCCTCCAGCAATCCTATAATTCTAAGATTAGATCTCCTTGCTCTGTTTTCTTGGTCATCTGACTTTGCCAACAATTTGATTCACATTGTTCTGTAAGACTTTATTAGTCCAGGAGAGATCAACTATCTGATCCTCTAGTTCGCTCACTCTCTGTTCTTGTTCGTCAATCTGAGTGCCATGTCCAGCAACGGTGTCAGTGAGTCTGGTAACAACATTCTACAGGTGCACAATCTGCGCAGTAACATTGATAAACCCTGATTTAACTTCATTTTTCAAGTTAATTATCAGCCCAGGGAGTATGGCAATAGCAGGGTCTTGATTAGCCCTTTGCAGTCCATTTTCTGATGTGCTCGCCTGTGATCTGGTGCAGCCCTCCACAATTCCAGCTGCTGCCCTTTCTGTAACTTCAAACTGCAGGGTGGATTGCTTTTTTATTGATTTTTGTGTAGCCATCTCTTTCTTTAGTGTAATACTTCTCAAGAAAATGCTATAAAGTTTGAGTTAATACTATTGATTCTGCTTTTTGTGCTAGAGCCTAAGGGAGTTCATCTAACACACATCCACCATGCTGTGTAGCCAAGCCATGACCCCACCATAACTGTTGACTGGAAACATTCCAGATGAATGTCCTCTCGATTATTTTATTTTTTCATCTCTGCTGGTATTTCCACTCAAATTCATGTGGTAGAGCATTAAAAAAGCTTGATCCAGATTTATCTTGGGGAGGCACAGGCCTAGGATTCCCTGGCAGACAATATTTCTACTCAAGGTGCATGGTGGTTTGGGTGCCCTGTATTTATGGGCCTATTACCAGGCAGCACAAATCCAACACCTCATGACTCAACTACTTCAAGAGGGACAACTTAAATGGGTAACTATGGAAGGAAGAGGGAAATGGGGAGCTCTTGCCCTGGTGGGCATGGAGCCCAAAGAGATCAAGCACATAGGGAATGCCAGCACTAGAACAATGCTGAATTCTTGGTATTCAGCTCTGAAAGAAGGGGGGCCAGGGACAGATTTGTGGCCTTTGCTTTATTTGACTGGCTAAGGGCTTTTATCCTGGTAAGACTGACCAAACTTTCAAAAGATGGGGGTCTTTGCAGACTGGGTCAATTACTTGTGGCAGCAGAATTAAATAATGTCAACAACTTAAGGTTGAATTATGGCTGCCACAAAGGGGTTTCTACTGCTATTTACAAATACAGGACTATATTACATGGGAACCTATTAAAATACATTTGCTACAACCACTTAGGGAACTAGCAGGGGAATACCTAGAGGGTACCAAAATGGACCACCTGTTCTTGCATCTGTATAGTCTGTGCTCCCACCTGACCAGGTCTGCCTTTGGATGCCTGCCAGCACAAGTGGGAATAGGAAACTGGGGTGACCCCTACAGAAGAGTAATGGCATGCTTGTTGGTATAATTCTTCCAAAGTCATGGCATCTAATAATTGGCATGAACACCAGTGGAATGTTCATTAATATTTTTTCAGACCCTGGTCATTACAGCCCATTTTGGCCAAGGTAGTAAAGATAAATGTTGCAGACTGTGTTCCCTAAGTAGTCACCATGTGCACACATTATGGAAGTTGCTCAAGCTAGCAGGTTATTGGAAAGAAGTGGCACAATCTGTAGAGCAGGTTTGGATCCCTTGTTATCCATGTACCAGCACCCCTGACTGTACCCCTACCTCATGGACAGCAACACATATATAGGTATATGTACTAACCTTAGGGCAGAGACACTTATCGCATAAGCATAAGTGTCAGTATCTGACTTCTACTGTACTTTTGTAATGCATATTATGCTTCACTATATTCTCACAATATATTGTACCACTGGGAGATGTTTTCCATTGCATATTATTGTATAACCATAACTTAGGCAACAGTGCCGTCTTTAGTGCTTATGCATAACTGTAACTACAAGTGACCTTGTAAGCATCACAAGACCTCATTGTTCATTTATCTTCTGCTTGCTAATCAACTTTGTATGTTAGTTAGGATGGTTACCCTGGCCACCTGTTTTGGCCAATTATATGTATTTTATGTATCTTCTTTAGTTGTTGCTATGACAATTATCATGGCATGAGAACCTTTGCAGCACACATTTTCTCTGAGATGAGACTAGAGTGCACCCTACATAGGTAAGGAAACTGGATGCATTCTCCCAGTGATTACACTGTTGGTTGTAAGCCTGCATTATTCTTATTTGCGATAATAAATTATATTTATCTGGATACCACTTGTCTGTTGTCTCTTCTTTTGTGCAGGTCCACCAATAACCTGCGAATGGTAATTTCATTACCCAGTTACAATTTGGCAACTGTGTGCAGGTTGGAATGCACCAAGTGAGGAATCCATTCAATTATCTTTGAATGTTGAGTAGTATAGTGCATTTCTTACCTACCTGGACCTACTCATGCTTACAGTGGTTGTTCTGTGATGGACACACTCTGTCTTGGTCATGGCACCTCCACACTGGACCCTGATACATTCTCTTCATGAGTTGCAGCGTACTGCCTTGGTACCACTGTTTGCCCAAGGGGGATTGGAAAGCCATTGGGTGATGGTGCCAAGGATTTTATCCAGTTTTCTAACTGCTTCTTTGTTTATTTGTCTACCCCTTGTTTGTCATGCCTGAACTTTGCACTGAACTGAGACTGGACATCTTAAACTACCTCACCTACCATGGAGGATGGACAGATTTCATGCTGGACATGAAGTCTGCAGAAAACTCTTTGCTGCTTATTTCAGAGCACTACCTAGAGTCCAAACAGAAAGCCAAGGAATACAACCTTAAAGGTCTCTTGTTTGCGGCTCTCCATACCGCTGTTGAGAGTCTCACCGCAAAGTGTGCCTCCCTTGAAATGCAAAATACATCTCTAAAAAAAGAAATGGGCTTGCAGGCATTGGAGTTACAGAAAAGGGAACAGAAACTATCAGAGGAGACCCAGTCACTCCACAATGCCAATAACAGACTGATGCATTGTACTGCTCAAGACTCTGAGCATGAAATTTGCATGCTGAGAGATGATTGTGAAAGGTTGAAATGTGATAAAAACAGTTAGCTTATCTGAATGATATTTTGAGTGATACAAATGAGGGTATGAGAGAAGAGACTGCTGAGTTGAAAGAGGAGAATGAGAGAGTGAATCATGAGTTAGACAAAGAGCTTAGGGAAAACATCAAATTGGGCACTGCATACAGAGTATTGCAGGGTGAAGTTGGGAAGAGTATTGAGCAGGACACTGCATGAGTTTTTCACAAGAAGTGTAGAACAAAGATGTCAAAATTGTGCCATCAGCGAGTTTTTGTTTTGGGCCATGTTAAGGCTATGAATGGGTTTCAGTATATGCCCATTGACATTGCATCATCTGGCGATGATGACTCTGACTTTGATGATGAGGCATGCCAAGTCACGCCCAAGTCCAACCCCCATAGGGCTATCATTTTCTCCAGCCATCTCAAAGATGGCACCTATGTCCACATGCCCTCCACATTACCACATCTACACAAACATGGTGGATGCAATGTATTACACCAAGATGGCACCTCCATGACATGAGCAGATGGCCTGTATTCCGTGGTGCATCTCCGCTTGTCCTGCTCTCCAAGAAGGACAATACAGAGGTGCACTGGCTAATTCAAGAGATCATTACCAACATTATGGCACTGGATGACCACCAAAGAGCCATCCAGGATCAAATTGACAGAATGTTTGAGGACACTGTCACCCAGGACCATGCATTCAAAGCAGTCACCAATGCAGCGGCAGAAGCTGCCCTACATAGTACTATGGAATGTATTGAGTTAAACACGATTCCTCATACTTCCAATCCCCTGAAAGTTGCTCACTCTGTCCAGCAAATTGCCCAAAGCATTGGACAGATGGGTCTGATTGACAACCTTAGTTGCCATTTGGAGAAGGTGCGCTCCCTCTGCAAGAAGCTTTCTCTCCAACCTGAGTACCAGGTTCAAGTCCTGTGACAGACAATTGAACCTACCCTCTGGGCCAGGCTCCCAGACACCATCCACAAGTGCAAGACACCTGTGTACAACAACATCACTGCGGCACTCCTTGCTGCCAATGCCCCAGGTGTTGTTAGATCTTGCTTGGCCTACAAGGTTAAGCAGAATGTGAAAGAAAGCCCTGTGGCTTATCATGAACAGTTGTGGCTTGCCTACGATACCAGCAAAGGCCTATCTGGTGAGGTCGCACACAAAGACCAAATTGAGTGCAAGGATTTTTACATCCATAACATGACTCTGGCCCTATGGGAAAAGGTTGAATTCAATGTTTACCTGAAGACCTACACCTTTGTGGAAATCCTTACCAAGATGGAGCATGCCTTCCAGGTATACTCTGTAACCTTGCTTCTGGTAAGAACAACAAAGCTATCCAAACTCCAGCAGCATAGGTAGCTGTTGTACAGCCTACCTCAGATACACCTACCCACTATACTGTGGAAGGTAATAACCAGAAGTCTGACACCCCTTCTGACAACAAGCAGTCACACAATGTGGGGACCTGAACTATAAGAACAATAGAAACAAGGAATGGAGCAATTGGAAAAATCCAAATGCCCAGTCCGATAGCTGGAACCATAATAGTCCCAGCTACTGGACTCTTAGAGACAAGAATGAGACCCTCAGCAAACTGCTGGAGGAGGTCCATGCTGAAAAAGAGGTTAAGTCTATGCATACCGTAGCAGCCCTCACCCCGGCCATGGGACAGCCATGCGGCCAGGGAAATTCATTCTTGACCTCGGTTACCGAACAACTGAGCAGCTAAGAAAAGAATCCTTTCATAGCATCAGCTACTGGCCAGGCTGATGTGATGACCAAGGAGGAATCAACTGAGCAGGCTGCTGTCATGTCTGTGATGTCATGGGCACACCTGTATCCCATGCAAGATATACAGGAGGCCCAGAGAGATCCTGCAGGCCTCAGATTTCAGGACCAGGATGATGAAGATGACTCTGAAAGTACAGATTGACAATTACAAGCCCCAGTCTGGATTGTGAGTGACCTGCTTGTTGACACAAATGGACTGCCTTGTGTAAAGGCCACAGTCAGAGGCCACCAACTGAACATGCTTCTGGATACAGGAACAGCCATGTCTGTTCTCCATGATGAGAATCCAGACATGTCTGACTGGTCTACTGGCTGGAAGACCAGTGCACAGGGTGTGGATGGTACTCAACTACACATCTACCAATCTGTGTCTTTGCCTGTGGTGGTAGGCCACCTCAGGACTGATTTTGCCTTTGACCTTATGTTATTACGCCATCATCCCAGTATATTGGGAATTGACTCCCTTGCACTACATGGCTGTGTAGTGGATCTTGCCAACAGGCTACTTCTTCAGATCAAAGTACAGTGTCATGCTGTCACCATTCCAGATTCACACATGGTGGCAGCCATCTTCCATAACAACAAGGAGCATTAAGTCATGGCTTTGTTCAAAAGTCATTACCTGTTTTCTGAACCTAAACCCTTGCTGCAAAGACACCTTGATGTGTTTGCTACCAACAAGCACAATTGTGGTAGGATGCACACCACCATTGAGATCCCGGGACCTAACCCTGTGTGGCAGAAGCAGTATCCATTCCCTGTTGAAGCTTTGCCCTCACTGAGGGAGACCATCCAATCACTACTACAGCAAGGAGTGATTAGGACTTGTGTCTCAACTGTCAGTTTGCCCATTTGGCCTGTGAAAAAGCCAAATGGAAATTGGAGACTCACAAATGATTACAGGAAACTTAATCAAGTTACCTCCAGTTGTGCCCCAACAGTAGCATCAGCTCCTGATGTACTCAAGCTGCTGACACCTGACAAAAAGTGGCTCTCAGCTCTTGACATCTCTAATGGGTTTTGGTCACTCCCATTATCACAGGTAAGTCAATATAAATTTGCTTTCACCTTTGACAGGCACCAGTACACCTGGACCTGTCTTCCCCAGAGCTTCCATAACAGCCCTTTCCTCTTCCATCTCCATGTGATGAATGTCCTGCAGGGGTTCTCCACACCCCAGTGTCTCCTGCAGTATGTGGATGATTTTCTCCTGGCAACTACAACGAAAGAAGAGCATTTGACCCTCCTAAACAAACTTCTGTCTCTCCTCAAGAGAGCACACCTCATGTGCAACCCATCTAAGGCACAATTGTGTGAAAAAGAGGTCACCTTCCTTGGCCTACATATTACAGACCAAGGCAGAAGCCCAGATGTCAAAAAGATCTAGGACTTGCAAGATCTGCCACTTCCTACTAGTGTGGCAACACTTAGACACTTTTTAGGAATGGTCAACTATTCCAGAGACTTTATCCCCGATTTTGCCTTGAAGGCTGTCCCCTTGTATGAACTTCTGAAAAAGGATGTCCCATGGACATGGGGCCCCAGTCACACACAAGCTTTTACACAGCTTACACAGGACTTAGCCTCAGCCCCAACATTGCTCAGTCCTAACTCAAACCATCCCTTCCATCTGGAAACTGTTACCTCTGATATAGCCATGTCTGCAATGCTGGCACAAAAGTACAATGGGTACCACAGACTCATTTCCTATGCATCTCAGATGCTATCCCCAGTAGAGAGAAAATACAGTCTCTGTGAAAAGACACTCTTGGCAACCTACTGGGCTGTCAAACATTTTCTCTGCATCAGTGGATATGCTCCTATTATCTTGCATACCTGCCACACCCCAACTAACTTTTTGCTTTCAGACAAAGTAAAAAATGGGTCAGTCTCCAACACCAGACTTACCCACTGGTTTGTGCTTTTGCAGGACAGGGACATCAAAGTACTACCTGCCAAAATGTCCTCAGTCTTGGTCCATGGCCTACTCTACACAGGTAAGCCCCTTGACTGTGCCCTCCAACCTCCTGACTGACCTGAACTGGGACCATTCTTACCAGCTACACCAGATGTTCTGGAAGATACCAACATGTATCATATCTTTACAGATGGCTCCACCTTCTATGTAGATGGAGAACAGGTGGCAGGATTTGGAGTGCTCATACAACATAAAGAAGGCCATTTCGGTGCATTTCCAGGAAATGCACTGTTGTCTCCTCACAGCATGCCAAACTGGCAGCTATGGCCTGTGCATTGAAGGTCATGTCCCATGGTAATAAGGATGCCATCATCTTTATGGACTCTAGCTGGATCTGCTCATCTCTTACTGAGTTTCTACCATTCTGGCAGAGGAATAACTTTCCATCCTCTAATGGCACACCTGTCAAATACAAGGATCTGTTTGTGTACAGACACACCCTTACATAACAGTTTACTCACAAACTATACAGCCACAAGGTAAAGGCTCACTGTAAATCTGACCCTTACCATGAATTGAATGATTGAGTGGACTCACTTGCCAAAGCAGGTGCTCATGGGGGGGGTTAAATGACTCACCCTATAGCTGTAGCAGCTATTGTGGCTGCTAACACTAGGCAGAAACTGGTACCAGAACCTTCACTGGACCTTTCTGCTGCACAAAACTTGGGCTCAGAACTAAAAGATGTCTTCAAATTCCTGGACACGGGAACTGAACAACCACTACCTGTTGGTAGCCCATACAAGAGACACTCTGACAACATACACTTGTCCAGTGATCAGAAGCTCATATGGTATCGAAAAGAGGATACAGGTGACAAATTGTGGGTTGCATCACAATCTCCATGAACCAAATTCCTCCATATGGTTCATGATACTCCCACTGGTGGACACCAAGGGACATAAAACACCCTCCAGATGCTCAAAACAGTTGTTTGGTGGCCTGGTATGGTCAAAGATGTAGAGCACTATGTGGAGAACTGCATAGTGTGTGCCCAGAACAATCCAATTTCAATGAAAAGAAACAACAAATTGTTGCCCCAAAGGCAAACTGGACCATGGAATGTGACACTAATCGGTTTCATTGGTCCCCTTACCAACTCCACTAAGAACAACAAGTATGTACTTGTTGTCACAGATCTGTTCTCTAAGTGGGTAAAAGCATTTCCCACTAAGAGCAACACAGCAAAGACAACTGCCAAGATCCTGGTGGATCAACTGTTCTCCAGGTGGGGCCTGCCTTTAAAGGTAGACTCAGACCAGGGACCCAGTTTTACAGCTGAGCTGATGAAGCAGACACTCCAACTGCTTGGATTAGATCAGAAATTCCACATTCCTTACCATCCTCAATCCTCAGGCCAGGTAGAAAGAGCCAATAGAAAAAGTGAACAGATGTTATGCAAATTCTTCCATGATAATCTCAAAGATTGGGATTCCTATATGCCACTACTCCTGATGGCAATTAGGGGTACTCCTGCAGCCACTACTCAGTGTACACCTTACAAGGTTATGACTGCTAGAGCCATGAGATTACCTGAGCACCTGTTGATTGATCTTCACACCCCCACTGCAGATTGAGTATCTGTAGGCAAGTATGTTGAAAAGCTTCATGATGACATCATGAAGACACACCTGTTCGCTGCCAATGAAATGGGTAAAGCTCAACAACAAGCTAAAGCTCGTTTTGATAAACATGTCAAAGAAGTCAACTGGCAAGTTGGAGACCAAGTTATGCTTCTCCAATACAGACAGCCAACTCATTCATTTGCCAGTAAATGGGAAGGCCCATACCCCATTGTCAACAAACTCAGCCCTGCTGTTTATCAGGTCCGAGTTCAACAGTAAAAGAAGACCACCAACACGTGGTTCCACGCTAATCTGCTCAAATTGTACAAAGGTGACTAAACTTACTTTCCCTAACCTACTTAGGGCAGAATAGTATCCCACACTTAACAAACCTTTTCTGTTCTCTTACAGGTACACTGGCAAGATAGTTATTTTGCACCTCCTCCTCCTCCTGCTGGTGGGACTACTAACATTGACTGTGAGTGCTTCTCCACAAAAACCCTTACAGACTCATAGACAATGGTAGACCACTTGCTTAGAAACCTTAATCACCAAACCACAGTGGTGAGTTCATATTACGGTACCCAACAAAATGATTACAGTCAAAGAAGGCTCAGATGCCTATCTTGATGCTATGGTAGTTGCCCCAGACAAATCAACACTTTCCATTGAATGGGAAACTGATGCGATGGGCTACACACTCCCTGTAGCTCACCTATCCAAAGGTACATTCCATGGATGGCCCCACACTGACATTTCCAAGAATGGTACTCTCTCTATTCGACAGGCTACTTATAAACATACTGGTAGGTATAATCTTACTGCTGTTATTAATCCTGCTTGGTGTGACCGCCTCTCTTCTGAGGAGTCATGTTCTTTCTGTCTTCACAACTATGTAGCTAATGAAGCTCTTTTCCTTTCTGTAGTCCCACCAAGCGAAGAAGAAATGACTGGCTGCCTTCCCCAGGAGGAAGGTCCTCCTAGTGGCTTGACCGCCACTCCTCTGCCAGGAGCCCTGATTAATAATGTACAGTTTATGCACATTCCAGTTATCTTCAATCTCACACATTGGAACATGGCTGAGATTGATCTCTGGCACATAACCAATACTTCTAAATTTTATAGTATGATGCTTACAGATGTTGTATCTGCTTACCAAACATGCACTAATGATCCCATCAGTGGGCCACATACCACTGATCATGTAGGAGTCTTTAGACCAGCACCTAATGCATGAGCTAGACCACGCATTAGGTGTGATACTGCAGATGTCACTGGTGCAGTAGGCACCATTTCTGGCCTCTTTAGCTCAGGCATGTCTACCTGGAATAGAGCAGACATAGCTGCCATTAAAGCACAAACACTTAAATTTCAGCAAACTGTTAAACATGTTATTCTATCCTCTATATTACATGGTGTAGATGGTTTAAGCAAAGAAGAATGCTTCACAATATATAACATGCAGGAAATTGCCAAAGCTTTCAATGATACTAGAAATAAGATTAATGAATTGATTTTTCAAAACAATAAGGAGGCAGACAAGCAATAAATTGGTTGTGAACTTTTATGCTTCACCTATGACTCTTATGTAATTTTCACTGTTAACAGACTCGTCAGGATATGGAATCAGGCAGAAGTCCCGATATTATACATGACAGGATCTTGGGCCAATGGTATTGCCCTCATTGCAGGTTTATTGGTTGTATTACTGTTTGTTTAGCAAACAGTGTTAACATTTCTATGTCCACAGCTAGAAATATTGGATATGTCTCCAGATATCTCCAACCAGGCACCTTGCTATTTTGCTAAAACTTGCTCTATACATAAACATATTTGTTACTTTCACTGTCTCTTTACCACACTTTGACCCCAAAGCATCTATATTTGATAAACTGGCTACTATGAATTCCATCGGACACTTTGATAATGACATCTATTGTGAAAGGACTGACCTGCCCTCCATGCTTGTCTACCATCCTGTTCTCCAAGCCTGGGTGGCACCCAACATGAACTGTTGTGCAAAGAAGGGAATCTACTTGTTGTGCTGCTATGACATATTTGATATCGTGAAACCAGTATGTGGTTACTCGCCTGAACATCTTGACTGGGCACTGACCTTGGGTGATGATCTGCCATCCAATCTTACTGATGTTGATGAGGGTGATAAGTCCAAGTCTCCACAAGCTGCATCTTCAACACCAGATGCCAAAACAGCTCGATACCAAAGGTACCTGGAAGAGGTACATCACTTCACTTCGTGGCTTACCAACCAGTCATTTACCTGCCCCATACATCTACAGCAATGGAGGGTACCAAGTGTAAGAGTTACGTACAGTTCTTATGGACAAAATTGCATGGTAACAAATGATAAATCTTTTGCATATGGTTTAAAAACCTGTGATGTTTCAACATCTAACTTTTGTTTTACTCCACAGCAAAAAACAGGCATTGGTCACACAGTCATTACGCCTGTTCCTCTCCCTGAACCAGATGTTATTAATACTGATCCCCAGTACTTGCTTGTCTTGTCTCAATATCTGCCCATGTTTAATGTGCACACTGACCCTTTGACTTTTTCCTTGAAATCACTTTTAGCTAGAAAGGATTCACATGTAATCTGTATTAGCAAAAATATTTCTAAAGCTAGTGACACTCTCAATGATCTTATTCGTGATGATGATTTAAGCACCACTCTAGGCAATACTTGGTTAGAACTCACTTTTAAAGTTTTTATTATTCAAGCATTTTTGATTGTTTTTCTAATCTTCACCCTTTGCTGTCTACAACGTACTCTAAGACAACACCAAGAACAACTCAAATTCCTTTACAAGGATCATGTTTTGGGCCTGTAAACTACTTTTTAGATCCATCCCACTACTTACCTGGGATTGTTACCCCTTTTGAGGCAACAATGGGGGAATGTTATTCATGGACCAGCACCCCTAACTGTACCCCCACCTCATGGACAGCAACACATATATAGGTATATGTACTAACCTTAGGGCGGAGGCACATATAAGCATAAGTGTCAGGATCTGAGTTCTACTGTACTTTTGCAATGCATATTATGCTTCACTATATTCTCACAATATATAGTACCACTGGGAGATGTTTTCCATGACATATTATTGTATAACCATAAGTTAGGCAACAGTGCCATCTTTAGTGCTTATGCATAACTGTACCTGTAACTACAAGTGACCTTGTAAGCATCACAAGACCTCATTGTTCATTTATCTTCTGCTTGCTAATCAACTTCTTATGTTAGTTAGAATAGTTACTCGGGCCACCGGTTTTGGCCAATTATATGTATTTTATGTATCTTCTTTAGTTGTTGCTATGACAATTATCATGGTATGAGAACCTTTGCAGCACGTATTTTCTCTGAGATGAGACTAGAGTGAACCCTACATAGGTAAGGAAACTGGATGCATACTCCCAGTGATTACACTGTTGGTTGTAAGCCTGCCTTATTTCATTTGCTGATAATAGATTATATTTATTATCGGGACACCACTTGTCTGTTGTATCTTCCTTTGTGCAGTTCCAACAAGAACCTGAGAAAGGTAATTTCATTACCCAATTACACCCTCCTCCAAGAGATACTTAGTACCTTCTTTGGGGACATTACATAAGGGGATTAAAGACAAAAAGGAAGCAATATTTATGTCAAGTGTTGATCACAGTGGTATCTAAGGCCATGACACAGTTATGGTTGCTCCCCCCCCCCACTATTTAGAGTTGGAGTTGTAATTGTAAACATATCATGCTAATGGAATGGTTTACTGCTAAGCTAAGACTCAAGGTAGAAATGGCTAAATCTTACTGTTTGCCCTTTTGGATTATTTGGAGGTGGCTGAAGGTACCACCCATGATCAAACTGCCAGTCTACCTTAACTAAGAGTACATATAATATCAACTGAAATTATGTAATGATTCCCTGACTATACATAGGTTATATGTTTATGGTTTACTATGTCTAACCATCCAGTACCTGGGATTACAAAGATCACATCAGTTTTAGATAAGGTAGGTAAGCTGGGTGGTTTTGGAAGGTTTAAAACTCTCTGTAAAACATGACATAATCACCTGTTTAGCTCTGCTGAGGCAAGGGATGATGTCATGAAATTTAGAACTCTCACATAAGCCACAGTGCTCTGCTGCTGTTTTGAACTGTGGGTCAGTTTGGAGTTGAGAGTTCTACAGGCAGGTGGTACTTTGCCAAAGGCCACTTGTTAGAGGGAAGGAATCCTAGTTTTTTTTATTCTCTGTTTTAGTACAGTTACCAGCGACTGGTTTTGTGGGAAGTGATGGCTACCAGATCCTGTGAAGCCCTGAGGTGGTGAAGATTTTTCACAGAAGGAGAAAAGGGACTGAAGGTTCAGTGAGTACTTTGGGGCAACCCCAAAAGACTATGAGAGCTAAAAGAACTGCCCAGAATGTAGAGACTGTATGTTTCTGTAAACAAAAAGCTATGGATTTTGTGTGAGAACTATGGAGTTCAATCAAGTGTTCTTAACAAATGCCTGGGGAGGGCATATCATGCTGTAAGTACAAGGTTCATTTATTGTTCATGTGGGTTGGCTGGTGCCTTGTTAGGAGCTCATCAAGGCTAGGATGCAGGCACTCAGGATCCTGGCACAAATAATGTGTTGTACGGATGTCTCTTGTACCCCTGTGTGGCTAGAGAAGCCTGTCTTTTTCCTAAAGGTAACGGCAGAGAGAATCTAGCTTTGGCCATAGTGAACTGACCACTCACTTTTGGTTTCAAAGAGATCTAACTGGTTACAAGGAATGGTCTAAGGTGTTAACTTAGTTCACCTAGTGATGCTCAAATTCAGTGCTGTGGCAAGATCCACTATAAATGCACTGGTAAGTCCAGAGATCCTTAATAACAGGGATAGACATCCATGGGAAATGTTCTTTTGAGAAGTCTCAGTATTGTCTGAAAGAGTTGTGAAATGTTTTGCCTGCTACAAGCATGACATCTATTCTGTGCAGCTACAAGCCCTGGGGACACAATCGTATTTTTGTTAACACTCTTTCAGGAATAAAGCAGTACAGCAAAATCCAAAATTTCTGGTTGTGGACATTCTATTCTCTGAATCACCTGTGTGAGTTTTTGGGGTCCCCACAGATATTAGACACACCATAGCCCTGGCACCTCTCCCCTGAACCAGGGTAAAAATAGAAATGTTGTTTTATGCCTTTCCCTCCTGACATCTGAGATACCCTAGCCAGGTTTTGCCCTAACACCAGGTGTGATATATATTTTTTCACATTAAACACACTTTATTGAACTTGATTAGAAAAGAATAAACAATAATCACAAGAAGGATAGATAAGATACAGACAAAAGTAAAGTAAAGTAAAATTTATTTTTCAAGCACCTTTCAAATACCAAGGTGCTGTACAAGAAGGTAAACATTCTGGGTTGGATATTCAAAGGGGTTGCACCAGGCAAAACCCACTGATGCACCCCGGAGTGATATTCAGAAGGGGATGTTGCGCTGCTCAAATTCTGATGTGCCGGGGTGCATCAGTAATGTATGCGGTGCAAGTGCAGGAAGCATGCCCATGCATACTCGGTACATCCTGATATTCAACCCGGGTACCCCCCTCCCCATCCACCCACTCAGACCCGTCACTTTGCTCCCCCCCATCAGTGGCAGGCAGCAGCTCCCCATCCACAAGCCACCCTGCTACCCGTCAACTGACTGCATACAGTAAGGCTGTACGACCATTGGTCCACAGCATGGGAATGGGCATGCAGACTGTACCTTACTACACAGTCCAGATATGTGAATGGATCCATTCACATATCGGGACTGTGTAGTACGGTATGGTGTGCACGCCCATTGGCCCATGCTGTGGACCAATGGGCGTATAGCCATACTGTACACAGTCAGTCGGCAGGAGGCCAGGTGGCTTGTGGGTGGGGAGCTGCTGCCTACCACTGATGGGGGGAGTGGCGTGGCAGGTCTGAGTGGGTGGATGGGGAGGGGGGTACCGCTGGACCACCAGGGATATTTTAAAATATTGTATATTATACATATGCCCGCGAATGGGGCTGGAAGCAGTCCACTAGACCACCAGCGATGATTTACAATGTTTTCTATCATTCATATGCCCACGATCGGGCTGGAAGCAGTCAACTGGACCACCAGGGATAATTTACAATGTTTTCTATCATACATATACCCGCGAATGAGCATTGGGGCACTTTGCTGTGATGTGCAGGGGGCGTCGGTCCCAGAAGGCTGCAGCCTGGCAGGGCGCCAGGCACAAGCCACCGGGGATTGGTACACCTGCATGCAAATGGGGCCATAATGACATGCTAATGGCCCCAGTTGTGCCTTGCATGCATTATGGCCCATTTGAATATCCACCACTGAATATCGTGGTTCCTGCAACTAGCGCAACTGCACTTGTGCTGGCGCATCCCCTTGCTCCTCTCTTGCCGCTTACGCTGGTGCAATGCCACTGCACCATGTGCAATGTAGGTGGACACGTTGCCATATTCAATGGTGCTGAGCCATGGTGCAGCACTGTTGAATATCACCCAGCACACTCCCTGGCGCATCCCAGTTGCACTGTACCCAGGCTTGTGCCCCTGCCTGGCGCATTCTGACTATCCCACCTTCAGTATACAAATAACAACAATAAAATCTAAAAACCATCAGAAAATGCCTGATAAAACAAATATGTTTTAAGCTCTATTTTAAACTCAAGATGGTCTGGCGTTCCCTCAACCAATGAGGTAGAGAATTCCACAGGGTAGGGGCAGCATGAAAAAAAGCACATGCCCAGATGTTTTTAATCGAACCCTGGGAACCTCTAGCAATCCCTCGTCGGTGAATCAGAGTGCATGGGAGGGGCAGTATGGAGTAAGGAGCTCTTGCAGGTAATGGGGTCCCTATTCATGTAGGGCTTTGTAGGTCAGTATGCTGACCTTGAAGGTGATCCACCACTGTACCGGCAGCCAGTGCAGTTTGTCCAGCACAGGCGTTATATGACTAGACCTAGATGTACCAGTCAGTAGCCTGGCTGCCACATTCTGCACTAGCTGCAAGTGACAGATATCAACCCCCGGAAGCCCTAGGTAGAGGGCATTGCAGTAATCAAGGTGGGTGATTATGAAGGCGTGGACCAAATTAGGAAGGTCAGCGGGAGGAACCGGGTGTTTCACCCAGGCTATACTCCTTAGATGATAAAAGGAAGATTTGACAATGGCAGACACCTGTGATTTTAGGGTCAAACCGCTGTCAAAAATAACGCCCAGATTACGCACCCAGTCTGAGGTCATAAGCTGGACACCATCAAGCAATAAGCCCCAAGGATGCCCTGCCCCAAGCCTTGCTCCAGACGACCTGGGTCCCCAACCAACACCTCAGTCTTGTCCTGATTTAACCTCAGAAAGCTAGTGCTCATCCAGTTCTTGGTTTCAGACAGACAGTTGTTAAGCACAGAGATCGCATCATCCTGTCCGGGAATAAAGGACAAATACAGTTGGGTATCATCTGCATAACAGTGAAAACCCAAACTGTATCACCTAATGATGTCTCCCAGTGGCAGCATATACACTGCAAACAACATGGGTGCCAATATGGAGCCCTGCGGCACCCTACAGGACAGGGAGAGGGCATCAGAGGAATAAATTCCAGTGACAACCCTCTGTGACCTGCCCGAGAGGAAAGAGTGAAAACAACTAAGGACTGTTGCAGACAGTCCACAAAGAAGCCACGGGCACTCCAAAAGCACACCATGGTCTACAGTGTCAAATGCTGCCAAGAGATCAGGAAGGACTAAGATAGTATGAGCCTTTCGATCTCTCGCTACTACTAGGAGGTCATTTAAAATCTAAACAAGGGTGGTCTTGGTGCTATGTCTTTTCCACCCAGACTGGAGAGCATCATAGACATTGTGGGTTGTAAGATGGTCATCCAGCTGCAACACAACCACCTTCTCAATAACCTTACCCACAAAAGGTAGATTAGAGACAGGTCTGTAGTTTTCTAGACAGTCTGGATCCAAGGAGGATTTTTTAAGGAGTGGTTGAACAACCGCTTCCTTGAAGAGATCAGGAAAGACCCCCTTCTCCAATGAACTCCAGACAATTTCAGCAAGGATCTGGCAGATAACAACTACACAACCTACCAATAGTGGTGTAGGGCCTGGATCCAAACTACAGCTGGTTGGTCACAAAGTATGGACAATCCTCACAATGTCCATGAATTCCAGCCAGCTGAAGTTAGACCAAACAGAACGGGTGCTCACTACCTCCCACCGATCTCCGCAATCCCTCATAGAGAGAGAGAGAGAGCTGGGCCAATACCCAACCTGATGCTGGCAACCTTATCTGTAAAAAATCGAGCAAGCTCATCATACTTTACGTGTGAAAAATCTCCAGACTGAAGACAGACTGGATTGCACAGTCTGTTCACAGTCTGAAAGAGCTGAGCTGGTCGACTCCTTGTAGCAACACTCTCCCCTGACAGGAATTCTGCCTTCTTAGGGGTGATTGCTGATTAATAGCCCTTATAATGTTCCATAAATCTAAGCCTGTCAGCATCAAGGCCAGATTTCCGCCAAGCTCTCTCTAGCCTTTGACCCACTCTTCTCAGCTCCTTCAAGGGCTCATCAAACCAAGGAGTCCTTGGGTGCAGAGTAAGTGGGCAAACACGAACAGGAACAATTCAGTCCATTTCATCACCCACCACCTTATTATAGGCCAGTACAAGACCCCCTGGACTCATGCATTTACTCGATAAACCCGATAGGTCCAGCACCGCTGACAGGCCCTCTGGGGTAACTCCCCTTAATGGGTGGTACTGGACCATCTCCCTAGGGGCAGACCTATTTGGAGGTGCCCTGAAACTGAACCTTATGGTGTAGTGATCTGACCAAGCAACTGGTTCCACCCCCAGATCCATGGTCTCCATCCCCAGACAGAACACAAGGTCCAGAGAGTGACCCCCTATATGGGTAGCAGAGATAACCACCTGTGTAAGGCCCACTATAGTCATAAGCTGGAGGAGATTATTTCCAAATTGCAAGAGTTCATCGTCGACCCAGGCATTAAAGTCACTCAAAATCAACCATCTGGGTGACTCCAAGGCCATGTCGACAATGAAGTCCTCAAACTTCTTCAGGAATTCTCCCCCATCACCAGGTAGACTGTAAATGAGGAGTATCCTGAACCCTACACCTAGATACACTCAAAGGATCAAGTGCACCCCACTGGCACATCCACAAGGCCCAGTTCCATTTTAAACATAATGGCTACACCCCCGCCCCTATGATTCAATCTCAGGTGGTGTATCACAGAGAACCCAGCTGGAACAGCAGCTGCCAAGATAGGGCCTGCATTCTCATTCAGCCCAGTCTCGGTGATGCAAGCCAGATCAGATGTTCCAACAAGATCAGCAGTAATCGCCATCTTGTTCCTAATCGATCTGGCATTGCACAACACCGCCCAAGTTGGATGGGTCTTTGAGGACGATCCTGGGGCCTGCCCACAATTTCTGGAACCCTTGGGTATGAGGACCAGGCAGGGAAAACCCCCTTTCCTGACCCCATTTTGCCCCGGGGGTCTTTAAGTCCCTATGACCTCTATCCATCCACCCCTCTCCATTCTCACACCATGCCTAGATTGAAACCCCTAAAATCGACTTCTGGCTATCCCCAAGGCTCAGCATTTCTTATACACCTCTGCTGATAGTAGGGGACAGTCAAAAGGGTGTAGATCCCCAAACATGGTGGAAGAATAATGCCTGACCATCTTAAAACCCTCCCAGCACATTTCAAACACAGAAAATTACAACCCCCAAACATAATCAAATAATTTCCCCTCTCCAATACCACCTACAGTAGCACAAACACCTTCAATGGGAAGCCTCTCACACAACCTCACCAAAGATCCAGACAACCACAACACTCACTACAATCGCCCCTCAAACACCAATCAATTCACACACAGCAGCCAAATATCTATCCCCCCAGCATAAACAATATAAGCCCCCCAAACATAAAACATCAATTTAAACTTAAATCCTATAGGACTTCAGTTCATAATTCATCCATATTCAGGAGTCCTCCCACAGCTCCCGAATTATAGGAATCAAATTCAATCTCAATGAAGTAGTCCAACCTTTCTCCAAAAAACAAATAACTCTAAATGTTTAAATGAACAGACCAGGCAAGCTCACAACCTTCCCCCCCCCCGCCAATAATGCCAGAGCTTTCAATCCCAAACTCTGCTCTCACCAAAAGTTTGAGTTATAAGCAAACAGTAGAAGTAAATATAGCCAGTGGGTCCAAACGATAACTCCAAGAGTTTGTAGGTGTAAGCAACTGTCAATATGGGTAAAATCTCATGTGCAGGAACACTATCCACATCAGGGCCAATGCACAAAGGGTGGGGAAGACAATCACCTCTAGAAGAGTCACAGCATTCAGTCAGGACCACAGTAACGGCACTCGGCCTGGCAATCACTCACCAGTAGATCACGCCAGGAGGCCTAGGAGGAACAGGCAATATACGCCTGCCCTTCAGTGGACTCAAGACCGGAACCACCCACCGCAGACCCAGCTAGTAACAGCGACCACCCCCAGTAAAATACCCCACCAAATCCCTCAGCTGGTCTCCTACCCGAACTTTGATTTAATCAGAGGATAGCTATCAGTTCCATCAATTCCAATGATAATCTGAAAACGAAGCTTCAAGACAGTTTCAAACTGAAGAAACTTCTTTCCACCCATTCAGGTCACACCGGCTTCAGAGAACTTTTCTTTCCAACCCAACAGATCCCCGAACCAGCAGTTCTTCAATGTTTTACAGCCACTTATCAAATCCCTTGATAGTTCTTTCACATACCAAATCAGCTGAGACCCAACAGGCCATAAACAGTCAAAAGCCAGAGGATAATGCCACCAATAAATTATTCATGACTTGAGTTTTAAGACTGATTAGGTATATTTCAATAGTTGGGTGGACAAACCATTTAGCAGTTCAACTTGTAATCCATTTTACTGCAGCCAATGATTTCAAGTGTTCAGAGAGAGTGGGCCATTTAAATTAAATAAGATTATTATGCTGCTGAAATAAACAAACCATTTGAAGTCCATTTTGTTGCACTCAGCATTTCCAGTAACAAAAAACAGCAAATGCACAGTACACTTGACCCCAAAATCTCTTAATAAACTAGATAAATATAGATGATGTCACTAGACTAAATATCCCAGGAACTATTAACAGTTGTGATGTACTATACCAGAGCCATAAGTCATTCTAATCAAGTTATGAAACAACATTCCCACTTATATTCCCTCCCCCCTTCCCTCCCTCCAGTTTTCTCTGAAGGCTGAGATAGTCCCATGAATAGCAAAGATAAATAATGGGGCAGATGGAACGTGATGAAGTTGGACCTTCATATCATTAGGGACAAAAGAATGAATCTGGGGGCAGCCCATCTCTATCATCCTGAGAGCAGTGGGGCGTAATTGTCCCAAAAGACTGGCCATCACTCATCACCAAGAGTCAGCAAGGTATAAAGAGGTTCCCATACCCAGGTGTATCTCTTTTGGGAGTCTAGCATATTTGCAATAATGTGTTTGGCTTGTAAAACAATAAGCATCTCCCTATGCCATTCCACATAGGTAGGGACTGTCTGATCACACCTGTGCCGAAGAATAACATCCTTGGCACAGACTTATGTTAAAACAAAATGAGGTTTTTGATTGCCTATTAAAGCCCCCTCAAAGTCTCCCAGGATACAAATCTTGGGTGTGAAAGTCTAATCAAGCCCTAACAAAGGATCTAAATGTTGTTTAATTTCTCCCCAGAAAGGTGCCACCCTATCACAGGTCCATAAAATGTGAAGCAGCGAGCCTTGCTCTTCTTGGCACCTGGTACATAGATCTGACACCAACCTACCCATTCTATAAAGTTTAATTGGACAATAAAACATGTTATATTTTTTTTATTTATTTATTTTTTGATAACCAGGTAGGTACACTAGACACAAAAGTGAACTATTTTCAGGCACGACCCGGGAGGTCAACAAGACAGTGAGATACAGTTACAGTGAATACAGTGACAGGGTATATGCAATCATCACAAACAGAAAGTGAGAACAAAGATTAAGACAAATATTGGTACAAGGCATGCAATGGTGTAAATTATACAAATAGAGATAAGTGCCCATGTGTAGAACTATCATAAGAATATCACAAATATAAGGTACAGAAAATGAGAAAAAACATATTGTAGTAGGGTAACATAACAGCCTCCTGCAACTGAAAGGATATTATTGGTAGGAGGTGGGGAGAGAGGTAATAGTGGGATAGGTTAAAGGGAAGTTGAAAGTAGGCAGGGTGCCAACTCATAACATAGAGGGGATACCCAGGGCAGTCATGGCAGCGGAAATCAAGATCTAAGGAGGATTGAAGCAGGTACATCGAGTACAAGCTGTAAGGAGGGAGCGGTACCTCTTCTTAAAGGTGGTATGATTAGGGGCAAGGCATACATCTAGGGGCAGCGAGTTCCAGTAGGAGGGACCTACGTGTGAGAAGCCTGATTTCCCTTTGATAGTTTTACATCTAGGAATGCTTGTCAAGGAAAGGCCAGTAGAACGGAGACCGTAGGAGACATGCTGCGGGGTCAGCAGGGAGGCAAGGTAGGTAGGCATACTTGATCGCAATACACTGTCCAGAAGGTTCCCAAGAGAGAGGCGGCAGTGAGCAATGGGGAATAGCCAATTTAGGTCAGAGTACAGCAAGCAGTGATGTTTTAGTCTAGAAGATGCAGAGGCGTAACGGCATATGTTGTTATAAGTAGTATCCCACTTATGAAGAGTTGCCTTAGAGGCATTTGTATAGATTACGGACCCGTAAGAAAGCAATGGAAGCAGGATTCCTCTGGCAATGGCAGTCCTAGCAGTGGGGGTAAGAGTGTAGCTCGTTTTGTAGGCTAAGCCCAGTTTGGCATTTATGGCCTTACAGGTTGCGGTAATATGAGTATCATAGGTGAGGGATTCATCAAGTGAAACACCTAGATATTTGAAAGAGATTACCGTCTCCAATAGATAGCCATCAGCCCAGTTGACCTGAAAAGATTCATGGCACTGTTTTAGTTTGATAGGGGATCCAAAGAGCATAGCATTGGTCTTTCCAAGGTTGAGAATGAGCTTGTTATTGGAGATCCAGGATTGAATATTTTGTAGGTCCATAGAGAGCTTAAGATTACTGGAGTGGACATCATCTGAGCTAGTGTACAGGACAAGGTCATCAGCATACAGCAACGATGAACAGGAGGATATAACTTGGGGAATACTGTTAATAAAAATTGAGAAAAGAAAGGGTCCAAAGATAGAGCCCTGAGGTACACCAACATTTATGACTGCTTTTTCTGAGGTGGCAGAGTTGAAATTCACTGTTTGATACCTGTTTATTAGGTAGCTATGGAACCAGTTTATGACTCTGGATGAGAAGCCCAGGGAGTGGAGATTGGTGAGTAGAAGAGGGTGGTTAACAAGATCGAAAGATTTCATCAGATCGATAAATACTGCACCGGTTTGACTACCCTGGTCCATGGCTTGAAGAATATCATTTGTTAGCTGTAATAGAGCAGTTTGAGTGCTATGGTCTTTTCTGAAGCCGTGTTGGTTTGAGTGCAGAAGGTTATATTTAGCAAGGTGTTCTGAGATCTGTGCTGAGATGAGCTTCTCAAGGATTTTATTTAATACTGCCAGTATTACTATTAGTCTATAGTTGGCTATATCTTTTTTGTCTCCATTTTTAAACACTGGCGTGACTTTAGCCAGTTTCCATACCTCAGGCACTACGCCTTCCCTCAGGGACAAGTTGAATATAATGGACAGTGGTCCTGCAATGAAAGGTGCTGTGAGCTTTAGGAGTTTAGGTTCGAGGCAGTCAGATCCGATAGCAGTGCTGTCTGATATGGAGTTTAGATGTTTAAGGAAATCATTGTACGATATAGCTTTAAAGTAGAAAGTGGGCGTCTTGGAAGTATTTTCAGAGTATGGTGGCCCAGGCATTGAGTTATTGGAAGAGAAAGCAGTTGTATAGCTTGAGAGGTCAGAGAAATGAGAATTAAATGCATTGGCAATGGTGCCTGAGTCATTACAATGGACACATTTCAGTATCATATTGTTGTTTAGTAGAGTTTGTTTTGAACCGAGGAAAGTCTTTGTATGAGACAAAATTTCTTAGAGTGTAGAGCAGCATCTAGTAGAAGGCCTTTACAGTACTGGCTTTTGCGAGTCTTATTTGAGTTTGCATTTTGTTAAGCTGTTCTCTGTAGTTGTGATAATCCGCTGGGAGACCAGATATTTTAAACTTTCTCCAACATTTGTCCCTATGTTTGAGGTCTGTGAGGAGGTCTTTATGCAGCCATCTGGTTTGTTTACCACGAACGTGCCGAGTGATGACTGGGGTATGTTTATCTTGAAGGAGTACAAACCTGCTCAGGAAGGTGTGAAGGACAGTATCAGTACCTGAGGAATAGGAGACAGTGGACCAGTCAGTGTGAGACACATCGTATAGAAAGTGAGCCTGATTTAGATTTGCATAGTTTCTGAAGCGTATATAGTTTTGGGGGGACGTGGAGGCTGTGGAAGTGCTCCATATGCAAAAAACGGGGGAGTGATCACTGATACAGTCCAGCAGCGTACCTGCATTAGCAATTCTGTCCACGCGATTTGTTAGGACCCAATCAATAAGAGTGCTGGAGTCTGAGCTGACTGATACTCTTGTATTATCAGTAATGATTTGGTGCAAGTTGTAGCTCTGTACTAGGGATTGAAGGGTGTCTTGAGATTTTCCAAGCCAGTTTAAATTTATGTCTCCGAGAATGATGAGTTCATTTTTCCCCACATGTGCAGCTGTAAGGTCCAGCAACTCAAGTAGTCCTTTTGTGCCATTACTAGGTGGATTGTAGGCACAGACAATAAGGAGTTTCTTATCTCCTAGTCCAAGTATAGCATGGAACTATTTGCACAAGGAGTTTTGCTTGTCAGATATCATAGTCATACTTAGGTTGCTTTTGTAATAGATTGCGACACCCCCACCATGCTTTGGAGGTGGTCTGTCATGTCTAAGAAGGGTGTAGTTAGGGAGCAGACAAAAAGTATCTGGAGTAGAGGGTTTTAGCCATGTCTCAGATATACAAAGCACATCTGGGTGGTGGTTTTCCACCCAAGCTTCAATGTCTGCCTGATTTTGGAGAAAACTCCTAACATTAAGATGGACTATGTGAAGTCCTTTCATATTATATCCAGAGTAGTTTAGGGGTAATGTACCTGGTCTGGGACCAGGGTTTAACTCTATGTCCACAGACAGCATAAGAACCAGCAACATGAGGTACCTTAGCTTCTGCATGGAAAATTTAGGGCTGCTGTGGCAGTAGGTGCACCACTGTTTGGCAGCAGATGCGGTGGTATGGTAAATAAGTAGTTGAGGGAGGAGGGCAGGGGTTGTGTCTATGCTACATTTGGTTAGGATTAGCATGTTTGAGCATGTCAAATCGTTTAGACTCATGTCTCCTTGTTGGATATGGTTTTTGGGGTTAGGTACATTAAGGATGCTTAGTAGTACCAGAGACAGGATGAGAGAGGTCACAATGAGCAGTAGCCGAAACATACTGTAGGATTTTGTAGCAAGCATATTTTATCGGTGAGGCCAGGGATAGAGGATGCGGTAGAGGGCAAAGAAATAGCTGTTTGCCAAAAGGGAGCTATTTATTTTTCATCTGGTAATAGCACCCTGTGATCTGCCTAGTATAAAAGCTGCATGAACATTCATGGGAAGAAAGACAAAACTATAGAATTGTCAGATGAGTGTGAGTGCATTAAACTGAAAAAGAACAATTGGAAGCTGGATCCTGGGAATACTACAATATGTGAGAAAACTGTGTTGAAATTGAAGATTCAAGCAGATTTGGAACTGCATGAATTGCTCTTTGTCCAATTTAATGTGCTTGTAAGTAGCTTTCCAGAAGCAGGGCCAATCACGAGGGCCTTGCTGAGGAGGAGGAGGAAGAGTCCGATCCCAGAAGTAAAAAAATACTTTGCTCCTTCTCTGCAAGAAGATCCTGCAAGTGTGCATAGTAAAAAGCAATAACATGAGATTTAGGGGCAACCTGCACCAAAGAAAACAACCTGTCTCTGTACATTCTGAGCCAGGTCTCAGTACCAAAATGATGAACCAACATGTACTTGATTTGAAAATACTTGAAGCACATAGACGAGGACCAACCACATTTTTGTTGGATTTCAGAAAAGGTGAGAAACTTGCCAGGGTGCACCAGATGATCAACAGACAAAGACACTAGAGAGGGCCAGGCAGCCTGGGTCAGCACCTTCCCAACAATTTGCAGGTTTGGATTCCCCAAAATGGGTTGAATGGTGTCTATGCATGGGTCCAGATTTAGCAGGAGACATAGTTGCTTATGAGGGTAAAGAGAGTGACCTATAGACATGTCTTTTAGGGATCCAGGAATCTTTTTAGAGGGAATGTATAGTAGGGCAAAGAGATTCAGGCCTAGTTGAGAACACATCGAACATTTACTGTCCAGCCAGTGAGGAATATAAGTAGTTTCTGGCACCCCTAATGTCGGGTGACACCAGGCAAAGTAGCAGAAACAGTGGATGACCAAATAATAAAGGTAAACATTGGGGACCTTTAAACCACCAGCTTCCCTTGTTCTCATAAGTTTGACAAGGGTTCTCCGAGGGGGTTTCCTCTGCCACAAGAATGTGGAGAAAAGTCTGTTGATGTGAAGAAACCAGTTCTCAGGTAAAGCTGGGTTAAGCATTACGAGAGGATAAAAAAGCCGTGGGAGAATATTCATCTTGAGGATGTTCAAATGTCCCCATAAAGATAAGGACAGTAAGGCACATCAGTCTAGGTCAATTTTAATTTGATTGAGAATGTGGTCCAGATTATATTGCCTCAGTTTACATGGATTAGTGCTGAGATAGATTCCCAAGTATTTGAGTTTATCCTTGACCCAAAAAAGGCCCAGGTGCGCCACACTAGACTGAATTATGGCAGCATTCAAGGGCATGTGCTCTGTTTTGGAGCGGTTAAGTTTGAAATTAGAAATAGTTCCAGACTGAGTTATGATGTCCAGGATAGCTGGTATTGAAGTGGAAGGGGACATAATGTGAAGAAGGATATCATCTGCATAAATGGACAATTTATACTGAGATGGGCCTAAGGGGATACCATGAACTTGAGAGGACAGATTAATTTTTCTGATCAGTGGTTCAGGATATAGGTTAAATAAAAATGAGGATAAAGGACAGCTCTGACATGATCCATGCTGCAAAGGGAATGAGTCAGATAGGACTCCATTGCAGAGAGTGAGTGCCAAAGGACTAGTGTATAGCACCCTTATCCAATGTATGAATTCAGCAGGGATGCCATATTTAGGGAGCAGGTGAAACAAGTAGTCCCAGGAGACTCTACCAAAGGCTTTCTCTGCATCCAGGGAAGCCTGGACACGGAGAAAATATGTGAGAACTTTCCAAGGTGATCAGCGGACAGCCTACCTGTCACAAAGCCCTCCTGCTCCCTACTGAGGAGGCAAGTCCAAACCAAATTCAGCCTAGTGGCCAGGATTTTAGCTAGAATTTTTAGATCAACATTCATCAAAGATATGGGTCTGTAATTAATGATCAGTAGATGATCTCGGCCTGGTTTGGGCAGAGCTACTATTATAGCTGCTGTGAGTGAAAGATCTGAGAGACTGTGTACAAACACATATTGGAACAGGCTCAAGAGATGTGGTGCTAAGAGTTGTTTGAAGGCCTTATAAAAATTGGAAAATAATCCATCTGGGCCAGGTGACTTATCAGGGGCTAGGGAGTCTATTATTGTGTAAACTTCTGTTAGTGTAAGGGGGACTTATAACATTTCAGTTTGGGCATCGCCTAATGAAGGCAGGTCCAAATCCTGACAAAAAGCGTCAAAAAGGGAGAGCTCAAAAGAGTCTGGAGAAGCCACATATAGGGAATGATAAAAGTCCTGGAATTGTAAAACTATAGCTCTAGGTGAAGTGACAAGATGACGGGAAACAAACATGAGAGACAGAACAATTCTTTCCGCTTGCTGAGTGTATAAGCGTAGAGCAAGAAGTTTGCCGGGATTCTTGCCTTGATCAAAATATTTGTTTTAGTCTTCAAAAGGAGGTGCTATGCTCTATCCCCCAGTAAGGTATTATACTGGGCTCGAAGAGCCTCAAGATGCTCCCACTCCGCTTGTTGGGAGGCGTCAGAAAGTTCCCTTTTGGCCTCTCGGATCTGCAACAGAAGAGAGGAGGAGGCTTGAGATAGTTCTGTCTTCCATCTAGTAGCTAGCCGAATAATTTCACCTCTAAGTGTACATTTAAACGAGCCACAAAGTATGTCATGCTTTAGCATTGTGGGCAAACTAAGAGCAAAAAAGTCAGTGATAAAATGTTGTAACCGTTCAACCACTTCAGAGTGTATCTTAATAATTGATTATTAAAGTGCCATATTTTATTTCGTACCATAGAAGGGAGCAAGGTTAACTTGAAGGACTGCTGGGAGATGGTCAGACACCACTTTGGCCCCATAATGACTCAAGACAACCCCTGGTAGTGCTTCAACACTCAGAAGAAAAAAGTCAACACAGGAAAAAGAGTTATATAGAATAGAACAAAATGACCGGGTGTAAAGTCCTCCAGAGGTCCACAAATCCCATGGAGTCTAATAATTCTCGCAGGGCAATTTGGCTTGGGGCGAGAGCTTAACCACATTTTGTGGTCCTATCCAGATCATTGTCTAAAACCAAATTCCAGCCCCCAGTGAGAATCATGGGTAGAGAGACCCATGGGGACAATGTGGAGATGAGCTGGTAGAAAAAGGAAGGATCTTCCATATTAGGTCCATAAACAGAGACCAAAATCAGCTCCAGATTTCCCAACAGGGATCTCACAAAGATGTATCTATGGTGGGGATCAATTACCTCCTGAAGGAATTGGAATGGGATAGATCTGGACACCAAAATGGCCATGCCTCTTTTACAAGAGTCTGTCCCTGCACTCAACTCCTGCCCCACCCAGGAACATCTAAATGATTGAACCCAGGTTGGGGGGAGATGGGTCTCCTGGAGAAAGGCCACATCTACTTGTAATTTATGTAAGTGTAATAGTATCTTAGTGCGTTTCATTGGGGATTGTGCCCCTTTTATGTTCCATGAGCAGTACCTGATGTTATGTGCCATGATGGACTATAGTAGATCTATGAAATCAGAGAAGTAAACTGATCGCCCAGCGTAACTCCTGGAACTCAAACATAATGACAGCCAGCCTTTGGAGAAAAATCTCCCCCCCCCCACTATTTACCCTAGTATCCCATAACCCACCTATAAGCAAATAGTGGACAAAAGACTGGATTAACCAATGTGAGACAGAAAACCACCCACCCCACCATGCACATACATTCTTGTCTCTCCCATATTCCATAGTCCCATAAAACAATCCCTATCCCCCTAATCGAACTGGTGCATGAGACTCCGAGCCAACATATCTTGTCACCGCATTCATGCTGCTCCCACCCCATCCCACACCCAGCCCTAATAAACTGATTAACATATTGCAAGAAAAATATGAAGGATAACTCTGGGAACATCTGATATAACATAACTTGTCTCATCCCAGTTCTGTAGTTAACTTCGCATGGTACAAATTTAAACTCAGGTAATAAGTCATTAAATAAATCTGATAATGCCCAGCTCTTAAAGGTGAAGAGATTAACTATTAACCAGGTAAAAAGAATAACTGTCAGTTATAACCATCTAGACATATTTTTTTTCCTCCTTTCTTTTCACTTCCCTTTCTCCTTTTCCTATTTACTTTCTTCTCCTTTGAAAAAAAAAACTGATATAAACATAGGAGCATAAGACATGATGTGAACCGTATTTGTGCCCCAGGAACAAAACCACTCAGCATAGAAACGATCCCCCACCATTTTACTCTAACACTGTATAATTTACTTTAACCCGAAAAGTTATATATTATAAAACAAGGTCACTGAAACTTTGCAGTGTATTGGAGTCCCTGAAAAATATCTTGAGCATGTTTCAGGTAACTATCACTAAGCCTTAAGCTTAAAGTACAGGTGGGCCCATCCCTCCACAGAAATATCGCAGAGAGGAGAACCCACCTGCACAGGAGTCCCAGATGAGAAACTCACCCACTTGACCACAGTCCCATTCCATGAGCTGGTGTGAAGTCTGAGCAGTCCAGGGGTCAAAGGTCCAATATCGAAGAACATCCAGAAGGGGAGACACCACTCCAAATGCTGCCAGGCAGAAGATCAGGAAAGGTGAGGGGAAACACATGGCCAAATGGGCGACTGTCCTTGTCAAAGAAAAAAGTGGGGGGTCAATTCAGAGTGCTCCACAGCCATGTCAAGGTGGACCCTGATGGACCATGTCCACATCTGCTTGAAACTGTGCACTCCACAACAAGACCTGCTTGAAACTGTGCACTCCACAACAAGACCAAAAGTCTGAAACAGACTAAGAAAGTGCCCTCAATTACTGCTTGGTGATGCAGAAAATACCCCTGCAGGCCACGGAGACAAAGATCCAGCAGCAGAACCCACAGATCCAAACAGGTCCCCAGCAAGGGACCAGACTGCCAGGGCAAAGGAGAGGAAACAGGTTCTGAAGTCACAAAGTGTCTCAAGAGGGCCTCCTATAAAAAGGAGAAGCCGAGAAATCAGGCAAAACACCCAGAGACCATCCCAACCAGCAAAATGCATCCAACATGCTTTCAGTTAAGGGGTGTTGTATACGTCAACGAGTCCCCAGTTCATTGAACCTTAAAAAGGCCTGGTAGCATGTTTCTGAGGGCTTGGAACACTGAATCAACTATGTCAAAAGAGTGCCAGGTACCCTGAAGCATTACTTGCAAATGAGCGGGATATAAAATTTTAAATTTAATCCCTGTGGCAATGAGCTTGGTCACCATGGGGTGAAATGCTGTCTGTTTCTGTTGAGTCCCAGCCTGGAGGTCCTGGGTGACTCAATTTCTTTGTCTTCCCAAAGTATTTTCTTGAGATCACAAGTCTTCTGTAATATGTACTGTTTGTCTAAGAAGTTCAGAAGCTTAAATATAAAAGGACGGGGGGGATCCGATAGAGGGTTTGGGGTGCAAGGAACGATGAGCTCATTCCACTATGTAGATTGGGCCATTCGGAGAGGGGCTCACAATCCGTCCTAGGAATTTCTGAGCAAATTGAGTAGGTGTAGCCCACTCCTCGCCTTTGGAAAGCCCAAAAATAAATAAGTTGTTGTGGCAGCTTCTCCCCTCTAAATCCTCGATCTTGGTTTCCAAATTTCTGAGTTTCTGCCGCAGTTTGCTGTTTCCGAATCAGAGCTATCGCTCCTTTTTTCTAGGGAAAAAACTCTGGCTTCCAGGTCTCCCACCCATTTGTTCATATCTTCCAGGTCAGTAAGGAGTGATTTTACCTCCTCTGTAAGCTCTTTCAAGGCCTCTTTGAAAGGTACAAATTTTGTAGAAACCTCTTTTCCAATAGTGGGGCCAATACCATACTAGGAGTTCTACTTTTACCAGTTCCTGATCTGTGGTCCTTTGGCATTTTGGTGTTTTTTTCTGGCATTTGTTGAGGTGTGTGGTGGGGACCAGCTGTTCTCATTTCTACTTCGGACATGCTTGCAGCAGAATGATGGAAATTAGACAGGCGCAAGCTGTGAGAGTTCTTCAGTCGATTTTCACTGCAGATAAGGGAGGTCAGTAACACAATAGAAGAATTTAATAGATTATTAGTGGGATGCAGCAGAGAGCTAGCGAACAGCAGCTATTCAGTCGAGAGCATCACGTGACTCTAAGGGGTGATATATTTTCTGCCAACAGTGGTTGTTGCCTTGTCTGAATTCAAAAAAGGGGGATTGGGGTTACAAAAATGAGGGCTAGTCCTGGGATTTGGGGGGAGAACAAATCCCATTTGCCAAGAAAAATGCCTGCTGTGCATTGTACAGCTTAGAGAGTGGACTACAGTGTGGGACTTTGTGGAAAAATATATTGTTAAAGATTGAGTGCAACTGTGAAACCCTGCTTTGAAAGTGCTTAAAACTGTTAAAATTGTCAAAAAAATGTAAAATTTCCAGCTGCAAAGTGATTTTGGGCAAAGAAACAGTTGTTTGCTGTGAATACAATTTTTCCCCATGCTTGAGGAGAAAAGTGGTGGAGTCACTGCAAAGGACTGTGCTTTAAGTGATAAAATCAGTGAAAGTGCTTGTTGGGACTGTGTACAGAAACTGCAAAGAGAAAGTCAGTTGCATTTTAAAATTGGTCGTCTCAGCTTGAGGATCGTCGAGAAGACAGAGAGAAAGTGCCCCTAGATTATTTGCATGGAGTCAAGTAATTGGCTCTTTCAGTGAAGCTCCACCCCCTGGACTGTTCAGTGTTCATGGAGGAGAGACAGCAGCAGCGTGTGAGGCAGCAGACCTAGAAAAGGTGGTTCTTTGGCAGAATTGTGGATATAAGTCAAAAGTGCTGGAAACAGTGAAGAAAGTCAGGCTTCTCTCATTAAAGAGTGGAATCAATCATTCTGGTAGCCACCCCAGTGTTTTCCCTGTTGGTTGTCAGGTGGGACTGTCCGCAGCATGAGTGCAATTGCTGTCGACCCACACACAGGGTGAAGCAATGAATTTGGTGAGAACAACTTATGTAAGTACCAACAAATCCTTCTAGTGCAAAGCAAAAGTTTCTCATCAGTTTGAAGAAGTAAGCAAGTATCTAAGCAAGTAAAGAGAGTACAAGAAATGCAGTGTGAGTTTGGTAGTGATGCAGTGGAGAATGCAGCAGCCATGCTAAGGCAAGGGTCAGAGCAAAAAGTAACAGCAAGGCAAAAGCGAAATGCTGGTCACTCAATACAGTGGGCAGGTTAGAAGACATACTTTGCAAGTGAACAAACAGTGACAATTATGCATGTTGTAACAGCAATTACTCTAGACATGTTTTTTCAGGGAGTAGACATGGCAAGTGAAAGCAAGCAGTATCCATTCCATGTTAAAATATGGGTGGCACACAGACAGCAGGAGCTAAGAATGTTTGAAGAGGAGTATAACTGTGTGGGTGCTCCCTCCACCTAGCACTCCCTGGATATACAGTTAGTGTGTGTGTGTGTGTGTGTGTGTGTGTGTGTGTGTGCAGTATGCCTAAAAGTTGGATGAGATGTCATAGCCATCCCCCACTGTCAGGACTGCAGGAGAAATTTTGGCATGTGCATGGCTAGTAGCTCTTCCAGAGATATTGTCTGATGTGACTGGTTGGCCCCTACGTGGACCCTCTGTGCAGGGCCTAGTTGTGAAAGGCAGAGTGGTGCCAAATGTGAACTAGTGAAAGCAAAGGATTTCCTCAAAGAATTTTTTGAGGGTGTGCCTGAGTGCAGCAAAGAGGTGCAAGCAGCAAGTAGCCCCTCGGCCAAGGAAGAGGCTGAGAGGAGTTTGGCAGTGGTAGGACTAGAACCTGTGGACCCTTTGGCAGATGGTACAAGTCCAAATGTGCTCGGGGAGAATAAGGAGCTGGAGGACCTTATCACATGGGAGGCCTTTGCCTCCAGCAGCAGTGAAGAATGGGTGTTTGCAAGGGTCAAACCAGTAGTCGCCTCCTGGGTGGCCCATATGGAAGCATTGGAGTAGGTGGAGGCATCTGATAGTGCGACTGGGCCATCACCTGCAGCAGTTGAAGTTTTGGAGGCCTCAGCAGAAAAAAGGGACTCCATTGTCCAACAGGTGGGAGGAGGACACAGGAATGGACTACCTTTTTCCTGTCTGGAACAGAGATGCATGGTTGCATCAGACCTGGCTGCCCCCAAGCCAGGCTGAGGGCCTGCATCTGCCAAACAGCAGTAAAGAGGACAGAGTGATTCAGAGGAGAGGAGAGAAAGAGTTTAGGTTAAAGTATCCATTCATGCAAAGGTGGATGTGGGAGGAAACTGAGGCCTGGAGAGAGGAATGGTTGCTGGAGGAAGCCAAGGCATATACAAGTGAGCACTGGTGCTGGATGAAAGGACTTAAACTGTCTAGTGGAGATAATGTTTGCAAAGATAAAGTTAATTCCTGGAAGGTGGGTCGCACCCTCCTCCTGGACTCAGTAATTGTAACTAATCAAGAAGGCAATAAAACAGTGCACTCAGTAAGGATAACCTGTTTAGATTGAGCAATCATTTGTGGTCATCATCCCTGGTGGTACGACCCCTAAAAAGTACCTGGAAGACCCAGCATGAACAAGTAACATAAAAGACTGTAAGCCGTGGTTGGTGGGCCACAAGATCAGGAGGCACTCGGCTGAAGAAAGAAGATCTGAAAGTTTGAAGTGCATTGTTCCCCCTGGGAGTAGCGACAGAGGTCATGGCTGCAATTTCTTCTTTGGTCAGTAGAAACCAGATCCAGAGGTTTTGTGGAAGCATTTGATACAAAGACCTGTCTTCAGCCTAAGGAAAGAAGAGGTCCCGAAAGAAAGAGGTGATGGAGAAAAGTCAGCCAGCACTTCTGAACTGGGAGGGCAAGGTTTCTCTTATTTTTTCTGTTTGAACAAATGTCTGTTGATGCTGTAATGCTCTACTACTTTGGTTCAGTGGACATCTGTTCTGGATATTTTCAGTAGGCCTTGTGCCTGCTTGCAAGAACTGTTTTGGGACTGGCTTCAGCCATAATTCATAGACTTTCTTGTGTGTGAGTGCCTTTTTCACTCAGGACCTTACATCCTTAGATGGAAAATTAAGGGTTTCCTCCCCCCATAAGTGTTTTCTCTGTATTATTTTGGACTTTTATACTGCCTTTTGTAGAAAAAACCCTTTAAAATGTTTTTGGGATTGTGCTGTATCTGCTGGTGGGAGGTTTGCTGTCGTTGTTTTCTGTTGCAGGTTTTCTTTTACAGGTGTGGCAAGAAGAAGAAAATAAGAGGATTTAGGGCTCAACTGCAGCCCTGGTGTTTTCCTAGTCTTTAACGTTTTTTAAAGTGTGTGATTCAGAAATGTTTAAGCATTTTTAATTACAGGTGTAAAGTGTATAGCACAGTATTGGATTTGGGAACTGCATAGCAATGCCATATGTATGTTTCTAGCCATGTACAATGTGAAATGTGTAAAGGTATACACTGCCCCTTGGGTAGTTTAGTGACTAGATAGCATTTTTGCCTAGTGAGCTAGGGGGTAGATAGGCTGATCCAATTAGGGGTGACCAGTCCTGTCTTGTCAGGGGTGCTTCGGGATGTTCTTTTGGGACACTATAGAGTGGGTTTTCCTTAGCTAGTTTATTAGTGGTGGCTGGAATTTGCTTCAGCATGCCTCCATGTTCCCTGTGGTAACCTGCCTATGTTAAGACATAGGTAGGGAAGGGACTGGCCACCCCTCCTCATAGGGCACCCAGGGGTTGGATGGCCTGTGGTGCAGTCCAAAGCCCTTGCTGTGGACAGCAAGGATGCCTGGTGGTGGTGAGTGTAACTGGCCAGTTCCTGGGGTTACTAGGATTCCATCAGTTTTAGATCAGGCAGGTAACCTGGGCAGTTTCAGAGGGTTTAAAACTCTCTGCAAAACATTACATCATCACCTGCTTAGCTCTGCTGAGGCAGGGAATGATGTCATGGAATTTAGAACCCTCACATAAGCCACAGTGCTCTGCTACTGTTTTGAACTATGAGTCAGTTTGGCGTTGACAGTTGTACAGGCAGGTGCTACTTTGCCAGAGGCCACTTGTTAGAGTGCAGGACCCTCAATTTTTTAGTTTCTTCCTTAGTACAATGACCAATGGATGGTTTTGTGGGATATGGTAGCTACCAGATACTGTGAAGCCCCAAGGGGGTGAAGATTTTTAAAAAAAGGAGAAATGGGACTGATGGTTCAGTGACTACTTTGGGGCAACCCCACAAGAGACAAAGAGAGCTAGCATAACTGCCCAGAATGTAGAAACTGTTCCTGTAAACAAAAAGCTATGGCTTTTTTGTGAGAACTATGGAGTTCAAGTGTTGTTAACAGATGCCTTGGGGGGCACATCATGCTGTAAATACAAGGTTAATTTGTTGTTCATGTGGGTTGCCTGGTGCCGTGTTGGGAGCTCATCAAGGCTAGGATGCAGGTAATCAGAACAATAACACAAAGAATGTGCTGTAAGGATGTCTCTTGTAGCCCTGTGTGGCTAGGGAAGCCTGTGTTTTTCCTAAAGATAATGGCAGAGAGAATATAGCTTTGGCCATAGTGTACTGACCACTCACTTTTGGTTTCAAAGGGATCTAACTGGTTACAAGGAATGGTCTAAGGTGTTAACTTAGTTCACCTAGTGGTGCTCAAATTCAGTGCTGTGGCAAGATCCACTATAAATGCACTGGTAGGTCCAGAGATCCCTAATAACAGGGATAGATGTCCATGGGAAATGTTCTTCTGGGAAGTCTCTGTACTGTCTGAAAGAGTTGTGAAATGTTTTGTCTGCTACAAGTGTGCCATCTGTTCTGTGCAGCTAAAAACCCTTGGGGTCACCACCATATTTCTGTTAACTCTGTCAGGAATAAAGCCATGCAGCAAACCCCCAAATTTCTGGTTGTGAATATTCCATTCTGTGAGTGACCTGTGTGAGTTTTTGAGGCCCCCACAGATAGGATACACACCATAGCCCCTGGCACCTCTCCCCAAACTTGGGTAAAAATAGAAATTTTGTTTTGTGCCCTTCCCCTGACCTCTGAGGTGCCTGAGCCAGGTTTTGCCCTAATGCTAGGGGTGATATCTTTTCTACCAATGGTGGCTGTTGCCTTGTATAAGTGACAGAAAAGGAGGGTTGAGGTTCCATATGTACTGTACCTTGTCTTGTGCTTTCTAGTCTTAAGCTTTATACTTTCTTTTATGGCTTTAAATTTGGATGGTTGATCAACTGTGTGTGATGTATTTGCTTGTTGTAACTCCTGTTTGTTCCCTTTTGCTTTTTCTCTTCTTCTCAGGGCCCCCCAGCAAACAAATATAGTGCACCATCAGTGCAGCCATACCCGGGCAGTCACAATATGCCCTGCAAAAGTCTTGTACTAAACAAAACAATCTGAGGCTCCTGACAGGGACCCCCCTGTCTCTTCCCTTTCCCTTTTTTACTTTTTGATTGCATTGTACTTATTGTTTTGTGTATATGTTGTGATGTTGTACAGTACTGTTGGAAAAAGTTCAATAAACTTTAATTTAAAAAAAAAAGAACCACTACATAACATTACTGTGTGTTTTTGAATTAATTGTATCACTTAGTTTGTTATATGCATTATTTCTTGCATGTTTCTGGTCCATATTTGCTGACCCTTCAAAATCATAAAAGCCAACCTACATGCACCTACAGTGTATCTAATATAAACTCCATGATACATTTCTGCACGTTATAACTTTCATGAGCATCTATTTTATATTAAAGGAATAATGCATGACAGGGTGTGTGTTGTGCCAGGAAAATGTCACTTCTGAGGTGTTGGGTGCACTAAAAATTGAAGAGATGAGCCCCCACCCCAAGGCTCCACGTCGCAGCTGTTGTCGTCTCCCAGTACAGCTTTTACAGTTACTGGGAGAAAGGACTGAAAACAGAAGACGGGAATATATATAAGTGAGTGCTCACATGATCATTTACTGTCGGCAGGAAATGCAAGGACAGTGGAAGGAACTTCCATGAAGCCAACCCTAATGCAGACAGCAAGCTGATTGGTGAGTGGAGTGAGCACAGTTCTGTGCTGTCGCCTTCCATTGTGACAGGTTTGTGCCTCCAGAGCATGAATGTTTGCTACTGAACCCTCGTGCTGGCCACTGTGACAGTGGACTATGTTACATGCTTGAGAAGAATGTTACTAAGCAACATGGCCTAATGGACACTGAGGTGATTGGCGACTGCAAGTGTGGAACAAACTGTTGTGTGCACACATTCTTAATCGGGGAGAAAGTGAATTTGAGTTACGGCTATGGCTTTTTTTTAAATGTTATTTTACATTTTTGTTGCAAATTGTATGTGTGTGTTGGGGGGCAGTGATGACTCACTGAAATGGTGAAGGTAAGAAGCAGGGGAAAAAAATGTGTGTTCACCAAGTGGGATCTGTAAATACAACAAGGCAGTGGTTTGATGCTGTTTGCAAATGTGGTTTTTTGTCTGCTTCAGCATGGGATGGGTACTGATTTTTATTTATTTTTTGTTATTTTATTTATCAAGTCTAGGATTACAAATACCTTTGAGCCATGGCTCTTTTACAAAGGTTCCATGTCAGAGAAATACAAATTATGGGGAACATCAAGACAGGCATTACAACAATGTGGACATTGCAAACAGAGTACAGATCAAGGGTAGCATTGTAACAAGGCAGCCAGCGGCATTTGTCAGAGAAAACAGACAACAGATAAGAAGTGCTAGAGTCATTGGGAGAGGGAAGAGGGTAGGGGGGGAGAAGGAATGTAGGGAGGGTGGCGAGAGGGTGAAAAGTGCAGCATTGGGTATACCAAGATGTGAGGGTAGAATCCAGTGATGAGGGAGAGGGGGGACAACTAGAGCAGAAAGGGAAGTGGAGAAACAAGGTTAAGTTGGGCAGTCACAGGAGCTGTTGGTAGTGAGATAGTCCCGGAGCCTAGTTTTAAACATACCAATAGTTGGGGCAGAGGAGATGGTTGGGCTGAGGCCATTGAACCAGAGTGGCGCTCGACAAGCAAAAGAGCGTTGTCCCTGTGAAGTGTGACAGTGGGGGACTTTCAGTAGCTGTAGCGTGGATCTCCTAAGGCACCATTTGTTAATTCGGTGTTGTAACAGAGTTGAGACCCCAGGAGATGCAAGGCCAAGGTAGATTTTTTTCACAATGGAGCAGGTGAGAAACTTTATGCGGTTTAATAGTTGGAGCCAGCCGGTCTGAGTGTACAGGTCACATGTGTGGGTGAGACGGTGAGCACCAGTGATGAGCTGACATGCTTTATTTAAGGCAGTTGAGAGGCATCTAAGGGTTGTGGTTGTGGCTGAGCCATAAATGATAAGACCATAGTCTATTACAGAGATCACAGAGCTCAGGACTGCAACCTTCAAAGCTTCTGGCGTGAGGTGTGGTCTGTGTTTGTAGAGGAGACCAAGCCATGTATTAGCAGCTCTAGCTACATTAACTACAAGAAGTCCATAGGCGAGATTAGGGTCAAGCTGTATCCCTAAGTATTTGAAGGACCCCACCTGATCTACAGTGTTCCCCTGGGTGGTGGAGATAGCCAAGTGGTGTAGCTTGTGTGGGTTATGAGAGCTGCAGAAGATCATAGATTTGGTTTTCTTGTCATTGAGGACCAGTTTATGATTAAGAAACCATGTTTCTACAAAACTGAAACCAAGTTGAAGGTTGTGTTGAACAGTTGCAGGATCTTTGTGAGTGGAGAATACAACAGCATCATCGGCATATAGTATGATCTGCTCAGAGCAGTGGTAAGGGAGGGAGTTTAAGAAAAGGCTAAAAAGGAGGATCCCAGTATGGATCCCTGTGGGACACTCGAGCGAACAGGCAGGGTGTTAGAAAGAGCGTCCGCAATTTTTACTCTCTGTGACCATTTTTCTAAGTAGCTTTTAAACCAGAAACAAGAGTCAGGTGATAGCCTGGCATTCAGTAGTTGGTGTATTAGTAGTCCATGGTGTACTGTATCGAAGGCCTTGGAGAGGTCGACGAAAACGGCCCCTGTGAGAAGGCCGTTGTCAAGGGATTTGTGCAAAGCTCCAGTGAACTCAAGAAGGGCTGTGGTGGTGCTGTGACCTTTCTGGAAGCCGTGTTGTTGTGGACAAGGTATATTGTATTTATCCAAGTGGTCGGTAAGTTGATCAGCCACGATGCGCTCAAGTGCCTTAGAGAGTGGGGGCAGTATGGAGATAGGGCGATAATTTGAGTGAATCGTCTTGTCCCCACTTTTATGGACGGGTGTCACGGTGGCTGTTTTCCATAGGTCCACAGCTGGAAAGGACTAGTGGGCAGTAGGTGGTGCTGTGACCTTTCCGGAAGCCGGACCTATGGAAAACAGCCACCATGACACCCGTCCATAAAAGTGGGTACAAGACGATTCACTCAAATTATCGCCCTATCTCCATACTGCCCCCACTCTCTAAGGCACTTGAGTGCATCATGGCTGATCAACTTACCGACCACTTGGACCACTTCCAGTGATTTGGTCATGTGTATGATGGGACTAGATCTTTGATATTATGCTGGGATAACATCACGGCTCCAGCCCTAGACTGACCAATCACAGGCCGGCATTCTTTCTTGCCATGGTATAATTAAGCAATAAGGCACGACAGGGTGTGATATATCGTGGGATATACGTCACGCCTCGGGTGGTTGAGCCTTGCGGGCCGCGGGCGAGTCGTGCGACCAGTGATGATATCCTGATATATCACACCCTGAGTACCTTATTGCTATTATGAACTTGGCTTTAATGTTTAAAAATAAAAAGTAAAATAAACAGGTTTAAAACGAGTTTTGGGTGGTGTAGGGTGACATTTTGGTAAAATAGTTCTTGAGACAGTAGGTGGCGCTATGATACTGGTAGTTGACAGTGGTGGGACTGTTGTGTCTCTGTGAACTCATCTCTCATTGCTGCGGATGTGATTTGTGGGTATTTTGAAGAGGTTTCTGTCGAGTCAGCGAGTCAGCTTGAAATACTGCACATTGGTGAGTAAGTAAATGGAGTAGTTGCAGCTGTTGTGTTAATGGCAGAGCAATTGTTTTATTCTGGTACAAAGAAAATCACCGTTACTGTGGAGTCATCGCGGTGCTGCTGAAACCAAGTCAGAGAGTTACCCGACCGTAACTTCTGTGCAGATGCTCGACTCGCTAGTAACGGATTGGATTTTTTTTTTTGTTTTAAATATGTGGCTCGCTAGGCTGCCATTGTAGGGACAGCTTGTGTGTCAGGAGAGTTTTCCGAGGGTCGTGAGGGATGTGGAGAATGCTGGCAACAGTGGGAATTTTTTCAGCGAGGAGACTGGTTGCCGGAGCTTTTTTAAAGCCGTGATGATGTAGCCTGATATCATCATGGCTTTAGAGAGCTGTCGGCCAATCAGATTGCTCGAATTACGATCGCCGGTTCATAATCTGAATTATACAATGGCATGAATAATTTTTGGGTTCTGACTGGTCAGACTGCCCTGGAGACAGTCATGTTATCTGACAATAACATCACTGTATCTAGGGCAGGCAGAAAAACAACCACATCACATGGCGGCACGAAAGAAGAATTCCTGCCAACTGCCCACTAGTCCTTTCCAGCTGCATTAATTTTTTTAAACAGTGGCACACCTTCACAACCACCCGCTCAGCCCCCGCTACTCCAGCTGACACAACAATGTTTACATGGTGAAACCCTCATGGCTTCCCACATTCCTGCTATCACCTCGCTCTTCACCCCAACCAGGAAAGACTGAAGTGCTGACAATGACAGTGAGCGTGGCTGCTGCTTGCAGCAGCGTGCTCAACTTACCAATTCTCTACTTTATTCTCCTTGTCCCATGCACAGCCACAGTAAGAGATCTTTAAAGCACCAATGTGAAGTAAAAGACAAGCACTAAAAGCAAACTGGAAATGAAGATGTGACAACAAACATCTTTTCCATCTTCCAGTGGGCACTAAGATCAAATCAGCTCATGTGCACTTCAGCACCATGGTCTACACATGTTGAGCAGCCCGGCATCTACAAAAAGAAAACCACTAAGTTTACAAAAGATAGACATGCAAACCACGCCTGATTTAAAGCACTGTACAGTACCAAGGTCAGCCAAACAGCCAGAGAATGAGGGGGGAGCTGGATATGATCACAGCTGTGAAACAAGGAAAAACCTTGAGGGACTGGACAGGTGGGATCATTGAAACAACACCGCCACCTAGGGGAGGTAAAATATTGTGGATTTCTTTCTTTAAAATATATACCTACACAGACAAGTATCATAAATTGCATGAAAATGTATTCTTTCATTTTTTTTTTTCTTTTTTATTAACAAACAAGCCATTGTATAATAGCAATAAGGCACTCCAGGGTGTGTGATATTGTGCAATGACATGACTTCTCAGGTGTTGTATGCACTTGGCCAGTGGCCTCACTCTTCAACCACCTGAGGCGTGATGTTATTACACAGTAACATACTCTGTCATGCCTTATTGCTTAAAGAACTACTATGCTTCTGTTCACAGAGCAGCTTATACACACATCATAAATATTGAGTTACGTGGAACTTTTTATGTATATACTGTAAATGGCTCATGAACAGTATTATGAACTCTCAAGACTTTTTCACACATTTTACAGAACACACTAATCATCATCATAATGCTGTATTGTGTTTCAAGTGTGTCATCAAATAATTTCGTTGGTGCCCATTTGAAGAAAGTGTATTGCCCATATGTCCACACTTATCTACATCTTTTTCAGAAGCCCATATTTTGATTTTCCTTCGCTGTTTCAGAACATTTTATCCAAATTCATATAGTTTTCAGTTATATATACAATTTAAATTGATCAAATCCTTATGCTATTTTAATCTGTTATCTCATTTAAATGCTAAGCTTATACATTATCTACAATCCTAGAGAGGAACTGTTTGAGGTAATGATAGTTTCATGTTCTTTGGTTTGTGCAAAATGTTTTTGCTTTCTTTAAGTAAACTGAATGTAATACAAAATCATTTTAAAACTGAGATAAACATTATTCTGATGAAAATATTGAGACTATTCTGTTGTTCAAATATACAATTTAGATTACCCACTAAGAACGTCTAAATTCATCAACTATCGATTTCTGTAAAGCATCTTAATAGCAGTTTAATCCCATTTGAATGATTTTAAACAGTGAGGAGTGAGGCAACGCCTGACCATATAGAAACATAGAAACACAGAGGTCTTCTGGTGCAACCTCTTCCCTAATGGCTGCATAGTTTCCAAGCTCCACTTCAGTTTGCCTACAAATTGATAATTAGCCATGCCCAACTGACTAAATCTCAGCGGATCAATAAGAGAAAATCCATGGCTACTAGTTCGCACAAAGGGAGAGGTAATAGATTTCATGTTCTGGCATGGGAAACTGAATTATTGGAAGGTGAACAATCCGACTCTGTGACCTCGGTATGCTCACCCAGGTGGCCCACTCTACCCCAGCCAAAACTTCTAAATCTAAAACTAAAACAGGGAAAATGAACAAAATGGATCAGAAGCTGTACAAAATTCTTTCAGAATTGCATGACTTTAAGGAAGAGTTCCATAATTTCAAACACACCCAAGAAATCTTCCAAGCAAACCTTTCGAACATGCAAACAAAAATCTCTACATTAGAACAAACCACGCAGGAGTAAGCTGAGTCAACTACCCAGTTACAGTCAACCATGGCTCAAACTATTAAGGTGTGCCAACTAATTGCCAAGAGATAGGAGGATGCCGAAAACAGACAACACTGACGAAATCTTCGTTTGTATGGCATATCTGAAAACAGTGAGGGGTCCAACATATAAGACTTTACAGAGACTCTATTGAGGACAGCTCTTTCACTAGATCCAGACTTTGCTTTTGAAACTGAATTAGTACAATGAGCTCCTGGCCCTAAGCTCTCCCAGCCAAATGTCCACCCAAGATCAATAATTATCAGGTTCCTTAAATACCAAACAAAGGAGTTACTGCTTAAAAAGGCTTGGGCTCAGGGTAAGGTTTTCTTTGGCACTACAAGTATATTTGTTGATAATGGCTATGCACCAGCTACAATGCAGTGGTGCAGGGTCTATATCCCCAAGTTTGCTTTCCTATGCCAACAAAAACTGAAGCTTAGGACCCCATACTTGAGCAAACTGGTCATTCAATATCCAGGTGGCCAACAGACATACGAGATTGTGGTGGAAGCTTATGAGGACCTGCAAAGAAGAGGGCACTCCTTGCCTACAACAGCGGTCCTACCTCAGAAACCTTAGGCCTCCTGCATCTCAATGACTACAGTTGACCAGGGTCCCCAGAGCCAGCGTGCAGCACTGGACTCGATCAAGCAGCTCCTGTCACAGTTTTCTAGACAGGAGCCCTGAACATTACAGTAAATTCTCCTCCTCAGCGCAGTGAGTAGTTTCTGTGGGTGCCCTGCTGGTTCTCATTCCAGCACTTGGGGGGGCTGGCACCAGGTCACGTGGGTGGCTCGCTGTGGGTCGGTCCTCCGGGGAGGCATGGGCATGGTCCTTGCTGATCCTCCTATGTCAAGAGGAAGTGTTTTGGGCCTGTGGCTGCTTCTGAGTTGGTCTCCCCACTCCACTTTGATGCCGAGATAACCCAGTTTTGGAGGGCAGATGATTGATTTGATGGAGGGGGGGTCATAAGGTGCAACAGCAAATGAGATATAAACAGGAGGGCAGAAGTGTTTTGGGGCTCCATAAGCCTGAGTCCCTCTGCATGAGACCCCCCCAAAAGTTTGACCTGATACAGTAAATAGGGTACACCTTCCTGCTAAACTCTGCTCAATGAGTCCGAACCTGACTAGAACATACGCCTCTTGGTGATCGTACGTGTGAGTGGATCTTTTTGAGGTTCTTCTTCACACATTCCCCCTATCCCTAGTACTCCTCATTAAATAGGGGTTCTATAGGACTCGTTCGAGGTATTTTGTGCCTGCCTCACCATTACATATGAATCATTAAGATGACGTTCCCTGGCAGAAGCGGGGTGATGGATCCATACTCAGATGAAAAGGTGGTGATGAATCTACTTTCTAGCCACAGGTGTGGCTGCTTTGTTTGGCTGGGGTGGATGCACGTGGACTGGGCACTGGCCCGCATTCCCCCTCTCTGAGGTGGGGTGCCTGGGGGCGGGTGGCTGCAGGGTCTGGTGCCAGACAGGGGGAATGCTTAAGTTTAGGTCCCCCCTTGCAGGTTTCCCCACTCCTCTCTCTGTCCTTGGGTGGTGGGTGGGCCTGCGGGGGGTGCTTCTGGAGGCTGCTGAAGGACCATTTACAGTTATTCCTGCAGGGATGCATGTCTTCACAGATGTGCTCCTATTAAGGACAGTGGTGGATTCTCTTTTTTTTATTGCATTTCAAGATACTAGCAGAAGGACTTATTCATCTGACTCCTAAATATGTGTATATATATATATATATATATATATATATATACACACACACACACACATATACATGTATACACACACACACACACACACACACACATATATATATATATATATATTCTATGCAAACAACTTTGTGAATGCATCAGTTAGGGTTCTTCTACAGTGAAAAAAGTAAGGAAATTCAATTTTAGGGTTCCACTTGCACCCAACCCAGCCACCCTCCACCAACAGGCATCAGGGTGTGCATTGGGGTCATCAGCCCTAACTCTCACCCCATCCCATGTGTAAACAAGCTGAGGTGGTGCAGTGTAGGAGAATGGGGTGAGAGTTAGGGCAAACAATCAATACACACCCCAATGCCTGTTGGTGGGGGTGGGCTGGGGTGGGGTGCAAGGGTGGAAACCCTAAAATCAAATTTCCTCAAATTTTTCACTGTAGAAGAACCCTAACTGATGCATTAACAAAGTTTTTTGCATAGAATATTCTTACTTTTTAGAAAAGAATGGAAAAGTAGAAAGTTGAGCAAGTTGGTGGGTGCGCGGGGCACGGGCCCCGTGCTCCCACCACATGATTTTGTGTGACATAGTAACAGTAAGTGCAATGCAAATGCAAGCGCAAATGGTTACGCACATGGTGCTGCAAACGTAAATGGTAACACAAATGGAAATAGAAATGCAAGCACAAAGTGACGCCAAAGCAAACAGTGACGGAAACGGAGACACAAACGGAATTTTGTATGAAATGCAACTGGTAAAGTGCACATTCACAGTACCACAATTGGAAATGCAAATGCTAACAGTGACAGCAACAATGACGCCAAAGGAGACAGAAACAGAAACATAAACGCAAGCACATATGGAAACACAAACCATAATGCACATGGACACGGTACCACAATTGTAAATGCAAATGGTAACAGTAACAGCAAGAATAATGCCAAAGGAAACAGAAATGGAAACGTTAATGCAAGTGTATATGTAAACACAAACTGTTACGCGCATGGTCATGGTACCGCAATTGTAAATGCAAATGGAAACGGTAACAGCAACAATAACAGCAAAGTAAACAGAAATGCAAGCGCATCATAAAACGCAAACTGTAAGGTACACAGTCAAGGAAACCGCAATTGTAAAAGCAAATGGTAATGGTAACAGCAACAATAATGCCAAAGGATAAACAAATGCAAACACAAACACGTACAGAAACACAAACCGCTATGTGCACGGTCATGGTACCGCAATTGTAAATGCAAATGGTAATGGTAATAGCAACAATAAAGCCAAAGGAAACAGAAATACTAACACTAATGCAAGCATGTACGGAAATACAAACCATAACGCGCACAGGCACGGTACCGCAATTGCAAATACAAATGGTAACGGTAACAGCAACAATAACACCAAATGAAACAGAAACAGAAATGCAAGTGCAAACAAAAATGCAAACCGTAACGCACATGGTGGTGTAGACAGGAATAGTGACGCGAACTGTAATGGAAGCGCAACTGGAAACGGTAACTGGCACAGTAATGAAAGGGCACACCCTTCTTTTCCCCCAAAACTGCATTGAAAAAACACAGTGAAAACAAAGAATGTATGAATAATAATGGACAAAATTAGGACTTGGAATACTAAATTGCTTATATCTCACGAATCATACAACGTAGAAAGAAAATGAAATTTCATATGAATTATTAGTTTCTTGGCTAGTTTTGTACTTAGCCCCTGTTTAGGGGCTAAGTATTTTTGTGATGAAAAGTCCGTATCTCGCACCGTTTCTGAGATACAGGCCCTGAAAGGCGCGATGGACGCCATAATGTTATCCTATGGGAAAAAGTGTCAACTTTGGAGTGCCGTCAGTTTGCCGTCCTGTAATATTTTTTCACCAAACCACCAATAGGCACATCTGTGGGATATTGGCATCCTTCCCTCCAAATTTCAGCCCAAAAGACCAAACCATTATTTTGCAGCAGGGCGGCAAAGAATTCCTGTAATGCAGTTGATGCTGTAATGTTATCCTATGGGAAAAAGCATCAATTTCATAGTGCCGTAAGTTTGCTGCCCTGTAATATTTTTTGACCAAATCACCAAATGCCACATCTGTGTGATGTTGCCTTTCTTTCCTCCAAATCTCAAGTAAAAAGACCAAACTGTTTCCGAGATATTCAATGTCAAAGATTTGTAAAATTTCCCTATCTATTCCATTATAAAAAATCTGGCCATCTTTTCCTGCCCTCACGATCAAAGATCGTGATCAAAGAATCTTACAATCAAAGAATTTGCAGACTTGTGATCAAAGAATTTGCAGGCTCACGAACAAAGAATTAAAAACCTTATAAACCAAAAAATTGAACGAATTGCAGTAAACCACCACTATGGTTCGACAGAATGAATCCCCCTGAGTAAAACCCACCCTCATTTGACTTTGAGGGACACCCCTGGGCTGAGAAAATAGATTTTTAAATTGGGCAATCTCGTCCCTTGCTCACAATTGCGATCAAAAAATCTCACGATCAAAGAATTTGCAGGCTCGCAATCAAAGAATTTGCATGGTCATGATCAAAGAATAAAAAGTCTTCAAATAAAAAAAATTACAGAATTGCTGCAAACCACCACCATGGTTCATCAGAATGAAGCCCCTTGAGTAAACCCACCCTCATTTGTCTTAGCACACCCCTAGGCTGAGATAATTGATTTTTTAATCTGGACATCTTGTCCCTCCCTCGCGATGCATGATCGTGTTCAAAATCATTGATCAAAGATTTACAGGCTCGCGATCAAAGAATTGCAGGGTCACGACCAAAGAGCGAGGGCCGAGATGGCAAGATTTTAAAATTAATTTTCCAAGCCCAGGGGTGCCCTAGACAGTTAACTGAGGGTGTGTTTTGCTGAGGGGGCTTCGTTCTGCTCCATCTGAATAAAGAAATATACGTTTTTTATATCCCTGGTAGTCTAGCACCGCCCCCCATCATAATAAGATAAATAACAATCTTTGTATCCCTGGTCGTCTAGTGGCCCCCCAATCTGTATTGAATAAATATTGTTGTTTTCAAACAACATGAAGTCTTGCTATATTATGACATATGCAGTTTGTCCCAGCCTTAGAACTGCTCTGGAGGTGAAAGAGTTAACTTCCATGCCAGGCATGGAATCTTGAGCGAGAGCTCGGTTGAAAAAACTCTGTTGATCTTCAAACTGAAACTGTGAGGTTCTTTACTCCGCCTCACTGAACAGTCACTCCGGAGATTCCTCCTACTGCTTGGTTCATTTCTTGGTTAAAAAAGTGTTATTCTCAGTTTAAACCGCAATTATATTTATTTTAACCACAAACCGGTCGGTTCAAGCTCTGTCTGTGGTATCGTAAGTAATAGATAGGTTTTACATTCTCTGTGTGGAACTTGCAAACGTTATCGGTTTGGTTTGAACCGATCAGGTTGTTGTTAAAACTTATTAAATTACATTTAGAGTGCGGTTCGGTTCTTATTGGTTATAAAAAAACAGCGTTCATTACGGTTTCCATGACCCGATGACACGGTTGGGAACCGATAAGGGTGTCTTGCTTGGCGATTTGCTGGAAAAGGCAAGTTTTTAGTTGAGCTGGCATTATGTCAGAAACCCAAAGAAAAACCGGGCACTGGGTTTCAGCACTGTAGTATCTGTGGGAAGCCTTTGCCAAGGCTGATCCACACCCAGATATTGTGTCTGGGGTTTGACCACCTCAATACAGACTGCCAGATTTGCAAGAATTTCCCTGCAGCTACCCTGGATAAGAGAGTTGGTAGGCTCAGGGAACAAGAGGCCAAAAAGTCAGCTGACCCGGATGGCCAGCCCGGTTCGGTGCCAACCGAACCAGAGGGAGTGCCCTCTGACCAGGGCGAGACTTCCTCGGGCGAACGAAGAGCTGACTCGGAGGAGCAGTTCCAGCAAAGAGGACTAGAAAATCAGCAGGCGTGGAGCCAAAATTTCCTTCTCCAACCACTGCAGAGATAGCCAAAGCGATCCAAATTGTCCAGTCACTTTCCCCGGTTCCGTCCGAACCGCCACTATCAGGTAAACGGTCGGTTCGGTCAGTTCCACCGGTTCAAGAATATGATATAGAGGAATTTTATGAACCGGAGGAGGGGGAGGAGGATTATGAAGAGTGTGAATGTGATTTTGAAAGTCTGGATGTGCCCATTGAACTGGACATCTCCCCAGACAGACTTTCAGGAGTATCTCCCCCTAGGCTTTCTGAGTCCCCTTCTCATTTTCTGTTTTATATAAAGTTGCTGAAACCTCCAGCTCCTTTGGAAGAAGCCGTGGATGAACAGGAGGAGCCTGACTATGTGGAAATGATGGATATCCCAGAGTCCAGGAGATTGTCTATTCCTTTACATAAATCCTTTAGGAAACAGACAATACAAATTTTAAAAGCTCCTAATTCTTTACCTCCTGTGGATAAAAAGATGGACAGGAGGTACACTTTGTCAGGCCTGATATGGGTTCCTTTCACAACAATGCAGCCATGTTGGGAATAGGTGCAGGCTGCAGCCTGTGATAAGGCAAATATTCCCTAGCTTCACACCCCGAACAAGGACTCAGGAGGATTGATGCATGGCAAAGAAACAATACATGGCAGCGTCCTTGGGACTCAGACAGGCAAATTATATGGCCTATGTTGCAAGATACCAGAAATCCAGATGGGATACTGTTATGCTTTAGCAAAACAGGTCCCTGGCCAGCTGCCAAGGAGCTGGAACAAGTGGCTGCTGATGGTATTGAGGCATCAAGGTGCAATTCCATGCTGCAGTGGACTCTAATGATGTATCTTCAAGAGTCATGGCTACATCTGTAGCTTTTCGTAGAATGGTTTGGCTCAGGTGTACTAGCCTGTCACAGGATACCCAGGCTAAGGCCATGGATTTTCCTGTTGTGGGTAATTCTCTGTTTGGGAGCAGACAGAGAATTACATGAAGAAAATGGATGAGTATAGGACCACTTATAGGAGTGCACAGGCCAAGGAGAGGCAAGCCACTCCTCAGAGGCAGCCTTCCAGGGGCAGGGGCAGGCCTTTTCATAGGCCTTTTTACCAAGCCCAGGCCTCCTCTTCAGCTTATGCCCAGAGGGGGTTCTTCAGAGGGAGAGGCAGACGGGGTACGAGCAGGCCTGCTCCCACACCTCACCCTAAAGCCGCTGCCAAACAGGCACCCTGATGGGATGCTCAGGGCCGATTTTCCATTACCTGTAGGGGGCAGGCTGGCTTACTTCGTCCAGGACTGGGAGTCTTTAACATCAGACAAGTGGGTCCTGGAAGTAGTAAGCCAGGGACTGGTTCTCAGCTTCAAAACATTTCCAAAGATGAGAGCCAGATCTTTTCCACCTGCAAATCCATTAGAGGCTCTTGCTTTAGAAACAGAAGTCTCAACCCTCCTGGCTCTCAGGGCTGTGGAAAGGGTTCCTCCCCTACACCAGGGCAAAGGACTGTACTCCAGGTACTTCCTTACACCAAAAAAGACAGGAGAATGGCGGCCCATCCTGGATCTAAGATACCTAAACAAGCACCTTTTAAAACCAAAATTCAAAATGGTGACTCTGGGAATGATTTTTACCCTCCCTAAGGCCGGGGGACTGGCTAGCGTCCCTGGACCTCAAGGATGCCTACTTCCATGTTCTCATCAGAAGCTCCCACCGAAAGTACCTCAGATTCAAACTGCCCTCAGGCCATTACCAGTTCAGAGCAATGCCCTTCGGCCTTACCTCTGCCACAAGGGTATTCACAAAATGCCTGGCAGTAGCAGTTGCTCACTTAAGAAGGCAAAAGATTGCCATCTTTCCTTACCGGGATGACTGACTCATAGTGGGTCAGTCTCCAGACCAAGTCAAATCACACCTTCAGGTTACCCAGCAGCTGCTAACATCTCTAGGTTTTCTTCTCAATCTCCCAAAGTCAGTTCTAGAGCCTGTTCAGCTACTCACCTTCATAAAGCGCAGAACTGGACACAAAAGCAGGCCAGAGCTTTCCTTCCTCTAGAAAGAGTAAGACCCTGGTGGCCCTGGCCTCCTCCTTCCTCTGCAGGTCTCTCGACCAGCAAGACACTTTCTACAGCTCCTAGGACACATGGCTGCTTCCACAGCTGTAGTGCAGGAGCAAGATTTCAGATGAGAGACATTCAGTTCCATTTGAGAGCCTTCTGGTCTCAAAGGAGATCCCTAACCAAATTGATCCCAGTAACTCAGACCTGATCCAGGCCCTGCAGTGGTGGCAGGATCAGAGCAATCTGAGACAGGGGTTCCTTTCATCCCTCAATCTCACTCCTTGACCCTTACTACAGATCGTCCCTCTTGGGATGGGGGAGCTCACATGGGCGACCTCACCACCCAAAGTTGTGGTCCCCTCAGGAATCTCTGCTCCACATCAATCTGTTGGAACTCAGAGCTGTTTTCTAGCACTTCAGGTTTTCTGCATCTGTTTCAGAACAAAGTGGTACAGGTCAGAACAGACAACACCACTACAATGTGGTACATCAACAAGCAAGGGGCACTCGGTCTTCGGCCTTGTGCACGAGGCAATAAGTTGTGGTCTCTGGCTTATTCCTAGAACACCTCCCTCATAGCAGTTCACCTCCCAGGCAAGGACAATGTCCTGGCAGATGCTCTCAGCAGGATTTCCCAGGGCCATCACGAATGGTCACTGGATCCCCTAGTACTGGGGTTAGTATTTGCCAAGTGGGGCACCCCTCAGATAGATCTTTTTGCAGCCCCAGACAATCACCAACTTCCGCTTTTTTGTTGCAGGCCCCCAGTGTTGGGCTCAGTCCCTCTGGATGCCTTCCTTCTCGATTGGGAAGGGAAGTTCCTCTATGCCTTTCCCCCTTCCCTCTCTTGTTCAAGGTGCTAGTCAAAATCAGATCTCAACCTTGTAAGATGATTCTGATTGCTCCAGATTGGGCCAGACAGCCCTGGTATCCACTCCTTCTGTCCTTAGCAGTCCATCTTCCCCTGTGTCTCCCCAGGAACCACAATTTGTTAACCTGTGCCCAGGGGAGAGTTTGGTATCCGAATCTCAAATCCCTCAACCTCAAGGCCTGGCTCTTGAGGAGTTAGAAGTCGCTGACCTACACCTTTCTCAAAGGTGTACTCAAAATCTTAAAGCTTCTAGGAAGCCTTCCACCAGGGCTACTTATAATTCTAAATGGAAAAGGTTTTCCATATGGTGCTCTGGGAAGCATATTTCCCCAGAATCTGCTGATTTGCCCATAGTCTTGGACTATATGGTCCATCTAAATACTTTGGGGCTGAGGCCAGCTACCCTGAAAGTGCATTTGGCAGCTGTCTCTGCTTTTATTTCAGCAGAAAAGAACACTTCTCTTTCTACTCACTCTGTATTCTCCAAGTTTTCAAGGGATTGCTTCACGCCAACCCTCCATTCAGGGACCCTGCTCCTGCCTGGGATCTTAATGTTTGCATTGCTCAGCTGATGCAACCCCCTTTGAACCTTTGTCTTCAGCAGAGCTTAAGTACTTGACTTGGAAAACTGTGTTTCTAGTAGCCATCACTTCTGCCAGGCGCATAAATGAATTACAAGCTTTGTCAGTGGAGCCTTATTTTATCTCCTTTCACAGAGATAAGGTAGTCCTCAGGACTAACAGGAAGTTCTTGCCTAAGGTGGTTTCAGATTTCCACCTTAATCAATCTGTATCTCTTCCAGTGTACTTCACTGACCATTCCTCCTCTGGTGAAGGAGGCTGCACAGACTAGATGTAAGAGAGGCCCTTAGTTACTACATAGAGCATACCAAGGGTCACAGGTTTGACTCCCTCCAACTGTTCCTCACTTATGGTGAGGTTGGTAAAGGGAAACCTGCCACTAAAAGATCCATTGCCAGGTGGATTGTCTCTTGTATCCAATTTTGCTATCAAAAACTGGGTAAGGTTCCCCCTTCAGGCCTGAGGGCTCACTCTACCAGAGGTACAGCTGCGTCCCTAGCTGCGGCCAGGAACATCCCTATCTTACAGATATGTCAAGCAGCTACCTGGAAAACAGTACACACTTTCACCAAGCATTACTCCCTGGACATCCAGGCTAGGAGGATGCTCGGTTTGGCACAGCTGTGCTTCAGAGCCTATTTCCTAAGTAGGTTCTGTCCCTCCTCCATGGAGGTACTGCTGTATAGTCTGCACATGTCATAATATGCAAGACTTCATGTTGTTTGAAGAAAAAAATTACTCACCTTAGTAATGTTGTTTCTTCTATGGAGTCTTCTATATTATAAACCCCCACTGCCCCTCTCAGAACCTCTGCTCTTGGGATGTGGGTGGGCAGTGCAGTGTTGGCACTTAATGATGCCCACCTTGTGTTTTTCACCCCCTTCTTTTTGGGGTGTTTGGGTGTTGTATTTTATTTTATTTTCTGGGTCCCCTGACTTGAGTCTTGGTTTTGGGACCAGAAAAATGTGTTAATATTTTAGTAGCCAGTAGGTTTACAGCTTCCACACAGAACCTTGGTGAGTTTTTGCTCGTAAAGATCTGACAGTTTCAGTTTGAAGATCAACAGACAGAGTTTTTTCAACCGAGCTCGCGCTCAAGATTCCATGCCTGGCATGGAAGTTAACTCTTTCACCTCCGGAGCAGTTCTAAGACTGGGACAAACTGCATATGTCATAATATAGCAAGACTCCATTAGAAGAAACAACATTATTAAGGTGAGTAATTTTTTTCTTTTTATCCCTGGTAGTCTAGTGCCCCCTCCCAAATGTGTCTTGCCTCTATATTTGTTGTTTATTTCCCAGGTGGTCTAGTGGCCCCCCCGATCTGTATATATTATTCTTCACATCCCTGATAGTCTAGCGGCCCCCCCATCATAATGAAATCCATAAGCAGTTGCCCTTTCCTGGTAGTCTAGTGGCCCCCCACCCAGTCATGCCAACCCACCCAGCACCCCCACCCTTCCCCAGTCGGCAACTGGCACAGCCCACCTCTCACATCCATGGCCAGCTGCTGACTGTGTGTTTTCAGGTGCTAATGGAAAGAGGGCTAAAATTGTTCTGAACACCTGTTTCCACTATAGTGCTCATAAAACACACCAGATCGATGGCTGGCCTTGGAGAAAGGATGAAACCAATACCAATCTAGAGGGAAGGGTGAAAGTACTAGTGGACAACAGTGGGGGGTGTGAACCACTAGACTACCAGGAAAGGAACAACTTATGAATTCATTATGATGAGGGACTAGACTCCAGTATATGAAAATAATATTATATACAGATCAGGGAGGCACTAGACCACAAGGGAGATAACAAATATAGAGGCAATACAATTGGGCGCACTAGACTATCAGGGATAAAAAAAACAATATTTATTCAGTACAGATTGGGGGCACTAGACAACCAGGGATACAATGATCATTATATATTTTATCATGATGGGGGGGGCACTAGACTACCAGGGATATAAAAAACGTATGTTGTTTTGCTCAGATGGGGCAGAACGAAGCCCCCTGACCAAACCCAACCCTTAGTTAATTGGCCAGGGCACTCCTGGGCTGAAAAGTATGTATTTAAAAATCTGGCCATATCATCCCTCCCTCATGATGCATGATCACGATCAAAGAATCTCGCGATCAAAGAATTTGCAGGCTGTCGATCAAAGATCACTAGCAAGCCACGATTCAAGATTTTAAACTTTCAGAACTCTATTTTTTGACCAATTTGGATGTAACCAACGGCATGGTTCAATAGATCGGGTTCCCCGGAGTAAAACCCATCCAAGTTTTACTTCAGAAGTGACCCCTGAGCCGAGATATTTGTTTTTCCGATTGGAAAATTGAAAACAAGATGGCAGACGTGGCGATCAGGTAATTTTAAAAATCCTCAGGGACAAAGATTCTTGAACCGTGAGGCTGCAAATTCTTTGATCACCAGGCGGGACGTGATGGCCAGAACCCCATTCTATGTTCGCAAAACATACATATAAATTTTCCCATTGACTTATAATGGGAACTTAAAAGCAGCATAACTTTTTTTTTTTTTTAATACTTTCTCTTTATGCCCCCTTCTCGCTGTGCTAGATTCCTTTCTTCGGGGATCCTTAGGCTGTGTATTCCCGTAGTTCCACCCAGGTACCTCCCTCCGGGTGCTGGTTAGCCATTTCCCCATCCTGCCTTGGTTTACCCCCCGGGTGGGGGGGAGAGGGACCCCCCCCAATTGGTCCCCCTCTCACACCTTGAGTATGTGTCAGAAGGCATCACCAGCCCCATCTATGGAGCCTGGTTAAGGGTTATCTCGGGACAGCCAGGTCCCATCTACAGGAGCCCAGCACAGGGTTTTTCCGTTTTCTTGGTCCCGTCCCACAGGACGTCTACAAGCAAGGGGGGCCAAGGAGCGATGCACATCGTGACGTGCTAACACTCTGGCTCCTGGCAGACGTCCTCCCTCCCTTATATGCTGTCTCACTGTACCTCCACCTATGGTCACCCAGGTGGCAGTATTGCAGCGGGACCCACATCCCACCCCTCCCTGAGGAGGAGAGCAGCCCCTGGGTGCTCAATCCTCCTCCCCAGCCAGGCCTCCAGCCGCCCGAGTCCGCTCCGAACCTGGGTCGCAGGGCATCACAGCAGTAGCTCCTGGCTGCGCCGTGGGCTGGCCAAAAGCGGCATAACTTTTGAATGCCTTAATATGTTTTCACCAAACAAAAAGTGGCATGTTCGGCCACCAAAGTTCTTTCAAATGAGCCATCTCAGAGACCAGCACACCACACGATGACCCTGCAGCGCCACATCCAAAATCCCAAAACAGCCTCCAAAAATTGATAATTTTGCATTTTTCAGTGCTTTCATACGGAAAGACTGTAAGTCTGACCAAAATGCAATTTGGCAGATCAAGAGATCTACCATGCTCCACTACGCGTACCAAATTTCAGGCAAATCCGTTGAACGCGTCCAAAGTTATTAATGCACAAACTTTTGAGTTTAGTATGTAAGTGACCGCTGAACCCTAAGTATAGTGGTGCGACTGCACCACTATAATATATATATAAATATATATATATATATATACACACAGAAAGGTTTGGTACTAAAATGAACTATTTCAGAACACAGCATTCTATATTTTTAATTGTTTTTCTGGATTTATATTTCCTATGGGGATGGTCATAATTAAGCAAACTATGTATATTTATCTACAAGGAAGGGGGTGTTTGTTTGGTTTTTATACTACACTAAGAAGTTAGATAATTTAAGGACAAAGCTTGTTTCTCCCCCTAGTTCATTGTAAGGTAGGCAGCTGATGGGGGGGGAAGGTAATTACTACAGTGAAGGGAATAATGCCCCTTTTGCTCCATCCCTATCCTATATCACCATCTGTTTTTTCATTTTTTCCCTATTATTGGTTTCCCCATAGCCATCCCCACCCCTCCACCCTCCCCCATTTTAGGGGGACAGATATCCCCTAAGAGATCCCCTCCTTGTATAGGAGAGCAGTTTGTCGTAGTGCAGTTCACTATACTGCCTCCATCAGTAAAATGATTTCATGTTTCCTTGATGTTGGAAGTCCATTTGCACTCACTGTCTGTTTTAAGAGAGCCTTCCACATTTCTCAAGTTCTTTGACTTTTGGCCCTAACAACTTATTTCCAAGTTTTACACCCAGTTAGTTGTTATTCCTGTAGTTGTTCCCATTTTTCAGTACATGACACAAATGTTGTGGTACACAAAATGCCTATAGTGAAAGGTGGCAAATTGCAAGTGTGGGGGGGGGTATTCTAGTTATGAGAAGTTCAACGTTTGATAGTCTCTGGAAGGAGATCCGGGAACAGGTGAAAAACAAATTCTATTTAAAATGAGTATCCCCTTTAAAATTATCTCACATAATATGAATGGGCTAGCTGGTCCCTTTAAACATTACTGAACTTTAAAAGCATTGAAAAACCAAAAACCTGACATCTTGTTGTTGCAGGAGACCCACCTGTCGTCTGTAGAGCATCAAAAGCTACTCAAAATTCGGATTCTCCCAGGGGGTCAAATCCACATATAAACATAGTAGACGCAGAGGAGTTGTGATACTGGTCCAGAAATAATCCCCATTTCAAATTACAGACACTCATGTAGATAGAGAAGGGAGGGTGACTCTGGCTACAGGCATGATACAGGGGCATACCTTGACGGTGTGCAGCACATACATCCCACCAAATAGCGATGCCTCTTCCATACAACAAATCACAGATTTTATCTTAACGCATAAAAAATGTATTTTAGTCCTTTGAGGAGACTTACATTGCCTCTTCAATCCTTCCCTCAATACTTCAGCTCCCTGTCCTCCTTCATTAACCACAGGCCAAAAGCATCTAAGGCGCCTAATGTAGGATCTGGGCCGAGTTGATTCATGGCATTGGTCACACCCTTCTCAGAGAAGATTCTCGTTCTATTCCTATGCCCACAGACACTATTCCAGACTTGATTATTTGTGTATTTGTGGGGAACATAGTGACTTGATTCAACAAACAGACATTATGAATATACATCTTTTAAATCACGCCCCCATCACCTTGGAGTTAGGCATACAGAGAGAGCAGAAAGATACGCTTTGTAAATTTAACCCTTCCCTTCTTCGGGACCCTGAGTTTAAAGATTACCTGAAAGATAAAATCCAAGATATATTAGCAGATAATACTGTAGATCTCCACAGACGTCCCCACAATTACTTTGGGACACACTTAAAATAGTCCTATTAGGCTACATTATTGCCTTTGCAGCTGGGAAAAAAAAAACAGAGTGAGGAGAAGTTACAAGAATTGTAGGACAAGCTCCAATTTCTCCAGAACGCACACATGCAGGGAGATTACAGTTTGGCAGACCAGGTGGCGCAAACACAAAATGAAATCCAGTGTCTTTTGACTGCTCAGACAGAACAGGCGTTAGTATGGTTATGCCAGAGATACTATGAGGGGGGAGCCAGAGCTTCTCATTTCCTGGCCTACTGACTTCACAGGCAGACTCAAATGATGACAATTACCAAAATAAAAGACCCTACCTCAGGCCAGGTTAATCATACAACTTCACAAATACTAGTAAGCTTCCAGAAATTCTACCAGGATCTCTGTTCGGAATCTACTTCGCCTAACCCACAACAAATCACCTCCTTTTTGTCTAACTAGTAATTACCATCCCTAAATGACAAACATAGGGAAAGACTCCTGGGCCCAGTTACATCCCAGGAATTTATTGTTACCATCCAAAACCTAAAAAATAGGAAAAGACCAGGATCAGATGGTTATGGGGCAAACTTTTATTAGGGAACACTGGACTGGATTAAAGACCCATTACTAATGACCTTACAAAGAGACCATGATACAGCAGACTACCCAATATGTTGGCGACAGGCAGTGATATTAGCTATAGTAAAACCCCAGAAGTCTCCCCCCCCACCTTTGTGACTCATACTGTCCTATATCGGTCCTGAACCAGTCAGTATTCACTTATCGCATGCCTAAACTTTCAAACTCTCTCCCCTCGGACATCCGCCATGCCTCCCCTGGTCAGCACTTTAACACGCTCCTCAAAAAACACTTCTACTCCATCTGCACATGCACCCATGTGAGATCCTAACTAGGTAACTGGACCAGCTGAAATTGGACAGAATCCACTCTATGTACTGTTCCCTTATTGTTGCACATCTGCCTGATGAACTGCACTCTACCATGTATGGTTATCTTGCTGTGTGTCTTTAATTGTACTTTATTCTACTTTGCACTGTTCCGTTATTTTTGTTCTATACCTCGTCATTCTAACTCAACCTGTTACTATATCTTACAGTCATATGAGTTGCACAACTGCTTGTAGTACTGCACTTTCCTTGTGTTGCTTGTATTGTTGTTTTGTTTGTATGTTTATTTTGGAATGTGTCTGGACATTTATAATTCTGCCTGTACTCATTATAATTCTGTCTGTACTCCCTCTCACCCTACCCCCAGGGTGCATCTGAAATCGAGCAGTACTCTGCTCAGTATGCCTTCCTGGTTAAACCTTTAAATAAATAAATAAAATAAATAAAACCAGGACTTTAAGATATATACGAGCATCATAGCCCATAGACTAGATGACATTCTCTCAAAAGTGATCCACCTCAACCAGTCTGGCTTTATTAAGTCCCGTCAGACCACTGACAATATAAATTGCACCCTATACCTAATAAACCATGCACATGCTACCCAGTCCTCATTACTACTAAGTTTAGATGCTCAAAAGGCATTTGGCAGGGTATCCAGGTCTTTCTTGCAATCAACCTTAGGTGAAGTTTGACTTCCTCTCGGAATTTGTAGATAATATTCAAGGTCTTTATAACACCCCGAGGCCATAGTTAAGATAAACAGATCCTACTCCTCCATATGTTCACTGTCCCATGGAACACGGTAGGGTTGCCCCTCATCCCCTTTCCTCTTTTCCCTATATGTAGAGCCTATTTCTCAGTACCTAAGACAGAACGAACAACTGCAAGGTTATTCTATTAATGGCGTCCAATGCAAACTAGCCTACTATGCTGATGACCTCCTTCTCTATATCACTAAACCAGAGACTTCTTTACATCAGAGACTTCTCTTCCCTAAATTGAACAAATCACGGGATATAAAATCAATCAAGATAAATCAGAGGCCCTATTAATACAATCAACCCTCCGTCAGACCATTCTTACCAAATATTTATTCAAATGGAACCACCCCATCTCACCTACTTAGGTATTCAACCTACCCCAGATCTTCATAACTTACTTAAGTTACATTATGAATCCCTGTTTACCCAACTTCAGATTGACTTGAAAAGATGGATGCATCACCCCATTTCCTTAGTGAGTAAAGTACAATCTATTCAGATGAACGTACTTCCCCATATTGTCCATCTTATGCAGAATATCCCCATCCCACTTACACAGAAGGAAGTGAATAAGTGGAACAGGGTGATGTCCACTTTTTTTATGGGAAGGAACTAAACCACATCTATCCCTGAAGAAACTCGATCTCCCAAGGGGGGGGGGTTCTGGCTCTACCAGACATTTATAAATACTCAGTCTCAGCTATGCTTCTGCATCTTTCAGGATGGTTCAGTGCAGATATCAGGAGTCTGAGTTGGCTACACATAGAGCAGACTCTGTCTGACCCTCCATTGGACTCCGATATGGTATTTCAACCCCGTGAATTATCACACACTGAATCTAGCTCCTTATTTACAAAAGGCCCTGATGTCTGGTGGACAAGGTTCCTACGACTTCCTGAGAACCAGTTTGGGGCACGATGGATGGGTATCCCAGCTCTGAACCCAAATTTCCAGCCAGCTCTTCTGGATACAACATTTAGGTACTGGCACAGATATAGATTAGTCCACTCACATCAGTTTTACAATGATGGTATCTTTAAAACATATAACCAGTTGAAAAATGAATTTTCTTTGACCCAGAGCGACTTTTTCTGATATTTGCAAATCTGTCATTTTCTGAATAAGGAACTGGGCTTAGACATTTCTACGCTCACACCCCTTCCCCTATTTACCTTACTCCCACAAATACAAAGCAGCACTCTCCCCTGCCATTTGGTATCCAGATTCTATAAGACTATTGTCGGGGTCCCTACACAGGATACGGAAAACATTCAAACAAACTGAGAGGCAGAACTGATGCAAGAATTCACACCACAAGACTCGATACAGATATGGCATAATCACCACAAAACTACAAACTCATACACATGGAGTGAGTTTTCGTGGAAAGTGGCAGTGAGGTCTTTTTGCGCTCCACAAATAATGGCCAAATACTCTTCATCCAGTAACTCTTCTTGCTGGAGGGAATGTCTCATATCTTCTGGTTTTGCTCAGTTCTACTCCAGTTTTGGGGTGGGGTAGGCACTACCATGAAATAATTGTTCCTGGATATAGGGGATCTCACATCCGAAATGGCCCTATTGCTTCACTTGCCCAGACAAATCTGGGCTGCACAACAGAAATGGTTCATTAGAATATTATTAGAAGCAGCCAAAAAATAATAACTAGATTGTGGCTTCAGGCCGCTCCCACCCAGGTTTCAAACTGGGAGTCCACTACCTATGAGAAATACAAAATGGAAACTTTAACGGCTAAATTACTGAACCGGCTCCCGACTTTGATGAAGAGATGGAACTTCTGGTCTATGTATATAGCTGACCGCAGACCTGACCTAGTGCCCTGAAAGCTGGGGGTCTATTAAAGAGGGCTCCCATTCTTTTCCTACCTTCTGGGACTGGCTGGCCAGTTACTCCTTAGGCCCTCTAGATCAAGTATGGGGTAACTCGGTTGTTCACAATGAATAATAGCAGGCAGGGTAGTATTGATAGTCAGCCTTAAAATGGTGGTGAAGCTTTCTCTGGATCTCTGTTAGTACATAAACATAATTTATATATTCCTCACTGGATATAGTTGATCTTATGTTACACCCTCTTACTTTGCTCAAATATCTCCTGTGATTGTAAGCTTCTGAGTGAATGTATAAGCAGAAACTGTCATCTCTACAAAAAATAAATAAAACGTTTAAAAAAAAACATAGAAGCACAGAATATGACAGCAGTTAGGGACTGCTTGACTTACCCTACACTGTCACCACAGACAGTACTTGGTCTTTGGCACCCCACCACCTTGCTTCCCACTAAGATTCCCTTGTTCCTATCCCATGCATGCCTGAATCCCACTACTGTTTTTGCCAACACTAGCACTTCCTCTGGAAGACTGTTGCAGGCAACCACAGCACTTTCAGTAAAGAAGCATTTAAACCTGTCACTTAGGAGCTTGGTTCCCTTCGTGTACAGATGCAGACCATCATGCCATTGACACAAAGCACATCTTCTTGACCTGGAAGGACACTACTTCTTTATTCAGCTGTGAGCTGTGTGAGAAATTCTACATTACACTTGATATCTGCAACAACATGCACTTTTGCTCAATTCTGTGGGAGGTGAAACTAACTACCCTTGGTAATTGCTTTTTATTTACATATTTATTTAGTGTTTAACCAAGAAGGGGCTTGCAAACTCTGTGTATCTTGTGAGTAACTTCAGAAGCGTTTAAATACTGCATTTGGGTAGACCCTTGGAGGTAGCTAGATTGTCTACTAGGATTTTCTGACAGTTAAACTATTTTTAAATTTACAGGTGGCTGAAGAGTTGAAAAAGGAGCTTGTAAACTCTGCTTATCTTGGAAGTAACTTCACAAGGGTTTGAATACTGCATTTTGGTTGTCCTTTGGGGGTAGCTGGATTGACTACTAGGATTTTGGGACAGAAACTATTTTTAAATAATTTACTGGTGCGTAGGAGTTTGTGATAGTTAAACTATTTTTAAATAAGTTACTGAAGGTTAGTTGAATTACTATGAAGGGCAGTACTCATCAGGGTGGTGGAGCAGTGGTGTATTTTATTGTTTCTAACAGTCACCTGTGGTTGTGGACTTCCCACCTTCCCCACACCCCACCCCCAGGTGTGGCATTTCCTTTATAGCCAAAGTTCTGACATCACTTCCTCAACAGGTCTTGGGGTAGAACTGTCATATTCTTAATAACCCATCACAGTGCATAAAGGGTAAGTACACACCACCAAAATATATATATATATATATTACATATTGTATATTATAAGGGAGAGAGGGACATGTGGGGAGTGGTGCAATGCACTGGCTGTGGGGAAGCAGTTTTCCAGGAGACATTCTGGAAACTGCGCTGCTGTCCTATTTGCAGGCAACTGTCAGCTCTGAGGGAGGAGATTGCCCACCTCCAGGCTAAACTGGCAAGGACTAAGGAGGCCTTCCCCACCCAAAAAGCACCACTGCCACAACCACTGCCTCACAGGTTGCCAAGTATGAAGAGCAATTGGACCACAGTGGGTTCTGGGAGGGTGCGGGTGGGTGAAAAGAGGTGAAACCCCCTAGTTGTACCTCTACACAAATCATACGCCAGTCTGGCAGAGCAAGGTTCCTCTATGATGGCACCCTCAGTGGAGACTAAGAAGAATGCTGAGGACATCCACAAGGGAGACCCACAAAAGGGTGGCAAGGGACACCACAGGGGAAGGAAACAGCTTCTGATAGGGGACTCAATTGTTAGGGGGGTAGAACTGGGGAAGGGAGAGGAGAGGGAAGTAAGGTGCCTGCCTGGTGCTATGGCTTGGAGGGACAAGAAGCAAATCCTCACAATTGCAGAAGCAGCATCACAGAAGCTGGAACTAGATATCATTGTCCACCTTGGGACAAATGACCTAGCTAGGCATGGAATCAGTGCAGTGCAGGATGAATTTGTGGAGTTGGGGAGGGGCCTCAGACAGGTAGCAATCATGGTACCTTCTCAGAGGTGCTGCCAGTCCATGGCAGGGGTGACGCTAGGGTACTGCACACCATGCAGTTTAATGAATGGTTGCAAAACTGGTGCAGAGCACAGGGCTTTGGCTTCATTGGGGACTGGGGGTACACCTGGAGAGATGAAGGTCTATACTGGCATGGTGGTCTGCATCTGTCCACGAAGGGAACCAAGCTCCTAAGTGACAGGTTTAAATGCTTCCTTGGCAAGCTTTTAAACTTGACAAGGGGGGAGGTGCTGATAAGAGGCAGGAAATTTCAAGCCTCCCCCCACAAAACATGGCAAGGTAAACACTGAGGTACAGAGCTCAACTGAGGGCAGGACAGGGGTAAATGGAAAAATAGACAAGGGCAATAAGAGCAGGGATGGGGGAAAAAAGGATAAAGCCAACATTAAATGGAGGACAATGAGTACCAATGCCCGTAGTCTAGGAAACAAGCTTCCTGAGCTAGTAGCCCTGATGGAAGATGAAAAATTGGATATTGTGGCAGTCACGGAAACATAGTACACGGAGAACCATGACTGGGATGTCAACATACCGGGGTACACAGTCTACAGAAGGGACAGGGAGGGTAAAAGAGGAGGTGTAGTAGCTCTATACGTAAGGGAAGGGATCAAAGCTACAGAACTAAAAAGTAAAGGGGGAGGACAAGAGGCACTCTGTGTCACCTTGGAGACAGGGAATGGCATCACAATCCGCACAGGGGTTGTATACAGACCCCCATCTCAAGGGGAGGAAACGGACAAGAAAATGATGGAGGGCATTCTCAAAATGGCTGAAAAGGGGGAGATACTGTTGATGGGGGACCTGAATATGCCAGATGTTAACTGGATGACATGTACTGCAGTCACATCCAAGAGCAGGGTCATTCTCGATGCCCTGCAGGGGGCAGGCCTTAGACAGCTAGTGTTGGAACCCACTCGGGAGGGAGCAATACTAGACCTGGTACTCTCAAATGGAGAGAGGATCACAAATTTAGAAGTCAGTAGACATCTTGGAACAAGTGACCACTGCACAGTGTAATTCACAGTTAGTACAACCATGGAGACAAGTCATACAAAAACAAGGATACTGGATTTTAGAAGGGCCGACTTTGGCAAAATGGGTGAATACTTGAGGAATGCACTAGCAAATAGCCAGAAAGGAGGGGTGGAAGAACAATGGAGAAAAATCAAAACTGCTATCATAGAGGCAACAAGCCTTTGTGTGAAACAAATAAAGAAAACAAAGCGGAGTAAAAAAACACTATGGTTCTCAAAAGAGGTGGCAGGAAAGGTTAAGTCAAAAAAGGCTGCATTCAAAAAGTATAATGAATCACAGAAGGAGCACGACAGGGAACTGTATCAATTAAAGCAGAAAGGAGTGGGGAAGGCAGTCAGAATAGCAAAGGCCCAAACCAAGTTAAAAATAGCCAACTCAGTTAAGAAGGGGGATAAAAACTTCTATAGGTTCATTAGGGAGCATAGAAAGGTTAAGGGAGGGATAGTGAAGATTAATAAAGGAGAGAGGAGTTGGGCAGAGGGAGACAGTGAAAAGGCAGAGATACTGAATGAATACTTTTGCTCAGTATTCACAAAAGAAGATGAGCAGTAGTTACCTAAACCAGACAATAGAAGCACTCTGGGTAGGGGTGGACACCAGTCCATTTACAGAAGAAAGAGTCCTGAAAGAACTCCTAAAACTCAAGGTGGACAAAGCAATGGGGCCTGACGGGATTCACCCCAGAATCCTAAAAGAACTAAGGGAGGACCTAGTGACACCACTGACCACACTTTTTAACAAATCATGGGAGGATGGGGTGGTACCTGAGGACTGGAGGAGGGCAGATGTGATTCCCCTTCACAAAAGTGGGAGCAAGGCAGAAGCAGGAAACTACAGACCTGTAAGTTTGACCTCAGTGGTAGGGAAAATGATGGAATCACTTCTAAAAGAAAGAATTGTTGAGTACCTAGAGGCCAGCAGGGCACAGGACCCAAAGCAGCATGGATTTACAGCAGGAAGGTCATGTCAGATGAATCTAATTGATTTCTTTGACTGGGTGACCAAAGTAATAGACCGGGGAGGGGCTGTGGATATGGCCTACCTAGACTTTAGCAAGGCATTTGACACAGTCCCACACCAAAAGACTAATAATCAAGTTAGCCAGCCTGGGAGTGGGTTCCAGGGAAGCAAACTGGCTGCACAACAGGACACAGAAGGTAATAGTGAATGGAACACATTCCGAAGAAAGGAAGGTTACTAGTGGAGTACCTCAGGGCTCAGTACTGGGTCCAGTCCTCTTTAACATTTTTATAGGTGACATTGCAGAGGGTCTGGAGGGAAAGGTATGCCTCTTTGCAGATGACACAAAGATCTGTAACAGAGTTGATACACGGGGGAGCAGAAAGGATGAGAAGGGACTTGGCAAGGTTGGAGGAATGGTCAGACATATGGCAACTTAGATTCAATGCAAAGAAGTGCAAAGTAATGCACCTGGGAAACAAAAACCCAGAAGAAGAGTACACAATAGCAAGGAAGTACTAACAACAACAAAAATGGAAAGGGACTTGAGGGTAGTCATATCAGATGACCTAAAGGTGGGTAAGCAATGTGAGAAGTCAGTAAGGAGAGCCAGGGAGATACTGGGATGCATAGGACGGGGCATCACAAGTAGAAAAGGGAAGTGGTTATCCCTCTGTACAGACAGTTGGTGAGACCCCATCTGGAATACTGTGTGCAGTTTTGGAGACCCCATCTACGGAAGGACATAGACAGGATGGAAGCAGTCCAGAGGAGGGCAACAAAAATGGTGCAGGGTCTGCATCAGAAACCATATGAAGAGAGACTGAGAGAGCTTAATATGTATACCCTTGCAGAAAGGAGGGACGGGGGGACATGATAGAAACTTTTAAGTACCTCAAGGGAATCAACAAAGTCCAGGAGGGTAGCATCTTTCAGAAAAAGAGATATGTAAGAACAAGGGGCACAATTAAAGATAGAGAGGGACGACTCAGGGGTAATGTGAGGAAATTATTTTTCACGGAGAGAGTGGTGGATGCATGGAACCACCTTCCTGGGGAGGTTGTTGGGTCTAAAACAGTGGGGAATTCAAACATGCATGGGACAGACGTAAGGCAATTGTAGTGGGGGGTTGCAGGAAGTAGGCTGTTGGTTAACTAGACTCTGCAGCTTATCCAGTAGGTAGGGAAATGGGCAGACTGGGTGGGCCAAGTGGTCCTTATCTGCCGTCAAAGTCTATGTTTCTATGTAAGTACTTCTTCACATCTCTCTTATATTTACCCCTTCCAGATTTATTGTATATCCCCTTGTTCTTATGCATCTTTTCATCTAAAAATTGCTCCCCCTTTGCACCCTATTTACACCCATGAAGTATCTATATGTCTCTATCATATCCCCTCTATCCCTTCTGTCTTCCAGGTTTACATATTGAGGTACTTCAGTCTCTCCTTGTTGGGCTTCTGGTGCAGGGTCCTGCACCACTTTAGTTGCCTTCCTCTGGACTGCTTCCTTTCTATATCCTTTCTGAGAACTGGTCTCCAGAACCAGGCATAGTATGCCAGGAGGTGTCTCACCAGTGAAATATACAGTAGCAAAATCACCTCCCTCCTTCTGCTGGTGATAACTCTCCTCCCTATGTTTCCCAAAATACTGTATCACTGTCCCTACCCACTGCCTTGTGGCACTGCTTCACCACCTTGAGGTCATCAGATATGATTACTCCTGGGTACCTTTCCTGTTTGGTGACCATCAGTGCCTAATCTCCCATTTTGTATTCCACCTCTGGGTTTCTATGCCCCAAGTTCATGATATTGTACTTTTTTCGCTTTGAAACCCAGCTGCTATGCCCTTGACCACTCCTCAAGTTTTCTCCGGTCTCTGCACATTCTTTTCACCCCCTCTGGAGTCTCCATCTTTTGACAGATTTTTTCGTCATCCAGGCAGGCTTTCCCTTCCAGGTCATCTGCAATGTCATTATAAAGACATTAAAAAGGACTGGTCCCAGTACCGAGCCTGTGGCACCCCATTGGTCACCCTCCCTACAGTGGAATGAACTCCATTTACCATCACTCTCTGTCATCTACCCCTTAACCAATTTTTTATTCAGTTTACCATCTTTTGATCCACCCCAAACTGCCCTGTTTCTTTTTTTTTTATTTAGTATGCTTTTTTGCTGCATACCACTGAATGCTCAGCCCTAACCCTCCCCAGACCCCCTCCTCACCCCTCTGGACCTACATCCTGAATGATCCCCTCTGGATTTCCCCCAGGGTGGGGCCACCACACTGATGTCAACCTACATGGTGACCCGAGAAGTTTGCCGGTAGGGGTGCCTACCGACATTGCCTCCCTGGCTTGGGGTGAGAGGTCGGGCCAGAGTGAGTGGAAGACAGGATAGGTCAGCTTTTGGAAGTGCCATGGCTAGGAAGTGGGCCCAAGGAGTGGGCATTATTTATGACTGCCATAATTTTCTTATTGCTGGTTCCTGAAGGAGGCATGGTGTGCAATGACACTAGCAACTGGCATGCCTCCTGAGGAGCCCAGGTGCTGGTCACAGCAAAGCCCTCATCCTCTGCTTGGGGTCCGACTTGCACCAGACACACAGCCCCCCTCCCCCCAGAGAAGGAGTGACATCCCTGGGATGCTCAGTCCTTCTACCCCTGGCCAGCCCTCTGACTTCCAAGATCTGTTCCCGAACTCGAGACATTGGTGTTGCAGATGGATGCTATGCTGCTGCACTGGTGGGTCAGCATCTACCCTGTTTCCTTATGAACCTCCTGTGTGGAACAGTGTTGAAACCCTTACTGAAATCTAAGTAAGTCACATCCACTGCCCCACCCTTATCTGTTTCCCTGGACAACAACGCAAAGAAATTTATAAGATTTGTCACATGACCTCCTCCCCATGAATCCATGTTGCCTTGGGTCTTGTAACACATTGGCTTTAAGATATTCCACAGTTCTTTCTTTTAGCAGTGACTCCATTAGCTTTCCCACCACTGGTGTCAGACTGACTTTACTGTAATTGCCAGCCTCCTCCCTGCTACCATGTTTGTGAAGTGGGACTACATCTGACCTCTTTCAGTCCTCTGGAACCACCCTTGTTTCTAGTGAGTTGCTAAAAAGGATTGTTAGAGGTGCAGTCAGTACCTCCCTAGGCTCCCTTGTACCCTTGGGTGTAATCCATCTGGCCCCATAGCTTTGACCATTTTCAGATTTGTGATTCCCTTCAAGATTACCTCCTCTGTAAAGGGACTTATGTCTATGTCCATCCCCTTCCCCTTCCTATGTGAAGACTGAACAGAAGTATTTGTTTAAGATATGAGCTTTTTTCCTGATCCTCCTCCTCTGCACAGTCCCCATCTACCCTTCCTAACCTCACAATTCCTTCTCTAGTCTTCCTCATTTCACTTAGAAAAGTGTGTATAGGGTTCAATGGACAGTTCTATGTTAAACCCAAAATTTTGAACTTCAATAACTTTGCAACCATTTGACTGATTTGCATGACATTTTGCATGCACCAGTGGGGTCCACAGATCCATGGATCTGGCAAGTTTTATTCCAGTTGGATGTACTGTATGTGTGTGGAGATTCAGAATATCAAGAAATGTGAAAATGACCACTTTTATGCTAATTATTTGTCACACCGTTTCTCAGAAATTGCTTAGGGGTTTGGTCTGAAACATTCAGGGCATATAGGGTCTGGATCACAGATGTGCCTTTTGAAGGGTTAGTAAAAAAAGATTAATCTGTCCAAAAATTATTAAAATTCAAAGTTTCCCATTATTTCCTATGGAAAAAATTAAATGTGCTGTGTGAGAGAGCTATTTTGCTTTCGTGAAGGCAGGTTTTGCTTTCGCAAATGCTCCAAGTAGTGTCATGCTGCTGCCATCTTGTTTTCAGTTAGTGATGCAGAAAAATGATATAACTTAAAAAATACTGCCCTTTGTAAATACTAACACTTGTGTTTAGCTAATTGGGGCTCAAGAAACATGATTCCGTGGTTAGTTTTTTGAAATGCTGTCCAGAAAAATGTTTATTTTACTTGGCCTGTTTTAATGTCACACATTTCCCACACTATTGCCACAAATTACGGCACTACTTTTGTGAAAGTGCCGCAAATTGCACCACTACTTCACAAAACACCAGCGATAATGCTGCAAAATGTCGGCACAATCAGCTGGAATGCAAATTTCTTATTATGTGCACTTAGCTAAGCCTTCAGGCTCATGTCATAAAATTTGCATAAAACCATATAAATAATGTAAGACTGGGTCAAATCTTACTTTACCACCTATTGTATAAAGTTTTAGATAACGGCAAATAACTTTTCTGTTACACCTTCATGTAATATGTAGGAAAAATAGATTTTATTTATCCCTGTACAATACAACTAATTACATAGATACATAGATACATAGACAGTGTCGGCAGATAAGGGTCTATGGCTCACCCAGTCTGCCCATTTGAGCTTGTAAATTCAGTTTATGTTTTCCTAGAAGTCTGTTGCCCCTCACCCCTGACCTCAGGAATTCCTTTATGTCTATCCCATGCATTCTTAAATCCCATGATTGTTTCAGCCCCCACCACTTCCTCTGGCAGGGTGTTCCACTTGTCCACCACCCATTCTGCGAAAAAATTCTTCCTCACGTTTCCTCTGAATCATCCTCCCTCCAACTTCATCCCATGCCCTCTAGTCCTGGAGCATCTTTTTTGCTTAAAAATAGTGTATTTCTGCACCCTGTTCCTCCCTGTAAGATACTTGTATGTCTATCATATCCCCTCTCTCCCTCCTCTCCTCCAGGGAGTACATGTTCAGTTCCTTCAACCTGTCCTCATAGGACCTGTGATGCATTCCATGCACCATCTTTGTTGCCCTCCTCTGAACCTTCTCTAGCCTGTCTATGTCCTTACGTAGGTAAGGTCTCCAGAACTGTACACTGTACTCCAGGTGGGGCCTCACTAGTGTCTTGTGTAGTGGAATTATGACCTCCCTTTTACTGCTGGTGATGCCCCTGCCTATGCATCCCAGTATCCTATTTACTTTACCTGCTGCCTTGTCACACTGTTTCCCTACCTTGAGGTCAACAGAGATGATAACCCCAAGATCTCGTTCCTGCTTGGTGCATGCTATATCCTCACCCCCAACTGATATATTGTGCCCAGATTTTTGTGCCCCATATGCATTATCTTGCACTTCTTTGCATTGAATTTCAACTGCCAAACCCCTGACCATTCTTCAAGTTTCTGCAGGTCCCTTCTCATTCCGTCTACACCCTCTGGTGTGTCTACTCTGTTGCAGAGCTTTGTGTCATCAGCGAACAGTGAAATTCTGCCTTCTAGGTCCTGTGCAATGTCACAGATGAAGATGTTGAATAGGACCGGTCCCAGCACTGATCCCTGTGGCACCCACTGGTCACTCCTCCCTCTGTGGGTGACAGCCATTTCCACCACCCTCTGTGTCCTGCCACGGGCCAGTTACCTACCCACCACACTACTGTCCTGCCCACACCCATATTCCCCAGTTTGTGTAATAGTCTTCTATGTGGCACAGTGTCAAAGGCCTTGCTGAAGTCCAGATAGGCCATGTCCACTGCCCTCCCCTGATCCACCTCCCTAGTCACCCAGTCAAAAAATTCAACGAGGTTGGTCTGACATGACCTCCCCCTGGTGAAACCATGCTGCTTTGGGTCCTGTAGTCCATTGACAACCAGATGTTCCACCAATCTCTCCTTCAGTAGTGCTTCCATGATCTTCCCCACTATCGAGGTGAGGCTGACTGGTCTGTAGTTCCCCGCTTCCTCTTTGTTCCCACTTTTGTATAAGGGGACTACATCTGCTATCCTCCAGTCTTTGAGTACCTCCCCTGTTTCCAGTGATTGGCTAAACAGGATAGTCAGAGGTTCAGTCACCACCTCTCTTAGTTCTTTAAGGACCCTGGGGTGCACCCATCTGGCCCCATTGCTTTATCAACTCTTGTTACTTCCAGTTCTTCATGACCCTTCTCGTAGGGACTGTGTCCATTTCTGCACCATTCTCACCCCTTGTACTCCCTTCAGACCCATTACCCTCTTCTTCCTCAGTAAAGACTGAGCAGAATTACCTGTTCAATATGTCAGCTTTACTGCTGTCATCCTCCACGTGGCCCCCATCCCCCCCCTTCAGTCTCACTATCCCTTCCCTTTGCCTTTCTTTTTTCACTTATGTACCTGTAAAAGGTTTTGTCCCCTCTACCCACTGATTTTGCAATGTGTTCTTCTGTCTGAGCTTTGGCTTCCCTTACTGACCTCCCTGCCTCCCTTTGCTTCTCCTGGTACTTCTCCCTATCCCCTTCTGCCTGTGTCTTTTTGTATTGCCTGAATGTAATCTTTTTGGCTTTCACTTTCTTTGCTACCTCTTTGGAAAACCATAACAGTCTCCTCTTCCTTTTCCTCTTGCTAACCTGCTTAATGCATAATTCTGTTGTTCTTGTAATCCCCATTTTAAATACTGCCCACTGTTCCTCAACCCGATTCCTGCCCCATTCCCCTTAATGCCTCTTTCAAGTTCTCCCCATTTTCCCAAAGTTTGCCCCCCTAAAATCCAGGATACGTGTTTTTGTGTGGTTTGGTTCTGCTCTTTCTGTGATTTCAAACCACAATGACTGGTGGTCACTGTTCCCCAGGTGCTCCCCCACTGTTACACCCATCACACTGTCCCTGTTTGTGAGCACAAGGTCCAGTATTGCCTTCTGCCAAGTTGGTTGCGTGACCAGTTGCTTGAGGAAGGCACCCTGAAGGAGTCCAGGATAAATCTGTTCTAGTTGATGCTGCTGCTGGGATGCTCCAGTCCACGTCTGGAATATTGAAGTCTCCAACCAGTACTACCTCATTTTGTCTGCCATCCTTTGGATGGCTAGCATCAGCTCCTATCTGTTTCTTCCTCCTGGGCTGGTGGTCTATAGACCACACCTATGTGGATGGCTGGCCCCATTTTCCTTTTCAGCTTAAGCCGCAGTATCTCTCCCCCATTTTGTTCCTCCTGGATCTCTGTGGCCCTTATGTCATTTTTCACATACAGTGCCACTCCTCCGCTCTTCCTGCCTGCCCTGTCTCTTCTGAAAATGTTGTAGCCAGGTATGGCCATCTCCCAGTCATGGTTATCATTACACCAGGTTTCAGTGATGGCCACAATGTCCAGGTCTGACTGCACCATGACAGCCTCCAGATCTTCCATCTTGTTGCTAAGGCTCCTGGCATTTGCACACATGGCTTTCCATGATTTGACCTCCCTAGACTGTTTTGCTGTTCTACTCCAGCCCCTTCCTTGGTTGTCCTTTATCCCTGGTTCTCCTTGCTGTCTGCCCTTCTGCTGAATTTTGCCCCCTTTTCTGCCTATCCACCTCTTGGGCGCTAATCTCCATCTTTTGCACACTGCTTGGTAGAGATAGCCACTCCTTTGGTTCACTGTTTTTGCATAGATAATAAAACATTGTAAACATAAGGAAAAGCAGCATAAATACAAAACAACAAAGGTTTTAGAAAACAAAACAAAAACAAAAAGAATACAGCTTGAAGTTTTGATAACTTTTGCAAACAGTAAAATTGTTCTTGTATAAAGATTTCAAATAGCTTTGTCATATTTGTGTTTTAAAACTTCTCTTCATACCTATTCCAAATACCTTTTCTTTGGCAAAAATATTTATACTATTACTTGAATTTAAGTGTTTCTATGTACCCAGCATCAGTATTTAAGAAATTATTCTCCTTATGCAACCTGCCAGCTAAAAGACAAAGAACCTCTGTGTGCAAGCACTGAGGCAATGGTTACCCCAAAGGGCATTTGGCTGGGAAGCCAAGTTTCAGAGAAATACAAAATCACACATGCCCCCACAATGCAAAGCACCATGGGCTGCATATGCAAATCACCACAGAATACTATGCTGGTTCAACTTTAAGCAGAAATGCATGGTGCCGAAAGGCCTCTCACACAGTTTGCAAAGGGTGCCAACAGAAGACAGACACGTGTTTCGTCCTACCAGGACTCATCAGTATGCCTCATCTGTTTGACACCCCAGTGTACTGCCAGCTAAGCCTGATTAGATTATTGTAAAAATTAATTAAAATAAAACTCAGACATCTGGTTATCTGTAAAGGCTGGATTGTCTTCCTTGATTTCAGGATGTTGGTGAGAATCCTCTGTTCCTGCATGGCAAAGTTATTTTAGTGGCTGGACCTTGTTGTTTCTGATCTTTTTCCTGGTCACACTTGAACCCTGGACTTTGGACCCATCTGTTGTCAGCACATCACTGCAGACTTGCTTCTGGGCTGAGGGACGTCAATAGGAAGTCTCTGTCCTTTTGTTCTGATTTTGGTGGGAACGTTTGAAAAATATCCTTAACAGCAAAAATGTACATTCCACAGGTACAAAACCTCATGGCATCTCAGTTGAAAGCAGACTGATGTCCCTTTTTGGATCTAGCTTTTATTACCCTTTAGTTTAGAGCAACATCACCCTCTGGCTAGGTCATTATTGTACCAGTCATGATTGGTCCTTTCAAAGTGAGTGGGTTGCTTGTTTTTTCCTTTTGAGACTCCACCTTCCACTGCCTTGATTTCATTTTTAGTTGAAAGTTTATTTTCCTTATAACTTTTAAATGAAATGACATACAGCCTCCATACATACATTTGTGGATTCAGCTCATTAAAAGCAGTCTTTAGAGATGTATCCCATGCAAAACAAATATTTCCTGCAATAAACTAATAATGATTATAACTTTGATTCCCAGCAAATTCTTTAGAAGATTAAATAATACTTCTGTTCTCCATGTCCCCAGATTTAGAATACGGTAGGTTTCTTCTAGAAAACACTTTAGGAAAGTCTTTAAAGGCATATAATTCCATTTTAGGCAAATGGGTCTTTGTTCTTCCAAGGAAACACATTCATCAAACTGTCAAATCCCTTTACTTCAAAACTCTTTCAGTATTTCACTTATGTAACATAAAGAATAGCCTGTCCCCTTTAGTTACCCCTTGGGCTAGTCTTTCCTCAGTCGACACCTTTGTGCTCCTCAGCACTTTCCTTGCCTCCCTCTGTTTCTCTTGATCTCTGCATCTCTTTTCTGGTGGAGAAATGGAGTGTGTGTGTGGATTAGGGTAATAGGGACAAGAAGATGCCCTGGGGTGAAATGGGTCCTAGAGAGGGGTCCTCCCTATCTGGTTCCCATACCCATGGGTTCCACTTTAAGTGGGCTAGTCATTCAGTCTACCTCTTCCACCCATTCTCCTTGGGTGGTGTTGTGCAATGCCAGGTCCATAAATAACAAGACAGCAATATTTGCTGATCTTGTTGGTACAACTGACCTGGCTTGCATCTCTGAGATCTGGTTGGATGAGTATCCTGGCCTTTTCTTGGAATCAGCAATTCCAGCTGGGTGCTTGGTGATACACCACCTGAGAGAGGATTGTAGGGTTGGGGGAGTTGCCATTTGTTTTAAGTCAGATCTGGGCCTTGTAGACACCCCAGTGGGAGTGACCAGATCCTTTGAATGCATTGCGGCAGCAGGTGCAGGTTGCAGGATTCTTCTCTTCTACTGTCCACCAGGTTGTGAGAAAGAATTCCTGTAGGAAGTCATAGATTACATCATTGGCCTGGTGCTGGAATCCCCCAGGTAGTTAATACTGAGGGATTTCAATGCCTGGGTCAATGATGAACAGGGACCCTGGTTTTCCATTTTTACCGGTAACACCGGTAACAATCACGGAATCCATCTTGGTTTGCGGATTTTGAATTCTTGTACTGGTGCCTCACGGAAATTGCATGTTACTACACAGAATCACTAAGATTTCAGCATCTTTTTAAATTTGTTTTATTTTCTCTTTCTATGTCCCCTTCTCACAGCATCAGTCTCCACTTTTCAGAGATCCCTAAGCTGGGTACCATCTAGCTTCACCTCCAAATAATGCTCAGGAGCTCCTGTGGGTGTGCCCCTATTCTGCCTGGATTGTATCCCCCCAGGTGGGAAGGAAGGGGGACCCCAGGCCACCCCCTCCACACTCCCTTAGTGTGTATCAGGCAGCTCAGTGGGTCCCTCATGGAGTCTGGTTATGAAGTCTGGGGCACCTGGGTCCCTTCTGCCAGTGGCAGATGTGGGGTGATTGTTCCTGGTTTTCTGGTCTCTGTCCCTGAGGGCACCGGCACTAGAGGAGATCCAAGGAGGTAAGTCACATAGAGACATGCCACTGTTCCAGATCCTGGCTAGTGTCCTCCCCTCCTGATTACTCTGCAGCACCATTGCACCACCACCCGTGCTCACACAGCTGGTGGTAAAGCAGCAGGACCTGCAGCCCACCCTCCCCGGAGGAGGAGGAGGAGGAGAGCATTCCTTCAGGTGCTTGATCTTACTCCCCTGGCCAGATCTCCAGCAACCTGTGTTTGCTTCTGACCCTTGGTCTCTGACATTGCAAGCAACAGTGCTACCGCAGCACCAGCATGCAGACCCAGATTTCAGCATCTTAAAATTGATGCTGCTGTGCTTTGCATTCTTTCTGCTTTGCTGCATATAGAGTCAGTAAGGAAATCACACGCACTGCTTTGTTGTAATCAGCCATTCAGTGTAACCACCCATGCCTAGTGGTTAGAGTAACAAACAGTGATTGAACTGGGTACATCCAGCAGACTTGGGCTCGATTCCCACAACCTCCACTTGCATACTGTGTGACTCTAAGCACATCACTTAACCTCCCCAGTGCTTCAAGGTCACTCCTGAAAACAGACAGTTCTGCCTAGTGGGCCTTACCTGCTTTACAAAGAATATTAAAAAAATAGCAATATATGTTTACTACATTACAGAATAGTAGTCTGGGTACCATGTAATTTATCTGAGTTTTACTTGGGCTGCAGTGATTTTGTATAGGTAAAGATAAATGTTCAGATACATTTTGTGTGTTTTATAAGCTTCTTTTCAGATTTTAGTCAGGTTTTTAATGTATTCTTTGCATATATATATAAGCATCTAGGTTGTAGATTGCTAAACGCAGGATCACTGTTACCAACTAACTTATTCAAGTTTATAATCAGTAGGGCCATCCAAAATCCTCAGTTGTTTGAATGAAAACTAGTCTGAATGAAAGTATGTTCACAAAGAAGAAACTGCTTTACTACTTTTTATTTATTTATTTCAATCTAGGATTACAATACTTTTGAGCCGAGGCTCTTTTACAAAGGTTCCACGTCAGCATGTGCAACAGTCATCATTTTTAGTTACAAACATATAGTCACTGACTTACAGACATGTAATAACCAGTACAAAGACTTGAATGAAGACAGTGGGGGGTCGGTGGGGAGAAGTGAGGTAGGTGATTGAGGGGATAGGAGGTGCAGGGGTAAGGGGAGTACGGGAGGTGGTTGGGGGCAGGGGCAGGAGTGGAGATACGGGGGGGAGGTGGACGAGGGTGGGAGACAGTGCAGCCAGGGGGCCTTGTCAAGGGAATATGACAGGTAAGGTGCTAGGGGTGCAAAGACTGATTGAAAGACTTCACAGTTAGCACCCCATTTTGGTGAATTGGATGATTTGTACCTTTTCTCCCATCTGCTGTTTCAGTCTCTGTGACAACAAAAAGTTTTCTGATAGACTGCTTCAACAAAAAGCAAATGTTAAGTATTTAAGTGTACTTATGTTTGGCCAGTGGATTTTGAAAGCACAGTCAATGACGTACAGAAGGTAAGACCCCAGGGGCTGTATGATGCTGGTGGACAGAGTAGTACTCAATTCACATCTGAACAAAGACATGAAGACTGGAAGACGCCCTTTTCATGGACACCAAGTAAAAAAAAAAGCATCCACATGTCTGGGAGATGCATGAATCCATGTATTTACTTATTTTTATTTGTTTTTGTTAACCAGGTAAGCACACTAGACATCCAAGTGCCTATTTTCAGGTGCGACCCGGGAGGATACAAGGTACATACAAAGCATCAAGCATAGTCAAGGTAACATACAGGATCATCCAGCATAACAAGTAGATACTGTAGGTAGATAACAGCATGTGGGAGCAAGATGCATAACATATTGCCAGGTACAGCAAACAACAAAAATACAGACAATGTCAACAAGGCTAACGAAATGGGGTAAGCCACAGGGGACCACACTCAGGAACAGGTAGGCAGGGATAAGTGCCCAGGGCAAGTTTCAGCTTATTTGAAGGTCCTCCACTAATCATTTGTGGATTTTTTAGGTGAAGACATTTTATTTCAAAGAAGCAAATTCAAGCACTTTTTTTTTTTCTGCTCTTCCTACCCCCTGGCCATCCACTCCTTCAGGCCTACCACCACAGCTGAGTCCTGACCACCATCCACTGCCCCTTACTGCTGTGCTACCAGGTAATCCAAAGTAACCCTTCATTGAGTGGAAGGCTACCAGGAGAGAAGAATTGCCCCAAAGAGCTCCCTGTGTATCCTGGGCATGGTAGGGGTCAGAACGGACACATGTCTGGGGCTTCCGGCTTATGGAGGGACCAACAGCTGTCCTTCGGTTGGTCAGTGGGTATTTTCCCATTTTCTTGGGAGTGTGACAGGCCACATGATGTCAAGGCACAAGCCGACATCAGCCATGCTCCCTCCTGCAGTGAGGGCTGACATGTTGTCATGCCTCTGGCCTCCACCAGGGGCCAGCAAATGCTGAGCCATGAACCCACCCTCCCTCCCAGGAGAAGGTGAGTGGTCGTTGGACACTCAAGACTTCACCCACCAGCTGTCCCTCCAATAACCAAGTCTCTTCCCTAACCCTGGTTAGCGGTGTCACAGGCAGAAATCCAATTCAGGCAGTTAAATTATAGAAAGGAAAAACCAAAGGTAGTCCACCTTAGCGGTGATGGTTCAGATTAATTCACATCTGAGTTCTAACAAGCAAAGAGACCAAGTCATTTGTAACTTGTGCACGTGGGGTATGCGTGTTGAAGAAAGGGATCATAGTGCTTTCACTACTGACATCACCCCAGAGAGATGTGGACTGCTTTGTTGCTACTGCCATCACACCGAAGGGATGGGGACTGTAGTGCTTCTGCCATTACCACTGGTGGATGAGGAATGTAGTACTGCTGCCGTCCCACCTGTGGGATGGGGGCCATAGTGCTGATACTGCCATCACACCTGAGGAATGGTGAACGTAGTACTGCTGCCATCGCACCTGAGGGATGGGGCCATAGTGCTGCTTCCATCACACCTTCGGGATGGGGGCTGTAGTGTTGCTGCTGCCATCACATCCTGTACATAAAATAACTTTAAATTGGTACAAGGATGGAAGGATGTGTAATAGTGGAGGTCAAAATTGCTAAAATGCATGTTAGCAGAGTTAAAAATTGTTAAATAAAGTACATGAAACCAAACACCGGTAAAACTGGATTTTGGCTTAGCAGACACCGGTGACAATATCGTTTTTTACAATATGCAAATTGGAATATGCCCTTTCTCAATCCCGGTAAACCAGTGTCCCTGATTGATGGACTCTCACAAGTTGGACAGGACTTCCTCCAATCGATGAGTTGTTGGGCCTGACCTCTGCTACCCATGATCATGATTATTAATTGGACCTTGTCATCCTACTGTTGATGGAGATCTCCAATCTGGAGGTGGAACCACTTAGATGATCAGACCATCATACCATTAGGTTCAGATTCGAGGCACTCCCCCAATAGACCTGCCACTATGGAGATGGTCTGGTACCGCCCCTTAAGCAGTTTGACTCCTGATGGTCTTGAGGTGGTAATGAACCTATCAGGCATGCTGAGTGTATGCTGGCAGCTGGGTAAACTTGTACTTGCCTATAATAATAAGGTGGTGACAGATGCCCTCAACTCCCTAGCTCCTGTCCATGTTCTCCCACTCACTCTTCATCTCTTTGCATGAAGTCCCCTTGGTTTGATGGGACTTTGAAGGAGTTGAGGTGAGGGGGCGAAGGTTGGAGCAGTGTTGGCAGAAATCGGACATGGTGGATGATAAACTTACATTGGTAGTACATTACAAAGACTGTCAATCAGCAATCTCCTGTAAGAAGGCAGAGTTCCTGTCCAAGGAGATTGCTGCATTGAGGAATCGACCAGCTCAGCTTTTCCGAACTGTTGACAGGTTGCGTAATCCAGCCAGTCTGCAGTCTTGGGGAGCATTTTCACAAGATAAGTGTGATGAGTTTGCTTGGTTCTTCGCTGATAAGATTGTCACCATCAGGTCTGGAGATCCACTCAGTGCCCTCAAATGGGTATTGTGGCGATCAACATGAGGTTGCAAGCATCCGGTCAGTCTGGCCTGACTTCAGCCAGTTGGAGAGTGTGGGTATTGTGAGGGTGGTTCAGGGTATGCATCCAGTTTACTGTAGTTTGGACCCGGGCCCAGCATGCCTCCTAGTGGGGTGCATTGTAGTTATTGGCCCAGTCCTTGCTGAGATAGTCTGGTGCTTGTTAGAAACAGGGGTATTTCTGGATCCTTTGAAGGAGGCAGTCATGGTACCCCTTCTAAAGAAATCTTCTTTCGACCTGGACTGTCCAGCTAACTACAGACTCTAACCTGCCCTTTGAGGGTAAGGTTATTGAGAAGGTGGTTGCGGTGCAGCTGGATGACCATTTAACATCTCATGATATCTATGATCCTTTCCAGTCCAGGTTTAGGAAGAGGCACAGTACCAAGACTGCCCTTGTTCGGGTGCTTAATAATCTCCTGATAGCAAGGGATCGGAGAAGTCACTTCATCTTGGTTCTCCTTGATCTCTCTGCAGTGTTTGACTCTGTGGATCATGGGGCTTTGTTGGAGCACCTGCAGACTCTTTGTGGACTGTCTGGTATAGTCCTCAAGTGGTTTTGATCATTCCTCACTGGCAGGTCTCAGAGAGTGGTGTTGGGGATTTACTCCTCTCCTCCTGTCGTGGGGTTCCACAGTGCTCCATACTGTCCCCCCTGTTGTTTGCAGTGTACAAGCTGCCATTGGGAGACATTATGAAGCAGTATGGGCAGAGTTTTCACTGCTATACAGATGATACTCAGCTCTACATGTCCTTTCTACCTGAGTAGGGTGGGGCAGTCTCAGTCTTTAACAGCTGCCTTTCACAGATACAGGGTAGGATGAGTGTTAACTGGCTGAAGTTGAACTCAGACAAGACCGAAGTGTTAGTTGTGGATCCAGGTCATTCAGGCATGGGGTTGTCAGCAGGTCAACCATCCAGGCTTTGGTTCGGGGAGGATTAGCTGCTTACCTCGGACCTAGCGTGAAATTTAGGCATTGTATTCAACAGCAGTCTGACATTAAAATCTCTGGTGTCTGCTGTCATAAAGTCCTCTTTTTAACATCATACAGATTAAGCGCTTGGTCCCTCCTGGTGATCTTCCCACACTGGTCCATGCCTTTGTGACCTCATGCCTTGATTATTGCAATGCCTTATACCTGGGGCTACCAGGGGTTGATATCCGCCGTCTGCAGCTAGTGCAGAATGTGGCAGCCAGGTTGCTGACTGGCTTATCAAGTTCTTGCCATGTCACTGCTGTGCTCTATGATCTGCACTGGCTGCCTGTTTATGGGCAGATCACCTTCAAGGTTGGGTCACTGACCTATAAAGCCCTAAATGGTCAGGGACTGCGCTACCTGCAAGATCTTCTTTACCCCCATTGCCGCCTCCGCTCACTCCTTTCCTCTGATGAGGGACTGCTGGAGATCCCCAGAGGTCAACTAAAGACCACTAGGACCCGTTCTTTTGTGGCCCCTACCCTGTGGAATTCTCTACCTCATTGGATAAGAAAGTGCCCGACTGTCGAGAGCTTTAAAGCTGCTCTTAAAACACACCTGTTTTGTTTAGCATTCTGGATTTAAGTAATGGGTAATTTTATCTATCTTTTATTATGTTTTAAAGTCTGATTTGAGGTTTTACTGTTGTTTTATGGATTTATACAGTGCTTTGATCATTGCGGAATAGGGCTTAAAAATATCTTTTAACCTTAACCTTTTCAGCCACTTCCTTAGAGAACCACAGTGGTCTCTTTTTCCTTTTGTTTTTATCTACTTCTTTTGTACAGAGGTCTTTTGCCTTCACTATGCCTTCCTTTGACATTAGCTTGCTGTTCCTCTACCCTACCATTGTCATCCTCCCCTGCTAAGTCATCTCAGAGGCATTCATCCAGTTTTTTTTAATCTGCCTTACAGAAGTCCGTGGACCATCATCCTTGTGTGACTCACTTCCACCACCAACCTTATGTTGAACCAAAATGTATGGTGATCACTAGTCCCCAACTGACCTCCCACCTTGACACCTGCAACACTGTCCCTGTTAGTGAGCAAAAGAGCCCATATTGCCCCCATCATGAGTGGGCTCACAAGTGGGCTTACTGACTGGTTTCCTGAGAAACACCCCTTTCATGGAGTTGTGGAGGTCCCTGCTTCTTCTGGAAGTTGCAGCTGAGAGGCTCCAATCTACATCTAGCAGGTTGAAGTCCCCATACAGCAGCACCTCTCCTTTTTTTGCCATTGTGCCAATGACTTCCACCAATGCCTTGTCTAAATTCTCCCCTTTTACTTGGGTTAATATCCCAATATTGACACTGTAGTGCAGCATGAGGGGGGTGCTGCATTCCTGAGGTGCAGTCTTTTGGATGAGATGTTAAACCGAGGTCCCACCTGCCTGTTCTGGTGGTAGTTCAGGTGGATGTTAAAGATCCCATTGCACTTCTCGAAAAGAGTAGGGGAATTTCCCCGGTGCTCTGGCCAAATTTCCCTCCTTCACTATAAATACCACCAACAGCTTACTCTGGTTCAAGGTCAGTTGGCATGTCATCTGTATCCGCCCTCCCCCGGGACGTGCCTGAAAACAGGCAGAATCTGCCTATTGCACTTACCCAGTCAACAAAAACTAAATAAAAAAAATAAATAAATAAAATGCCAGTATGAATAGCGGCTTCTTTAACCATTTCTAGGATGACCCACAGTACCGCCAACCCCTCCATTCCCAACCTAGATTCCTGTGTCTCTGTCACTTTGATAACCTCCCTTACATACAGCACCACTCCTCATCCTTTTCTTCCCACTTTATCTTTCCTGGACAGAATGTATCCTGATATGGCCATATTCCAGTCATGGTTTTCTGTGCACCATGACTGAGTAATGAGCATGATATCCAAGTCTCCATCATAACCATGATGGCCTCTAGGTCCAGAATTTTATTTCCTAGACTTCTTCTATTTGCACACATGGCCATCCACATTTTGTTACCAATCTGCCTGCTACCTCCTCAGTCTCTTTTTCCCCTTTCTTTTTATAGCTTGTGTTCCCATCTCCCTTCATTTTAACCACTCTGTTTTTTTTTCTTCATTTTGTTTATTTGCACCCTGGGGGATTTGCCTACTTTCGGGTCTTCAATTTTCTCTGCTACAGTCGGGGGGCAGTTTATTTCTTCCTGATTTCTTCCACCACCAACCTCAGCTAATTCAAATGTTCCTGAAAGCAACATGTGAACCATCCACTGAAGGCTATGATTCTGCTCCTAGACAGATGTAGGCCATCACCCCTGTATAGGCTCTTATCCCTCCAGATGGGTCCCTAGTGCACAATGTAGTCAGACTTATCCCTTTTACACTGTCCCTTCAACCATGAGTTGAAGCTCCTTGTACAAAGATCCCTTAACTTCCCCCATCCTGTAGACAGGCAGCAACTCAGCAAAAGCCACTAAGTGTGCTAACTGCCTAAGATCCCTCTCCAACTCCTTAAAATCCCCTTGCACAGTCTCAGCTGTGTCTCTAGGCAAGTCATTAGTCCCCAGATGGACGATGACATCCAGCTCCCCCCTCCTGTCCCACTGGCCTAGTGATCGTTAGGATCTGTTTTCCATCCCTCAAGACTGAGGTACCAGGTAGGCACCTCGACTTGTTCTTTCCCTCCCTTCCTGTTCCCAAATTTACCCCCAAGATGATTAAGTCCCCCACCAGATGTTTCTTCCTCCTCTGCTGGGTCCTTTCCCTCCAACCTTGGGGTCTATCCATGGGAGAACCCCCACCATCCTCCATAGCTACTACCTTGGGTATCTCCTCCTAACAGTTCTGTCCCACCAGAGTGGTGAAAGAGTTTTGTAGTGGCACTGGCAGAGAAATGTGCCACCAACCCACCACTCCCATCCTCCCAGGACCCACCACTGTCCAGCTGGCCCTCCTCCTTCTTAGCACCCTCTGGGGTAAAGGTGTTAGAGTTGGTGGGCCCTCAGTGGGGGAAGATGTCCCCTGAATCCTAACCAACTTGGTCCAGAGTCTAGTGACCTCCTCTCTCAACCCAGATAGGTACATGCAGATAGAAACAGAAACATAGAAACATAGACTTTGATGGCAGATAAGGACTGCTTGGCAGACCTAGTCTGCCCATTTCCCTACCTATTGGATAAGCTGTAGATCCTAGTTAACCAACAGCCTATTTCTTCCTACTTCCCACAAGAATTACCTTATGTCTGTCCCATGCATTCTTGAATTCTCCTGCAGTTTTAGACCCCACAACCTCCTCAGGAAGGTGGCTCCATGTGTCCGCCACACACTCTCTGTGAAAAAATACTTCCTCACATTGCCCCTGAGCTGTACCCCTCTCTCTTCAAATTATGTTCCCTTGTTCTTGCACATCTCTTTTTCTGAAAGATGCTACCCTATTGGCCTTTGTTGATTCCACTGAGGTACTTAAAAGTTTCTATCATGTCCCCCCTCTCCCTCCATTCCTCAAGGGTATACATCTTAAGCTCCTTTAGTCTCTCCTCGTATGGCTTCTCTTGCAGACTATGCATGATTTTAGTTGCCCTCCTCTTGACTGCCTCTACCCTGTCTATGTCCTTGTGGAGATGGGGTCTCCAGAACTGGATGCAGTACTCCAGATGTGGTCTCACCAACTGTTTGTACAGAGGGATAATAGCTTCCTCTTTATTTATGTATTTATTTATTTCAGTTTGGGATTAATACCTCTGAGTCAAGGACTCATTTTCAAAGGTTCCACCATCAGTGTTGAACAAACATTACAGAAATACAAGGTTTTTTGCTGTCTCTGCTGTTGATGCCTCTCCCTATACAACCTAGTATCCCCCAGCCCTCCCTACTGCCGTCTCACATTGCTTGCTAACCTTAAGGTCATCTGATATGATTACCCCCAGGTCCCTTTCCATTTTTGTTGTTTTTACTACCTCCCCCCCATTGTGTACTCTTCCCCTGGGTTTTTGTTTCCCAGGTGCATTATTTTGCACTTATTTGCATTGAATCCAAGATGCCATACTTTTGACCATTCCTCCAACCTTGCCATGTCCCTTCTCATCCTTTACACCCCCCCCTTGTGTATCAACCCTGTTGCAGCTCTTTGTGTCATCTGCAAAGAGGCATACCTTTCCTTCCAGTCCCTCTGCCGTGTCACTTATAAAGACATTAAAAAGGACTGGACCCAGTACTGAACCCTGCGGTACCCCACTAGTAACCACCCTTTCGTCAGAGTGGACTCTATTTAATTACCTTCTGTGTCTTCTTGTCCAGCCAATGTTTTACCCAGGCTATCACCATGGGACCCACTTCCAGGCTGGCTAATTTGTTTATTAATCTTTTGTGTGGGACTGTGTCAAATGTCTTGTTAAAGTCTAGGTAGACCATATACACAGCCCCTCCCTGGTCTACTATTTTGGTCACCCAGTCAAAGAAATCGATTAGATTCAACTGACATGACCTTCCCACTGTGAATCTATGCTGCCTTTCGTCCTGTGCCCCACTGGCCTCTAGATACTCAACTATTCTTTCCTTCAGAAGTGATTCCATCATTTTCCCTACCACCAAGGTCAAACTGACAGGTCTGTAGTTTCCTGCCTCTGTCTTGCTCCCACTTTTGTGAAGATGGAGCAGCATCTAATTTTCCAGATATCCTGTCTGACAACTTCTACTCCACAACCACTGCACTGCATCACTTGCAATGTTCCTGATCTTACACTCACTATGCTACAGGAAAGAACTCTGTACCTTTACCCTAGACAGGGTGTTTATAATTTTCTCTTTATTTGTTTTGCTTAACTGCTTTGTTACTTGGCCCTAGAGAGGGTGTTTTAAATTTTTCCTTTTTTATTTCTATACCTTCTTTAACAAGCTACTGACATACTCTAGGTAGGCAACCCATACAATAGAGTTGCCTGTCCTAGGAGCTATTTGGGCCATATTTCAAATGTTTTGGTTACTTACAAAAAGAGTCATTTCTTCTGTAAAGCCCAGCTCATAACTTCCTTGTAAGAGCTGAGCAGCTACCGAGTGCTGCAGCCCTGCCCCTAAAAAACAGCATAATTATGATGTTATGTAGGGAATGGGGCTGCGGGTGATCTGTGGAGATTGTAATAGGATCAGGAAGGGGGCTTCCTAAAATGTACTTGGATTATCTTTGCTGGCAGGTATGCATGTATGGTGCTAATATATAGCATATATTATAGACCCATACATGTATACCTGCCAGCAAAGATTATTTAAGTACATTTAGGCAGCCTTCTCTGATCCTATTACAATTTTGTTAGAGCATCTGCAGCTTTGTTCCCTCCCTAGAATCATAATTATGCTGTGGGGAAGGGGGGCTGCAGCACTCAATGGCTGCTTGACTCATACAAGGAAGTTACAAGCAGGGCTTTACAGCAGAAATAACTCTTGCTGTAAGTAACCAAAAATTTTTATGTATGGCTCAAATAGCTCCTAGGGTAGGCAACTCCATAGAAACATAGAAACATAGATTTTGACGGCAGATAAGGACCGCTTGGCTGACCCAGTCTGCCCATTTCCCTACCTAATGGATAAGCTGCAGATCCTAGTTAACCAGCAGCCTACTTCTTCCTACCCCCACTCCCTAGAATTGCCTTATGACTGTCCCATGCATGCTTGAATTCCACCACTGTTTTTGACTCCACAACCTCCTCCGAAGGCCGCTCCATGCATCCACAACCCTCTCTGTGAAAAATACTCCTAAAATTACCTCTGAGCCGCCCCTTCTATCTTCAAATTCAGCCCCTTGTTCTTGCAGACCTCTTTTTGAAAGATGCTACCTCTTGGACTTTGTTGATTCCCTTGAGGTACTTGAAAGTTTCTATCATGTCCCCCCTCTCCCTCCTTTCCTCGAGACTATACATATTCAGCTCCTTAAGTCTCTCTTCACATGTCTTCTGGTGCAGACCCTGACCATTTTAGTTGCCCTCCTCTGGACAGCCTCCATCCTGTCTATGTCTTTGTGGAGATTGGGTCTCCAGAACTGCACGCAGTACTCCAGATGGGATCTCACCAACTGTCTGTACAGAGGGATAATAACTTCCTGTTTTCTACTGGTGATGCCTCTCCCTATGCATCCCAGTATCCCCCCAGCCCTCCTTGCTGCCCTCTCACATTGCTTGCCCACCTTTAGGTCATCTGATATGACTACCCCCCAGGTCCCTTTCCATTTTTGTTGTTGTTAGTATCTCACCCCCCATTGTGTACTCTTCCCCTGGGTTTTTGTTTCCCAGGTGCATTACCTTGCACTTCTTAGCATTGAATCTAAGCTGCCATACATTTGACCATTCCTCTAACCTTGCCAAGTCCCTTCTCATCCTTTCCACCCCACCCTGTGCATCAACACTGTTGCAGATCTTTGTGTCATCTGCAAAGAGACATACTTTTCCTTCCAGTCCCTCTGCAATGTCGCTTATAAAGACATTGAAGAGGACCGGTCCTAATACTGAACCCTGCGGTACCCCACTCCTTTGTGTGGGTTGCCTGTCTGGAGCCAACAATCATGTCAGTTGCACTTTAACCCTAATTATTTCTCCTTTCTTTATACTTCTGGATTTTGTTTTATAACCCTGCCTCAGATGGGGTGCTTCCTTCTCTGTCTCATTCTAGTGTTTTTTAATAGGCTAACCCATCCCCTTTTCTAGACCTAGAGTATTTTCATACTTCTTTTCCTTACCGTTTGGTTTTTGACTGCTTCCCCTCCACTTGCTGATTTAGTTGGAGATGGTAACTTTCATTACACACAAAGTTTAATAACGTATCTTAATTAAAGATAGTGTTCCTAAAACGTACACATTACCTAAGCAAATACACCCAGCATCAATTTGTTGTCAGTCACTGAGCACAGTATAGAACGGAGCCAGCTATAATGCAATGCAGTAACTTGCAGTAAATGTCATGTCTCAAAATACTGCAGGAAAAAGGGGCTTAAAGAACATTTCCAAGATTCAGATGTGGGTTTTTAATGCCATAGCCCATTACCTAATGCTGACCAAAGTCTTTGTTGCAAGTTATTGAATTTGTTAAAGCTGTCCTCTTTGGGAGGGAAGGAATCATAATCTGAGCCAAACAGATGGCCAGCCAATCCCTTCTACTTCCCGGTCTGCCAGCCCCACCCTCATGCTCAGACATTTTGTGTTGTTTAACTAGGGAGAGCATGGGGTGCACCCCACTGAAGTTTATGGGGCAATTCTGAAAATAGCTTTATGCATGTTTAGAAAATGGGGAAAGTAATTCCTCATCTGTGATTGGCTGAACTCACCAATTACCCAGTCCGGTATGAGACAACAGAGACTGGCAAATAACTAGTGCAGTCTCTGTTGCATCATACCATTCTAAGTATTAGGGGGCCACTAGAACGTTGAACTGGCTAGCACCGCCATCTTGAATCACGTCCCTTAGCGAGCGATCCCCCCCCAAACAGCAATATAACCACAGCAGGTTTCACAATTCACAATTTCACTGTCACACTGTTAACAAGTAAAAGTTAACTGCACCTCCAAACATCCGATCATATACACAGTCTCCCTGCTGCTGATGCTCCCTCTGCACGGCGATCTGTTTTACCGTTACCTGCCACAAACCTTCACCCATCTCCTCCAGTCCATTTTTTTAAGCTGCCCCCATGGAGAGAAGTGCTTCCCTCAATCTCCTCTACTCATTTAAATAATTTAGTCAGTCGGCAATGAGCACTTGGAAGAAAATCAAAACGTCGTCTAATCGATCGGCTTCACAAACCGCTTCTCATCATTTTTTTTAAAATGTGAAGCGCGTGCTTCTCCCTGGCTGCTTAGTATTACTGCAGTATGCAACTTACCGCAATCGGTGATCATCGGGCACTCCATATACAAGAGAAGTAGAGCTTTACAACTTTATTTTCTGTTGCTCGCAAAAGCGGGAAGGGGGGGCAGTAACCAATAACCACAACAACCAAGACCCACAGCTACAGGGGCTCTAGAAGGACAAAACGCACTAGATAAAACACACACACACACACAATTGTAATACAGGCGGCGGAACTATTTTATTTCAAAACTGATTTTAAATTGATTTTGTATTAACATTTTATTAAACTTATTTTGTTTTACAGTCCGCATTTTCTAAGCACAATAATACCTCAGGGTGGCGGTATTGTGCTATACTGGACTCTTCAGGGTTATAGAGCCTCCGCCTGTGGCTGGCCTCATTACAATTTCTGGGCGGTCTGGTATAGCACAATACCGCCCACCTTGTTGGGTATATTAGCATTTACAACCTTTGATATAAATGAAAGATAACACTTAACTAACCGGGGCCCCTGTTAGTTAAACAGTGACTTTCATTTATATCACAGGTTGCTAAAGCACATAAGGAAGTATTTTTAAAACTGTCCCCATACACATCATTGGGGCATGCACCCACCCTCTCCCTAGTTGGATGTCACAAAACATCTAAGCATGAGGGCAGGGCTGACAGAATGAGAATCAGAAAGGATTGGCTGGTCATCTGTTGAGCTCAGTTTATGATCCCTTCCCTCTCAAAAAGGATGGCTTAAAAAAGTTCAATAAATAGCTACAAAGACTTTTGCCAGCATTAGGTAGTGGGTTATGGCATTAAAAAAGCTCACATCTGAATCTTGGAAATGTTCTTTAATTGCTATTAAATTACATTGTTCCCTGCAGCATACTGCAGAATTTTGTGACCTACTGTAACATTACTGCATTGCATCCTGGCTAGCGCTATGGTATACTACAGCAGAAATATGTAAGGTTTCAATAGAAATACATCAAATTTACCCCCCCCCCCTTTAACTTTTCACCAGTTGCTGAAACTTTAAGCCCCTCTCAGGTTAATCCTGTTGTAGCAATACTTTTTAACCCACTAAATTACTGACTGTGTTAGTGGAGTTGATGCTGGTTGCTGCCATTTATAAAGTTCAAAAACAAATAACATTACTTTTCACTATACTTGAATTACACTATAGTGTGGTTAAGGGTGTCACATTATATATTAATTTAAGGAGCAGAAACACTTGTTTATACAACAAACTGTACATGTTTTCTACTTATGAAATGTTTGTGTGTGTGTGGGGGCACTTGATGGACCTTACTGTGTTAAATTGCTGTAACAACTATGTTACTATTACTTCACATTTCTTATTACCAATTTGGCTCATGTGGTAAACTCCAGAGGAAGTGTTCAAAAACTTTGTTAGTTACTGTACCTTGATGAACCAATTAAAAATGTTGGTGAACATTCATGAACTGCTCATTAATATTCATCATTAGAATGAAGCATCTATGAATTTTTATTTTCAGTATCATAATTATTCAACACTAATGTGCCAGAAATATAATCTAAAAAAGATTCACATAATAAAAATCAGTTAAGTGTTCCCAGAGAATTATAAAATGTGCATAACAATAGAGATATTTACTTTTGTGCACTGCATCAATTTGCATAATTAGAATATTTCAATAGGACAAAGCTCCATACTTTCAATAATATCATGTATCTAAATGATAACAATATTGTCATTTTTAATTATTTAAAATGGTATTTTCATTTACTCAAGGAAAGAAAAACAGTAAACATGATATAGATAAGATACCTAAATTAAAATACACTGTAATTTAAAAGAGCAAGCCTAAACACTTAACACCAGTGAGAAGTGTACAGTATCAATAACATAGTCAGTGAGAATAAAGGATGATTGTAATAGAAGCCAATGTGAGTTACACATTTAATATTCATGCAACTATGTACACACCCATTGATGTGGGTTGGAAAAAATGTGTATTGTCTAATATTTCCTAATTTCAAAACTAAGTATGCAACAGTTAATAAAAGTACATTACTGTTTTTGTAGTTTTCAAACTGAATGTTCCTCTTGTTCAAAATTAATTAAAAACGTATTAAATTACCTGTGTTTTAAAGGTGCCCCCTCCTTTTAAATACTGTTGGACAAAAAAAAAAGACTGATGCTTGTACCCTCCCTGATGCCGTCAGTGACCATTATATGGTCTACTGCATTTGTAAGATCCACCACCTCAAAGCCCCAACTAAATTCATCCAGCTTTGATCCTTTCAATCCCTGGACCTATCCTCATGACATGTTGAGCTGATGGCAACTGAATAGTCCCACATACTAACAGACAACAACATTAACACAGTTCCTGAGTTGTTTAATTCCAAATTCCTGTTAGCCTGGGATCATCATGCCCACTCCCACAAGAAAAACTTGGTTTTGAGGTTCACACTTCCCTTGGATCATGGTTGAGTTGCTGGCCTATGAATGTGCATCTGAACTTGCATGGCAGACCCCCAATGCCACTGGCTCCCCATATAACCTTGCTAAATATGTTTCTTTTATAATGCCTGTACAAGAGCTACTTAGCTTGCAAAAGCTGACTACTTTGTATCCTTGTCTCAGCTCATCTTTAACACATTCTGGAAGTTCATCCATGATCTCTTCTTCTAGCCCCCTCCTCTGTCCTCAAAGTTTGTGACTCCCCCATCTCTAATCCTGGTGCAGTTACCTGATCTTTCAAATCCTTTTTCACCACCTGTGCTCTCTCCCTCTTCCCTCTTCCTTCCCCAACATCCCATCCCCTTCTGCCTCAACCCACTTCCCCCACCATCCCTTCTCCCCTACCACTCCCTCTATAACCTTCAAGACCCTCTTTGCTCTTAACACACACAAAGGATGGAGCCCTGATGGCCTTGACCCCAAACTCCTGTCTTTCTCTGCCCTGGCCATTGCCCTTCCCATCACCCACCCCTCCAATTATTCCTTGTCACCTGCCTCAGTCCTAATTGGAGGTGCGCAAAAAGAACGTCCACTGTGTTTTCTGTGAAAGTCAGACTTTTGCTTCTGTGAAAGTGCAGAAATCAAATGATCAACTTTCACAAAATCTGACTTAGAATGACAGAATAAATGTAAAAACTGTGGATTATTCCATTAAGCTGCAGAGAAAAAATTCAGTAGAACTAATCACTGAACAGTAGAATAATTACATGTATTGCAGAATAATTCATTAAACTGCAGAAAAGAAAATTCCTCAGAACTGTTATTCTGTAGTTCATGTGTATTATTCTGCAGTTTAGCCAAAAAAGATCTGTGGAACAGGGTAAAAATCCACCAAACACATTTGGGAGATTCTGATCTTGCTAATGGTAGAAATTCAGAAAATCTCGCGAATTTCAGAATTTGCGCGAAAGTTTAGTGAAAGTGGAATTTGCAACTTTCACCCACCGCTAGCCTTGATATGTGGAAGCAGGTCACTCTCATCCACTTCCCAAAGGAGGAGACCCATCCTTCCCTGACAACTGCCATCACATCTCCCTCCTTCTCTCCCAGGTGAAACCTCAGGAATATCTGATCCTTTCCCAATTCTCCCCTTTCCTTGACAATTACTCCTTCTCCACTCCCTTCAATTCTAGCTTCAGGAAATCCTACTCCACCACCATATTCCTCTTTAGGTTCACTGACTCCATCCTTTCTGGTATGTAGAAGGGGGCTGGTCACCTCTGCCATCGTCATCAGAACTGTCAAAGCCTTCGACACTGTTGCCCACCCCATCCTCCTGGGCAAGCTAAAACAGGCTGGGCTCTCCTACTTCTTCTCCTCCTCCCTTGTTGAGTGGTGTCACTCATACCTGGATGGTAGGACCCCAGCTGTCCATATTGGTGATACCATCTCCCCTCCTCTCCCCAGCTGGTCTGGCATCCCCAATGATCCATCCGTGGCCTGATCCTATTCTCCAGTTTCCTAAATAACCTTTCCCTCATCTGCTCCTCTGCATCCATTAATGCATATGCAAATGACATGGTTCTCTACACCTCTGGATCTTTCCCAAAAGTACAACACCTCAGGACCAGGGGTAGATACGAGTCCCTTTACAGAAGCTGAAGTATGGGAGGTGCTAAATAAACTAAAAGCAGACAAAGCCATGGGACCAGATGAGATGCACCCCAGAATCTTTAAGGAACTGGGGCAGAATTAGCAGCCCCTCTGGCACTTCTATTCATGAAATCCTTGAAGAGCGGAATGGTATCCGAAGACTGGAAAATGGCAATAGTGCTTCCACTTCACAAATCAGGCAGTTGTGAAGAGGCTAGTAATTACAGACTGGTGAGCCTCACATCTATAGTAGGGAAACTAATGGAGACACTACTCAAACAGAGGATCATAGCATCCTTTGAAACTAGCAGCCAACAAGACCCTAAACAGCACAGTTTCACAGCAGGTAGGTCATGTCAGACAAATCTGCTTGAGTTTTTTGACTGTGCTACAAAAATAGTGGACCACAGTGGGACAGAAGATGTGGTCTACCTAGACTTTAGTAAGGCCTTCGACTTGGTTCCACACAGAAGGCTGGTAAAGAAGCTTGACCACACAGGAGTTGGCCCAGAAGTAGTCAGATGGGTACAAACTGGTTACAGGGCAGAAGCCAGAGGGTACAGGTTAATGGAATGCAATAGACAGAAGGCAGGGTGACCATTGGGGTGCCCCAGGGCTCAGTGCTGGAGCCTCTGCTCTTCAGTGTTTTAATAGCAGATATCACTGATAGACTGGAAGGGAAGGTGTGTCTGCTTACAGACAACATCAAGATATGTAACAGGATGGACATCTCAAAAGGAGTGAACAAGATGGAAGCTGAACTCAAGAAACTAGAAGAATGGTCTGGAGTGTGGCAGCTGAGATTTAATGCCAAAAAGTGCAAGGTCATGCACATAGGAAAGAAAAATCCAAGAAAGGAGTATCACCTAGGAGGTGAAAGACTGGCTGCCTCAAACCAGGAACGAGATCTGGGAATCATAGTCTCAGATGACTTAAAGGTTAGTAAGCATTGTGAGAAGGCAACATTGAAGGCCAACAGAATGTTGGGCTGCACTGGGAGGGGACTCATGAGCAGGAGGAGAGAGGTGGTACTGCCACTGTATAGATCACTGGTCAGGCCTCACATGGAATACAGAGTCCAATTCTGGAGTCCTCACCTCAGGAAGGACTTTGACTAGGTGGAAACAGTACAGAGAAAGGTGACAAAAATGATTCAGGGTCTGCAGTACATGTCCTATGAGGAAAGACTTAGGGAACTGAATATGTACCCCTGGAGCAGAGAAGAGAAAGAGGAGACATGATTGAAACATTCAAGTACATGAAAGGCATTAAGAAGGTACAGGCACAGTAACCTTTTCACTTCAAGAAAGGCTCCAGGACCAGGGGACATGACCTCAGGCTGCAAGGAGAGAGGTTCTTTACCAACACCAGGAAGTTTTTCTTCACAGAAAGAGTTGTGGATGCCTGGAACAACCTGCCCTAAGAGGTTGTGGGGGTCAACACTGTGGGGGGATTCAAAAATGCATGGGATAGACACAAGGGAGCCCTGACTACAAAGTACAACTAGAGTGTCAAAATAGGTCTAAAACAAATGGGCAGACTAGATGGACCTAGCGATCTCCTTCTGCTGTCAACTTCTATGTTTCTATGTTTCTGACTCTGACATCATGACCAGTCTCCAGCTGGATTTCAATGACACCTAGCACTGCTTTCAGTCCAACCAGTTGCCCCTCAGTGCCACAGAAATGGTCTCTATGACCTCTGACACTAAGCAGAGACTTGCCAAGCTCTCCTCTCCCCCCTTCTTCCAGACCCTTGATGGTGTTGTGATTGAAGATGTCTCCTCCTTTCAATATCTCAAGTTATGGTTGGATTGTCACCTAAAGTTCTCTACTCTTGTGGATGCGGTACCCCGTCAAGTGAGCACTACCAGAACAGAGCTGCACTACATGGTACTAGACTGGTAAGCTCTCACATCAACAGCGATGGGGGATTTACAGTGCTTGCTGCAAGCACTCCCCAGGTCGCTGTCCATGGTGCTGAGCTGCTTAATTCCCCAGCCATCCACACCATGGGAGCAGCTCGGCCAGCAGCAGTGGAGACCAGGGTTCTAATCCTGGTCTCCAACATTTCAGCATACCTGTGGACTTTTTTTTTTTTTAACTTGGGGCTGTATCTGCCGTAAGAGTTTTAACTTTCCCCAGGATCCATTCTCCTTCAGAGTGAGAATCCTATAGATTGGGGGTGCAGGGGGGCAAAGCTCCCCAAGGAAAAAAGGGACCTATTTTAGCTCATGCACCATGCCAACGCTATTCTTGTCTGCACTTTTCAGACCCAGTGCCATGGATGCCATCCAAAATAATCTGCTTCCTATACTTGGGGTATTTTACAGGAAAAAAACAAATATACTGTGTCCTGCTCACTGAGAGATGTATTCAAAGATGACTCAATCTATCTTCAGTTATGGCAACATTGTATATAGCACTGCTTCTAAGTCCACCCTAGCCAGGCTGGATCCTCTCTTTCACTCCTTTTGATGGTTTGCCCTGGATTGCTTCTCTAGAACCCATAACTGTTTCATGTATTTCTCCATTTCCTTGCCCTCTTTTGATTCCCGACACTAAGCTAATTGTGCCACCTTTGTCTCCAAATTCTGGTTCGACTCCCACCTCCACACCTTTCCCTCCCTCCTCTCCTCTTTCCTTCTGCTCCCTTCACAACTCAGATACCCACTCTCTTAACCTCCCCCATAAAATCATCTGCAGGTCAACCTGCTTTATCCTTTTGCTTCTCCAAACTTTGGAGCACCCTCACTGTTTCTGTTCACAAAGCTCCCTCTTCACTATCACTAAAATCCCTCCGTCATGATCAAGAAACATAGAGCACAGAATCTGATGGCAGATAAGGATTGCTTAGACAACCCAATCTGCCCATTTTTCCCTACCTACAGTATCACCACAGACCCTACTTGATCTCTAGCATTTTCTTCACCCCCTCCCATTCCACTAAGATTCTCTTATGCCTATCCCATGCATTCTTAAACCCTACCACTGTTTTTGCACCCACTAACTCTGCTGGAATGCTGTTCCAGGAATCCATTACTCTTTCTATGAAGAAGAACTTCTTCAGGTCTCTCATGAATCTACCCCTCCATCTTCATAGCATGTCCCCTTGTTCTTGAGCACCTTGTTTTCTGAAAACTACTTCCCTCTTGTACCTTGTTTACAGCTGTGAAGTATTTAAAGGTCTCTATCATATCCTCCCACCTTCTCTCTTCCAGGGTGTACATATTGAGGTGCTTTAGTCTCTCCTTACAGGGCTTTTGATGCAGACCCTGCACCATTTTAGTTGCCCTCCTCTGGACCACCTCTGCTCTCTCTGTGTCCTACCAGAGATGTGCTCTGTAGAACTGGACACAGTACTCTAGTTGGGGTCTTACCAGTGATGATGATGAAGAAGAATAATTAGCATTTATATAGTGCTTTTCATACACAGTGTATCCCAAAGCGCTTTACATGCAATGCTAGACTGGCTGTGAAGTGACTGAATGTGTAGTGGCAGCCATATCGCACATCAACACTCACACACAGCCTGGACAATTGCATAAACCAGTTTTATGGGAAGGGGAATGTTGGCCAGGACACCAGAAATGTTTCCTACTCTTTGCGAAGAATGCCTTGGGTTCTTTTACTTCCACCTGGATACCCACTAGGACAGCACCAGGAAGGGTAGGGTATCCCATGAGAAAGGCAATCACTATTAAATGCTTACCGAAATGGTGACTCAATAGCAGTGCCTGTTCTCAGGACTAGTAGATGGGGGAGTGGGTATAGCGACATCCTGTCGCTATATGTATACAAGCACATGGGGCAGGAGCGAGCATGCCATGCGATGGGCTAAAAGGGAGAAAGCGTTTGTGAGAAGTAGCACGGTGGTGGGTTACCAAGCTGGCCGTGTGGCATGGCAGGTTCGTGGCAGGCTATGGTTGAGAGGGTGCTGGGTTTGGTGCTGGGCACATTGGGATTTTTGCACTGGCCAAAAATGTACATAGATACATACAGTAGATACATAGACAATGTCGGCAGATAAGGGCCTATGGCCCACCCAGTCTGCCCATTTGAGCTTATATGTTCAGTTTATGCTTTCCTAGAAGTCTGTTGCCCCTTACCCCTGACCTCCAGAATTCCTTTATGTCTATCCCATGCATTCTTAAATCCCGTGATTGTTTCAGCCCCCACCACTTCCTCTGGCAGGGTGTTCCACTTGTCCACCACCCGTTCTGTGAAGAAATTCTTTCTCATGTTTCCTCTGAATCGTCCTCCTCCAGCTTCATCCCATGCCCTCTAGTCCTGGAACATCTTTTTCACTTAAAAATAGTGTATTCCTGCACCCTGTTCCTCCCTGTAAGATACTTGTATGTCTCTATCATATCCCCTCTCTCCCTCCTCTCCTCCAGGGAGTACATGTTCAGTTCCTTCAACCTGTCCTCATAGGACTTGTAATGCAATCCATGTACCATCTTTGTTGCCCTCCTCTGAACCTTCTCTACCCTGTCTATGTCCTTGCAGGTAAGGTCTCCAGAACTGTACACTGTACTCCAGGTGGGGCCTCACTAGTGTCTTGTATAGTGGAATTATGACCTCCCTTTTTCTGCATGGTGATGCCCTTCCTATGCATCCCAGCATCCTAATTGCTTTACCTGCTGCCTTGTCACACTGTTTCCCTACCTTGAGGTAATCAGAGATGATAACCCCAAGATCCCTTTCTTGCTTGGTGCATGCTATTTCCTCCCCCCCCAAACTTGATATATTGTGCCAGGGTTTTTGTGTCCCATATGCATTATCTTGCACTTCTTTGCATTGAATTTCAACTGCAAAACCCCTGACCATTCTTCAAGTTTCTGCAGGTCCCTTCTCATTCTGTCTACACCCTCTGGTGTGTCTACTCTGTTACAGAGCTTTGTGTCATCAGCGAACAGTGAAATTCTGCCTTCTAGGTCCTGCGCAATGTCACTGATGAAGATGTTGAATAGGATCGGTCCCAGCACTGATCCCTGTGGTACTCCACTAGTCACTCTTCCCTCTGTGTCCATTTACCACCACCCTCTGTGTCCTGCCACCCAGCCAGTTACCTACCCACCACACTACTGTCCTTCCCACATCCATATTCCCCAGTTTGTCTAATACTCTTCTATGTGGCACAGTGTCAAAGGCCTTGCTGAAGTCCAGATAGGCCATGTCCACTGCCCTCCCCTGATCCACCTCCCTAGTCACCCAGTCAAAAAATTCAATGAGGTTGGTCTGACATGACCTCCCCCTGGTGAAACCATGCTGCCTTGGGTCGTGTAGTCCATTGACAACCAGATGTTCCACCAATCTCTCCTTCAGTAGTGCTTCCATGATCTTCCCCACTACCGAGGTGAGGCTGACTGGTCTGTAGTTCCCCGCTTCCTCTTTGTTCCCACTTTTGTATAAGGGGACGACATCTACTGTCCTCCAGTCTTTGGGTACCTCCCCTGTTTCCAGTGAATGGCTAAACAGGATAACCAGAGGTTCAGCCACCACCTCTCTTAGTTCTTTAAGGACCCTGGGGTGCACCCCATCAGACCCCATTGCTTTATCAACTCTTATTACTTCCAGTTCCTTCAGGACCCTTTCTCGTATAAAGGGACTTGTGTCCATTTCTGCAGCATTCTCACCCCTTGTACTCCCTTCAGACCCATTACCCTCCTCTCCCTCAGTAAAGACTGAGCAGAAATACCTGTTCAATATATCAGTTTTACTGTTGTCATCCTCCACGTGGCCCCCATCCACCCCCTTCAATCTCACTATCCCTCACTTTGCCTTTCTTTTTTCACTTATGTACCTGTAAAAGGTTATGTCCCCTCTACCCACTGATTTTGCAATGTGTTCTTCTATCTGAGCTTGGCTTCCCTTACTGACCACCCTGCCTCCCTTTGCTTCTCCTGGTACTTCTCCCTATCCCCTTCTGCCTGTGACTTTTTGTATTGCCTTAATGCAATCTTTTTGGCTTTCACTTTCTTTGCTACCTCTTTGGGAAACCATAATGGTCTCCTCTTCCTTTTCCTCTTGCTAACCTGCTTGTACTTTTTTATTATTTTGCTCCCCCCCACATGCACCCCCCTGGAGTTGAGAATTTTTAGTATGGGGGTGTGGAAGGTGCAGGTGCACAGCCCCCTGCATAAACAAAAAATAATCAAGTTCCAGGCACCCTTTTGCTGTGCGCTGGGAGTGTACATTGGCAAAATGGATTTTCGCTGATGTACAGTTGCCCTAACGGGAATCGCCTTTCCACGATCACCATTATCACATAAATTCTTTGGGTAAATGGTACCTCAATTTAACATCTCATCCAAAGAACGCTACACCAAAGCAGTGTAGCACCACCCTAATACTGCACTCGGGTGCCATCGTTTTTTTGTACGAGTCCAATCCTTGTGTGGGATGAGAACCCACAACCTTCTGGTCCAGAGGTGGATGTGCTACCAATTGAGCCAAGTTGATCTATACAGAAGCAACACCACCTCTCCCTTTCTGCTGGTGATACCACTTCCTATGCAACCCAGCATTCCACTGCTCCTACCAACAACCTTGGATGCACTCACTGGCCACAATTAGGTCATCAGAGTCAGAATGGGAACAGAGTTGAAGGAGTCCATGTGGAAGGGCAGCTGGGATCCAGCGACCACCACGTGGTGTGGTTTGGCATAAAGACAGGGACTCAATTAAGCCATACAAGGGCAAAAGTATTAGATTTCAGGAGGGTGGATATCAATTAAATTGGTACATATTTAAGAACAGCCCTGGAGAAAGGAGAGGTAATGGTGGGAGTTGAGGAATAGTGGGGAAAACTAAAGGGAGCCATAGTGGAAGTAACTCACCAATGCATTAGGGCAGTGGCCAAAGGGAAAAGAAGAAGAAAACCACAATGGTTCTCTAAAGAAGTAGCAGACAAAGTAAAGGCTAAAAGAGCAAGTTTCAGGAAGTATAAGGGGACCCAAAGGGAGGAGAACAGGGAGGCATACTGTACCTTGAATGTCTAAGGGAAGCAAGAAAAGCTGTGAGGAGAGCCAAGATGTGGACGGAGGAGGGTTTAGTACAGACTGTGATAAAAGGGGGCACGACATTCAATAGATACATCAGCGATAGAAGAAAAAATGTTGGGGGGGATTATGAGGCTCAAAGGGGAGGAGGGACAAAGCAGAAATTCTGAACAAATTCTTTTTTTCAGTATTCACTAAGGAGGGAGAGGGTCAAGGACCACAGTTGGGGAGCAGAAGCAATGGGAGGTGGGAGTGGATACCAGTCCATTCACAGTGGACAGAGTTCTGGAGGAGCTCACAAAGCTGAGGGCGGATAAAACCATGGGGCCCGATGACATACACACGAGAATATTAAGGGAGCTGAGAAGGGAACTGGCAGCACCTCTGGCCACCCTGTTCACAGAGTCACTCAACACAGGTGTGGTTCCAGAGGACTGGAGGAGGGTGCATGTAGTCCCACTGCGCAAAAGTGGTAGGCCAGTCAGCCTCACCTCAGTGGTGGGGAAGAGCATGGAGACATTGCTGAAAGAAAGGATAAGGGCACATCTGGAATCCAATGGTGCCCATGATCCGAGGCAACATAGATTCACAGCAGGAAGGTCTTATCAAACAACTCTGATATATTTTTTTGATTGGGTGACTAGGGAAGTGAATCAGAGATTGACGGTAGACATCGCCTTGCTAGATTTCAACAAAGCCTTCGATACCAACCCACACAGCAGGTTGGTTAACAAGATGAGTAGTCTGGGCATTAGGCATAAGGTGATACATTGGGTTAGAAACTGTCTGTCAGACAGAAGGCAGAGGGTGGTGGTAAATGGGATCCAATCTAGGGAGAGAGAGAGGTGACCAGAAGAGAACCACTGGGATCAGTACTGGAACCAGTCCTGTTCAATGTCTTCATTAGTGACATTGCAGAGGGGCTGGAAAGAAAGGTCTGCCCACTTGAAGATGACACCAAGATCTGCAACAGTGTGGATACTTTGGAAGGGGTGTAGAAAATGAAGTGGGACCCGTAGAAGCTTGAACGATGGTTGGATGTGTGGCAACTGAGGTTCAGTGCAAAAAAGTGAGAGATAATGCACCTGGGAAGGGGGAACACTGGGGAGAGCTACAGAATGGGGGGTGCTGACTGTCACCAAAGAGGAAAAAGACCTAGGGGTTATCATATCTGATGACTTTAATGTATCAAAGCAGTGCACAAAGGCTGCAGAGAGGGCCAGTGGTTTGCTGGGGTGCATAGACAGAGACATTACTAGCAGGAGATGGAAGGTGGTGATGCCACTGTATAAAATACTGGTAAGACCTCACCTGGAGTACTGTGTGCAGTACTGGAGACCACACATGCATATGGACATAGACAAGGTGAAGGCTATCCAGTGAAGGGCGACAAAGATGGTGCATGACTTGCATCACAAAACATATGAGGAGAGACTAAGAGACCTCAATATGAATTCAATGGAGGAGAGGAGAGAAAGGGGGAACATGGTATAAATTTTAAAGTACATCAAGGGCATAAACAAGGTACAGGTGGGGGATCTTTTCCAAAGTAGAAAATATATTGGAACAAGGGGACACGATATGAAATTGGAGAGGGGTAGATTAAGAAGTAGTGTGAGGAAGTTTTTCTACACAGAGAGGGTGGTGGACACATGGAACAGTCTGCCTCAAGAAGTGGTGGGAACAAACTCAGTGGAGGGGTTTAAACATGCCTGGGACAGGCACAAAGGACCATTGGGTGGAGAGGGAGTGATGAAAAGCCATTAATCACTTAGGATCAGTGACTGCATCCAAGTATAGGGTTTACGGGCGAACTAGATGGGATTAGCGGTCCTTATCCGCCAACAATTTCTATGTATCTCTGTATCAGATATGGTTACCCAGGTATCTTTCTTGCTTGGTGGTGGTCTATACCACTCTGTCCAGTTTGTACCCCACCCCTGGGTTTGGGGGACTCAAGGGCATTATTTTTCACGTTTTTGCATAAAAAAACAGCTGCCAAACCCTTCACCATTCCTCAAGATTTCTCAGATACATACTTATCCCCCCCTCCCAAATATCCACTGTATTATACATTTTTGTGTCATCTTCGAAAAGGCAGACTATCCCTGATTCCTGAGGTACCCCACTGGTCACCCTCCCTTCTTCGGAGTGAACTCCATTAACCACCACCCTCTGTCGTCTATCCCCTAGTCGATTTCTTACACAGTTTACCACCTTTGGACCAACTCCTAAGCTACCCAGCTTGCTTACTAGTCTCCTATGTGTATGGCATCAAAAGTCTAACTGAAATCTATGTAGGACACATCCACTGCTTCACTCCAATTTAATTTCTTGGATCACCCAGTCAAAGGAATTTATCAGACTTTTTTGAGTTGACCTCCGCCCCCCCCCCCGTGAATCCATTCCTCCTTGAATCTTGTAACCCACTTGATTCTAGTTATTCCACAATCCTTTCCTTAAGCATTGATTCCACTAATGAAAGTTAGTACCGACTTCAAGCTGATTGGCCTATTATTGCCTGCCTGCTCCCTGCTACCACTTTTCTGAAGTGGAACTAAATCTGTTCTCCTCCAGTCCTCAGAACCACTCCTGTTTCCAGTGAGCAATTAAATAAGAATGCCAGAGGTGCAGCCAGTACCTCCCAGAACCCCCTCAATACTCTTGGATTCATGCCATCTAGCCCCATTGATTTGTCCACTTTCAGATTATTGAGACCCTTTAGGACTCTCTCCTTCAAAAAAGGCTGAGTGGAGGTGTCATTTTCCCCTGAGACTACCATATTTTATTTAATTTTTGATTTATTGATTTGCTTTACCAGGAAGTGAACTATGCCATCCATCCGATTTTCAGCAAACTGGGGAATACAGGAGACAGTAATTTTGTCTCATAAACTGTGTTATGGGGTTAATGGTGCAAATAAATCTCGTTTATTGCAACCAGACCCTCAGATTCCATTGATGGAATGCTGCCAACTTTTGAAAGGCAACTGACTGCCAACAGATATAGAACATGGTGCTTTTGGTTGATGAACTCTTCAGGGTTAATATTTATCACCCAAAACCACAAACTGAAAGTTAGCATGAGATATAAAACATGGTGACAACAAGTGCATTTTTTATTTATTGTTTAGCAAATCATTGTAGCAAATCCTTGCTCCAGTCATTTTTGAGAGGTACCTTTATTTCATGCAATATGGAACTGAATAATGATGAATCATATTTGGCTTACAGAATGGCCCTCAGTATAACAAATGTGTCCTGTAGGTTTTTCTGTATGTCAGCTGGAAGGTTTCCAGCAAGTGACAGATGTACTGAATCTCAAAGCACTGGATCAGTTCCAAGAGATATAATTAATGCAAGGGGCACAACATTGGGTGTGGGTGGAGGGAGTACTTTAATCAGTGTATTCTTTGGATATTCTTGGAGCTGGCATATTATTTCTCCTTCCTACCTGCAAGAATGTATAACACTCTTTTCAAAACACATCAGCTTAGGCATACCTCTCAACCTTTCCTCTCCCAAATGTGGAACATGGCCTCTCAGACTGTGGAAGAAACAGGCAAATGTGGGGCATTTAATCAAATCTTACCCTAAGAAGCTGAGCATATTGTTAAATGCATGGCTTTATGTTCCCAAAGTGTGCTGTTAATTGAATAACATATTTTTCACACTATTTGCTATTGATGATTGGTTTGAGGGACTGTTTCTCCTAATGTGGGACAGCCGAGAGGCATCAGCTTAGGAATGTTTAAGATGCAGGTTGTAACCTGTATGCTGCATTGATTTTCATGTGCATTTTCAATATTTAAGCACATCGTTTGGATTTTTCATTTCTACAAGGTGAAGCTCGAATGATCTGTCAAGATATGGATAAAAACAAGAGCCAGGTCTGAGGGCAATTTTTTTCCCAAGCCCGTCCTCAGTACAAAGAGACAACTGGCTGTAATAATGGGAGCTGGGAGAACCATGTCTGCAGGGAATCCTTTTAGGTCACTTGAAAGCAACCAACTTGTATTTTTCATTGCAAATGAATGTGTGCAATGGACTGCTACTGAGAACAAAGGAAGTGTAAGTTTGGTAATGTCTGACATGGCATAGTGTCATCCATGATCCACCCCCGTAAAGTGACATGCAGCTACCCCATTCACCAATAAAAGCACAACCTCATGTTAATGGGGTGCAAACAGTCATTAATGGTAAAAGGTACCATGTCTGCATTGCTTGAAAAAATTGTTTGCTCAACATCCCTCTCATCTGACTCATTATGAGGGACAGACCCTTACTTTACCCCTCAAATCCCCTTTGTCTTACCTAGAAAGCATGTTGTGCTAAATTCTATATGACTTTAATGAAAAAATGTGCACCATTCTGTGCGCAAGGTACAACATACAGGATTATGAAATAACCAGTGTTCGCAGCGCTCTGAACCTCTGACCCACATCAAAATTTCACTCTGATACCATCACTACTCTATGTTTACTTTTATATCTTCAAAGTTCTATTATTCTGCAAAATGAGGTAGTATGTTTATGTGTTTATAAGGTATACATCTTAAAATGGTGGATATGAATACATTGTAATGGTTTGCAGTGGGATATATTAGAGACATTTGGTGTGAATCTGCCCTAAAGGAACACCTTGTAGATAAAGTTTGCAAAGCAGAGCCATATTTGACTGCAAATAGCAGCTCTGTGAGAGAGAGAGAGAGAGAGAGAGAGAGAGAGTAGCTTCGTACAGTCTCTCATTGGAGTGACGTCCTCTTTTTATTTCCCAGAAGTACTCTGTCCCAAATGTGTCCCACATAGAAAAGGTGCTGCCCTCATAGAGCGTGTGCTGTAAACTATTACTGCAGAAGTACATAATATTCAGATGCAAAATTAACTGAGCTACTAAAAGCATTTATTTCCACAGTATTTTGAGCCTGCATCTTCAGGTTTGATTGTTTCCCCCATTTTGAGAGCCAGTGTCCCACTCCCACACTGTCCCTATTTTGAATGTATGTGTCCTTCATTTCAGTGGAAAGAGTTGAGAGGTTGTAATGTAACCAAACAAAGAGGTGACCACAAGAATCATAGCTGGAGCTACAATAAAAACTAAGGATCCAGTGCACAGAAATCAGGCTAATGGCCAGTTACCGCACGTAGAAAAGACCAACTATTTAGCAGAGCGTATATGACTGCAAAAAGCACCTCTGTGCGAGAGAGAGAGAGAGAGAGAGAGAGAGAGAGAGAGAGAGAAAGTGATTAGCTCTTTAGTCTCTCATTTGAGCCATGCCCTCTATTTTTTCTTTAGAAGTACTCTGTCCCAAATATGTCCCACATGGAAAAGGTGCCATACATTTAGTGTAAACCCTTTTATTACAATTAATTATGATGTGATAATGCAATGTAATTTTTCAGCCACTAAGAGTATGCTAAGTTTGAATGAATATGAACTATACTGGTAATTGTTTGCTATGTAGATGTGTCTGTGGTCCAGAGAGGATTACGGCGTTGGACCCACCAATGGGTATGTAAGGGCTTGGGGAGGTGCAGGGTAGTGGGCGATGAGTGGGAGGGTCACATGGGAGGACTGTAATGGTGCAAAAGACATCAATGGAAGGTTTACTTGTTACAAGTTGAAAGAAAATAAAACAGGAAGGAGATGCTGATTGCAACACGAGGGATTGGTCACCCCCAGTGTTACTGTTATGTTTCTGGGGGTGGTGGGCACTGATGTAAATATTATACTGGCACTGTCATACTAGTACAGTTAGGGTGAAACTGCACTTCAATGCTAAAGTCCAAACTTTGAACCTTAATAACTTTGAAACCATTCAATGGACTTGCATGAAATTTGGCACACACAATCTCTTGGCGTAGGTCACTTGACCTGACAAATGTTGTGGGAATCCATAGAATGGTTTCTGATATACAAAGTGTTGAAAAAAACAGAGAAATATGGGTTTTTTAACTTTTTTTTATCATCCTTGAGCTCAGAAATGGCTTTATGTTTTGGTCTGAAATTTTCAGGCAAGAAAGCATTTGTGTTACAGGTGTGCCTTTTGAAGGTTTGGTGAAAAATATTTATCTGTTCAAAAGTTATGACATTTTAAATATTCCCATTATTTCCTATGGAAAAATTTATGTCAGGCACAAAACATATATTTTTCGCACAATACGAGTACTTTGTGCAAAATACCAGCTTCTTTTCACTAAGGCGGCTGGTATTTTTGCACAAAGTTCAAAGTTGTTCTGATCGATTGAGCTGTGTTGCATCTGACATCTTGTTGGCCACTTAGAGAGAATCTTGAAGTACAGAACTTTTAAAAAAGAAAAATAACAGCAGAACACAGCTAAAGAGGACCCCTTCGGGTGTATTCTGGTGTTTTTTTTATTTTAAGCTGGCCCCAAACAGGTTTTTTTTTTTGTTGGGTGCCAGCTTACAGAGAACAGCTTGTAGCCCATTCTCTGTATGAGAAAATCATATTTTTTTTACTTCTGCAGCCACAACTGGAACTCATGCTGCTCCCTGCGGAGTCAAGGAAGACCGGTTTTGTTTGCACCAGCATGGGGTGCCCAATCCCTGTGTCAGTATGTATCCCCCCCATACACACACACACACACACACACACACACACACATATATTTGGCACACTGGGAGAACACCCCAGTGTGCCCTATATTATGTTTAACCCTGTAAAATAAAGAAAATCATCCCCTGATATATTTTCATCGATACAGAATCCTGCATCGAAATTTGCAATTGTTTTGATGCAGAATCCTGCATCAAACTATTCTTCCCCACATATTCCTATTTTTCACACTGACATCGGGCTGCCCACTCCACATATTGGTGTGTATCCCCCCCCCCCCAGTATTGTGGCACACTGGGAGCCTACCCCAGTGTCCTGAGATAAATGGTATTTTTTTAAAAAAAAACTTTAAGTCATCGGGATGACCACTCCCTGTGTTGGATGCCCCCCATCCCACTTTTATTGCTGATGGGGGTTCCCCATCCCCCTGTTAGCATCATGATCCCCCAAACTCATGTGGCACACTGGGAGCCTCCCCCCAGTGTACCCAAATTTATTTTTTTACAGGTTTACCTGTAAATAAAGAAAACCATCCCCCAACATCTTTTTTTTTGCCTGCAGAAAAGAAAATGGTCCCTCATCTCCTCCCCCATCCCCACCCTCCTCCCTCTGTGCACCCACCTCCTCGAACCACCCTCTACCTCATACTTACCCCGGAGATTGGGAGCAGTGATCTTCTCTAGACCAGGGACATGTCTGCACTTTTTAAAGCCAAAATGCGATCTGAGGAATCAAGGTAAGCCATATAATGGGAGTCAATGGGGGGGGTTCAACTTATGTTGATATCTCTGCCAATTTTAGGAATTTTGGCACCGTATTTTCAAAATAGGGCTCTTGGGATCCCACTTTGTGAACACTGACACTGTCATTTCATTCCTCATCCCAGAAGGCTATTTCTCGGTCACTGCATGGTCACCTTTCAGGACCAATTAATGAAATGACAGTGCACTGTTCATGAGGTGGAGGTCCCAAAAAGGCCATGTTTCAAATCTGTTGAAAAAATTCCTAAAAATGACTGTGTTATGAGCATGCATTGCACAGTTTCTATGCATGGTCATAACTTTCCCAGTTTTTAAAATTTTCCCTCTGGATTTTCAACATTGCCATTTTTTCACACCTTCTTTTAAATAGTATAGCTGTCAGTTTTCACATCCTGCCCTGAATGTGTTTTCGCACCTGTGGCACAAAATGACGTGGTTGCTGTGGGAAATCAACTTTTGGGATGGATTAACAAAATTACAGTTGCACTGTTCATGAGGGGAGGTCCGAAGAAGCTCATGTTGAAAATTTTATGAAAACATTCCAAAAAATGTCCATGTTATGAGCATTCATTGCGCAGTTTCTACTCATGCTCGTAACTTCCCAATTTTTCATATTTTCACTCCAGATTTTTAACATTACCATTATTCCACACCACCTCATGAGCAGTACAGCTGTCATTTTTCAGATCCTGCCAAAAATGTTTCCTGCACCTGTGGTGCAAAACAACATTACAGTTGAGCAGAATTAGATTTTGACAGGGATTTGAAACCTTTCTGTACTTGGTATATGTGGTGAGGTGATAAGAAGGCTATTTTGAACCTTTGGGGTGAAAATAATTTAAGATGGCACAGTTATGATTATTTGTTTCAATTTTGCTATGCCTGCTCATAAATTTATGTCTGGAAGTACAGAGGCCACAGATCCCTGTGTTTCCACAGCTACATACTGTACATATGTGCATCTGTGGAGAGACTGGAGCATAGGGTCCAAAGGACCCTGTGTTCCCACTGCAACATAGGGATACTGCTGTATTATCTGGATGGAGGGATTCGGACCCTGCACTCTCTCCCAGACCTTGCGCTCCCACTGTGACATATGGATACTGTTGTGCTATCTTGATGGAAGAATGGAAGCTCAGGGTCCAAAGGACCCTGTGCTCCCACCATTAGATATGGACACTGTTGCACTATCTTGATAGGGGGATGGGAGTGCATGGTCAGAAGGACCCTGCACTCCCACTGTAACATATGGATACTGTTATGCTATCTGAATGGAGGGATGGGACTGCAGGGTCCAAAGGACCCTGCGCTCCCACCATTAGATATGGACATTGTTGTACTCTCTTGATGGAGGGATGGGAGCACAAGGTCTAAAGGACCCACCACTCCCACTGTGACATATGGATACTGTTGTGCTATTTCAGTGGAGGGATTCAGATCCTGCACTCCCACCCAGACCCTGCACTCCCACCTGGACCCTGCACTCCCACTGTGACATATGGATACTGTTGTGACATATGGATACTGTTGTGCTATATGGATACTGTTGTGCTATTTCAATGGAGAGTTGGAAGCTCAGGATCCATAGGACCCTGCACTCCCACCATTAGATTTGGACACTGTTGCACTGTCTTGTTAGAGGGATGGGAGCGCAGGGTCCAAAGGACCCTGCACTCCCACCGTAATGTATGGATACTGTTATACTGTCTGGATGAAGGGATGGGAGCGCATGGTCCACCATGCGCTCCCACTGTGACATATGAAAACTGCTGTATTATCTGGATAGAGGGATGGCAGCGCAGGGTCCAGACTTTCACAACATTTAAAAATTACATGTTGCAACTATGTAAACTGCAAATCTATTAACCCCTTATACTTTAAAATTAGAGAATGCAATTCCATTAAATTTCACAAGTTCTTACACCTTACAAGGAGACTGTGTGTAACAGTGTTGTTTTTTTTTTATCATAAAAGATTTTACTGTTTTCCATTATTAAATGGCATCACAGGATTATCAAAGAACATTGATACAGGTAATGATTACAGTAAGAGTTCTACCCTCTAAAAGTGAGGGCCATACAGCTTAGCAGATTTTACTGTAACAGTACCATGTGTTGAATTAAACCTATACACAGTGTGGATATAGTGAAATAATAACTGTCGAGGAAGTATGGCAACATGAAGTACACCTGTGAGGAACAAAATAAAAATACTTGATCCCATAATTACCGGTTAAAAGGTGATATAAATATGACTAAAAAACATATGGACTTCTTTACTCAAAGAGTAACAAAAAGCCGGAATGAATTACCTATACATGTAGTTGATAGTGAGACTATGGGAAGTTTTAAATATAAGTTGGATGAATATATGGGAAATAAAAAATTTATGTACCACCAATAGGGCAAACAGGTGACAAGTTCATTAAGGACAAATTGTCTTCAGAACTTGAAAATTACCTATGAACCTATGAATCTCAATATGCCTAATAGGGGAGCTGTAATATCTGCTCCCCTTGCACCAGTGAAGGAGGGAGAATAAGGGCAGAGAAGGAAAAGATCCACCCCACTCTTCAGAGGAGCAAGATGAAGGAGCGAGGAGGCATAATCCTCCTGCTGAGGTGCCTGACCTGTGAGCCAGGGCCACTCATAGGCTTACAGATCCGAAAGTGGTGGTACAAGTCAGGAACGTCATCAAACAGGGGGGGTTACCAGGATGTGTTGGAGGCACAGAGCACAGGTGTGAATGTAGTACCGATGCAGTTGGTTTTGGCTTGAGTAGGAGAGTCTTTCAAAGATGGCCAACTTTGCCAGGGCAGTGTGCCACACCACAATTGGGGGTGGGTGAGGTTGTCGCCACTTCATCAGGATTGCCCACTTGGCTTCAAGTTGGGTAGCCAGAACCCATCCCCTGTCACCTAATAGCAGCAAGGGACTTACCAGACTAATTGTCATGCCAACCACTCTGGAGCAATCCACCAGTACTGAAGACCAGAAAGGAGTCAGCTGTGGGCATTGCAGATAACATGTAGCATATGAGCAGTGCTCTGGTGACATCTCCAGCATTGCGAGTGGCTGAGAAGCCCCATAGAGTGGAGTGCAGCTGGGGTTCTATAACACCTCAGTAAAATCTTTTGCTGAATAATCTGGCTTCTAGCATCCTTGTACATGGTGTGAGCGGCCCTGATACAGTGATTCCATGTTTCTTGGGTAATGGTCACGTGGATGTCTGCCTCCCATTGTTGCCTACATTTCTCAGTGGCATCTGGCTGTGAGTCCTGCAGCATACAATAGATTTTCCCAGCTAGGCCTCGCTGTGCCTCCGGTTTGTGGAGCAAGATCAACCAGTCCCATTTGGCGTCCAGAGTCTGCTGGGTCTGGAAGGTACAGACAGCACTCCGGATTTGGAAGTACCTCCAGAAGTCTTGGTTTGGGAGATTAACTGAGCCTTCAACTGTTCAAAGGACATCAGCACTTTAGTATAGTCAGACCTGGTTAATTTGTGCCTTGTTAATCCATATGTCTGATTATCTGAATGAAAAACAGTGCATACAGATTTTTTGTTGGGCTATTGACCTCTTTATTATCACTGTCTGGTTACTACGTAGATTTGTATTACATAACAAAATTGGCAAACACAAATGTGTATGGATTAACCAGGTCTGACTGTATTTGGTATGTAGAAGTCCTGAAGGAGCCTGATACCCTTACTGGCCCAGGCCTGCCAGAAAATCAGCTTTTTATCTATAGAAATGTCTCTATTGTTCCAGAGGTTGGTATAGTCAAGGGGAGGGTGCCAAACAGATCGTGGCATGTGAGAGGAAGCCATAGTAGTGTGCCAGGCTCTCCCCATCTCCTACATGACTGGCATGGCGGTTGAGGAAGAAGAATCGTCTGACAACAGAAGTGAGCACATGAAGTCCCCTGAGCCAGGGAGGTTTCCAATCCAACCCATAATGGAGGGTGAGAGGAGAGGGGAACAAACCATTTTGTTGCCTGTGTGACAAGGTATGCCAACTGATACCCCGGAACCAGGGGAGGCTAAGGCCCCCCTTAGACCAGTGGGCTCAAAATTTGGATCAACCCCAGCGGGGGGTCTTATCTTCCCAAAGCAGGAGGGAGACTAGCTTATCTAGGGTTTGGAATAGCTTAGGGGAGAAGCGGATGGGGAGATTATGAAAGAAGTAAGAGATCCTGGGAAGAAGAAATATCCATACTGCTTCAACCTTTCCCTTCAGGGAAAGGTTGAGCTTATGCCAGTGGCCAACCTCTGCTGTGAGCAAACAAGTAAGGGTGCAAAATTGGCATTATCCAGCTCCTTCTGTCTAGTGGTGATAGTCACCGCTAAGTAGGAAAAGCCCTGGGTGACCCAGGTGATGGCTGTTCCCCTCAAGCAGTTTTTGGAGCAAGCCAGGTTCAGGGGGGAGGAGTATAGTCTTTTTTTGGTTCACTTGAAGACTGGATAATGTGGCAAAGTCCTGTAATATAGTGAGGGCCTATGGCAGAGAGTGCTCTGGGTCCACCATAGTGAGGAGAAGGTCATCAGCACAGGAATTTACCAAGTACGAGTTTTCCCCAACCTGGATGCCAGAGATGTCTTTGGTGGCAATGAGTCTTCTAGCCAGAGGATCCAGAGCAATAAGAAAAAGTAAATGGGAGAGAGGATAGCCCTGATGGGTACCCCGCTGCAGCTGAAAGGGAGAAGAAATGTCCATGTTGGTCAAAATTCTAGCAGAGGGTGAACTACATAACATGGATATCCATCCCGGAAAATAGGGGCCGAAGCCATAAAGTTTTTTTTTTTCTTAGTTGTTTAATCACGAACACAGCTGCCAACATCAACGCTGGACATTACAGTGAGGATGTGTAGACCCCGATGGAGCTTTTTTTTTTTAAGTTGTTTAACCAGGAGTAGCACACTAAGCTGAAAGCTTTTTTACAGGTGCGACCTGGGAGCACAGGGAAGTTAAGTGACTTGCTCAGGGTCACACAGTATGCAAGTGGAAGCTGTGGGATTCAAACCCAGGTCTGGTCTGCTGGATGTTACCAGATTTGCAGCTCAGAGCCTTAAACCACTGCATTATACTGCCTCCCAAGTCTTAGGACACTGCAGGTAGCTCAACTCCACAGTCAAAAGCTTTAGAGAAATTGACGGCTAAGGCCGCCATAGGCACTGCGGTTGTCTGACCTGGATTTCCCTTTGGAGAAACCTGTCTGTGATGGGTGGATTAGGGAGGGCAGAATGTCAACCATTCCATTAGCGAGCATCTTTGCCACTATCTTAGTGTCTACTGACAGTAGTGATATTAGATGGAAATTGGCACAATCAAGGGCGTCCGAGGATTTTTGGGGGAACAGTGTGACTAGAGCCTCTCTCATAGTGGGAGGAAGGGAACCTTTCTCAAGGGCTTCTTGGACAGTGATGAGAAGTGGGGTTGAGATTTCATCCTGTAACATTTGATAGAACTCAACTGTCATTCTGTCCAGCCCAGCTGACTTCCCCTTGGCTAACTGAGACCGGGCAGTGGGTAGCTCCTCTGCAGTGATAGGACTATCCAGAGCATTAGTGAGTTCTGGAGAGAGTCGAGGGCTATCACAGGACCTACAAAAATCCTCCAGCACCCTTGATACACTTGTGTCAACTAGGGTACATTTGGATTGATACAGGGACTGGTAAAAGAGTCGCATTACCTCATTGATGCCTTTGGGATCAGATACGACCTTCCCTGCAGTGTCTCTTGATGCATGAATGCGAGAAGCGGCCTGCTGCTTCCTAAGCTGATAGGCCAGCAGTTTGCCACCTTTATCACTGTCCTCCCAATATTTATGCTTAGACTTAAGGAGTTGCCTTTCTGCCTTGCACTGCAGTAGGGTATTGATGTGGTTCTTGAGCCCCATTATGGATGCCAAAAGGAAGTGATCCATATTGGGAGAGGAAGAGGATTTGAATCTTGATTACAGGCCAGATAACTCTGCCTGTAGCTTGGAGATCTCCTCCTTACGGGCTTAATTTTTAGCAGTCGAGTATGGCATTATGTGGCCCCACAATACTGCTTTAAAGGCTTCCCAAACCATACCAGCTCCTACCTCTCCCCCGGCATTGTTGAGGAAGTAGTTCCTTGCTTCCTCCTTTATAACCGAGTGGAACTCCTTGTCCTGGAGAAGCAAAGGATTGTATCTCCACCTAGTGGAGGCCGAGCCTTATCCAGGGGGAAGGTAGCTAAATGCAATTGGGGCATGATCAGAGATAAGGATGTTGCGCACTCTAGTGTCACTTATGTCCTGTGCCAATTCTGAGTTAGCTAGCCAGTAGTCAAAATGACCATAAGTATTGTGGATGGGAGAAAAGAAAGTATAATCTCGACCTAAGGGGTCTGTCAGCTCCCACTCGTCCATTACGTTCTGTCATCCGTTACTTCCTGCAGGGCTGCCCTAGTTTTGGGATGCGCCTGGGGGGTGTGGTGGGATTTGTCCAGGAAGATATCTTGGACCAAATTAAAGTCACCTCCTAATATGACCGGTATACCCTAATGACCTTCAGAGAGAGAGCGAGAGAGAGAGGTGAGTGCCTGGCCAATCTCAACCAGAAAGTCGTCTGGCTCGGAGTTGGGGCCGTATACATTCACAGCTATAACCTTCCCCCTCCCGGGAAATGAGAAACAGACTGCCACCCTTCAGCCTTGAGTGTCTGTTTGAACTGCTTCCTCACTCCGGGGGCAAGCTTTGTGAATCAAATATAACCACCCCTTTTGATTTTGTGGGAGCAGAACTCGCTAATATGTTACCCACCCACAACTTTTTAAGCCATTGCACCATCCTGGCATTGGATTGTGTCTCCTAGATAAGAGCAACATGAGCCCACATGGAGCAAAGATGCTGTAGCATCTTAGTGTATTTCACTGTATGATTGAGCCCTTTGACATTCCAGGAGACACACCTCCACCCCTGCTGAGTGTTGCCTGACATTGCTATCCAGGAAAAGTTAGCAAACTTCACTCATCTCTGCACCTCCAAGAAAAGAGTAACCAAGGGTTACCTGACTCTCGCCCGACCACTGAGGTGTATTTGGTTTAACCCCCATGTGGGGCCTTGAGGATATGTAGTAGGTAGTATCCTGTGATATGATAAGTGCTGTACACAGTGTACCAGTAACTTTGAAAAGAGGAAATAACAAAGGCACAACTTCAATAAACAATGTCAAAATAGGAATAAGTGTTTGAAAACCGTCTACTGTGAAAACACTGAATGTGTGAAGTTAAGCACATACCGAGAGTCCTTGCAGAGCATAGAATCCTCTAGCAACATTAGTTCACACACCCAATTTGGGTATGGGATAGGTCAACCAGCCATAGTGACCCATCATTTCCTGGACCTTGCACCACTAATAGGAGAACCAGGAGGAGGGAAAAGAGGACTCCTCATCGGGATCAGGGAAGGGAATAAGGGGAAAAAGGGGAGGGGGGGAGACCCACCACCTAAAACACTGCCAAAGCCAACATTTAATAATCTACAAGAACAAGTAATAATAATGCACTAGTAAATGTGGTGAATCACATCTAGTTGGGAAAAGAACAGCAACAGCCTAACCGTTAGCAAAATAAGTTATAGGCCGGGTGACAGCAAACCAAGTTCACGAGGGTCCTTGCCCTATTACAGGGGATATGACAAGGCACTAACAGCCACCAATGGCAGAATGAGGGTGAAACTGTCCAAGGAATTAACCATGAAGGGGGAAGGACCCTTTACCAACCCAGATATCCCGTTCATGGGAGAGGCACTAGGCCAGTGGAGGACCCTAGTCTTGTAGGACCAGCACCCCGACCCCTCCAAACACATGTGGTGGCATGGTGTAGGAGGGGCATAAGGCAAGGAGGAGGGAAGGGACTACTACAGAACCTCCCTTTTTCCTTTCTGCCTATCCAAGTGAGAGTACAGATGGGGGGAGTATGTTCCAGGAAAACGTTAAGCCCATAGGTTATTATAGTTGCGGCCAGACTCCTAAAAAAAAAAAAAACAAAGTGCATGGAGAGCCCCTCAGCTAATGGTGCTATAGAGCTAGCATAAAAGCAGTGAGCTTAAGCTGAACAAACAAAGGATAACAGCCAGGGTCCATAGCTTAGCCTTATCAGGACACAGAGGTCTTCCACAGTAGATGTTCTGCCTGTCTTCATCCCTCAACTTCAAAGGCTGCAGAACCAGTGGAGCGACTGTCCTTATGTGGTGGCAGGTCATTGGCCTCAACTTCGGCAAAGGATTTAAGTCCCAGCCTGACCGGTAGTGAAGCTTCCTCAGTAACATCAGATGAGTCCAGCATTTCGGTCCCCCAGTCCAAAGGAGCGGCAATATCTATGTAATCCGAGCCCTGAGCAGGGAAATCAGTCGCATCCTCATCGCTGGACGAATCCTCCTGTGGGAGCTTATTGGGAGGGAGGCAGAGTGTTGATGTTGTTTCTGGTGCTGGCAACTTCTGAACCTCGGTTGTGGGTGACCATGAAGCAAGGGTTTGTCTGGGTCATTAGCAGATGGAGGGGCTTTCTGTGTCAGGTCAGTGGAGACAGATGTATTTAGGCCTTGGGCTGGGGAATCTTGCCTTCCATTCAAGCTGAGCTTGGGGGACTCATCTGCAGAAGGACTAGTCCATCCATGAATTAGGTCCCTAGGGAACACCTTCCCCTTTTCACCATTCCATTTTGGCTGCTCTTGCTCTTCTGGGACCCAGAGGCATCTGAGAGATGTAATATTTTTATGAACCGCAGGCCAGTACCTGAAGATCCATGCTTCAATCTCCTGAGGATGCTGTGTATGTAAATTCCTGCTGCCTTTCAAAATATATAGGAAGGTAGGCCCCTTAAACCTGTATTTGAAACCATTTGCTTGCAGGAGTTTTTTTCAAAGGGGTGAAGGATTTGCGCTGAACCGCCACTTCATGTGAATAGTCCCTGTAAAACGATATGCGAGCCCCTTCCAGATAATGTCATCAATATCTCTTGTTGCTCTCAGAACTTGCTCTTTTACTGAGTATCAAAGCAAATATATAATACATATATATATATATATATATATATATATATATATATATATATATATATTTGGGAGACAGTATAACAGTGGTTTAAGGCTCTGAGCTGCAAATCTGGTGACATCCAGCAGACCAGACCTGGGTTTGAATCCCACAGCTTCCACTTGCATATTGTGTGACCCTGAGCAAGACACTTAACTTCCCGGTGCTCCCAGGTCACTCCTGTAAAAAGCTTTCAACTTAGTGTGCTACTCTTGGTTAAATAACTAAAAATAAATAAATAAATAAATAAGCAATGATGGGTCAGGCCAGGGAGTTTGGGGAGTCTGCTTAGCACCTTTGTGGATGCCAAGAATCCTTATATTGTTGCGGTGTCCCCTATTTTCCTGGTTCACGGCTCTCTCCCAAAATTTGTCCAGTTTAGCTTCATGATACTGCAGCCGTTGCCATACAAGGCCTTGGTGCCTTTCTACTTAGTCTATCCACTGCCCAGCTACATTGAGTTTATCTTCCAGCTGGTGGACATCTGCAATGTTGCCTGTAAGGGCTGCACTGATACCATCCACCCTAGCAAGTAAGGCCTCCAACATTTTAGTAATATACAAGACTGAGTCCCCCACTGGAATTTGCTGGACCGAGGCTTCTTGGTTGCCTCCAACAATGGTGGTCGTTGAATGATAGCTGGATGCTGCCATTACAAAGTTTGTTTGTGCAGAGTCTGTCCTTGTTAAGCCCCAAATTGTAGAGTGGCTGTGACTGGATTGTCAAAAGTATTTCTTGACCCAAAATCTAATGAACCTCCTGAGGTGCCCAACTGTCTCTGCGATGGGTCCTGGTGTACTGGGTGAGGCCTATGCATCCTATTGCGTCAGGTGTGGTGTCTTATAGTCACAGGCGCATCTTGCTGATGTGGTCAATTACTGTGCAAAGATTTGTCATTTGGCAGTCTGCAGGGTTTAGGTGGGTATTCCCCCCGAGTTAAGTAAGCAAATTAACTCCCACATCGCATCGTGAGACCACAGGTTATGTCCAGACTAGGATGGAGCAAACAATTTAGGCAGCCATCACGTCAGAGCTCAAGCCATGCCCCTGTGCCAAAGTTATTAATTGCTTGCTGCTAGAAATTGCAAAATAACTTCTGTAGTTAAAGTCAAATCTGATGAGGCTTTATGAAAATTGCAGAACTTCATGAAAAATTCCATAAAATTGGAATTTGTTAATTTCATTCTGCCTCATCTTGGGTATTCTAATTAAAGGATAGAGGTATGAGAGGCAAGTGATGCAAGGGGTCACCAGGTTCAGAAGTTAGATACACAGTTTCATCAACATGTGGACAGCTGAGCCAGGTAGCACACAAGTGGTAGACCCCCCATTTAGGAGCAAGGCAGTACAGAGTGTCAAAAATTCCAACATGAATGCAGGATATATAAGGATCATACCCAGTAAATTTATAATCCAGGGAGCCTGATGTACATGCACGTCTGGGATTGAGAGGTACTCAAAAAGATGTAGTTGGATAAGACAATGCCTGGGGCACCAAGAGGAAGAATTTTGACTATTCTAACAGGGTAGGTCAATAGGAAATTACTGGGAATATAAGCAGAAAAAGACATAGGGAATATGGGCAGACTGGATGGATCTTTGGTCTTTTTCAGCCATCATGGTCTATGTTTCTGTTTGTCTCATGTTTTAAGGGATTTTGTCACTGCAAAGAACAAAGAGGATATTAGAGGGATTAGTGCTAATACTGAGTCAGTCTGGCTCTGCCAAGAGAGAAGGGGAGGGGGCAAAATAGTCACCCAGAGAGGAACAGCAGGATGACAAAAATCTCATCCCCGCTTTTCAAATGAAGTAGTGCTATGTGCATTGAGCCCTATGTATGAATGCATATGAAATGCAACGTATTACGTGGCGAGCAGCTGTGTGGGGCACAGGACCACAGGAACACATGGCATGCATGAAGAGAAATGCAGTCCGCAAAGTGGCAGTGGGTGGCACTGTGGACGACATGGAGCAGAAAGCGCAGGCAACAGAGGATGGCCAGAGCTATGTGGCCCCACCTCGTGACCCCGCAATATAAGGACATATGCGCCACTCACCATGCATACGGAGAGGTGAATTTTGACTACATTGAAGGAATATGACAGATGGCAGAACCAAGGGCCACCATGGAGCAAGATGTGCTCAGCAACGTGGAGGGAGAGCAAGAGAGCCAGACAGCAGGGCCAGCACCCAGAGGTGTCTGTGGTGGTGGAAATGGATGATCCCGGTCCTCCAACTTCACTGGAACACTGGTAGCTGTGATGGTGAGCGAGATCAGTGTCAACCAGGACCGGCTGTATGGCGCCCTCACCCCATCCACCCCCACGGAGTTGAAGGCTGTGTCTGGAGGTGCAGGCTGCTGTAAATGCCACAGGGATGGATGCCAGGACCCTGATGGCAATAAAGTGGAGTGACCTATGGACATCCGTTAAGAAATGGCTGTGTGCCAGGGCACAGGAACAGCTTGGCACAGGTGGCATATCACCCACACCTGACAACCAGCTCACACCCATCGAACGGATGGTGGCAGACACCCTAACCACCATAAGCATCCACTAGGTGGATAAGGGGCTGGACCCACTGGTCGGTAGGTACTGCACACAGACACAGCATGTCCTGACATGGAATTGGAAGACCGCAGAATGCCTACTGTTCTGTTGTGCCAGCAGATCAGGCCAGGGATGTCAGGCATGGTGGTGGTTCACCGGCAGGACTGCTGCAAAGCACAGCTGCATGCACAAGGCGAGGGAGGATGACACTGCAGGTGAGTATGGGGTGGGTACTGTCGTGGACACAGATCTGGTACAAGGAGCAGTCCAGTTAACTCCCCTTCCCCACCACAGGATGAAGACAGGCAGTGGATGCGGAGCTGCCAAACACAGCTGACAACATCAACACCGGACATTACAGTGAGGATGTGGAGACCCCTATGGAGCTTTTTTTTTAAGTTGTTTAACCAGGAGTAGCACACTAAGCTGAAAGATTTTTTACAGGTGCAACCTGGGAGCACAGGGAAGTTAAGTGAGTTGCTCAGGGTCACACAGTATGCAAGTGGAAGCTGTGGGATTCAAACCCAGGTCTGGTCTGCTGGATGTCACCAGGTTTGCAGCTCAGAGCCCTAAACCACTGTGCTATACTGCCATACTGCTGTATGGTGAAGGCAATGGTGAGGAGCCCCAGAGCATGATGCAGAGCAGCCTACCAATGAAACATGCTGATGGGCCACTGCCCACCAAAAACCAGGGTGCCCATGTGGAGTCCCACCATGAGATGGTGTGGGAGTGCGCACTGCAGCCAATGTGGACCTGGACAGTGGGGATGAGGGCATGTCCACCCAACCAACAGGGTGCAGCAGGGCAACCTGGTGCATGGTGATACAAGACCCACAATACCATGACCTGTGGCAGCTTGAGCTTGACTGCCTTGAGGCCCAGCATCAGCACAAAGAGGCACTCATTGAGCTGATGGGAATCGTCTATCCCATAGGGTGTGACATTGTGAGGATTGTGCGGTCCTAGGAGCGTATGCAGGAAACCATTGCAGGCTGGGGAACACCACCATGATGCCACAGCACTTCCTGAAAACCCATCACATGGGACTGCTGCACAGGGGACCATAGACAGTGTGACACAAGGGTGTGGGACAGCAGAATGGGCACTGGACAGTGTCCCAGTCCAGACATGGTGGTGCACAGCAGGGCCTCTGAGACCGGCGATACAGAGGAGACATGAGGTGCAACAACACTGGACAAGGTCATGGTGACAGCCAGGTAGATGATGGCCAGAGCAACATCCAGAACACGGATGGTGCCATGGAGACAGACACAGTGAATGCATGCACCATGCTGCAGGGGCCGGGGTGGCAGGGCACTGGGGCCCACACCCAGGCAGAAGACACAGGCCATGGCAGCTGCCCCGTATGGAATGCCACAGACATGAATGGACAGGGTCGTTGTGCATCAGCATGTGCATGGACGACGTGTGTCAGGGTGGGGTACATACATGCACATACATGGGCACTCACAGACACACAGACACACACACACACACACACACACACCACACACACACATACACACACTGGCATGGTGGTCGTACTTGACAAGACACAGGGTGATGGGCAGCGGTGGCACAGTTCAATGATTGCAAGCATACATGCGAACTGGGAACAGGGGTGATGGGTGGATCCCTGTCCAGCTGGCTACCTTGCTGTGGTACAGGTGCTTAACACAGCGGCACAGGTGCCCTGTCACTAAACACCAGCCAAGTCGCCCAGCATTGGTTGCGCACACCACAGTCACAACAGGGATGATGTGTGCCCCTCAGTTGGGCTTCATCATTGGGCGCATGCAAGATAGTGTGGTGACACACTGTGATGTGTGCCATCCTGGATGCCATCACTGTAGCTGTTGGTCAGGCATGCCCAGCCGGGTGTGCCAGAGTGGCACAGGCATCATGGCTAGTAACTGAAGGACCTGTTAGCAACCACTGCACTTGTAGCATGGCCCTCGGCTTTCTCCTGTCCACACTGGGTCTTCAACAGGCTGTTCCAGTGGCATGTCTGGCAGCTGGTAGTCAGGCATTGGCACGCTGCATAGCACGGCCATGTTGTGCAGCATCACACAGACCATGAAGACATGGCAGGCGCATCATGGACTCAGCATAATAGTACCCCCCGATGTGTCCAGGCATCAGAAGCACATCTTCAGTATTCTGATGCTCCTCTCCACAATGGCCTTTGTCCGATGGTGAGCTATGTTGTATGCCACCTCTGCAGGGTCTGTAGGTGCCAGAATTTGTGTCCATAGGTATAGTCACAATGGTTAGCCACTGTCACCTGTGGGAAATGGGGAGAGGTCAGTCATGGATTGGGCATGCTGACAACAGACACACAGCAGAACAGTACACCTACCCAACAGCCACCAGTCCATGCGACCAGCATGGAGCCATGCACCAAGACCCAATGCGTCCAGTATATATGAGTCATGGCATGACCCAGGAAACTTGGCACACACATCGGTGAACATACAAACTGTGGCACACACAACCTGGCAGTTAATGCTGTGGAAGCCTTTACAGTTGCGGTATGCCTCCTCAGAAACTGAGGGTGTCAGGATGCTGATGTGTGTGCCATCCACAGCACCAAGCATGTTCAGCATGCCATGCAATACATAGAATGCCTACTTTGTGGTACAGACATCCCTGTCAGTCATCGGGAGGCATATGTGTTCACTAACAGTGCATCTGTGACCTGTGCCAATGCCCTGAACACAGACTGACTCACTCTGATACCATCATCTGTGACGTGCTGGAAGGACCCTGACACATAGTATGCCAGTGCACACATGACTGTGGTCTCGAAGGACATGGCCATGGAGCTGTGTGTCCAAGGACAAACACAGTTGCAGACTAGGTCAGACATTTGTACAAGCATTGGCCACAGCATCTGAACCTTTTTATGCAGTGTATACCCCATAGCAGGTGACCATCCATGTGTGGACAGAAGACATTCACTCCCACAGTCAAAGGTGTCTCCTCCTCGCATGCCCCGTGTTCAGCAGGTAAATGTTCAGGAGCAGTCCCAGGTACATTCTGCTGTCATTCAGGTAACAGCATGTACATGGGACAGTGCCCGATTATGGCTTCACATGGTTCATGCAGTGCATGGGCTGACAGCGATGCACTTGTGTATGTGCATGCACTGTACAGAGCATGCCCTGTGTGTGGCACAGACTGTGAGCTGCCATGCTAACCTGCTGTGTGACAACCGTCACAGTGCTGCACATGCATGCCAGGGCACATGCCAGCCAGTGCCCCCCAGGTGCTCATGTGTCACAGCATGTCTCCAGTTGATGGTGTACATATGGCTGCAAGGGTGTGTCCGATATAGATCTTATGGATCCACAAAGCCTGTACCACCTGCATGGCCATGGGTATGGCACTGGGTTCCCCCTACAGTGGCTGCGTAGCACTGGCAGCACCATGCCGATGGGCTGTGACCAGCGGTGTCAATGCACAGCCACAGGTGACCCAGCGGTTGCTCCCAGTATCCACGGGTATGCTTCTATCACACACACACACACACACACACACACACACACACACACACACACAGTCTGCCTGTTCCCCATGATGTCCTGTTGCATGCATGGTATATGTGACATCCACAGTCCAACCATGCATAGTGACTTGCAGCTGCCATATGGGTCCACAGTGTACCCTTGTTCTCATAGGGACTGTCATACTGTCCAGGGACAGTGTGTCCCAGACTAACAGTGCCCTTGCCTTACACAGCCATGATCACTGCCAGGCACACACACATGCAGGACTGTGTTCCATGGGGCATTGTATGCTACCAGCCTGCTGTCCTGCACAGCGTGGCAACACGTGCAGGTGTTCCATTCTGCGTGGCATCGACCGCAGCATGCACTGTCAGTGGTGTGGTGCAACCATGTGGGAGTGGCATGTGGTGACTGCCACAACGGCACGTGTAGTTCCGCGTGGCATGTGCACGTCCAGCAGAGGCACGCTATATAAAGGGGCATGAAACTGCCTTTCCACATAGCATTAGCACCATTAAGCATTATCCTGAGCAATTTTGGTGTGATGCTGAGCATGACTACTCCGACAGAGGTGGTTATGGGCACCTATGGACCACACAGGTCTTTTCCGCTGGTGAGTGTGACATGCAGGGGGCATGTTCCTGTATGTGGGCGGTGGTGGGGTTTCACACCTGTACATGACTGTCTGATTCACTGTTTTCTCCATTGCTGTCTCCTTCCCCTCCATCCACCATCCATCCATGCAGGATGCTACGGGCATGCTGAGAATAATTGATCTCTGGCATCAGTTGCAGCAGGATGGGGTGGCAGTAATGGTGATGATGCCAAGTGCACTGCACTGCATGCAGTGGGAGTGCCAGATACCCAGGTACTTCTGGAGGACAGAGTTGGGAGGCACAATGCATTACGAGGGTGAGCAGGGAGACGCTGAGCCCAGGACCCTGTGGAGGGTCATGGTTCCATCACAGGTAGGTGTCCCTCATCTGTTCATCACCATGCACCTCTGTTGTATACCTGTTGGGGGTGGAGGTGGCCCGTTATGGGGTTGCGGAATGCCATGTGTATCCTGGTTGGGGTAGCGGTGGTGGCTGCTTCCCATGGGCCGTGCATGTGGGGCCCCCATGTAGCAGCAGTGTCATGGGGTTGTGCATCTCACTGGCATGTGCAGAATGCCTGCCATTACAGCCCACCGGCAGCTATGGTGGGTGTGACTGGGCAGCTGCCACAGTGGCCGTCTTGCTATCGTGGTACTGACCCACATGTTGGGGGTGTGTGTGTCTAACTATCATCATTCACACAGCACACTGTGCTATGGTGGTGCAAATTGTGGCATGTTCCGTCTGATGTTGGCAGCATGTCTGCCTCGGCCCATGGGGGAGGGTTGAATACACCAATTTGTGTTCAGATATCACAGGGTGGGTGAGGAGCCATAGCCTGCACATGGTACTTGCTGTCATGTTCTCTCCATAGTGCCACCTGTCAGGAGACTTGTGCTGTGGCGGGTGGAGTGGCCAACAGATGTGGAGGGGTGCAGCAGCAGCAACAGTGAGGAGGAGCACTGAATGTCAGTGAAGGAACCAGGTTATAGGGTGAAGCAGGACCCATCAGAGACTGGTCAGGCCCAAGCAGGGCCATCCGGCAGTGCTTCGGCACACTAAGGTGAGGGGGCTGTTGTGGGTGTATGGTGGGGGGAGGTTGGCTTTCTATGGAAATGTGTATTTCCGATGTCTCAGCTGTGTTAATAAATATATTTCTGCTATTTCTTGTCTGATCACTGCCTTGCGTGCATATATGCGAGTGTGTGTGTGTGTGTGTGTGTGTGTGTGTGCGTGTGCATGTGTGCGTGTGGGGGAGGTGTCTGCAGTGACATTCATCTGCCAGGCCACATGCGGTTCCCCTGTCCTGTTGGTGGTGCCAGAAGGGATGCCTGCAGCAACAGTCAACTGCTAGGCCATGGTCGGTTCCCAAGTCCTGTTGGTGGTGCCAGAGGGTGTGTGCTTGCAGCAACATTCGCCTGCCAGGAAATGGGTGGTTCCCCTTTCCTATTAGTGGTGTCAAGGGGGTGCCTGCAGAGACGTTCACCTGCCAGGCCATGGGCAGTTCCCCTGTCCTGTTGGTGGTGCTGGGTGGGGGGGGTCCTGCAATGGTATTCAGCTATCAGGCCGTGGTCGGTTCCCCGATCTGGACCCACCTGCCGGGGAAGCCGTGCCTCATCGCACGAGATGAAATGTGTGCTGCCCTGCCATTCTGCAGGTGTGTAGGACCCTGTCTGCTGCAGTGGAATCATACACCATCTGTGTTGTGTACACCATGGTGTAGTGCCACATTGGCACTGCATTACAGCAGTTGCTGCAGCTTATGGGGCACACATGGTTGCATGTCCATATGGTGGCCTGTATACTACAGTGAAGTGCTGGTACACATGGCCATCCATGTTGGGTGCTTGCAACATGGCCTGTGAGTGGTTGGTTGTCCATGGTGACACACACACAGTAGGGTCTTGGCTGTGCCCTTTGCTGTGGGCCTGTCTTATGCCCATTTGACACTGTTTGGGCTTCTGCTGGTGGAGTGGCTGATGTGGCTGTTTAAGGTTGCCCCTTGTCACACATATCTGTGTGCACCATGAAGCACAAGTATGCGTGCCTCATGCACAGTCATGCATGCGATGAGTGCTCCACTGCGCACCAGGTATGTGGTCCTGCCCTTGCGTACACGGTGCTCACGTGGGCCATGTGGCTGCGCATTGCTGCTCTGCATGGTGCCTTGCTTGCATGTCATGCATGCCTCCTCTGGCTTGCATGCTCGCACATGGCACATATCCACCCCTGCTGGCTATGCCTGCACCGTGCACGTGCCACATGGGCTTCATGCATAGGGCCCACTGTGAATATTATATTTCACAAAAAATAATTCTGGATGCTTCATCTATATGCTACCATAAATATTTGAGAACATGTTACTAAAAATATGTTTTTGTTTCTTTGTACTACAAATTTAAAACTGCTAAATCAAATTATTCAGTTGTGTTAGACACCAGGATACACTAACATTGGATATATGCACTCAAATTGCTAAGTCTATGCCTGTAAGAGCACAGAAGTTACAAACATTCACATTTTTGAGTTTTCACAAACTTTTACAAATATTTACATACTAAAGTTTTGAACCTCTGTAACTTAAAAATCTCTATTCCAATTCTCTCCACACACAGTCGACCAGCAGAGCTTCAGATTTCAGCCCTCAGAGGGATCTCAAGCTCTGTGGCCCAGGAGAATCACTGCCGGCCATGGGTCCACATACAGTCGACCAGCAGAGCTTCAGATTTCAGCCCTCAGAGGGCTCTCAAGCTCTGCAGCCCCAGAGAATCACTGCCGGCCATGGGTCCACAAGCAGTCGACCAGCAGAGCTTCAGATTTCAGCCCTCAGAGGGATCTCAAGCTCCGTGGCCCAGGAGAATCACTGCTGGCCATGGGTCCACACACAGTCAACCAGCAGAGCTTCCGATTTCAGCTCTCAGAGGGCTCTCAAGCTCCACAGCCCTGGAGAATTGCTGCCAGCTGTGGGTTCACACACAGTCGATCAGCAGAGCTTCAGGTACAAGTTATTTTCCCTTCCTAGCCCTGGATCACCCATGGACTGAAAGCCGCGTTTATGATTGGGCTCTTCCCTGGCTGCTTCCCGGACCCCACTGGCTGCCTCAATTATTTCACTGGCTTAACTGGGGCTTGCTGGGCATGTGGGACTGAGCTAGCATTTTAGGCTTTTTAAATCTGTTGCTCGACGGCAATGCTAGACAAGCAGATTTTACTGGCTTTAGAAAAAACCAAAAAACCTCTTGCCATTTTTAGCTTTTCTAGCTGCTACTAATTACAATTTTTCAACAGCCTGAACTACTTAGTTGTACCTAGCATCTATTTCTTCTTTAAATTGTTAAGACCTACCAAGCCCTACCTCTTGGGACTGCTGATAGCCTAGTGCCTGGAAATTATACTGAACTGTATTATGGCAAAGGGGGGCAATGATCTGTTAACATTTCATACTGTTAGTGCATAATATGTAGTGCTGAATGAGCTAATTTAGGAATTTATATTGTTTATTCTCCTAGCAGCAGACTTAGAAACTGTATTGTGTCCCCTGCCATCTTAAATTTGGTAGTGCATACTGTCTAATGTTTGAAAGGGCAAAATGAGGAATATTTGTTGATTCTACTACTAGCAGCAGACCTGTATTTGTGGCTGTGTCCCCTGATTTAGTTGCTTTTTTTCCTTGTCTACTCTCTGCCACTTCCCTAGCTTCTGCCTTAATCTGCTAAGAGTTTTCCCCTACTAAAATGCCATCAGCACCCCCCCCAACCATCTTTAGCTCTTAGACATCCTTTCCAACTCTCTCACCCCCCCCCCTCCTCCGTTTGTGGATTTGGTTGGTGCCGTTCCACCAACCACCTCTAACCTATTATGGCTGCCTGTACTACTCTGTCTCAACCCCTCCCAAACTCCTTTGTCCTCATAGTCTGAGCCCACCCATGCTGATACCGCTGTGTGCCCGCCCCTATTATACTAATTGGAGTCCCACTCACTTTCTCCTGTAGATTTCAGCCCTCAGAGAGCTCTCAAGCTCTGCAGCCCCGGAGAATCGCTGCCGGCCATGGGTCCACACACAGTTGACCAGCAGAGCTTCAGGTACGAGATATTTTCCCTTCTAGCCGTGGATCACCCACGGATTGAAAGCCGCGTTTGCAATTGGGCTCTTCCCTGGCTGCTTCCTGGACCCCATTGGCTGCCTCAACTATTTCACTGGCCTAATTGGGGCTTGCTGGGTGTGCAGGACTGAGCTAGCAATTTAGACTTTTTAAATCTGTTGCTCAGCAGCAACACTAGACAAGCTGATTTTGCTGGCTTTAGAAAAAAAACAAAAAACCTCTTGCCATTTATAGCTTTTCTAGCTGCTACTAATTGCAATTTTTCAGCCTCCCCACCCTCTCCCTCCTCCTACCTTAATTAAATACTCTTACTGGGGAGCCTGACACTCCCCCACCCCTTCCCATTGGCCCACATCTCTGGTTACCTCCCTCCTTAAAGGGACTCTGCTCCTCTGTCTTGGTACTCATTCCTTAAAGGGTTTCTGCACCACTGTCTTGACTGCTCCTTTATAGCCTGTGCCCTTGCTCTGTGCAGTCCCCCAGTCTGATGGCTGCACTGACAGCCATTATCATTTACAGATGGATCCTGCTTCTAAATAACAGCTTTAAAGGAAAAATGGGTGATCTGCCCCAACAGGACCCACCTGGGCAGTATGTTTTGCCAAACATCGTTTTTGCAAAATTTTCTACCCAAACAAGGAGCACTGACTCTCTCCTGTGCTCCACTCTCTTTCCCCAGCTCAGACCTTCTATCTACATTTGCATACCACTCCTCCTTACAGTTAGAGTGGCTCTCTATGCCCTGTCTCTCTGCTACCACCTCACTGCCCCTAGCAACACTTCCCACAAAGCTTCAAGTACCAAACATCAAAACAAAGCCGCCTTAAAAATAACTATAAACTGTCTCAGGAAGTTGCTAATACTTGTCCTACTCTGCTCATGGAATGTTGAACTTATTCCTGGTCCACCCCTCCTGCTTGGAGCCCCATCGAACCTCTCACAAGTTAAGGGCCTCAGTTTCCTGCACATGAATGTTTGCAGCTTACCAAAAAAATTTTACTTAGTCCAGGCTTGGGTATTGCACGCAGTACCTGACATAGTTCTGATTTTGGAGGCATGGCTCTCGAGCCATATTCCTGACAAAATGGTCAATATACCTGGATATAACCTGTTCAGATGTGACAGACCCGCTAGGGGAGGTGGAGTCACTATCTATGCCAAGATCAAATACCATGTCTCAGACATTGTTCCGAACTCCCTACCTAAGGAATTCGAATGCCTTGCCCTGAAGTTAACCATTTCACCAGAAGTAGCCCTCTTAATATCTACCTGTTATAGGCCACCCTCTGTGATGCTTGGCATTCTAAAACACCTACTCTCCATACTGGATAAGGTGAATCTAGAAAGGATAATAATGGGAGATTTCAATCTGAACTGGAATGATACCCGAACTAACGACAAAAGAGTTCTGCGATGTACACGGGTTAACCCAGATGACTCCAGAGAACACCCAACCAAACAAGAAAAACCCCAGCCACAGTACCCTACTGGATCTTATGCTTATCAGTAAGCCTCACAACATCATCCATACAGGAGATTCTCAGTGACTTCAGTGATCACTGTGCCACTGCCTGTATTTGCCGGTCCCATAACAGGCTGTCTACTTCTACCTTCAAGCAAAAAGAAGCTTAAAAAACTTCTGCCAGACCACCTTCCTGACAGACCTTGGTAACATCAACTGGCAGAATTTTTATCTGGCACCCTCTGTTACCGAGGCTTTCAATATTTTCCAAAACCTACTAGTGGGACTGATAAATAAACATGTTCCACTTAGAAGGATCAAAACAAGGAAAAGGTCCCCTGACTGATTCACGCCTACCTTGAAGAAAGCCCTCCGGGACAGGGATGTACTGTGGAAAAGAGCCAGGAAAACAAAGTTAGAAGCCAACTGGCTTGCCTTCCGGGTGGCTAGGAATGCCTGCACCAAGTTAATAAGGGCAGAAAAATCACGTTATTTCCTGACCGCCCTTGAAGAAAATAAAAATTGCTCTTCCAGTTTTTGGAACATTCTTAAAGAGGTTGAAGGTCACTCACCAGCCTCCCCCCTGCCCACTAGAATAGTGGCAGATAACATTTCTTACACGGCCAGAGCTGACATTCTTGAACAACTCAACAATCATTTTGCCTCAGGCGGCCTTGCTTTCAATGATTCGCCCCTCAGCAAGCTAAATGTCCGCTGCAATGCTGCTGATAGCTTATCCTCTGACATTGCCACAAACCCGAGACACTCCTCCTTCTGCTTTCAACCAGTTACATTCAAACAGGTGGAGGACCTTCTAATATCTCCAGACACAAAAAAGTGTGGCGGTGCTGATCTTATAGAACCATTTTTCTTGAAAACAGGCTTTTACCATCTGACTGCCCAAATCACCCACCTATTTAATAGTTCCCTGATTCAGGGTGAATTGCCTCCTCTTTGGAAAACAGTGCACATCTTTCCCCTTTTCAACTCTGGAGATCCAGCTGACCTGAACAAATACCATCCCATTTCGCTGCTTCCTACCCTGTCAGAAATCCTGGAGAAAATTGTCAATTACCAATTTAGGGATTATCTAGAATCCGAGAACCTCCTGAACCCAGCCCACTCAGGTTTTAGGCCCAAGCACAGCACTATAACTGCCCTTGCCAAAGTCTCCAATGACTGGCAAAATGCTTTGGATAAAAAACACGCCTATGCCCTCTTTCTGGACATTAGTAAGGTCTTTGATACCGTGGATCATAGCCTTCTGCTTAATGTCCTGAACATCTTCGGCCTAGACAATACTGCCCTAAAGTGGTTTGAATGTTATCTCTCCAACAGACTGCAACAGATTAAAGCTCAAGGGGAACTGTCTCCACTTAAAACCCTTCCTTGGGGTGTGCCTCAAGGCTTCATCCTGGGCCTCATCTTATTCACTTTATACATAAACCATATTGACTCTCACATATGCTCAGGCTACATACATCTATTCACTGATGATATGGTTCTCTACACTATTAACTCATCCCTGGACATCATTTATGATGAGCTACAACATGACTTTGTCACCCTCCAACACATTTACTGAAGCACAAGCTACTGCTTGACGCAAAAAAAAATAAGGCAGTGATCTTATCTCCACCTCTTGCTTATACCCAGGGGCCACCATTAAACCACCTGCTTTACACCCTATTAGGTGAACCTCTGGAAATAGTGGATAAGTTTAAGTACCTGGGTGTCTGGATGGATAAACGACTTAATTTTCAGTACATCTGAATGAGCTATCAAAAAAGCTAAGACAACATCTAGGTATCTTTTATCGCATAAGACACCTCCTCGCATTAGAAGCCAGAAAGTCACTGGTCCTTACAACTTTTATTCCTCTGCTCAATTATGCAGACAATCTTTACAGCCACTGTTCAAATCAGGCATTATGTAAATTAGACACCCTCTATCACTGTGCCTTGCAGTTTATTCTGGATATGCCCAGTCGTACCCACCACTGCTTGCTCTACCAAAAGCTCGCCTGGCCATCTCTTACATTGAGGAGGCAGAAAAATGCCCTCCTGTGGTTCTACAGGGCCTTAACCAATAAGCTACCAGGTTATATCTCTGCTGTCTTTGTACGCGTAACAGGAGTGTATGGCATAAGAAGCACATCCCTTGTATCCTTCAAGGTGCCAAGAATAAGGTCCCAGTATGGTAAGGCCTCTATCAATTTCTCCTTACCTTCCCTTTGGAACAACATGCAAAAGACATTAAGGTTCTCATCCCTGCCAGGTCCCCATACCTTTAAGCTGTCTATCACATGCATCCTGCCACAGGTGATTCTCCTACTGGCCTCTTTGCCCTGCTCTCCATTTACTTAGCACTTACTTACAGTACAACTCCAGCACTTCTCTGCACATCTCCCTCTGTATACTCTTCTTACCCCCTGGCCTTACTATGTTCGTGTCATCTCTCCCTCTAGTGTTGACATCCTCTTCCTCCTGAAACCCCTTCCCCCCCATCCTTCCCCACAAAAGGTAAATCCTCCTGGTCGGTCCATTCATGCCTTCTTATTCTATTGTTAATATAATCTTCTTACCACACCCTGTTACTTCCATTGCTTTGTTTAGTATCCACCCCAGATGTTGGTGTACCCTTAATTTAATTTGTTAACAATCTACACATTCTGTATTATCTGATATTGTTGTTGCTATTTTTTACTGTATGTACCAGCCTGCACTAAGTGTCCAATTGTATTATTCCTTGCTCTGTTCCCTTCTGCCAGGACAATCTCAAAAATGAGCTTGCTTAATGATGACTCTGCCTGGTTAAATAAAATTTTTGATTGATTGATTGATTTTGATAATTCTGTAAGCATTACAAAAAGATTATTCATACTAATTTACACATGCTTAGCCCCAAAGGTGCCTGAGTTATATACAGATGAAATTGTTCATGAAATGTCCTGCAAAAAATAAAGTGACAGACATTGAACACACATACTTTTGAGATGATGCATCATACTGTCATGACATTTGTGAAATTGTTAGAACACCTATCATCAAGTAATCATGTCAAATTTAATATATCTGGCCCAATAGATGGCTGATTTATATGCAGATAAAAATGGTCATGAAATTTCACACAAAGAAATATAATGACAGATTTTAAGCACTTATATTATTGAAACTTTATATCCTAATTTCACAATATTTGGCAAGTCGTTTGAACTCTTTCCAACGAGTGATCATACCAAAGATCTGAGCTCTAGCTTAAATGATGACCAAGTTATGACCAAATTACTAAATTTTAAAAAGTCTGCAAAATTCCAGTGAAATTTAAAGACATTTCACAGAATTTCATGAAATTGCATCGAAATTCCACAAATTCAGAAATTTCTCATTCTGCACAACTCTGGTTTTGGCTATCTGTAGCATTCCAACCCAGCACTGTATTAGGAATAGCAATTGACTGTGAAGGATAAATATTCAGATAAAGAGCATTCTGCAACCATCCTGTGCTACCTGTATGAATATGAGTATGTAATAGCAAGCAAGCAACTTTTATTTGATAGCCCACCTCATCCCATGGGCTCAAACCACTGAACATACAATTTAATTGACAAAAATTAAATATTTATAATAGTAAACACCAAGAAGAGCAGAATCCCCCCACCCCCATACATAACATATTTAAAATGAGCCCTCAAGTGTCAGGGGAAAACAATGGTAAGAGCCCTGATGAAAGCTTCAACAGACAAGATCTGAGGAAGCTGATTTGGTAAGACATTTTCCATGTGCAGGGAGCCACAGAAAAGGCCCTTTCACCTGAAGATTTGAGAAGGACACAGGGAACTACCAACAGATTCAACCCTTCTTAGCAGTACTGACAAACTGGAGCATATGGGCAATAAAGGTCTTTCATGTAGTGAGGATCCAACCATTACAAATGCCATGCAAAGTTCATATACACCTAATTACCAATGCTAACATTGGCAAGAGGCTCCCAGGAGGAACGACAGAAAGCATCTTTCAATGGGATAGTGTCATCTCTTTTGAGAGCCACATCCAGTGGCCAGTATGCTAATGACTACATACTGTATGACATGCACAGCACTAAGTGACAATTTTCATGTTATTATGTGGCCACTAGTGGCTCTGCACAATGCATTCATATGCAAATGTGCCAATGCATTATACAGAGTCTTGGCTGCCCCCACCCCAGAGTCCTACCTATCTGTGCCATTCCTGGCAGTCTAGCAGACCCCTCTTCCCTCTAAGCACCCACTATCACCACCCTCTCTCAGACCTTGTCTAACCTATTCTGTTTATAGCTGAGCCACCATCAGTCCTCAGAAGTTGACCATCGCAAGCCTGCCACCCACCACCTTGGCAAGCTGCCATCTGGCTGACAGGAAGTTAGTGTGCAAATACTGTAGAAACAGCTGCTTCTACTGAACAGGTGCATTTATTCACAGTCATTCAGATAGTTGCCAACTAAGTTAGTGAGTGAAAGATCTGTGCCAGTCACTATCTGAGGACCTGATGGCAGGTCACATATGAATGGATAGTTTGAGTTATGGGTCAATGGGGTGGAGGTTATGGATGCTCAGTGTGTGGGCCAGAGATATGGGGCTTTGTCAGCAATCTAGAAGGGGACAACACTAGACTGTCAGAGATTGGCTTCAGTACATTTGCATCATACTAGATTGGGTGAGGAAGGTGGGCACTAGACTGCCAAATAAAGGCTTTAGTACAGTTTCACAATACTGACAGGGACAAGTTCAGGGATAGGGTTCATGAGGCTGCACGGAAATACTTTTAGTACAATTTCGTAATACCATCAGGGTTCAGCTGAGGGTGGGGGTCCACTGGGCTACCAGGCAAGGACTTTAGTTCAGTTCCACAGGGATTGGGTAAGGGGGTTATCTGCTAGACTGCTAAGGTTGGGATCTTCAACATTAGACAATAAAATTATTATTCAGTACTGACAGCTATCAGGTGCAGGGGGACAACTAGACTTTGAGGGTCAGGATCTACAGTATGGCTCTGTATTGACAGGGATGTGACAAGTGGAAGCAAGTGTCACCGACACCAGTACTGCTGAGGGCAACGGTTGTGCGCCACTGTATAAGATGATAGAAACAGTTTCATAAGTGTTAATTAATGCTGCCTCAAAAGACTTTTATGGCTTAAAAAACCTTTTGAATATACCACTGCATCCTGCATGCAGGAGGGTACCCTCATTTGCATTGGGTGAAGTGGTATATTCTGTGTGTCAGTGCAACCCACTGCGTGCAGTGTTTGCTTACCTTTAGGATATATTCCCCATCCCATCCTGATAGGCTAAATGATTTAACATGGTGCTATGCCTGTAAGTGGCACACTAACCTTTGTAATGTGGGAGAAATTGTGTTTCTTGTTCTGCCCCACCTCACAAACTGTAAAGTACCACTCTTAGCATTTGAGTATTTAATATGTTATCTTTCTGTAAAGTTTTTTGCTAGCGTGTAACTTAAACACTAGCTAGAAACCTTCTTAGAGCATGTAGATATTGAAAACCATTTCTGCAGCATGTAGATTTTTGAAAACTGTTGCACAGATTGCAGATTTTCAAAATGTTTATGAAGGGTTTCTGTGAGTATGCTTTATGAAAACCATTGCACAGCATGTATACTTTGAAAAACATCATGCAGCACATGGATTTTGAAAATCGTTATCCAGCATTTAGATTTTGGAAACCACCACGCAGCATATAGATTTTGGAAACCATTGTGCAGCAAGAACATTTCAAAAATGATTGTTTAGATTTTCAAAATATTCACAGGGAACATACCATAGATTAAAAAAACATGTATGAGGGATTCTTTTGTGAATGTTTTGTTTTTAAATTAAAAATACCTAATTACCATCATATGTCATCAAATGGAAGTTGTGGCATCCATTAAAATCTTTATTTACTGTACCTGTGGTTATTATGCAACTTGTATTTGTAGTGGACCTGCATTGTAAAATCAAATTCTTAAGTGCTAATAATAAAATATGACACATCCCGCATTTGATCAAGTTTATTGTTATCGGTCTACTTCACATCAAAAGAAATATAAAAAACATCAAGTAGCAGTAGTAGTAGTAGCAGTAGCAGTAGTAGTAGTAGTAGTAGTAGCAGCAGTAGTAGTTGTAGTAGTAGTAGTAGCAGTAGTAGTAGTTGTATTTTATTCAAAGCCATGAAAAGAAAACACTCCATTGACCAAGGCTTACTTCAAAGGAGGTCCTGGGTACATTCATTCAGTATCCATTCAATCTATCAAATATTCATAAATAGTACAATTCCATCTTTACATAAATATAAAACAAAAACAAATAGTGAATAGGGGAAACATTAAAAGACTTGGGCCTAAGCATCAGTAATTTAGTTAAAGTCAGACTGACAACTGGGTAAAGGGGTTATACGCAAGTCATAAAACCATTGTTTTAAACATTTTTTCTTGTTTAGGAGACTTACATCTCTCAACGTGATTGGAATTGAGTTCCATGCCACAGCACCTTTGTGTTTTATAGATGACCTCCCTATTTCCAGCCTGCAACTCAGAACATTGAATTCAATACCCTCTGAGGCTCTCAAACTTTGTTTTATGGGTCTAATTTTGAACAATTCTTTGATATAGCTAGAACATCACCATTCAATACTTTTATGAAGAGTGAAACATGTATGTACCTCCTATTCCTCAAACTAAGGCAATTTAGATCTCGATATAATTAACAATGATGTATTTTGTGTACAGCTTTTAAAATATACCATGCTAATCTATTGTACGGTACATCAATTATTTCCTAACCAATTTTTAGTGGCCCCGGAATAGAGACTATCCCCATGATCAATCAACAGAATAACTGTTGTGTTAATCAATTTCAGTTTCATGTCTCTGGTTATGTAATGTTTTACCCCAAATGATGCTTCCAACTTTTTGTTGATATTACACACTGCCTTTGAATGTTCTCCTCCCATTTAAGTGAGCGATCTAGTCGCATTCCCAAATATATGTAGCTAGTAGCTTGTTCTAAAACTTCCCCTTGTTTTGTTAAGATGTGCAAATCTAAGTTGGGAGAAAGTTTGCTAGATCTTTTAAACAAAATTGTCTGGGTTTTCTTTACATTGAGTTTCACTAAGTGAGCCTCAAATAAATTTTGAATATGATCAAATGCAGCCTGAAGTTTAACTTTTATTTGAGTTTCAGAGCTCCCATCATCATTAATCACTGTGTCATTGACATATAGATGGAACGTTACATCCTTGCCATGGAAATGGAGCCCATTAACATACACATTAAAAAGTAGGAGCCCCAGAATAGCCCCATGGGGCACTCCTGATTTTATTTTTGCTGGGGAAGAGCTATAAACACCCAGCTAAAAAACAAACACAAACTGATTCTGGTCCTGCAGGTATGACCTAAACCATTCCATTGATGAAGGCAAGAGACCCAGGTCCATGAGCCTGGACAGGAGTATGTGACAGCTAAGCATATCAAATGCTTTTGATATATCTATAAAAAACAGCACCAATCATCAAACCCCTGTCCAATCCAACCTGGATATCACTTAGAACCTTGACCAGGGAAGACTGGGTGCTGTGGTGGGATCTAAACCCAGACTGATTTTCATAAATTTTTTCCTCAGATTCCAAGAATGTTATGAGTTGATTGGATACAACTCACTCAAAAAGTTTAGAAGTTTGAGGCAGGAGTGAAATTGGCTGATAACTACCAATATCATATTTCTGTGCTGATTTTTGAATCGGGATAACGTTGGCTGTTTTCCATTGTATTGGGAATTCAGCACTAGTGAAGGAAACGTTAAAAATAGAAGCTAAAGGATAAGCAATGCAGGAAGCAGCATAACAAAGTAATTTTGAGAGTATACCATCAATACCAGCAGACTTGGTTGTGTCAGGTTTTGACAATTCTGATCTAATGTCATGTACTGTAATTTCAGCAAATTTAGAGTGATGATACAACCCAGAATACTTTGATGTGGAGCCTGACTGTATCTCAGTTTGTATCCAGTTCAGCTTCTCTTGGATGTTGGGAATACATCCCTGATCCTCCAGCCTGTTGAAATAATCATTAAAGACCTCAATTACTTTAGTGCCTATTGGAGTCTGTTGACCATTAATATGAAAGCTGCCTGTATGCTTGATTTTGTGACCCCCATTAGACCTGTGGTAATATTCCAGAAGGATCTGGGATTATTTTTACAGTTATCATCTAATTTGTTTTTAAAATTCTCTTGTTTAACTTTCCTTGTAGCTTGACTGTATTCATTGCATGCCTGTCTGTAGGTCAGCCATTTTTTTATCAGATGTACATTTAGCCCTATGCCAGAGTCTATTTCTCTTTTATAATTTATGTAATCCTTAGTTATACCATTTGATCCCTATTTCTTTAACATTTATTTTAGTTATTGGGACATGTTTGTCACAAGCATGTATAAATTCTTGGTGGAAGTAACTCCATGCATCAAATGCACTTGGAATTAAGTCCAACCTAGTCCAATCAATATTTTCTACATCCATCATATAATTATCATAATTAAAGTTCTTAAAGTTTTTTAACAAGAAAGTGTTAAACCCATGATTAATATGTTTTACTTTTTTGCGTACTGCAAAAATGATTGATGATCTGAAAAGGTATCAGGTAATACTCCAATAAGTGTATACAAGTTGGGGTTGTTCATGAAAACAAGATCTAGAATAGTCAATTTTGTACAGTCCTTATTGTTAATACTTGTTGGATCATGAATCAATTGGCTCAGGCCTAAGTTGGTTTGTAGGTCTAAAAGACTGTGAGTATTTTCAACTGTATCCCAATTAACATCAAAATCTCCCAATAACAACATGTCATGGAAGTTCTTATAAGCCAGTAAAAATTCCCAAAGAACATTAAATACAGTTGAGTCTATTTTAGGAGGTTTATATATCCTACTCAGGATCATTGGTTTTCTAACAGGGATTTTTATTTCAACAATTACAGTTTCAAAGCCTTACAATTAAATTATGTTGTACTTCATTTGAGGCAAGGTTTGAATTAACATATACCAAGATACATACCCCATGATAATGTTCTAAAAAATTAGTTCTGACCATATTTACAGAGATAAAAATCTCAGCGAGTCCCACCTACAGAATTTTCTACAACATTATTTCAACCCTGACTAGGGGCCATGGTTTATTTTATTGTGTGGCTTTTATTGAAATGATTAATTATGACCTGTGGCTTGTATGTGTGGGTGGATTTTACTTAAGGGTTGCTTCTACAGTATTTGACTATTTTATTTAGAAACTCTTTTCTGGGTAAACTGCACATGTGCAAACAACACATCATTAATAACTTAAGGGACCACAAAATCATCATCTTTTGGGGCAGATTTGCCTAATGACAGTGACATTGTTCATGAGATGGGGTCCCAAAGAAGGCATGTTGAAAATGTGGGCCAAAAACATACAAAAAATGGCCAAGTTATGCCTCTAAGTACAACCCCCCATTGAAATACATTGAACAGCATAACTGTTTCTTCAGTTCGCAGTCCAGCTTTGAAGAGTAAAGACATATCTGTAGTCCAGAGAGGAGTATGGCATTGGACACCCTATGAGTAAGTAAGGGCTTGGGGGGGATGTGGGGCGGTGGGTGTTAAGTGGGAGGGTCAGGTGGGGGGAGGTCAGAAAAGGTGCAAAACACATTGATGGATGGTTTTCTTGTTACAGGTTAAAAAAAAAAACAGGACCGAGATGCCTATCTAAATAAGTCTGCTATGCTGAGCAAATCCAATCTGCAGATTCTGAAAACTGTTATAAAGACATTTTTATGTTTATATAGCAACTTTCTTAGACACTGCATTCAAAAGTGTGCTACAAACCATTAACATTTACTGCCTTAAAGGGAGCAGAGACAGGTAACTTTTGACAAGTTACTAGTCTCCCTTTAGCTACCCACTAGAAGTGAGAGATTTTTCATCTCAGTTTTTGGATAACTATTCTGCAAAATAACACTAATATAGTATGGGGAGTTCAGGTATGCTAACATTCATCAGTTTTCCATCCATACTTTATTATTCATAAACACTGAGTGTGTAGAAACACAGTGATTCCACTGCCCTATGTTTCAGCAATAGCTGTCTTCCCTTTGATTTCCTGAGTATATCTTGTATTTTCCTTTTGACTGGACTTCTGTGCCACAATTGCTATGTTTATATGTGCACTGTAACCCAGTTCAAACACTGAAAAAATGGGGTTGAAAGAAAACATTGCAGTTTACAGATGCATGTAAACCTGATCAGTGCTCAAATCAGTTGCTTCTCAAACTGAGTTGAAAGTATGGGGTTCACAGGAATCGATGCCTGTAGAACCTGAATCTGCACTGCATGTAAACTGGATCATAGATACATAGATAGTGTCGGCAGATGAGGGCCTGTGGCCCACCCAGTCTGCCCATTTGAGCTTGTAAGTTCAGTTTATGTTTTTCTAGAAGTCTGTTGCCCCTAACCCTGACTGCTAGAATTCCTTTATGTCTATCCCATGCATTCTTAAATCCCGTGATTGTTTCAGCCCCCCCTCCACTTCCTCTGGCAGGGTGTTCCACTTGTCCACCACCCGTTCTGTGAAGATATTCTTCCTCACATTTCCTCTGAATCGTCCTCCCTCCAACTTCATCTGATGCCCTCTAGTCCTGGAACATCTATTTTACTTAAAAATAGTGTATTCCTGCACCCTGTTCCTCCCTGTAAGATACTTGTATGTCTCTATCATATCCCCTCTCTCCCTCCTCTCCTCCAGGGAGTACATATTCAGTTCCTTCAACCTGTCTTCATAGGACTTGTGATGCAATCCATGCACCATCTTTGTTGCCTTCCTCTGAACCTTTCTCTACCCTGTCTATGTCCTTACGTAGGTGTGGTCTCCAGAACTGTGCACTGTACTCCAGGTGGGGCCTCACTAGTGTCTTGTATAGTGGAATTATGACCTCCTTTTCCTGCTGGTGATGCCCTGCCTATGCATCCCAGCATCCAATTTGCTTACCTGCTGCCTTGTCACACCATTTCTACCTGAGGTCATCAGAGATGATAACCCCAAGATCCCTTTCCTGCTTGGTGCATGCTATATCCTCACCCCCAACTGATATATTGTGTCAGGGTTTTGTGCCCCATATGCATTATCTTGCACTTTGCATTGAATTTCAACTGCCAAACCCTGACCATTCTTCAAGTTTCTGCAGGTCCTTCTCATTCTGTCTACACCCTCTGGTGTGTCTACTCTGTTACAGAGCTTTGTGTCATCAGCGAACAGTGAAATTCTACCTTCTAGGTCCCATGCAATGTCACTGATGAAGATGTTGAATAGGACCAGTCCCAGCACTGATCCCTGTAGTACCCCACTGGTCACTCTTCCCTCTGTGGAGTGACAGCCATTTACCACCACCCTCTGTGTCCTGCCGCCGGGCCAGTTACCTACCCACCACACTACTGTCCTGCCCACACCCATATTCTCCAGTTTGTGTAATAGTCTTCTATGTGGCACAGTGTCAAAGGCCTTGCTGAAGTCCAGATAGGCCATGTCCACTGCCCTCCCCTGATCCACCTCACTAGTCACTCAGTCAAAAAATTCAATGAGGTTGGTCTGACATGACTTCCCCCTGGTGAAACCATGCTGCCTTGGGTCATGTAGTTCATTGACAACCAGATGTTCCATCAGTCTCTCCTTCAGTAGTGCTTCCAAGATCTTCTCCACTACCGAGGTGAGGCTGACTGGTCTGTAGTTCCCCACTTCCTCTTTGTTCCCATGTTTGTATAAGGGGACTACATCTGCTGTCCTCCAGTCTTTGGGTACCTCCCCTGTTTCCAGTGATCAGCTAAACAGGATAGCTAGAGGTTCAGCCACCACCTCTCTTAGTTCTTTAAGGACCCTGGGGTGCACCCCATCTGGCCCCATTGCTTTATCAACTCTTATTACTTCCAGTTCCTTTAGGACCCTTTCTCGAGTAAAGGGACTTGTGTCCATTTCTGCACCATTCTCACCCCTTGTACTCCCTTCAGATCCATTACCCTCCTCTTCCTCAGTAAAGACTGAGCAGAAATACCTGTTCAATATGTCAGCTTTACTGTTGTCATCCTCCACGTGGCCCCATCCTCCCCTTCAGTCTCACTATCCCTTCCTTTGCCTTTCTTTTTCACTTATGTACCTGTAAAGGTTTTGTCCTCTACCCACTGATTTTGCAATGTGTTCTTCTGTCTGAGCTTTGGCTTCCTTACTGACCTCCTTGCCTCCCTTTGCTTCTTCTGGGACTTCTCCCTATCCCCTTCTGCCTGTGTCTTTTTGTATTGCCTGAATGCAATCTTTTTGGCTTTCACTTTCTTTGCTACCTCTTTGGAAAACCATAATGGTATCCTTTTCCTTTTCCTCTTGCTACCTGCTTAATGCATATTTTAAGTATCTCCCCATTTTCCCAAAGTCTGCCCTCCTAAAATCCAGGATACATGTTTTTGTGTGGTTTGGTTCTGCTTTTTCTGTGATTTCTAACCACAATGACTGGTGGTCACTGTTCCCCAGGTGCTCCCCCACTGTTACCCCCATCACACTGTCCCTGTTTGTGAGCACAAGGTCCAGTATTGCCTTCTGCCGAGTTGGTTCCATGACCAGTTGCTTGAGGAAGGCACCCTGAAGGGAGTTCAGGATAAATCTGCTACTAGTTGATGCTGCTGCTGGGATGCTCCAGTCCACGTCTGGAATATTGAAGTCTCCAACCAGTACTACCTCACCCTTGTCTGCCATCCTTTGGATGGCTAGCATCAGCTCTCTATCTGTTTCTTCCTCCTGGGCTGGTGGTCTATAGACCACACCTGTGCAGATGGCTGTCCCCATTTTCCTTTCCAGCTTAACCCACAGTATCTCTCCCCCATTTTGTTCCTCCTGGATCTCTGTGGCCTTTATGTCATTTTTCACATACAGTGCCACTCCTCCTCCCCCCTTCCTACCAGCCCTGTCTCTTCTTAGTATGTTGTAACCAGGTATGGCCATCTCCCAGTCATGGTTATCATTACACCAGGTTTCAATGATGGCCACAATGTCCAGGTATGACTGCACCATGACAGCCTCCAGATCTTCCATCTTGTTGCTAAGGCTCCTGGCATTGGCACACATGGCTTTCCATGATTTGACCTCCTTAGACTGTTTCACTGTTCTACTCCAGCCCCTTACTTGGTTGTCCTTTATTCCTGGTTCTCCTTGCTGTCTGCCCTTCTGCTGAATTTTGCCCCTGTTCTGCTGATCCACCTCTTGGGTGCTAATCTCCATCTTTTGCACACTGCTTTGTAGAGATAGCCACTCCTCCAGTTCACTGGTTCCACTGCTAGCCGTGGGGGGTGAGCAAGTAGGTACCCTCCTTGCTGGCCTGTCACCCCCCCTTTGCTAGTTTAAATGCTTGTCAATGTAGCATTTAAACTTATCATTGCGTGCTTGGATTCCCCTCCAGGATGGATGCAGGCCATCAGGTTTGAACAAACCTCCATCCCTCCAAGTGGGTCCCCAGTCACCAATGAATCCAAACCTTCTCACAGCACCAGTTCTTCAACCATGAGTTAAAGTTCTGGTGCATGCACCCCTATGCTCTCCTTGCCTCTCACAGGTAGTACTTCTGAGAAAGTGACAGAAGTAGCTACTTGCTTGAGACCCCTCCCAGTTCCTAAACTCTTCCTGAACTTCCTTTGGCTCCCCATTTGCCAGGTCATTATTACCTAGGTGGATAATGACATCCAGCTCACCCTCCCGTCTTGCCTTCCCAGTGATTCCCAGGATCTTCCTTCCATCCCTTCATGCCGTGGTGCCTGGTAGGCACCTCACCTCCCAGTCCTCCCCCTCCTGTGTTCCTAGCTGGACCCATCTTATGATGGAGTCCCCCACCAGGATTCACTTCCTCCTCCTCTGGGGTCCACTGCTCTCCCCGCTGAGGTCATCTCCTTGGCTAACCTCCACATCCTTTCCTTCCACTTCTCTGGGTACCTCTATTTGGTTGTCCCCATTTGCCAGTGTGGCATATGAGTTCTTGAGTGGAATAGGATCTGGGATGTGCTTCTGCCTGACCGCTCTAACCCTCCTTGAGCCCACTGTCATCCAAGTGTTCCTCATTCTCGGTATCCTTTGAGGCAGTTGCATTGGACTGGGTGGTCTCTGGATAGGGTGATGGTACTCCTGACCCAGTTTACTCGGCTTGAGTCTGGCTACCTCCTCCTGCAGTCCAAGAGATGCATGCAGATAGGGCAGCACCTCAGTGTCCAGAAGATCTGCCTGAATATGGCTGCCCCAGCCACTGCATTGCACCACTCCCCACATTATACTGCAATTCCACTATTTGTCTGTTACTGAAGCTCTCCTAGTTCCTTTTTATTAATTTGCTGTCCTAAAAATCCTGCCACTGATCCTCAGATACTTTTCTTTTTAAAAAAAGAAAATAAACCAATAAATAAATAAATGAGTCAAAACACTTGTCGTGCTGAGGATGGGCTTCTTCCCCTTATGCCCCTCCTACTCCACACCCCTTACTATTCCCTGTGTTTAGCTCCTGTCAATCAGATTTAACAGGGCATGTAATTAAGAGCTGGGGGAAGGGGAGGGAGGGGGTGAAAATTTGCAGCAATAAAAGACAGCAGAGAAATACACCACCACTACGTTTTAAATTTTCAACAGCCCAAAAACAATTCTAAGTAAAGACAGCAAAGAAATTACAGTGTCACTAAAAGCCCACAATCTAAGTTTAAAAGAAAAATGACAATTACCAGTTACTGTAAAGCACTGAATTGAGTATGTTTCCTTCCCCTTCTGGCTTCTTCTGAGAAAAGAAAACTCACTTGCTATCTCAACTCTGACTAAGCCCCACCTCCAGTTATCACGTAGCTGAGGTCAGAGGCCAGACAATTAACACCCCTCACCCAAACTACAGGGCAAGTCAGACAAGCAAAGAATAAATTTGCAGCAATTAAAGACAGCAAAGAAATACATCACCACTATGTTTTAAATTTTCAACAGCCCAAAAAACAATTCTAAGTAAAGACAGCAAAGAAATTACAGTGTCACTAAAAGCCCACAATCTAAATTTAAAAGAAAACTAGCAATTAACAGTTACTGTAAAGCACTGAATTGAATATGTTTCCTTCCCCTTCTGGCTTCTTCTGAGAAAAGAAAACTCACTTGCTACCTCAACTCTGACTAAGCCCCACCTCTAGTTATCACATAGCTGAGGTCAGAGGCCAGACAATTAACACCCCTCACCCAAACTACTGGGCAAGTCAGACAAGCCCAGACTAAATTTGTAGCAATTAAAGACAGCAAAGAAATACACCACCACTATGTTTTAAGTTTTCAACAGCTCAAAAACAATTCTAAGTAAAGACAGCAAAGAAATTACAGAGTCACTAAAAGCCCACAATCTAAGTTTAAAAGAAAAATAGCAATTACCAGTTACTGTAAAGCACTGAATTGAATATGTTTCCTTCCCCTTCTTGAAGACATATGATTTTAATCAATCCTCCCTTGCCAAAGCACATCACATTAATTCTGTATCCATTGCTGGTATTCTGGAGTCACAAATGTAAACCTAATCGTGTTTCTGGAACTGGAATGAGCTGTTCATGTACACTGTACAACATTACAACTGGAACCAAAAGCACTGATCTCCATTTCACAATTACAGCGCACATGTAAACAAGGTAAACAACTCATAAATATTCACCCTGTCCTCTTTTTTTGTTTCTGGACTTTTGCGTTTGAGTTTTACAGAGTCTGCTTTTCTTTTCTGATATCTAGAAAGACAGGTCGAAGGTGAGGCATGGTGTCTTGGAAAGACATTGTAATGTTTTGATTCATCTGATCCCTTTCACTGTTTAAAGCAGCTGTTTAAATAGGCAAACTGCTCCTCTGACATTGGGAGGATTTTCAAACAACTCAACAGAGCTTTGAACTGACAGCCCTCCTTGATACCTCCTTCATTACAATACAGAGCTTATAACACTGGGCTGCAATAATCAACACACAAGAGCTGATTGGAGGTGTCATTTTCGCTTGAGACTTTTTGATTTATTTATTTGCTTTACCAGAAGCTGAGCTATGCCATCTGTCCGATTTTCAGCAAACTGGGGAATACAGGAGACAGTAACTTTGTCTCATAAACTGTGTTATGGGGGTAATGGTGCAAATATATAATCTGTTTATTGCAACCAGACCCTCAGATTCAGTTGATGGAATGCTACCAATGTTTGAAAGACAATCGACTATGAAAGGATATAGGATATAGGATATGGTGCTTTGGATTGAGCTCTTCAGGGTTAATATTTGTCACCCAAAATGTCAAACTGAAAGTTAGCATACTATATAAAACACGGTTACAACAAGTGCATTTTTCATTCATTGTGTTGAAAATCATTGTAGCAAATCCTCGCTTCAGTCATTTTTAAGAGGTATATTTATTTAATGCAATATGGAACTGAATAATGATGAATCATATTTGGCTTACAGAATGGCCCCTCAGTATAACAGATGTGTCCTGTAGGTTTTATTGTGTTTCAGCTGGAAGGTTTCGAGCAAGTAACAGAGGTATTGAATCTCAAAGCACTGGATCAGTTCCAAGAGATATAATTAATGCAAAGGTCACAACATAGGGTGTGGGTGGAGGGAGTATTTTAATGTATATTCTTTGGATGTCCTTGGAGCTGGTGTATTATTTCTCCTTCCTACCAGCAAGAATGTATAACACTCTTTTCAAAGCACATCATCTTAGGCATACCTCTCAACCTTTCCTCTCCCAAATGTGGAGCATTGCCTCTCAGACTGTGGAAGAAACAGGCATAATGTGGGACCTTTTATCAATTCTTAAACTAAGAAGCTGAAAATACTGTTAAAAAGCATGCCTTTATGTTCACAAAGTTTGCTGTTAATTGAATAACTTATTTTTCACACTATTTACTATTGATGATTACTTTAAGGAACTGTTCCTCCTAATGTGGGACAGCTGAGAGACATCAGCTTAGGAATATTTAAAATGTAGGTTATAACCTGTATGCTGCATTGATTTTCATGTGCTTTTTCAATATTTAAGCTTGTCATTTGGCTTTTTCATTTCTACAAGGTGAAGCTCAAAGGATCTGCTGAGATAGGGATATAAACTAGGGCCAGGTCTGAGGGTCATTTTTTTTCCAAACCCATTCTCAGTACAAAGTGACAGCTGGATGTAATAATGGGAGCTAGGAGACCTATGTCTGCAGGGAATCCTTTAAGGTCACTTGAAAGTATCCGAGTTGTATTTCTCATTGCAAATGAGAGTATTCAATGGACTGCTACTGAAAACAAAGGAACTATAACTTTGGTAATGTCGTACGCTACATAGTGTCATTCCCAATCCACCCCCTTAAAGTGACATGCAGCTACCCCATTCACCAAGAAAAGCAGAACTTCATAGTAACAGGAATGTAGACAGTCACTAATGGTAGAAGGTACTCTGCATTGCTTGAAAAGTTGTTTGCTCAACATATCTCTCATCTGACCCTCATTAAAGAAGGACAGACCCTCACTTTACCCCTCAGAGCCCCTCTGTCTTACTTGAAGAGCACATTGTGCTACAATTTACACGATTCTAATGAAAAAATGTGTATCAATCTGTGCTCAAGCTACAACATAAAGGATTATGAAATAACCAATGTTCACAGTGTTCTGTACCTCTGTCCCACATCAAAATTTCACTGCCATTGCATCACTACTCTATGCATGCTTTAATATCTTCAATATTTCATTAGCCTGCAAAACGAGGTGGTAAGTTTGTGTGTTTACAAGGTATACATCTTAAAATGGTGGATACAGACACACTATGTAATAGCTTGCGGTGGGATAAATTAAACACATTTGGTATGAACCTGCCCTAAAGGAACACCTTGTAGATACAGTTTGGAAAGCAGAGCCATATTTGACTGAAAAGAGCACCTCTGTGTGTGTATATGTGTGTGTGTGAGAGAGAGAGTAGAGAGAGAGAGAGAGAGAAGTTCTGTACAGTCTCTCATTGGAGCAATGTCCTCTTTTTACTCCTCAGAAGTACTCTCTCCCAAATGTTTAATAATAATTCAAAGATGCTAAATTAACTGAGCTACTAAAAGCATTCATTTCCACAGTATTGTGAGCCTGCATCTTCAGATTTGATTGTTTCCCCCATTTTGAGAGCCAGTGTCCCACTCCCACACTGTCCCTATTTTGAGTGTATGTCACCTTCATTTCAGTGGAAAGGGTTGAGAGGTTGTAATGTGACCACTAGAAAGACAGCTGGAGCCACAATAAAAGCTGAGGATGCAGTGCACAAAAATTGGGCTAACGGCCTCTAACCGTATGTAGAAAAGAGCAACTATTTCACTGGAAGACTTGTTGTGCTAAATTTTACTGGGTTCTAATGAAAAAATGTGCATTAATCTGTGCTCAAGCAGCAACATACAGAAATATGAAATAACCAATGTTCACAGCGTTCTGTACCTCTGTCCCACATCAAAATTTCACTGCCATTGCATCACTACTCTATCTTCACTTGTATATCTTCACTGTTCTGTTAGTCTGCAAAATGAGGTGGTATAGTTGTTTTTCTAAGGTATACATCTTGAAATGGCTGATATAAACACACTTTGTAATGGTTTGCAGTGGGATAAATTAGAAACATTTGGTATGAAACTTCCCCAAAAGAAACAACTTGTATATACAGTTTGCAAAGCAGAGCCTTATCTAACTGTTAAGAGCACCTCTGAGGGAGAGAGACAGACAGAGAGATAGTAGCTCTGTATAGTCTCTCATTGGAGCGACGTCCTCTTTTTATTCTTCAGAAATACTCTGTTCCAAATGTGTCCCACATGGAAAAGGTGCTGTGTGTGTGTGTGTGTATATATATATATATATATATATATATATATATATATATATATATATATGTAAATCATTTTATTACAGTTAATTATGGTGTGGTACTTTAATGTAATTTTTCAGCCACTAAGAGTCTTCTTAATTTGAATGACTATGAACTATACTGGTGATTGTTTGTTATATTATTTTTTTTATAGCAAACCACCAATGTCTGATGTCCTGACCAAGTGATGAGTCACTGAAAGATGACTTTATAAATGTGGATGGTGAATAAAGAGTATCTATCACCTATACATTTTAGGAGTTGTCTCCCTATCTGATTGATGTTTTTGTAAACTTGGATAGCAAATTCAAGTGCTGATGAAGTGTTATAAAGATGAATCACTGGATCACTGAATTATGAGATATAGAATTTTTGAAGTGTTTGTGAAAATGAGTACATTTGCTACCTATCAGATGAGAACATCTATCTCATTATTTTGCTACTGTTCAAAAACCTGCCTTTTCAGACAGACTCCTCCCTCTTATTTTTCTTTCTTTCTATCCAGGTCCTGGCTGAGATCTGCCTACCCTATTATTGCATTGTGTTTTTTAACAAATATTCTGAGTGTTACAATGTTCAGGGTGGGGCAGAAAAAAGTGTATATCTTTCACATGAAAACATGAATTGTATTACCTTATTTAGTAACCTTCCTTCACTGCCTCTTATCTTTGAAATTAATTCCTGTAAATACAATGAAAAATGTGAAGATATAATTTATTACATAGTGATATGCTTTATATAGTTAATATCAGCTGTAGTATAAATACAGTGGCTAAAAAGCATTTGAAAAAAGGCAACTTTCCATGCAGACAATGTGGGGGTTGTAATAACACATCAAACTAGAAGTTGCAGAAAACTTCAAATGCCCAACGTATGTCTCTAAGTTCCAAATCCCACTTAAATACATTGAATGGCATACATGTTTCTTCAGTTCGCGGTCCAGCTTTGAAGAGTGAAGATGTGACTGCAGTCCAGAGAGGATTACGGCATTGGACCTCCAGTGAGAAAGTAAGGGCTTGGGGATGGTGGGGTGGTGGGCAATGAGTGGGAGGGTCATGTGGGGGTATTGTAATGGCACAAAATACATTGATGGATGGTTTTCTTGTTACAGGTTAAAAGAAAGTAAAACAGAACAGAGTTGCTGATTGTGACACTGGGGGATTTGGCACCCCCAGTGTCACTTTTAGATTTCTGTGGTGGTGGAGTGGTGTGTGCTGAGAGGGAGGGAAGATAGTAAGATATATATATAGATATATGAAATATATATGAAATAACCATGCATGCACGGTACTGGAGTGGCAAGGATTAACAGAACTAAGATGTTGATCATGACAATTTGGGATTAGGCACCTCTGGTGTCACTGTTACATTTCTGGGTGGGGTGGGCACTGAGAGGAAGGGTTGAGTGGCATGCGCAGTAGTGGAGAGGAATGACGAGGATTTCTACACTGGGGGATTGGACACCCCCAATGCCACGGCTGCATTTCTGGTGGTGTGTATGAGGTGGTTTGTGCTGAGAGGGAGAGTCAGGTGGGGGGCTATGAATTTCAGTACTCAGGGACCTGCCGACTGACCACAAAATGTAAAAAAAAAGTTTGAGCATGGATTATCACAATGGCAGAGGTGACTTTTTTTGACATGTCAACATTTTGTGCATTCACAAGGAATGCGGGAGTGCTTTTTCAAAGCAAAAATCTGCAGGGCTTCCCCCACTGCAGCCCAAAAAGGGGGTGTATACAGATGTTTTGTAAACTGTTGTGCAGCATGCAGATTTTAAAACCTGTTGTGCAGTGTGTAGATTTTAAAAACTTTCATAAAGGATTTTTATGTGCACACTTTGTAAAAACTGTTTTCTAGCATGTATATTTTGAAAACTGACATTTATTTACTTACTTGAATTTTGTTAACTGGGTAGGCCCAGCTGAGACAAAAAGTCCCTTTTTAAGGGGCGACCCGGGGGGGGAGGGTAAGAGGGGAGATACAGAGTAAAACAACATATATCAACAACAGGTAAGTGCACAGTAGCACCTTACAATAGTCGGTAGAGTATGGCAAATATACAGGATACATGTGCAAGTACAGTATTTTCAACAGATTATACAGAAGTAGGCAAGTACAGAGGTATCAGTTAACAAAGTAAAAGATCACGGGGCACAAGAGAGGTTATTTTAACTAACAGTCATACAATGGTTAATGCATGACAACTCGAACTTGAGATCATTAGGCTTGAGTGGGGGTTTAGATAGAAGGGGATAGTATGAAGAGACACAGCGATAGGAAGTTGGGGGTAGAGGGGATGTGACTACTGAGGGAGGTTAATTAATGGCAGTTGCCATTGCAGACAGGTGGCATGAGGAGAGATTACTTATACCATTTTTTTGAATATGGGGAGCTATTTGCTTGCAAGTAGTGAGTGTGGAAGGTTGTTCCATTTTTGTAATGCCGCAAAGGGGAAGGATCTTCTACCTATGACTAATCGGGTTTTGGGCAGATTTAAGATAGGTAGATGGGAAGATATAAGGATCCTAGTGGTGGTATTTAGTGTGAGGAGATTAGATGAGCTTGAAGGGGAAGGCAGGTGGATGAGTCTGAAGATGGTACATATAACCAGGAAGTCCAACTTGGCTTCGAAGGACAGTCAGCCCAGGGTGTTTACAACATTACAGTGGTGTGCTCGAGCAGGGGACTTAGAGGCAAAGTGAGCAATTCTGTGATAGGCTGCTCTTAGTTTATCAATAAGTGTTGACTTGGCTGAGTGGATTATTGAGGCCCCATAGAAGAGGCCAGGTATGAGAGTTACTAAGGCAATGGTCCTCCTCACTTGGTTGGAGAGGTAGTGGGCGGTGTGGTAAAGAAGGCCACCTTTTTGATTAGTCATCTTGACTGTGTTATTTACATGTGCATTGAGGGATAACCTCTCGTTCAAGGTCAGTCCCAGTTATTTGAATGAGGCCTCCCCTTCCAGGGATACGCCTGAGGAGAAATTGACAGTCATAGGTGTTAGGGAAGTATCAAAGGAGGTGTGATGGAACAGCATGGATTTTGTTTTCTTGGTGTTCAATATCAAGAGGTTATTCTTAAACCAGTTTTCAAGGGTACAGAAGTAATTTTCCAGGGCAGAGTTTATGCAATTAATGTCTCTGGAGGAGCTATATAATATTGCATCGTCGGCATAGAGCTGAATAGATGCCATTCCACAATTTTGCGGCAAGTCATTAATGAAAATTGAGAATAAAAGTGGCCCAAGGATTAATCATTGATAGACCATGTCAGTGATAGGGGATAGGGAAGATAATGCTCTTACCCATTTGATGCACTGGGACTGTTTTTTATGTTGATTGCACACATATTGCAGCAGGTTGCCAGAAGCAGGTTGTGGAGGCATGACACTGTTCTGGTCAGTGCCCCCACAGCCTTTAAAGGCTTGGCCCGCTTTCCCCAGTGACATCACATGCTGCTGCTAACACTAGTTCAGCCAGCATGCCACAACCTTGAGAAGTTTTAGCCGCTGTGATCAGGGGCCGCCTCATCATTACAGCGTTATCTGCTGCAATGAGAGAGTGACCCCTCATTGCAGGGCTCTGAGTTGCATTCCCCACCTGTTTGCTGAGGGGGTGCCCAATCCCCCTCAGCATCATGTCCCCTTCCCTGTTTTTTTTGCTGATGGGGGAGCCCAATCCCCATCAGCATGTCCCCCCCACAAGTTCTTGGTGTCGAGGGGGTGCTCAATCCCCCTCGGCTCACGAGATCCCCCCATACAAGGATGTGCTGACAGGGGTGCCCAATCCCAGTCGGCATAATGTCACCCCACCCCGCTTTTGTTGTGGTGCAATTTACAGGGTGCCCAATCCTCGCTGGCATGATGTGCCTCTTTGGTTGTGTGCCAAAAGGGGTGCCAATCCCCATTGGCACAGCTGCCCCTCAAAAGAGTCCGCTGGCACGCTGGGAGCCCACCCCAGTAAAAGTTACACCCCTGAAAAAAACGGTCCCACAATGTTTTTTATTTTTTTTCCTGTGAGAAAAGGAAACAGTCTCTCACCAGTCTCCTGCCCCTCCTCAACTGCACTCACCCACTGCGCATCCTGCCTCCCACACCCCACCCCATACTTACCTCCTGAGTCAGGAGCGACGATCTTCAGTGGACAGGAAACATGTCTGCACTCTTCAAAGGCGACCGCGAACTAAGGAAATGCCGGTAAGCTGTATAATGGAATAAATAGGAGGTTTTCAAATTCGCATTTTAGTTTTTGATAATTCAAACAGGTTATTATGAGATCTTAAGTTTAAATTCCTTGTGATTGGGATAATGCCACATTCATTTATGAAGGATTGGTCTTTAAGAATGGTTTGAAAAAGAAGACAGTCACCGCTCCTCCTTCTTACCTCCAGAGGCATTAGATTTAAATGGTGGAGCCTAACGTTGTAAGGTAACCTGGATAGATGGGGTATCAGTTTTGTTGCCCTTCTTTGGAATCTCTATTATGTCAATTTTGTGTTTACAGTAGGTGACCAAAATGGTGAAGCATAATCTAAAAGTGGTCATACAAAGTTTGTGTATACATTGAGAATAGTCTGCTCGTCCCTGATTGTAAATGATCTTTTAATGATATTTATGATTTGCTAGCATTTTGCACCATTCAATTTATATGAATTTTGTGTTTGAAAGAGCTGTGTGTTATTACTCTAAGATCGCTTTCATTATCAACTGTACATAAGATAACTAAGTCCAGGTAGTAGACATATTGAGGGTTGTTTTTACCAAGGTGTATAGCAACACACTTATTTGAGTTTAACTCCATACTATTGTTATTGCACAAGTTGTGTATTGTATTAAGACTATTTTGAAGCAAATTATATTGGGACTGCATAGAAACCTCATCAGATAATTTTGTATCATCTGCAAATATGATAATCTTCGAGGCAACACCTGTGTGTAGGTCAAAAATAAAACAGTTAAATAGGAAGGGTCCGAGGACCAGGTCTTGAGGGATACCACTTGTTACTCTGATGGAGGTTGATTATTTACCTTGTACTCTAACTTGCTGGTCCTATTCTGTAACCATGTGTTGACCCATGATATCAGGTATTGGCTAAACTTCATACTATGAAGTGTAGCAATTAATAATTTATGTGACACCTTATCAAATGCTTTTTTTTAAATCAAGTAATATGATGTCACATGGTTTGCCTGCATCCAAGCTATGACTTACAGGGCCAGATATTCAAAGCTTTGCACGGTTTGCATACAGTTTGCATGGGATTAGCGGGGGATTGGCTCGGGTCTGCCATATTCAAAAGTCCAACTAGCACGGGCAAACAGCAGTCACGCCGGGCAAAGCATAATGATATGCAAGGGGCATAGTGAACATGAATAAAGGCGCTATGAGATATTCAGCGGCTAGCGCCATGCTAAGGTGTTTAGCGCAACATAGCATGACCCTTAGCACAGTACAATTTACCAGCCAGGAAAAGCTAGTCTTAACCCGGGGCAAACAGCTTTTCATGTCATTGGTGCATTGCGTGGTGTTTGCATGGGATTTGTGCAGCTTGTGCGACCCTAACATAGGAGTATGACACTTAGAAAATGCCAGACATGGAGGACACATGCTGCTCACTGATGGCACCACCATGATGCCAGCAGCTGCCACCAGTTCCAGCCAAGCATAGACAATAAGGGGTAATCCGACCCGCAGGAGACAGCATTGTAGTGTGGCCATATAGCACACACCTGCAGACCATACGTCTGTGGTGCCTAACAGATGTCAGCACACACATGCAGCACTTTGGGCATGGTGGCCAATGAAGGGAAGGGTGTACGGGTGGCCAGACCTCACCACAGCCCAGGTGTGGTCACAAGGCTGGGACATATCATGCAGTGTACACGGGCCAGTAGTGGGAATATGCCACCAGCTGTGTGCCTGTCGGATCTTACAGGCTCCCCCAGCCACCCAACACACAACTGTACGGATGCCACAGCACACACAGCCGGCAATGTACATGACACTGTGTGCATCCCATGCCACAGGTGCAGCATCTGTGGACCACACAGCAGCATAATAGTACTGTCCACTGTCAGTAATTACCTGCAAGCTGGGCCTGTCACTGTGTACAGTGCAGTGGTCAGCACTGCCCTACATACCATAGGCATTGCTGTGTCCCTTACACTACCAGCCCCTTGCTACTGTAGTGTCTGCTGTGCACTGTAGCATGACCTACAGTGTGATGGTGGCATGCAGCACCACCACCTGTGCCTATGCTGTGTTGTCCCCTGGGGTATGATATGCTGTGGTATGCTGTACTGTTCACATGTAGCCTGCAGCTATCATCATGCACTGCCTGACTGACCTACAGGTAGAGCTGCAATCAGACCTGGCCAGCCCCCTGTACTTCCAGACTGACCTACAGATGGAGCTGTGGGACCCTGCAGTAACGCTGGGCAAACCGCATTCAAATCAGGGCATGATGAGATACTAATGTGGATGTTTGTCCAGAAACTATCTAAGTAGACTCATTTGCATGTCACCTTTGAATATGGCAAAGTTTACGCCAGGCTAACGTGTTTGCACCGGGCAAACAGCTTAGCTCTGCGCTAACATGTTAGCACGGTGATAATGGTTCAGGGAATATTTTACAGCTCTGATCACTGTTCTTTCACATCTGCTGCTGCTGCCTGCAGCTGTACTGGGTCCATGCATTTGCTGGCACACACATTGGCAACATACATAGATACATAGATACATACATAGACAGTGTTGGCAGATAAGGGCCTATGGCCCACCCAGTCTGCCCATTTGAGCTTGTAAGTTCAGTTTGTTTTCCTAGAAGTCTGTTTCCCTCACCCCTGACCTCTAGAATTCCTTTATGTCTATCCCATGCATTCTTAAATCCCGTGATTGTTTCAGCCCCCCACTTCCTCTGGCAGGGTGTTCCACTTGTCCACCACCGTTCTGTGAAGAAATTCTTTCTCATGTTTCCTCTGAATCGTCCTCCCTCCAACTTCATCCCATGCCCTCTAGTCCTGGAACATCTTTTTCGCTTAAAATAGTGTTTTCCTGCACCCTGTTCCTCCTGTAAGATACTTGTATGTCTCTATCATATCCCCTCTCCTCCTCTCCTCCCAGGGAGTACATGTTCAGTTCCTTCAACCTGTCTTCATAGGACTTGTGATGCAATCCATGCACCATCTTTGTTGCCCTCCTCTGAACCTTCTCTACCCTGTCTATGTCCTTACGTAGGTATGGTCTCCAGAACTGTATACTGTACTCCAGATGGGGCCTCACTAGTGTCTTGTATAGCGGAATTATGACCTCCCTTTTCCTGCTGGTGATGCCCCTGCCTATGCATCCCAGCATCCTATTTGCTTTACCTGCTGCCTTGTCACACTGTTTCCCTACCTTGAGGTCATCAGAGATGATAACCCCAAGATCCCTTTCCTGCTTGGTGCATGCTATATCCTCAACCCCCAACTGATATATTGTGCCAAGGTTTTTGTGCCCCATATGCATTATCTTGCACTTCTTTGTACTGAATTTCAACTGCCAAACCCCTGACCATTCTTCAAGTTTCTGTAGGTCACTTCTCATTCTGTCTACACCCTCTGGTGTGTCTACTCTGTTACAGAGCTTTGTGTCATCAGCGAACAGTGAAATTCTGCCTTCTAGATCCTGCGTAATATCACTGATGAAGATGTTGAATAGGACCGGTCCCAGCACTGATCCCTGTGGTACCCCACTGGTCACTCTTCCCTCTGTGGAGTGACAGCCATTTACCACCACCTTCTGTGTCCTGCCACCCAGCCAGTTACCTACCCACCACACTGCTGTCCTGCCCACCCATATTCCCCAGTTTGTGTAATAGTCTTCTATGTGGCACAGTGTCAAAGGCCTTGCTGAAGTCCAGATAGGCCATGTCCACGCCCTCCCTGATCCACCACTAGTCACCCAGTCAAAAAATTCAACGAGGTTGGTCTGACATGACCTCCCTGGTGAAACCATGCTGCCTTGGGTCCTGTAGTCCATTGACAACCAGATGTTCCACCAATCTCTCCTTCAGTAGTGCTTCCATGATCTTCCCCACTACCGAGGTGAGGCTGACTGGTCTGTAGTTCCCTGCTTCCTCTTTGTTCCCACTTTTGTATAAGGGGACTACATCTGCTGTCCTCCAGTCTTTGGGTACCTCCCCTGTTTCCAGTGATCGGCTAAACAGGATAGCTAGAGGTTCAGCCACCACCTCTCTTAGTTCTTTAAGGACCCTGGGGTGCACCCGATCTGGCCCCATTGCTTTATCAACTCTTATTACTTCCAGTTCCTTCAGGACCCTTTCTCGTGTAAAGGGACTTGTGTCCATTTCTGCACCATTCTCACCCCTTGTACTCCCTTCAGACCCATTACCCCCCTCTTCCTCAGTAAAGACTGAGCAGAAATACCTGTTCAATATGTCAGCTTTACTGTTGTCATCCTCAACGCGGCTCCCATCCTCCCCCTTCAGTCTCACTATCCCTCCCTTTTTACCGAGCAGAAATATTTGTTCAGTATCCCTGCTTTTTCACTGTCCCCCTCTACCCACATTCTCTCCCTTTTATTAAGCCTCAGTATTCCTTCTTTGATCTTTCTTCACTCCCTAATGTACTATAAAAGGTCTTATCCCTCTTAACAGAATTTGCTATCCATTCTTCGGTTTGGGCCTTTGCTATTCTGACTGCCTTCCCAACCTCTTTCTGCTTTAACTGATAAAGTTCTCTGTCCTGCTCCTTCTGTGTTTCATTATATTTCCTGAATGCAACATAGTTCCTCTCTACCTACCCTCACATCACTGTGCACTGTGTTGTTGTTGTGGTTTGTACTTCCTGGTTGCTATAGTTAGTGCTGTCATATTCCAGGTCTACGGTTGCCCTGCACTCCCAGCCCAGTTTGCACAGCCTCTTTCCCATGCTATATTCAGAGGCTGTTTGACCTGGGCTATTCCTTTTGAATATAGCTTGCTTGGTGATCTGGGCTACGTTTGCCCACCAGGCAGTGTTATCTTAGCTCAGGTGCACAGTTTTGAATATCTGGCCCACAGAGTCATAAAAAACAATCAGGTTTGTTATGCACAATCTTCCTTTGGTAAACCCATGTTGTTTATCATTGTTAAGACCCATTTGTATAGTTTATTCCTCAAATTTATTTTTCACAAGTGTTTCCAAGATCTTACAGAGGACTGAAATTAAACTTACTCGGCGATAGTTTTTGGGCAGGAGCTTGTTCCCCCTTTTAAAAACTGGGCAAATGACTGCTGATTTCCATTCTGAGGGTATTTCTGCTAACTTTAGTGATTTATTAAATAGTATTGCAAGTGGTATAGTGACACTAGCTGAAAGATTTTTTTAAATATTTCAGGTTGATTCCATCATTACCTGGTGAGGCATTTGGTTTCAATTTATCAATAACCTCCCTGATTTTGGTGGGGTTAAACTGGAGTGGCTCCTCCAGATTAATATTAGTGTTGAAATTAGTTGTATTACTTTTTGTGAAAACAGATCAAAAATAATTATTTAAAACTGAGGCTATTTCTGAGGGGTCGTTCGTGACTTCCCTATTGGATAATGTGGATTGAATTGAGTTATTTCCCTTATTTAGATGATTTGCATAAGAGAAAAAAAGCTTTATTATTCCCTTTATTCATAGAAATTCTGAGTTCCAAATTTCTTTTTTCTTTCTTAATTAGTTTTTTGGTTTTCTTTACTTCTTGTTTATATTTAGAGCATGTTTGTTGAGTTTTGTTATTTTTGTAATTGTTATATGTGTTTCCCTTTGTTTTGATTTGTTTTTTAAGTTAATTGGACATCCATGGTAGTACTTTGCCTTTTTATGTTGGTGCGCTTGCTCAGCCAACATCTTGTAGTAGTGGAGATTTGGAGGCGCAGTCACTGTTGGACGAATGCAGGGCACGCACCAGTAGGTGTGTCCCGCATTCCTCAATCAGCCTGCATGCCAGCACCACACCACCTGGGTGAGCACATCTAAGGAAAGGTCTGCTGCAATGCAAGCAAAGTGCATCACACGTCCTACATGATTCACCAGCAACAAATGTGGTGGCACAGTGGCCGCTAAACTGCTGACTTCAGGGGTGCCCAATCCCCCGGTTGGCTTACCCTGCCCCTTATGTATGTGCCAATGGGGGAGCCCACTCCCCATCGGTATAATGTGTCCCCCCCTTTTTTGCTTGCTGAGGGGGTGCCCAATACCCCTCACCTCATGCGCCCCTCCCACCTTCATTGTTTGCCAATGGGGGTGCCCAATTCCCATCAGCATTTGCCCCCCATTTCCCACTTTAATGTGCCAATGGGGGAGCCCACTCCCTGTTGGCATGATGTACCCCCCTTCTTCTGTGCTGAGGGGGTGCCCAATCCCCCTCAGCTAATGTCCCCCACTCCCTATGTGCAGAGAGAGGTGCCTAATCCTTTGTAGGCTACTGTATCCCCCCCAAAAAAAACACCTGTAAAAAAAAAGAAAACCATCCATGATGTTTCTTTTTTAACACCTGCAAACAGAAAACGGTCCCTCGTAATCTTCCTACCCCCCTCCCACCACCCGCACCCACCCACTGCGCACCCTGTCTCCTCACACCACCCCTCATCCCATACTTACCTCCAGAGCTTGGCACGATGATCTTTGGTGGATCGGGAGCACATCTGTACTTTTCAAAGCCGACCGTGAACTGAGGAAATGCTGGTAAGCTGTATAATGGAATGAATAGGGTTTTTTCAACTTTGATGCATATCTTGGGCATTTTTTGGAATTTTTCACCAAATTTTCAACATGTGGCTTTTGGGACCCCTCCTCATGAATTCTGGCAGTTATGATGTTAATTGGTCCCAAAAGGTGATTTCGCAGTCACTGCCTGGAATCTCCCATCAGGACTGATTAATGCAAGAACAGTATCAGTGTTCACAAGGAGGGTTCTCAAAAAGCCTATGTTGCAAATGTGGTGGAAAAAATCCAAAAAATGGCTGTTTTATGAGTTACGCATGCTTGCAACTTCGCAAATTTGCAATATTTTCATGTCAGTTTTCTACACCTCCTTATGAACAGTAGGGCTGTCATTTTTCACATCCTGGCCAAAATGTGTTTCCGCACTTCCGGTGCAGAATAACGCGGTCGCTGTGGGAAATCAGTGTTTGGGGCAGATTAGTAAAATGACTGTGACATTGTTCATGAGCAGAGATCCTAAAATGCCTATGTTGAAAATTTGGTGGCGATACTCCATAAAATGACTGTGTTATGAGCATGCATTGTGCAGTTTGCACGCATGCTCATAATGTTGTGCATTTGTAGTATTTTCACTCTGGATTTTCACCATTGGCATTTTTCCACACCTCTTGATGAACAGTACAACTGTCATTTTACATATCCTGCCCAAAATATGTTTTTGCACGTCTGGCACAGAATAGCTCGGTCGCTGTGCGAAATCACTTTTTGGGACAGTTTGAGTAAATGACAGTGACACTGTACATGAGCAAATGTGCTAAAATGCCTATGTTGAAAATTTGGTGACGAAAGTCCATAAAATGACTGTGTTACAGGCGTGCGTTGCACATTTCCCATGCACACTTGTAACTTCGAAACTTTGCAATATTTACATGTCATATTTTCAACAATGGCATTTTTTTTACACCTCCTTATGAACAGTACAGATGTCATTTTTCACATCCTGCCCAAAATGTGTTTCCGCACTGCACTACCAAAGTCAATGCTAACACAACAACATCGGCATTGACAAATGCTGGTTTGTTATTGATTTGCTTAAGTGGAACAAACAAACCTTCAGTTTTCTGGATAATGTCTTTGATGATCATCCAACATTCTTCTCCTGAGGGGCTACAAAGGATTTGTTCCCAATTAATTGATTCCATAATTAGTTGAACTGCTGGGTAATTTGCTTTATTGTAGTCTCTGATAAATATAGGGGCATTGTTAATTTTTTTGGTAATTGATAAGGCACACAGTACAGTATTGTGGTCGTTCTTTCCCATTGGAGTTTTTACTGTAACATTGGTGATTACAGTAGGTAAATTAGTTAAAACAAGATCCAAGATCTTGTCAGCACTAGTGGGAATATCTAATAATTGATCTAAATCTACTGAAATTAATGAGTTCAAAAATAATTTTTTATTATTATTATTTGTAGCGGTATTGTTTTCCCAGTTTATACCTGGGTAGTTAAAATCCCCCTCGATTATGACCTCATTTGATTCAGCTGCCTCAACGATCTCACTTATAAGTTGATTATTGTATTCAGGTGAACTCAATGGTGATCTGCAACAGGAGCCAATCAAAATGTTACTTTTACCCATAGCGCTTTGGTATTAATGCTACTATTAGTTTGTCCTTTGATTTCATAGCTGTGATATTTTTTGCTGACTTATAGGCACAGTCCTCCACTTCTTCTATTCATTCTGTTTGGAATTTCCCACCATGTTTCCGAAATAGAAATAATATCAATGTTATCTTGTTCAAGTAATATTTCTAATTCAGCTTGTTTTAATATATTCAAACTATGGGCATTGAAAGCTAAAATTTTGGGACTGTAATTGGAACCTTTTGATTTCAAAATGGTTGCATTGTTCCCTTGCCCCCTATTTACTAGTTTAAACACTTTGTAATGTATTTTTCAATGTTTTTGCCCAAATAACTGTTCTCTTTTTTATTTAGATGAATACCATCCCAGGAATAGAATTTATAATCATGCTCCAATATCTTCCAGTGTCTTAAGCATGCCATTTTATTTTCTAATGTCCATTTTCTATTCCATTTTTTATTTCTTTTATTTTGTTGCTTTTGTATTGATTATATCTTGAAACAGGTAGTATTTCATAGTAACATATTTTAGCACAGTACTTAGTCTAGCATTTAAGAGCTCATATTCTTTTTTGATTTGATGAATGCTGCATTTGTTAAGATTGTTTGTTCCAACATGAATAACAACCAAGGGTCTAGGGCCAGCTGATTTGAGCATGTAGTTGGGGAAGACAATACACTGGAATTGGATACATGCATGCCAATTGTTAAGTCTATGCCTGCAAGAGCAGAGAAGTTACAAACATCCACATTTTTGAGAGTTTTCACATTTTACAAATATTTACATAGTAATGTTTTGAACCTCTGTAACTTAAAACTCTCTAATCCAATTATCTCCATATTTAAATCATTCTATTAAAGTTACAAAAAGGTTATTCATGCTAATTTACACATGTCTAGCTCCAAAGGAGCCTGAGTTATATACAGAAGAAATTGTTCATGAAATGCCCCCCAAAAATAAAGTGACAGAGTGAGCAAGCATACTTTTGAGATGATACGTCATACTGTCATGACATTTGGCAAATTGTTAGAATGCATATCATCAAGTAATCATGCCAAATTTAAAATCTCTGGCCCAATAGATGGCTGAGTTATATGCAGATAAAAATGTTCATGAAATTTCACACAAAAAATATAATGACAGCATTTGAGCACCTATAATATTGAAACTATAAATCCTAATTTCACACTATTTAGAAAATCTTTGGAACTCTTTTCAAAGAGTGTGCATACCAAATACCAGAGCTCTAGCTCAAATGACAGCCAAGTTATGACAACATTTCTAAATTTAAAAAATTCTGCAAGTGTCCAATGAAATTTCTAGAAATTTCACAGAATTTCATGAAGTGTCATTGAAATTCTACAAATTTAGAATTTTCTCATTCTGCACAGTTCTGGTTGTGGCTACCTATATCATTCAAACCCAACACTGCACTAAAATTAACACTTGACTGTGAAGGATAAATATTCAGATAGAGAGCATTCTGTGACCATCATGTGCTACCTGTATGAATATGAGTTTGTAATAGCAAATAAGCAACTGTGATTTGATATTCCACCTCATTCCATGGGATTAAACCACTGTACCTAGAATTTCATTGAAATAACTTAAAATTTTTATAAAATCAAACACCAAGCAGAGCAAAACCACCCCCATACATCACATATAGCATTTACACTAACTGCTTGAATGTTATGCTGCATTTTTATTTTTATTTTTCTGCTTAGATCCTCTTGTTAAGTGAGTTTAGAGCATTTTAAGACCTTCTGAAGTAGCTGTACCTTTGTTGTATGAGAACTGTAATCTAGTTGTTCCAGCCCCTGCTAAATGTTTTGCCTAGGCATCTCCCACCCCCGTAACTGCCTGCTGGCCCGCACTGCTCTTACCCTCCCAAAGTTTACCACTGACCCTCTCCTGCCTTTTGCTACAATTGTTCACTTGCTAATCCTCCTCCTCCTTCTGCTTGTCAATATCTTCTGTCAGTCTTCCCTTTTTCCCCAGGAGATTGCCAGTGCTCCTAGGGCTGAAGTCTTTCTCCAATCGAACTGCAGTGTGTGGTTTGAAGTTCCATCTCCCTCAGGCATAACTGCCTGACTGCTCCCATCTGCAATAGGTACAGAACTTCTGGACTGGTATTCTTTCTTTGAATTTGATGCCTTCACTCCAGGTTTGCTTCCTACTGGCATTCAATCCAGCCTTGCCCTAGCCCTTATTTGAAGCTGAGTCCTGCTTGTAGGCTTTCAGTACGTGAAACTGCCCTGTTCATTTTAAATCAGAGCAGCTTCTCTGCTTGCTTTTTAGTGAAGTGAATCATTCTTTTTATTTCCTGAATTAAGTCCAAGCCGAGCCCTGCTTGCAGGCTTTCAGTATATGAAAGTGTCCTGTTAATTTTAAATCAGAGCAGCTTCTCTACCAGTTTTTAGTGAAGTGAACTGTGTTTTGCTCCACAGCCAGTTTTACTGAACTGATTTTTTGGCTCCCCCACCTCCTCCTAGGCCACCTTTAAATACACGTTAGCTCCTCCCACTTCTGAGAAAGATCTCTTCAACTAGGCACTCACCTCATACATTCAACTGCTCTTTTACTTAGAGGAGCACACCTCCTCTCTCAAGCTACTTGTTGTTCTTTTCATATAGGATCCCACCGCGTCCCCCAAGCAGCATGCTGTGTAACCTCCAAGCCATCTGTTGCTCATGTACTTTGGGATAATACTTTTTCCTCTGCAAACTGTGTGCTTATAAAACCTCCACTCTCTAAAGCTGCATGCTTGTGAAACCTCCAAGACATTTGTTGCTTTTTCACCTTTGGATATACCTTTCTGTTTTAGGCTGCGTGCCTGAAAATCCTCAAAGGCTAACCCTTTTCCATGCTGCAGGAAGCTGGATCTGTGTTCCAGTATTCTTGTACTCCTTCTCCTGCCTCCTGACATTAGGCAGTATTTTACCTCAACGCTGTGAACCAACTTAATTATGAAGGCCAGATATTTGCTGCTGTATCTTCTTCTACTATGCTCCCTTGAAATTTTTAATATTCAACTGTAGCACACTACTAGAGAATATGGACCTTTTACTACAGAGGACTGTTTGGGTACAATGGGCATCTCAAGATTCTGTGCTTGGGTATTCCAACTACACAAACTAGAACCTTTATTGTAGATACCATGGAAGAGTGGAACCCTGTCAGGGAGGCCCCTTGAATGCATGACTCCTTCATCATCATTGGTTCCTCAGCTCTCCCTGCTCACTTCGGCAAGGGTTCTTGTCTATTTGACATTATGCTTTCTTGGTTTCCACCTCAGTGATCTTCCTAATTTACTTGAATATCTATGCAAGTGAGAATGGATTAGAGCACATGGACTAGTCCTAGGGGCCATCAAGAAACTCTTGCTGCTTCTGTTATTGTGTTCTGGCAATGTAGAGCTAAACCCTTGCCCCACCATGGCTATCCCATCCCCCTGTGAATCTGGCCAATGCCAGAGGAGTGAGTTTCATGCACATAAATGTGTGCAGCCTTCTAAAAAAAATTGCTTCTATATAGGCTTATATTTTTCATACTAAGCTTGATATAATGGTGGTATCTGAGTCCTGGCTTAGACCTGGTACCACAGACTTTGAGGTGAACATACCATCCTACATCTTCAGAACAGATAGACAATCAAGAGGTGGAGGGGGTTAACATCTATGTCCATGACAAGTTGTCAGCCTCTGTTATTAATTCAACTTCAGTTCCCAAAGAATTTGAAAGCCTGTCTCTCAAAATTGAGCTCTCCCCATCTGCCTCCTTCTGTGTTGTATGATGCTACAGGCCCCCACTTGCTGGAATGCTACTTTTAGACCATCTAAACAGCATTTTAGCATCCATGTCCTCAGAAGTAGTTATAGTGGGTGACCTTAACCTGGACTGGTGTTCCAGTATATCCAAAGCACTCAAAAGCCTTTGTGACTCCTTTGGGGTATTCCAACTCATAATGGAAGTCATGCACCCAAACAAAAAGAATCCAAATAATAGCACACTGCTGGACCTTATTCTAGTAAATAAACTGCACCTGTTCTCTCATGCCAGTGTACTCTTCTCAGATATCAGTGACCACTGCTTCATTGCCTGTGTGAGAACCACATCAAAAGTAGACTCTGCATCCAAATATACTGTTAAAAGGAATCATTGGAACTTTGACCCTTGTGTATTTATATCTGACCTGAGGGATTCTGTGAGATGGCAAGATTTCAATCTAGCAAAAACAGAAAACACGGCATATGATATGTTCCAGGAAATTGTGCATGGGGCACTAGGCAAACATGCACACCTGGATAAAAATCACACTAAGAGGAAATCATGACCATGGCTTATGGCAGATTTGAAGACTGCCCTACTTAATAGAGACTTGCTCTGGAATAATGCTTGAAAATCTAAGACCCTGGCAGACTGGACCTCATTTAGGAAGGCCAGGAACCTATGTACTAAGATGGTCAGGGAGGCCAAGTCTAGTTATTTCCTGGCTGAACTTGATACTTCTTCCAGGTGTTCTGCTAAATTTTGGAAAACCCTCAAAGAGATTGAAGGCCATGCATCCTCCAACTCATTACCTGCAAAAATATCCAAGGCAACGTCATAGTAACAGACAAACAGTTAATCTTCGACCAGCTTAATAATCATTTCACTACCACAGGGTTAGCCTTCGATACTTCTCGCGCCAATACCTTTCATTCCCAACTTGGGATACAAGACCTAGTAGCTCCAGTCACTGATGTAGTGTTCTCTTTACAACCTGCAACACTGGAGAAGGTGGAAGACCTACTCCTACACTTGGATACCAGAAAGAGTGCTGGTGCTGACCATATAGATCCATAATTCCTAAAAATTAGTTTCCTATTCCTGGCTGTGCCCATTATGCATCTATTCAATCTATCTCTCCTGTATGGTGAAATCCCTCCTATATGGAAAACTGCCCACATGATTCTCTGTGTATTCACATATTTTACTGTGTGCACAATTTACACTATGTACTGAACTTGAACATGTATATATACTGTATATACAAAACTTATTATATGTACAGCTATATATATATATATATATATATATATATATATCTGTGTACTGAGTATGTCTATTGTCCATGTCCACCTCAAAAATTGGTTCTTCTCAATGGTGTTCCACCTGGTTAAATAAAGGTTTTGATTGACTGATTTTAAATGAGCCCTCAAATGCCAGGGGAAACCAATGGTAAGAGCTCTGATGAAAGCTTCAACAGACAAGATCTAATGAAGCTGATTTGGTAAGACATTTCCCCATGTGCAGGGAGCCACAGAAAAGGCCCTTTCACCTGAAGATTTGAGAAGGACACAGGGAGCTACCAGCAGATTCAACCCTGCTTTGCAGTGCTGACAAACTGGAGTATATGGGCAATAAAGATCCTTCATGTAGTGAGGACCCAACCATTAAAAATGCCATGCACAGTTCAAATACACCTCATTACCAGTGCCTAACATTGGCAAGAAGCTTCCAGGTGGAAAGGCAGAAAGCATGTTTCAATGGGATAGTGGCATCTCTTTTGAGCACCACATTCAGTAGTCAGTATGCTAATGACTACATACTGAATGGCATGCACAACAGTAAGTAGCAATTTTCATTCCATTATGTGGCCACTAATGGCTCTGAACAATGCATTCATACACAAATGGGCTGACACATTATACGAAGTCTCAGCTGCCCTGTACACCAGAGTCCTACCTGCCTATGAAATTCCTGGCAGTCTAGCAGACACCTCATCCCTCTAAGAACCCACTATCACCACCCTCTCTCAGACCTTGACTATTGCATCCATTTATAGCTGAGCCACCATCAGGTCCTCAGAAGCTGACCATCCCAAGCCTGCCACCCACCACCTTGGCAAGCTGCTATCTGGCTGAAAGGAAAGTTAGTGTGCAAATACTGTAGAAACAGCTGCTTCTACTGAACAGGTGCATTTACTCACAGTCAGTCAGATAGCTGCCAACTAAGTTAGTGAGTGAAAGATCTGTGCCAGTCACTATCTGAGGACCTAATGGCTGTTCACCTATGAATGGGTAGTTGAGTTATGGGTCAGTGGAGGTGGAGGTTATGAGTGCTCAGTAGGTGGGCCAAAGATATGGGGCTTTGTCAGCAATCCAGGAGGGGGCAACACTAGACAGTCAGAGATTGGCTTCAGTACATTTTCACCATACTAGCTTGGGTGAGGAAGTGGGGCACTAGACTGCCAAATAAGGGCTTTAGTACAGTTTCACAATACTAACAGGGACAATGTTAGGGAGTGGGTTCATGAGGCTGCAAGGAAATCATTTTAGTACAATTCCATAATACCTGCAGAGTTCAGCTGAGGGAGGGGGTCCACTGGACTACCAGGCAAGGTCTTTAGTTCAGTTCCACAGGGATTGAGTAAGGGGGTTGTCTGCTAGACTACTAGGGATGGGATATTCAACATTACACAATAAAATTATTACATAGTACTGACAGCTATCAGGTGCAGGGGGACAACTAGACTTCAAGGGTCAGGATCTGCAGTATGGCTCTGTACCAACAGGGATGTGGCAAATGGAAGCAAGTGTCACCCATACCAATACTGCTGGGTGCAAAGGTTTTGCACCACTGTGTGAGATGACAGAATCACAGTTTCATAACTGTTAATTAGTGCTGTCTCAAAAGACTTTTATGGCTTACAAAACCTTTTGAACATACCACTGCATCCTGTATGCAAGAGGGTACCCTCATTTGCATTGGATGAAGTGGTGTATTTTGTGTGTCAGTGTAACCCACTGTGTGCAGTGCTGGGTGACCTTTAGGATATATCCCCTATCCAATCCTGACATGCTAAGTGATTTAACATTGTGCTATGGCTGTAAGTGGCACACTAATCTTCATAATGTGGGAATCATTGTGTTTCTTGTTCTACCCCACCTCACAAACTGTAAAGTACCGCTCTTAGCATTTGAGTATTAAATATGTTATCTTTCTGTAAAGTTTTTTGCTAGCATGTAACTTAAACACTAGCTAGAAACCTTCTTACAGCATGTAGATATTGAAAACCATTTCTGCAGCATGTAGATTCTTGGAAACTGTTGCACAGATTGCAGATTTTCAAAATGTTTATGAAGGATTTCTGTGAGCATGCTTTGTGAAAACCATTGCACAGCATGTATAGTTTGAAAAACATCATGCAGCACATGGATTTTGAAAATCGTTTTCCAGCATTTACATTTTGGAAACCACCATGCAGCATATAGATTTTGGAAACCATTGTTCAGCAAGAACATTTCAAAAACTATTGTTTAGACTTTCAAAATATTCATGGGGAACATACCATAGATTTTAAAAAAATGTGCAAGGGATTCTTGTGTGAATCTTTTGTTTTAAATTAAAGATACCTAATTACCATCATAGTTCATCAAATGGAAGCTGTGGCATCCATTAAAATGTTTATTTACTGTACCTGTGGTTTGTAGTGAGCTTGCATTGTAAAAGCAAATTCTTAAATGCTAACAATAAAATATGACACATCCCACATTTGATCAAGTTTATTGTTATATAGGTTCCCATATCATACCACAGGTGCTGAATCTTGGAATCGGTAATTATTTCTCCAATTGTCACACTTGTCTCTTACCTTCAGAGGCACAATATGCAGGCCCCCTTCCTTTCAAGTATCCTTGTTTTTTGCCCTTCCTTTCCCCACTATGTATGCCACATTTCTACCCCCTCATCATCTTCCTCTGTTCTTACCCTTTGTTCCTAGCTCACAAGGCCTCACCAAATTCTTTATCAATCTTTATGCCACTCTAGGTACTTGCCCGAGTTCTCCAGCAGTGTTAGTCCAGCTTTATGATAACCCATGTACCTTTCCCTATTTGGATCCTGTTTTCTCTGATTCCTTGATACTTCATATCAAAATAAGCATTGGCTAAGATAATGTTCTAAAAAAACAGTTCTGATCAAATTTACAGAGATAAAATTCATAGAGTCCCACCTACAGAGTTTTCTCCGACATGACTTCAAACCTGACTAGAAGCCATGGCTTGTTTTGAGGGTGGCTTTTTTTAAATTATTATTGTATGTGTGGGCATATTTTGCTTGGGGGTTGCTTCTATTCAATTAAATATCTTATTTAGATACTCTTTTTTTTGTGTGAACTGTGCATGTGCAAACAACAAATCATTAATAACTTAAAAACAAATTGAATTTTTTCACTAAACTGCCGAAAGGACACATTTTTCCATAACATTTAACAAACCTATAAGTTTCATAAGGTAACTCATTATAATTTTTTTCATAAGGCTTTGGGCTGAGGGTTTAGGTTCAAATCCCCAAAGAACATGACACCACTGATTTGCCAAGAATCCTGAACTTTAAAGGAGTTTTCCTACATTCTTTGACTTCCACCACAGTTTCTAGTACAGCACATGTATGGGATTGGTTTGCACAAAGTATTACTCTTGCTGTAGTTTTTATAGAGTTTGACAGATGAAAAAAGAACAGTCTTCAGAAACTACATTTGGGATAGAATGATACATAGATAAAAAAAAAGTTCCAGTTAGAAAGTCAGTCAAATCACACAAAGGCATAAAATACATCTGAAAGCAAAATGCAAAGTTAGACTCTAACACAGTGATACATATACATATATAAAAAACAATTTATACACATGTTAAATTTGGAGTACTAGTTTTTTGTTCTGCTTCCATCACTGGTTGTAATACTTCAGGTTGTGATCCAGAGCATGCATCACACTAATGCACACACATGGTGATCACTGTCACATAGCTAAATTAACTTATCCCATGCTTTTCTTCCAACCCCATCCTAGCAGTTCCTGTTCATGACCTTTACTAGGACATGCAGAAATTAGACATTGTTTATATTTGACCTCATTCAATAACAATGGCGCAGGATTCTGGCAGCCTATCTTATGCACGCATGCATGATCACTTCAGAGTGGTGTGCGTCTGTGGTGGTGCTGCTACAATAGCATTGAACTGGGCAGAAAACATTCTGCAACTGGTATTAACACTATACTATCAGGGGCTGTGGACCTTGGAAAAAAGAACATTCAGTGTTTTATTCTGGTATTTGTGCATTTGTTATCAGGACTTAAGCTGTCATAGGAGAACATTGTGCACTGAAATATATCAGGTTTTTGGTCGCTAGACATTGATGCATTCATCAGATGGTGAGGCATGGACATAATCACAAGAAATTTTATGTGGGAATGTGCAACAGCACTAGTAAAAGATGACATGGTATGGGGGAGCCATAACAGTTTATGAAGCTGTATTTTGTGGTTCTTGTAGCACCAGCCTTTTATGTTCTGTGGCTGGATTGGGTGGTAAAGTGTCAGCTATATGTACAGTAGAATGCAATGGTGCAGATTCCCTTTAAAGTAGAACCAGACTAAATTGCATGGTGATTTGCATACACATCCCATGATGCTTTGTGTTATGGGAGTATGTGTAATTTTGGCTTATATAGCTAAATTTATGCAATAGGTGTGGACTCACTATCAGTGTGATAAATGTATTTATTTCCACTGATGTATGATAAATTGAAGTACCTTAGATTTTTCACACCCCCTGTCCCACATTCACCCCTACCGGTACTACTTATTTATTTTCATTTACCCCCAAGCACCCACTCATACTAAGCTTCATACTAAGGTCAGAAGAAAGAGCTAGTAGGCCAATGCATAATGCTTCTATGCTAGGCCAAAGAGTAGAATGTTAAGTCATACCCAGACATAATTAGCGTGTCGAGACGATGTTTAAAAATCTCTTTAGTATTACTTGTTACTACATCAGATGGAAGTCTATTCCAAGGCCCAATAGTTCTTACAGAAAAGAAAAACTTACGATTATTATGTTTAAAAGATTTACCAGTTAACTGGAGGACATGACCTCTAGTATTATGTATTGATGGCGTAAAAGAAAATCCTAACTCAGTCATGATATAGGGGTCATAAATAATGTCATATAGGAGGAGAAGGTCACCTCTAATACATCTGCTAGTAAGAGGCATTAGTTTCAATGTATCCAACCTAAACTCTATAGATGAGGATTCGAGACCAGGTATTTTAGTGTATTTTCACTGAACTCTTTCAAGAGAGTAACTATCTGATTTTTTAAAAGGACACCACAATTGTGAAGCATATTCAAGATGGGGACGGACGTAGGACCTGAATAGGGGTAACAACACCTCCTGATCTCAAGATCTAATATTATGCAAAATAGACCAAATAATTTTATTAGATGTACTAATAACCGAATGCATATGCTTGGAATATGTTAAATCATCTGAAATAGTTATACCCAAATCCTTCTCATCATTAGTGGCACACAATGGTAGATTGTCCAGAATATACTGGAAATTTAAATTATTAGAACCCAAATGCATTACTTTGCATTTTGTGGAGTTTAACTTCAAGCTCCATTTATTAACCCAGGCACTAATAATATCAAGATCATGCTGAATACAAGATATTTGGTCTAAATTAGAACATGGTCCTCCGATCTTCACATCATCTGCATATTTAATTGTAAATGAAAGGCAGGAATTAGTTAAATCAGATATAAAAGCCTGAAAAAGACAAGGGCCGAGAACCGAGCCCTGTGGAACACCACTTAAAACTTTACCAGAGTTAGAAATGCCCCATTAATCATCACCTTTTGAGTTCTGTTTGAAAGCCAATTATGAATCCTTGTAATTATATGACTATTACTATCAAGACCTGTGAGTTTTTGAGTTAGAGCTCAGTGTGGTATGGTGTCAAAAGCTTTACTGAAATCAATAAAGACAATGTCACAGGCTAACCGGTTATCCAAACAAGAACTAAAATGTTCATAAAAGCAGAGCAAATTTGTCAGACAGCTTCTACCCTTCTTAAAGCCATGTTGTTCTAAATCAGATGCATCAATAATAGGGGCAATAATATCCTTTAGTAGACTTTCTAACACCTTACATATGGATGAAGTCAAACTAATTGGCCGATAATTTTCCCATAGATGTTTTGATCCCTTCTTATGTATTGGTACCACAAACTCCTCTTTCCATTCACAAGGGATAAAATTATATTGTAAAAAAAGGTTGAATAAAAGTTTGAGTGGAAAGGCAATATGTTCAGATAATAGGTAAAGTAAATGCCCTACTATATTGTCTGGGCCTGAACAAAATTTACCTTTTAGTAAGTGTAGTTTCTTAAGAATAGACTCAACTGAGAATGTGATAAAAGGATCTGATGGTGAAATCATAGGTTCAGGTGATTGAACTTCTGATGCAGAGAAACTTTTACAAAATTCATTATTGAATACATCAGTCATGGCTTTTGGCTTATGGATAAGTATGTTTTCTGTTGTAAGAGGACCCATCACACTTGGACTTTTCCTGAGGGAGTTTATATAAGAGTAAAATTGTTTGGAATTAGACTTACTAGCTGTTGTTGCCAATTTCATTTCCCATCTAGATTTGGCCCTACGGATGACTAATTTACACTTCCTACTTGATTTCAAATAGGATTCCCAATTAGAAGTTGTCCTATTTTTTAGGTAGTTACAATGTTTTTTAATTTTTTATATTTATTAAACGTTTGATGTTTTTATTCATCCATCTAGGAGTCTGTTTCCCATTAGAATTCTTATTTTTTGATGGAATATAAGTAACATGAAGAGTCGAAATAAGTGATTTGAAAAGTACCCAACTTTGATATAAGGACTGGTTATCAAACAAAGATAACCAGTTTATTTTTTCAAGGTATAGATTGATACTGTGAAGATCAGCTTTGTCGTACAGGTATATAATCGAAGAATTAGTATTAAAGACAATATGTCTCTGCAAGTTAATTAAAATAGAATTATGATCACTGCTGCCAATTGGTGATGAAATATGAACATCCCTAATATCTAAGGTGGTACTACTCAGAACAAGATCTAATATATTATTACCTTGGGTTGCAGAAGTTATCCATTGCTGTAAGTCCAATTCCAAAGAAGTGGACAAAAATGTATTATTAATACTGCTAGATGTTGTGAATGACTGCCAATTTATATCTGGTAGATTGAAATCCCCTGTAATAATAACATAACCCATTTGAGTAGCTATTTCAAATTCGGAAAGAATGGCATCCATAATTAAACTAGATGAATCTGGGGGAACATAACATGTCCAAAGGATAATAAAATCCTGTTTGGATAGAAAAATTTTAAGCCAAAGACTCTCAGTCGGGAGATTATGTATTTTTATAGAACTAGAAATATTGACTGAGTTGATTTTATTGTTAATAAATGAGACAACACCTCCACCCTTTCTTTCACTTTGATTCAGATAATAAGAGATATATCCAGGGAATTGCTTGATCCAGTGGGAGTTATAATCACCCCATGTTTCACAAACCGTAATAATATCAAAATCCTTATTCGAAATCACAGTTTGTAACTCATCGAATTTCTGTGTCAAACTTCTCACATTAAAACTAAGAAACTGTAATTGTTTACTGGAGACTTTATAAGAGTGAGACGAAGAGGTGTGTACATTTGCATCCCCTCCCCATTATTTAGTTTAAATTTATGTTAATTGTAGATAGGAATTGTTGACTCAGCAATGCATTCCCTAGTTTGTTAAGATGCAAGCTGTCAGGACAGTAAAGCTCATGTCTATCAGAAAACTCTTCCCAATGGGTCATGCACTGAATATTCTGTCATAAACACCATTGCCTAAGCCAGTTGTTAATAATTTTAATTTTATGATTAAGAAACCGGGAGTACCATGGTATGGGTAGAATCTCCGAAAAAATAATATCACACCCGAGATCAATCATTTTATTAGTCATAGAAACATAGGCTAATTTGATATTCTGAACAGAGTCCCTGTAGATGCTGTTGGCTCCAACATGGATAATACACAGTGGATTTATGTCTTGAGGGCTAATAATATTATCGACCATATATGTTAGATCTGAGATCTTAGCACCACTGAAACTAGAACAAGTTCTATTATGTTTGTCAGGCTCACATAAAACCCTATCCAGATGTTTAACTAAGGAATCACCCAGAACAAATATTTGTCTGGTATGTGAATCACCAGTATTAGGAACACACGTAGAGAGTGCCTCTTCACCAGTTTGAATAGTAGCAAAATCAATCAAAGGAATATCAGTCATTTACTATTTTCCTTTCCACTAAACACTTTTTAGGTACTCCGTAAATACTTAAAGATGACTTAACCACTTAGACACTAATTTTTAACTAATGTGCTACCTTTTTTCATTAAGTACCTTTTTCCTTTTTTTTTCTTCCTGTAACAGCATATCCTAGAACTGCTCCCTCTCTCACAATAGATATTTGGATATGATCTTCAGCTTCTCTGCATGCTCTGAGTCCACACTTTAAAACAAATGTTTGTTTTATTTTAAACAAACTATGACTCAAACCTCCCACCAGCCACTACAGTGCTTTTTTCTCTTTTTTTGCCATTAAAGAACATACAAATGGGCCAGCAGAAACAGAAAACCCAGTCTATCTACATCTGCTCGAGTGCGAAGCTAGCACCCCTAGTTTGCAGCTGCCTCACCCCTTCCCCTTTGTCATCCCACTGCCACCCCCACCTCCCCAACCCTCACTCTCCCCTGCTCCCTGTCCCATGCCCTTTTAAAAGTGGTTCACAGATTTACATGATACCACCCATTCTGGTAGTGAGTTCCATTTTGCTACTACCCTCTCCATGAAATAGTGTCTCCTCATTTCCTCCTAAATCTTCCCCCTCTATTCTTAGCCTGTGCCCCCTGGGGTCTCTCCCCCTACTTAGCTTATAGACTATATCTGCCCCATCCTTATTGATTCCACTCAGATACTTGAATGTCTCTATCATGTCTGCCCTGTCCCTTCTATCCTCCAGGGTGTACATATACAGGTCTCCCAGCCTGCTCACATAGTTTCTCCCTCTATTCCACATATCATTTTTGTTGCCATGCTCTGCACCCCCTCCAGTAGCCTGATATCACACTTCAGGTATGGCCTTCAAAACTGCACACAATACTCCAAGTGTGGCCTTACTAGTGACCTGTAGAGGGGCAAGATCACCTCTCTTCACTTGGATGAAAACCCCCTCGCTATGCACCCTAGCAGTTTGTTCACTTTTGCAGCTGCTCTCCTGCACTGGGCAGTATTGTTCATGGTTCCTGTTACTGTTACCCTTTATCATCCCACTGCTGCTCCCCCACCTCCCCCAACCTCACTATCCCCTGCTCCATATTCCATGCCCTTTTAAAGCTGTGCACAGATTTACATGATACCACCCATTCTGGTACTGGATTCTATTTTGCTATCACCCTTTCTGTGAAATAGTGTCTCCTCATTTCCCTCCTAAATCTTCCCCCCTCTATTCTAGCCTGTGTCCCCCTCCATCCTTAGCTTAAAGACCCTTTCTGCCCCATCCTTATTGATTCCCCTCAAATTTTTGAATATCACTATCATGTCTGCGCTGTCCTTTCAGTCCTCCAGGGTGTACATATTCAGGTCTCCCTGCCTGCTCTCATAGTCTCCCATCTCCATTGCACATATCATCTTCATTGCCCTCCTCTGCACCCCCTCCAGTAGGCTGAGATCACGCTTCAGGTATGGCCACCAAAACTGCACACAATACTCCAAGTGCAGCCTTACCAGCAACCTGTAGAGGGCAAGATCACCTCTCTTCACCTGGACAAAAAAAAACCTTGTTATGCACCCCAGCATTTTGTTTGCCTTTACAGCTGCTCTCCTGCACTGGCCAGTATTGTTCATGGTCAATGTTACCATTACCCTTAGGTCCTTCTCCTCCTCAGTGATCCCCAGCTTGGACCCCCCAGCCAGTATTCTCTCCTTGGGTTCTTTGCCCTGAAGTGCATAACTGTATACTTCTTTGCATTGAACCCCAGCTGCCAACTCTTTGACCACTCCTCTAGCTTGCTTAGGTCCCTCTGCAGCTACTTTCATCCCTCTTCTCCATCCACCACTGCTCCCATCTTGGTGCCATCTGTGAACAGACTTACCTTGCTCACCACCTCATGCTCAATGTCTGATATGAAGATCCCAAATAATACTGGTCCCAGCACAGAGCCCTGTGGCACCCTGCTCATCACTGGCTTCAGAGTTGAGAGCTTCCCTCCCATCACCACACGTTACTGCCTACCACTCAGCCAGCTTGTAATCTAGTTTGTCATTTTTGCCCCAATCCATATACCAGTTAGCTTCCCCCAAGCCTCCCATGAGGTACTGAATTGAAGGCCCTGCTGAAGTCCAAGTAAAGAACATTTACCACATGACCCTTATCCAGCTCACCTGTCACCCAGTCATAATATTGCATCAGGCTGGTTTGACAGGACTTCTCCAAAACAAATGCATGCTGTCTCACATCCTGAAGGCTGTTGTCCTCCAGATACGACACCAGTCTTTCCTTTAGTATTGTTTCCATGAGTTTGCACACTATGGAGGTGAGACTTACCAGACAATAATTACCCGGTTTGTCCCTTGGTCTGCTCTTGTGAAACGGCACTACATGTGCCATCCTCCAGTCCAGTGGCACACATCCTGACTCCAGTGAGGTGCTGTACAGATCAACCAGTGGCTTTGCCAACACCTCTACCATCTCCCTCAGCACCCTAGGGTGGCTACCATCCAACCCTGATGCCTTGTCTACCCTCAGTACCCTCAGTCCCTCTATGACTCTACCTCCCTCAATCCTTCCATCTGTCGCATCCTCTCCCGCCATCCCCACCCTCCCAGCCCATGGTGGTAGTGGTTCCCCCTTTTCTTCCATGAACAAAAGTATTCATTCAGTGCTTCTGCCTGTTCCTCCCCCTTTTCTGTCCACTGCCCACCCTTTTTTATCCTCACTATTGTCTCATTGCACTTCCTTTCCCTCCTGGTGTATCTGAAAAAGTCCCCCCCCCAATTCCCTGTGCTAATCTCAGGTCTCTCTGGGCCTTGGCTTCTCTGTCTTTTCTGGTCACCTCCCTGGACCATCTTGCATACTCCTCCCTGTCCTCTTCCTTCCCCATCCTCCTATACCTATGGTGCACCTCTCATTTTGCCCTCACCACCTCCACTACCTCGCTGTTCAACCAGCATGGTTTCTTTGCTCTGCTCCTCTTACTGTGTGTCTTGGTGCAGGCTTTCATTGCCTCTGTAATCTCCTTTTAATAATATTCCATTTCTGCTCCACGTCCATCTCCTGCTTTATGCCTTCCAGTTTCCCTTTCAGTACTTCCCACATTCTCCCAAAGTCTGGCCCCCTGAAGTTTACCACCTGAGTTACTGAGTTCTCTGGCTTCCTGCACATCGTGATACTAAACAACACCATTTGGTAATCACTGTTGGCTAGTGACTTTGCCACCATTATTTTTCTTACTGCCTCCCCATTCGACAATACTGGATCTTTATTTATTTATTTATTTAGTTTTTGTTGACCGGGTAAGCGCACTAGACAAATCCTGCCTATTTTCAGGCACGACCCAGGGGAGGGGGATACAGATGAAAGTGTTCTATAGCCTAGTAGGTCCACTGACCAACTACATCAGGAGACTCTCCTGGATCTAATATCTAATCTGGATTTAATATACTTTATTCACATTTTTTGACAACAATAGAAATAACAAAACCAACAAACATACAAACAGCCAATACATGCCAACATCGCAAGGAACAATCAAACCAATAACCGCCCACCCCACCCCCATATCCTCTTGCAAGCCAGTGCACAACCAGAAAGTCCCAAGACAAGTAGAAGTAGGGATATTTCATAGGATCCTCCAGAAAAAAAACAAATGTAAAGCAAGATGACCTTTAGCTGAAGAACCAGTTGTCGAGATAAAGGGCTTCAAGGGGTTCCCAACAGGATCTATACTACTCGTATCTGTCTAGACAGAAAGCAATGTGCTTGTCAGTTACCAAGGCCTGTCAAATTTCTTGGCAGTACTCTTAATATGAAGGCACCAGGTCATCCAGCCAATGGTGTAAAACTACCAATTAAGCAGTAATCGAAATTAGGGCCATATAGGCCTTGTGAGGTCTAAAGAGATCATCCAGGGAGTGCCTGACAAGACAGACATGAGGAGTAAAAAAACAAGTTGAGCCCCAAAAAGGGATCTAGGGAGGAGCAGATAGCAGACCAAAGGGGAGCCACCTTTGTGCAGTCCCAAAGAATATGGCAGTGAGAGCCCTTGGACATTCCACAATGAGAGCAGTCTGCTGAGGTTAGCCTACCCATCCTGTATAGCCTTGAGGCAGTGTAATACATGTTATGTAGTATACAAAATTGATCTAGACCATATCTATCTTGTACAATAACTTTACAAAGCCTGCGCCATATTTGTTGCCAGATCTTAGGGTCAGGTTGTAGATTCAATGTCTGCTCCCAGGATCAATAGATTGCAGGTGGAAATACAAATTTAGATACAGGATGGAGTTGCTCTGCTATCCTTAGAAAACTGGAATGTAAAGAGGAATGAGGAATAATCCAGGGGGGCCCTTCCAAAGAACTGGTGAGTGCTGTAGAAAGTTGGAGATGTTTAAAGGGATGATACACAGGGATGCAAAAGTGCTGTTGCAGTATGCCTGCTAAGCACAATTTATCCTCTTCAAGTAAGGCCTCAAATGAAGCATTCCAAAGAAGTGGGCATACATTTAAAGAAATGGGATGGTTGGCAATTTGAAAATTAGGACTCCCCAACACAGATTGAGACAAACTCCTACTCCAGTCAGCCTTTAAATAAGTACACACTGCACATAATTGAGTGAGGGCCTTAAGAGACCTTATCAGAGGGGTTTTTATGATATATAATAGAATGCGAAGTTGCAGACCATATTTTTTATATAACTAGGTTTCCAAAGTAAGCCAGAGGAGGTAGCAAGACAATGCCAGTGGGGATGCAAGAGAGTGGCCCCACTGAAAAAGCCTACTGAAGTGCAAAGAGATACAGTAGTAGCCACAGACATTGCCAGCTATTTCCTGACAATTCTGTGATATTTCTAGAGAAATCTTCTGCTTTCTGCATTTCCACAGTAGGGACAGCATAGAGAAACCCTTTAAAAAATGTTGTGAAATATCTGTAAATAGCTGGTAATGTCTGTGGCTGCTACTGTAATAAAGAAAAACGTTAGGCAACTTTAGGCCACCTCTTTCCCTGGGAATGTTAGTTTAAGGAAAGGTCAACATGGAGCTCTCTGCTTCCAAAGAAATTCCGTGAGAAGGGACTAGAGATGGGAAAACCACCACTTGGAAAAAAACAAGCCCAGCATATCCATCGGACAAAGAATGTGGGGCAAAATGTTCATTTTGAGAAGATTGATCCTGCCCCATAAAGAAAGGTGGAGGGCCACCCACCTTTGCAAGTCTTCCTTTACGGTCTGCAACAGGCGTGAAAAAGTCAGCTTCAATGACTCAGTGTGGAAATGGGCAATGCTAAATATGTGATAACTTTTGGATCCCAACATAAGCCCAGGTCCATAATCTGCTATTTGGGAACTCAAATATTCAGGGGTATTACCTGAGTCTTATCTAGAGATTGAGCTTATAGCCCACCACAATGGAAAATTTGTTGGATTTCTCCTAAGGCCACAGGAATTGATGTCGGGGGGATTTGAGATGTAGAAGAAGATCATCCACATAAGCAGAAACTTTGTAACTAGAGTCTCCAACCACAATACCATGAATATCTGGGTTCTGTTGAAGTCTATCCAGGAGAGGCTCCAAGTATCGATTAAAAAAATGAGGAAAGTGGGCACCCCTGTTTCATGCCCCACTGAAGCATCAGTGGTGCAGAGGTAACCTCATTACATCTGATTCTGGCCGTCAGGTTACAATATAAAATTTTGACCCGATTACAAAAATGAGAGGGGAATCCAAACTTTTGATGAGTCACAAAAAGAAAAGGCCAGGAAAGGAAGCCCTATCAAAAGCCTTTTTCTGCATCTAAGGAGACCAGAACCACAGGGGCCTTGCTGCCCCCAGACACATAAATAAGATAGAGCGCCTTCCGTACATGGTCCCTGGAGTGATGACTAGCCATAAAACCAACCTGCACAGGGGCTATTAAACCATCACAGACCTGGAGCAGCAGATTGGCATCCAAGATAAAATTTTAAGATCAGAATTAGGCAAAGAAATGGGACGATAGTTGCCCGGCAGCAAAGTGTTTTTACCAGGCTTAAGCAAAAGAGAGATTCAGACCTGGATGAATGAGGATTCAGTGAGGTCTGAGAAAAAAAGGTAGTTAAAGAGGTGGGTTATGAAAGGGGCTAAGATATCTATGCACAAAATGTAAAAGATATTGAGGAAACCATCTGGTCTGGAGCCTTATCCTTCAGGAGGTGATTAATAATGTGACAAACCTCTGATACAGTGATAGGTGATTTTAAAAGGTTCTGCTGTTGGGTGTTTAAACAAGGAAGGAAAAGTGGGTGTAAATAGGCATCAATCCTGTCCAGAAGGTCCAGGGAAGGGGGTCCTGGCTATACAAAATCTGTAATAACTGCCGAATGCCTCAGCGATTTCCTGGGGTCAAGTGAGAATCTCACCACTGGGTGTAGGTTGATGACTGGAAATTACTTTTGAAGAGTCCATCTGTCATAAGCAAAGAGCTAAGAATCTTCTGGTTCTTTCTCTAGACTCTAAATATCTTGATCTTGTGCACTGTAAGGCATATTCTGTCTTGCCAGCCAATAGGCTGTAGTATTGTGCCCTGAGAGAGTGCATGTGGGTCCAAGTCATAGCATCTGAACTAAAAAAAAAGGGAGTGTTCAAGCTGGTGAATCTGAATGAGAAGATCATCAATCTTCTGAGCATGATGTTTCTTAGCAGTTGCAGCCAGTCTAATACATTCGCCATGCACTGCACATTTGGTAGCAGCTCACAGCACATCCAAGGCCACAACAGACCCCTCATTGGCCAGGAAGACCTTTTTTAAGATAGGATTGATTAACCATCAGATAATTGAGCTTCTTAAGTAAATGAGAATTAAGGCACTAGGTCTGAACATTTTCCTCCAGCCCACAAAGGATATGGGCCATCATCACCGGTGAGTGGTCAGAAATGATGACAGTCAAAATAGAACATTCCAAAAGACTCATCAGACTACCTTTGTTAACCAGAAAAAAATCAATTCATGAATGAGAGGAATGGGAGATAGAGTAAAAAGTATATTGACGCAAGGTCAGGTGGAATAGATGCCATGGGTACCAACCCAAAGATATCCATAAACTCTCTTAACTTCTGCTGTCCTTGGGAGAAGCCCTGCTGACTAGTACGAGACTGATCCAAATCAGTCTGGAATACAACAGTGCTTCTTTCTCTTTATTTCTTCTTACATCAAAAACTGCTGCATTTCAGGTTCACCCTGGACCACTGCTTACTCCCCACTCCTCAGCAATGGTTGAAACCTTGGCCATGATGCTCACTCCACAGGATCCTTTTTAAATTAAAATGTTTTAAATACAAAAAAAAAAAAAATTGGCAAAGAAATGCATTTAAACTCCACTGCAATAAAAAAACAAAAATCAAAAAATCAAAGGCTACCTGCCTGCTAAACTGTCTAACCATGTTTTTTGAAAAGTTTCTAAACCTCTACACAATCAGCTAAAATAAATGCATGTGATTGTATTACAGACTGCAGGACCTTACAGTGTCCTAGCCACCCTTACCAAACACTTACTAGCCATAACAATGCAGAAGCACATCACTGAAAAGACCAATATATTTTCATTTAAATACAAAAAAAAAATAAAAACAATTACAAACAAATCTACATTATCCTCATGGTTCCCTGTTACATAAATGGAATATGCAGTTGGGATCTGGTGGACTAAATGATTAATCAGCACTCAAATAGTTTAAACTCGGACACCTCACTCCAGCTTACACAACTCATAAAGTTAACAAAGGTCAAACTGCTCATGTCCAGCTAAATTATTTATTCCACAGGTCCGCATTTAAGGTTTTGTAATTTGGCTTCTGAGCATGCTCAGAAGGATTTTTGAGAACCCTCTTATGCAAAAGAAGAATTTTATTTTTGTGAGCTGTTTTACTTACATTATGTGAGAAACTGTGTTTAATTTTGCAAGACAACATTTTACTGTCATGAGTTTGGGCCTTAATAACTTTGTTGCCATTTGATTAAATTTCATTAAATTTTGCATGCACAGTCAGGGTGCCAGGGTTTTATGATCTGGCAAGTTTTGTGACTGTCATTTAAGATTACAAGATTCAGGGACTGTAACAATAAAGAAAAAAAGTTCTGTTTTGACCATTTTTTTCCTCACATCTACAGGAAAACAGTTTGGAATTTTGTTCTGACATTTTCAGGGTAGAAGTGGGTCAGCCCAAGGAGATCCTTTCAAAGATTTTGTGAAGAAACATTTATTGGTTCTTGGAGCTATAAGGTTTTAAAAATTTCTGCAGCCAGAGGAACTCTCCCCTTGGTGCAAGGTCCTCTGGGCCCTTCATGTATACATATGTAGAAACATGTAAGTAAAGGGTCCAGAAGGCCCAGTGCTTTCACAGCCAGATGGACTATTCTCTTGTGCACTGCCCATAGGGCTTTTTGTGCGTGCATCTGTGGTAGCAGCTTACACGTATAATTCCACTGCACAAAGAGAAGGGAAATTCATTACAAAAACTGTGCTAATGAAGATACTATGGTTCCCAAAGAAACAAAAGCACACCAAGCAGGGAAATGAAAACATTAGAGTTTGGAGTCTCCAGAGTCTTGGCAAATTGGTAGTGTGGTGTACCTTAGGGTTGTCAACCACAGTGCTCACCCCCTCACTTGAGCAAACAAAGTTATACACAATGGCCCAGATATTCAAACTGCACCCAAAAAGTGCACAACAGCAGGAGCAAGCGCAAGTCCACTGCGCCCATGCGCAAGAATCGTGATATTCAAAAAATGCACAGGTCATGATGCGCCTGTGGCACACAACTGAATATTGCACCACCTGCACCATAGCACAACCAGGGATGTGCAGTTGTGCAGTCCAGATGTGCCATAGCACAATCAGGGATGCTAAGTGGAGCAGTTCAGATGCATCATAGCTCAACCAGGGATGCTCAGTGGAGCAGGGCAGCAGTGCAACAGCACAACCAGTGATGTGCAGGGACAGGATGCAGGGGCCCACCACCAATGCCACAGATGGGCAGAGGAGCACACAGCAGAACAGACATTGCCCCCCACACCCCATGCACTGCACAACTGGTGGAGAGCTGGAATAACTACTGACCCATGAATAAGAGCAACAAACCCACAGCTGGGGCATGGTACCCCAGCACACCCACTGGCAAGCTGTGACTGGTGCACAAGGGGGGCTGCCACCCCATGCCACACCATCCCACTAATGCAGAGCACACCCTGCACCATGATCCCCAGACACCCTGCCCAGGAGCAGCGTCCACCAGTGCAGGACACCCCATGCATGCCACCACCTCTACTGTGACAATGCTACCCTGTGCACCACAGAACCATGCAAGGCAGCCCCACCGTAAGCACCTGTCAGTGGGTGGCAGCACACAGCGATGCAACAAGTGCATACACAGTGCCACCACAGACGTCCCCCCGAGGTACAGCTGACAGACCGACCATGCGTCTGCACACAAGGTACCCCACATGTGACAGGGCATGCCCCGGACCCCACTACCAGTGGTACATTACCCTGCACACCCTCCCAAGGACAAACCCTGACCCAGCACTGGCCACAACAGCTAGCGCAGACACCCACAGTGGTGCATGGAAGCATGTGTCACACAGGATGCACCACAGTGCATGGACAAACACCCTCCCATACCCAGGGGCACACCAACACAGGGACACAGTAGCGGGGCAACCAAGCCTCTCGTGTGTGGCCACGGAAACCATGTACACACGGCCAGCACCCCTCCATGGCACAGGAGTGCCAGCCATGCTGCGCAAGCATCATGGAGCTGTATGCCACCATCATGCACCTGGACCACAAGTGATAGACAGTGGTGCACATCCCCTGCAACACACACAAGCGACAGCATGGAGGTGGGACAACAACAGTGTAGGCCACAGTGTCACCTGAGGCAGACATGCACCACATCAGTGACAGGAGGCAACCCGGCATTGTGCCAGGTAGAGTGGCTGTCCAGCATGGACAGCCACCACTGACATGCCAGTGGACCGTGCAGGTCACAGACATGCAAGGGTGTCAGCTGCACAGGCCATGAATGGTCTGACAGGTGCACCATGGACACAGAGCATGCACCGTGGACCACTGCACACAGTCATCCAATGCACAGGGAACAACACACACACCACAGACAGTGACTGATAGCTACTCCCACACCATAATCACTTCCCCATGGACACACACATGCACATGACTGCACCACCCCTGACGCCATGCACACCACTGCAGCTGAGCACCTATAGCCCACTGCAAATCAGAGACCACCACAGTAGGCATATCAAAGCAAATGTATTGTACAAAAGCAAACAAAACTATATACATATTTACAAAAGGTTGGGGGGAGGGACACAAACAAGGTGGGGGTGGGTAAGGGGCAGGGGTGAACAAATGGTAGAGGGAAGGAGGGGTGTGAGGATGGGTCCAGGGGGGTAGGGGAAATCAGGGCAGTAGTAAGCTCAGCAGGAGCCCCGCTCCCCACTCTGACTGCTCCTCTCGCAGTGCTGCCGTCTTACTCCCAGCCTGTCTATCCTTTCAAGGATCTCCAGTGAGGCCCTGGCAACTTGAAGGATCTCCCACAGTGCCTCTCTGATAGCCTGCAGTTGCCGTCCACCAAGGACAAGGGAGCAGAGTCAATAGGTGTGAATGCACAGCCTCATGCAGCCCACCCACTGTGCATGGCATACGGCCATGGGACATGCCTCTGTGATGGTGTGTGACCACCCACAGTGATCATGTCCACAAGACCTGCCCACCCAGGTGCACACAGCCATGTGGACCGCTGCACACACCCACTGGCCAAGTCCTGCACAGCACCACCGTGGCTGTTCAGTGACATGGCTATGCGGTGCGAAGGCAGTGGCACAGCCATGTACCCAGTGCACACATGGACTACCATTGATGCACTCCCAGACAAGCAGTGCCACTGGACAGTGCTGACTGTACCAAGTTGTGTGCATAGCAGTGGTGTCAATGGATGGTGGCCATGCCCCGCTGCCCACCCTGTTACACAGCATGCAAAAGTAATCATGGATGTAAGGCATTCACCATCATCAGGCTGGTCCCTGAGCCTGTCTGGTCCAGCCGCCCTCTCGGCCTGCTGTTGCTCACGGTGCAGCCTCCCCTCCCTCACACGCTGGCACTCCTCTGGGCCTAGGGTGCAAACATGGAGAGAGGAACATCAGTACAATCTGGTAGCAAAGTCCCCTCACCCCAGTGTGTGTGCAATCCCGCACAGCCATACCCATCCTCCCCCCCAATACCACCACCACGGCCCACACTGGACGGCCCCCCCATGTGCTGGACACATGCCACTGTGATACCCGTATGGATATTATCAATGTATGGATGGGGCACCTACCTGGTTTTGGCACCGTGCCCCTCCTGGCATGTGCCCAGAGGTGGGCAAACCTTTCCGGCTCCTGGTGCTGCAGGTCATCCTAGCAGTGCCTGCACAGCTCCTCTGTCCTCTCCATGCCAGTGGCCTCCTGCAGGGCCACCACCACCTCCTCCCACACCGCACTCCTGGCCCTGTCCAGGGGTGCCTCCCCAAATAGGGCAGCAGCATGGGGCTCCACTAACTGAACCAGATTGGCCAGTTCCATTTGGCTCCAGATGGGTGCCCTTCTCTGTGCCAACCTGTACTGTTTCAGTGTCAGAATGGCACTCTGTAGTGCATGTTCACCACATGCGGATGCTGCGTGGTACTGTGCTGTCATTCCCCATCACGCTGTCACCGAACAGTGCGATAGAGGTGCACACATGTGGACGCATGGTGCCTAGGGGCAAAGGTCAGCACAGGGTCAGGGGTCTCTCACGCACAGACCGCCACAGCACGATTGGTACTCACCACGTGTAGCACAGTAGGGCACCTGTGTGCCACTTCCTGTATTGGCCTACTGCACTGTGGCCCCAGTGTGCCTACAGTGCCCCAGTGCCAGAGTGCCATACATGTGAACAGTGCAGTAGTGCCACTGGCACAATGGTGGCCGTGCCCTGCATTGTCTCCCATGCACAGCACATCAGAAGCACAGCAGGCATTGGTATCAGCACCCCGGGCATGCACCGTTCAGTGTCCACTGTGCATGTCACAGAAATGCTCCCTTGCCTGAGCATGTTCAACACAATTGCTCAAAGCGCAACAGCGCGATATTCAGCCAGCATATGCAAATCAGCTAATCAGCTATTCAGTGGCGCAGATACCGCATTAGCATCAACTTAAAATTGTGCTTCACCTCAATTGCATGCATTGTGCTATATAAATGCGACATTGGGCTGCAGTGGCCATAGTCTGTTATTGCAGTCTATTGTGGTGAGTTGCATGCTGTTTGGGAGTGTGGACTGTGGTGTGTGGGGCATGCATGGGACTGCACAGTCACAGGTAACACCTGCCATTCCCACAGGATCAAGAATGAGTGATCGTGAGGTGGAGGAAGAGGAACAGAGATGTGGGAGGAAGATGTTATCAGTGTATTGATGGGGCACCTACCTGGCCTTGGTACCGTGCCCCTCCTGGTACATGCCCAGAGGCGGGCAAACCTTTCCGGGTCCCGGTGCTGCAGGTCACCATAGCAGTGCCTGCACAGCTCCTCTGTCCTCTCCATGTCAGTGGCCTCCTGCAGGGCCACCACCACCTCCTCCCACACCGCACTCCTGGCCCTGTCCAGGGGTGCCTCCCCAAATAGGGCAGCAGCATGGGGCTCCACTAACTGAACCAGATTGGCCAGTTTCATTTGGCTCCAGATGGGTGCCCTTCTCTGTGCCAACCTGTACTGTTTCAGTGTCAGAATGGCACTCTGTAGTGCATGTTCACTACATGCGGATGCTGCGTGGTACTGCACTGTCATTCCCTATCACGCTGTCACCGAACAGTGCGATAGAGGTGCACACATGTGGACGCATGGTGCCTAGGGGCAAAGGTCAGCACAGGGTCAGGGGTCTCTCACGCACGGACCGCCACAGCGCGATTGGTACTCACCATGTGTAGCACAGTAGGGCACCTGTGTGCCACTTCCTGTAGTGGTCTACCGCACTCTGGCCCCAGTGCACCTACAGTGCCCCAGTGCCAGAGTGCCATACATGTGAACAGTGCAGTAGTGCCACTGGCACAATGGTGGCCGTGCCCTGCATTGTCTCCCATGCACAGCATGTCAGCAGCATGGCAGGTGTTGGTGTCACCACCCCGGGCATGCACCAGTCAGTGTCCACTGCGCATGTCACAGAAATGCACCCTTGCCTGAGCATGTTCAACACAATTGCTCAAAGCGCAACAGCGCGATATTCAGCCGGCATATGCAAATCAGCTAATCAGCTATTCAGTGGCTCAGATACCGCATTAGCATCAACTTAAAATTGTGCCTCACCTCATTTGCATGCATTGTGCTATATAAATGCGACATTGGGCTGCAGTGGCCATAGCCTGTTATTGCAGTCTATTGTGGTGAGTTGCATGCTGTTTGGGAGTGTGGACTGTGGTGTGTGGGCATGCATGGGACTGCACAGTCACAGGTAACATCTGCCATTCCCACAGGATCAAGAATGAGTGATCGTGAGGTGGAGGAAGAGGAACAGAGATGTGGGAGGAAGAGGAGGCCTAACTTCACCAAGGCAGAAACAGATGCCCTGTTTGAGGCCTACCTCGACCAGGAGCCACTGCTCTGTGGACAGCGGGGAATACCACAGACCTGTGCTGCTGCATGGGAAGAGATGGCGCGTGCCATCAGCCTGCATGGCAGCCACCAGCGGTCCATGCAGGAGTGCAAAAAGAAGCTGGGCACAGACAGGCAGAGTATTAAGGACAAGGTGGCTGCCATCAGGGCAGCACGGGCTGCAACCAGTGGGGGACAGCTGGTCGTGCAACGCCTGACCCCACAAGAAGAATGGGTTGCCAGCAGCATGCAGCGTTGTGCCATCAAGCGTGTTCCAGGTGGTGGATTCCAGATGGGTGGTAGCCCATCCCTGCATGGTAGGTCCTGGTCTGTCAATGGGGGGGACAGGGTAGGGCACATACATTAATGCTACTGTATTCCCTTGCAGCTCCTGAGCATCTACATGGGTCAGCGGTGGGGGGCTTGTCCACTGAGGACAATACCATGGACATAGAGGAGGGCCCATCCACCTCCACAGGTGTCTGAGGGTCAGGGTGACAGTGGGCCCACCTGGCTGTCTGGACTGATGTTGGTGGAGCAGGTGCAGAGGAGGCCCTACCTGTGTCCCAGTGTGCCAGCATCCATGGATGCCATCATACTGAGACTCGGACTGGTGCTGGATCCATCACTGATGATGATGGAGCTCACTTCATGGACAGTGATATGCGTGGGCTACAGGATGGCCACACAGCAGGTAACAGCACGGGCATGGTCATGGGTGGTGCTGTCGTGGAGGCCTGCATGACATCACAGTCCCAGCCTTTGCCTGTCTGCACCAGTGAGGCAGCACTGGTGTGAGTCCAGGACAGTGGGGCTGTTGCGGCTGCTGCGGTGGCACCTTTGAGCCCTGGAGAATGGCAGCCGGAGGGGCAGCGTCAGCAGTCAGTCAATGGCCATGGGGGTACAGTGTCAGGGGCGGCATCAGTGCACCACCTGGGGACATGCCCAGGCATGGCCCAGGTGTGCAGCGTCCACCCTCAAGGGGTGGTGCCCATCAGGGCCACGAACACAGTGAGGGACAGCATGCCGATCAGGCAGATGACCTCTTAGAAGAGCACACCCGCATACTCCAAGATTCAGTCTGTCAGCAGTTGCGGCTTGTGACGGCGGTGGATGCACTCAGTGTGGCCCTGCACCAGGCAGAGGAGTGGCACAGCAGGGACACCGGTCTGCTCCTGGCAGGGATGGACCGGATGCAGGAGATGTGACCGCTGCCATTGACAGGCTGACACAGACAATCACAGCTGCCATGGCCACAGTGGGCACACAGTTATTTGCCCATGCATCACAGACATCGTGCAGTGCAATGTCCACCCCACCAATTCCCGGCGTCATGCGACACCCTCCTTGTCGACACATGGGTTCAGCTGTGGGCATCCCGAACATGCCTGGCGCAGACATGTTTGGTGTGCTGCAGACCTCTGCATGAGCACGGTCATGTTCATGCAGCGGAACCCTTGGGGGACTGTCGGTGCTACCCCATGAGGCCATTGGTCAGCCTGTCACTGATGGAGGGTCTCGGCGGGGCCACCCATGCATCTGTGGTGGCCGTGGCACTGTGGCACATGACTGACCTGTCTCCCAGCAAGGCTACTGTCCGATGCTGCTCTGTGTGCAGTGTGTTGTTCAACGTGCAATGCATGGGTGGGGTACCTGGCCCTGCACACACACACACACACACACACACACACACACACACACACATATATACACACATGTTCCATCTGCACACCCTCCCAGCTGCTGTCCACTGTGGCATGTGCATGATGATGCCTGCGTTGTGCTGTCCACCACTGTGCAATGATGCCTGAAGGCCTGACACACGCAGACAATGACAGGCACTGGGCGTGGTGGTCTGTGGACGGTGTGTGGCTAGGTGGTGGTTGAGTGTGGTGTTCCTCCTACCCTTTGTGCATGTCTTGTGGGTGGGTGGTGGGTGGGTGTGTGTGTGTGTGACCATGTGCCATGTTAGACCTTGCCCATCACTGACGGTGTGTGCAGTTCCATGTTCAGCCAATTCCCTTAATGACATGCACCCCTGGGGTTTGTCCATGCATGTTTGTGGGTTGTGCCCTTGCCACTGGTGGTTGCACATGGCCCCATGACTTACCTGGGTTGGTTGAAGTGCTCCTCTGTGATGGTGTCCCAGTGCAGCTATGCCATCTGGATCTGTCGGGGGTCCCTTCGACCAAGGGGAGCTGCCCATCACCATCTTCACCTGCATCCTCATCGTCCCCATCGTCCCCATCGCAGTCCTCCTCTTTGACCTGTACGGCTATCCCACAGTCATTGGCCATGTTGTGCAGGATGCAACAGGCCAGGAATAGCCCACAGACCTTTGAGGGGCTGTACTGTAGGACACCACCAGATGTGTCCAGGCAACAGAAACGTGACTTCAGCATCCCGAACACCCACTCCATGACATTGCGTGTGGTGGCATGTGCCTCATTGTAGCGTTGCTGCAATGGGGTTGTGGGCCACTGGTACGGTGTAAGCAGCCAGGGACACAGTGGGTATCCACAGTCACCTGTGTGTAGAGGGTGGACATTAGTTTTGTGATCAGCGTCGCCCCTGCCATGGGCCATCTAGGCCAGTAACCATGTCACCTCTGACTATGACCCTCCCAAGCTCCATGTCTTTCTACGTGATTTGCATACTCACCCACTAGGTGGCCAGTGGGGATGTCCCCACTCTTGAACCTGTGGCACAGTGCAGACTGGTGCCAGATGAAGGCATCATGTGCTCCCCCAGGGTGCATGGCACAGACATTGATTATGCGCCCCCTGGCATCGCACACCACCTAGCAGTTGATGCTTGCATACCCCTTCCAATTTATGTATGTGGCTTCTTTGGAGCCAGGTGGCATGCAGATGGCTACATGGGTGCAGTCTATTGCCCCGAGCATGCCAGGCATACATGCTACCCTGTGGAACTCCTGTATGTTTGCTGTACGCTCCGCCGGTGTGCTGGGGAAATGGATGTACTCCACAGCATGTGGCAGCAGTGTGCTGAGGAATTGGGTGAGGAGGCGTGACGCGGCCGACTGGGTTATGCCTGTTGTGTCCCCTGTTGGTCTCTGGAAGGTACCTGTGGTGAGCAGGCACATGACAGCTGTCACTTTGGTCTCCACTGACAGAGCATGGCTCCATCATGTGGGTGCCTGCATCACATCACTGCACAGCTCACAGAGCCGCCTCAGGATCACCCGGTTCAGGCGGTACTGGCCCACGATCTCAGTATAAGTGTACAGCTCAAAGCTGGTGCAGGCTCGGTACTGCCTGTTGGGGGCATACCGCCAATGGGCCCTTCCACACCCGCGCCCCCCTGCTGCCTGCCTTCTCACCCCCTCATTACTGCCTCCATCTGGATGGTGGCACTGGCCATGTCCCTGGCAGCTGTTTTACTGTTCCCCCCACTGTCCTTACTGCTACTCCCCCTGCACCGGGAACACCTCCCTGTAGTGACCGTACTGCCCACTGTCTGTGCCCTCAGTGCTGTGTGGCACTTCCCAATTTTGTCCTGCACTGTGGCACAGGCTTTCCACACCTTCCCTGTTCCTGGTGGTTCCAGGTGCTCTGTCCTGCTCCTGCCCTGTCCTGCTCACAGTTTCTGTGTGCCTGCTTGCAGTTCACCACGTGGCTTCCCTGTAGCATTCTTGCACCTCTCTCTTGTTCCTTTTAATTTTTGATCATTTCCGCTACCGTGCAACTTTCGCTTGCTCCCCTACTGCGCATGGCACATGTTGTTGAATATCACACTGCACCATTTATTCATTGTTCCTCCCCCTTCAGTTGTGCATGCATTCATTATCATTGCACTCTTGCGCATTGTGATTTGGGGGACGCATCTGCCTCCTGCTGAATATCGTACAATGGCACATTTTTGGACTTGCGCTGACGCATCCCTGTTGCACATGGTGCAACCCTTTTGAATATCTGGGACAGGATGTGAAAACAATAAAGACTGTGGAAAAGGGCTGGAGTGCTCATGATAAGCTCAAGTACAAATAACCCCAAACATCAGGCACTCACCCCTTAGAGAAAGAACAGACACTGACTCGGAGAATATCTGCAGTGCGAGGTGCTGTTCATTCACTTCCACATATACAAACAAAGCTCGTAATGCATTTAGAGCTTTGTTTGTATATGGCACTGAATAAAACAACTCAAGCACCACTCATTGCAGAGATGAATAAATATCACCCATAAATAATTAAATCAACAAGTGCTATACAAGTCGAAAAACTTTTAATTTATTGCAGTATTTCCACACATAGAAAAACAGTCACTAACACCAATATACCTTACAAACAGGGGCTCAGGTGGGAGCCACAAAGCCTCCTACCGGTTTCACTTCAGAGTATCATCAGGGAGGGACAGTTTTTTGTTTCATGGTTGTTTCAACTCATATTAGCACACTCTGCAATCTGGGGTGGTTTTTTGTTTGTGACTGAATAAAACAACACCTTACACTGCAAATTTTCTCTGAGCATGTTCAGAGAGTGTCATTTGTTTTTGTTCTTCATACATGGACTCTTGCTTCAGGCAGGGGCTGACTGATTCTGTTGGCCACATGTGATGACCATACATTTTTTAGCAATAATGTTTATCTAGCAAAAATAAGACACCCAATTTTCTTTTTATTTTCTCTCATTCCTGAACCAAAATATGGGATTTTGAAGTTTTAAAAAATGTCCACTCCTGTACAATGCCCACCAGTGAAAAATTAAGTATCTTGGTACAGTGCTGTGCTGTTCACTGACAGAAACATGGTGTAGCAGCAGCCTAATACATCTAAATTATGATTCTAGCATGGACATTTATTGTGTATTTATTTGGTTTTGGTAACCGGGTAGGTACACTAGACAATCAAGTGCATATTTTCAAGTATGACCAGATAGATTACATTACACAAGAGCACATCAAGTAGATTTAAATACAATTCAACAGATTTGGACAATCAGTATATAAGCAGCAGTACAATAAAGTTAGGAGGGGTACAGCCATAGAGAGCAACCTATACATTTAACAGGTATCCTCAATGGAAGAGATTTTAAAAATATTATTCAGGACTATCATCTTTAATGATGGAGTCATTAATTACAAAATTAGCTATAAAAGCTGTTTTACAAGATCTGAGAAAACTAAAAATGAACTAAGCCTGAATCAAAGGATGTCAGAAACACATTTGTTCCTAAAAAAACGATATGATGATTTTTTTTGCCAACTAACAAATACTTCTGCTTTAATGTAGCTTTTTGCAGAATATTTAAACTAGCAAATGGGGAGAGGGGTGCAGCACCCCATACGTCGAATGGGAAGAACACCCCTCCCCCCTCAGCTAGTGGTCAAACAGGAATTCAGTGTGTTTGCCGTTCATTTGCATCACCAGGTAAGAAAAAGGTTTGTCTCCCCATACGATGCACAGGGGTAATGCCAAACTTCACCCAACAACTAACACACCAAAATCTGGCCAATGGAAAATCATGTACACACATGCTCACAGCCTGGGAAATAAGATCCCAGACCTGCAGGCAATAATGTCAGAGGCTAAACTGGACATAGTAGCAATTAGTGAGACGTGGTTTACCAGTAACCACACTTGGGAGACTTCAGTACCTGGCTATGTATTGTTCAGAAGAGACCGAGTGGGGGGGAGGAGTGGCTCTGTATGTTAATGAAAATATCAAAGCTACAGAAATTCAGAATACACATAAGGAGCCAGAAGAACTGTGGGTCACCCTGGAAACAGGAAATGGGACAGCCATAAGAACTGGAGTTGTCTACAGGCCCCCAGACCAGAGGGAGGACATAGACACATTACTGTTAGAAGATATACAAAACATGACAGCTAAAGGGGAGGTTCTGATAATGGGAGACTTCAACATGCCAGATACAGATTGGTCAATACCAGCAGGAACATCTGCCAGAACTAGACTCATAGTGGATTCCTGCTGGGGAGGGCCTCAAACAACTGGTACAGCAACCCACAAGAGACAGGGCTATCCTAGATCTAGTACTGACTAACAAAGAAGGGATCACAGATCTCCAGGTAGAAGGTCACCTGGGGCCAGTGACCATCACATGGTATGGTCAATTTGGCTACTACATCTAAATCATCCCATTCCAAGGCAAAAATATGGGACTTCAGAGGAGCTGACTTTGATAAGATGGCCAACAGAGTTAAGCTAGCCCTGGCAAAAAGAAACACAGGTGAGGAGGTACAGGCAAAGTGGGCAAGCATTAAGGATACAATACTTGAAGCAACATCTCATTGTTTTAGACAGAAAAGGAAGTGCAAAAGAAGAAGGAAACCACTTTGGTTCTCAAATACAGTAGCAGAAAAGGTCAGAGCCAAAAGTCTGGCCTTCAGGAAATATAAGGGAACACAGCGGGATGAAGATAGGGAGGCATACCAAACTGCCCTAAGGGAAGCAGGGAAGGCAGTAAGGCAGGCAAAGTCCCAAACTGAGGAAACACTAGTAGAACAGTAAAAAAGAAGGTGACAAGACTTTCTATAGATACATTAGTGAAAGGAGAAAGTCCAGAGGGGTATTGCTAAGCTTAATGGAGAAAAGGGAGCATGTGAGGAGGAGGACCATGTAAAGGCATCTATCCTAAATAGATACTTTTGCTCAGTATTTACTGAAGAGAAGGTAGGGCAGGGCCCACAGCTCAGCATCATGGACACAGGGGAGGGAGGTGAGCACTACTCCTTCACAAAAGAAAGGGTCCTACAAGAGCTTGCAAGCTCAGGTGGATAAGGCAATGGGACCTGATGGCATACATCCCAGGGTACTTAAGGAGCTAAAGAAGGAACTAGCAGAGCCATTAGCAGAATTGTTTAGTGAGTCTCTGAGCACAGGAGAGGTCCCAGAAGACTGAGAAGGGCTCATGTGATCCCTGCCCACAAGAGTGGTAGCAGGGAGGAGGTGGGGAACTACAGACCAGTCAGTCTTACCTCAGTAGTGGGCAGATTATGGAGGCACTCCTTAAGGAAAGGATAGTGCAACACCTGAAACCATAGGGCACAGGATCCAAGACAGCATGGTTTACAAAGGAAGGTCCTGTCAAACTAATCTCATAGATTTCTTTGACTGGGTAACCAGAGTGGTGGACCAAGAGGGAGCAGTTGATGTCGCCTACCTTGACTTCAGCAAAGCTTTTGACACTGTTCCACATAGAAGATTGATAAATAAGCTAGGTAGGCTCGGGGTGGGTCAGAAGTTGGTCAACTGGGTGGCAAACTGGTTGACTGGCAGAAAACAGAGAGCGTGGTAAATGGTATACAGTCAGAAGAGATGCAAGTCACAAGTGGGTACCTCAGGGATCAGTCCTGGGGCCAGTCCTATTCAACATCTTCATTAGTGACCTGCAGATGGACTAGAGGGTAAGGCTTGTCTTTTGCAGATGACACCAAGATCTGCAACAGAGTAGATGATCCAGATGGGTGGGCAGAATGAGAAGAGATCTGATAAACTAGCAAAATGTCAGAAGAGTGGCAACTGGGATTTAATGCAAAGAAGTGCAAAATCATGCACATAGGGAAGAGAAACCCTGAAGCCACTTATAGGCTGGGGGAGTTAGCACACAAAGCAAGAAAGAGACTTGGGCATCATCATCACTGATGACCTAAAATCATCCAAGCAGACCTCCAAAGCAGTAGGTAAGGCTAGGGGTGTTAGGGTGTATTAGTAGGGTATCACAAGTCGTAAGAGGGAGGTAATAATCCTCTGTACAAGACATTGGTTAGGCCCCATCTGGAGTACTGCGTGCAGTATTGGAGGCCACACTTCACAAGGACATTAACCAAATTGAGGCAGTCCAGAGAAGGGCAACCAAAATGGTGCAGAGACTGCATCAGAAGACATATGAGGACAGATTAACGGAGCTCATATATATACCTTGAGCAAAGGAGGGAGAGAGGTGATATGATCGAGACATTTAAACACCTTAAGGGCATAAACAAGGTGAAAGAGTCTAACATGTTTAAATATAAGAAAAATAGCAGGACAAGAGGACACAGCATGAGATTAGAGGAGGCCGATTAAGGGGGAATGTAGAAATTCTTTTCACAGAAAGGAGTGGTAGATGCATGGAATGGCTTACCACAAGAAGTGGTGGCTATGAATACAGTGCAGGGCTTCAAACAGGCATGGGATAGGCATAAGGGAGCAATACAAATGACTATGAATAGATAGGTCACTGACAGAGCAAAGGCCGATGGCACATTTATAAGGTAGAAAAAGAAATGGGCAGACTGGATGGGCCTTGCGGTCCTTATCTGCCGTCAACTTCTATGTTTCTATGTTTCTATGTTTCTAATTATATATTTTAGAAATATTGACCCATATTGAGGGCTATAGTGGGAAAATACTGATCCCAAAGGATAAATTATTGCCTAAAAAATTGTTATATTACATGAAGCTGAAGGCTGAGGGCAACGCGAATAAAGAAAAGCAATAATTAATTCTGAGGGGTCAAACTTTTCCTGCTATAGCCTGAAATGAGTCTGGTCAATATCTGTTTTATAAAGCCTTGCATCAGTAATGTTGTCTGATAAAAATAAATGGTAAAAGTACCCAGGTTACATATAAAATAATTAAAAGACTTACCTGTGTTCTGTAGATACCAGTATGTGGGATGCCACCTTAACTTCTTTGTGTAGCCACAGTCCTTTGGGAAAATATGAACAGGGTCCAATGTATATTAATACTATGCACTAAAACCAGGGGAAACCCCCAACTAAAACAATGGGAGCTTGTATCCACTCCCTCCCTTCTGACTGCCATAGGGAACTAGGATGGCTAGAAAATTACTGTTCTCCCTGCTCCACTCTTCTGACCTATTATTAATAAAAAAATATAACATTTATAGGCCACCGAATGGCTTGGTGGAAGTGCTCCATGCTTCCAAGCTGGCAGCCTAGGTTCAGAACTGAGACTGGGTCTGCTGGAATTGGGCAGCCAGGCTGGGGAGTGTTCCTGAGAGGAGAGCAAACCAGCCTGGGAGGGAGATCACCAGGTTCCAGCACTGCAACAGTGCCTCGTGGTGAGTTCACAGCTTGCTCCATTGTCAGTGGCTCAGTAGGTAGCACATTCAGCTCTGAGACTGGGAGATCTGAGGGTTGTGGGTTCAGTTCCCACATCTGGCACTTGGGTTAATATCCCGATACTGACACTGAAGTGCAGCATGAGGGGGGTGCTGCACTTCTGAGGTGCCGTCTTTCGGATGAGACGTTAAACCAAGGTGCCATCTGCCTGGATTGATGGTAGTTCAGGTGGATGTTAAAGATCTCTTGGCACTTATCGAAAAGAGTAGGGGATTTCCCCGGTGTCCTGGGCAAATTTCCCCCATTCACTCAAAATACCACCAACAGCTTAATCTGGTTCAATTTCAGTTGGTTACCATCTGTATCCCCCCCTCCCTCTGATCTCCCCTGAAAAAGGGACTTCTAGTCCCAGTGAGCCTACTGGGTCAACAAAATTCAATAAATAAATTGTGAGGGGTGGCATCAGCTCAGTGTATGCAGCTGCTGTCAAGGTTGACAGAGATTGTGTCTGATGTCATGGGGTGGTGGAGGGAAGAGAGAGAACATACAAAAAAAATTTGAAAGGCATCTGCTATCATGAATGAAGTTCCCCCTCATTCCTCAGGCCCTGCTTCATGCTGATTATAATGGCAGAGAGAGTGGCAAATTGGGTTTGGAGCTAGAGCCACAGGACCCAAAGTGAAGGAGGAGGCAGCAACTGAAGGCATAACAGCTATACAGAGTAAATAAATACATAAAACATTTAATAGTTTGCTCCCCCACTCTGATAAGAACAAGATATGAACAGCAGGAGAATAGGAGGGTTTGCTGACACAACTGCAGTTTATGAAGCTGACACTAAAGTTAAAGCATTTTTTAACTTTCACTCTTACCCGCTCTGCTGATAGTCTAAGTGGGCAGTAACCGGTGTGAATATACAAAGTAAAGTGCTGTAGTCCAGAGCTGCTTTGAGGGAAATGTGCTGCCTGCAATTTTTATATCTTCATTGCCCACTAATTCAGTTGTGTCTGGCAGTGGCAGGTGAGAATTATTTACTTCAACCTTGCTTCTCAGGGTTGATTTCTGTGAGGTGGGGGTCCTTGCTCATCTCCTGTGCTGCCAACATTGATAGTCTAGAAATGACAGGTGAGAGGGGAAAGCAAGTATGATTAAAACCCCAGAGGAGTTCAAAATAAAAAAAAGGGTCAGGACTCAACTGCCACAGAGAGTGGAGCACAAGTGTTGCTGTGGTAACCTTCACTTGCACGCCACTGTTTCAGAACTGTTGAAGCTGCCAACTCTCTCTATCTCTCTCTCTCTCTCTCTCCCCATAGTGTGAAAAATCTTAAAGTCAGCAGCAATTTTTTGTAAACTAAGGTCTTTTTTAAAAAAAAAGTGCATTTGTGCACCAATATAAGGGGGTTATGAAAGCAATATTAAGGGACTGGGGCAGCTTTGGCAAGGTGGGGGCATCATGAAGGGTGACTGTTTCACTGGTCAGTAGTTCAAAAATATATTGTCTGGTCTAGTGAACTATTGATAAGTTTCAAACTGAACTATTGATTAGTTTTGGTTTGAGACTAGTCAATAGTTCATAAACTTTAAATGTTATGTGACTGGCTGTGGACCAATCACAGATCAAGAAGTTTTCTTAAGGTTTTATTAAAAATCTGTTTATCTGTATACCATCTATTAATCTGTCTGCCTGTTTGTCTGTCTATCTATCTATATCTGTATCTCTATCTATATCTATATCTATAGTTATATCTATATATTTTCTTTGCAAAAGACTTTGTTAATGCAGTGGTAGCATCAAGTTAACAGAACGAAAGTAGGGAAATGTGGTGTTAGGGTTTCCAATCCTAGCTCTCCATCCCCACAACCCCCAAGCAGCAAAAGGAAAAAAACAGTAGGGATTGGGGTCTCTGGAGTCTTAGCAAATCAGTGGTGGGTACTTCCATGAGGTTGTGAACCCTAATGCTCACCCCGCCATCCAGCCCATAGCCACCTGTCCAAAGCATAAGGTACAACTCCAAGCCAGTGCCTCATAGTAATACATTCTTCAAAGGTAGAGAAGTATGTCTTGCCACATATTGGCAACACAATCTGTTGAAACCTTCTTCATGCAGGGCCCTGCAGGCCCCACATGAAAAAAGGGGATCATGTCTGATGATGTTTGCTCAGGGAACACAGTGGGCACTAGGTTTGACAACCCTAAGGAAGAACTCATCACTGATTTGCCATGGTTCTGGACATCCAAAACCCTACTTTTCTTTCATTTTTCTCTTCAGGGGTGGGGAGTCATGGTTAAAATCCCATATACCACATTTCCCTACATTTGTGGCATTAACTTGAACCCTTACTGGTGCACTAACGCAGTTTTTTTTTGCAAAGAATTTCCTTTCTTTTTGAGATAGTGAAATTGTATCCTCATTCTTCATGAACACATGCAGATGTACAGGGCCCTCTGGACCCTGCACCAAAGCAAGACTCTATCCACACCTGAAAGTGCAGTGGCAGATGCCAAGACTTTATGGGGCTGTCTGGTGGGCTGTGGAAGTGTAGGGCTCTCTTGGCACTGTGCTTCCATGTGGCCACAGTTACAGACACACACATGGTTAAGAGTCCATCTTTCAGCCAATGCACAGGGCCTCTGCCACCCACAGGTGAGAAGATATAGAATCCTATGCCAAGGGAAGAGTTGTCCTCATTATATGTATCTGGGCCCATGCGGGCAACCCTGCACCTTTCATTCCATGGCTGGGGGGGGCTAACCTAACAGCAGTTCCCACCAACCATGACCCCATCCAGCTGGGTCACTGAGCTCACCCCTAAACTCAACTGACTGACACAGGATCACAAAGCACTATCTTCTGGAATCAAGACTGCCACTACACACAAGGTTTCTTAATAATTATAATTTTATTAAACATTTTTACCCCAAATTTTCAAGATAGCAATTTTATGACTCCCCTTATAAACATGACATGGCGTTTATAGTATATTGGCCCAAAATATCATTGTGCACCAGAAGTGTGAAAACACTTCTTGTCCAAGAGTTAATACACTACACCTGTCTTGTTTATGAGGTGGTGTGAAAAAATGTCTATGTTAAAAAGTTTGGAGTCAAAATATTGAAAATTAGGAAAGTTATGAGGGAATGTTGAAATATTGCAATAATCACTCATACCTTGGTAATTTTACCACATTTGTATGCCAAATGTTCAGCATGGCCTTCTTATGACTCCACCTCATGAACCCAGTAGGTAAAAATGTTCAAATCACCAAAACATCATTCTGTACCACAAATGTGAAAAAACATTTAAAAAATTACAGCTGTCATGTTCATGAGGTGGTGTGAAAAAATGACTGTGTTTAAAATTTGCTGTAAAAATATTGAAAATTACCAAAGTTATGATCAAGCATAGAAAAATGTCAATGTGTACTCATAGCACTGTGATTTGTTTTTGTAATCTTTTGATCCGAAATGTTCAACATAGCCATCTTATGACCCCACCTCATGAACAAGGTTGGTAAAACTTTTTAAATCCTGCCCAAAAGGTGATTTTACAAAGCAACTGCAAAATCATCTTTCAGGCCATATTTTAATACAATAATTTCACTGCCCTTGGTCATGAGGTGTGGTCACAAGATTATAATGATGAAAATTTGGTGTAAAAACACCTAACTAAAATGACAAAGTTATGAATAAAAACTCAAACCCCATTGAAATACTGTACATTAAATTGGACACAACTTATTTACTCATATCATAGTCAACAGTTCCAGCAGCAAGGCATATCTTCAATTGGAGAGTGGATCAACATTGTGGGATACATTCAAGTGAAGGCGTGTGGAGGGTGTGTGGGGGGGAGTTGTTGCTGAGTGACAAGTTGGGTGGTGTGTGTGTGTGTGTGTGTGTGTGTGTGTCAGATCAGCAAGAGACCATTTTCTATTTTTACAAAAAAATCAATGAGGAATTTTTTTTTATTTCAGGGGACTTTCTAGCACTGGGGATTGGGCATGCCAGAGTCTTGTTACTGTTTGGAGGCCCTGGGGATGAGCACTCCAGTGCTGCCATGTATATAACAGAAAGGGAGGCAGGTGACCTGGAGGGGGGGTGAAGGGAAATGGTTCCAAGGGCAGGCAGCCAATCCATTTATTAAAATTAAAATTTACAAGCATTTGTCAATGCCGAATGTTGTCTTGCTGGCATTGGCATTAGTAGTGCAGAAGTTAGAGAGATGCATAATAGGAATGGCAGTGAAGTATTGAACTGCTGCCAACCCCGCCCCCAACCTGCAAAGACTGACAGGCACTGGGATGCACCTTTGGATCGTCGGCCATAGCGCTCACGCCATTTCACCTCACCCTACCCTGCAGACACCGACAAGTGTTGTGGTGTGCCTTGGGGTCTTCTGGCCTTACTGTGCAGGACCAGTGGGTGACACCAGGGGTGGGGGTCCACAGGATATGGTGGCCCATGCCAGTCCACTAGAGGCTGCCATTCCATCTTCAAAACAAGCCAGAAATATGCCATAATATCAGACCAGTGCCAGTGACACCCCCAGCCCATACCTCTTCACCCAGGACTGGGGGCCAGTGGAGAATGGGCTATACTTGCCCCAGTATGAACTGGACAACCAGTCAGAGAGGGGCACATAGGTGGTACAACAGCCCCAAAGTAGAAGCCATCTGTGCCAGCTGCACTTGCTTCCCTGGCAATGTGCAGGATCATGCAGTTGTCTGTCCCCTTGCCTGCTCCCAGCCCACCGTAGAGATGGGTCCTGTGACCATGATTTGGGCATGGAGTAAGCATACAACAATGGCTCTGGATGCTGTGGGGTACCCCAAAGGTGCACATCCTGTGCATGGGGGGGCCTCTGCAGCTGTCCACCCCCTTTGCAAGAGTGGAGCAGCCGCAAGCATTGTGTGGAGCATGCCCTTATTTCAAAGCATATTACATATAGAATAATGCATGGGGTGGTGTGTGTAATGAGAATTTTACACACACCTGAGGTGTGGGATGCTACACAAACCCTGAGGGCAAAGCCTGAGGTGTTTAGTAAAGCATCCCACATTGATTATTGCGAATGCGTTAAGTTACGAGCGTGCATTGCGCAGTTGCTATGCACCTCATAAAACAGTCATTTCATGAAGCATTGTCACCAAATTTTCAACACAGGCATTTTAGGACCTCTGTTTATGAACAGTTTCACTGTCATTTTTGTAATATATCTCAAACACTGATTTCGCACAGGAACCATGCTATTCTGCGCCGGAAGTGTGAAAACACATTTCGTCCAGGATGTGAAAAATGACAGCTGCACAGTTCACAAGAAGGTGTGGTAAAATGTCAATGTTAAGAATCTGGCATGCAAATAGTGCAAATGCACCAATGTACGAGCGTGCATTGCGCAGTTGCTGCGCACACTCATAAAATAGTCACTTTATGGAGTAGTGTCACCAAATTGTCAACACAGGCATTTTAGGATCTCTGCTCATGAACAGTGTCACTGTCAATTTTGTAATGTGTCCCGAACACTGATTTCACACCACGACCGCGCTATTCTGCACCGGAAGTGCAAACACATTTCGACCAGGATGTGAAAAATGACAGCTGCATGGCTCACAAGAAGGTGTGGTAACATGCCAATGTTGAGAATATGGCGTGAAAATATTGCAAATTCGCTAACTTACGAGCATGCATTGCGCAGCTGCTACGCATGCTCGTGAAACAGTCATGTGTTGGATTTTTCCAGGGACCCTGGTTTTCCATTTTTACCAGTAACACCGGTAACAATCATGGAATCCTACTTGGTTTGCGGATTTTGAATTCTTTTACCGGTGCCTCACGGAAATTGCATGTCACTGCACAGAATCTCTAAGATTTCAGTATCTTTTTTAATTTCTTTTATTTTCTCTTTCTATGTCCCCTTCTCACAGCATTGGTATCCCCTAACTTCACCCCCAGGTAATGCTCAGGAGCTCCTATGGGCCTGCCCCTATCCTGCCTGGGTTGTACCCCCCAGGTGGGAAGGGAGTTGACCCTAGGTCACTCCTTCACACTTCCTTAGTGTGTGTTGGGCAGCCCAGTGGGTCTCTCATGGAGTCTGCTTATGAAGTCTAGGGCACCTGGGTCCCTTCTGCCAGTGGCCAATGTGGGGTGATTGTTCCTGGTTTTCAGGTCTCTGTCCCTGGGGGCACCAGCACTAGAGATCCAAGGAAGTAAGTCACATAGAGACATGCCACTGCTCTAGATCCTGGCTAGTGTCCTCCCCTCCTGATCACTCTGCATCACCATTGCACCACCACCCGTGGTCAACCGGTGGTGGTAAAGAAGCAGAACCTGCAGCCCACCCTCCCCAGAGGAGGAGAGCAGTCCATCAGGTGCTTGATCCTACTCCCCTGGCCAGAACTCCAGCAACCCGAGTTTGCTTCTGACCCTGGGTCACTGGCATTGCAAGCAATAGTGCTACTGCAGCGCCAGCGTGCCGACCCAGATTTTAGCATCTTAAAATGAATGCTGCTGTGCTTTGCATTCTTTCTGCTTTGCTGCATATAGAAACAGTAAGGAAATGACCTGCACTGCTTTGTGTAATCAGCCATTCAGTTTAACCATCCATGTTTAGTGGTTAGAGTAATAAATGGTGATTGAACTGGTTACATCCAGCAGACTTGGATTTGAGTACCACAACCTCCACTTGCATCCAAGCAAGTCACTTAACCTCCCAAGTGCTTCTAGGTCACTCCTTAAAACAGACAGTTCTGCCTAGTGGGCCTTACCTGCTTTACAAAGAATATAAAAAAAAATACCAATATATGTTTACTACATCATAGAATAGTAGTCAGGGTACCATGTAATTTACTTGAGTTTTATTTTTGCTGCAATGATTTTGTATAGGTAAAGATAAATAGTCAGATACGTTTTATAAGCTTGTTTTTAGATTTTAGTCAGGTTTTTATTGTATTCTTTGCATATAAGCAACTAGGTTGTAGATTGTTAAATGCAAGATCACTGTTACCAACTAACTTATTCAAGTTTATAATCAGTAGGGCCATCCAAAATCCTCAGTTGTTTGAATGAAAACTAGTCTGAATGAAAGTATGTTCACAAAGAAGAAACTGCCTTACTACTTATGAAAAGACTTCACAGTTAGCACCCCACTTAGGTGAATTGGATCATTTGCACCTTTTCTTCCATCTGCTGGTTCTGTCTCTGTGACAACAAAATGTTTTCTGATAGACTGCTTCAACAAAAAGCAAATGTTAAGTATTTAAGAGTACTTATGTTTGGCCAGTGGATTTTGAAAGCACATTCAATGACATACAGAAGGTAAGACCCCTGGGGCTGTATGATGCTGGTGGGCAGAGTAGTGCTCAATTCACATCTGAACAAAGACATGAAAACTGGCAGACACCCTTTTAATGGACACAAAGTAGAAAAAAAAGCATCCACATGTCTTGGAGATGCACAAATCCATTCGAAGGTCCTCCACTAATCACTTGTGGATTTTTTAGGTGAAAACACTTTATTTCAAAGAAGCAAATTCAAGCAGTGTTTTTTTGCTCCTCCTACTCCCTGGCCATCCACTCCTTCATGCCTGCCAAGGCCCCCTACCACCGCTGCTGAGTCCCAACCACTATTCACTGACCCTTACTGCTGTGCTACCAGGTAACCCAAAGTAACCCCACATTGAGTGGGCCCCTACCCCTGTGGGAGGCTACCAAGGGAGGAGAATTGCTCCAATGAGCTTCCTGTGTATCCTGGGCATGTCGGGGGTCAGAACGGACACATGTCTGGGGCTTCTGGCATATGTCGGGACCAGCAGCCATCCTTCGGTTGGCCAGTGGGTGTTTTCCCATTTTCTTGGGAGCTTGACAGGCTACATGATGTCAAGGCACAAGCCGACATCTGTCACACTCCTCCCGCAGTGAGTACTGATGTGTTGTCATGCCTCTGGCCTCCACCATGTGCCAACAAATGCTGAGCTGTGAACCCACCCTCCCTCTCAGGAGAAGGGGAGTGGTCGAGGACACTCAAGCCTTCACACACCAGCTGGCCTTCCAACACCCAAGTCTTTTCCCTAACCCTGGTCAGCGGTGTCACAGGCAGATATCCAATTCAGGCATTTAAATTATAGATAGGAAAAAATAAAGGTATTCCACCTTAGCGGTGATGGTTCAGATTAATTCACATCTGAGTTCTAACAAGCAAAGAGATCAAGTAATTTGTAACTTGTGCATGTGGGGTGTGAGTGTTGAAAGGGGATCATAGTGCTGTCACTACTGCCATCACCCCAGAGGTATGTGTATGGCATTGTTGCTACTACCATCACTCCGAAGGGGTGAGGGCGGTAGTGCTTCTACCATCACCACTGGTGGATGGGGAATGTAGGCCTGCTGCCATCCCACCTGAGGGGTGGGGGCCATAGTGCTGATACTTCCATCACACATGAGGAACGATGACCGTAGTACTGCTGCCATCACACCTAAGGGATGGGAGCCATAGTGCTGCTGCTTCTGTCACTCCAGAGGGATGGGGGCCGTAGTGCTGCTTCCACTCACACCTTAGACAGAAAGGCTGCTGTTACATCGTTATCTTGTACCTAAAATAACTTTAAATTGGTACAAGAATGGAAGGATGTAATAGTGGAGGTCAAAATTGCTAAAATGCATCTTAGCAGAGTTAAAAATTGTTAAATAAAGTACACAAAACCAAACACTGGTTAAACCGGATTTTGGCTTAGCAGACACCGGTGACAATACCATTTTTTACAATGTGCAAAATGGTATATGCCCTTTCTCAATCCTGGTAAACCAGTGTCCCTGGATTTTTCCCACCAAATTTGCAACATAGGGATTTTGAGGGCCCCCCCCCCCAATGAACAGTGGCACTGTCATCTTCTTACACAGTCCTGAAAGGTGATTCTGCCCAGTGACTGTGAAATCACCTTTCGGGACTGAATAACACCATGACAGTGCAAGAATTCATGAGAAGGGGTCCCAAAAACCCCATGTTGAAAATGTGGGGCCAAAATTTGCAAAAATGCCTGAGATATGTAATAAAGTTGAAAAAACCCTATCTATCCCATTATACAGCTTACTGGCATTTCCTCAGTTCACAGTCAGCTTTGAAGAGTGTAGACGTGTTCCCAGTCCGCCGATGATCGTTGCACCGAGCTCCGGAGGTAAGTATGGGGTATGGCGGGGTGTGAGGAGGCAGGGTACACACTGGGTGGTGGGTGGGGCAAGGGGACACGGAGACTATGAGGGACCATTTTCCTTTTACAGGTAATAAAAGGAAAAGAAAACATCGCTGGACAGTTTTTTTTCCCAGGGGATTTGGCACGCTGGGGTGGGATCCCAGCGTGCCACCTAACTGTTTTTGGGGGGTCTGTAGCCGACGGGGGATCGTGCACCCTTGTTGGCAAACAACACGGGGTAGATTATGCCAATGGGGATTAGGCACCCCGTTGGCACACAAGAAGGGGGGATGCAGAGCCAAGGGGGGATTGGGGACGCCCCTTGGCATGAAACAATTGGGGGGGTTATTTCTGCCAATGGGGAGTGGGCTCCCCCATTGGCACATTGACAGAGGGCAGTGGCATCCAATAGGGGGATCGGGCACCCCCGAAGTCAGCAGTTCAATGGCCATGTCCTGCCGTGCACATAATGGCGGCGAGCACGGCAAGAAAAGGACTGCTGCATCTGATGAGCTTTGCTCAGATTGCAGCAGACCTTTCCTTGGATGTGCTCGCCACATTAGTATGCAAGGTGTGGCACCGGCATGCAGGCTGATTGGGGAATGAGGGATGCCCTACTGATGCATGTCCTGCATTCGCCCAACAGCGACGGTGCCTCCAAATCTGCACTACTGCAAGATGTTGGCTTTCGCAGGTGTGGCAAGCCAACATAAAAATGGGAAAGGGGGGTGGGCAACCTGGAGGGGAGGAAGAAGGAAGAGGAAAGAAGTGGTACTGGGGTGGGCACCCTTGCACACTACCCATTTCAATGGATGGATAGACAGATAGATAGATAGATAGACAGATAGACAGAGAGACATATATAAACAGAGAGAGAGAGACATTGGGATAATCTTCTTACTGCTGTAACTGACGCTGACAGCACAACTCCATTGATCCCACTGAGGTTGCTCAGATATTTAATAAAAAGTTCTTGGACCTACCAGCCCACCTTAACAAGCTGCCCGCCCAGCCTTACACCACTCATGGACCTGTCCTTCCTGACCTGTCCACCATCTCACCACCCACTAACTCTCACACCCCACCTTTCTATTTTAGGGCTACCTCCTTCACAGACAAGTTTCTAAAGAGTCTACCTAGCCACGGCAGTCCTGTTAGTGATGGCCTTTTCTCATCCATGTTTAAGCTAATCTTCCCTGCCATCCTAAAACCCCTCACCTTCATCTTCAACTTGGCATCGGCTGCCTCCACCATGCCTGACTCCTGGAAACATGCAAGTGTGGTATCTATCTTTAAAGCAGGTGATCCACTGTCAGTGGATAATTATAGGCCAATATCCCCACTTCTCCAACTTAGCAAACTCTTGGAAGGTATTATCCACCGGTCACTGACTGACCAAATAGATAAATACAACCTTATGTCTCGCCGACAACATGGTTTCTGCCAGCTGCACTGCACTTCATCTGCCCTGGCCTTGTTCATGAACCACATTCATTGGAACATGGATGTGGGAGGGCTACGGGTGTGGTTTTTGTGAATCTGTCCAAGTCATTTGTCTTGGTTGACCATATCTCTCCACCCTCCATAAACCTGGTTACTTATCTGTGACCTCACTGTGGTTCAAGAGCTATCCCTCTGGGAGATCTCAGTCAGTATGCATTGGCCTAGTCACCTTCCCTGCCCTCCCAGTCACTACTGGTGTTCCTCAAGGCTCTATGCTGGGTCTGTTATATTTTTCCCTGTTTATTCCCGGGTCATGCCTGAAAATAGGCAAGCCTGTCTAGTGCACTTACTCAGTTACCAAAAGCAAATAAATATAAATAAATAAATAACCTCCCTCCCTCCCCTCTGGCTGTCTAACTTGTAAAGCCCTGTTATATGCTGATGACCTTCCTCCATCACAGTGATAAGACCCTGGAAAACATATCCACCATCTTGTTCCATAACTTTAGCTCTGCTCATTCCTGGTTCCAGTCACACTGGCTCCTTGTCATTGAGAACAAAAACAAATCGATGCTTTTTGAGCCTAAACCTTACCTAGCTAATGTTGCTTAATCTGAATCCACTCTCTTGGTACTGACACTTGATGACTCTGCACTACAAAATCTGTCCAACTTCAAATCCTTGGGAGTTACCCTTGACCCCTCCCTATCCTATGCAGATCATGTCTCCGATGTCATACATCAGATTAACCAAAAACATGGGGCAGTTTATCGTTTAAAATTGTTCCTGACCAATAAAGCCCAACTTGCCATTGCCCAAGGGAATTTATTACCTATTATTAACTACTGGTCCTCAATTTACTCGCATGTGTTCTCAGCCCTCTGCGCACACCTAATCTCCACCTACAACAGCATCTGTTGTTTTGCTCTCCTGGCACCTTACTCCACCCACCACTGCCTCCTTTACCAGATGCTGTGCTGGCTCCCACTACCCTCTCGCTTTGACTACTCACTAGGCTGCATTATCGACTGCTGCCTTAGATGTTGGGATGTATCTCCATATGTGTCACTCCTGGTTTCCCATGCTCCATCAAGATGCCTGCGTGTGTCCTCGGTCCTCCCCTTGGAAATCCCCAGAGTCTTAACTGCCATGGGAGGTAGACCGCTATCTGTTGCTGCTTCCTCCTTGTGGAACAGTCTCCCAGTGGCTCTCTGCTCCTTTGACACCCATAGAATCTTCAAGCACCAATTCAAATCCTGGCTACTAAATGAAGCCAAGTTGCCTCTGCTCCCCAGGATAATTCTTTTTTGCCTGTCCTCCTACCTCTCCTACAGGGGACAATTTATTCCACCCTGTGCCTGTCCTGTCACTAGCACTTTTTTCTTCTTTGCGGTGTCATCCCTGCACCACTGCCCCTGTTCTTACTACCCTAATACCTTGCATGTCTAGTCTAGTATGTTCTACAGCCCCCCTGTATATTCTGTAAACACATTATTTATCCTCTGTTTTTGAACTGACAATGTGTAATTATTTAATAGATGGCTGCTGTCTTCTATGTGATTTTTGATGTAAATTGAACTGTACCTCGTCCATTTTGTCAAAGATTGTAAGATGCTGATTTTGTAATATGCTGAATGTTTTTTACTGTTAATTCTTCTGTATACTTTTACTTTGTTCCGCATGTTGTGGTCTGGGGCGTGCCTAAAAAGGTCTCCAGGTTCAGTGCACCTACCCGATTACCAAAGACTTACATAAAAAAAAAAAATAAACTCTACAGTTTCACATTTCAGGAAGGTCCCACTGCTCTCATACTGAGAACACAGGTGAATGGCTCCTCTCACTAAGCTGAGCACTAGAGATTTTCAGATGCCCAGAAACATTTTCAGGCTATTTTCAAAGCAAAAAACACCAGAATCTAGCAAAATGGGTCCCGTTTACCTAGGTTCAGGTGTTTGTTTTTGAAACTACATCATTTTTATGTGTCTTCAATGTTTTTAAGTTAAAAAAAAGATGGCAGAAGCCATAATATAGGGATGTGCAAAATGGTGAATTTCATTCAACAAAATATTTTGCGAAATTTGTGCATTTCATGAAATATTTTGCAGGTGCGAAATGTGAAATTCCACTTGCGAAATCATGACTTTTGTTGGCAAAATCACACATTTTGCCCACGAAATGCAGAATTTCGCAGGGCAGTTTTGCGATTACTCTGGCGGAATTTTGCATTTCACACCCGGGAAATTCACAGACAAAATGCACAAATTTTACTAAATGTTTAGTGTGGCAAAATTCATGATTTTGCTGGAATTTTACTGGCGAAATTAAATTTCGCTGCAACACTATGCAATAGTTTTTCTCATGACAAGTACAATTACAATTCAATTATAATTCTATTTCATTTGCCTGTATTCTGTACAGCAGCCAGAGTCTAAGGCAAAGGCTGTTTAAAGGTAATAGGAAACAGTTTGTAGACCCCTGGGTGCTCTCTAGTTGTTCTTCCATTGGCTACTCAGTATTCTGATATATGTTTTACCTATCTTGTTAAATTAATTATCTAATTTTGTTGTCTTTGTAACTACTCTGAATCCCTCTGTGCTCAGCAGTTGCTGCTCTCTGTTTGCATACTGTCTGAACATTCTATGACATCAGAAACACCCATTCCAGGCCATTCAGATGAATAGAATGGAATGGGAGTTTGTGATGTCATAGAATGTCTTAGAAATATGAAAATGAAAAGCAGTAGCTGGTGAGGAGAGTGGAACTCAATGTAGATCTGAAGGTACCCCAGAGCTAGACTATTTATTTATCAAAAAATCATTAAAGCATATCGGAATACATAACTGGCATGGAAAGGAAGATGGAAGGGCAGTTATAGAAATACAATTTTGCTTACTTACATCATTTCTCATGACAAATAAATCATAAAAATAAGTACTCACAATCTATGTTTTTTTACCAGTCGAACCTGACTGTTATCCAAAATATCCTTATAACTCTGGAACTTATAATATTTTTTCAAGAAATCTTTGAAAATGACTACATCTGTACAGGCTGCTTCTACCCTGAAAGTTTAATGAAAAAATTCCATACCATCTAGGCTGTTTGTGAGATCAAAAAATATAGGACAGTGTATGGGCAACTGGATGGGGAATTAAATCCCTGAGGTGGCAAAACACACTGGTTGTGCATAGAGCTGTCCATCTGCTATTCTATATAGTGTATGGGCATCCATGCCTATTTTGAACATTGCACTTAATTTCAGTGAACTGATGGTTGGAGAAGGGTACTTGAAGGTTGGTGGTAGACTTAATCAGCCCTGATGCTTACCCCATTCTCCTATATGATACCCATCTCAGCTTATTTATGTATGGAATGGGGTGATTGTTAGGTCTGATGACCACAAGAAACACTCCCAACACCTGTTGGTATGTGCAAGGTGGGGGGTGGGGTGTTAGGGTTGGAAATCCTAACACCACATTTTCCAACTTTTGATGGTGGGAACCCTAACTGATACATTAACAAGGTTTTTTGTCAAGAATATATATATATATATATATTATAGTGGCACAGTCACACCACTATAGTTAGGGTTGAGCAGCCAGTTACATACTAATGTCAAAGGTTTGTGTATTAATAACTTTGGACCCATTCAATGGATTTGACTGAAATTTGGTACACACATTGGGGTACACAAAATCTCTTGATTTGCCAAATTGTGTTTCTGTTGGAGTGCTGGTCTTTGTGTATGAAAGCGCTGAAAAATGCAAAATTATCAATTTTTGGAGGCACCTTTTACCATTCTAAATGTGGTCCTGCACGGCCATTGTGTGGCATGCCACTCTGTAAGATAACTTGTTTGAAAGAGCTTTGGTAGCCAAACATGCCATTTTTTGTTTGGTGAAAAAATATTAAGGCATTCAAAAGTTATGGCACTTTTAATTTCCCATTGTAAGTGAATGGGAAAATTTATATGTATATCTTACGATCAAAGAATCAGGGTTCTGACCATCCCATTCCACCTGGTGATCAAAGAATTTGCAGCCTTGCAGTTCAAGAATCTTTGATCCTGAGGAATTTCAAAAATTTGTTGACCGCGAGGTCCGCCATCTTGTTTTCAGTTTTCCAATTGAACAAACACAAATATCTCAGCTCAGGGGCACTTCTGAAGAAAAACTTCAATGGATTTTACTCACGGGACCCCAATATATTGAGCAATGGCTTTGGTTCCATCGAAATCTGTCAAAAAAATTGAGTTATTAGCTTTTAAATTCTTTGTTCACGGCTCGCTAATGATCTTTGATCGTGGGATGACAAATTCTTTGATCGTGAGAATTTTTGATCATGATCTTGAATTGCCATCTAAAAACACAAATATCTTGGGTCAGTGGTGGAATGGGGACACAAATAATGGTGGGTTTTGCTCTGGAGGGTCCGTTCTATCATAGCATGGCATTGTTTCAGTTCAAATTGGTCAAAAAATCGTGTTTTGCCATTTCTTATTGTTTGATCATGACCGTGCAATTTCTTTGATCACAAGCCTGCAAATTCTTTGACTATGAGAATCTTTGATCGCGATCGTGCATCGCGAGCAAGGGACGAGATGGCCAGATATAAAAGATAATTTCCTCAGCTCAGGGGTGTCGTAGGAAGTCAAATGAGGGTGGGTTTTACCCAGGGGCCTTTGTTCTGATGAATCATGGCAGTGATTTACTGGTATTATGTATATTTTGTAAATTTGAAGAGTTTTAATTCTTTGTTCATGAACGTGCAATTTCTTTGATCGCGAGCCTGCAAATTCTTTGACTGTGAGATTCTTTGATCGCGATCGTACATCGTGAGCGAGGGATGAGATGGCTGAATTAAAAAAACTATTTTCTCAGTCCAGGAGTGTTGTAGGAAGTCAAATGAGGGTGGGTTTTAGTCAGGGGGCTTCGTTCTGTCGAAGCTTGGTGGCGGTTTTCTGCGATTCATTCAAATTTTTGATTTATAAGGTTTTAAAATCTTTGTTCATAAGACTGCAAATTCTTTAATCATGAGCCTGGAAATTCTTTGATCATGAGATTCTTTGACTGCCATCTTTGATCGCGAGTGAGGGACAAGATGGGCTGATTTTTTATAATGAAATAGATAGGGAAATTTTATTAAATTTTGATATTGAATATCTTGGGAACGGTTTGGTCTTTTGACTTAAAATTTGGAGGGAAGAAAGGCAATATTCCACAGATGTGTTTCTTGGTGGTTTGGTCAAGAGTTCCATCCCCAATTTCTTGGTAGTCTAGTGTTTCCCCCACCCCACCCCATCTTGAACTGTACAAAAATAAAATTGATTCCATACTTGCTTCTGTGATAGTCTAGTGCCACCCCCTCTACATTTGAACTGGAAAATAATAAAATATATCTAATCCCAAGTCCCTGGTGGTCTATTGTTCCTCCACCACCCCACCCTTCTACTACACCATTCCAGCCCACCTTGCACCTCGCTCCACCCATCCCCAGTTGGTGGCTGGCTCAGCGCACCTCTCACCTCCATGACCAGCTGGTGACTAAGTGCAGTATTAGCATTACTGTACAGATGTGTTCAGAAATTAAGTTTTGAGTGCATCTGTGCAGTGGTGCTAATATTGTACTCAGTAGGCAGGTGGCTGTGGAGGTGAGAGGTGGATTGTGCTACTTGATGACTGGAGACAGGTGGGGGAGGTGCTGGTTGGGTGGCATTGCAGGGTGGGGGAATACTACACTACCAGGGATTCAGGATTGGATCAATTTTATTGTTGTCCAATTCAGGTGGGTGGGGGGTACTAGACTACCACTGAACTGTGGATGGAATTAATCTTATTTTTGCACCATTTGGGGGGCACTAGACTACCAGGGCTGTTGTGTGCTGTATAATGGGTGATTTGCTGTTTGGGCCATGGGTGGGGGATGGCCATGCTGCTGTGTGGGACTTCCTGCCTACTGCTGTTGCAGGAGTCTGGGGGCATGGGTAGCCCTGTGGGGCTCCACTGGAGAGTGCTGGGCATGGTGGGGGTGTTTCACAGTGCACATTCCACTGCACAGCTGATGGGTCAACAGGACCTTTGTGGGCATCTGTAAGTTAAGCCAGATGAATAATGGTATAGCTTACATTGCTGTGTCTCCTCTGTGGGTTCTTGTTGAATGCCGATGTGGGCACTTTATGGCTGATCTTGTGGGATGGGGTGTGACTGCTGCTGTAAACCATCTAGTGCCATGTCATAGGGGGTTTATGTGGCGTACTTGCTGTTTGGTGCACGTGGCCTGTGACATGTTGCAGACCACCATCTTAAATCATGCCTGTTGCAATTGGTGGTTTAAGTTGCTAGATTCATCATTCTACATGGTGCATATGCAGTTATGCCAGGTGTATCCCTTCTAGAATGGAGCCTGATGTGCAGTTAGTAAATAGTGGCACCCTGAATCTGGGTGAGTGCCAGTCAGCTATCATTGTTGCTAGCATGTTTTAGAATTGACTGAAGCACTGGATGCTTGGTTTGAAGGAACTGTCATTTTTTTTTGATTTGGGGAGAGATGTTTGCCTGCGACACTTATTTTCAATTTCTACTAAAGAAAAAGACACATAACAGTTTGGGTTCCCTTACACTTCTGGATCTCCACCCCACCTCTTACTCATCCTGGCATGTTGACATGCACATCAAAAGAAACCTTCTCTGGGTCACAGCTCTGTTGGTGTGTTTCAGCCTCAGGTGTGTAGACAGATGCATGGCTGTAAGTGATTTCTTCTTGCTTGTCTGTGATGCTGTGATGTACATGTGTGGATACAGCCACAGAGGAATATTACATAGTTGCTTAGGGATTTTTAAAGATTGCCTCCATACACATATTGACAGTTTTAGTACTGTAGATGCTGGATTACAAAATAATGCATCGAGCTGACTCTTGTCATCATAACTTTTCTTGTAACTGAGTTATATGCTTCCAGTTAGTTGGTTATTGGGAATGGAACACATTAGTTGACAATACCTGATGCCATTCTGGTACAGAACTTATGTTGCATTTGTTCGATCTTGGATAGGTCACATTGGATTTGTTGTTCATTGCAACTGGGTCAGGTATTCAGGGTTTCTTAGAATGGGGAGGTTGCAATGTGTATTCTGACATGCAACCTAGTCTGGTGAGCTGTGGATGCATTTGGCAATCACAGGTGTAAGCACAGACATTGTCAGATATTGCCAGAGATTTCACAGAAATTCTAAAGGGCTTGTGAACACTGGCTGTTCTATAGAAATGGAGGAAGTATTAGATCTATCTGCAAATATCTGAGGAATTTTTGGAAATAGGTGGCAATGTCTGTGGTGGCACTCTATGTAGAGTCTGTTAGACAGATCTGAAGAACCTGCATTAGAACATGCAGATTGCAAGCTGCAGCCATTGTGAGATGGGCTCAATATGTGGGCCACATGGCAAGGCACACTGAGATATGTCTTTCCATGTAGGTATAGAGCCAGAAAGGGAATAGGTGTCCTTTTTGTGAAAATGTGCAATGTCTGGATCAACAGGTGTGGTCACAGAGTCATGAATAGAGATGGCACATTGCTGATTGATGCTGAAAGTACACTGTGATACTAGAAATTTCTCCTCATTATCTGTGGGGTGATGAGTGGGCACTGAATAAGTTACTTGACAAGAATTTATACTATTGTAACTCTGCACCCATGTGAGGTCTGTCCCATGAGACAGTTATGTGTCTGTGCCACCTCCCCCTCCTCCCTGCTGACCATTTCTAGGAGGTGGTGTTGCTACAGTTCTACTTAGTCTGCATAGTCAGTGCTATGCAGTCACAGTGCAATAGAAGACATGGTGATCAATAGTACAAGGCCATAACAGTAACTGCTTGAAAATAAAACTCAGGAGACATAGAATTAGGTTAACAATTAGTTTGGTTGCTCTTGGGATGGGCAAAAAACAGTTTGTTGGTTATATCTATTATTGCTTCTTAGGATTTATTTTGTTTACTGGCATTTCCTTCAGTTGATATTCAGTGTTTCCTTTCTATACGTATTTTCAGTACATACATTATGTTAAGAAGTAAGAATTTTACATATTTTAAAAGTGGTTTATATGGGTTTTATGCTAGACAATATTTTGTTAAGAACTGTTATTTTTTCAACATTTATTCCTGAGTTTTGTTTGCTATGTATCTGTTAACAGTAGTTCATTATCAGTTCCAGTTACCACTAAAATGTTAAAAAAATGGATAGTAACAAAATATTTTTTAGCATGTGGGTTTGAGCTCTGAAGTGGTGATTTTGGGCAACTGGCTAGAATATTAATATTTAGTGACTGGCCTATCTTTAATGGTACTTAACTTTTGACTACATGTTCACATGATAAAATAAGAAATGCTATGTGTTTGTTATGTTACCATTACTACATTTTCCTACAGTATCACCACATGTGTAGATTTATCTAGTGGTGTCATAGTTGGTGGAGATACTTTAAATCTGAGGAAATACGTTTAGTTAAAAATCAACAATTACATTATGAAGATTGATTTTTTGCTATACTTCTATTTTGTTTCAGTTAAATGCGTTACATTTTTTTCATTTCTGATAACAGTACTATTCTAGCAAATTAGTGATATGTTAATATTTGTTGATGGTACTTATGTTAAAGTAGTAGTTATTTATTGTAAGTTAGGTGTTACTATGTTATGTAGTAAAAAAGTGAAACTATCCGAGACATCTGTTAAATTTATTTTTTTATTTCATGCATGTTAATATGGTTGGTAAAGCTGATAATTGATGAGTTATTATAAGTATTATTTATTTGTAGAACTGGGAAAAAATTCCTCATCCGACCTCCAAAAATACGGACGATCCTGTAACAGCAAGAGCACACCAATTGTTTGCATTGTATGGCTGAAGTATACAATAATTGTTAGTATTTTTTGATCAGTAATGATTTGTATACATCTACACAGATATATATATATATATATATATATATATATATATATATATATATATATATATAAATAATACAATAGGAACAGGATGAATAACCACATGTATAAATCTCTTTTATCAGGTATTACTTATAACAATAGTAGCACTTAATGCAATGCAATACTATTAAATGCACAAAATAGTTTGGAACAACAGTTAATGAAAGAAAGTTATTGTTGTGTACTGTTTTCTTATAACAAAGATGCACATTTCTAAGTCTAGTGAACTTATGTACATTCATTTTCAAGTGCAGCATTATATACATATAGACAAGACTGAGTCGCATTTATTTTGAATAGTTTGTCATGTCCAATTTTCTTAGTCATAGGCCAGTGGCACACAATGTAGCACAGATAATCAATGAGCTCATATTATTTAGGTATTCTATTATCTTAAAGCAAACATATGCATGTAAATGTCAATATTTGTTATATACATGTTATTTGCAGCTCAACATTATATACATATGTACAAGTCTGAGTCGAATGTTTGTGTGATGGTTTGTTGTATTCAGTGTACAGAGTGCCTCAAAGTGATAGAAAATTCTATCACATTGTTTCAGCTATTTCAGCATACTAGTAGAGATTACACCATGACATAGGTGGTCATACTCTCAATGTGGGTGTGATTGCTACATTTGCCAAGACATAACTTACTGACTGATGTTTAGCAATATCCAGCGCCCCTCGAGTCTGCTTGGATTTGGTGGAAGTCAATTTAGTAAGCGTCATAGTAATGATCAACAATGTAGACAACCAGGCAAAAGGGTCAGAACTTTATCTGCTGTGTGTTGTTGAAACAAGTAGGATTCTCAACACAATATGGAGACAACATTTGCTGCAACTCTGAAAGTGTTTCAATAGTTAAATGAATTTTTCATTGCCATGTAAGATAGGACTGTGATAGAAGTCAGTACAGAGTAATATGTGCTGAGATATGCAAAGTTATCATGGGGCATCTTTAATCCACAGCAACATATGTATGTGTTGGGCTCCATGGGCTTGGAACTCAACCCTCCAGAAGTAGTGCTCAACAATACCGAGGGGAGGATTTGTCTTAGACAGTATGAATTTCAAAAGACTCTGGAACCGGTGGCGGAAGTAACATGAAACAGTTACTGGATCAAGTGAGCAGAGTTCATTGAGAGTCATTGTTTGGATGTTCTCAACATCAGAGTTTGCCCATCTGAGTATGTCAAGCAGATCATCCCAATAATATTCTGCGCAACTCAACATCACAAACCATGTTGCTGGTCCAAACTCTCTCAGCATGCACATTACCTCGGAGTGACATCTGTACCAATATTCTTTGGTACCATGCATGCTAGACAAAATAGAAGAAAGACTGACTTGCAGTGTTTCATCTTTGGTCTGCAACTTGTATAGTAACTGTGCAGCTGTCATATTATTGAATCCTGTTCCAAATCTCAATGTATGAGCAATACTAGCAGATAGGACACTAAGCTCACTTTCCCAAAGAAGGTGGAACAGGTATGCAATGTTTCTTCAAAACTTGCCATCCTTATGAAGTACTCATGAGGTCCTATACTCAGCTCCTGGTACTCAAAGTTCTCGTACATCTAATCGACCACCTGAACCAAGTGGGAACAGATCAGGGAAACAACGAGCTTCAAGAGTGGCCTCCCATATACTAACAGGATTGCCCTCCACTTGTTTCATTCGATATAAATCAATGTTATGCCATCACAGAGGCAACAAGCCTTTGTGTGAAGCAAATAAACAAACCAAAATGAAAGAAAAAGCCACTATGGTTCTCAAAAGAGGTGGCTGGGAAAGTCAGGGAGAAAAAGATAGCATTCTGGAAGTATAAGGAAACACAGAAGGAGCAGGACAGAGAGCAGTACCAGTTAAGGCAGAAGGAAGCAGGGAGGGAAGTCAGAATAGTGAAGGCCAAAACTGAGGCAAAGATAGCCAACTCAGGTAAGAAGGGGAATAAAACCTTTTATAAGTACATCAGCAAGCGTAGAAAGACAAAGGGAGGGATAGTGAGCCTGACTAGAATGAACAGTGGGTGGGCAGAGGGGGACAGTGAAAAAGCAGGGATACTGAACAAATATTTCTGCTCAGTATTCACAAAAGAGGAGGGGTAAGTGCCTAATCCAATTAACAGAAGCACTTTTGATAGGGGGGTCAATCCCAGTCCTTTTACAGAAGAAAGGGTTCTGCAAGAACTCCTAAAACTGAAGGTGGACAAAGCAATGGGGCCTGATGGAATTCACCCCAGAATTCTAAAAGAATTAAGGGGGAACTAGTGAAACCACTGGCTACTCTTTTTAATAAATCATGGGAGGATGGTGTGGTACCTGAGGACTGGAGGAAGGTGGATATGATTCCTCTTCACAAAAGTGGGACCAAGACAGAGGCAGGAAACTACAGACCTGTCAGTTTGACCTCTGTGGTGAAAGTGATGGAGTCACTTCTGAAGGAAAGAATTATTGAGTACCTAGAGACCAGTGGGGCACAGGACCCAAGGCAGCATGGGTTCATAGCAGGAAGGTCATGTCAGATGAATCTAATAGATTTCTTTGACTGGGTGACCAAAGTAGTAGACCAGGGAGGGGCTGTGGACATGGCCTACCTAGACTTTAGCAAGGCATTTAACACAGTCCCACACAAAAGATTAATAGTCAAATTAACCAGCCTGAGGGTGTCCCAGGGTGGTAGCCTGGGTAAAACATTGGCTGCACAACAGGACACAGAAGGTAATTGTAAATGGAGTCCACTCTGAAGAAAGAGGGGTTACTAGTGGGGTACCACAGGGTTCAGTGCTGGGTCCAGTCCTTTTTAATGTCTTTATAAGTAACATTGCAGAGGGACTGGAAGGAAAAGTATACCTTTTTGCAGATGACACAAAGATCTGTAACAGGGTTGATACACAATGAAGCATGGAAAGGATGAGAAGGGACTTGGCAAGGTTGGAGGAATGGTCAGAAGTATGGCAGCTAGGATTCAATGCAAAGAAGTGCAAAATAATGCACCTGGGAAACAAGAACCCAGGGGAAGAATACACAATGGGGGGAGGTAGTAACAACAACAAAAAAGGAAAGGGACCTGGGGGTAATCATTTCAGATGACCTTAAGGTTAGCAAGCAATGTGAGAAGGCAGTAGGGAGGGCTGGGGGTATACTGGGATGCATAGGGAGAGGTATCACCAGCAGAAAACAGGAAGTTGTTATCCCTCTGTACAGACAGTTGGTGAGACCCCATCTGGAGTACTGCATCCAGTTCTGAAGACCCCATCTCCGCAAGGACATAGACAGGATAGCGGCAGTCCAGAGGAGGGCAACTAAAATGGTGCAGGTTCTGCAAGAGAAGCCATACGAGGAGAGACTTAAGGAGCTTAATATGTATACCCTTGTGGAAAGAAGGGAGAGGGGGGACATGATAGAAACTTTTAAGTACCTCAGTGAAATCAACAAAGTCCAAGAGGGTAGCATCTTTCGGAAAAAGAGACATGTAAGAACAAGTGGACATAATTTAAAGATGGGGGAGGTGGCTCAGGGGCAATGTGAGGAAGTATTTTTTCACAGAGAGTGTAGTGGATGCATGGAACAGCCTTCCTGAGGAGGTTGTGGGGTCTAAAACTGTGGGAGAATTAAAAAATGCATGGGACAGACATAAGGCAATTCTTGTGGGGGTAGGAAGAAATAGGCTGTTGGTTAACTAGGATCTGCGGCCTATCCTGTAGGTAAGGAAATGGGCAGACTAGATGGGCCAAGCGGTCCTTATCTGCCATCAAAGTCTATATTTCTATCTTTCTATGTTTCTATTACTGGGTCTTTGCCGTGCAGTGGGTGTATGGTAAATTGTTCATACATAGTTTGTACAGTTGCCATGTCAACCCTTCTCAAGTATTGCTTTTCAGAGTTGTCTGTGGCAATATCTGATGAGAGACCACTAAATGCATCAATGTCAATGTCAGCATAGAAAGAATTGTGCTCTTTTAGATATCTCAAAGCATGCTTCACATTGTCTACATTGACAATGTCCTGCCATATTGTTTTGACCATTGTTGGCACACCATTTACCAAGATGACTACACTATTGTCCTGAGAAATAGTGTTGACATTTTCTTGCAAAGGTAAAGGCAGGTAGACAACAGAGCCTTTGAGAGAGCACACAAGTTCTTTGTTTGGTAGGTCTTGTGTCCTTATATTCAGCCTTGTGATCGTTTGAAATGGCTTCATGGTCTGAATGAGAATCCTTTCAAACAAGTTCAACAGTTATCTCATCAGGTGTTGGTTCTACTTCCATTTTATTGAGTACTGAACGAGGAGGTAAACTATCATTCTTGATTTTTTTATGACAGTAGGAACAGAGTAACACAGCTGTGGCTTCTTCAAAGTCAGACATTAATTGGAGGTATGCATGGAGACGTCTCCACATTGTATTCCAACATGGAATGTTTTCCAGGTCTACTCTGACACATAAGTGCTTGTAGAAAAATCGTTCACATGACACACAGATTGTATCGAATTTCTCTGTTTTGCTTAATTCAAATTTAGCAAACTCACGACCAAAATGTCAAAGGAGGTGGTTTTCTTTAACTAGAGATGTCTGAGGAGTACTTGCTTCTTCATGCACAGTGGCAGTAGATCTCAATCTATGGGTTCTTTGCAACTCTTTAATTAACTCAGTAAGTCTTTCAACATCTCCATCATCGAGCAATGCTTGGAATTGCATGTAGTCTCGAATGACAGATCTCACACGATACAACCTTTGCACAAATTTGTGAATGCCACAGTTATACACTGCTAGCATATGAAAGTGATGAAATGTGATGTTGCAGTTCATTGTCTCTAAGCACGCGAGGGAGTGACCCATCAGGCCTTTGTGAGACTGAAACTCACACTTGTCAATGGTATGAAGCAGTGTGTGTTGTTCAGATCTCTTCGTGACTAGAATTGTTGAGAGAAAATGTTTTATAGATATAATAGATTCCTCTCTAATGTTACATGTGCTGTCACATGCCCATTTTTTTGCTGACAACTTTGGATCACTTTCAACCTCTTTAACTTCATTGTCATTGTTCGGATGAACGGTTTCATGGGATAGAGGTAAGATATTCTGCAGTTTTCCATGCTCATCTACTATTAAAGTGATGTTTCTACTGTGTGCACTGCATGTCTCTTCCCAGAAGAATGCTTCTGAGTACTCTGAATGAAACCAGCCTCCTTGAAACACAAGAGAGATATTTTCTCTGCTTAAGTGTTCAAAAGATAAAATACTGTTTCTCATCTCCTCAATCTTTGTACTCAATTTATCAATGGCTGACATCATTTCACTCCACAGTTGGGAACGTATTGCTAGAGCCACAGTGGCAAATCATCTTGCTCTTAAACGGAGTTTCATCAATGAGATATTAGAATGCAGTCTGTTACCTTTGCGTCTCACTGTTTTGGAAATCACATGTTCAATCCTAGCTCTGTGGACTAGTTTTTTTAAAACATAACCTTACTGTGTTGTGCATTAGCAGAGGTACTATGCCTAGCATTCTTTTTCTGTCTCACATGTCTACGCTTTGGTGATGACAGTGCTGGATGTTGTGATTGTAACGTTTCTCTAGGAAGGATACTTGTAGTAGTTTTCTTAGAGAAGGGTTTCTGTTTCTTTAATTGTGTATGATTAACTCTGTGCGTGATGTGGAGAGAAGACAGTTTTTTGTGCTTCTGTCTAGAAGCTTTGCCTTTGGTTCTTGCATGGCATGACAATGAACAAGCAGTACAGCTAGCACTTTCTCTATGTGCTCTGGTTTTACGGCAGATGGCCATAATGAAATAGGTGAAGTATTTCAATATTTTCATGGTTGTAGTCCCCTAAGAAAAATAAAACTAAATATATTTAGTAGTAAGCAACACTAGCCACATGGTAATAAAGCAGAAATTGTGCATAAGAAATATAATACATAGTACTGTGATAATAAGAAAACATCTGCTATGATTAGCATTACTTTGCTATGAATTATTTAACTATTCTGTGCCTTGTGTGTACTGAATATTGCAAGCAGTTATCACCTGGGCAATAGTTGATAAAAAAGAATATGTGTGGCACCTTTATTGGTTGATGCGTTTGGGTAGTAGTAAGTGTGAATTTATAAAATTGTTAAACATTACTTGTGGCATTGTTACATGCACTTATGCTGACATATAATGATGAACAGAATAGGAAGTGTTGTGTTGATGGACTGCTGCAATCATACTATTATGGGTCTGGCTGAATGTGGTGATGGTGTCAATAATCTTGTTTCGTTGAAATAATATTAGTTTATTCATAGTTGGGATGAAATTATTACATGAGTCTGATGATGATTGGGTGTTATAGTGAGGGAATGCAAAGTTGTAAAAGTTAAAATTTGAACATTTTGAATTTTTTGTCACAATCAAAGAATTTGTCACCTCACGAATGATCCTCATGGTCAAAGATGGTCGTGATCAAAGAATTTGCGATCTCACAAACAAAGAACGTATAAATTGTGTGCAATTCCTATAGAAGCTTGTTTACATTGCTTTTATTACATAGAGAACTTCAAAACTGTCAGTAGACATATGTGCACATTGTGTTGTGACATAGTATCTCAGTAGTTGAGTTTTTAGAAACGTAACTCCTTTTTTGGTGAAATCACGTGTTTTTCATTGCAACCTCAGAATTTGTCAACTCACGGTTCAAGTTCAAGATCAAACCGAGTGGCTGTCAAAGATTTTGCATGCTCGTGGTCAAAGATCGTAAATAACACGGGAATTATGTGAAAACGTTTTAAAAACAAATAACATAGAAACATAGACTTTGACGGCAGATAAGGACCGCTAGGCCCATCTAGTCTGCCCATTTCCCTACCTACAGGATAGGCCGCAGATCCTAGTTAACCAACAGCCTATTTCTTCCTACCCCACACAAGAGTTGCCTTATGTCTGTCCCATTCATTCTTGAAATCTCCCACAGTTTAGACCCCACAACCTCCTCAGGAAGGCTGTTCCATGCATCCACTACCCTCTCTGTGAAATAATACTTCCTCACATTGCCCTGAACCGCCCTCCTTCTATCTTTAAATTGTGTCCCCTTGTTCTTGAAAGTCTCTTTTTCTGAAAGATGCTACCCTCTTGGACTTTGTTGATTCCACTGAGGTACTTAAAAGTTTCTATCATGTCCCCCCTCTCCCTTCTTTCCTCAAGGGTATACATATTAAGCTCCTTTAGTCTCTCCTCATATGACTTCTCTTGCAGAACCTGCACCATTTTAGTTGCCCTCCTCTGGACTACCTCTATCCTGTCTATGTCCTTGCGGAGATGAGGTCTCCAGAACTGGACACAGAACTCCAGATGGGGTCTCACCAACTGTCTGTACAGAGGGATAACAACTTCCTGTTTTCTGCTGCTGATGCCTCTCCCTATACATCCCAGTATACCCCCAGCCATCCCTACTGCCTTCTCACATTGATTGCTAACCTTAAGGTCATCTGATATGATTACTCCCAGGTCTCTTTCCTTTTTGTTGTTGTTACTACCTCCCACCATTGTGTATTCTTCCCTGGGTTCTTGTTTCCCAGGTGCATTATTTACACTTCTTTGCATTGAATCCTAGCTGCCATACTTCTGACCATTCCTCCAACCTTGCCAAGTCCTTTTCATCCTTTCCACGCCTCCTTGTGTATCAGCCCTGTTGCAGATCTTTGTGTCATCTGCAAAAAGGCATACTTTTCCTTCCAGTCCCTCTGCAATGTCACTGATGAAGACATTAAAAAGGACTGGACCCAATACTGAACCCTGCAGTACACCACTAGTAACCCCTCTTTCTTCAGAGTGGACTCCATTTACAATTACCTTCTGTGCACTATTGTCCATCCAATGTTTTACCCAGGCTACCACCCGGGGGACACACTCCCAGGCTGGTTAATTTGACTATTAATCTTTTGTGTGGGACTGTGTGAAATGCTCCACTGGCCTCTAGTTACTCAACTATTCTTTCCTTCAGAAGTGACTCCATCACTTTTCCTACCACAGAGGTCAGACTGACAGGTCTGCAGTTTCCTGCCTCTGTCTTGGCCCCACTTTTGTGAAGGGGAATCACATCCGCCTTCCTCCGGTCCTCGTGTACCACACCATCCTCCCATGATTTATTAAAAAGAGTAGCCAGTGGTTTCACTAGTTCCTCCCTTAATTCTTTTAGAATTCTGGGGTGAATTCCATCAGGACCCATTGCTTTGTCCACCTTCAGTTTTAGGAGCTCTTGCAGAACCCTTTCTTCTGTGAAAGGACTGGGATCGACCCCCCTATCAAGAGTGCTTCTGTTAATTGGATTAGTCACTTCCCCTTCCTCTTTTGTGAATACTGAGCAGAAATATTCATTCAGTATCCCTGCTTTTTCACTGTCTCCCCTCTGCCCACCCACTGTTCATTCTATTCAGCCTCACTATCCCTCCCTTTGTCTTTCTATGCTCGCTGATGTACCTATAAAAGGTTTTATCCCCCTTCTTAACTGAGTTGGCTATCTTTTCCTCAGTTTGGGCCTTTGCTATTCTGACTTCCTTCCCTGCTTCCTTCTGCCTTAACTGGTACAGCTCTCTGTCCTGCTCCTTCTGTGTTTCCTTATACTTCCAGAATGCTATCTTTTTCTTCCTGACTTTCACAGCCACCTCTTTTGAGAACCATAGCGGCTTTTTCTTTCATTTTGATTTGTTTATTTGCTTCACACAAAGGCTTGTTGCCTCTGTGATGGCAGTTTTGATGATTCCCCATTGTTGCTCACCTCCTTCTAGCCTGTTTGCTAGTGCTTTTCTGAGGCACTCTCCCATCTTGCCAAAGTCAGCCCTCCTAAAGTCCAGTACCCTCACTTTTGTATGGCTTGATTCTGTAGCTGAGTTTAATGTGAACCACACTGTTGGATGGTCACTTGTCCCCAGATGGCAACCCACTTCTAGATCAGAGATCCTCTCACTGCCCCTGTTTGAGAGTACGAGGTCTAAGATTGCTCCCTCACGAGTGGGTTCTGAAATTAGCTGTCTAAAGCCTGCCACCTGTAGGGCACCAAGAATGGCCCTGCTCTTGGATGAGGCTGCAGCAAATGTGCTCCAGTTAACATCTGGCATATTCAGGTCTCCCATCAACAGTATCTCCCCTTTCTCTGCCATACTAAGAATGCATTCTTTCATATCCTTGTCCATTCCTTCCCCCTGACATGGGGGTCTGTACACAACCCCTGTGCGGATTGTGGTGCCCTTTCCAGTCTCCAAGGTGACCCACAGTGCCTCCTCTCCTCCCTGTTTACTCTTTTGTTCAGTTGCTTTTATCCCTTCCTTTACATAGAGAGCTATTCCTCCCACTATTCTCCCCTGCCTGTCTCTCCTGTATGTTATGTACCCTGGTATGTTAATATCCCAGTCATGGTTCTCTGTGTACCATGTTTCTGTGACTGCTACAGTATCCAGGCATCCCTCTTCCATCAAGGCCACCAGCTCAGCGAGCTTGTTGCCCAGACTACGGGCATTGGTACTCATTACCCTCCACTTCCTGATGGCCTTACTCCCTTTTGCCCCATCCCTGTCCTTCTTGCCTTTGTCACTTTCTCCATTTACCCCTGCCCTTCTCCCTATCGACACCTCTATGTTGGTGTTTACTGCACTTACTACCATGATTATTTGGGGGGCTAGGATTTCCCTGCTCCTTTTCAGTGCCTCCCCCCTTGGCTAGTTTAAAAGCTTGTCAATGAAGCATTTAAACCTATCACCTAGGATCCTGGTTCCCCTCCCAGATAGATGCAGCCCATCATGCCAATATAGGCTTGCATCACTCCAGGTGGACCCCAAGTCCCCATTGAAGCCAAATCCCTGAGCTCCACACCAGTTTTTCAACCACTGATTGAATCCCATGGTGCGGAACACCCTAGCCTCTCCTATGCCATAGATGGGCAGCACCTCCGAGAAGGTTACCGTGCGTGCTACTTGACTAAGGCCCTTCCCCAATTCCATAAACTCTTCCTGCACTTCTCTAATCCCTCTCTTAGCCAGGTCATTTGTCCCTAGGTGGTCAATGACATCCAGCTCCCTCCCCTGTGCAGCTGCTTTGGCAATCCTGAGGATTTGCTCCCTGTCCCTCCAAGCCATGGCACCAGGCAGGCACCTCATCTCCCTCTCCCCTTCCTCCCCCAGTTCTACCTTCCTAACAATGGAGTCCCCCACCAGGAGTTGTTTCCTTCCCCTGCAGGGTCCCCTGCCACCCTCCTGTGAGTCTCCTTTGTGGAGGTTCCCAGCATCCACCTTGGTCTCCACTGCGGGTGCCTCCATAGAGGAACCACACTTTGCCAGAATGGCATAGGAATTGTGGAGAGGTACAACTGGAGGGACGTGCCTCTGTTCCACCACCCTCACCCTCCCTGAGTCCACTGTGGTCCAACTGCTCATCTTTCTTGGCAACCTCTGAGGCAATGGCAGAGGCACTGGTGGTCCCTGGATGGAAGAGGAGGTCCCACAAATCATGGCCAACTCAGCCTGTAGATGAGCAACCTCCTCCCTTAGCCCAGAGAGGTGCCTGCAGATGGGACAACACCGCATCCTCCAGAACGTCTCCTGGAAGACTGCTGCTCCACAGCCACTGCACTGCACCATTCCAATCATGTCTTATTTCTGACCCCTCAACTGTTTGCAGTCCTTACTCTTTCCTCTGTTTTTTTTCTCTCTCTCCTTACTTTCTGCCTGTGTGCCCTTTAAGCTCCTGATTGTCCTGTTCTGAGACAGGAATATTCTATATTTCTCAGTAGACCAGTTACTTGCTCAGAGGCAGACCTCCAGCAGCTAGAGGGGGCCGGAGAGCTACTCTTGCCCTTCTAGCATGGTGGGTCTTTGGTGGTTCTGTGATCACTCACTTCCTGCTCCCAAACAGGAAGTTCCTGTTGTCAGTCAAATCCTGTGCCTATAAAAATAGAACTAGCTTTGGGTGGAGAGGAGGGGAGGGAAGGAGGGCAATATAGTTCCAGCAGAGAAGTTCAGTCACACAGCAATCCTTTCTCCTGATGTCTTCTGCCAAGCTATTAGTAGAATCTTTCTAAGGCAGTCTTTAAATGTAGCTTCCTTCTAGCTAAGCCACTCCCCCTACACTTACTAGATCTTTCTACAAGTAATTTAAACCTCACAACAGTTAAGTCCTTTCAATCACCTGAGAGTTACACCTAAATAACTGTTCAGATACCCATTCAGTTCAGTCAACCCAGACAAACACACACTTTTTTTTTGTTTTGTATGTTAGTTTTTTTACCCTAAATTAAAGGTCTAAATACAAAAGTTCTTCTACTTTAGTCCCAACAGAGAAGTTCAGTCACACAGCAGTCCTTTCTCCTGATGTCTTCTGCCAAGCTATTAGCAGAATCTTTCTAAGGCAGTCTTTAAATGTAGCTTCCTTCTAGCTAAGCCACTCCCCCTACTTACTAGATCTTTCTACAAGTAATTTAAACCTCACAACAGTTAAGTCCTTTCAATCACCTGAGATTTACACCTAAATAACTGTTCAGATACCCATTCAGTTCAGTTAACCCAGACAAACACACACTTTTTTTTTGTTTTGTATGTTAGTTTTTTTTTACCCTAAATTAAAGGTCCAAGTACAAAAGTTCTTCTACTGTAGTCCCAGCAGAGAAGTTCAGTCACACAGCAGTCCTTTTTCCTGGTGTCTTCTGCCAAGCTATAGCAATAAGAAGACTATTTTTTCTTACTTATGGGTAATTTAAATGCTAGGAGGGTTTATCTTGCTGTACTGCTTTTTAAAATATTGGGTTTACACTATCAGAAACAGTTTAAGTCGAAGTCTCACGTTATTCTCGCGATCAAAGATTTTGTATGCTTGTGGTCAATCCTCGCTGTCAAACCAAGTCGCGGTTGAAGAATTTGCATGCTCGCAGATGAAGATCATAGTAAATGTGGAAATTATTTGCAAATGTCTTGAAATGATATAAAAACATTATTGTCCTTACTTACATGTTAGTATAATGCTATCAGGGTGTGTCTTGTTGAAAAGTCTAGGAAACTATTGCTTTTTCACTGTGAGAGACTGTTTATGCCAAAGTCTCACGTTAGTCTCACAATCAAAGATTTTGCATGCTCGCAATCAATCCCAGCAAACAATGTGAGTCGCAGTCAAAGAAATTGCACGCTCGCAATCAAAGAAATGCCTAAGTTTGTCATGTGACTTTCCTGAACCAATAGAATCAAAGAATAACACTCTGGGGGCCATTTTAGATTGAGTGATCGAGCAGCTAACAGGGCACAATAGCAAAATAAGTACTTGAGCAAAATATCATACAACTTGGGGGGAAGTAATCTTTTAAGTTATAAGAAGTGATTTAATAGTCTATTGGCAACTTAGGAAGGACTGTATGTTTTTTTTCTCGCTGATATTGGCAGGAACTGTTTACTTTAGCTTGATTATTGATGCAGTTTACAGCAACTGTTATATTCTGATAGAATCATGGCCTGGGAAAGTGTAAAACAGTTTACCAATACATTTAGGTTTTTCTATATGTGTTTCACCAATGGATTGGTTTTGGAAACAACATGGAAATAGGTTTTTTGAGCTTGATTTGTACAAGGGGAAAAAAAGAATTAGCATTTATTGGAAAGCTGTATAATGGTTTATCCATTTTGAAATGTAATGAGTAAAACTGCAGTTATTGTTTTCTTTAAGTAACTTATTGTCCTTGGGATCTTTCTTGTGGCTGAAAATAGTCTTAATTATTTAATGTTTGCTAGTGCATTTTCTGTATCTCAGACTGGCTGATCTGTACAAGTCAAAAGTTAGTGTGTTAAGGAGATTCATTGTTCCTCAGTGCTACTTTGATTTGTGAGGATTGGTTGCTGATCTGATAACACTGGCACTTTCTAGCTACATATGTGCGTGTTTTAACAGTTTTGAAATCCTGACTTGTAATGATATTGTGTGTTACTTAAGTTAACCAGCCACTGCATTTGCACTTGGCATATAGAGACACAAATAAATATATTTAAATTCACTAATTAAGTCACAGTACTTATCACTGGAAATGTTTTTTTGTTTAATTTAACTGTGGTTGTGAGACCTGTACAATCTAATTAGTATAGTACTATTGATTTCTGTTGTACATTATCTCTGTCAAGTAATAAGAAATGGTTCCACTCCCCACTCAAGCAGCTGGCTGAGTAAGAGAGGGTATTTAGTTTGACAGACCATTATGGCTAGTAACTTAGACCAATCAAAATTTGTGTTGTTGGCAAGCCATGAGGTCTGCCAATCAGATGACAGCATTCTCCCCCAAAACAAAACAAATGTTTAATAAACATCATGCCAATAGAAAGACAGCTTATATGCATGGCTAGGGCTGCTAGACTAAATTAACCAATCTATGAACAGGTTATTGTTTTGATCGTTTTGTCTGCATTTATCTGGATGATGCAGTAGAATAGTAGTCATTCTGGTGGTTGCAGTTCTTAGTACTTGGTGGTCAGACTGACACAATTGTGATATTTCTACATCTGAGTTATTAAGATTTGTTACTCAGCATGGCAGAAAAATCCACAGTAACTGTATGGATAGTTAAGATCAAGTTTGGTGAGAAGGGCAGCAGTGTTCAGTAGAGGTAATCATTTTGGGAATGATTTACAGCTACCTGGATGCTCTGTCTCTTGGTTTGGGAAGGGTGGCATGAGGTGGGAGCAGCTCATGCCCACCATGTGCCATTCATTGGAGACACACCCAGAACCAGACATACTCCTTATCCATCTTGGGGGCAATGATTTGGGTAACAAAAGGACTATTGACATAATAGAGGCTGCACAGTCTGACTTAGAGCAGCTTATCAGTATGTTGCCATCGTGTAAAATCCTGGATTCAGATCTTACACAGCGCATGGTCTGGAAAGGTGAGGATTACTGCCCTGCACTTGAAAGATCATGTAGGAAGGTGAACATACAAATATCTGGAATCCTCCGTGTTATGGAAATGCACACTATTCATCATCCCCCAAATTACTTATGACAAATATCGGCTCTATCTAAAAAATGGTGTGCATCTCTCTAACATAGGTAATGAAATTTGTGTCTGGGACCTTCAAAATGGTATCCTTACAGTTCTGTAATTGTGTGCCTGTACTACTGTACCTCTTAAGCACATCTCCTAGTCTGTGGAAAAAAATGGTTCTTTTTGGAGCCGATTAATGTGGCCAAAAAATAGAACATTTTTCATCATACATAGTAGTGTCTGTGTATTGTGCAGTCAGTTTGTGTGGACATAGCCTGTCCTATTTATATCATGCAGGTCTTACAGTAAATGGTATTGCTTTATTTAAAAGGTTTCTTTCTTGTTGGGATGTTATGTATGTTTTTTTGGGGGGTATGTTATATATTAGTAGGGTGGTGTTGTTCAAATCTGTTTTTTTAGTGCCGTTTGAGTGTCTGATGTGGTGTATGCATGATTTAACTATTCCTCATTTTTCAGGTATCTGTTGTATGACTGTGCAATGAACAGATATGGTATTGATGTGTGAGGGTATATGAGGTTAATAGCTATCATAATTAGGCACTACATGCTGTCCTGTTTCAGATCTATTTGTTGGGTGACTATAGAACTATTAATTCTTGAAAAGAATGTTAGTGTTCTATTCAGCTGTGTTATATGTTTTCTGTTTTTTGTTTCAACACATACATAGGAAACTTGAATAAAAATTTTCACACCACTTAACAGTAAGTATTACTTTTTTTTTTGACTTGCTGGAGAAGCTAACCATTGAACATGGTGCATTTGTAGTGTGCAACGTGAAATGTCAGTGTTACACTGTAAGTGTCAGTAGAGCAGCACTGGTAATCAATACAGGAGTCAGTAGTATAGTATGGTCTTCATGTACATTGACTTACACTGTGAAGGTATGGGTGTGCATCCATAATGTGTGGTGTTAGTTGATGGGCATCTGGTTGTGTTGTTAATGTGGTACTGCTAGCTGGTCTTCAGTTGGTGGTGGGGGGACAGTAGTGGAATGTTAGGTATGAGTAGGTGGGTGAAGAGATTGCTACTGCTGGAATACTAGGGATAGAATATGTTTACAAAGGCTGGAGAAACAGAGCATGTATGAGTATGCCATGCAGTACGGCTGGGTTTAGTGAGGAGCATGTCCACTGTACCACTATGGATCTTATATTAGTAAAGCAGTCACCAATTGTCTGTGGGGGGGCACCCAAGGCTTGTCTCTGCTGGTTGTGTGAAAACGCACAGTCACAACCTGTTATTTTGGTCTGAATTCTATCATGTGGACTGTGTCTTGACAAGCTCAGTACTTTAATTTAACAGATATCTTCACAGTGCCCCACTCTGCGTTGGGTGCTGTAAGTCTGATTTTGCATGCATATGTATTACATATGCTGGGTTCAATATTGCAATGTGGGAGATATGATTGGGGACAGTCTCTGTTCTTGTGATGTTAACATTATTGCTTTGTTATGGCTCATGGTCATTTCAGTAGTAGTATATTCCATTTTCAATATTACATCAGGGCATGTCAGTGGGTTGTGCATGGTACTGTACAGTTGTGTCATATAGAAACTCTTTCAATGTTTGTGACACTCTGTTAAAATGGCATGCAGGTGTTTCAACTGCTGTATGTTAGTACATAGTATGTGAATAACAGAAATCAGATTACTTAAAAATGGCTGCAACAAGATCTTTGAGTAAATCTGTTGATATTTTATGATTGTTCTACATAGACTATTGTAGGGTAGGGGTCATGGATTTCTTTGTGTTATACAGTTACTGCACATTCACAATTAATTATTTATTGCACATTTATGCTTTTCCTTTGTCAGAAATACTAAGAGGTGTAAGATAGAGCAGTACTGATTGCATGTTTATTATGCTTTCTGATAATACTTGTTCTCTCTTTTTGTTACAGATAAAGAATGCCAAAGTCCGGGAGTGATAGGGAGGTGTTGGTGCTTGTTCAGGTTGTGAGGGAGCATACCAATCCATGTATTGTCATGCGTGCGACTAACCTCAGCCTGGCACACACATGGGGCAAGGTTGGTATTTTATTTTATGTTCAGATTTATACTTCTTCACACTGATATACAGTATTTCATTAATTGGGGGTGGAAATGTATGTACATTGCTGCTAGACACTTCCCATCTCCCCGGTCGAGTTACCCTGAATGGAAAATTATGGGGACAGTGACATGCTAAGTATTTGTACAGGTCCAGAAGGGTAGCAAGTGTTCTAGCTGAGCAGTACAAATACCTCTATGTTTACAATGGCTGTGATTGGACTGGGACAGTGGTGTACTGCATGACTGCAGTTACTTACATCTTAACAACTTTTCTCTCAAGGTACGGGCCACATACAGTGGAGTTCCACACAAATCTTTTTTGTTTTGCAATACCCATGATTGGGTTGCACAAGGTACAGTGGGCCATGAGATATCATGTGTGTATTACAGGACTTGCGATTGATTTTTGAGGTGTTTTTCTGCTGGTAGGCACTGGTTGTCTCTGACTGACAGATGAAGTGTGGCATGGTGTAGGGAAGAAGTCACATGGGTGTAAGTAAACATGCATGTGAGTGGTCAATTATTAGATATTGTGAAATGAGTAGAACAAATGCTGATTTCTGATTGAACGAGAGGTGCTTTAGCTGAGCTCTTATCCCAACAGAATGGGCCAGCTGAATGTATTATGTTTGAAAATGGATAATATTTACTGAAAATTAACCATTCCATTATCAGAGTAAGGCATGTGTTATGGTGGGCTAACAGCCCTTGTCAGCTGGTGGCAGACCTCAGCTAAGCATTGTGCTTCAACCTCACCTGAGATGGGAAGTAAACCCACCATAACACACTGGCTGTGATGCCTTATTGTTTAAGTAATGATGTTCTTTGTGTCTTGCATTGATTTTTAAGTCATTTACATCTTCATCTTTGAATATGCTTTCTGGTTACCAAATGTGCAAGTGGGTATTGCATGTAGTTGGTCTTTGTCATTTGCACACTGTCTCCACATCCTGCATATATGTGGCACTTTTTGTACTTCAGGAGACACTGTCATATATTATTGTCTTCATCTTACTTTATGTTGTAAAATGTTTTTAATTAGTGGTGATATCGTAGTGTTAGTTAAATTGTTTCGTATTCAAAAACAACATTCACAATAGTTTTCTTTTTCTTTTTCTTTTTAGGTTAGTCGTGCCTTGGGGAGACAGGATGTGCAGAGATCTCCTTATGAGTGTAGCAGAAGTGGAAGATCACCCGCTAGACCTTTTTTAAATCTAAGGCAGTGGCGGGTGATATGCAATGGAGTATCCGGGAGTGGTACGACATAGCATACACCATGTGGGAGGATGCAGGGAAACCAGAGTTTGGAGACTGTCATCATACCTGTGAGTATATGTTTCTAATTGGTGTTATGTAACTGTGTAGGGTGTTGTACATTATATAATGTGGAAAATTGAATCAGGTAAATGTCACAATCTGATTGGCTGGCTGATAGTTTTCTCAGCATTGTACATCGTCAAATTTACCCACTGGAAAAACTACCAGCCAACTTTATCTTGTGCCAATCAATTTATCTATAGGATGCTTCCACTTCAAACAACCCCATTACTATTTTTCCTCTCCTTGCTTCAGTAAGGCACTGCAGGAAATTGTTAAAAAATTACAGCCTGTTTTGAAGTGTGCAGACCTGACAGACTTTAAAAATATTTAAATAACAGCATTTGCCATTGTGTTATACAGATTTTTGATTCCAGAGAGTGGGTAGTCTAGAAGACTTAACATGACTTGTGTGTTTGGTCACTTGGCTTTGCCTCATATCCATACCACAGCAGTTATCATAAATTCTCCTGTGTACCCACACCCTCTATAGATAGATTGTTCAGCTGCATGACAGCTCTTACAGTAGTCATGTGTTATGGTGCTTTTTATGACAGGTGCAGTTTACTAATCACGAGCTGAACAGTATTATTTTAGTCATTCTGTATTTCAAGTAATCGGAAACAGCAAACATTTTGTAGTTCCTTGAAAGCATATTATGATACTTTTGTGTTACTATGTTGAAATATGTAGTTCATGAGACATTACATATACAGAAAAGTAAGAGTTATGAGTATGGTATAAAAAAATGCATACATATGTAAGTCTATTTAGCATATCTATTACAGTACTAAGATAACACAGACTGTCAAATGTATGATATCTTTCTTATTCTGTTCATGCTGAGATCAGAAGCTGAGCATGGTAATAAGTATCAATATGCTAGTCTGGGTGTATTTTCAGAAAAACGCACATGCCATGTAATCTGTCGTGAGATAGGATAGATTGATATGATCATGTAAGGTATGTGGAATCATATTGTTAATGGCACTATCTGATGAAGGCTGTAAACACAAACAAGATAGTGCAAATACTTTGTAGTTTTCATAGTGCAGTACATTAGTTGCCTGGGGAACTGATTGTATTAGAGGTGTGTTTTTCTATAGTTGAAAGCCGGTACTATAGCTGTATAGTGTACGTTTGGCGTATATGTGATAATTAGTAGGCATACAATTTCATACTGATGATACCAATAAGAAGTGTAAGTAAGTAATAAAGCATATTACTGTGTTAGAACAATGTAGTTACATTGATGTTAATTCAGCACTGTCTCAAAAGTATGTTCTTTTTTGTTCTCACTCAGCCACAATACCAATGGAACCTGCACCCTCCCATCCTCTACAGCTGCAACCACTCCTGGAAGGTGTGGGACAAGGGGCTGCAGTCAAGCAGCTGCTGGTGCTCCACTCTGCTGGTGAGTATGAATTAGGTACTGATGACTGTCTTTTTGTGTGTGTGTGTGATCTTTTTTAACTCCACTCTGACTCCAGCGTCCACCTCTCCGTTGGCCCACCTAGTGCTTTCATGCATTGACTGTTCTCTTCTGCAGCTGCTGCCACACAGATATCACAGCCAAGCACCGATAGTCCCCACGTATCTCATCGACAGGTGGGTCACTATCCTCCGAGGGGGAAAGCACCGGGTAGCAGGGGACCTAGCACACTATTTTTCACAGTCCAGATGCGCTGATGTGGTGGAGGATGCTCTTGGAGGTAATGGGGAACATATAGCATGCTGGCCATCATCCGGTGCCACCAAAGCTGTTTTTCTGGCTTTGTGGTTGTCCCTACTGTGCCACTACATGTAGTTATCCTGGTCTCCACTGGGGTCTCTAGTAGAGCGCGGCTTCACAACCACCCTCTCAGGAAAGGAGAACACTCCTTCGAATGATCGATCCTCTCCTTCTCCAGCCAATGTCTGACGACCTGAGTTCATTCCCGAACCGGGGTTGCTGACGTACTTCAACGTATGGCATCCAGCACCTCAGCCATCTGCGGCACTGGGTGAGATAATGAGTGTCTTTTAACTGAGTGTGTAGAATGTGTTTCATATGTAAGAGAATAGTGTGTTGAAGTGAGCAGTGATAGTCTACAGGGTGTGTGTTGTATTGGGGTAATATAATGCCTCACATTGTTGGGTACGATGCCATATGGCAAGTCCATCCAAAACTTTACGCATGATGGTATGCCACCACAATACACTCCTGGAATGGCATCATTGGCATAATAGACTGGGTTCTTGTAATAGAGAAAAAAATAAACATTTTAAAAAATTTCTTTAGTTACTGTTTGAAAAATTTAAATTTTTTAACAGAAGATGGAAAAAAACAGTGAACATTGTCTTCCTTGTAAGAATACTCCACATGTTTAGAGTGAAGCTGCAACTGGACCTGTGATGTAGTGGTGGGATAAGATAAGCTGTCCAGTTGTCAATTGACCAATCAGAGACCTGGATTCTTTTTTACCATTCTATTATTTGATTTTATATAGTATCATCTTCTTGAAAAAACAGTCCTGAGATTGTCAACTTCCTAGCAATAACAAGGTTTCATAGTACACTATTAAAACTGTTGTACATGGTCACACCATTATACATGTTAGCTACTGAACTGATACATGAAAACTTAATGTTGGCAGTTCTATTATGACTCATTTGAACATGCTGCTATATGTGTATTCATATCTTATGTCTTGTTAAGAGAATCAATAAGACTCATTTTGTAATGTTGCATTATGCAGTTGCATATATTTTGTAGGAAAGTGTTTGCTGAAGTATTCCTTATTTATGTTTCTGGTCTTATAGTTAGTATGGAACTGTGAATGTATTTCTGCAAGTAAGAGACTGTGACAATCTTTATGTTGCATAGGATATGATAGTATTTAGATAGTAAAAATTGAAACTACTGTACCAATGTATAAAGTACATGTATATTCCATGGTTAGTTCAGTCATACATAGTATTATACATGTCAACATAAAGGATATTGGGTAACTGATAGTGGTGATAATATATATGTGTATATATATATATATATATATAGATATTGATTCTTATATTGTCAGATGAGTAACTTGGTTTGTTTAAATATGTTTTAACAGAGGAAGAACTATCAACAGAGGGTGCTGTTGGATGAGAAGATTCCACAGAGGGTATCGAGATAGTGGAAATAGAGCCCTCTGTGGAGGTAACACCTGATTCTCCAACAGCAGGTCATCCATCTACAGCTGCAGGTCATGCTAGGCCTCCAGCTGAGGAACGTAAGTACTTGTTATCATGTTTTACTTTTTTTTTTAAAAGTAGTACAGGTTATGGGCTATACTGGTTGACAATGATGAATTATATTATATATCTGTTTGACATATGCAGTTCTGTATTACGTTTCTTCAGGTAGAAGGTAGTGAAAGTCATAGTGATGGTTACTTGAAGTTTATAATAGTATTCATACTCTAAATAGTATGCAGAACACTATTTTGAAATTAGAGATAAATGTGTACCTGTGAGTGTAGTATTTGAAGCACATTTTTTTATATGGCTACAATGACAAAACATGTAGGTAACGGTTATATATTGTTGATTTTGAAGATGAGTGACATTATTTCAATTTTTTGATTGAGTGATGTAGTTTTGTTCTTGTCTGACTATTCTACAACAGATGTATGACTAATAATGTAACAGCAGAGCCAGCACGATCAACAGAACATTTCTGTTGAGTGTGCTCTGTCATTGGCTAGAAGCAAGTTGTTCTATTGATAAAAAATAACAGCATTTCTTTCCTAGGTTACGAAGACCTGAGATTGAACACTGGTACAGTGTGCATTGTCTTTCAAGTATTATTGAATGTATGATGTTGTGTCTCATTGTATCTTTCATTGCAATAGTATTGTAATACTCCACAGATCTGATTCCTCAAGAGATGATTGTACACTGTTTGAGAAAACAGCAACTAGCTAGAGGTGCTGACATAATAGTATTGTATTACTTTTGGATATATTGCATATAGTCATTCAAGACTGCTATAAAGAATACCACTGATATAGAGTAATTTAAACAATAAGCCATAACAGACAGTGTGTCATAGTGCTCAGAGCCTGTGGGATTGGGCGCCAGAAAAATAAAATTTGAGTTGCCTTCTCTACGTGTCACATAGTACTATTTGAAAATGTTAGGGTAATTGTGTGACCAATAAAGACTGGTAACAGTGTTAATAGGTCAATACAGTTTTTCATATTGTGATAGATGTAAATACATGTCAAGAATTAACAAATTTACAAATAGATGCATTTGTGCAGCTGATTGTTAGAAGAGTGCATTAGAGTTTTGCGTATTCAAATGTTTTTTTTTGTTTGTGTTTCTTTTTTCTCCACAGGGCAATTAGCCATTCTAAATAAAATGAGCGACACCTCAGCCAGCTGCTGGAGGCCATGCAGAGTGGTAATAGGGCTGCTGCCAAGCATGCCAGTGACACTGCAGCAAAACTAAATTATTTAGTAGGTCAAACTGGCAAGATTATTTCTCAAAGGGGGGAAATAATAGATTTGCTGCAGTGTCATGGGCATGTTGGGCACGTGGCCTTGGTTGCCACTCATGGGCTCAAGCAGAGCAACAGAGGCCTCACCAAAGTGATACATTCATTTTGTGAGTTGGAAGAGGCTTCTGTAGCTTCACTAGAGTTCACACATGGTTTAATGGTGCTGCTGGCTGAGAACCAGCTGAAGGCCACAGAAGCAATCCACTAGCTTCTGCAGCATGACCTGCAGCATCTTGAGGATGACCAGCCCTCTGAAGATTACCAGCAGCAGCCCCTTGAAGGTGCCCCTCCTACAACAGAAGAAACAGCACCAGAAAAAGAGGGGTACCTACCTGCACCTACTCCAGAGCAGGCTTCCACTTCCTCCCCACCATCGTCTCCCCAAGTCCCTACAGCCTGAACAGTCAAAGCTCCCTATCACTCCTGGCCATTATTTTAAAATAAATAAAATAGTTGTTTCAGTTATTTGTATTTATTTATCCCACCCGAACAGTTATACAATGAAGAAGTTTTATTTAATATTTATTTATGACCCCTTTTCCTACCCAACTCCACATGTGAAGTCAACATGTATTTGTTTGAATATTTTATTTTTTTGTAATAGTTGTAAATAAGTGTTAGATTTTTTGTTAAGAAAACATTTTAATAAATGTTATACTTTTTTAAAAGTTTGTCTCATTATTATACATATGTATAGCATAGACTTATTGTTTAGACAGGGTTCAGGGAATAGGAGATGTTGCAATATAATACATGTTAGTGTCATACCAAGTAATTACTTGTTATTAAATTCTCATATTGTACACACAATGTTATGTATTTTGAAATTTCTGTAACTTTCAAGGTATATCCTTTTGCTTTCTATATTATTATACTATGAATAGCAAAGAAGAACACAGCAGATATTTCACAGAATATTTTGAAATACATTGCAATGTCTAGGCAGAATGACATTATGTAGTACCTGATGTGGATGGACATTCTGTCAAGTTTTTAAAGGTAATAGTTGGAAAAAAATGTTATGTGAAGGTTTATTCTCTTTTAAAGGTGTTTTGAGTCAGATTCTATTTTGGGGTGTTTCTCAAAAAGTGAGGAAATTAATTGCAAAAAACTGCGTTAATGCAAGAGTTAGGGTTCTTTTGCAGTGAAAAAAGCGAGAAATTAGTTAGTTAGAGTTTTCAACCTAACTCCGGCTTCCCTCAACCCTCCACCCCCAGCCCCATCACAGCACACACACACACACACACACAAAGGCAGAACCATACACATACACATACAAACACACAGACACACACACACAACACACAACTAGGGGGCAGTACAAGGAAATACAACCAATCATACAGACCCAATCTCCGCAAACACATACACAGAGTGCAACCTGTTCAGAGGAGGATAAACAAAATCGTACAGGGTGTGCAGCAGCAAAGATACAAGGAAAGAGAGTAAAGCATCTTTTGCATTTATGGCCTTTACAAAGTACAAGAGGATACCATGTTTCACAAAATACATAAACACAAGAACAAAGTAGTACAATAATGTACAAGTTCTTCTAGAAAAGATGTCTTTATCAATTCCTATGAAGACTTAATATAGATATGTATGTTGTGATGTTTTGTAACAGGCTAACACAGTCTAGGAACACCTATCTGTTTTTAGGAATGAACTACAAGCACTACTCTCTTGTTACTTACTGACAGTCAGATAATGCAGATTATAGTTCTGAGAATCAAGCTCAGGTCTTGTGTTGTGGATGTACAAACATCATTCAGAGTTAACAACACAAACCCGTAGAACATAGAGCCAACTGCTTTATGATGGAGAGGCATGTATCACAATCTACTGAATGCTGTATAACTGTCATTATAATGTTTGTTGAGAAAAGAATTGAGAAAACGTTCTGCTCAGGCCTGAAATGGTTGTGAATACTGTTTAGGGCCATGAACAGTGCACAAATGAATATACAGTGTCTTGTTACATTGCAGTCAGATGTCACTGACACTATAAAAATAACAGAATTTCACGCAGATATAAACATTTAAGAGACTGCATTTGACACCAGATAAAGAAAACTTGCATAGTAACACTGTCCATTTCCATATGTTATCAACAAGGTACAGATTCTACTTAATCAACATGTTACTTCTTGCTGACCCTGACTAGAACACCCTTATGTCTTATGAATTCCACAATTCTGCCACTCCTCATTAGTCCACAACATTGTAAGGAAGCCTCATACATGTATTAAGAAGCCTGTGTGTGATAAAATTGTCTTTAGCATAACTTCTGAGGCATTGGCCCTCTATACTCAAATTGTTGCCCTTTGTTGTTCTACATCTGGTTTTTTGAAATATATAACCATGTTGTGGTTTGTTAATTACCTTCACATACTTGAAATTTGCACCATGTGCCTGCTCTAATCGTGTGCGAATCTTAAGCTAATTTAGCCTCTCCTTGTATCTTTGCTGCTGCACACCCTGCATCATTTTGTTTACCCTCCTCTGAACAGGTTGCTCTCTGTGTATGTGTTTGCGGAGATTGGGTCTGTGTGATTGATTGGTTGTATTTTCTTGTACTGCCCCTATAGTTGTATGATGTTTGTGTGTGCGTCGTGTGTGTGTGTGTGTGTGTGTGTGTGTGTGTGTGTGTGTATGTGTATGTTTCTGCCTGTGTGTGTATGCCAGTGGGGCTGGGGGCTGGAGTGGTGTTGGGGGGGAGCTGGAGTTAGGGTTGAAAACCCTAATGATGAATTTCCTCTCTTTTTTTCAGTGCAAAGGAACCCTAACTCTTGCATTAATGCAGTTTTTTTCAATCTGTATATATATATATATATATATTTTCACATGTACATACATAGAGAGAGAGAGCGAGAGAGAGAGAGAGAGAGAGAGACAGACAGTAAATAGTTATAAAGGATGAGAAGGAGGAAGTACAGTAGGAAGGCAGAGTGGTAAAGTACAGTAGTAGTGCACTGACTAGTGAGGAGCTGTGATGTACGTAGTCACTCATCACATTCATGGAGAGTTTTACTGATGATGACATTTAGGATCCAATTCTGCTGACGGGGCCCTGACTGGTTGGGTGTGAGGCCTGTGGGAGTCAGGCATCATCCTCCCACCAGCCAGTTTTTCTGTGTTTCCTCCCCGAGGGGGCATGGCATGCAGTGATGTTATGACATATGTCACATAGTCCTGCATGATGTTCATCAACATCTGCTATGTCCCCCCTTGCTTTGGTAATTTCCAAACTGACTTTCCCCCAGCTTCTACTAGGGGTAGTGTTCAATGGGCTTTGCACTCCCTTCTCCCCCTGGCCAGCCCTCTGACTCCACATCTTAGCTTCTGAACCTGGATAGTTGCTACTGCAAGTGCACTGGCAGGCTGGCATTTGCAGCCATGATAATAAGGTACACGAGACCAATCAGAAAACAGAAATATGCAGAAAGGAGTGCTGCAGTGTCATGAACACTAATGCATGGTATCTCTGATTTCCTGTCATGCAGGAAACTGACACTGCCAGGATGAAGCAGTGTCACAGTTTCCTGCATGACAAAAGGGACTAATTCTCATTGAAATTACATTGTTTACTGCAGTAACTCTGCTGCAGCATGCTGTAGAATGCTACAGAATTGGATTTAATCCTGGAGAACTTCACTGTAATGTGTTAAGTAAATTGTAATAGTTGGAACAATAAAGGAAAAAAATCAGTCTTGACACATGTAGATACTCGTACCTCTCAACTGTCCCTAATTTTCAGGGACGTCCCTGATTTTGACTCAGAATTTTCCTCTGTCCCTCGTAAAATTTGTGTTTTTGTGACAGAACAGTGGGGATTGAAAGTACAAAATAATGCCAAACATTAAAGTTACAGACTTGTTCTTCTTCAGAAAATGCATCTTACATTAATCCCCTTATTCTGTCTGCTTTCTGAGTGAATAGTACCAATTTTTAAGATGCGTCCCTGATTTGGGGTCTTTGTCCCTGATTTTTTTAAGCCTTGTCCCTGATTTATGAGTAAAGAGGTTGAGAGGTATGTACTGAAATTGCTTATGCAAACATAGTGAAAATGTGACACTAAATGATGTGAGAGTATTACTGATTTTCTTTACGTGTACCGAACAGACAGCAATCAATAAGGATGCATGCACGCTTTGCTCACTGGAAATCTGCAAACTAGACTCGAATCGACAAACATTACACAGTTCTACAACATTCTAAAAGGTGGGAACATTACTGATTGAAGAACAGCAATGGCAAATAAAATTATATATTAAGGTACAGCAATACAATAATCTAAATCAGACATTTTAATAACATACAGTGGTGTCCCCAGGATGAAACCCACTTTTAAAGTACTCTGCAGTATGCTGCAGCAGACCTACTGAATAAAGCAATGTAATTTCAGTGCCAATTAGTCCCTTTTGTTATGCAGGAAACTGTGGCATTCACTTCATCCTGGCAGTATCACATTTTCCTAATTGACAAAATGGATTAATTGCCATTGAAATTACATTGCTTTAGTCAGTAGGTCTGCTGCAGCATTCTGCAGGGTGCTGAAAAAATGCTGCAGAATTGGGTTTCATCCTGGGGATGCCACTGTAGAATAACATTTTTAAATATAATCAACATGTATTATATTATGCTGAAGTATCTTGGATTTTGACATATAATATGGTGATTAGCACATCACAGCCCTTTCAGTTTGTAAACTGTTACAGCGCATAAAAGAATACCATCCTTGCTCTTATGGATGCCAATAGAAGAATTAAATTTAAAGAAACCAAAAGATACACATTTTATATGCACAGACCAATGCTGCCAAAATCCTGTCAAGCCCCCTACAACACTGACTAGTCACTAAATGAACCACAATGAATGTGCAAAGTATGTACTTCTTATTTCAGCTGATTTAGTCAAAAAAACTAAACATAGCTGAATATTTCCTAATGTCAAGTGGAGTATCAAGTGCAATATATTCAGAATATCTTAACTTGCAAGACTAACATTTTTGCATGTAACTTCCTGTGTGTAGACTTGATAAACAAATGTAAATCAGGAAACACCAGCTTGTCTGACTCCTTTATCATGTCAGTTCAGTAGCTCTAAAAAGAGGGGGCAGGATTCTCAAAGGACTTGCGCTCGGCACATCTCAGATGTCTAGGCACAAATGAGATGTACTGAGCACTAACAGTGATATTCATAGAAGATGCACTGGGGATGCTCCTAGCACATCCCCTCTGTGAATACCCCTATTGCGCCCAGCCCAGGATGCACCGGTGCAACCCCCTGGTTAGGCTAGGTACACAGTGGGGCAGCGCATCTCCAGATGTGCTGCACCAAAAGCTGCCATTCACAGCTACAGACATGCAAATGGGACAATTAGGCATTCAAGGCATAACAGGGAATTTGCATGCCATTATGGCACCATTTGCATATGCCTAACAGGGTTGCACACGGTAGAATGCAATAGGGTGCTCTGCAATGCCTATGGGCCACATACAGCCCCAGGGAGGCAGTTTGCATCTCCACCCATCCCTGGCCCATTCACCAGCCATGAGGATGCCCATGAATGAGCCCAGGTGGTCCAGTGGTCCCCCATCCCTGCTGACCTCCAATCGAATGCCGCATCTTGCAGTGGTAAACTTATGTACCAAGAACCCTCTTTCCCTGCCCAAACTCACATCCTGTATGCCACACTCTGTAGTGGTAATTCCCATGTACCAAGAAACCCCCTTCCCTGCATGCAGCCCTGTTGCCAAGCCACACACTGCGCCATACAAAAGTGAGGGTACTGGACTTTAGGAGGGCTGACTTTGGCAAGATGGGAGAGTGCCTCAGAAAAGCACTAGCAAACAGGCTAGAAGGAGGTGTGGAGCAACAATGGGGAAACATCAAAACTGCCATCACAGAGGCAACAAGCCTTTGTGTGAAGCAAATAAACAAATCAAAATGAAAGAAAAAGCCACTATGGTTCTCAAAAGAGGTGGCTGTGAAAGTCAGGAAGAAAAATATAGCATTCCGAGTATAAGGAAACACAGAAGGAGCAGGACAGAGAGCGGTACCAGTTATGGCAGAAGGAAGCAGGGAGGGAAGTCAGAATAGCAAAGGCACAAACTGAGGAAAAGATAGCCAACTCAGTTAAGAAGGGGGATAAAACCTTTTATAGGTACATCAGCGAGTGTAGAAAGACAAAGGGAGGGATAGTGAGGCTGAATAGAATGAACGGTGGGTGGGCAGAGGGGGACAGTGAAAAAGCAGAGAAACTGAATGAATATTTCTGCTCAGTATTCACAAAAGAGGAGGGGGAAGTGCCTAATCCAACTAACAGAAGCACTCTTGATAGGGGGGTTGATCCCAGTCCTTTCACAGAAGAAAAGGTTCTGCAAGAACTCCTAAAACTGAAGTTGGACAAAGCAATGGGTCCTGATGGAATTCATCCCAGAATTCTAAAAGAATTAAGGGAGGAACTAGTAAAACCACTGGCTACTCTTTTTAATAAATCATGGGAGGATGGTGTGGTACCTGAGGACTGGAGGAAGGCGGATGTGATTGCCCTTCACAAAAGTGGGACCAAGACAGAGGCAGGAAACTACAGACCTGTCAGTCTGACCTCTGTGGTAGGGGAAAGTGATGGAGTCACTTCTGAAGGAAAGAATAGTTGAGTACCTAGAGGCCAGTGGAGCACAGGACCCAAGGCAGCATGGATTCACAGCAGGAAGGTCATGTCAGACGAATCTAATCGATTTCTTTGACTGGGTGACCAAGTAGTAGACCAGGGAGGGCTGTGGACATGGTCTACCTAGACTTTAACAAGGCATTTGACAAGGTCCCACAAAAGATTAATAGTCAAATTAGCCAGCCTGGGAGTGGGTCCCAGGGTGGTAGCCTAGGTAAAACACTGGCTGCACAACAGGACACAGAAGGTAATTGTAAATGGAGTCCACTCTGAAGAAGAGGGGTTACTAGTGGGGTACCGCAGGAGGTTCAGTATTGGGTCCAGTCCTTTTAATGTCTTTATCAGTGACATTGCAGAGGGACTGGAAGGAAAAGTATGCCTTTTGCAGATGACACAAAGATCTGTAACAGGGTTGATACACAAGGAGGCGTGGAAAGGATGAAAAGGGACTTGGCAAGGTTGGAGGAATGGTCAAGTATGGCAGCTAAGATTCAATGCAAAGAAGTGCAAAATAATGCATCTGGGAAACAAGAACCCAGGGAAGAATACACAATGGGTGGGGAGGTAGTAACAACAACAAAAAGGAAAGGGACCTGGGGGTAATCATATCAGACGACCTTAAGGTTGCTAAGCAATGTGAGAAACATAGAAACATAGACTTTGTGACGAGATAGGACTGCTTGGCCCATCTAGTCTGCCCATTTCCTACCTACAGGATGGGCCGCAGATCCTAGCTAACCAACAGCCTATTTCTTCCTACCCCCCACAAGAATTGCCTTATGTCTGTCCCATGCATTCTTGAATTCTCCCACAGTTTTAGACCCCACAACCTCCTCAGGAAGGCTGTTCCATGCACCCACTACCCTCTCTGTGAAATAATACTTCCTCACATTGCCCCTGAACCGCCCTCCTTCTATCTTTAAATTGTGTCCCCTTGTTCTTGCAAGTCTCTTTTAATGAAAGATGCTGCTCTCTTGGACTTGTTGATTCCACTGAGGTACTTAAAAGTTTCTATCATGTCCCCCCTCTCCCTTCTTTCCTCAAGGGTATACATATTAAGCTCCTTTAGTCTCTCCTCATACGGCTTCTCTTGCAGACCCTGCACCATTTTAGTTGCCCTCCTCTGGACTACCTCTATCTTGTCTATGTCCTTGCAGAGATGGGGTCTCCAGAACTGGACACAGTACTCCAGATGGGGTCTCACCAACTGTCTGTACAGAGGGATAACAACTTCCTGTTTTCTGCTGCTGGTGCCTCTCCCTATACATCCCAGTATACCCCCAGCCCTCCCTACTGCCTTCTCACATTGCTTGCTAACCTTAAAGTCATCTGATATGATTACCTCCAGGTCCCTTTCCTTTTTTGTTGTTGTTACTACCTCCCCACCCATTGTGTATTCTTCTCCTTGGTTCTTGTTTCCCAGGTGCATTATTTTGCACTTCTTTGCATTGAATCCTAGCTGCCATACTTTTGACCATTCCTCCAACCTTGCCAAGTCCCTTTTCATCCTTTCCACGCCTCCTTGTGTATCAACCCTGTTGCAGATCTTTGTGTCATCTGCAAAAAGGCATACTTTTCCTTCCAGCCCCTCTGCAATGTCACTGATGAAGACATTAAAAAGGACTGGACCCAATACTGAACCCTGCGGTACCCACTAGTAACCCCTCTTTCTTCAAGAGTGACTCCATTTGCAATTACCTTCTGTGTCCTGTTGTCCAGCCAATGTTTTACCAGGCTACCACCCTGGGACCCACTCCCAGGCTGGTTAATTTGACTATTAATCTTTTGTGTGGGACTGGGTCAAATGCCTTGCTAAAGTCTAGGTAGGCCATGTCCACAGCCCCTCCCTGGTCTACTACTTTGGTCACCCAGTCAAAGAAATCTATTAGATTCATCTGACATGACCTTCCCGCTATGAACCCATGCTGCCTTGGGTCCTGTGCTCCACTGGCCTCTAGTTACTCAACTATTCTTTCCTTCAGAAGTGACTCCATCACTTTCCCTACCACAGAGGTCAGACTGACAGATCTGTAGTTTCCTGCCTCTGTCTTGGTCCCACTTTTGTGAAGGGGAATCACATCCGCCTTCCTCCAGTCCTCGGGTACCACACCATCCTCCCATGATTTATTAAAAAGAGTAGCCAGTGGTTTCACTACTCCCTCCCTTAATTCTTTTAGAATTCTGGGGTGAATTCCATCAGGACCCACTGCTTTGTCCACCTTCAGTTTTAGGAGTTCTTGCAGAACCCTTTCTTCTGTGAAAGGACTGGGATCGACCCCCCTATTAAGAGTGCTTCTGTTAATTGGATTAGGCACTTCCCCCTCCTCTTTTGTGAATACTGAGCAGAAATATTCATTCAGTATCCCTGCTTTTTCACTGTCCCCCTCTGCCCACCCACCGTTCATTCTATTCAGCCTCACTATCCCTCCCTTTGTCTTTCTACACTCACTGATGTACCTATAAAAGGTTTTATCCCCCTTCTTAACTGAGTTGGCTATCTTTTCCTCAGTTTGTGCCTTTGCTATTCTGACTTCCTTCCCTGCTTCCTTCTGCCTTAACTGGTACAGCTCTCTGTCCTATTCCTTCTGTGTTTCCTTATACTTCTGGAATGCTATCTTTTTCTTCCTGACTTTCACAGCCACCTCTTTTGAGAACCATAGTGGCTTTTTCTTTCATTTTGATTTGTTTATTTGCTTCACACAAAGGCTTGTTGCCTCTGTGATGGCAGTTTTGATGTTTCCCCATTGTTGCTCCCCACCTCTTTCTAGCCTGTTTGCTAGTGCTTTTCTGAGGCATTCTCCCATCTTGCCAAAGTCAGCCCTCCTAAAGCCCAGTACCCTCACTTCTGTATGGCTTGACTCTGTAGCTGAGTTTAACATGAACCACACTGTTTGATGGTCACTTGTCCCCAGATGGCAACCCACTTCTAGATCTGAGATCCTCTCACTGCCCCCGTTTGAGAGTACGAGGTCTAAGATTGCTCCCCATGAGTGGGTTCTGAAACTAGCTGTCTAATGCCTGCCACCTGTAGGGCATCAAGAATGGCCCTGTTCTTGGATGTGGCTGCAGAAAATGTGTTCCAGTTAACATCTGGCATATTCAGGTCTCCCATCAACAGTATCTCCCCTTTCTCTGCCATTCTAAGAATGCCTTCTATCATATCCTTGTCCATTCCTTCCCCCTGACATAGAGGTCTGTACACAACCCCTGTGCAGATTGTGGTGCCCTTTCCAGTCTCCAAGGTGACCCACAGTGCCTCCTCTCCTCCCTGTTTACTCTTTTGTTCAGTTGCTTTTATCCCTTCCTTTACATAGAGAGCTACTCCTACCCCTCTTCTCCCCTGCCTGTCTCTCCTGTAGGTTATGTACCCTGGTATGTTAACATCCCAGTCATGGTTCTCTGTGTACCATGTTTCTGTGACTGCCACGATATCCAGGCATCCCTCTTCCATCAAGGCCACCAGCTCAGGGAGCTTGTTGCCCAGTCTCCGAGCATTGGTACTCATTACCCTCCATTTCCTGATGGCCTTAGTCCCTTTTGCCCCATCCCTGTCCTTCTTGCCTTTGTCACTTTCTCCATTTACCCCTGCCCTTCTCCCTATCGACACCTCTATGTTGGTGTTTGCCACACTTACTACCATGATTATTTGGGGGCTAGGATTTCCCTGCTCCTTTCCAGTGCCTCCCCCTTGGCTAGTTTAAAAGCTTGCCAATGAAGCATTTAAACCTATCACCTAGGATCCTGGTTCCCTTCAGGACAGATGCAGCCCATCATGCCAGTATAGGCTTGCATCCCTCCAGGTGGACCCCCAGTCCCCAATGAAGCCAAATCCCTGAGCTTCACACCAGTTTTTCAACCACTGATTGAATCCCATGGTGCGGAACACCCTAGCCTCTCCTATGCCATAGATGGGCAGCACCTCCGAGAAGGTTACTGTGCGTGCTACTTGACTAAGGCCCCTCCCCAGAAGGCAGTAGGGAGGGCTGGGGGTATACTGAGATGTATAGGGAGAGGCATCAGCAACAAAAAACAGGAAGTTGTTATCCCTCTGTACAGACAGTTGGTGAGATCCCATCTGGAGTACTATGTCCAGTTCTGGAGACCCCATCTCCCAAGGGCATAGACAGGATAGAGGTAGTCCAGAGGAGGGCAACTAAAATGGTGCAGGGTTTGCAAGAGAAGCTGTATGAGGAGACTAAGGAGCTTAATATGTATACCCTTGAGGAAAGAAGGGAGAGGGGGGACATGATAGAAACTTTTAAGTACCTCAGTGGAATCAACAAAGTCCAAGAGGGTAGCATCTTTCAGAAAAAGAGACTTGCAAGAACAAGGGGACACAATTTAAAGATAGAAGGAGGGCGTTTCAGGGGCAATGTGAGGAAGTATTATTTCACAGAGAGGGTAGTGGATGCATGGAACAGCCTTCTTGAGGAGGTTGTGGGGTCTAAAACTGTGGGAGAATTCAAGAATGCATGGGACAGCCATAAGGCAATTCTTGTGGGGAGTTGGAAGAAATAGGCTGTTGGTTAACTAGGATCTGCGGCCTATCCTGTAGGAAAGGGAAATGGCCAGACTAGATGGGCCAAGTGGTCCTTATCTGCCATCAAAGTCTATGTTTCTATGTTAAAGGTGGCTGGCCAGGTTATCACTTCAGCTTTTTGGCTGTATTTTGAGATTAATTCAGTGGCGCAGCTTACACACAATGGGGTACTTCCTATAATTCTGGAGTTTCAACTCTTACATAATGTACCCACTAGGGAGTGTTTTAAATATTTACAGCTCTCCCATTCTTTGTATTCCCATTCAAGTTCTGGGCTGTGGTCTAATGTATATGGATAGAAACTTTTATCTTTATCACCCAGAGCTTTGTCCCCCTATGCTATCTCTTTCTTTTATTCTCAGTTTTATGATCTCCTCCCCACTAAAGAAGTGGGGATTGCATAGTACTAAGAACATGCCATCCCTGCTTTTTCTGAGGCCTATGGTTGACCCAGTATTTGGGGGATGTGTGTAAGTTTCTTAAGATGGATAGATATTGTTAAATGCAGTTTAAACTGTTACATAATCTTCACTATACCCCCGTTAAGTTATTTAAAATGGGTAAAGCAACTTCTGATTCTTGTACTCTTTGTAGTAAAGGTACTGGTTCATTGTTATATATTATGTGGGATTGTGAAAAAGTAATACCTTTTTGGGACTCTATTCATCTCCACATTGACCCTTTGTTGGATTTAGAACAAGCTTTCTCCCCCGAGATCTGTCTTTTGGGTGTGTACAAAGATAAACTGTTGGGATGGCGTACAACTCACATGGCCTTGATCTCTGCTTGTGCTAAAAAAGTTATTTTGCATCATTGGTGTGATCAGGCCACTCCCACATATTTGGAATGGTATATAGAAATATTATTGCTCCTCAAGTGGAAGAAATAACTGCCGGTATGGTGGATCATTCAGTCACTTTTTGTAAAACTTATGGACCTTTGTATACCTTACTTTTATTGGGCCCTATGCACAAACAGAAAGGTTGCCTAGACATCACATATCTGCGGTGTGTAGGCAACCTTAAGTATGAATGCCACACAGCGGGATCCCCATGGACCCCCGGTGGCGTTCCCCAAGGGTGCACAAGGCACTTACAGTCCCGCCACCCAAGCCACTAGAGGAAAACTCCACTGGGGGCATGTCGGGGGCATGCCTACACTACACGGCATTCACTAAGCCAAGTAGTGACAGGCTCAGGGGGCACCGGGTACACCAGCTGAGAACAGGCATAACCCAGTATGCACCACTGTGTTCCTCATCTGCCGGGTGTGGTGGCACCAGGCAATGGACATCTGTGCTGTCCCAGCCCACTAGGCTGCAGGGGAGGGCTGGGACAGTGGCTGGGCGAGTGCCCGGCAGGTGTGCAAATGTTGCTGCTTTACGTAGCTTGCTCCAGGACAGTGCGCCCACCGCATGGGCACAAGGGATCCACTGAGGGACCCAGTACGGGCATCCAGTTGGATGCCAGCCCAGGTCTGTGGCTCCGACCTCCAAGGGGGAGTGGCCATGGATAGGTGTCCCCCAGGGTGCTTACAGTCATGCATACCATACACCCTTGGCCTGTCCGGGGCCACTTAGGTACGTAGACAGGTTATGTGCCTCAGGAGTGTATAACCAACCCTTTAGTGCATAGGGCCCAATATCCACTTGATTAGGATTTAATTTTTCTCTTTTTTTGTATTTTGGTTGATGTATTGGGTCCCCATGCTATTTTCCTGCTTTCTGTATTTGTATTCTTTTTTTTAACTGTGCCTCTTCCTGGGATATTTTTATGTTATTCACTCAGGAGTCTTAGGGGAAGTGAGGTTTTTGGACGGGGGGGGGGGTTGTTTGTTGTTCCTTTTCTTTTTTATGGTATTTTTTTTATACTGTTTGTTGATGTTTCATGTTTTGTACTGCTGTATTTTTCTTCTTAATAAATTTCAATAGAGTTTATTCAATTAAAACAAATCTTGATTTTTTTTTCATTTCACCTTCAATAATTGAAAATATTTTCATCAGTTTATGCATTCGGCTGCTCTGGTGAGTCTCCTAGAGTCTCAGTTTTCACCCACTCCTGTTCCATTACCCAATGGTGGTGGATGGCTGTATCTTGCTTCTTTCCCTAATTAACAAAACAAAACAAAACAAAAAAAACATTCTTGGTTCCCCTGCACTATACTACAGATTGCCTGGAACTGCAATGTACAAGTTGGCGAGGGCCACTGCCAACACGTTTGTTTGTGCTATTGGTGGTGTCGGTAGAGGATGGCTTGGGGCGGGTTTACAGAATGTGTCATGTTTGGAGAACTACAGTGCAGGGGAACCAATAATTAATTTTTTTTTAGTTAGGGAATGAAGCAAGATATGGCCATCTGCCACCGTTGGGTTATGGAACAGAAGTGAGTGGGAATCAAGAGAACAGAAGACTCAGCATAGTGGCTGGGCCTATAAACCTACTAACATATTTTAAATTATACAGGTAGAAGTTCGAGGCTTGAGCCCTAGCCCAGTGGACATGTGTGAGTGTGTGTGGGGGGAAGGGGCTGATTAGGGATGAACACTAACGTAGGAAAGTAAAACAATGTAAAAGAAACGTAGAAAAGTAATTCAGTGTGATGTTACTGCCTCCCATCCACAGTGGCAGCTTTAATTATCACTTGTAGCATGAACACACCCTAATCTCACCCCATATTTGACTACATGTGTAAGCACAGTTCAGGTAGAGTGGGATCCAGTGCTATTGGACCCCATTTTGTCTAGTTTGAAACACTTAATCATAATAGTCTGTAAAACAATAAGCAAATCAAGTTTTATGTGCTTATTACATAAGAACGTCCTCACCTCGGACAGAGACCTTGTCGTGATGGAGAGGCTTGTGTGTTCCAAAGACCCTCAGAGCTATGTCATCTGGAGTCTCGTACTCCTGGCAGGATCACCCATGATGAACAGGCCTGAGGCGAGGTCCCAGACTAAGTGCAGTCCAACCTCCAAAGTCCTCAACGGTGGATCAGGAGGAAGAAGATGGGAGGAGCTCAATGGCTGTGAAGGCAGATGAAGACTGCAAAAAGATGTTGTCTTGGACTCTTCTTGCCACTGGGCGCTAGATGTCCTGCTTGTCAAGTCTGTGTGGTTGCTGCCGGCGCACCAGCTTCCCTACACTAAAAGAGATCATGCACAAGCTTCTACCATGGGAAACAACATCATAGAAACATAGAAACATAGAAACATAGAAGTTGACGGCAGATAAGGACCGCAAGGCCCATCCAGTCTGCCCATTTATTTTTCTACCTTATAAATGTGCCATCGGCCTTTGCTCTGTCAGTGACCTATCTATTCATAGTCATTTGTATTGCTCCCTTATGCCTATCCCATGCCTGTTTGAAGCCCTGCACTGTATTCATAGCCACCACTTCTTGTGGTAAGCCATTTCATGCATCTACCACCCTTTCTGTGAAAAAGAATTTCCTCACATTCCCCTTAATCGGCCTCCTCTAATCTCATGCTGTGTCCTCTTGTCCTGCTATTTTCTTATATTTAAACATGTTAGACTCTTTCACCTTGTTTATGCCCTTAAGGTGTTTAAATGTCTCAATCATATCACCTCTCTCCCTCCTTTGCTCAAGGGTATACATATTGAGCTCCGTTAATCTGTCCTCATATGTCTTCTGATGCAGTCCCTGCACCATTTTGGTTGCCCTTCTCTGGACTGCCTCAATCTGGTTAATGTCCTTGTGAAGGTGTGGCCTCCAATACTGCACGCAGTACTCCAGATGGGGCCTAACCAATGTCTTGTACAGAGGGATTATTACCTCCCTCTTACGACTTGTGATACCCCTACTAATACACCCTAACACCCCCCTAGCCTTACCTACTGCTTTAGAGGTCTGCTTGGATGATTTTAGGTCATCAGTGATGATGATGCCAAGTCTCTTTCTTCCTTTGTGACTGCTAGCAACTCCTCCCAGCCTATAAGTGGCTTCAGGGTTTCTCTTCCCTATGTGCATGATTTTGCACTTCTTTGCATTAAATCCCAGTTGCCACTCTTCTGACCATTTTGCTAGTTTATCCAGATCTCTTCTCATTCTGCCCACCCCATCTGGATCATCTACTCTGTTGCAGATCTTGGTGTCATCTGCAAACAGACAAGCCTTACCCTCTAGTCCATCTGCAAGGTCACTAATGAAGATGTTGAATAGGACTGGCCCCAGGACTGATCCCTGAGGTACCCACTTGTGACTTGCATCTCTTCTGACTGTATACCATTTACCACCACTCTCTGTTTTCTGCCAGTCAACCAGTTTGCCACCCAGTTGACCAACTTCTGACCCACCCAGAGCCTACCTAGCTTATTTATCAATCTTCTATGTGGAACAGTGTCAAAAGCTTTGCTGAAGTCAAGGTAGGCGACATCAACTGCTCCCCCTTGGTCCACCACTCTGGTTACCCAGTCAAAGAAATCTATGAGATTAGTTTGACAGGACCTTCCTTTGTAAACCCATGCTGTCTTGGATCCTGTGCCCCATGGATTCCAGGTGTTGCACTATCCTTTCCTTAAGGAGCCTCCATAATCTTGCCCAATACTGAGGTAAGACTGACTGGTCTTGTAGTTCCCCGCCTCCTCCCTGCTACCACTCTTGTGGAGCGGGATCACATAACCCTTCTCCAGTCTTCTGGGACCTCTCCTGTGCTCAGAGACTCACTAAACAATTCTGCTAATGGCTCTGCTAGTTCCTCCTTTAGCTCCTTAAGTACCCTGGGATGTATGCCATCAGGTCCCATTGCCTTATCCACCCTGAGCTTAGCAAGCTCTTGTAGGACCCTTTCTTTTGTGAAGGAGTAGTGCTCACCTCCTCCCCTGTGTCCATGATGCTGAGCTGTGGGCCCTGCCTACCTTCTCTTCAGTAAATACTGAGCAAAGTATCTATTTAGGATAGATGCCTTTACAGGGTCCTCCTCCTCACATGCTCCCTTTTCTCCATTAAGCTTAGCAATACCCCTCTGGACTTTTCCTTTCACTAATGTATCTATAGAAAGTCTTGTCACCTTCTTTTACTGTTGTGCTAGTGTTTCCTCAGTTTGGGACTTTGCCTGCCTTACTGCCTTCCTGCTTCCCTTAGGGCAGTTTGGTATGCCTCCTATCTTCATCCCGCTGTGTTCCTTCTATTTCCTGAAGGCCAGCCTTTGGCTCTGACCTTTTCTGCTTCTGTATTTGAGAACCAAAGTGGTTTCCTTCTTCTTTGCACTTCCTTTTCTGTCTAACACAATGGGATGTTGCTTCAAGTATTGTATCCTTAATGCTTGCCCACTTTGCCTGTACCTCCTCACCTGTGTTTCTTTTGCCAGGGCTAGCTTAACTCTGTTGGCCATCTTATCAAAGTCAGCTCCTCTGAAGTCCCATATTTTTGCCTTGGAATGGGATGATTTAGATGTAGTAGCCAAATTGAACCATACCATGTGATGGTCACTGGCCCCAGGTGACCTTCTACCTGGAGATCTGTGATCCTTCTTTGTTAGTCAGTACTAGATCTAGGATAGCCCTGTCTCTTGTGGGTTGCTGTACCAGTTGTTTGAGGCCCTCCCTGCAGGGAATCCACTATGAGTCTAGTTCTGGCAGATGTTCCTGCTGGTATTGACCAATCTGTATCTGGCATGTTGAAGTCTCCATTATCAGAACTTCCCTTTAGCTGTCATGTTTTGTATATCTTCTAACAGTAATGTGTCTATGTCCTCCCCCTGGTCTGGGGCCTGTAGACAACCCCAGTTCTTATGGCTGTCCCATTTCCTGTTTCCAGGGTGACCCACAGTTCTTCAGGCTCCTTATGTGTATTCTGAATTTCTGTAGCTTTGATATTTTCATTAACATACAGGGCCACTCCTCCCCCTTTTTGCACCTCGGTCTCTTCTGAAACAATACATAGCCAGGTACTGAAGTCTCCCAAGTGTGGTTACTGGTAAACCACGTCTCACTAATTGCTACTATGTCCAGTTTAGCCTCTGACATTATTGCCTGCAGGTCTGGGATCTTATTTCCCAGGCTGTGTGCATTGTGTACATGATTTTCCATTGGCCAGATTTTGGTGTGTTAGTTGTTGGGTGAAGTTTGGCATTACCCTGTGCATCGTGTGGGGAGACAAACCTTTTTCTTACCTGGTGATGCAAATGGCAACAAACACGCTGAATTCCTGTTTGACCACTAGCTGAGGGGAGGTGTTCTTCCCATTCGACGATAGGGTGCCACCCCTCCCCTTTGCTAGTTTAAATATTCTGCAAAGACATCAAACTTCTGCCCCAATGCACTGACTCCCTCTTTAGTCAGATGCAGTCCATCAAATTTAAAGAACTTTCGCTCCCAGAACTGTTGCCAGTTCCCTACAAATCTGTGTCCTTTTTCCTGGCACCAGTCCTTGAGCCACGTGTTTAGCTCCCCTATCTCCCCTTCTCTGACCTTCCGTCCATCTGCTCCCTTCTCCCAGACTGGCAGGATCTCAGAGAAGGAGATGCTGGACGAAATAGATGATAGTTTGTCACCCAGCTTAGTCAGGTGTTCCTTGGTCTCCACAACTGACCGGCTGGCGAGATCATTAGTCCCTATGTGTACTAGGACATCAATGTTTTCTCCTGCTTTGTGAACAATTTTAGCAATGCGGTCAGTGTCTCTCCATGCTGATGTACCTGGGAGACATCTGACCATCACCCCTGACTGGAGATGGATATCAACTCCCCGAATCATGGAGTCTCCTATGATCAGAAGTTTTTTGGATTTCCTTTGTGCTTGTTTAGTTTTGGTTCCTGATTTGGGTGAGTATTGTTGTGCTAGCTCCTGTGCCACAGTGTCCTGCTCTGCAGTGTCTTCTGCCTCTTTATTTGATTTCAGAGATAGAGGCAGATACCTGTTTGTAGTGTTTATATGGTTTTGGAGGTAATGTGTTGGAGGCAGAGAGTGATGGGGCACCTGATTTGCTCCTCCAACCACCTGCCAACCTCCTGGACCAACTACCCTCTGCGGTCAAGGTTTTTCTGTTGGATGCTGGGGAAATGGCGGGTGGTTCTTATAATGTATTTCCTCTTCAATATGAAATTTGAGGCGTGCAATCTCTGCCCATGCTGCCCGGAGCTGAGACCTAAGATCTCCAAAAGGCCCAGCATGTAGGACAGTGTCCTAAATCCTGTAAGACTGTCCTTCTGAAAATTGTTCCACAGTACCTGCAGTTAATGAAATCCATTCCAAATAAGTTGCTGGGTTTGTAACCTAGTCAGAGTAATTAGAAGGAAAAAAAGGAAAAATGCAAGTAATGGTTTAATTGTGCTTTGTTTAACTTGTTATAACAAGTTAAATTACTATGCCCTGTAAATGAGATCACCTTGTGGAGGCCCCACTGATCCACCCCTTCCTGCTCTGCCACAGGAAATGTCACAACTGTGGTACCCTATAAAAGGAGTGTAGCGTGGGGTGGTTGGGGATGGGGGTGGGTGGCTGGGCCCTTCCCCTGCCTAAAAAGAAGAACCACGGACGAAAGAACAAGGAGGTAAGAGCAGAAACAATCAGTCAACAACAAATGCAGTAACCCTGAAAGCTTATCCTAATGTTAGATAAAACTGTAAAACCTGTAAGCACCACCTGTAATAATTTCAGAGAAGATATACCCTGTAAAACACTTTGCTCCAGAAAAAATAAAGCAGTAACAGAAGATATACCTTGCAAAGACAATTTGAATCAGAAGATTACAGCAGTAATCTGTTAGCACACACCTGTAGGCACACCTTGTAATAATACAGAAGAAGGTATACCAGCAACAACAATTTGAATCAGAGAAAAATAAAGCAATGAAATGTTAGCAACAAACAGTAGCAATCCTGTGAGTAAAAATAAAAACACCACCACACAGTAAATCTGCTTAGCCAAACTAAGTCTTAATCCTTCTCCCTTGCTCTGGTAAGTTTCTCTACTCTGCCTTTCAAGCAGTCTTAGAAGGAAAGAGCTCAGGTGAAGCTAGGTGCCTTAGCCAGCAAACCAAGTCTTCTACCTCCAAGATATAAACTAACCTGACTTTTAACCCTTCTTTCTGTTGAAATTACTGACAGTTTGCCAGCTCCACCCCACATACACACCTAATCCTTTGGAAGAGCTGTGGGAGGAAAAGCAATTAGCTCCTTCAATGTGACAAGGAGACTGAAACACCTCAGAGACAACAAACCTTTTCAACAAACAAGAATAAAATAAAACACAGTGACAAACAGTAATTTTCTTTAGCCCAATGATAAAAAAGTCACTAAAATGTAAGCTCCACCTGTAATACAGTAATTTCAGAGAAGATATACCCTGTAAGAAACACTTTGCTCCAGAAAAAATAAAGCAGTAACAGAAGATATACCTTGCAAAAGACAATTTGAATCAGAAGATTACAGCAGTAATCTGTTAGCACACACCTGTAGGCACACCTTGTAATAATGCAGAAGAAGGTATACCAGCAACAACAATTTGAATCAGAGAAAAATAAAGCAATGAAATGTTAGCAACAAACAGTAGCAATCCCTGTGAGTAAAAAATAAAAACACCACCACACAGTAAATCTGCTTAGCCAAACTAAGTCTTAATCCTTCTCCCTTGCTCTGGTAAGTTTCTCTACTCTGCCTTTCAAGCAGTCTTAGAAGGAAAGAGCTCAGGTGAAGCTAGGTGCCTTGGCCAGCAAACCAAGTCTTCTACCTCGACAACCCCCCACAACCAACCTTCCAAGCCCTGTGGTGACAGACTAGTTGTGACGGGGACAGGACTAGTGAATCCTGCAGTCTCAAGCCACGAATCTGCACGTAGATGATGGAAGTTTGATGGTCATCTGGCACCTGGACTGGGACAGGGTTGCAATTCAGCAGCTGCTACTGTAACTGAGCAGTCCTCTTTAAGATCCCTTCTGCTCATCCCACATGGGTAGAGGGCTAGAAATGGTGATCTAAACCTAGGCTGTCTCACCTTCTCCTGGCTGGATAGCCGCATCCAGCGGGATCACTCTCTCTGTGGTTGGAACAAGAAACAGGCAATGATTTTTGCGATGTGGAACACTCATTCTCTGATGGACAACCATTATAGTGAACAACCAGAAAGAAGAACTGCTATCATCACCAGGGAACTTGCAAGATGTAATATCGATATTGCTGCCCTAAGCGAGACAAGATGATCAGATGAAGGCCAGTTGAGAGAAGAAGGTGGAGGTTTCACTTTTTTTTTGGAAAGGGAAGCCTGCTGAAGACAGATGCTTTCACGGCGTTGGCTTTGCCATCAAGAACAAGCTCATCAACCAGCTTACAGAGCTCCCCATTGGCATCAACGAACACCTCATGACCCTTCGTCTTAAGCTCAGCAACAATCAGCATGCCACTGTCATCAGTGTATATGCCCCGACACTTAATGCTGACGAGGATGTCAAGGAACAGTTTTATTCCAACCTTGACAGAGTCCTGACCAACACCCCTAAGGAAGACAAGATCATTCTTCTCGGTGACTTCAACATCAGAGTCAGGTTTGATTTAGATCTCTGGAATGGTATCACTGGGAAGGAGGGGGGTAGGAAAGACAAACTCCAGTGGCATCCTGCTCCTGAACAAATGTGCAGACCATGGCCTGGTCATCACGAACACCATATTAAGACAGAGCGACAAGTATAAGACTACTTGGAGACAGCCTCGATCCAAGCACTGGCCCCTCCTTGACTACGTCATTATCAGAACTCATGATCGAAAGGATGTCTACATCACAAGGGCCATGTGAGGAGTCGATGACTGCTGGGCAGACCATAATCTTGTCAGATCTGTCATGAACATCCTGCTCACTCAGAAACATCGAAGGCAGCTAAAATCAATGCAAAGAAAATTCAACAACAAGTCCCTTCAAGACCCAGTGGTTCAAGAGGACTTCCAGCAACATCTCCAAGCAAGGCTCTCTGCCATGCCTGCAGCTGATGACAACATTGAGAGATACTGGAAGGAGTTCAAGACCTCCATCCACTCGGCATGTGTTGAATCTATTGGCTATGTCACCCGGCATCACCAGGACTGGGTTGATGAAAAAGATACCGCGATTCAAGACCTGCTCAACCAGAAAAGAAGTGCTCACTGTACATGGCAAGATGACATCTCATGCCAGCAAAAGAAAGAGTCATACCAGTAGTGCAAGGCAGAAGCTCAAAGGAATATCAGCAACATCAAAAACAAATGGTGGCAAGACAAGGCCAAGGAGATCCAGCTCTATATTGACAAACATGACATGCGGAGCTGCTTCCAGTCTACAAGGGCCATTTATGGTCCAAGCTCCAATGGTCCCATTCCCCTCCGATCTCAAGATGGCTTGACCCTCCTAAAGGGAAATGAAGGCATTCAAGCTAGATGGAAGGAGCATTTTGAGACACTCCTGAACCACGAGTCATCTGTGACAAATGTCACTATCAATTCTGTCCCTCAACACCCTGAAAGAGAATCTCTCGCCAACCCTCCTACCATCAAAGAAGTAAGACATGCCATCAAGCTGGCCAAAAACAACAAAGCTGCGAGACCAGATGGCATACCGACTGAAGTCTACAAGGCTGGGGGCGAGGAACTGGTACTAAAGCTCCACTAACTCATTCTCCAAATTTGGAACAAAGAGGAGATTCCAGAGGACTTCAGGAATGCCAACAGTGTTACCAAGAAGGGAGACAAGTCGGTGTGTGGAAATAATCGAGGCATTGCCTTACTCTCCACCGCAAGGAAAATCCTCACCCGTATTCTTCTGAACTGTCTCCTTCCCATTGCCGAAGAAGTCCTCCCAGAATCTCAGTGTGGATTCAGATCATCCCGCGGGACAACCAACATGATCTTTATTGCCAGGCAGATCCAAGAAAAGTAACGGGAACAACATCAGGACCTGTACATGGCTTTCATTGACCTGACAAAGGTCTTCAACTCCATCAATCGTGAAGCCTTGTAGAAATGATCCTCAGACATCAATTCCGCTGGGCTGGACACTGTGGACGGAAGCCTGACTCTTGACTCCCCCAACAAATTTTATACTCCCAGCTCAGTCAAGGCCAGAGATCCTGTGGTGGTCAAAGGAAACACTACAAAGACACACTGAAGGCATACCTCAAGAAAACAGATATGGACAACACGAGCTGGGAGGAGCTGGCCACCAACCAATCTCAATGGTGCCACAACCTCCATCAAGCAGAGGCCTGCTTTGAAGAGAAACGCCTTGTCCTCAAAGCCGAAAAGAGAGAGCGTAGGAAGGAACGGGAAAGAAACCCCAGCCAGCGGGCAGCTCTCCCACATGGAAACATCTGCAATTTCTGCAGACGAATCTGTGGCTCTAGGATTAGATTACTGAGCCATCTCAGGACCCATCAGTGAACCATGGTAGACATCATCCTCGAATCGAGGGATCACCGCCACCGACGACGACATAAGAACATAAGAAAACAGCCAGCAGGAGACCTATCGTGTCTGCTCGAGATAATAAATATTGCTTGCAGTCTTATGTTTTCAACTGTACCCCTTCCCCCCCAGACTTCTTTGTCTTATTCCTGACGAGGCCTCCCTACATTCCATTATTTTTGTCCCAGGCCATTTTGAAGGATCCCACTGACTTTGTCTCTACCATGTCCACTGGCAGCTCATTCCATGCTGTCACCACCCTTTCTGTAAAACAATGTTTCCTCACATTATTCTTAAACCTTCCCCCCATCAGTTTTAGGCTGTGCCCGCTGATAGTGGTGTTGGTCCTTTTACTGAATAGGCCCTCACATTCCACCCAGTTATTTCCTTCAAGTACTTGAAAGTCTCGGTCATTTTCCCTCTCTGCCTGCTCCTCTCCAGAGTGTACATTCCCAGATCACCTAGCCTCTCCTCATATGATTTATCCTGCTGCTCCTCTGTCATTTTTGTTGCAATCCTCTGGACCTCCTCCAGCATGTTTATGTCCTTCTTCAGGTGTGTGTGCTGATATCTTACTCCGTACTCCAAATGTAATCTCAACAATGACCTGTAGCATGGCAGAATAACCTTGCGCTTCCTACTGCTAAATTCCATTGCAATGCATCCCAGCATTCTGTTTGCCTTTGCCACTGCTAGTTTGCATTGAGCTGAGGGTTTCAGGTCAATAGAAATTATCACCCCAAGATCCTATTCTTCCTCCGATGCTATAACCTGAACCTTCCCAATGTAGTACTCTGCTCTTGGGTTCCTTGCCCCATGTGCATCACCTTGCACTTTTTGACATTGAACCCGAGCTGTCATATCCCTGACCATCTTTCAAGTCTGGCTAGGTCCTCCCTCAGCTCCTTTATCCACTCCTGGTTGTCCACCCTCCCACAGAGCTTGGTGTTGTTGGCAAACATGCACATTTTTCCCTAAAGGCCTTCCCCATGTCATTAATAAAGATGTTAATTAACACAGGTCCCAACACTGACCCTTGTGGAACCCTGCTGGTAACCTTCCTGGCACTTGAGAATTCCCCCACCACCACCCTCTGTGTTCTGCTGCTCAGCCAGTTATCAACCCATCTAACCAATCTTTCCCCCATCCCCAAGTTCTTCAGCTTCCTTATCAGTCTTTTGTGTGGCACAAAGTCAAAGGCCTTGCTGGTCAAGGTATATGATATCCACTGCCTCGCCTTTGTTCACTGTCCTGGTGACCCAGTCAAAGAACTCGAGCAAGTTCGTCTGACACAACCTGCCTGCCATGAACCCATGTTCTTTACTGTCCTGCAGTTCTTTATCCTCTAAGAACTTGATCAGACCCTCCTTCAGTATGGTCTCCATTATTTTACACAAGATTGAAGTCAGGCTGACTGGCCTGTAGTTTCCAGGGTCCTCCTTAGAGACAGTCTTGTGGAGTGGCACGGAATGTGCTGTTCTCCACTCCCCTGGCACCTCCCCTGTATCAAGAGATCTGTTAAAAAGAATTCTCAGGGGTCCTGCCAGCTAGTCTGCCAATTCTTTTAGTATCCTGGAGTGTACTCCATCAGACCCTGGGGATTTCTCCACCTTCTGTGCCATGAGCCTTTCCCTCATCCATTCTATTCCTATGGCTCCTATTGGATCCTCATCAGCCCAAACCCTTCCCTTCCCTTCCCTTCCATTCCCTTCCCTTCCCTTCCCTTCCCTTCCCTTCCCTTCCCTTCCCACCATGTGGAACTGGACTCCCTTTTTCTTTGGTAAAGACAGAGCAGAAGTATTCATTTAATACTTCTGCTTTTGTCCCATTTTCCATCACTGTGTTATCCCCCTTCTTGAGCCTCACTGTGCCATCTTTTTTGTCCCTCTTTTCTTTAATGTATCAAAAGAAGGCTGATCTCCCTGTTATATCCCTGCTGTTATCTGGAGTTCCTTCTTTGCTTTTGCCTGTATTACCTCCCTTTTTGCTAGTTTAGCCAGCCTTTGGTACTCCTCCTCTTCCTCTACCCTTGCTGTCCTTCTACTTTTCCTGTATGCAGCCCTCTTGTCCTTCACTACCTTTGTCACCTCCCTGTTAAACCCGCTTGGTGGTTTAGCTCCTGCCTTCTACCCCCTCAGTTTTATGCAGCTGTTTGTGTCATTCTGTATGGCCCTTCTGATTTTGTCCCATAATTCCTCAACCCCTAAGCCTTGCTCTATGTTCCCTAGTTCCTCTCTAATCATATCCCTTATTTTTTTAAAGTTTTCCCTACTGAAGTCAAATGCTTTTTTCTTTGTGGGTATGTCCTCCCTGCTCATGTCCAGGTTGAACCACACTGTGTTTTGGTCACTTCCACCCAAGGGATCCCCAATTTCTAGATCTTGCACATGTTCCCCATTAGAGAGTACCAGGTCTAGAATTGCCTCTCCATTGGTTGGACTGGTGACATATTTTGTCATGAATTCATCCTGGATCACATCCAAGATTACCTGGCTTCTGGCACAGGATGTGGCAGGATTGACCCTGTCCACTTTGGGCAGGTTTAAGTCACCTGTTACATGAGGTCCCTGCACCCTCATTGGTACCCCCAGAGGTACACCGTGGACAGCTAGCATTTAGGCATATGTTATACTAACATATAAGGCTAAGGGCATCCACCGTATAAGAGCAGATGTCAGGATATGTATGCATATTATTGTTATACACTTTGCTTTCTAATACACATATGTATTTCTTGCTGTGTCCTTGTAATGATCATGATACATAAGTCAGCATTGCCACCTTTTGGTGATTTGTACTACTACACTGATTTATGTAAGAACTGTACTCTTTTGTTTCACAAAGTGATGACTACTACAAAATTATATAATGTTATCTTGGACTGTGGAGCCACCTCTAATTTAGCCAATAGGGCTCATCTTTGTAACTAGAAAAGTTTCAATCTTACAGTAACTGTAGTAATTATCATAGGTATATAATTTGAGACATTACGTCTTCTACCTCGAAGACCCCAAGAGACAAGGAGAATCCTCGCGGTATAGGGAACGCTTAGCATTGGCTCCTGGTTCATATTGGTAAGAACTGCTTAGGGCAACTGTAATTATCCTTTTTGGCAGAAATAAACAAGTTTATTACTCATATGCAATGTGTCTGTGATTCCTTGCATTCCCAATATTGTCAAGAACCTGAGAGTGAGGTTTAGACCTCCTTACAATTGATGACCACGTGCAGGCAATATCTGATGTTTGCAAAGTTTCGCTTGTTGCTTTACAACTTTTCCCTTCCCAACGGGGACTGTAAGTGTGCATTCCCGCATCGCCTCCCCCATTTTAAGCCCACTTCATAATCACTTGCAAAGCCTTGCTGCTTTCTAAGTGTGGTATATGCTGACTCGACCCACTCCACGGCAGTTCTGAATTGCAAGCTTACAAGTGCACGGTAGCCCGGCTGTCTATTAAGTGCTCCTGCTGTGGATCGATACACAGCACGGCACCTTTTTCACAGTTTGATTTTTTGTTCCCTCCCACACGATGGCCACCATATCAAATATCTGCATAGAACTGAGACTCGATGTCTCAAACTTTCTTACCTCCCATGGAGGCCGGGCTGACTTTGCATGGGATGCAAATCAATCTGAAAACCCTATACTGATGATTTCAACCCAGTACACTGAGATGAGACAAACAGACAATAAGCGCCAAGCTAAAGGGCTGTTGGTTGCAGCTCTCTGTGCTGCTTTGGAAGCCTCTGAAGCGAGGTTTTGAACACTTGAACTGCAAATCTCATCTCCTAAGCAAGAAATGGGTTTACAGGAAACAGAATGTGTGAGACTGCAGCAGAATTTGAAGTCTGAACTTCAAACTTTGTGAAATGAAAAGGATTCACTTTTGCATCATTCTGCCCAGGCAAGAGAGCAGAAAATTTGTATGTTGAAGCAGGAGTGTGAAAGTTTGAGACACGACAAGGGACAGGCTTTGAATATGAATGCTTTGTTAAGTACAACAAATGAACAGTTGAGTGGGGAGTTGGGAGAGCTACAGGACGAGATAAACCAGGTACGTAATGACTTAGAAGTGGCTACTAGGGACAATCGCGAATTGAGCTCCGCGACAGAGTGTTGCAGAAACAAATGCAAGATGAGGTTGATGTGAATGTTGCAAATTTGAGTCATGCAAACTGTGAATCCAAGATGGCGAAACTGCGCCATCAACAAGAGGTTCTGGCTGGACATGTTAAGGCAATGGGAGGCATGGCCCCTGCCTTAACTACGTCATCTGAAGGAGAGGTCTCAGATGATGACATCTCTCAATACAACACCCAGTCACACCTCTATCATGGCCCAGAGACCCCACCCCACCCCACCATCCACAACATGGTGGATCCCCGTTACACCCACACCATGTCATACATCGTCGACATCATGACGCGTATCATGGGCGATGCCAAAATGGTGGCCCCCATGATGGGGGGGAGCAGGCCCAGGCCTAGTCCTAACGGCATCACCGGTAGCCAGTATTTCTATGGATGATAGGGAGGAGATTGAGAAAATGATAGATGCAGCTTTAGGCAATGTGACCCTACCCGATTGGAAAACACTGACCCCTCTGGACGCAGATCACACAGATGCTGCAGAAGGCTGCTACTTGGGAGGGAATGGTTTGTACTGTGGTGGAGGCTACAGCTCAGGCAGCCCTAGATGGTGCCAGAGGCAACCTACCTCCACCTGATCATTCCAATAATCACCTACAAATGGCCTACTTTGTTCAGCAAATAGCTGACAGAATCAATTAGATGAGCCCATCTGACAACCTCAGCTGTCACTTGGAAAAGGTGTATGCCAAATGTGAAATGATTAGTCTCGCTGCAGACTACCAGGTCCAGATCCTATGCCAGACCATTGATCCTGGACTATGGGCCAAACTCCCCTATGTCATCTGCCAGGCCAGCAACACCAACTGTGAAAAAGTTGCAGCTGAACTCATTTCTGCACACAGCCCAGGTGTAGTAGGAGTGATGCTTGCATACCCTCTAGAACAAAATGCAAAAGAGAGTCCATTGACTTACCACCAGAGACTCTGGATGGCCAACCGAGCAGGAAAATAACTCACACAAGATGCTACGGATGTAGAGCTTATCAAGTATAAGACCTTGTTCCTTAGGAACATGATCCCTGCAGTGAGAGAGAAGGTAGAACCAACCACTTATCTCACTACGGAACGGTTTGTCGACATCCTTCAGAAAACCAAAAGAGTTTATCAACTCTACATCTGTGATCTGTTCTTTGGTTCCAAGAAAGTAGCTGCCATGGAGCCCACCCTAGAGGCCACAATGCACTACACAGTGGAAGGGCAGGCCCAACACAAACAGCCCCTACCCGCAGACAACCAGCACCCCCAGCAGGCCCAACAACAACCACAACAACAGCAGTAGCAACAACAACAGTGGGGTGGGAACCAGAACTATCACAAGAAAAAGAAACACCATAAGAATCACAAGGGTAAACAACAATAAAGACCAGGCCCTTCATATAGGGAGATAGCCGAAGAAAATCAAAAATTCAGAGAGCCTCTTGGGCAACTGCTCTCTGTAGCGGATGCTGTTCCCGCTCAATCTCTTGCAGCCATACAACTGGGAACCCATGACCCAACAGGCCATGGTGATACCGGAAGTACAGGCCCTCAGGCCCAAAAATGCCTGAACCCAGAAGCACCTCCCTATATATCATCAGTGCAGTATGGTGAAGTAGTTCACAGGAGCCAGGCCCAACCTCTCCATGCTTCCTCCAGTACAGATTGATAATTTCAGGCCCCAGTCCGGATTGTAAACAAGCTGGTCTTGGATAGGAATGGAAGGCCCTGCACTGAGGCTGAGGTTGGGGGCCACCTACTTACAGTATTACTGGATACAGATGCAGCCATATCTGTATTACCTGATGATCACCCAGATGCATCCTCTTGGTCCACCGGATGGAAGACCAACATGTCAGGAGTAGATGGTACTAGGTTGCCTGCATACCATTCTCTACCTTTGCTTGTAGAGTTAGGACACCTGAAGGCATCTCACACCTTCCAACTAATGGTGTTGCACGATCATCCTAGTATCATTGGAATTGACTTCCTTGCACCACGCGGCTGTGTGGTGTATCTAGCCAACATGCTACTGATCCAGATTCAGGGCCAATATCATACCATTTTGATCCCTGATTCACACATGGTGGCAACAATATCTGCCAACAATAAAGAGTACGACGTCATAGATTTGTTCAAGAACCATGAGTTTTTCCCAAAGCTCCTCCCCATTCTACAAAGGCATTTGGAAGCATTTGCTACCAACAAGCTTGACTGTGGCAGAATGCACACTGTCATCGAAGTGCCAGGCCCAGCACTTGAGAGGCAAAGGCAATATCATTTCCCACCTGAGGCCTTGCCTTCTCTTAGGGAAACAATAAATCTCTCCTCAACCAAGGCATAATCAGAACATGTGTCTCTACTTTCAACTCCCCAGTGTGACCTGTGAAAAAAACTCACGGGTGCCCGGAGACTTACTATTGACAACAGGAGACTAAACCAGGTCACCCCCAGCTGCGCTCCAACTGTGGCCTCAACACCTGATGTGCTACGACTTCTGACCCCTAACCAAAAATGGTTCAGTGTCTTGGACATCTCCAATGGTTTTTGGTCACTGCCATTGGCCCTTAAGAGTCAATATAAGTGTGCCTTCACCTTTGAAGGTAGACAGTACATCAATCGATCAATCAATCAATCACTTTATTTAACCAGACATAAACACCATTGAGCAAGCTCATTTTCAAGGTGGTCCTGGGTGTACATGTGGACCTGCTTACCACAGTGGTTCCATAACAGCCCTTCCCTGTTCCATCTGCACATGATGGATGCCCTTGAGGGTTTTTCTACCCCCTCCAGTGTCTCTTGCAGTATGTGGATGACCTGCTGTTGGCAACTGCCACACAGGAACAGCACTTGGATTTCTTGGACGAACTACTGACCCTCATTCAGATAGCAGGCCTCAAATGTAACCCAGCAAAGGCACAACTATGCCAGAAAGAGGTACTCTTTCTGGGCCTGAGAATAACTGATCAAGGCCGAAGTCCTATCTTGAAGAAGATACATGGATTGCAAGACTTGCCACTGCCCACCAGTGTGGCCACTCTTAGGAGGTTTCTAGGTATGGAAAACTATTCCAGAGATTTTATTTGTGATTTTGCTCAGAAGACTGCTCCTCTGTATGAGTTACTGAGAAAGTACATTCTCTGGACTTGGGGTCCCATTCACATTCAGGCTGTGACATCACTGAAACAGGCCTTGGCCTCGGTTCCAGCTCTGGTCAACCAAAACCCAGCATTGCCATTCCATCTGGAGTGTGCCACCTCTGACATAGCTATGTCAGCAGTGTTGGCCCAGAAGGTTCATGGCACTCTGAGACCCATTGCATATGTATCACATCTCTTGACCCTAGTGAAACAGAAGTACAGCCTTTGTGAAAGGAACCTTCTGGTCACCTGCTGGGCCATCAAGCACTTTATGTATATCATTGGGTACTCTTTCTTGATCATTAACACCAACCACACCCCAACAACCTTTCTGCTATCAGACAGAGTGAAGGATGGGTCAGTCTCTAATACTAGACTGACACACTGGTCACTTCTTTTCCAGGACAGAGACATACAGGTACACCCAACTAAAATTCCATCCATGCTGGCACAATGACTCCTTTTCCAAAGACAACCCCACGACTGTACACTGCAGCAACCTAATCTTCCAGATCCAGGTCCTTTCCTCCCTGCCACACCACAAATACTTGAGAACATCTTGTTGTGTCATATTTTCACAGATAGTTCAGCTTCCTACTATCAAGGAGAAAAAATTGCAGGGATGGGTATATTGGTGATTTACCCTTATGGTGACACTGTTAAAATCTCTAAGCATTGCAGTGTGGCATCATCACAGTTTGCCGAGAAGGTAGCGGTGGCCTGTGCCCTCGAGTTCATCCAGCATGGGACTGAGGATACCATCATCTTCACAGACTCTAATTGGGTTTGTTGTTTTCTTACAGAATTTCTCCCTTTCTGGCAGAAGAACTCCTTCCTCTCATCCGATGGCAGTCCAGTGAAGCACAAAGAACTGGTAATCTACATACACTCACTGGCACAAAGATTTGCACACACACTCTATGTACACACAGCTAAAGCTCAGTCCATTCATGACCCCTATCATGGCTTCAATGACACAGCAGACACCCTTGCCAAGGAAGGGGCCTGAGGGGGGGGGACACCTGGATGATGCACCATCCAGAGGCCAGAGTGGCTGTACACATAGCAGCAATCAGAAAGAAACCTGAACCTTTTGGCCCCTTGGACCTCTCAGCAGCTCAACATGCTGACTCTGAACTCAAAGAAGTGTTCAAATTCCTTGACAAAAGCACCGAAGAAAACCTACCTACCCATAACCCCTACAGGAGGCATGAAGGTAAGCTACGCTTGTCTCCAGATGATAAGCTCATTTGGTACCAATCAGATGACACCACCACCAAGTTGTGGGTGGTTCCTAGACACCTCAGATCTGAATTCTTACATGAAGTGCACGACACCCCTACTAGTGGACATCAGGGAGTGGAAAATACCCTCTAGAGGCTTAAGACCACTTCCTGGTGGCCTGGTGTCACCAGAGATGTTAAACAGCACATTGACAACTGCCTTGTTTGTGCTCAAAACAATCCCATCCCCCCAACCAAAATGCCAAACTCCTACCATAAAGACATTCTGGTTTTTGGCATGCCCTTCAGATTGACTTTATTGGTCCCTTGACCAATAGCAGCAGAAACAACAAGTATGCTCTTGTGGTGACTGTCTTTTCTCAAAGTGGGTTGAAGCTTTCCTAACTAAAACATGCACTGCTAAAACCACTGCCAAAATCCTGGTGGAACAAATTTTCTCCGGGTGGGGCCTACCTCTTAAGGTAGACTCTGACAAAGGAACCTGTTTTACAGGTGAGTTGATGAAAGAATCACTTGAACTCCTGGGAATTCAAAAGAAGTTCCACATACCTTACCATCCACAATCTTCAGGTCAAATGGAATGAGCAAATGCTTTCCAAATTCATTGAGGACAATCCAAGACCTTGGATTCCCTGTTGCCATTTCTCCTTATGGCAATGAGGGGCACACCCTCAGCCATTACCCAGTTGACACCCTTGGAGGTTATGACTGGAAGACAGATATTACCTGGACACCTGTTGTTTGACCTGCACACCCCCACAGCAGACCATGTGTTTGTAAACCAGTAAGTGGAAAAACTCAGACAAGACCTAATACACACACACACACACACACACAGATTTGTATGCTGCCAATTGCATGGGCAAGGCCCAGCAACAGTCCAAAATACAGTTTGACAGACACGCATAAGAAGTGGATTGGCAAGTTGGAGATCAAGTGATGGTTCTCAGATTTGCACATCTCATGCACTCCTTTTCCAATAAGTGGGAAGGTCCCTACCCCATTGTCAACAAGCTCAGTCTGGCAGTCTATCAGGTTAGACTCTTGCACAACAATAAACTGAGTAACAAATGGTTATGTGCAAACCAGATGAAACTGTATAAAGGAGTATAATTACTTTTCCTCACCCCATTGGGTGGAATTGTACTAACCTACTAATGTTTGATTTTCCTTTTCAGATACACTGACAAGATGGCTGTCTTGTTCCATTTTTTCCTCATCTCAGGAGTTATCCCCTGCATCCAAGGCATGGTAAAGCACCTCGTTCCTCATGAACATACGAAATTTGCCAGCAGATAAAGGCCTACAGGTCTATCAAGTCTGCTCAAATGTGCAGCTAGCACCCCTTATTCTGCAGCTGCCCCTCCCTTCCACCTTTCCCCTTCATTGACCCTCCCCCTTGTCCTGTCCCATCCCTTTTGAAGCAGTCCACTGTTCTACTGAATACCACTTCTGCAGGTAATGCATTCCACCCAGCCACCATCCTCTCTGTAAAAAAGTGCCTCCTCATCTCCCTCCTGAACCTTCCTCCCTCCAGTCACATATCATGGCCCCTGGTGTCCCTCCCCTCCTTTACTTTGAACAGCCCCTCTGTACCTGTCTTGTTGATTCCTTTCATGTACTTAAAGGTTTCAATCATGTCCCCCTTGCCCCTCCTCTCCTCCAGTGAGTACATGTTCAACTCCCTCAGCCTCCTCTCGTATGATAAGTCCCCCAGCCCCTTGGTCATCTTTGTCGCCCTGTGCTGCACCCCCTCCAGTAACTTAATGTCCCTCTTCAGATACAGGCACCAGTACTGCACACAGTACTCCAGGTGTGGTCTAACTAATGACCTGTACAGTGGCAGAATCACCTCCTCCCTCCTCGAGGATATACCCCTTGCAATACAACCCAGCATTTTGTTGGCCTTTGCAGATGCCTTCCTACATTGTGCCAAGTTATTCATTGACCCTGTAATGAACACCCCCAGATCCTTCTCATCCTCTGTCTGGGCTAGCTGCACTCCCCCCCAGCTGGTAACTGCTTCTTGGGTTCTTCATCCCAAAATGCAGCACCTTGCACTTTTTGGCATTAAACCCCAGTTGCCAGGTGTCTGACCAGGTTTCAAGCTTTGCCAGATCATCTTGCAATCCCTGCCATCCCCCTAGGTCATCTACTACCACTTCTACCTTGGTATCATCAGCAAACAGACTGATCTTGCTCTTGATGTCCAATGATATGTCTGCAACGAATATCCCAAACAACACTGACCCCAACGCCGAGCCTTGTGGAACACCGCTCGTCACTATCCTTGGGTGTGAGAGCTCCCCACCCACCACCACCCTCAGTTGCCTTCCCTGAAGCCAGTTCCCTACCCGTCTCACCAGCTTTGCACCTGCCCCTGTGCCTACTAGCTTACTTCTCAGCCTTCCATGCAGCACCGAGTCAAATGCCTTACTGAAGTCCAGATACAGGACATCCAGTGCATGGCCCCTGTCTAGTTGCCTAGTTACCCAGTCATAGAACTCCACTAGGTTGGTTTGGCAGGATCTGCCCTGTATGAAGCCATGCTGTATGCTGTTCTGTAGTCCTTTGGCCTGTAGAAGGGCCACCAGCCTCTCCTTCAGGATAGTCTCCATTAGCTTAACCACGATGGATGTGAAGCTCACTGGTCTGTAGTTTCCCAGTTCATCCTTGGGGCCACTCTTGCGGAGGGGCATCACATGAGCCATCCTCCAGTCCTGAGGTACACACCCCAAATGTAGTGAGGCATTAAATAGGTCTGCCAAAGGTCCTGCAAGGACCTCTGCCAGCTCCTTCAGCATCCTGGGGTGGATGCCATCTGGGCCTGGCACCTTATCCACCCTCAGTGCCTTCAAACCCTCCCGAACTCTGCCCTCCATGATTTCCCCATCTATCACCCCTTCCCCCTGTTTCTGTCATTTCTCTCCCCTTGGGTGTCACCCCCACTTCTCTTTAGTAAGTACTGAACAGAGGTACTCATTTAGTGCTTCTGCCTTATCGCACCCTGCTTCCACCCAACCCCCCTCCTTCCTAATCCTTATTATGTGGTCCTTACAGCTCCTTTTCTCCCTGATGTACCTAAAGAAGTCTTTCTCCCCCTTCTTAATACCTTGTGCCAGTCTGAGTTCAGTAGATGCCTTGGCTCCCCTTATTGCCCTTGTCACCTCGTTTGATTCCATCAAGTACTCCTCCTTGTCCTCCCCTATCCCTGTTTTCTTGTACTTCCTAAAGGCAGCTCTTTTCCTCCTTATCTTTTCCATGACCTCCTTGCTCAACCAGCTTGGTTTCTTAGCCCTAGCCTTCTTGCTCTGGGCCTTGCAGCAGGTTTTTGTTGCCTCCACTATCCCCAGCTTTATGAGCTCCCACCTCTGGTTAGTGTCCATACTAGATTGAATTCTGGTCAGGTACCCTTTTACCACTTCTCCCATCCTCCCAAAGTTGGCCCTCCTGAAGTCCAGCACTCCTGTGCTAGATTACACTCCTTCCTTGCCCATATCCAATGTGAGCCATACTGAGTGGTGGTCACTCCCTGACAGCGGTTCCTCCACTGTAAGTTCTCTCACAAAGTCCCCATTTGCCAGCACAAGGTCAAGGGACTTCCCTAACCTGGTTGGTTCACTGACCATTTACAGCAGGAAGCTGTCCTGGAAGGCATCCAGTAGAACCTGCTCCCTTCTGTTCCTGGTTGTTGGGGTACTCCAGTCCACTCCTGGCATGCTGAAGTCCCCAACAATCACCACACTACCCTTTTCACAGGTCATCCTGATCTGTCCCACTAGTTCCCTGTCTAACTCCTCTGTCTGAGATGGCAGCCTGTACACCACTCCCATTCTAAGAATCCTATTCTTGGAATCCTGGATTTGCATCCAAAGTGACTCCGTACTACCCTCCTCCCCTTCCTCCCTTACACACTTCAGTCCTTCCTTCACATATAGTGCCACACCTCCTCCTTTCCCAATCACCCTGTCCCTACGAAATAACCTGTACCCTGATACAGACAGGCCCCAGTCATTGTATTGGGTGGCCCATGTTTCTGTGATGGCTGCAATGTCCACTTCTCCCTCTGCCATGAGCACCTGTAACTCTGCAGTTTTCCTCCCAAGGCTCCTAGCATTAAGGGAAACCACCTTCCACCCTCCCCCCTCCCATCCTGCCCTCCTTTATTAGCATCACCAATAGTATTTGCCATTTGTCCTTTGTCACCGTGATCCTCCAATGTCTGCCCCAGAGGGAGTTTCCATCAATATACCTGACAATTTGATTACTGTCCAGGAAGGTTCTGATGCCTACCTCACTGCCTCAGTTGTTGATCCTGACAAATCTACCCTACAAATTGAATGGCAAACCACATCGCAAGGACAAATTCTCCCTGTGGCCAAGCTCTCCAAGGGAACTTTCCATGGATGGCCCAACGCTAAATTATCCTCGAATGGTTCTCTGTCCTTGCTCCAAACTGCTCTTAGACATTCTGGTTTATACAATATCACTGCCTTAATTGATCTCTCATATTGTAATTCTTTGTTTAAGGACTCTGCCAGGAAATTTTGTGCTGTACACAACATGGCCTCAGCTGCCATGTGTCTCTCTGTGCTTCCCCATACTGAAAAACAGCTTTTGGAATGTCCAAAACACACCCCTGGTCCTCGTAGTGGTCTCACATCCACTGCCCTACCTGGTACACTTATTAACAACTTACAATTTATGCATATACCTGTTTTATTTAACTTACTTACTAGAACATGAAATAATTTGGTACTGTATGTGTCATACTACTAACACTTCAGCATTTTATAGTACTTTATTGCTTGATAGTTTAGCAGCTATTCAGATTCTTACTTATGACCTATTTGCTGGGGTACACACCACCGAGCATAGAGGCAACTTCAGAAGAGAAAACCCAATCCTGATGATCAAGGTCATAAATGTAATACATGTGAAGTTGAAAGTTCTGATGTCTCCGTTGCCACAGGAACTGTCACAGGTATTTTTGGTACAGCTATGTCTATCTGGAATAAGGCAGACATTGCTGCTATCAAATCACATTCAGCTAAATTCCCAAACTGGTTTGGTAAATGATATTTTACCCCCATTATTGCATAGTGTAGATGGCCTTAGTCAGGAAGAAAGATACACTGTCTATAACATGCACAACATTGCTAAGGCATTTACAGACTCTAAAGATAAGATTAACACACTCATTGCACAGAACAACAAAGAAGCAAATAAACAACACATTGCTTGAGAAATCCTACGTTCAGCCTATGGCTCATATATCATTACTACCATCAACAATCTCTTCCATGATTTAGAATCTAGAAGGATCCCTGATATAACACATGACAGACCTATTTCTAAATGGTATTGTCAATGAAGTAAAACCCCAGGCTGTATTGCAATGTATATGCAACAGTCATTAACTATTCCTCTTTCTACAGCTAGAAATCTGGATTTTGTGACCAGACACCCTAACACTGGTCCATGTTTTACTTCTAAGAAATGTTTTATCAAATATACAATATTTGTTTCTTTTACTGTCTCTTTACAATGTTTTGATCCCACTACAGCTCTGTTTGACAAGCTTGCATCTGTTCATTCAATCGGGCACCTTGATGACAACATCTACAGAGAACTTCTGGACTTGCCTCCTCTACTGGTCTTCCATCCTTTCCTGGATGCCTGGGTTGCTCCACACATGGACTGCTGCGCTAAGAAGGGCTACATTTTCCTCTGTCGATGTGATGTATTTGATGTTATTAAACTTGTATGTGGTTATTCTCCCGACAGTATTGTTTGGTCCTTTTCTATGGACAATGACATCAGCACAAATGGCACAGACTCTTTGGACTCAACATTGGCTCCAGACAAACTTTTCCAGTCTTATCAAGAGGAGGTTCATTGCCTGTGAGCACGGATTTCCAAGACCAGCTACACCTGCTCGGTACAGTTGCAAAAGTGGAGATTGCCTACTGTTAAAATGCAATATAATTCTGACATCAAGTATTGCATTGTGAAGAACTATAAAAGTTATACTTACAGAACCCAGACACATGTTATTGATGCCTCTAACTTCTGTTTTGTCCCCCATCAAAAGTTATATTGGACATACCGTTATTACCCCGTCCACCTTCTGTACACTGATATCATTGATGGTAACCCTAATTATCTGCTCACCCTTTCTGGGTATTTACCATATTTTAATGTACACATTGATCCACTGACACTTACATTAAAATTACTTTTAGAGAGAAAAGACACCCACCTCATCCACATCAGCAATAATATGACTAAGGTTAATGAAGCTATTCCTGCACTTATTAATGATGGTGATATGAACGATGCATTGACTCACACTTGGTTAGAGATTATGTTTAAAGTTTTTGTTATTATACAAGAATTTTTAATCTTTTTCTTGATTATTATGCTTTGCTGCCTACAGCGCACACTGTGTCAACACCGTGAGCAGCTGGAGTTCCTTTACAAGGCTCGCATGTCAGGTCTATAAACGACCCCTGCTCTCTGTCCATTTCGCTATTTCGCTGTGTTGCCCTGAAAGGTAACAAGGGGGTAATGTTACACGAGGTCCATGCACCATCATTGGTACCCCCAGAGGTACACTGTACACAGCTAGTATTTAGGCATATGTTATACCAACATATAGGGCTAACAGCATCTACCATATAAGAGTAGATGTCAGGATATGTATATGCATATTATTGTTATACACTTTGCTTTCTAATACATATATGTATTTCATGCTTATAAGATGTTAGGACACCTGTGTCCTTGTAATAATTATGATATATAAGTCGGCATTGCCATCTATTGGTGATTTGTACTACTACACTGATTTATGTAAGAACTACTCTTTTGTTTCACAAAGTGATGACTACTACAAAATTATATAATGTTAACTTGGACCGTGGAGCCACCTCTAATTTAGCCAATAGGGGTTATCTTTGTAGCTAGAAATGTTTCTATCTTTCAGTAACCATAGTAATCATCATAGGTATATAATGTGAGACATTACGTCTTCTACCTCCGAGACCCCAAGAGACACGGAGAATCCTCGAGGTACAGGGAAAGCTTAGCATTGGCTCCTGGTTTGTATTGGTAAGAACTGCTTAGGGCAACTGTAATTATCCTTTTTGGCAGTAATAAACAAGTTTATTACTCTTATGTAACATGTCTATGATTCCTTGCATTCTCAATATTGCCAAGAACCTAAGAGTGAGGTTTATACCTTCTGACACACCCATCACTACAATATCACCCCTCACTGCTGCGTTTGTCAGCTGAGTGCATAATTCCCTGCCCTTTTCCTCCCCCTGACTGGACGGTCTGTATTCCTTGCAAAAAACTATGTTAATGCACCAGTTAGGGTTCAAGTTAATGCCACGAAAGTAGGGAATGCGGCATTAGGGTTTCCAACCCTAACACCTCACCCCCACCTTCCAAGCAGCAAAAGGAAAAAACATTAGGGTTTTGGGTCTCCGGGTCTTGGTGAATCTGTCGTGGGGTTGTCATCCTTAATGTCCATCACATTCCCTGAACAAACAAGAGTCCACCACTGGTTTGCAAAGACTCTGGAGACCCAAAAACCTATTTTTTTTTTCTTTTGCTGTGTGGGAGTTGAGGTTGGGGAGTTAGGGTTGGAAACCCTAATGCCACATTTCCATAGTTATGTGGCATTAACTTGAACCCTATCTGGTGCATTAAAAGTTTTTTTGCAAAGAATATTAAGAAATTCCAACTGAAAAGGGACAATTTCAATAAGCCCCAGCAGCTGAAATATATTACAGCTAATAATTTATGACCACATACAGCATGATGAATAAACTGCAATGAATTGGCGCTCTGGTGTCACTATGGAGTGATCTTAAAGCTCCATGTGCAGATTCCACTTGGTAACATACTTCCACCTCCCCCAGACTGATATTGCAGATAAGGGCTGACCATATAAAGACATCAATTGTGCAAATTGGATAATATTTTGAACACACAGGGACTAGATCCATTTCCATGGCATCTTGTGGGCACCACTAACATGTGTCCCATCCCTAAGTTGGACTGACATATGATGCATGACAGAGAACCCCCTCTTGAATTTTGTCCAATGGATGACCCTCATGCTGGGGTTCTACCAGTTTCTGAGACAGATATGGACTGTCCTGGAGCACTTCTTTGCTTCTCTCACCAACTCATGAAATCTCTCCCTCTGTAAACAGAAATAGCTTCAGCAATACTGTTATTAATGGCCAGCATATGCACTGCTGTAACTGTGTGTTCCAGACCAGTCTTCAACACATAAACCTTTTTCAAATTCCCCATAGGGCCTATATGTTGTAATCAACCAAAGATACTATATGCCCCTCTGTATTTTTAGTGGCAGATAAGAAACCTGGATAAGTGGTGTCTTAGTGAAGCCTTAACCATGGCTTTTGGTGAACCACAGTGAAGGACCCTCTATTTTTAGTTTGATGTAATGGGTCTACGAAAATGTCAGCAATGGGTCTAGACTTACCTTCTCTATCATCAACTATAACTTTAAACTGTAGCTAATAATAAAGCAGTTCTTCTTATGTCATTGAAACAGAAACATAGAATTTGATGGTAGATATGGACTGCTTGGCCCACCCAGTCTGCCCATTTTTATCCACCTACAGTATCACCACAGACTGTACTTGATCTCTGGCTCTTTCTCCTTCCCCCCTTCTTTTCCACTAAGATTCCCTTATGCCTATCCCATACATTCTTGAACATCCTCTGCAGGGCTGTTCTGAGAATCCACTATTCTTTCTGTGAAGAAGTACTTTCTCACATCTCTCCTGAATATACTCCCTTCTAGCATCATAGAATGTCCCCTTGTTCTTGAACTCTTTTATTCTGAACAAAATTCCCATCTGTACCTGATTTACCACCCCCATGAGGTATTTATAGGTCTCCATCATATTTACCCTCTGCCTCCCTCCTCTCTTCCAGGGTGTATGTGGTGAGATCTTTTGGTCTCTCCTCATAGGACTTTTGGTGCACACTCTGTACCATTTCAGTTGCCCTTCTATGGACTGCCTCCTTTGTCTATATGTCCTTCTGGAGATGTAGTCTCTAGAACCTGATACAGTACCCTAGGTGGAGTCTTAAAAGCAATCTATAGAGGGGCAACATTGCTTCCCTCTTTCTTCTGGTGCTACCCCTCCTTATGCACCTATGCATCCCACTGACTCCCCCAACTGCCTTGTCACACAGCCTGACCACCTTTAGATCATCAGATATGATTACCCCAGGTCATGTTCCTGCTTGAGGGTTGTCAATACCACTCCACCTATGTTGTACTGTGCCCCGGCTTTCTGGGCCCTTAATGCATCATTTTACACTTTCTTGCATTAAAACCCAGCTGCCATAGTACTGACCACTCCTTGAGTTTTCCTAGGTCTCTGCTCATCCTGCACACACACACACACACACACACACACACACACACATATGCACACACACCTCCAGAGTGTCAATCCTATTGCAGATTTTGGTGTCATCCGCAAAGTGGCAGACCTTTCCTTCTAGTTCCTCTGTAATGTCACTTATGAAGACATTGAATAGGAATTGTTTCAGCACTGATCCATGAGACATCCAGCTGGCCACCCTCCCTTCTACAGAGTGAATGCTACTGACCACCACCCTCTGATGCCTTGCCCCTTCTGGAGCTTGTATCCTACTAGAGCCCCTATAATCAAATGTTGACAGGACTTTCACATGCAAAATGTGACTTGATGTACTAAATTCAGAATGTCTTATGTGCTTAAAACATATAGACAGCAAACAAATATCTAATTTCCCTTTTTCTATGTAAATTAAAGCATCCTTATATGTTTCTAGTAATGTAGGGCAGTTTTCTTACTATACGCCTAACATTTAGGGACTGTCTTGTGCATATTACAAATAGGTGCATCAGCTGTCAACATAACAATAATCACTGTTGATGTACCAACCTGAATGGTTGTGCTCAGTTTTTGTAGCCACCCACATTTCTCTTATCATGTAAAGCAACTCAGGCACAATATGGATTATTGTTATAGTCCATTGGTAACATATGTTGGTTCTCTACGATTATGTCTCTTTCTGCATATAAATGTTTTTCTTTTTTTTGTTTTTAAAACTTTGCACCCAGTTCTTGACATCTATTCAGCTGCCACCTACAGCGAGTCAGCTACTTCTGAACTTCTCAGCAAAAGTAATCATTAGGTCACCAATGCCTTGCCTTTGTAAACTGAGTGATGTTGCCTTATGGTACCCTTTATACCTTGTTCAGTATTTTCTGACATTGAGCCTACACTGTGTAGTTCCACCATAGGCATATTGGTGTGGCCTTGCTGATATTAATCTACCTTTCTTTTTTTGGAAATTGTTTCTCCACTGTCCCAGTTGGCCCATGTTCATGCTGTCTCTTATACTCTTAAAACTGAAGGTGGACAAAGCAATGGGGCCTGATGGGATTCATCCCAGAATTCTAAAAGAACTAAGGGTAGAACTAGTGACACCACTGACTACCTTCTTTAACAAATCATGGGAGGATGGGGTGGTACCTGAGGACTGGAGGAGGGCAGATGTGATTCCCCTTCCCAAAACTGGGAACAGGGCAGAAGCGGGAAACTACAGACCTGTTAGTTTAACCTCAGTGATAGGGAAAATGATGGAATCACTTCTGAAGGAAAGAACTGTCGAGTACCTAGAGGCCAGAGGAGCACAGGACCCAAGGCAGCATGGATTCACAGCAGGAAGGTCATGCCAGTTGAATCCAATAGATTTCTTTGACTGGGTGACCAAAGTAGTAGATCAGGGAGAGGCTGTGGACATGGCCTACCTAGACTTTAGCAAGGCATTTGACTCAGTCCCACACAAAAGATTAATATACAAGTTAGCCAGCCCGGGAGTGGGTCCCAAGATTCTAGCCTGGGCAAAGAATTGGCTGGAGAATAGTATACAGAGGGTAATAGTAAATGGAGTCCACTCTGAAGAAAGGGGGGGTTACTAGTGGGGTGCTGCAGGGTTCAGTATTAGGACCGGTCCTCTTCAACATCTTTGTAAGCGACATTGCAGAGGGACTGGAAGGAAAAGTATGTCTCTTTGCAGATGACACAAAGATCTGCAACAGAGTTGATGCACAAGGTGCGGTGGAAAGGATGAGAAGGGACTTGGCAAGGTTAGAGGAACGGTCAAATGTATGGCAGCTTAGATTTAATGCTAAGAAGTGCAAGGTAATGCACCTGGGAAACAAAAACCCAGGGGAAGAGTACACAATGGGGGGTGAGATACTAACAACAACAAAAATGGAAAGGGACCTGGGGGTAGTCATATCAGATGACTTAAAGTGGGCAAGCAATGTGAGAGGGCAGTAAGGAGGGCTGGGGGGATACTGGGATGCATAGGGAGAGGCATCACCAGTAGAAAACAGGAAGTTGTTATCCCTCTGTACAGACAGCTGGTGATACCCCATCTGGAGTATTGTGTGCAGTTCTGGAGACACAATCTCCGCAAGGACATAGACAAGATGGAAGCTGTCCAGAGGAGGGCAACTAAAATGGTGCAGGGTCTGCACCGGAAGACATATGAAGAGAGACTAAAGGAGCTTAATATGTATAGCCTCGAGGGAAAGGAGGGAGGGCATGATAGAAACATTCAAGTACCTCAAGGGAATCAACAAAGTCCAAGAGGGTAGCATCTTTCTAAAAAAGTAGTGTGCAAGAACAAGGGGGCACAATTTGAAGATGGGGGGGCAGCTCAGAGGTAATGTAAGGAAGTATTTTTTCACAGAGAGGGTTGTGGATGCATGGAATGGCCTTCTGGAGGAGGTTGTGGAGTCAGAAACAATGGTTGAATTCAAGCATGCATGGGACAGACATAAGGCAATTCTAGGGGGTGGGGGTAGAAAGAAGTAGGCTGCTGGTTAACTATGATCTGCAGCTCATCCATTAGGTAGTGAAATGGGCAGACTGGGTGGGCCAAGCAGTCCTTATCTGCCATCAAATTCTATGTTTCTATGTTTCTGTCCTTTCAGCCCCATTCCCCAACCTTCAGGCTTACCTGATGTCTTCTCCCACAGCTTACATAAACTCAAACCAAATTATTTTGTCGTAAAAATGAAATTAGTGGAATACAGACATGGCTATAAACTTAGGGATAATGGAGGGTAACATATTTGTGGTACCTAAAATGTGAAATAGATTTGGAGGTATGCCCTTTGGGGCAAAAGTTGCCCAAATATGGGGACCAATAAATGATAAGATAAAACAAATTTAAAACCTAAACAGTTTATGAAAGCTATTAGATATGACTTAAAAATGAAATGTATGTGTAATGATTGAGTGATCTCTATTGAAGTGACTGACTAAAGGGTTAAGTGACTTGGTATATCTGTATAATGTGTGCTGAGGAGGCTGTATTGTAGGAGAGTCTTGTTACTGGGTTATATGTGGTTTAAAAGTGTATATAAGGTTAGAGTAAATTCCACTTAAAATGTTTATAATTTAGGTGCAAGTGTATAGCGTGAATGGGAGGAAGATGAAATGCATGAGATAATTTTGAAACTGAGGTCAATGTTTGTTTATTGAATAGGATATTAGAATGTTATTTATGTAAAAGTTGTATATCCTTTTTATATATTATCTGAAACCATCTTGAAAATGGGTCTTTGACCCAATGATGTTTTTGTAAAATCTACCTGTATAAAAATAAAGTTTTACTACTACTCTCCGTGGCAGGGTGGCGGGCAGCCCCCTTCTCTACCCTCAGGAACCACATCCAGTTCATGGAGGTACCTTCTTGGGGCAGCACCTGTGGAGGATGGCATTCATCCAACTCAACTGGGACCAGTTTCCATTTTTCTGTGGAGAGGAGCATGCAATGTCGACAATGACCAAGCTGTGTGCTCTTCCTCACACAGCATGGTGGTCAACTGCTCTGCCTACTTGCCCCACCGTACAGGATGTGGTGTGCCAACATCCAGCCTCTGCTTGGTGTCAGAAAGATGCCTGTCTCTGTTTCCCACCCTCCACAGGAGAGGAGAGCTGTCTCCTGGATGCTCGATCCTCTCCCTCCCCAGCTGACCCCAAAGACCCGCTTGCACCGCAAACCCGAGTTGCCGGTGTGGCAGGAGGTAAGAAATGATGCCTCAGCCCTCTACACCACTGGGCCATCCCAATCTACCTTTCTTTCTCCCAACTTCATATACTGTCCAACCTTAATCTTACTGATAGCCCAGCATGGTATTCTAGCTAGCTACATGAATCACCATTGCTGGTCACCAGGCTGTACCCTTGCTATTTACAAACCACCTCAAAACCTCCTTTACCTAAGTTACACCTCTGATGCAAGTTATGGCTGCCTAGTTTTGCCTGTTTAACAAATTCTTTTAGACCAGCATAACTAGTATGAGGGACCATTTTTACTAGTCAAATCTACAGCATCACCTGGAGGCACCTGTATCAAAAAATGACTAACCAGTTGGTAAACTCATTGTATGACTGCAGTTGTCTGCCTTCACTGGTGCTCACTGGCTATTTCAAGGAGGAAGAGACTGTGTAAACAGAATGGACCATACTTCCAATCCACACATCTGGTGCAGTTTGTACTGCAATGCAAAGTAATGTTGATGAGAGAAGATGTTGGGGCATATGAAGAGTGTAGTTCCTCCCTCCTATCTATGACATGAAAATCATGTAAACATAACTAGTTTCAGCTTTGTTGTGGGCCCTTTACTAGAAGGGTATTTCCATGCTATCGTGGAAGTTTTAGGAACTTAAAACCCATATTCATTTTTACATACAGATACTGCCTTCTAATGAACTCCTAATGTGATTACACAAAATATTAGTTTCCTGGTAACAGACTGTCCATTACTAATAAATGCAATATCCAAACCAACTGCCTTTCCTCCTTAGTTTCCAACTCATTATAATTAAATTTATTTTTATAGCAATTTTACAACATTTTTGTGCAAATTATTTAGCCAGGATAACCCTGCTGAAATGCAAAATCTCTTTGTCAGTGAGGTTCTGCTTCCACACATATCTGTAGCTGGGTAGACTGGAGCACTGGCAAGCCAAGTGATTTGTTCAAGCTGACATAGTGAGTATTACATCTCTGGCTGGGTTAGAACCAGTGATCTCCTGGTTCCCAAGAACCTGTGCCATCCACCGGTGGTGGAGGGGCCAACAGGCTTGAAGCTGGAACCACAATGGGCAAGAGAACTGGACCAAGAGTCAGGGTTGCTGGTGGCACTGGCAAAGGCACCCCCCAGGACCCATCAGCACTGGTTTCCCATTACAAGGATTCTTTGGCCTTTTAGGAGGAGGTGCATTATTCATGGTACCCTGAAATGTTCTTCTCAACAATAACATCAACTTGACATCAGATGTATTACAAAAATCAGGCATACCTGGTTGAGGAGGTGGAGGTATCAGAGGGTCCTGTCTGGCATTCCATGACCTCCCTCACTTGCCCACTGGTGCTAGCATCATTCTTGTGGGGCAGCTGGCACTGGGATCACTGGTTCAGGCTGCAGTTCATGGCATTCCTTCTGGGCCTGCTGGATCAGATCCATCTGGGTTGCTGATGACTGCTTCCCACCACTCACATCTTTTTGCCTTTACCAGAGCCACCAACTGTTGCTTGAATTCTCTACTTGTGCTGGGCCTGACTCCACTATTGAAAATTCACAAGATGAAAAGATAAGAACACCTACGTACACAACAAACCTTATCTGGTGTCTTAACCTTCGCAGCAACAACACTACAAGGTATATTGTGTGAAAGAACGCATTAGTATTAGTGACCCTGCCCTTGCTATGTCTAAGTTCCTTAAAATTTATAGAATGCTGTTTGGGTAAACTTCCCCACTAAGCTCCTACCTGCCTGCCAAAATGTTGTGTACCCATCAGCGTCTGCCAACCCCTTCTCCTGACCTCTTTAACTATGGCGATGCCTGGACCTCTCCGCTGGTGACTCTCCTGCCTGCCGGGCAGCATGCTCATTTCTGCACCAGGCGGCTGCCCTTCACCCAAATGGTAGAGGACTACATTGACAGGAAGGACAACTGAGTGGAGATTTTTTTTTCTCCAAAAATGCATTCTAGTTATACCTGGATTAGCATTAGCCACCTGAACTTAATGTTGCAAAACAGTTTTCCTTTGAAGCAGCTAAAGGTACAACGTTCATGCTGGCAACCAAACAGAATGCAAATAAATCACCCTATCATGTCCCAACCACTGAAGGCTGGAGACCTAGTCAGGTTTGGTCTTGTTTATCTTTATTCCTTTTTCGTCTTGCAAAGTACTGCCCACAAAGAACACAAAGTAGAGTTACACGTATGGCAACTTCCCATCCTAAAAATCATGAACCACCCTTCCAAGCCATGGCTGTGTGAGTGCTCCAGCATGAAATGACAGCCAAACATGCTCTAGAACTAAATGTTATAGCACCAGGTGTTGGGCTCAATACTTGTTTAGCCATTGTAAAGTAAGGACTTTTATAATACATACCCACTTTTAAAATTCCTTTATCTCTGAAATTGAATTGCATTTAGTTTTAAATCACTGGATTGATAGGGTAGTTTAAAACAATCTTTGAAAGCTTTGGAAATAATGACACAGTGACCACTTAATGATAGGATTGATCTAGAAGTGGTGATTTCTTTGACTAAACTGCCCCAAATGTTTGTTTTCCTGCCTTTTTTGCATCCTTCATCTTCAGACCCAACAAGCTTTCACGTATGTATTTAAAAATTAATTCTGCTTGGAAAATAAATGTAACTTAACCGATTTGTATGCCCTTCCAGGTTTCTTTTGAATTTGTGAAAAAAATGCTGTTCAGCCCCCCCCCCCCACACTTCTGTGCAATGTTGCCTCCAGACAGAGAGGCAAACCCAGTGGGGGAGGGGCACATGGGACTTAGTAGCCCCATTTAACAGACAATAGCCTGCAAGTTAAGCAGACCCTCAAGCCAGTGCTGAAACTTTTTTAAAACATTCACTAAAATTACCCACAATAGCCCTGTGTACCATTTTAAAACTTAAATCTCACTTTCTACATAGTAGCATGCAAAATTGGAGCACCAAACCAAAGCAAAAAATTTCCCAGTTGCAAATCCTATGTTTTAAAGCTTCTTTCTTTACACAAAGGGAAAAACACACATTGTGCCAGCCATAGATCTGATGTTTCTCATTAAGTCCTCTGATGCCATAAGCATGATCAAAATGTTGCCAGTTTATGGCTCCAACATTTCTAGATAGGTCTTTAACCAAAAAAAAGGCATAATTTTCCTTTGTCCTAAATTTTTTTTGCCTTGTCATCTACCCAAATGCATGCTCACCAGATTTCTTTCTCTCTTTCTTTTTTTTATTGTTATATTTACAGATCCAATATTTCCAGCAGGCAGTCACATGGCCATAAGATAAAAAACACTGATATTTCCAGTAAGTGGTCACATATAAGATAAAAAACATATAAGATAAAAAACACTAATATTTCCAACAAGGGGTCACATGGCCATAAGACAAAAACACAAGCCGGTCTGGTGATGTAGAGGGAGGCGTCTTGTGCTCCTTACCTCTTACCACGCCTGGGACCCAGGGTCAGGAACAAGCTTGGGCTGCCTACGGTTGGCCGGGGAGGGTGTGGAGGATTGAGCATCTGGAGGACTGCTCTCCTCTCCCAGGGCGAAGGAGGTTTGTGGCTCTAGTCTTGAGCGACACCCAGTAGAGACTAGGTGTGCACCATGGGAGAGGGATGGAAGTGATGGCAGATGTCCACAGATAGGGTGCAGGAGCATGCCCGCCTTGTGTAGGGTTGCCACCTGTCAGGTTTTTTTACCTGGTGATCAGGTTTTCAGGGTCCCCATCAGGTAATCTGGTTTCGATCAGTGATAGTCAGGTTTTTGAGTCATTTTAAGTGCTCAAACACTTTAGAAACTGATTTTGTCAAGTCATCCATTGTTTCAGCTACATTTCCAGGTTACAGACAACTTCTGTTGTCAGTACAGCCCTTTCTTTCTAAAAGCAGTCAACCTGGGAGGTGTAAAGTATGGCCATTAAAACCATTAGCAGACACTGTACTTAATCTAATCCTTTCCACTCCGCATCTCAAAAGCAGAACAGCAGCAAATCTGGGCAAAAAGTCTGACCCTGCTGTTTGTAACAGTAAAAGATTCAGTTATCTTCCACTTGTAATTGCTAGTAAACTTTTTCATCTTTAAAAGAATTCAAGTATTTTTAAATTATTATTTTTTTTTTTATAAAATGGTTGTTTCCTCCAATAAAAAGTATGTTCACTTGTTTTGGCTTCAAAATAGTATTGTGGTCATGAAAAGGAATTGGATCCTGGAAAAATATAAAGTATGCATTATAGGAAACAAGCAATTTGTTTATCATACGAACATACAAAGAAGCCAGCAGAAGAAGGCCATTTGGTCTATTAAGTCTACTCATATTGCAGGGTCCACAGCTTGAGCTAATATCCCTGCCCTCCCTCTCCATTCCTCCCATCCTCCCTGCCCATGATCCTTACCGTCCTCCTATGCCTATCCCAGCATCTCTTAAAGCTGCCCACTGTCTTCAACAAGTTGACCTCTTCTGGCAGCGCATTCCAAGTATCCACCACCCTCTCTGTGAAGAAGTGCTTCATATATCATATATAATTGTATACCATTTACAGTATTTCCCTGCCCCATTATATATGTAAATGGCAGTACAGTATAGCCTAGAGGTTAGAGTAATGAGCTGCAAATGAGCTTGGTACATCCAGCAGATATGGGTTTGATTCCCACAACCTCCACTTGTATACTGTGTGTGACTCTGAGCAAGATGCTTAACCTCCTCAGTGCTCCCAGGTCACCCCTAAAAACAGGTACTTATGCCTAGTGGGCCTTATCGGGTTAACAAAGACTGAAAAAATGAGATTTTCTTTTTCCCTGCATGTTTATCTGGTAAAATAATTTCAGTGAAAAAATAATTAGGAAGAACCAAGAAAAGCAAATTTACCAGGTATAGCATTTTAACATTTTTGTTGAACTGCTACTTAAATGTTGTCTTTTATTGTTCCATTAAAGTCTTCACTGATCTAACAAATGACTTTTGAGGGGGAGCAACGCTTGATCAGTAATGGAAAGGGTGTGGGGCTAGGGTGTGGTTTAGCGTCCGGTTTTTGCCTCTTCCAAAGGTGGCAACCCTAGCCTCGCACTGGAGTTCATTGCATGTCTGTGCCTCTGGCAAGCAACCTTGGGGAAAAAACCCTCTGGTGACAAACATTATGATACCAGACCTCCGCTGAATGATGCCCCAGGCTGTTCATGACTGGTGTATTGCAGATCTTGGTCTCTCTCTCCCCCCGTAGCCCACAGGGGGCAAGCCATGGGTATCATCAGCCTATGGTGGTCCTGGTGGGGGATGCTGGGACTGGAGGTAATAGCAATGAGCCCCCCCCAGCCATCCTGGGGGGAGCACAGAAATAGAATAGAAAAAAAAAGATAAAAACACTGATATTTCCAGCAAGCAGTCACATGGCCATAAGATAAAAAACACTGCTGTTTCCAGCAAGCCATCACATGGCCACAGAATAAAACACTGAACACTGTCAGCCAAACTGAATAACTTTATGTGACTCCAAACAATGGAGTTTTAAAAGAGCCTGGCTGAAGAGACAAAGAATGGGGGAGGGGAATTGGCTCACAGCTCCAAAACAGAAAAACCTGTAACAGTCAACGACAAACAGCACTAATTAAATTAATACATTTGTGAAATGTGCTATGGGAAAACCTTACCCAAGTCTATTTGAAGCTGAAAAGACCTAGTCAGTTAGAAAACAGCCTGTGAAACTGACTCCCCTCCCCATCAACTTAGTCACAGCAACAACCCCCAAAATGTATTTTAATACAGCTAACAAAAACAAAGGAATTACCTGCTCCCATGGAATTGCTTGCATGCAAAGAGTGAAATCCAAGCCAGAACGAGAGTTATAACAAAATGCACTTACTAAAATGTTCCAGTTTTAAAAAAGCCTAGTTCCTGCTGCTGCCTTAATCCCTTGGAGTGCTAAAAATCACCTGCTGTTCCCTCTGGAGCTGTTCTATTGGTTTTATGTGATAAGGGCAACTCCGTGTGAGCAAGTCCCCAAAGGGCAAATGCAGGATTTAGACTGTGGAAAGAGCAATGGGGAATACAGTGAGCAGTGGTGAGAGGGCAGACAGGAGGCAGAGGCTGCAAGAATGCATCACAATGTGCGAAAGTGCAGTGGGGTGACAGGTAACAGGTGAGCCCACCATGGCGATGGGCAGAGGCCATGTGCACCAATCACCAGGAAAAGAGCACCCTGCAGTGGGCAATGGGATGGGGTGAGTGACACAAGATGATGTGCCCTGGGCATCCAGCAGGATGATTCGGGGACAGCAAGATGTGGGCAGCACAGATGGAGGCACGTGATCTCCATGAGTGGATGCAAACTGTGCGGTATACCTGTGCACAGGGTAGGCATGCCCATGGCGGGCGGCTGCAGTGGACTGCACTGGACAGCCACAGGGGCATGGAAGCCTTGAATGGTGCCGGTAATGTGTGCAGTGCAGTGCGGACCCAGAAGTGGCCTTGAGGGTGGGCATCTGCAGCAGTGCTGCGTAGGTGTGGACTATGGCCCGATCATGGTGGGGGCCCCCATGGGCCAGCTGTTGTGGGGGGCTCTGCCATAGTGGTGGTGATCCACTGGGCTTGGGGGGGCTAGGTCTGTGAAGTCCAGCCATGTGTGGCTCTATATTGAGTCCTGTTATCCCACTGCTCTGCCTATGGCTCTCCTATGCCACCCGTCCACCCTGTGCAGTCATGGGCACCTTTGTGCTTTGTGCCTTTCCAGGCCCCTAATTGCTGGCTCTCACCATTCCTGTAGAATGCACCCTGCTCTCACATCTATGCTGCAGGGTCTTGGTGTGCTCACACAGTTGCCTGTAGCTGCTCTGGGTCTTGCCTTTACTGGGCTGAAGCTACAGGTGCTCTTGTACTGACATTCTGTGTATTTGGGTGGTCGCCCTTTAGGCAGATGCTCTTTAGCACTTGCCTACCCTGACCACACTGTAGATTTAGCACTCTTCCTGGCTGTTACTGTTCTATCTGCTGGAGGGGGAGAAGCTCTTCATCCCAGTACTGGCACTGCAGTGTAGCATGATATCAGGTGCTATTTCTTCACAAAGAGGATTATTCCTATATGGAATACACTACCCAAGGCACTTTTAAATACCAACAGTCCCCATACTTTTAAAACTAATTTGGATAAATATCTTCTAACTGGGGTATAACACTTCCAGATTTCTGGAGATGTACTAAGATGGGCTTTTGCCTTCTGTACATCTATGATTCTTAGTATGATTCTTAGTATGAGGGGGGTGCTGCACTCCTGAGGTACCATCTTTTGGATGAGACGTTAAACTGAGGTCCCATCTGCCTGTTCTGGTGGTAGTTCAGGTGGATGTTAAAGATCCCATGGCACTTCTTGAAAAGAGATGGGTAATTTCCCCAAGTGCCCTGGCCAAATTTCCCCACCATTCACCTAAAAATATCACCAACAGCTTAATCTGGTTCAAGATCAGTTGACATTCATCTGTACCCACCCCAGGTCGTGCCTGAAAATAGGCAAGAAATTATCTAGTGCACTTACCCAGTCAACAAAAACAAAAACAAAAAAGCTGGAAAGAAGGCAGAGCCCTTGCTACACCAGTTTAAATTAACAATGCTTCTCCCCTCCAGCAGGTAGTAGCCCCTACCCCCTGGGATCCCTACCTACCCACACACCTGCACCTGCACCTAATGGGTGGAAGCTAACTCCCTTTGACTGCTCAGATGTTGTCTAGGGGTGTGCCCACAGACAAGCCTTGCCTGCTGCTATAAATTGCATAATCCTCAATTATTATAACTTTCACACAGAAACATGGAAACATAGAATTTGATAGTAGATATGGACCATTTGACCCTCCTAGTCTGCTCAATTTTTCCTACCTACATACAGTGTCACCACAGACCCTACTTGATCTTTAGCACTTTCTCTCACCCTCACCCCTCTTTTCACTAAGATTCCCTTATGCCTATCCAACACACTCTTGAACCCCTCTACTGGTTTGGCCCCCACCACACAGCTGGCTATCTCTGTGGACTTGCTTCCAAGATCCTTGAGGGAGACCCCCTCATTGGAGGTCTTTAAGAGGGGCTTGAAATCACACCTATTCAAGAAGGCCTTTAGACTGTAAGTAATGACACCTGGCTTTCTTTTCGAATGCATTTTATTAATATTTATTATTAGTTATTTAATCTTTATTGATTTCAACTTTTATATTAGTTGGGTCTATTATTCATTGCAAGATTTATTTTACTTTTTATGTTGCTTGCATGCATGTGCAAGAAACATAGTGCCATCATCCGAGTTTTTGGAGGTGTGGCAGCCCTCTTCCAATTCAGTCAGTGTGTTTGCAGGTGCGGCTGCAGTTCTCCAATCGCTGCTGGAGCTGTCTATGACAGCAGTCGAAAATGCAGTGGAGTACAGTTGAAAGGTGGAGCTACGCTTCAGTGAGCAGCAATAAGATATCACCTGCTCATGCGCGATCCCCCCTCCACACACACACCGCCATACTGCATGCTCACCCCCCACACACTGTATAGCTGGACGGGGTGCCCAATCCCCATCGGCTGTGCTGCACTCCCCAAACAGAGTTGCATATGCCACTCGGGTGCCCATCCAACATGGCAACATCATTATAGCCGGCAGGGGTGCCCAATCCCCATCGGCTCCACTGTCTCCCCAAGTACACGGTGTCAGGCTGGGAGCCCACCCCAGCATGGCAACAGATGCTATAGCTGACAGGTGCCCAATCCCCGTCGGCTCCATGGCCCTCCCCTAATAGCCCCCTTGTGCCACACTGGGAGCCCACCCCAGCATGGCAAATGTCCAGCGTCGTTCTCCTGTTTTTACAAAAAAAAAACAACCTGCAACAGAAAAACAGTCCCTCGCTGTCTGGGCCCCCACCCCACCCCCGCCCACCCACTGCGCACCTGCCTCCCCACACCCCCCACCCCATACTTACCTCCGGACTCAGGCATGACGATCTCCGGTGGACCGGGCACACGTCTGCACTCTTCAAAGCCGACCGCAAACTGAGGAAATGCCGGTAAGCTGTATAATGCAATAAATAGGGTTTTTTCAACTTTGCTACATATCTCAGCCTTTTTTTGGAATTTTTGCACCAAATTTTCAACATGGGGTTTTTGGGACCCCTTCTCATGAATGCTCTCACTGTAATGGCATTAATCGGGCCAGAAGGATGATTTCCCAGTCACTGCACGAAATCACCTTTCGGCACTGATTAACGAAATGACACTGCCAGTGTTCATAAGGTGGGCTCTCAAAAAGCCTATGTTGAAAATTCGGTGGAAAAATTCCTAAAAAAAACTGTTTTATGAGCTGCATTGCAGTTCTCATACGCTCGTAAGTTTGAATTTTCAATATTTTCCTCCAGATTTTCAACATTGTCATTTTACCACCTCCTTATGAGCAATACAGCTGTCATTTTCACATCTCGCCCAAAACGTGTTTCCACCCATGTAGCGCACAATGGCGCAGTCAGTGTGCAAAATCACTGTATGGGACACATTAAGAAAATCACAGTGACACTGTTCATGAGTAGAGGTCTTAAAATGACTATGTTGAAAATTTGGTGGAAAACTTCTAAAAGTACTTTCTGAGTCTGCGTTGCGGACTTCTCACATGCCTTCGTAAGTTTGCGAATTTTCAGTATTTTCCTCAGATTTTCAACATTGTCATTTTACCACACCTCCTTATGAGCAGTACAGCTGTCATTTTTCACATCTTGCCCAAACGTGTTTCCGCCCATCTAGTGCACAATGGCGCAGTCGGTGTGCAAAATCACTGTATGGGACACATTAAGAAAATCACAGTGACACTGTTCATGAGCAGAGGTCTTAAAATGACTATGTTGAAAATTTGGTGACAAAATTCTTAAAAATGACTGTTTTATGAGCCTGCGTTGCGCACTTCCTACGCTCGCTCGCAAGTTCGCGAATTTTCAATATTTTCACTCCAGATTTCCAACATTGCCATTTTATCACACCTCCTTATGAACAGTACCACTGTCATTTTTCACATCTTGCCCACAACGTGTTTCCGCCCATCTAGTGCACAATGGCGCAGTCGGTGTGCGAACTCAATGTATGGGACACATTAAGAAAATCACAGTGACACTGTTCGTGAGCAGAGGTCTTAAAATGGCTATGTTGAAAATTTGGTCACAAACTTCCTGTAAATGACTGTTTCACGAGCGTGCGTTGCGCAGTTCCTACGCACGCTCGTAAGTTTGCAAATTTTCAATATTTGCACTCCACTGACTTCCAAATACCTACACAGCACATACAAGCAAGCAACATTCGGCATTGACAAATGCTTGTTTAACTGATGATTATATGAACTGTCCTGAACTTTGTACAGTGCCCTGATCCCAAGGGAATGGGCATTTTATAAATAAAGCTTACTTACTTACTTACACCTCCCCTGGAAAACCATTCCTGGCATCCACCACTCTCCATGAAGAAGTACTTCCTCACATCTCTCTTGAATCTACCCCCTCCAGATTCATTGCATGTCCCCTCGTTCTTGAGCATCTTTTGTTCTGAAAAATGCTCCCCCTCCTATACAGTACAAGTCACATTAAACTGTTCCTCCAATGAGTTGGTTTAGCATTTCCGACTGAGTTGCATAAGTGTTGCTCGATTTAGCACAAAGTCCTGCACAAACTGCTTCTTTTAGATTTAAAACTCATTTTTGCATTGCATTGTGACTGGACTGCTGAAGCATTCCAATTGAATTGCAAAAATACAGACATTGCTCTTGAGCTGTTAAACACTGACAAACAATACAATTCAAGTTGCCAAAGCATTGCCAGCTCTGAAAAACAATGTTAAACCAACTCATTGGTGAAACAGTTTAATGTGACTTGTACTCTACCTGACTTACTCATGTGAGGTATTTAAAGGTCTCTATCATATCCCCCCTCCCTCCTCTCTTCCACAGTGTACATATTGAGGTCCCTTAGTCTCTCCTTGTAGGGCTTCTGATGCAGGCCCTGCACCATTTCAGTTACCTTCCTCTAGACAGCCTCCACACTGTCTATGTCTTTCCACAGATATGGTCTCCAGAACTGGACACAGTACTGTAGGTGAGGGTCTCACTATCATTGCATATAGAGGCAGCACAACCTCCCTCTTTCTGCTAGTGATTAGAGATGTTGTGAAGTTTTAATTTGCCAGCAAAGTTAAGGCAAATTTACCAAATTAGGCTTCAGGAAAATATTTGTGGAATTTTTTTTTATTTAATAGGAAATTCTCCTTTTGCAACTTTGCCTGGCAACTTCACCGGTAACTTTGCCCTTGGGTACACCAAGGTGAAGATGGGTCAAAATGAGGCTACTTATACACAACTGTCTCAAGGGCAGCAGTCTCCCATCCCCCACTCTACAGCAGCCTGAAGACCATGTGCCACACACTCCCATGGTACTACCACCACAGGCTGCATCCACTCATCAATCTCAGTCAGGTGCAATTCTAACTTTTTCTGACCCAGGTGTGATCCAATTACACTCATCATTGCCAGTGTGACATGCTGTGAAACTGCTGGAGTGGTGCTACTACTGCAGTTGGTCTCAGTACAATTTTTCCCCATCCAGAGTAGAATACTACTCCAGGTACCTATGCCACACAGACAGGAGCTACCAGCTGTTTGGCCACTGGTCCACTTAGCCATACTGGGATGTATATATGGGAATGCTGAATGAAGCAGGTCATGGAGTACAGTATAAGACGCAGTCCCAAAAAATTCAGGAATGGCACAGATGGAGAAGTATGTTTTTGAGGGAATCTGCTATTTGAGACAGGCCTGCACTGTCCACTTTCTAAATCTCAGGCTCTTCACAAAAAAGAATGGCAGTAGAACAGCTGCCAGCATTTCAGTGGTTGCTGCATTCATTCCCCATACAATAGCATGGTTAGGTGATTGAGTGAGTATTTGGCATGACATTCAAAACACTTCCTATGCAGTGTAGGTTGGACCTTTCTGGGTGTTGGGCTACCAGACAGCTGTACTCTATATGACAGCATTGCAGGTTGGGTAGCATTTGACTCTGGGGGATTCATGGATACTGCTCAAAAGGAAGCAGTGATTTGAGGTGTTATCTTTTTTATCACTTAAAGTTTATTAATTTTTGTGCAAAACAAACAAACATATAATTGCATTCCATACTAACTTTATAGATCCCCTAGCAGGTAAAATCATTCAGTTGGTACAAGAGAACTGATACAGCTTTACATCAAGCTCAACACTCTTGTTTGGGAATGGGAACTTATCATCCAGATCAGACCCAGTATCACCACCACCAGCAGTCACGGGGACCCCAGCAACCTCCTCCTCGACCACTGTTCCTGACCCATTCATTTTACTACCCTGCAGACTGACCCTCTTGTCCCCACCTCTCCCAGCACCTCCCAGCATGGATGCCACAAATGTGTCAGGAACTAATTTGGCAACACTTCCTCCTACTACTCCTTGGCTACTATTACCATCCCTGAAGCCCATGGATGAAGCTGCAGCAGGGGTAATTTTTCCTAGGTGCAACAACCTTTTACCTTACAGAGCCTATGAACGTCTTGGCCACCTTACTGGCACTTCTCCCTTTACTCAAGCATCTTTTTCTAGACATCTGAGTTACAACTAAGAGAAGGCTTATGTCATACAACAAAGACAGCCTTCTGGTTTAACCAAAGGGTGGTGTCACTGTGGAAGTCACTCTGTTTGGAAATAGTAGGTAGTAAGAATATGAGTAAATTTAAGTTAAAATGTAGATGATTTATGTATTAGAAACAATATAACAGGGTAATTTCACTGACTAGTGGTGAACTTAATGGACATCTTGTCTCCTCTGCTTGGAACAAACCTGTTACCTATGTAACCTGTTTTATATATTTAGATTTTTAATATGCAAGGGAAAAATAAACCCTACAGTAGAACTGAATGCCAGCAGCAGCAGACAACACTTCACTAGAGTGATTAGCAGTGTGATCTGATTCTGAACAGAACGGTTCACTGAGCTAATAGTAGCTACAATAAAACCACCTAAAAAAGGTATATGGTATTTTTATCTTTTTTAACACAATGGGGATTAACAAGACACATAACGGGTAATTCAGAACAAGTTACTGTAAGTAAAACCCTCACTTCAAGAACTAAACAAAATAACCACAATAGAAGCAGACTGACAAATAACTCACTTAACCACAAAAACTGTACCAAAGAAATACAAGCATTTGTCAATGCCGAATGTTGATTGCGTTGGTCAGTTGAGCTCACTCACTGCCCCGTGTCACTAGCTCGTTCTGTTTCTCCCGGTGCTGCAGGATGCTCTTTTGTACTGGGTTCCTGCCTACGCTGGTGGCTTTTTCTGCCCACAAAGACATCTGCAGCAGTCCTGACACAGCTCCGTTGAGCTCGCTTACTCTCCCTCTCTCACTCGCTCATTCCATTTCTGCCAGCACTGCAGGCTGGCCTTTTATACTGGGCTTCTGCCTGCATTGCTGCATTTTGCTGCCCACAAAGAAATCCGCAGCAGTCATGATACACCTCCATTGAGCTTGCTCACTCCCCCTCTCTCACTCGCTCATTCTGTTTCTCCCAGCACTGCAGGCTGCCCTTTTGTACTGGGCTCTTGCCTGCATTGGCACCTTTTCCTGCCCACAAAGACATCCACAGCTGTCCCAACAGAGCTCCATTGAGGTCACTCACTCCCCCTCCCTCACTCACTCATTCTGTGTCTCCCGCTGCTTCAGGCTGCCCTTTTGTACTGGGTTCCTGCCTGCGTTGGAGGCTTTTTCTGCCCACAAAGACTTCTACAGCAGTCCTGACACAGCTCCATTGAGATTGCTTACTCTCCCTCTCTCGCACGCATGATCCATTTCTGCCAGCACTGCAGGCTGGCCTTTTATACTGGGCTTCTGCCTGCATTGGCACCTTTTCCTTCCCACAAAGACATCCACAGCTGTCCCAACAGAGCTCCGTTGAGGTCGCTCACTCCCCCTGTCTCACTGGCTCATTCTATTTCTCCTGGCACTGCAGGCTGCCTGTTTGTACTGGGCTCCTGCCTGCATTTCCACCCTTTTCTGCCCACAAAGAAATCTGCAGCAGTCATGATACAGCTCAATTGAGCTCGCTCACTCACTCTCCCTCTCTCATTTGTTCATTCTGTTTCTCACGCTGCTGCATGTTGCCCTTTTGTACTTCACCCCTGCGTACGTTGCTGCCTTTTTCTGCCCACAAAGAAATCCACAGCAGTCCCAACAGAGCTCCGCTGAGTTCACTCACTCTCCCTCCCTCACTCGCTCATTCTGTGTCTCCCACTGCTGTAGGCTGCCCTTTTGTACTAGGTTTCTGCCTGCATTGACAGCTTTTTCTGCCCACAAAGACATCTGCAGCAGTCCTGACACAGATCCGTTGAGCTCACTCACTCTCCCTCCCTCACTCGCTCATTCTGTGTCTCCCGCTGCTGTAGGCTGCCCTTTTGTACTGGGTTCCTGCCTGCATTGATGGCTTTTTCTGCCCACAAAGACATCTGCAGCAGTCCTGACACAGCTCCGTTGAGCTAGCTCACTCCCCGTCTCACACTCGCTTGTTCTGTTTCTCCCGGCGCTGCAGGATGCCCTTTTGTACTGGGTTCCTGCCTGCATTGGAACCTTTTCCTGCCACAAAGAAATCTGCAGCTGTCCTGACAGAGCTCCGTTAAGGTCGCTCACTCCCCCTGTCTAACTCGCTCATTCTGTTTCTCCTGGCGCTGCAGGCTGCCCTTTGGTACTGGGCTCCTGCCTCTGTTGGCATCTTTTTCTGCCCACAAATAAATCTGCAGCAGTCCTGACAGAGCTCCGTTGGCCTCACTTACTCTCCCTGTCTCACTCGCTCGTTCCGTTTCTGCCAGTGCTGCAGGATGCCCTTCTGTACTGGGCTCCTGCCTGCATTGCCACCCTTTTCTGCCCACAAAGAAATCTGCAGCAGTTCTGACAGAGCTCAGTTGAGCTCGGTCACTCCCCCCCCCCCAAGTCACTCGATGCTAATCTGTCCCAAACACTGATTTCCAACAGCAACTGCGGTATTCTGCGCTGGAAGCGAGGAATCACATTTCAGTCAGGATGCGGAAAATGAAAGCTCTACTGTTCATAAGGACAGATAACTACCGCCCCATCTCCATTCTACCCCCTCTAGCCAAAGCATTAGAACACAGAGTCGCCAACCAACTCACTGACCACCTTACTAAATATAACCTCCTATGCAGCCAGAAACACGGTTTCCGTAAGGGTCATATTACCACCACTGCCCTCCTCGAACTTACCTCTCATGTCCACTCCGCCTTGGATCATGGCCACATCACAGGAACCATCTTCGTGGACCTCTCAAAGGCATTTGATACCATCAACCATGCCCTCCTACTGAACACTCTTGCTCACTGTGGCCTCTCACAAGATGCCTTGAACTGGCTCACCAGCTGTCTATCTGACAGAACTCAGCTTGTCAAGGTAGGCACCATCTGGTCCCCTAGCCTCCCAGTCCACTTCGGTGTCCCACAGGGCTCCATCCTTGTCCCTCTCCTTTTCTGTCTCTACCTAAACTCCTTCCCTTTGGCCTGCTTCAGCAGACGGATCCTATATGCAGATGATGCTGTCCTGTTCGCTTCTGACCTGGACTCCCTTAAACTACAACAATCACTCCAACAAGCTCTCTGTGAAACCACCCAGTGCCTTTTAACTACAAAAAGACAAAAGTCATGATTTTCTCCCATCCACAAAACCCACTCAGGAACCTCTGCCCCCAATTTATAATCGTGAATCAATCCCCCCTCGAACAAGTGGACACCTTTAAATACCTCGGGATCACTCTAGATCAGGCTCTCAACTTCAATCAGCATATACACCTAGTATCCACTGCCCTTAACTCCAGACTAGGTGTACTTTACAGGTACAAGCACTGCCTCACCCCTGAAGCACTGCGACTTACCATTAATTCCTCTGTACTCTCCCCGCTGGACCACGACTTTCTCATCTACAGTGCTGCTTCCCCCTCGGCCCTTGATAAACTCCAGCTTGTCCTTAACAAGGTCTGCCGCCTCATCCTTGGATGTGATCGTTTCACTTACACCTGCTCCCTCTACAGTTCCACAAACAGGCTCAACTTAGACAGCAGAATCATGTACCACACCTGCCTGATGGCCAACAAGATAACCCTAGGCCTCACTCCCCCTTCCCTAAACAAAATTATTCTCCCAGCTGCTCCTGTCAGAACTACCCAAAACACGACAAAACCACTTCTTTAGATACCCCATTGCTGGACTTCCCAATACCAAAGATCTTTCAGTTTTAAAGCCCCCTCCTGGACAAACATCCTCCCAAGTCTAATAGGCAATATAACAAGACTAGGCCCTTTTAAATCCTGTCTAAGGAATCACTTCCAGGATGCTAACCATTGTGACAGCCTCTGGCCCCTTCCTTCCCCGATGACCAAGGCAAGCTTCTCGCCGGTCGCCATACCTATTTTCCACCAAGCTTGCTAAATTGACAAATAGCATCTATGCTTTGCTTTTTGGGCTGTGCTATAATACTGTATTTCTTGTGATCCCTGTCTGTCTCTCACTCACTATACCATGAATGTATCCCTGCACTGTGATGTAAACTTCCACATTCTGTAAGCAATGTTATCCCTGTACTGCTCTGTGTATGACGTGGAACCTTTGTAAATGAGTCTTTGACTCAAAGGTCTTTCTGAATATCTCAATAAATAAATAAGGAGATGTGAACAAATTCCAGTGTTGAAAATCTGGCGTGAAAATATTACTAATTTGCAAACTTACAAGGGTGCATGGAAATTGCACAACACATGCTCGTAACACAGTCATTTTATGGAGTTTCATCACAAAATTTTCAACATAGGCATTTTAGGACCTCTGTTCATGAACAGTGTCAGTGTGATTTTCTTAATATGTCCCAAACACTGATTTCCCACAGCGACTGCACTATTGTGAGCCAGAAGAGTGAAAACACATTTCAGCCAGGATGTGAAAGATGGCAGCTGCACTGTTCATAAGAAGGTGTGGCAAAATGGCAATGCCAAAAATCTAGAGTGAAAATATTGCAAAGTTGCGAAGGTACGAGTGTGCATGGAAACTGCGCAATGCACATTCATAACACACTCATTTTGTGGACTTGCGTCACCAAATTTTCAATGTAGGCATTTTAGGACCTCTGCTAATGAACAGTGTCACTGTCATTTTCATAATGTGTCCCGAACACGGATTTCCCACAGTGACCACGCTATTCTGTGCAGGAACTGCAAAAACACATTTCGGCCAGGATGTGAAAAATGACAGCTGTACTGTTCATAAGGAGGTGCAGAAGAATGGCAATGTTGAAAATCTGGAGTGAAAATATTATCAATTCATGAAGTTACAAGCGTGCTTGCAAACTGCACAATGTACACTTTTAACACAGTCATTTTATGGAGTATCATCGCCAAATTTTCAACATAGGCATTTTAGGGCCTCTGCTCATGAACAGTGCCACTGTCATTTTCTTAATCCATCCTGAACACTGATTTCCCACAGTGACCACGCTATTCTGTGCTGGAAGTGCGAAAACACATTTTGGCCAGGATGTGGAAAATGACAGCTGTACTGTTCAAAAGGAGGTCTGAAAAAATGCCAGTGTTGAAAATCTGGCCTGAAAATATTGCAAATTCGCAAAGTTACGAGTGTGCGTAGCATCTGTGCAACGCATGCTCGTAAAACAGTCATTTTTTATTTTTCCAACCAAATTTGCAGTATAGGCTTTGAGGCCCACCTCCTGAACACTGGCGCTTTCTATTTCATATCGCCAGTCCCGAAAAGGATTCCGCTAGTGACCATGAAATCACCTTTTGGGGCCGAATAACGCCATGACAGTGCCAGAATTCATGAAGGGGGTCCCCAAAACCCCATGTTGAGAATTTGATGCCAAAATTTCAAAAAAGCCTGAGCTATGCATCAAAGTTGAAAAAAACCTATTTATTCCATTATACAGCTTACTGGCATTTCCTCAGTTTGCGGTCAGCTTTGAAGAGTGCAGACGTGTTCCCGGTCCACCGAAGATCATCGCGCCAGACTCTGGAGGTAAGTATGGGGTGAGGGGTTGTGGGGAGGTAGGGTGAGCAGGGTGGTGTGGGTTATGGGAGGGGTAGGGAGACCACCGAGGACCATTTCCTTTTACAGGTTGAAAAAAAAAGACATCACAGGACCACTTTTGATTTTACAGGGGCATGTGGCACGCTGGGGTGGGCTCCCAGTGTACCAATGGAGCCTTTTTTGGGGGCAGCTGTAGCTGATGGGGGATTGGGCACACCAGGGGGGTTATAATGCTGACAGGGGTGGGCTCCCCATCAGCAACATAAACCTGGGGCACTGAATCCGATGGGTATTGGGTCCCCCTATCGGCAAACAAACACGGTGGGGCACATGCCCAAGGGCATTGGGCACCCCTCGCCGGGGGGGGGGTTAATGTTGTTTGTGAACACGGCGGCAAGCCGCTGCCATGTTCACAAACAATATCAGTGTTTCAAAGTTCTGCCCTGCAATGACAGATCGCTCCCTCATTGCAGCAAATGGCTGACGCTGCAATAACGAGGCAGCCCCTGATTGCTGCGGCTAAAATTTTACAAGTTGGTGGCACCCTGGCTGAACTAGTGTCAGCAGCAGCGTGCCATGGCATTGAGGGAAGTGGGCAAAGCCTTTAAAGGCTGTGGGGGCATTGCCCACAACAGTGCCGCACCTCTAAACCTGCTTCTGGAGAAAGCTGCCGCAATATGTTTCTTGCACATGCGCGCAATCAACATAAAAATGACAAATCACAGACCACAGAAAAAAATTATTAAGAAGAAAGACTGAGGAAAACAAATCAGACTAGTGGCAAAGGGCTGCCTTGTTTTTGTTAGCTGAAAAACTCCCCTTCCCCACACAGCACTGCTTTTAGAAAAAATGAAACCAGCACTACTTTTGACTAAATAGATTTGAAAAATTATGAACCAGCAATGGTAATCTAGCTGCACAAGGCATTCTAGATATTATTTTCTGAGTGATTTGCTTCAAAATACTCCACTTTCGGAGTCGTTTTAAAGATTTTCTAGCTCAGGCAAGCAAAGACAGACTTCTCTCCAACTCTGTCTTCATAAGACTACACTTAACACATGGAATACAGCTGTTTTCAGTATCGTGTGACCTCCAATCCTATGGTGCATTGCAAAATTCACCTGTGGGCCCAACTTCATGGTGCAGTTACTAAATTTGCCATTCATGAAGTTAGCCCTATCCTCTGCACTGGAACTTTGCATGGCAGATTAGCTTTGTGAATTGTGGCATATTTGCAAATTAATTCATGAAGCAAAGTTGGCCAACTTTGAACACCTCTACTGGTGATACCTTTCCCTATGCACCACAGCATCCCGCTAGCTTTTCTGACTGCCTTGTTAAACTGCTTGACCACTTTTAGGCCATCAGATATGATTACCACCAGGTCACTTTCTTATTTGGTTGTTTTCACTATCTTTCCAACTATTTTGTACTCCACCCCTGGGTTTCTGTGCCCTAAGTGCATGATTTTGCACTTTTTTACATTAAAACCCAGCTGCCATACTTTGATCATATCTCAGATTTTCTTAGGTCTCTGTTCATTCTTTCCAACCCCTGTGGAGTGGCCACCAAATTGCAGATTTTTGTGCCATCTACAAAGAGGCAGACCTTCCATTCCAGCCCTTATACAACGTCACTTATAAAGACGTTAAAAGAGGACTGTTCCTAGTACTGATCCCTGAGGCACCCCACTGGTCAAGCTCCCTTCTCTGAAGTGAACTCCATTTACCAGCACCCTCTGTCACCTATTCCTTAACTAATTGCTTACCCAGTTTACTCCATTTGGACCCACCCCTAACCTGCCTAGCTTCCTTATGAGTCTCCTATGTAGAATAGTGTTGAAAGCCTTACTGAAATCTAAGTAGGCCATGTCCACTGTTCCATCCTGATCTAATTCTCTGGTCACCCAGTCAAAGAAATCTATCAGATTCATTTGACATGAACTTCCATCCCATGAATCCATGCTGCTTCAGCTCTTGTAACCTATTGGATTCAAGATAGTCCACAATCCATTCCTACAGCAGTGATTCCCTTAACTTTCCCACCACCAATCTCAGGCTGACTGGTCTATAGTTACCAGTCTCCTCCCTGCTACCACTGTTGTGAAGAGGAACTACATCCATCCTCCTCCAGCCCTGCTGAACCAGTCCTGTTTCAAGTGAGTTGTTAAGTAGGATGGTCAGAAGTACACTCAGTGCCTTCCCGATCTCCCTCACTACCCTTGGATGCAGCCTTTCTGGCCCCATTGCTTTGCACACTTTCAGATTTGTGAGTCCCTTTAGGACTCTCTCCTTTGAAAAAGAACTAGTATCCACCCCCCTCACTCCAAAGCTCCTCTTGCTTTTTTGTGGCCCTAGCCTTTTCCTTCCTCTGTGAACACTGAAAAAAGTATTTTTCAGGATATCTGCTTTTTCTTTGTCCTCATTTGCACAGTACCCCCCTTCCCTTCTTAAAATTGTTATCCCTCCCCTGCCCTTCCTCCTTTCACTTACATAGCTGAAGAATGTCTTGTTCCCTTCCACTACCACTTGGGCTATTCTTTCCTCAGTTTGTGATTTTGCACTCCTTATGTTTAAACATATGTTAACCTAAAGTGTTTTGCAAACCATGAGTAGTTTGCTGCAGTCATTAGGCATGTACAAAGAGTTCAGATAAGATTTGGAAGACAGCAAAGGGAGGTGACGGGGAATGCCCAAGATCACCCAATGAAGAAGGGAGCATTGGTAGCACAGCATTCAAACCTGGGGCTCCAGGTTCAAAGCCCTGCATTAGAATCACTAATCAGCACTGTCTGCTTGGTACTTTGAAATACTGTAGACAGACATGCTATATTAGTAATTACAATGACCTACAAATAAAACAAGGTTGATCGAACCACATAAGTAGAATGAAGTCCTGTGCTGAAAGTAGTTTGTTCTTTGTAACTGCAAATGTGCTTCCTTATACTAATTTGACATGGCAACATTTATAAATGGCACAGATTAAGAGTGACATGTTAAATGTTAGTGCCTTTGATCCTATGACTATAGATGTAAAGAGACATAAGGGCTGAACACTTTAAATGGTCTGATAAATTTTTATTATATGCTGTCATCAGTGAAAGATTCAGTACTTCAAGCAGTAATTATAAAAGGAATTACTAAAATACATGGCTCGTATTCAAAACTTCATTACGTAGATGTCACAGTAGATAAAGAGCCCAGGGGCTTAATGGATACATTATGGACATTGAAAGGACCTTGACTAAACATAAAAAATCTCTTTACATTTCTCTAACAAAGCTATAATAGTCAGCCCACAGAAGGTTTACTATTCAGTGTCATTGAATAGCAGTAATGAAAAGCATGAGAGCACATTTACTCCAATTGAAGCTAGCACAGATAGAAAAGAGGTACAGTACACTTTCTGAAAAGTGCACTGTAGCTGGAGATACAATGAAAACATCACACAAATGACAGTGTTGCTTTTAGAAATACAAAACTAATGCTAAAAAAGTATTTGAGCATTTGCTAGAAAGATCATTTACTTTTTTATCTTTTCTTGTGTATGTAACCTCAAGGTATTTGCTCAAATGAGGCTTATGCATCATTACCTACAGTGATTCCAACTCACTGTAGGGAACAAGGAGCTGGCTGAAAATATATATTAATCTCTACTCTCACCATGGTGGCAAGTTCATATCATAGTCAGGAGCCGTCTTGCTGTACCAAAACCCCAGAAGACAACCACCATTCTGGCCAATGACAAGTAGGTACAGTATTTTTAATTTTTCAAATTTTTTTTTATATGTATTTTATGATTTATAATATTAAATACACTGATGTGCTGTTCTTGAACATTTCTAATTTCAGGTAGCCAAATGAGCATGTAATATAAAATATCAAAAAGTCACTTCTGCACATGGTTAGTATCATGTGAACCCTTGTTCTAAAATACAGTATATACTACAACAACAATTTCTAATAAAGCATATTTTACATTTCCATTTAATTTTTTTGGCTGCATTGCATCGTGACTCTATGCTGACATATTGCTATCAGAAGAAGGGGTCTGACTGGAATTCCTAATGCAGCACAGCTGTGTTGTTATGAGGGATTGGCAGGATAGTTGAAAATCTGTCCATGTCCTCCCATTCACTACAATCTGTTTCCTTCTTCTCCCACACTGTTTTCTTGCTCCCAATGTTTCTTTCTCCCCCCCCCCCGCTGCACTATTATGAAGTTGTTTGAGAACATTATTCAATAGGGTCCTTTTTTCATACTATATTTATTTTCTTGTACACAACTGGTCACTTGTGAAAATGAGTTTTCTAGCTCATCTTGCTCTCTAGTATAAAAAAAAAAATAAATTGAAATGCATCCCCCCTGCTCCTCTACCATCTCTCAGTATTTATTTATTTTTATTTTTTTTTATTTGTTGAAATCTTGAATGACACCTGTGATCTGATAGTCATTGAGAGGTTCCACATCAGATACATTAACACAAGAAGACACAATATAGTTACAGTAAATTATACATACAGAGTACAAAAAACATTCAACAGCACATGGGTTGCAATGACAAACAGTTACACATATTGTGCTAAGTCATAGTACATGGTATGCCAGCATCCTGTGGAAGAAAGAGAGGCAGAGGCAGACTGTTAGGGTGAGGTAGGGAGGGGCAGTGGGAGCTGGGATAGAAAGGGCAGAGGGAATGAAAAGAGTCAAGGGGTAGGGGTGGGAGGCAAGTGCTAAGGCAAAAGGGGGTGGGAGGTATGTGCTTTGGCAAAGACTTAACTTGGTGGGTCAGGAGTTGGAAGTGCTGAGGAAGACTAAAGCTGTGGGTGCAGAGTAGCGGTGGCACCTACAGGTACTATTGTTGGTGAGGTGCTGACAGAGTTTGCACTTAAAGGAACCAAGGGTTGTGGCTCCGGCTATGTCAGGTGGTAGACACAAAGGGGCACGGTGAGCAAAGGACCACTAGGCCATAGTTGTGCAGCACCTGGGCACATGGAATACTTGTGTAGTCGAGCTCCTGGTGTGCCTGGCATGTATAGGTGGTTATAGAAGGCTCGGAACTCCTTGAGGAAGTAAGCTTGGTGAGACTTTTTTTGCAAGTAAGCAGGTTTGATAAACTATTCTGTCCTTCAATTGAAGCCAGCCAGATCGCACATAAAGCTCACAGGTGAGAGTGAGTTTTGGAGCATTAGTGAGCAGGCAGCAGGCTTTGTTTAAGGCTATTGAGCGGCATTGGAGCACTGTGTCAGTAGTGGAGCCATAGACAGCTAGGCCATAGTCAATCAAGGTGATGAGTGAACTGTTAATTGCCAAGTTCAGAGCTTTATAGGTCAAGCAATGTCTGTGCATGTAGAGGATACTGATACTGGTGCTAAAGGCTTTGGCAGTGATGTCAATGTGCTGTGTGTAAGACAGGCGGTGTCCATTGTGATTTCCAGGTACTTGAAATGGGAGACTAGTTCCAGGGTGTTACCGGAGTAATTTTGAATTGCTAGGGGATAGCCTTTTAGCTTGTTTTGGGCATTGGTGAAGAGCATGGTCTTGGTCTTTTCTATAGTTCATGACCAGTTTTTGCTCCATTTTTCAGCTGCTGCCAAGACATTCTGGAGCTCATATTCCAGATGTGTGGGGTTGAGGTTGCTAGTAAAGATCACCACATCAACTGCATAGAGGAGCATGTGGCTGTTGCAAGCAGCCAGGAGGTTGTTTAGGGAGATACTGAAGAGTAATGAACTGAGTCTGGATCCTTGTGGTACCCCTGATCTGACCAGTTGACTTTCTGATAGGATGTTCCCAATCTTTACTTGCTATGATCACAGGTTAAGGTAGGTAAAAAACCATGCTACCATTTCTAGGGCTAGCCCTATGTCCAAGAGCTGTTCAAGGAGGAGGGCATGATGGACCATGTCAAATGCCTTTGATAGGTCAAAAAAGGCTGCCCCTACAATGTGCCTTTTGTCAAGAGCACTATGTATAGATCTGATAAATTCCAGGATAGCTGTGATGGTGCTATGGATGGCTGGGAAACCATGCTGTTCTGGGCATAGGAGCTGATATTGATTGAAGTACTCCACCAACTGGTCAGCCACAATCCTTTCAAGGACCTTGGAGAGTGGGGGGAGTATAGAGATTGGTCTGTAGTTGTTTTGAAGAGACCGGTCAGCACATATGTGTACCAGGGTGACCGTGGCAGCTTTCCAGATTTGGGAGAATTTGGAGTGGCAGAGGGATAGATTAATTATCTTTATCAGTGGACCAAGTACTTCGTCTAGTGACAGTTGAACAGATTTTAGATCCAGAGAGTCCCCACTGTGCCTTGATGTGCTGAGGGCTTTTTCAAGATATTTTCTAGCAGCGGCTTTGGAGGCCAGTTTGAAATGGAAGAGTGCCTAGTTTGGTCATGCTGGGGTCTTCTCACTGATCCCTGGAGCAGGGGTATTAAAGAAGTTCATCTGGAGCACACTATTGAGATCTGAGAAGGTGAGGTTCAGAGAGTTAGCAATGGGTAGGGGGGTCCAAGGTAGGGACACTCTCAACATTTAGCATGGTTGAGGCTCCTTCCCAGTGATATTGTTTAGATTTGGCCAGAATGACTTGCTACTATTCTAGGTGTTAGTGAGCGCTTCCTTGTAGAATTTGCTTTTTGCCTCATGGACTGCCTTTGTTCTCTCACTGCGGACCTTTTTTTACCTTTGGATGTTAGTTGGTGTGCCATGTGCCCACGCTGTTTGCCAGAGTTGGTCTCTTGCATTTAGTTGTGCCAGTAGTTCTGTGGTAATCCAGGGATTTAAAGGTCCTCTGGTTTTTTACTCTGTGACAGGAGCATGTTTGTCACAGACTGCATTACATTTTGAGATAAAGAGATCTAGTGCATTGTCCATATCCATGGTTCAATACAGGTTTGACCAGTCCTGCTGCTTTAGGCCATCCTTTAGTTGTGGAAGGTGGCCCTTTAGGAGAAGACATTTTTTTTACAGTTCTGGCAGGGGGTTTGTGGAAGTTGTTGTTCCAGAGGAAACTGACAGGGGAGTGGTCACTCAATGAGTCAGGGAGCATGGTGAGATCTGTGATGTGGGAAGGGCGGTTTGAGAGAACCCAGTCCAGAAGTGTGCTGGTGCATATCTTGTAATTGGTTCAAGTCGGCACGTCCACCGATTGGGAGAAGTGGATTGTGGCAAAGGGTATCTTTGATGGTGTTAGCAGCAGGTGAGACCCAGTTGATATTGACGTTTCCCAATAGCATTGTTTCAGAGTTTAGGCTCAGCATGCTGATGTAGTCCAGTAGGTTGTTAATGCCAGGTGTGGTTTGCTTAGGTGGTATGTATATGGATAGCAGGGTGAGCACTCTGTTGTGTGCTCCTAGCATTAGTTTGATGTCTAGTACCTGGATATTGTTATTTCTGTGTGGTGGGGGTATGACATATCCCTGGATGGTATTTCTGGTGTAAATGACACATCGTCCACCTCTTTTCAAGCTCCGGTCCTGTGGGTACAGGGTGTAGCTGGGCAGGGATATGGCAGTATCTGGTATTTTTGGAGAAAACCATATTTCCACAACAGATATGACATCAGGGTGGTATTGAGAGACCCAGGCCTTGAGACTGCCAATTTTTGGTAGGAGGCTGCAGATGTTTAGGGATGAGAACATGAGATCTGTAGTTTTATGCTGTCTAGCATTGAGAGTCATTGGAGAGCCAGGGTTGGGATGCACATTGCCAGACATCAGGAATAGGAGAAGCAAGAGTAGTCTAAGGAATTGTTCCAGTATTAGTTTTTTCTGTCATTGCCTTACTCATTTACTCGCTGATTGCATTTTCACTTTGTGAATATTGCCCGAAGGTTGGAGTAGTAGTAGCAGCAAGCAAGTAATGTGGTCCAGTAAGAGTTTACATTTTCTTGACCATTGCCTTTTTCTGGACACAGGTACTTTAGTGTTGCTAAAGTGGGCAAAGAATCCAGAGATGAGCGGTATCAAGGAGGAATCTTTTGAGTGACATTACCAGGTCCTGGGATGCCCATGCTGGGTGTAGCTTTTGGACCCCTGGTAGGGGAAGGTGATTGAGACATGCACATTTAGGACTGTCTCCTGGTGGTTTAAATGGGAGGAAGGAGGCAACCTGGTGCACGGAAGTCCCTTCGGGATAACAGAGTGAATATGATGATGCATAATAGGGTCCCAGGGGTCCTAATCGACATTGTGATGCACAAGCCTCAGGAATGAGATACTACACCTTTAAGTGTGAGAGAGAGAGAGAGAGAGAGAGAGAGAGAGAGAGAGAGAGAAAGTGAAACCTGAGAGAAATAGGGGCGGGTCACTGGGAGAGAGAAAGAAAGTGTATTTCATAAAGGAAGGAGGTGGGGGGGTGGACGAAAAATCGCCCAGAGAGTTATGCAGAGAAAAAGCTGCAGTGATCCCAGCTTTTCACCCTGCTTAAGGACTTTCCCCAAGGTAATGAAATAAAACTAGGGACAATCTGAGGACACTGCTCAGTTGGAGAGGTAGTCTGTTAAGCTGCCTCAAGGTCCAGTAAAGCAACTTCAGTTCCAAATTGCACCGTACCATAGGCAGTGGGGAGCAGGCAGGCAGCTGATGCCTGGAGCGATGTGGAGGAGCTGACCAATACAGGGTACAAGGATCTGCTAAGAGAAGGAGAAAAACAGGGGACTTAGTAGTGGGCAGAGGGGGAGAGCACTTAGAGGATAAACAGCCAAAACAAAAGGACAGGGATGGGTGTAATTCAAGCAAGAAGACAGGGAAGAGACTCAGAGGATTAGCCAGGAGGGAAGAAAGCTGGAGAAGGGCCTAGTAAAGAAAGAAAAAAATTAAAAGAGAACAAACAGACGGGGGTTGTGGGCTGGGAGTAGGGAGCTGCTATGGGGGGGGGGGAGTCAGACCCCATTTCAGCAGGGGCAAACAGACCAGAAAACACACAGAATTAAGATTAAATTGCACTCTAAGGTGCGGTTAAATTACACTCCAAGTTGCAGTTACAACTTAAATTGCAAACTAAGCTGCAGTTCAAGTAAACAAATAGTGAACACTCTAAAAATCAAAAATCACCCAGAGAGTTATGTAGAGAAAAAGCTGCAGTGATCCCAGCTCTTCACCCTGCTTAAGGACTTTCCCCAAGGGAATGAAATAAAAATAGGGACAGTCCGAGGGCACTGCTAGGTTAGAGAGGTAGTCTGTTAAGCTGCCTCAAGGTCCAGTAAAGCAACTTCAGTTCCAAGCAGCACCGTACTGTAGGCAGTGGGGAGCAGGCGTGGGGCTGATGCCTGGAGGGATGTGGAGGAGATGACCTGTTCAGGGTTCAAGGATCCCGTAAGAGAAGGAGAAAAACAGGGGAATTAGTAGTGGGCAGAGGGGGAGGGCACTTAGAGGATTAACAGCCACAACAAAAGGACAGGATGGGTGTAGTTTGAGCAAGGAGACAGGGAGGAGGCTCAGAGGATTAGCCAGGAAGGAGAGGAAAGCCAGCAACGAGCATCAAACAGATCACAGTTCCAACTCCTGCAGCTCCAGAGAGGAGAATTCTCCCTCCTAAATGTCCCCAGTTTAATTTAACCCATTCCTCACCCTGGGGCTCCATGCTGCCCACCACTTGATGCCACCCTCCCTACCAGTCCATACACTCAGCTTGCTATCCACTTACCTCCTGCTCTGCCACTGTATATAGCTGCTCCAGTCAGAACCTTGCTGCTTGTTGCTGCTGTCCACCCAGAACAGAAATGTTGCCAGACCGTTGTCCGATGTCAGTGGCTGCATATTCCAGCAAAGATGGTGACCTCCTTGGTTCAGCTGGTGGGAGGTGGTCTGTGGCTGAGCACCAGTGATACACAGTGGGCATGAAAAGATTGGTGGGGCAGATTCTCAGGTTAGTGCTGGTGGGCAGTGGGCACCCATTTGTGCAGTCAGAGGGAGAGTGACCAGTATGTTTGGGGTCAGGGACTCAGAGCCTCTCTCCCGGTGACCTTTCCTGACCACTGCTCTTCTCAGTGGATGTGTGCTGTCAGGCGTCGGTGACCCTCGGCCACCTGTCTCTGTTCTGTTATCCTCTGCAGAGTGAGAATGAGGTTTTGTCCCTCATGCAACAGCTACTTGTTCCGGGGGTCGGTCTTTCATTACAAGGGCTAACTTCCTGCTCTCCCTTTCTCCAACACACCCCTTTACATAGTAAAGAAGCAGCAATCAAAAATGATTTCATTGTGAAGTTAGTTCACTGGGGGTGCATGCCGTGCTGGTGTGAGATTTGCTGTTAAAAGTCCATGCTGCTCAAGAATAACCAGGTATACTGGGACCTCTTCCAAATAATTTTTTCACTTTTGAGGAAATCAATTCAGACCTTTATCTTGTAAGCACAATCCTACAACTATAACTGCTGCAGTAGGAGCAAAAGAATTAAGTCCCTTCAGACTGCTAACAGTTTCTCGAGTCATTTCATGCAAGCTTGCATCTAGTGCTGAAAACTATGTATCTATTAAAATGACTGTCTAAATATTATGCTGCACAATGGGCTATATTAGGCTGAAGCGTTCTGCCAAGTAACATACAGGACTATCCTACCAGATCATGCATTAGTGTTTAAATGGTGCTCAATGCTCAGCTGCCAAGTAAGCTGCAATACTTTTAACTGATGTTAGCAACATTTGGGACTGGTTGGTAAGCTAAAGTCATCCTGTGACTAAGAACTGGAGGCTATCTCACAAGATTTATTGTCTAGGAATTCATTTTTAGAGTTATGAGCCTGTGGCTATAAAGGCAACCTGTTTTTCTTGTCTCACTTAACAACAACAAAAAGTTTTACTAGGAAAATTCCAAAAAGTCAGTCACGTGCCAGAACTGGAAAACTGATAAAGCTAAAGATTATAATACACTATGGCGGCTTAAGCAAAAACTAAGGATACACTGTCTTTAAAGGAAATAAATGTATTTTAAGAACAGGTATCTATTAAAATAAAATGTTTAAAAGCATAATGCTTATAAGAATTGTATTTCATTTTAATGTTTACTTGTTTCTTTTGCTCTTTCCCCTTGACAATCTCTTAAATATTGTCTTTTTTAACCTGCCTCATGAACAAGGCAGGTATAATTCTTCAAATCCCTTCCAAAACATGTTTTTGCAGTCCCTCCATGAAATCACCTTTCAGATGGGACTTAAAAAAATCTGCTTGTCTTGATCATAAGGTAGGGTACTAAAAAACTAATGTGTGTGTGTGTGTGTGTGTGTGTGTGCACAAGCATACACACGTTACTATTCAGCACAATCCATTCCACACATTAATTCTATATCCCATGTCAGATTAATGCATTAGCAGCCATTTTGACTCTGACCAGAATTTGTTTCAACTGGCATCATTAGGGCCACTCACTAAGAAGCAGTTTCCTGTGAAGCATTAAAGTGTTTAGGTGGCCCCTAAAAGTATCAAAATGTCAAAAAGTAAAGTAGTCATGACTGAGCTGCATCACTGTGTCGCACTACTGGATTTACTGGAGAGCAGCTCTCCCTGCAGAACATGAGGTTTTCTGAGTCATGAATGTGGATAATCCTGGTGTCTGTCTCCTGCACAAGTGATCGTAACGTAACTCTCAAGTACTACAGATTGTGCATTGCACTAAAATTCTATGCCTTAATTTGCCCTTAAGGATGCATAGGTTCTTCAGAAGGAAGATGTTCATAATGGTGAGGGTTCTGGTACAGATTGTATGTTACTATGTTTTCTGTTTCAAAAATGAATGTAAAAGTACTCCCATGGCTGGATACAACAGTCTCATCTCTAACATTGTTATTAACAGTGTCAGTGGCTCAGGAGGTAGCACACTCATCTCTGAGGCCAGGAGATCTGAAGGCTCTGGGTTCTATCCTTACACCAGGCACTTGGGTTAATATTCCAGTGCTGACACTGCAGTGCAGCATGAGTGGGGTGCTGCACTCCTGAAGTACCGTCTTTCGGATGAGACATTAAACTGAGGTCCCAGCTGCCTGTTCAGGTGGATGTTAAAAATCCCATGGCACTTCTCGAAAAGATTAGGGAATTTTTAGTGTGTACAAAATAAATACATGCTGGTACAAAGTAACTTACATAATCATGTACAAAGTGTCTTTTCAGGTTCTAATAAACAATGAATAGCCTTGTACATTTACACATGGTTCCATCCATGCAGCTGCTATCTTGATGTACTAAACTAACACACTGGATCTTGTAAAGGAAACAATTTATTTATCTTTCCCCCTGTTTATGTCTATTTCAAATACATAAAACTGTTTGTTCTGTTGTTCAATTCCTTAGGCACATAGGTATACCCTTCCAGCATTTTTTCCACTGTTCCCAGGACAACTTAGCTTTATCATACTGTACGTGCATCTTTATCTTGTTTTCTATTAACTGTACCACTGGCAGTGGTGGGGTCTCTTTCTGTTGCAAAACATATTTACATCATACTTGCCACATTGTAAATTTAATGTATGTAAATATCAAACTCAAGGTACCCTCTTCCATTTCCTGTAAGTGGTTCATGTGTCCTGTTATTATATTTTAATAGGACACTCTTCCCATTGTGGATTTTCCCATTGGTTGCTTATTTCCTTCCAAACTTCTTTAGTATATTCACAGTGAACAAAGAAATGCTCTAGAGTTTCTACTGTCTGTCCACATTGTGTTCTGGGACAATATCTTTCTAACATACTTTTGTGTTTTGCATTTCCTTTCATTCCAAGTCTTCCATGGGCACTTAGCCAGATAACATCCCACACATGTGGTGGTGTTCTTTTGTCCATTAGGTAGTCTTCTAACCTGTGATGGTTTCCTGGATATATACCTTTATACTGCATGGAGGTTTTATAGCCTTGCTCCTGCACAGTTTGACGCAAAGGTTTCCTATTGGGTACTGTTGTCTGAGCTAGTGTTAATTTCCACTTGCTGATTTTCTCTATCATGTAGTTTACATAGTGTGGTCGTTGAGTGCGTTTTTTTAAAGCTAGAGGGGACTGTGCCCATTTTGTCAGCAGAAGGGTAATCCAGTAGGCTGCCACCTTTTTCCATTCTGCTGCCCCTGGCACTACAAAGGCTGTAATCATATTGTACAAAAAATGCTATTAAAGTAGCTAATAGGATTTAGCAAATTCAGTCCTCCATGTTTATAGGGTCTATATAATGTTTCTCTCTTTATGGGGTTCAGTGTGTACTCCCCCACACTACATGCAAGGTTTGACTTAGGATTGTGACATTTACAGTCCCTGGAGGAGGGGGTATGGTACATAAGTAGATGAATATGGCAACAGAAAGGTTTTGATAATGGCGACTTTTTTCTTCTTGGTTTGTTGCCAGTTTTTCTAAATTTGTACCTTTTTCTTTACTATAGTCTAGTTTTCCATTCCAGTTTTCCAGAGCTTTATTGGCTTTCCAAAGGTAATCCTCAAGATTTTTATTGTAGAGTCTGACATTTTAATATTCTGTATTTCTTGGACTTTTTCTGTCTCATTACTCAGAATATATCCTGCACACTTCTCTATGTTTACTGCATTGCCAGTAATAAATGAGTAGGTCTTAACTTTATTCAGTGTGTGCTCTGCTGATCTTTTATCTGGTACTAGTAAGCACATATCATCTGTGTATGCTGTTATTTTGGCTATGTGTTCTTCCCTAGAAAGTCTTATTTTCCTAATGGTCTGATCCTGCTGTATTCATTTTAATAGTGGATCCAGACAGAAAACATATAGTATGGGGCTCATGGGGCAACCTTGTCTAACCCCTCTATTTATTTTTACTGACCTTCCCTTATGTCCATTAATCAGGGGTATCTTTGATGCAATTCTATACAATTTCATGATCCAGTTTCTAAAATGTTTTGGTATACCATATTTCTTAAGTACCACCCTCAGATAAGTATGTGAGACTTTGTCAAATGCCTGTTCTTGATCCAGGCTTAATATATATCCCATCAGGTTGTTTTGATTTCCCATTTCTACCAACTCTCTTATTAATAATATATTTTCTTGTATTTTTCTGCCTTGTATCATACACATCTGGCTCAGTTCAATTAAGTAAGGGGCTTCCTGGCTGATCCTGTTGGTTAATATTTTCATCAGTATCTTAATATCTGTATTCTTGAGACTTAAAGGTCTCGAGTTTTTAATATCCTGTCTGTCTTTCTTTTATGTATAAATGCTTGTATGGACGTGCCTAATTGTGGTGCTACATACAGTCATTGTCTAATATTGAGTTAAGTACTACAGTTAATATCTCCACAAGTTCCGTACTAAATGTTTTATAAAATTCAGTGATTAAACCATCCGGACCTGGGGTAGTATTATTTTACAGAGATTTAATTGCTTCTGCTGTTTCTGTAGCTGTAATAGGTACAGTTAATCTATTTATGATCTCTGGTGCTAAGGTAGACGCAGTACAGTTTTCTAGTATTTCCTGTATTTTAATCTTCTCCTAGTTCTGGATCAGTATATACTTCCTCCATGTGTTGTATAACTGTTTCCAAAATCTTCAAGTTTGTATTAACTAGTTTCCCATCTTTGCTTCATATTTTATCCATGGTTCTCTGCTGTACCCTTGTTTTACAACTTTCAAAAATATCACCTGTTATAACTTTCCTTGGGGTGCCTATCCTATGCTCACACAAGAGAGATGTCGCTCTATCATATTGCATGTTTTCCATTTCTTTTTTTATGTTTTCAACTTGGTCAAGAAAGGCTCCGTAGTCTTCATTTATCGGGGAGATCATTTTATTATATTGGGTTCTTAACATTAAATGCTTCAAATATTGTTCAGTATGTTTTTTCTGTGTCTGACGCTGAAACTGTTTTTTTAGATCACTTTTGGTAGTGACCCACCATCTGCTGACATCCATTTCTAAACATGCCACCAATTTCCTGACATTCAGCAACTCTATTACCTGGGCTTTGATGTCATCATTAATCAACAAGTTGTTATTCAGTTTCCAAAACCCCTTACCAGTTGTAGTAGTGTCTCCTATAGTTATATTTATCATTACCATTAAGTGATCCATGTTTTCTACTGGGATTGTGTGTGCTCTCTGTGTCTTAAGTAATGAGGATGTAAATATATAATCTATTCTAGTGGCTAATGTGCTATTGTAGAAAGTGTAACCTCCATTTGTATGTATGGTCCTATATGTGTCTACCAATCATGCTTGCTCCACTATCTGTTTCAAAGCATTGGTATCACAGAATTGTCTGTCCATTTTGACTCCTTTATCCTCTCTGTGCAGTGCACAATTAAAATCACTCACCCAGATAATGTGTCTAGATGTAAAGAGATTTTGTTGACTAATTGCATTCGTTCTTTCTTAGTTTGGGGGGGGCATACAAATTTACATGTCTCCATGAGGTATTATTATGACAGAAATCTAACAGCATGACTCTCTCTCTCTGGACAGACATCTGATAATTTAGTAATCATATTATCATATCCATAAAATAAAACTCCTACTCCTCCACATCTTTTCAAAGTGTTAGTAAAAAAAGAGGGCCCCCCAACACCATACGTTCTTTGCTGCTTCTATGTCACTTGCCGTATGTAATCTCACATCCTGTAAACACGCTGGGTCAGATTCACAAAGGCTAGAAGCAAGCTGCAACAATGGCAGCTTGTGCCAACCAACCATGTGACCAGGACCCTGCACCTGATTCAGTATTGGACAGGGTCTGGATCCTGTGTCCTGCAACATGTGGCAATCTGTCCAAGGAAGGACACAGCCCCAGGAATGCCGCAAGCTGCATGACAGGTGGGTGGCAGAGTCACCCACTGAAGGAAGCATGGCATGTGTCCATGCTCCTCCATGCCCACCAATCCAACAGTGCCAACAGTCCCGTCTGGGCAATCGCACCCCCTATCCTGATAGTGCATACCTACATGCCCCAATGGGTGCTCATAACCCCCCTCCCCACCTGATGCCCACTCACAGGCTCCCTGCAATGCCAAATCCCCCTTCCTTACTGTGGCATGGGCATCACCTGATAACTCTCTGACAGTCCAGTGCCCCCCACCCAACAGTGCCAGCCCACCCAGCTTCACACACACACACACACACACACACACACACTGGGGAGTCAACAACTGGCACAGCCCACCTCTCACCACCATGGTCAGCTGCCAACTGAGCATTGCCGAGAGTGCATACAGTAAGTATACGCACTCAGTGAATGACAGCAGCTGTTGGGGCATGTAGGTGTGCACTATCAGGATTGAGGGGTGTATTTGCCTACACTAGGCTGTTGGCACTGTTGGATCTGTGGGCATGGGGGGCTGTTGGATGACTGGGGATGTGGCTGCTGGGGAGGCTGTAGCACACGAGGGCTCTCTAGTGCTCCGGTGATGGCATGGTGCCAACCACCAGTGGATGGCAAAGACCACTTACACCAGCTTTTATCTGGCTTAACTGGTCTTTGACAGATATATAAGGGTGGTTGTCTCTGAAGCCTGATTCAGGTACTTAGCAGCCACCCTACCTGAATCGGGTTCAAATGCTGCCATAAACTCCCTTACGCTATGTTGCAAGGGGGTTTATGGTGCATAGGTCCACTTGGGCACAGGCAGCCTGCAGCATGTTGCAGGCTGCCTTTCTAAATCCCACCATGGTGCAACTCCTGACACAAGTGCTACTTGAACCATTTTTGTGGATGCAAGTTGCCTTGCATCCTGGGTTGCCTTTTGTGAATCCGGCCCACTTTGTCTGTCTTCAGATCTTTAATTGTAGAAAAGGTCACTAAACACCTTCTTCTATTTTTTATGCTATTGACATTCAAGGTGGTAATTTTATAGCAGCATCATTAGAGTTTATAAATGGAATAGTTTTCTTCTCTTTTTTTCCTCCTTTTTCCTCTTTTTTTTTTGTTCTTGTCTGTTTCTCCAGTCTTCTGCTTCTCCTGGGTTGTATCCCCAACTGTTTCTGTTTTTCTCTCACTTCCAGTACTTTCGCCTCTAGCTGGCCATCATCAGAATCTGAGGTCATCCCTTGCTGTGAGGATATCATGGATGAAGTTTTGGAATCCTCATCCAGCTCCGACTCCTGAGGCTGGAGTGCTATATATTTATCCATCAGTTTAAGAGTTCTTTGTGTTTCTGCCATCTTCTGTAGTTTTGCTTTGGGATTTGTTTTTTTAATGTATGCTTTTTTGACATAACTGTAGTCATCTCAGGTGGTGGCATATTTGATTGATTGATTTGATTTTTATTTGTATATGGGTAAGCACAACTGGGAAGCAATCCCTTTTACAGATACGACCTGTGGTTAATCAAAATACATACACAAAACAACATCAGATTGTACATTAATACAAAACATGATTAAATAGGAATACAAATTCAACGTCATATAAAATCTCAACAAAGTATAAATACAAGACTCTAAACACAATTTAAACCGTTAATAAGAAAGTATCACACAAATCATGAATTCCAATATCAGCAGACCTTCATCAAAGATCAGTCTAGGAAACAATTACACTTAGACAAATTCATAAAATAGTTTTTCAGAGCTACGGTAAATGTTCCGTAACTACCCATACATCTTATATGTGCTGGAATGTTATTCCAAGTTGTAGGTTCATAATATGCAAGTGAACATTGTCCTCTTGAGGTGGGCAAAAATGGAATTTTTAACATAGTTGAATCCCTTAATGACCTGGTGCACAATTTAAAACTAGGAGTATCAAGTAGATTTTTTAAATTAGAAGGTATCCCTGTTTGTTGAGTTTTGTAAACAAATTTAGACATTACATACTTATGGTAATATTCCACAGGTAACCATCCAAGATTCTCCAATGTAGTGCAATGATGAACTGTTTTAGATGCTAATAAAGCAAATCTTCCAATTTTGTGCAGCAATATCAATTTCTGCTTTACAATACTATGAGGAGCATTGTCTACTACTATAGAAGCATAATTCAAAATGGGCAACAAACACTGATTAGCAATGGCCAAATGCACCTCGTCAGTCATAAAGCTGTGCAACCTGTATAATAATGCTATTTTAGAATGAATTTTAGACGTAACAGCATGCATATGTGACTCGTATGTCAATATCGGATTTAAAACCACCCCCAAATACTTAAAACTATCTACATTTTCATACAGAGCCCCATCTAACGACTCAACTTGTAAGCTAGAACCAATAGCTTTCAGCTTAACAGGGGTGCCAATTACATGGTTTTTGTTTTTTGCTTGTTTAATACTAATTTATTGTTTTGCCAGTTTTGAACTGCTTTAAGTTCTTTAGTCAAAGTTACATTTAGCTCTGACAATATTCTACCTTGACAATAAACAACAGCATCATCTGCATACATAACTACTTGTGCATCCTGAACAGATGAGATAACAGAATCAAAGAAAATAGAGAATAAGATTGGCCCCAGTATGGAGTCCTGAGGGACTCCACACTTAACCAGTGCATTATCAGATAAACTGCTTCCAATTTTTACCATCTGAAACCTATTTGATAGATAATTTGACACCCAAATCAATGCTGGTGTCCCTACCCCAATATGCTTTAGTCTCTCAACTAAAAGAGAGTGGTCAACCAAATCAAATGCCTTGGTCAAGTCCACAAACGTGGCCTCAGTCAGGCACCCCCTCTCCATGCCCTCATGGACCACGCTCGTGAACTTGACCAAGGCACTCTCAACACCTCTCCCTTTCCTGAAACCATGCTGGCATTTGTGATAACAGACTATGTTTTTCCATGTGGTCAGTTGGCTGGCCAAAAACATTTTTTTCCTGCAATTTAGATAGAGCCGACAGAACAGAGATTGGTCTATAGTTCGTAAATTCACTAATTGAACCTGTCTTATGAATTGGTTTTACATATGAGTATTTCCACATATCAGGTACTTCTCCCAAACAAAAAGATAGGTTAAAAATCAAGCTAACAGGATATGCCAACTCTGCCGAAGCCAAATGTAACTGTTTAGGAGACAGATCATCAAAGCCACAAGAATTGTCTGTCTTGAGTTGTTTCAAAATCAATTGTATCTTGTTCAAGTTCAGTGTGCACGGGTGCATTTTGGTTGTATTTTGTTCTCTCTGTGTGTCCATGTCTGACTACCTTTAAAAAGCTTTTGTTTAAGCACTTTAACTCTAAATGTATATGTTTTTATAATATTTTTTATATTTTGTGCTGTACAGTATGTGAAGTTTGATTGTTGAATTATGAAATTATTTTTGTTATTTGTCGAACCACAGGTCTTTGTTGAAAATGGGGGTAACTGCCCAACAAATGAATCCTGTATACAAATAAAATGTTATCAATCAATATCTCATTAGAGGAAAAGTGGAGAGATTCTTTGATTAATGTCCTTCCCACATATATCTTATCTGGTGGATGTGGTAGCCCTCCCAAGTATTGAATCCGTACTGCATTTTTTCTTTGTGCTGGAGAAGTAGTAGGAAAGGTCTGATCTCTCTGACAGAAATTTGCCCACAGTTGGAGAGCTTGGGCAGCCACTGTCTATTCTGAGCCCTGTCTCTCTGCTCCTTCCACTCTGTCCTCAGTTTGTAGCATTATGTTAGTCACTTCATCCTGTCAGTGTAGGTGCCATGTGTTCTGATAAAGTTGTGGGTGGGGAGCCCGTTCTATTTGTTCTGTTTGCATAGGGGTTACATCCTCTGCATGAAGATCCAAATCAAAATCAGTGACAAAATTATTGTTATTAATTCAGTTCTAGGAGTTTGTTTGGAAGTACCTGGTATAGGCAGTGGTTCCTCATCAGGTATCCATCCCCCACAGGTGGTTTGTTTCCAGTCTGCTCCTGACAGGGCTTTCCCCACAGTCCATTGTGTTTTATTTCCACAAAGTATTTGCTGATTCCTCCCTTCTTCCTCTTCTTAAGCCCAAGTCAGTTATCTTAGTATCCCTTGATTCTTGTGCTAAATGTCGCATTTGAAAATCTTATTCCCCTACATTGTCCTTTTCCCGCACCGTTATGATGTCATCTACATTTTGTACAACACTTACTGTTGAAGAAGCAGGTTCTGTTTCGATTTGCTCCATCTCAATTGCACTGTGAGATGCCACATCTACAGTTTGTTTCACATTGTCAGACTGCTGGGGCATTGCATGTTTGGAATGCTTCCCCTTCTCCTTTGATGCTCCTGCATCATCGGAGCTGGTGTCGGGCAAACTGTCAGGCCACGCGTCAGTGCTTACTTTCACTGGAGGTTCCTGTCAACAGAAATGCATTTGCTGGTTCCTTTCAGCAACTTGCAGCATTTGCAATAGGCGTTTCTGTCAGTCAAGACTCATTTTCTATAGGAAATCCTCCTCTTGCAGAAATTTCATGGGAGGTAAGCCTTGCTGGTAGTTTCTTTATCCTTTCCATTGTGTCTATCAATGTTCATATATCCAACTGCATCATCACTGCTTTCGTTTGTGATTCTCCTCAGCTGGACCTGCAGGAAGGGAGATCTGCTCACCTGCAGGTACATTAGCAGACTGACTCCTCACCTGCTCATTGGCCATGGGACAACAGTGCCCCCTACTACAAAGAGTAGGGGAATTTCCTTGGTGCCCTGGCCAAATTCCCCTATTCATTAAAACATTAAAATACCAGCAACAGCTTAATCTGGTTCAAGGTCAGCTGGCATTCATCTGTATCTCCCCCCCCCCAGGCATGCCTGAAAATAGGCTAGTGCCCTTACCCGATCCACAAAAACTAAATAACTAAAATAAATTAATTAATTAATTTATTCATTTATTATTGACTGGGGCTGTCACACAGGCACATTTTCGGCCATGCCTGGAACAACATAATTCCTAGCAACTGGACTACCTGATTCCAATAAATGAGGAGTTACTGTCATGCAGGTCTTGCTTGTATCAAAGTTTTCCAATGTGACTTGCCTTAATTGTAAGCTGCAATTCTAGTTCTGGGTCCTTGGACACTCATAGTATTTTTGTACTGCTGCCTATTCAGTGTTAAATGGGCTGAATGAGTTCTACTGTACCAAAGTAGTTAGTCTAAAAAATATTTTACATCCCTGATTGTCCTAATGCCTCCTCTCTTCATCCAAATTCAATATGCAATATATTTATTTGTTTATGTATTTATTGTGTAGGTATGTATGTATGTGTATAGCAACCTCAACTGTGCACTGTCAAACTGGCTACAGATTTGTCAAGGTCTTATCTGGCCATGATAAAGTATTCTTAAACTGTGATCTGGATGCTGCCTGCAGAGTTCTGAAACTGCACTTATTCAGGTCTCAAGGAACACTACTGAATATGCTATTTTGTATGCGTGCACTTGATTTGTCTTTAAACATTTGAAATATCTTTATTTACCATACTGGTTCTTAGCTTTAGATTCCACCTGACATGAACACTTTATCATTAGTTTGGGACACTGTAACCAAGTGAAGAGGCTCACACATTGAGTTTCTTTTCAGTTGCTTTTTATGAATCATCAAAGGCCTTCTCATGTTTGCAACTGATTTCTCTATGACTGTATTTTTACCAGTGATAATTGACAGGATTGCCTGAGGGTTCTGTGTTCACAAAATGCAAGGCTGCTGTTGGGTTCCTATCTGAAAAATGTTTCTGTCATCTTTGAAGTAGGCACACTGCAGAGCCACAGAGGAAGACCTGGCCACAGAGAAATTGCCACTGTAAGATGCTAGCAGTGGCACCATATAAGGTTACCTGATATACCTGTGCTATACCCTTCCCCAAAAGATTTAAGGGATTCCCCCATAAATTAAACCAAATACCTTGGCCCTCAACAACCTTTCACTAACACATGCAGGACCAAGTGACACAATGGTGGCTAGATATCTACTCTAGGGTCCAAAGAAGAAAGACCATGTTTGGGGTCATTTGTAGAAATGATTGCAATGTTTGCTTAAATGTTTTTCCTCCAAGAGTCCACAACGGAGGGATTCTTTGATGTCAAAGAATAATGTGGCAGAAAACAATTCAGGCCTGAACCAATATGTGTGAGCACCACTTTCAACTTTTGCCACAGCATGAGGAGGGGCAAAGAGAAAGGTGCAAAGTCTATCATAATTGATTGGACTTTTGGGAGCATTGGTTTCGAGAAGTGCTTGCTGGTGTGTGGCTTGTGGCTGGCCAGAGACTACAGGCAGCAGAAAGAAATACTCCCTAACATTGCAGGACTTGCAACAAAGTTTCACCTGACTACAGCTGGCTAGTCTCAAACTTTCTGAAGATAATGCTCTAAACTGAGTAAGGCCTTCAGTGTCTCAGGGGGCATATAGCGCCAGTGAAGGGGTTTGTGTACAGCAGTGCAAGCCTTGTGCCATAGCTGTGCTGAGAAGAACAAGGGAATTTCCTCTACTAAGCAGTACTCATGAAGCCAGAGTCCCTACCTACACCTGAAAAAGGCAGCAGGAGTTGTCAAGAAGTCACAGACTTGAGCGTCTTTGGGATTGGCTGGACACCTGGCATGGAAGGATGCACAGGAGAGAAGAGTGCTAAGCTAGTAATAGCAGTGGTGGAACCCCATTTTGCTTATTGTCTTTGGTGGGTGGTCCTTACACATGGACACAATTGACTTGCAGTTCAAGGAGGAAGGAGCCTACACATTGGCTGAAACACCCATCACTGGTATCCCCAGTAGAACCACTGGAGTTGTAGCTGCCATCTTTGGAGCATGTGAACCCTTTTGAGCATCAATGTTAGGGATGGACAATCATTTTCCTACCATGTTATCAGATTTAGCATGCAGTTAGTTGTACTACTACTTTGGAGAACATGCAGTAAGTTGGACCCTAGGTGACATATTTTTAAACACAGTAAGCACTTTACAAACACAGTAAACGTGCTTTGGAAATGCAAATAGCTATCACAGAAACACATACATTGTCTGCAGATAAGGACATCTTGTCCCACCTAGTCTGCCCTATATATTCTCTACCTACTGTGCCATCACAGACCCTACTTGATCTCTGGTCCCCTTCCCCACTTGCCTTACTTCTAAGGTCATTTCTGAAGACAGGACAAGTTTGGCTTCCTATGTAGTAACTGGCATAGGGTATATCATACTGGGGGGGGCGGGGAGGTGCTGAAGTCAATGCTTATTAATTGCTGTATTTTACAGTACTCATGGCAGGTGATGCTGTCATAGAGCTGCTGTGAATTACTGTTGTGGTATTGTGACAAAGTATGCAAACCCACTAAGAAAACCACAGCCCAGTATAAGCTACAATAATAGTTACTATTAACTGTTGAACTCAAGGCATATACCCCCTTGCAGTCTCTGCTTTGCCTCTGTACCCATTATTATATTCTATTTAGCCATATTGATTTTCAAATTATATAATAATACCCCTTAAAAAAGTTATGCATGAAAGAATATAAAATAAAAAACAAAATGAAAGACAATATATTGTCCTTCTCAATAGTTTTTATCAATGGATTGATACTGTTTTCTTTTTTCCTTTTTCCTTACATATTTTTGATTTTACGTTAATTGAATTTACTTGAAGTCAGACATGTCAAAGCTGTTGGAGTAACCTACTGAATACTTTATGTAAGCCTGGAAAACTCTGCCTCCTTGTGCACAGCTGGTCAGATCACTCATTTTGTTACTGTCTCATTAATGGTGGGTAGAGAGATGGGTATAATTTAGTTAACATCAACTATGTGCTCTCACAGTGGTGCAACTAATTGTATTGTGCTTGTTAGTGATAACAGTGTGAAAGTTGTTGTAGTGTACCTAGGAGGAGCAATTAGGTACTGCCCTTCCTAAAACTTCTATAATCTCTCTAGAGAAATTCCCTGCCTACCAGCATTACCACGGTAGGGCTGCCAGAGAGAATCTTTTTAGAAATATCATACAATTTCTGGAAGTATCTGACAATATCTATTTCTGCAACTGTACTGCTGGGAGTAGTGAGTCAGGCTGTAGTTCCAGTGCCAGTTGGAGGAGTCCATAAAGACGTGCCACTGGGAGGTGTAGGAGTGGAAATATTAGTTGATGTCACTTGTTGAACATTTGGATAATTAAATGAATAGATAATGCTGATCCTTGACAAGCTGAGGTTCAGAAAGGCTAATTCAAGATTCTGAGAATCTAACATTGAGTGATATGGTGAGGCAATATCCCCAGTTTGTACTGAAACATATTTCCAAGGAAACCAGTGTTTAACAGCCTCCAGAATCTATAAAGGCACTTTAGGCAGTGCAGTCCAAATGACTGTCTTGACAGAATTTGATTACTGTATATGAATTGTCTTACTAATCAGTAGCTCAGTTAGATATGTCTGAATCAAGTATTTGGGTAACTGGCTGAAGTCATCCACAAAAATGTCTGAGCAGTGGAGCCATTCAGTACTGAAAAGCTCCCAAATGGCCTTGGTTGCCTCAGGATCATTACTATCCAAGTATTTTTCCATGATACACTGAAACATGGCTTGGGCACCATGTGACATCAACAGAAGAAGAGGAGGACTGTGACCAGGAGTTTGAGATTGCATATTCCTTTTGCTTTATTCATGCTGTGTTTTTGCTGCTCTACCATAAGTGTGTGCAATAATTTCTGTTTAATATAGTCTACATATCCAGAGGGAAGGAATAAGTCTTTATATATGGGCTCCAATAGTGTCACCATGTCAAATTGCATGTCCAATTGAATGCTGAAAATCTCTGCCACATTTTTAATGAGTATTGCATCCTGCTGCTACTTCTTCTGCTGCTATTGCTGCTGTGATGATTCAGAAAAACAGTTGGTGCCTGTACCTCTTCCCACACTGTCATCATTGTCATTCTTGCCCACTCTACATGACTACCACTACCAACAGCACTGCTTGGTTGGGCTGTTGTAGAAGATAATAAGTAATGGTGTTTGTTGCACTCAGTGCCCTTGGGAATAGAGGAGAATGGCATCTTCACATTTGAAATGTTAAGCCAGAACACATTTTACCAATCTTTGAGTAGGCTGACCATGACTGAGCTAACTACTATATTACTTTCAACAGGCTTTTAGAGGATTTGCAGTGATACAGTATATATAAAACAGTACAACACTGCAGAAGATCTCTCTTTTTTTACTATATGAGGTGGATATTGACTAGGAATTTGATGGGGACTATGAGATGCTATTTTTTTTTTCCGCCACTTTAGTATTATGTGACTGGGGATGGCTAAACTGAGCAGCAGCAGCAGAGGGTGGGTACAGTACTACTGGTCTGATAATGCTGGTGGTGGACAGACTAGATTTTCCTGCCTAAGAAACTTGCTTCCTTGGTTTTCTCTTTTTCATTATCATTTTTTCCATCTCCTCCCATGATAGTCTTCAATCCTTAGTGTCACAGTCACTACTATTCAGTGGTATAACTGACATCACACTTTCAAGCTCCTCTCATTCTTCATCCTTTTGTCATGCATGTGCTTTCTCATGCTATGCCTTCTCTGGTGATTCTTCACCCTGATCAATCTCTCCTACAGTATTTCTTTCCCTGTCCCTCCACCTCTGCCTCTTCCCTGTACGCCTCATCTCATATGTGTTCCTTTCTACCCTCATGCTTCTTCCCCTTCCCCTCCTACTCCTTGCATTGATCATGTTCTTCCCCTGCAGAGCTGCCTCCCACTCACATGCTTCCCTATCCCCCAGCTTCTCTGTTATTTTATTCTCCTGCACTCTGAGAAGTCCACTTCCGCATCCTTCCCAATGGCCCTAGTTGGAGATGTCACTGACATCAGGCTTTCAAGTTCCTCTTTTTCTTCATTCTCGTGTCCTGCATCTGCTTTCTCATAGGATTCATAGGAAGTATAAGCAAAGTTAGGCTATAGGCCCTTTACAAGGCTCACACTTCTCAATGGATATATGGTTAAGGAATGGTGTCGGGAAAAGGGGTATCATTTTTTTAGGTAACTGGGGGGACTTTTTTTTGGATAGGAGGCTTTTTAGGTGGGATTGACTCCTCTTGATGAGGGAGATGACCTGTGCACTGAGGCAAGACTTTGACATCTTTCTTGGACAATTAAAATAACTGTGGGAGAGAGTAGCACTGGGGGATCCATTCTGTCAGGCATTGGGATGGAGATCCTAGTTCGTCCTCCCCATTGCTTGGAGACTAGCAGCACTCAGGCTCAGACTCATAGATTGACAGTAGGTATGCATACAGAGGATGCTGCAAATCAAATACAGCTAGGAAAGAAAAAGAGAGAAGCTCAGTTAAAGAATAAGAAAGGTTCAATGGATGGTTGGAAAGGGGTCTATATTAATGCCAGGAGTTTAGGCAACAAAATGAGTGAGCTTCAGGGATGATGGCAGAATCCAACTATCTATAGTGGCCACCACAGAAACTTGGGTTACAGGTAAAAATGAGTTGGACCTAACAGTGTCTGAACACATACTGCTAAGAATGGACAGAAAAGTTTTTTTTTTGGGGGGTAGTGTGGCCCTCTATGTCAGATAACACATTGAAGTATCAGTGGATGGGAATATTAGGTGTAACTCAGGGAAGATTGAGTCTCTCTGGGTTCAACATACAAAGGCATCTAGGAAAATGTTACACCTAAGGGTATACTTTAGACCTCCAGGCCAAGGAGAGTCACAGGATAGAGAGCTTAGCAAAGAAATTAAATAGTGAACAGCAAAAAGAGATGTTGTGGTATTGGGGGACTTTAATTTGCCTGATGTATACTGGGACATTCCAATGGCCAGGAGCAAGAGAAATCAAGCTTTGCTTGATGTCTTTCAAGATTGTCTACTAGTGCAACTTTTAAAGGAACTCACAAGACAAGACAATGTCGGTTCTATGTCATTACAGTGATCGTGGAATAGTGATCACTGTTACGATGAGTGTATATCACCAAAAATGAATTTTGGCAATGCACACTCACAGCAAGGAGCAAGAGGGTGTCTGAGACCTAGGGGATTTTTGTTTAATGGGGGGGCTGTGCCTCCCACACATTCCCACCCGTGGGGAACTTTGCCCCTGCACCTCCCTACTAATGGATTCTCAACTCCAGGGGTGTGCATGTTGAGGGGGGTGAAAAACTTGCAAAATGGAAAGCCACCTCTGGCAAAAAAAAAAAACTGTGCCACACCAGACACGAACCCTGTACCTCCCAACCGACCACCCTTTCCACCATGCTAGCAGACCAGCTCGGCAGCTGCCTGCCACACCCCCTCCCATATACCATCCCTCCCCTGCCTCTACCCCTGCATGTACTTCCCATCACTGTATGTTGCCCTCCCCAGCATCTACTCACCCCCCTGTCAGGTACCTGTGAATATAGGCACTGTAATTGAGTCACCATTTTTTGTAGGCACTCAATTGAGGTCATCTTGTTCACAGACTACTGAAAATGTCCTAGATATGGTGCTCAATAACACAGATGTAGTTTAATCAGTGATAGGAAGCCACTTGAAAACAACCACCACAACTTGGTTTGGTTTGAAGTTGCCCTCAGGACTGAGAAAACACATTCTAGTATTGTGGTCTGGGATTTTAGAGAAGTACTCTTCAACAAACTCAGAGATTTGATTTCAAATAAATTAAAGTGGGAGAGCAATGAGGCAGAGGTTGAAGAGACATGGATGACAATTAACAGTGCCATTCTTTAAGCTTTACAGCTTTGCCTAAGGAAACTAACCAAAAGAAATAAATTCAAGAAACTACTTTGGTTTCAGAGAGAGTCAGGGAGGCAGTAAGTTCCAAAAGGATGGCCTTCCACAACTACAGAAATATGCAGTGGATGCAGAAAGGGAAGAATACATCCAGAAGAGTAGAGAAGCAAAGAAAGTGATAAGGGAGACAAAGGCACACCCAGAGCTGCAATTAGCCAAGGGGGTCAAGAGCAGAGACGAGCACTTTTTCTGCTATATAAATGAAAAAAGAAGGAGGGGGTGGTGGAGTAATCAGGCTGTTTGATGGGGACCTTGTGATAGAGGACAAATAAAAGGCTACATTCCTAAGCAACTACTTTTGCTCCATCTTTACCAGGGAAGCTAGTGGGCCCCTACCTTAGAGCGGTGATAAAGCAACCGAGAGAGGGATCCCAGAAATGGGGATGCCAGCATTTATTGAGGATGGAATATGAAAGGGTCTAGCAGCCTTCAAGACAGACAAGGCCCTGGGTCCAGATTGATCCATCCAAGTGTGCTCAAATAACTGTCAAAAGAACTGGCTGAACCCTTGGCATGACTTTTCAATAGCTTGCTTCAACTGGAGGTTGTCCTGGGGGATTGGAGGGTGACAGATGTGGTTCCACTTCATAAAGGGATAGACAAGGAACAAGCAAGCAACTATAGGCCTGTCAGTCTCACCTCTATTGTCAGAAAACTGATGGTGTCTATTGTGGATTATCTGGAGGGCAGTTGTCTCCAGGAAAGTAAGCAGCGTGGTTTTGTGGCAGGAAGGTCATGCTAGACAAATTTAATAGTCTTTTTTTGATTGAGTTACAAAGGAATTGGATAAAGACCATGCCATGGAGCTGCTGTATTTTGACTTCAGCAAGGCTTTTGACTCTGTGCCCCACATATGCCTGCTGAAGAAGCTGAGGGACCTTTGGGAGGCTAGGGATATAGTCAGATGGGTGGAAAATAGGCTAAAAGGGAGACAGCAGCAGGTACTGGCAAACAATGTTAAATCAGAAGAGAGGGAGGTCACAAGTGGGGTAACGCAGGGGTCTGTCCTGGTCCAGTCCTTTTCAACATGTTCATCAGTGACACTGGAAAAGGGATCTGGGGTAGAGTAGGTCTCTTCACAGATGACACAAAGAACTGCAGATGAGTGGATAGCGCTGAAGCAAATAGAGAACTACAAAAGGACCTGTAGAGGCCAGATGGGTGATCAAAAGTCTGGCAGTTGAATTTCAGTGCCAAAAAGTGCATGGTAAAGTACCTAGGGAAAAGGAATCCAAGGACAGACTATTGAATGGGTGGTGTAAAACTCAGCACTACAGCAAAGGAACATGACCTTGTAGTCATTATTAGCAATGCCCTTAAGCAAGCTAGTTAGCGTGACAAGGCTTGAAATAAGGCAAACAGAATGCTGGGACGTATAGTGAGTGGTAATGACAGTTTAGTTTAGTTTAGTTTATTGTTCTAGGAATTATTACCTTTGAGCCAATGGCTCTTTTACAAAGGTTCCACATCATCAATGTACAAACAAACAAGACATGTTACATAGAATGGTCAGCAAATTATAAAGGTTTCAATAAGCCAGTATAATACAGTACATCACAGGAAAAAAACAAATACATTGGAGGAATGGTCAAGGTGGGAAGGGTAGGAGGAGATATGGGGAGGGGAGCAGACTTAGAGTAGTTAGAGGTACTCAGATGCCTTTGTCAAGAAAGGAGCAGAGGAGGAGGAGGAGGAGGAGGATGAAAAACAGTAAAAACAGCCATGAGGGAAGAATCATTAGCCAAGGCAGTCACAGGAGCTAGAGGCTGAGAGGTGAGAGTAAAGCATAGATTTGAAAGCTCCTAGTGATGTGGAGGATGTAATGAGCCAGCTCAGGGCACTGTACCAGGTAGAAAACAGTAGAAGGAAGGAGGTGATAGTCCCCCTCTATACAGCCCTGGTGAGACAACATCTGGAGTACTCTGTCCAGTTTTTGAGCCCTAATAGAAAAATAGAAAAATAGAAGTTGATGGCAGATAAGGACCGCAAGGCCCATCCAGTCTGCTCATTTCTTTTTCTACCTTATGAATGTGCCATTGGCCTTTGCTCTGTCAATGGCCTATCTATTCATAGAAACATAGAATTTGATGGCAGATAGGGACCGTTTGGCCCACCCAGTCTGCCCATTTCCCTACCTGATGGATAAGCTGCAGATCCTAGTTAACCAGCAGCCTACTTCTTCCTACCCCAACCCCCTAGAATTGCCTCATGACTGTCCCATGCATGCTTGAATTCCACCACTGTTTGTGACTCCACAACCTCCTCTGGAAGGCTGTTCCATACATCCACCACCCTCTCTGTGAAAAAATACTTCCTTAAATTACCTCTGAGCCGCCCTTCTATCTTCAAATTGTGCCCCTTGTTCTTGCACACCTCTTTTTTTGAAAGATGCTACCCTCTTGGACTTTGTTGATTCCCTTGAGGTACTTGAAAGTTTCTATCATGTCCCCCCCTCTCCGTCCTTTCCTCGAGGCTATACATATTAAGCTCCTTAAGTCTCTCTTCCTTATGTCTTCCGGTGCAGACCCTGCACCATTTTAGTTGCCCTCCTCTGGACAGCTTCCATCCTGTCTATGTCTTTGCGGAGATTGGGTCTCCAGAACTGCATGCAGTACTCCAGATGGGGTCTCACTAGCTGTCTGTACAGAGGGATAATAACTTCCTGTTTTCTACTGCTTTCTTACATACTCATCTGTATTGCTTCCTTATGCCTATCCCATGCCTGTCTGAAGACCTGCACTATATTCATATTCACCACTTCCTGAGGTAGGTGGTTTCATGCACCCACCACCCTTTCTGTGAAAAAAAACTTCCTCAGATTACCCCTTAATCGGCATCCCTCTAATCTAATGCTGTGTCCTCATGTCCTGCTATTTTTGTTGTATTGAAACATGTTAGACTCTTTCACCTTGTTAATGCCCTTAAGGTGTTGGAAAGTTTCAATCATATCACCTCTCGCCCTCCTTTGCTCTGGGGTATGCATATTGAGCTCAGTTAATCTGTCCTCATATGTTTTCTGATGCAGTCCCTGCACCGTTTTGGTTGCCTTTCTCTGGACTGCCTCAGTTTGATTAATGTCCTGGTGAAGGCGTGGCCTCCAGTACTGCACGCAGTACTCCAGATGGGGCCTAACCAGTGTCTTGTAAAGAGAGATTATTACCTCCCTCTTCCGACTTGTGATACCCCTACTAATACACTCCAACATCCCTCTAGCCTAACCTACTGATTTAGTGGTCTGCTTGGATGATTTCAGGTAATCGGTGATGATGACGCCCAAGTCTCTTTCTTCTCTTGTCACTGCCAGCAACTCCCCTCCCAGCCTATAGGTGACTTCAGGGTTTCTCTTCCCTATGTTCATGATCTTGCACTTCTTTGCATTAAATCTCAGTTGCCACTCTTCTGACCATTTTGCTAGTTTATCCAGATCTCTTCTCATTCTTTCCACCCCATCTGAATCATCTACTCTGTTGCAGATCTTGGTGACATCTGCAAACAGACAAACCTTACCCTCCAATCCATCTGCAATGTCACTGATGAAGATATTGAAGAGGACTGGCCCCAGGAATGATCCCTGAGGTACCCCACTTGTGACTTGCATCTCTTCTGACTGTATACCGTTTACCACCACTCTCTGTTTTCTACCCATCAACCAGTTTGCCACCCAGTTGACCAACGTCTGACCCACCCCAAGCCTACCCAGCTTATTAATCAATCTTTTATGTGGAACAGGATCGAAAGCTTTGCTGAAGTCAAGGTAGGCAACATCAACTGCTTCCCCTTGGTCTACCACTCTGGTTACCCAGTCAAAGAAATCTATGAGATTAGTTTGACAGGACCTTCCTTTTTTAAACCCATGCTGTCTTGAATCCTGTGCTCCTATGGATTCCATGTGTTGCACTGTCCTTTCCTTAAGGAGTGCCTCCATAATCTTGCCCACTACTGAGGAAAGACTGACTGGTCTGTAGTTCCCTGCCTCCTCCCTGCTACCACTCTTGTGGAGCGGGATCACATGAGCCCTTCTCCAGTCTTTTGGGACCTCTCCTGTGCTCAGAGACTCACTAAACAGTTCTGATAATGTCTCTTCTAGTTCCACCCTTAGCTCCTTTAGTACCCTGGGATGTATGCCATCAGGTCCCATTGCCTTGTCCACCCTGAGCTTATCAAGCTCTTGTAGGACCCTTTCTTTTGTGAAGGAACTAGTGCACACCTCCCTCCCCCCATGTGTCCATGGTGCTGAGCTGTGGGCCCTGCCCTACCTTTGCTTCAGTAAATACTGAGCAGAAGTATCTATTTAGGATAGATGCTTTTACATGGTCCTCCTCCTCACATGCCCCCTTATCCCCTTTGATCTTAGCAATACCCCTCTGGACTTTCTTCTTTCTCTAATGTATCTACAGAAAGTCTTGTCACCTTATTTTACTGTTTGTGCTAGTGTTTCCTTGGTTTGGGCCTTTGCCTGCCTTACTGCCTTCCCTGCTTCCCTTAGGAAAGTTTGCTATGCCTCCCTATCTTCATCCTGCTGCATTCCGTTATATTTCCTGAAGACCAGCCTTTTGGCTGTGACCTTTTCTGCTGTGCTACTGTGTTTGAGAACCAAAGTGGTTTCCTTCTTCTTTTTCACTTCCTTTTCTCACTAACACAATGGAATGTTGCTTCAAGTATTGCATCTTTATTGCATGCCCACTTTGCCTGTACCCCCTCACCTGTATTTCTTTTTTCCAGGGCTAGCTTAACATTGTTGGCCATCTTATCAAAGTCAGCTCCTCTGAAGTGCCATATTTTTGCCTTGGAATGGGATGATTTTATTCTAGTGGCCAAACTGAACCATACCATGTGATGGTCACTGGCACCCTTCTACCTGGAGATCAGTGATCCTTTCCCTGTTAGTCAGTACTAGATCTAGGATAGCCCTGTCTCTTGTGGGTTGTTGTACCAGTTGTTTGAGTCCCTCCACCTGCAGGGAATCCACCATGTGTCTAGTTCTGGCGGATATCCCTGCTGGTATTGACCAATCTGTATCTGGCATGTTGAAGTCTCCCATTATGAGAACCTCACCTTTAGCTGTCATGTTTTGTATATCATCTAACAGTAATGTGTCTATGTCCTCCCCCATCTGGAGGCCTGTACACAACCCCAGTTCGTATGGCTGTCCCATTTCCTGTTTCCAGGGTGACCCACAGCTCTTTTGGCTCTTTATGTGTATTCTTAATTTCTGTAGCTTTGATATTTTCATTGACATAAAGGGCCACTCCACCACCCATTTTTGCACCGTGGCCTCTTCTGAACAGTACATAGCCAGGTACTGAAGTCTCCCAAGTTTGGTTACTGGTAAACCATGTCTCGCTAATGGCTACTATGTCCAGTTTAGCCTCTATCATTATTGTCTGCAGGTCTGGGATCTTGTTTCCCAGACTGCAAGCATTTGTGTACATGATTTTCCATTGGCCAAATTTCGGTGTGTTATTTGTTGTGAGAGGTCCGGCATTTCTTCTGTGCATTGTATGGAGAGCTGGACCTTTTTCTTTACCTGGTGATGCAAATGAACTACAAACATGCTGAACTCCTGTTTGATCACTAGCTGAGGGGGGAGGGGTGTTCTTCGCATTCAATGTATGGAGTTCTGCACCCATCTCCCCATTTGCTAGTTTAAATATTCTGCAAAGACGTCAAACTTCTGCCCCAATGCACTGACTCCCTCCTTAGTCAGAAGCAGTCCATCAAATTTCAAGAACTTTCACTCCCAAAACTGTTGCCAGTTCCCTACAAATTTGTGTCCTTTTTCCTGGCACCAGCCCTTGAGCCACATGTTTAGCTCCCCTATCTCCCCTTTTCTGACCTTTTGTCCATCTGTCCCCTTCTCCCAGACTGGCAAGATCTCAGAGAAGGAGATGCCAGATGAAATGGATGATAGTTTGTCACCAAGCCTGGTCAAGTGTTCCTTGATCTCCACAACTGACCGGCTGGTGAGATCGTTAGTCCCTATGTGTACCAGGATGTCTATGTTTTCTCCTGCTTCCTGAACAATTTAAGTAATACGGTCAGTGTGTCTCCATGCTGATGTACCTGGGAGACATCTGACCATTACCCCTGGCTGGAGATACATATCAACTCCCCGAATATGGAGTCTCCTATGATCAGAGAAGTTTTTTTAATTTCTTTTTTGCTTTTTTTGTTTTGGTTCCTGTTTTGGGTGACTTTTGTTGTGCTAGCTCCTGTGCTACAGTGTCCTGCTCTGCAGTGTCCTCTGTCCCTTTGTTTGATTTCAGAGATAGAGGCAGATACCTGTTTGTAGCTTTTATATGGTTTGTGGAGGTGATATGTTGGAGAGCACTGAGTGATGTTGCACTTGATTTGCCCCACCTAACAACCTGCCAACCTCCTGGACCAACAGCCCTCTACATTTGAGGTGCTTCCGTTGGATGTTGGGGAAATGGCGGGTGGTTCTCATAATATATTTCCTCTTGATTATTCAATTTGAGGTGCATAATCTCTGCCCATGCTGCCTGGAGCTGAGCCCTTAGATCACCAATGGTCCAGCATGTAGGACAGTGTCCTAAATCCTGTAAAACTGCCCTTCTGAAAAGTGTTCCACAGTACCTGCAGTTAATGATATCCATTCCAGATAAGTTGCTGGGTTTATAACCTGGTCAGGGTAATTAGAAGGAAGAAAATGAAATCAAAGTTTGATTTTGTGTTTTGTTTGTTTGTTTTCATATAACTTGTTATAACAAGTTAAAGTACTAGTGTCCCTGTAAATGAGGTCACTGTGTGGATACCCCTCTGATCCACCCCTTCCTGCTTTGCTACAGGAAATGTCACGACTGTGCTACTGCATAAAAGGAGTGTAGTGTGGGGTGGTTGGGGATACGTGTGGGTGGCTGGACCCTTCCTCTGCCGAAAAAGAAGAACCAAGGATGAAAGAAACAAGGAGGTAAGAGCAGAAACAATCAGCCAGCAGCAAATGCAGTAGCCCTGAAAGCTTATCCTAATGATAGATAAAACTGTAAAACCTGTAAAGCACCACCTGTAATAATTCACGGAAGATTTACCCTGTAAGAAACACTTTGCTACATAAACAATAAAGCAGTAACAAAAGATATACCTTGCAAAAGACAATTTGAATCAGAAGATTATAGCAGTAATCTGTAAGCACACACCTGTAGGCACACCCTGTAATAATGCAGCAGAAGGTATACCCAGCAACAACAATTTGAATCAGACAAAATAAAGCAATAGCATGTTAGCGACAAACAGTAACAATCCCTGTGAGTACAAAATAAAAATAACAACACACAGTAAATCTGCCTAGCCAAAAGAAGTCTTAATCCTTATCCTTGCTCTGGTAAGGTTCTTTGCTCTGTCCTTTCAAGCAACCTAGAAGAAAAGAGCTCAGGTGAAGCTAGGTGCCTTGGCCAGCAAACCTAGTCTTCCACAGAAGAAAAGACAAGGATAGGCTGGAGGCAGTACAGCACAGGGTAACAAAGCTGATTTAGGGCCAGCAAGGAAAGTCCTATGAGGAAAGACTTAAGGTGCTGAATATGTATTCATTGGAGGCTGGGGGGGATATGATGGAGACATTCAAGTTCCTGAAAGGAATAAACAAGGTGAACTCTAGGGAACTGTTTAACAGGAACACCAGCTTGAAAACTTGAGGGCATGATTGAAAACTGACAGGCAGAAGGTTCAGGAGGGATGTAAGAAAGTATTACTTTATGGAAAGGGTGGTGGAACCATGTAACAGTCTGCCCTTGAACCATGGTGGCACAAGCTACACACGTGCATGGAGATGCACATATATACCAGAAACACAACCCCCGCCTACACCTGACTTCTGTCTGCTACTCGTACGTTGATGCTGCCACAAAGCCTCCACGTGGTGGCAGCCAAGAGCTGAGTCAGTATGCCACCCGGATCCAGAGAGGAGAGCACCCTGGTGGCTGCTCAATCCATTTCCACTCCCCTGATGACACTTAATCCCAGCTCATTCCTAAACTTGGATCACCAATGTGAGTGAGGTAAGGTGAACATCACCTCAGCCTGCTACACCAGTGTGCTGGACCCAGGTTCTTGTTTTAGTAAAATATAAAATAAAATACATTCTTTTTAAGTGTCTATGTATGGCTGAATGATTTTAGATACTTTATACATATGATTTTGGAACTTTGTTCTTCCATTTTATCCAGGACTCCCTCATAAAAGAGCCCAACTCAGCTGGACCTTTATTTATTTATTTAGCTTTTGTTGACTGGGTAAGTGCACTGGACAAATCCTGCCTATTTTCAGGCATGACCCGGAGGAGGGGGATACAGATGAATGCCAACTAACCTTGAACCAGAGTAAGCTGTTGGTGGTATTTTTAGTGAATGAGGGAAATTTGGCCAGGACACTGGGGAAATTCCCCTACTCTGCTGTAATGGGACCCTCTAGCCATTTGGCTGCTGGCCAAGCTGGCGGACGCTAGTCAAATGACAGAAGCACTGGCTCCTACTGTGCTACCTGCTACAGAAGTGTCTGACATTGAGGAAATGCCGTCTGCCTGCAATTCATCTTCTGAACTTGACTCTAATGCTGTGCTTCCTAAAGCTTCTGACCCTGTAAGTGACTCAATTAATGTATGTTTTCCCGAAATGATCCCCAACTTACCAAGTGATTCCGACTCTGAGCTAGTGGCTGATGTTCCGATGGACCAGAATCCTGTAATTTCAAAGCGCATGTCAGAACAAGAAAGAGTACTGCGGCAAAACATTGCTGTTGTTGAATGTGATTTTTTTTGCAAAAAGGCGCAACTTGAAACTTCTCTGCAGCAATTACATTCTGACAGCAGCAGTCCAACTGTCAAACCAAGTCAGCTGAATCAGAAGGATACACCTGGTCCTATTACAGAGCTGCAGAGTTGGGCGGAAAGCGTGGAAGGTGCAGAAACAGCCGGTCTGCTTGATAATCCAGTTCCCTTATTGTCCTCCACTGCTACAACGTCAGGAATGGCAATCACAATCCCAGAAGGGCTTGGCCTAAGACGCGCTGTGGAGTCAGTGGCTCATATGGTGGGAAATTCCACCTGGTCAGTACCAACAGTGCTACAAAATGCAGGCTGGAAATTCGACAAGACTTCAGGCAAGTGGGTTTCAGATGATTCTCCAATTATTATACCTATCCCTAGTGCTCAAATACCGGCAGCCACAGTAAATAGCTCAGATTTAGAGGAGCCTACAGATTTAGCTCTCACTCAAAACCCTGTGTTGCCTTTTTTGAAACAGTTATCAGTCCCTCTGCAGGATCCGGAGGTCAATCCTAATGCTACATTCTTAGAACCTCAGCGACCATTAAACTTGATTAACAAAACTGCACCAGAATCCTTTGCCTCTCTATATAAAACTCCTATCTATCCTGCTAAGAGGCGTAATGCAGTTTGCTTAACTTATACAGGAGGCATGGACTCTCCTCCAGATAGAATCTTTGTGGCCAGGACTCTGTTAAAAGACTAAATGAAGTTTATTGCGACAGAACTATATGCCCTGATACATGTCTCTGGAGAGACAACATTTGATATTAGTTTTAAAACTGTCCAGGTTTTAGAGAGATTTTGAATAACTCCTCTTTATGGTCTCCATTTATTGTTAGCCCTTTGTTTAAACCTTCTCATAAGGTTATTATGGTGCTCTTCAGAAATGAGAGGGTAAGTGTTCAGGATTTAATCATCTGGCTGAAACATTACTGCACCTTACTGGAAGATCCTCTGCCTATTCTTGACTCTGAAAATATCTGGACAGGGGGCTGGAAAGTTAAAGTTATGCTGCATACCAATGAAACTGGTCCACTTCATTTGCCCAACTCATCTTTTTTTAGGTCGAGATAAGGGTATTCTTTTCTACGAAGGTCAACCAAAAATGTGTTATAAATGTGGTTCACTGGAACACCTAAGTAGTGCATGTGATTTAGCCAGACGTGTGATTTGTGGTGAATTGGGTCACTTCAGCTCATCTTGTTTAAATGAAAGTAAATGTAACCTCTGTGGGGAACTAGGTCATACCTTTCAGAATTGTATCTCTGCTGCGCAGTTTGCCTGATCAGGCTGATGGGGCTGAACAGCATTTATTGATTGCTTTAGCATAAAAGTAAGCAAGTGGTCAGGTGCTGTCTGTCCCTGAATGCTCGGGTGACTCTGTCACCCCTCCTAAGATTCCTACTACTAATGTGCCCCATTCTAATCCTGGGCACCCCCCCTCACCTCCCCAGACAGTTCTACTCCTAGTGACTAGCCCAGCTTCTGTGCTTATTAGATTACAGCACTCCACAACACAGATTCCCTCTCTCTTATAGACTTTATTGAAAGAGTCTGCTATGCCCCCTCCTCCTACTCTGGGAAAAAAAACTGGCAGTAGAATCACTAGACAATCCATTAAGGAGTTGGCGGATAAACTGATTCCTTCACATTTGGCTGCGGTTCCAACCTCGAATTAATTTGATGTTCTACAATCTGAATACTCTGATATGGACTCTGATGTATCCTCAGTAGACTCTTCAGTACCTGAGAGGACTACTGATACTGAGGGAAAAACCCATCCTCGTGGACAGCAGAAACGAAAAGCAAAAGTTAAACTAAAAAATATGGACAAGCTCAGACGAAGAAGCCCCTTTAAGCGAACCTAATGACTGAACCCTTTTCATACAATAAATGTAAATAGTATAAAACCGGTAAACAGAAGACAAATGATTTTCTCTGTCCTGACCCACTTCCATCTAGGTTTTTTTTCCCTGTAGGACACCCGCTTACACACTTTGCAGGAAATTCAGAAGGCCTCTCAGGCCTGGTATTTGGGTCCATCCTTTTGGTCCTTAAGCACAGAACCATGTGGTGGTCTGGGTATTCTTTTTAAATATCCTGATACAAAAGTTCTGAAACTTGTTGACCTACTTTCAGGGAGGGTTCTGGTTTTAGATGTCTTGATTCAAGAAGTGCCTTATAGTTTGATTAATGTGTATGCCCCCCAACAAAAAGCTCAAAGATGTAACCTCTTTCAGTTACTGGAACCTTATTTACATACCCCTTATAATGTAATTTTTGCAGGAGATTTTAATTGCCCTTTGATTGTAAAACAAGGCAAGCAATATTGTGATTCCAACTTGCTATCTCATATAGTACTGAATGCAAAATTATTAGATACAGTTTATCGCTTTACTAATTCAGTACTTCCCACCTTTCATAAAGGCCCTCTACGCTCTACAATTGATTATATTTTTGTTTCCACTGCTCTCTCTATACTCTCAGCCACAGTTTCTGCTCTTGAGTTTACAGACCACCATATTATCTCCATAACCACTGGCGTAACCACAAGGTCACAGAAGGGTCCGGCCTTTTGGAAATTGAATTCCTCTTTGCTATCGAATCCTCATATCTCTCTGCTTCTTTATAACTATATTTCGGCAAGAAAAACAGTTCTTATTTTTTTGATAATCCCATATTGTGGTAGGAAGATACAAAGTTGGAATTATCCAAGCTATGTAAACAGCTCAGTAAAGGTTTGGCAAAAAATGCTTATTTTTAATATTTACAGAACAGAAGAGTACTTCAACAGCTTTACTCGGTCTCTTATGAGATGGGTCAAGACTTCACCTCCCAGATTTCTCAGGTTTCTGAAAAAATGATTCATTTCCATGCCAATAGAGCAAAAAGCTTGTTATTTCAACAACAGTTTTGCACTCAGGGTGATCTGGCGACTGCTTGTCCACATGAACACTGGCAATCAGTACCCAAGCTCTGGAAACAAGCACTAGTGATTCCCATACACAAGGGAGGATCAGCAGAGCCCATCGAGAACTACAGGCCTATCTCCTAGTTGTGTTCCATAGCTAAAGTACAGGAGAAGCTAGTCTACTCCCAACTCCGGGACTACCTAGAAACCCACCGGGTAATCTCCCCATCTCAGCACAGGTTCAGGGCTAAGCATGGAACGGACACTCGCTAACTAAATTCTCAGCTGAGTACTGAGCAATAGACAGGAGGTCAGCACAGGGGCGGTCTTTATTGACCTATCTAAAGCTTTCGACCTGGTAAACCACAACCTCCTTCTACAAAAAATGCACTCTCTTGGCCTTGATACTCACTCACTGGGATGGTTCAAGAGTTATCTCTCCGAACGCACCCAGAGGGTTAAGTGGGAGGATAAAGTCTCTAAGCTAGCTCCACTCAAAGAAGGGTACCCTAAGGGTCAATCCTTGGCCCCTTCTCTTACACTGTTCATTAATGATCTGCACAAACACTGCGGGAGTAGCAGCACCATTCAGTACGCGGATGATGCAGTCATTTATAGAGCCTCCCTAATTTACCTGAGTTGCAGACAGCCCTTCAAGAGGACATCCACCTGATGGAGGACTGGCTCTCTCTGAACAAAATGGTTCTAAACACTAGCAAAATGAAGGTAATGCTCTTTGGCCCTAGATCCTGGGAACAGAGAGGTCACATCACCCTACAACTCCAGTCCAGGGGGTGTAAAACTTGAGGTGGTCACCTCCACCAAATACCTTGGCCTTACCCTGGACCAAGGTTTCACACTAAAGAATCATGTAGATCAAATCACCAAAGCCATCCATGGGAAACTAGGCATCCTTTATAGACTAAAGGACCAGATCATCCCGGAAGCTAGGGTAGCCATTGCCACAAGTGTGCTATTCCCAAAGCTCACATACGGGGCCCCGATCCTCCAGAGCGTGGCCGCGATGGAATTAGGAAGGCTGCAGACCCTGTACAATAAGATAGTCCGCTTTGCCACCCTGTCTCACCCGAGGACTCACCACTATGAGGCCCAATCCAGTCTCAGGTGGCCGTCTCTTGATGCTCGCCTCGCCTACCCAACCCTCTGCCTTACATATAAGATACTGGGCCCCTCACCTCCCCCTAGCCTGGTTGGGCTCATCAGGGTGAAACCCAACCCACGGTGCCTGCACTCATCAGGCCAATCTCTCCTCGAGGTTCCCAAGATAAGGACTAAAGCCGGGTCTAGGTCCTTTGCGTACACCGCCCCTTACTCCTGGAACAACTCTCCTTGGAGGTCTCGGGAGGCTGAGACTGTTTCCAGCTTCCGGACTATGCTTAAGGGACACCTGCTCAATAGGAGCATATGTCTATGCCACAGTATCTGACCACGTTCAGCCTCCTGAGCAGCTCATTTGACCTCCCAACCTCTACCCAGGCAGTATAACGGTCCTCCTCTTACAGACGGGGTGCACTTATGTCCATAATTTATCCCCCGTCCAATCCTGCAGACACAGCAGCTAACCCTAGGACTATAGGTGCTGGTCGCTATTCCAGAGCACTTAGTATCTAATCAACAACTAGTGATGCTTAATGTTTAATGTACTCATTATTTGTAACCTCTATGTCCTTACAGCCTGTATGTCTTCCACTACCTGGTGCCTGTAAACATATGTACTCATACTGTTAAAAACTATCCATTCTCCAGACTGTACTGATCTGTTACCTGTATGTTGTTGTTTCACCCGGGTCGCCCCTGAAAAAGGGACCTCTTAGGGCCCAGTGGGCCTACCCAGTCATCAAAATTCAATAAATAAATAAATAAATAAATAAATAAATATCAATTACATAGGAAATCTATTTCTGCTGTCTGGTATCATAAGGGCACAGTATATCAGGATATTAAGGATATCATTCAGTTTGTGTCTGAATATACTGCAGGAATGTATAGCCATTTGGAAGCCTCTGCTTTAGAACTGCAATCCTTCCTGCAAGATTTAACTATTCCATTGCTGGAGAATGCAGATATATGTCTTTTAACATCTCCTATTACTGTCATGGAACTTAAAACAACACTATCCTCCATGGCTGGTAAGAAATCCCCTGGTCTAGACAGTTTCTCCATTGAACTTATGAAATTTGTGGGTAACCTGTGTCTACAGGAATTAGTTTTGGTCTTTAATAATATTTTGAGCACTGGGTTAGTTCCACTGTCTATGAACTCAGGGAGTCTGACCTACATATATAAAACTAAGGATAACCTTGATTTATAGATTTAGCATCCTACTACACTCTAAAATTCTGATTTTAAATTACTTATGAAAATCTTGGCAAATAGGCTCAATTTGGTGGCTGTAAAATTAATCTCCTTGGCTCAAGCTTATTTGATCCCAGGACAAAATATTCAGTCTCAGCTTTTTCTAATAAGGGAATTGGTAGACCAGGGGAAGCTAGGGACCATGGATGGTTACCTCCTCTCCCTAGATCAATGCAAAGCTTTTGACAGAGTCTGTCATGATTTCTTATGGATCATACTGGAGTACTATAATATTCCAAAAATTATGATTCAATGGTTTCAATGTCTCTATCATATGGCAACTGTCTGTCCAGTTATTCAAGGCTGAAAGGGCCATCTCATTCCTTTGTTGAGGGGTGTTCAACAGGGTTGCCCCCTGAGCCCGATCTTGTATGCTTTTTTTATTGATCCTTTATTAAGAAAAATGAATATCTCAAAAGAGGTACATAACATAATCTATCATAATCAGACGTTTCCATACAAAGTTATGGCGTATGCAGATGACATAACCCTTATGGTACGTGATGAACCTTCAATACATAGTAGTCTGCCTAGTTGCTCTGAATTCGGTATACTTTCAGGAGCTGCTCTTAATCTTGATAAATGTGTTGTTCAGCAACTACCATAAGCCTTATATACCTCAGGATCTATTGCTGGTCTCACAATTACTACTGACCCTCTGAAAATCCTAGGTATATACTGGGGAAACATGGAATTAGACAATTTTAATTGGGGGAAAAAAACTTATTTTAAGTAAACAAAAGGTTGCAATATGGAACAAATGGAAATTTTGGGAAAAAAAGGGTGTTCATTATTAAGTCTTGTTTGGCCCCTGTGTTTCTATACCTTAGTTATGTACTCCCCCCAAAAAAATCCTTGAAAGTTGGGCTTTTAGGACTCTTCTTCCAGGCCTGTTGGGGCAGTCGACTTAACCCAATAAAGCGTAATATCTTATATCTTCCAATTAGTCAAGGTGGACTTAACATGCCTAACCCCATTCTCTTTTTTAACACCTTTTTCATATTTAACAACATTCGACCATTATTACTGAATGAAACTCAAGGTTGGGAAATGTTTTTTAAACCGAGTTGTCAACAATGGCTCCAATTATGGGAAGCCCAATCCCTGAAATGTTTTAAGAGCTCTATAATGATTCCTGAGTATATTAGATGTACTTTTTTACGTATTAAACAGTGGGGTTTACTTACTATTCACGTTCTTAATTTTTCATGGAAACAATTGTATTTCCATTTATTAAATACAACCTGTCAGATTGAACTAGTCTTCTCTAAATGTCCACTACAATACAGAACTACGTTGCAAGGATTCCTTGTCAATAAACGTATTTCTCCACATATATGGAACTTTCACTGGTTAGCCTGTCATGGCAAAATAAATGTAAAATCAAATCAGAAACATAAGGCCCTACAAGAAAGAATTTGTGTTAGTCCAGATTGTATTCAACAAGAGGAAACTATAGAGCATCTCCTGTTTTCATGTTCTTTTATTCAGAATTGTCAGGCCTTTATATCACATGAATGGGAGAAGCTCTTTTCTCAACCTTATCTTTTGAAAACTTAGTGTTTGTTTTTTTTTATGGTTCTTGGACTTGTAAATGGCATCTAACCTCGTTACAACTATTAGTGACCATCTGTAAATGGCAAATTTGGTTAGCTAGATGTGCTTATACGTTACAACAAACGGAGGGGACATTATTGGAATTATCCCAAAAGACAGTGCATCAATTGAAATGTGTATATAAAATGGAGAAATCCACTCTGGCCAATAGTCGTCTGCTAGAGCTATGGATTGGATTTCCTTGGGTAACTAACATTGATTCTCCAATTACTTGACTGTATTACCAAATATTGTAAAATAGGAATTATGTAGCATTCCTTTTATAGGACACTGGATGCTTTCTTATATCTTGTAAACCTTCTCAAATTTATGGGGAAAGGAATGAGGGTGGTGAGGTATATGAAATATTAATACTGTACAGGGTTTTAAATAATTGATTAGCAGTTTTTTGGGGGGATGATACTAACTGTACAGAAAGTAATTATATAGATTTTGTAGAAGTGCTGTGTTTATTAAACACAGTGAGGTAAGAGCTATGCATTTTCACAAAGCTTTAGCACATTTATGAGCAAAACGCTAATCATTTTTTAGGGTTAAATAAAACCCTGCTGTATCTGTATTTATTTTGGTTTATCCTTTTTTTTTAGATTCTCTATTGACTTATTGGTTTTCCTTTCTTTTTTTGTGTTAGTGTGATCAAGTATGAATGAAATACTTTATTTGTTATTCTTACTCACTCTATGTCTATATAATAGATTACTGTTTTTGTGTGTTTTGGGGGAAAAAAAAGAAGGGGAAATTTTCCCCTACTCTTTAGTAGGCGGGGAGTTGGTCACAATGTTTTCTTTAAGGTTCGAGGTTACTAACAATGAAATATACTTATTTATGTTCTTCATTTTTCCTTTTTTTATTATGATTTTGTATGACTTAATATTACATTGTATATAGTTTGTTATGCTTTCAATAAAAAATTCCCCTACTCTTTTCGATAAGTGCCATGGGATCTTTAACATCCACCTGAACTACCCCCAATCCAGGCAGATGGGACCTCGGTTTAACGTCTCATCCAAAAGATGGCACCCCAGAAGTGCAGCACCCCTCTCATGCTACACTACAGTGTCAGTACTGGGATATTAACCCAAGTGCCAGATGCGGGAACTGAACCCACAGCCCTCTGATCTCCTAGCCTCAGAGGCGAGTGTGCTACCTACTGAGCCACTGACACTGCTACTGCACCTTCCTAGTAACACACACACAAAAAATATTCCTCTAGAGGAACTCATCCAAGTTTGTGCTTAAAGCACTAAATAACGCTGATTTAATTTCCCTCTTGGGGCAATTCACATTTCTAATATTTTCTGAATGAAATACTATTTCAATAATTATGTTCAGCCCCATTTCTTAAAGATATACTGTAGCTAATGTCTCCCGGTAATCTTTCCCCGGTTTATAGCAAAGGCCTACTTTTGCCTACACTGCCTTCTCAATACTCATTACTTTAGACACTAGACTTTTACCCATCTGTCTGTTCTTCAGAGAAAAAAAGTGATCCTGCTGATTTAGCCTCTGTTTATACTCCAGCCCTTTCTCATCCTTGTCGCTTGCCTTTAAAACATGTCTAATTCCACTGTGCTCATTTTGCCTGTGCCTAAACCTGTGAACAGTAAAACCTCACTCATGCCTTGTATAGTGACATCTGTATTACTGCTAGGGTTTTTTTTTCTATACTTTCCCCTGGTGGCATTCATAAAATAACTACTAGTGTCACTGTTGTATCTACTCGGGTATCTTATGTTATGGCTTTATAGCTATTATTATCTTTTACATTTAGTGTTTTAGTGATCAAAGCAGACTGATGTTGGCAAACAAATTGGTTTGTAATTTGGCATGCAAAATTCACAACTGTTAATTTTCAGGGGTTCACACAGCTCTAGTTTACATTATACAACCTTGAATTCCTTAGTTTTACTTCACAACAGGTGAATGAGAACTGACTTTGAAATGCCGAGCATCACAAAATGCAAGCAAATGCATAAACACATGGATGTGGCATTGGGTGATTATCATGTAAATGGGTAGGAGTTTGGTGCATGTGTTTTGTTGGAATGTTATAGACATGGAGTTGGGGAGAGGGGCCAATACTGCTATGACAGCACCCAATGAAGTGGATTAAGTAGACAAAGGGGTGGTGTATTGAATTGGATGAGTGCATTATCTTTACTGACCTGCTGATGGGAGATATCCATAAATCAATTTAGAGCAGGTTCTGAGGCTTTATTCAGAATGATAGGGAAATCAACTGATTTTAAATCTGAAAAGGAGGCTCATGGGTCAGAGTTCATTCTCAGATTTCAGTGCACCAGTCACTGGTATTGGGGATGTAGATAGTGTTTAGAGCTTTATGCACCAGGGAATAGGAACATGGGGATCAGAGATAACTTGAGATAAGTTTTGAAGTCTCTGGGTACTTAGTTGGGGACATAAGTATATAGGCCTCATTAAGCAGTCAAGGAGATCAGGGTCATACCAAGTTTACCAGATGTCAGTATACTTGGAACAGAAGTTAGAGATGTAATAGGTGTTTATGTCTCAGTATGCAGAGTGCAGGGGTTAGATATCTGATCAGCTTCTTGGTCTTTTTTTGCCAAGAAGAGAGATTAGGGATGCAGTGGGTTCTCATCTTCCAGTGGGTCAGGCACATACTAACATACTAATGTACTAAAATGCCAGCAGAATAGGCCTAATGATCTTTCGTGTCTGCTCGTTTGGTCAGCCCCCACCCTGGGAGCTGACCTTGCTGCCCCCCTCGCCTTCTATGGCTCCTCCTTTCCCTGTTCCGGATATTCTCGCTGCACTGGATTTTGCTTCCAGAACCCTTCCCCTGTACCTGTCCCACCCCCTCTTGAACCCTCCACTGTCTCTGCCTCCACCAGCCCCCTGAGCAGCTCATTCCATGGCTCCACCACCCTCTCAGTGAAGTAGCACCTCCCCCATTCTCCCCTGAATCTCCCCCCCTCCAGCTTCCACCCATGCCCTCTAGTTGCTCCCTCCTCCTTCCTTTGAAGCACCCTGACTCCTCTTCCCCTATTTACCCCCTTCATGTACCTGAAGACCTCTATCATGTCCCCACGGTCCCTTCTCTCCTCCAATGTGTACATATTTAGCTCTTCGAGCCTCTCCCCATAGGTCCTGTCCCCCAAGCCCCAAATCATTTTGGTTGCCCTCTTCTGGACCCTCTCTAGGAGTTTAATGTCCCTGTTTAAGTGTGGCCTCCAAAACTGCATGCAGTACTCGAGGTGTGGCCTCACCAAGCAGTTATACAGAGGGAGTATCACGTCCCTCCTTCTGGAGGTGATCCCCCTAGTGATGCATCCCAGCATCCTGTTGGCCTTGGCTGCTGCCCTCCTACAAGTCTCCGAGTTGTTCATCTTGACATCCACCACCACCCCCAGGTCCCTCTCAGCCATCGAGACTTGTAGTATCCCCCCATGGTGTACACTTGGCCGGGTTCTGGCTCCCAGGTGCAGTACCTTGCATTTCCTGCTTTGAACCTCAGCTTCCACTTTCTAGACCATCTTTCCAGAGCCTCCAGGTCCCCTGTAGTGCTCCCCTCCCCATCCACCACCACCCCCAGTTTTGAGTCATCTGCAAAGAGACTCATCTCACTCCTGATACCTGTCTTTATGTCAGAGACATAGGCATTGAACAGGAGGGGCCCAAGGACTGATCTCTGAGGGACTCCACTAATGACCCTCCTTGGGGATGAGACTATCCCACCAACTACGACCCTCTGGGTCCGGTCCTGGAGCCAATTGCCTATCCATCTGATCATCTGGTTCCCCACCCCCATTTCTCCCAGCTTATCCAACAGGCCCTCGTGAGGAACAGAGTCAAATGCCTTGCTGAAGTCTAGAAAGACAACGTCCACTGGTCCACCCAGATCCAAGGCACTCATCACCCAGTCACAGAACTCCACAAGGTTTGTCTGACATGATTTCCCTGGGATGAATCCATGCTGTCTATCGTCCAGGCACCCTGACTTTTTCAGGTACCCCCAGCCTCTCCTTGACAATGCCGTCCATCACCCTTCCCACCACCGATGTCAGGCTGACAGACCTGTAGTTCCCTGCCTCCTCTCTTGATCCCCCCTTGTGGATAGGCACTATATGTGCCACCTTCCAGTCCCGGGGCACCCACCCTGTCCTCAGAGAGATGGTGAAAAGCTCCGCCGGGGGTTTTGGCAGGACATCCACAAGTTCCTTCAGCACTCTGGGATGTAATTTATCCAGCCCCAGTGCTTTCTCCATCTTAAGGGACCGGATGGCTTCCCTCACTCTCTCTGCTGTGATTCCCACCTCTGCTACCTCTTCTCCCTGCTTAGCCTTCCCCCCTCTGGCCAGTGATGCCTCCCCTCTCCCCAGAACCGCCAATTGGTAAGGGTCCCACCTTCCTCAGTATCACTGTCTCCTCCCATGTATGATGCAGCACCCCCATTTTCCTTGGTGAAAACTGAGGTGAAGTACTCATTTAGTACCTCAGCCTGCTCCCCGGGTCCTGTGCCCATCTCTCCCCTGTTTTAATCATGCTAATCTGCCCCTTCACCCTTCGTTTTTCCCCAATGTATCTAAAGAACCCCTTATCCCCTCTCCTAATTTCCCTGGCCAGGTTCTGCTCCTTCCTTGCCTTAACCACCCTCGACACCCTAGTGGCCCTTCTAGCCATCAGTTTGTACTCCCCTCTATCCCTTTCACTCCTTGAGCACTTGAATTGCCTATAGGCTGTCTTCTTTCCTCGCACCACCTCCTGGACCTCCTTGGTCCACCAGCAGGGTTTTTGGGCCCTACTGCATTTTCATCTTACTCTGGCACAGGTGCTGGTAGCATCCTGCACCCCTTCCCTGATTATTTCCCACCTACTGTCAGCATCCATGTCTGACCCAATCACATCCAAATGCTCCTTAAGGATCCTTCCCATTTCCTTAAAATCCGCCCCATGAAGTCAGTTACCTCCGTCTTTGTGCAGCCTTCTACCCCTCCTTGGTCCAGGCAGAACCAGACCGTGGCACAGGTCCCTTACCTCCAGGCCCCCAATCTGGTCACCGTCTGCCAGGACCACATCCAGTACCCTCACCTCCCTGGTCCAATCCCCCACCTGCTGAGTTAGGAACGCATCTTGAAAGACGTCTAACAGCCTCTGTTCCCTGGCAACTGAGGATGTCATAGTCTCCCAGTCTGTTCCTGGCATGTTTAAGTCCCCCAACACCACCACCCTTTCCCTGCCCAATCTGCAGTGTCTCCCAACATCTGCCACCAGACTCTCCTCCAGCTCCTCTGCCAGCACAGGGGATCTATACACCAGTCCTATTTTTACTCTCTTGCCCCCCCTTGTTATCAAGGTGACCCAAATTGTCTCCACGGTTCCCTCTGTCTCCTCTACTCCCCCTATGCCAATGCAGTTTTTGACTATTATTGCTACCCCTCCTCCTCTTCCCTCCCCCCATCCTTCCTGAACATGGTGTAACCCTCCAGGTTCAGGTCCCAGTCATGCCCTGCAGTGGCCCAGGTCTTAGTGACCGCTGCCACATCCACCGCTCCCTCAGTTAGCATCACCTGGAACTCAGGCATTTTATTGCCCAAGCTCCTGGCATTTAGCAGGACTGCCTTCCACCCTTTCCCTATACTTCCATTTCCCCTGCTCGTGTTCCCATGGGGTTCTATTTTCCCCTGGTCTGCACTTTACCAGTTGACCTTTTCCTGCATTCCTCCAGCTCCCCAGGGGGGTGGAGACAGAGTCCCTCCTTTATCGGACCCCCCTCGACAACCTTTTCTCCCATCCCTCCCCCCTTCACAAGTGACACTTGCAGCAGCTGATCCTGAGATCAGGAACTGAGGACTGGGCCAATGCATTGTGATTTAATTAGGGAATGCAAAGATGACTAACACTGATCATTCAACAGACTGGATGGGCCTTGCGGTCCTTAGCTGCCGTCAACTTCTATGTTTCTATGTTTCAACATTACTGCTGCCTACTCAGTGATGTGTATGGGCAGTGTTTACAGTACAGCAGTGCTCTGCTATAGGGAAAAGCAGCATGCTATTAGGGACTTGAAAAATAAACAGGCATATCCACAAAATCAGACTTTATCAGACATATTTTCTTCTCTTGATCAAAGATGCTCATTCAGCTATTTATCAGAGGGAGGGAAATACACTTAAGCAATATTTTTGCTTAATACTCCCCACACGTAGCATATTATTTATCCTCCAATATCCTAAACTTCACATGACCCTTTCATCTGCAGATCTGAAGTGCATTTCATTGATGCTCATGGGAGTACCTGCAGCCTTTTTCCAAAGATAGATTTCTTTCATTAAGCCTTATTAACACAATGTATTCTTATTTAACTTCCTGAGGCTTGTCAATGCACAGCCTCTTCAAATTCATATATTGCTTTTATACTACAACATGCCACTTTATTCTCCATTTGGTTGATTACAGTTGCAATGATCATTCCAAACATTGTTTTCTTTCCCCACTTAGCACTTAACAGATCATTCTCATCCCATAATCATACCTCTCAACTGTCACACATTATGAGGTACATCAGTCATTTTACCTCTCAGAAACTCTTTGTCCATCATGGGAAAAGTGATATTCCACACTTCACATTGAGACTTTAAAGCAGAAATTCGTAATAATCTACTATGCTCAGTTATCAAAAAACATTATGAACATTAGAGCACTGATAACTATAGTGTTCAGAGCTTTCAGTGCCATGTTAGACGATATGTCACACATTTTGCTCATTTGTCACACATCATGTCACACATTTTGGTGAAGAAAGGTTGAGAGGTATGCCCATAACCACTGGGTGCATTTCATGTTAAACTGAAGAGATTAAGTCACTGATAGATATCTTCTCTCACTTGCGTAACTGGATAAAATAAGTATGGTGAACATGACAGATGCTAGTATTGAACCTGGTAATAAGCATTGTTTCCTGGTTAAAGGAGAACTGCAAAGCAACACTGGAGCCTGCACACTAGGAGCAATGTTCAGCAAATAATCAAGTAAAATACTTAGTCTAGGAGTAAGAAACAGAATGCTTGAAATAGAAAATTTATTGTACTGGACAGTTGCACTAACTCAGGTACTTCATCTCTTATGTGAGTCTTCATCAGGGGGTGGCACCACAGATGCAAACACTCCTGTTTCAGTACAGAGAAATTTAAGGGTACAGTGGTACAATTTTTTAAGTACAAGTGTAATTGCAGCACATCTGCCATAATAGCAGCAAGCAAGTGTCACAATATTCCCCTTATGCACAATAAATATTGACAATAGAAAAAGTGTGATGTGTAGAAATGAAATCAATAAAAAGAAATAATGATAGTAAAAAAGGAGAACAAAAATGCGAGTGGGAGCAAGAAGGTCAAAGACCAAAATGACAGAATGACAGAGAAAAAGTGAAATGCTGAAATGTCTGTTTTTCATGTGGTAGATGCAGTATCTGTAAGAACTGCATAAAAGGAACTGAATTTCTTTCACCCACAAACAACAAGAGTGTACAGATCAAACAATTTATAAATTGTTCCACATCATATATTATATATGTCATCAGTTGCCCTTGTCCGATGAACTAAAATGGCCTTCTCTGAAAGGCAGATTAGCGTATTCATGTCTGTGTCTTGCCTTTAAACTCCAGCAAAACAACACCCTGCCTAGCCTAATTAACATGATAACAGCAAAGCAGAATGGAAGAACACTAAGGTCCTCTGTTCTCCAGCTTCTCAATGTCCCCATGGTCAGGACTTCCTAAGGGCACCAGTCTTTTGCAGCATTCATCCCGTTCATCTGGAATGATCTCCCTAGTAGTCTCAAGGAATGTACCTCCCTTGGAGGCTTAAGAAGGGTCTTAAGACTCACCTTTTGGAGCTGAGTAGCTGCACCTGCTACTGCTGAGGTTAAAGTGACATTGTTGGAAGCTACTCATATAGCTGTGCTGGTTTCTTTGGAGAGTCTGCAACCTAACTGGGACCTTCACCTGATTTCTGGTTGTATTATGTAATATGTACTGCTTCTCTTGTTGGTGTTAATTGTAATTAACCTGCCCGCTGTAACTTTCAGTTGTGCCATATGTTTGTAACGATTGTACTGTTTAATATGTATTGGTTTTCCTGATGTTTTTCTCTGATTTATGTAATTAATCCCAGGTTGCCCCTGAAAAAGGGACTGTAATGGTCTCAGTGGGTCTACCCAGTCAGCAAAATAAATAAATATGTGTTGGACGTACTATACACCCACTATGTCAGCACACTCAGGAGCTCATGAGGTCTGTGCTGAATGCCAATCCAGGCACTCCCTTTGGTAACCACTTTGCTCAAAACCATCACAGTGACTTTAATTGTTCCAGGTTCACTGGTCTTGAGCATGTCAAGGCCCCATCAGGGCAGAGGACAGAATCAGGATTCTAGTACGAAAAGAATCATATTGGATATACTGTATACACTCAGATCATTTCCATCTGGCCTTAAAGTGCCCCTGTCACCATTGAGAAAATGTTAAAAAATTTAAGATTTAGACACAATTCAGTTTATATTTCATGTATTTTCTATAATTGTTTACCCTTTTATTTTTGTAACTGAGGACAACTGCTTAAAAACCAGATCACTGTCCCCTAGACATTATCTGCTCTGTCTGCTTGCCAACACCTGACATCATAATCCCTGTTTATGACATCATAACTATTTGCATGGAAACAGAGTGTGATGTGTGTAGGAAAGCAATCAGACCAGATACAGCCAAACCTTATTTTCATGCAAATGTCCACAGTAATAAAGAAATAAGGGAGAGAATTACAGTAAACAGTCTGGCCCAGTGGTGCTGAGGGTTGGGGCACTAGATGCCACACCTTGTGCCACGCTGCTGACCCAGGTTTGGGAATGAGCCCAGGATGCCAGGGGTCAGCTGGGGTGAGGGAGGGAGGGTGCAGGACTGAGCTGCCACTGGCAAGCTCTCCTCCCCTGGGGTGGGTTACTGTGCTTCCTGGCACTTTAACGGCACCTGGTGGCAGCTGGATGCACTAGCAGCCGGGAGCACATTGGAGGGGATTGGAGGAGGTGGAGGGTTACGTATGTCGCATGGGAGCATGTGACCTGATGTGCAAGTTTCATTGCATGTCCTCCTCCTGGGGCACCATACACAAGAAAAGCCCCACTCACATGTGCAACATGAAGCCCCTGACAGGCTACTGTACCTTCTGCCAATCAAACAAAGCCCAGCATATCTCAGGGTATGGGTACAGGGTGATGCTGGTGACTCCCCTGTCCCTCCCAAGGGGTCCCCTCCATAAGGGGTAAGCTGTGGTCCTTTCCACAATGTGGCTGAGGCAGAGGCTGGTTGGTGGGGTATGTTTAGAGCTTGTGCACAGGACAGATTAAGTGATAATTCCCGTCGCAAGAGTGGTGATAAATAGAATAAAAAAAAAATTACAGTAAGCGTATTAAATATTAGCTGAATTATGTCTAAATATTGCATTTTTCTAAAGTTGGCCCAATGTGATCAGGGGATCTTTAGTGATCTCTGAATACTGTACCATTGTTATTACTGTAAAAGGTTCTCTCAGCATTCTGCTTATAACTGCATTCCCTTTTTCTGGTTAGTCCTTTAGGTGTTTTCCCACCACTTGATAGTGGTTATACAGTATGTCTGAATATGCCCAGTTGTGTATGTATTTTTCATGATAATATGCCAGGATATGCCTTTTGCATACCCTTGTAGTACATAATGTTTTTCCACTTCTGAGCTCAATCAATCAATCAATCAATCAATCAATCAAGTCTTTATTTAACCAGGTGTTCATCGTTGAGCAGAAGCTCATTTGCAAGATGGACCTGGGTGGAGCTTGAACAATTGTATATACAGGTCAACACAGGTATTTACAAGGCAATACAGATAATACTCTTTACAGAGAGGAAGAAAAAGAAGTTCATATGTACATAGAATTATACAGATATTGTACAGATTACATGGTATTTACATACATAGAAGTGTCTATAGGAAGATAAAGCAGGTTATCTAAGGTTGCAGGAGGAAGTAACGGAAGAAAAAAATAAAATTAAAAATATACACCAGGTAGGGGGAAGGGAGGGAGGTAGGGGGAGAAAGGCTAGGATGGCATGGTGCACAGAAAGGAGTTGGTAAAACGAGATGTAGAGAAGGTGGATGGAGAAAAGGAGTATGTGTGAGCCCTGGGATTGAATGCTATAAAGTACGGGGCATGGTAGGATGTCACAACCCAGGGTAGTGAGCTCCTATCCGAGGTTGGGAAAGGAAGAATAAGGGGATGGATGGGCCTAGTGTTGATAAGACAGGGGGATAAGAGAACAATTAGGCTGGTGAGGAGCAAGCTGGGGGTCAGTACTTAAAATTGGGTCTAGGCGTGGCTATATACCAGTGTAGACACCGGTACTGGGTCTGAGTGGGTGAAGAAGTTACATACGTCTCTGATTGTTCGGAAATAAAGCATCTTGAAGGCATTTATACCGATTAGAGTGCTTAATTTGAGGTTTTTTTGTAGATCGTTCCATAAGGTAGGTAGCACGAAGCTTATGACTGCCCTGCCGAAGCGGGATTTTGCTTTGGGTACTTTAAGTGTAATAGCACTGCGCAAGGGAATGTGGACTAATATTTTGGCAGGAGCTACTGTATTTAATAATCAGCAGAGGTGGGGGAGGGGGGCTATTGAAAAAGTTGCGGCAGTTGCTGTACCTTGTAGGGCCTTGGGTCCAAGTCTGCGGTCTCGAGCATCGGCTAGAGGGGCGCCGACCGCCCGGTAGCCGGGAATCCCGTGGCTTGGGAGAATGGGCAACAGTTCCTCGGCTGAGGGAGAGAAGGAGAGTGAGGGTTAATAAAGTGGATTCACATAAAGGGTTAGACAGAACAGCGGGGAGTTCAAAATTTGCAGAACAAAAGGACGTGTATGGTACCAGCAGTGCCAAAAGAGGTAGTGAGGAGTAGTAGTAGGTGGTTGCACCCCAAGGTAGTTTGTTTGGTGTTGCTGGCCTGCTTAACTGCTAGCTGGTTTACAGTTGAAAGGGTATATAGTCAAATTAGGGTGAGGTCCCTAACAATAGGGCAGGTAGAGCAGTAATTGAGAGGAGTTAGATGGAGTGGCTGGAGAAAAGGTTGAGAGGAAATGTGTGATCCTGTGGGTGGGACTGCTTTAAAAAGGGGCAGTGAGAAAGTAGGTCAAGTCAGGTATTGAAGACAGGGAGGCCAATAGCATGAAAATGTGCAGCAGTGGAGTAACCAATCTGCTGCTAGGCTGAGGAAGGGGTGGAGTAAGGGTCTATTTAATACTGTGAGGAGGAGGGCGAGGGGGGGTGGGTGAAAAAATTCAGTCCAGAAAAAAGCACAGAAAGAGAATTCCCTGAGATCAGGAAGCACCAGGCGTTGGAAAATCAGCCAAGGAGTACAGCTGCCAATCAGTGCCTGGTTCCTCCACTGGGCATCCAGTCAAAACAGTGGCATTCAAAACCACGAGTTTCGGAGGTCCGGTGCATACCTGAATCTGTCCATGGGTCAGTCGGGTGGTCTGTTAGCTGTGGCCTGCTCAGAGAGAGCCAAGGCCACAGGAGCAGGCTGGGAAGCCCACAGATGGGCTGTCTGTGGAACAAGGAGGGAAACACAGATGATTAAATACAGCTAGAGTACAATAGCAAGCTCAGTGGGGGGCAGGCAATGGGGAAAGACAAAGCATGAGGTAAAGAGGTGGTAAATGCAGGGCAATTATTTGGAGCTAGAAGAGGAGTTAATGGGGGGGGTCTGTGCTTTGGCACCAGGACATCTGAGGAGGACAGCAGCAGCAGGGGGTGTAAGGAAAGGGTTTGTAGGTAAGGCAGAGAAGAAAGTAAGGTGTTTAGAGAGACAGCATTACAAGTGGGGCAGAGAAATTAATAATTGGCAGAGTGACCAGTGTGGGGGAAGGGGCAGAGTTCGTCAGTAGGGCAGAAATGGAAAACTGCAGCAGTCTTGCTCAGTAGCTAGGTCAAGCAGTCAAACATCGGCTACTATACAATACAGTTTGTCCAGCACTAAGTAGCACTGAGAGGCTAGACTAGTGGCTTGTAATAGACTAGCTAAGCTGGCAGGTAAAGTAAGACCAATTGATGCATAACATATGTAGATTACATTGACAAAAATTCAGTCCAGAACAAAGCACAGAAAGAGATTTCCCTGAGACCAGGAAGCACCAGGCGTTGGAAAATCAGCCAAGGAGTACAGCTGCCAGTCAGTGCCTGGTTCCTCCACTGGGCATCCAGTCAAAACAGTGGCATTCAAAACCACGAGTTTCGGAGGTCTGGTGCGTACCTGAATCTGTCCTGGGGTCAGTCGGGTGGTTTGTTAGCTGTGGCCTGCTCAGAGAGAGCCAAGGCCACAGGAGCAGCTTGGGAAGCCCACAGATGGGCTGTCTGAATCTGTCCGGGGGTCATTCGGGTGGTCTGTTAGCTGTGGCCTGCTCAGAGAGAGCCAAGGCCACAGGAGCAGCTTGGGAAGCCCGCAGATGGGCTGTATCAAATTTTGTTGTGAATTAAACTTTCATTCTGTTTTGCTGCTGTACATACTGTACCTGGATTGGCCTTATGACCGGTCCTTATATTGACTGTGACCTGCCATTGAATTAATGCTTGGATGGTTTCTATTTGCCCATCCCTATAATGTTTGCTAATATTTTTTTTTCTGTGCTATATATGTCTTTCTATGCCCTCCACATATTTCTGTGATTAGTATATATCTTTCTATGCCCTCCACAAATTTCTGTGATTCGTGTATGTCTTTCTATGCCCTCCATAAATTTCTGTGATTAGTATATGTCTTTCTATGCCCTCCACACATTTCTGTGATTAGTATATGTCTTTCTATGCCCTCCACATATTTCTGTGATTAGTATATATCTTTCTATGCCCTCCACAAATTTCTGTGATTAGTATATGTCTTTCTATGCCCTCCATAAATTTCTGTGATTAGTATGTGTCTTTCTATGCTCTCCACACATTTCTGTGATTAGTATATGTCTTTCTATGCCCTCCACAAACTTCTGTGATTTGTTTCTTTCTCCTCCTCCTCCTTCCACATTCCCCTCCTCACACACACCCACCCAATACCCATCCCTCTTCTACCCCACATTCTTTGTTTCTGAATCCTTGTGCCACCATTATGCCATACTTATTTTCTAATATACTGCAATGTGCATTACTTTTTTGCACTTGCACACACAAGCATTTAGCATTTCACTTTCTGTCTGTCATTTTTGATTTTTGACCTCCTTGATCCTGCTTGCATTTTTTTCTCCTTTTTTACTATCATTATTTATACTATTTATTTTATTAAATTTTTACACATCACTCTTTTTCTATTGTCAATGTTTACTGTGTGTAAGGGGAATTTTGTGACACTTTCTTGATTCTGTTATGGCAGATGTGCTTCAGTTGCATTTGTACTTAAAAACCCATTGCACTACTATACCTTTCTCTGTACAATAACAGTAGGGTTTGTATCTGTGCCCCCACTTAACAAAGACTCGCATTAGAGTTGAAGCACCAGGGTTAGTGGGATTGTCCAGCACAAAAGATCTTTAGCTTCAAGGATACTGTTTCTGACTTCAAGACTAAGTTTTACTTGGTTATGTGCTGAACTTTGCTCCTGGTGTATAGCCTCCTGTGTTCGTGGTTTGCTCTGCTGAGTAGGGCATTTTGTGTTTGCTTAAAAGAGAACAACACTGAACCTATAAGTCGTGTTTCACTGTAGACACTGATTTATAAATGCTGGTTCTACTTTTGTTACTGTTCCACCTCTACAGGCATTTTAGTAATCTCAGTGAGTGTTTCCAATTTACACACAGTGAGCTAGTACCATTTTATAACTGTAAGACAGGCATTATGCAAGCAGGGAAGATCCTAGGAGTATAGGCATAAGGCCTCAAACATGTACTCACTGAAGACCAGAAGGGAGAGGAGTGATTTGATAGAGACCTTCAAGTTCATGAAAGGAATGAACAAAGTAGATTGCAGGGAAATATTCAGCAATAACTTTGAAATTGTAAGATGAAGTCCAAAAAAGTCCATAAAAGTTAATATTTTTATTGTATCTTCACTTCACACTATTGTACTTTAGGCAACAGTTTCATAGCTTAATACACCACTTCCTCATGCCATTCATATCCGACAGTGTTGATACTAAATACAAAAAACATAAATATAATGTATAAAGGATTTTCAAAATTGATTTCTTATTCATTTAAGATACTGGTTGGTTATTTGTGAACATTATTCACTATAGTAAGATACCTATTATACAGAATGAATTAATATTAAACTAAATATATAATCATTTTAATCAGTGATTCTTTAATTCCACTTTACATACCTATTGATTCTGATGGTTAATTTTAAACTGACACTCTTTCATGAAATTTTTAATAAACCACTTCTTTTCAAACTTTGTGTTGAACTTAGTTCCCAAATAAACCCATCCTGGCTTTATTAAAACAAAAATAATCTTTGTTAGAGTAAATGTACAATGGCATTCTTTTAAAATATTTTGAAATATGAATTATATTGAATCCTTACTTTTAATGTAAATGTTTTCTGCTAACAGACTGAAAACATATTCATTCTGTAATAGACCTTCAAATGCCTTATTGTCACTCGTTCCCTATAAAGAAAAATCTTAATTACTATAGGAACTGACTGTCCTGTAAAATTACTGAAAGGCTTTTTGACCCATTCATAATTTGTTTTTAGACTAATACTTCTTATGAAGATTCAAGATTCTTGACTGTGGAGGTGGGGGACAGAGGGAAGCAGGGTGCAGCATCCTCAGCTGTTTGTGCAGGTGGCAGCAGGGTGCATCAGCCCCGACTGTGTGGAGAAGACAGTGGGCAGTAGAGTGAAGCAGCCTCAAATGGGGACAGGAGACAGGGGGCTTATGGGGCAGGGGAAAGGGGGCAGAAGAATGCTGCTGCCTCAACTGTCAGGCAGGAGACAGCGGCATCAGATTGCCATATAGTATTTCTAGTTATACACATACATGATGCATTTTCACACAGAAACCTTCAAAGAACTGAATTTTTTGAATTCACACAGTACAAGTTCCTGAAATAGCAGAGAGTGGCAGACACCTGTTTGTCAATCTGACATAACAAAAATGTTCTCACATGACGGAGGCTACATCAAAGACAAACTATTTCTATGAATTAACAACATTTAGATTTATTTTATATCCATTAAACAAACCTGTGTTATATAGCCAGAAAACTATGCAGAATTTTGGTGAGAAAGAACTGACAACTGTGATACAGACAAAGTGATTACTCACAAACATTCATACCACTTCAGTCCAGCACTGAAACTCAAATTATCAACTTTTTATGAGAACAGAATGATAGATTTTAAGCTAATCTATATATATATACAAACCAGATGGGTTAATAAAATACTTGTAGTGCAAACAGTTAGCTCTATAGATTGCTCTAACTGGGACATGCAACAGCTTCCTTAGTCGATCAGGGACTTAACTGCTGAAGCAGCAGGCTAGGCCAAAATTATGTCATCATACTGCAGGCCTCGCTGAAAGGGACAGAAAAAGCATCATGTTTTCAGTTACTGCAGAGCCATTAATAAATGCTGATTTAAAAAAAATATAGAAACACAGAAATTGTCGGCAGAAAAGGACCATCAGGCCCATCCAGTCTGCCTATAAGCACTGTACTTGTTTGCAGCCTCTGACCCTATCTAGTTAGTGGCTTTTCATCCCTCCTTCCCACCTCAGTGTTCCCTTGTGACTGTCCCAGGCATGTTTAAAAAACCCCACTGTGCTTGCTCCCACCATCTCTTGTGGCAGACTATTTCATATGTCCACCACCCTCTCTGTGAAGAAAAACTTTCTCAAAGTTCCTCTTAACCTGCCCACTCCGATTTCATATCATGCCCCCTCGTTCTTGTACTCCTTCTATATTGGAAGATGTATCCTTCTTGCACCGTGTTTATGCCCTTGTGGTACTTGAATGTTTCTTTCATGTCCCCTTGCTCCCTTCTTTGCTCCAGTGAGGACATATTGAGATCCTTTCATCTCTCCTAATACAGTATATTTTTAGTACACACCCTTTACCATCATGGCTGCCCTTCTATGGGCCTTCTCCACCCTGTCAATGTTCTTGTGAAGGTGTGGCCTACGGAACTGCACACAGTATTCTAGGTGAGGCCTCACTAGTGTTTTATACAGTGGCATCAGCACTTCCCATTTGCTGCTAGTGACACCTCTGCCTATGCACCCCAGTGTGCCACTGGCACTCCCTGCAGCCTTTGTGCTCTGCTAGGACACCTTTAGGTCATCTGAAATTATAACCCCCAGGCCCTTTTCTTCCATGGTGATCATCAGCACCATCCCCCCATCCTGTAGCTCTCACCAGGGTTCCCTGTTCCCTGTTGCATCATTTTACTGCTTTGCATTGAACCTCAGTTGCCTCACCTCTGACCATTTTTCCAGCTTCCCCAAGTCCCTCTTCATTCATTGTATGCCTTCTGGAGTATCCACCCTGTTGCAGATCTTGGAGTCATCTGCAAACAGGCAGACACTTCCTTCCAGACCACTCTCCAATATCACTAATGGAGACATTGAACAGGACTGGCCCAAAGACAGATTCCTGAGGTACCCACAAAACCAAACAGCATGAAATTTTAGGAAACACTAATCATGACACAGGGACTTGAATTCATGTGAAGAATCAGGCTAGGCCAAAATGATGTTATCGCACTGCATGCCTCACTGATAGGGACAGAAAAATCTTCACTGTTTTCAGTTACTACAGAGCACATTAACACATGTTGATTTAAAGAAAACCACAAAACCGAACAGCATGAAATTTTCAGGAAATACGAATCATGACACAGGGATTTGAATTCATGTGAATGCAAGCTTTAATTAAAAATATAGAAAAATAGTTCAGTTGATCTTTAAGAAGGGACTTTTCTTATGGTATCAGATATAGATTTACAGTGAATAAACAAACAAAGAAGCAATTATTAAATACAATCACATCAGGCAGTGGAATGCATCTATCTATATACAGTAACAAACTAGGAACTGAAGCTACACATACCAAGCATAGAAACATAGAAAAACATTGAAAATGATGGCAGAAGGAGACATCAGGTTCATCAAGTCAGCCCATGGGTGTCCCAGACCTTCTATCTGTCCCAGGACCTAGCATATACAATTAAATTAAGCATTCAGTCATTGTGCAATCACCTTTTCAAATGGAGTCCATTTGCTGGTCCTAATTCTATTATTGCTCCCTCTATACATGCCTTTTAGCAACCACAGTGGGCATTTCTGATTTATACACTAATGTTAAGTACCATTTTGGAACAGTGTGATGTAGTTTATGTCCCTCTCAACCCCAACATTCTATAGTAGAACAGCAATGCATTGTGCTAACAATGGCAAAGCTATGCAAGAAGATACACACAGAAACATAGAAAATGTTGGCAGAAAACACCATTTGTTCTTCTAGTATTCCCTGTATTGCCATATCCTACCCTGAACCTAACATCTAGTTGGGATTATTGACCTCACCCCCCTTGGCTACTGCTTTCCCTCTGCATAACTGGTAATTCTTTACTCCATCTCAACCCTGTTTGATACCATTAATTTTCTTGCACCCACCACCTCTAATCAAGCGCACTCTGCAAAATAAAACCTTCTCACATCCTTCCTGCATCTTCTCCTGCCAACTTCCACTCATGTCCCTATGTTTTGATACAACAGTCCTGCTGAATATTGACATGTTAAAAATGCTGATACAGGATGCCCAAACGTAAACTATGTAGGTTTGGACCTTCTTACTAAGGCTATTACAACCAATAACTTTGAAATTGTAAGTTGAAGTCCAAAAAAGTCCATAAAAGTTAATATTTTTATTGTATCTTCACTTCACACCATTGTACTTTAGGCAACAGTTTCATAGCTTAATACGACACTTCCTCGGACCATTCTTATCTGACAGTGTTGATACTAAATACAAAAAACATCAATAAAATGTATAAAGGATTTTCAAAATTGATTTCTTATTAATTTAAGATACTGGTTGGTTATTTGTGAACATTATTCACTATAGTAAGGTACCTATTATACAGCACAAATTAATATTAAACTAAATACAGTATATAATCATTTTAATCAGTGATATTCAATTCCACTTTACATACCTATTGATTCTGATGGTTAATTTTAAACTGTCACTTCTTCATGAAATTTTTAATAAACCACTTCTTTTCAAACTTTGTGTTGAACTTAGTTCCCAAATAAATCCATCCTGGTTTATTAAAACAAAAATAATCTTTGTTAGATTAAATGTGCAATGTCATTCTTTTAAAATATTTTGAAATATTATGAATTATATTTAATCCTTACTTTTAATGTAAATTTCTTCTGCTATCAGACTGAAAACATATTTGTTCTGTAATAGACCTTCAAATGCCTTATTGCCACTCGTTCCCTATAAAGAATAATCCTAATTACTATAGGAACAGACTGTCCTGTAAAATTACTGAAAGGCTTTTTGACCCATTCATAATTTGTTTTTAGACTATTACTTCTTATGAAGATTCAATATTCTTTAGAATTTCAAATATATTTTTCTGTTAGATATTCATTTTATAGTAAATCGTACCTTATCATTTAAATGGAGCTCATTTAGTCTGATACTCTTTTAAAAAAATTCCATACACTTAAACTGTTAAACTCCTTGATTCTCAATTAAAACTGAGTAACCTTTTTGTTTTCATGGAGCTCACCGAATCTCTTTTAAACTTCATACTCATTCCTTTTCTCTTCAGCTTTAATCGTGAAGTCTGGAATCCAAAAGTAAAAACTACAATGCCTATTTCTGTAACTGTAGCCTTTTAAAAAGCACCTCGGTTGATTCTTAGAGTGGTAAATGAGTCTTACCTTGCTCAACACCATTTTACTGACGACCGTCTTCCACAAGGAACCAGGTGGTCTGAGCTAAGGATTTAAATGCTGGTTAAAAGCCCACGAAATTGTCAGGGGGTGATACGTCATTCATAACGCTGAACCTTTACCCACTATAGGTTTAGCTACTGACAGAAATTGAATGAACTGCAAGATCTTCCCTGTAGCTAAGCGGATAAGTGAAGTGGGCTGACTTAGTACAATGGGGGTCCACGGTTCACTCCCTGTCCTTGGATACTAATGTTTTATAAATATATGCTTTTGCATTTCAATTTTGTTTTTAGTTATTATTCTAATTAAATATTCAAATGTGGGAGCAATTTAACCTTCACTATACTTCATTACTTTGTAGAAATGATTTATTGATAAATATGCACTAAATGATTTTCTGTTGTAATCTGCACCTCTGTTTCTACTTGTAATCAATGTTTTTAATTAATGATTTATGATCAAAGTTGTCTAAATGCAAATGTAGAATTTGAAAAGGAGATTACTTTTGAAAATGCTAAGACCCACTAATTAGGTTTATATTAAATGTTAATTCATTTAAAGGTTTACACGTTATACTCCCACCAGAGCTACTAGAATGGTCATCAAATACAACTATGTCTTCTACTAATGTATTTTCACTTTTACTGTTTCATATGCATTTCTTAACTGAAAAATTATGAAAAATAATGAAAGAATTTAAAGGTTTATAACTTATAATCCCACCAGAACTACTGGAATAATTATCAAATACCATTATGTTCCCTAACAATGTATCTTTCACTGATAGTGTTTTATATGCATTTTTTAACAAAAAGATTATGAAAGGATGCAATATTTCTGAGGGTGATATTACTTAATGATAAATCATTTCCAATATAAATTCCAGTTGCATGATTCATTCATGCCAATTCTTGGATTGGTACTGTCCATAATATATATATCCAAAAAAACTTCTCTTCTCAACAGTAAATCTTCCCATGTAGTATTATGTCCTTGTGTTTCATTAACTTTCTCAAGTCCCCAAAAGCTCAATGACGCTGGTGAATGTCCTTCACTGTTGAATGTCTTGCCACTGAAGATTTGTCATCCTTGGTTCTGATCTCACTTTTCTGTTCTCCAATCCTTATTCTCCGTTCTCGTTTTGTTTTTCCCACATAAAGTTTATTACATGGGCATTGCAATAGGTAAATTACATGATGTGATTTACAAGTTATGTGTTGTTTAATTATGTGTTTTTTGTTAGTGTATAGATGTTCAAAAACTGTTTTTTTTAGATGTATTGTTACAACGACAGCACTGGCCACATGGAAAACTATCTTTCTTCAATGGTCCTAAAAGTAATTGTTTATCCTGTTTTGGATTCATTGTATATCTTGTATGTTGTGTGTGAACTAGTTTGTCCTTGAAAGACTTGTTCTTCTTTGATGTAACTAGAGGCGTATCTGCAAATCGTCTATTATGGCTTTCACTTGCCTGTAATATATGTCAATTGCCTGTCAGAATGCCCTTTATCTTATTGCTTAAATGACTATAGTGTGTAGAAAACACTATTCTATTTTCTGTTTTTCTTTTCCTTCTGTTGTAATAATGACTCACGTGTCATTAATGATACTTATGAAATAGATTCTTGTATTTTTTTCATATTTGTAGCCCCTTTGGATAAATTTATTTTTCATTACATTTACTTCTTTTTGAAAATCAACCTCTGTAGTGCTGTTCCTTTTTGCCCATATAAATTGAGATTTAGGAATCCTGAGTTTTAATTTTGGAACATGGTAGATTTGAAAATGTAATAAAGTGTTTCGATCTGTTTCCTTCCGATATAGTTTAGTCTCTAATTTATGCTCATTTTTGTATATTTGTAAATCCAAAAATGATATTTGTTGTTTGTCTGATTCGACGGAGAAAACTACGTTTTTGTTTCTACTGTTAAAATACTTAATGAAAGTGTCTAATCTCTCTTTTGTTCCTTCCCATAATAATAATACATCATCAATAAAGCATTTCCACTTAATTATATTAGTTTTAAATGGATTATTTTCTTCATTTATAATGTGTGTTTTTTCAAAACCCCACATATATAAATTAGCATAAGAAGGAGCCATTGCACTTCCCATCGCTGTTCCTTTTATTTGTAAGTAAAAATCCTCCTCAAACAAAAAATATTTTTTCTTTAACACTAATTCAGCTAAGCCTAATAAAAAGTCAGTGTCTGGAAACAAAACATTCCTATTTCTTAAAGCTTGTCTCAGTGATGACAATCCTTCTTCATGTGGTATACTGGTATATAAATCTTCAACATCAAGTGATACCAACCATAAATCTCTAGTGTTAATTTTACTTTGATTCACTTCTTGTATTATTTCTATAACATGGCTGGTATCCTTGATGTAAGTATCCATATTTTTAACCTGTTGTTGTATGTGGTAATCTATATATTTCGATAAAGGCTCCAAAATGGGGTCAGAACCTGATACAATTGGCCTTCCTGGTGGTTTTTGTGGATTTTTATGTATTTTTGGTAACACATAGAATTTTGGTATTCTTGGATTTTTATTAATCAACATTTCCATTTCTGTATCTGTGCACCACCCTATTTCTACTGCTTCTTCCAAAAATTCTTGTATATCCACTTTTATTTCATTCGTTGGAACATTATCCAATTTGACATAATTAATATTATTGTTCAATTGTTCTAGGCATTCTACCCTATAATCCTGTAATCTCCAAAGGACTATTCCATCCCCTTTGTCAGCCAGTTTAATGACAATAGATTCATCCTCTTGTAAATCCCTTAATGCGTCCCTTTCTTTTCTGGTCAAATTGTTAAATTTCAGAAATTTTTATTATTTTTCTGATAATTCTTTAATATCTTTTTTAATCACTTTAATATATGCTTTTACTACTTCCTTCCCTCTAGGGGGAGAAAAATCAGACTTTATTCCCAATTTTTTTTTTAACTCTTGTTTTCTTGTTACTGGTTCTTCTGGCTTATCTTGAACCAGTCTGCCAATCTCAGTTTCCAATAAAATTTCTGTAGGTCTATTCTTTTAAACTTCATACTCTTTACTTTTGGATTCCAGACTTCGCGATTAAAGCTGAGGAGAAAAGGAAAAACTGCAATGCCTTTTCTCCTCAGCTTTAATCGCAAAGTCTGGAATCCAAAAGTAAAGAGTATGATGTTTAAAAGAGACTTGGAGAGCTCCATGAAAACAACAAGGTTACTCAGTTTTAACTGAGAATCAAGGAGTTTAACAGTTTAAGCATATGGATTTTTTTAAAAAGAGTATCAGACTAAATGAGCTCTGTTTAACTGATAAGGTACGATTTATTATAAAATGAGTATCTAACAGAGAAATGTATTTGAAATTCTAAAGAATATTGAATCTTCATAAGAAGTAATAGTCTAAAAACAAATTATGAATGGGCAAAAAGCCTTTCAGTAATTTTACAGGACAGTCTGTTCCTATAGTAATTAGGATTTTTCTTTATAGGGAATGAGTGACAATAAGGCATTTGAAGGTCTATTACAGAATGAATATGTTTTCAGTCTGTTAGCAGAAGAAATTTACATTAAAAGTAAGGATTCAATATAATTCATAATATTTCAAAATATTTTAAAAGAATGGCATTGTACATTTAATCTAACAAAGATTATTTTTGTTTTAATAAAGCCAGGATGGATTTATTTGGGAACTAAGTTCAACACAATGTTTGAAAAGAAGTGGTTTATTAAAAATGTCATGAAGAAGTGACAGTTTAAAATTAACCATCAGAATCAATAGGTATGTAAAGTGGAATTGAAAATCACTGATTAAAATGATAATATATTTAGTTTAATATTAATTCATGCTGTATAATAGGTACTTACTATAGTGAATAATGTTCACAAATAACTAACCAGTATCTTAAATTAATAAGAAATCAATTTTGAAAATCCTTTATACATTATATTTATGTCTTTTGTATTTAGTATCAACACTGTCGGATTACAATGGTCTGAGTAAGTGGTGTATTAAGCTACAAAACTGTTGCCTAAAGTACAATGGTGTGAAATGAAGATACGATAAAAATAATAACTTTCATGGAATTTTTTGGACTTCATCTTACAATTTCAAAGTTATTGGTTCTAATAGCCTTAGTAAGAAGGTCCAGACCTACATAGTTTATGTTTGGGCATCCTGTATCAGCATTTTTAACATTTCAATATTCAGCAGGACTGTTGAATCAAAACATAGGGACATGAGTGAAAGTTGGCAGGAGAAGATGCAGGAGGGATGTGAGAAGGTTTTATTTTGCAGAGTGCACTTGATTAGAGGTGGTGGGTGCAAGAGAATTAATGGTATAAAACAGGGTTGAGATGGAATAAAGAATTACCAGTTATGCAGAAGGAAAGCAGTAGCCAAGGAGGGTGAGGTCAATAATCCCAACTAGATATTAGGTTCATGGTAGGATATGGTGTACAGGGCATACTAGAAGAACAAATGGTGTTTTCAGCCAACATTTTCTATGTTTCTGTGTGTATCTTCTTGCATAGCTTTGCCATTGTTAGCACAATGCATTGCTGTTCTACTATAGAATGTTGGGGTTGAGAGGGACATAAACGACATCACGCTGTTCCAAAATGGTACTTAACATTAGTGTATAAATCAGAAATGCCCACTGTGGTTGCTAAAAGGCATGTATAGAGGGAGCAATAATAGAATTAGGACCAGCAAATGGACTCCATTTGAAAAGGTGATTGCACAATGACTGAATGCTTAATTTAATTGTATACGCTAGGTCCTGGGACAGATAGAAGGTCTGGGACACCCATGGGCTAACAATGAACCTGTTTTCTCCTTCTGCCATCATTTTCAGTGTTTTTCTATGTTTCTATGCTTGGTATGTATAGCTTCAGTTCCTAGTTTGTTACTGTATATAGATAGATGCATTCCACTGTCTGATGTGATTGCATTTAATAGTCGCTTCTTTGTTTGTTTATTCACTGTAAATCTATATCTGATACCATAAGAAAAGTCCCTTCTTAAAGATCAACTGAACGATTTTTCCATATTTTTAATAAAAGCTTGCATTCACATGAATTCAAATCCCTGTGTCATGATTCGTATTTCCTGAAAATTTCATGCTGTTTGGTTTTGTGGTTTTCTTTAAATCAACATATGTTAATGTGTTCTGCAGCAACTGAAAACAGTGAAGATTTTTCTGTCCCTAACAGTGAGACCTGCAATGCGATGACATCATTTTGGCCTAGCCTGATTCTTCACAAGAATTCAAGTCCCTGTGTCACTATTAGTGTTTCCTAAAATTTCATGCTGTTTGGTTTTGTGGGTATCTCAGGGATCTGTCTTTGGGCCAGTCTTGTTCAATGTCTCCATTAGTGATATTGCAGAGGGTCTGGAAGGAAATGTCTGCCTGTTTGCAGATGACACCAAGATCTGCAACAGGGTGGATCCTCCAGAAGGCAGGGAGTGAATGAGGGGGGACTTGGGGAAACTGGAAAAATGGTCAGAGGTGAGGCAACTGAGGTTCAATGCAAAGCAGTAAAATGATGCAACAGGGAACAGGGAACCCTGGTGAGAGCTACTGGATGGGGGGGATGGTGCTGATGATCACCAAGGAAGAAAAGGGCCTGGGGTTATAATTTCAGATGACCTAAAGGTGTCCAAGCAGAGCACAAAGGCTGCAGGGAGTGCCAGTGGCACGCTGGGGTACATAGGCAGAGGTGTCACTAGCAGCAGATGGGAGGTGCTGATGCCACTATATAAAACACTAGTGAGGCCTCACCTAGAATACTGTGTGCAATTCTGTAGGCCACACCTTCACAAGAACATTGACAGGGTGGAGGAGGCAGAGAGAAGGGCAGCCATGATGGTAAAGGGTGTGCACTAAAAAGATATGAGGAGAGATGAAAGGATCTCAATATGCACTCACTGGAGGAAAGGAGGGAGCGAAGGGACATGGAAGAAATATTCAAGTACCACAAGGGCATAAACAAGGTGCAAGAAGGAGACATCTTCCAATGTAGAAGGAGTACAAGAACGAGGGGGCATGATATGAAATCAGAGTGGGCAGGTTAAGAGGAACTTTGAGAAAGTTTTTCTTCACAGAGAGGGTGGTGGACATATTAAATAGTCTGCCACAAGAGATGGTGGGAGCAAGCACAGTGGGGTTTTTTAAACATGCCTGGGACAGGCACAAGGGAACACTGAGGTGGGAAGGAGAGATGAAAAGCCAATAACCAGATAGGGTCAGAGGCTGCAAACAAGTACAGTGCTTATAGGCAGACTGGATGGGCTTGATGGTCCTTTTCTGCTGACAATTTCTGTGTTTCTATATTTTTTAAATCAGCATTTATTAATGGCTCTGCAGTACCTGAAAACAGTGACGCTTTTTCTGTCCCTTTCAGTGAGGCCTGCAGTGCGATGACATCATTTTGGCCTAGCCTGCTGCTTCAGCAGTTAAGTCCCTGATTGACAAAGGAAGCTGTTGCATGTCCCAGTCAGAGCAGTCTATAGAGCTAATTGTTTACACTCCAAGTATTTTACTATCCCATCTGGTTTGTTTAAATAGATTAGCTTAAAATCTATCATTCTGTTCTCATAAAAAGTTGATCATTTGAGTTTCAGTGCTGGACTGAAGTGGTATGAATGTGTGTGAGAACTCACTTTGTCTGTATCACAGTTGTCAGTTCTTTCTCATCAAAATTATGCATAGTTTTCTGGCTATATAACACAGGTTTGTTTAATGGATATAAAATAAATCTAAATTTTGTTAATTCATAGAAGTAGTTTGTCTTTGATGTAGCCTCCATCATGTGAGAACATTTTTGTTATGTCAGATTAACAAACAGGTGTCTGCCATACTCTGCTATTTCAGGAACTTGCACTGTATGAATACACAAAATTCAGTTCTTTGAGGGTTTCTGTGTGAAAATGCATCATGTATGTGTATAGCAAGAAATACTATATGGCATTCTGATGCTGCCATCTCCTGCCTGACAGTTGAGGCAGCAGCACTCTGCTGCCCCCTGTCCCTGCCCCACAAGCCCCTGTCTCATGTGTCCATTTGAGGCTGCTTCACCCCACTACCCACTGTCTTCTCCACACAGTCGGGGCTGATGCACCCTGCTGCCACCTGCACAAACAGTTGAGGATGCTGCACCCTGCTTCCCTCTGTCCCCAACCCCCACAGTCAAGGCCAATGCACCCTGTTGCCCCCTGTTTCTGTCTCCACAGTCAGGGCTGCTGTACTCTTCTAAGCCCTAGAGTTCTAGGTCCCCTGCCTTCATAGTTGGGGCTACTTTACCATGCTGGCCCAGGCCACAAGAAGTGGGGTATTTGCTGCACCTGCTACCCTCTTCCATTGCCCCAACTGGGCAAGGCTGCTGCACCACATGCACCCTGTCCCACAGTCAGGGCCACCATACCTGATGCTCCCCTGTGTCCTGCCACACAGTTGAGGCATCTGCACCATGCTGTCCTCTGTCTCTGCCACCACATTCAACGCTGCTGCATCTTGCAGCTGTCTACACAGTCAAGGCTGCTGTGGCCTACTATGCCCTAGAGCCCCATTCCTCCACAGTTAGGGCTGCTGCACCATACTGCCACTTGCTATAAGACAATGCAGGACATGTGCTGCACCCTGTCCCTTGCCATCACAGTTGGGGCAATTTCTCCCTGTTTCCCCTTGCCACCAGAGATAGATCTTTTGCTACACCCTTCTGCCCATGTTTTGTATCCCAAACAGGTGTGTCTGCTGAACAGTGTCCCACAGTTTGAGCTGATGTACCTCTACTGCCTCCCTTGTGTCCTGCATGAACAGTCAGAGCTGCTGCACCTTGCTACTATCTGTTCCCCACCCTATAACACATGCTGAAAATATTTTTTGTTTTTCTTTCAAGTAGTTTGGGCAGTGTACCAAAGGATCTGACTCTGGTGGCAGGGAGCAGCATGTGCAACAACTCTAACTGTGGAGGCAAGAGGCTCTATGGTGCAGCAGGGCAGAGTGGTGACAAGGAACAGCGGACAGTGTTAGGTAATGCTAAGCTCTCCTCAGATGCTGGATGGTAATAAACCAGCAGAAGAAATGACAAGCAGGCACAGCCGTAATAACTTGTTTATTACTTACAAGGATTAGACTTTCACCCTAAACAGTATCTTCAGCCAAGCTGATACTGGGAGCCGGAGTATATCAATACCCCCTTGACGGTCTCAGTGAGAATACATAATACAAAAGTTTTTACAGTAAGATAGTTACTATGGTAACAGCCAGTTCATACATATATTCTAATTACTGTTAGAGTTACAGGCAGGCCCTATTGGGTAAAAGTGAGGTGGCTCCACAATTATAGATAACATTATACAGAAAGTGCAATGTTGGCTGAAAATGAACAAAGAGCTTATACATAGTATAAAGAAATGTGCAGTATTACACAACAAGTGCAGTATTATGCTGAACTGGCCATGTGGCATGGTGGGTTGATTTTAGGCTGGGGTTGGGAGGGTACTGGGTTCGATTCTGGGTGCGTTCATGGTTTTAGACCACGGGGATGTAGCTCAGTGGTAGAGCGCATGCTTTAAAAGTATGCCTTTTTGCAGATGACACAAAGATCTGCAACAGGGTTGATACACAAGGAGGCATGAAAAGGATGAAAAGGGACTTGGCAAAGTTGGAGGAATGGTCAGAAGTATGGCAGCTAGGATTCAATGCAAAGAAGTGCAAAATAATGCACCTGGGAAACAAGAACCCAGGGGAAGAATACACAATGGGTGGGGAGGTAGTAACAACAACAAAAAAGGAAAGGGACCTGGGGATAATCATATCAGATGACCTCAAGGTTAGCAAGCAATCTGAGAAGGCAGTAGGGAGGGCTGGGAGTATACTGGGATGTATAGGGAGAGGCATCATCAGCAGAAAACAGGAAGTTGTTATCCCTCTGTACAGACAGTTGGTGAGACCCCATCTGGAGTACTGTGTCCAGTTCTGGAGACCCCATCTCCACATGGACATAGACAGGATAGAGGCAGTCCAGAGGAGGACAACTAAATGGTGCAGGGTCTGCAAGAGAAGCCGTATGAGAGAGACTAAAGGAGCTTAATATGTATGCTCTGAGGAAAGAAGGAGAGGGGGACATGATAGAAACTTTTAAGTACCTCAGTGGAATCAATAAAGTCCAAGAGGGTAGCATCTTTCAGAAAAGAGACTTGCAAGAACAAGAGGACACAATTTAAAGATAGAAGGAGGAGGCGGTTCAGGGGCAATGTGAGGAAGTGTTATTTCACAGAGGTAGTGGATGCATGGAACAGCCTTCCTGAGGAGGTTGTGGGTCTAAAACTGTGGGAGAATTCAAGAATGCATGGGACAGACATAAGGCAATTCTTGTGGGGGGTAGGAAGAAATAGGCTGTTGGTTAACTAGGATCTGCGGCCTATCCTGTAGGTAGGGAAATGGGCAGACTAGATGGGCCTAGCGGTCCTTATCTGCCATCAAAGTCTATGTTTCTATGTTTCTATTATACAAATCCAAAAGATGGCAGTGCTGGCTAAGATATCAGAATATGGCAAAGATAAATGTCTTGGCTTACTACATGCTGTTACTAAGCAGAACAAAATGGAATCATAATGTTTCCATGGCTATTTACACTTGTACGGTAAGTGCCAATGACCTACTTGTTAGTAGTGATTTGCCATAATATATATATCATAAGGTCTGTCAAAGGGTCACAGTGAGAAGCTAATTAGGGTGTGGGGACCACATATAACATCCCCCCTCTTTGTTGCCTTGCTGAAAAGGCAACAACAGTATTGGACACATTGTGTGGGCTGCAGTATCATTTACAGACCCGATGGGCAAGCCTTGTAAAGGAATTTGAGTCTTTAATAGTGTAGTTTTAGAGTGTGCCGTAGACAGTAAAGTTTTAGTATGATAAAGATAATTTAAAACAGTTGTATAATAACAAAACCTTTAAAAGTTAATTGTAACCAAGTATTGGAGAGTGCATTGATAAAACTGTCATAATAGTGTTGTAATAAAACTAGCATAGATAATAACAGTGCTTTTATATGTGACCAAGCAACTATTGAAGTTTTATAATTGATATAACACAGTATTATGATTGCATGAAATACCTAGTTAAAACTGGTATATAATAGACAGATAGTCAACGAAACCATGAAAGGAGTCTGATTTTGGAGTTGGTACAGCGGTAATCACAGACTGAGCAAAAATGGAATAGCTTGTTTATAAATGACAAAGCAGAAACTAGGTATGTGTAAAAAAAATATTGATGTTTATAACCACATAACATAATTTGTTAAAACAGTATTAAATGCATTGTTGAACATAAAAAGGATACACCATTGTCCACAGATGATGAAGATTGTACTTTGAGAGTAGATAATGCATGTGGTGGCAACGTATGTTTCGCTTATTGAAGAATGTCTTGATAATGTCTCGTGACAGGTCATTATCAAATATTTATGACCAGTCTATAAAGTTAATATGTGTAACAGTCCATAAAACATATATGAATATCCACAAGTTGACATAGTTACAGGATAAATGTAATTTGCAGAAAGGTGGTAACCCCACAATGTACCTGGGGCTATGCAGACATTGATTTAAAGATGAAACACCAGCATAGTAAGAAAGTCAATGTTTATAATGCTGGCTGCTGGATGGCTGGATTTGCAGAGGTCTTTGCATTAAATTGTGCATTGAGTCTTTTAATGGAGCAGCCTTACACACTGGCATAGCATTTGTGTTGTGGAAGCTGATCGCACCCTGGCACAAAGAGTAATAGTTTATAAGTGACAGTCCATAAAGAACAATTAGTTTGTATGAGGTGCCAGCCAGGCTTGAATAACACCAGCAGTGAAGAAAATGGAGGTTTGCTTAAAGATCAACTGAAGAAGGGTCTTCTTGCTGAAGTCAGGGGATTGCCCCTACCCCAGACTTGGCTTTATAGTAAGCGGAAACAATAATCTTGATTGTAGAGTCTGAATTGGCTAGACCTTCTTCAGTTCATTTAAATATTTACAACTAGGTGTAACTGTGCTGAAAACCTTACACTTGCAGAGGCAAAAATGGCCTGTTTTATGTAGTAGTCCATATATGGAGACACTCAGGCACAAAGAAGGTGATGACATTGACGTTATGGCAGCTGTTTTCTGTTCAGGAAAAATATGAATGTTTTTGCAGCTTAGATGAAAGTGTTACTGCCTGTCTGCATGAAGATGTTATGTGTGCCATACTGTTGAAACCTGCAAACTGGTAAAAATGCTGTTATAAACCTAGTTGATAAAACAACCAAAGTTATTTTGCATTGAAAAATGACAAGGTTATTAGCAATGCCTTTGATTAATGTGTGGTGTGACATAACCCAAGTTTCTGGTAATTGTAATAGAAAAGGTATTGGTGCCAGCCATGCCCTTAAAGGAACATGCTGAGGTCCAATAAGGAGGAAATGCCACTTGGTCATCTGTGAATACAGCCTGTTTTCAAGTCTCAGAAGAGGTTGTGACAGTAATTAAAATATAATATCCTTGCTTATGTGTTGCAATTCTGGCCTAGTGTAGGCCTACCTTATGAAATAAGAGTACAGTAGCATGCACTTTAAACCTATGGCGATGTACCATTTATGTTATATAATACTGGGGTAAACATGTGTTGGCCTATACCTGTAATAGTGCCTGTTGCATTTGTGAAGTATAAAAATTGGGACCCTTTGGGGATCTTTCCTGTGTTTTGGACAAAATACTCATAGGTATACAATAGTGTGGGGTCCTGCTACCGAGGCTTGAGTATGTGTCTGCTATGCTTTAAGGAGGTCTAGTAACATGACACTATGAAACCTAGAAATGTTGGTAGAGAAGCAGAATATAAAATATGTCATGTTGTAATTCGATGGATGTAAAGGATACCTGGAAGTGGTGCTGCAAGCAGACTACTAGTTGGTCTGGGTTTCTAGATTGCACTGTTGTGGGAACAACAGTTGAAAACATGGTAGTGTTGGTAATAAATGAAGTGCACAGTTTGGTGGTGGCACATAATGTGGAGGAAAGAAGCAGTACATTTGGGTTGTTGTTGATAGACTTTGGACCATTATTAGCTTGTAAAAAGAGACAACTCATTTTTTCTACAGTTGTTGTGTATCTCCTCCCCACGTTCGGTTGACAAACCAATCCTGTAATACACTACCCACCAGGCCTGTTACACCCACATTATGCAGGAGGCATCTTGAGTGAAACATTCCTAGATGTGGAGCAGAATTTTGGGCTTACATTTGATAAGTTGCAGTTGTATGTAAAAACACAATATCATGAAACCTAAACATATTTGTAATGATACAATCACCATGTTGGGCATAGTGCACCACCATATATAGAGACGCAAAGGTAGTGAGCATTTTTAAAACAAAATTTGAGATATTATAGTCAGGCCTCTGAATGTGCCTGGCTTAATATTGGCCTTGTAAGGGCTTTGGTTGAAATGTGTGTGCATGCAGTTTGTTGGGCACTTGGTGAGATGAGTTGCAGAAGGTGGGTATACCATTAAGTTTTGTGTAACCACATGGTGCTGCATGTTTATTTGTGTTGAAAGAGAATTATTTTTGGTATCCCACCTCTCTGTGTTTGTGGGTTTGAAAAAGACAAAAAGGGGGCCTGGCTTGCCAGGCAGTATGGTTGAGATTGGCATGGTCTTTTTGGGATACACCATCTGGAACCATGAATACATTAGGTAAAGTTCTTCTATGTTTGAAAAGGCAGATATCTCTTGTTGTCCAGTGGAAGTCTGTTGCATTGTCCTGTAAAGACAAGAAGGAACAGGTGGAGGTATAACCCCCCCATCTCAGCTGATTGCTTACTAAGGGCTTATGGCCCTTGTATCAGGCTGATGCTGGTTGGCATAAAGGCACCTGTTGGCAGGTTTTGTTTAGTTTGGTCACTGTGTTTGACAAACAGGAGGGCTCAGCTGGTTTACAATGTTAGAGTGCACTGGGCCTTTCCAGACTTTGAGCGACAAATGGGTTATTTGCAAACACATTATTATGGTTTTTATTTCTATAACTTGGGGAGAGGTTGGTGTGCTTCTTTAATTTTTGAATCTACCAGCTATGGCTCAGTCAGATCCAGAGGTACTTTTATTTCTGTTGTATACAGCCACTAGGCGTTGTACTGGAATGGGAAAGGGCGTGGTCTATATCCCCCCGAGCTCCTACTGTGATGAAAGAGGCAGCTCAAGCACTGTAGCAATACAATGGTTGTGCTGTGGGTGGTGGTGTGGATGCTGAACCACAAATGGTCTGGCAATTTTAGTAGCCAGTCAATTAGCACCATAAAAAGGTTTACATTGGATAGGTCATAATGAGTATGGCCCAACTGCCACTAGAAATAAGGGCATTTAAAAAAAATCAGTAACAACATTACATTGCAATTAGCCTACAAGTTTTGGGGTTTATACTTTACCAGAAGATGGAGACCAGTAAGTAGGCTCTTTAAGATTAGTTCCCCCATGTATTATTACACGGGGCTGTCTTCTTTCTAAGAGAAAGAAAGAAAGAAAGAAAGAAAGAAAGAAAGAAAAATAAATAAATAAATTACATGAAGGGCTATCTTTGCAGCTGGCTATCTCTGTCAGAGGTTAGCACTGATTTCAAAAATGCTTTTGCATTAGGTTAATACAGTAGTGTGCCTTCAGCAACCCCTAAACAGGGGTAGGTGTTTCTTGTAGCTACTAGCCACACTTTAATGGATGTTTGAAAACAAAATGAAATTATTTTCTAGGTCAAGAGAAGCCAAGCGTCCTTGGGTTCCCTTGTCCTAACATTAGAACATATCATTTGAGCTCATAAAAATTCATATTACCAGTATGCCAATAGTTGTACTTATGGCATAATGTACATACATATATTTGTAGAATGCATTCATGAAAGATGTTCATTTTTAGGCTTGAAACAAAAAGTTATCATTGGTAAATGTAGCTGATGTTTAAAAAAAAAGAAAAAAGCTGTAATATTTCATGGCAGTATAATGTATAACAAACTTTGTTAAACTAAATGGCTTATTTGAAATGCTGGGGGTGTTGAGCACCCCCCCACCCTTGATAGCATGGGAGTCACATGATACTTCGCATAAACAAAAAGAGCTGTGTGGAAACTAAACCTCCATAAAGGAAGGCATTGAGCTTGTGTTAGATAGCCAGAAAGTTTTGGCTGCAAGCCTGGAAGAAAATGTCTGTCTTTTTTTTTTTTTGCTCTGACAGAGTGCATAGAAATTGAAATAAAAATTAAAATTGTAGTGTTCACACTTGGTGTGTTTCCATGAAAACAAACATTTTGCGTGGAAATTGGTGCTTTATGTAGGGACACGCATCAAGTTTGAACTGGTAGTAACATAGCATTTTGAAACACATGAAGGTCAAGTTATCTTGCCAAAGGTCACACAGTGTGCAAGCAAATGTTGCTGGGACTCAGACCCGGCTGATTTTGCAGTGTCTTTGAACACTACTTATATTGAAGTGCCTTTTCAATCTGCTGGCTGAGGCAGTACACTTAATAAAAAATAAATGCTTTACACAACTAGTATGATTAGATTGGCTTATTTGACACCAGTTTGCTGAAGTAATACCCATATTTTGATTAGAAAACTGTAAAAGTGGTTTAGACATGATAATGTGCTGCCTGCTGCCTATCTTGCAACAAACTACATATAACTTAAACCAACAGATTTATATATCTCCATGCCACATCTTTCCAAAATAAAACTTTTCAAACACCTTCCAACTGCTTTATAAAATGAAACTTCCTTATTTCTTTTTTTTTGAAGCCAAACAAGATCTTATTTTAAAATACAGCAAAACACACCATCTGTAAGTGAAGACACATCTAGGAGACCATGGTTACACCCTTTGGCAGATAGCCAAAATATGGCACTTGGCCATTTTGAAATTTATGTGACGAACATTTTATTTCTCTTTAGCAAAAGACTTTCTGGTTTTAGTATGATAAAGCCATTCATAGCTGTTAACACATTACATTTTCACCTAGCAGTTCCTTGGCACATTGTCTGCAAACTACAAATCTTTCTACACATTACAATCTATGATGTCATATCTCTTCGCTCTCAAAATAACCTACTCCAACGAACAAACTACATATGAAAGTCCTTCACTGACCCTATCTTGGCTGCACAAATCTTTTATAAAAAAAAAAAACTAATTAAAACAGTCAGATATGAGGCAAAGAAGCTTTTTTTCTTTTTACTGTAACATGCTCTTCTCTAAACGCAGCCAATGACATCTTCAGAGCAACCTTGAGAACAGAACATAACCACAGAACACAGATATACGCTGGAAAAATGAGAAAAAGAGAGAGAGTGAGAGATAGAATTACTTTGTTTAGTGTGCGTATATTACAGAAATAAAGCAGACAGGCAATTAAATAGAAAATGGTTAGGATGAGATACACAGTATTTCATCCCCGTGACAACCGGCTTTTAGGAAAAGACACACAAACTTACCCCGTGCCAAGGTATTTCTTTTCTTTCTCTGCCCTGATACCCTGGTCCAGGAGAATGACTGCAAAACCTTGACGATTACCTCCAAGTGCTGCAGCTGTTAACCTGAGTGCTGCAGATATTAACCCTTTTAAATCAGGTTTCCTTTTGGTCATTTCAGGAAACTGCCAAACCAAGTCTTTTTTCAGAGCTGTGGTTTTCAGTTTAACAGTGCACATTTCAGATTGAAATGCATTAAAAGCAGGGAAGGAAGCAGGATACAGTACTGTGAACAACAGACCCTGTAAAGGGTGGGTCTGTGCAGTCTGTAGAAGCAGCACCGGGTGCTGGTTTGAAATCCAACTGGTGGAAGTCCCCAGTACCTGGGTTTGGGATAAAATCTTGCAGCCCCCAAAGGAGGCAAGGGAACTTGAAATTGGGACAACAAGCCTCAAAGCTGTGCAGATAGTGAACATCAAGAGGGGGGACTCTCAAATCAACCTGTCTGTAGTCACACCTACTGTGTATGCATCCATAGTGATTGACCAGGCAGACAGTCGGGCAGTCTGTACTCAATGCGATCCTGGAACTCAAAACTGCCATTGAACAAGGTGAGGCAAAATCAACCTTGCCCAGTAAGCAGCCAGACCTTACAAGACGCTACAGATTTCATAACAAAACACGGACGAGCTGGTATGGGTGCGTACTCTTATTTAATACCTGCAAGGGAAGGGTAAGCCAACATGCAACTGAATTTTCACAAATTTAGACCATCCGAGTCATGGCACCAATTGTTAGGGTATGCTAAGCCCTCTTCAGATTCTGGATGGTAATAAACCAGCAGAAGAAATGACAAGCAAGTGGCACAGAAGTATTAACTTGTGTATTACTTACAAGGATTAGACTTACACCCTAAACAGTATCTTCAGCCAAGCTGATACTGGGAGTCGGAGTATATCAATCCCCCATGACGGTTTCATTGAGAATACATAATACAACAGTTTTTATAGTAAGATAGTGACTATGGTAACAGCCAGTTCATACATATATTATAATTACTGTTAGAGTTACAGGCAAGCCCTATTGGGCAAAAGTGAGGCGGCTCCACAGTTATAGATAATAAGTGCAGTATTACACTAATCCAAAAAATGGCAGTGCTGGCTAAGATATCAGAATATCACAAAGACAAATGTCTCGGCTTACTACATGCTGTGACTAAGCAGAATAAAATGGAATCATAATATTTCCCTGGCTATTTATACTTGCATGGTAAGTGCCAATGTCCTACAAGTTAGTAATGATTTGCCATAATATATATATATCATAAGGTTTGTCTAAGGTTCTCAGTGGGAAGCTAATTAGGGTGTGGGGACTATGTGTAACAACAGTATGGTGCAGAAGCCTTGACTGTGAGGCAAGACACAATGAGGCATCAGGGTACAGCAGTCCTGACTGCAGGACAGGGTGCACATGGTGTAGCAGCCCTGCCCATTTGGGGCAATGGAAGTGCATAGCAGGATGCAGCAGACCCAGCTGTGCAGGCAGGGGGCATGGACTCTAAGGTGTAGCACAGCACAGCAGTCCTGACTGGGGTGACAGGAATAGGAGGCAACAGGGTGCAGTGTTCCTGACTGTGGGGGTGGGGGGAACAGGGAGAAGCAGGGTACAGCAGCCTCAACTGAGGGTCAGGTACAGGGGCATCAGAATGCCATATAGTATTTCTAGTTATACGCATACATGATGTATTTTCACACAGAAACCCTCAAAGAACTGAATTTTGTGAGTTCTTTGAGGATTTCTGTGTGTACATGTTCCTGAAGTACCAGAGTGTGTCAGACCCCTGTTTGTCAATCTGACATAAGACAAACTGTTCTCACATGAACCTGTTTATGGTGGCTACATCAAAGACACACTACTTCAATGAATTAAAAAAACAGATTTATTTTACATCCATTAAACAAACCTGTGTTATACAGCCAGAAAACAGTGCAGAGTTTTGATGAGAAAGCATTGACAGCTGTGATACAGACAGGATGATTTCTCACAAGCATTCATACCACTTCAGTTCAGCACTGAAACTCAAATGATCAGCTTTTTATGGGAACAGAATGATAGATTTTAAGCTAAATTATCTAAATACAAAACAGATGGGTTTTTAAAAACTTGGAGTGAAAACAATTAGCTCTACAGACTGCTCTGAATGAGAACTGCAACTGCTTCTTCAGTCAGTCAGGGATTTAACTGCTGAAGCAGCAGGCTAGGCCAAGATGATGTCATCGCTCTGCAGACCTCACTGATAGGGACAGAATAATCTTCACTGTTTTCAGTTACTGCAGAACACATTAACAAATACTGATTTAAAGAAAACCACAAAACCAAACAGCATAATAGTTTCAGGAAACACTAATCATGATACAGGGACTTGAATTCATGTGAATTCAAGCTTTTATTAAAAATATGGAAATACTGGTTCATTTGAGCTTTAAATAAATAAAATCAAGCATTTGACAATGCCACACATGTTTGTGTTCATGCTGTTACATGTTAGAACAATAGTAGCTTGAGCCTACGGGCAGACCCTTCTTACCCCCAACAGCCATTGTTTTATGGAGTTTGGGTTCCACCAGGCTAAGGGGCTAGGCCACATATTCAGAGCCAGCCACGTGGGCTCTGCAACAATTAGTGCACAGCCAGCTGAGACACAATATTCAGACAATTAGAACACTCCTACTCAAGCACGCTGTCTAATTATGGGACCTTGTCAGCCCAAATTAGATTGCACCAGGGCCCCTATGGGCCATTTGACACAGTCCCACACAAAAGATTAATAAACAAGTTAGCCAGCCTTGGAGTGGGTCCCAGGGTTGTAGCCTGGGTAAAACATGGGCTGGACAACAGGATGCAGAGGCTAATGTAAATGGAGTCCACTCCGAAGTAAGGGGGGTTACTAGTGGGGTACCGCAGGGTTCAGTACTGGGACTGGTCCTCTTTAACGTCTTTATAGGTGACATTGCAGAGGGACTAGAAGGGAAAGTATGCCTCTTTGCAGATGACACAAAGATCTGCAACAGGGTTGATACACAAGATGGAATGGAAAGGATGAGAAGGGACTTGGTAAGGTTGTAGGAATGGTCAAAAGTATGGCAACTTAGATTCAATGCAAAGAAGTGCAAAGTAATGCACCCGGGAAACAAAAACCCAGAGGAGGAGTACACAATGTGGGGGGAGGTACTAACAACAACAAAAATGGAAAGGGGCCTGGGGGTAGTCATATCAGATGACTTAAAGGTAGGCAAGCAATGTGGGAAGGCAGTAAGGAGGGCTGGGTGGATACTGGGATGCACAGGGAGAGGCATCACCAGTAGTAAACAGGAAGTTGTTATCCTTTTGTACACACAGTTGGTGAGACCCCATCTGGGATACTGTGTGCAGTTCTGGAGACTTCATCTCCACAAGGACATAGACAGGATGGAGGCAGTCAAGAGGTGGGCAACTAAAATAGTGCAGGGTCTGCACCAGAAGCCATGTGAAGAGAGGGACTAAAGGAGCTTAATATTTATACCTTTGAGGAAAGGAGAGAGAGAGGAGACATGATAGAAATGTTTAAGTACCTCAAGGGAATCAATAAAGTCCAAGAGGGTAGCATCTTTCAGAAAAAGAGATGTGCAAGAACTAGGGGCACAATTTGCAGATAGAGGGGGAATGGCTCAGGGGCAATGTAAGGAAGTATTTTTTTCACAGAGAGGGTAGTGGATGCATGGAACAGCCTTTCTGAGGAGGTTGTGGGTCAAAAACAGTGGGGGAATTCAAGAACGCATGGGACAGACATAAAGCAATTCTTGTGGGGGGTAGGAGGAAATAGGCTGTTGGTTAACTAGGATCTGCAGCTTATACAATAGGTAGGGAAATGGGCAGGCTGGGTGGGCCAAGCGGTCCTTATCCGCCATCAAAGTCTATGTTTCTGTGTTTCTATATTCAGCCTTAACATGCCAACTAGCCTACTGGGCATGCAAGATGCTATGGGCCATTTGCATGCCCATTATTGGCTCATGAACATTCATGAGTGGCCCCTGTAACTGTCTTGATTATTTTTTTAGTCTTGTTGTCATCCCACCCTCCCAAGAACCCATCCTGTAGCTGTCTTGAATGTTCCTGGTGGTGTAGTGTTCCCCCTCATAAGGCATCTAAACTTGTCTAGCCCCCCCCCACACACAGGACCCTCCTCTCTGCATCACCCTTGCTGCAGTCTCATAAGCAGAAGTATGGCAATAGTGACAGGGAGCAGCACAACCCTTCTCTCACCATGTCCTCTGGCCACCATCTGACTATTAGTGATTGTCAGTACTGTAGAAAAGCTGTCAGACTGTCAGTGAGTAATTGTGAATATTGTAGAAACAGCTGTTTGTACAATACTGATGATTGCTCACTGACAGTCAGCTTGGTGACTGTCCAAGGAGGTTAGTAGAAGGCTGTGCCGGTCACCATTACTACTGTAAAAGTTCTGCTTAGGTGACCAGGGTAAGGGGGGATGCAGGGAGGAGGGTCCTGAGCAGATGAGTTGGACAGTAGACCACCAGGAATATTCCAGACAACTGCAGTGCAGGCGATCAGTGTGCTTTTACATGGTATTTTTCCAAGACAAATCACCTTAGATGCAACACTTTTTCAGTGGGGTTCTGCTGTAATGCCCTGCTTTTACACAGTTTTACAATGTATTTCCTCAGGATAGCACAGCTGAGATGCATTATGTCATTCATTGAGGGGTGGGACAGATTCAAGGGAGGGTACAAACTGGGAGGGGTGGGAGATGGGGAGGGCATATGAGGGAGGGGGGCATCTGCAGTCTAATGGACTGAAGTGCTGCACACTCGAGCAGACTAGATAGACCAAATGGCCCGTATCTGCTGGCAATTTCGTATATTCGTATTTGCAGAGGGGTCCTGCGTAGACACATTTGTAGATTTCTTTTATGCAGGACAGCACAACGGAAATGCAGTATCTTGTTTTTAATGTGGTACTGCTTTTATCCATTTTTACAATCTTTTTAGCCAGGACAGTCCAGTAGGAGTCCATTTCTCATTTTCACTGTAGTCCAGCTTTTACAATGTATTTTTCTAGGACAGAGCAGCATAAATGTGCACATTTCACTGGAGTTCTGCTGTATGGGCTCCTGCTTTTACAAGTTTTTACTATATACTGTATTTACCCAGGATAAAACAGATAAAATGTAATAGCTCATTTTCAATGGGGCCCTGCTTTTACCCATCTTTACAATCCATTTAGCCAGGATAGCCCGGCTGAAAGACAATATCTCATTTTCAGTGAAGCCCTACCTTTACAATGTAGTTTTACCAGGACAGAACATCTTGAGTTTGCGTTTCAGTTTATTAAAAGCACAATTGCAATCGCCTCCAAAAAAGGGGAGGTTAAAGTTCAATACGTTAATAAAAACATTACAAGGATTTGACTTCATTTTGCTACATCAAAGTGTAACACTACACATCTTACTTACTGAAAACACCTTCTAATGCAGATACAAGTAAACATACCTAGATATATAACATATCTACTGAAGTATGACACAAACCTAATATATATTTGTTCCCTTTTTAGCAATAACTATCACAGTGCCACAATTCTTTATGCCATACACAGATTCCTCTTTTGGTGACAACATAGAATGCAGCTTATGTTTGCAATCATGGGTTTCTACAAGCAATTTCTTTATCATTTTCTCCTTCCATACTTCCAATCTCAAAAGATTGTCCTTTTTCAGTACTTCACCATATGAGACCTCAGCCCCTAAAATTATTGTAGGGCTCTTTCTTGTATTCTTTCTTGGTCTTTACTCTCCATTTTTGTGAGTTCCCCATCCCATACTAAGGATGCCTATTCAATTACTGATCTGACTACTGTACAATGGAAATACACTAAATCATCTTGAGCAACCCCTGCCCTTTTTAACATAGTCAGAAAGTATATTCTTGAATTTGCCTTCTTTAACATCCCCTCAACTTATTCTTTCTAGCCGAAATCATGTTGTACCATGGTTCCCAGTAATTTAACATGTTCAGCTGCCTCATCTGAAATCCCTACAAACACCACGGGAGGGCACTCCTATTTATTTAATTTTCCAAACCTGATCTCTTTGAGTTTGCTCAGGTTTATTTCCATAAAATTCTGCTTTGACCACCCTTCAATTTTATGTCTTCCTGCATGTTACTCTGACTTATTTCAGTAAATGTATCAACTACTGTGGGATCAGCCAGGTACTTACTACAGGGTCCAACTGTTCTGTGGCCATTTATCATTGTCAGAAATAACAGAGGTCTCAGTTTTGTTCCCTGTGGGACTCACCCATTCATACATTCTACTACTGATCGAACCACCTCCACCACAATCCACTGGGTTCTACCCTTCAAGAAATCATAGACCCATCTCATAACACAGGGTGGGATACTTAACATCTGCAACTTTATTAACAATGTGCTATATTCTATTATGTCAAATGCTTTCTGTAATCCACCAGTACTGCCTCATTGCCTCTCCATCCTTCCATGATTTCATACACAATTCCAGCAACTTTAAGGCTGCCAGAGTTATCAAACTCCCCTTAAAAGATCCAAACTGCTTTTTATCAGTTTCATTTGTGATTAATTCTAGCATCCAGCTTGTGATAAATCCCTCGCATACTTTAGATACCTCACAGGTAAGTGAGATGGACTTGAAGTATTTCTTTACATCACGTGGCACAGACATTTTAGGGAAAGGAATTACACAGACCTGTTCCACTGATTTGGTAATTTTTCTAGAATGACAGATTTAGAAACATACATAGAAACATAGAAACTGTTGGCAGATAAGGGTCTTTGGCCCACCTAGTCTGCCCTATTACCACTAACAATGGCTCTCTATCATGCACTGCTGACATTAGGTTGTACCCCCCCCCCCGATTACCAGCAATCATCTATGCCTATCCCAAAGATGTTTAAAACTTGTAATCATTTCTGCCCCCACCACCTCTGCAGGTAAGCTGTTCCACTTGTACACCACTCTCTCTGTGAAGATATACTTCTTCACGTTCCCTCTAAACCACCCTCCCTCCAGTTTCATCTTGTGCCCCCTCGTTCTTGAGAATCTTTTTCTTTGGAATATAGTATTCTCCTGTATTCTTTTCTTCCCTGTGAGATACTTGAATGTCTCAGTCATATCCCCCCTCTCCCTTCTCTCTGCCAGGGAGTACATATTTAATTCCCTCAGCCTGTCCTCATAGGGCATGCAATGTAGTCCCTGTACCATTTTGGTTGCCCTCCTCTGAATCACCTCCACCGTATGTGAGGCCTCCAGAACTGGATACAGCATTCGAGGTGCAACCTCACTAATGTCATGTACAGTGGAATTATTACCTCCATTTTGTGCTGGTAATTCCCCTGCCTATGCATCCCAGCATCCTGTTTGCCTTTCCTGCCACCTTGTCACACTGCCTACCTACCATGAGGTCACTGAAAATAATCACCCCAGGTCTCTTTCTTGCTTGGAGCATGCTATCCCCCCCCCCCCCAAGTTGGTATAAAGCTCCTGGGTTTTTTTTTGCACTTTTTTGCATTAAAATCTACCTGCCAATCCCTTGACCAATCCTCCAGCTTCCTTAGATCTCCCCTCATTCCATCCACTCCCCCTGGTGTGTCCACCCTGTTGCAGAGCTTAGTGTCATCAGCGAACAGGAATGTTTTCCCTTCCAGACCCTCTGCTGTATCACTGATAAAGACATTGAAGAGGACTGAACCCAACACTGATCCTGTGGTATCCCACTGGTTACATTACCCTCTGCATAGTGAATGGCATTTACCACCGCCCACTGGGTCCTATTATCCAGCCAATTCTCTACCCACTTCACTACCTTCTTTCCCACTCTCATGCTCTCCAGCTTATTTAACAGCCTTCTATGCAGCACAGTGTCAAAGGCCTTGCTGAGATTGAGGTAGACCACATTCACTGCCCCTCCCCAATGCACCTCCCTGGTTACCCAGTCAAAGAATTCAGTGAGGTTAGGCATGCTCTCCATCTCATAAATCCTTGCTGCCTTGGGTCCTGTAGACCGTTGCAACCAAGTGTTTCACCATTCTTTCTTTTAGTAGTGTTGCCATGACCTTTCCCACTACTGAGGTCAGGCTGTAGTTCCCCACTTCCTCCCTGTTTTCTCTTTTGCACAGAGGGACCACATCAGCTCTCCTTCAGTCCTTGGGTGCCTCCCCTGTTTCCAATGACAGGTTAAACATGGTAGTCAGAGGTTCTGCCAACTCCTTTCTTAGCTCTTTCAGTATCCTAGGTTGCACCCCATCTGGTCCTATAGCCTTATCAACTGTTACTGCCTCCAGTTCCCTGAGGATGCTTTCCTTTGGAAAGAGACCTGTGTCCATTCCCATGCCCTTCCTGCCCTTATCACATATTGCGGGCCCATTTCCTGCCCCCTCCTTTGTAAAAACTGAACAGAAGTATTTATTCAGTATATCCGATTTCTGGTGGTCATCCTCTACACTACCCCCATCCTCCCTTTTCAGTCTCACAATCCCTCCCTTTGCCTTCCTTTTTTCACTGATGTACCTGTAAAGGCTTTTGTCTGCCCTCACCACTGAGTTTGCTGTGTGTTCTTATGTTTGTACCTTGGCTTCCCTAACTGCCTTCCTTGCCTCCCTTTGTTTTTCCTGGTATCGCTCCTTATCCCCCTCCACCTATGTCTTTTTGAATTGCTTAAATGCTATTTTTTTTGCTTTGACCTTTTCTGACACCTCCTTAGAAAACCATAGTGGCCACTTTTCCTCTTCCCCTTGCTGACCTGTTTGACACACAGTTGTGTCACCAATACAATCCCTGTTTTGATCATCGCCCACTGTTCCTCTACCCCTTCTGCTCCCCTACTCCCACCAGTGCTTCATCAAAGCATTTTCCCATCTTTCTGAAATCCACCCTCCTAAAGTCTAGGAAACTTGTCTTTGTGTGGCTGGGTTCCTCCCCCTCCATTATTTCAAACCACAGTGTTCTATGATCTTTGCTCCTCAGGTGTTCCCCTACTGTAACTCCTATCACACTGTCCCCGTTTGTGAGCACCAGGTCCAGTAGTGCCATCTCCCATGTGGGTTCCATGAGCAGTTGGTTAAGGATTGGCCCCTGCAGGGAATCCAAGATGTTCCTGCTCCTAGCTGTTTCTTCAGCAGGGAGGCTCCACTCCATGCCTGGTGGATTGAAATCACTGACCAGCAACATCTCTCCTTTGTGCACCATCATTTGGATTTACTGAATATGTTATATATCCCAGGGACAATTAGGTCTGCCCCTTTCATCCACATTCAATTTGGCATTACATCAGGCCCAAGTGCCTTGTTTAGTTCTAGTTTCTTTAATTATTTTGTTACATCTTCTACTTTTACAAGATATTTTTTCAGGCACCTCCCATACTCCCCCTTCTATTTTTTTTGAAGTTTTAAGACCTTTACTTATTTCACATAGTGCTTTATTTAACTTGTGCACAAACTTAACTCCTTTTGTCACTTCCTTTGAACGCACATTTTTCTGTCCATTTGTCCACCTGACCCCCTTGTTTACTTTTCTACAAAAGTGTATTTGTTTACATCACCACTTCTGTAGCCTTTAATTTCTGTAACCCCTCAACTTTTTGAGCATAATAGGTTCTTCTCATTCTTTTTGCTGACCTATTTACTTCATTTCTCAGCCTGTTATGTTCTGCACTATCATTCCCTTAGAATGCCATTTGTCTTTTACATAGCAACTCTTTAAATTCCTCTGCTCCCCACAGCTTATCACCCCCCCTCGCATCACTACTTCTTTTACTGGGGCAGTTTGACCTATTATTTCCTAAACAAGTAAATAAATCGAAGTAGTTCTTATATTTCAAAATCAAGTTTTAATCATGTAACATCTAGTTATACAACAAATGAATGACGTTTCGGGTAAACCCTTCATCAGGAAACTGGTTTACTCTAGGAAACAAAATATTTTACACTAATTATAAAGAATATATATATATATATATATATACACAAAGATGACTAAAATTCATTTAGTGTTAAATAACTAAAAAACATTATCAACAAATTTATAAGGATCTCATAAAGAAAACTGTCCTTACATGTCAATTATAAATTCATAATCCTTATCTTCTTGCTTTAAACTAGGTATCAGGTTTGACTCGCGCTTACAGCCATCACAAGTCATCATGAGATCACAAACGAAATAATGGTATTTAATCTATCAGATAGAGTTTTAACACCTGAAGAATTAAATGTGTTAAATAAAGGACTTACATTTTGTCCTCATGAAAAAGTTGATGACTTTGAAATAAAACTAGATTTGAATAGATTTTTCAGAAAATTAAGACTGAGATATTACTTTGATAATCAAACAGTTGAACCAATTAACAAAAAAGAACAGAAAAAGAAAATCGATTTAGGCCATAAATTACATTTGAAGTCTCAGTTCCTTCCTCTAGGAATAATACCTCATATTATTGAAACATATATTTGTATGGTGAGTAAAGATGTTGAAAAACTTATTAAAAAAGAAAAGAATATGGATAGAAGAACACGTTTTAATTTGACATCAAAAGAATTTGGTGCTTTATGAAGTTTAGAAAATGATCCGACCATAATTATCAAGAAAGCAGATAAGGGGGGAGGAATTGTGATAGAGAATTATGTGACATATAGATTAAAATGTCTTCAACTTTTAAATGAACACGAGAATTATTTAAAATTGACAGAAGATCCAACACTAAAAATCAGTTTCTTGGTTGATGAAATTTTAAAAAGGGCATTTGAAAATGATTGGATTAATGAATGGGAATATAAGGCTCTAAAAAAAGAATATCCTATTGTTCCGATTTTTTATACTCTCACAAAAATACATAAAGACCCCTGGGTAGACCAATAGTGGCAGGGATCGGTTCAGTCTTGGAACCTTTGTCAGTCTTTGTGGACTTCCATATAACAGACTTTGTAGAACAAACAAGTTCATATTTAAAAGATTCGACACACTTGATTCATTTACTTGATGAATTTAATAACAGTTATGATATATCTGGGAAATCCCTATTTTTGGTGAGTTTTGATATATAAGATCTTAACACTTCCATACCACACTTAAAAGGATGTGAAACTTTAAAAGAGATACTAGAATATTCCAGAAAAGAAATGAAGCCACCAAATGATTTTATATTACAATTAGCACATTTAGTGTTGACACAAAATTATTTTAGATTTGAAAAAACATATTATGTCCAAGTTAAAGGTACTGCAATGGGTTCCAGTATGGCCCCGTCCTATGCTAACCTATTTATGAGCTGGTATGAAAAAAAAGTACATTTATGAAAATAATCCATTCATTAATAATATATTGATATGGAAACATTTCATTGATGACATATTTGTAATATGGGAGGGAATGGAAAGAGAACTTTTAAACTTCCATCAGAGTCTCAACAAACAAACAGACTACTTACAATTCACGATTGATTACCATCAGAATAATATTTCTTTTTTGGATTTAGTAATTTTTTGGAAAAATGACAAATTATATACCAGGATTTTTAGAAAACCTACTGATAGAAATACTGTACTGCATGCAGAGAGTTTTCCCCCTAAAAAACTAATTAATTCGATACCATATAGTCAATTTTTAAGGGTTAAAAGAAATTGTACTGAAACAGATGATATGGTTGTGTTCACTAAGCAGATGATGGAAAGGTTCCTAGAAAGAGGATACAGTAGTGAAATTTTACAAGAGGCACATAACAAAGCTGAATTAAAAGATAGAAAGGATGTGTTGGCTAAGAAAGTAATAGTAACAGACAATTCATTTGATAACAAGATTATTTGTTCTCTTAGATTTAGTGACATTTTGCATGAAATCAAGAAATCAGTAAACAGACACTGGAAAATTTTGGAATCTACATCGATGGGGAATAAAGCTTTCCATAAAGGGGTACAGGTAGTAGCCAAAAACGTAAAATCTATTTCAAATCGTTTAGTGCATACGGAACATAAAATACCAGACAGTAAGAAAAGCACACTTTTTACAAGTGAGGAACTAAGTGGTAACTATAGTTGCGGTAGATGTGTCCATTGTCACAATACTTATAGAATCAAAACTATTAGAAATAGTAGTGGGGGGGTGAGGACTTTAAGATAAAAGATTTCAATTGTCAGACAGAAGGAGTAATTTATGGCATTAAATGTCTATGTGATTTAATGTACATAGGTAAAATGAAAAGACCTTTAAAACAAAGAGTTGGGGAACACAAGGGATATATTAGAAACAAAGACCTAACATTCCCTATAGCAAAACACTTTTTAGAAAGAGGCCATTCTATTGCTACATTAAGATTTTTCGGTATAGGAAAAGTACATAGGGACAATAGAGATGGTAATTTTAATACCAAATTATTATTAAGAGAAGCAAGATTTATAAATTACTTTCAAACCAATAATCCCAAGTTTGGTTTGAATGAGATGATGGACTGGCAACCTATTTTGTAAATAACAGTAAAAGGACTATTAAAAAGATTAATAAACTTAATGTATGTTACAATAATAAAAACTACATGCAGCTAATTCAAAATCAATATCTATGAGAATCGTAGTACAGTTCTCTATCACTGTGATGTTATTCTCAATTACAGAGAATGACAATGTGACAGCTTTGTAATATGATTAATATTGGTAAGAATGCTCACAGTTTTTGGTTATTGTGGTAATTTATGGTATTTTTCACTATGGAGACAAATAATTTTTAGTTTATTATTTTGCAATATGTGACTTTAAAATTAAACATTTAATAGAGCTTCCACAGTACTGTCTACCATTCGGGCAGGATTGTTTCCCGTAATACCAAATATGAGAGTTTTTTTCAAAAGAAATATACTATAGCAGTCCATAGTTATTATTGTTAAATACCTTAACCCTCGACACCAAGAAATATGATACTTGGTGCTGCCAGAGGTGGGTCCAGCACACAGGTGAGCACATTTGTGCTTATGCTAACGCTCTTTGTTGGTTGCTGGATTCGGGGGAGGAGTCCTCCCTCCTTTTAAAACACAGGTAACATAGGCTGCGCCTTACTCCTGCTGTGTCAGACGCCAGATGCTGTTGAGAGAATGTAACTTCAGAATACAAGCTTTTTGCTTAGCCTTACAAAATATATTTCATTCTAAAGGACATAAATACATTGATATTTTGTCACTTTAGCTAATTAAAACGGAAGGCATTGAAATGCTACAACATGATTTTCTGGATATCATAGAACTGTTTAGCTAACAGGTTGGCTTTTCTTCCTTCTTTTCTTCATTTATCAGACAGTGTTATTTATTCAACGTTATAGACACATTATCAGAATACCTGGGTGTTATTGGGAGAATCTCTCAGTTAAGTTACTTTGTTTAATTAGTATGCCTTTAGTTACAAGGATAACATATATTTTTTGTTAGTTCTATCATGATGAATGTGTCTTTAGCATATCAGCCTGTTTACATGTATAACCGCGTGAACAATATAATGGTACAGGGAGATTTTAGTTTTTTGATTTTTTTTTAACATTTCAAATATTAAAGCATGGAGTATACTTTTTCTTTAATCAGAGATTTTTGTGCTGGTTTGATTGATTTTGCATGGCCAGATGTCTATAATTTAAGGTTTGATTATGCAGAAGTTCATTATAACTTGATTCATTTCTGGCTTCTTATCAGTGGCTATAAGCGGGAGTCGAACCTGATACCTAGTTTAAAGCAAGAAGATAAGGATTATGAATTTATAATTGACATGTAAGGACAGTTTTCTTTATGAGATCCTTATAAATTTGTTGATAATGTTTTTTAATTATTTAACACTAAATGAATTTCAGTCATCTTTGTATATATATTCTTTATAATTAGTGTAAAATATTTTGTTTCCAAGAGTAAACCAGTTTCCTGATGAAGGGTTTACCCAAAACATTGTTCATTTGCTGTATAACTGGATGTTAAATGATTAAAACTTGATTTCGAAATACAAGAACTACTTCGATGTATTTACTTGTTTAGTTGGGTGAGTGGGCCTTATTACCCAGTATCATTTTTCAGTCTAATTTAAACCACTCAGCATTCATCTCACCTGCAATCACATCTGGCTCTTTTTCTTTCTTGATATTAGATGATTTTCTGCTCTGAATAACCTGCCTCTTATCTCTGCTTTTTGTCCCCCTCTTGGCTAAATGACACTAATACTACATTGTGGTCAGACAGCCCAATATGACCCCTCCTTCACCATCTGCTTTAAATTCCTCCCTTGTGTTATTCTTGCTATCAGCATGTTACATGAGGTCCCTGCACCCTAATTGGTACCCTCAGAGGTACACCGTAGACAGCTAACACTTAGATATAGGTTATACTAACATTTAGGGATAAGGACATCTACCGTATAAGAGTAGATGTCAGGATATGAATGCATATTGTTGTAATCCACTTTGCTTGCTAATACACATATATTTTACCATGTATTTTCTGTCTATTTCTTACTTGTTAGATGCCAAGACACCTGTGTCCTTGAAGTAATTATAATATGTAAGACGGCATTGCCATCTTTTGGTGATTTGTACTACTACACTGAATTATGTAAGACTCTGTATAAGAACTCTTTTGTTCTCAAACTGATGACTTTACAGAATTGTATAATGTTATCTTGGACCGTGGAGCCACCTCTAATTTAGCCAATAGGGCTCATCTCTGTAACTAGAAATGTTTTTATCTTTTGGTAACCATAGTAATTATCATAGGTATATAATGTAATGCACAAGCTTTACACCTCGGAGACCCGAGAGACCCCAAGAGACTACAGAGAAACCTCGAGGTGTAGGGAATGCTTAGCACTGGCTCCCAGTTTGTATTGGTAAGAACTGCTTAGGGCAACTGTGATTTACTCCTTGGTAGTAATAAACTTGTTTATTACTCTAATGCAATGTCTCTGTGATTACTTGCATTCCCAATATCATCAAGAATCTGAAAGTGAGGTTTAGACCTCCCAACAAATTGGCGACTGTGTGCAGGCGATATTTGGTGTTTGTAAGTTTTCACTTGCTGCTTAAACTTTTTCCCTTTCCCATGGGGACAGTAGGTGTACATTCCCGTATCACTTCTCCCATTTTAAAACCAGTTTGTAGTCACTTGCAAAGTCTGGCTGACTTTTTGGGTGTGGTCGATGCCGTCTCGACTCACTCCATAGCAGTTTCCTTGCCTCCCATGGAGGATGGGCTGACTTCACGTGGGACACAAGTCAATCCGACAACCCTGTACTGGGGATTTCAACCCAGTATGCAGAAATGAGACAATCAACCAATAAGCGTCACGCTAAAGGGTTGATGGTGGCAGCTCTCTACACTGCTTTGGAAGCCTCCGAAGTGAGGTTTCGAACCGTTGATCTGCAGATTTCATCTCTTAAGCAAGAGATGGGTTTGCAGGAAACAGAATGTATTAGACTGCAGCAGAACTTGGAGTCTGAACTCCAAACTCTGCGGAATGAAAAGGATTCACTATTGCATCATTCAGCCCAGGCTGGTGAACAGGAACTATGCATGTTGAAGCAGGAGTGTGAAAGTTTGAGACAGGATAAGAGTCAGGTTGTGCAAATGAATGATTTGCTGAGTGCTGCGACTGCTCAGTTGAGTGATGAAATGGGTGGGCTTCAGGATGAGATCAACCAGGTAAGTAATGACTTAGAAGTAGCTTACAGGGACAATCGTGAATTGAGCGCCACGTATCAAGTTTTACAAAAGCAAAAGCAAGAACAGGTTGATATGGATGTTGCAAGTGTGAATCACGATGAATGTAGAACTAAGATGGCGACACTGCGCAATCAGCTAGAGGTTCTGGCTGGCCATGTTAAGGCAATGGGAGGTATAGCCCCTGCCTTTCATTTGTCATCAGAAGGGGAGTTATCTGATGATGACGTTTCACAATACAACACCCAGTCACACCCCTACTATGGCCCAGACTCCACACCCAGCCATCCACAGCATGGTGGGTCCCCGCCCCCAACTCCCCAGGTCACACGTCGGCAATGTCGTAACGCTCATCATGGGAAATGCCAACATGGCGGCGCCCATGATAGGGGGAAGCAGGCCCAAGCCTGGTCCCGACGGCGCCCCCGGTAGCCATTATTAATGTGGAAGACAGGCAAGAGATAGAAACCATGATTGAAAGAGTGATAGGCAATATCCCTCTTCCTGAGAGGAATATGAGAGCTATTAAAACCCAGATTAGGCAGCTTTTTCAAGAAGCTGGCACTCAGGAAGGTATCATCCGCACTGTGGCTGAAGCTGCAGCTCATGCAGCCCTGGATGGTGCTCAAGACACTCTACCTTTGCCTGACTGACCCACTAATCCCCTACAAATGGCCTACTCTGTTCAGCAAATTGCTGACTGCATCGGTCGGATGAGCCCGTCCGACAACCTCAGCTGTCACTTGGAAAAGGTACGTCCTAAATGCGAGATTCTTAGCCTCACTGCAGAATATCAGGTACAAATACTACGCCAGACCATCGATCCTGGTTTATGGGCCAAACTCCCCGAAGCTGTCCGCCAGGATGGGAACGCTACCTTTGACGAGATTGCAGCTGAGCTCATTTCTGCTCACAGTCCAGGTGTAGTAGGAGTGATGCTTGCATATCCTGTGAAGCAGAATGCAAAAGAAAGTCCAGTGACTTACCACCAGAGACTCTGGATGGCCTACCGAGCAGGAAAGCACCTGGCACAAGAAGCTGCGGATGTAGATCTTATTGAATATAAGACCCTGTTCCTTAGGAACATGATTCCAGCAGTAAGAGAAAAGGTAGAGCCAACCACTTACCCAAATATGGATAGGTTTGCCGATATTCTTCAGAAAACTGAGAGGGTGTATCAACTGTATATCCGTGATTTGGGCTCCAGTTCCAAGAAGGTAGCTGCCGTGGAACCCGCTTCGGGGACCACAACACACTACACAGTGGAAGGGCAGGCTCAACGCCAACAGACCCAACATCCGCCAGCCCCTCCAGCTGGTAATCAACACCCCCAACAGGCCCAACAACCACAACCTCAACAGCAATGGGGTGGGAACCAGAATTAGCATAAGAACAGGAAGCCTAAGGGTAGAGGTAAACCACAACAGAGAATGGGTCCTTCATATAGGGAGATAGCTCAAGAAAATCGGAAATTTCGAGAGCTCCTGGGACAAGTGCGCTCTGTGGCAGATGCTGTTCCCGCACAGACCCTTTCTTCGGTACAACCGGAAGCCCAGGTCTCAACTGGCCATGGAGACACCTGAGGTACAGGCCCTCAGGCCCACACAAGCCTGAACCCAGAAGCTCCTCCCTATATAACATCAGTACAGCATGGTGAAGTCATTCACTCAAGCCAGGCCCAACCTCTGCATGCTTCCAGCAGTATGGATTGACAATTACAGGCACCAGTCGGTATTGTAAACAAGCTGGTCTTGGATATAAACGGAAGGCCCTGCACTGAGGCCGAGGTTGGGGGCCGCCAACTAGTAGTTTTGCTAGATACAGGTGCAGCTGTATCTGTGCTACATGACAAACACCCAGACACGTCCCCCTTGGTCCACTGGACGGAGGACCAACATGTCAGGAGTTGACGGTACTAGGCTACCTGCATACCACTCTCTACCCTTACCGGTAGAGCTAGGCCATTTAAAGGCCTCACACACTTTCCAACTTATGGTATTGTATGATCATCCTAGTATTATAGGGATCGACTTCCTTGCGCCACATGGCTGTGTGGTGGACCTAGCTAACATGCTACTGATACAGATTCAGGGTCAATACCATACCATCTTGATTCCTGATTCACACGTTGTGGCAACGATATTTGCCAATGACAAAGAGTATGACATCATAGATCTGTTCAAGAATCATGAACTTTTTCCAAAACTCCTACCTATCCTGCAACGACATCTGGAAGCGTTTGCAGTTAACAAGCATGACTGTGGTAGAATGCACACTGTCATTGAAGTACCAGGCCCAGCACATGAGAGACAAAGGCAATATCCTTTCCCAACTGAGGCCTTGCCTTCCCTTAGAGAAATGATCAAGTCACTCCTCAAGCAAGGAGTAATCAGAACTTGTGTTTCCACTGCCAACTCCCCAGTATGGCCCGTGAAAAAACCCACAGGTGCCTGGAGACTTACTATTGACTACAGGAAACTGAATCAGGTCACCCCCAGTTGTTTCCCAACTGTGGCATCAGCACCAGATGTGCTACGACTTCTGACCCCTGACTTGAAATGGGTCAGTGCCCTAGACATTTCCAATGGTTTTTGGTCATTGCCAGTGGCCCTTAAGAGTCAATATAAGTTTGCCTTCACCTTTGAAGGAAGACAGTACATGTAGACTTGCTTGCCACGAGGATTCCATAACAGTCCATCCCTCTTTCATCTCCACATAATGGACACCCTCGAGAGTTTCTCTACCCCCCCCAGTGTCTCTTACAGTATGTGGACGACCTGTTGCTAGCAACAGCCACACAGGAACAACATTTGGATCTCTTGGACGAACTATTGACTCTCATTCAGAAAGCAGGCTTGAAATGTAACCCAGCAAAAGCACAACTGTGTCAGAAAGAAGTACTCTTTCTGGGTCTAAAAATAACTGACCAAGGTCGAAGCCCTACCTGGAAGAAGGTACAGGGATTACAAGACTTGCCATTACCTACCAGTGTGGCAACTCTTTGAAGGTTTCTAGGTATGGTAAACTATTCGAGAGATTTCATTTGTGATTTTGCTCAGAAAGCTACTCCTCCTTACTCAAAAAGGATGTACCATGGACTTGAGACCCTATTCACACCCAGGCTGTGACGTCACTGAAGCAGGCCTTAGCCTCCACCCCAGCACTGGTGAACTCCAATCCAGCATTACCATTCCATCTGGAGTGTGCCACCTCTGACATTGCTATGTCAGCAGTGCTGACCCAGATGGTGCATGGCACCTTGAGACCAATTGCATATACCTCACAGCTCTTGACCCCAGTGGAACAGAAGTACGGCCTTTGTGAAAGGAACCTTCTGGCCACCTACTGGGCTGTCAAGCACTTCTTGTATATCATTGGGTACTCACCACTGATCATTAACACTAACCATACACCAACCACCTTTTTGCTCTCAGACAGAGTGAAGGATGGGTCAGTCTCTAACACCAGGCTGACACACTGGTCACTTCTTCTCCAGGACAGGGATATACAGGTACAACTGACTAAAGTTCCATCTATGCTAGCTCATGGCCTCCTTTTCCAGGGAGAACCCCATGACTGTACACTACAGTCACCTGATCTTCCTGATCCAGGTCCTTTCTTCCCTGCCACGCCACAAGTACTCGAGAGTACCTCTTTGTGCCGTATCTTTACTGATGGTTCAGCATCCTACTATCAGGGAGAATAGATTGCAGGGAATGGGTATTTTGGTGATTTACCCTTATGGGAACACTGTCAAGATATCTAAATGTTGTAGTGTAGCATCATCACAGTACGCAGAGATGGCAGCGGTGGCCTGTGCCCTCGAGTTCATCCAACATGGAACCGAGGATACCATCATCTTTACAGACTCTAACTGGATTTGTTGTTCCCTTACAGAATTTCTTCCTTTTTGGCAGAAGAACTGCTTCCTCTCTTCTGATGGTAGTCCAGTGAAGTACAAAGAATTGGTAATATACATACATACACTGGCACAGAAATTTGCACACAAACTCGATGTACACAAGGTTAAAGCCCACTCTCTCCATGACCCCTATCATGCCTTCAATGACACAGCAGACACCCTTGCTAAGGAAGGGACCTGAGGGGGGATGTCTGGATGATGGACCACCCAGAGGCTAATGCAGCTGTACACATTGCAGCACTCAAGAAGAAACCTGAACTCTTTTCCCCCTTGGATCTCTCCGCAGCCCAGCAGCTTGATACCAAACTCAAAGAGATGTTCAGATTCCTTGACAAAGGTACTGAAGAGAAACTTCCTACACATAACCCCTATCGAAGGCATGAAGGTAAGTTATGCTTGTCACCAGATGACAAGCTCATTTGGTTCCAACCAGATGACTCTACCACTAAGTTGTGGGTAGTCCCCAGACACCTAAGATCTGAATTCTTGCACCAAGTGCATGACACTCCTACTGGTGGACACTAGGGAGTAGAAAATACCCTCCAACGACTCAAGACCACTGCCTGGTGGCTTGGAATCACCAAAGATGTTAAACAATACATAGACAACTGTCTTGTTTGTGCACAAAACAATCCCATCCCTACCAAACGAAATGCCATACTTTTACAACAAAGACATTCTGGCCCTTGGCATGCCATCCAAATTGATTTCATTGGCCCTCTGACCAACCCCAGCAGAAATAATAAGTATGCTCTTGTGGTAACTGACCTCTTCTCTAAGTGGGTAGAAGCTTTCCCCACTAAGACATGTAAAGCAAAGACTACTGCCAAAATCCTGGTGGAACAGATTTTCTCCAGGTGGGGTCTACCTCTTAAGGTAGATTCTGATAAAGGAACCAGTTTTACAGGTGAGTTGATGAAAGAATCCCTTGAACTCCTTGGAGTTCAGCAGAAGTTCCACATACCTTACCACCTTCAATCCTCAGGTCAAGTAGAAAGAGCCAACAGATGGATTAAGCAAATGCTTTCCAAATTCATTGAGGACAATCCCAAAACATGGGATTCCCTATTGCCTTTACTCCTTATGGCAATCAGGGGCACACCCTCAGCCACCACCCAGCTCACACCCTTTGAGGTGATGACTGGTAGACAAATGAGATTACCTGAACACCTGTTGTTTGACCTGCACAACCCCACTGCAGACCGCGTGTCTGTGGACCAGTATGTGGAAAAACTCAGAAAAGACCTCATACACACACACTTTTATGCTGCAAACTGCATGGGCAAGGCCCAGCAACAATCCAAAATACAGTTTGACAAACACGCACAAGAAGTGGATTGGCAAGCTGGAGATCAGGTAATGGTACTTCGATTTGTACATCCCACCCACTCCTTCTCCAACAAGTGGGAAGGCCCATACCCCATTGTCAACAAGCTCAGTCTGGCAGTCTATCAAGTTAGACTCCTCCACAACAACCAATTGACTGACAAATGGTTACATGCAAACCAGTTGAAACTGTATAAAGGAGCTTAAATTACTTTTCCTCACCCCATTGGGCAGAATTGTACTAACATACTAATCTTTGATCTTCCTTTTCAGATACACTGACAAGATGGCTATCTTGTTCCATTATTTCCTCCTCTCAGGGGTGATCTTCTGCATCCAAGGCACGGTACCAGACCTCCTACGACACCTCGATCCTCCAGCACCTCCTCCAGAGGGAGTTTCTATCAATATACCAGATAGTATGATCACTGTCCAGGAAGGTTCTGATGCTTACCTCACTGCCTCAGTTGTTGCTCCTGACAAATCTACCCTTCAAATTGAGTGGCAAACCACATCACAAGGACAAATTCTCCCTGTGGCCAAACTCTCCAAAGGAACTTTCCAGGGTTGGCCAAATACTAAATTATCCCCAAATGGTTCATTATCCTTGTTACAAAGTACATTAAGACATTCTGGTTTGTACAATATAATTGCCTTAATAGATCCTTCTTACTGTAATTCTTTGTCCAAAGATTCCGCTCACAGATTTTGTGCTATACACCACATGGCTTCTGCAGCCATGTACCTCTCTGTGTTACCACCCAATGATAAGTAGCTTTTGGAATGTCCAAAGCACACCACTGGTCCCCGTAGTGGTCTAACAGCCACTGCCCTCCCAGGTTCTTTGATTAATAACTTACAGTTTATGCATATACCTATTTTGTTTAATCTTACTTATGGAATATGAAAGAGTTTGGTATGTGTCACAATACTAGTACATCAGCATTTTATAGTACATTATTGCTTGATAATTTAGCTGCATTTCAGATTCGTAGGCAAGATCCTATTGCTGGGGTCTATTCTACTGAACATAGAGGCAACTTCAGGAGGAAGCCCTCTCCTGATAATCTAAATCATAAACGTAATAAACGTGAAGTTGACAGTTCTGATGTTACAGGTGCAACAGGTACTGTCACAGGTCTTTTTGGTATGGCTATGTCTATCTGGAATAAAGCAGACATTGCTGCTATCAAGTCATTCTGCCAAGTTCTCCACTGGCTTGGTCAATAACATTTTACCTCCATTATTGCACGGTGTGGATGGCCTTAGTCAGGAAGAAAGATACACTGTATACAACATTGTAAGGCATTCATTGATTCTAAAGATAAGATCAACGCACTCATACAACAGAACAACAAGGAAGCAGATAAACAATACATTGCTAGAGAGATACTCTGCTCTGCTTATGGCTCCTACATTATAACTACCATCAATAACCTCTTCCATGATCTAGAATCTGAAAGAATTCCTGACATTATACATGATAGACGCATTTCCAAATGGTATTGTCCAAGGTATAAAACCACTAGCTGTGTTTCTATGTGTATGCAACAGACTTTGTCTATTCCTCTCTCAACAGCTAGACATTTGGGGTTTGTGACCAGACACCCTAATACTGGTCCTTGTTTCACTGCTAAGAAATATTCCATAACATATACCATGTTTGTTTCTCTCACTGTCTCCTTACCACGCATTGATCCCACTACAGCTTTGTTCAACAAGCTTGCACTGGTACATTCCATTGGGCACTTGGACGAAGACATCTACAGAGAATGCCTGGATCTACCACCTCTACTTGTCTACCATTCTTTCCTGGATGCTTGGGTGGCTCCGCACACAGACTGCTATGCGAAAAAGCAATATATGTACCTGTGCCGATAAGATGTGTTTGATGTTATACAGCCTGTTTGTGGCTACTCTCCAGACAGCATTGATTGGACTTTCACTATGGATGATGACATCACTGCGAATGGCATCAACTCTTTCGACTCAACTTTGGCTCCAGATAAGGTCTACCAATCCTATCATGAGGAGGTTCATCGCCTGTCAACACGGATTTCGAAGACGACCTACACCTGCCCTGTCCAGTTGCAAAAGTGAAGACTGCCTACTGTGCACTTACAGTACAATTCTGATGGTGAATACTGCATTGTTACGAACTATAAGACCTACACATATGGTTCTGTTACTTGTGCTATTGATTACCCCAATTTCTGTTTTGTCCCCCACCAGAAGACTGTTATTGGACATACTATTATAACCCCCATCCCCCTTATGGATGCAGACATTATTGATAGTAACCCAGATTATTTACTCACACTATCAGAATACTTGCCATACTTCAATGTACACATAGACCCACTCACACTTACACTGAAATCACTTTTAGACAGGAAAGACACACACCTCATCCACATCAGCAATAATAAGACCAAAGCCAATGAAGCTGTTCTTGACTTGATTAACGAAGGAGATATGAATAATGCACTAACTAACACTTGGTTAGAGATTACTTTTAAAGGTTTTGTTATTATACAAGCATTTCTGATTTTCACTTTGATTATTATGCTTTGCTGCCTACGGTGTACACTACGTCAACACCGTGAGCAGCTCGAGTTCCTTTACAAGGCTCGCACGTCAGGCTTGTAAACGACCACTGCTCCTGTCCTTTCCCTAGACATTTGCCTGTGTTGCCCTTGCAGGCAACAAGGGGGGGAATTGTTACACGAGGTTCCTGCACTCTAACTGGTACCCTCAGAGGTACACCGTAGACAGCTAACACTTAGATATAGGTTATACTAACATTTAGGGCTAAGGGCATCTACCGTATAAGAGTAGATGTCAGGATATGAATGCATATTGTTGTAATCCACTTTGCTTGCTAATACACATATATTTTACCATGTATTTTCTGTCTATTTCTTACTTGTTAGATGCCAAGACACCTGTGTCCTTGAAGTAATTATAATATGTAAGATGGCATTGCCATCTTTTGATGATTTGTACTACTACACTGAGTTATGTAAGACTCTGTATAAGAACTCTTTTGTTCTCAAACTGATGACTTTACAGAATTGTATAATGTTATCTTGGACTGTGGAGCCACCTCTAATTTAGCCAATAGGGCTCATCTCTGTAACTAGAAATGTTTCTATCTTTTGGTAACCATAGTAATTATCATAGGTATATAATATAATACACAAGCTTTACACCTCAGAGACCCGAGAGACCCCAAGAGACTACAGAGAAACCTCGAGGTGTAGGGAATGCTCAACACTGGCTCCCGGTTCGTATTGGTAAGAACTGCTTAGGGCAACTGTGATTTACTCCTTGGTAGTAACAAACTTGTTTATTACTCTAATGCAACGTGTCTGTGATTACTTGCATTCCCAATATCGTCAAGAATCTGAAAGTGAGGTTTAGACCTCTCAACAAGCAGGTGATTTACACCTCACATCAGAATTAGTCCACAGACAGCATACTATCCATAATGTTTCAAAACCCAGCTGTTCCATTTCAACCATCCTTTGATAATTTATACTTTCATATTTTTCACACCAAGCTCAGCCATTAAAAACAAGGGCAACGCTCACACCTAACGTGTAATATGGCCTGCAGATGCTTTACCTAATACATGACCCAGAGTAGTCCCTGCTCTACTTCCCTCCCTCCACCCTGAAGTCCTCCTCCTCCTCCCACCGCCTATGCCTCATTCACCCAACCCCCTCCCCCTTCAATCACAGCTCCTCTCCTTTCCCCATGCTTCCCCTACAATGCCCCATCTCCCCCCCAAGCTCACCCCATTCCCCTCAGCTTCCCTGATATAGCCCACCCCAGCTGCTTCACCCCTTACCACCCCCACGGACTTAGCACACCCTGTCTGCACCTACCCACCTCTTTCTCTCACCTCCAACTGCTATTCCTCTTACCTCCAACTTGCACCAATCTAATGCGTCTATTTTCCAGGTACCTCCTCCTCCCTCTTTTACCTACCTCCCTGCCTAACCCTAGACAGTGCCTCATCTGCCAGCTAATACTTGCACCTATGCTACCCAGAAGCTTGCTTGCCTCTAGTTGTATCATGAAACTACTTAAACACCGTGCCACAGCTCTGAGTGCTGATGTCTTCCTCACCATGGCACTTATGGGGCCTGAAATCATTTGTGCATCTTTGTCTGTTTTTTTTTAGTTGTATAACATCCTTGTATTCCACCTGTAACCCCACCCTCTGTGTAACCTGACTAGTATATGATTCCATATATGCTACTACTTGTGTTCAAATGTTTTGTTCTGTGCAACATGACTTGGAACCTTTGTAAATGAGCCTATTTGGCTCAAAGGTATTAATCTGAATCTGAAAAAATATATAGCCAAAACAAGGAATCACACCATATCTTTTTTCCATTTGGTCCCTCCTTTCCACTTGATACTCATTTATTGCAACTGTACCTTCCAGCACATGGGAACCACACCTGGGGCCAGATATTCAAAGCCTTGCACCGGGTGCAAACCGTTTGCGTCACAGTTGCACCCCATTTGCACCCGGCTGCAAATATTCAAAAGTGCTAATAGTGCCAGCGCAACATGATAGCATCAAGAAATAATGTATGCAGGGGATGAGCCGAGGGGTAGGGACAGGAATACCAACACATTAGGATTTTCAAAACAAAGGCTCCGCGCTATAGCCCTTAGCATGACTGGTACTGCAACGCTAAATAACGTCACTGAAAAGCATGCTGTAGCACCAGGCAATCCCAGTTATGCGGATCTTCTGATCCCAACACAGTATGTTCTGAAACACCTCCAAGATCCAGTAAGGGAGATTGGGGCTGGGTCAATGGAACTGTCACTGGGAACGTAAGTGGGGAATCAGTGCTTTGACTCTATTTAAGCTGACATGTATTGAGGATCATGGCTGTGAGAAGCTTTTTAACATGGGGGCAGCAGTGCTGGTTCTTTGCGTGGCAACCATCCACCCCCCCCACACACACAGGAGACAGATCAGGAAAAGTCAGGGCAGAGAGTGACACAGGCACACACACACACACACACACACACACACACACACACACACACACACACACACACAGAGCAAGTCCCTGTAGTGGTGGGGATGCTGTAGCTGTTCTGTGTATGTGGTTGTGTGAAGCACAGGGGCAGAAACATGCAATGAGGGGGACACAGGGCCACACAGTGACAATACCACAGCAGTGCCTTCCAGTGGACTGGGACAATTGGTGTGAGTGTGTATGTCTAGGAGCTGTGATGCTGCTGAGAGTAGGGAACCCAGAGAGAATCACCAGCAGCTGGCGGAGAAGGTATCGAAAGCATTTCTGGCACCCCCCCAACCATTTTTCAGTGGTACCATCACATAGCAGCAGTGAATGTGATCATTACCTGGCTGTTGTCCCTGTTAAGCAGTCACTCCCTGGCTAGCTGTCACAGGAGTCCTGCTGATTTGTGATCTGGGAGTCTCTGCACAGTTGCATTCTGCGTCACTCCATCCTGTTGTACAGTACGTGCCTTACTGCTGCTTCTGGTCCTCCTGTTTCCCAGGTGCACTACAGTGCTCTTCCTCACTGCCCTGGCCAGTGGATCTCTGGTAAATGGGGGCACGATGTGAGACAGGCACCTGCACAGCAGGAGCTGCACAACAGGGACAGTATGGCTCTTTGCTCCCACCCTCGGTAAACAGTTTGCAGTCATTCTGTCCTGTGTCATTTGGGGAATACTCGCGCTATCTCTGTGTTGTCCTTCATTCCAGTGTGGCCCCCTCCCCAGCAAAACTGAGTAATGGGTATCACCAGACAGGTGCCTGCCCATCACAGTTCTGGCCAAGGTGTAGGTTCCTGCCTATTGGGACATAATCCTCCAGCTGTGTGCATTCAGGGACACTGCCCGGAGTGACAGTGTGGCAAGACAGAGTGACAGACACTGGGAGACAGTCAGTGTGCACAGGAAAATGACAAGCACTGGTAGGATGCTCCGTGGTTCCAAGTGACATTCAAGTTGCTGCACTGTTAGGCTGTTCACTGTTCTGTGAGGAAGTTTGCTTGCATAGTACTGACTGACAGATAGCATAAGCATGCTCAGGTATCAACAGGCAGTGTATATGTAGTGGGGGGCACTGGACTGCCACAGACACAGACCATTTATGCCCCCTCCCAAGTCTCAGCATATGTCCACTGACCAGCATCCCCAGGACAACTTACTGATGCATCCTGCCCCCCCCACAGCTCAAGCACAGGTCCACTGACCAGTATACCCAGGACAACTGACAGATGCATATGGCCCCCCTCCTGAACCTGAGCATGTGTCCACTGACCAGCATCCCTGGGACAAGTGACAGATACATGCTACCAGGTCAATATGTTGTATACAGTACGGCACAGGTCAAAACCGCGCAATTAAGACATCGCTGTCAGATATAGCGACAGGGTGCAAAACTGCAAAATTATGTAAGTGCGGTTGTGCACCCTGTCACTATAGCCTGGAAGAGGATAAGACCATTGCTGGGAGGAGGGTCAGCCGAGCTGCTGCCATGGCTCGACAGGATGAACAGGCAGCAATGGAAGCGGTGCATCTGTTGACTGGGTTTCAAATCACGGTCTGAGATGCATCAACATTTTTTTTATTTTGCACTTTTTGCAATATCTAATGCCAACACCCCCCCCCAAGTTGATTATTAAAGTTGGGGAGGACTTCAGGGGTGCAGCCCCCCATAACAGGTGGTGCAGGGGTAGATCGCTCCTCAAACCATAAAGAAAGCTGCTAAGCAATATACTGCGCTGTACTGACATCGTGGTGTATTGCTGCCCTATTTTGGAGTGTGGCATTATTACCCCATGCCTATATATATAGTTCAGCAGATAATGTCCTATGCACCCCCAGTCTGCCTGTTTGAGCGCATAAGATCACTTTAAGTTTGCCGGCACAGTGGTGATGAGGGTTGAGGCACTGGACGCCACGCCTCGCACTACACTGGTGACCCGGGTTCAGGAATGGACTCAGGGTTGTCGGGGACCAGCAAGGAGGTGGAGGATCGAGCATCCCAATGGATGCTCTCCTCTGCCAGAGGTGGGTACCGGGGGTGTCCTGTGCACCAAACGTTCCTGGGGACCGGTGGAAGCACCTGTTCACAGGGGCAATGGTGGCTCTCTCCAAGAGCCGGGGAGGGAAGGATGCTCTGGGCACTTGGCAATGGCGTGCCTCAGCATGTCATCTGCCTGGACTTCCTTCCTTTGCGCCAGTGTCCTCGGGGGTCTAAAGGGGAGAAAACAAGGAAAACTAGCTATATAACCCAGGCCCCCCCAAGCACAATGAAGCCAGGGTGGGGTGGTCTTGAATAGCCCAGGCGGCCAGAGTAAGAGGAGGTATGAGGCCCCCTCTCAAAGCCGTGGGAGCTGGGCAAGTGCAAAAAAAAAAATCACTTTAAGTTTGTCTGGAAGTTTGTTGCCCCTTACCCCTGGCCTCTAGGATTCCCTTATGTCTATCCCATACATTCTCAAATCCTGTTATTGTTTCGGCCCCCACCACTTCCTCCGGCAGGGTGTTCCACTTGTCCACCACCCTTTCTGTGAAGAAATTCTTCCTTACATTTCCTCTGAATCACCCTCCTTCCAACTTCCTCCCATGTTTTCTAGTTCTAGAATAACTTTTTTGCCAGAAAATAGTGTTTTCCTGCACCCTGTTTCTCCCTGTAAGGTACGTGTATGCCTCTATCATATCCCCTCTCTCCCTCCTCTCCTCCAGGGAGTACATATTCAAGTAATTCAGCCTGTCCTTAATATGACTTGTGATGCAATCCCTGCACCATCTTTGTTGCCCTCCTCTGAACCTTTTCCACCCTGCCTATGTTCTTATGTAGGTAAGGTCTCCAGAAATGGACACTGTACACCAACTGGGGCTTCACTAGTGTCTTGTATAGTGGAATTATGACCTCCCTTTTCCTGCTGGTGATGCCCCTGCCTATGCATCCCAGCATCCTATTTGTTTTACCTGCTGCCTTGTCTCACTGTTTCCCTACCGTGAGAGCATCAGAGATGATAACCTCAAGGTCCCTTTCCTGCTTGGTGCATGCTATATCTTCATCCCCAACTGATATGTTGTTCAAGTGATTTTGTGCCCCATATGCATTATTTAGGACTTTTTTGCATTAAATTTCAACTGCCAAATCCTTGAACATTCTTTGAGCTTCTGCAGGTCCCTCCACATTCTATCTACACCCTCTGGCATGTCCACTCTGTTACTGAGCATTGTACCATCAGTGAACTGGGAAATTCTGCCTTCTAGATCCTGCACAATGTCACTGATGCATATGTTGAGTAGGACCAGCTCCAGCACTGATCCCTGCAACACCCCAGTGGTCACTTTTTGTTCTGTGGAGTGACAGCAATTTACCACTACCCTCTGTTTCCTGCCACGCAGCCAATTACTCACCCACTGCACTACTGTCCTGCCCACTCCCGTATTCATAAGTTTATTTAACAGCCTTCTATGCGGCACAGTGTCAAAGGCCTTGCTGAAGTCCAGATAGGCCATGTCCACTGCCCTCTTCGATCCACCTCTCTTGTCACCCAGTCAAAAAATTCAGTGAGGTTTGTCTAGCATGACATCTCTCTCAGTGAAACCATGCTGCCTTGGGTCCTGCAGTCCATTAGCAACCAGATGTTCCACCAACCTCTCCTTCAGTAGTGCTTCCATGATCTTCCCCACTTCTGAGGTCAGGATGACTGGTCTGTAGTTCCCCACTTCCTCTTTGTTCCCACTTTTATATAAGGGGACTACATCTGCTGTCTTCCAGTCTTTGGGTACCTTCCCTGTTTCCAGTGATCGGCTAAACAGGAGTGCCAGAGGTTCAGCCACCACCTCTCTTAGTTCCTTTAGGACCCTGGGGTGCACTCCATCTGGACCCATTGCTTTATTGACTCTTATTCCTTCCAGTTCTTTTAGGACCCTTTCACGTGTAAAAGGACTTGTGTCCATTTCAGTGCCCTTCTCGCCCCTTGTAATCCCTTCAGGCCCATTACCCTCCCCTTCCTCAATAAAGACTGAGCAGAAATATCTGCTCAGGGTATAGTAAGAGGTGTGAAATAGGAGGGGCATAAGGGGGAAGAAGACCACCCTCAGCACGACAAGTTTTTTGACTCATTTATTTATTTATTGGTTTCTTTTTCCTTAAAAAAATATATATCTGAGGATCAGTTACAGGATTTTTAGTACTGTAAATAAATAAAAAGAGAACTAAGAGAGCTTCAGTAGCAGATAAGTAGTGGAATTGCAGTATAATGTGGGGAGTAGTGCAATGCAGTGGCTGTGGGGCAAGCTATATTCAGGCAGACCTTCTGACACTGAGGTGCTGCCCTATCTGCATGCATCTCTCAGGACTGCGGGATGAGGTAGCCAGACTAGAGCGGAAGTAAACTGGGTCAGGAGTACCATCACCCTGTCCAGGAACCACCCAGTCCAATGCAGCTGCCTCAAAGGATGCCGAGAACGAGGAGCACTTGGATGACAGTGGGCTCAGGGAGGGTTAGAGCAGTCAGGCAGAGGCACATCCCAGATCCTATTCCTCTCAAGAACTCATATGCCACACTGGTAAATGAGGACAACCAAATAGAGGTACCCAGGGAAGTGGAAGGAAAGGATGTGGAGGTTAGGCAAGGAGGTGACCTCAGTGGGGAAAGCAGTGGACCCCAGAGGAGGAGGAAGGAATCTGGTGGGGACTCCATCATAAGAGGGATCCAGCTAGGAAACACAGGAGGGGGAGGACAGGGAGTTGAGGTACCTACCAGGTGCCACGGCATGGAGGGATGGAAGGAAGATACTGGGGATCACTGGGAAGACAAGACAGGAGGGTGAGCTGGATGTCATTATCCACCTAGGTACTAATGACTTGGCAAATGGGGAGCCAAAGGAAGTTCAGGAAGAGTTTAGGAAACTGGGGAGGGTCTCAAGCAAGTAGCTACTTCTGTCACTTTCTCAGAAGTACTACCTGTGAGAGGCAAGGAGAGCATAGGGTGCATGCACCAGGAACTTTAACTCATGGTTGAAGAACTGGTGCTGTGAGGAAGGGTTTGGATTCATTGGTGACTGGGACCCATCTGGAGGTATGGAGGTTTGTTCAAGCCTGATGGCCTGCATCCATCCTGGAGGGAATCAAGCACTCAATGATAAGTTTAAATGCTACATTGACAAGCATTTAAACTAGAAGAAGGGTGGCAGGCCAGCAAGGATGATACCTACTTGCTCACCCCACAGCTAGTCATGGAACCAGTGAACCAGAGGAGTGGCTATCTCTGCAAAGCAGTGTGCAAAAGATGGAGATTAGTGTCCAAAAGGTGGATAAGCAGAAAAGGGGCAAAATTCAGCAGAAGGGCAGACAGCAAGGAGAACCAGGGATAAATGACAACCAAGGAAGGGGCTGGAGTAGAACAGTGAAGCAGTCTAGGGAGGTCAAATCATGGAAAGCCATGTGTGCAAATGCCAGGAGCCTTAGCAACAAGATGGAAGATCTGGAGGCTGTCATGGTACAGTCAGACCTGGACATTGTGGCCATCACTGAAACCTGGTGTAATGATAACCATGACTGGGAGATGGCCATACCTGGCTACAACATATTCAGAAGAGACAGAGCAGGCAGAAAGGGAGGAGGAGTGGCACTGTATGTGAAAAATGACATAAGGGCCACACAGATCCAGGAGGAACAAAATGGGGGAGAGATACTGTGGGTTAAGCTGGAAAGGAAAATGGGGCCAGCCATCCGCACAGGTGTGGTCTATAGACCACCAGCCCAGGAGGAAGAAACAGATAGGGAGCTGATGCTAGCCATCCAAAGGATGGCAGACAAGGGTGAGGTAGTACTGGTTGGAGACTTCAATATACCAGACGTGGACTGGAGCATCCCAGCAGCAGCATCAACTAGGAGCAGATTTATCCTGACTCCTTCAGGTGCCTTCCTCAAGCAACTGGTCATGGAACCAACTCCGGCAGAAGGCAATACTGGACCTTGTGCTCACAAACAGGGACAGGTGATGGGGTAACAGTGGGGAGCACCTGGGTAACAGTGACCACCAGTCATTGTGGTTTGAAATCACAGAAACAGCAGAACCAAACCACACAAAACCGTATCCTGGATTTTAGGGGGCAGACTTTGGGAAAATGGGGAGATGCTTGAAAGAGGCATTAAGGGAATGGGACAGGAATCAGGGATTGAGGAACAGTGGGCAGTATTTAAAATGGGGATTATAAGAACAACAGAATTATGCATTAAGCAGGTTAGCAAGAGGAAAAGAAAGAGAGACCATTATGGTTTTCCAAAGAGGTAGCAAAGAAAGTGAAAGCCAAAACGATTGCATTCAGGCAATACAAAAGACACAGGCAGAAGGGGATAGGGAGAAGTACCAGGAGAAACAAAGGAGGCAGGGAAGTCAGTAAGGAAGCCAAAGCTCAGACAGAAGAACACATTGCAAAACAGTGGTTAAAGGGGACAAAACCTTTACAGGTACATAAGTGAAAAAAGAAGGACAAAGGAGGGATAGTGAGACTGAAGGGGAGGATGGGAGCCGTGAGGATGACAACAGTAAAGCTGACATATTGAACAGGTATTTCTGCTCCAGTCTTTACTAAGGAAGAGGGGTAATGGGTCTGAAGAGGAGTACAAGGGTGAGAATGGTGCAGAAATGGACACAAGTCCCTTTACACGAGAAAGGGTCCTGAAGGAACTGGAAGTAATAAGAGCTGATAAAACAATGGGGCCAGATGGGGTGCACCAGGGTCCTTAAAGAACTAAGAGGTGGTGGCTGAACCTCTGGCTATCCTGTTCAGCCAATCACTGGAAACAGGGGAGGTACCCAAAGACTGGAGGACAGCAGATGTAGTCCCCTTATACAAAAGTGGGAACAAAGAGGAAGCAGGGAACTACAGACCAGTCAGCCTCACCTCGGTAGTGGGGAAGATCATGGAAGCACTACTGAAGGAGAGATTGGTGGAACATCTGGTTGTCAATGGACTACAGGACCCAAGGCAGCATGGTTTCACCAGGGGGAGGTCATGTCAGACCAACCTCATTGAATTTTTTGACTGGGTGACTAGGGAGGTGGATCAGGGGAGGCCAGTGGACATGGCCTATCTGGACTTCAGCAAGGCCTTTGACACTGTGCCACATAGAAGACTATTACACAAACTGGGGAATATGGGTGTGGGCAGGACAGTAGTGTGGTGGGTAGGTAACTGGCTGGGTGGCAGGACACAGAGGGTGGTGGTAAATGGCTGTCACTCCACAGAGGGAAGAGTGACCAGTGGGGTACCACAGGGATCAGTGCTGGGACCGGTCCTATTCAACATCTTCATCAGTGACATTGCACAGGATATAGAAGGCAGAATTTCACTGTTCGCTGACGACACAAAGCTCTGTAACAGAGTAGACACACCAGAGGGTGTAGACAGAATGAGAAGGACCTGCAGAAACTTGAAGAATGGTCAAGGGTTTGGCAGTTGAAATTCAATGCAAAGAAGTGCAAGATAATGCATATGGGGCACAAAACCCTGGCACAATATATCAGTTGGGGTGAGGATATAGCATGCACCAAGCAGGAAAGGGATCTTGGGGTTGTCATCTCTGATAACCTCAAGGTAGGGAAACAGTGTGACAAGGCATCAGGTAAAGCAAATAGGATGCTGGGATGTATAGGCAGGGGCATCACCTGCAGGAAAAGGGAGGTCATAATTCCCTATACAAGACACTGGTGAGGCCCCACCTGGAGTACAGTGTACAGTTCTGGAGACCATACCTACGTAAGGACATTGACAGGGTAGAGAGTTCAGAGGAGGGCAACAAAGATGGTGCATGGGTTGCATCACAAGTCCTATGAAGACAGGTTGAAGGAACTGAACATGTACTCCTTGGAGGAGAGGAGGGAGAGAGGGATATGATAGAGACATACAAGTATCTTACAGGGAGGAACAGGGTGCAGGAAAACACTATTTTAAGCGAAAAAGATGTTTCAGGACTAGAGGCATGGGATGAAGTTGGAGGAGGACGATTCAGAGGAAACATGAGAAAGAATTTCTTCTCAGAACGGGTGGTGGACAAGTGAACACCCTGCCAGAGGAAGTGGTGGGGCTGAAACAATCACGGGATTTAAGAATGCATGGGATAGACATAAAGGAATTCTAGAGGTCAGGGGTAAGGGGAAATAGACTTCTAGGAAAACAAACTGAACTTACAAGCTCAAATGGGCAGACTAGGTGGGCCATAGGCCCTTATCTGCCGACACTGTCTATGTATCTATGTATCTATGTATCTGTTCAGTATGTCAGCTTTACTGTTGTCATCCTCTATGCTGCCCCCATATTCTCCCTTCAGTCTCACTATCCCACCCTTCAACCTTCTTTTTTCACTTATGTACCTGTAAAAGGTTTTGTTCCCTCTAACCACTGATTTTGTGATGCGCTCTTCTGTCTGAGTTTTGGCTTCCCATATTACTGACCTCCCTGTCTCCCTTTGCTTCTCTTGGTACTTCTCCCTATCCCCTTCTGCCTGTGTCTTTTTGTATTGCCTGAATGCAATCTTTTTGGCTTTCACTTTCTCTGCTACCTCCTTGGAAAATCATAATGGCCTCCTCTTCCTTTTCCCCTTGCTAACCTGCCTAATGCATAATTGTGTTGCTCTTGTAATCCATGTTTTAAATATTGCCACTGTTCCTTCACCCCCAATTCCCTCCCCATTCCTATTAGTGCTTCTTTCAAGCATGACCCTATTTTCTCAAAATCTGCCCTCTTAAAATCCAGGATACGTGTTTTTGTGTGGTTTGGTTCCACTTTTTCTGTGATTTCAAACCACAGTGACCAGTGGTCACTGTTCCCCAGGTGCTCCCCCACTGTTACTCCTATCACACTGTCCCTGTTTATGAGCCCAAGGTCCAGTATTGCCATCTGTTCAACTGGTTCCATGACCAGTTGCTTAAGGAAGGCACCCTGAAGGGAGTCCAGGATAAATCTGCTCCTAGTTGATGCTGCTGCTGGAAGGCTTCAGTCCATGGCTGGAATATTGAAGTCTCCAGCTAGCACCACCTCCTCCTTGTCCACCAGCCTTTGGATAGCTAGCATTAACTCCCTGTCTGTCTCTTCCTCCTGGGCTGGTGGTCTATAGACCACTCCTGTGCAGATGGCTGACCTAGTTTTCTTTTCCAGTTTAACTCACAGTACCCCTCCGCCCCATTTTGTTACTCCTGGATCTCTGTGGCCTTCATGCCATCTTCCACATAACGTGCCACTCCTCCTCCCTTCCTGACTGCCCTGTCTCTTCTGAATTTGTTGTAGCTGGGTATGGCCATCTCCTAGTCATGGTTATCATTACTCAGCTCTCTGTGATGGCCACAATGTCCTGATCTGACTGTGCAATGTCAGCCTCCAGATCCTCCATCTTGTTGCTAAGGCTCCTGGCATTGGCACACATGGCTTTCCATGATGTGACCTCCCTGGTCTGTTTTGCTGTTCTACTCCAATCCTCTCCCTGGTTGTCCTTTATCCCTGGTTCTCCCTGCTGTCTGCCCTTATGCTGTATTTTGTCCTTTTTCTGCCTATCTATCCCTTGGGTGTCTATCTCCATCTTTTGCTCATTGCAATGGGAACAGAGTCAAAGGAATCCAGGTGGAAGGGTAGCTGGGATCCAATGACACCACATGGTATGGTTTTGGTATGGAGACAGGGACTCAAGCCACACAGAGGCAAAGGTATTATATTTCAGGAGGGTGGATTTCAATGAAATGGGTAGATGTTTAAGAACAGCCCTGGAGAAGGTAGAGATAATGGAGGGGGTGGAGAAACAATTGGGGAGACTAAAAGGAGCCATTATGGAGGTAACTAACCAATGCATTAGGATAGTGGCCAAAGGGAAAAGAAGAAATAAACCACTATGGTTCTCTAAAGAGGTGGGAGACAAAGTAAGGGCTAAAAGAGCAAGTTTCAGTAAGTATAAGGGGATCCAAAGGAAGGAGGACAGAGAGGTGTACCTTGAATGTCTAAGAGAAGCAGGGGAGGCTGTTAGGAAAGTCAAGGGACAGACAGAGGAGGATTTAGCATGGACTGTGAAAAAAGGGGACAAGACATTCTATAGGTACATCTGTGATAGAAGAAAAATCAGGGGGGGGGATTGTGAGACTCATTGGAGAGGAGGGAGAATATATGGAGGGGGGATCTAGACAAGGCAGAAATATCAAACAAATACTTCTGTTCAGTAGTCACTGAGGAGGGAAAGGGCCAATGACCACAGTTAGGAAGCAAAGGCAATTGGGGGAAGGAGAAGTGGACACCAGTCCATTCACAGTGGAGAGAGTTCTGGAGGAACTCACAAAGCTGAAGGTGGATAAAATCATGAAGCCAGATGACATACACCTGAAGATATTAAGGGAGCTGTGGAGGGAACTAGCAGCCCCTCTGGCCACCCTGTTCACAGAGTCACTCAACACAGTCATGGTTCCAGAGGACTGGAGGAGGGCGCATGTAGTCCCACTGCACAAAAGTGGCAGTAGGGTGGAAGCAAGAAACTACAGGCCAGTCAGCCTCACCTCAGTGGTGGGGAAGATCATGGAGACACTGCTGAAATAAAGGATAGTGGCACACTTGGAATCCATTGGTGCCCAGGATCTGAGGCAGCATAGATTCACATCAGGAAGATCTTGTCAAATAAATCTGATAGAATATTTTGATTGGTGAAAACCTTTGATACCGTCCCACACAGATGGCTGGTTAATAAACTGAGTAGTCTGGGCATGGGACATAAGCTGCTACAGTGGGTTAGAAACTGAATGATGGACAGAAGGCAGATGGTGGTGGTAAATTGGATCCAATCCAGGGAGAGAGGGGTGAACAGCTGAGTGCCACAAGGATCAGCACTGGGACCAATCCTGTTCAATATCTTCATTAGTGACATTGCAAAGGGGCTAGAAGAAAAGGTCTGCCTATTTGCAGATGACACCAAGATCTGCAACAGGGTGGATACTCCAGCAGGGGTGCAGAAAATGAAAAGGGACCTGAAGAAGCTGGAAAGATGGTCAGAGGTGCCGTAACTGAGGTTCAATGAAAAAAAAGTACAAGATAATGCAAGGGAATCCTGAGGAGAGCTTCAAGATGGAGGGGTGCTGACTGTCACTAAAGAGGAAATAGACCTAGGGGTTATCATATCTGATGACCTTAAGGTATCAAAGCAGTGTGCAAAGGCTGCAGGGAGGGCCAGTGGCATGCTGGGGTGTATAGGCAGAGGTATTACTAGTAGGAGGTGGAAGGTGGTGATGCCATTGTATAAAATACTGGTAAGGCCTCACCTGAAGTACTGCCTGCAGTACTGGATACCACACATGCATAAGCACATAAACAAGGTGGAAGCTATCCAGAGAAGGGTGACAAACATGGTGCATGGTTTGCACCAGAAAAAAAAGGAGAGATTAAGAGATCTCAATTTGCACTCACTGGAGGAGAGGAGAGGAGAGAAAGGGGTGAGATGATAGAAACATTTAAATACCTCAAGGGTATAAACAAAATGCAGGTGGGGGATCTTTTCCAGTGTAGAAAAGATACCAGAACGAGGGGGCACAATATGAAATTGGAGGTGGGTAGATTAAGAGGTAACATGAGGACGTTTTTCTACACAGAGAGAGAGTGATGAATGCTTGGAATAGTCTGCCACAAGAGGTGGTAGGAGCAAGCACAGTGGAGGGGTTTAAACATGCCTGGGACAAGCACAAGGGAACCTTGTGTGGGAAGGGAGTAATGAAAATACATTGACCACTTAGGGTGAGTGGACACATACATGTACAGGGCCTACGGGCAGTCTGGATGGGTCTAATGGTCCTTATCTGCTGACAATTTCCATCTTTCTATGTTTCTTTGTAGTGATTTTGCCTCTTTGTGTTCTCTGGTTCCACTGCTAGCTATGGGGGGTAATTAGGTACCCTCCTTGTTGACCTGCCCCCCCTTGGCTAGTTTAAATGCTTGTCCATGTAGCATTTAAACTTTTCATTGAGTGTTTGGATTCTCCTCCAGGATCGATGCAGGCCATCAGGCTTGAGCAAGCCCTCATCCCTCCAGGTGGGTCCCCAGTCACCAATGAATCCAAACCCTTCCTTGCAGCACCAGTTCTTCAACCATGTGTTAAAGTTCCTGGTGCGTGCGCCCCTATGCCCTACCATGCCTCTCACAGGTAGTACTTCCGAGAAGATGAAAGATGTAGGTACTTGCTTGAGACCCTTCCCCAATTTTCTAAACTTTTCCTGAACTTCCTTAAGCTCCCTGCTTGCCAGGTCATTAGTTCCTAGCAGGATAATGACATCAAGCTCTCCTTCCCATCTTGTCTTCCTGGTGATCTCAAGGACCTTCCTCCCATCCCTCCATGCCATAGCACCTAGTAGGCAGCTCAGCTCCCTGTCCTCCCCCTCATATGTTCCTAGCTCGATCCCCCATATGATAGACTCCCCCACCAGGATTCATTTCCTCCTCCTCCTCTGGGGTCCACTGCTCCCCCCACTGAGGTCTCCTCCTTGGTTGACCTCCACATCCTTCCCTTCCACTTCTCTGGGTACCTCTGTCTGGTTGTCCCCATTTGCCAGTGCGGCATATGAGATCTGGAGTGGAATAGAATTTGGGATGTGCCTCTGCCTGACTGTCCTAACCCTTCCTGAGCCCATCATTGTCCAAGTGTTCCTCATTCTTGGCATTCTTTGAGGCAGAGGGGTTGGACTGGATGGTCTCTGGATGGGGCGAAGGTACTCCTGACCCAGTTTACCTCCACTCTGAGTCTGGTTACCTCATCCCGCAGTCCAGAGAGATGCCTGCAGATAGGGAAGCACCTCAGCATCAAAAAGGTCTGCCTGAATATCGCTGCCCCACATCCACTGCATTGCACCACTCTCCACATTATTCTGCACTTATACAGCTATTACATTATTAGTGTAATTACACTATTTGTCTGTTAGCTGTTACACTAGTTGTCTGTTTCTGAAGCCTTCCTTCTAGTTTCTCTAGACATGAAGCTCTCCTTCTAGATCACTGTGTTTGTTTTTTTTGGAAGTCTTTTTACTTGATGTCAGTTTTTAGTTTTTTTTTTTTTTTTTTTGTAATTTATACTACAGTAGCCCCAGAGTTGACTGCACTTCTACATTGCTGCAACTTGTTGTGCGAGGGCAGGCTTACTCCACTTTATGCTCCCCCTCCTACTCCACATCCCCTGCTATTCCCTGTGCTTGGCTCCTGTCAATCAGATTTAACAGGGCATTTAATTAACAGTGGGGGCAGGGGTGGGATGGTGGGCAAAATATGCAGCAAGTAAAAACAGCAAGGAAATAACAGCCCCACTTAAATCACACCAAAATAGGTTTCACATTTTCTACAGCAAGTAAAAACAGCAAAGAAATAACAGCCCCACTTAAATCACACCAAAATAGTTTCAAATGTTCAACAGTAAGTAAAAATAGCCAGGAAATAACAGCCCCACTAAAAGCACACCAAAATAGGTTTGAATTAGAAGAAATAGGTTTCTAATTCAAAAAATAACAGCCTCACTTAAATCTAGAGCAGTGCAGAATGGGAAAATTTCCAAATCTGTGGAACTGCGATGATATTTCGCAAAATTCCACAACATTTCATGGAACTTCATTGGAATTTTGCAGAATCTTTAAAATTTAGTAATTTGGCTATAACTCAACAACAGTTCAAGCTATAACTCTGAAGTTTGCAATTTAAACTCTTTGGGTATATGGCCATAAATCTGCCAAATAGCATATAATTTGGTGGGATAGTGTCAAAACTATAGGTGCTCAAATGTTGTCATTTTATTGTTTGTGCAAAATTTCATGAACATTATTTATCTGCATATACCTTAACCGTCTATTGGGTCATGGATCTTAAATTTGGTATGATTTCTTGATGATAGGTGTTCTAACAATGTGCCAGATTTCATGACAATATGATGCATCACCTCAAAATTATATTGCTCAAAATCTGTTATTGAATTTTTTTCAGGAAATGTCATCAAAAAATTCATCTGCATGTAACTGAGGCACCCCTGGATCTAGACATGTGTAAACTAGCACATATAACCTTTATGCAATGCTTATAGAATGATCTAAATATGGAGAGAATTAGATAAGAGATTTTTAAGTTACAGGGGTTCAAAACTTTACTATGTAAATATTTCCAAAACGTTGTGAAAACTATCAAAAATGTGGATGTTTGTAATTTCTCTGCTCTTGCATGCACAGAATTAATATTTGACATGCATATGCATAGTCCGTGTATCCTGGTGTCTAACACAACTGGATAAATTGGTTAAGCAGTTTTAATTTTGCAGAAGAAAAAAATGACTAATAACATTTTTAAAAACAGATTAGATGACTATATGGGCAATAAGAAATTTGGTTTCCACCATTTAGCATAAGATGGTGGCAAGTTGACTAAGGGCCTATGCCTCAATGAACTTGTACTCTTATACGAACCTATGAACCTATTTTCTCATATATTTATGATAGCATATTCTGTAGATGAAGTATGCAGAATTTGTTTTGTGGGCATTTAACAGTAACAATACACATATCACTACTTCATTTGATAAGCTGGGCTGAGCTTTTTGCAGTCATGCTGTTCCTCACTGGGTGACTATCCCCCCCTTCTCTTTTGGCATGGCCAGATTGACCCAGTAGAACTACTGATCCCACTGATATCCTATTTGTTCTTTACAGTGACAAACTCCCCTAAAACGTGAGTCACTACTCCTTTTCCTATTGACCTACCATGTTGGAATAGCCAGAATTCTTTCTTCCTGCTGCCCATGATATTGTCTTCCCTTCTATATCTTTTTGAGTACCTCTGTGTCCTAGACTTGCATGTACACCAGGCTCCCTGGATCATAAATTTACTGGATGTGATCCTTAAATATCCTGCATTCATGCTGGAATTGTTGACACTCTATGCTTTCTTGCTCCAACCTGGTGGTCTACCACTGTTGTACTACCCAACTCAACTGTCCATTTCTTGGTGAAACTGTGCATCTAACTCCAGAACCTGGTGATCCCCTGCACTATCTGCCTCTTATACCCCTATCTTTTAATTAGAACCCCACAGGTAAGGCTGAATGAAATTAGAACATTCCAGTTTTACGGAATTATTCATGAAATTCTGCAATTTTCACAAAGACTCATAGGATGTGACTTTAAGTACAGATGTATTGCATTCTCTAGTTTTAATGTTTCAGGGGTTTATACATTTGTAGTTTACATTCTTGCAAAATACATTTTTTAAATGCTGTGAAAGTTTGATTGTTTTTAATTCAATCCCATTTAAAGCTGAAAATATTAACTTTTTCAGAAATGACCATGTGGTATAGTAGTTTAAATGTTTCAACTTTGGTTAAACTTGAATATGTAGTTTTTAAATTAGAAGGAGCTAACTGAAATTAAAATTTTTGCAACATGTTTGGCATGCTATAACACAGTCCCATTTAAAGCTAGAAATCTGAAACTGTGCATATGGAAATGTAGTGATAACCTATGTACCTGGCAATGTTTTTTAATATTTCTAAGAATACTATTAAAGTTATACTAAAATTACAGAAATCCAAATTCTGGTAAAATATTTGGCTATCAATAACTCAGCTCCCATTAAAGCTTGAGACTTAAAACATGGTGCATCCATGCATTTTACATGTTTCTGTAAATCCTGACAATGTGGAGAAATTTGGGCAAGAAATTTTAAACTATCTCAAAATAACTGAACATTACATTTTGATTAAATGTTTGGCCACTGATTACTCTGCCCCCTTTCATTCTACAACTACGACATTTGGTACAAGTTTGTAAGCCATGGGGTACTGGATACTTTCTGAATTTGGTCTTATTTGAAGATGTACATTTAAAATTATAGCAAAACAACTGAATGTAAAATGTTGCCAAATTCTACAGAATTTTCACAAAAATTCTGCAGAATTCCACAGAATAGGAATGGTCATTTTGTGGGCATTCTATGGGCAGAATTGTATATGCCACACAGCTCTACTTAAATCACATCAAAATAGGTTTCAAATTTTCAACAGCCCAAAACAGTTCCCTGTTAGCTACAGTACTTAAAAGAAGTCAAAAATCAACCTGCTACCAAGAGAAATCAACAATAAGGCAGTAAAGGAAGCAATAAGAGCAGCAATGAGCAGTTACTGAATATGCCCCCCCCAAGCCTCAGCATGTATCCACTGACCAGCATCCCCAGGACAACTGAAAGATGCATCTTGCCCCCCCATGCTGAAGCACAGGTCCACTGACCAGCATCTCTGGGACAATTCTCAAATGCATACAGCCCCCATCCCAAGCCTCAGCACATGTCCACTGACCACCCTTCCTGGGACTACTGATAGATGCATTCTGACTCCTAGAACCTTCATACTTGTCCACTAACCAACATCCCTGGGACAACTGACATATGCATCCATCACCCCCCAGCTCAAGAAAAGGTCCACTGACTAGCATCTTCAGGACAACTGACAGATGCATTCTGCCCCCCCCCACAGCTGAAGCAGAGGTACACTGACCAGCATCCCTGGGACAACTGACAGATGCACTCCCCTCCCACAGCTCAAGCATAGGTCCACTGACCAGCATCCCAGGGACAACTGACAGATGCACTTCCCTCCCAACAGCTCAAGCATGGGTCCGCTGACCAGCATCCCTGGGACAACTGACAGATGCACTCCCCTCCCACAGCTCAAGCAGAGGTACACTGACCAGCATCCCAGGGACAAGTGACAGATGCACTCCCTTCCCACGGCTCAAGCATAGGTCCACTGACCAGCATCCCAGGGACAACTGACAGATGCACTCCCCTCCCAACAGCTCAATCATAGGTCCACTGACCAGCATCCCTGGGACAAGTGACAGATGCATAAGGCCCCTCCTCCCAAGCCTGAGCACATGTTCACTGACCAACATCATCAAGACAACTGACAGATGCATATGGCTCTCGTCTCAAGCCTCAGCATGTATCCACTGACCACCCTCCCCAGGACTACTGATAGATGCATCCTGCCACCCCCAACTTTCGCACATGTTCAATGACCAATGTGCCCAGGACAACTGACAGATGCTTCCCCCCCACCACAGCTCAAGCAAAGGTCCACTGACCAGTCTCCCAGGGTCAAGTGACAGATGCATATGACCCCCATCCCAAGCCTCAGCATGTGTCCACTGACCAGCATCCTTGGGACAACTGACAGATGCATATGCCCCCCCAAGCCTAAGCAATGTTCTACTACCTATCCTCCACAGGCAAAGTAAGAAATGCATCACACACACTCTTCCAGTGCTGGGAGCACATGTTGACAGCCCTGTCTACTACTTGCTGTGGAAACATGAGTCATGTCTGGCCCACCATGCAGTGAGCACAGAGACACTCAGCAGATTCCCCTGGGCTCGACACATATTCATCATGGCCATCGGCACAGCACAGTTGATAGACATGGGTAGGCAGCTACAAGAACATGAAGAGAGGTCATCAAGCGGTATAGATGTACTGTACACCAACTGATGACTGTAATGAGGTTGTGGTATGCTGTTCCTTTACCTACACTGTATTTCTATTGCACAATAAGTGTGAATGTGGAAACTCCTCCACCATGCCCACAGCTAGAGAGAATCACTGCTGTACATACTCTGGAGAGATAACTTATCATATGGAGGAATTTGCAGGATTGGCATGCATTACTGAACACCACGGCTTCCAGTTGTCCTGCATGGATATATATGTTCTACAGTCATCTATTAATGAATTTATCTAGACCAACGGTCCAGTTGGAGATGACTTACCACCACATGAGTAAGATTATGCTTCACTATCCATGAAGGTTATAATGGGAGACACATCATGTTGTCAGACTGTACCACAGTGTGGCCTTCTACAGTATGTGTGTCCATGAAATTGTTATAAATTTCACCCTCCAGCCAGGTGCAGGTCTGGCTGTACTTAGGTGTCCTCTGGGGGTTGAGCCAAAGTGCCACTTGGCAATCCCCATAGTACATGCTAGAGAATTGGTGGCCATGTCCATGGTGCATTAGCAATTGGTACAAGCTGCCTTTTTGTGCGGCCTACACATGGCTATTGATAATCAACACCATTATCTGTGTATGACCACATACTGGCAGTGGGTAGATCAGTTCAATTTAGTAGGTAACTAAGGCTGAGGAGATATGTACTTCTACAACTGACACGCATACAGCACGGGGAGAAGGAGACTGGATTTATTTGATATTGGTTTCTACAATATCATATCAATATTGCAGTACAAATTACCTGTCTGTTGGTAGTGGTGGGCGAAGTGGCCTCAGTCCGCTCCGCGAAGCAATTTGCGAAGTCAAGACAAATCTGTGAAGTGATCCGCAATGCAGAGCAGAGTGGAGTACTTCGCGTCATTATGGGAAACGTGAAGTCCATTGACTGCAATGTCTTTGCGTTACTCCGCCTTGCCCAAGCCACTACTCCACAAATTTTAAGGTGAAGTACATTGAAAATAATGTACTTTGCCTCACTTCACCTTGTTTTAAGCTCCAAAGGCGAATTTTGCAGTGATTCATGGGATTTCATGTCACATGGGGTCTAGATTGTTCTGCACAGCCTCAGTTTGGGGTAGTGTGTATAGGAAGCTGTAGGAGACAGTCTGCTGTGAGAGCTCTCTGCAATTCAAACCTTCTAAAAGCTGTTAAAAAAGCCTTTTAGAGTCATTTATTTTGCTCAAACTTTAGTTCATCGATTGTAGGAAACCCTCCTGTACTCATATCATCGAGCGTTTATTATTTGTGTGCGGATTTTGAATGTTAATGTACAACATTCAATCTGTGTACTGACAGACACTGGAAGTGTGCTTTGGGGGAGAGACGTATCTGTGGTGTAGGTAGATTAACTTGGAGAAAAAGACAGTTCTTTCTGTTTTGGTGATATTTTTCTTGTATAATTGTGTTAATGTACACACAGTAATATTTTCAATAATTCTTGACTTTTTTTGCTGATTATTGTGTTGCAGCAGTGCATCATTTTAGTTTGCTTAAAATACGTGGTTATATTAATGAAGTTTTCAATTTGCTATGCATTACTTAGTGTGCGTTGAGTGTGTGTATTGTGATGTGTGTCATCAAATCAGACACCTTTTATTGTGCCACATAGTAAATGCAGCAATATGAACCTGCTATCCACTGCAGCTGCATGATTTTTGTACTTCTTTGTGGTACCTTTACTGGTACTTGTACTAGAGTGACTGTTACGGCAGTACACTGCCCCCTCCACCATGGCCTGCCCCAACCGGCAAAGGTATTCTTTTCCGGATTTGAATCTCTGACAGTGAGCACTGGTTAGGTCTTGTGCCTTTGAGTCTGCATCTCTTCAGTGTGCAGTGCAATCTTAATCTGCCTGTGCATTTGCTTCTCTTTAGGGCCCAATCTCCATCTGTAACTTAAGTCACAGTTGTTTCTTTGGCTTCTCTTCAGAGTACTGGACTGGTGTGGTGCATATCTCTGCATGAACATTGTACTCATTAATATGCATTTTTAAGTCAGGGCCATCATCATGAGTCACCCATGATACAAATCACGTTGTTCATCATCACAGTCACAAATGCAGTCACGATTCAAGATCATGTCACGAACCACAAAATTAATTTTTTTACTAGTTACTTGGATGTATTGTAATACTGTTTTGTGCTATAGCTCATCGGGGAAGTACAGCCATAGGCATTCACGTTCCCATACAGTTTCATACTGGTTATCTCACACCGAATCATGTTCTTCATCATCAAAGTCCTAAATGCAGTCACAAATCATGATTCACGATCACGTCATGAATCACAAAATAATTTTTTTACTAGTTACTTGCTTGTATTGTAAGCCTGTATTGTAGTATCTCTCCAGGCTTCACCCAGTCACCACCACTGTACTCATTAATAAGAGTTTTTAAATTGAAGAGTTTTATGATACAGCTCATCGGGGAAGTACAGCCATAGGCATTCATGTTCCTTCCTGTACAGCATGTGAGTTACCGTACTGTAAGCAGTGGTTGGAAAAGTGGCCCCAATTTGCACTGCGAAGTGATTCACGGAGTAACGCGGAATCCGTGGAGTACTCCACAATGTGAAGCGGAGTACTTCGGGTCATAATGAGAAAACCGATGACTTTGCATTATTCCGCCTTCCCCAAACCACTTCTTCACCAATTTTAAGGTGAAGTACATTGAAATCAATGTACTTCACCTCACTTCACCTTCTAATTGAGCTCCAAATGAAATTCTGCAGTGATTTTTGGGATTGCAGGTCACATGGGCTCTAGATTGTTCGGCACAGCCTCAGTTCTGGCCTGGGTAGTGTGTGTGTGTAGTGGTAGCTGAAGACAGTATGCTCTCAGAGCTCTGCAATTCAAAACCTCTAAAAGCTGTTAAAAATGCCTCTTTGAGTCTTTTTTTTTCCTCACAATTTAGTACACTGATTGTAGGAAACCCTTCTGTGCTCATATCATTGAGTGTTTATTGTTTGTGTGTGGATTTTGAATGTTAATTTAGAACAGTCAGTCTGTGTACTGTGAAGTGTGCTTTGGGGGAGGAGTGTATTTGTGATGTAGGTGGATTAACTGGGAGAAAAAGGCAGTCTTTCTGTTTTGGTTATATTTTTCTTGTATAACTGTGTTAATGAACACACAGTAATATTTTCAGTAATTCTTGAAATTTTGCTGATGATTGTTGTGGTGCAGCAGTATACAATTTGTTTGTTTAAAACATTTGGCTATATTACTAAAGGTTTTCAATTTGCTGTGCATTACTTGTAGTGTGTGTGAGTGTGTGTGTAATGCATGCCATTAAATCAAACACCTTTTATTGTGCCACAGAGTAATTGCAGCAGTGTGAACCTGCTATCCACCGCAGCTGCATGACTTTTTTGTACTGCTTTGTGGTATCTTTACTGGTGGTGGATTGTTACTGCCGTGCACTAATCCCCCAACAGGCAAAAAGATATTCCTTTCCAGATTTGGATTTGTAACTTGTTGTGAGCACTGGTTAGGCATTGTGCCTTTTCGTATGCATCTCTTGAGTGTGCAACACAATCTTAATCTGTCTATACATTTGCAGTGCACCATTAATTCTGGGAGACTTTGCATTTCTTGTTACGCTCTCATTTCACTTCATCAGCACTGGGGAATTTTCTGGACACCAGACAGTAGCATTTTGGGGATGCACATTAAATCTGGTGACTGTGTGTGACACTGCATGCATTACTGAGTGCGCCATTAATTCTAGGAGATGTTGCATTTCTTATTACTCTCACATTTCACTTTGTCAGCACTGAAGAATTTTCTGGACACAAGACAGTAGCATTTCGTCAGCACTGGGGAATTTTCTGGACACAAGACAGTAGTATTTTAGGGATGCACTTTAACTCTGGTGACTGTGTGTAACCACTGTGCACATGACTGAATGCATCATTAATTCTGGGAGACTTTGCATTTCTTGTTGTGCTCTCATTTCACTTTGTCAGCACTGGGGAATTTTCTGGACAGAAGACAGTAACATTTTGGGGATGCACATTAATTCTGCTGCTGTGTGTGACCACTGCGCTCATGACTGAGTGTGCCATTAATTCTGGGAGACTTTACATTTCTTGTTACGCTCTCATTTCACATTGTCAACACTGGGGAATTTTCTGGGCACAAGACAGTAGCATTTTGTCAGCACTGGGGTATTTTCTGGACAGAAAACAGTAGCATTTTGGGGGTGAACATTAATTCTGGTGACTGTGTGTGACCACAGTGCGCATGACTGAATGTGCCATTAATTCTGGGAAACTTTGCATTTCTTGTTATGCTCTCATATCACTTTATCAGCACTGGGGAGTTTTCTGGACACAAGATAGTAGCATTTCATCAGCACTGGGGAATTTTCTGGAAACAAGACAGTAGCATTATGGGGATGCACATTAATTCTGGTGACTGTGTGTGACCACTGCATGCATGACTGAGTGCACCATTAATTCTGGGAGACTTTGCATTTCTTGTTGTGCTCTCATTTCACTTTGTCAGCACTGGGGACTTTTCTGGACCCAAGACAGTAGCATTTTGCAGAACTGGGGAATTTTCTGGACACAAGACAGTAGAATTTTGGGGATGTACATTAATTCTGGTGACTGTGTGTGTGACAACTGCGTGCATAACTGAGTGTGCCATTAATTCTTGGAGACTTTGCATTTCTTGTTGTACTCTCATTTCACTTCGTCAGCGCTGGAAAATCCTCTGGACACAAGACAGTAGCACTTTGGGGGTGCACATTAATTCTGGTGACTGTGTGTGTGTGTGTGGGGCTGTCAATATTGTTGTCACTTTGACTTAATTCACGTTAAGGTGAATGACAATGCGAAGTAATAATCACAAGGTGAAGTGAGCCTTTCATATGGGTCACTCCACATAGTGAAGTGACAATGGCTGTAATCGTATAACTGCACTGATTTTATCAAAATGCCTCATATCTGTATTGTTGATAGTTGTCATTGTTGACTTGACATGGAACCTTTGGAAATGAGTCTCTGACTCAAAGGTTTGTAATTCCAAAATACTAAATAAATAAAAATAAATAAAAAACACGAAGTGCCCACTTCACGGGCACTTCACCGGTGGAATTTAAATTAGCTGCATCTCTATCTGTTGGTACACAGTTCAATATGGAGTAGTGTGTGAATTTCTCTTTCACTCCAACAGTATTTGCTGCTATTACAGCCATACCTTGTAAGCACGCACACACAGTCAACAAGCATCTTCACTCATGTTTGCTCTGACAGTGACCCACACACATGTCACTCACCTTCACAAAGCAACTGACTGTGCTACCAGTTATACATCAGCTGATGCTACGATGCAATACTGTACGGTCAGTCACACACACACACACAAACCAACTGTCACTCAGAAAGGCAGTCAGGAAGAAAGTGTTTGTACCATGTATGTATCTTGAGGTACCTGTATGGTATTGTGATGTTTGACATCATTTTATTTTATTTTTATTTTTGTCTTTGGTAACTGGGTAAGGCTCACTAGGCATAAGTGCCTGTTTTCAGAGGTGACCTGGGAGCACTGGGAGGTTAAGTGACTTGCTCAGAGTCACACAGTGTGTAAGTGGAGGTTGTGGGAATCAAACCCCATTCTGCTGGATGTACCAAGCTCATTCACAGCTCGTTACTCTAACCTTTTGGCTATACCGCCATTTCTCTATCTTTTCAGAAACTACAGGCACATGGTGTACTGCAGATTCATCTTCTGGATATTTTAAAAACTGGGGAAGAAGAACTGTAAAATCTTAACATCTTGCGTGGTTACTAAAATCCATGCCGAATTCACATCTGAAACAAATACTGGGTATAAAAATCCTGAATAAGGGACCTATACTTTCTTTCATGATTTGCAAATGACAGTACTAGTTTTCATAAGTGATAGAAGTACTGTATTGTTGACTATGCTTTTTATTGTCATTGTGAATGTTACAGTCCAGTAATAGATTTTAACATGTTTTCACTTGACCATTTTATGATTCCTAGTACTGTTGTGCTACACATTGAAACAAGCCTGCTCATATTGACTATATAATGTTTTATTTCTGAAAATACTTATTACTGTTTTTGGTAACAAGAGTAGCCAAAAAATCATTCATGACATTATGTGACTGTATCATGCACTGTTTAAGAAAGAAAAAATAAGTAAATGCTTACAAAAACAGAGTTTGTGTCTTGTAATGATATTTTGTGGTAGCCAGGATAAATAGTTTGTCTTGGGGGGGCATGATTAACCAGGGAGGTAGATAGGGGAGGGGCTGTGGATGTGGCCAACTGACATTTCAGTAAGGCATTTGAGACCATACCAGAAAGGAGGTTGACAAATTAGTTACTTAAGCTGGGAGTTTGCCCAAATGGTGGTACTCTGGGTCAGAAACTGCTGAAATAACAGGACACAGAGGGTGGTGGTAAATGTTCCATCCGAGGATAGGGTGGTGACCAGCAAGGCCGCACAGGGATCAACACTGGGTACAGCACTAAGAAACACTGAAGAGGGGCTGGAGGTTAAGGGACTCAACACAGCAGCAGAGCCTCTTCAATGAAAAGAAAGAAGCATGTGCCAGAGGGCATAACAGACGTTTGGTGGGGGGGATAGATTCCAGAGCAATGCCAGAAAGTTCTTCTTCACAGAAAGGGTCATGGATCCTTGGAACAGAGTACCACAAGAGGTGGTAGAGGCAAAGACAGGGAATTCAAAATATCTTGGGATATGCACTGTGGGACAATGAAACAAAGTAATATATCCAAGGGGGGGTTAGACAAACAAACGGGAAGACTAGATGGATCAAGCAATCCCCATCTGCCATCACATTCATATGTTCTGATGTATGCTTCTTTGCAGATGACACTAACATCTGCAACATGATCGACACTGCAGATAGTGTGGAAAACATGAGACAGGACCTAAACATGCTGGATGAGTGGCCCAGAGTGTGGCAGTGAAGAGTCAATGAAAAGAAGTTCAAAATCATGCCACTGGGGCTCAGACATCCAATAGAAGAGTACAAGATTGGGGGGGGAGGAGCTGACTGCCACCAGTCCAGAAAGCTACCTGGGAGAAATCATATCTGGTGACATAAAGGTAACAAAACAATGTGAGAAGGCTGTAGGGAGAGTCAGTGTGATGCTAGGGTGCATGGAGAGAGTGATCACCTGCAGAAAAATGGAGGTGATTATGCCACTGTGCACATCACTGGTGAGCCCTCATATCTACTACTGAGTCCAGTTTTGGATGCTGCATCTTCAGAAAGACAAAGAGAACATAGACATAGTCCAGAGAAAATACAACACAAATGGTGTAAACAGAGCTCCACAAATAATATGAGGAAATACTTGAGGATATCAATGTGTATTCCCTGGAGGAGAGGGGGGGGATATGATAGAGACATTGTAGTACATTTGGGGTATAAACAAGGCACGGGAGGGTAACACCTTTTAGAAATGAAGGTGCACACGAGGAAGTGTGGCATGATATGAGGCTGGGGGGGTTGGGCTCAAGGGCAACGTGAGTAACTAACTTTTCACAGAAAAACTACTGCATATTTGGAACAGCCTCCCTGCGGAGGCGGTGGGGCCAAAACCTTAGGGGAATTCAACACTCTATGGGATAAGCATAACAGTACTGTGGCAATAGGGAAGAGAGGGTAAGTCACAGATCAACTAGAATCTGCAGTAATGTATTAGTTAGGGGAAAGGGGCATACTGGGTGGGCTACACATTCCTTATCTGCCCTCATCTTCTGTGTATGGTTTTTTGCATGTGTGTAAGTCAGCCAAAACTCAAAATACAATCACAACAATAAATACAGCCACTTTTCACATGAGGTAGTAAATTCTATGAATGTGCCTTCATTACAACAAATGCAACACACATTATATTCCCCAACACCAGAATGGTAAACATTTGGAGCCATGTGGTAAACCCATGACTGGAACAAACTTTGCAGTGTAACTAATGTCTGCCTATGTCAGATGAGAAAAGCCACTGACATATTGCTTTGTGTAACTCAACATAATCTAAAAATACATTAGCAGTGATAATTACAGCTACTTGTAACCCGAGGGAGTACATTCTGTGAATGTGCCTTCACAACAATGAATGCAACACATATTATATTCTATAATGCAGGAATGGTAAACATTTGAAATCTTGCAGTAAACCCATAAGTGGAACAAACCCTGTAACGTAACTGATGTCTGCATCTGTCAGATGACAGAAAGCCACTGACATATTATTCTGCGTATAACTCAACCTAATGTCAAAGTACAGTAGCAGCACTAAACACTGCCACTTTTCACATAAGGGAGTAAATAATGTGAATGTGCCTTCACCACAACAAATGAACTAGACATTATATTCAGCAAATATGGAATGGCAAACATTTGAAACCGTGTAGTAAGCACATCATTGGAACAAACAGTGCAATGAAACTAATGTCTGACGATGTCAGTTGAGAGAATGCCACTGACATATTGTTCAAGGACAGTCCGAACAAAGGTTCAATTCATGTTCTTACACAGTCCCAGCATCATGAGTCCAACAATACATATCGCTCTTCATGTTGTGGACTTGTGTAAAGGTTTCTTACTGTTCTACAAAGTATTCAGCTCATCATGTCAATGGCCACGTCACCAAGTATACATCACAACAGAAGCACATATGCTTACCTGGGGGTGTGGTTTAGACACTAAAAAGCAGGTGAGTCAAATTACAACTTCCTGTTGCTAGCCTTGCTTGTAGAGCAGAAAGCAGCTAACTAAAAGAAGATACATTTTCTTGTTAATTTAAAACGTATATCTCAGCAGGAGTCAGTGTCAGTTAAGATTAAGTAGACAGATAACTTTATTAGAAGTAGAAGGGGTCTTATTTAGGGTTAAAAAAGAAAGAAAAGAAAGAAAGGCAGTGTGTGTTCTGTGCAGGAAAGGTACTATATCAGGTGACTTTGCTAAACCAGTAGGAGGAAAGAGAGCTTACCTGGGGTGTGGTTTAGACACTAGAAAAGCAGGTGAGTCAAATTACAACTTCCTGTTGCTAGCCTTTTTTCTTACTAATTGCCCTCCATCCCACCCACTCACCCAAAGCCAGTTCTACTTTTATAGCCACTGGATTTGACTGTCAACAGGAACTTCCTGTTTGGCAGTAGGAAGGAAAGGATCATAGAGAAACATTGGTTTTGTCAACCCTAAAGTAAAAAAAGTAGCTCACTCTCCCTCCCTAGCTGCTGGTGGTCTGACATTGAGCAAGGAAGAAGGAGGCTACTGAAGAAGATAGGAAGTTGCTGTCCCTGAACAGGAAGGGTCAGAGTTGTAAGGAGAGGAGAGAGTAAGCATCCAGAGAAACAGTAGAGAGGACACAAAATAAGACATGATAGGAGTGGTGCAGTGCAATGGCTGTGGGGTGGCAGTGTTCCGGGAGACATTCTGGAGGATGCGATGCTCCCCTATTTGCAGGCACCTCTCTGGTCTGAGAGAGGAGGTTGCCCGTCTCCAGGCTGACCTGGCTAGGATTCATGAAACCTCCTCCCCCACCCAGGGACCACCAGGGCCAATGCCACTACCTCAGAGGTTGCCAAGAAAGAGGAGAGGCTGGACCAGGGTGGGCTCAAGGAAGGAGAGGGTGGTGGAACAGAGTTGCATCCCTCCAGCTGTACCTCTCCACAATTCATTCGCTCTTCTGGTGGATAGTGGTTCCTCTATGGAGGCACCTGCAGTGGATACCAAGGAGGATGCTGGGAACCTTCACAAAGCAGACCCACAGGAGGGTGGCATGGGACCCCACAGGGGAAGGAAACAACTCCTGGTGGGGGACTCAATCATTAGGGGGGTAGAAATGGGGGAGGAAGGGGAGAGGGAGGTAGGTGCCTTCCTGGCGCCACGGCTGAGGGACAGGAAGCAATTCTCAGGATCGTGGGAGGAGCTGCATGAGGAGGGAGCTGGATGTCATTGTCCTCCTAGGGACAAATGACCTGGCTAGGAATGGGATCAGAGCAGTGCAGAGGAGTTTATAGAGTTGGGAAGGGCCTTAGACAAGTAGCATATGGTAACCTTCTCGGAGGTGCTTCCTGTCTATGGCAAGGAGATGCTAGGGCACTTCTCACCAGGGAATTCAATGAGTGGTTGAAAAACTGGTGTGGAGCTCAGGGTTTGGCTTCATTGGGGACTGGGAGCCACCTGGAGGGATGCAGACCTATACTGGTGCATGGTCTACATCTGTCCGGGGAACCAGGATCCTAGTGAGAGGTTTAATGCTTCATTGGCAAGCATTTAAACTAGCTAAGGGGAGGCACTGAAAAGGAGCAGGGAAATCCCGAACCTCCCCACAAAACATGGTGATTAGTGAGGTAAACACCAAGGTACAGAAGTTATTAGGGAGCAGAACAGATTTAAATGTAAAAAGGCAAAGGCAGTAAGGACAGAAATGGGGCTAAAAGGGGTAGGCTATCAAAAAGTGGAGGGTGATGAGTACCAATGCCCGTAGTCTGTGTAACAAGCTCCCTGAACTAGTGGCCTTGATGGAAGAGGGTTGCCTGGATATTGTGGCAGTCACAGAAACATGGTACACAGAGAACCATGACTGGGATGTCAACATACCAGGATACACAATCTACAGGGAGGGTAAAAGAGGAGATGGGGTAGCTCTCTATGTAAAGGAAGAGATCAAAGCAACAGAAATAAAGAGTAAACAGGGAGCAGATGAGGCACTTTGGGTCACCCTGGAGACAGAAAATGGCACCACAATCCGTATGGGAGGTTGTATACAGACCCCCATCTCAGGGGGAGGGAATGGACAAGGAAATGATAGAAGGCTTTCTTAGAATTGCAGAAAAAGGGGAGATATTGTTGATGGGGGACCTGAATATGCCAGATGTTAACTGGAGCACCTTTGCTGCAGGCACATCCAAGAGCAGGGTCATTCTTGATGCCCTACAGGGGGCATGCCTCAGACAGCTAGTATTGGAACCCACTCGGGGGAGCAATCTTAGACCTGGTACTCTCAAATGGGGATGGAGAAAGAATCTCAGATTTAGAAGTGGGTAGCCATCTGGGAACAAGCGACCACCAAACAGTGTGGTTCACGATAAACACAGCCATACAAAAGCAAGAGTACTGGACTTTAGGAGGGCCGACTTTGGGAAAATGAGATAGTGCCTCAGAAAAGCACTAGCAAACAGGCAAGAAGGAGGGGTGGAGGAACAATGGGGAGTGATCAAAACAGCCATCACAGAGGCAACAAGCCTTTGTGTAAAGCAAATCAATAAAACACAATGAAGGAAAAAACTGCATGGTTCCCAAAAGAGGTGGCAGGGAAGGTTAAGGAGAAAAGGGCAGCATTCAGGAAATACAAGGAAACATAGAAGGAGCAGGACAGAGAACTTTATCAGTTAAAGCAGAAAGAGGCTGGGAAGGCAGTCAGAATAGCAAAGGCCCAAACTGAGAAAAGGATAGCCAATTCTGTTAAGAAGGGGGATAAGACCTTTTATAGGTACATTAGGGAGCTAAGAAAGATCAAAGGAGGGATACTGAAGCTTAATAAAGGGGAGGGAATGTGGGTAGAGGGTGACAGTGAAAAAGCAGGGATACTGAACAAATATTTCTGCTCAGTATTCACAAAGGAAGAGGAGGGGGAGTTACCTAAACCAAACAAGAGAAACACTCTGAAGACGGGGGTCGATACCAGTCCATTTACAGAAGAAAGGGTTCTGAAAGAACTGATAAAATTGAAGGTGGACAAAGCAATTGGGCGTGATGGGATTCACCCAAGAATTCTAAAAGAACTAAGGGTAGAACTAGTGACACCGCTGACTACTCTCTTTAACAAATCATGGGAGGATGGGGTGGTACCCGAGGACTGGAGGAGGGCAGATGTGATTCCTCTTCACAAAAGTGGGAGCAGAACAGAGGCAGGAAACTACAGACCAGTTAGTTTGACCTCAGTGGTAGGGAAAATGATGGAATCATTTCTGAAGGAAAGAATTGTTGAGTACCTAGAGGCCAGTGGGGCACAGGACCTAAGGCAGCATGGATTCACGATGGGAAGGTCATGTCAGATGAATCTAATAGATTTCTTTGACTGGGTGACCAAAGCAGTAGACCAGGGAGGGGCTGTGGACATGGCCTACCTAGATTTTAGCAAGGCATTTGATACAGTCCCACACAAAAGATTAATTCACAAGATAGCCAGCCTTGGAGTGGTCCCAAGGTGGTAGCCTGGGTAAAAATTGGCTAGACAACAGGACGCAAAGGGTAGTAGTAAATGGAATACACAGTGAAGAAAGGAGGGTTACTAGTGGGTACCGAGGGTTCAGTACTGGGACTGGTCCTTTTAATGTCTTTATAGTGATGCAGAAGAACTGGAAGGAAAAGTATGTCTCTTTGCAGATGACACAAGATCTGCAACAGGGTTGATACACAAGATGGAGTGGAAAGGATGAGAAGGGACTTGGCAAGGTTGGAGGAATGGTCAAATGTATGGCAGCTCAGATTCAATGCAAAGAAGTGCAAGGTAATGCACATGGGAAACAAAACCCAGGGAAGTGTACACAATGGGGGTGAGATACTGACAACAGTAAAAATAGAAAGGGACCTGGGGTAATTATATCAGATGACCTAAAGGTGGGCAAGCAATGTGAGAAGGCAGTAAGGAAGGCAGGGGGATACTGGGATGCATAGGAAGAGGCATCAATAGTAGAAAACAGGAAGTTGTTATCCTCTGTACAGACAGTTGGTGAGACCCCATCTGGAGTACTGTGTGCAGTTCTGGAGACCCCATCTCAGAAAGACATAGACAGAGTGGAAGCTGTCCAGAGGAGGGAATCAAAATGGTGCAGGGTCTGCACCAGAAGGCATATGAAGAAAGACTAAAGGAGCTTAATATGTATACCCTAGAGGAAAGGAGGAGAGAGGGACATGATAGAAACTTTCAAGTACCTCAAGGAATTAACAAAGTCCAGAGGGTAGCATCTTCCAGAAAAAGAGATGTGCAAGAACAAGGGGACACAATTTGAAGATAGAGGGGGGAACGGCTCAGAGGTGATGTGAGGAAGTATTTTTTCACTGAGAGGGTTGTGGGTGCATGGAACAGCCTCCCTGAGGAGGTTGTAGAGACAAGAACAGTGGGGGACTTCAAGAATGTATGGGACAGGCATAAGGCAGTCCTAGTGGGGGGTAGGAGGAAGTAAGCTGTTGGTTAACTAGGATTTGCAGCTTATCTGTTAGCTAGGAAAATGGGCAGACTAGGTGGGCCAAGCAGTCCTTATCTACCGTCAAATTCTATGCTCAGTCTCCACACATGCTGAGTATATCACCGTTACACTGTAATACTCTTGCGTTGATTCCTCTGCTCAGTCCTCCTTGGTCGTCAGGGACACACTTGATGCTGTGCTACTGCAACACAAATAGGGAAGTGTGAATAACTGAGGTGTGTCACACCTGATATGTCAAAACCTATATGACCTTTTGATGGCACTGAACATATAATGACACTGACTTTTCCTGGAGAAATTATTATACTGTACTTTACAGTACCACACACGTGAACTCTTTATATACATTTCTCTGGTGTCGACATTTGTGACAGTTTCAAGTGCATTCTGAAATGGAGCTGTGCAATTCACCTGGCCTCAAGAACCCTGATTCACCCTCTGTGTGGTATAGTTAATCATGGCTACACACCACATTATATGTAACTGCTTACTACCCATTAGACACAGTGCCATGTCACTCTGGTGATACAACCAACAATGATGATTAGTCAGGAAGGGCTGGCATGGTGCACTAAGATGTGTGAAAACAGCACACGGTGGTAGTTCTGATGCAGAGGGATAGGCAAATAAAAAAATCCTTCTGGAATGAACATAATGCATCATTGATGTAAACTCCGTGTACCTTTTTACAGTTCACCAACGGTAAGTTTGTCATGTCAGCTTGGCCCTTGATTTTCAATTGCAAAGATGCCTGTAGTGGAATGACATCATGGTCACGATATTGAATTGTAGTAATGAAAGACACAGGCCATGGCAGATGTCAATGCTCAAGTAACACAGACAAACATTGGTTTCACAGCCAGTAGGAAGTGAAGGGACTTCTGGCATTGCTGCACATCCTGGAGTTTCTCAGTGCTCTCAAAGAAATGATTGTTATACTACTACATGGGCCAAGGCAACAACCAACATTTTCGCTGTACATTACTGGAAAAAAGGATCAGTCTACTGACCAATTTGGCTGCAGTGTATTGTTACTTTGATGCAACCCATTACATAAACTCAATTAATATGCCATTTTTCTTAGTCATGAAACAGTGTGTTTTATCACTTCTTAGTAGTAGTAGTTACTAGTGCCATGTGACCAGACTAAAGTTGCCATGCATACAGTCCAGTTGTCCAATAACCAGCATGGCTGGTAAAGTAACAGAACTTAATAGTAGTACAATTCTGCATTTTGCAATGCTTTCATATGGAATGTTTTTGTGATAGCACAACTTACATGGTTGTCTTACCGAATCTGCTCTTGTGCTCTGAAACCAGAGTCTTTTTATCCAGCGTGGTGAACTGTGATGCTATAGGCAGTGGTACATTTGTAACATGGAGGTGTTTTTTAGCCTGTTTGTATGTGGAGCATGGATCTCTCAGCCGTAAGACCTCATTTATCAGCTCCGACATGTAACCTGTGGACCCAAAGCAACAGTAATGTAAGCAGTGATGTGCAAAATATTTTAATGAAAAAGAAAGTTTAACACACTTAATGGTTCTTGAAATAGATCTGATGATAAGTACTCACTGAACATAACAGGATTTATGAATTTTTGAAGGACATCCCTCTGTACTGAATGGATGCAACTGGCTTGAGCTCATAAAGAGTATGAGCATTACCCAATACTAAATGGACCATCAAAGTAGGGCAAGTCACAAAAGTCATAATACACTTACGGTGTATAGTGGAATGCTGTTATGCATAGAATGTCATGCCTGAAATATGCTTGTTCCGCTGCAGTAGTGACATCGTTATGTTGTTGTGGTGCAGTACTGATGTCACTAGAGCAGAAGAACAACTTGAAATGTTGCCATGTATATGCTTCCCTTTATGTAGTTATGCTGTTTTTTTGTTTCCAGCTAGAACTTGCATAAGTATCTATAACACACGGTGTCATTAATGTTTGCCAGCCACCAACCCTCGAGTGCACCCACAACAACCAGTTCCCTGAAACGATGTGCAATGTCTGAATGGGCATGGATGCCCATACACTATGAAAGATAATGTATGGGTTTCCATACACAGACCAGCCTGTGTTTTCATCTCGAGTTTTGTATGGCAACCAAGTAAACCTCTAGAACCTCTAGATGTTTCTGATTGCCATAAAACCCTCTCGATGCAGACACAGGCTTGTTGTGTTTGGCTGCCCTTACAGCATCCTCTCTGCTTCACAGTCTCCATCACAAACATGGCTGCAAACGATACTGATACATAGAAACCAACAACCAGATCCTGAAATGGAAAGTCTATTTTGTTCACTTATGTTACTCATAAACTGTGATAGTATTGTCACTCAAGAGCACCTCATCACACACACAGTAAAAGTTACGATATCAAGTATTAATCTGTGTGTCAAATGCTGAAATATCATTGTTGACCAGGAGAAATCATACTCTTTTTCCCAAAACTTCTCCTGACAAATCCATGCTCCGGTCGGGCAACAAATAACCTTGAAGTTATGGCACACCCTCAGTCCTGTACGTGTGGCTCACTGTTTGGATTTCAGTGGAACCATGAAGAGTTTTTAATTTATGTTTTCCACGGCTACATTGTGTGTGTGTGTGTGTGTATGTGTGTGTATGTGTGTTGGGGTTGGGACATTCCACTATAGGAAAACAACACATGTTAGAAGTCTCCTATTCCATGGTAAACAGTCACCCATTGCACTAAATATGAAGAAAGACACATGGGTGACAGGTGCAAAGCAGTTGTGGAGTAATTATGTGACATTATTATTCAACATGTTTTTTACCTGTTTTTTGCAGTGACAATCATTCATAGAATTTGTACAGCAACGGTTGCTTATGGGACCATTTTATATAAGCAATAAGACATGACAGGGTGTCGGTTGTACTATGTTACCCTCATGTTCTTGGGTTGAAGGCACTTGTCTTACCCTTCTCCTATCCTGCGCCCATGACTGAATGGTACAGCTGTTACAACAAACACTTTGTCATGCCATATTGCTTCATGATCAGTGTAATGTGCAGGAGTAGGTGGTTAGGTACTTAAGAAATATGATCTGCTCACACTGTTGTAAGCATGTATGGCACAATCTGCAGTTTCTCAACATATCATACGTAATGTCAATAAGTAAAATCTCACCACCATATGAGACATGTACTTTGACTTGTTTCACAATTGCTGCACCTCCGCAAGATTTTAGGAAAGATATCCCCCATTTGAGATCACCATCACAAGTCCTGTCTTGTGCTTGACTGGAGTTTTCATTAAAATGAAGAGCAGCAATCATCAACCTAAGCTATCACATGGAAAAAGGTAGTTTCAATCCTTATTCAGAATGGTATACGCATTACTCTGCAGTAAAAAGTCATGTGAGCATCTCCACATAGAGCAATGCTGCAAATGTGTATACTCTGGTATGAATGTCAAAAATTCTGTAGGTTACGTTTCTCTAACTATAGATGACTATAGGCAATAATTCACCCACAAGCCAGCTTGGCAATTATTTCAGTTGTTAGTTTTTCCTCTGAGCTTTGTTTGTACTGTACCTTGCTTCCATGCTGTGGAAGAAATAGTGGACACTTTTTGGAGTGAAATAAATCACAATTTTGTGATAGGCCTCGAGTGCTGACGCTTGCTTGGTGGGTGAAAGCTTCCAGATATCTTTACAAAGTAGGTTCCCATGCACTATGTTCATGAGCTCCTTGTGAGGCTTGCTTCCTAACAAGAAGAACAGAATGGCAATCTAGGTATGAAACAGAAAATTGTACCTTGAAGAACAATGCACAATCAGGTCAGTATGTGATGCCACATGTAGTGCTATGGTTATAAGCATTTTAGATTCACAACTGCAAATTCTAGAACTAAGATCTGATATCACAACTTTTAAAATGTTGATCCATTGTATTGTGATAATGGATCTTCATGAACATGGAAATGTATCAGACCAGACATTTTGGCAACCCTCAGTACTCTAGTGCTGGACCTTGGAGAATGGAACTATGAATGATCACTGACACCGTGTCACCACATTTTAACAATTGATACATAACATATTCCATAGAACAATGAACTGAAAACACTGTCATCACACTGTCATCACGATGCGATGGAGTTTGTTGTCGTCAGTCCTGTCTGAGGACATTGCTGTAGTGATCACCATCAGAGCACCCTATCATCAGCATAATAAACAGACACTGGCATAATGGACAATTTTTGCTCAGTGTCAACAGTTCAGATTGATGCATTGATTTATTGCAATACACAAGCCAGGTTTCATCCATTTCTTATCTCTGAGGTGACCATGAGAGCATTTATTATACACAGTTCTGTGGTCAGAGTGCTTGTTTGTGACGTGGTTTATTATTGAACTCCATTTAGCTTCCACTAAACCACCATCACCATCACTGTTGCTAGCAAACCAGTAAAGATGATTACTAACGGACTTTGACCAGTCAGCGAGAATCTTGCAATCCTTTCTTTTTCCCTTTGCTTCCAATTTTTTTTTATTCCTAAATTAGGAATGTAACAAAAAAGAACAAAATGAGTCATGTCACTGTATTTCAATGTAAGTTATTGTCACAGTACAGTAATGTGGTAACATCAAGTACGTATGAATATGAGTCACATGATGTGCTCAGAGTGAGAAGTCACCTTTTCCTGGTGTTCCATGTTGAGGACCAAAGAAACCCATGGCAAACTGCCCAAAAAGGCAAAAAATCTCTCACAAAAGCAGCATTTCATTTGCAAAGCATAGCCTGAAACAAATGATTAAACATTTCCTAGAAATGAGCTCACTGAAACAACAAGAAATGGATACAGACTCACCGCTAAACAACCAAAACCCAATGACTCTGACAGAAATGTTTTGTCCTACCCAGAGGAGGGCAGCTTACTAGTGGACAAGTTAGAGAACTTCGTCACAGACTTTGCAAAAGTAAAAATTACCATCAGTGAGCTTGCATCGGGCATCAAGATTATGAAGCCGATGTTGGAGTCTCTTCCCACACAGATGTCTGATGTGGAAGCAAGAGTCAGCTCAGTAAAAGGCAGACAGACAAAAGATGAGGGAGACTGCAAGCAAGAGACAGAAACTCCACAAACTCAAGGATCGCATAGAAGAAGAGGAGGGTCATTTTAGAAGAAATAATCTAGTCCTAGTTGGGGTACCAGAGAATGTCGAAGGGAATAACCTGTTGGGATTTTTACAGAAACTACTGGCAGATGTGACCAGGCAACCTAACACTGGCTCTCTGCTCATGATGGAATGTGCTCACCCCACTCAGTACTGCCAAACCCAGAGCCACTATCCTCCATTGCCAGAACCTGCAGGACAAATCCTATATTCTCTCCCAGGCAAGGAAAAAAGGCACACTACTTTGGAGAGGTCAGCAGTTCCACATATTTAACAATGTCACACCAGCTGTTAGGGATAAACAGAAGGCATACCAAACCATCAAAGCAGCCCTTCTCCAAGCCTGAATTCCATTTAGAATGTTGCACCTCACCCACCTCATTGTAACCACCGAAAAGGGCACTACGGATTTTCTGAACACTGAAATGGCCAAAAAGGATCTATCTAAACATTTCTCAACCCTGTTCCAGTCCCCATCAAGCACAACTGTAAGGACCTTCCATGGCAAATATCCCTCCTAAGGAGCAGGTGAGTACTGTAGGACATAATGGCATACACTAACTTCTCTCTTTGCTACCGTTTTTTACATAAGACTGCACGACTACTGTTTTATCCCATTGTATAGTCTAACTGTTAATGACAATCAATAGCTTCAAGCCCCGCACCAAATCCAGAACTACATAAGTTACCAGGGCATTCCAGTGGGTGCTTTGCTTTGTGACCCGAACTGGAGGGGCATGCTTGCATGGAAAACTTTCATGAAAGAGATTATCAGTCAAAATGGCTACCAGCACATAATGTAGCCACATCTTCTCATTCCTTTGTTGTTAGTTGCCCTTCTTCTTCCTGTCAGCTTGACTTCTCTTGCCTGCAAAATGGCCATAAATTACCTGATAAGGCTGAATAGATACATTTCTCCCTCACAACTGCAATACATCATCAAAAGGCAGTTTTCTACAATTCCAGATGTCTCAACCCCTCCTAGCCACCACTTCCATCGGAGTAGCCCACCGGATACCTCCACTACTCCGACCCAAAAGAAACTCAGTGGGAAAATAATGAATGTGGAGATTCATTCATCGAACTGACGCTGAACCTCATGAAGGGGTCCACACACCAACTTACGAATGAACCATTGAAGATGCAGCACAAGCCAGCAAACACACGGTCACATGCAGGGACAACAGGGTGGAGTTGGAGTAAGTGGCTAATTTGTAAAAACTGCAGGAATCAAAAGGGACAAACCTCATGACCACAGCACCTGGCACAGCCCTCCACCTTGCCCTGAACAACCACCCCGCTCCCAGCAACAACTGCATGCTATAATCCCACTACCATACTTTGAAAGGTAAAAGAAATTGCAACATGCTCAAATAATCTATACACAATGGGAACAGAGCTGTTTAACCATAGGACAAGATCCTGACTGTAGACATGCACTGCTATCTCTGATATGTGGAATCCAAGCCTCCCTGGTTTTAATTGCAATCCACCATGGGCAAGTAAATAACCACCCCAGTTTCAACATTGGCTGTAGCACCTAAGAGCATCCTGGCACTTGCACATGCCCCCATTCAAGGCAGACACAAGGAAAGTGCAGCAAGGAAACCATATTGGTAACACGATCTACCTTCTGGACATTCCCGATGTATGGACAGTCCAACGGACACCTACAGCTGAGTGAACTTTAAATGATCACCCGAATTGACTATTTCCAAAAAGATAAGTACAGATATACTTCCTTACATAAGAATTTCTCTCATGCACATCCTTTAAGAGGCCAGTTACTGTACCTCACTGCCATAACCTCCAGCAGAGGAGCATGTCATTTTGGCATCCCCACCAAAGAGGAGGACTCAGCCAAACCTCAGACCCACAAGACATTTGGCATCCCTGAATAGTGGGAGTAGGGTGAGCAGGGGTAATATCAATTTAAAGTTCGAGCGTGGCTCCTGGAGTCCCCCTGGCCAGCCACGATGATTGATTGCCACTGCTTGCGCTGCATCTGCTGAAAATCTGACACCCCATAGGGATGGAACAGTACCATGAGATAACAGCACTGGGGAATGGGCATCTAAAATAATGGCGACCCAATCCCCAGCATATGTCTTCAGGGCTACAATAGGGTAGGGCGGCTGGATGGGGGGTTGGCGAATATAGCGACAGGATGCCGCTATACATACACCGCGGGGGGGAACGAGCACACACAGCAAGGGACAGGAAGCAATGTGAGGGATGGTGCCATGGCGGGTTGCTGAGCTGACCCTGTGGCATGGTGGGTGGGTGGGTTGGTGGCACTGGTCGGCAGGTACTGAGTTCGGGTCCAAGTGTGGTGCTTTTGCTTCAACCCAAACTTTTTTATGTAGCCACCCTCCTCCTGACATGCACCCCCAGAGTTGATAATCCTTAAGTGGGGGTGAGGGGGTGAAGCCCCATGGGGAGTGTGGTGGTACAGCCCCACATGGAACATTAAAAATGTAAGTCCCCAGCACCATTTTGCTTGGTGTCAGAGTGCCAAAAACATTTTCGGCACACTTGACTACTCGATAACGGTGATTGTCTTTAGGTTTTTGCCGTTATCATATGTAACCGATGGAACATAACACTGCCTTCCAACACAAACTGCAGGGAATATCACTTAACGGAGAGGTAGCAAGCCAAAGGCAGTGAGTGAGCAGGGGGATCGGGGAATGCAGAGGTTTTGGGAAGCATGTCTCTCAGCCTCTTACAGTTGAAGTTCATAGCACTGGCCTTTCAGGGTCAGTGCAAATGGCCAGAATGTGAAGCGCTTTCTTATTTTGAAGAATAACATGTTTTCATATATTGGGCCCCATATACCTAGTTCAAGGAATGTTCCTTCAAGTTGTTTCAGTGATTGAATGATTTGTGTTTCCGGAAATAGCTCTAAAATTGTTAAAAACAATGGTAAACCTTTACAGATCTAGGGGTAACTTAAATGTAATAATCACAGTACTGTGTGAGGTTCGTAGCACTTGAGAGGTGTGATGGGGAGCACGCTAAAACTGGATAAGCCATGCAAGGGAAGGTGACACCATACTAGGGCAAGTCCCTCTGAAGCACTCCTACATAAGCATACCCATTGTTATACCACCACTTGGGACCCAGACCTTTGCAAGCTACCAGGATCTTTGAGGTCTGAGCAACAGGATGCTGCACCGCAGTATCCAGCACTTTGTCCCATGCTGAACCACTACAGCTATCCCTGCCACCTGGGTAAACAGTCAGAAGGGGGGGCCATCCAAAAAAGTGCAGGGGGGAGTACCAAATCACAGGGCAGTGGCCATACCCAGAGTATCTACAACATCACCTCCCTATGCACTGAACAGCTCAGAGGGAGGGAAACCTAGCCATGCCTTCCCTGGCACTTCGCTAATGTCGGCACCCTGACAATAATCCTGATAAAACCACTTTCCAGACATAAGATTCACCTGAGATCAGGGAGGGCTCTTTACACCACTCTGCCACAGTCTCTCTAATCTGCAGGGAAGTGAAACACATACCATATCCCCATGGGCAAAGATAGTGGGCAGGAGTAGTATCATACAACGCTCTTCCCCACCCCCACACTCATCCCTAGTAGGAGGCATCAGTCAACATGGGACCAGGAAGCAAAGCCGCTAGGATACCCAGAAAATAGGACTGAAAAGAAATGTTCCTGATGATGCTTTCACTGTTGATTTCTCCTCTCTTACTTACACCTATTTATTTGTTTATACATACAGGGTACACTCAATAAGGTTTTTGGCTACTCACACTATCCCACTGGTTTCTGTCCGCCTCAGTTTAAATGTTTAGGGTATACAGAAACCCAGTACAAGAGGCACACAACGTAGGATAAATGATAAGCATTCCTGTACTGCAATAAGCTTTCAACCTGCAGGCGTGGGGTCCCACATGGCTGTGCAGGATGAGCCCCAGCTGTGCAATTAGAGATAGTAACAGATCTACAATCTTTTTTTTTTTTCAATTGTTTAACCAGGTGAGACAAACTAAGCTGAAAACCTGTTTACAGGTGCAACCTGGGAGAACAGAGAAGTTAAGTGACTTGCTCAGGGTCACACAGTATGCAAGTGGGGGCTGTGGGATTCAAACCCAGGTCTCCAGATTCGCAGGTCAGAGCCTTAAACCACTGTGCTATACTGCCTCCCATTCTGTCAGACCAATAGGCAATGATGGTTGTGCTTGCCCATATTCCATGGATGTCCACCCCTGGTAACCTTGTACTGAGGCAAGGGGACTCCACAAATCAAACATTGTTCTGAACCTCAACCAGAATGCGGGTGGCATGGTACGAATGTTCCACAGTGAAACCACCAATCACTGGTAATGGACTATAATTTGGACAGCATCTAACATCACACCCTAATCAATCTACCAACCTTTGTTATACTCTCACAGACTGGGAACACCCCTCATTAGAGCCCATGTTGGACCAGATTCGCTGGAGCCCCGCTCTTCCAGGTGGCCACCCCCCTCAGGAGAGGGGGAGGGCACCAGCTCCAGCGGGCCTCACCAACTCTCACTTAGAAATGTAAGGTGCATGCAAGCGCCGCCAATTGTTGCTTATAGTGTTCTATTTAGTTTACTTGTAGATTATAATAGCGCATGCTTTATTAACACTGTTGATATTTTTCTAACTGGACCACTGTACAAGCGATACAACATTTTCAGACCATTGCATCCTATGGCTGGAACTTGAGGGAGAGCTGAGGACTCCACACTCAACCAGACAACCAACTCCCCAGCACCCAGTCAGGGGGTTCTGGAGTGTCGCAGACAGACCAAAAAGAATGTTAAGCAAAACAGACCTCCCACATACATGCCCACAAACCCCCAATGGCTAGCCTGAGATACAATCTGATAAGCTGGATCATTCGAGGTGCGCAGACAAAAGAAAAGCACTGCCAGATACTTAGGTATCTTAAATGGGAAAAAACAAACATTGCCTTTCTCCAGGAAACTCACTCTCTTCCCTCACAGGCCAACCTATGGTGCAGGATATAGATTGGTCAAGTGCATGTGGCTGGAGTCAGCAACAAACAAGCAGGTGTCCAAATACTAATCCACAGAAATACACCTTTCCAGCTTTAATTAATCAGGAAGGAGACCCAAACAGATGCTACATCATAGTTGAGGGCCTCCTAGGTAGGATAGAAATAATTCTGGCATCCGTTTATGGCCCAGACCTGGACCACCCCCAGTTCTTCACCACTCTACTAGCAGACCTCTCTGAGCACAATCATGTACCTATAGTACTGGCAGGGGACTGGAATTCAGTTCTAGACTCTGTTCTAGACAGATCAGGCCCTCGATGGATTGGCCTAAATATCAACCAAACGGCTTTAATAGAGCTGCAGGATTCACTGGGCCTAATAGATGCCTGGCAAACGCTCCATCCTGGAGAAAGAAGTTATACTTTCTTGTCCCCAGTCCATAACACCCCCTCCAGACTGGATTACTTTCTCATCTCCCCAGCGCTACTCACAGACAATCTCCAATGTGAAAACATGCAGTCAGTCATCTTGGACCACGCCCCAGTTCTCCTTTCACTTTCCCCCAGTATTAACCCCCAGGGCAGGGACAAACTATGGAAATTTAACAACTCCATCCTCCAACACTCGGGCTTCAAAGAGAAAATAGCGGACAGCATTAAATTCTTCTTCCAAGAGAACACAGGCTTAATTTCCAACTACCAAAGCAAATGGTGTGCATTTAAATACACAATACGTTGAAAACTCATTAGACTCGCAACAACCGGGAGAAGAAAAAAGGAAGCCGTGTCCAAACAACTCCTGAGTGAGATTAGACAGCTAGAAAAATCCCTCTTCTCCAACTCCCCTGCACAGAACTGGCAATGGCTTAACACTCTGAGAGCACAATATAGCAAAATCCTTAGAGAATAGGCAGAACACAATATTCTCAAAGCTTGCACAAAATACATAGACCAGGAAGAAAAAGCCAGCAGGATACTAGCAATAAGGCTCAAACAGCAAGAAACCTCTAGATTGATAAAGAGAATTCGAAAATCCCCAACTGCTCCCCTTATCACAAACCCCAGAGACATCGCCTCAGCCTTTGCAGAATTCTATAATGATCTCTACACAGCAGAGGAGGCCGCCTTAGACCACTTGATCGACAGATTCTTGGAGGCGGCCCAACTGCCACATCTACCACCGGACAAAGTGTCCAAACTCAGCATGGACATTTCACTCCATGAAATCCAGACAGCTCTGAGGGAGCCACCTCTGGACAAAGCTCCAGGGCCAAATGGATTCTCTAACAACTTTTATAAAACCTTTGCAAAACATGTGTCTGGACCCCTAGCTTCCCTTTTCAATTTGGCCCTAGACTCCAGACACATAGATCACTCCCTGTAATATGCTTTGATTACACTAATCCCCAAACCCTGAAAAGACCCAGAAAACCTGGCCAGCTATATGCCCATATCTCTGCTTAATACAGACATAAAAAGTTTGGTCAAAATTATGGCAACAAGGATAGAAAATGTATGGGACCTGCTCATAGGCCCGGAACAAGTGGGGCTCATGAAAGGCAGGAAATCAGCAGACCAACTGTGCAAACTGACCCACCTGACCTCAGCAGCCAAGGAAACCTTCTGACACTGGACTCAGAAAAAGTATTTGACCGGGTCTCCTGGCACTTTCTATTCCTCACTCTCTGACACTTCATCTTTCCTGACAAATTCATCGACTGCGTCTGGCTGCTATACTCCAACCCCTCGGCCCACATCAGATGCAATGGGTTTAACTCCAGTGCTTTCAATCTCCACAGAGGAATCCGCCAGGGCTGCCCACTCTCTCCATACCTAATCAACCTATACCTAAAGCCCTAAACCTGGAGAATCCTCCTGGATGAGATGATCCAGGGAATCCTAGTTAGGGGGCACAGATATAAACTCTCCTCATTCATGGATGACATCCTCCTGCAACTCGAGAACCCTGCCTCATCTATCCTGCCAACCCTTGCCTCACTGAGGGAATTTGGGAACATATCAGGGTACTAAATGAACCTAGACAAATCCTGTGTCATGCCATTCAACCATCATCTGACAAAGACACACTCTCAGGAATAGGGCATCAGCTGTTGCCCAACTTCCATCAAATGCCTGGGGGTGCATATCTCCCTCAGCAAACAACAGACATATGAATGAAACATAGACAGCCTCCTCACATCCATTAGGCAAGACCTAGTGAGGTGGTTAGTCCTTCCCCTGACCCTTTGGGCCAGAATCAGCACAATCAAAATTAACATACTGCAGAGAATACTTTACCTCCTTGAAATACCAGACTTATTCATCTCCAAGAGTTGGTTCGTCAAACTGCAATCAATCCTTAACAACTTTCTTTGGGCCAACAAAAGGCCATGCCGAGCATACCGGAAACTAGCATTGCCCAAAGAACAAGGGGGACTCAGACTTCCCAACTTTCAACTACTTTACTTAGCTATTCACGCTGGGAAATTTCAGTGGTGGTCTGCTATGGATTCCACCCCACCCTGATAAATATATCTTGCAGTGGCACCAGATCAAACTCGACCTCTGTCACTCCAATCCCTTCCATACATTGTGCATTCACAAGTCCTGGAGAAACTTAAGAACACCCCAATATGCACCTCCCACCTGGTCAGCCACCAACTGCACTGCACCATAAAAACCCAACCCATCCTAGCTCAAATCAACCAATCTGCAGGAACCCAAACTTCAAAATCCAGCAAAAACCTATCCCTGCTGGCTTCCTCCATTCCTTGTAACCAGTACTACTGGAGCACCTCATCAGAAATGGCTCCTTCATAACACACAAAACCTACTCACTCTTTCCAGACTCACGCATAACCCCCTACGCATTCTTCCAACTCCACCATGCCATTGCCGATCTCCCACCTAGACCCTGGAAGTTCTATAACCCCTTGGCATGAGAAGGGCTGATCACCCTAGCTGCACAACAACACCCTACATCAAAACTCTACAAAAAGCTGCTAGAGCTATCCTCTATGGATGATTTGGACATCTGTCCATACTGGATAAAGGTGTTCTCCGAACTTCAGGACCCCACAATCAGGAAATCATTTTAGGGCAACATCCATGGATAGCTCAAGGCAGACAGCCTTAAACTAATGCAGATGGATATCATGTATAATATGTACTTCACCACACCAAAACTGCACAAAATGGGACACTTGCCCTCCTCACTTTGCTCGAGGTGCAACCAAGACACCGGCAATCTGAAACATATACTATGGGACTGCTCCAAAGCAGCCCTGCTCTAGGCTTTTATTCAACACCACATGGACCCCTTTCTAGGCTTAGACACCACCTTTGCCCCTGAAATTTGCCTTTAGGGCTCAACCACATTTTTGGAAACAGGAAATAGAGAATAGAAATGATGGTCTGTTCACTCCAGAACTGCTTACATCTATATGAGCACAGATAGAGTATGGTCAAAACTCTACTATTCATGGCCCACACACCAACACTGACAGATGAGATGATCACCTCTTCTCAGGACAGTGGAGGCACAGCCTCCATCCCATAGCTCCAAGACCAGAAGCCACAGGGTACTGGGGGTAGCACCACATATGAGCTAGTATTATTAAGCGCATCAATATGAGCGACTCAATAATACCACTCCCATGGAGATCGAGTCGTGAAAAAGAACTAATAGAGAAAGTGAGTGTAGCATTCAGGGGTATGCACTACATTCATGAGGAAAGGGGATAAAAGAATTATTTGGCCAAGTCTTGCTGAGCTGGTCATGTGGTGTAGTGGTCGAGCCACTGCTCCTGAAGCATGAGGTGCTGGGTTCCGATCCTGGTGCAGGTAATGTTTTTACTTCAAGGGGGAGTTTCTATTACTTTTTAAGTCTGCTCCCCCCCCTGGAGTTGAGAATCTTTATGTTGGGGGATGTGGGGGGCTTGACCCCCGCAAAGGGTGTGCTGGTGGCATAGTCTCCCACAAAAAAAAAAAAGATGCATTTAATGTTTTTAGAGGACCGTCGCTGTTTGAGGCAGTCTCTGTAAGATGAAGTTGCTCTTTTGCTGTGGGTGATTTTTTGGTCACTCTATTGATTGGTGCAATAAGGGACTCACCATTATCACATAAAACCAGTGTTGGATGGTTTCGTACATGCTGCCTCCTCTCTACGTAGGGGTACGCTGGTGGACGGACCATCATCCTCACTTCAGAAAATGATGCTATCACATCTCTGGTATGTTTAATCTCCATCTTGGTATTGGTTGTTTTGGGTTCTTTTGTTTCTCTCCTTATTTTTGATATATACCTGGAAATCTGCATACATTGTATCTACAGTGTTTGTTTCTGTAGCTCTTATGCACTTTCAGTCTTCTTGTATGTCAATTTGTAGGAAATCAGTAAAGTATATTATTTAAAAAAAAGTACATATGAGTACCTTTGGTCACATGCCAGACATCAAACCAATGTTGGACTTTGGTTTCAGTGTCTGACGTGTATTTCTTAACTGAAACATGCTTGTCCGTGATCAAACTCTCAATTTTAACACCACTGGAATGTACTTTTGCAATGCACCACTTGGGACCTTCTAATTCCATGACGTTGGCATTTTTCACTTCATTGGACTAAACAGGGAAAAGAGGAACAAGAGGTACAAAAGAAACCATGACAATCGGTGTATTATTTATGGAAGGATGTTAGAATTTATGGTATGACAATGCAGCACCTGAATGACGTGTACCTGTACCAGTTGCAAGTCAACAAACTTTGTGTGAATGAGGTCCATCACAGAGTACAATCCAAATTTTGCCATATGTCCTGAAGAACAACAGCGTGCGTCACCTCCTAAACCTGCACAGTTATTTGGAAAAGATGACATGAGTGCTTCTTGACTATGGGACCAAACACGTTGTACAGCTGAGATCATGTAGGAAGACTGCATGAGTGTAAAGGTATGGATTGAGATGCATGCAATCTTCATGTGCCTGAATAAATTTAACATCCTCAAAGGACTGTCACCAGAAAACAAAATACAGCTGGCCATCAATAGGTTCCCAATTGACAGTGAACCATGCCTTGGCTGACTAACCCATGTGCAGTGGTGTCCTTTCTTGCACACTTGAATAATAACTGCCATGGTATGCACAATACATTGAATAAATACACGACAATTCACACCAAGCACAACCCGACCAGCAGAAGTAAAGCACTTTCAAACACAATGAATTTTTATTAATTTTCCAGGCCCTGCATTTCTTTCAATTCAGTCAAACTGGAAAAGGAAAAGTACAGGAAAAGGCAAGGCAATTTTTTTATAGGGCTCCCATTCGTGGCAGCTCTGAGTGCCTTAACAGAAATCAATACAACAGAAAACACATTTAAAATGCAATAACATTCCCAGAAATAGCACAACATAATAATAATTCAGCAACTTTAAAAAGCTTCGGTTTGCCAAAGAGGCAATCTGGACATCACAGATAGAATTCAGCAGTCTACGAAGGCCAGGCTGAAAAGTTGGGCCTTCAGCTTATGCTTAAACACCTCAACCAAGGGGGGCCTCCCGGACAGCAAGTGGAAGTGAGTTTCTTGGGTTCGACCCAGAGACACTAAAAGCATGGTCTCCCGAGATCCTGAGCCGAACCCTGGTTACGTCCATGAGGCCCCTTGAAGAAGAGTGGAGGGAGCTAGCAGAGGTCGCCGGTGACAGGAGCTCGGACATGTAACTAGGACCCAGTTCATATAGGGCCTTGTAGGTGAGTAAACCCACCTTGAAAAGGACCCTCCACCTGACCAGCAGCCAGTGCATGGCATGCAGGGCCGGGGTTACATGACTGGACCTCGAAAGGCCCATCAGGAACTTTGCTGTTGTGTTCTGCACCAGCAGCAGTCTGCAAAGGGCCCTCCCATTACCCCAATGTACAGAGAGTTACAGTAGTCGAGCCTAGAGGTAACAGAAGCATGCACCAGTGTCGGCAGATCCTCAGGCAGAATGAGGGGCTTAATCCTGGCAATTTTCCTTAAGTGGTATAAACCACTTTTGACCACAGATGACACCTGATCTTCCAAGATCAATCTGCTATCCAGGATCACGGCAAGATTTCGCACCCTTGGGGATGCCACCAGCAGAGCAGACCCCAAGACAAGGCCTGTGTCAGCTCCCGGTGGCAATCCATCATGCCCGCAACCAGGCTCGATTACTAGTACCTCCGTCTTGGCTGGGTTAAGTCTCAGCCAGCTGGAAGCCATTCAATTATTGATTTTAGCCAAACATTTGTTAGGCAGGTCAATAGCTCCGGATGTTCCAAGGGCAAAAGACAACTATAGCTGGGTGTCATCTGCATAGCACTGAAACTCCACTCTGTATTGTTGGATGATCTCACCCAGGGGCACTATATACACTGCGAGCAACATTGGTGACAAGATCGAGCCCTGTGGTGCTCCACAGGACAGAGGCATTGGGGAGGAGGTGAAATTCCCCATCACCACCCGCTGCACCCTGTCCAAGAGATAGGACTCAAACCACCTGATGACAGTAAAGGCGAGTCCACAAAACTCACAGAGCTGATCAAGAAGCATGACACAGTCTACAGTGTCAAAAGCTTAAAAAAGACAGAGAAGCACAAGAACTGACCTGTCTCCTCTATCTCTAGCCCTGAGCAGGTCATTATGCACCATCACTAGAGCTGTTTCTGTACTATGTCTGGCCCAAAAACCAGACTGAAATGGCCCGTAGGTGTCAGAGGATACCAGGCGATCTTCAAGCTGCCGTGCCACTAATTCCTCTACAACCTTGCTCAAAAAAGGCAGGTTGGAGATAGGACAGTAATATTCCAGGATGTCAGGGTCGATGGAAGGTTTTCTGAGGAATGTCCTCACCAGAACTTCTTTCAGAGCCACTGAGAAAACACCCTCTGGCATCGAGCACCTGGCAATCCCGGTGAACACCAGGCCAACAGTCTCAACACATCCTATTATGAAATGTGTTGGGGCCAGATTCAGTTCACAGGATGTAAGCTTCAGGTCTAAGATCATCTTAGGCACCTCTGACACCCCCCCACGGGCCTGAACTCCATCCAGAAAGATGGAGTGCCTCTGAACCTCTCAGTCCAGTCACTGCGAGGCAGTTGCCTCACTGGAGAGATCCCCGACTGGGTAGCTGAGACCCTGTCAGAGAAAAACAGAGCAAACTCTTCACATAAAATGGATGAAAAAGCTTTTTTTAGCTGTAGACAGGCAGGATGAAGTAGCTTGTCTACAGCCTGAAAAAGCTGAGATGGTCTGTTTCTCCCCACAGCAATTTCCCTAGACAGGAATTCTGCCTTCTTACGGGAAATTGCCCCAGGTAGTCAGCATAGTGAGCACGCAGGGTCAGTCTATCAGCCTCCAGCCAGATTTTCTGCCAGCAACACTCCAACCTGCAACCCCTGATCTTCATCGCCTTGAGATCCCCATCAAATCAAAGGGATCTTAACTGAGAGGATCTGGGTCATATATGAACTGGCATGATGACATCCAGAGCTTCAGAGACCACCCTGTTGTAGGTGGCTGTTGCCTCTCCAGGGCCTAGGCATGCTGCATCAACCCTAGATAGGTCAGCTAACACCAACAGTCCCTCTGGGTGCAAGCCCTTTAAGGGGCAGTAGCTGACCATCTTCGCAGGGGAGGGACTTTCGGAGGGGGCCCCCAAATGTGAACTCCATGGTACAATGATCAGACCAAAAGACCCGCGCAATCTTGAGGTTGTCAATCTCAAGACCCAGCTGGAACACCAGATTGAGTGTGTGGCCATGCTGGTGGATGACAGGCCCAGCAATGACATCAGCTGGAGGAGGTTGTAAACAAAACGCATTTATTTGTCGTCGATCCAGGCATTGAAGTCCCCCAAGATTAAACATTTGGGGGACTCCAATACTTGGTCGATGATGAAGTCCGCTACCTCCTGCAGGAATTCTCCCCCAACCCCAGGAGGGCAGAAAATGAGGAGAATTCTGCAACCTGCACCTGCACCACCAGGCACAGTGATGCACTCAAAAGATTGGGTATTACCAATTGGGTGCACTGTGAAGCCCAGGCTGGATCGAAATACGATGGCCACTCCCCAACCCCTGCGATCCTTCCTTGAGCAGTGCACAATGGCATAACCAGTGGGGACAGCAGCCTCTAAAACTGGGCATGCATCATCACCCAGCTAGATCTCTGTGATGCAAGTCAGGTCGACAGAGGAAATCAAGTCCGCAAAAATGGCGGTCTTATTCCTTATCGACCTGGCATGGCACAGCACCGCCCAAAGGGGATCAGAGGAAGCAGTCGGTCCTCTAGCTACCTGCCCACTCAGTCCAGCTGGAACCCTGGGTACAGAGACCAAACAAATCTGGCCTTTCCCTTGGCATCTTCTGCACAAGATAACCTCAATGCTACCCACCACCCCCTCCTCAGCTGCCTTCGGCCATCGACAAACCACTTGCTTCCTTGTAATCCTGACCTCCCTGCAGTGCCTAGCTATGGTGGCAGAAACAGGGAGGTCAGTGAAGGGGCGAAGGTTGCGAAGTCGAGCAGCCGCATAGGTAATTTGGGCTGTGCAGTAGCTCCAACAAATCCCAGCCTGGCTGATCCAGTTCAACAGGGGAAATCCTGTTTAGCACTAGATTTTAAAGTGCAAGGCAAACCAAGCTAGCCGTTCACACCCACTCACACAAACAAACATACAGCACTGAAGCAACAAAAGACATCCCTAAGGCACACACACCACATTCACTCAATCCATACAGACACTATACAGATCCCCAATCAAACCACCCAACCCCAGCAGCAACAATACCACCCACCACCAAACCAAATCAATAAAAAGTAAAATCAACAGGGGAGAAGACAGCAGTAAATAAGGGCTGCAGCAGTTCCAAATTTAAAGCAGAAAAGTTCCAGATAACAGGAATTAGCTGTCTGGTTCAAAAACCACACATAAGGCTGCTGACTGTACAGGGTGAAATGGAGCTCTCACCACCAATGTTCAGTAGATTTTAGTAAAGCACAACCAGTACAACAGTTTTTCAGTCTAACAAGACGTCCCATTCGAAACACTTTGAAGAAAAAACAGCTCCAGCTCTCACTTGGGCAATTCCAGGCAAAGTTCTCAATAGTGTTGGCACTCACCCCTGATAGCACAAGGAAGATCTGGGAATTCCCAAAGTCCAGCTCTCACCAAGTCTGTGGAAAACCTATTACTCACAAGCCAGCAGAATCAGAAAGAGACCAGCAGGCAGGCACCCACAGAGCAGGCCGGAATAGAATAGCAAATGAACTGATAAGTTTCCTAGGGGAAACAGTCCTCTTCCCCTGCTACAAGGCTCAAACAGATTGCCTCTCAAGCCCCAGGATCCAGATGCAAGCAATTTCAGACAGGCAGAAGACAGACGAGGTTCTCCTGACAGGCAGCAGAGCTCTTACCTCCTGTCCTACCAGTTACCCCCACGGCTCGACCATTGTCTGCCCTAAAAGGATCCAAGAAATGCCTCTGAGGTGGCCACCAGCAGCGGACACCTTAACTCGGGTAAAGGCAGTAGTCCCACACAGAAGACCGGACGGCGACTCTGACCAACAGCTGTGCCAATGTACTGAACCACAAAGTACCTGTGGGAAAAGCAGAACTGCTTTATTGAAATAGTGAGGCAAAAGGTGGAGAATTAAAAAAAAAAAAGGAATATACATATCCCACGAGCAATAAAAAGAAAAAGGTTAGAAATAGTAAGTATAACGGAGACCGTAAAATGTCCATGGAAAGGAAGTAGAAAAAACAATGTAGGGGGACACACCATGTAGAAACATACTTCTCTGTGATGTTCTCATCAAAGTTGGAGCCATTGTTAGGCAATATATGCATCTTCCAATCCGGGCCACAGTCTGGGTCATCAAGTTCAATGTCTTCATCTTCGCTCATGCAGTCATTGTCATTTGTTGCTACTGGGTAACTGACAGCAACAATGTCACATTGTGTTCCAAATGAAGTCCTATTGTTGTGCTGCAGATTCACCTGGACAGTACAGCGAATAACCAGTGGTTGTGTTTGCATCCCACAGCTGCATCTTATCCGACCCATTCCGTGTGGAACTGTTTTCTTTGTTTGATACTACCTTGAACAAAGCACGTGTGGGAAAAGCAGAACTACTTTATTGAAATAGTGAGGCAAAAGGCAGAGAATTTTAAAAAAAAGGAATATACATATCCCACGAGCAAGAAAATAATCGATCACAGACTTTGTCCACAGATGATCACCATAAAGAGCAAGAAGCCAGGAACATCCAGGTGGACACCTAGAAGAACCTGACCAAGGCCAGTCCATTATTCATGGAAATGATTAACATTGAGGATGGCACATGTAGTGATAATCTATAATAGTGTACCCAGAGATGAACCTGGGAACTACAGGCCAGTGAGCCTTACAGTCATTGTGGGAAAGGTGATGGAGACTGTAGTGTAGGAAAGGCTGGTGTGTTTCCTGGAGGAGAATGGTTCACAGGACGACGTGCAATATGGGTTTCTGTGTGGTGATCATGTCAGACCAACCTTATTGACTTTTTTGACTGGGTGATGAGGTCACTGGACAGGGTCCATGTGGTTGATGTCCTATATTTGGACTTTAGGAAGGCCTTTGACTCTGTGCCCCACAGAAGGCTGAACAGCAAGTTCAGTAGAGTGGGAGCAGGAAGTAAGATGGTCAGGTGGATAAAGAACTGGCTGCAGGGCAAGCAGCAGAGGGAGGTAGTTGGGGGAGGGGTCTCAGCACCTATGGCGGTAAACATCATGGTACCACAGGGGTCGGTACTAGGGCCAGTCCTATTTTGCATATTTATAGCAGATGTAGTAAAAGGGATAAGGAGCAAGATCAACCTCTTTGCAGGTGACACTAACATCTGTGCATAGGTGGATAGTGAGGAAGGGGTAGGTACTGCAAGAGGATTTGGAGAAACTTGAGTGTTGGTCAGCCAAACGGAAGCTGGGGTTCAATGGCAAAAAACAGAAGGTCTTGCACATGGGGGCTAAAAGTCCAGAGAACAGCTACTGGTTGGGTGGAGTCCATTCAGCAACTTCATATGAGGAGAAATATCTGGGAGTACTGATGACAGGGGACATGAAACACTCAGCACTGTGCAGGAAGGCAGCCGCAAAGGCAAACAGAATGCTGGGATGCATCTCGAGGGGAATCACGTCTAGGAGGGAGGAAGTCATTTTGACACTGTGCAAGTCCCTTGTGAGGTCGCACTTGGGGTACAGTGTGCAGTGTGCAGTTTTGGTATCCATATCTGAAAAGGGGCATCAAACTATTGGAGGTGGTACAGCATAGGGTGACAAAGATGATCCTGGGGATAGGTGAGAGGACATATGAGGAGAGATTTAGGGAGCTCAACATGTACAACCTAGAAGGGAGAGAAGCGATATGATTGAGACATTGAAGTGCCTGAAAGGCATAAACAGAGTTAATTCAGATGGCATGTTTAAGTTAAAATGGGGGAGGGACACCAGGGGTCACAACCTGAAATTGGAGGGAGTAAGGTTCCGGAGGGAGATGAGGCAGCACTATTTCACAGAGAAGGTCGAGGCTGGTTGGAATGCACTGCCAGAGGAAGTACTGTCACTGTGGTCAGTGGGCAGCTTCAATAGATGGTGGGATACGGCAATAAGGGAGAGTAAAAACCATGGAGAGGGTGGGGGAAGGGAGATCAGAAGTGGGGGACAGTGACCAAACCGTATGATGGCGATGATGCCTCTCAGCATCAGGCCCACCATCAGTCTCTACCCACCTGGTCCAGATCCTCAGGACCACGGTTCAGGTGTGAGTATTTCAAGGAGTGCCTTGGTACTACAGGTGTAAACTACTTCATGGGTTCAAGCCAGGGTGTGTCCATCAGGTAGGACCATTGGACCAAAGCACTACAGCATATAACATCACAACATTTACAATGATTTCAACACATTGCTCCTGGCAGTTTACATTACAAGGTCATACTTACCGGGGCATCAGTTTGAGTTGACATGTCACGTGGTGCATTGAAGCTATCCTCAGGCAAGGCACTGTCACCAGAAACATCTAACTGGTCAGGAACTTCATCGGTATCATTTCCTTCTTCTTCATCCATTGATATTTCCCTTGGCTTGTTAGGTAGTAAGCCAAGCTCAGTGAGAACCTGCAAAGTATGATAGGGACTATCAAAGGAAGGAATTTACCATATAATACAGAAAACAGACATCCTCAGCAATCAGACTCCATATTCCAAAGACAGTTATCATATAGGGTATTTACTTTCAGGAAACACGACTATAAATCACCCATGCAAGATGACGATAAAAGCACCAGTATAGTAATTATAGTAGACACCATAGTAGGTGCTGGATACCATAAGACCAACTGACATGCAGTTTCCATTGTGAGCATTGATGTACTGTAGGTGTGCCCTACTGAAAAATAAATGAAACACCATTAAAATTGGAATGATTCACATACCAGCAGCACAGATGGAGGAAAAGGACTGAGGTGGTGGTAGCTAATAACAAAAGGACATCAGATAACAGGGTAGGTGATGCTGTATGATGACTTCAATGTACTGGATGCTGAATTGAGCATTCCAGCTACGGACAGTCTGAGGACAAGATACATTGAACACTCACGGGGAAGGCCATACCGAATGTAAATAGTAAGACTGAATACAATTATGACAGCAATAGTATGCCTCTCATGAGGTTTGTTTTTTTGCATAGAGACGTTTGTCGCGTAGTCTTCCTCAGCTGCCCTCTTAGAAACCCACCATGCCTCATTACCCTGGCATACCTGGGACTTAACGTTCACCAATGCCCTCTGCCCGAAGGCTACAGCTGTGCCTAGTCGCCAGGTGTGGTGCCTGAGAGTGGTCAGGTGTCACCCACGAACCAGGGCGTTTTTCAACCATTTTCAACCGGTTCCCATCCCTGTGCAGGGGCGCACGTATCAGACATGTTTGCATGGAGGCACACACATCCCAGCAGAAGTCACACAGTTCCTACCTTACCTGGCACCAAAAGACCCTTACTAACCATGGGCCTCCACCCAGGGGCAGCCATTTGGGCGGAATAGCAACCAATCCACTCTCCCCAGGAGAAGAGAGCTGTCCTCCTCTACCTCACCAGTCGAGCCCCTGCTATCCACTTGCACCATGAACAGGAGTGAAAGGTGTGGCAGGAGACAAGGCATGGATGCTTCAGACCCCCAGGCCACTGAGCCAGCCCTCTCATGAGTTTACTTGGTGTCTATGGCAAGTGAGTCACATGAGGCACACAGTCAGCCAATGCATAACCCTATGCATGTGAACAAATATATAGCATGCTGTTTGTGGCACTAAGATTCATAAAGGTACACATGACTTAGATTCAACACATGTAACACCTGCACACTGTGACCCTGGACAACTGATTTATCGTCCATGTGATACCTCTTCCCACCTTGAAATAAGTACATTCATACTATAAGTCTCCTGTTACCTCTCCATTCATTGTCCACCACCCTCAGCCACCCCCTTCCAGAAAACCAAAAAAGGATTAACTGACTACATAATGTACCTCAATATGCTACCTCTCCTCCACAGTTTTACTGGTGCATTTGGGGACTTCCTTCTGGTGGCAAAACTGTGTGGGTACAGTGTCCTTCTTCAGGTGTCATTGTCCTGGCCAAAAAACAGTATTCTCCAGCACAGCTGGATGAATCTGAAATTGGTCATCCTCAAAATTATCAGAACACATAATGCTATGGCTGGTGGGGGACCAGTGATTACGTTTGACTGCAGCAATCCATTGCTGGCGACATGACTTATCAGTTGGGAAGTGGTAAAAACTGCGTAGACTGGGCAGGTCATTATTACAGCCAAATGCATAACAGTATGGCATTTTGGCAACTGTCTTTTAGTGTTGCTGTAGAGAAGTTGCAAAAGCTCAGTATTGGTTAGTTACTCACAGGGGGAATCACAGAGACACAGACACAGTGACAAAAGGCAAACACACACAGAAAAAGAGATACAGTTCAAATATTTATTGCATTTACCACTATGAAAACCAGTTCCCCAAAGCGTACTATTCAATACTAAACTTTTCTACTATGCCTTACACAGTAGCACAGTGGTAGATGCCAACAGCGGTACAGACAGTATGTAGTGGTATAGACCTGTCAGTTTTTTAAAATCGAATGACAAGAGAACTGCATATGCTGAATCAGTAACGATAAGTAAAGACACATTAGTGATCAATGACAAGCTGTGAAAATCAATTGTTGGTTGATCCTTCCTTCAATTAAATTATTACACTGCAGCTGAAATAGTGTACTGTCCCTTTAAAAAACAAAACACCACCACAATGTTTTTTACAGGGGTGGTGGAAGTTTTCAGATAATCAACAAATTATACACCAAATGAACTCATATTAAAGAGCACTATAAACAGTTACAGGCAAATATGAATTGTAACCATTGCCATTGAGACATTATGATATACATTGCTCTGCAGTCACATCAAAGTGATAGTTCATTATCCTCCTGAGTCGGACTGAGTCAGTCTGTGATCAGTCACCAATGACAGAACTGTCCCTTACATCAAAAACCTTTATTTCCTTCAGACACAAAAAAATTCACACAGGGAACCCTCTCAGAAGGTAACTTCAAGCAAGCTGGAACAATCAATCAAGAAGATGCCCTCACATGAACGGGATTTACCCTGAGAAAGGCAGCCAACAAAAATATATTTTATTAAACTCAGTATAAGAGTGACACACTGATTACACCAAAAATAAAAATATGTGATCTAGGATTGAACACAGTGAAGTTTTACCCTGAAACCATGCTCATTTAGTAAAATGGGGATCACACACACAAAAGGTATGTTATGCAGAGAGAGGTCAGACTTTAAATTCAATGCCACCACAAATTAAAGCCCCAAATTATCCACAGGAAAAAAAAAAAAGAGGACATCCTGGATGACAGCACAGACCGTGACAGGATTTTCACTTTAGTATCCCCTAGGCTATACGTAGACCGAAGAAATTCGAGTACAAACACTTACTGCCATGAGAAATCAGTATAAATACAGAACAGAACACTGCTGACATCAGTTTATAGATTTGTTAGTGTTGGAAAAATGCAGGCAGAGATAACACGATTTGAAAATACTGCCACAGTAAGAGACGCAAGGTGATACTGCAAGTGAGAAAATGAGTGGCTGTCACCGATAGCTCTAAAATTGCATCACATCAACTCTGCTCCACTTCGAGACAACAGGATTCAGATGGCAGTTTGTGCTGCAGAACACCACGTAAAAGAAATGATCATAAAATAAAAATGGTCCATGACATCGGATTGGAAACTTGCACAGGTTCATTTCAGAACCCAGACTACATAAAGACAACAATTGCAAATGCATATTTAAGACTTTGCCATTGATCTATAAAATTCTCACTCAACAGCAGTCTTGCCAAGTATTAGCTTCCCGGATATCGAAAAAGATGTCCAAGGGACAATTCCAACAAGTCTGTATAGAAAAAAATACAGATTAAATGCAGTGCTTCACTATAACAGTTGTCATCCTAGATGTACTATGCAGAATATACCCTATAGCAATATATGGCAGTCAAATGGAACTGCGCTGATAATACAGCCTTTCAAGCTTTGTCTCGTGAACTGCAAGAGAGATTTCAAAATAGGGAGTATAGTGAAGAGTGTATCCAGGAAGCAGAGATTAGAATTGGAAATGTAGCTTGTAGGTCCCTCCTAGAAAGAAGGAACAGGTCACAGAATACTGAAGATGAGGAAGAGCCAGTGTTAGTTACACCTATCACCCCACAGTCATTTAAATTGGTGAAAATCTCAGAAAACACTGGCATGTGCTGGGATGTGAACCAAGTTAAGGGAAATAGTTGAAACACCACCATAAATAGTTTATAGGAGACAAATACATTTCCGAGATACCTTAGTCCACAGTTTATAGGAGCCAGTGAAATCCCCAAAAAATAACTTCCAGGAGGGACTTATAAGTGTGATCATTGCATCTTTTGCAACCATTTGAAAGAAGGGAAAGCTTCCAGAATTTATTAACAGGAGAACATTTTGAAAGAAGACTGTTTGTTAATTGCACTACAGAATCAATAGTGTACACGGCTTCCTGTACAAGTAAAGAGTGCAAAGCTTCTGTTATTAGCAAAACATTACGACCATTTGGAAACGCATGGGAGAACACACTTTGAAAAATTAGGCAAAACCAATGGTTTAGCTATACATGTGATGAAAGGAGGAAGGAAGGAGCTATCATTTTTTATTCAGGGCTATAGAAAGAGTATTCATGAATATTGGGGGGGGGTGATTTAGTTCATAAACTACTATGGGGAAAGCATTCTTTTTTTGCAATTGAAAGTTTAACAGTTTTTTCTTCCTATACAGAGGACAAATCTTCATAGTCAGTACAACATAATGACATTACATGAGGAAATGAAAGACCTTCCCTCCCCCCTCCTCCCATTCCACCTACCCCCTACCCCCCACCACACTAAATATTGCACAGTATAAACCGATAGATGACCATAGAAAAGTTATTAAAGGCAGTATTTCTAGGCAGGTTGTAAGGAGTATAAAGTTTGCAAGGGGACCCAAAGCTTTCTGAACCTAGCATTACTGTTACGAAGACTTGCAATTGTTCTTTCAATTCTGCGATTGGGAAGTAATTCCCTCAACCACTCAGTATAGGAGATTTCTGCAGTATCTTTCCAGTGTCTCAAGACTAACTTCTTGACTGGCATTGAAATTAAAGCCATATGAAACTTACGGGCTAAGATCGGGATCTCAGAAAAATCCCCCAGTATGCAGATTTCTGGAGAGAATAAATCATTAAGACCTAAAAGGGGATTTACGTTTTGTTTGATAAGGGTCCATAGAGGGATTATCTTGGAGCAGGACCAGAAAACATGAAGCAGGTTGTCTTCATCTTGCAAGCATCTTGAGCAGGTGGATGAAGGGGCAATACCATATTTGGCCAATTTTTGTGGCGTGTAATATAAATTGTGTAATATGTGAAATTGCATGAGTTGAAGTCTATCTTGAGTAATAAATTTATGACAGCCTTGCCATAAGATGGACCAGTTAATGATTGCCCTGGGGAAAAGAGAGGACCAGTAACTGGATAGGCCAAAATATACTGGATAAAGCCATTCATATAAGGAACTGAATATCTTGGACACAGCATGTAGGAAGTTGGCCAGAGGAATTATTACAGCTTGAAATTGTGGGCCTATTGGGTACAAGGGGACAGGGGGAAGCATTCTAGCAGTACAAATTGAAATCATGCCAGCCCCCAGGTCTAAACAATAATTTTTAACTATCTCCATTCCTGGGTTTATAACTGTGGCAATACTGTATTGCATTGTCATGTTACAATTTGTCTCTAATAACTAGAACATTTTTATAGTTCTAATGTTGCTGATTAAAAAACAATTGAAGTTAAATATGTGACTTGCAGTTCCTAATTCCCACCCCAAACTATTCCATCTTGTCTATTGTTTCCTTTAACCCCCCTCTCTACATGTCTTCTATCAGACACTATTTTTAAATGTTACTACTGGATTCAGATCTTTCTGTCTACCTGTGATGAAATGAGTGTGTTTATTATTTATAATATTTGCATTTTTCACTAAGATGTTTTTAATAATAGGATTTTTTATAATAAAGATGCATTTTTGTAAATATTTAAGCAATAAGGCATGACAAGGAGTGTGTTATCGTGTAATAACATCACTCCTTGGAGATGAGCACAAGGTGAAGCCAAGTGCTTCCACCACCCAAGGAGTGATGTTATTACACGATAGCACACACATTGGAGTGCCTAATTGCAATTATACAATGGTTCAATGTTATAGAAAACAAAAAATAAAAATAAAAATGTTTTAGTAGATTTTTTGTGAGGCAGTGTATCTTTATTTCTGAAAAAAAAAGTGGCTTATAAGCATCATCAGGATCATCCAAAAAATAAATGTAGTGATGTTATTGTGTAATAACATCACTGTCTCAGGCACACATTGACCAATCAGAGTCCAGGAAATTTTCTTGCTGTTGTATAATAATAATGAAGTATGCTGCATTGATTTGCCTTTTTACACAAGGTGTTCATTGTTTCATTGATCTGTATATTAAAACCAATGTATGTAGCAACTGTCATGTAAGCAATAAGACATGGCTGGATGATGGTAGTACTGAGATACCCAGAGACATAGTTAAGCAAGAGGCCACAGGTCAAGTGCTTTCAGCCTCTGGGTGTGCAGGTATCTCAGTACTACCACACCCATCCATGTCTTATTGCTTATATAAAATGGGTCCATAAAAGTATCTCTGAAATAAAGAACATTCTAAAAGTTTTGAAAGTCACAAAAAATATACTAATATAATGTAAAATAATCCTTCCACAGATGTTTTCACCTGTCAGTCATCTGTCTTTCTTCACTCTCAATACATTGTGTAATTGTCTACTATGGAATAGAAGAATTCAAAGCTCTGCATAACTCCAGTAGTAGAATGCCCCCCCCCCACACACACACAAACTCACGGAATGGCAACATGGAATACATGAATTCAACATTCTTCGAAGCTCAACTGGCATACAAACAAAGACACACACACACACACACAGGCCTGAAGAGGAGCTAGAACCCCAATTTTATCTGTTGCCAGGTAAGAAGCAGGGAGTTCTCTGGCTAAGTGGTAGTGATAGGTGGGGAATTTTTCATGGTTATCAAAGAAACACCAGCAATGGAAACTCTGAATAGTACTTAATTTTTTTTAATTTGTGTATGTGTGTAAGGGGGGCTCATGAGTGTAAATAACACTAAATTATTTACTTTCTTTATTTAATTTAATGGACTTTTATTTTTAGGGCCTAGTTGAAGTTTTTATGTATAAGTAAAGGCTGTAGCCATGTTTCTAATGGAAAGTAGGAAATAGGTGGCTTATGAATTCTGTGAGTTGCCCTGGTTGGCAGGGACTTGTTTTAGCCTGTGGCGGCACTGTCTTACTGCAATGGCTAGAACTAAGTCTCAGCTAATCAGGGCACAGGGATTTCTTCGCCCATTTTATAAGCCTTGATAAAGCTGTCGGGCATGAAAACGTTTGGTGTTGGGGTGGTGGTCTGTGAGCTGCTGTGGACTCTTGATTTAATACAAAAGCTATGATTATCCTATGATTGAGCTCCAGTCTCCTCATTGCTGGTAAGCTATTAGCCTGACTTGAGTTTCAAACTTGTCTTACACTGTCAGCTTTGTGACCTTGACTCAGGCTACAAGTCTTTGCCATTAATCATGAGGATCCTCACATCCTGTTTTATTATAGCACCACTCCTCCCTCACCAAGGCCTTCTTCACACTACAGCATAGTAACTTAAAATGCTTTAAAAAATGGATTAATTACCGTGCTGTAGTGTCTGTGCTGTAGCATCCGCACTAACGTCGGCATGTTGTAAACCATTCTTAAAGATGGTTTACAGCATCTGCACTACTATCTCCAGTTCAATTTACCTCAGAACCAGTTCCATGTACAGTACTGACATGAAGGAGAACTGTGTCTTTGCATCCACACTACAAGTAAGTCCAATTTAGCGGTTGTAACATTTTTAAAACCGTGTTTAAGCCTTGGTCTTATCAGGGTTTAAACATGGTTTTTATAAACGTGTTACAATCCATGATCGGTGTGGATGTGAATTGTGTTGCAGTGATTTAAAATGGTTTAAGCTCCTTAAACCATTTTAAATACCATAGTGTGAACAGGGCCTAAGTGTTGCATGTTGATCTGTTCTGGGATGAGTGGCCAGCAGGTACTGCTGGGAGGAGCAGGAGACTGGGTTAAGGGGCCTTAAAAGCTGTGGCTCCAGATTGCTTCTGTATCAGGCGCCCTATTTATTGCTTGTTGTAGCAGCTTAAGCTTAACTCCACCTGGCTCTCTCAGTGAGGTTTCTTGCAATGCACTCTTTCCAAGCTCCAGAATAAGAGTTCCCCTAAGTTCAGGTCCTTCTCATTTTCTCTGCTGCAGCCTGCTGTACTCCACCTTCTCAGTTATACAGGTATCATTTTTTTTTCATTTAAAGGGGAATGTCCACAACTATGATCCCAGTCCAGTTCATTGCACATGGCCCCCATTTCTTAATCGTGTCCTGTTTAAGAAAACCTCCATCTCTGAGTCCAGCTAATTATGCACAATTTGCTGCCCCTATATAGTGAATGTGTTTTTGTCTCAGATATATGCTAATTTCAGTCCTTGCTCTCACCTTGTATCAGCAATGAGAACAATGTATTTCCTCTACATTGTGTTTAATAGTTCCCATATTTTGTGTGCACGCATGTCTGTTTTTCAACATTCAAAACCCCTACTATCCAATAGTCCTAGGAGTATAGGCTTTGAGTTGCTGCTAGATCATGGGGGTTAATGTTAAGCAATAATGTAAGGGATCTCAGGGTTTTGCAAGACACCAGATCCAGAAGGATATTCAGACTCACTGCATGGCATGGGGTGGAGGTTCAATGCTGCATAAATAAGTGCTGCAGCTAAAAGAAGTCCCTAGCAAGTAAGCACAACCCATCTATATAGGCAGGAATGGATTTCTGGCAAGGAACACACAGCGGAACACAGCAAGAAAGCAAACAAATGACTTTCACTGCAGGAATTAGTCTCTATATATGACAGTGTACATGTGTGTGTGTGTCTCTGCCTCACTGACAATAACACAAATAGAGCTGCATAAACATGCACATAATTGCAAGAGCTGAGTGCAAGTGTCATCCACAGATATCACAGTCACAATTGAAAGGCTTAGCCTGTGGTTCAAGGGGCTGAAGTAACCAGCCAAACCCCCTGCCTGACCTATTTAAAGCCTTCCTTCCTGCTTCACTCAGAAGCATTTTTTTCTTTGCGGGCAGAGGCTATGTCAGATGCTGCTTGGTCCATGCTGAATTTCTGCTGGTCTGTATTTTTCATGCTGTTCCAGTCCCTGTTTTGATTTGCCTCTGGCTGCTGCTTGTGCTTCTCGTTGTCTCCCCTGTCTTGTTTGTCTCCGTCTTTTCATTTTTCCTTGTTTTCTTCCATTGCTGCAACTTGTGGCTCTCTGTTGCTGCTTGTCCTGGTTTGTTACTCCCTCCCCACTGCTCTTTCTGTGTTTGCCACTCCACAGCTTGTTTGTCCATGTCTCTCCTCCCTCTCTCTATCCTCCTGTTTTGTTTACACACCTTTTGGGTTTTCTTTCTTTCTGCCCCTTTGTTCCACCTGCTACTGTATTGCTGCTGGTGCAGCTTGCTCCAATGTGTCTTTCACCTGACATTTTGCCGGAGCTTGCAAATCCCAAGACAGCTGTATTTCTTAGTAGCTCAGACTGTTACTTGCAGTATATGCTGGGTGCATGACAGATATAAAGAATGTGAATTTTGGCACTGGAATACCAATTTCACTATCATGCCTACATGCCTACTAATGAACAATAATGAGAACTCTGAATTTCAATAAATTTCTTTCACAATGATCTACCTAATTTCATTACCTTGACTAGTTATTACAGTACTGAGAATTCTGCATTTCGACTAGTCATTTCAACTGTTTGTATTCCCATTTACGTATTTGAACAGTTGAGAGAAAATCTTTCTTTCATGATAATGGAATACCTATTAAATAAGATTCTGAATTTCATTTTCCTCAAAGCCTGCACCTTTAATTATTTTCACCTGGTTTCCCTGAGCCTAACGGCTACATGGAGGTCTAGCATGTTTCACATTTGATATGCACATTTTATTCAGTTAAACTGTAATGAAACGTTTTATTTCACTGTAATGCTTATGAATTTGAAAACTACTGAGAAACCTTTATCAGCGTGGTATCATGGTGGTCTGCTTGTGGCATCGATGTTATTCCAATGGCGGGGGACTGTGGCATTGCAGCGGGACATCGTGGTTACAGGTAGCCAAAGGAGCAAGCTTTTATGTATGTTGTATGAATTTTAACCCTGCTTCTTAGTAATCTAAATAATTCATGCTGCATTCCTCATGGACAGCATTTCCAAGTGTTTCAGGTGTACAGCTTATCTCTGGTCAGTAACTACTACTAACTTCACTAGTTATGGGATGGCATTCAAGAGTTTCTGTGCAAGCTTCTGAATTTGACCAGTAATGAAAATTTCATTGAACAATAATGGCATGGATTGCCTATATATTTTCAGTTATGCTTTACCTCATGTATCAAGGTATGTATCCCATATTAATACACCATGTGCATGAAAGATATAAAAGAATGTGTATATATACACCGGACTATCTAATTTACTAAGTTGTCTAATAATAGACTACTTAATTTACTATGCTTGCTAATAATGTACAGTACTGAGACTTCTGAATTTCACAAATAATTTAGTTTCCCTAGTGGAACTGGTTGGCATGTATTCCCTGGAGGTTCTATTCAGTTTTTCAGACACACATGGAGGTCTGATGATTGTATAGACTAACCTATGTGGATGATTAGTCTAATTTTTGTGCTTGACGAAGAGCATGCATGACCTACGTGAGGCGCAATAAATGCTTCACAGTTGAATTTATGCTCTATTTCAGAATCGAAGGCATGCTAATCCTGATCATTAATTACTATGGCTCAGGGCCTGCCTGTGGTGAAGGGTCTTGCTCTGTACCCATGAAGTCTGCATCTTGAGCATGTGAAACTCAGGATGGGGTCCTTCTTATTTGGCACACAGTTGAAATGTCCTCACTCTGGGTGGAAATTTAGCCATGGAGATGTATCAGTGGGCACTTCTTGAAGTAGAATTCAAGAGTTCAGCTGTGATGGGTAGGACCCTTAAGCCCAAGGGGGTTCTTTTAGCTCACCGAGTGGGTTCAGTGGCAAAGCTGAGCTGAGCTGTTCTCCCTGCAACCACTTCTGGTTCACCTGATGTGTTCTTAAGCTCATGTAGGCCAGCTGAGTGCCTCGGTGGTTGTTGCTCTCCTCCTCCTGCCTTGGGGGACGGTACTCCGGTATGGGATTACCTCATTGCTGCAGAGTGCGCTTGCAGCCCTTCACAGCATTCCCATTAGAGAGATTGAGTGAGAGTCTTCCTCCAAATTGAACTTCCCCTGAATTAGGTTTCTAAGCTGTCACTAAACAAAATATCCCAAGCCTGGAGGGATGGTGACCTATGCCTTGGATCCCCAGAGGTTTCCTCCTCAAAGGGTTTTTTCCCCTCTCCTCCATGCCAAAGGTCATAATATCTAGTTAGTTGTTATACTAGCATATTCCCTAGATTGCTTAGGTAGGTTTCCACTATTGGCAGTTGGGAGTGGCTGAGTGGGGAGTGGCTGAATGCTGGTGTTCCCCAGAGTACGCAGAGCAGTAATTTTGAACACTTTCTCCTATTTTATGTATGGTAAACCACCTTTGCCTTATTTATGACCTGAGCTTAATTTTCTCTTTTCTGAGAGAGAGAGCTTTTGTGTTTAGGAGTGTCAAGCTCTTTCCAGGCCATCTTGTACCACTGTTTGCCCTACTCTGTCTGCTGGTATTCGTTTCTTCCCCACAGGCAGCTGGAATCTGTCAGTAGAGGAGCCTAACCCATGGGGGTTGATCCGAAGCATCCCGCGAGGGACAAAAAATCTGCAGACAGTACAGGGAATAAGGAATGAGGATTGAGGAGCACTTTGGAGCACAGAGGTGCCACAGAGCTGAGGAGATCCAGATGAAAAATGAGGTGAATGGAAAACAAAGAAAGTGGAGTGTGAGACAACTGAAGATGATTATAGGGGATAAGAAGTTTCAAAGACTCGTTCAAAGACTTTGCAACAATATTTAAAGTATTAGATTATTTTGTGGTACCTTGGTACTTGCTGTTTCCCACCTTTCTTGTTCTTCATTCATCCCCATTTGCAGGATTTGTGAGTTTTTGTTTGTGGTGGTGTTTTTCCTGTGGTATCACTTTGGATTGGTTTCACGTCATTGTTTTTTCTCTTACGGCATTTGTCAAGGAGTTTGTGTTTCAGCACTTCATTTTAATTTTAATTTATGAGAGTTTTATGTTTTAACATCTTCGTGGATCTCTCAAAAGCCTTTGACTGGGTTGACTACACTCTACTGTGCTCCCTTCTCCTGTCCCTTGGTTTTTCCTCCCCTGCCCTTGCCTGGTTCAACAATTACCTCTTGGGCAGGCAGCAGTACACATAGTTCAACAAGACCCTGTCTGAGCCAGCTCCGGTCAGCTGCAGGGTCCCCCAGGACTCTGTCCTGGGGCCTCTCCTGTTCTCCCTCTTCATAAACGAGCTACCCTTGTCCCCGGCGCATGGGCACTCAACTCTGTAGCAGACAATCTAGTCATCATGACCAGCTCCCGGGACATCTCTACCATCAATGCCGAGCTAAACTTCGACTTCGACCGAATCCAAACCTGGCTAAATGTCCACAAGCTTACGATTAACCTGCAGAAGATGCAGGCCATGCTCTTTGGCTCAACAGTCAAGACAAAAGCTGTACTGGACCTGCTAAAAATCTTAGGTGCCGATGGGTCCTTACTACAAGTTATAGATTCTGTCAAGTACCTGGGGGTGACACTTGACTCACAACTGGATCTGAATTTGCACATAAGCAACGCTTGCAAGGCCTTCAACTGCAAGTTGGGCATTGAATATAGAGCGAAAAACTGCCTCACCCCTGCTGCCGACTCACCTTAGGCAGTGAGTCCTCCTACCCATGCTCTGCTATGGACTTGTCACCTTTGCCTACATTGTGAAAACTAGTCTTTCAAACTGGGACACAGCGTATAACAGCGTATGTTGCTTTGCGCTCTCAGCTCCCCGCCTCACCCACCACTGTGAGCTCTACTCCCGGCTTGAGTGGCTCCCACCGGAAAAGCACCTTTCCTATGTCATAGGCAACTTCATAGACAATGTTGTCAGGTCTGCCACCCCTTAGCCCTAACTGAATCTCTCATTCCAGCTAACCCCTCCTACCATCTGAGATCCAGCAACTGTCAGGCCCTCCTGCTGCCCAAGACTCGCACCCAAATGGGTGATCGAGCTTTCGCTGCATACGTGCCCAGGTTGTGGAACTCCCATCCCTCAGGAACTCGTTCCTCCCCCTCCCACCATGGCTTTAAAGCCTCCCTCTGGGGCTTTCTCAAAACAGCCTCCACCTGCCTCTGCACTAGATGAACCCACCTGACCTCTGCTGCTCCGACTGGCTGAGTCACTGCCAAACTTATCTGGCTATGGCAGTGGTCCTCTTTACCTTTATACCACTACCGAGCTAGAGATCTGCTAGTTAGATCAATCCACTTTAGGCCCAACTGCTCAATCAATGTGTGCACAGTTAATGTCCTACTTCCGGACTACGCACAGGGCATCCTCCACCCTAGATTGCTTCTTCTGTGCCTACATACAGGTTTTATTGAGTTGCTGCCTGACATGGCGGTCTCTGCCTATCCTGAGACTACTCTGATGTTATCCTACCTGCTGCCTGCATTGTAAAACCCTGTTGTTTTCTTGTACTGACCTTGTTGTCTAATGCACTTTAAATGTAACCTTACTTGTTGCCTGTTGTTCATTAATGTACCTTGCAATCTCCTGGGTCACATCTGAAAATAAGCACTTGGTTGTCTAGTGTGCTTACCCGGTTAACAAAAGCAAAATAAATAAAAATATTTTATATTTTAAATAAACCCTCCCAGATGCGCCCACATGACCTGGTACATGGTTTAAGCGCATGCGCTGGCATTCTAGGGCCCAGTCACCATTTTTATTGATAGTCCTACACATGCAGATGTGTCTCCTGTGAGCTCTCTTTTCTTGTAAGTAGGTTAGATTTTTGCTGGTTCCTTTGATAATCTAACTTATTTACCTTTCTTGCTTTTCGGTTCTTAGCTTTTGGTTTTCTTTTTTGATTATTATAACAGACTCCCACAATCTGGACTGTGTTTGTGGGCAATAGAAACACTTGGTCATTTGCATCTGCTTTGAGCTGGCTGAGTGAATGTTGCGTGGAAGTCCCCCTGGTTTAAATCTCCACTTTATAGTATGACTTCATCTATGTAAGTTTCATGCAGTTTTTAGTTTTTGTGGATTTATTTGCTTTTTTATCATCTATGTGCATTTTCTAAGTGCATTTTTATTTGTTTTTTAGCTTTTTGCCCACTTAAATCCTTGCTGTGAAGCTTTGGCTGTGAAGGAGCCCATTATTCAATTTGTGTACCTGGAGATTTTCTGGAGCAAGAACCGATAATGAGACAGTATATCTGAAGTCATAGTTAGACATCTAATAAGGACATTTTTCTGAGACATTTTTTGAATGTTAGCCAGATGTTTTATCATCTAGCGTTGTTGTTTCTAGGGGATTATTATTACCTGTATATTCATTTAAGTGTGAAGAAGTTGACAGGAATTTCTTCTCTGTGACAGAGTTTTCCACTACCTGGGTGGGATATTCAGAAGGGTTACACATGGCGCAACACAGTTGCACCATGCACAACCCACTGATGCACCTCGGCATGATATTCAAAAGGGGAAAGTGCCTGGCACAAATCCCGATGTGCCGGAACGCATCAGTAATGTATGCGGTGCAAGTGGGGGAAGCATGCCCATGCGTGCTCCGCACATCCCGATATTCAGCCTGGGATGTGTTGAACCCATGCAGGTGCAACTCCTACTTGTGCTGCACACAGTTGAGCTAGAAAAAAAAGGAGCAACAGCTGGCCACTCACAGGTGAGCTGCCATATTGAAGGGCGCAACACGGCAGCTGCCAGCTGTGGGTGGCCACCCGAGCTCCGGCGGCACTGTCTGTCGTGGTAGCACCCCCCCATGCCCAATCATGGGCAGAAGTATTAAACTAACAGTCCTATATCCCTGGTGGTCCAGTGAACCGCGTCCAGCCCAATTGCGGGCATATGTATTAAAATAATAAATCCGATATCCCTGGTGGTCCAGTGGACCGAGTCCAGCCCAATCACAGGCATAGGTTTTAAATTATTATATACCAATCCATCCCTGGTGGTCCAGCGGTACCCCCCTCCCCACCCATCCACTAAGCCCCACCATCCCGCTCCCCCCCCAGTCAGTGGCAGGCGACAGCTCCCCACCCACATGCCGCCCCACTGCCTACCAACTGACTGCATACAGTAGGGTTTACACCCATTGGTCCACAGAGTGGGCCAATGAGCATGCAAACCATATCATACCACACAGTCCAGATATGTGAATGGATCCATTCACATATCTGGACTGTGTAATATGGTATGGTCTGCAAGCCCATTGGCTCATGCTGTGGACCAATGGGCATACAGCCCTACTGTATGCAGTCTGTCAGCAGATGGTGGGGTGGCTTGCGAGTGGGGAGCTGTCACCCGCCGCTGACCGGGGGGGGCTCAGTGGGTGGATGGGGAGGGGGCTACCACTGGACTACCAGGGATGGATTGGTATATAATATGTTAAAACCTATGCCTGTGATCAGGCTGGACACAGTCCACTGGACCACCAGGGATTTTGGATTTCTTATTTTAATACATATGCCCGCGATTGGGCTGGGAGTGGTCCACTGGGCCACCAGGGATTTTGGACTTCTTATTTTAATACACATGCCCGTGATCGGGCTGGGAGCGGTCCACTGGACCACCAGAGATATAGGACTTTATTAATTTAATACATATGCCCACGATCGGGCAGTGGGGCATTTTGCCACTTGTGCAGGGGGCGTCAGTCCACGACGGCTGCAGCCTGGCAGGGTGCCAGGCACAAGTCACCAGGGATTGGCGCACCTGCATGCAAATGGGGCCATAATGACATGCAAATGGCCCCATTTGCACCTTGCATGCATTATGGCCCCATTTGCATGTGCACTTTTGAATATCGCGGTTGATGCGCCTAGCGCAATGGCACTTGCACTAGTGCATCCCCCTGTCCCTCTCTGGCCACTTGTGCTGGTGCAGTGTGCCACTGCTTCATACACAATGCAGGTGGCCACAGAGAGATATTCAACAGTGCTGAGCCATGGCGCAGCACTGTTGAATATCATCCTGTCAGTGCCCTGGCACACCCCAGTTGAGCTGTGCCCAGGCTTGCGCCACAGCCTGGAGCAGTCTGAATATCCCACCCCCTGTGTATAAATTGACAGCACTGGCTAAAATGTTAGGAAAGCATAAGGCTGTAGAGATGCTATCTGTGGAGAATATGAAACTGAGAAATGATAAAGTAATTAAAATGGAATATTTTTTTTTTTGTTAATCGTTTTTCTCCCCCTGACCCCAGTCTGCCTACCTTGACATCCTGGCATCCCTTCAGTCTTCAGACCACCATCCCAAAGATCCCTTCAGCTCCTATGTAGGTCACACAGCTGCTACCCCCATGGCTTGCCCCACGCGGCAGGGTGGTGGAGAGCCCTACCATATGCCCTTCCACCGGAACCAGGATCTAGTATTGCCACACACCTCGGAGCTGAATGATCTCCCCTGACATGGGCATCATGCTGCCATGACTGGAGCCATTTTTCCCCTTTTTTCTTCCCCCTGTGGATGCCTGTGGCATGCAATGATGCCAAGGGACAGGAGCACGCACGTTACCACACGTGCCCCTTTCCGGCGTCAGTCACAGCACATCCCCTCAAGTCTGTCAATGGCCTGCCATCACCCCCAGCCACTGCTAGAGGCCACTAGGCCATCGAGGCATCCTGCTCCTCTCCCCAGAGAATAAGAGCAGTCCTATGAATGCTCGATCCTTCTCCTCCCCTGCCGACCCCCGATGACCCAGGCTTGTTCCTGAACCCGGGTCGCCAGTGTGGAGCAAGGTGTGGTGTCCCACGCCTCAATCCTCAGCGCCACTGGGCCGGTCCATTAAAATGGAATATAAAAATAAAAAGGGAGAGAAAATTAAAAGTAAAAAAAATAACAGATTATCTAAATAAATTAGATAAGGTAATTACCCCAAGAACTTTGTCACCAAGAAAAGGTGCAAGCATAGAACTTATGCAGACCCCAGGTCATCAGAAAGATACAAGCTTGCCAGATGATTATTTGCTCAGATCAATTAAAGCTCTGGAAACACAAAATCATGAACTTGGTGAACAGGTGCATAAAGGAAATCTATGGGACAATAAGCAGGGAGCAAAAGTAAATGTGGAGGAAAAGACTAGGAATATAGCCTCCAGAGAGTATTACCTTACCAACTTTGATAACGTATTACCCCATTTATGAATAGAGGAAGACCTGCAGTAATGGGAAATGTATACAATAGTCCTGGAGACAATCAGGTGTATGGAACTAATACTGGGCAAGTAGATAATACAGTATGTGTAGTGACACTCTTGGTACACAGGTACCTGAAGAGGTTATTGTAAATATACTTTCACATTCTCAGCGTAAGTTAAATCCCACTCTCATGAATGATTATAATGTGCAGGCTAATGTTCTTATTGGCAAACAACTCTCTGAAATTAAAACAGTTTTAGTTGTTACAAATTTATCAATGGGAGCTATTATGAAAGAGCTAGAAGAGCATAAAAAGATAGGATTTAAAGAAGCTGGAAAATGCTGATCAAGGCTTGAGAGAAGTAAAGAAAAGCATTAAAGAGATTACAGAAGAAGTGGCAGAAAAAGAATACAGGGAGATGATGGATCTTAAAGTTAGCAACAAACTTGAAGAGATGGTAGAAAAAGTAGGGTTCCATGTGATAACGGTGACCGCGTAACAACGATTGTTGTTTGGGTGAATCTACATCGCTGAAAATGAATTTTGGCAATGTAGACTCGCAGAGCAGAGCCAAACTGTGCCAGACACTTGCATTTTATATTTTATGCAGGGGGTTTCTCTCCCTGACCCCCGACTAAAGGATTTGTAAATCCAGGGGGGTGCATGTTGGGAGGAGTGCAAAACGAGGGAAAAAAAAACCCGACTGCCACAAAAAGCCAGCAGGCACCCCGAACCCAATCTGCCACCATCCCAACCGTAGTCTGCCACCAACCCACTATGCTACATGGCCAACTTGGCAACCCACCACTGCAGTGTGCCCCACAAACCCTCCCTCCCCTTCTGCCCATCACATGGCGTGGTCCCTTCCCACCCCCCGTGCACATGTATACTTTGCAACAGGATGTCGCTATAGTCGCCAAACCCCTATCCTGTCACCCTCCTTTCCAGGTAGCCCTGTGTAAAAGCACCATGATTGAATCGCCCTTTTTGAAAGCACTCAAGTCCCAGTCACTTAATGCATGGGCTACCAAAAGTTGTTGTTAGGAAGAATAAGAAAAAAATGAAGAAATATAAAGAAAAGGGAATTCAAACCATGCATTACACTTTTGAGAAACAACAGAAAACTAAGATGGACAAAACTGTGGAACCCCCGCAAATTAGAAATAATAACTTAGGTTTTCAAAGAGGGGAACTAAAGAATCGGGAAAGGCAAGAAGGAAAACTTCATACAATTTACTTTAATGGGATTCCTAAGGCTAGGTGAGAGACACCCTTCCTTCTAAGAATTGCTATTTATATTATTAAAAGCCAGTTAAAGGCTAAGGTCACATGGAAGGACAGCATCTCAGACTATACAGTAGATATAAAGCTTTACCTGATAAAGGATTTGTTTGCTTGGTGGTTAAAATTCAGGCAGTAAGAAATGAGATCTTGAGACTAAAAGGTGAAACAGGCAAAATGGGTATCTCTCTTGATACAACTACAAGATTTTTTGGAGCAAAAGAAGGAGCTCAAATACAAAATAAAGGTCCCCAGCAGTTACAGCAAAATGCAAAGATAGGAAAGGAACAGCAGCAGTCTATAGTTAGATACCTACAAAGGCCTGTGATTATGGAATATGATCTGAAAGGTTCTCCAGAATATGAAAGAGGAATAAGAGGAAGGAAACAGAGAGGTGAGTGAATAAATAATAGTATAATTTTGGAAGAATGTGAGATTGGGAATACAAGTGGGGAAGACTGTGACTATGGTTCAACGCATGTTGCTAATGTGTCCTTTAGAAAATGGGTTTCAAAAATCCAGTATTCTGATTGGTCAGTGTACTTGCTTTAGCAGGCAGGCATTTTTAATAGAGCCCGCTAAAGAACAAGTGCCAATTCGGGGTGCCCTATCACTAATGGTATTCTTGGACACCTCGAATTTTCAAATATATCAGCCGCCATGATTCCCGCTCGCTAAGAGACCAAAAGTAAATGAGTAGGCCAATGCCTCAATTTCTCTTGTGGCAAACATAAGAACTAAACTAAATTAAAAAGCATATACATCCCCAGCCCTAAGAAAAATATGCAGCAGAGCTTCAAACATGTAAAATCCAGAGCACCACGATGCATCAGAGCAGCGGCACTTTCTTAGTTTTCTGTACAGCAGATGGCCATCTATCTACGGGATGGGAAATGGAAAAAAAATGCCGTTGATCTGTTGCCCAGTAGAGTCACTGACCCTCCTCGGTTTGTACACAATCATCCCCAAGACAAAAACCAACAGTTTCCACTGAATTGCTTTTTTTAAACTTAATTTCCATCTCTCACCTGCAGGCGAAGAGCCGCCCACTACTGCATTCACACTCGCAACAGTTTTGCCCGAAAAATAAACAGTTCCTCACCCGACTCCCCTTACAGTCTTCCTGTCACTGTCCCAATCGCAATGGCAAGACCACCCCATGTAAAAAAAACAAAAAAACTTTACTGCCACTCGTGGAAGTCAGCGAGCATCGGGAGCTTAGAGAACACCTTAAACCATACCATATGCACAAATGCTGACAAAAGGCAGGAAAATACCGGCGATCCCCAAAGCACCACAGAATCCTCCTCGGAGACGGCTATCAAAGCAACAACATGAAAACAAAGCATTTTCTCCAGCACACTATATAATTAACCCCTGTAGCTGTTAAAAGAAGCAAAAAAAATAAAATCTCAAATCTCCCCCACAGTTAAATCGCTTAACACAGAACACAGTGAATAAGTTCAAACTGTCTTTTTGTGCCTCCCATGCCTGTTAGCATGGTCATGCCACGTAAAGCAGCATCTCCCATTGTTTGTGAGTCTCAGATTTTCCCGTGACTGTGCTTCATACTGCTTACTTTTGAACTTATGGAATGGCAGGTACTCATCCATGAATCTGTTACAGATCGTCTCCTGAAGCCAAGGATGAGAGGAGGCAGATGACAGGGTGGACTGAAGTGAATGCAAACTTTATATCATTTCCAAGATAGCTCTGCTTTCTTGTGTTTTTGGTATTTTGCTTCTCCATCCCTTCCCTCTCATACTAATCTGTGCTGCTTGTTCTTGTGGATATAAACAACATCCAGCCACACAGCAGCAAGAAAGGGGGGCTTTCATTACTTTACAACCCAAAACGGAGGGGGAAAGATTCAGGGGAGAAAGGAGGAGGTGCTACTTCACTGAGAGGGTGGTGGAGCCATGGAATGCGCTGCCTAGGGGGCTGGTGGAGGCAGATACAGTGGAGGGGTTCAAGAGGGTGTGGGACAGGTACAGGGGAAGGGTTCTGGAAGCAAAATCCAATGCAGCAAGAATATCCAGAACTGGGAAGGGAGAAGCCAGAGAAGGCGAGGGGGGCAGCAAGGTCAGCACCCAGGGTGGGAGCTGACCAAACGAGCAGACACGAAAGACCGTTAGGCCTATTCTGCTGGCATTTTAGTATGTTAGTACGTAAAATTATAAAGACAGCCCTCTCTAGTGGGTGGGTAACCATGACAACCTGTTTCTTACACACAGTTACAGGAGCTCTAGTAGGACAGAAGTCAGTGTTCTCAAAAAAATACAGCATTTTAATGCAGGTGGAGGAACTATTTTATTACAAAATTACATCACAAAATTAAATAAGTTTTTTTTTTTTTAAGTATTTAATTCAGTGGCCCATTTTCTAAAGCGCAATAATACCTGACAGGGTGGGCAGTATTAGGCTATACCAGACCTTCCAGAGATAAGAGGCCCTCCGCCCTGTGCTGGGCCCCGCCTTACGCCCCCATGGTCCGGCAAATGGGTCACTCACCCACCCAGTCGGGTATTATTGCTTACGTCATGACCACTATGATGTCCTGTCCTGCTCTTCAGAGAGCTCTGATTCAGAATGTTCCACTGTAGAACTCTCAGAATGAATTCCAAGAAAACCATCATGCCACATAAGGAGAGACACCATGGTATACACTTGCTGTCATGGAAAATAGAGGAGGTAGATGGAAAAAATATGATGGCTCCTGGATTGAGTTATTAAGATCATATGACGTTATTTTATTGCAAGAGACCTGACTTTACCCCAATTTCCATATTGAGTTCCAGGGCTTTACTAAATTCTCCCTTCCAGGGAAGAGGGTATTTTCAAGGGGTTGCTGTAGTGGTGGCTTGATGGTTTTACTAGATTCGAGAAAAAAAGTGGACTATTATAAAGAAATATAAATCACTGTATTGTAACTGGTTAGGTATAGATATTGTTACTGAAAAGTGTGAGAATATTTTACTGGTTAACTCCTTTTACCTCCTAAACTTCAAAATATGGAGTTTGAATCTGAGCTTAATGAATTATCTGGCTTATTGGATGATTTTTCAAAATAAAATGAGCATAGATATTTTACGGTGTTTGGTGACTGAAATACACATATACAGTAGGTGATTTAAATGAGACTGATTTAGTATCTAATAATAAAGAAGATCTGGGGTACTACAGGGATTTATCAACTAGAACATCTAAGGAACAAAGTAAAAACACAAAAGGCTATATTCATTTAAATTTTATAGTCAGACACAATCTCTGCATTATTAATGGTCGGAAAATGCAAGACAAATTAGGTGAAATTACTTTTTCCACAAAAAAGGAGGTACATTGTTAGATTTGGCTCTTGTGGATGTGGTTCTGTTCTTCAAGATACAAAGTTTCTGTGTCTTGGCAGAAAACTCGTCAGACCAGTTTCCAAATGAAATGACTGTTAGTGATGGTTTCTGTGATATACAGCCAGGCCCAGATAATCAAATGGGTTACTCATGGAGCAACAGAGTTGCGTCAGTGCAACCCCGCATTGCACCCCAGCGGGATATTGCAAAGGTTGCCCGGCACAGCACAAATCTCGATGCACTGTGGTCCAATAGTATACGTGCAGATGCAGGGGGCATGCCCATGTATATGCGGTACATCCCAATATTCAGCCCAGGATGTGCGGCGTATATGCTGGTGCAACCCTGCATTGCACCGCATTGGGGGGGGCTCAAAGTTGAACCCGTGGAATGTGGGAATAAATCCCGGCCACCCACATGTGGGCTACCATATTGCAGGGCGCAACACAGCAGCCACCAGCCGTGGTGGCCACCCTCCCACCCAGAACACCATCCACAAGCACTCACAGCTCCCTGATGGTTGAGTGGCACCCCCTCCCTCCTGATCACCAGAACATGGCAAATGAATCAACCCCTGGTGGTCTAGTGGACCCCCCTCCCTCCCGCTTGCTGGTAATCATAGAAGGAAGCATTCACTGGTGGTCCAGTGGCACCTCCCACCCCTCCCACCCACAGAACTCCCTTGTCCACCCCTCCCCCCCATAATTGGTGGGCAGCTGCAGCCACCGCATACAACCTGGCCACCGCCACAATGACAGGTACAGTATGGGCTGGAAGCCCATTGTCTCAGTGGACCACGGGCTTGCAGGGCATACTGTACTAGACTGTCCCAAAATATGTGAATGACTTCATTCACATATTTGGGACTGTCTTGCACAGTATGCCCTGCAAGCCCATTCGTCCACACTGGGGACCAATGGGCTTACAGCCCATACTGTACTGTCAGCTGGCGGGTGGCCAGGTGGCATGCGGGCTGGTTGCAGCTGCCTGCCAATGATGGGTGAAGCAGGGTGGGCAAGGGATTCAGTGTGGGTGGGAGGGTTGCGGGGTGCCACTGGATCACCAGGACATTTATGTATGGAGGATTCCCTCAATTGCAGCAACAGGCAGGAGGGGTTCCACTAGACCACCAGGGATTGTCATATTTACAGTTCTAGGGGCATCAAGTGGGAGGGGGGGACCACTAGACCACCAGGGATGGTCTTTTATTACATATATCGGGGACTCAGGAGGGGACCCCTGGACTACTAGGGTTTGATTGCTATTCATATATGTGACCGAGGCTATGGGGCGGGGGATGTCCCGGGATCCCCATTGCACACGTCCTGCTGTGCAGGGTGCCAGGTGCAAGTCACCGGGCTTCCCTGTGCCAGGCATGGAAATGGGGCCATGATGACATGCAAATGGCCCCATTTGCACCTTGCATATATTATGGCCTTATTTGCATGCCCCCTGCTGAATATCATGGGTGATGCGTCTAATGCAACTGCACTTGCACATCCCCATGCTCCCTATCTGTGACTTGTGCTGGCACAGTGCCACTGTGCCATGCACAGTATGTGTGCTGACCATGCCATATTCAATGGTGCTGTGCCATGGCGCATCCCCATTGAATATCACCTGGACCTGGCCCCGGCACATCACAGTTGTGCTGCACCCAGGCATGTGCCACTGCCTGGCACAGTCTGAATATCTGGGCCCCAAAGTATAGCAAAATGGAACTGGATGCAGAGCAACATCCACAACTATGGAGCAAATAGATTAAATGGGACCCAGTGATGCCAAAGAAGATGTATAACCTTTTACAGAGTCATGCTATAGGAGAAATGAAAGAGTCTCTGATTAAAGCTACAGATAAGGATATGTTTGACCATTTTGAAACTCTTTTGAAATGTATAAGAAATGATTTTCAATTTCAAGCATGTGAGAGAAATAGAATCATAAGACCATTAAAAAAAGCTCCATGGTGTGACAGTGTATTAAATATAAAAAAACTGTTAAATAAAATGACACATCTATGTAGGAAGAATTTAGATTATAACTGCAATAAATCCCTGGTTTTCCTAACTAAAGAATATAGACAAATTATAAGTAATAAGAAAAATAGATAAAATAAACATTTGTGGGGACAATCACAGGATGCAATAAAAGATCAAACTCACAAGTTTTCTGGAAACTTATCCTTTTGTCTGAAAATAAATATTGTATAACTGTGGAAGCAAATATACCAGCAACAGAATGGATCACCTATTTTAAATCCTCATATAAAGAAACTACAGGTCAAATTAAGCACTTTGAAATAAAAAACAGGAGAAACCACAAAAAATGAGATATTTCCAGATTTTGTAATATCCAGACAGGCTATAAATTATGCTGTTAGAGCACAAAAAAAAGAATAAGACTGCTGGCACTGATGGCATACCGGCTGATATTTTTCATTTTGATATTCCCTGGTGGAGTGATGTTTTTAATAAGTTATTTCAGGTTGTAGTTCAATCAGAAAATGTACCAAATTCCTAATTAGTTGCTGAAATAGTTCCCTTACATAAAAAAGGGAATAAACAAGATCCTTCCAGTTACAGACCTATTGCACTGCAAAATATATCAGCAAAAATGTTTACCCGTATTCTTTTGCAAGAACTTAATTATTGGGTATCTGATAATAATGTATTGACAGACAGACAATTTGAGTTTGGAGAAAAAACATTCTACACTTGACTGTTTATTTATTCTGGACCATTTGGTTAAGAAGGTGAAAACAAATAAATTTCCCCTTTTTTATCTTTTATAGACATATCCTCAGCTTTTGACAGTGTAATTAAGGAACTATCATGGAGAATTTTAGAGGCCTGGAATATTGATAAAAAGCTATTGATTCTGATCCAGTGACTTTATTCAAATACATCTATTCAGATCCAATATTCCATTGCTGAGAGATTAACTGAACCCCTAAGAGTAGTTAGGGGTGCTAAACAGGGTTGCCTGTTGGCTCCCTTGCTGTTTAATGTTTATATAGATCAGGTTGTCCGGAGATTAGATTTATGTGAAACTGATGCATCAAAGATAAATGTTAAAGTAAATGCACTCTTATATGCAGACAATGCAGTTCTGAATTCAAGAACAGGGGGGGTCTTTAAAAAGCCCTGTTACATGTCACCAACACTTTAAAAGATTTGCAATTATCTATTAATATTAATAAAACAAAGATTGTAGTGATAAATAAGCCAAAAAATTAGAATTTTAGAAGGGAAATCGGAGGGAACACTATTAGTCTAGTTAGTAGTTATTCCTGTTTAGGGGTAACCATACATAATACAAAAATATGGTACTAAATGAGAAAAAGACCGAGGTAGAACGGTCAGTGGAGGATGCTGCAACAGAAGGTAAAGCCATCAAAAAATGGGGAGCAATGAGTACCAATGCCCGTAGTCTGGGTAACAAGCTTCCTGAATTAGTGGCCTTGATGGAGGAGGAACATCTGGATATCGTGGCAGTCACAGAAACATGGTAGACACAAAAACATACCAGGATACACTGTCTACAGGAGGGACAGGGAGGGTAAAAGAGGAGGAGGAGTAGTTCTTTACATAAGGGAAGGAATAAAAGCAACAGAACAAAAGGGTAAACAGGGTGGAGAAGAAGTACTGTGGGTAAATTTGGAGACAGGCAATGGCACCACAGTACGCACAGGGGTTGTATACAGACCCCCTTCTCAGGGGGAGGAAATGGACAGGGAAATGATAGAAAGTATACTTAGAATGGCAGAAAAAGGGGGGATATTGCTGATGGGTGATCTGAATATGCCAGATATTAACTGGAGTGCAGTTGCACCTGCCACTTCTAAGAGTGAAGTAATTCTAGATGCCCTACAGGGGGCATGCCTTAGACAACTAGTACTGGAGCCCACTCAAGAGGGAGCAATATTAGACTTGATTCTCTCAAATGGAGATGGAGAGATGATCACAGATGTAGAAGTGGGTAGCCATCTGGGAACTAGTGACCATCGAACAGTATGGTTCACAATAAACACAGCAATAGAGTCAAGCCATACAAAGACAAAAGTACTAGACTTTAGGAGGGCTGACTTTGCTGAAATGGGTGAGTGCCTAAGGAATGCACTAGCAAATGGGCAGGAAGGAGGGGTGGAAGAACAATGGGGAATAATAAAAACTGCCATCACAGAGGTAACGAGCCTTTGTGTGAAGCAAATAAACAAAACAAGACGATATAAGAAACCACTATGGTTCTCAAAGGAAGTGGCAGTGAAGGTTCAAGAGAAAAAGAAAGCATTCAGGAAGTACAAGGAATCGCAGAAGGAGCAGGACAGAGAACTGTATCAGTTAAAGCAAAAGGAGGCTGGGAAGGCAGTCAGAACAGCAAAGGCCCAAACCGAGGAAAAGATAGCCAATTCAGTTAAGAAGGGGGATAAAACCTTTTATAGGTACATCAGGGAGCAAACAAAGACCAAGGGAGGGATAGTGAGGCTTAATAAAGGGGAGGAAGGGTGGGCAGAGGGAGACTGTGAAAAGGCAGAAATACTAAACAAATATTTTTGCTCAGTATTTACAAATGAAGAGGGGGAGGTACATAAAACAAACAGTAGTAACACTCTGGATACAGAAGTTGATACCAGCCCATTTACAGAAAGAAAGGGTTCTGAAAGAACTCTTAAAACTGAAGGTGGACAAAGCAATGGGGCGTGATGGGATTCATCCCAGAATTCTAAAAGAGCTAAGGGTAGAACTAGCGACACCACTGACTACCCTTTTTAACAAATCATGGGAGGATGGGGTGGTACCCGAGGACTGGAGGAGGGAAGATGTGATTCCCCTTCACAAAAGTGGAGCAAGGCAGAAGCAGGAAACTACAGACCTGTTAGTTTAACCTCAGTGATAGGAAAATGATGGAATCACTTCTGAAGGAAAGAATTGTCGAGTGTCTAGAGGCCAGAGGGGCACAGGACACCAGGCAGCATGGATTCACAGGGAAGGTCATGCCAGACAAATCTGATAGATTTCTTTGACTGGGTGACCAAAGTAGTAGATCAGGGAGGGGCTGTGGACATGGCCTACCTAGACTTTAGCAAGGTATTTGACACAGTCCCACACAAAAGATTAATATACAAGTTAGCCAGCCTGGGAGTGGGTCCCAAGATGACAGCCTGGGTAAAGAATTGGCTGGAGAATAGGACACAGAGAGTAATAGTAAATGGAGTCCACTCAGAAGAAAGGAGGGTTACTAGTGGGGTACCACAGGGTTCAGTATTAGGACCGGTCCTCTTCAATGTCTTTATAAGCGACATTGCGGAAGGACTGGAAGGAAAAGTATGTCTCTTTGCAGATGACACTATGATCTGCAACAGAGTTGATGCACAGGGTGGGGTGGAAAGGATGAGAAGGGACTTGGCAAGGTTAGAGGAATGGTCAAATGTATGGCAGCTTAGATTTAATGCTAAGAAGTGCAAGGTAATGCACCTCAGAAACAAAAACCCAGGGGAAGAGTACACAATGGGGGGTGAGATACTAACAACAACAAAAATGGAAAAAGACCTGGGGGTAGTCATATCAGATGACCTAAAGGTGGGCAAGCAATGTGAGAGGGCAACAAGGAGGGCTGGGGGATACTGGGATGCATAGGGAGAGGCATCACCAGTAGAAAACAGGAAATTATTATCCCTCTGTACAGACAGCTGGTGAGACCCCATCTGGAGTACTGTGTGCAGTTCTGGAGACCCAATCTCCGCAAAGACATAGACAGGATGGAAGCTGTCCAGAGGAGGGCAACTAAAATGGTGCAGGGTCTGCACCAGAAGACATATGAAGAGAGACTTAAGGAGCTTAATATGTATAGCCTCGAGGAAAGGAGGGACAGGGGGACATGATAGAAACTTTCAAGTACCTCAAGGAATCAACAAAGTCCAAGAGGGTAGCATCTTTCAAAAAGAGGTGCAAGAACAAGAGGGCACAATCTGAAGATAGAGGGCGGCTCAGAGGTAATTTAAGGAAGTATTTTTCACGAGAGGGTTGTGGATGCAGGGACGGCCTCGGAGGAGGTTGTGGAGTCAAAATCAGTGGTGGAATTCAAGCATGCATGGGACAGTCATAAGGCAATTCTGGGGGTTGGGGGTAAGAAGAAGTAGGCTGCTGGTTAACTAGGATCTGCAGCTTATCCAATATGTAGGGAAATGGTCAGACTGGGTGGGCCAAGCGGTCCTTATCTGCCGTCAAATTCTATGTTTCTATGTTTCTAATGTACATGTGGAAGAAAATAAAAAGAAAGCAAGGCAGATATCATTGGCAACAAACAAAATTTCCAAGCAATTTATCAATAATTCTGCATCTGCTTTATTAAAAATATATAGAATGAAAGTAGATTCCACTATTTTGTATGGTACAGAGATCTGAGAAACACATACTAATTTGGCTATCTTAGAACCCATTAAAAATCTATATATGAGACTTACCCTTAGCATGCCAAAATGTATTCCTGGAGAATATCTAAGAGCTGAAACAGATAATTGATCTTTGTCTTCATGTGCTTTGACTAGGAAATTCCATTTCTTGTGTAAGGTATGTAAATGTGGTGGTGGGAACCCACTTCGGTACGCTTACTGGGATGATATTCTCACTCAGGATATTAGGTTAGAGGTTACAATTAAGGATTGGACATGGGTAAAGGACTTGGACAATAGATTGAAAAAGTTTGGTTTGGTCTCTACTGTGAAAGTTAACATCTGTGAGCTGAATAATGGACTTTGTATGGATGTGGTAAATAGGATCTATGATAATGATAGACAACATGATATGGCAAGGATGTTTGTATCCACAAATATTTCCATCTATAGATGACTTAAAGATTGTTTTAATGGTGAAATATGTTTATCTAATTGTGAGAATAAGTTGCACTACAAAATCCTGGCAAACTTGAGATTTACTGTGAATAGGGGAGTCTGGATCCATGTCATAACGGCAATCACAGAATAGAGATTGCCGTTACAGTGAACGTCCATCGCAAAAAATGAATTTTGGTGATGCAGACTCACAATGAGGATAAAGAGGGCACCTGAGACCTCCGGGTGTTTTTCTTAATGCAGGGGACTGCCCCCCCGCACCCCCCTACTAATGAATTCTCAACTCCAGAGGGGTGCACGTCGGGGGGGGTGAAAAACTTGGAAAAATACAAAGCCGCCTACCGGGAAAAAAAAAAAGCACCACGCTGGACCCACATGTTGCACCTTGCACCTTCCAAGCAACCACCCACCCCACCATGCTAATGGTCCACCTCGGCAGTAGAGATGCAGTGATATAAAATTTTTCTGGTGAAATTGCTGCAAAATCAGCAATTTCGCTGGGCAAAATGTTTCACAAAATTATGGCAAAATTTTGCAGTTTCAACCCCAATTTCACCAATTGCTGCCGGCCACCACTGTAAATTGAACCCCCCACAAACACACAAGTTGCCCTGCACCCCTCCCTATTTATTCTATTTAAAAAAAATTCACCCTCCTCCACTCCCTCGTGTCTAGTGGACCCCTCCGGCCATCACTGGCCATAAAAACATTAATAAGCACCCACCCTCAAAGTTACCCTGTCGCCTCTGTTGTTTTAAAAAAAATATATATATACCCTTCACTCCCTGGTGTCTAGTGGATCCCCACCTCCCACCCCATCAGTATACAGCAGCACCCATCCAGCTCCCACCCCAGTACCCCGATCGTGCCACCGGCTACAGCCCTTCACTCACCTCCACAGCTGTCAACCCAACTGAGTGCCACTGACTGGTAGTGAAGGGTATATACATATATATATATATATATATATATATATATATATATATATATTTAAAACAATGGAGGCAGCAGGGTAACTTTGGGGGGGGGTGCTAATTAATGTTTTTACTGCCAGTGACGGCTGGGGGGAGACCACTAGACACCAGGGAGTGAAGGATATATATACATATATTTTTTTTTAAACAAACAACAGGAGGCAACAGAGTAACTTTGGGAGGGTGCTTATTAATGTTTATGGCCAGTGATGGTCAGAGGGGCCACTAGACACAAGGGAGAAGTTTGAACAGAATTTCGCTTTAGGAGGTGAAATTTCTCCTGCAGGTGTCGAAATTTTACCGTAGGTGGTGAAATTTCACCTGTGACGGTGCATAATTTGTCCTGTGACTGAAATTTCACCGGCTTGGGGGCAAAATTTCGCTCACAACCATGGGCAAATTTCGCATTTAGATCAGCCAGTATTTCACGTAATGCGTTAATTCACGGAAATATTTAGCTCGCTAAATATTCAATTTTGCACAACACTACTGGCAGCTGCCCACCACCCTTCCCCACATACTTCCTCCACTCTCCCCCATGCTGCATACGCAGTACATCCATTCGCCCTACCCTGCCCACTCTGCTTGCTACCCTGCCAGGTAGCCCTGTACACAGGTCCCATAACTGAGTTGCCCTTTTTGTAAGCACTCAATCATGGTCACCCTATACACGGTATACCAGGGAGTTTTATCTGGATTCATGGATTGGTATACTTATAAGGTGGGCCTAGATTGTAAGGGTGATTGACTAGGGAAATGGGACATCGTCCACGTTTTATTGCTATGTCCCCATTTAAATTAACTTAGGGACAAGTGGTTACTACAATATCTTGTTAAGATTACTGGCTTTTCCCTGGCTAATAAATTAAGATTATTTTTAAATATCTGGCCCATTGGCGCAGTGGTTGGATTTCCTCTTGCGACGCCAGTGACCTAGGTTTGGGAACAGACCCGGGTTGTCAGAGGGCCGGCCAAGAGGAAAAGGATGGAACATCCCATGGACAGCTCTCCTTCTTCAGGGGGGAGGGTGGGGCGTATGCTCGGTGCATGAGGGACTCCTGGTGGAGGCTGGGAGTCCCACAGCAATCAGCGTCAGTCTATTTCAGGAGGTGGGGCAGATACTGGATATCATTGCATATCCCTGCCTCCCAGAAAAATGCAGAAAATCTCTCTAGGACACTCTGAATGATGCCACCCCAGCATCTTGTCACCATTGCTCCTCACCGCAGTGCTGCTGACTTAGTCCTAGTTCCACGGGCATCACTCCTGGCCCCAAACCCCACCCTGGGGGGGAAGCCAGGGAGGCAATGTTGGCTTGCCGACACCATACCAGTCGCAAATGGGTGGGTCATGGTGCAAGTGGCCCCAACCTGGGGGGTAAGCCAGGGAGCATCAGTGGCAGATGGTGGTAATGGGGGAGTAAGACAGGTGCAGGAGTGAGGCAGATGAGTGAGCATCCAGGGGCAAAAAGCATAATAAATAAAAAAAAGATTATTTTTAAATACAGAAGATACTGCACTACTGTATAGAGTTGCAGTTTGCTCTTGCTGTTAATATGTTAATGAACATTAAGAGTGCTATATAATCTATATGTATGTATATTTTATGGATATTAAATTATGTATGTTGTGCTGATATATGTTTTTAATGTGTATTTATTGTGTTATAATTTTTGTACATGCACATTTATGCCAATAGACATGTACTTGTACCTGTACCTGTTAGATGATGATGGATCGTGTCCCTCCTTTGCCATTCCCTCTCTCCTTAGGAAATCATGCCCTCTTACTATCTAGTTGTTCAGACCTACTTGAAGGTTGCTACACATTACACGTTGAATCCTGCTGACCTACGTGAAGGCCCAAAATACACAATACCTACTCATTCCTTCTGCAATGCTTTCTGCTCTACACTATTTTTGGGTCTCCTTCCTAAGGTGCCTTTAGCCTAAGGGAATCCTTCCTGCAGCACCTCAAGGGGTGGAACCTTCCTCCAGGGTTCCTTGCCTTTAGCATCCCTACAGGATGTTATTCCCAAGGCACAGAGAGGTGAACAGCCTCAAAGGTTTATTCAACAAGTTGCATAAGCACAACACTACACCAAATTGCATAAGCGTATTGAATTGAAAGTTTCAGCCTGTGATTCAAAGGGCTGAAGCAACCAGCCATGCCCCTGCCCGACCTATTTAATGGCATCCTTCCTGCTTTATTCAGAAGCATTTCTTCTTTGCTCCAACATCCTCCCCTCCTCCTCCAGCAGCTCACCTCTCTCCTTGGGGTGGCATCCTGTGAACATGGCAACCATGATTGAGCGACTGCAAAAACAGCAACTCAGTCATGGTGCTTGTGTTCTGGGTTACCTGGCAGGGTAGTGACAGGATACCATGGCAGGAGAAGGAAGGTGACAGAAAGTACACGCATGTTGGGGGAGGGAGGGACCACACCACGCCAGGGCTCTTCTGGCTTGTATTGCAAGGAGGGCTATCCATCTGAGCTCAAGAGGTTTGAGATGGCTCTGGGCTAGTTTAATGCCCAGAAGAAAGAATAGGCAGAGGAGGGAACCTGTCCCAATAAGCTGGATCTGGCTCCACAGTCCTTGCAGTAGAGGGCAATCCCAAAGTATGTGGTATAAATTCCTTCCTTGGGCTTGGCATCTCCAGCATTTGTCATTGTCCAGGACCTCAGCTCTGTAGAACACAGCCGGGGTTCTGTACCAATGCTTGGGATATCTTATTCTGGATAAGGAGACTGCGAGCATTCCTGTACCAATAGTGAACATTCTTCCAGACCAATGGTTCTCTGAAATGGTGCATCCCATCATTTTCTCCCACCTGACTCTGGATTCCCCTAAGTGATGAGAGAGGACATTTCTCAGTTTCCCATAGAGCTGGCCCACCAGGCTCCTCAGATGGGACAACCAGTTAGGGATCTTATTTGACAACTGGGGAGTGCAGTAGAAATTCAAAATGGGGTGGAGCACATCCCTTAACTGTAGATATCTCCATAAGTCTTTCTGCTGTAGGTTCCACTTCATCTGGAGCTGGCTAAAGGTGTCGACCCTGGGATAAGAAGGTTCTAGGATGTCTGCAACTCTAGAGATACCTTTGTTATACCAGTGTGGACAATATATAGGTGTGTCTTGTATCAAGATGCTAGGATTATGGCAAAAGGTGTTTATTGAAGCTGGTAGGGCAGATAACTCCACTCTCTTATGGATGTAATGCCAGCTGTAGGCAGAGTGATTTATAGTGGGATGGAAGGAAGATTTTGGAGTCTTGTTGTGATGTAAAAGGGAAGGGGTGAGTGCAACTTGGGCTAGGGTCTCCTCCATAGCAACCCATTTTGAGAAAAGGCAAGTGACAAGTCTTAGCCAATGTATGGTCTGTGCGGCCTGGAAGACCCATTTATAGCCTTCCATCCAGGGTAGACACCAGCCCCCCCCCCCCATAAACCAGTGTGCTCTCAGCTTGTTTCTACTGAGTTGGGGCTTAGTTCCCTCTCATAAGATATTCCCTATCAACCTGTCTATGTCTTGAAGCCATTTCTTGATTTCTTGGGTAGTGCTAAGGGAATGTGGGAGAAGAGATAGAAACATTTCTGGGCTGTCACCGTTTTGATGGCTGCAATTTTCCTCACCAGAATGAGGCACAACAGTTTTCACCTATCAAACTCTGTTTTGGTGCACACTAAAAATGTTGGAGATTGGCTTTCCACATATCTTTGAGTTTGGGGGCAATTCTGACCCCCAGGTATGTAAGGCTCTGTGGGGCCCATAGCAGTCCTAGGTCTTCTGCCACATCGTTCTTACACAGGGGGGGTTGAGCGGCATCACTTCTGTCTTAGACTGGTTGGGTCAAAGCCCAGTGAGGGCTGCGAAGGAGTCAAGGAGTTTAAGAAGGGTGTGAGGGGCAAGGGGGCATTTTCCAAGGGAATTCGAAGATCGTCAGTGTACATCAGTGTTGAGTATGCCGTCTGACCTATCTGTATTCCCTTGATGAGTGGGTGCTGCCAGATTGCTGCTGTCAGAGGCTCTACAGCCAGGATGAACAAAAGGGGGGAAGGGGCAGCCCTGTCATATCCCCCTTTCCAATGGGAAAGGTTCTGAGAGGAGTCTATTCATAGTAACTCTGGTCACAGGATTGTTATAGATGGTTTGTATTGAGGCTCTGTAGTGCTCGCCCATTAACAGATGGGTTAGCACTGACTGAAGGTAGTCCCAGTCCAAGAAATTAAATACCTGCTCAAAGTCTATGGCTACTGCAGCAGCTGAAGTATGCAGGCCATTGACTGAGTGGATAAGATTAAGCAGAGACCTGACATAGTTGGTGCTATGCCTTCCTGGGATGAAATCCACTTGGCAGGGGTGTATTAGTGTGACAAGGAGGGGGTTGAGGTGACTTGCCAGGACTTTTGCATAGATTTTGCTGTTTATGTTTATCAGGGATCTTGGCCTATAGCTACCTGTGGCCAAGGGTGTTTTCCCCTTTTTGGGGATGACTGTTATGATTGCCACCCTCATGGTGGGTGGTAGACATCCGGTGGATCTTGTATCACTATACACTTCAGTCAGTAGTTGGTCTGTCTGGTCCTCTAGTGCCTGATAAAAGTCAATGTGAAGCCATCATTTCCAGTGGACCTACCAGCCTGTAGAGCCTATATGGCTGTCCTGACCTCCTCCTCCTCCTCCTCCTCCTCAATGGGGGCTTCTAGTCTCTGGGCATCCTGCAGGGTGAGCTTGGGTAAAGTTAGCTTATTCAGGAAGGCTTGGATACCTTGAGGGGGAGTTTTATGTGTTGAGGTGTATAGTGCAGGATAAAAGGAAGCCATTATCTTGCTGATCCCCTGTGGGCAGGTTACAGTCTGCCCCAGCTAGCAGTAAGACCCAGTATATGCTGTTCTATTTACTGCTTCTTCACTTCGTAAGCCAATACCTTCCCGCTGTTATCTCCCCCCTCCTAGTACTTATGTCGGCACTGAGGATGGCTATCTCCGTCTTCTTTGCCAGCAGCTGGTTTATCTCTAGTCTAAGGCCTAGGACCTCCCTGCCTAACCTGGACGTGGGTGTGGGGGCTGAGAGGTCTTTGTAGGCAGTCTCTGCTTGAACTAATTGTACCTCAAGAGACACCAAGTGATGGTGTCTCTCCCTACACCTTCGTGAGGCATATCCCATCACTTCCCCTCTGATAGTAGCTTTGAAGGCCTCCGAGGTATTCTGCGCTGTAGTATTAGAAATGGGGTCATTGGTCTGAAACTGTTAAGCCTTGTTCTGCAACAATGGGACAAAATCTGGGTCCCTTAGCTGGGTGGGATCTGACTTCCACATCTGTCTAAGGGGGGGCCCACATAAGGTGGAGTTGTACATAGACATAGACACGCGTTTCATCCTACCAGGACTCATCAAGAGGCATACTGATGAGTCCTGGTAGGACGAAACACGTGTCTATGTCTTCTGTTGGCACCCTTTGCAAGCTGTGTGAGAGGCCTTTCGGCACCATGCATTTCTGCTTAAAGTTGAACCAGCATAATATTATGTGGTGATTTGCATATGCAGCCCATGATGCTTTGCATTGTGGGGGCATGTGTGATTTTGTATTTCTTTGAAATTTGGCTTCCCGGCCAAATGCCCTTTGGGGTAACCATTGCCTCTGTGCTTGTGCACAGAGGTTCTTTGTCTTTTAAATTGTTTTTTGTTTTAATTAGGTTCACTACAACATAACCCAGAGAGACCATCTTAGGGTAGCTGGTTCATTCCACTGGGGTGTCAAACAGATGAGGCATACTGATGAGTTCTGGTAGGATGAAACACGTGTCTATTTCTTCTAATGGCACCCTTTGCATGCTGTGTGAGATGCCTTTCGGCACCGTGCATTTCTGCTTAAAGTAGAACCAGCATAATATTCTGTGGTGATTTGCATATGCAGCCCTTGATGCTTTGCATTGTGGGGGCATCTGTGATGTTGGACCTGTTCCCAGATAGTCATCCCTCTTAGTTAGCCTTGGGGGGGGTCGAGATTACTGACAAGCTCGGAAGAAATTGGGAAAAAACAACCCCCACCCCCACAGCCACAGCCATCCAGCCTCCTTCCCAAGAACCAAAAAGAATAAAAACACTGTACCCCTCAAAATTTAGACCCCCATGGTAGGAGAGAGATATGTATCTTATATCATAATCCTTGTCCTGTTCAGGTGGGGAGACAGTCCTTCATGTCAGTGGTTTCGGCTCCGCTCTGAGAGATGTGATGTGACTGGTCCTGTACATGGTCTGCTTCTTCAGCAGTGACCTCGGCCTTGATTGGCGGGGAAGAGTCTGCCATGGCCACTCATGTCAGGTTCCTTGTGCCCTGGAGCAAGTCTGTATTGGGCTGTGGGGTGAAATCCATATCCAGGTCTTCAGTCATGCTGTGGAGCGGAGACAGCTGCTGCAATGGAGCAAAACAATTTTGGGAGAAATTGGGGCTGACAGTCTGTGTCCTGGGTCAGCTCCTCCTCCTCATTGGATTGGGGTACATCAATCTCCACTTTTTCTCTGTCAGCTGGATGTACTCTCCTGGAGTGCCATACTTGCTGTGGTCTCTTTCTTTGCCTGACTGGTAGGTTCTGTTGATTTCTTTGATCTTCCTGATAGCAAGAAGTGCCAGGAAAGTTCCGCTGCTTGGTCTGCCTTCTTTCTGTTGCTCTGTATTCATTTTTCCTGGGGGATCTGCTTCTTCTCCTCATCAACGGTGCTGGTAGGGACCTGTTGCTCCCCAGGCCATGTTCTTGTTATGCTGCCTCAGGAGTGGCAGATTGAATCACTGTCCCATTGTGATTGATCTGGAGGACTGTTGGATACCGCAGAGAGAATGTCACTCTCAGCTCATGAAGTCTTTTATGTTCCTCGGTGTATTCTTTGCACTTTAAGGTGAGAACCCTTGAATAAACTTGAAAAATTAAGATCCAATGTCCATTTCAGTTGTGGTTGCCCAGTTCTCTAGCTTTGTTCTGAATCACTTCCTTTTCCGAAAAATTGAGGAGCCATATGAGGATTGGCCTCGGTCTCTCCCCCTCACATGGTCACGGCTGCAGGGAGCAGTGAGAATGTTTAATGGTGATTCTAGTGCCAGAAGGAAGTTTCAGGATTTCTGGTGGTGCCTGTTTTAGGAAATCCAAGGTGCACCCCTGCTCACACCCCTCTGGGAAACCATGGCACTGTAGATTGCCCCTACGGCTCCTATTTTCCAGGTTGTCTGTCCTTTCCTGGAGGGCCCAAATTTGGTGGGCCTGTTCCTGCATGGTTACACAGTGACCCTTGAATGTGTGTTCTTGGGTGGTTGCTTTTTGTTCAGTATTGCCACAGCGCCCATTGAGATGCTGCAGTCAATGCGGTGGTGTTGGCAGCAAGCACAAACTCATCCATTCACTGAATAATGATCATAAACATATCCTTAAAGGAATGCTCCAAGTCTGGCCCTCCTTCTTGCATCATGCAGTCAGAGGCTCTGGAGGAAACTAGGAGTTGTGCAGACAAAGCAGTGTGTGTGTGTGACAGACTGAAGGAATAATCGTAGACCAGAACAGTTAAGGTACCATATACAGTACTCTTATTCTTGCCATTGCGTGGAGATGAACTTACTTTTTTATCGGGTACTGTGCCCAGAGCTAAGCTCCATAGCAAAGTTGTGACCATCTTACTTGGTGCCAAGCATGCCCCCATTTTATTATATTTTACTGTGTGTGTGTGTGTGTGTGTGTGTGTGTGTGTGTGTGTGTGTGTGTGTGTGTGTGTGTGTGTGTGTGCATCTTAACTGAGTCTTTGAGCAGAGATGTTGCAACGTTTTACTCTGCCAGTGAAGTTGTGCAATTTGCCTTCACAAATTACTTTGCGAATTGCCCACTTAACCACTTTGCACTAAGTTTTTCTGAGGAAATGGCACTTTTTCAAGTGAATGCAGGTGAAGTTGCAACTTTGCCAGTGAATTTGCATAACTTCTGAAAAAGTAGCACTTCGCTTGCCAAAATTTTACAAAGTTGACACTTTGCACTTCACAAATCTGGCAGACTTCTTGAATTATTTCATGGAGTTAAGTTTCCCAGCTTCACACATCTCATTCTGTGAGATACCGCAGAGCTTAGAAAGATCATTTAACATTATTTTTAATGTACATGTGGATAACTATATAGGTGTGTTGAGTGTGTGTGAGAGTGTGTGTGTGTGTGTGTGTGTGTGTGTGTGTGTGTATCCCTGTGTATGTGTATGTGTGTATCTCTGTTTGTCTTTGAGTATAAGTGTATATACTGTGTGTATATATATATATATATATATATATATATATATATATATATATATATATAGTATTTATCCCTCATTTGCCTTACATATCTATATATGAATATTTTATTCTTTGTACTATCTGTATCTATTATCTGTATATGATCTACACTTCCTTGTGTCTATTAATTGTATGCTAACTGTATATGAGCCACAACCTCTGTGTGTCTATTAATTGTATACTCCACTGTCCCTTTTCCTCCAGGACGTATCTGGAATCAAGCGGTACCCCACTCAGTATGCCTTCCTGGTAAAAGTCTTAAATAAATAAAAAAGGGTGTGTGTGATTCTGCTGTACTGTGTGTATGTATATGTGTTTGTGTCTGCATGTGTCACAGCATATGTGTCTGCATGTGTGTTTTGTGGGATAATTTGTAGAACAGTGAGGAGAAAAAAAATGAGTATGTTGCAGGTGATATCTTTTATTGGACTAACAGATATGTTCTGAAGACTAGATTTCAAAACCTATACTCTCTTCTTCAGGTCAGCAAAAGCAGAGCTGGATAACACTGGAGAGTATAACTCTCAAAAACTAGTGTCAAAAATAATTTTGTTACTACAATAAAGGGAAGTACCTGCAATATGCTATATTGTTCTTCTTTTCTTCTGCGTCATCGACTGGACTAACATGGCTACCACATTTGTTTTGAATAGTGAGACGTACAGTAGTTCAAGTGCAGATCTTAACACATGTATTACTTATTCATTCTCAATAATTTATCATAGAAATACAGAAGTTGCCAACAGATAAGGCCCTCTTGTCCCACCTAGTCTGCCCTATTTTCCCTACTTACAGTGCTACCACAGACCCTACTCGATCTCTGGTCTGCCCCCTGGCCTTACATCTAAGGTCCCCTGGTGTCTATCCTATGCATGCTTTAATACTTTTATCATTTTAGCACCCACCACCTCCACTGGGAGGCTGTTACAGGTGTCCACCACCCTTTCCATGAAGAAGTATTTCCTCACATCTCCACTGAGTCCCCACCCTCCAGCTTCACAGTGTGACCCCTTGTCCTTGAGCATCTGTTTCTATGTAAAATGCTACCCTCACGTACCTGATTAATAACTGTGAGGTATTTGAACATTTCTATCATATTGCCCCTTTCCCTTCTTTCCTCTACAGATTACATATTTAATTCCTTGAGTCTTTTCTCATATGGCTTTTGATGCAGGCCCTGCACCATTTGGGTTGCCCTCTTCTGTGCTGCCTCTACCCTATCTATGTCTCTCCAGAGATGGGGCCTCCAGAACTGGACATAGTACTCAAGGTGAGGCCTCACCATTGATCTATACAGGGAAAACACTACCTCCCTCTTTCTGCTGGTGATACCCTTTCCTATTCATCCAAGCATCCTACTAGCTTTCCCCACTGCCTAATCACACTGCTTTGCTATCTTCAGGGCATCAAAATGATTACCCCCAGGTTCCTTTCCTGTTTTGTGGTTGCTAATACCTGCTCACTCAATTGGTACATTGCCCCCGAGTTTCTGTGCCCCCAAGTGCATGATTTTGCACTTTTTTTCATGAAACCCAGTTGCCAAACCCTTGACCAGCCTTGCAACTTTTTCAGATTGTCCCTCATTTTTAACACATACCCCGTCTGTGCTCTCTGTTGCAGATTTTTGAGTCATCTGCGAACAGGCATACTTTCACATCCACCCCTCCTCCAATGTCGCTAATAAAGAGAATGAAGAGTCACTGAAATCTTTGGCAATTTTACCCCATTGTATTTCAAATTTATACCTGGCTCTTCTCTTTGAATTGTATAGAAACTGTGAAAACTGATGTAAATACTGGCAAGATGTTTTTCCAGAAACTTTATTTGACTGGTCCAATATTTGGAAATATCTTTTTACTTATACAGCACAAGATACATGATGCTTGACTCCATTTTTTATTTTACATAAACTATATTACACTCCCCAAAAGCTCGCTAAAATGGGAAGGGCCGCATCAGCATTTTGTATCAGATGTGGCTCTGGGGAAGGCACACTGATGCATATTTTTTTGGGAATGTCCTACTGTTTGTAAAGTATGGACAGAGACTAAAGAAAAGATGCCCTCCCCTTAGGACTTCAAGATTATTTTACTCTTGAAATTTGCATTGTTGAAGATCTTCAGCCAGTCCCTGCAAAAGAGCAAAAATATCATATAACTATGATATCATTTGCACTGAAAAGATTGATTTTATGCCATTGGAGAGATCAGCATCATTTAACTTAAACAGAGTGGCTTAATGAATATTAAGTAATCTTCATTTGGAAGAACGTATTGCTAGTACCCATAACAAGCAATCAACACATGAGAAAAGATGGGCCAAATTACACACGCTTTATACCTTACCTATATAGTCGTAGTTTGCTTCTTTTAAGCTTTTTTCTTAAGAATTTAATTTTAGCTTAATCATTGTTTTAATTACGTGGCAATTCCTTATCTGTTTTTATTTTCATTGCCCTTTTTCCCTTATGTTAAGCAGCTTGATTGCTGTTCTTTGGTTTTTTATTCTCGATGGTGCACTTGCTTTTTTGTATGTAGTTCAGTTGGATTGTATTTTATTTTCTTGTAAATAAGTTAATTGTAGTGGCTGATTGTTTGAAAATATAAAATGAACTTAAGTTTGTAAAAAAAAGATAAAGAGATTGAAGAGGACAGAGTCTAGTACTAAACCCTGTGGCACCCTGCTGGTCACCTTGCCTTCCTCAGGGTGAGCACCATTTACCACCACCCTCAGAGTCCTGTTTCTTAGCCAACTTCTTACCTATTTTACTACTTTTGGACCTACTCCCAGGCTGCCAAGCTAACTCACCAGTCTTCTGTGAAGAATAGTGTTAAAGACCTTACTGAAACCCAGGTAGGCGACATCCACCACTTTGCCCTGATCCACTTCTCTGGTCACCCAGTCAAAGAACTCAATCAGGTTTGTCTGGCAAGATCTCTCCCCTGTAAAAACCATGCTGCTGTGGATCCTGTAATCCACTGGTCACAAGGTATTCTCCAATCCTTTCCTTCAGTAGTGATTCCATTACTTTATCCACCACCAAAGTCAGGCTGACAGGTCTGTAAATTCCTGTCTCCTTCCTCTTTACAGCTTTTGTGAAATGGGACCACATCTGCCATTCTGCAGTCCACAGGAACTTTCCCCATATCAAATAATAGGTGACTATATATATATATATATATATATATATATATATATATATATATGAATAGACTGTGAGAGGTGCAGTGCAGCCAACACCTCCTTGTGCTCCCTCAGTGTCCTAGGGTGTATCTCATCAGGCCCCATTGCCTTGTCCAATTTTAGTTGTGCTCATTCCTTGAGGACTCTCTCCTCTGTAAAAGGACTAGTGTCCATCTCCTTTCCTTTAATGCCCATGTCCCTTATCAGTGATCCATCACCTACCACTTCCTCTGTAAATACTAAACAAAAGTATTTGTTCAATATGTCTTCCTTTTTTGGTCTTTTTCCACACAAACCCTTCCTTCCCCTTTTAGCCTTACTATCCCTCCTTTGGTCTTCCTCTTTTCGCTTATATACCTAAAGAATGTTTTAGCTCCCTTTGTTGCTGAATTGGGAATATTCTCCTCTGTGCCTTTGAGCGCCAAGCTGCTTTCCCTGCCTCCCTTTGTTTCTTCTGATATCTCTTCCTATCCTCCTCCATCTGTGTCATCTTGTACCTTCTAAATGCTAAGTTTAAGCAGTGTATCAATAAAGGGCTTTCTGTTTTTGTTGAAGTTTTATAACCTTATGTTACACTTGTGTGTGATTTGATTTGATTCTTCACTGAAATGCTTGGTTATGTTCACTGAAGGACTTAATTGTTTACACCTGTCAGGTATTATTTTGTCTATAAAAGTATCCTGCCCCACACCCGAAGAAGACTCAAGTGAGAGTTGAAGCTCTGGGTCTGTTGCTAGAGCAGCAGTGTTTGCTGTGAATCAGTGTCTAGGCATTTGTTTATTTTCCAGTACTATCTTAATAAGGTGTATATTTTGCCTGACAACATTTTTTGCCCTATTCCATGTGCCACCATTACCTTTCGGTTTTGGCTTTGATGTCTGAGGATGGTTGCCCACATTGTGGTGAGCACTGGCCCTGCATTGTGAGTCACAGCATTACCTGTTTGGATTTTGAACAGAAAATAAAGTGGAATGGCCACATCCCTGTTCTGGTTTTCATGGCACCATAGCACACAACACTACAATAATACATCAAATAAAATAAAACCTTGCATTTCAAGCTTATGCAGAGGCAGCTATTGTTGGACCTAGCCAACCATTGTCACTAATACTGTCTGCATTATGTTAACACCTACACCTTGGGTGAACACCTCAACTACACCTCCTTGAGGTACCTTGCCTACATGTTAATTAAACATGTAGTGAGGTGTGCCAAGTCTGATTTGATTCACTGTCTTTTCCTGAGTAGGTCAAACTCTCCCTTAGCCCACCAACAAGACCTTGATCTCATACATGACTGAATGGTTGTCACTGGCCACTAGTTGCCAGCTGCCTATGCCATTTTACACCTTCACAGATGTACTCTTACAGTTGAAGTACAGAAGGCTTGCCATGAGTAAAACTAGTTGGAAATGTTCTGTCTGGTGGTGATCATACAAACGTTTATCAGTACTGAGGTATACCTCGCAGTATACCTCGGTGGTACTGAGGAAGTATCACATTACAGTCAATGCAAATTGAACTTGAGTGCTCTGTGGTACCTCAAGGTATACCTCAGTACTGATAAACTTTTGTATGATAACCACTGCTAGAGAGAGAGACAGAGATTAGGCAGGGGATACAGAGTTCTCGGCAGCACTCTCCTTCATAGGCATCCTGCATCACACATGCAGGAGGAGTTCTACTCCATCTGGAGCCATAGATTGCTGCCTACATGACTATCTCCCTCTGGCCAACAGTGGTACTGATTAAAGGCAGGAAGCACCCACCATTTCCAAGGCAGGAGTCATTCAGTATAAGCACTCATCCCTGCCTTTGCCAACTGATGAGCTGTAGCCTGGTTTCAGGATATAGAACCAGGTCATCAGCATACTATGCAGCCTCTCTTACCATTCAGCCATAAGACAGCCTCCTTGTTTGATTATGATATACCTTTAAGGACATTCCCTGGTCTTTCAACAATGCCATGTGAAATTCATATTTGTTTTGCCAAATACATGATAGTCATCTAAACTTTTAAAATACCCAACAATGGTTGTTTTTAAATCCATGTTAAGACTTATTTATGGAAGAAATCTGTAAAGGGCCAGATCATTTTATGTAGTTATGACATCACTGTTTTAGCTGTCAGCATGAGTGTGAAGGAAAAGGTGAAACAAAGACACATCATTTGTCATGATGTTTGCTTCATTTTTTCTGCACATGCAAAAATGAAGAGTAAGTCACCAATAAAATGACACCCTCTTGAACTAACATTCTCAAAAATGGGGAAATATTTGAATGTTTTGATGCATAATACCATTATAATCCCATGTAATTTCATGAAACTTTTTAAATGAATGTAGAATATGGATGTGAATTTAAAGAGGGACTATGGTAAAGATTACTGGCATTAATGAATTCAGAGTATGTATCAACATAGCCCCAATCATCTTCATGCCAAAACTGAGATCTCTAAGTTGATTTGTTTAAAAGTTATAAATCATTTTACAACCCTAAATTTACTGCTTGTTCAAAAAAGCCAGGTTCAGTGAAGAGCTGCTGCTGATGTCATCTCCTGAACTCACAGCCTAGTCTTCCATGTCAGCAAGCTATAGGACCTGTTTCTCCAAAGTTTAAAGATTATGTGCAATGGTTTTCACCAGTAAAACAGGGAGGGCCATTCAATAAACATTGCTTTAAAAAACTTTGTATTTCAGGTTTTGTAACAAAGTTGGCAAATTTGTTTTTTTGTTTGTTTGTTTTTGGTACTTTTTGTTGTGGTCCTTTTCTCCAGGGTTGCTGGGTGATGTGTCATAGAAACATACAAACATAGAATTTGACAGCAGATAAGGACCGCTTGGCCCACCTAGTCTGCCCATTTTCCTATCTAACAGATAAGCTGCAGATCCTAATTAACCAACAGCTTACTTCCTCCTACCCACCACTAGTACTGCCTTATGTCTGTCCCATGCATTCCCATAGCACACTGCTGTGAGATTCACAGACTGGATATCTGTGATGTGATGAAAGGTTGTGATCATTCACATGTCATTCAATTGAGGTGATGTCTCAGAATGGCCCTTTAAATAATTATTCCATCACCCTGTAAATGGGAGTGGGAGATGTAATGATGTTTTGAAACCTAACTTTGAGTTTCTATGCAGTTGTCAGCTCAATGTTCAATCAATCAGTCAATCAATCAATCACTATTTTATTCATCATCAAAGTACGAATGAATGGGATACTCATTTGAGCAGAGCTCATTTTCTGTTTTTTTCCCTGGCAGGCTGTCACTTGACATGTATTCAGGCTCATCTGTGTTGTACTTCACATTAAAATGATTGTTTTACCAGGATTAACACTTTCACCCCTAGTAGGAATTAACACATATAAGGCCCCTATTAAAACTTATTATAAAATAGACACTGACAAAAAGCAATGAAGTTACCAACATTTCAACACTTGTAGCCATACAACTTCCTAAGAAGCACTGTAGAGTAACACCATAAATGGTGTCAGCAGCCTGGAGTCATGTTGATTCAGCATCCTGCAGTTCTGAAGAAATAAACCACACCAAAAAAACATTAAAATACATATTTGTCAACTTTGTTACAAAACCTCAACCACATAGATTTTATAGCAATGTTTTTAGAATGGTGCAGCATGTTTTACTTGTGAAAGCCATTGCACAATGATCATAAAACATTAGAGAAACAGGTCCTATAAGATTACTGAAAGGGATGACTAGCCTGTGAGTTTAGGAGATGACTTCAGCAGCTCTTCACTAAAACTGACTTTTTTGAGCAGATAGTGAAATCAGGGTCACAAAATAGCTTATAACTTTATAATAAAGAAACACAGAAACCTAATATTTGGTTTGAACTTTATTGGGGGCATGCTTATTCGAATTCGGCTGTGTAGCATTTTTCGCCACAGTCCCTCTTTAATAAAATAAGGAAAGTTGCCATGCTTCTTATTGTTATATCTGCTTTTCAAAGCTGCAGTTTTAGAAGTGACTGGCTCAGGACAAAAATAATTGAAAGCCATTCAAACAATTCAAAAGTACATGCAGAATGACAAGGAATTTAATGGAGTCACCAAAGACAGAGAGACGTGTAAGGAAAGCATCTTGAATGATGTCAATGGCTGCAATTGTGGTAGTTAATTTCCTCACTGCCATCCTGTATGTACTCTTGGCTGGATATGACATATTGTAACATATTCTGGCCAGAGCCAATGGGGCTGCAGGAAAGGAATCCGGGTTTAAAATATTAAAAATTATTTTTTTAAAATATTTTTACACCAAATTTTCAACACAGCCTTATGATGAACCTGCCTCATAAAGAAGGGCAGAGAAAATGTTTAACTCCTGGCATAAAGGTGATGTGCAGATACTGCAAAATCATATTTTGGGCTGCAAACACACATATTAGGCAGGAGTTGAAAAATGACAGCTGTCACATTTCCAGGTCGCCCCTGATAAAGGGACCTCTGGTCTCAGTGGGTTTACCCGGTTACCAAAATCTAAATAAATAAACATTCATGAGTCGTTATTTGAAAATGGCTATGTTGAAATGTTGAGGTAAAAATATTGAATATTACAAAAGGTATTAGCCAGCTTTTGCAAAATTCAACATAGTCTCATAAATTAATAGGTGAACATACTAGAATCATAGAATACAAGAATGTGCAAAGTATAATACCACCCCATAGTACATTTATTCAAAGCCATGGAATGTTTTGCTAGTCTTTTTTTGGCATTGAAAAAGTTTAACTTGGTCCATGGGGAGGAACTTTGAAATAGCTTGACTTAATCAAGCCCTAAATATCATGATATCAGGGCAGAAAGTGGGTCAGGTGCATTCAGATGAAAGTGAGGATAAGGTAAAGAAAATGTATTGTGGTACTGTACTCTGTAAAGACCCTACTGAAAAGAATGCAGTGTGGAGCTTGGCATAGATGCTAAATTCTTTGGTGCAGTCTTATAGTGCAGCAAGTTGGTGTCTGTATTCTTTTTTGAGTGGGGGATTGTAAAAAAATGTCAGATCATTGTCAATTCCAACCCACCCTTTTTCTTCTTTGATGACAAAATTGCTGCATTAGGAAAATGGGCTATGTAGATCATTATGATCCATCATATTTTCAATAACTCGAACTTTTTACACCCTGTGGGTCACTGTCCCACATAGGAAAACTGATCTTCTCACTCCTCTGTGAGTGCAAACCAAGCCCCCTTTTTGTGTTGACAAATCCCCCCCCCCACCATCATCACTTGGTGGCAGTGAATTTATGTAGCATTTTTTAGTTCTGCATATTTCTGTAGTCCCATACAGTAAAATGCCAACTGACACCCTTTGTAAACTTCCCTCTATCAGTTTCTTCATATTTCCTCCAGTGTTTACATTTACTGCAGCAGTAAAGAGAATGTGTTCAGTACTAAAAAGAAGAAGAAATTTGCTGGTGGGCTTTCTGTTTAGATACCTTTGTTAAGGGGAAGCTGCATTTTTAAAACAGGAATACCTGGAAGGGTCTAACAGATAACATCCACATTTATGTTTACTAGTAGTTATTACTGTCCTCTCCATGTGGAACAAAGCAAAAATGGATCTGGAGCGGCAGAACAAGTAATATAGTGCTCAGCAATGAAAAAACTGAAACAAGCAAAAGGATGAGTAGCACCCACACATGCAGAAAGCACTAGGATCACAAAAATATTCAGAGTTCATTGTTTAAGTAAAGTGCATAGTGCACCCACACATAGTGAGCATAAACAAGTGACGACTGAGCCACTCTGAAAGTAATGCTTCTTCCGGCCCCTGCCAGGCATCATCAGAGTGAATTACTCTGATGACACCTGGCAGGGGTCAGGAGAAATGATAGTTGCAGAAAGGCTCAGCCGCCACTTTTTTATGCTCACTATGTGTTGGTGCACTATGCACTTTAGTTAAATAAAGGACTTTGACATGGTGATTTCTCTGTTGCTGGGGGATGTCTCTTCTCTCATTCCATTAGTCAAGCTACACCAAGCCTGGGTCCTTGCTGTGTTGATGGAAGTGAAAAGAGCCATCTTAACCAAATGGAGGCAGCCTACCCCTCCCTCTATCTCACTATGGCACGCTGCTGTGGCTAGGCTTGCCATCTTCGAGTTCCTTACTGCGGTAGGATGCTGGCTGTTGCCCAGATGCCACAAAAAATAGGATGCTTATCTCCACTCTCACATCTGCTCCATTTCACCCACCCCTCCCAGGAACCCACCCTTGGCTTAGTCCCCCTTTTACTTTTCTCCTTCCTTTTCTATGGATCTCTGGCAGACTTCCTTGATATCATTTTAATTCTCCATTTCTCTCATCTCTAGTTTATCCTATACTCTTCTAACCTTTGGTCATATCCATTTTCCTATCCAAAGAACTGACATAATGGAAATTCAGATGAGGCATTGTTGGCAATAAGTTGGCTACCCTCAGGTTTCTCTTTTATTGCTCAGAGTTTGATACCCTTTGGCTTTCCGAGTTCATTTGATTAGCTCCAGATAAATGTCCTCAAGATGATCCCTTTTGGTGCATGTATATAGTTGCTTCTGACTGATGTTTTTGGTACAGTTCCATGATTTGAATGGTACTGTGCAGTCTATTTCTTGTTTTGACTGACATCCATCGCTGTTCTGTATCTTGTTGATGTCTTTAGATATTTGTGATTTAAAATATAAAAGTTAATAAAATCTTACATGATAACAAAATAAATAAAGGACTTTGATCGGCTGGTGGCTTTGAGGGCTCAGGCACTGGCCGCCTTACCTCACGCTACGCCGGCGACCTGTGTTTGGGAATGAACATGGGCCACCGGGGGTTGGCAGGGGAGGAGAGGGATCGAGCATCCGTAGGACTGCTCTCCTTCTCTGGGGAGCAGGACACTAGCTGTTCAGTGCACGACTGGCCCCTGGCAGAGGCTAGGGCCTGCCACACCAAAATGCTACAGAGTGAGGGTAGATAGGGCAGACATTCAGAGAAGCATGTACAGGAGCATGCGTGCTCGCTCCTTGGGATCATTGCATGCCTCGTCTAGGGGAACCAAAATTACAGGAGGAAAAATGGGTACTGGCATGGCAGATTGAAGGCCAGTCCTCACAGGTGCCACCCCCATGACAGGCAGTAATCCTTCCAGCACCGAATCCGGAGTTAGGCAGGTTGAGAGATCCCTGCCACCTCACCATGGGGGGAAAGCCATGGGGCAGCTGGAAGGGTAGGCTACAAGTGGGGGATGGGGATGGGGGAATCCAACATGATGCAGTGCTGCCAAAGACCAGGCAGATAAAGAAATTAACACAAAAAAATAAAGGACTTTGAATAATATTTTTGTGGTCCTTGTGCTTTCTACATGTGTGGGTGCTCCTCATCTTTTGCTTGTCACTGTGCAACAGCAGAATGAGAAGGGACATGATCTCAGTCTTCCCAATCTCAGGGATATTGCCAGGACTGAACATATGGATATGTTGTCCAGCAGGGCACAGGGACATGCTCTGAAGGTAACAGATGGCAAGTTTAGGGGTAACATTAGGAAGCATATTTTGTTCCAGAAGGTGGTGGCCTTCTAAAATGACCTGCCAATAGAGCCGGTGGACATGAAGACAGTTGAGTGGTCCCCAGTGTTACCCATCCACTAGCCTTTGGCAGCATTGAGCCAATGCAGCTGTGGAGAGCTTTTAGGAGTGGCAAGAATGTTGAAAAGAGTACGCCGTGCTCTCGCCACGCCAGAGTCAGATGTAACTGATACTGCTGTGATTACAGAACTGCACATGACTGGTACTCACTCGTGTAGTTTTCTCTGGAGTCAGCCGTATCATGGCAGCACTGACATGACTACACATGGGCAATACTTACATACGCATAGTTTAAGTTAGCACTGCCATGTTGCACACAGCAGCCATTAGTATCTCAGCAAATCTGTCCTGTGTCAGTACATTGCACACAGATGTAAACATGGGTAAATGTAAAACCCCACTGAAAATAAGATACTGTATCTCAGCCAGGCTAAGCTGTATCAGTACATTGTAAAAATGGGTAAGATTAGAACCCCCTGAAAATGTGATACTGCTTCTCAACAAACCTGACCTGTGTCAGTACAATGCCAGAATGGATAAAAGTATTAGCCCACTGAATATGACATACTGCATCTCAGCCAGGCTATCTTATGTCAGTACATTGTAACAGGACTAAAGAGCACATAACACAGCCTTCCATTTGTTATAGCAATTTTACTGCAGGCATACGAAGTTAGTTGCGTGCATGTATTGATTTGAGCATACAGGGAAATGTATAGGAGTTTTGTCCCAGTTTTACATGGAAAACACAGGGAAAGTGAGGTTGTCCTACAAGGAAATGCTTTGTTCAGTCTGGAAACACAGCAGTTGACACCCCTATGATTTCTTTGTAATCCCCTATGATGCCCCTTGCAACCTCTGAAACCCCCTAAAACATTAGCTGCCTAGCATTTACCCTTCCTACAAATATAAAACCATAAGAGTTCCAATGCCACTAATTAGATAGGTCCCCGAAAGGGTTAACGTAAATCAACTCTTCAGAGAAAATTTTGTAAATCATTGCTACACACTAACACACATTGGGAGAGATGGCCAAGGATGTAATTTGGAACTGCTCTGCAGTTAGATGCTGTATCCTCTGTTGGAACTCAAACATGGGTAAAAGTAAAACCCCACTGAAAATGAGATACTGCATCTTGGCCAGGCTAACCTGTATCAGTACAATGTAGAAATGGGTAAAATTAGGACACCTCTGAAAATGAGAGCCTGCATCTTATCAATGCTGTCCTGTGTCAGTACATTGCCAAAATGGATAAAAGTATGACTCCACTGAATACGACATACTGCATCTCAGTCAGGCTATCCAGCTGTGCCAGTATATTGCAACAATGTTACAATACCATCAAGAGGCTCGGGAGCCAAGCTTGAGAGATTCCAACAGTTTTACATGGAAAATACAGGGAAAAGGAGGCTGCCTTACAAGGAAATGCGTTGTTCAATCTGGGAACACTGCAGTTGACACCACTATGATTCTTTGTAATTCCCTAGGATGCCCTTGCAACCTCAGAAAATACCTAAAACATTAGCTACCTAGCATTTATTTACCTTTCCTACAAGTATAAAACCATGAGGGTTCCAATGTCATTAATTACATAGTTTCTGAAAAGGTTAATATAAATCAACTCTTCAATTCCTTTGGGTAAATATTGCAAAGACTGGTGTGAAGGATGATGTATTAGGATTCGTGTACATATACCTCATTCCTACTAGTTACCTTTCCCAGGGAAAGGGGAGGCTGTGGGATTTTAGTCCTATGAGTTTTTATTTAGATTCCTTAGACTGGTTCTGTACATGTTTGTTATACATTGACACTGTATTGAAATCTGTACATATCAGGATCATGGTCTCATTTTCTTGGGGGTCCTTGACAATCAGTTTTGTTTTTTTATTCAGCACTTATACTTACAGTTGATATTATCACGTATTAAATGCTGATACAACACTGAAGGCTTTAAAGTTTATGTAGTACATTAACTGGTTGAGAGTATAGTTGAGAAAATGTCTCACGCTAAGTTCTATATTATATTTTGTGTGAAACATTTGCTCACTTTGAGTAAACTTCACTTTAAACCCTCTGTATGCCATATGTGTGTGTGTTTGTATATGTTTGTGTGTGTGTATATATATATATAAAATGCTTGAGACAATCATGGTCCTCAGCAGCAACAGCACTGGACAAACACCATCACATGACCGTGCGTATATCAGAGCGCGACCGCACACCTGCACTTTAACCCCCCCTCCAAAACAATTTTGACATTTTATAAGATAGATATACCACTCTGAGGTGTGCGGTCACGCTCTGATATACGCGCCTTGGCGTTGAGCACACCCGCATGCGATATCAGAGCATGCACCGCACACCTCAGAGTGGTATATCTATTACATATATGTGTGTATATATCTATATCTATATATATATATATATATATATATATATATATATATATTTATGTAACAGGTGTTTAGAGATAAACTGTGTGATAAATCCATTTATCTGAGTCACTGTATCTATAAATTTATTTATGCATACAGTGACTGCACACAAAGTCGCACAAAGTCTGCACAATCCACGCTAATGATAAATATCTCAGTTTTCATGAAAATGGATATAAACCCCCCCAAAAAGCCTGTTGCATAAATGGAATATGCAGGAGTTGACTGTGTGATAACTCATTTATGTGATACAGTTGCCAGTGACCTCTCATAACCATCACTCGTGGCTTCGCCACTCATGAAGTTACTCGAGGTCACTAGCAACTGTAGCATATGTTCAAGTTTAAGTTCAAGTTTATTGCAGGAAAACTCCATTGAGCAAGCTCATTCACAAGGAGGTCCTGTGACATAAACACTTAAAGTGCAAACACAGATAGGTAATAACAGTATATACATGAAATGCACATTACATGATACAGGCTGGATATACATACAAGGGTACCACATAGGGTGACCGCAGGTGGTAAACATTGATATGAGACAGGGAAGCGACTTACAGGTTGCATACTGATAAATGAAACATGATGACTGGTGTGTGCAATACATAAACAGTATTTTGGCAGCTAGAACAAACAACAGTCTACAACTGATATGGAGGGGAGGAGTGATTTGATAGAGTAGCAGTGGATCGTAAGCAAAGATAAAGCCAGGAGTAGAAGGGGAAGGGAAAGCAATTAATATGACAAATCAATTGTACCTTACCAGTGGATAAATATGGCACACATGGGGAAGGAAGAGACTTAATGACAGTTACAGGTGTCTTTTATTTTGGCTGAACTTAGCAATTTGTAGAAGTTTATTGAAACTGTGCTAGTTAGTTTCAGTACGGTTTGTAATTGGTTCCAAATGGAGGGAAAGGCATATGCAATAGCACGTTTACCAAAGGAAGTCCGAGTCCTTGGTATGTCAAGCATAATAAAGTCAGATTTTCTTAATGAGTATGCACTATGTGAGATACTAATAAGGGAAGAGAGATAGCTTGCAATTTCTGCAGAAGCAGTTTAAGAGTCCATAGCCCAGCATGAGCAGGCGTCTAGTAGTAAGGGATGTCCAACCAACAGCTGCATATAAGTTACAGTGGTGCAAGCGGTAAAGGAGTTGGTAATGAACCGTAACGCACGGTGATAAAGGATGTCCAGTTTACTTAGATTTGCAAGAGTGGTGGAGGAATAGATTACATCACCACAGTCGAGTAGGGGAGAAAAGTGGCCTTACAAGCTTGTTTCGAGTTTCAAGGGAAAAGGCCTATTTCTGTAGAAGAAACCTAACCTTGCTTTTAACCTTCTAGAGACATCTTACGTGGTCACTGAAAGATAATTTATTGTCGATCAGATACCTAGATATTTAAATTTGGTTACAACTTCCAGAGAGCTCGTTTAGCGTGGTGACAATGAAGTCTTGGGCAAGGGTATTGGGGGGCCTGTGACAGCACTGTGGGAGAATATCATCGCTTTAGTCTTCTTAGCATTGAGCAGAAGCTTTGCTTTTATTAGATTATACTCAAGTTGTCTTGAATCCGCTTGAAGCACTCCCTTGACTTCAGATAATGATGAGCCAAGTATACAACACAGTATCATCTGCAAAAAGTGCAGATTGGACGTAGATATGTTAGCATCTAAGTCATTAATGTACAGAGAAAACAAGATAGGGCCTAAGATGGATCCTTGGGGAACTCCTCTTGCAACTGGCAAGGCAGCAGAAAAAAGCTTTCCGCCTTTACTTTTTGGAATCTTCCAGTTAGGTAGCTAGAGAACCACTGGGTGGTATGGTATGTGGCACCCAACTTTGCAAGGCAATTGACTAATAGTTTGTGATAAACAGTATCAAAAGCTTTGCTGAGGTCCAAAGACTGCACCAGTTACCTTCCTAGCATCTATAGCAGAGATCCAATCATTGGTTACTTTTGCTAGTGCAGTGATTGTGCTATGATTAGCCGGAAGCCAGACTGAGCTGGGTTAATGAGAGAGAAGGTTTCCAAGTGAGATTTTAACTGAATATGGATCAGTTTTTCGAGAACTTTAGAAAGGATAGGCAATATGGAGATAGGCCTATAGTTGTTTACATCGCATGGGTCACCAGATTTAAATAGAGGGAGGATATGTGCTGATTTCCAGCAGGACGGCACACTAGCAGATGTAATGGAAAATTGAAAATGTGGAGAACTGGGGCAGTGAGATGGGCGTAGCCTGACCTTAGGAAAAAGGGTTCCAAGCCATCGTCCCCTGTGCTTTTTTTGGTGTCTAAGTTAAGAAGAGAATCTTCTGCTTCTTTATAAGTTATCTCACGCAGCTGGAAGGGGCTGGGTGCAGGACTAGATGTGGTGGGAGGGGTATGCTGGCTCACCGCAGCACCAGCATAAGGTGATGAGTCAAAAGCTAATCCAGCTGTGGCAAAGTGGGAGTTAAATTCCTCCAGGATTAGGGACTTGTTTTCCACAATCTTGCCACTTGCAACTATCTTTGTTGGGACAGAGGGGGACATGGGCCGTCCTTCTATAGCTTTGATAGTCTTCCATATTTTATGAGGTTTACCTTTAGCTTGTTCGAGAGTAGAAATATAATAGTTAGCTGTAGCAGAGTGAAGTTTTTTCACACAGTTATTCCTGGCTGTTCTAAAGGCCTGCCAATCCAAAGATTCTTTGGAATGTCTAGCTTTAGCCCAGAGCTTATCTCGAGCTATAAGGGCTGCCTTGAGATCCGAGGTGAACCAGGGGTTAGAATTGTTCCGTACCCTTACTTTGATGAAAGGGGCATGCTTATTTATTATTGTAGTGAGTTTGTCATTAAGGATGCAAGCTGCCTTGTTGACATCTTTGGCTAGGTAAAGATCTTGCCATCTGATCATGCTCAGGTCAGATAGGAAGTTTACTGCACTGAATTTGCGAAAGGATCTTTTTGTTATAAAGATGGGTTGTGGCCAGGCCTTAATTTGAGATCTTATGCAAGCAACAATTCCATGATACTCATGTAGTTGTGAAACACTGCCAAATGAGATATTTTGTGTGGATGGGTGGTTAGTACCACATCTAGAATGGAACTGTTGGCAGTATTTAGAGTGTTGTTCCTAGTAGGTTCACTGACTAATTGCCCAAGACCTAGCTTGTCACAAAGGGATTTGAGGCCGTGTGATTTAGGTGACAGCCAGTCCATATTTAGATCTCCTAGAAATATTGTTTCAGTTTTTGCATCTACGAACATGGATTTCACACAGTCAACCCCTGCATATCCCTTCTATATATATATATATATATATATATATATGTAATAGATAAACCGCTATGAGGTGTGTGATCAAACTCTGATATACGCACGCCTTTGTGTGCATTGTTATGCATAAGGACACAGGCCGAGTGCATCAACCACACAAGGCATGCATATATCAGAGCACAACCGCACACCTCAGAGTGGTTTACCTATCTTATAAAATGTAAAAATTGTTTTGGGGGGAAGTAGAAGTGCAGGTGTGCGGTCACACTCTGATAAACGCATGGTCATGTGATGCTGTTCACCAAAAATATTGCTGCAATTTGACTACCCATTTTATATATGTATGTGTGTATATATATATATATATATATATATATATATGTGTGTGTGTGTGTGTATATACCTATATGGTGTGTGTCTTTGTAGGTATATGTTATGTATGCATATATATATATATATATATATATATATATATATATGTGTATGTAAATGTGTGTCTATATATATATATAATATATATTATATATAGATATATGTATATATGTGTGTGTGTATGTATGTATGTGTGTGTATGTATGTATGTGTGTGTGCATATATATATATATATATATATATATATATATATATATATATAACCCCCTGTTACCCGGGGTTACTAGAATCCCAGTAAGACCTAGTGGTAGGCAGGGAAGGCAGTTTGTGAAACTCCAGTTAAATGGATTTCACACTGTCTCACTCTGTTCTCAGTCTCAGCTGAGACGGAGGGATGACATCACCATAGAACTCTAGCAGCTGCATGAGCCACACTGGAGTGCTGCAGTTGGAAGTTAGGATAGAATGTGGGGATTTTTCAACAAAGTCTGTGTGCAGTCTTGAAGAGAGGAGCAGCACAGCAGTCTGAGTGCAGGCTCTGAGAGCCTTAAGCTCTGTTTTAGAGCTACTATAAGGGAGGTGTGTGTTGCCACTGAAAGAGGAACACAGTAAGCTGATTGTTGAAGTGGTGGAGACTGTTGTTACTGGTCCATGTGCCCCCATCCCTGAGGGGATGGGGGTAGAGAGGTTTGCCTGTCTTCCAGGGGCAACCCTCCTAGTTCTGGCTAAGGAAGAAGCTGCCTTATGTCAAGCTGTGCTGTGGCACCAGAAGCTGTGGGAGAGAAATTCCTGTAAGAAATCGCCTGTGGGGCACCTGCAACCAAAGGGTGAGTTAGCTCTGATAGAGGGCCTATGTTTTCACCTGAACGGTTGGAACATGGGGATTGGACTACTTAATTTGTAGGAGGTCTAGTGTAATAGACATTGCTGGTTAATTCAAGTAGGTTCAAGTCCAGCACAAAGAGTGAAGTAAAGTGGGGATTGGACTGCTTAATAAGTGGGGGGCCTAGAGCAATGGGCTAAGCCAAGTAAAAGTATGTTCAAGTCCAGTACAATGGGAAAGAAAGACAAGTAGAGGAAATGTGACATACATTTAGCCTTAATCTACATTGCCAAGCTTTACAGAATGAGATGTTTAATGTCCAGAGAAATGGCTGGGAATGAATTGTGAAAGCGAGAGGTGGTAGACCCCCCACCAGTAGTAACCAAATTCACCTCTACGGATTTGCTCTGTGGCACCTTTACTTTCTCTAAGGTACTTGGCCAGTGCCTGAGGAAAGTACCCAGATGTGGGATTAAAAGGAGAACTCCCTGATAGAGCCGAGGTGCTCTTAGGTGGCTTAGGGAGCCACCAGAAAAAGGTTTCCATGACATATAGAAGGTGTCGAGTGGCGGCAAGGGGCGAGCCTGGGAATCCCAGATAGTGTACAAGTTAGGGGCTGTGTGCCCAAAGCAGTGTGCAACTCCAGGCTGTGTGTGGTGGTTCAGAGCCGAGGGCTGAGAGGCTAAGAAGTGTCATGATTCTTTTTAATCTGCATTACCAGAAGTGTAGCCCCATGGGGGTCCGTCTATGCTTTGTTTGTTCTGTTTGGATGTGAATAAAGCCACACTTTAGAATCCCATTCTTGGTATTGGACATTACAGTTATTGCTTCCTGTGTTCAGAGTTACTTGGGTGCCCCTGTGCAGAGTAGCCAAACCTAGCCCTTGTGCCGAGTAACCTAGTCCTCCCCGAACCCAGTCCCCACCTGGTACTACTGTCAGATTCAAATAGCATACCACCTGTCATTTGCAAAAAGGCGGGGGGTGGGGGTTATATATATATATATAGATATATATCTATATATACACACATATATATATATATATATATATATATATACACACACACACATATATATAGATATATGTATAATTTTATTTTAATTTCAACTTGCAATTAGGCTTCATTTCAGCATTTTGTCTTTCATTGACTCTGCTCTTTAAAACACAAGGACACTTGCAATAAAAGTTGTAAGCTCATTGTACATGTATTGGGGAGAATAGCATCCCAAGGTTTTTCTATCAGTAGAATGCTTTTTTGAAACTTACTGAGACAGTTTAAAATTTATGTGAGAAGAGCTCTCTAGCTGTTGATAATTCTTGATAAATGTTGCCCTTCAGGGGCTTCTCAGCTAAAAGCATACTGGTGCTAATTAGCTTCTCTGAAGTAATCTTCTGTTATGTTTCAAAAGTCCTGTAAATCACTGCTACACATACACACACACACACACACACACACACTGGGATAGATGACCAATCATGTAATTTGAGACTGTTCTGCAGTTAGGTGCTGTTATCTATCTTGCAGTAGCTCTACAAATGCTGCTTACCAAGTTGGATTGAAAAGAAAAGTGTTTCTTGTAGTTACTGAAGAACTACAAGGCTGCCAAAAGAACTAGACTTAATCTATTTGACTGAGCTCTGCACATATATTTAGTCTACAGCACTGCAAGGGTTAAATTGAAGGGCTGCAAAGTAGTGGAAGGATCATTTGAAAACTCCAAAGGAAGTGTTCTTCAGTCTGAATCCTGTAGCTCATTCTTAGAGCTGACGCAATAGGTCTGCAGGCTCCGCCTACTTGCAGCCCTAATAATGCTCCCATATATCTAAGAATGTACTTGTTCCAGTAAACAGCCTCGAAAAACATTTTGGGATGCCTCATAAAAATGGGAATTTGGAGTACCAGGGTCTTTAATGATACTTACCAAGCATGAGGATGTGAACACCTGCATGTTTTGCAAAATGCAGAAAAGAAATCTGCAGTGATTTTGCATGGTACTTTTCACAAGTTGTGAACTTGATTAGAAAAAATTCAAAATAAACAATTTCGTTTCAGTACTTTGTGAACTTGGCATTGCTTTTTCTGTATGTCAACATCTTGCAGAAAAAATTCCAAACCTATAGCTTGAAAAAAATTTTTTTATAAGTTTGCAGAATTCACACTGAAGAAACTGTTTTGCAAACAAACAAACAAATAAATACAAATCTGCATTATTTTCCATAATGGCAAAAATGGACTTTCACAAATATTCACCCTCATATTTTTAATTCTGCATATCTTTAATCTTTTAGATTTAATCAGGGGTGCATAATATGGACTACAAGTTCACTAATATCTTACCTTGGATAAAGCACAGTTATAGCATGCTGTTAATAACAGATGCCTGTTGTATATGTATATGCCACTGGTTGTCTATATGTGTATGTTGTATCTGTCCCCTCTCTTTTGGATAGATGCATCCCAGCCTTTGCTGGGAATCAAACCTTTGACCCTGAGACCCATATGTAGTAGCTATAGTCATTTAGCTAAATGGAAATGTTCAGTAACTGCTACATTACAGAATTCCATCAACTTTATATACTGAACATGATATCTCTTGAACAACACTACAGGTCTCTTTTTGTTGCAACAGTTTTCAACATTTCTTTGATTGCTGTTCAAATCAATGTTACTAGTAAATGATGTTGCCTTGAACAAAGTATATTTTCTTATATACACCATGTAATTCTAAATTATTCATTTATTTGTACTTATAATACTCCTCTGTGTGGTCAGGGGCCTGAATGAAAACTGCACCGAACACGCAAGTCCTTTTTTCCAAGGGGAAACAGTTTTTTTAACTACTGGTCCCAATTCTTTTTATATCTTTGCTTGAGCGCATGCACAAAGTAAACATTTTGGGACACATTAGGGGCCAGGGAGGTGTGTGCTGTACCCAGCCAGTGCAGCTCAGGCTGCAGGAAGTGCTTGTGTGTGTGTGTGTGTGTGTGTGTGTGTCTGTGTGTTGTGTGTGTGTGTGTGTGTGTGTGTGTGTGTGTGTGTGTGTGTGTCTGTTTATGTGTGTGTGTGTGTGCATGTCTCTGTGTGTGTATACTCCCTATCCTGTAAGGCCGCTACTGATGCTACTAAGCTGGCTAAGGGCATAAACATCTCACATATGAAATGATGTAGTTGCAGCCATCACAGTGCCATTCATATTGCCTCAGCCAGTGCAGCAGTATGCCCTTATCCCAATAAGAAGTCTCAATCACTGCTGCTGTGAATCCTGCTCTCCTGCCGATCATGTCCCCGCTACCCCCATTTCAACAAGAACTTACACCCACTGCTGTCAATCATCCTGTCCTCCTCCCAGTGGTGTCCCTTTTGTCCCTGGTTCAACAAGATGTCCCTCCTGCTGCTGCCTTGCTTCCCACCCTCCTCTTGCTTGTTTCTCTGAAGCTCCTGGTTCAGAAGGTCCCACCTGCTGCTGCCAATTTTGCCATCTTCCTAATTGTGTCCATGGTGCTCCCGTTCAAACAAGAAGTCCCACCCCCTGTTGCCATGCATCCTGCTCTCCACCCAATAATGTCCCCAATTCTCCTATATCATCAAGAAGTCCATCCCACCCCTGCAAAAACTGCTTCTTCATTGTCTTGGTCCCACACTGTCTTTTATTTGTTTCTATATAACCTGAAAAAAAGAAAATGGTCCCTCAACATATTCTGTTCCTCTGACCATTGGAGCCCCCACCTGACCCCCCCCAAGGACCTACAACACCACATCCCCCAGCACTGCTCACATAACCTATCAGGTCTACTTCTCTCCATCACCAAATATCCTGCTGCTTCCCACACCATTTGTGAACTGACTGAATAAAAGGTTAATTTGGTTAAAGGCTGTTTAATGCATTTTAAACTTTTGTTCATAACTTTGTCCTTTTTTATATTGGAGCCCTTGCACAGCCAACATAGTGGGACAGTGCAGCTTTAGAGGCATGGTCACTGTTGGGCGAATGCAGGGCACACACCAGTAGGTGCGTCCCACATTCCCCAATTAGCCTGCATGCCAGCGGCACACCATACATACATAATGGGGTGAGCACATCTAAGAAAAGGACCGCTGCAATCAGAGCAAAGCTCGTCATATGCAGTGGTCCTTTTCTGCTAACTCTTCGCGCCACCATTATGTGCATGGTCGGCGAGCAAGCTGCCGCTCTAACGCTCCCGACTTTGGGGATGCCCAATCCCCCTGTCGGTTAACCCCTCCACTGTCTTTTTGTGCCGACGAGGGAGCCTACTCCCCATCAGCATAAACCCCCCCAATTGTTGAATGCCGAGGGCGGTGCCCAATCCCCCTTGACTCACACACCCCCACTTTCTTTTGTGTGCCGACAGGGGTGCCCAATCCCCATCAGCATTACTTCCTCCTCCCCCCCATGTTGTGTGCCCATGAGGGTGCCCAATCCCCTGACGGCTACTGACACCCCCTAAAAACAGTTAGGTGGCACACTGGGAGCCCACCCCAGTGTGCCAAATGCCCTGCAAAATAAAAACTGTCCCGCAATGTTTTTTTCATTTTTTTTTAATCTGTAAAACAAAAATGGTCCCTCGTAGTCTCGATGCCCCTCCCCACCGCACCCACCCACTGCGCCCTGCCTCCTCACCCCTCACCCCTCACCCCATACTTACCTGTGGAGTCCGCACAACGATCTTCTGTAGACCAGGAACACGCCTGCACTCTTCAAAGCCGACCGCGAACTGAAGAAATGCTGGTAAGCTGTATAATGGAATAAATAGGGGTTTCTCAACTTTAATGCATATCTCAGGCATATTTGGGAATTTGGGGTCCAAATTTTCAACATGGTTTTTTTGGGACCCCTTCTCATGAATTCTTGCACTGTCATGGTGTTATTCGGTCTCGAAAGGTGATTTCACAGTCAGTGCTTGGAATCACCTTTCAGGACAGAGTACTGAAATGACAGTGCCACTGTTCATGAGAGGGGCTCTCAAAAAGCCTATGTTGCAAGTTTGGTGGGAAAAATCAAAAAAATGACTGTTTTATGAGCGTGCATAACAACTGCGCAAGGCACGCTCATAAGTTAGTGTATTCACACTATTTTCATGCCAGATTCTCAACATTGGCATTTTACCACACCTTCTTGTGAACCGTACAGCTGTCATTTTTCGCATCCTTGCCGAAATGTGTTTTCGCATGTCCGGCGCAGAATAGCATGGTCGCTGTGCAAAATCTGTGTTCAGAACACATTACAAAAATAAAAGTGATACTGTTCATGAGCAGAGGTCCTAAAATGCCTGTGTTCAAAATTTGGTGACAATACTCCATAAAATGACTGTTTTACGAGGTGCATAGCAACTGTGCAATGCACACTCGTAACTTAGTGTATTCACAATATTTTCATGCCAGATTCTCAAATTTGGCATTTTATTACACCTTCTTGTGAACTGCACAGCTGTCATTTTTCACATCCTTGCCAAAATGTGTTTTTGCACTTTTGCGAAACACGTGTTCGCTGTGCTAAATCGTGTTCGGGACACATTACGAAAATGACAGTGACACTGCTCATGAGCAGAGGTCCTAAAATGCCTGTGTTGAAAATTTGGTGACAATACTCCATAGAATGACTGTGTTATGAGCGTGCGTTGTGCAGTTTGCACGCACACTCGTACGTTCGCAAACTTCTAATATTCTCACTCCAGATTTTCTGCAGTGCCATTGTTCTGCACCTCCTAATGAACAGTACAGCTGTCATTTTTCACATCCTGACCAAAATCTGTTTTCACAGTTCTGGTGCAGAATAGCATGGTCGCTGTGGAAAGTCCGTGTTCGAGACACATGATGAAAATGACAGTGACACTGTTCATTAGCAGATGCCCTAAAATGCCTATGTTGAAAATTTGGGAACAAAAGTCAATAAAATGAGTGCTTTATGAGCGTGCATTGCACAGTTTGCACACATGCTCATGACTTTGTGAATTTGTAATACTTTCACTCCAGCTGTTCATCACTGGTATTTTTCCATACCTCCTTATGAACACTACAGCTGCCTGAAATGTGTTTTCACACGTCTGGCACAGAATTGCATGGCCGCTGTGTGAAATCAGTTTTTGGGACAGTTTGAGGAAATGACGGTGACACTATTCATGAGCAGAGGTCCTAAAATGCCTATGTTGAAAATTTGGTACCGAAACTCCATACAATGACTGTGTTGCAAGCGTGCATTGCGCAGTTTCCATGCACCCTTGTAACTTTGTCAATCTGCAATATTTTCATGCCACATTTTCACCACTGGCATTTGTGCATATCTCCTTTTCAACAGTCCAGCTGCCATTTTTCACAGCCTGCCCAAAATGTGTTTCCGCAACTGTGGCGCTCAATGGCATGCTCACTGTGCAAAATCACCTTTTGCGACACATTCACAAAATCACAACACTATGCGTCTCTAGCTACACCACTCCCACTGCTAATGTCAGCGCGACAACATTCGGCATTGACAAATGCTTGTTTAATATGTTTGCCCCACATTTTCAACATAGCTTCTTTTGTACCCCCCTTCCCCATGAACATGAGAGTGTAATTGTTCAAATCCCCTCTGAGACATTATTTTGCATCCACTCCACAAAACCATCTTTCAGATGGGACTATGGTGAAAATGTGGGGGACAAAAGTACACTGATTTTTTTCAGTGTTTAGTCATAAATTTATGATTTTGCAGATTTGGGCCCCAAATGTTCAACATAGCCCTTGTGTTACCCCACCTCATGAACATGATAGGTGCCATTTTTCAAATCTCCTCTAAAACACATTCTCATAGTGGCTCCATAAAATCTTTTTTGACAAGCTCTAAGAAATTACACATCTTATGATCATAAGGTGGACCATGAAAAGAATCTGTTGAAAATATGGGGACGAAATGTAAAAAAAAAACCAACATAAGGAAGAAACATTGAATTTGTTCAATGTTTAGTCATAACTGTGTAATGTTTAGACATTTAAGCCCCAAATAGTCAACATAGCCCTTTTGGTACCATACCTCATAAACATGGGAGATGTCATTTTTCAAATCACCTCTAAAACATGTTTTTGCAGTCCCTCCATGAAATAAACCTTTGGATAGGATTATTTTTAAATGACCTGTCTTGATCACATGTTGAAAATCTGGTGTCAAAATGTGAAAAACAAAAACAACTAAGTTATGAAGAAACATTGAATTGTTCCAACTTTTATTCATAACTTTACAACAAGCCACACAGTGGAGTAATGACTCACTCACTGGTTAATAATTTTAGGATTTCACTACATTGAGACACTCTTCTATAGTACAGGCTAAATAGCAGCACATCAAATATTTCATGGTCCTGTGTCTGACCACTTATTCAGGTAACAGCCTGTTATAAGAAATATAACATATAGAATAGTACATGGGTGGGTGTGTGTAAGAAGAATTTTACACACACGCAAGGTGTGGAATGCTGCATAAACCATGAGAGCGAAACTCAAGGGGCTTATAAAAGCATCCCACACTGAGGGTGTTTGTAAAATTCTGGTTTTACTTACATCCACCCATGTTTTACTTTATTTAATTGCTGCTCATCATTTTTTTATAGCATTGAGTTGACTGAATTGGTGTTATTGGGAACAGTTTAGTTAGCTTGCTTTGACTGTAACTCAAGCTAGATTGACAGCCACTGATAACTGTCCAGTTGTAACACAAAATATCAACCAGTTGGTTATAATGCGGGGTAAAATCATGGTTATTTATATATAAAAAATTATGACCAGTAATTAAAAGTACTTCATTTAAAAAAAAAATATTAACCCTTAGGCTGCCAACAGAATCAGAATGTATAGAAATTCTAAGTTGATATATCAGTCCACTGCACAGCAACTCATAAAATGCAAATACAAACATTTTAAATTAATATTATTGTTTTTTATAATATTTTTACTGTTTCTTGCTGATATATAACAATAAAATTGAGTGAGCATCCAAACATGACTATTTAATACAGTCTTACTCACTTTGTCATTAATGGTCCCGTAAGAAAGAACAGTTATAAACTCACTGTAACAGTAGATCTTCAAGAGAATCTCTTTCATCAGGCCATTTTATTGGCACTCATAGCCATCAAGCACTAGAACCACACTGAAACTTTTGCAAGCAGTCAGCCAAGGGCCACTCATGATGATGTCAGTCATCAGTGTATAGATAAACGTGGGCGGCCCCTCCTCTCCTCAGTTCCTCACCAGAGACCATGCTCTGAGGACCTCCCTCTAGAGAACCAGGAAACACCTCAGTCTGCCACATACCAGGTGAGACAGAAGGATGGAAAATGTAGCAATGGAGATCACAGCACAATAATCCATTGTTGCAGACCCAAAAAGGGTGAAGGAGGGTGGGACGGCATGGCCTGATGAAAGAGATTCTCTGGAAGATCTACTGTTATGGTAAGTACATAACTGTTCTGTCTTCTTCGAGGATATATCTTTCAACAAGCCACATGTTTAAAATGAGTACCAAGCAGTACCAAAAGCTAACAGTCTAGGGGGGAAGTAGCCTATAGGCTTATGAAAAAACGCCTTGTAGTACAGCTAGGACAAACCCAGTTCATCTATGAGAGACAATGTCCAGACTGTAGTGTTTAGTGAAAGTGTGAACAGTACTCCTGGTAGCAGTTGTGCAGCTTTCTGCAGCAGATACATTCCAGAAACAAACAACAAAGGAAGCCATGCAACTAGTGGAATGACCCCTGAACCTCACCAGAAAGTTCCTTATTGTACTTCCTGTAACAAAATGTAATGCAGTTTGCTAATCCTTTGGACAAGCACTGTTCAGAAACTGGGGCACCCCCTTTCCCAGGGGTGAATGAAACAAAAAACTGCAAGGACTTCCTGCAGTCCTTTGTATGGTGTATATAGTACCTGAGTATTCTATGCACAGCTAAGGTATGGATCAATGCTTCCACTGGATTGGCATACTCTGGACAATACACTGGCAGGTAGATGGTTTATTTTAAAGTAAACTCAGACACTACTGTACCTTTAGGACAAATTTAGGGCTAGTAGTCTTTATGGCAAATCAAATAAGAAGGCTCATACATTAAAGATTGCAGCTCTGAAATCCTTTGCGCAGAGGTGATGACAACTAAAAATAATGCTTTCCAAGAGAGAAAGTACAAGCCACAAGTCATAGCTGGCTCAAAAGGAGCCAAGGTGAGCTTTTCTAAAATAAAATTCAGGTCCCAAGCTGGGACTAAATTTTGAATAGGAGGCTTTAGGTATAGAATGCCTCTCAAGAATGTATGGACTACCTCCAGCTGAGCAACTGTATGGCCATTTATAGGCACATGGAAAGCTAATATGGCAGCCAGGTGGCTTTGAAGAATACTGCAGACCTGAATCTGATAAGGACAGCAGGTACTCTAGAACTTGATTATCTGAACAGGTAACTGGATCCAGGTGGTGAGAAGCAGTCCATAAAGCAAACCACTTCCACTTCGTGGAGTAAGTATGTGTGGTGGACAGTTTTCTAGCAGCCACCAGAGCATCCACTACTTTCTGTGAAACCCCAAAGCAAGCTATGGCTATGTCCTCAGGAGCCATGCATATAGATGGAGAGATTTCAGGTCTGGAGGGACCAGATTTCCCTGTTCCTGTGACAGTAGACCCTTGCATAGCAGCAGAGAGAGTGGTAGTTCCACTACCAGCTGTTGCAGCAGGGGGAACCAGATCTGCTGAGGCTATAGGGGAGCACTGAGCATTGAAATTGGCCCCTCCATTTTCAACTTGAGTAGCACTCTCTCATTGAGTGGAAATGGAGGCAAGGCAGGCACATAAAATCCTTCCTTTCTAAGACAGTGACAGCTAATCTCACCAGAAAACTCCAGTGGCAGTTTTGTGTTGTGTGGGGATGCAAAAAGCACCAACTCTGGATGACCCCATCTTTTGAACAGTTCATTGACCACCAAGGTCAGCAGTTCCCACTTGTGCATCCTGGACTATGACCTGCTTAGCTTGTCTGCTAAGATGTTTTGGACACCCGGAACATGTGCTTCTAATAGTTCTAGACTATGTTCCCGAGCCCATTACCAAATCCTCATTGGTTCCCTGCACAATAGATAGGGATGAGCCCCCCCCCATTTGTTTATGTAATGCATCACACTGACATTGTTCATCTGTATTAATAGAGGACCTGGGGATAAGTAGTTCTGGAAGTCCTGGAGTATATATAGAACTGCCCACATTTCCAGAAAACTAATCTGCAAAATGCACTCCATTTAGGTCCACATGTCCTGTGTCTGATAAGGGCCCATGTGAGCTCCCCAGCAGAACCCCAAAACATCCATGGTGAGGATCTGAAGAGGGGAGGGAATCAGGAATGGAACCCCCTTGAGCATGTTGCTGCATTCCATTCACCATGTGAGCACTTTGCATACAGGGGACATGACTAGAACCATCTGTTCTAGATCATCCATGAGCTGAGTTCTTTGGACTCTTAGGGTTCACTGGGCAATTTGCATGTGCAGTCTGGACAGTGGTAATGTGACAGTGTCCATGGCCATGAGTCCAGGAAGGTGTAAAAACATCCTTGCTGAGATAAAACGGCTGCTGTGCACTAATTGTTCTTGGGAAATCAGGTGGTTGCCTTGTCTAGAGGCAGGAAAGCCAAGCCCTGGGTTGTGTTCAGGACTACCCGTATGTACTGCAGTCACTGTCAGCATGTTAGAACTGATTTTGGTATGTTGACTGTTACCCCAGAGCATTGAGCAGCTTCTGTTTTGAGCTAAGGTCTTTGACAGCTGATACTTGGAGTGGGCTATTAATAGCTAATTGTCCAGGTAAGAGAAAACATACAGGCCTTTCTGCAAATGGCTGCTGCCAACACTGCTAAGAAGCTGGTAAAGACCAGTGGCACAGGAAACAAGTCAAAGGGCAACACTCAGAGCTGGTAATGTTCTCCCTGAAACAGTAAGCTCAGATACTTTCTGTGAGGTTTCTGGATCTTGATATGGAGGTATACATCCTTTAGTATCCAGGGAGCACATCCCGTCCACTGTTTACAGTAATGGAAGGAGACTATGCAAAGTGACCACTCTGAATGTCTTGCATACTGTGAAGAAGCTTAGATCCTGTAGATTTGGAATAGGCCTAGGGTCTCCCGTCCACTTTGGGACAAGGAAGTGCTGGGAGTAAAAACTTCTTGTGCTCCTTTATTCTACAGGGATAGGTTCTATGTCCCATCTTTGCAACACAGTTGTGACTTTCTACCACAACAGGGCAGGTGCCTAAAGGGTATGTTGACACAACTGATGAATGTTCCAGAAGTTCCATGGCATGATCCTTTTCTATGCTTTCCAGAACCCATGCATCTGTAGTCACCTCCCGCCATTGGCGTCAGTGTGGGAGAAGTGACCCCTGACAACCACTCCTGGAGGTAAAGGTGGTTGGAGGGTGTATAAGGTGTCAGGCTGAGCTAGTGGGGGTATCTCCACCAGCTTCACCACCTCTGGGTGCTTTGGAAGGGGCACTTGGGGTAGTGCTGGGGACTGGCAAGAACCCTGATGCTTTGTTGTGGCCCAGCTGTCTGGGGATTGGACACTATCCCCTAACACCACCTGGACAAAAGGCACCCCTGCTCCTACCCCTGGGTTGGGTATGGTAGAGGGATTGCACAAATTTCAAAGTCCTGCCTGAGGCTTGGAGAGCTTCCAGAAGCTCTTGTACCTCATGGCCAAACCGCTTTTCCCTCTGAATGGGGCATTAAGAATTGTTTGCTGCACATCTGTGGCAAAGCCTGTTACTCTGAGCCAGGAATTTCACCTGAGACAGATGCCAGCAGCCACAGCCCTAGCTGAAACATCACAGGTTTTGTGGAGAAAATGCTTGCCACAGCACCAGCAGTCAGGGTTTTTAGTACCTCCTGTTTTGTGGATCCCTCAGGCAAGGCCTGTACAGCACCTTTAGCCTTCCTCCAGAGAGTGTTCTGATACTTCATCATGTAGACCTGGTAGCAATATGAAGACCCAATGAGGCAGAGGCATACGTACATTTGTCTAGGACATCCAACCTCCTAGAGTCTTTGTCAGGAGGAAGGACGTTCAGATGTTTAGGTGCCCTGGACCCGTCATGGGCAGCAGTAATCACCATTGAGACAATCTCAGGTTGTGTGGCATAAAAAGTTTTCCCAGAAGGGACAGAATACCATTTATCTGCCTTTCTGGGGACAGCTAGCACATTGTTTAGTCTGTACCAAGCTGCATAGGTGTCATCCTTTGTCAGGCTGGGAGCAGAGGAGGCACCACATTGGCTGTAGACCCTGACAGCTCCAGGAGTTCTAGCAGGTTATTTTTAGTAGTATCCTGATCTTCTAAAGCAAAGTCCATGGCAGCTTGCATGTACTGCATCATTGTGAAAAATGAGGGATCCTCTGGAGGGGACCTTGGTGTCTTCACCATACTGTCCTCACTGCAAGTAGAGACTGTATAGCTGGAGTCATGTTCATATTGGTTCTCAACCTAGTCCTTTGCTTCATCCTCCTCTTCCAGCATCATCAGATAAGGATTATACTCATACTTATCATCAACTGGGTCAATGGAATGAGAGATCATGCCAGCAACATCAGTAGCAGGAGAGGAGGAGGATTCTGTGGCAAAGGAGTACCTTGCATCATTGAGGGGTTAGGTATAGAATATCCTGTCAATGGGCTCCGGGTAACAGGGAGGCCAGCCAGTAGATGCCTTATCATGTCTGAGAAGGTGATAAGGACTGCCTGAGCATTGGTGCCACTTTGGTTAGATGGTGGGACTGGAGGGGTTGACAGGGGAGGCTGGGTCCCCATCATTGATGGCAACAAACCAGCCATAACAGGCCAAGTGGAACCCTCAACAAGCCTTAGCCTTGGTGTCAGGTTGACAGTGTCACTGCTGGAGTGGATGACATCAAAACTGAGGTAGTATCTGAAGAGCACAGGGGCAACCTCGAACAAGCTGGCCGGGAAAGACTTCTACTTGTTCAGGTGCTTATGCTTATGACTCCCTGAAGTTTTCTCCCAGGATTTGGATGACCACGATTCAGTTGACAGTGCTGGTGATGCAGATTTCTCTTGGAACTTCTTCTCCATTCTCTCTATGGTCTTCAGAGTAAAAATTTCTGCTAAGCCCCCTTTCTGTGTCACCTGGTTGGGAATTAAACCCTCAGAAGATTTTGCAGTTTGTGACTTTTCCGATGGTGGGCCAATGAGTCTGATCGATGGTGTGAAAAGAACTGAGGATAGGAGAGACCACCCATGTTTATCTACTGTATATGCTGATGCCTGACATCATCGTGGGGAGCCCTTGGTTCACTGCTTTCAAACGTTTTCTTGTGGTCCTAGTGCCTGGTGTGTATAAGTTCAAAAGCTGTGGTCTGAAGAGAAATATCCTCAAAGAAGATTCCACCTAACCATGGTTTACTCTTTTATGTAGTCTCAAATCTCTGTAAGCAAGGGTGTGTTACTGTGTTGCAGAACTCTCTGCCTACAAAGCAATTTATCTGCTACAGTACATGAAACCACAATGAGTAACAGCACTTACTGCACTGGCTCTCCTTTCAGCCTGCCAAAGACAATAATGATATGTAGTTTTTTAGCAAACTATCTCCATTTTACATTTTCACGCATGCCATTAGTTCATACCAAGGAACAGGGTGCCACTTACCTCCTTATCTTGGCGTTGCCTGTAATGCGTGCAGCAGGAGCTGAATGTTTGGTTGTCATAACAACACTTCAAGTATGAAAATAAATTCACGTACATGCTCAGTGTACCAAAGATATGACTTAGTTTTTAATACTGCTTACTGTTACATATTGCTCTGCTGTGTGCAGAAATTTTTTCTCAAAATCAGCATCTCATTTGCTCCAGGGTCCTAAATGGGAGTACAAGTACTAAAAATTGTAAAGATATATCCTGGGTGTCTTTTTAGTTTCTGTGTATACCAGACTGTATGTTTCAAATACAAAGATGAAATCCACTGTTTACATAGAAACATAGAATTTGATGGCAGATAAGGACCGCTTGGCCCACCCAGTCTGCCCATTTCCCTACCTGATGGATAAGCTGCAGGTCCTAGTTAACCAGCAGCCTACTTCTTCCTACCCCCACCCCCTAGAATTGCCTTATGACTGTCCCATGCATGCTTGAATTCCACCACTGTTTTTGACTCCACAACCTCCTCTGGAAGGCTGTTCCATACATCCACACCCTCTCTGTGAAAAATACTTCTTAAATTACCTCTGAGCCGCCTCCTTCTATCTTCAAATTGTGCCCCTTGTTCTGCACACCTCTTTTTTTGAAAGATGCTACCCTCTTGGACTTTGTTGATTCCCTTGAGGTACTTGAAAGTTTCTATCATGTCTCCCCTCTCCCTCCTTTCCTCGAGGCTATACATATTAAGCTCCTTAAGTCTCTCTTCATATGTCTTCCTGTGCAGACCCTGCACCATTTTAGTTGCCCTCCTCTGGACAGCTTCCATCCTGTCTATGTCTTTGGGGAGAGTGGGTCTCCAGAACTGCACGCAGTACTCCAGATGGGGTCTCACTAGCTGTCTGTACAGATTGATAATAACTTCCTGTTTTCTACTGGTGATGCCTCTTCCTATGCATCCCAGTATCCCCCCAGTCCTCCTTGCTGCCCTCTCACATTGCTTGCCCACCTTTAGGTCATCTGATATGACTACCCCCAGGTCCCTTTCCATTTTTGTTGTTGTTAGTATCTCACCCCCCATTGTGTACTCTTCCCCTGGGTTTTTGTTTCCCAGGTGCATTATCTTGCAGTTCTTAGCATTGAATCTAAGCTGCCATACATTTGACCATTCCTCTAACCTTGCCAAGTCCCTTCTCATCCTTTCCACTCCACCTTGTGCATCAACTCTGTTGCAGATCTTTGTGTCATCTGCAAAGAGACATACTTTTCCTTCAGTCCCTCTGCAATGTAAGCCTATAAGACATTGAAGAGGACGAATCTAATATGAACCCTACGGTACCCACTACTAACCCCTTTTTCAGAGTGAACTCCATTTACTATTACTCTCTGTGTCCTATTCTCCAGCCAATTCTTTACCCAGGCTGTCATCTTGGGACCCACTCCCAGGCTGGCTAACTTGTATATTAATCTTTTGTGTGGGACTGTGTCAAATGCCTTGCTAAGTCTAGGTAGGCCATGTCCACAGCCCTCCCTGATCAACTACTTTGGTCACCCAGTCAAAGAAATCTATCAGATTTGTCTGGCATGACCTTCCGCTGTGAATCCATGCTGTCTTGGGTCCTGTGCCCTCTGGCCTCTAGATACTCACAATTCTTTCCTTCAAGTGATTCCATCATTTTCCCTACCACTGAGGTTAAACTAACAGGTCTGTAGTTTCCTGCTTCTGCCTTGCTCCCACTTTTGTGCAGGGAATCACATCTGCCCTCCTCCAGTCCTCGGGTACCACCCCATCCTCCCATGATTTGTTAAAGAGGGTAGTCAGTGGTGTCACTAGTTCTACCCTTAGTTCTTTTAGAATTCTGGGATGAATCCCATCAGGCCCCATTGCTTTGTCCACCTTCAGTTTTAAGAGTTCTTTCAGAACCCTTTCTTCTGTAAATGGGCTGGTATCAACTTCTGTATCCAGAGTGTTTCTACTGTTTGTTTTAGGTACCTCCCCTCTTCCTCTGTAAATACTGAGCAAAATATTTGTTTAGTATCTCTGCCTTTCACAGTCACCCTCTGCCCACCCTCCCTCCCTTTATTAAGCCTCACTATCCTCCCTTGGTCTTACTTCACTCCCTGATGTACCTATAAAGGTTTTATCCCCTTCTTAACTGAGTTGGCTATCTTTCCTCGGTTTGGGCCTTTGCTGTTCTGACTGCCTTCCCAGCTTCCTTTTGCTTTAACTGATACAGTTCTCTGTCCTGTTCCTTCTGTGATTCCTTGTACTTCCTGAATGCTTTCTTTTTCTCTTGAACCTTCACTGCTACTTCCTTTGAGAACCATAGTGGTTTCTTACCTTGTTTTGTTTTGTTCATTTGCTTTACACAAAGGCTTGTTACCTCTGTGATGGCAGTTTTTATTATTCCCCATTGTTCTTCCACCCCTCCTTCCTGCCCATTTGCTAGTGCATTCCTTAGGCACTCACCCATTTTGACAAAGTCAGCCTCCTAAAATCCAGTACTTTTGTCTTTGTATGGCTTGACTCTATTGCTGTGTTTATTGTGAACCATACTGTTCAATGGTCGCTAGTTCCCAGATGGCTACCCACTTCTACATCTGTGATCCTCTCTTCATCTCCATTTGAGAGAACCAGGTCTAAGATTGTTCCCTCTCGAGTGGGCTCCAATACTAGTTGTCTAAGGCATGCCCCTGTAGGCATCTAGAATAACCCACTCTTAGAAGTGGCTGCTGCAACTGCACTCCAGTTAACATCTGGCATATTCAGATCACCCATCAGCAATATCTCCCCTTTTTCTGCCATTCTAAGTATACTTTCTATCATTTCCTTGTCCATTTCCTCCCCCTGAGAAGGGGGTCTGTATACAACCCCTGTGCGGATTGTGGTGCCATTGCTGGTCTCCAAATTTACCTACAGTGCTTCTTCTCCTCCCTGTTTACCCTTTTGTTCTGTTGCTTTGATTCCTTCCCTTATGTAAAGAGCTACTCCTCCTCCTCTTTTACCCTCCCTGTCCCTCCTGTAGATAGTGTATCCTGGTATGTTTACATCCCAGTCATGGTTTTGTGTGTACCATGTTTCTGTGACTGCCACGATATCCAGATGTTCCTCCTCCATCAAGGCCACTAATTCAGGAAGCTTGTTACTCAGACTACGGGCATTGGTACTCATTGCTCTGATGGGACTTTTCCTGCTGCTTATCAGTGCCTCCCCTTGACTAGTTTAAAAGCTTGCCAATGAAGCATTTAAACTGATTGCTCAAAAGACTTGTTCCTTCCTGGACAGATGCAGACCATCCTGCCAGTATAGGCTGGTGTCCCTCAGGTGGAACCCCAGTCCCCAATGAAGCCAAACCCTGTGCTCCACACCATTTTTCAACCTCATTAAACTGCATGGTGCAAAGTACCCTTGCCTCACTCATGCCACTTACAGGCAGCACCTCTGAGAAGGATACTGTGTGTGCTACTTGTCTTAGGTCTCTCCCCAGTTCTACAAAGTCCTTCTGCACTGCTCTAAGCTCATGTTGAGCCAAGTCATTTGTCCCTAGGTGGACAATGACATCCAGCTCAGACTCCCGTCAGCTGTTCTCGTGATCCTGAGGATGCACTTCCTTTCCCTACAAGCCATGGCACCAGGCAGGCACTTTACTTCAGTTTTCCCTGCTCCCCCCAGTTCTATCCCCCTAATAATTGAGTCCCCCACCAGGAGCTGCTTCCTTTCCTTGTGGCATCCTCTGCCTCCTTCCTGTGGGCCTCCCTTGTGACAGGTGTCCTCAGCCTCCTTAATCTCCTCCATGGGTGCATCCATAGGGGAGCTGTGCTCCCCCAGAATGGTGTATGGATTGTGGAGTGGAACAACTGACTGGGTGTGCCTCTGTTCCACCCTCCTCACCCTCCCTGAGCCCACTGTGGTCCAACTGCTGTGCTTTCTTTGCAACCTTTGAGGTAGTGGTGGTGGCTCTGGTGCTCCCTGGATGGGGGGGGTTCCCTTCCTACCATCCAGTCTGGCCTGGGGGAAGGTTTTCTTACTGCTGTCCAGTGTGGCCTGAAGATGGGTTTAAACTTCAAAACTTGCCTCCTTTTGCTATAAAAATACAGCCAGCTGTAGTAATAATATTCCTATGTTACAGTTGGAATTGCTCAGATCAGCACAAAAATGGGATATGTAAATTAAAATTAAAGATTCAAATTCATAAGATTATTTCCCTTTACAGTGTGTGCAACCTGGTTTGTGCAAAGGTAAACAAACATTCCACCTATCTTCATTATAATGTGACATAAGACTATGTTGGAAACTGGGGGTCAAAAATGTAACCAAGCAGGACCTCACTATCTATGAAATATCACATCTCATTTGGTCTATCCTTGGTAAATACATAACAAAAATATGTGAAAGCTGGACTCAAGCACAGCAGAAATCCACTGAAAGATGTACATCTATGCTGGTCTATCCTTGGAAAAATACATAGCAAAAGCTGGACCCCACTGAAAACAAGAAACTGCCTGTTATCTGGGCTATCCTGGGTAAATACACTGTAAAAATATGCAAAACCTGTGCCCCCACTGACAATGAGATATGGCATCTCTGCTGTGCTATCCTTGTAAATACAGTATAAACATGGGTAAAAGCAGGACCACATTGAAAATAAGATATTGCTTCTGAATGGTACTGTCTGGGGTAAATACAGTGTATAATATGTCAAAGTAGGACCCCATTGAAAATGAGATATTGCATCTGGTCTGGTCTGTCCTGAGTAAATAGTTAGTAAAAATGTATAAAAGCTGGAACCCAGAAGGCAGAACCACATTTCAAGATTTGCATTTATGCTGTATCCTGAAAAAAAATACATTGTAAAAGCTGGGCACAACTGAAAATGAGAACTTGCCTTTTACCAGTACTATCCAGGGTAAATACATTTAAAATCATTAAGGCAGGACTGCATTTAAAAATGACAAATTGCATCTCAGCTGTGCTATTCTGGATAAATATGGTGTAAAACTGGGACAAAGTAGGAGCCCCCCTGAAAATGAGATATGTCATCTCAGCTTAGCTATCCAGGCTAAATATATTGTAAAACTGTGTAAAAGCAGGATGCTACAGCAGAACCCCACTGAAAAGGAAATGTTGCGACTATGCTTATCTGTCCTGGAAAAATACATTGTAAAAGCAGGACCCCACAGAAAATGACAAATTGCATCTCACCTCTACCACCCTGGGTAACTACAATATAAAAACGTGTAAATGTTGGACCCCATTGCAAATGAGATATTGCATCTCATCTGGTCTATCCTGGGTAAATATTTAGTAAAACTGTAAAAGTGGAACCCCAGTACAGTAGAACCTCAGTGAAAGACGGACATCCATGATGGTCTTTCCTGGGAAAAATACATGGTAAAACCTGAACCACACTGAAAATGAGAAACTGTGTCACTGCTGGGCTGTCCAGGGTAAATACATTGCAAAAATGCATAAAAGCTGGGCCCCTGCTCAAAATGAAACAGTACACTTCTGCTATGCAATCCTGGGTAAATATACAGTGTAAAAATATGTCAACACAACACCCCAATGAAAATGAGATATTGCATCTCAGCTGGGCTATTCTAGATAAATACATAGTAAAATGCATGAAGCAGGACCCCCACTGAAAATGAGACATTGCATCTCAGCTGAGCTATCCATAAGAAATATAGTCTTAAAAATGGGTAAAAGCAGGACCCTACTGAAAATCAGATATTGCATCTTAGCTGTGCTATACTAGATAAAAAACTGTGTAAAAGCATGATCCAATTGAAAAAGAAAAGTTGCATTTCATCTGGCCTGTCCTGAGCAACGATTTAGTAAAAATGTGCTAAAGCTGGACACCAGTACAGCAGACCTCCACTGAAAGTATGCATCTAAGCTGGTCTGTCCTGGCAAAACGATATTATAAAAGGACTCTAAAAATGAAATATCACCTCTCAGCTGGGCTATCCTAACTGAATACATTATATAAATGGGTAAAAGCAGGACCCCAGCTTAAAATGAGATATTGTATCATTGCTGTGCAGTCATGGGTAAATACAGTCTAAAATGTATAACAACAGGACCCCACTGAAAATGGGATATTGCAACTCCTCTGGTCTGTCCTGTATAAATATATATTAACTATACTGTAACTACTGTAAAACTACACTGTAGCTGCACTCTAACTACTGTGCAGTTACATGCAAGTACTATGTAATTGTTAAGTAGTTTCACATCTTCGTGTTGTGTACTTACACAATTTGCATGAAGTAATAGTTACACGTGCAACTACTACTGTCTTCCTTTTGGCACAAATCAATTCATTCTGACAAGTGTAACTACACATTAAATAGCTGTGTCAAAGTGTTACATATATCTGTTGTGCAACTACCACTGTATCTCTTCTGGCATTATGTATTTTGTTCTTACAAGGGCAGATACAAATGTAATAGCTATTGCAAATTGTAACAGCAGATCTATTGTGTAACTACTATGTTACTAATGTTGGCATTATTAAATTTGTTCTTACAAGTGTACCCACATATGCAAGCAGGTCTTGTGCACTGTTTCAGCAATCTATTTCTATCTGTCATTGATCTGAAAGGTAATCACACACAAAAACTTAAAAGTATAATCAGAATGGTAACTAAAATATGATTACAATGTAACTTCAGTCTGCTACACTTAAATGTGCTGACTGACAACTCTTTAGATGATGTTGTAAGTCTGCATTCCAGTTTTTCATGAACTTACAGGTTAATAAATGTGCAGTCTAATATTGTGAACTGATATATAACTGAACAAAAACATATTTCATTTGCATAATTACTGATTGGCATTGCAACAATGTTGTGACTAAGAAATAATGGTATTGTTGTCTTTGTTAATGCCTAGGTAACATATATTTGCAAGTGCACATGCTTATATTTATCAAATATCAGTACAGTAGCTGTGATGTAAGTTCTCATTCAGAAATCAGTCCGTCATGAACTTACTACTTACTAAACATGCAATCTAATACTGGACCCTATTCAAATAAGTATCAGGGAATGTGTCAAATATGTATACCCAGGCCTGGTAATCAACAGCAGCTATCCAGTCAGATGGACTGCCCACCACCAGACAGGATGTTGCACTCTGTGTGGCATGGGGAATTGTGGAACATGGTTGGTCCTCCCAGTACTGCTGTTTTCCAGTAAGGGGATCTATTGGTCTGCCCATATTCACCGCCGTGACTCCAGTCCTCATGGTATAATCAGAGCACCTAGGTAGCTTGGTGTGAAGGATGGTACCATGGCTGCCACCCCATTCAGCAGGTGAGAAGGGGATGTAAAGGCTAAAGAAGGGTCCCTGCTAGTGTATCTGGTATCACCTGCCATCACTCCACACAGCACATCCAGGATAAATCATGGCATATAGCCATGCCTCACCCCCAGGGTCCAATATTAGATAGCATGTTTAGTAAACAGTAAGTTAATGAGGGACTGATTTCTGAATGAGAACTTACATCACAGCTACAGTACTGACATTTGATAAACGTAAGTATGCATGCTTGCAAATTCATATTACCTAGGCATTAACTGTGAAAAAAAACACCATTATTTCTCAGCCACAATATTGTTACAATACCAATTAGTAATTATACAAATGAAATATTTCTGTGTTCAGTTATTTATCACTTCACAATATTAGACTGCATATTTATTAACTTGTAAGTTCATGAAAAACTGGAATACAGACATGGAACATCATCTAAAGAGTTGCCAGTCAGTCCATTTAAGTGTAGCAGACTGAAGTTACATTCTTATCATATGTTAGTTACTATTCTGATTACATTTTAAGGTTTTCTATGTGATTACCCTTTAGTCAATTCTAAATAACTGACAAATTAACAAAGGAAATTAACTCAGCAGGGGTGCCTTTCCATACTATGATGATATCATCAATAAAACATTTGTACAGGTTAATCTCGTCAAACAGATTTACATTTCTTAACAAGACCGACCTGGTCTCCCAATCTTCTAGATATAAATTAGCATAACTGGGTGCAAATGATGAGCCCAAACCGTTTCCCATTGTCTGTGGCCAAAAAGCATCTTTAAACCAAACTGCATTATTCATTAATACTTTTTCTGTTAATGCAGTAAGAAATTCAGCAAATGGTGGTGGGTACATGGTGTTTTCATATCAAGCTATGTTCAGTGCCTTGATGCAACCAGTTTGAGGGATATTTGTGTATAAGGACTGTATGTCCAGGATTATTAAAATCTGATCAACTTCAATAGCCAAATGTTTCATAATGTTTAGAATATCTGTAGTATCCCTGATAAATGCCTGAATCAAAGTCGATAGGTTGTATACAGTTGTCAACATATTGGGCCAATGGTTCAGTCAGGGACCCTAAGCTTGCTATTATTAGCCAAAATGGTGGATGATTCAAATTCTTGTTTAGAATATCAGTCATGTCACTGACCACCGCTCTCACTGGTGGTCAGTGATGTGACCATTCCTTCCAAATGCCATGCAGCTGGTCATTATCTACTTACCCACTAGTACCTAGCTGAGAATAAACATTTTGAAATTTCAGTGTATTTTTAGGGAGTTACAACAGGAGCAGATTTTGGCTGCTTAGCAAACAAAATATGCAAAAATGAATACTGCATTTCAAAAAGATACACCCTATCCACTGATGAAAAACTATTTAGCAATTGTACTTATGCCCCTAACATCCCTATTATTCCAAAGTACTGCTTGCCTACCATTACAAACAGACTATTAACATATTACATCCCTTTTGGAGATATTGTGAAGTTTTAATTCATAAGCGTAGTTGGTGTGAAGTCAGAAACCTTGCACTTTGTGAAGACTTCACAAAGTTCTTGATAGTTGCACCAACTCTGCATGCATTTTTTCTTAAAAAAAATATGAAACAAAAAAAAAACACATAAAAACACCCCCAAACCCTCAGACACATCTCCCACCATCTCCACCCTCTCCAACCATGCCACATGTTTTTAAATATTATCCCCATTCTGTCCTCATGCAAGGTCCTACACCGCCTTCCCCAGCACACCCAATGAAGTTCCTATACAGCATACTTTAAGTTCTGTAAAGACATGCTATCTATTCCCCCACCCATAAGCACAAGTTACCACACCTAACCCCAACCCAACCCCCAGTTTCCATTATAAAAACTTTTATTAAGGTACCGTCTCCATACCTGTGATCCTTTCTACCTGCCCACAAAAGCAAGTTACCCCCACCTTCCCCAACCATCCCTCTTTTAAATAATGAATCCTCTCATTTTACCACCCACTTGTTAAGCAAAACCCCTTTCTGCCCCTCTAATGCCCTTTAAACTGCAGTCATTAGCCAACCAGGCATTACTACTAGGATATATGTCACTCACCATTCATTTGGCGAAGTAACTTGGAAAAATGAAGACACACTCACTCTGATGGGGGGCACATTTTTTTTGCAGGTTTTAGAATGGAAATTGAGATGGCAGGTATTGGGGGAAGAAGGAGATGGGCTTCCTGTGGTAGGATGCATTGAGGGGTAGACATGTAAAGACATGGGGCCTGATTTTAGATGGTTGGCACAAGTTGCCGCCAAATGCAACTTGCGCCAACTGCAACTGCAACATTGACCCTGCACCCTTTTCTAGAAGGGGCAGGGTCTCCGCAGCTAAGTCTTATGACTTGCGACATGCAGCCAGGTACGCCGAACAGCGGGCGCACCTGGCAAGCATGTTGCAAGCTGCAACACAGGTTGCAAGTGCCCCCTCCATGCCTAGCAAGCCACAGGCAACCCACAGGGCTGCCCACACCCCCAGGCCCCTTATTCCAACAATAACTGCCCCACGGGGCTGCCTACACCCCCTGGCCCCCGAATCCAACAATAGCTGCCTCTCAGGGCTCCCCACCCCAACTGCCCCCAATGCTACCATGAAGTGCCAAACAGGGCTGCCCACATCCCCAGTCCCCTGAAGTGTTTGTAATGAGCCCCACAGTGCTGCCCACACCTCCAGCACTCCAAATCCCCCATTGTGCAATGCTCCACAGAGCAGCACTGTCATTCCCCCACCCATGCCCCAACCCCGAGTCACAACTGCAAATGCGGCAAATACCCTGCCCTGGTAGTCTAGTGACCCCCTACCCAGCCATGCCAGTCTATGCAGCACACCCCACCCATCCCCAGCCAACAACTGTCACAGCCCACCTCTCACCTCCACAGCCAGCTGCCGACTGAGTCTAGGGAGTGCATACAGAAAAGATACTCTCAGGACTTAATTTCTGGGTGTGTCTTTTCTGCTGCTCTGCGACTAAGTCGGTGATAGTGAGGTGAGAGTGAGCTGATCCAGTCAGTGGCTGGGATGAAATGAAAGGCCAGGTGAGCTCTCATGGCTGGGTGAGAGGTGGGGCCACTAGACTACCAGGGCAGGGTATGTGCAGCATTTGCGGTTGTGACTCAGGGTTGGGGCATGGGTGGGGTTGACAGCGCTGCCCTGTGGGGCATTGCACACAGTGGGGATTCAGGGTGTTGGGGTGTGGGTAGCCTGTGGGCATATTTCATACTCTTGGGGGGGGCAGTTGGTGTGGGCAGCCCTGCGGGGCCATTACTGTATGGAGGCATGTACAGTACAGGGATCAGGTGGGATTGTGTGTGATGCCCATTGGGGCAACAATGGAAGTGGTCTGGGCATGGGAGGAGCACATGGACCAGGTCCTACAGGACCCTCGGAGGACATATGTAAGTTACACCAGCTAAATGCAGGTGTAACTTATGTTGTCAGTTCTCCTCTGGGGGTTCTTGTAGAATCCCGACATTGGGGACTTTGTTGCTGCCCTTCTGGAATGAGGTGCAACTGCTGCCATAAACCCCCTAGCACCATGTCACAGGGGATTTATGGTGCAACTGCCAGCGTAACAGCTGTTCAGTGCAAGTGGCCTGTGACATGTCACAGGCCACTTTGCAGAATCGTGCAAATCACAACTGCTGGTGTAAGTTGCTACTGGAACCATTCTACTTGGCACGAGTGCTGTTACACCAAGTGGTTCTTTTCTAGAATCGGGGCCATGGTGTGAGAGGGGACATGCCATAGAGTGAGGGAGTGGTTCTATTGCATTTTTAAAGTCACATCACATGAGTTATTTGCAAGCAAAGTGCTAATTCACAAAGTCACTCTTTGTACTTTACAGACTGATGAAACTTTATGAAGTATTTGATGAAGTGAAGTTTCGCAGCTCTGTACTTCTCTAGTCTCTTTTACTTTAAGTTGAGGTGCACTGTCATTTATTGTATTTCACAGCTTCCTGTCAGTCACTGGGACCCCTCAACCTACTCTGCTTGCTCAAATATAGAATCTTTGATTATTTGTTTCACTATACTGTCAAACACTGTCATGAACAGACTCCCCTCTTTCATTCTTTTGCATGCAGGACTGCATAATTCTATCACTAGGCTCCCTCTGTACTCTTCTGCATCCGCCATGGAGCAGACTTCACCTACCTACCTGTCATTGCAGAATTTGGCCATGGATTACCAGCTAGCAGTCCTCCTTCACTTAGCTCACCTTCCCTCTGCACCCTATGAATCAGGCTGGGCAGCCCCTGAATTCCCTCATGCAGCTGAAATCCATCATTAACACTCTGAACACACCCTGCCTGTTTGTCCCCAATGCTGCTGCACTCTGTTGCCTTCACTGTCCAGTTGTACTGCAGTCACCAGTTTGCTCCACTTATTTGAAGTTCAGTGGAGAAAGGGATCTGAATTGGGAAGACAGGATTTTTATTTTCAACAGAACTAGACTTCTCACTGCGCAATGGGGTGGTGGGTGTGGTGACAGAGTGCTATCTTGCAAGCAGGTCAGAAGAGCTATATGTTCATATATTTATATATTTTATTGGAAACTGGACAGTCCACAGGAGCATTACAGAATGTTGCAGACAGTAGCACTGTATAGTGGATCCAAACCCACATGCTTTCTGCTACATCCATTGGTGTATCTAACAGTCAGTGTTTTGGATGCAGGCAGCAGAGTAGTTTGTTGGAACTGGAGTCCCAGCTACTGTGTCTATGGTCCTGGAAAAAAAGTGGCAAGGAGCAGACAGCAAGAATAGCACTCACAGGAGGTACTCTGAGGCAAAGAGACATGAATGGAGACAGAAAAAAATAAAAATGCTTGACCATCCCTAGGAAGCAGAACTGCAAAAAGTCCATCAGTTTACTTAATACTTCATGATTTCCCAAGTCGTCTCTCCTGGCTACAGCAGACATCTTAAGAATAAAGTTTAAATTGGAGGACCCAATTAAACGTCTTCCTTTCAAATCAGAAATGAAAGACATGCCCAGAAAATTTAAAAAGTATTAATGTGATGTTCTTGTGACTTGAATTTAAAATGGGGTTAATCTGCCTTTGTACATGAAATGTATCTTACTGTATAAATGATTGAATATATTATACAAATGAAAAGACAGGAAATATCCCAGAAGCAAAATAAATAATGGCTTTCTTGTTAACTAAACCAAGTAAGGACTTTTTTCTATGCTGCTGAAATTGGACTTGGTTTCAGTCAATTTAGGATCAAATGTTCTTTTTTAATCAATGCATTCAAATGAGTGTATGCAAGGTTAACTATCACCAGAAATTCTCCATGAGATAGCTTGCGTTGCAAGAAACGATGTCATTTCAAGCTGCAGTGCTAGTTAGTCAGCCAAACCAAATTCATCATGTCATTTTATTGTAGCAGAAATGAATTACTGTCATTCATAGATTTTCCATTGGTGTATTTGTAAGTCATACAACTACTTGAAAACAAATGTTATCGTTAGTTTTGTAACTAATATGGATCTGCAATTATTTTGCAGCAGGTGATATACTTGGCTGTATCCAGCAAGAAAGCAGGACTTTTAAAATGTCCAGAAGTAGCTTTCTCACCTGATGAATAATGTACACCAGAAAGAATACAGGTATCTTGTTGTTTAGGTTGTTATAACTGCAAATCAAAATATTTTATTTGAATTTGTACTACTACACTATATTCTGCCGTGTACGGTAACTTCGAATTTAGTTCACTTCATTTGCACCCCCTTTAGCATTAGTACTTCTGTCACATTCGTAGTGTTTGTTACTTGCAGCATGTACACAATAACCTTTCATGGGATTTATAGGAGACACAAGCAAAATGAGTCTGTTGGCCCATACTGACACCCATCATTTCTCACTGGTCATACCCAGTAACACAGTAATTGCCCATGTAAGCACCCAGCTTTGTTTAAAAAGCCTCACATATTTTATACTCCACCACATTCCCAGGTAAGCTATTCCACATTGCCCCAACTCCTTGGGTAATCCACATCTCTCTAATATTTCAGTAGTCTTGAATTGTATCCTCTTTTAACTGCTTGCTGTGACCTCTGTTAAAATATACATTATCTTTAGCTATTAGTCCAAAACAATTCCACAAGTTCCTGTCCATAAAAGCCTTGAAAACCATGCACATATCACCTCTCAGTCTCCCTATTTCCAATGAATACAGAGTCAGCTCATCCCTTCTCTCCTCATATTATTTACCCCTCATCCCTGCAATCATCATTGTTGCGCTTGTCAGCACTCCCTCTATTTTTCTAATACTGCCTCTGTCCTGTGGTGCAAGAACTGACCATAGTACTCTGTTTGTGTTCTGACCAGGGTAGTGTACAATGGCATATTCACTGCCAGATGTTTACTTCTAATATTTCTTCCGATATACAACATTATACTGTAACTCTTTTTAACCACATCACTGCAATGCATTTTGAATTTTAGTTTTTTTGTTCTGAACACTCCCAAGTCCTTTTCCATGACTAATTCCTTAAGTGTCTGTCCCTCCAGCCTGTATTCTGCTGTGATATTCTTATGCCCCAAATGCATAACTGTGCATTTATTGTTGTTGAACTGTGATTTTGCAGCCTTTGCCTATTCCTCAATTTAATTCACCTCTGAATTCATTTATAGCCATTTCTGAATCTACTATCATACACACTTCGGTGTTGTCTGCAAATTTACACATCCAACCATTGGGGCCTATGCTCAACGTCTATGCGATGTGCGTAGGCCATGCAAGGGCAGCGCATATGTGGTGACGTGCACCAGGCCCATGCACAGGGCTAGAATGGCATGCACAACTGCCGCACAGTGCAGCACACAGGCCATCCACATGGCACAAAGCAGGCCCAGCATGTACCAGGTATGCAGCTGTGGGACTGCGTAGAACATGCCCAGATGGCAGTAGTATGCATGCACAAAGATGCATTCACCACACTTCTGCCATGTGCAGGGTGCACACTGACCTGCAGCCTGAGGGCTGCCATAACTGTCTGCGCATGTAAGGCAGTGTGATGGCAGAGCACATAAGAGAGGCAGGGCAGTACTGCTCAGGGATGACAGTGCCCTATGCTAGGAGTAGCCCACATAAAATAAAACAATTAACAAAACACGGGCAGTGGCGGGGGTGTGGCACAGAACTGTATCCCCCATGGGCACACTGCTTTCATGGCTGCCCATGACAGTAGCAAGCCACAGCAGGGTACAGCCCCAGCAATGCCCAGGCAAGGGCAGAGCTGTGCCAAATCACCGTGGGACAACACACTGTGCTGTAGGCAGCTGCCTATCCCCCCACAACAAGTAGCAAAACTGGCACATGGCACACCTGGGGTGAACATATGGGGGCCGTGGGGAACAGTACACCCCCCCCAACTATGCAGTCCTGGGCAGCCATCGGTACACACCTATAAAGGTGGTGCCCCCCAAGACAAGACACCAAAGGAACCCCATGCATCATTACCAGTACAGGGCCATGGCCGGCCCCCAGCCACCCCACCATGATTGTTCCCTGTCTGGCCCACCCATACCCCCCTGACAGTGGCATGCCAGATCCCCCCCGGACACAGCCAGATGCCACATACCCAGCACACAAACACAGACACACACACACACCCCATACACACAGTCACATGCACACTGGAGTCAGTGACTACACAGGACGAGGTATCATGGTACTTTATTGGCACAGAATGTAAGGCCAACAGCAACACACAACATGCTCAAGGGGCAGCAGATGCCAAAAGACACAGTGCAATATGCACTAACAACAGTCAGCCCAACATGAACAGGAACACAACAGCATATGGAGTCCTGGCCAGCCTAGTCCTCCTTTGAGCTGTCATCGCTGGGGTCATCATGTGACAGCTGCACCACCACCACCACCCTCTCCAGCACCATCCTCCTCCTCAGAGGGCCCCGGTAATGTTGTGGAGGGATGACAAACAGCAATTTCATACAAGTTTGCATGAGCACATTGTTATGACCCCCAGCGTGGCACTTGCTAGCCCCCCGCATGGCAGCTGCCATGCCCCACATGCCAGCCACCATGCTGCCCCTGCATGGTTGCTGCCACACTGCCCCCCTGCTTGGCAGATACCACACTGCCCACTCCCACTCGTCGTGCAATGCCTGCATCATGCCACTGCAGGCAGGGACATGCCCATAGAACCACCAGCAGCACGGGCTCGGCCAAGGCCTATGACATGTGACACCAGCCCAGTGACTGCCAGTGCAGGCCCTGCAATGATACAGACATCTCCCAGTACATGCACTGCACTCACCCATGATGGCACCACCACCTGCCAGTGGGTGATGATGCCCACATCATTGTGATCCCCTCATAGAAGACATTGTCCCCCTCGATCTTCAAGCCAAAGTATCGTGGGAACTGGAGCCACCATCTGCTCTGCCGACTGCCATGGGAGTGCACCACCATGACTTGAGCACCATCCTGCTGCTCCACCCGCTCCAACTCAATCTTCCATGGCCATCCACTAGTGTCCTGTGAGGAGAAGGGTCAGGGAGACACAGAACACACAGTGATAAGTCTGCTGCATGTGCAACACTGCCAATGCTGCCACTAAGCACCAACATACCTGTACAGATGCTCATGCACTAATGGCTGTGGATCCTCCACAGAACACCATAGCCCCCCGTAGTCACAGTATTCCCCCTCAGCCACCCGCCACAGGTCTGGAGGGAATCACCCTGCAACCCTTGCCCTTATGGTCACCATCCTGCTTCCAGCTATGGCTGTGTGTGATGCACAATGCATTGGGAGGCGTGCATGTGGACCTGCACATGCCACCCACCTGTGCTGGGCAACCACACATGTGCTGCATGGTTTGCATGGTGCCAGAAACACTGGAGGCAACAGTACACAGCTACAAAGGTGCTGTGTAAATGTGCCAGGCCATGTATGACTCTGCAAGGAGTGTGTCCTGTGACATGCAATGACAGCTGGTGAACCCGAGTGTCTCTCAGAATAAGCCCATGTCAGTGTGCATCCTGTGCTGCTGGACAACCGTGGGACAGGGGAACATGGTTACGTTGTACTGTATGCAGGATAGTCATTGTCAACAGGCCACATGGAACCAACATGGTGCAGTGTAACCCACTGACCATGTCAACGGAATGATGCTGACCACAGCACAAGGTACATGCCTGGTCAGTCCGCACACATGTGTCCACATTGTGGCAGTGCACCATGGCAGTGTACGGTTGCAGCAGGAACATGCCAGCACAGCAGATGTGCATGTGCCGTGTTGTCACCCTGTGGACAGGTATGCACCGGAGAGGTGCAGGACATGCAATAGGGACAGTGTAGCAGGTAGTGCACTGCCTGTTGGGTCAAGACGTAATGTGGGCATTGCTTACTATGGTTGCTGCGGCCAGTGTTCACACCCACGGTGGCTGTCAGACACCCTACAACCGTATGCACTGTGGTACCACTGCACAGAATGCCTACACCACAGAGCACACAGCACCTCGTAGGTGCACCACACATGTCACTGTAACATGACATGTGCTGTGCATGCACATGTGCATGGCAGTATAAGGGCGATGCACAGTACAGTGCCGTGGAAAACCGGAAATGGAATGGTGCACCATGATGTGTCCTGGTATGCTGCTCCACGTTGGTCTCATACACGAGGAGATGCTGTTGCAATGGCATCCATGACCACATGTATTCTGCCTGAAGCTAGATGCCAGCATACTGCGTGCCATGCATTACACTGAGTGGTTCCACCTGCCATGGCCCATGATCGTCACGCTATGTGACACGGTCCATGACCGCATCACCCCATGGACTCGATGCTTGAGCAAATGTCAGTGCAGACTAAGGTGCTTAGTACGCTGGCCTACAATGCCACAGGCTCATTTCAGAAGGTGACAGGTGATACCGTGGGTGTCAGACAGTCCTCTTTGTCCCGTGCAGGGACGCAGACCTACTGCACACTAAGCAGCCACCAATGATTCAATAATTTAGGGGTGGAACTGTTTATAGAATTCAGATGGAAATCCATCCATCCCCAGTGCTTTTACATTTTTCAACTGCTTAATCTTACCAAGCACTTCACTGGTGTAGACAGGAGCATTCAAGGCTTCTCGAGCTTACGGATCTAGGGTTGGCAGAGGGAGACTGTCTTGGAATTGCTGCACTCTAGTTAAAGGTTCTACAAACTGGAGTCGTACAGGTCAGAGTAAAACTGGCAAAGTGTTTAGCTATCTGGAGTGGACATGTAGTGGTAGTGTTACCCGTTCCCTCATGAAGTCATACCACCGCTCTACTGGCAGCCTCCTTATTGAGCTGCCAGGCCAGGAGATATCTGGCCCTAGTACCATGTTCAAAATATTTCTGTCGGGCATATCTCAACTGTCCTTCTATTTGGGTATGAAGTAACTGGTTTAGGGCAGTACAGTTCTGATCCAGTGACACTTTACTTGCCTTATCCAGACTGGATTGGTGTTGGGATTCTAACTGGGCTATTTGACTCTCTAATGTAAGACGGGTTTGAATACGGTCTCTTTTCAAATGTGCCAAAAATGTAATTATTTCACCTTGAAGAATACATTTCAGAGTATCCCATCTAATCCCTGCACCCATGTCCTGTGGGGGATTGTCACACAGAAAAGTCTGTGTGACTTTGAGTACAAGATCCTTGAAATCTTCTTTAGTCAACAAACTTGATGTTCATCCTCCAGCAGGACTCAGGAGACTGGGTAGATGTGGCCAATTTTAAGGTTGCCAGGGCATGATCTGATGTCATGATATTTCTTATATCACAGTGAGTTAGCCTGGTGATCCAATTAGCTGAAAGTAAAACAAATCTATTCTGGAGTAGCCCTTAAACAATTATTGATTCTGGTAGTTGATTTGTTTCCTTAAGGGTATTTATTTCCTCCTTTAGTAGATTCATATATAAACATTTGTCACACAACTCCTCTTTCATTTCCTGGGATGTGCCAAACATTCTACAGACTCTGTATTATAATGTTTTTTCCTTCTACATGATGGTATATTTACCTTGATGGATCTCAACAGTCCGGCCCATCCCCCATCTTCCTTGGCTAACATTGGCAGACACCTATTAATTTAACTAATTTTCATCTGAGCAGCCATTTTGTATCAAGTTAAGCAATGGATGGTTCAGACGTTATATGGACTTATTGGATCTAATGGGTTAAGGTCATAAGGGACTTTAGATCTATCATGTCTGCCCTTCCCAACTTCAGATCAGGAATGAAATAAGTTCTGCATGCTGTACAAATAATGTGTTTTACTGCTGTAATGCTGATTAAGAGCAATGGGGATTATATATGGGTAATCTGCAGTTTTCTCTGATCATCTGCACTTTTTCCACCTTCGCCTTTTCTTTATTGACTGTACACATACCTTGGACAATAGGGTAATAACTACAGTAACTGTTTCTTTCATATCTTGACTCCAGACCACAGAGAACTGGGGCCCTGTTATGAATGCAGTTTGTAAGTCACTAGCACATGAGTGCCAAAAGGGTTTTGGCATGAGGGTCTGACCCTGTATACAGAGTGCACCAGCGTATTGATGGAGTTGTTGATGCCAGTGTAGTGATACTACCTGAAAATGTTTGAACAATACGCTGTCCAAATACTCAGGTTATATATGAGGCAATATTGTGTTTACAATTTCCTGTGCCCCTAGTGGGTAGTTGGCAGAATGTCCCAGAATCTTTAGTTTGAATTGCAACTTTAACCAATTTTAAAACTTTTGATTTATGGGTCTCTTTTTATCAGAGATAAGCTTGTTATTGTATTTCCTGGATCTACTGAGTCCATTAAAATTCATCCTATGTGGATTCTTTTTGTTGTATTCTATTTCCATTTATAGCCTTTTCTTTGTTAAATGACCGTCAGTGTCATAGTGTCATACTGGCCTCTGTTTTGACACTTATTAGATGGTGCCTTATACACATATGGTAGAAAATCAGAAAAATAACTGATACTATGATCAACATTGCTTTCAACCAGCATTCGCGCCACAATATCATCTGGATCTGAATAAAAGAGAACTGTCAGTTGGTCAGAAATGCAACCCTCCAATGTAATGTGTAGAGTTTTATTTGTACTGAAACATGTTTATTAGAAACATTATCAGTGTCAGGGGCTGATGCAATTGAAAGTATTTATTTTCAAAATGAGTGGAAAATGATCACTCTCACCCTTGTAATGACCTTCAGGGAATCAGTCATATGAAAGTCAAAGATTGGGAAAATTGCATAGCCAATTACAGATGACCCATTTGGGGAAGAACAAGTCAGTTGATCTCCATAATCAACTGTTTTTCTTCCATTTAATTCAGGTCGATTGTTGTTTTAAATTATGCCTATTAATTTGAACTCATTCTCATTAATTTTGGAGTCCGAGGTTTTCCTTGATACTGAAATTGAGTTATTCTGCAGCACCTCAAGACTTAGTAACCCTCCAAGTCATTACTTTTGCTGATTCTGGCATTAAAATTGGAACTTCAGGAGGATGTAACTGTTGCCTGCTGAATCAAGCAGTTCAGTTAGCAATGCTTCAAGACAACATATTATTGCAAACCTGTCACATTCTCACAAGAAATATAATCAGGTATGGGAATCCCCTTTTTACCTTGTTGACTCTGGATGCTGGGTAATGGTCAACTACCCGGTACTCATTAATTACTATTCATCATTTATGGATTATTACTAGTGACTGCCACATGTTATACCCCTAGGAAAGGTTAGACATCATCAGGGTTTGAACCTGCATAATAATGAGATGCATATTTATCCCTTTTTTCGGGGGGGGGGTGCTTCCCCTCTGCAGCATTTTAATTGTTATTAAATTGGCCCCAGTTCCCAAAGAAAGGGGGAAGGGGTGGTTGGGATGCATGTGGGAGGGAGATGGGGTTGAACTGTTATAATTATAGCTTGGTTGAGAAGCCTACATGTTAATGGATTTTTTTGTATATAACTGTTACATATCCAGGTATAGTTAATGTAATTGCTATTTTGTTGGTTACAGAAATGATGTGTGTCCATGACTTCATGTATACTTCATGTTTTTTGTGTTTTACTTCCAACCAAGCTCAATAAAACATTTTGAATGTAAAAAAAAAAACAATACTTCAAGAGGGGTCCATATTCTATGATCACAATATTTGATATTTATAGGAGGACATAAATATTCTAAAGGGATCAGTGGCCCACTTCATGATCAGAGTCATCAATCAACCAGTTATTTTACTTAATTCTTAAATAACTCAAGTTTTCTCACAGATATTATAATGAATGTTAATCCTGGTGGCACAGCCAAACAGGGTATATTTAGTTGTCAGAGAGTGAAATTCAGTGTACTGTAACTGTTTAACCCTACTACTGTCTTTAAAGTTGTCCAAGTTTCTTTGCTTCATATACAGTAATATCAAAGTTATACAAGAAAACTCTTCATTCCTTGACCTGTGGTGTAATTTAGAAACTAGCTATATTCCAGTCTACTGTTTTTAGTAAAGTATTTCTGTCCATGAATACAGTACGCGGTCTGGTAGCAGTATCAGCATAGTCAGAAGGACCTCTAAGTCATGTAAGATTTAAATGGGGTAAGGGATTAAGGGCCAGATATTTAAAGGTTTGCACCAGGTTAGCACAGGATCACAATATTCAAAACAAGAAATAGTGACAACGCAGTGCATTAATGCTGGCACAAACAGTGTATACAAGGGGCAAAGTGAGGGGCGGGAATGTGCATGAAGGTGCAACGGGATATTTAAAGGTATAGCTCTGTGCAAGACCACTTTGTGCAACACATAGTGTGGAGCTACTTCCCGCCTATAAAAGGCAGGTCTTATCTCAGGGCAGTCCACAGAAGGGTGTGTGGCCAGTGAAGGAAGCAAACATGGCATTTTTTATCAATGATGTGCTGATGCACCTCATGGAGGAAGTAGTGCAGGAGAAGGAGAGGGACCAGGCCCACCTTGGCCCACACCGAAGGCCAAGGAGGAGATATGTTGCACACAGGTTGTACCAGCCCAGAGTCTCATTTGTGATCCTGCCTGATGAGTACATCACTGGCTGGTACAGGATGAACAGGGACATGTTGAGGTAGATATGTGAACTCCTGCATGAGCAGCTGCAGACCATCATCAGACGCAGCCATGATATGTCAGTGGAGGAGAAGGTGACAGCAGAGATGTGCCTTCTAGCCACTGGGACATTCCAAACCCCAGTGGGAGACATCATTGCGTATCACAGTCTGCCACCTCGAGCCTCCTGACCCAGTTCCTAGATGCCTTCCTGCCACACACTGCTGAATTCATAGTATTCCCCAGCATGGCAGCTGAGCGCAAAGCAACCAAGCAGCCATTTTATCAAGTTGTGCACCTGCCAGCTGTACTTGGTGCCATTGACTGCACCCATGTTGCCATCCGTGTACCACCTGGCAATGGCAATGACATATACCTCAACAGGAAGGGGTTCTACTCTATCAATTGCCAGGTGGTGTGTGATGCAACAGGGCTCATCAGCAATGCCTCTACACAGTACCCCGGCAATGCCCATGATGCCTTCATATGGCACCAATCAAGGCTGTGCCAGGCCTTCGAGGAGGGTAGAATACCAAGTGGGTACCTTGTCAGTGAGTATTTGCAGCCAAGCCATGCAAACACCACAGTGGGAACAGTCCCAAGCAAGTGTAGACAGGGTGGAGGGTGGGGCAGGGGGCAATGGGACAGCATAACATGTGAAATACATGTGAAATGGCCAGACAGCAGGACAGTGCAGCTAACATGTACACATATGTTCACAAAGGATAGTGCCTATCCCCTGAGACCCTGGCTGCTCACACCAGTACCCTGGCCAGCCACAGTGGCTGAGGAGAGGTACAATGAGGCACATGCAACCACCAGGAACATTATAGAGAGGGTCTTTGGCATGCTAAAGATGCAGTTCTGCTACCTAGATCATTCAGGTAGTGCACTACAGTATAGGCCTCAGAAGGTATGCTGTATATTCCTAGCATGTTGCATGCTACATAACATGGTGCTAAACCATGGTATACATGCACCTGAACCTGAGGCACAGTCAGACAGTGACCAAGCGCCAGAGGTCCAGGGGATAGTAAAGCAACTCGAGAGGAGAGACCCTCGAATGACACTCAGGACCCTGGAGCACTGGAGCAGCATCATGGAAACACTAGCCCAGATGGGAAGGTGAGTGAACACAACACAGACAAACAACAAGTCATGATCAGTGCCTTTAATATGTGTGCATACAATGTACAGTACAGAACAGTGAAAACAGTGCAACCCCCTGGTGCAACACACAATGTAACCGTGCACATGTGATGTGTGTATGAGGGCAGTGTGCAGTGTGTGTCAAGCATGTGTGGATGGCAGAAGGGTGTATAGTGTGCAGAGCGTGGGGCTGAGGAGTGGATAGACAGGAGGTGTGGGGGGGTGTACCTGTGTGCAGGTGAGTGACCATGCATGTGAGTGAGTGAGTGAGTGAGTGAGTGAGTGTGTGTGTATGACCCAATGGGTCACTGTGCATGCTATCCAACTCTATCACCTGCGCCTACCACCATGCACATGACATGTCCAGTGTGTGTGGGACATAGAGGTCGGAGTGCTCTGTACCGATGATATGGGTGGCGAGGACAGCGGGAAGGACTGGCCAGTAGCACACCTGCAACCATGGTGGGATGCTGTCCCAACCATGGAGGGTGGGTGGCCATGATGCCATGTCTGGCCTGTGGAGGACTGGGATGTGGGGGTGGAGGACCCAGTGTCCAGACCCTTTGTGAGGGAGGCACGCCGAGGTACATTTGTGGAGCCCTTGCACTGTGTGGTGTCTGAGTCCTGCCGACCAGTCATGATCACAGCAAGCACCACCTCTGCATGCACCCTCACAGCAGCAGTGAGGTCACCAAAGCTCTGCTCAACGGTGACTAGGATATGTGTCATACGCTCCTCTGCCTGCTGCTCAGCACAGAGCATGGCTGACCCAACTGTCTCCCACAACTGGGCCAGTTCATGCTGCATCTCCCTGCAGAAGTTGTGCAGGTCCTTCTGTGCTGTGTGCTGGGACACCGGGGTGGCCTGGAGCATAGGCCAGGCACCATGGCCATCTGGGCCTGGGGGGGACACCCTGCCCTAGCCTGCGGGTGGTGGGGGTATCAGCTGTTGGGGATGCCGGGGCTGCTGAATTGGTTGTTGTAACTGGTGTTGCTGCTGCCACTGCATTGGCCTAGCAGGGGGCAGTGCATGTTGCTGGGCCTGCACTGCACCCTGTGGCAGGCAGTGCATGTCCAACAGTGCATGCTGGACATCTGCATGCCCAACATCCTGCTGCTGTGCTATGATGCCATGGGCCTGTGTTCCCCCGCTAGCCCTGCACCCATGTGTGTTACCCCTGCAGGTCCCACCCCACCACTTTCGTCCACAGTGCTGCTCACTGGCAGGTCATCCTCCATCTCTGAGTGACCCCAACCATGGTCACTGGTCACTGTGAAGGTGACCATGGGTCCCCAACTGAGGTCCTTGACCTGTGCATCCTCCAGGTCATATGCAGCTGCCACAGCATCATCCTTCTCGTCATCATCATCATAGGCCACTATTGTGCTCACTGCCTGACGTGTACCATGTCCACATGCCACTAACAGGTGCTCTGTCACAGATGGTCCATGGCCAGTCCCCATGCCCAATGTGGATGGTAATGCCTGTGTAGCATCCTCCACATCCGCTGGCCCATGGTCCTCCCATCCCATGGCTGGATGACCACTCTGCTCTGTGAATCAAATGGAACTGTGTCGAAGTAATGTACAGTACACTGTACACCAAGTCCACCGCCATGACAAGCAACACCCAACAGTGATGATCCTGCAGAATGACCATGCATCCCCCAATGCAGACTGTGTGTATGAGAATGCAGCCCTCATGCACACAACCCTAACTATTTCACACACCAAATGTTGCAACTGTACACCGGTGACCACTGTGCACTACCAACACATGCACACTGCTGTGCCACACGTGCACCGCCAATACAGCTTGACTGCCCCATGGGTGTGTCTGTCATGTGCCACTGGGCCATGACAGTGGAATGGTGACACACCGCCCCCTAGGTGTCATGCAGGTGCTGTTTTTCTCATACCATGTACATACCTGCCCTGGGTGGTGTCAGCTGCATCTCACAACCACCACCTTCGACCCCCTCCACTACCACTGGCCTCAGGGTCAAGGCAACCAATGCCAGGATCAGGTCCCAGTCTCACTGCTCTAAGGTCTGTGATCCTCCACTGGTCTGAAGCCATTCACGTACCCTTTGGGTCTCCTTCTTTGCCCATTGCAGCAGGTCATTCCAGTGCTTCCACACTGCATCTGTGCTACGACCACGGCCACCCACTGCATTAACCTACACCACTATCTCATCCCACATACAGTGGACAATGGCATCGGTGGCCTTGTTGCACCTCATCACCATCTCCCTCTCCTTGAAGGCATGTATCAGTGCCTGTAAATGTGTGTTCACAGAGCCGTTCCTACCTGTCAGCATCATCTGTGTGGAACAGACAAAATGGTAGTAGTTAGACACAGGGGTGAACAATGTTTGCGTGGCCATTGCTGTACCTGTTGAACATGGCACCATACACACATGGCATACATTGACAGGCTCTGTGTGCCTCAGGCACCAGGCAGTATGGGCACACAGTGTAACACACAGTACATACATGGCCACAGTGTACCCCACCACCCGCTCTCCGCACGTGACTGTGCACCAGACTGCAATGCTGACAGACAATGTGTGCATGTGCAATGCTGAGTGCACTTGAGGCCATGCATCCATACAGCTGTGTGTGTGTTACACAGCACACAGTGGCCATGTCTGTGCACAGTGCGGTTGCCCCATGTTAGCCGTGTGTCTGTCATAATGGTCAGGTGCACCTTGCTGGGGACATGGAGCATGGTGCAAGTTGTTGCGGCCTGTCCCCATGGCACAATACATGGCCTGTGTCACACACATACCCCTGCTGCTGTCCTCCCCAGCAGTACTACCACTGTGTATTTGCAACACACCAAGCTCTCCTTGTTGGTCATACACCTGTAACAGAGGCACATCACCCTGACATCCCACAACAGTTGTGCATGCCACCCACCATCAGCTGCGTTGCTCCCCTCATGGGAGGTGGCAGTCCAATGTCCTGTACAGTGCAGTGCTGTTGCATGTCTGACAGCACCAGTGAGGCCCAAAGGCCACTAGGCCCATCATTGCCCCAACCTGCACACACCCCACTGCAATGGTGATGTTGCCAGAGTGCATGCAGCCTTTGCCCCACTGAGTGGTGTCACAGGAGCCCCCACCATGCTACATGACTGTCCCACTGTGTACTGTACAAACTGTTACATTGTTGCCTGTGCTGCTGTCCTGCATCATTGCAGTCTACAGTGCAGTGTGCACATACTCATATGGACAGCACAGCATCAGGCCAGATATCTCCCACCGTGTGCTGAATCTCACCCCTCTGTCCCATGTGTTGGCAGTCAGAACAGCAGAATGTCCTGATTATGATACATACCTGCATTCTCGTTTTGTAGCTCCTGGGACATCCTGCAAACAGTGTTCACATACACCTTCAGCTATAGCACTGCAGTCCCTATCAGCAACACAGGTGGAGCACTGTTTGTCCTTAAATAGCATGGCTGGGCAATCCACCTTGTTGATCATGCAGATTGGGCCTGAATGATGTGTTAATTATTGTGTTTGCCCTGCACATACACAAGTAGCCTCATTTACATACATCCTTTGAATATCACAACACTTAGCACCGAGCAAATGGTTAGCACCGGGCAAATGTTTAGCACCGAGTTACTTGGATGGTATATAGCGCTGCGCTATTGCATTAGAGCTGTGCTACCGGATATTGAGCGACATCATAGCACATGCACACTACTGGTGGGCATGTGCATGTGCTGTGCATGTGGACTCTACTTATGCGGCGCTAACACGGTTGCTCAGTGCTACAGGGCACTTGCGTGGTGGGCTTGCGCATGCACACTATGGTGTTTCAGGAGTCATTGTGGGGTTGTGCATGCGCAGCTTGTGCACTTCTGGGTTGCGCAGAGCTGTCACAATAGCATGGCCCAGCACACTGCAGTCCAGTGCAACACAGGGAGCATAGCGTTAGTACAAGGACAAGTGCAGGGTGTGCCCCTGTGTAGTGCTAGGGAGGTGCCCAGTACAGCTATTCCAGTCATGTCTGCATGTAGGAGAGTGAGGACCGTTGTCCACAGGGACAGGAGGTGGGGTGAAGTGGAGACAGCAAACCTAGTTGAACTAGTGCAGCAGAGGCACAGGAGACTGTCTGGGGACGTGAGGGAGGTTGACCTGCCCCATAGACAGATGTGGCATCCATTGCCCGGCACCTGACTGACAGCATGAGGATTGCCAGGGAAGGTGAAAAGTACTGCCATGGGTATGTGGACATGCAGCAGGGGCAGCCACACCAACTGGAGCACTACAAGAGCATGGTGTGTGATGGGACAGTGCATGTCAGTCACTGCCATGCACAGGTTGCGGGTGTGTGTGTGTGTACCGTCATGTGTGTCTGTGTGTTGCAGGATGTGCCTGTCCATGTGCATGTATCCCCTTATATTTGCATGTCACTGCTGTGTGTGTGTCCTGCCACTGGTTGCCTGCATGTGGCCACATTTCATGGCACTATTGGCATGCCGCTATGACCTGTGTACACAGTCACCACTCAACAAGGCAGTGTGACTGCCCATGTCCAGGGTTGTGCATGGCACAGATGACAAACTGTGCCTGCACACTGGGGGGGGGTACATGTGCTTGCACTGTGACATGCCACTTGTGGGGGGGGGGACTATGATGTGGGGTACCCTGTGTACCATGGACATTGCTGTGGCATACCATGGCAGCTCACAATGTAGTTACAGTGATGTACCTTATTCCCCCTAGAGAGTGCGGCAAGAGGTCCAGGGATGGCAAAGTGGCCCAGGAGAGCGCACAGGCAGCCATTGGCCAATGTGACAGGTGGACGGTGCCAGCCATGCCACACTGGGTGGAGGAGAGCAGTGATGGTGACTGGGGCATTTTGCGTGAGTACAATGTTTGGGTACACACTGCACAGCATGTGCAATGGGTGGGTGGGTCTGTTCATTGGCCGCCAGTTTTGTTCCTGCCTTTCAAATGGCTGTGTGCCTGGTACACCGTCTTGTGACTCACACTACTGTGTTGGCCATTGGATTGGCATGGTGTACAATGGGTCTGGATGCGCAGTGGCTATAAATTGTGCCTGCCGGGGGGTGGGGGGCTGTCTGGGGCCTATGTGATGTACAGGTGTGTGTTGCTGTGTCCATCATGTGTACATATTGTGTACTGGTGGGAGGGCCCATCTTCCTCTACTGGCCTGGGTTTCCATGTCACTGCAGTGCCTGGTGTTTGCACACCTGTCATGCCAGGGTGTTGATGGTGCTGGGCTATTGTACTGGCATGGTGTACAGTAGGTCTGCTCTTGCAGATGGTGTGGTGCCTTTCTGCTGATGGGGGGGGGGGCTGCCATAATGTGCCAGCATGTGCAGCACTGTACCAGGTGTGTGTTTGGCCTACTGCTGTCCTGCTGCTGGTGGTCCATGGCCTGTGTCCCTTTGTTACATGGGGTTGGCCATGCATTTCTGCCTTGGGTGTGCTGTTGTTGTGGGTGTTGGTACTGCCACATGCCATGCTCAGCTACAGTACAGGTTGCATGCCATCATACTGTGGTGAGGCTGTGGCTACTCCAGTGGTGGGTGTACTCTGCTGTGTGTCTTATAGCTCTGTTCCTTTGGCCAGCATGTCCTGTGTATCATCCCATACATTAGTTGTGCCATGGCCCCCTGTCCATGTAATCTTGGGGACTGGCTGTCTGGTTGCACTGTTTCACTGTGTGCTTCACTGGGTTTTGTGGTGTGCCCTGTGTCATGGTGTTGCTAGTGGCCTTATGCACCTGTCCATGAACATTGGGATGGTGGGTACTGCCTGTGTCATTTTGCCTCAGCACACTGGTGCGTGTTGGGTTGTGCAGTATGTTCTGTGTCTTATCACTGCAGGGGCATGGTTGTTGGGCCATGCTGTCCACCCCTGGGTTGCCACCTGGGGTGTGCATTGTACCTCCTTGTCAGTGTCCCATCCTACCTGGTCCCCCTTCCTTCTGTAGGTCCACATCGTTACTCACTGTGGGCCATGAGGCTGGAGGAGTCAGAAAGGGGGGATGACCTGCTACGCCGAATTGTCCACCAGCAGAGGATCCTCATAGAGCAGCAGGTGGTCCTGATTGTAGAGACACAGCGGGTGGCTGCAGTCCCTGAAGCACGGCTGGCGGACCCGTCATGCATGGAGTCCTAAAACTAGTCCCTTTTATGTTGGCTTTCTTCCCTCTCCCCCCTTTATGGACTGCTGTTTTGTATCTGGCTTCTGTTCCTTTTTTACTGTTTGTGTCAATATCCCCTTTCCCTTCATTTCCATTGCCATCCTGTACATATATTGTTGTTGTACATATGTTTTGCATTTCATTGTTTTGTGAGTTTTGGTGAAAATGTGTTGGGTAGGTATATCGACGGTCAGGCATTATTCCCCCTCCAGGCTGAGGAACCTCCATCCTTTTTGTTGTCCCTCTCTGTCACCAGAGGTGTATAGATGGTGTAGTGCATTGGGGATAGCTAGGAGGTTAAGGGTGGGGGCTTGGCATGTCAGAGGAATGGAGAAGAGTGGATGGATTGGGATCATGGGGACAAGGAGACACCCTGGGGCAAAGTGGGTCCAGGAAAGGGGTCCTCCCTGTCTGGTTCCCATACCCAAGGGCTATGCCTATGGCAGGCAGGAAACTTGGTCTTCCTCAGCTGCTAATCTGACTCGGGCGGTGTTATGTAATGCTAGGTCCATTAAAAACAAGACTGCTATAGTTGTGGATCTTGTTAATTCAACTGACCTGGCTTACATCACTGAGACCTGGCTGGATGAAAATGCTGGTCCTATTTTGGCTGCAACAGTTCTGGCTAGGTACTCGGTGATACACTGCTCGAGGACGGATCGTAGGGGTGGGGGGGTGGCCATTTGTTTTAAATCAGAACTGAACCTGATGGAAGTACCAGTGGGAGCCACCAATTCTTTTGAATGTATCATGGGCAAGGGTGTGGGGTGCAGGATTCTTCTCGTCTACCATCCACCAGGAGATGGGAATGTTTTCCTGCAGGAAGTCGCTGACTTCACTGTTGACCTGACATTGGGATCCCACAGATGGTTGATCCTGGGGGATTTCAATGCCTGAGTCGACGATGAACTCTCACAGTTTAGACAGGACTTCCTTCCCTGGGCCTCACACAGGTTATTTCCTCCTAGACTCACATTGGTGGTCATTCATTGGACTTGGTATTTCTCCTGGGGATGGAGATATCCAATTTGGTGGTGGAACCAGTTGGGTGGTCTGGCCATCATATTATCAGGTTCAGTTTTGAGGACCCCCCCCAGGAGGCTTGCCCCTATGAAGATGGTCCAATACCACACTTTGAGGGGTGTATCTCCTGATGGCGGTGTTGGACCTATCGGGTATGCCGAGTGACCTGCTTGGATTCAGGGGACCTTGTACTAGTCTATAATAAAGCAGTGACACAGGCTCTGGATTCCATTGCTCCTGTTCGTGTTTGCCCCCTCACTCTTCACCCCAGATCTCCCTGGTTTGATGAGACCTTGAGGGAGTTAAGGAGGGGTTTGGTGAAGGTTAGAGAGGTGATGGCAGAGGTCAGGCCTAGTGTGTGTATTCGGTCTATCAATCAACAATTTCCCATAAGAAGGCAGAATTCCTGTCCAGGGAAATTGCTGCTGTGCGGAATCAACCAGCTCAGCTTTTCCGGACCGTAAACAGACTGTGCAATCCACTCTGTCTTCAGCCTGGAAATGCTTTTTTCACAAGAGCGGTGTGAGAAGATTGCTCAATTCTTCCCTGATAAGGTTGCCATGGTCAGGTCCGATATCTGCTTGACCCTCTCTCTAGGGAGTAGCAGTGGTTGGCAGGAGAAGTCAGACACCCAGTTTGTGTGGTGCAACTTCGGCCAGCCTACAATCAGTGATATTGTGATGGTTATCCAGTCATTACAGCCTACCAACTGTAGTTTGGACCTGGGCCCCACTTGCCTTTTGGTTGGCTGTGTGGATGTCATTTAGACAGGACTTCCTTCCCTGGGCCTCACACAGGTTATTTCCTCCTAGACTCACATTGGTGGTCATTCATTGGACTTGGTATTTCTCCTGGGGATGGAGATATCCAATTTGGTGGTGGAACCAGTTGGGTGGTCTGGCCATCATATTATCAGGTTCAGTTTTGAGGACCCCCCCCCAGGAGGCTTGCCCCTATGAAGATGGTCCAATACCACACTTTGAGGTGTATCTCCTGATGGCGGTGTTGGACCTATCGGGTATGCCAGTGAATGCTTGGATTCAGGGACCTTGTACTAGTCTATAATAAAGCAGTGACACAGGCTCTGGATTCCATTGCTCCTGTTCGTGTTTGCCCCCTCACTCTTCACCCCAGATCTCCCTGGTTTGATGAGACCTTGAGGGAGTTAAGGAGGGGTTTGGTGAAGGTTAGAGAGGTGATGGCAGAGGTCAGGCCTAGTGTGTGTATTCGGTCTATCAATCAACAATTTCCCATAAGAAGGCAGAATTCCTGTCCAGGGAAATTGCTGCTGTGCGGAATCAACCAGCTCAGCTTTTCCGGACCGTAAACAGACTGTGCAATCCACTCTGTCTTCAGCCTGGAAATGCTTTTTTCACAAGAGCTGTGTGAGAAGATTGCTCAATTCTTCCCTGATAAGGTTGCCATGGTCAGGTCCGATATCTGCTTGACCCTCTCTCTAGGGAGTAGCAGTGGTTGGCAGGAGAAGTCAGACACCCAGTTTGTGTGGTGCAACCTCGGCCAGCCTACAATCAGTGATATTGTGATGGTTATCCAGTCATTACAGCCTACCAACTGTAGTTTGGACCCGGGCCCCACTTGCCTTTTGGTTGGCTGTGTGGATGTCATCCGCCCGGTCCTTGCTGAGGTTGTCTGATTGTCCTGGAAGAGGGGGATCTTTTCACATCCCCTTAAGGAGGCTGTGGTTCAGCCGCTTCTTAAGAAGTCCTCCTTGGACCCTGACTGTCTAGCAAACTACAGGCCTGTCTCTAACCTACCCTTCATGGGTAAAGTTATTGAGAAGGTGGTGACGTTACAGCTGGATGACCATTTGACCAGCCACAATATTTATGATTCTCTCCAGTCTGGTTTTAGGAAGAGACATAGTACTGAGACAGCCCTTGTTGGGTACTAAATGACCTCCTAATAGTGAGAGATTGAAAGACTCATTCCATCTTGGTCCTTCCTGATCTCTCTGTGGCATTTGACACCATGGACCATGGTGTGCTGTTGGATCACCTGCGGTTTGTCTGTGGACTTTCGGGATTTGTCCTCAGTCAGTTTTGATCTTTCCTCATGGGTAGGACTCATGGTGTGGTGTCTGTTTTTTTTTTCCTCAGCTCCATTCTCTCTATTCTGTGGGGTACTGCAGGGATCCATTTTGGTGCCCATGTATTTTGCGGTGCATATTCAGTGTATATGTTGCCATTGGGAGCGATTATTAGGCAGTACGGCTTGAGTTTTCACTGCTATGCAGATGATACTCAGCTGTATATGTCTTTTGTGCCTGATCAGGATGATCCTGTCTCAGTGCTAAACAGCTGTCTAGCCGAAATCCAGGACTGTATGAATGTGAGCTAGCTGAAGTTGAATCCCCAAAAAACTGAGGTGTTGGTTGTGGACTCAGGTCATCATGCGGAGGGTGTGTTGGCAGGTTCTCCTTCAGGTCTATGGCTCACAGGTGTCCAGCTAACTACCTCAGACTGGATGCGGAACCTGGGCGTTATGTTTGATGACTGCCTGACCCTGAAACTGCAAGTGTTGGCAGTTGTTAAAACCTCTTTTTACCATCTGAGGAATATCGCCTGGGTTAAACACCTGTTTCCTCCCAATGATCTTCCAACGTTGGTTCACGCTTTCATTACCTCCCGTCTTGACTACTGCAATTCCCTTTACCTAGGGCTACCGGGGGTTGATATCCACCGCTTGCAGCTGGTGCAGAACGCAGCAGCCAGGCTTTTTACTGGTACTTCTAGAACCAGTCATATAAAGCCTGTACTCCGCGGACTGCAATGGCTGCTGATACAGTGCTGGATCACCTTCAGGGTTGCGTTATTAACCTACAAGGCCCTACACGATCAGGGACCAGGTTACCTGAAAGATCTCCTTTGTCCCTACTGTCCCCTCCGCCCTCTCCAATCCACCAATGAGGGAATGCTAGAGATTCCCAGGGTTCGTTTACAAACATCTGGGACAAGGGCATTTAGTTTTGTGGCCCCGACCCTGTGGAATTCTCTACCTCATTGGGTACAAGATTGCCTGATTATACCATCCAGAGTTTTAAGATTGCTTTAAAGATATATCTTTTTAGTTTGGCATTTTCTAACTACTAAAGCTGCTATAGTATTTTTAGTCTTATTTTTATTTGGATATTTATATAATATGTTTTTACTGAACAGGTGCTTTGGTTTAGAAAGGCGCCTTCTATAAATAAAGATGATTTGATTTGATTTGATTAGTCATTGTAGTTGTATTTTTTACATAGTTGTAGTGGTCATGGTACTAGTGTTTGTTGTAGTATAGTAGTCATAATAGTAGTAGTTTTAGCAGTTCTGGTTGTAGTATTGGCAGTAGTTGTAGTTTTAGTAGTAGTCTTTGTAATAGTAGTAGTAGGAGTGGTAGTAGCAGTAGTAGTTCTCATATTGGTGTTGGTTGTTGATTTTGTGTTCATTTCATGGCAGCTTCTTGTGTCTACTGTTGGCATTGCTTTACTGTTCTTGCTGCTTTATTGTTCCTTTGTTACATAATACATTACACTTTCTATAGTTTCCTGTGTCCTGTGTCATTTTTGAGTGCTGGGGTTTTCACAAGGTGTGTACTGTTCTTTGGCTCTCACTCATGGGTCCTGGCTGTTGCTTGGCATTCACCTGGCTGTGTGTGTCATATTCTGGGTTCTGCGCTACTGTCAGCTCTTGGAATCACACTCAGGGTTGTGTTTCTTTGCATGTGTTCCAGGGCCAGGCTGTCTCACCTCTGCACTGTGTTTCTGTGGGTTTCTGGACTGCCTGGTTGGGTGCTATATTCAGTGCTGTCTTATTTGCTATATTGGGAGCTGTCTTATTCCTGGTCTATTTTTGCCCTGCACTCCCAGCCCAGTTTGCCTGGCTTCATGTGCATGCTATATTCAGCTGATTTAGTACCAGCTATTCCTTTTGAATATAGTGGGCTATTTGTTCCGGGCTAATTTAGCAAGCTGGGCAGAGCTAATTTAGCCTCGGGGGAAAGTTTTGAATATCTGGGCCAAATCTGTTAGCTCCTGAATATCATTTTTTTCAGCATTTTAATAGCGGTAGTAAATGTATTCTGAATATCATTTTCCTTTTATCTAGTATCAAAGATTACCTCTTACACTACAATATCTTGCTTATGGGTGCCTAACATATTTATATTTATAATTAGAATATCCAATGGTTCTAACTTATGTGACTCATGAGGTATTAGATCAACAAGATCTTTTTCAATGACAAAGTAATCAATTTGGTTGCCATCAATGGACATCAAATGAGGCTGGGAAGCTCAAACAGTGCCTTTCTTCCCTAGGTTAATTTGTAGAACGTTCTTAGGTGATGTAATGAATAGTCATACAGTAGGAGCATTTTATCTGATTCTTTGCTATTTTTGAAAGGCCAAACACTGGTAGTATCACCTTCTGACTGTCTTTATTTGTTCTCCTATGTACACTATCGAGGTTGTACGAAGATTGCTGCTGGTCTTCTATTACTTTAAGAAGGTCTTGGAAATCATTTTTATGTTTTGAAATAATATTGGAGGATTAGGTTGATACTGATCCGGAAACAAATACTTCAGTCGCTCAATTTCCAACACTAGACCCCAATGTTAGTTCTATTTGAACCAAAGGTAATTCATTAACCCCAGATTTTTCATATAATTATCATCCTGCCACCTTTGTTACTCAAGTTTTCCATTAGCACTAACAAAACCTCTGAATCATTAACAGGGATATGAAGTTACTTCAATAGTAGATATAATATTATCATTCTTTTAAATTTGGAGTCTCATATGATTTTTGATACATGCCTTTAGGTGCAACATATACTTTCTTCCCTGTACAGATATTTTTACACATCCTGGGGTACTTCTCTTATACAGTATCTGTCAGTACTGTGATTGGGTGGGAATCTAACCCATGGAGGACTGACTGACTCTTTGGCTCTTATAAGCACTGGGTCAGAGCAATTTGTTCCAATGTCATCAGCTGTAGTTGGTATTTAGCTTTATTTATATTTGCCTTACTTTTGCTGCGTTCATTCACATGGGAGCAGGGGTATCACACGTGGGAGTAGTCTCTAGCAGTATAACGCTATTTCTTTTTTCTGATCTGTTTGTTTATTTTAAATGTTTTGTCATATTGAATTGTTCTATTTCTTGGGAATCAGCAGGAAAATAATCTGGTCTACATGCCACAATAATTTCTCTCCTCAAAGTTTTTTCTTTCTTCCTTCATGATCCCAAACTATTAAAGGTCCACATGTCCCCTCCACATGATAAACTATGCTCTCTGATAAAAAGGTAAGCTTTCGATCTGTACCTGGGATGCTCAATCCTCCTCCCCCTGGCTGATCCCCCAATGACCCAGGCTCATCCTCAAACCTGGGTTGCCAGTGTGGTGGTAGATGTGGCGTCCAGTGCCCCAACCCTCTGTGCCACTGAGTCAGCCTGACCAAAATATTTTTGAAGCCATTCACTGATTTTGTGCCCACCACCTCAGCTGGCAGGCTGTTCCATTGTTCCACCACTCTATCTGTAAAATAAAACTTCCTCAAGTCTCTCCTGACTTTCCCATCCACTGCTTTTCACTCATGACTGCTTGTTTTAGATTCACTACACCTGGTGAATATTTCCATAGTTTGCCTTGTTCATTTCCTTCAGGAACATGAAGATCTCTATAATATGACTCTTCTCCCTTTTGGTCTCCAGTGAGTACATGTTCAGTGCCATATGTCTCCTCGTAGGATTTGTCCTGCAGGCCATGAATCATTTTGGTTAATCTATACTGCACTGTTTCTAGACTGCCATGTCTTTACTTAAAGGACAACTAAACCATCTTTTTACACATTTTTTAAATGACCCCATAGGCTTATAAAGGAGAGGGTGTTCTTTACATTAACACTGAAACTGCATGTATTAATGTAGGATAAATGCAGTTTCATAGCATTTGAAAAATTGAAACTCATCTACTCCTGATTCAAAAATCCTGCTTTGAGAATCCTGAAATGGCTGCTGTGATGATGTCAATGAAGTGACAGTTGCCAACTATGCAGATGTATCCAAGCTCCACTAATCGTATTCAAATGGGAATAACTTTAAAATGAAAAATGATAGCATGGTACTTTGAGTACAACATTTGTTCATCACAAAAATATCTACAAAATGTGTGGTGTTTCATTTATATATACCTTTTAATTTTTTTTTTAATTAGCAAAAAAAAAGCAGCAGAAAATGCAATTTTTTCTCACTTTTCCAACAAACAAATGCAAATAACTTTAAAACAAAAAATGATAGCATGGTACGGTGAGCACAATAGTTGCTCAGCACAAGAATATCTGCAAAATGAGTGCTATCTCATTTATATATACCTTTTATGTTTTTTTATCATTAGCAAAAAACAACAGCAAATTGAATTTTCTTTTTCACTTTTTTCAACAAACAAATGCAAATAGTTTTACAATTAAATGATAGCATGGTACTTTGAGCACAAAAGTTGTTCAACACAAACATATCTGCCACATGAGTGGTGTTTCATTTATAGACACCTTTTAGATTTTTTATAATTAGCAAACAATGGCAGAAAATTCATTTTTTTTTCACTTTTTTGGAGGTATGGCGTAAATGGAATATGCTACCTCCCTACTGAAAATATTGTTGATATTTTTTGTTCTTCTGCTGACTGACCTGATGACATCACTCGTGGCTTTACCACTCATGATGTCATCGGGTCAATTGGCACTTGAATAAAAAATATCAACAATATTTCCAGTAGGGGTAGCATATCCCTTACATATTCTTTGCAAAAACTCCATTAATGCATCAGTTTGTGTTGCTATAAAGCAGCAAAAGGATGGAAATGTGATGTTAGGGTTTTCAACACTAACTCTGCACCCCCCCACACCCATAAGCAGCCAGAGGGGCCAAGGCACACAAGCAACAACAGACATCCATCATCAGGTAAGACAAATAACATACAACTCTTCCCAAATAACATAAGAGAAATCAGTCATCATGGTCCAGCACTTTTATAGCCATGGATACAGATGCACACTTGTACACCACCTGGGCAGTGTGGTAAAAAATGCCTATAGGATTACATTATAAATTGTAAGTAAGGAATTAATTTATTTAGTCAGTCATAGAAATTACAACCCTTTGAGTCATAGACTCATTTACAAAAGCTCCTCATCAGCATAGTCATACATTCACAGGTAGTACATTAGTGGGACATTACATTTCAAGTATTTACAAACAATAGCCATGGTGGCTGAAAATCTATACATGTAGTAGCTAGGGTATTGATATTATTACAGTGGAACAATTATAGAGCAGGTGCAGCCTCTGGGGCATTGTTGTAAAGCAGGAACAGTGATCCATACATTAGCGAAACAACACATTTTAGGCAAAGTAATTGCCTGGGTGACTGTTGACCTATACATTTAGTAGCTAGGGTAATTGGTATTGGTTTTGGTACAGGAGATATAGTTACAGTGTAGGTTCAGCCTCTAGGGCATTGTCATATAGCAGAGACAGAGATCAGCAGTAAATATGTCCTATACAGTTAGTCCTACACAATTGGTAGCTATGTCAATATGGAGTGGCCTAGTGCAACTCTGTGCAGGTCAGTTAGGTGGATTAGCAGCTGCACTGGAATTGGCGCAAGGAGAGAATGTGTTTTTTTAGGATGGTCTTCAACTGTCCTAGATTGGGAATGGAGGTTATGGCTGGGGGGGCTCATTGTACCAGGTGGGAGCTCTATAGGGGAATGATCTCTGAGCTAGGGAGGTTCTAACCCTGGGCACAGTCCACAGATGTTTGTTGGCAGAATAAGTGGATACAGTGTGGGAAAACAAGAGCAATGATGCCGAGTCCCCCAGTGGGGTTAACCCTAGGTGGATTTTTTTGGTGATGAGACAGGATTGATATTGTAGTCTTTCCTCCAGGGTAAGAATGTTCATTAGAGCATAGAGGGTACAAGTATGGGAGCATTTATCTGCACCTAGGAGGAGTCAGCACACTTTATTAATGGCTATGTGAATTTTGTTTAGAGTGGTGTTGTTTGCAGCACAGTAGATTGGGAGCCCATAGTCAATGAGAGAGAGGATAGAAGAGTTGACAGCCAGATTGAGAGCCTCTGGAGTCAGGCAGTCTTTGTGCTGGTATAGGAGGCTGATGCGGGTATTAATGGCCGAGGTCAGGATGTTAATGTGGGCATGGAAGGATAGGGAAGTGTCAAAAGTAAGGCTGAGGTATTTATAAGTGAGTACTTGTTCCAGGGGAGGTGAGCATGGGAGAGGATTTTTAGTTCAGTGTCCTTGGTCTTGCTCTGCCAGTGGGCAAATCACATGGCTTTTGTTTTTTTTTGATGTTGACTACAAGTCTGCGACTGGTGAACCAATTTTCAATCTAACTGAACTAGTCTTGGAGGGAGGACTGTAGGTTGTCAGGGCAAGGGTGTGTGGCATAGAGAACCACATCATCAGCGTACTGTATAGCAGTAAGTTACTGAAGCAAGATTTGGGTTGTGCATTTAAGTAGATACTGAAGAGTAGGGGGCCCAATATGGATCCCTGGGGGACCCGTGAGCAGACAGGCAGGGTGGAAGATAGGGTATCATTTATCTTAACACATTGGGATCTGGAAGTAAGGTAGCTATTAAACCAAGAGAGTGGTCCATGTGATAGACCAGTGTGGTGGAGTGTGTCCAGGAGAAGGGGGTGGGAGACCATATCAAAGGCCTTAGAGAGGTCCATGAGGATGGCTCCAGACAGATGCTTACTGTCAAGGGCAGAGTGAATGAAATTGGAGAATTCGATGAGGGCGGTGGTTGTGCTATGGCCTGATCTGAAGCCATGTTGTTCACTACATAATAAATTGTGGGCTCTCAGATACTCAGTGAGTTGGTAGGAAATTAATTTTTCAAGGGCTTTTGAGAGAGGGGAAAGGATGGATATGGGCCGATAGTTGTTGGGGTTGGTATTGTCTCCACTTTTTAGTATTGGGGTAATTGTGGCAGTTTTCCAGGCTGTTGAGAACTACCTCAAGCATTTGGAGTGGTTAAGGAGGTCGGTCAGGGGGGAAAGGACCGTGTCAAGAACCTGGTAGAGGATTTTCATGTCAAAAGAGTCTTTGCAATAGTTGGAGCAACTGAGAGCTTTGGAGAGGTAGGATCTGGCTTCCTGCTTTGTAATGACCCTAATGTAGAAAGGGGGGTGCTGGATGTTTGGCTCAGAGGAGCCTGGGATAGGGTCAAAAAAGTCCCTCAGGAGGACTGTACTAAGATTGGAAAAGGTTGAGTTAAGGCAGTTAGTGATAGCCTGTGGGTCGGTTGAGGTGGCATTGTTGATGCCGAGCTGGGAGGGTGGGGGGAGGCGGGACTTGCCATTAAGTTCTTTATGTTGTCCCAAAACTTTTGTGCACTCCCAAGGAAGAAGCCAGGGTGTCTTTATAGTATTAAGCCTTGGCCTTGCATATGGCCCAGGTGCACCTATTGCATTCTGCTCTGTAGGCTTGTCTGTCTGCTTGGGAGCCAGATTCAATAGCTCTGTGCCAGAGGTCATCCCTTTGTTTTAGTTGCTGCCGTAATAAGGGTGTGATCCAAGGGACGTTATATTTTACAGTTTTCATTTTAGCCAGGGGGCAAAGATGTCACATGCTTTGTTGAAAGAGCATGTGAAGTAATCAAGGACTAGGTCAATGTTAGGGGCCTGGGTTACAGGTGCCCAGTCCCACTGGGCCAGATAGTGTTTGATTTAGCGAAGGTCATCTGATCGTGAGCGCCTGCGGGTGGATAAACTAGGTTGGGGTTTGGGCAGGTGACATGACCAGGAGCAGAGGATAGGGGAGTGGTCACTCAGAGAGTCTGGGAGGACCACTAGGTCAGAGATTCTATATGGCCAGTTAGTTAATAGTATGTCTAGTAGGGTCTGGGAGCCATTTGCGGTGTTTACCCTACACAAAGGAAGTGTTGGTTGGTGGCTGCATGAGACATACAGTGAGCCCTAGACCACATTTGCCTGATAAAGTAAGTCTGAGAATAACACATGACAGGGTGTGTGGCAATGCTAAATTACTGCATGCCCAAGGTGGGTTGTAAGGCATGAGGTGCAGTTGAATGCTTTCAACCACCTGGGAAGTGTGGTATATGATTCCCATAGGGTCACACAGTAATTTGTAAATAAGCAATAACAAATGGAAAGGTGTACAGCAATGCTAAATTGCTGCATGCCCCAGGTGGATTATAAGGCATGAGGCACAGCTGGGTGCCTTCTAACACCTGGGAAGTGCGGTATATAATTTGAATAAGATTGTACTATAAATGTTAAGTGATCAATACCACATGGCAGGGTGTGCACAAGGCTAAATTGCTGCATGCCCAGGTGGGTTGTGAGGCATGAGGTGCAGTGAAGTGCCTTCAACCAACAGGGAAGTGTGACATAAAATTCTCATAGGGTCATAATGTAAATTGTAAGTAAGCACCAACACGTGACAAGGTGTACAGTAATGCTAAATTACAGCATGCCCCAGTTGGATTGTGAGGTACAAGGTGCAGCTGAGTGCCATCAACCACCTGGGAAGTGCTGATGTCTTCACTCAGGTGCCAAAGTCATGCTAAGGACATGGAAGAGTCAGCAGGTAGCTGATCTGAGGAGCACCAGGTGCTTGGCTTCTTTTCCTGGAAACAGAGGTAATATTCCAACTGAAATGGCACACAGCTGCATGACACAAAATGAAACCAAAAAAGGGAAACAGCTGCAGAGCAAATGTAGCTCTGGGTAGTATGGTGAAGGCAGTTTTCATGTACAGTGACTAAATGCGAGGAAGAAAAGGAAGTGTTGGTTGGTGGCTGCGTGAGACATGCAGTGGGCCCTAGATCACATTTGCCTGATAAAGTAAGTGGGAATACAATAAACTGTGGCACACATTGTCATGGTGAGGCAGTGTTGACAGAGCAAGGGAAAACAGAAATTGGAGGGTCCTGGGTTATAGGGTTAAGCATACAACAGTTTTGTACCCCCATCCACCTGTTCAGAAGGCAGGAGGTGAGAGCTATTTGAAAAGCAAATTGTAGTCTGGATAATTGAGAAGGACACAAGAAAAAAACATATCAACAATATTTCCAGTAGGGAGGTAGCATATTCTGTTTATGCCATACCTCCAAAAAAGTGAAAAAATGTAATATCCTGCAATTTTTTGCTGATTATAAAACATCTAAAATGTTTCTATAAATGCAACACCACTCATTTGGCATATATTGTTGTGCTGAACAACTTTTGTGCTCAAAGTACCATGCTATCCTATTTCATTTTAAAGCTATTTCCATGTGTTTGTTGCAAAAAGTGAAAAAGAAAATTTAATTTTCAGCTTTTTCTTTGCTAATCATAAAAACTAAAAGGCATCTATAAATGAAACACCACTCATTTTGTAGATATTTTTTGTGATGAACAAATGTTGTGCACATAGTACCAAGCTATCATTTTTTGTTTTAAAGTTATTTGCATTTGTTTGTTGAGAAAGTGACAACAATTGCATTTCCTGCTGCTTTTTTTGATAATAAAAAAAACTAAAAGGTATCAATAAATGAAACACCACTCATTTTGTAGATATTTTTGTGCTGAACAACTTTCGTGGTCACAGCACCATGATATCAGTTTTTGTTTTAAAGTTATTTGCATTTGTTTGTTGAAAAAATTACAAAAAAAATGAATTTTCTGCTGGTTTTTATTGCTAATTAAAAAAAACTAAAAGGTATTTATGAATGAATCACCACTCATTCATCAAGGCAGCCATTTTAGGATTCTAAAAGTAGGATTTTTGAATCAGGAGAGGCTGTGTTTAAAATTTTCAAGTGCTATGAAACTGAAGTTATCATACTTTAATTAATGCAGTTTCAGTATAAATGTAAACAACAGCCTCTCCTTTACAAGCCTTTGGGAAATGTTTTTGAAAACAAAATGTGTAAAAAGATTGTTTAGTTGTCCTTTAAGCAAAGAATTCAAAACTGTGTACAATACTCCAGGTGGGCCTCTCCAGTGGAAAGGTACCAATACCTCTTTTTTACTGCTACCAAAACCTCTCACAAGACACCACAACATCCATTGTTGCCTTGCTGCAGGCCATGTTACACTGGATACGTTGTTTAAGGGAGTCACTTATCATGACTCCGTCTCTTTTTTCATTAGTAGTGCCCAGCTTAACGTCTCCCATCTGAAATGGGGAAGGGTCTGCATCACAAGCCCAAAGAGGAGAGACTGAAAGACCTCAATATGTACACCCTAGAGGAAAGGAGGGAGAGGGGGGATGTAATAGAAACATTCAAATACCTCACAGGTGTAAATAAAATTAAAGTGGGAAGCATTTTTCAGAAAAAAAGATGCTCAAGAACAAGAGGGCATGCTATAAAGCTGGAGGGGGAAGAGACTCAGGGGAGATGTGAGGAAGTACTTCTTCACAGAAAGAGTGGCGGATGACTGGAACAGCCTCCTAGTGGAGGTGGTGGGGTTAAAAAGGTAATGGGCTTCAAGAATGCATGGGATAGGCATAAGGGAACCTTAGAGATAGGGGAAGGGGGGTAAAGCTGGAGAGAAGGTAGAGTCTGTGGTGTTATAGCAAGTAGGGAAACTGGGCAGACTAGTTGGGCCATGCAGTCCTTATCTGCCATCAATATCTAGGTTTCAATGTTCCTATGCTTCTTGCAGCCTATGGCTAACATGCAGGGAACAGCCTCCACCAAGTCAGTTCGACAACAACCTTGTTGAAATCCCCAACAGCGACAGGCATAATGTTGACATACCCTGTGTTGTTTGCAGGGAACTTTGCCCCCCACACCCCCTGAGCTCTAAACTACTAACTCCAATTCAAAGCTGACTAGGAAGAGGGAGAATAACAGACAAAAGAGTGACATTTTGACAGTGGGTCCATTACAGTGACAATTTCAAAGTCTGTCAAATCTGTCGCTGTAACGGCTTCACTGACAAAATTTTGCAGTTTTGCCAGCATACCCAGGGGCTATACCACATAGGGGATAAAATTCTAATGCGTGGGAATAACCTACAGAAAAAAAATTGCATTATATAATGTGCACAATCCCAAAGGTCAGAATAAACTACAATATATGACAGTAACTGACCTTTTATGGGAATGATTACCTCCCACCATAAAGAATGGATCAAATACTTTTGATAATACACTGCAGGCATTGATAACAGTAACCACCCTGGCACAAATGGAATGGCTCTGTCCATTGACACCAAACAGAAGCCCGATGAGCATCCTGGTAACTATTATACTAGGATCCAGGCAGCTTTTTGGATACATAAGCTAGGATGTTTGATAAGAACAATTTAGAGTTTAGGGGATATTGATACGTGATGCACATCCAGACATTAAGGATAGAATAGGTGTGGAAATAAATGCAAATCAACCCATAGATGTCATTCAAACAGCATGACTAAAGCCTATAACTAGGTTCAATCACTGAAGGGAAAGAAACAGTCTAGAGGTGCAGACAGGGATACTAGTATTGAAAAGCGACAGATCAGGGGAGACCCCAGCCTGGTTGCAGGAGTGACCATATCCAGGGGCCAAGGTAGAGGCCCTGACTAACTGATAAATGACAGAATACAATTAAAAACAGGATTTTGAAACATCGAGGGACCTCCTCTCTGAATGTTTAGGGATGTGAGGAGAAGGAGGGGTGATAACTGAAAGAATGGACCTGGAAGGGGGTAAGGCAGAGGTCTGCTTCCCCCGCCCTGACAACCCCCACCTTCTTACAACATTGCTATATTACAGGACATGATTGGAGATTTAAGAAAAAGAATAACAGACCTTGAGAAAATGGGGAGGCCAACTGGCACAGCAAGGATGAGGGTACCTGAAACAGGCACCCAGAGGGATTTATACAGAAAGGAACAGGCCACTAGCTGTCACCAAATAGATTTGGTCCTGGATGAACACAGTCAGCCCTGTGATGAAATACAGGCTTAGGCCACCCGCAAATGTTTGTTATTGACACAGGGGCTACCGTCTCTTTAATTCGTGATGACATGTATAAGGGACCAACAGTAGGAAGTGGCACAGTAAAGACATTTGAAGGTACCCAGTTACCTGCATGCCAGACTGATACTTGACTTAAATTGTAAACAGTTGATTTAATCATGGAGAAACCTCTCTTAGCTGTAATGAGGGGATATTAGTATCAGACATACTAGTTGATTTGAGAGTGGAAGTAAATTATTTTAACAAAATAATATGGATAATCACAGCTCCTCATCATTTAGGTACCATACGACATACACTGGAAATGATAGGAACTCTAGAAGTAGGGCCTGTTCTGGAGGATTCCCTAAAACTGTTCAAAGACCACCTGATGAATCAAGAGTTGTTGTTGATTTTAAAAGAGTAAAAACTAGTCTTACCAAAGTATGAAATGGACTGTGGTAGTATGGATATGTTCATGAACATTACGGGTCCATACCGACCCCCTCAGAAGCAGCACCCATTCCCTGCAGAAGCAGGGATAGAAGTCAGGAAAACAGACACATCTTTGCTTGATCTGCTTGATCTGGGAGTTATCAAACCTGTTTATTCCACAAACAACTCACTGATGTGGCCCGTGAGAAACCAGATGGAAACTGGCAACCAACCATCAAGCGACCATCAATTCTTGCCAACTTAATTCAGTAACCTTGTGGGCTGCTTCAACGGTGGCCAGTTTGCCAGATGTGTTATCAGGATTACCACCAGAGACCAAATGGTACTCAGCCATTGATATATCAAGCAGATTCTGGTCTATACTCTAGCAGTGGAGTGCCAGCACAAATTTGCCTTTATGGTGGATCATTCTCACTACACCAGGACAGTTTTGCTGCAGGGATTTCATAATTCCCCTATACTGTTCCATCATGTCTCGGCAAAAGCTTTGCAAGCCTTTTCTCACCCAGAGTGTTTGTTACAATATGCGGATGACTTGCTGCTTTGTACAGAAACAGTTGAAGAGCATCTAGAATTGCTAAGACAGTTACTGCAATTACTGTTAAAAGTGGAACTTAAGGTAAATCCAAGAAATACTCAGTTAGGCAGTCAAGAAGAAAGTTTTCGAGGACATGATATCTTAAGTAAAGGAAAGTCACCTGAGCCAAAAAAAGTGCAGGTAATTACAGACAGTTATTTTATTTATTCATTTTATTTTAATGTGTTTACCAGGAGAGGCACACTGAGCCAAAGCTCATTTCCAGGTGTGACCCAGGTGACAGGTAGTAGGGAGGTTACAGTCAAACAATAGCACAATGTAGTACAGATAGAAATTGACAATTGATGCAAATAAAGCAGTACAGTCATAAAGTAAGTTAAAACTAGGATGGTTACGATAAGACTTACAACTCAGCTTACTTAAAACTGGTGAACAATGGAAGCATGATGTAGAGCACAAAAAAGAAGCATAGGCTGTACACAGTTTGCTAATTTCAGGTGCATTAGAGGAAAAGGGACAAACAGCTATTGAGAAATGAGATGCTGAAATTATGGAGCAGAATTAGAGTAAGTGAGAAAAAATGCAAGAAAGGGACATTTGTGAGGGGGGCATGGTGACAATGGTAATGTCAAAGATGGTTGATAGGGGATATACACTCTTAGGGAGGGCATGGAGGAAAAAAATTAGGAGGGGGAAGGTAAATGGAGGTGAAAGTGAGCAGTGGAGGAGGGAGTAGACAAGGATAAGTGCTAAGTCATTCTTGTGGATGAGAAGGTACGATATAAAGTTAGCATTTATAATGGCAAGAGTATGCTTGTTCAGTTATGCATGACAAAGTGCATTTCAGGACAGCGGCAGAAGGGGAGTGTCTGACATGGGAGGGAAGGGTGTCCCAGAGTGAGGGTAGTCTGTAAGAAAAGGCCGCTGCACTGGAACATGAGGAGGGTCATGGTGGGGAGAAAGTGTGGGTGTCTCTGGAACAAAGGGGGTAGGTGGTCTCAGAGGAGGGAATCGAAAGTGAGGAGAAATAAGAAGATAAGGACCCAAACCAAAATTTAGATATGAAGAGTGAAGAGTGGAGTTGGTACCGGTGATGTAGAGGGGTTAGGGAAAGGGATGTGCAGAGGGAGCAGTGGTGAGTATGGGGGGGGCATATAGGGCAAAGTGACAAAAGGCATTGTAAAGGGAGTCCAACCTTGCTAAATGGGAGGCTGAGGTGGTGCCCTACACTATTTCAGCACAGTCAAATGAATGGATAACCATTTTTGTGAGGAGCTGACACATGTAGATTGGGAGAGGGCCTCTTTGTTTCTATACATCGAGCCTAGTCTTGGGTGAAGTTTAGCATGGATATGCTCGATGTGTTTTGTATAGTCAATCCAGGAGCCTAAACAGATCCCTAGGTATTTGTTTTTTTTTCATTTAGTAAGCTTTATTAAGGTAGCATTTTTACAACCATCATCCATACAGGCAGCATGTAAATACATTAAACAGAGGAATAATCATAAATAAAAGATTAACATATATTCATTGTATGAAATACATAGTTAGAAGTCATAATGTGAGAAAATCCTGGAACATAATTTTGTTGCCTGTATCCCACCCTCTTCCCCCCCTCCCTTCTTCCCTTCCCGGTCTGCCACTTGCTATTAACTGAGGATGGTTATTTTTTTTTTTTCCAAAAAAAAAAAAAAAAGAAAAATGATTCCAAAAGTCGAAACCTTACTAAATGCAGTAATCTTCAAAAGGGAAAATAAAAATCTCCAATGTCTACTGAATCGATAAAAGGGTATACAAAGATTCCCATCTTACTTTATATTTATCCATCCTATTATTGACTCCAGCAATGATGAATTCTGCTTGCAAAGCGAACATGATTTCCTTATACCATTCCATGTAAACAGGGACATTAGGCTCCAACCAATGCCTCAAAATTACTTTCTTGGCACAACTTGATATTAAGGCCATATGAGCTCTCTTCTGAGTCCCTTGTAGCTCTGTGTAATCACCCAAAATACAAATTTCCAGGTTAAAATTATCCGATAGTGCAAGAAGTGGATCAAGACAATTTTGAATGCAACACCAAAAAGGAGAGATTTTATCATATGACCACAACATATGAAGCTAATCTGCAGGGTCTTGTTGACATTTAGGGCATTGGTTAGAGGAACCCCTTCCCATTTGATGAAGTTTAACTGGCGTATAAAATAAATTATGATTAATATAAAATTGCATAAGTCTGTACCTGTCCCATTTAATATACTTATATAAATGTTTCCAAATTTTTGACCAGTTCCTGGGACGGGAAGTCATTGTTAATACATTATCCCACCCATAGAACCTCTTGCCTTCTAGAGAGGAAACCTTTGCCAGGAGAAATTTGTAAGAGTAGGATATTATGGGGGGGGGATACAACTTATATAAGGGAATAAAAGAGACATGAAGGGACTTTCCCATTCCCCTGACCCAAAAAAGTGTGTCAACATGTGGGATATCTGAAAGTATTTGAAAATATTTGTGGCAGGCCAATTGAACAGGATACTGGCAACCCTATAGGGCAGCAGCTTTTTATCCCGGACTAAATGATTCACTCTTAATACCCCCATATCAGGCCAAAAAAGATGAAGCCTGATTACCTTATCCGAAATTAGAAGATTTGGGTTTAAGAATAGGGGTTGGGCAGTATCTTTGTAGGCATCCACTTTGAGGAAAGTAATTAACTGATGATGTGTATGAATTGAGAAACTTAATGGTGTTTCCTTTAGGGATTTAGGGAGATTCCTTCTAACAATAAAAGGAAGAGGCTTAGGGTCAATGTTTTTTTCAAAACAAAGTGCTTGTTCTGTTTTAACCCAGGAGGGACAATATTCAGGAGCTGAACACTTCTCTGGTGTTTGCATCCAACATTTAACCCTAGTCAGGTGTATGGCTAGGTAATATAAGTAAAAATTAGGGACTTGAAGACCACCGTTAGTTTTTGGGTGGGTAAGTGATCCCTAGGTATTTGTATTGGGTGACATTGTTGAGTAAGGAGCCTTCCAGAGTAGTATACGTGAGGGGGAAGGGGAGGGTGGCAAGTTTTTGGGGTGTTGCAAATGTTTTTACATTTACCTTTTGGAGATTGTTATCAAACCATTGAAGGACCAAGTGGAAATCAGCTTGGAGCTGGGATTTGACTGCAGGGATAGAGGGGCCAGTGATGAAAATAACAGTGTCGTTGGCATACATCTGTATGTTTGCAACAAAGCATGCCAATGGTAGGTCGTTCAAGAAAATTGAGTATAATATGGGGCCCAGAATAGAGCCTTGGGGTACACCTGCATGTATTGGAAGTGGGGGGGGGATCTACAAACTTGGACTTAGGTTCTGTCAGACAGATATGGATTAAACCAGTGCACGGTTTCTGGAGAGAGGTCAGCGGAGGAAAGCTTGCTTAGGAGGAGCATATGGGAGATGGAGTCTAAGGCCTTAGTTAGGTCTATGAAAATGACTGCAGGTATGTGGCCTTGATCCATGCTGGAGAGGATGGCACTTGTGACATGTGCAGTAGTAGGCAGGTGGTGGTAGTAGAGTGCTTTGCCCTGAAGCCTGATTGATAAGTGGAGAGGAAATCTGTGAAGTTTAGGAGCTCAGAGAGACGTGTAAGGACAAGGGATTCTTAGATTTTGGACATTGCAGTGAGCAGGGTTGAGGGAGTCACCACCCTTGTGTAGAGGAAGGACTTGGGCAGTCTTCCAGGCTTGAGGGACTGAGCATTGGTTGACAGATCGGTTTAAGATGTGGGTGAGGGGGAGTGATATTGCAGGGGCAGATATATGTAGTAGACAGGGATTAATGGAGTCAGGGCTGGATTTATTGGGGTTCAATGGGGCAAGGGATTTTTGGACTTCTTGTATGGAGATGTGTGAGAAGGAGTAGCCCTGGGTGGGGGGAGTGGTGTGGAGAGATGGGCAGAGTGCAGGTAGTGAAAAAGGAATTTAGGGCAGTTGTGACTACAGCTGGGTCAGTAACCAGAGAACCATTAATAGATAGAATACGGGTGGTGGATTGGATGGGGGGGGGGGTTGAGAAGAGAGCGACGTGTAGACCAGGAATCAGCATGGGAGATGTGAGTGGAGTGCAGAAGGGTACGGAAATAAGTGGCCTTGTTTGTCCTGATTGCCTTTCTGCATGTGTTACTGTACATAGAGCCCTATATGTGCACAGATCTGGAATTGCTTGGGAAGCTTTATATAGAGCCCAGGTTGTCACGGGTTTTACACAAATGGATGAAGTCCTGCCCCACAGACATACATTTTCTGCATTTTTGTGGCTATGAAACTTTAGCAAGATGTTTATATCTCATTTTGTAGACATTGCCAGACCTTTGTATGACTTACTGAAAAAGGGGGTGAGTTGGAATTGGCCTAAGGCACATGCAGATACAGTAAAAGCATTGAAAAGAGCCTCAGAGGAACTCTGCCCAGCTGACCTGAACCCAACCAAACCATACCATTTTAGGTTATTGTGTCAGTCATGGCTATAGCTACAATGCTAGCTCAAGTGGTGTGTGGTGAATTAAAACCAGTAGACTATGCATCACATTTATTCACACCAGTTAAAAAGAAATACAATCAGTGTTAAAGGGACTTATTGGGGACTTTTGGCGCAGTAAATTATTTTAGTTATATTACAGGATTTAACAAGATTATTACCCCCCTCCCAACATAAGTCCACAGCTTTTCTTTTATCTGATGAATTAAAGTAAGATAATGTATCTAATGCAAGATTAGTGCATTGGGCCTTACTCTTACAGAACTGGACATTGAACTGGCAGACAAAACCCATCCTACAGCCATGTCCCCTCTGTCAGAAAACCCAGTCTGAGACCCACACATTTGTGGGTGGATTCAGTGGAGCAAAAAGGGAGAGAGACTAGAAAGTTATACTTCAAAGAGTGCCCTAGTGCAGATGTTGCTAATACACATACTTGTATTTTTACAGGTGGATCATCTTTCCATTTGAATGGTAATCCTCACACAGGAATCGGGATATATATTCCCAATAAACAAGTGGCAGAGACAAGGTCATGTACCCCGCACTCATACCAGGCATCAGAATTGGTGCCTATCTGCCGAGCACTGGGGTTGATTCAAACACTTAACATTAAGCCACCTGTTTGTATCCATTCAGACTCCTCTTAGATGTGCATTGCTTTAATAGAATTGTTGCCCTCCTGTGCGGGTAATGTTTTTTTTTTGCTTTTGATGGCAAGCCCATTAAGCACTTAGTACTATGGCACTATTTGTTAAAGTTAGCTGAACATTTGCCATTACCTTACATTCTTAAAGTGAAAGCTCATTCAAAGAAAACCCCGTTTACACTCAAGAATCAAAGGAGTGATGCACTGGCATGGCAGGGTACTTGGGGGGGAGGGGGGATATGGACAATGCCAGAGAATAGTGATTTAGTATTGGCCACCCTGTTATGACCTGAGGAGAAGTTGAATGTGTTGGATTTATAGGAGATACTAGATAAGGATACTGAGATTAAAGGTTGAAGAAAATATTAGAAATGGGGGAGAACAAAGGAAATGTTATACTGGATGCAGACTATAGGTTGATTGTGTACCAGCCTTCATATACAGGAGAGAAGGTTTACTTTGCTCCCAAATTGTTGAGAGGAGAACTTCTGAGGTTAGCTCATGATGTCCATGGCCATCAAGGGGTTACAAAAACCCTACAGATCCTTAGAAGTTTGGCTTGCTAGCCAGGAATGATAAATGATGTGCGATGGTTTTGTAATTATTATATTATTTGTGCTCAAGTGAATCCAACACAAAACACCCAGTGAGCCTTTTAAGACCACAGTTGAGGGAAGGACCATGGTGCATTTCATAGATTGATTTTGTGAGGCCTCTCCCAAGCACAGCTTGGGGAAATAAATACATCCTCACTGTTACAGATTTGTTCTCTAAGTGGATAGAGGTAATTCTTCTAACACCACTTCTCTAACCATGGCAAAAGCCCTGGTTGAGAGAGTGTTTTGTGTCTGGGGTTTGCCCGCCTCGATGGAGTCAGACCAGGATCCACATTTTATAGGGAATGTCATGAAGCAAGATCTGCAGTTACTGGGTATTAATCCAACATATCACATCCAGTATCACACCCAATCATCAGGGCAGACAGAAAGGGCAAATCAAACTATTAAAACAATGTTGAGAAAGTATATTGCCATAAGTGGGAAGGATTGGGTACAAAGTTTCCCTTAGTCCTGATGTCTATTCGAAGCATGCCAGGCACTTCTACAGGACTTACCTTATCTGAGATTATAACTGGAAGGGTAATGAGAATACTTGCTCCTCTGGGTTATTAGGGAACAGTCATCCCTGTGTTAGACCGAATGTCTTTAGATAGTTATGTTGCTAACCTGAAAGAGAATCTTGTCAAAACAAATCAATTTGTGGCCAAGAATACTGGGAAGCATCAAGAGATTGAGAGAAAATATTTTGACACTAAGGTGAAATGTCCTGCTGAATATCAGGTTGAGGATAAGGTGATGATTTTAGATTTCCAGGGACCTGGGCTGCATAAATTCTGGAGAGGATCCTTCCTCATTACTGACAAGCTGCCGCCAGCTGTTATTAAAGTTAGAATCATGGACAAAAAGAGAACAGTGCAGAAATGGCTGCAAGTGAATCAAACAAAATTGTTTAGAGGGAAAGGAGTAGATCAGACTTAGTAAGGAAAAGATATGGCTATCCCTGTCTCATGAGCATGTGCTTTATTTTACAGGGAGTGAAGCTACCATGTGGAGAAAAACCTCTTGGATAATAATTGCTGGTATAGCCACCTTTTACATGACCATATTGATCATCTGCAATATGAAGTTATATTTGTACATGAGGCACACAGAAAGATGGTTGGTGAAGCATAGAAAGACAGACTTTGACAGCAGATAAGGACCACTTGGCCCACCCAGTATGCCCATTTACCTACCTATTGGATAAGCTGCAGATCCTGGTTAACCAACAGCCTACTTCTGTCTACCCCACCAGAATTGCCTTATGTCTGTCCCTTGCATTTTTTTGAACTCCCCCCTGTTTTTGACCCCACAACCTCCTCAGGAAGGCCATTCCATGTGTCCACCACCATCTCCATGAAAAAATACTTCCTCATGTTGCCCTTGAGCTGTCCCCCCCTCTATCTTCAAATTGTACCCCCTTGTTTTGCACATCTCTTTTTCAGAAAGATGCTACCTCCTGGACTTTGAGGTACTTGAAAGTTTCTATCATGTGCCCCTCTCCTTCCTTTCCTCGAGGGTATACATATTAAGCTCCTTTAGTCTCTGTTTGTATGGCTTCTGGTGTAGACCCTGCAATATTTTAGTTGCCCTCCTCTGGACTGCCTACATCCTGTCTATATCCTTGTGAAAATAGGGTATCCAGAACTGCATGCAGTACTCCAGATGGGGTATCACCAACTGTCTGTACAGAGGGATAACAACTTCCTGTTTTCTACTGGTGATGCCTCTTCCTATACATCCCAGTATCCCCCAGCTCTCATTACTACCTTCTCACATTGCTTTGCTTACCTTTAGGTCTGGTTGACCTGAACAAGGAAGATACGGGTGAAGCAAAAACAGACATTCACCTGAGGGACTTTTTAACTGATGAATCACAGACAAATGTCACCCTGGACATGTTATTAAAACATGAACATCTGGAAATGGCTTATACTCAATGGGAGACACCAATGCAAGTAGGAAAAGGGATAGTGTATGATTGGATGATGTACCCAATAATCTTGAGTAATCAAATGCTTAGAATACCAGAACAGATTCCTTTGAGTCTGATGGGGCTATAAAATGGTTTGGTGTACAAGCTATCCAACCAGGCTGATAAAAGAAAACAAAGGGGCAGAAACACTGGATTCAGTTAGTCGAGACCTAGAGAATCTTTATGCTAGCTACATGAGAAACATACCAAATGTTAATGTTTCTTTTATGTACCCAAATTTTGAGAAAGGGAAGCAAGAACAGAAGTGTTTTGATGGCTTTGGGCTGTGTGCTATATTACATATTGGGGCAAATAAGAAGCATGAGTTTGGTGTGAGTGGTGTAACAGAGGTTTATGTCATGGGTTATCCCCTTGGACCTACCATAATTGTAAACAGTACTGAAATCCTGCATCACAAGGACATTTTGGTATGCCCTCATACGTTGCATAGTTTCTATGACACAACCAAAAACTCTTATCAAATATTTCTCGATGCTATGGCTCATAAGAATACAAATATAGACAGATTACCATTTGAAACTCTCTGGGAGACTACTACTGGGAGCAGGATAAGTTTATGTACTAAAGAAATACAAATACGGAAAATCAGAGGTAACAAGGTCGTGCATGAGGTATCTGTGTGCTATGAGAAAAAAATAATAGTCAAAACCCTGTCCCCTAAACCTGTAGCCAATTACTCTTGCAATTCACCACAGGAACTGTGTAACAAAATTCTGAAAAAACAATTGCTGTAAGGATAAGACAGTCTTTTACAACCCGCCAGAGATTCCACCAGAACATATATGATAACCCACCGATTGCTTGTGCATGTACAGAAAGGCATCTTTTGTATTACTGCATGTTACATTCAACATATCCTCCGTAACTATAGTCTAAAGAATGTGTAACTAAATGGTGGAATGACAATACTATAAGCAATGTGGTTCAGAAATGTAAAGTAAATATGTTAAGAGAAAATGGGAACAGGACATAATTTTACAAGCCAGTAGTAGAAAACTGTTATATATTTTCATGACTAGTCAAGAGATTCTTGGAATTGCTGGGTGCTTATGATGCGTATTATCTAGCTAAGTAGGGAACAGCAATAAGTAGAGCTATCATTAGCATTAATGAAGCTCTTAAATCAGAACTGAATTTTAAAAACATCACATTAGGAATACAGTTGTCTTTTAATATAATTCAAAGAAATATTCTAGAGGCACAGTATGGTAGCATAATTCATTCAAAAATACACAACTTATTGGAGGAAAGATTCTCTAAGGAATGGCATTTTACTAATGAAAGTGGTGGGGCAGAACTTTATACAAAGACTTATTTATATAGCATTGATTGTGATATTGTCCAGAATCTAGATTTGGACACTATGGGTCCTATATCAAAAGCAGAGCCTCCCGGCAAAACACTGTCCAGCATGCTAAAATAGCCCAGAACCAAAAGCAAGCTATATTCAAAGGAATAGCCCTGGGCTAAATCTGCTGAATAAAGTGTGCAAAGGAAGCAGGGCAAACAGGGCTAGGAGTGCAGGCTAAAATAGCCCGGGAAATAAGACAGCTTTGAATATAGTGACAGGGAAGTGCAAAAGACAACTGCAGCTCTGTGGACACAGAGGTGGAGTACGGCAGAGGTGAAGCTGGTGGACAATTTGTGTGATAGCAAAGTAGTGTTGTACGACAACTGCAAACAACAATGCAGGCCACACACTGCAGAACTGTGCTATGCTGAACAGAGGTTTGCCTGGGTCTAACTCGATTGCACAGTGCTAACACATTAGCCCGGTGCAAACAGGTTTGACTGGTGCAAAAGTTTGCCATATTCAAAGCTCCTATTCAAATGAGCCTACATAGGTAATCTGTCGGCAAACTATCACATTTGCATCTCATTATGGGTTGCTTAGCGTACATTTCCATGGATTTTGCCCGGCGCTATTGCATGGAGCACACAGCTCCACCTGTTGGTCAGAATGGAAGTACAGGCTGGAAGCTGAAGGCCAGGGTGTGCACACAGCAACTCCTGATGGTCAGAATGGAAGTACAGGCTGGATACTGTAGGAAATGGGTGTTGGCAGGTATATGCAGTGCATACCACTCGCTAATGCATCACTGCAATCAGTAACTATACATAGATATATACATATACACACACATACATATACAGTATACATCTATATCTATATCTATATATATGTGTGTATATATCTATATCTATATATATGTGTGTGTATATATATATATATATATATATATATATATATATATATACACACCGAGGGTGGGAACACTAACCATTTCCCCACTCGGCAGTCCTGCTTTGAACTGGTGCACTATGATACTTATCCCAATCCTGATACACAGGCAGTAGATCATGTCCCAGTGAAGTCCTCCAAGAGACCTCAAACCCTCTTTACCAGGACACGCACTCACACTTCTGGGAGGCCCACCCCACCTCCACCCCCAGGGAACTTCTCCATTTGAGATATAAGGCTTTTGTGGATAATCATAAACTGGAACACATGGAGAGGAACCACTGGTGAAAAGGGGATCGGGGATGGTGGTCAGGCTCCCAAACAGCAAGGTCAGGGGGCATTTTTGGCAGGGTGGTGTGGTGGTGTGGTGTGCTGGGTGTGGATCCACCATGGTACTACACATGGCTTGGAGGTTGGGGGTTGTATAGTGTGCAAGCAACTGGCACAAATTAGGGAGGAAGTAAGGAGCTTGTGCTGGACACTTGATGCCCTGGAGTGGAGCAGGGATACTAGAAGGGAATGGAGGGATATTAAGGGGGATTGAAGCAGAAAGGAGGATGGTGATGAACAACAATTTGAGGCACATGGGAGCAAGGGGTTAGTGAGCAGCACAAGGAGAGGGAAGGGTTGTCTGGGGATAGTAGGTAATGGTAGAAGAGAGGGGTGGGCTGAGGGGAAATGTAGGGTCACAGCAGAAGAAGGGCCTATGGCAAGCCCAAGGAATTTCTGGGGGAAAAGGGATGGAAGCTAGTGGGGAGCAAGGGGAGTCAGAGTAATTTCGTAAGGAGGAAGAAAGGGGGTGCCCCTGTGGGAGAAGGGAAGTTTGGGGGCATAGTGCACAAAAATAGGTTTGCTGAACTACAGATACAGGATGAGGATGGGAGTGAGGACGTTTGTGCAAAGGGAAATCAGGGAAGAGCAAATGGGGAGGACCAGTTAATGCCCCAAGGAGAGAGGAATATGGAGGTCCTTATCCTGGAGGAGGAAAAGGGGGTGTTGGCAGACACTAAGCGTGGAGAGGAGAGCACAAGGAGGAAGTCACCTCAGGACCAGAGCAGCAACCAGAAGGGGGTATCGGGAGCCAGGGATCAAGGTCATGGGAACACACAGAGCAAGTCAGCAAAGGGTAGTAGCGGCTAGGATGGGGCTTTGGGAGTCAGGGATAACTTAGGGGAGCAAGCCCAGGAGGTCAGGGAGAGTGGTACCCAAGTGTCAGGATTGTCTAGCACCAAGTGGGGCAGTGGGGGTCAGAATGGTGAAAAAAGTGCGAAGGGTAAAATGGGCAGAGATAAAGAGGCGGGGCCAGTGCAGGAGGGTATGGTAGCTGGGGCCCCATTGACAGATCTCACCGCTGCTAAACAGGCCTCAGAAGAAAAGGAGGTGAAGGAGGAGGAGTTGAGAAACTCATCTACAAGACAGGAGAGGGCAAAACAGAGACAGGTAAGGGAGTTTGCCTCAAGGCAGTGGGGGGGGGCAGACAAGGATGCTGGCCACAGAAAACAGGGAGGAAAAGGGGGAGAGGGTGGCAAGTGAGCTGGCAGGGTGTGGATTGAGTTCCAGAAGGGTGGAGGACAAGCTCCTAATTGTCGGGGACTCCATTGTTAGAGGCATTAGCTGGAGAGGAAGGGGGGCAAGGTCTGGGTTAGTTGCTTGCCAGTCATGACAGCAGCTGAAGTGGTTCATCACATCCCCTCCTGGGGAAGCTGCGAGATGAGAGAACCCACCTGGTGTTAAACTTGGGAACAAATGGCCTTGCAGGGCACAGTTTTATGGAGGTGCAAGCTAGGTTTGAAGGTTTAACAAGGTTCTGCAACAACCTGAGATTTAGATCAGTGGCATTGTCCGAGGTGCTGCCTGTTCTGAGAGCTAGGTCAGAGGTGAAGCAGAGGATAACAGGATTTAATAGCTGGCTTTCTGGATGGTGTGCTCGGAAAGGCTTTGGACTAGTGGAAGATTGGGGGGGCCACCTGGCAAGATGAAAGTCTATTCACCCCAAATAGGCTACACTTAAACAGGGAGGGTAAGGAGGTCCTGAAGTGGAAAATGGAGGAGTTCATTGAAAAATACACTGAGTTGGGGGGCTTGCAAGCAAAACCCCAAAACAGCACAGCTGACATGGGAGGCACTCCCCCCACCCCCAACAAAATAAGATGCACAGTGTGTGGAGGTTATAGGAGGGAGGGTCAGGACAGTAAGAAATGTTAGGATAGGAGAGGGCACCGAGGTGACAGGAGTTTGGAAGACCATGTGCACAAACTCCAGGAACCTGGGCAATAAGGTCCCAAATGTGGCAGCAGTCATGGCTGAAGCAAACTTAGACCTGGTGGGAATCACTGAGTCTTGGTGCCATGGAGGGCATGACTGGGACATGAACATACCAGGGTATACACTGTTTAGGATAGTCAGCGTCAGAAGGGGGGAGTGGCACTTTTCATGAGGGAAGGGATTCAGGCAAAAGAAATACAGGGCAGGTGAGGGGACACAGCGGCATTATGAAAAAGGAAAAGGAAGCCAGTGTAGTTTAACAAGGAAGCGGAGGGTAGCATCACAGCTAAGAGGAGAACCTTTAGGAGGTTTAAAATGATGCAGGGGGAGGAGGCTTGGAAAGAATATCACGTTAGACAGAGGGAGGTGGGCAGGGAGATCAGGTGAACAAAGGCAAAGATGGAGGAGAACATTGCCAAAGTGGTCAAGAAGGGGGACAAGACCTTTTTAGGTATGTAGGTGAAAGAGGATAACAGAGAAGGGGATTCCCATCTGGAAAAATGGCAGGGGAGAGGGTAGTGGGGGACCAGAAGAAGGGAAGAAGGCTGAACTGCTGAATAGCTATTTCTGTTTAGCATTCATGAAGGAAGAGGAATGGAAGGGGGGTAACGCAAGGTTAACAGAGATCACAGGGGAGTGAGTGGACATGAGTCCATTTCAGGAAGAGGAGATTCTGAGGGCGCTTAAGAACTTGAAGGCTGACAAAGATATGGGGCCACATGGGGTGCATCCAAGGGTTTTGAGGGAACTGAAGGATGTACTGGCTGCTCCCTTGACCACCTTATTCAACAACTCCTTAAGATCGGGGGTGGTACCTAATGATTGGAAACATGCTGATGTAATACCCCTTCACAAGGGGTGGGGAGGGAGGTGGACAACTTCAGACCAGTGAGTTTGACATCTGTGGTTGGCAAGCTCATGGAAAAACTGCTCAAGGTAAGAATTAATAGCTACCTGGAGGAAAACAGCCTTTGGGACCAGAGGCAACATGCATTCACCGAGGGCAGATCCTGTCAAATGAACTTGATAGAGTTCTTTGACTGGGTCACCAAGGTGGTGGATCAGGTGGCTTGGTGGAAGTGGCCTACCTTGATTTCAGAAAAGCATTTGACTTGGTGCTGCACAGGAGGCTATTGCACAAAGTGACTTGCCTGGGGCTGGGGGAGGTGGTAATAAGGTGGGTCAAGAACTGGTTGGAGGGCAGAACGCAGAGGATATTGGTCAATGGGGCACCCTTGGAGGAGTCTGAGGTCATCAGTGGGGTTCCTCAAGGGTTGGTGCTAGGACATCTTCTATTTAATGTCTTTATAGGGGATATAGCAGAGGGTTTGGAAGGGAGGATGAGTCTATTTGCAGATGACACAAAGGTCTGCAATAGAGTGGACACACAGTAGTAGGTGGAGAAGATGTGTAGGGATCTGAAGAGGTTGGAGGAATGGTCCAACGAGTGGCAATTGTCTTTCATTTCATTTCGTTTTAATTTTTATACTTGTAAATCCAGATGAGCAAGATTGCCCGTTTTCATCGAAGACAAGTTCAATCTAAAAACAACTATATAAAAATACAAACGTACAACATAGGAGCAGACTATACAATCAATAAAGTGCAGTGCAAACAAATACATTATGTTTTTGAGAGAGGCCGGTATTGTAACCTTTTCTTAAAACACTGAGTGAGACTACTCTCAACAATTACTGACGGTATTTTGTTGAAGAAGGTGGAGGCTCTAAATGATAAGGATCTTTGCCCAAAAGTGGTCTTAAAATATGGTATTTTAAATTTATAGTTAGACTAGACCTGGTAGACAATGCATTTGTTGCCCTAGGAAACATTATAGAAGTAAATGGAGGAAGAAGGTTGCATTTTATTTTAAATAAAAAAATATGGCAAAGTGTAAGATCATGAATTTAGGCTGGGAGGAAGGTTCCCGCAGATAACAGAAGAAGAAAGGGACCTAGGCATAATCATTTCACAAGACCTGAAGTTGGGAATGCAGTATGGAGGGGCAGCAGCAAAAGCCAGCAGAATATTAGGTTGCATAGGGAGAGGGATCTCCTGCAGGAGAAGAGAGGTCATAGTTCCCCTGTACACCCAGTTGGTCAGGCCACACCTGGAGTATGGGGTTCAGTTCTGGAGGCCATACCTCAGGAAGGATGTGGAGAGGGTAGAACGAGTTCAGAGGAGGGTGACAAAGATGGTGAGGGGGCTAGATCACTTACCATATGAGGAGACGCTGAATGACCTGGGCATGTACTCATTGGAGCAGAGGGAGGGAGAGGGGACATGGTGGAGACATTTAAATACTTCAAGGGTATCAATAAGATTGCCTGTAGAGCACCAACTGGAAGGAGTGACCTAGGGTGAGGGGGACATGAATCCCAAATCGTGGGGGGTGGGAAACTCAGGAAGTACTTCTTCACTGAGAGGTGGTGGTGACAATGGCTGTCAAGGAGGTGGTGGGGGAGAGGGGAGTAGGGGGGTTCAAGGGGGCATGCAGTTTGGATAGCCTAATTAGCCTTGGCTTTTTGCCATCACATTCCTATGTGGTGGTATAGGAATGTGATGGCAGAAAGGACCGCCAAGGGTCACCTCATCTGCACAGTGTGTCTAGGTATCCACTAGGCCTTACTGCAGTACTCCCCACACCCCAACATCCCCTGTGTTTATCCCATGCCCTCTTGAACCCTCCTACTCTCTCTTCCCCCACCACCTCCTTCGGCAGCCCATTCCAGTTGTCCACCACTCTCTCAGTGAAGAAGTACTTCCTGAAGTTACCCCTAAATACCCCCCCCACGATTTGGGATTCATGTCCCCATCACCCTAGGTCACTCCTTCAGTTGGAAAAGGCTCTCCACAGGCACCTTATTGATACCCTTGAAGTATTTAAATGTCTCAATTATGTCACCCCTCTCCCTCCTCTGCTCCAATGAGTACATGCCCAGGTCATTCAGTCTCCCCTCATATGGTAAGTGATCTAGCCCCCTCACCATCTTTGTCACCCTCCTCTGAACTCGTTCTACCCTCTCCACATCCTTCCTGAGGTATGGCTTCCAGAACTGAACCCCATACTCCAGGTGTGGCCTGACCAGCTGGTGATATATATATATATATATATATATATATATATATAGATATAGATATAGATATAGTATAGATATACATATATATATATATATATATATATATATATATATATATATATATATATATATATACATATGTATATCCATTGCAAAACTACATTAATGCATCGGTTAGGTGTTTATTAAATTGCAAAAAAGCAGGGGAAATGCAATAGTTAGGTTCCAACCCCTACATTCTCCTGACCTCCACACACACAGGAATGGGTATTAATGTCATCAGGCCCAACCTCACCCCATTCCATGTGTAAACAAGCTGACATGGTACAGTATAGGAGAATGGGGCAAGAGTTAGTCCTGATGACCCCATGGTGCACCCCGTTGGTGTGTGGAGGGTGGGGGTGGTGATAGGGGTGGGAACCCTAACGTCACATTTCCCATCTTATTACAAGTTACTAAAATCCTTAACTGATGCATTAAGATAGCTTTTTGCAATGCATTTCCCTTCTTTTTTGGATAGTATAATAATATCCTTATGTTACTGTGGGGACCCTGCTTTCCAATCCCGCAAGTTATGTGCGTGTGTAGCATAACTTCAATGGACACATGTAACTTGGGCATGTTAAGGCAATTTGCACCAAACCATCAACATGGGCTTTTTGAGACCACGCCCCATGAACACTGACACTGTGCTCTTGTTAATCCATCCTGAAAGTTGAGTTCACAAAGCAACCACACCATTCCACGTCACAGGTGCAAAAACACATTCCAGGCAGGATGTGACAACTGACAGCTGTACTGTTCATGAGGAGGTGAGAAATAATGGCAATGTTGAAAATCTGGAGTGATAATATTAAATATTGGCAAAGGTATGAGAGTGCATAGAAACTACACAATGCACGCTTGTAACTCAGCCGTTTCTGGGAATTTTTGGCACCAAATTTTCAACATGGGCTTTTGGGGACCCCAACTCATGAACACTTGCACTGTCATTCCCTTTAATTGTTCCCAAAAGGTGATTCCATGCATCGACTGTGAAATCACCTTCCCACAAACCCCATGTTGAAAATCTGGGGTCAAAATTCCACATAATGGCTGAGATAGCAACATACGTTGTAAACCCCCATTGATAGCCATTATACAGTGCTTACCATGTTTCCTCAGATGCAGTTCAGCTTTGAAGAGTGCAGACGTGTCCCTGTCCACAGGAGATTGCAGCCACCAACCTCGGAGGGTAAGTATGGGGATGGGGAGGTGTGGGAGGTGGGTACACAGAGGGAGGTTTGGGATGTGGGGAGGGGATGAGGGAGATGACGAGAGACCATTTTCTTTTTTCAGGAAATTAAAAAAACACCAACAGACGTTGGAGGATGGCTTTCTACATTTGCAGGTTAACATTCCAACATATAGCTATTGAGCACACTGGGGTGGGCTCCCAGTGTGCCACGTGGATTGGGGGAGATACATGCTGCCAAAGGGGGATTGGGCACCCCCATCAGCATAAACAATATAACTTTTGGGCACACTGGGATGGGCTTCCAGTGTGCCACATGGATTGGGGGAGGATACATGCTGCCGACATGGGATTGGACACCCTCACTGGCATAAACAATATAACTTTCGAGCACATTGGGGTGGGCTCCCAGTGTGCCATGTGGATTGGGGGGGACATGATATGGGGGCTGGGGATTGCGATGTGTGGGTGGGGGGACCACTAGATTACCAGGGAATTCTCCTGGCAGTAATTTGAAGTTACACTTCACACTTCGAACTACTTCAGGTAACTTTGAATTACTGCCAGGGTCACCACCACTGTACCACATGCTTTTTGCTGGTAGTAATTAGTGCCTCACTACAGGTGGCACAAGACCCTGTAGCTTGGCACTTACCTTTTGAATATGCAGCTGCAATGGCATTCATGGCCACTCCCCTGACTCCCTTCCCCTGTACATATTACCTTTTAGCACTGACGTTATCACACAGCACCGGCGCTAAAATGCCTTTTGAATGTTGCAGCCTGGTGCAAATTCGGTGCTATTCCAGCAAAATGGATTTGCCCCATGTGCAAAGCTTTGAATATATGGCCTCTGTTGTCATACTCTCTCTGAATATTATCCATAACTAAACTGAAAGTAAATAAGAAGCCAAACTATAATACATAAATGAAAAAGAAATAATCGCATACAAAGCATCAAGCTGTTTTAATCCAACATAATTATCCTCGAGTGCCGTGCCTTGTAACATTATAAATCTAATACCATTGTGTAACAGTAGAAATATTATTGCTGTCCAATTGTAAACTGCTAAATGCAACACAAGCAGAGTACAACAATGGCTTCTAGTATAGTTCAAATATCTATTGTCAAATGCCAAAATAAATTGATTACATCCGAGTATCAAAGATGTGCTCACCCTTAGAAGATGAGTAAGTAGAGGAAGAAGCAATGATAATACGGCCACCACAGAATTTAGTTGATGCTAAAGTCAGAGAGTCAGTGGAGGTAAGAACAACTCTTCATTTAGAGCAACAAAATTATAACTCATGCCTTGGTATACTGCAGAAGTTCTAGAGAAAAATTAAATGTGTAAACTGAGTGACTAAAACACTGGCTGCAAATGCAGCTCTGATAAGTGCTTTGCCAAAATGACATACAAGGGGCCCCATGTTCAGAAGATGGGGCACGTGCAGTGTAAAATATTTGCATTGCACTTGCACCTGTGTTCCCACCCAGCTGACATGATATTCAGATGGGTAGCGAGCAGTGGTATCTGACTGCAGTAGCCCACTCTAGTGTGACACCCCCACAGCGAAACCCCGAAAACAGACCATTACAGTGACAGTTGCTGTAATGGTCCATTTTCGTTGATGCGGCTTCTCCCAGTGTTCTCCCCCTCCATGGAACAACTCCAGCCTAGAGCTGATTATAATTAAATGCAGGTGGTGCAAAACACTGTCTTTTGGGATGGCACAATACCGGTGTCAGTATTGTGCCATCACTGTATGGGATGCCAGGGAATTTTGTGTTGAGCACAAGTGGTGCTTCAATCTGACTGAATATCAGTCCATGTTGGTGCAGAACTAAGTGACTCTTCACTGCCCCAGCACAGCCCATGGCTGTAAATAGCCCACCGGGAATAGTGCTGCTCTAAATGGGATAGTGCCAAAACAACTGTTGGTTACATTCAGCCAGAGCATGCACGTAAGGTGCTAAGGGCTCATTTGCATGTCCATTATGGGCCAATTTGTTGGGGCATAGCAGCCCCTCAGCACCACTGACAATCCTGTATTCAGAGTCCCGGTGGTCCAGTGTGTCACCTCATTACCATATTTTCACACAATCTGTATCTTCACTTGGTGGTTTAATGGTTTCCCCCACACCCTAATGTCCCATCCAATCTGTGTGAACTATTCCCTTGAGGTCCTGTGGGCCCCCCCTCTCCCAGAATATATTAATATAGCTCTTTCTGGTGGTCTAGTGGTCCCCTCCGACAGACCCCAACCTAACCTGCCCACTGGCATCCTACCTCCCAATAACCCCTTTACCCTAGTTCTCAGCATTCCTACCAGCTATATATGGTGATTGGCACAGCCCTCCACTCACCTTCATGGCCAGCTGCCCTATGAGCTATCTGTGAGTACATGTACTGTAGAAATAGTTGTTTGGTGGACAACTGTAGAGGTGAGAAGAGGGCTGCACCATTTGCAGTATGTGGCTAGTAGGAGTGCTGGGAACTGGGGGTAAGTCAGCAGATGGGTCTGCTGGGAGGCTGTTGGGGGGGCCACTGGACCATCAGGAAGACCTCTATTAATGTGTTCTGTGGGAGCATGTTGGACCCACTAAACCCCAAAGGAATAGTTTACACAGACTGGACGAGCCATCGGGGGGGGGGGTAAGCATTAGACCAACAGGGAATGATACAGATTGTATGAATAGCAAATCAGGGGTGGGGATACACTGGTCAACAAGGGAATATGTCCAATGGATTGAATGGGAGATCGGGGGTGAGGGATACACTGGACCCCCAGGGAATCTTATCAACAGTGTGAATGGGAGAACAGGGGCAGGCAGTTGCAGTACAGCTGCCTGTCTTTGGGGGATTGGGGTTTGGGGCATAGTGCCTCATTAAGAGGTGTTTTTTGTGGTGGCAAAAAGAACCAGTCAGGGGGCTATTTACCACCATTGCAAACCTTTGAATATCCCACTGCAGTGGTACATATGAGGAGACGCCCTCATTTGCATAAATACAGTGGTCTTTTAGGATCTTGGCACTGCTGTGTTTGAAAGGCACGCCCATATCATCTGCATATGGCCCACCAGCAGCACTGGCACAAACCTGGGTTAGCACCTGTATTAACCTATGCTAACCATTTTAGCATGAGTGTTAATCTTTGAATATCTGGCCCAAGATGCTTTGTAGTAACTTTTTATCATGCACGAGTTAGGTATGGAGCTGGCTTATTTGAGCCTATGTCAGTCCTTTAGGTGAATGGTTGATATGAAGGCAATCAAAATGTTCTAATTATATAAATTAATTATCTAAAATGTGACTGGCTGATAAAGGAAGGAAAGAATACCCAACATTGCATTATTAAAAATTAGAATTAAACTGCAATTATTTACCTACTATAAAGTGAAACATGTTCTCCAGTCTATCAGCATTGCCTCGTTTCCCTTAAATTTCTTCTTCATTACTTTTTTACCTCCTTCTACAACTATTCTTGACCCCTTACCTTAATTGATCCCCATATATATATTTTGAAAACCATATTTGCTCCCCTTTATGACTGGTTGGGGTAATTCCCCTTGCTTATTCAAGCTCAATTTTTTCCTACCATAGGCACCTTGTATTGTTTTGCCTTGCACTGTTAACATCATGATCCTTTTGATGTATTGTCTTACTTGTATATATTATTATTCTTGTAAATCTGTTAATTATTATTTATTTTTTCTCCTTGTATGCTATCTTTCATACCCTCTCCCCATCGTGCATCTGGAAACAAGCTGTTGTCAACTCAGTACTGTATGTCTTTCCCAGTAAAACTTTTGAAATAAATCCAAGAAAAGAAAGAGAGCTGAGGGAAAAGCTAAAAGTGGGTTAAATGTCAAAATGATAAAAATCTTGACACACAGACGAAACTTAATGTGGCCTCAGTTTTGTTCTGAGCTTTTAAACTGCCAATAAGAGCTTTAGGCAACAAGTATATGCATTTTAAATAAATTGTGGTGTGTGGCTTAGGCAGAAGTAAACTAGATGCCTGCATTTAAACTTCCTTAGTTAGCGTTTGGCAGAGAGGAATCTTGCTATCAGAACAAGTCTAAGAAGGCAGCTGACTGAGGAGCTACAACCTTACTACTAGAGAAGAGGGTCTGCAAGGTAAATTAGGACCTTCAATTAGGGTAAAAACAAACAAAAAAGCCAGATATATTTCTTGGGAAGAAAAAAGTATTTAGAATTTTTTTTTTTATGTTTCAAACCATTTACTACGCAAAATAGCACACAGGCAACCATGCACACTCTGCTTTTTTCCATCATTTTATCCAAATGTCCGTAAGATTTCTTTAGAACACCTCAATGGAAACACAGTCTTGTGCATGGTTTACTATACTGTACTTTATTATCTATGCCTGGAGTAGATAGCATACTGTACAATATAACAATGCTGCCCAAAATGTAAATGCCAAAGCAAGAACGATCACTGCCTCTTAGCACTCTCACTGCTCATTCACAGACACACCTTCAGCGTGTGGCCACTATCTCTGCATAAAAGAGTTTTAATGTAATAATTCAGCAGAGTAGTTTCAGACTTTGTGGTTCAATATGGGTCATTGGTTTTCAGTGGCAGAGGAGCATACCAAAAAGTTAGGCTTCAGAACTGCGTAGAACACCTTAGCACAGAGTTCTGGGAAAACAATTGTCATCTTGAATATCCATTAGTCAACCTACCTAGCTTCTTATAATCCTTAATAATCCACACATTTTGATAAATGCTCCATGATTTGTTCACAGAAATAAATGCGTTATTCATGATAATCAAAATAGAACAGTGTGATGAAAACCCCATAGCAGAGACTTCTAGTTCGCTGCTACCACAGGGTTTTTACCAGGACAGGAACCAGGAAATCTGCTTCTTACCTCCTCCTTGCACAACGTCAGGAAGGTCAACACACAATAACTGAGGGTAGAATGCCCTGATCAGGAAACTGGCTCCCTCCCAGCCAGGGTAGGCATCAGATTCTGTGCAGATGTTGAGCCTCCAGTAGTCAACACAGAACCATGTGGTATCATCCTTCTTGGGTATCAGGACCATGTGTGAAGCCCAGGGGCTACTAGACTCTTGCATCACCACAAGGGCCAATATCTCCCTGAGTTCCTCCAGCCAATCTGCTTAACCCGATCTGATACCCTATAGGGGGACTGCCTCAGCGGCAATTGGGTGCCAGTATCCACGAGATGTTCCCCCATTGTGGTGTACCCCAGTTTCCCCATGAATAGTTCCCTAAATTCTCGCAGCACCCGCCTCATCTCTTCTGACTAGGCCAGTGTCACTTGCCCTGAGAGGGTGAAGCTATCCATTGAGGATCCCTCTCATGCTTCTACAAAGAGGTCCACAAGGGGATCACCCTCATTTCCCACTTCTGATGTCCTGCACACAGCGAGGAAAATTTTCTCCCTGTAATAGTAGGGCTTCATCATTATCACGATATACCTTCTGCCTGTGCCTTCTGTCAGGCAGCCTGACTACATAGTTAACATCACTCACCTGCCTGATCATGGAGAATGGGCCCTCCCATGCTGCCTGCAGTTTATTGTATCAGACTGGGACAAGTACCATCTCTCAGTGTTCGACTTTGTACTCCCATTTTCTGGTCCCATGGTCATACCAGGTTTTCTGGTGCTGTTGTGCAGTGGCTAAGTTCTCCTGGGCAAACTCCATGAGCTCCTTAAGCTGGGCCCTGAAATTCAGGACATGCTCCACAACTGACTCCCCTTGGGAGGCAAGGTCACCTTCCCTTTTATCCCTGACTAAGCCTAGGGGCCCCCCCTCACCCTGTAAACAAACAGGAGCTAGAAGAGTGAGAGCCATGTGGACTTCTGTGGGACTTCCCTGTATGCAAACAGGAGTGGGGCAAATATTTGTCCCATACCCTTTTGTGCTGGTCAGCAAATGCCCTGAGCATAGTTATGAGGGTCCCATTGAACAGCTTGACCAGGCCATTAGTCCCGGGGTGGGGGATAGGGCAAAGCAAGGAGCTGTTTCATCATGCACTTCTCCCACCAACTGGTCATTAAAGTCATTGAAGTTCATCTCCTGGTCTGACAAAATCTCCCCGGGTAATCTCACTTGGATAAAGATTCCCAGGAGCTCATCAGACACTTTTCCTGCCTCAATGGAGGACATCGCCACTGCCTCGGGGTACCTGGGCAGCATAATCTATGACAACCAGTATGTATCTTTTGCCCATGTAACTTGGGGTACTCAGGGGTCCTGCTATGTCCACAGCTACCCTCTTAAAGGGTTCAACAATAATAGGCAAGGACACCAATACTGCCTTACTCTTATCCCCTACATTTCCCACCCACTGGCACTGTGGACAAGTCTGACAGTAATTCGTCACACCTGTGTACATACTCAGCCAAAAGAAGTGTTTTCGTGTGCCATCTTTTTGTGTGGTTAATGCCCAGGTGGCCTGAAAAATGGGATGTCATGGGCCAGGACCAAAAGCTGCTTTTGGTGGTCCCGGGGGAATACCAGCTTCTACAGTACCTCTCCCTCTAGCCCCCTCAGTGATGTACATTCACTGTACAACAGCCCGTTCTCCCAATAAACTGACTTTTTGCTCCCCTGAGAGTCCTCTGCACTATCTACTAACTCTCAGGTTTTGAAGGGTAGGATCAGCTCACACACCCTGCCCAGCTCCTCCTGTCTGACATTCCCCAACTCGCCTTCAGGAGGAGATCTTCCCCTTGTGGTGGCCTCCCCTGTTTGTAGCTGGGGCTTAGGGCTGCTATTCCTAGCTAGCTGTCCCTCACCCACACTCAGCTGCTGAGAGAGGGGTCAGCACAGGCTGTGTTGCCCCCTCCTCGCCCTCAAAAGCTTGCCCTTTTGCCTGGCTATGGGTAGTAACACATACTAAGCTTTTTTTGTGGTCAAAATCATTCCCCATGTTCACATTCACAGGGAGATCAGGAACAACTCCCAACTGCCGTACCCCATGGCTACATTCCCAGCTCAGGAAGACCCAAGCCATTGGCACTTGAACCACTGGACCCGTGACTCCCTGAATCTTGGAAAACTGCCCGGGCAGAAACTGCTTCACCTGGATCAGATCCTGACTCACCATGGAGATGGAGATGCCACTGTCCCTCAATCCCTGCATTACTGCCCACTGTCCCATTGACTAGAATAGGGTGCTTGGAGGAGTTTGGCGGCACTACAGTGTGGGTGCAGCCTACCAACTGCTGAGTACTGTCTTGGTCACCCCTTCCCCCAGGCTTTTGTACTTTGCTCCTAGGACAGATGCCCCTCCTTCTGCCAAATCCAGCATTCCTTTGCTCCTGGCTCCTTGTTCCCCTTAGAACTGGAGGGTTCTGTTTTGGGCTTGGGGGCAGGCTGATTCCTGTTAGGCTGCCCCCGGTCCCCTTAAAGCCATGTGCTGCCCCACACCCATTGTTCTTATGCTGCCAATGTGTTCTGCTAACCACATACAAATCAACACTTTCTGCTGCCTCCTTCACTGAGTTGCATGCCTGGTCCAGCAGCCATATGCGCAGGTCATCAGGCACAATTTTAAGAAATTGCTCCCTTACAATCAAATCATTAATTTGCTCTATAGTCCTTACTTTAGCCCCATCCACCCAGCAGTTGAGATAGGCGCACACATGTGGGCATGCAGTGCTACATAGCTGTCTCATGGGCCTTTTCTCAGTTCTCTGAATTTCTGCCTATAAGCCTCAGGGGTCAGTTCAAAATGTTTCAGTAACACTCTTCAAACGTTGTCCTAGTTCATGCAATCCTCATCATCCATTCTAGCAAATGCATGCAAAGCACAGCCAGTAAACAGTGGGGTCAGGTGGGCCACCTATGTGTGCCCTGTCCATTTTAAACCGCACACATACCCTCTCCAATAATTTAAAAACAAATCAAGATCATCCTCCTCCTGTTACTGCAGAAACATTTTAGAGTTAACTGTGGCTTCATGGGTGGGATCCCCCTTCACCATGATTTGAAGTTTGCCATGGTGTTCACTGGCACAGTTTCACCATCTTGTTCTCATGCTGTTGCCTCTTGATCTCATGCTGTCTCTGTTTCTCTATTTCCTCCCATTCCTTCTTTCTTTCTGCCTGTATCAGGATTTTATGCTGGCGAGCCTTCTCTTTTTCATCTGCCTCCAGCTGGTGAGCCTTCTCTCTTTCTTCTGTCTCCAGCCTTTCTCTCTCCCTTTCAGTCTCAAGCCTTGCCCTCTGCAGCTCAGCCTCCTTCAATGCAAGCTCCAGCTTCAGAATCTTAAGCCGATGTTGAACCTTTCCTGCAGTAGCTCTAATCTCAAGTTTGGGCTGTACTGTTTCACCAGCTTGTGGCTCAAGGTGCCCCCCTGGCATGGTCACTCTGACCTTAGTCTCTTTACCCTGGCCACCTTCCCTATCGATTGCATGTCATGAAGATTTTGCACTCTGCACCTTTGGGGACATCTGCTCCCCTTGTATCCAGCCATGCACTGACAGGGCTTCTGTGAGTATGCTCTTTGTCAGGCATTAATGGACAGTCCCCTCTGTGCACAGCTCATGAAGCTGCTGTACATTAAATCTCCCAAAGGTTGGGGAGCTCATATTTTCAAACTACACTGCACTAAGCTGTCTAGACATAAAAAAGCAGTAGTAAACAATGTAACCTTTTGTATATCCTGTTTTGTGACTGTTAAGGTATATTTCTGCTTAGCCGACACGATGGTGCTCAGGGTTGAGGTGCTGAACACCACACCTCGCGCCACGCCGGCGACCCGAGTTCGGGAGCAAGCTTTTGGAGCTGGGGGTTGGGACGGGAGGACTAGGATTGAGAATCCGTAGACAGCTCTTCTAGTGCTGGGGAGGGTTCTGGTGATCTCCTGTTGCTCTGGTACCCCCTGGCAGATGCTGGGGGCTCTGCGGTGCACGGCGGCAGACTCTTGGAGATAGGAGCACAGGGGACATCTTCCAGGGGTGTGTGGAAGCACTCACTCGCTGGGTTGGACATCATTGCAAGTCCGTGCTCTGGGCAGAAAATCAGAAATACCCCCTTCCTTCGGGTGAGGCAATGGCGATCGGAAATCAGTCCGTCTGAACCTCACGCCCAATACTGTCCATCTCTCTGGTTCTCCTTGGGGTCCAAGGCCGCTCCTTGGGCCAGGGGGGAGTGCCCAGTCCCCACTTACCTGATGTAGCCTGGAGGTGTCAGTTCAGGTGGATGGTTGTGTTCGGCGACTGATGGAAGGGACCCTGAGAGATGCCCCGAAGGTAAGGGTGCATAAAGAAAGGTTACAAAAAAAAAAAAAAAAAAGGCATATTTCTGCTGCCACTCTGTCACGTCATGTGCTAGGTAAAGCTTTTACCTCTCTCTCAGAGTTCCAGCCTCTATGGGAAAATGCACTGTGCACAAATTCTGCCTTTAAATCTGTGCACTGATTCGCACTGCACTATCACCAGTTGTGATGGTCACTGATCCAACCATGCTGCCACAAGTTATGATGAAAATCCTACACCAGGGACTTCTAATTCATTGCCACCACCAGGTTTTAACCAGGACGGGAACTGGGAAACCTACTTCTTACTTCCTCCTTGCACAAGGTCAGTAAGGTCAGCACAATGACTATGTATTTAGAATGCCCTTCAGGGAAAGATTGCAAGCAGAGTCCAGCAGAAATAACCAAATTATCTTAGTAAATAAACAGGCAGCCACTTGTTCTATCAAAAATAGATTTGTTTCTAGTGACTACTGGTATTTACAAGCAGGATATATTTACATTCAGACAAAAGGTTTACAAGTTTAGTAGAAATGAAAATAATTGGAGTTGCACCGACAGCTGCCAGATAGAAGAAATTGAGCTTTCCTTACTCTATAAAATATACCTGCGCACTAGCTACAAAAAACACTTTGTCTAAACTATTCTATACTGACCAAGCAGTTATCTATTGGTGGCAGTGCCCTTTCCCTGTCTTTGGATATTGACTATCCCAGAGAAAAGAGAAAAGAGAAGGAGCTGATTTTCAGCACCACACTTTATACTCTTTCACTGTGAAGGGTAGTCTCACCCCTTTTGAGTGACAGTTCCCTGCTGTCCACATGTGTGTTTGTGTGGATGACATCATCCAAGTCATCTGGTTTACTTAACACCCAGACATCCCTTGGTCCCATTTTATGACTCTTGTAACCCCTCACCCCTGCTTTTTTGCAGAAACGACAGGTGGCATGCTGTTGAAGCTGACAGCAGTACCTGGTGGGGACTGGGTTCGGGGAGGATGAGGTTACTTGGCACAGGGGGCCTAGGTTTGGGTATTGTGCACAGGGGCACTCAAATAAATCCAAACACTGGAAGCAATAACTGTAATGTACAGAACCAGGAATGGAATTCTACAGTGTGGCTTTTATTCACATCCAAGCTGAACAAACAAAGCATAGACGGACCCCCACAGGGCTACATTCCTGGTAATGCAGATTAGAGACAACAGAACACTTTTTCACTATTTCCAGCCCTCAGGCTCTGAACCCACCAGACACACAGCCCAGACTTTCACGCAGCTTTGGGTACACAGTCCGACTTGTACACTACTTGGGTTTTCCCCACTGGCCCGGCTCCCCCGCTGGCCACTTGATCCGCAGTCCATTTTGGGAAATGAACCAGTTTTCCTGTTGTGGCTCCCAAAACCACCTTAGAGCCTTCGAATCCTAGAGGGAATTTTCCTTCCAATCCCATGTCTGGGTACTTCCCTCATCACTGGCCAAGTGCATGAGGCAAAGTAGAAATCCACAGAGCAAATCCATAGAGGTGGACCTGGTCACTGAAGATGGGGGGTCTCCCACCTCCAGCTCCCACAGTCCATACCCGGCCATTTCTCTGGACACTAACAATTCCTTTACTGAAAGCTTGCAATGTAGATTCCTGGGTAGACATATGTCACATCTCCTCTACATATCTTTTGATTTCCCATAAGTACTGGACTTGAACATACTTTTACTCTTTGGCTAAGCCTATTACTCTAGGCCTCCCACTATTTCAGTAGTTCAATCCCCACATGTCACACAAGTCCCAGGGTGAAAAACATAGGCCCTTTCAGGAAGAGCAGACACTCACCCTCTGGTTGCAGGTGCCTCACAGGCGATTCACAAATCTCTTGTTCTCCCAAAAAACTCTGGAACAAATAGGCAGCTTCTCCATTAGTAGCATAACCAGGGGGTTGCCCCAGAAATATGCAGGAAACCCTTTCCTGCCCCCATCCCCGGAAGGAGGGGGCACTGAGACCCGAAACAGCGGTCTCCACCACTTCAATTATCTTCTGAGTCTCTCTTTTGATGGAGACACACACCCTTTTTACCTAAAAGTAGCCCTCTGTCAGGGCTGAGGCTCCAAGATCCTACACTGAGCTGCTGTGCTGCTTTCACAGCAAGCTCCCAACACCAACTGACCTACAGACTACTGTTCAAACCTCCCAACATTCTATTCCAACTCCCTTGCTGCAGATTCCATTGTGGCTCATGTAGCTGCGATAGTTCTATTGGTGATGTCATCCCTCAGTCTCAGCTGAGACTGAGAACAGAGTGAGACAGTGTGAAATCCATTTAACTGGAGTTTCACAAGCTGCCTTCCCTGCCTACCACTAGGTCTTACTGGGATTCTAGTAACCCCAGGTAACAAGGGGGTTAAACTCTGTTTTCTAGGATGTCTGAGGTGTCCAACCCCACACTCCTACCTTTCAGGATGCCTGAAGCATTCAAAATGGCACTCTCACATCTGCCTGTCAGGATCTGTTGCTAGTTGTTCCCAAGGGAAAACTCCCCTCAGCAGCTGAGTTGGACAATATTTGCCATGAGACCTGCTTGGACATGTGACATTGGAAGCCATGTGTGTCCACTTATAACAGAAGCATAAATACACTAACAAATGAAATAAAAAAAGGAAATTAATAGATCGATCTGGTCACATGTCCATCACAAAAGGGGTCAGTAATTGTAGCTTTTTGAAGAGGTTTGAGAGCAGAAAGGAATCCAAAAATAACTACAAAGTATAACAAACAGTAAGTATGTTGGGATTTGACTTTACAAGAGAAAAAACATTTTTTTCTTTGCATACTGCTAACACAAAGATGGATTGTTGGATTAGGTTGACATTTTCAGTAAGAGCTGTGTGTGATAGAAGCTACGGTATATAACCTGAAAAATATAATGTCAATCTATCGATGTGTTTTTGAGTGGGAGCTGTTTGACAATGCAAAGTTATGATTTTGCCCTTTTGACAGCTAATTGTAGCTCAGTGGGTTTTTAATTTCCAACTTTGCTTATGACAGTGGCAGTTTTAAACCCCGTTCTTTGCCTACTGCTGGCACAGAGGGGTTTTGATGGAATAGGCAGACATATTCAGGCCCTGCTATGAGTGACAGAATCTACATTGTCTTTAATTTTTGCATCAATCCACTAAGCTATTTATGAGTGGTAAATGTTTGAGAAAAAAAATTACTATTTTAGGACTTGTGTGCTCCCTTGACTGTATTCTGTTATACAAGTTTATATGATGCATTAATGCTAATTTAAAAAGTCTGTAATGTGTTACAGTATTTAGTCTTTTGAAAACTAATGGTAATTCTTTACAAAAAACACATAAAGATAATGTTAGGGTCATGGACAATGCCCAACATGCCAGAAAATGTAGAGTTAGGGTCAAAAAAACAGTAACTTTGCATGTTCTGTTAGTAGTGTTTCATTCCCCTGTTACTTGGGTTAAATAAATGTCAGTACTATTCAGAACCCAACTAATAGTGGTATAAAACCCTGCTGCTTTGTTTACACTACCTAGATGAAGACCTGCAGAAGGAAGCAAAGCTGGGCCCTTTCAAAATTTTGCTTCATGCAACTCTTGCCCAGGCCAGTGTTTGCGACTGCGGCACCTAACTCCTCCACCTTAACCTGCTCCCAACCACTCCTGCAATCTTTCTCTCTCTCTCTCTGCCTATCTTCCACCTCCACCACCTCTAATGCCCCAGTCCCTTCCCCCACACCCTCTCTTACCTCACTCCTCTCCCCTTCCTCCTGCACCCTTATGTTCTCTTGTACCTCTACCCTACACTGTTTTAAGTCTTTGCTACACTCCTCCCCTCCCTGTCAACCTACCTCACCTACCTCCCCTGTCCTCTCCTTTCACCCCTTCCCTTGCCACTCCCCCCTTAAGACCTCCTCCCTCCATTATCTCCACTCTCCCCCCTTCTATTCCTCCTCCTCATCACCTAAGATGGTCTCATTCTGGCACCCTATCTGCTGCAGACTTACTAGCACTTATTGAACCCTAGGCCTCCTCCCTAGGGTCAAACACCTGTTTACACTTTGACAAAAGAGCTTTTCCTTTGGCATCAACTCTGGCTGTTTCTATTTACTGCTTATTAGATTGTAATAAACTGTTTAACCTTGTATTCTGTTCTAACTGGCATAACTTGTCCCCTATGATTCTACTATTTCTGTTTTGTTGCACCTTTGTTCAACAGACTTGTATAACTGCTCCTCCTCTGTTTGTAACTCTGTTTGACATAGAACCTCTATAAATGAGCTCCTGGCTCAAAGGTACTTCCTAGTCTGGAATAAATAAAAAATAAATAAATAAACACAGAAATCAGTCTGCATTTCAATCAGTGTATTTTATTTGTATTTTTAACTACACATCCCATTCCTTAATGTTTAGTCATCTTACATGTAGAGTACTTAAATGCACCATTTATAAACAAACAAATTTATATAGTAACAGGGCATTTTAAAATGTTAACTGTTAGGCTCTTTTAGTGCAATATATGTACATTATTTTATGATTCTTTAAACAATTACCGATAAGCATTTACTCAAAGTCTATGCCTTCTTCTCCTAATCTTAAATATGTTTCCTTGTCATACATTGCATGTTTCTTTTTCAAACACGATATTAGACTTACTCATAGGTGCCAGCAGTCCTGAAACATATATATCTAAATCATCCATGCATTTAATAGGAGATTCTCATTTTACGGAAGCCGGCTGACTTGGAAGGACATTCAAGCTACACACTTCACAGCATGTGGAATAGCCTGTGAATGCAGGGTTACATAGCATGTTTTATTTTAAAAACAGGTATGCCATTGTTGCCAGGCATGTAACCTTTCCAGCAGATCTTATTGCCTGTTCATCCTGGTTTGTGGGATCTCCTCTGTCTCTTAATCCCTGCAGGTGGCCTGAGGAAAGTGGACTGTTCAACCCGAGCTGTGAGAGTATCCGGGCACCTGGTAGAGACACCGTTGGAAGGTGAAAGAGGACACAGATGGGACATAATTTTTTGACTGTCTGGGAGCCCACCACCCATTACAGGGAGTGTATTTCAGCCTATTTCTTTCTTATTCTGCAAATATATTTGTAAATATATTTAAAAATATGCAAGTGGGTTCGGTTTCTTAGGGCTGTATTGTGTTATTTTAATCATTTTTAATTTTTAGATAGCTGCAGAATTGGAGACTAGTTTTAATTTTTTTTAGAGTCATGAGTGTATATTTTGTTTTTTATTTTAATTTTAATTTTTATGTGCACTTTTCAAGTGGTTTTATTTTTAGTGTGCTAAAAGCCATGTGTCATGTGGGCTGACACTTTAAAACCTGCACAGGTCAAGAGGGCTGAGTTCTTTTTTGGACTCTTTACAGGTTGTATCTGTGGTTCTCTGTAGTTATAATGCCTGTAAAGGATTGGAGCCTTTTACATTTATTTCTTCCAACTTTTTGAGTGCCCTGAGCACCATTTATTTGCTACTGCTGGCTGGTACGGGCTTTGGATGCCCGATAGAACTTAGGATTGAGTAAGCACTTGGTGCACTCATTATTTGGGACTAAGACATCAAAACCTTTCCAAAGCAGGGTGTATACACTAAAGCATCCTTGTCCCTCATATCCCCCTGTCAGATTCCAATGAATCTTGTTAGATCCTTTTGTTTGAGCTGCTGATGGGGGGGGGGGTGCTGTTTTGAGAAGTAAGTTGAAACTGTTTTATTAATGTGCCTATTCATTTGAATTTTACATTCATGCATGTTTAGCTTGCCTCAATGGATTTAATGTTTAACTGTTTTGGGGTTTCAATTATTTGTAATATTTAGTTATATTGGATGTCTTTAGTTTAGTTAGACAGGCTTTGGTGCATTTAATTTTTTATTATTTTAGTATTTAGTTTTATAAGGCCCCCAACTCAGTCTCCTCCATCTTTTTTGTAGTGATTTACAAGGGAGGAAGAGACCAGAAAGTGTGCTACAGAATGGACTGGAGTTTAGGCAGCAGTTTGGTAGCCGGGAACATTTTTGGGATAAGGACTTTCCTTTACTGGATTAGCGCCTTTGCATCTGGCTGTGTTTTTCCCCTCTCCATTCTGGATTTTTTGCTTTGTACTATAAACATTATTTATGGAACAACGTGGAGCGAAGGCCTGAAGATTTACTGAAGTGGGCTGTGGATGTAAGATTACTCACTTAAAGGAAGAACTCATTTACCCCACTGTTACTGAAGCATTAATACGACACTTTTTTGATATAGTGCTCTGGAGGTTTTACTGTATTATGTTTAACTGACTCTTCACTCAGAATATTATTCTAGAATTGTTTTTCTCACATCTTTAGCTGCTTGGGTTCCTTCCCTTAGCTCCAAGTTTATGCCAGTGGCCACTGATAAAGCTTTGCCTACTGGTATAAACATGGTATATACCAGGAAACGGATTCTGAAGAGGGTGAGGACTGTTTAGTCCTTCTAAATCCTCAAAGTGGTATAGAGACACAACTGATTGATCAATTAATAGTTAGCATGCAGTCTTATTTTGCTGAGAACTCCTAAATTGATCTTACAGAACTCACATTTAGTATACAGTCAACCCCTGTTGCAATTTGCTGTAATGGGGGGGGTGGGATTTAGAAAAAAAGGGCAGGGGTGGGGTAAAAGTAAAAATGAAACCAAGTGACCAAAAAGCGTGGGAAATAATATCTCTGGTCTAATTAAATGTGGAAAGGATGTTAAACAGCCTGTGAGTCCCATAAAATATAAACAGGGGAGCAAAAAGAGATGTATTAAGCAGTCAAAAATAAAAGATCATTTTAGCCCAATAATCACAAATAGGCATACTTCTAGCAATTCTCTAAGTGCCATTATCCCATCGAGGGGGAAGGGCAATACAACTTGTGATGACTGTGCTATAATCAAAACAGGAATAGTGAATGAGGAATTGGGTTTCAACTATTCTATATGTCCTGGAACAACAAATAACACTGGTTCAGGAATGCATATTACTATTGATGCTTCTGAAAATCTGAGCTGTGTTCCAGCTGATTGTTTTAATGAGTCTTCCATAGATTCAGTGGTTGACTCATTAGAATTTTCTCCTGAATTTTTTTCCTAAAAACAACCCCAGTCCAGCATGGCATTGCAATCTGAGGCAGATTGCTGGAGAATTACAGGAAACTATAAATGGCCTTAAACAATTTTCTTGTGTTAAATAGATGGGTGGGGGTGGGAGTTTAATACAGAATTGTTGAGTACCTAGAGGCCAGTGGGGCACAGGACCCAAGACAGCATGGGTTCACAGTGGGAAGGTCATGTCAGACAGATCTAATTGATTTCTTTGACTGGGTGATCAAAGTAGTAGACCAGGGAGGGGCTGTGGACATGGCCTACTTAGATGTTAGTAAGGCATTTGACACCATCCCACACAAAAGATATAGCCAAATTACCCAGTCTGGAAGTGGGTCCCAGGGTGGTAGCCTGGATAAAACATTGGCTGAACAACAGGGCACAGAAGGTAATTATAAATGGAGTCCAGTCTGAAGAAAGAGGGGTTGCTAGTGGGGTATTGCAGGGTTCAGTACTGGGTCTAGTCCTTTTTAATGTCTTTATAAGTGACATTACAGAGGGATTGGAAGGAAAAGTATGCCTCTTTGCAGATGACAAAGATCTGCAACAGGATTGATACACAAAGAGGTGTGGAAAGAATGAGAAGGGACTTGGCAAGGTTGGAGGAATGGTTAGAAGTATGGCAGCTTGAATTCGATGCAAAGAAATGCAAAATAATGCACCTGGGAACAAAAACCCAGGGGAAGATTACACAATGGTGAGGGAGATAGTAACAACAACAAAAATGGAAAGGTGCGGAAAGGATGAGAAGGGACTTGGCAAGGTTGGAAGAATGGTCAGAAGCATGGGAGTTTGGATTCAATGCAAAGAAGTGCAAAATAATGCACCTGTGGAGCAAAAACCCAGGGAAAGATTACACATGGTGGGGGAGATAGTAACAACAACAAAAATGGAAAGGGACCTGGGGGTAATCATATCAGATGACCTTAAGGTTAGCAAGCAATGTGAGAAGGCAGTAGGGAGGGCTGGGGGGATACTGGGATGTATAGGGAGAGGTAGCACCAGCAGAAAACAGGAAGTTGTTATCCCTCTGTACAGACAGTTGGTAAGACCCCATCTGGAGTACTGCATCCAGTTCTGGAGACCCCATCTCTGCAAGGACATAGGCAGGATAGAGGCAGTCCAGAGGAGGGAAACTATAATGGTGCAGGGTCTGCAAGGGAAGCCATATGAGGAGAGATTAAAGGAGCTTAATATGTATACCCTTGAGGAAAGAAGGAAGAGGGGGGACATGATAGAAACTTTTAAGTACTTCAGTGGAATCAACCAAGTACAAGAGGGTAGCGTCTTTCAGAAAAGGAGATGTGTAAGAACAAGGGGACACAATTTGAAGATAGAGGGGAGGTTCAGGGGCAATATGAGAAAGTATTTTTTCCACAGAGAGGGTGGTGGACGCATGGAAACAGCCTTCCTGAGGAGGTTGTGGGGTCTAAAACTGTGGGAGAATTCAAGAATGCATGGGACAGACATAAGGCAATTTTTGTGGGGGGTAGGAAGAAATAGGCTGTTGGTTAACTAGGATCAGCAGCTCATCCTGTAGAAAGTCTCTGTTTCTATGTTTCTATGTTCAACCTGCTAGGGCTTCAGAAGTTAAGTACCCTACTGCTTTGAGAAAAGATTTGTGTGAAGCTATTAGTAATCCTTACTCTGCTCACCTGATGATCATGAATCATTTAATAGATCTGAAGTGTGAGCTGGATCTATTGAAAGGACATATTGCAATTAATGGATACAGACTAGATGAAGTGATTCATAAGTTAGATAAATTAGCTCCTATTGAAAGTTTAAACTCACATTCCATTAATTCTGAGAATATCCCACAAACACGACCTGATTTTTCCCTGACAGACTTTCCCATTTTGGCTCCTATAAAGGGGGTTGGTATGGGGAAGAGTAAGGAAAAGAGAAAGGGGAAATCAGGTCAAAACAAGAAGCTGAGGGAAGGTAGTGATAGCAAGAATAAAAAAATAATAAACAAAAATATGAGGACATTCCTAATTGAGGGAAGTGTCCAAGATCCAACTGTTTTATCAGGTGGGGTTCAGGAAACATCCAGTAGCCAACATAATGGTACCTTGTATCAATTAGATAATAGAAGTAAAATACAGGAAATTAGAGAAGAACCCTTGCTGCAGGCAGATGTTCCTGCAACAAAGGTGTTGACACCCCTTCACAGTGTAATTGACCCAAAACATATTCAGTTGACATGTGTTAGTAACGAGAAGGTCTCATTAGCTACTGAGTCTCCACTTCTAGTAGACCTAGGGTTGAGTATAAATACTGAGATCTTACACCCTGACAACTTAGATGGTAATCTTCCCACTGATAGAGTGGATATTTGTGAATGTGCTATATTAGTTATATACGGCTTTACTGCATCTCAGGACTGGTCTTATGCTGTTTTAAAGGATAAAATTGTACACTTACTAAGGGCAGCAATGGGAGTTGATATTTATAGCTCAGATATTGCACACATCTGTATGGATAAGGATTTTAAAGAAATTGTTTTTATTTTGTTCAGCACCATGTTTAGCAAACTATATCTGGATAAACAATGAAGCTTTTAGGGGATTTGGTTGTAAGGTTGATTACACAAATAGGGAGATGTAGAATAAGAGGAAGATTGAAATCAAAGAACAGCCTTATCAGCTTAGCATATTTATTTATTTTTATTTATTTATTTATTACATTTTGTTAACCGGATAGGCCCACTGGGCCCCAGAGGTCCCATTCCAAGGCAAAAATATGTAACTTCAGAGGAGCTGACTTTGATAAGATGGCCAACAGAATTAAAGGGACACTGTCAACCTGTTTTTCATCATATTATTTCTAGGTGAAACTCCACATTTTATGATTGTTTACCCTCTCCAAAATTCACTGATGTTGCTGTTTGTTTTTGTCTGTCTCTTTGTTTAATAAAACTGAAATGCATGGCAATGTATATTTATAAACAACCTTGTTTTGTTTACAATCCTGGTTCTGTTCTTGCTGTATACTTCCTGAGCATTAGAAACACACCCAAACAGTGCAGTCACTCATAAGAAAGAAGCTTCTGAAACCCCCCACTGAATCATAAGGGGCTAGACTGCTTTGAGGGTGTCTCCAAGTCCAGGAAAGATGCGTTTGGAGTTGCTTAAGGGATGTAAACAAACCTGTTTTGGTGTGATAACACCAGTATGTTGGGCAGTCTGTTTTTCACTTTTTAAAGAAAATAAAAGTCAGAATCAAACTACAAACCATATCAGCAATCTTTACTGAATGTTGGCAGTCATAAAATATGTTTTTTAAACTAGGGACACTTTGAGACCTAAGAGGGTTGACAGTGTCCCTTTAAACTATCCCTGGCAAGAAGAAATACAGGTGAGGGAATACAGGCAAACTGGGCAAGCATTAAAGATGCAATACTTGAAGCAACATCCCATTGTGTTAGACAGAAAAAGAGGTGCAAAAGAAGAAGGAAAACACTTTGGTTCTCAAAAACAGTAGCAGAACAGGTCAGAGCCAAAAGGCTGGCCTTCAGGAAATACAGTATAAGGAAACACAGCAGGATGAAGATAGGGAGGCATACCAAACTTCCTTATGGGAAGCAGGGAAGGCAATAGGGCAGGCAAAGGTCCAAACTGAGGAAACACTAGCACAAACAGTAAAAGAAGGTGACAAGACTTTCTATAGATACATTACTGAAAGGAGAAAGTCCAGAGGGGGTATTGCTAAGATCAAAGGGGATAAGGGGGCATGTGAGGGAGAGGACCTTGTAAAAGCATCTATCCAAAATAGATACTTCTGCTCAGTATTTACTGAAGAGAAGGTAGGGCAGGGCCCACAGCTCAGCACCATCTAACAAGTTTAAACCCCATGCTACGCAGACTGATTATCTGTCTGACCCAATGAGAAGCCATTTGGATGAGTATTCTTCTAAATTCTCAGTATTGTCATGGAACATTGCAGTTTTTTTTTTTCAAAACTGGTAGATAAGGAATGACTGAATTTTGTAACACAATTTAATGTTTTGTGCTTTCAGGAGACCTGGCACAATAAAAATCAAGAGCCACTAATAAATGGCTTCCAGACATTTCAAATACCAGGGGAGAAGTTAGCTAAAGGAGTTTGAATTGCTGGTGGCCTAGCTATCTTAATTAAAATAGACAAGGATATAACTGCAGACTTACTTTATAGTAATACAAATATTATAGTATTATATATACAACTTAAGGGAGGAGGGGATTCTGTTTAGCTAACATTTATTTTCCACCAACAAATTCCAAATTGTTTTCTTTATCCTTATGGGACCAACTGGAAGATTGCCTACATAAAAGCTGGGCTATAACTACTTGTGAGGCTTTACTCCTCTGTGGTGACTTTAATGCAAGGATTGGCTCATATGATGGATATTTGGATAGTAGTTACCATAACCGGTGCTATTTTGAAGCATATCAATACCCAAGAACAACAAAAAATAAGAAAATAAACAAGATGGGACAGCGGCTGATGGATTTTCTACCCCTGTATAATTTGGTTCCTATTAAAGGAAACATAAACAGGGTGCCCAATCTTAGCCCAAAAACCACAGCAGCGTCAGTTACTGTTTTTACTCACATAACGCTGCAGTCTTTTTGCTTATGAAGTCTGTCACTCCCGAGTCACTACGGTTTAAGCATCGCGGCACAGTGTAAACAAATCCTCGGTCTGCACTGAAACCAGCTGGTCCTGTAGCCTCCTAAGGTGGTAGCTCGTCTGTCTGATGATGTAATATGGCGACATCGTTCCGAAGTTACTGTATTCTGAATGGGGACCTTATAAAGTAACTTGATGCAGCAGCTCTTTTAATGAAGTTATCATATATACTTTATAAGGTCCCCATTCAGAATACAGTAACTCTCGAACGATGTCGCTACATTACATCATTGCGTACAGACGTAGCCACCATCTTAGGAGGCTACAGGACCAGCTGGTTTCAGTGCAGACCGAGGATTTGTTTACACTGTGCCGCGATGCTTAAACCGTAGTGACTCGGGAGTGACAGACTTCATAAGCAAAAAGACTGCCGTGTTATGTGAGTAAAAACAGTAACTGATGCTGCTGTGGTTTTTGGGCTAAGATTGGGCACCCTATTTATGTTTCCTTTAATGGTAGAATCTCTGGTGATTTGGAAGGGGGATATACTCATTTTTCAGTTAGGGGTCCTTCAATTATTGATTATATGTTATGAAAGGGAGATATGTTGATCTAGGAATCCTTAAAAATACCAATTAGGGCAGAGAGTTACCATTTACCGCTGACTTTATATTCAATGGTTTCCAACTACTGTATTAGTACTGACTTACAATTACCCCTCCTGGAAATAAGAAATACCAGGATTAAATGGCAGGAGAAGGCAGTTATGCCTATAAGAGGTTTCCTAATGGAAGTAGTTTATAAGTTTACAGTCAACACTTTGGATCATGAAGCACTTCATCATGATTTTTTTGACTGTCTTGTGAAGATTAAAGATATTCTGCAAGTCACAGCTGTTAATAATAAGTCTGGGCAAAGAGATACTACCTGGTTTGATCAAGAATGTAGAATAGCAAAAAAGGAGTTAAATAATAAGATCAGAAAGGCTAATATATATAAATCCCTGCAGGGGTTTAGAGATTTATATAAACACAGGGAAGAATACAAGAAAATTCTTGCTTATAAACCTGGGGAATACCAACAAACAATGGGATAATATGCTTACTTCAATAAATAATGATTGTCAATCATACTGGTTCCTCATAGCAAAAGGTACTTCAAATGTTAAATATGAATTAGATACTTATATACCCCTGGACACATGGTTTAAATATTATTTCACAAAATGTTTTTCCTTAGGTATTGGTGATCCAACATCCCTAGAATACAATATGCATCTATTTCCCTTATTTATCCCTTCTGAAGTATATTGCCTCCTTAAAAACTAAAAAGGCACCAGGTCCTGATATGATCCCGTCTGAAGTTTACTTGTCTATACTCCCTTTGTCAGCTATAGTGCTCACTAAATAATTTAACTTCTGCTGCCAAAGACTAACTTTTCCTTCTTCTTGGAAAGGTGCAAAAATAATTTTGATTTATAAAAAAGGTGACAAAACAGATCCAACTATGAATAGGCCAATCTTGTTATTAGATAATCTAGGAAATATTTTTTCCAGACTTATAATGAATACATTTAAGGAACAGCTGGTACTTTTGGGTGACCTGTCTGATGCACAGGCAGGTTTTAGAACTGGCTTTAGCATTGTTGATAACTGTTTTGTAATTAGGCACCTACAAGAAAAATATGTTTTCATGAGACTACAGAAGCTATATGCTGCATTCATAGCTTTCAGTACAGTCTGTGACTTTATTTCTAGAAACCTACTATGGGGTATTATGCAGGAAAAAGGCATTTCAGCAGAATTAATAGCTATAATTAGAGAACTTTATCCTTCAGCATGGGCTCAGGTGAAAGCGGAAAAAGATGGACAGTTTACTTCTATCTTCCCCACAAATGTGGGTGTGTGACAGGGCTGTGTTATCTCCCCCTCTTCTTTTTTGTATATATCTATAGATAATTTGTTATATGATCTGAATCTTGCTAATACTGACTCCCCAAAGATTATGGGAAAGTATTGTAGTGTCTTGGCATACGCAGATGACTTGGTTCTGTTCTCATTATCACAATCAGGCCTTCAGGTTAAGCTAGGTATATTAAATAACTATGGACTTAAATACAAATTAAGGGTAATGCCACAGAAAAGCCATGTTCTTATTTTTGGAAATAAAGGAAAAATCAAAAAAAAAGATTGTGGTCTTTGGGAGCAAAGAGAATTGAGTCAGTGGATAGCTATTTGTATTTGGGCTTACATTTAACACAAGACAGTGAATGGAATAAACAGTTGGAAACCACACTTACAAAATTAAAAAGGACAGCTAACTCCCTGATGGTATTTAATAAAAAATATGGTGGGAATTCCATTAAACCACTTTTGACTGCACTACAGGCCACATATAACTCACAGGCTTTGTTTAATGCTAAAATATGGCAGCATTCCAAATTGGAGGTTCCACTAAATAAATTACTTAGAGCAAGTTTGGGGTTAAACAACTCTGTCCCTGTTTCTCTGCTTAGAGCAGAAATGGGGATTATTTGTCTTAGAGCTTATTTTAATGCTAGAATAGTTAATTACTGGATTAAACTTCTTCAGCATAAACAGAATAGATATACTTGTCTGTGTTTGAAAAAAAATATTCCTGGCGAACTCTGGGTCATCTGAGATCTGAATGGCTATCTCTGCTATTTCAAATTTTAAAGAGGACAGGACTAACCCATCTGAATAGCTATAAGGACATGGAAGTCACTATTAGCTTAAAATAGCAGACATATGTTACCAACAAGATCAAAGAACATTATAGATCTCTTGATGAGGTTAATATTGGAGAATTAAAAATGTTACCATGGCTTAGGGCAAATGATGTTGAACATTATTACAGATACTATCTGGATATATTGACTGAGCCTAATCAAAGAAGGCATTACACTAGGTATAGACTGGAGACATACCCAAATAATATACTAGAAGCCATTTACAGGAAGGAAACAGCAAAACATTCTAAGTTCTGTTTATGTACCTGTACTGTTTTAGAAAACTTGGAGCACGTTATCTTCACCTGTAAATGGTATAAGATTCCTAGAGATAAATGGATAGTACCACTCTGCTGGACTGTACAAACAGAGGATAAGAATGTATTGTTGAATATTTTTTTTACCTCTAACGGTATTATTGTAATTAGAGCAGTTGCCAACTATCTAGTTAATATATCCAGAATACGGCTTAAATATCATAGCAGGACTGCAGCTGATAATGAATGACATCACTAGGGATTTGTTCTCTTTTTTCTCCTTTTTTTAAATAAACATGGATTCATATTAATACACTAGCAACTTAGTTGGCTAATAATCTTGAGCTTTGCAGATTAGGATTTCTAAGATGCTATATTTATTTATTTATTTATTGATTTTTTTAAAAATGTAAGACTGATGGGATGATATGTATGTCTGTTATGCTTATATTTACCTGTGTGATACTGTATTTTATTATTGTCATGGTCTCTGACCGATCAAATAAAATTACTTACTTACATTGCATGTTTATGACAATACACTGCATAACTGAACATTAGCTGAATGTAAACTTCTTGAATAACTGAGTTAGAGCAACATAATAAAAAATCATATTTACCTTGTGCTTGACATGTTCAGCAAAAATTCATAATTTAGCTTTATAGTTTAATACTGTTTTGATTTTCCCTTGCTAAAATGTATGTACTCTTCTTGTATATTATTTCACATCAATATTTTCTTAATATTTTACACAATCAGAGCAGCTTCTCATCCTTTCTACTTCTGGTTTAGAATCCTTTATTAGTTCTGGGAATTGCCATCCAGTACTGCATTGTTACAGAGGAGACATGTTTTCATTAGTTTAAATTCGTTTATTTTTGCACAGTTTGTGTTGTTCAGTTTTTTTCATCATGATAAATGTTATTGAAGTTTTTTCCTTTGACAGAAACCATTCAGCTCATAAAGCAACTCCAGTAGAATATGAAGGTCCTAATTAAGAAATACATTACAGCAATAACTATCCAACGTATCTACTCTCACCTCTAACAGATACAATGAAATGATGTGATCACAACACATAACACTGAACTGTGCAAATGGAAAAGTCTTATTACAATAAAAACAGTTAACCAAACTGCATAGGGTCCATACGTATACAGCATCGCTATGCTTCAGTGTCCATGGCAGTTGCAACAAAACTTAGGAAAGAGTCTGTCACAGAGTTCAGTACGTTACGCTCATAATAAATCTAAACACTGGTCAGTAATGTGCGCCATTCTGGAACCCTTCTTGGTTTGTGCAACTCCATTCACTCATAGTTTTAACCTGTAGCTGGTAGGACATCCTAAAGAAGCAGGGGGCTAGCTAGAGGAGGCAAAAGAACTGAGCGAAGGTTGGAGTTAAGAAAGAGACCCCATTGTTTTTCAGCCATAGGTAATTACCCATGCCTAGGAAAAAGAGCCATTCAAACCATGACAGTTTAGAGAGGAACGTATGCCAGATGTTCAGTGAAATGGTTGTTGTCTGCCACCACCTGATCCATGTGAGCCATTGATCTTTCAAAAGAGCCATCAGCAAACAATGCTGTGATATGGGCATGATGGCAGTGGAGAATGTGTCGCCCCAACATGACAAGCTCAAGCTAGGCAGGAACATTTGTTCCCAGTACAGTAGCAAAGTCCCTCATCACCCCCACTTCCAGAAGGGCTCCAATCTTGGGCAGGTTCATGAGACATACAATAAGCCCGCATCTGGCTAGGTGCACCTTCATCGGTTGCAGTGGGGAAATACTCCCTATTTCTGCAAAGCCAGGCATCCTAATCCATCTGAGAATCTTTGTCTGGATGAGGTATTGTTTAATTTTAATCATCTTCTAACCTGTCACCCTAATGAAATCATCATTCATATTGTTTTCCTCAAATTCTTCCTCCTGCTCCCTGTGTTATAGTAAGTCTAATTATCACTCTCCACTGCCTGCTGCCCTTCTGTATTGCCTTCATTTGCTACTTTTCCATGTTCTAAACCTCCTTCACCACTCATATTTTTATTATTTTCTGACACGTTTGCAGGTGAACCTTATGAAAGTAAAGAAGAGTAATGGTTGCTAGAAGGGAGACTAAAACGTTTACAACATGATTAAGGGCATAAGATAAATGAAAATTAAGTTGAAAACTATAATTTCTAATTTAATTATGTGTAATGTTACCAAGTTCAGAAGAAAGCTTAAAATCACATTTTATAACTTAAAAAAGCTTCTTAAATGTTTATATCAGAAGAAAACTGGGCTTTTTATTGTAGAACTAAACAGAATTTTTAGCCATCCAGGAACAAATTCCTCAGCACTTTCATTCTAGAACATCTTCCTCTTCAGGGGGCATGATCTAATGGTGATGAAGGTAGTTAAATACCAAAGGCTGAATGGCTGTCCACAAGTGTAATTAATAATTAGGGCCATCATGATACAACTTTAATTACAAGTTTATATTATTTGATTACAACTTTACAAACTATAAAACCATAATTTCTAGCTAAAACATTATTTAATCAAGACCGCCAAATAAGTGCAGCAATCAAAACATTGCAAAACTTGGTATTGAAAGATTTTTTCAAGATAATTCAACAAATTAATAGGGATGGGCAGACTGGGTGAGATCCACTTCACAAGTTAATTTGCGAATTCTGCAGAATTTGCAAAGTGTTAATTCATCATGTTTTTACAGGGGAAGTTGCCAATTTTTGATGAATTAAGTGCCATTCACTTATAAAGAGGCCTCTTCAACAAAAAAGGCCACCTCAAAGTATTAACTTCACAATTTCGGTGAATTTGAGGTTCCTAAGGTCCGTGGAAACTTTGCAAAGCTTTGCAAAGGTGAAGTTTGGCCACATTGCCATTGAAGTTTAAAGTCTCATCACCTCTACAAACCAATACCACACAATTATAAAAACTTGACACCTACTGAATTTACAGCCTTGGAGGAATAGCAACAAATACAGGTAATCATCATAAAACATCTGATGAAGGCAGTATTGTCATCATTTTGGATGAAAGTTAATAACTTGAAGAAGCAAACCACCAATTATCTGATACTGGTTTTTAAAAATAAGCTGAACTTATTTCTACAGCACTCTTTAGAACAAGGCTAGATTTATGAACATGACTTACAATTTCTCCATAATAACAAACCAAACCTACATTCTATCTACTGCCATTTCTGGAAATCAATCTCACTTAACATTTCTCTTAGTACATTGACTTTTATCTTAAAGATCTGGTGTAAGAACCTTATTTATGCCGAAGAGATACAATGAATGCCCTGGGGAAGTGGAGCAAATAATCAGGCAACAAGATTACCACTGGGTCACGACTGAACTGACCTCTTTTTGCAAATCAATCCAACATGAACTGGGATTACAGGTGGTTGTCAGCACACTACAAAAGACTAATATAGTATTACCAGCTGATTTCATTTTTGGAGCATTAGAATTTAATCTGACAATTAACTGTTTTACATTTGTGATTTTTTCTTACAGGCAAAGGGAACAGCCATAGGGAATGTGATGATCAAGTCCTACACCAGCGTTTTCATGAATTGGTGGGAGGAAGGAGCCATCCACAGTCTCCATATGTACCAGTTCTACCATAACAATATTTAATAGGTTTGGTCCACTGATTAAGCAATAGGTCAAGACAGGGTATGTGATGTGGTGGGATAATGACACACCTTGGTTTTATTGTGAGGCATGAGGGATCACTGTGTGCCTTCAACCACCGGAGAAGTGCTGTTATCTCACGACAACACCACCTGTAGTGTCTTGTTAAAGTGGCCCAAGATTTTTTTATGGGGGAGCTGGAAAAATGAACAAAATAAAATAATGCTAAACATGTTAATGATTTAAAAAGAAAATTATCAAGCCCCCAAAAATTGTGCCAGCACATCCCAGCATTAGCATGCTATCTCATTTCCAAATATGCTCAACAAAATACATTTTTTTAATTTGTTCTTAAACCCTCTGTTTATCACAACTCCCCCATTTACCTTTTTCCTCACCATCACTCCTTATTCTATTTTCCTCCCACTTCTCTGCCTTATTTTCTGCATTACCTACACACAATACATAGGATGTTTAATATGAATGGAATACAAGAATTCAAATATCTGCTCAGTTCTACTAGCAGTATATTCAGGCCCTCATACAAAATAAGGCCTCATATGGAACCAGGGTGTCTTTTATCCATAGCAGGTTAAACAGCAGAGATTTCCCTCATAAGCAGGTATGGATGGAGGGGGAATTTTTTATGGTCAGCAAAGAAACATTCATTTTTATAGCTGCATGGTGATGTCACCATGCTGAGGTATTGCTATGACTGGGGGGGGGACTCTGGAAGCATGTGATTGGATATTTAGATGGTCTTCATCTACTGAGCGCTTGGGCTAGACAGGAATCACAACTCTCTGCCTCACCTCCGTAGAGCTGTTCCGTGCTGTTGCATTGTCTCCCCCTCCCCCACCTCTCTCTCACCCCACCATTGCAGTAACATTCTTGCTTCTGATTTGAGCTCCTGAGACTACAAATGGTCACTTAGAATGAATCTCTGGTCCAGCCAAACCTCAGAAAAATACAAAAGTAAATACAATATTCTGCAGGGAGAGACCATGGTCCAATCAAATGATAATACAAATGCGTAGACAGATTCGAAAGAATGGCCCACTCACCCCAAAATTTTTTATAATATTTGTAACAGTTTTATTTTCAAATATTATCCAGACAACTCTAGTCCTACGTTTCAGGATTACATCTCTTCCTTGGGGAGTCCAGTTTTAAATTTATAGTTATACTGTAAAATAAATATTTTTTATAATCTTTTACATTACATTCCCACTTTCCTTAATTACATATACAACAAAAAATTAAGGCTAAAAAGGCAACCAAGCTTACTTAATATCTTATAGCCATGACATTCTTGTTTCAGAGCTGTTTGCATGCTGCATGGCTTCCCTAAACACATCATAAAGATTCAATCAATTTCATCATTCTCAATAATCTTCTAATAGTGTATAACTCTGTTTTTCAGTATAAGTGCCTACCTTGGGTGAGCACGGTACCCTTGTACCAGTATCTATAGGATTTTTCCTGAGCAGAAGTATTTATTTAAGATGAATGCCATTTCTTGGTCCCCCTCCATATATTCTCTCCCCCCTTTAACCATGAAATCCCTCTTTTTGTCTTCCTTTTCTTGCTAATATACTCCCAAAATATCTTGTCCCCTTTTGATGCTGCCAGAGCTATTCTTTCCTCACTTTGCGCCTTTGCGCTCCTTACTGCTTTCCCTGCTCTGTTTCCCTGATACACTTCCCTATCCTCCCCCCCGTAGATCTCCTTATATCTTCTGAATTTTATTCTTTCAGCCTTTACCTTTTTTTTCACCTCTTTCAAGAACTATAGTGGTCCCATCGTCCTTTTGCTTACTTGTTTAACACAGGTTTGTTGTCTTCACTATGCCCTCTTTTAGTTTGACTCACTTTTCCTCCACCCTCTCAGGTCATCTACCACTGCTAGGTAACTCCTGAGGCATTCAGCAATCTTTGTACCGTCAGCCCTTCTGAAAACGAGGACCCTTGCCCTTGTGTGGTTGGAGTCTGACCCTGTTCTTATGTTAAACTAGACTGTATGATGATTACTGCTCCCCAGATGTTTTCCAACCTTCATATCTGCAATACTGTCCCTGTTAGTAAGAACCAGGTCTAGTATTACCCCATCAAGAGTGGGTTCACTGACTACCTGCCTGAAGAACACCCCTTTCAGGGAATCCAGGATGTCCCTACTCCTACCTGATGCTGCAGCTGAAAGGATCCCAACTACATCTGGCAGATTGAAGTCCTCCACCAGCAATACCTACTCCTTTTCAACCATTTTGACAATTGCTTCTAACGTTTCTTTATCAAAATCCTCCCCTGCATCAGAGGCTGTAGACCACTCCTGCCAAACAGTGGCTCTGTTTCTCAACTGCAGAGTGACCCACATCACCTTGACCCCCCCCGAATTCCCTGTACCTCCATCGCTTTGAAGTTTTCCTTCACATAAAGCACCACTCCCCCTCCTTTCTTCCCTACCCTGTCTCTTATGAACATTACATAGCCTGGTATGACCATATCCCAGGCATTGTTTGTCAGTACACCATGTTCAGTAATGGCCACAATATACAGGTCTACCTTCGCCATGATGGCCTCTAAATCTGGGATCTCATTTCCCAAACTCTAGCATTGACACACATAACCTTCAATATTTTGTTAGCTCTTTTCTTGTCACTCTCTGCTTTTTCCAGTTGTTTCCCCTTTCTCACCTTTTTCCTTTGACTGCTCATTTCTCCCCTCTTTCTCCTTTTCTAATCCCTGGTTGCCTTGAATAACTTGTATCCTGGTGGGACTCTCTCCCCTTGAGATCTTCCTACTCTCTGTCTCAGCCTGTGGTGGTCCACTTTCTACTTCCTCTATTTTTTCTGTCACCCCCCCCCCCCAGCTACTTTAAATGTCCATCAAAGTAACATTTAAACTGTCCACTGAGGACTATAGTTCACTCCTGGATGGAAGCAGGCCAGCACTTCAGTATAGGTTCTTACCCTCCAGGTTGGTCCACAGTTCCCAGTGTAGCCATTTCTCTCTTCTCTGCACCATTCCTTCTACCATTACTTGAAATCCTTGGCACAGAGTTCCCTCTCCTTCCCCATATAGTACAAGATGCACTCACCATTTGCATTGTAAATACATGGAAAATGCAGGATCAGTCACATAAATTATCTAAATTTACCAAAAATGTCATTTGCACATGGGCTTGACTATAGCACTTCAAATTTACGTTTAAGCCCATGACACACTTTCATCAAGTTAATGCATTAGCAGCTGTAGTGGCTCTGACCAGAATTTGTTAAATGTATTGTGTGTAAGAAAAGGATTTTGAGGGCAAATAACATTTAATTATTATTTCTTTAATTTAAGGCAATTTTATAAGGCCTAGTTAAAGGTTTTTAGTGAGTAAAGGTGTCAGCCATGTTTGTGATGGCAGTCAGGGATGTGTGGCTAATACTGATTTATTGGGAGCTATTCTATAAGATGTGGAGTGGCTACATGCTGTATATCTGGGGTGCGTAGACATGCTGCAGCCACTGCACCCCCCTGCACCCGATTCTCCAAAGAGGCACAGAGCTGTTACACATTGGATCCCCAGCCCACCAGTGATCATCACTCAGGAGTGGTCCAGGGACTGTGCAGGGGGTGTGCCCGTGCTCTGTGCTATTCTTGAAAGCAAAGAGTGGTGGGTGGGAGGGTACAGGCTACACCAACATGACCCAGACATAGCCAGTATGCACCCCCACCAGGATGCCGCCGTTGGCCATGGCAAAGATGTAGGGGCATGGAGATGCCCCCCAACAAGCTGCTCCAGCCCTTGGGTACCACATAGATGGCCAGGAAATGGCTGAATGGGTACCCACCTGCCCTGATGCTGTGGCCACTCTGCAGCCACCTGACTACAGTGGCACCCTGTGAGTGCAAGGAATCCAGTGGTGGACCAGGTCTGGGCATCCCATTGGATGCCTGCCCATGTCCACAGAAGAGCCCCCACACACCTAATTGCTGTGGCAGAGCTGCGGAAGGGGCACACAAGGTGGCCGGTGGCCATGAATATGGCCACTGTGCATCGTTCTGCAAGTGGGGGGCTACGCAAGTGGGATATACACCTCTGGTGCATTATTCCAACCACTTGGAGAATCCCCCCCATTTTGAAGTTTTTGCTTGATCTTTATCCTGTGTTGTGCTGACATAGTTGCATGGGTAATGATGTCCCACTGTCAGCCAGGTATCACAATTTTTAAAACCCATTGTATGATGAGAAATTATATATATGGTAGGGAGACAGTGGAAGTGTTGATCAATGTAGGATATTTGCATGATAACCAGGCAACAGGATTCTGGTTTACACATGTCACTCATTCTGAAATAATCCATTTTTCTGATGTTGGGGCATATCAGGCTATGTGAATGAAAGCTTTGATTGCAGAAAAACACTATGATGAATTTGTTGTTATATACCGCACTGAACATCCTAAGCACCTCATTAATAGCATTCTGTATAGAAAATGTGTTTTAATCTATCAGAATAGCACTGAAGACATGCAATTTGAAGTTGAATCTGGTAAACTGTTATATTTCCGCAAAGGGGCTATAGCAAGGAAGTGCTGCAGGAGGCTGTATCTAGAGACAAAGATTTAAATCACATGGACTTACCCTAAATGTGAGAAACAAAAACAAGCTGAACAGAATCACCTTTGTAGCACAGTTCAGTTCTGCTGTCCATCAACTAAAACAATCTCTCTTAACTCATTGCCTCCTAGAAACGTCTGTAGGCATCAGCAAATCTAACTACAGTGTGTCCCAGAACACCTACAGAAGTCACCTACAGACGTCCTATGTACCCGAGAAATGTCTGGAGAAGTCACTCACGTATTTTAATATTACTTGCTAGCCAGAATTGATTAGAATTGACTGCATAGTACCATTAGAAAGGTAATGCTGTGCTGAACAACCTTGCCACTGACACTTTTTGTGTATCATGTTCACTTTATGAGTTATTCATATTTGTTTATGACATTTTGTCAATCTAGAACCACCTAAGCACTTTGAAGAAAACACACATTCTGGGTATCTTAGCCAGTATAAAACAAAAACCAAATTGAGTACAGTTGATTGCATAGAACCATTGGAAAGGCAATTGTGTGTGGAACAACTTTGCCATTAATACGTTGTGTGTGTCATGTATACTTTAGGAGTTATATGCCTTTGTTTATGGTATGGTGTGTTTGGTTCAGATTTGTCCCTCAAACCTCACCACACCTTGACTCAAATGGGGAAAAATTATGTTTAATACTACAGAAATAACTGTTTGTTTTATAAACAAATTATTAAAATTACATCTAATGTCTGGATGCTTAATTTGGTGTTGTTATGTTACATATTTCCCAACAAAAAAAGGTTTATGGTGCATTTTTAGTGGAAAAAATATTGTGTTTTGCTGTTTTGACCAGCACAGAAATAAAACTAAATTACCTGCTATTCCTTGCATACGACCATTGGAAAGGTAATTTTATGCCGAACAATTTTGGCACTCATACTTTGTGTCTAGCACTTACGTTTTTAGTGCTATTAGCATTTGTTTGCGGCATGCCAATTATGGCTTGATTTTGCTTAGAAAGGCCAGGATTCACTGTTAACAGTATACAGGAGACAAGGGCTGCAACTTTAGAAAGCTGCTATGGAGGCAATGAGTTAAACCATTGGCAAATGTTATCCACTGATAGAGATTTATTGTTATATTATGAATGACCCTCCAGAATCACTTTCAGCAAAGAAGTCTGGGTGATCAGTTTACCCAGAACCACTCAAAACAACTAATGCAAAATTGGATTTTACCAAAACCAAAGGAGATTTACCTTTGTTGACAATGTAAATTTGCAGTGATTGGTAATACTGTACTTTTCAATATGTGGCCAATGAGTTGAGATTATTTAACTGATCACTTGCAACACATTCTTTAGTGTTTGTGCTTTGTGGTGCATTTGTGGCTGTGTGTATATTTGTCACACCATTCACCCAAACAGACAATGCATATGGTTGGAAACAGTGCAGCACAGAGTAACAAAAATGATTCAGGGCCAGCAGGGCAAATTCTATCAGGAGCACCTAAGCCATTAAATATGTATTCACTGGAAACCAGAATGGAGAGAGGAGTTATGATAGATACCTTCAAGTTCTGTAAAGGAATTAATAATATAACCTGCGGAGAATTATTTGCCCTGAATACCAACTCAACATCATGTGGTCACAAGTGGAAATTAACAAAAGGGAGGTTCAGGAGGGACATGAGGAAGTACTTGTTTACAGAAAGGGTGGTGGAACCTTTGAACAATTTGTCAGCCAAGGTGGTGGGTGCAAACACAGACAGGGGATTCAGGCAGGCATGGGACAGAATGAAGGGAATAGTGGTCGCCTGGGGCAACAAGACCAGGGAGGAGAATGGGGATAGGACTTGGAGGGTTAGTACCCTGGAAAAACAATAGGTACCATGGAAGGTTCCAGGGATTATAGAGAATATGGGTAGACTGAATGAACCTCTGGTCTTTTTCTGCCATCATGGTCTATGTTTCTATATACTGTAGGATCACATCATGGCTATTCTGAATGAATGCCAGGTCTACCCTATGGCCCAACAGTGTAAGAATTCCATAAACATGACCCTAGGGCCATATAGTTTACAGATATTAAAACAGTGAAGCACCCCATTAGGGGAGGTGGCAAGCTCCACACCTTTTTACAGAAGGAGAGTATTTGGACCTTCAGGTTAGAAACTTTATCCCCAGCAGGCATGAACAAAGAACTGGATTTAGTATAATTCCTGAAACTTTTAAATCTGACCCCCTGATGACTGTATTCTCACTTCCTAGCCACATATATTCACATATATGTTTTTAACTTACATTTTTATTAAGAAAATATTAAATGCAACATTGATACAGAAATGAATTAAACAAATACATTGATTGCTACCTTATATCGAAAGGATCAGTTCATGCAAACATAGTCCTTACATTCAAAATATCTGGAACTTGCCTATTGTAGTAGTCCAGAGTTTCTCTTCCTTGAATGCCAGATTGAAGTCCATGTTACAGTTCAATCCTTCAACAGTTCTTCATGGAACAAAGGTTGGGTTTTTATTCATGATATATACCACCCATCTGCACCAGTGAATTTCAAAGGCTGGATAGGAATGATAAAGAGTGGTCGTACATTTTTCTATACATATTCATTACAAAAAACTTTGTTAACACACTAGTTAGGGTTAAACATGACAAAAGTAAGGAAATGTGGCATTAGAGTTTCCAGTCTTAACACCCATGTGCCTTGGGATTGTCAACCCTAACACTCACCCCAATCTCATATACTGTACCCATCTCAGCTTACTTACTCATGGAATGGGGTGAGTGTTAGGGTTGACAACACCAAGGCACACCCCACACCTCTTGCTGTCTGCAGGGGGGGAGTGGGGTGTTAGTGTTAGAAACACTAATGCCACATTTCCCTGCTTTTGTCACTTTAACCCTAACTAGTGAATTAATGAATTTTTTTTTGCAATGAATTTACTTACTTTTTGAGACGGTACTTTTTTTTGTAATTAGTTTTTATAAATGCATGAGTATTTTTCTGTAATTTGTTTTTATAAATTCATGACTTTGGTGCCTACTCAACCTTAACTATAGTTGCACTACCATGCCATTATACTATTCTAACTAGTGCATTAATAAAGTTTTTTGCAATGAATTTTCTTACTTTTTGAGAGAGTACTTTTTCTTTACTTTGTTTTTATAAATGCATGAGTGCTTTTCTAGAATTAGTTTTTTTAAACATATGAGTTATAAAAAAAGGTGCGGACTGTGGGATTCAAATCCAGGTCTCCAGGTTCATAGTCAAAACCCTTAACTACTACACTGTGTTATACTACTACTAAGAGTCATACCACTAAAAATTAAAGGTGTACAGAAGGCATAGCCCATGTTAGTACATCTCCAGATGCCTGGAAGTATTTAAACCCAGTTTAAAAGGTGTTTATCAAGATTTATTTTAAAAGTATCGGTGTTACTTATGTCTAGCAAATATTTAGGTAATGCATTCCATGCTGGGATAATCCTCTGAGTGCAAAAATAACGTCTGGTATCAGTCCTTGGGTAAGTTAATGATAATTAATAATTGTGATTCCTCCTAATATTACATTTCCCTATGTTAAAGAACATACCTAAAAGTGCCATAAGTTCTGGATCCTTAGATATGTTATACATCAGTAATAGGTCACCCCTTAATCTTCTCAATTCCAATGAGAATAGGCCCAACTCTTGCAATCTTGCCTCATATGTTTTGTCCTGCATTCTATCAATCATTTTTGTGACTCTATGCTGAATACCTTCCAAGTTATTCACATCCCTTCTCAAATAGGGGCTCCAAAGTGGGGAACAGTGATCCAGGTGGGGGCGTATATATGCTCTATACAGAGGTAGAATGCAACCCCTATTACGAGTAACAAATGCTCTTTTAATGCAACCTATTAACTTGTTAGCATGGTTTCTAATGTAGTTACAATGAGTACTGAATGTGAGGTCTGATTTGATTATGACTCCCAGGTCCTTTACCTCAATTACTGGTTGCAAAGGAATGTCATTTAATTTGAATTGTATGTTTTGATTAGAATAGCCCAAATGCATAATTACACATGTATTTATATTAAAGCACATATCATTTTGTTTTGCCCATTTTTCTAGGTTTTCTAGGTCTTCATTTAGGTCTGCTACATCTTTTTCAGATGTGACCTTAGCTAAAATGTTGGTATCATCAGCAAATTTGATGGCTATATTCTTCAGATTTGTTGTCATACCAGACACGAAGATAGAAAACAGCACGGGGCCCAAAACAGATCCCTGTGGTACCCCACTAGTAACAGTGCCTATGCTAGAGGAGTATCCTCTTATACACACTGCTTGTGTACAATTATTAAGCCATTCTTTTATCCAGTTCACTAACTTATGGTGTATTCCTAATGAATTAATTTTGTTTATTAGGGTATTACGTGACACTCTATCAAAAGCCTTACAAAGGTCCAGATATACCACATCCACTGGTGTCTTCTCATAAAGGAATTTACTAACTTTCTCATAGAAAACAAGGTTACTGGTTAGGCATGACCTTTTACTTTTAAAATGGTACTGATTGGGGTCTACTAATTTTTTTTTAAACTAAACCATCCTCAATTCTTATATTTAAAATAGTTTCAAAGATTTTGCCCAAAATGCTGGTTAGGCTAATCGATCTATAATTTGATACTTCGCTTTTATTACCTTTTTTTGAAAACTGGTGTCACCAGAGCAGTTCTCCAGTCGTTTGGTACTGTACCTGAATTAAATGATAAGTTATATAGTTTGCATAGTGGATCAATTAACCATAATGCCATTTCTCTCAGTAGGCGTGGATGAAGTCTATCTGGCCCTGGTGATTTGTTGATATTAATTGCCTCCAATTTCATGTTAATTTCATCCTTACTGATTTTCATAATATCATCATCCAATACATTATTTATATTTTCAGTGTCTTGTTTATTATCTACTGCAGCAGAAAAGACAGAACAAAAATAATTATTACACTCATTGGCCATTTTCTGGGGGGTTTACACTATTTTATTGCTTAGTGAGAGTGGACCAATTGTATTGGTAGTTTGCTTTTTATCATTTATATAACAGTAAAAGCTCTTGGACCATCTTTTATATGTGCTAGTTTAAATTCCAATTTCCTTTTTTCAAATTTTATAGCACTTTTGCACTTTTTTAATATTCCATTATAATTATTTGTATTATAATAATTTTTTTTTATTTAATATATTTTATTACTTGATAGAGTCACAACATAATTAAAATATAACAGGAATGTTGACAATACTTTAAAAGACATTTTAGATAGAGAAAAGTAGAAGGAGGGAGAACTGAAAAGACAACATCCCAGAAACCTTAGAGCATACTAGAAGCAGGTTAACAGTTATACCCACCCCACCCTGACCCCCATGCTGTGGTGCATAGATGATGCCACTCATATAATTATGGTATTGTTCAGGTAAAAAGATGTAATGGGCCATGCAGAAAAGGGATAAAAGATAAAAAAAAAAGAAGAGAAAACCAGATATTATAATGATGTTCTCTTCCTGCTCCGGGTAGTGCAGGAAGAGGCAGATTGAAACGTAGTGAGAGGTGTAGAGGGGCCCACAACCCACCCCAGGTCCAAGCATCAATTCAAGTAGAAGGTATATAGTTTTCCCCACTTTGTCATAAAAGAGGATTGATGACGGTTCACTTGCGCTATTAGATGTTCGACACGGAGCGCAAAAGACAATTCATGTAACCACTCCGTGTATGTTAAATTAGCTTGGTCTTTCCAATGTCTGAGCACCAACTTTTTGACCGCCATTGATAATAGCGCTAGGTGGTACCTTTTTTCTTTTACCTGGATTGCGGAGTAATCCCCAAAGATGCAAGTTTTGGGGGAAAATAGTCCATACAATCCTAAAATTGGATCTAGAGTTGATTCTATTTGTTTCCACAGGGGAGATACCTACTCACACGACCACAAGATATGTAATAGTGTACCCTCCTCTTTGTTACATCTGGAACATATTGCCGAGGATATATGTCTCATTTGTACCAGTTTAACAGGGGTGTAGTAAAGGTTATTTAGAATATTATACTGTGTTATCCTATATCTATCTTGAGTATGGTAAATATATAAGTCCCTCCATATGCTCTGCCAGTTGATATTTTCATTCGGGTAAAGACTTTGCCAGATTTTGGTGCCAGTAGCTGGCGGAGTTTCTGGGAATGTATGGAGTAGACTATACATTTTAGAGATGCCATGCGGCTTGTTGATTATTGTAGAAATTTGGTAAAGGAAATCGGCAAGCTGGGAGACGACTAGTTTCATGCCCAAACACTCTATTCAATAGATGTATTAACTGAGTAACTTTAAAAGCAGTCATCGCCTGCCACCCGAATTTTGCTAAGATTTCCTCTGAGGTTAACATGCGATCTAATGAGTAGAGGTCTGCCACTTTGCACTCAGAGAGAGCAGGTATCCATCCTCTGGTTATCATAGAGTTACCTATCTGCAGATTAGGGTTTGCACAGATAGGTTGAGAAAAATCAAGAGCTGGGGAGACCTTGCAATATCTAAAAAAACTGTGAGATAACTCTAAGAGAGGTCCCAAGTGGCAGGGGCTGAAAAATTTTGGGTATGTTTTTCTTCAGTATATAAAAGAAACATTGGAGCTATATTATGGATTTTCAAGAGCTCTAACTCTTCCTGCAACCATACTGGAGTGTATGCCTGACGGGTATGGGAATCGGAGTAAGATAACCATTTCCCACATTTATACATGTGTGAGGCCCAATAATATAGTAGAAAATTAGGGAGACGAAGACCCCCATTGTCCCTAGGTTGGGATAGCTTATAATAGGATTTTCTGACGGGTTTGTTGTTCCAGATAAATGAGTTAATTCCTGAGTGTATATGTTGAAAATAAGATATTGGTAACCACATGTCTGGCATATTCAAGGGGGTAGAAAATTCTGGGAAGCACATTCATCTTGATGGCATTAATTCTGCCCCAGAACGATAGTGGAAGTTTGTTCCATCTTGTTAAGTCCTGTTGGATATCGTGCCATAAGTCTTCCAGATTTAGTTTTCGTGATAGGGAAGGGCTTAAGGTAATGTGGATCCCCAAGTACTTTATGGATTGTGAGGCTCACTTCATCCCAAAGTGCACAAAATTTGAACTGTGCATAAAATGGTTAAGGGGGAAGATTTCCGTTTTGTTAATGTTAAGTTTATAATTCGAGTATTTACTGAAGTCTTTAATTATTGTCAAAGCTTCTTCTAGTGAGGAAACTGGGTTTGAGAGGTGAAGAAGAATGTCATCTGCAAAAACTGAAATTTTGGCAGTGCAATTGACTACGGGAATGCTGACAATTAATGGGGATAGGTTTAACCACCTGAGAAGGGGCTCAAGGTATAGATTGAATAGAAAAGAGGAAAGTGGACAACCCTGTCGAGTGCCTGAGGTGAGAGGAAAAAAGTCAGATAGGATCCCATTGCAGTATAGCCTAGCTCTAGGTGAAGAATACAACGCTTGGATCCAACTAATAAATAAGGGGGGGAAGCCCATGGTTTGCAGTGTTGTCCAGAGAAACATCCAATCAACCCTGTCGAATGCCTTTTCTGCGTCTAGGGAAATTAGGGCCATTGGAGTGAGTGAAGATTTTGCTGTATTAATAATGTATTGAAGCTTACGATGATGGTCTGCCGGAGTCCTGTTAGCAACAAAGCCTATCTGCTCAGGGCTAAGTAAAGAGGTCCAGACCATTTCCACCCTCTTGGCTAAAATTTTGGCTAGGATTTTAATATCGCAGTTTAATAAGGAGATGGGAAGATAACTTGATGGGAGATGTGCAGGTTTACCTGGTTTAAGGAGAAGAATAATAAGGGCTTCTGAGGCGTTGGGTCCTATATGTTCCTGAAAGCAAGTACTGATATAACTGGAGCTAAACCGTCTAGCCGAACCGCTTGTAAAAGTTTGAGAATAGGCCGTCGGGACCAGGAGCTTTGTTTGGCGCTAAGTCTTTGATAGCCAATAATATCTCCTAGATAGAGATAGGGGAAGTTAGTGATGTTTGTTGCTCAGGAGAAAGAGACAGCAGGGGGGTTGCTGCTAAGTAGTTCAGCATCTCGTTTGAAGAAGGGGTGGGGGTGGCTTTGTTATATAATGAGGAAAAATAGTGCCCAAGTATCGACACTACATCTCTGGGGTGGGTCTTAATTTCCCCAGTGGAGTCCTCAATCGAATTTATAAGCCTAGAGGTCTCTAGTTTCCTTAGTCACAAGGCCAAAAGATGGCTTGCCCTTTCACCCTGCTCAATATATTTTGCACGAGATCTCAAAATGGCAAATTCAACTTTTTCTTGGAGCAAAAGGGAATATTGGTTTCTTAGATGCAGAAGTGTTTTCAGGGTATCCTGCGAAGAGGAGGAGGAAAGGGAGTGCTCAAGTGCTTTAATCTGAGACAGGAGTGTGAGGGCTTTGGCCTCATTCTTCCTTTTATGTGTGGAAGCCAATCGGATAAATTCTCCTCTCAAATAACACTTTAATGCACACCATTCATGGTCAGCTCATGCAACTGAACCTTGATTGTGGATAAAAAATGTTTGAATCAGATCTGATACTCTAGTAACCGTATAGTCGTCTTTCAGGAGTTGGTTATTTAGCCGCCAAAGTGGGTCTCTGTGATGGTTGTTGTCCAGTTCCATATCCACCCATGCTATTGCATGATCCGATAGGACTATAGGTTCTATACCGGAATTGTACATACCATGCAAAAGAGGATTGCTAAATAATATATAGTCCAGTCTGGACCATGTGAGTGAACCATAGATTGGAAGGTGAAAAGGGCGGACGGGTTTTGTAATCTCCACGGATCACATAGCCGAGCAAGTCCATGAAGTCTGAAAGTGCTTTTTGAGCAATAGAAAGGGGTTTAAGTGGAGAATTAGATCTATCTAAGTCTTGCGTGGGGGCAGATTCAGTCTCCACCAAGTATCATCAGAGTAGACATAAACCCTCGTAGCTTATCTAGTAGTGTTATAAGGAAATCTGGGCTCCCCCCGACAGGACCGTATATACTCCCTAGTACTACATCAGTGTGGTCTAAAATACCGTGTACTAGCGTATATCTCCCTTTGGAGTCTGTAATAGTAGTTTTAGCTTGGAATGCTATTGAACGGTGTATAAGGACAGCCGTTCCCCCTTTATTGGACGACATACCCGCGGCAAAAACTTGTCCGAATTCTTTTCTACGCAAGCTAGTAGCTTCATTCGGTAGAAGATGGTTTTCTTGAATAAAAACGATTTTGGTTTGTAACAGGGCCAAATGTTTAAGTATTTGCGCTCTCTTAGTGGGTGTGCGGGCCCCTCTCACATTCCACGTAACAAATTTTTTAAAGTTATATGCCATCATTTCCTATCCTGGTTTGTATAGCCTGTACCCTAGATGAACCCAAAGTATGCACCAAAGCGCTCCCCCCATAATTATACCCGCTTGACAATATGTTATAGAGATTCAATTGCATCTTGCAAATGATTGACAAACCCCCCAAAACCGTAAACATGCCTCTTGGACCGAGAGGTTCCCATAAGAAAGTCAACAATATATCTTAAATTGAGTCGAAACCCCTTCTCCCCCCCTCAAATTCAACCCATTTGTAACTATATACAATAAATTCCCTGCTTTTGATCCCCTGTAGTAGTCCCTTAATAGTAACTTCGTTTAAAGCTATTTCTTTTAGAGACCTAGCACATTCCCCCCTCACAACCGTATTTGGGTTAGATCGGCCAACACTAATCAAAATAAAAATGTAGGGATGATGACACCCTATGGCAACTACCCCCCAACAATTTCCGGTAGGCTGAGATCTTAATTTCCCCATGTAGAAAAGAGTGAACCCCTCTAGGAGGTAGGCTAGGAGATCCCCCCTTCTCTCCAGTGCGTGCGGTTGGACGTGAACAGCCCCATTCCAGCCCCCACCCTCTCCACCCCCAAGTTCGCCGTCGTATCAGCCTTTAAGAGGTAAGAAAAAAAAAAGGGGGGATAAATATCTAGTTCATTTGTAGAAAAACCAAGCAACCACTCGGTGCAGACAGGCATTGTCACCACCCATCTTGAAAGTCCCCCAAACTTCAACTCTATCTCTCACAAGTAAATTTGAAGCACTGACTAAATCCATGGAGGCTACAGGGAGTGAATCTGATAGCTAGGTTTGTTGGCCAAGGCACCTAGCGTCAGTTGATTTCTTAAAAAAAAAAAAAAAAAAAAAAAAAAGGGGACAACACTCCCTTCCCCTTCAGCCACCTATCTAAGGGTTGATTTAATCATCTGCAAAGTAAAGTAGTAATTGCTTTGCCATACTCGTGGCTAAGATCTAGAGATCTAATGTGGCAAATTAACCAAGTTTAAGGTCGTATAGTCATGTTCAGGTAACACTAATATATCACTACAGTCGAGGCTTGGTGTTTCCCTGGGGACTCTAATTTCCAAAGGACTGAAAGCGTGGTAGTGTAGCACGGTATTGATCCTCCCAGGAAACTGCAACCTTGAGCCCAGGTTCCTCCCTTAAGTGGTTCTCGATGCCGTCTAGGATTAAGCACCCTGGCGTTCCAACTGGACCCATCAAAATCAGTTGTGATCAAGCAAATCAGCAGACTGTATAAGGTTGTCCTCCTTCTCCCCCGTCTTCAGGTAAGGGCTGCAGAAATATGGAGATAGTTTTGTAAGGCAGTGTAGAAGCGTCACAAGTGAAGTAAGCAATGGCTTCACACAGATCTCCAATTTACACCCTTCCTGGGGTCAACTATTGTTGTCTCAGGGGGTTTTAAATAAAGAGGGAAGTTTTTGAGCGAGATCTTCCTGAGCATGGGATACTACTTCATACGAGTGCCACCTCCCCTCTGACGAGACCTGTAAGCATGCAGGGTAGGTCATTTTAAATTTGATACCTGCAGCAATCAGTTTGCTGACCACCGGGTGAAAAGCAGCTTGCCTTTGGCGGGTTTCGAGTGGTAAATCTTGGGTGATGCGCAGCTTTTTCCCTTCCCAGGAAATAGATTACAGCTCCTTCACTTTCAGCAGGATATGCTGTCGCTCCAAGTAATTCAGCATCTTTATGATTATGGGTCTGGGGGGGCTGATATTTCTGGTTTTGGTCGAAGTGACCTATGTGCTCTCTCAATTATGTATATAGGGTTGTATGGTGAAGGTCCCACAATCTTTACAAACAGCGATTGCACAAAGGTGATGGGTGAAGGGCCTTCTGCACCCTCTGGGAGGCCGTGGATCAAAATATTGTTGCGGCTGCAACGGCCTTCTAAGTCCTCCATTTTCTGTTGTAACTTGGTAACTTGCTGTCTTAATTTGACCAGCTCTGGTTCTGTTTTGTCTTTCCAAGACTCGATCGAGTGGATACGTGCCTCATTGTCTGCAACATGCTGTCTTGTACTCGACACCTCGCTACGGAGGCTTTTTAACTCAAGTGTAATTTCCGATAGCGATTCCTTGAAGGGCTGCATTTCTTCCAAGAAACGCTCCTCTGAGAGTGGGGTTGATGCAGCAAGGGCACTTAATTGTTTAGCTGAAGGTATTTGTTGGTGTTGTTTTGCCTTCTTGGCCTGTTTGTCCGGCGAGACCGGCGGCGAGTGCTTAGGGAGAGCCGCCTTCATCTCTGCTTCCATACCGAGTTTTAGGCTTACCGCAATAACCTCAAATCCTTCCAGGGAGTGTCCCGATCATTTAAATTTTCCTTTGATCAGGTAAAATCAGCGAAGGATGGCTTATAAGAGGTTGAAATGATTGAATTTATCAGAGGTGGAGTGGGAGCTTAGAGGAGCTGTGGCTAGCCCGCCAGACACATCACGTGATCTTTTGTATTATAATAATTTTTGAATCTAACTGAAGCATGATATGCTCTTCGTTTTTTATTTAATAAATGTAGTATATGTGAGGTAGCCCAAATTGGTATGTTTCTCTTTTTATTGTAGCCAATTTTATCAGGCACATATATTTTCTCTAGTTCAATAATTTTATTTTTAATTCTTGACCAAATTTCCTCTGGTGTTGCAGACCCATTGTCCCATTTCCATAGTGTAAGTTCATTTTTGAGCTTAGTAAAGTTTGTTTACTATAATTTTTAAATGTTATTCTTCACAGGTTACATTCAAATATTAATTTAGTGTTAAAGGTTATCACACAGTGATCACTATTTTGAAGCGGGTCATTGATTCTAATGTTTTTGACCTGATTTGGAATATCCGTTATTAGTAAATCTAGAATATTATCCTTTCTCATGGGTGTATATATGAGTTGAGCTAATCCATTAGATGCACGTAACTCCAGGAATGAGTTTTCCATATTATTATTAGTAGTTCCCTTATTCCAGTTTATTCCTGGGAGATTAAAGTCGCCTAGTAATATGATGTCAGATCGATCAATTTTTTTTATTTATGGCATCTACCATTGCCTGATGTACATTGTACATTGATATCTGGTGGTCTATAGCAAAGACCTACTTTTTGTTTGTTTTTCTCTCATGATTTCTACCCATAGCATTTCATTTGCTGTTTCCTCCACCAAATCGTTTATTAGTTTATATTTAATATAATTTTTTATGAAAAATGCTACCCCTCCTCCCCTTCTAATTGTTCTATTTTTATAGATGATATTGTAACCGGAAATGTTTATATTCCAACCAGAGTTGTCCTCACACCAAGTTTCTGTAATTGCTGCTATATCAATTTCTTCCCTGTTTAATATTATACTTAATTTATCCATTTTAGTGGAATGTAGGCTTCTTGTGTTTGTAAGCAGGAAGGACAGGCCATTTTTTTATATTGCTTATTGCTTTTTAATCATTGTTTCATTTGTAGTCAAAAACTTATTTGTAGGAGATTTTGTTTTTATTTCATTTTCCCTTTGGCCCTCATGAATTGTTTTTTTTTTTTTGTAGCTGCAAGATTCTTTATTATATTTTAGAAAATGGTTAAGAGAAAGGCTAATTTCCAATTGGCTAACACCACTACCTAGCTGGGCGGGTATCAGTCAATAGAGACCATAAAAAAATGAGTCCCAGTCTCTGACCCCCAGATAACCTTTGGAATGTCATTGTATTAATAGAATTTGCAACAGTAAATAGCAGCCATTTTTTTCTCGTCTTGCTAGAGATAGACCCTGCCACACCACTGTGCAATAGAGAAAAGAGTGTATGTATGTTTAAAAGAAAAAAAAAGAAAACAGTAGGTCCTCACTGAGTAAAAGCAAATCGAACTGCGAGGGATGTAGCAAATCACTTTCCAGTGTAACAGGCTGCATAAATAAATTCAAATGCCTGTCTCGACCCCAGCATGTGCATAACATCTCATAGTCAAAAGATAGACAGAGATTTAATTGCTCAGAAAATAACTGAATCGGTGTGTACCTAAGCTGGCATCAGTGCATTTACAATGGGTTTAGTGGCACAATGTAAACAGCCATTGTCAGCTCTAGTTATTCAAATAAAAGGCATCCCACCACACTTTACTGTTAAGCGAGAACATAGTGGCTCAGTACAGAAAGCTGACAATGGTTGTTAAAATTGTGCCACAGAACCCCCCACCAATTCAGGAAATAAATCGTGCACAGCGCTGTATTCACCCAAAGCAACCAGCTGCCGAAATAAACAGCCTAGTGTTCCAAAACATGGTGACAGTGGATATTATTCACCTCACATTTTCCATTGCTAGTACACACATCCCCAATGCAGACACAGAACAGGAGGGCTAACGACTTAGTGGAAAACTGGCTTTCTCCCATCATGTACTTATCGCAGCAAATGTACAAACACAGGAGCGCTGATTTGTTAATCTTAAAACACAATATTAACAACAAAAAAAATTTACAGTGCTGCTGTGAGACATCAGACTATTCTTATCTACTTCCTGCTTCCTGCAAGGTCACGCGCATAACTGCCACATCTTCTCACTGCAAACTAAAAACAAAAAAATCTTCCAAGAACAGCAGTGAACAGTTTTTATTTAACTAAGACAATTATGCCAATAGACATGGGGGGTGTATTACAAACCCTATGTCTTCTTCTGGAGGTGATGTTTGGGGGGGCTAACTAGATGAGAATGGCTCTGTGTGTGAGGGGGAGGTGGAACTGATGAATCAACAGCACAGGAATGCAGGGACTACTTCACCACAAAAACCTTTTTCCCTATTTGTTTTTGTTTTCAAACTCATTTCCTCTGTAACTATTATTTAAAATGTACACCAATGCCCATTTTCTAAGTGCAATAATACCCTCCAGGCTGTGTGGTATGGGCAATACTGGACCTTCCAGGAGCTATAAGACCCTCTGCCTATGGCGTCGGGCCTCATTACTCCTGGGCGGTCGGGTATTGCACAATACCACCCACCCTGCCGGGTATTAGTGCTTGCATAGAAGGAAAACCCCAGTAGCCTTGTACCTTTTTTGTAAAAATGTAAACCATCATAACCATAGAGGTCTTCCTTATGATCAAATTTTTCCCAGGTCTTAATACATTTGATTTGATTTGTATGAAGCCAGTTATTATAGGCTTTTATATTTTTTGATCTATGGTAACTTGCTCTGGGTACAGGCAGGACTTCAGATATAATCAGTGTTACATTGAGGGTCTTTAATAATGTTATAGCATCCTTCATATCTTTTATAATACATTCTAAATCATGTTTTCCAAAGTCATTGACCCCTAGATGGAGGATGGCTGTTTTAGGATTTTTTATAGTTTGAAAAATCCCAGGGAACATACTAGTTTATCTCCCTGAATATCACTGTGTCAATGTTCTCTTATCCAAAGTCAAGCCAGTTCCAAACTGAAACAGCCAATAATAGTTTCCTGTTTCTCTGTATTGCCAAAAGTTTTTAAACTTTGCATATTTCTGTGCCGCTGAATTGTCTGAAACTTTTTCAGTTCACATGAACACAAAAGCTACACTCTAATGTCTATTTTATCATAAATAAAAAAAAGATTATTTTCCTTCTATAGCCCTAATGTTTAACATACTGATTTGTAGCTCATGTTTCAGAATTATTCACATCTTCAATCTGTCAATATCCAAAAAGTAACTCAAAAATAAATTGTTATAAACAGTGATTTTGAACAGACCAAGCCTCCCAAAGAGGGATAGCTTGTAGATTTTGCCTGTTTTTTCTAACTATCACAATTAAAAAACTGGTATGCAAATTAGCTCATTATTATTCATGAGCTATGTGGTGACTCTAGCCATCCAAGCCATGCCACTTTTACAGCTATTTTAAAGTGCTTACTGAGCATGTCCAGAACACAAATTTTTTCAGTTGAATAAATTTGGAACAAAATAGTATTTTTCACCAAACGAGCAAAGGAAATCCTTCTGAGGCAACCCCTTTGCACCATGAAAACATTTCAGACCAAAATTCCAAACTGTCTGGGTGCTACATGATAGCAAAAAAACAGCAAATAACTGTGATTTTTTAATGTTTTTTCATTATCCGCATCTTAGAATCTGCACATCCAGATGGAATGAAACTTGGCATGTCAAGACACCCCCACCACAAGACTGCACATGCAACATTTTGTACAAATCTGTTGCACAGTTGAGAAGACATTAAAGTGCAAAAATCGGGGCTTAACAATAAAGTACCTACTCAACCCTAACTATAGTGGCACTACCATGCCACCATAATATATCTGTCTATATATATATATATATATATATATATATATATATATTCTTTGCAAACAAACTGTGCCAATGCACCAGTTAGGATTCAATGTAATGTAACAAAAGTAGGGAAATGTGGCATAAGGGTTTCCAAAAGTAACTTTTTTTTATTTAGTTTTTTTGTTGACTGGGTAAGTGCACTAGACATATCCTGCCTATTTGTAGGCATGACCGGGGGGAGGGGGATACAGATGAGTGCCAACTGACCTTGAACTAGATTAAGCTATTGGTGATATTTTTAGTGAATAGGGGGAAATTTGCCAAGGCACCAGAGAAATTCCCCTACTGACCTGTAGGGGGAACCTCTGGCTGACAGAATGACCACTTCATCTATGCATTTGAAGTGAGAGGACATGCAGGGGTAGAAGAGCCAGCCTCCTTCTCTACCACATCCACTGGTGAGGCTGAACTATTTTTTGATGCTCTGGTAGCAATGGAGCAAGAAATTTATTGGGAGAACATACCAAGAACCAAAATTCAGTGAATGGAGCTCAAGAAAAACAGGAATCACAGAAACAGATGAATGGAGAAAAAGTACTATAGAGAGCAACATTACCAGTGAAAATACACATGCAACAGCCTCTGGAGATGCAGGACAAAATGACAGGAGTGCAATCCAGGAGACAGGAGAATGGAAAACATCACTCAGGCAAGAGAGAGTGCTGAGGTGAGCCATGCCCAGTAAATGCACAGGACCAGATGTAGCCTATGTGTGGCACAACAACACGAGGTACCACTGTACCATGAACTGAAGAAGGAAGTTACGGGGAGACTCCATCCACATCTGCAGTATCATTTATGTTTCCACCAGGTACCAGTGAGGAATTGCTGTTTGTTTTTAAAGGCAATCACAAAAAAATGTTTGGCACTCTCCTGCCTGGAAGGGCACATATGGGACCTTTTCCCGGCCCAGGATGGGACACAGCAAATGAATCAACAACCACTAAAAAAGAATCTTGGTCTGTAGGAACTACTTTAATGGTAGCAGGGTGGGAACAGCAAAAACATACTGGCAAATGGATCCCTGGCTCATCACCCATAAATACGAGAGCCTCTGTAATTATCAGGCCAGGTACACAAACTGATATTTTGGACTCAGAGATGGAAGGTAATAATACTGCTCCAATAATGGGGGTCTTGTTCCCCACTTCATTTAACTCAAAGTTTGGACTTTGTAAATTCTCTGCTGCTTCATTTAATGACAGCTAAGGGCCAACACACCCATGGAAATGTTATGGTAGGAGCCCCCCTTCATACCAGAATAATAATGGTGAACCATCAGTTACTCCAAACGAGCAATCAGATGACAATACAGACTCTAATTCTCCTGTGGATGGGGGTGCCTGACCTAGATCTTATGCATCCTTTTTTAGAGGGCCCACTTATCCAGCAAAAAGACATAATGCTATTTGGCTAATATACAAGGGAGGTCTAGACATATTCCCAGACAGAAAATTTGTTGCTAGAACATTACTAATAGGCACTACGAACTTTAAGGCTCAAGAAGTATACACACTAATTTTCGTATCTGGTGAAGCAACTTTTGACATTAGCTTTAAGCTAAATGCAGGACTACAGAAATTTTGGATGAAATACCAGCTGCTGAAACAATCGCCTGTTTGGTTGCCTTTTGAGAGTATTCCTCTTTCAAAGCCAGCTAACAAGACCATCACGGTCTTGTTGCACAATGAAGATGTAAGCATGACTGATTTATTACACTGGTTAAGACAGAGGTGTACAGTACAGGGACAGCCAGAAGCAATATTTGATGATGACAACATTTGGATGGAGGGATGGCAGATCCAAGTATTGTTGAATAGCACAGATGAATGATTATAGCACCTGCCTAACTGTTTTTTTGGGGGAAGAGATTGAGGGGTGCTATTCTATGCCGGGCAGCCCAAGGTGTGCTACAGGTGTGGGGCTACAGGGCACATCAGTAGCCTCTGTGATAAATTAAAATGTACAATCTATAATGAGATAGGGCATACTAGTGGGTTCTGCAGAAACAATCAGAGATGTAATCTGTGTGACACAGCTGGGCACTCATATCACACATGCCCATGGGCAGCTCATAATCAACCAGAACAAGCAGACAGCAAGGAACAAAGACTTATTGTAGTTATTGCCCAAAGAGGGAAAACATGCAAAGTCACCCCTCATCCCCAACAAGAAGCAATTAACACACGGGAACAGATTTCTAGGCAACCTACACATGAACAAGATAACAATACTAAGCCTAAGCAGGGAGGGCTAGAAGTGGGAGTGGGGGAGTTTAGACCAGAAAATATGGAACAAAAAACTAACAGTACAGATTGTTGGAAAAGAATCAGCACGGTTGTACTACAGGAGGGTACAGATATGCCCCCCCTCCCCCAGTACAAGAAATGGTTGAACAGAGAGCAGGGAAAATGGTAACTAGAAGAAGACAGGCTTGGGACATGCCAGCATCCAAAATTTCCAAAACCATGGAAATGCCCTTTTCAAACAGATTTGAGATTTTTGCTGAAAAAGATGATACTAACATTGAGTCAGATGATTTTTCACTTCGGTCTTCTCTGCCTGATCCCATTTCAGACAGGGAAGATACTCCCTTACCTAAATCATTAGATGAAGAACAGCCCCAACAACCAGCGACAGTTAAACAGAAAAAAGGTAGTACGGCAAGGAAAAAAAGAAACCATCATGAATTAAAATGCATACCTGGTCTTTTCTGGATGATTTATATGGTTTACCCCTTCCACATTTAAAAATTGTTCACAACCTTCACCTATATATTATTAATGTGGATAGTATGAAAAGCCCAAAAAAGAAAACAGCACTGATAGCTGGCCTTAAACAGTTGCATGCAGGGATTATTTTCCTACAAGACACCAGGTTACACAATACCATAGAATTAAAACAAACCATTACCCAATGGGCGGTAGACCCATCCTACTGGTCATTAGCAATGAACACATGTTCAGGGGTGGCTATTTTCTTTCATAATGTACAACTTCAGCTAATAAAACTTCTGGACCTAATTCCAGGAAGGGCCTTAATTCTTGATATAAAGATTGGGAAGAGCCTTTTTAGGTTAATCAACATTTACGCAGTGCAAACGAAGGCTGCACAAATTGAATTATTCCAAGCCATTCAGCCTTTTCTACACTCCTCCTAGAATATTATTTGGGGGGGTGGATTTTAATTGTAGCATTACTGTCTCAGACAGAGGGAAAAATACCACAACTAAAAAAATGTTTTGCAACATGGCATTTTTAAAAAATGTGGCACAAACAGCACACTTGGTAGATGCTTTTTTCACTTACACAGGGACAAATAACCCTACTTTCAGAAAGAGATAAGAGGCACAAGGATTGATTATTTTTTTATTTCACATACTATAACTATTCAAACTGCTCACACCATGCCAGTGGAATTCTCACCAGGAATGATCCAAGAGACTGGAAATTTAATTTATCACTACTGTCAGAGGAAGATTTACAAACCAAAATTAAATACTTCATACAAGTTTGTAAGTCCCCAACTACTTGAAAGAGCTTCTGGTTCCTTACAGCCCTGGGCAATCACTCTGCTCAGCTGGCGAGGGGTTGCTAGAGATTCCAAGAGTGTGTTTAAAAACCTTCTGGGGCCTGAGCATTTAGGTACGTGGCCCCTTCTCTCTGGAATTCTCTACCCCACCAGTTATGTGAGTGCATGACTGTAGAGCAATTTAAATGTGCTTTAAAACATATCTTTGGCAACAAGCATTTGGCGACTGAGTGGTATTATGCTTTTAATTTTACAAGTGTGTTTAGATGATTGTGTTTTAATCAAGCTGCTGTAATTGGTGCAATATGTTGTTTGTTTTTAAATCTGTTTGGCACCTTGGTTTTGGACAGGTGCCTTAAAAATAAAGTGTTATTATTATTATTATGTTATGTATAATGAACCTATTCTTTGGTGGGAGGATACAATTACAGAATTACAAGACGTTTTAAAGCAATATAGTAAGAACAAAAGAAATAAGAAACACCTAGAATACTTAAACAACAGGAAAAATCTTCAACACCTGTTAATAACTTATACTACAGGCCAAGACCTCCAAGACCAAATTCAATACATAAGAGAGAGAATGAAAGCTTTTCATATCCAACAGGGACAAAATCTTTTACATCAACAAAAATACAGGATGCAAAGCAAAAAAGGGCAAATACGTCCTTATGAATGCAGTCAAGAAAAGTTAAACAAAAATACATGGCGAGTCTGGAAAACTCACAAAATCAGATTTGAACCACTACCCAAGATTTATTTCAGGTTGTAACCACACATTCCATGGGGTGTTCAGTAAAAACCATGATATTTCCTTAGATATAAAGCCTTCTTTCCAGACATTTAGAACACGTATAGTATCTCCAGAATTAAATCAAGAATTAGAAGCACATATACAGGTCTGCGAGGTTGAAAATGCTATTGCACATCTTAAAAATGATACGTCACCAGGAGGTGATGGACTAATGGCAGAATTATACAAGTTTATAGGTAAAAATATAGCACCTGAATTAGCAGCAGTATTTTCAATCATTTTAAAGACACAGAGTCCTACTTTGAGAATGTTGAATGGTAGACTTTTTTTTTTACATAAAAAAGGTGACAGAGAAGTAAATAACTGGAGGCCTATCAATCTACATAACAATGATTTTAAAATGTTAACAAAAATCTTAACTCTAAGGTTATCAAGGGTAGCTAAAGAAGTGACTAAACCAGGGAGGTTAGATGGGGTGCCCCTTGAGCCCACTATTATATGCATTTTGTATAAACCCCATATTAAGAGCTTTGAATGAATCACCACAGATACAAAATATCAACACCATATCAGGCAGACTCCCTTATACTACAATAGCCTATGCAGACGGCCTTTGCACTCTTACTCGAGATGAGGTGTCAGCCACAGAAAGTATTGAAATCTGTAGACAATATGGAAAGGTTTCAGGGTCGGTATTAAATTTGAAGAATTGTGCTGGATATCAGTTGGATAAAAGTGATGAAGCCACGAATAGGATAGCAGGGATTACTGTACAAGCTGGCCCTATTCATATTCTAGGAATTATTTATGGGTCTGGTAAAGATAACAGGTTAATTGGGATGCTAAAATCAAACAAGGGCAAGCACTGGTACAGAAATGGAATAGATGGAAATTTGGAAAAAAAGAAAAGGATATATATGATTAAATCATACCTCTTACCTGTTTTTTAATATTTAAATTCCCCCCCCAAGAAGTCTAGACGTCACATTATTAAGCTTTTTTTCAGGCAGTGTGAGGAAGCAGGCTGAACCCCATTCAAAGAAATATTACCTATCTTTCTATTAAACAAGGAGGTTTAGATATGATAAATCCCATATCCTTTCTATATAGCATTTTCATTTCTGCTAACCTTCAGCCACTACTGCAAAACACAGAGCAAAGTAGGGCACCCCAGTATACGCAGCATGTCAAACATGGTTCCAACAACAGGACCAAGGTGGATTATGCATTATTAGAAAAACAAATGCAGCCCAGGAATATCTCAGGGAAACCTTTGTTAAGCTGAAAAGCTAGAAAGTTTCCAGCCAGTTGATCTTAACAAACAATAGAAGGAACCTATATGCCTGGATACAGGAAAACAATTTTTATGAAACAGAAGCTTTCTCAGCATGCACACAACAATATTTATCAAATTAGCAAAGTTTGATGCAAGAAAAAAGAATTCCACCAAAATTGTGGGATGTCCATTGGCTATGTTGCCACTCAAGGCTGAATGTCAAAAGTAACCAAAAACACAAAACAATGGAGGAGAGATATTGTAGTAGGGTAGAATGCCAGCAAGTAATCAAAATTATTGGTCATCTATTTTTCCAATGTACATATATTGTAGGTTTTTGGATTGTTTTAGCAGATAAATGGAGAAGCATGGTTTTCTACAGTTACCTTTGAGGATCTCATGTATGGAGTCTATAGAGGGGCAGTCAATGAGTGGGAAAGGAGCACTTTACATATTATATTGGTATGCATAAAATGGCATATATGGAATGCAAGGAACCTGTTTCAATTACAGCAAAGGTATATAGACCATACTGAAATTAATAACAAGATTACTGCTGATTTAAAATCACTTTATCTTATGGAAAGAAGAAATACTGGGGCAAGAATATTAAATATGGTATGGAGAAATCTGCCTTGGATTACCAGTTTGGATGTACCAGTAACTTGAATGCTTGATTCACATAGAGAATGGGTTAGTAAAGGTTGCACACTAAAATGTATTTCAGTACAGATAGGTCGAGAGCTGATTTTGTTAAAATTTTACTTTATGGTAATAAGGTAATTCCAGGTCTGTGTTTTGAAACAGTTTTTTTCTCTGTAAATAATAGTAAATGTATAATTTGTCCTGATTTTCCCTTTTGGTGAAGTGTATGCATTTGTTTGATTTTCCTTTAATAAACACACCTACTGGACTGTAGCAGGAACCCTTGTCGGATGATGGAGGATCCCGGACAGTCGATTCCAGGGTTCATTGAAGAGCACAACACTGTGCAAGCTGAGGGTACTTCCAGTTGTCCTATGTCAGCAGACAATGCAGAAATGGATATTTCTTCACAAAACAGTATGGACATAATTGATGAGGAAGTGATTGCCACAGCTGAAAAAAAACTACATGAATCAATGGAGGAGAAGAAAATCCACAATGTGGAAAAAGAATATACTTTAGAAATAAATAGACTTGAAGAAGAAAAAAAGAGAAAGTGTCTCATTCATTCTTCCCCTGTCATACTAGGGAAGAAATCAACCCTCCAGCAAGTTTTTTGGTTTGCCACTTCTAGTGATGCCCCAAATTGAACCTCAGATTCAGCCAGAGGAGAAGAGGCTTCTACTGGCTCAAAATGGTCACCTGAAACAGCCTTGGAGTCAGCCAAGTGGAATAGAGCTTCAAATGGCATCTGGATCCCAGACCCCAATATTCCTTTGCCTGGAATGCCTGAATGGAAACCAATGGAACACCCTAACCCACATGGCTCACCCCTGGAACAAGTCAGTGTGCAAAGTGTACAGCTTGATTGCCAACCTGAAACACATGAGCATATGGACCAACTGTTGAAGTGAAGCAGACAAATGATGATACCAGCCAATAAAACTGGTCAGGTAACCTCTTACATTTATCTACTGAACCTGTAGAAGAAATCTTTCATGAAACTTAGGCAGTAATTGCAATTGATAATGATGAAGCATCAGTAGCCCCAGAACTTTTGCAAACAGCAACTACTGTGGTCACATAGTCCATGACAGTGCCACAGAGACCTACATTTGCTAGCCTATTCCAAAAACCTGTTAAAAATGCTAAAAGAAGGCATGTGGTGCAACTAAGATTATTTGGGGGGAATGCAGTGTCCACCAAACAGGTTTTTTGTAGGAAAAGATATTATTAAAAACAAAATGTTTGTTTTTTTTTTACAATTGGAAGTGTATGCACTCATTCATGCCACAGGAGAAATGACTTATGATATAAGTTTCAAATCAGAAGAACTGTTAAATAAATCCTGGGGACTCCATTCTGCTCAGAAAAATGGTGCCATCTGAGTTCACTGTCAGGCTATCCCCCTGACAAAACCCACAATAAAAATAGTGACTATACTTTTTAGAAACGAAGGGGTGAACTTAACAGACATTACATATTGGCTGGAAAAGAGATGCAATATTCAAGGCACACTGGAACCCATTATAGATCATGAAGGGTTCTGGACGGGAGGTTGGAAATTCAAAATTAAGTTACAAGCACATTGCAAGGGATCGAACATTTACCAAATATTTTTTTCCAAGGAAGAGACAAGGGGATCATTTTTTATAAAAACATAAAAAGTAGAGCACACACACCTCTCATAACAAGGGCACAGGTCTGTTAAAAAATAATTTTATTCACAAATGCCACCAACCTGACACGTTTCAGATGTAAACCACATCCTTTCTCAAAGAGAAAATTAAATGCTCTGTATGTGGATTGGTGGGACATGCTGGATGTCACTGCACAGCCACTCCAAAGTGTAATTTATGCGATGAGGAAGGACATTTATTCACAACATGCCTCTGGGCAGCTCACAACACCACCAATGCAGACTACGCAGAACAGGACTTTTATATAAATAAAGCTGCCTGCACAGAGCACCTGTTAATAGGAGAAGATCAGATACCCCCAGTGCAATGCCCACAGACCCCCCCCCAGGCAAATCCTGACACAGGTACAGAGCAACCAGAAGAGAACCCACCAGAGGACAGGAATCAGCTCCCTTGTGCAGTGATGCCCCCTTCCCCTCAGATAGCCTCCCATGGGAAAAACAAGACTTCTTCCAAACAAACCAAGGAAACTGAGCCAGTTTTATTAACAAACCAATACACTGCTCTCCAGTGGGGAGAGACAGAAATGGAAGAGGAATCAGATTCTATCTCAATTACCTCATCTCAAGTGGAGATGCCTTTTGACTCAGGAGAGCCTGAAAAATCTGACCCCAAGCCTGACACAGGGGAAAAAATGGAAAACATGAGCAGAACCAAGAAAAAAAAGAAGAAGAAAGAAAGAAACCTGAAAAATATTTGATCCCTCATCTCTTTCATGGACTTATACTAACATACTAAAATGCCAACAGAGTAGGCCTTATGATCTATCAAGTCTGCTCGGTAGTCAGTACCCTGAATGGGTACCGTCACTATCTTCCTGGTTCCTCCCATACTCACACCCTCACCAACATTTCCCCCCAGACAAGCATTCCTCCACTTTACCCCCCACCTATACCTGTCCAAGCCCCTCTTGAACCCATCCACCGTAGATACCCCCACCAGCTCCTCAGGCAGTGCATTCCATGGTTCCACCACTCTTTCAGTGAAGTACTGCATCCTCCTTCCCCCCTGAGTTTTCCAGCCTCTAGCTGTGCCCCCTGGTGACTCCTCCCTCCTTCCTCTGAAGGAGACCATTTAGGCTTATTTACTCCTTTCAGGTACCTGAATATCTCAATCATATCTCCCATCCCTCCACTCCTCCAGCTAGAAAAGGTTGAGTTCCCCAAGTCGCTCCTCATATGTCCTATCCCCCAGGCCTATCATCCTAGTTGCCCCCCTCTGAACCCACTCCAGGAGCAAGATGTCCTTCCTTAGGTGTAGTCACCAAAACCGCATGCAGTACTTGAGGTATGGTCTCACCAGGCGGTTGTACAGTGGCAGAATCACCTCCCTGCTTCTTAAGGTAACCCCCCCCCTGGCAATGCAGCCCAGCATTCTATTGGCCCTGGAAGCGGCCCTCTTGCATTGCTCAGAATTATTCATTTTGACATCCACCAGAACCTCCAGGTCTTTTTTCCCAGTTGAAGCCTGTAGAATGTCCTTCCCTAGGGTGTACACATGTTCTGGATTCCTATGCCCTAGGTGAAGCACCTTGCATTTACTGGAGTTAAATTTCACCTTCCAGGTGTGTGACTACTCCTCCAGGGTATCCAGGTCACCCTACAGGGCCATTCTACCCCCTTCTCCATCCACTACTTCCTCAAGCTTAGAGTAGTCTGCAAAGAGACTCATTTTGCACCTGATACCCCCCCCTGATATCAGAGATGTAGGCGTTAAATAGGAGCAGACCCAGAACTGATCCCTGTGGGACCCCACTTATGACACCCTTGGAAGATGAGACCACCCCACCACCACCCACTGGGTATGCCCAGACAACCAACTTCCAATCCACCTGACCATCAGTGTCCCCACCCCATCCTAACCAGCTTCTCCAGCAGGCCCATATGAGGGACCGAATCAAACACCTTGCTGAAGTCCAAGAAGAGGACATCCACTGGTATACACTGGTCGAGTGCCACCATCACCCACTCATAGAACTCCACAAGGTTAGTCTGACACGATCTGCCCAGGACGAATCCATGCTGCCTATCATTGAGGAATCCCTGTTCCCCCAAATACCTCCATCCTCTCCTTTAGGATGGCCTCCATCAATTTCCCCACCACTGAGGTCAGGCTGACAGGTCTGTAGTTCCCCAGCTCTTCCCTCAAGCCCACTTTGTGGATGGGCACTATATGCGCCTGTCTCCAATCCCTGGGCACCCTTCCTGTCTGCAGAGAAGCATTAAAAAGGGCTGCCAGTGGTGCAGCCAGGACATCTGCTACCTCCCATAGTACCCTGGGGTGGATACCATCAGAACCAGGAGTTTTGTCCTTTTTTTAGGGACTTGAGGGCTTCCCACACCCTGCCTACAGGGATTTCCTCATCCATATACACTATAAAAATTGCTTCTTTGAATACAAATAGTATTAAGTCCAAGAGAAAGAGAGAAGCAACGTTCACTTTTTTGAAGAGCATTATTTTGACCTGGTGTTCTTTACAGGATACTAGGTTCCACACTAATAGGGAGATAGTAACTGCTGAAACCTCTTGGTTTGGGGGTCAAAGTGTTTGGTCCATTGGAGAGGATCAGTGTTGTGGCCTAGGCATTGTTATAAACAAAGAAAACATGAAAATTACACACTTAGCAGATGTCTGCCCAGAGCGAGCCTTGCTAGTGGACATTTAACAACATTGACTTTCGGTTGCTAAATATATATGCAGGACAGACTAAAGCAGAGAGTGTGGAATTACTTAAAGCAGTTCAGCCCTTTCCTTTTACATCCAGACAAATAATTTTTGCAGGGGATTTTAGTTGTGGAAGGCTACGCTCAGATACAGGCCTCCAGACAAAGAAGTTTTTTTTGTGATACCCTTTTCTTGAATCAATTATTATTGCAGACTGGACTAGCACACAGTTTTTCAAAAATGCTAAATAAACCAGCACATACATACCACAGAGGTAAATTATCATCTAGCATAGATTCTTTTTTTTTTATTTCTCCAGCTTTACCACTGGGGTCAGTTCAAACACAAATGGTTCCTACACCAGACCATGACTTATTAGAAATTACTATAGAAAATTATAAAGAAACAAATACTGGTAACAGTTAATGGAAACTAAACATAACTTTATTAGAAGACCAAGAAATACATCAGGGCTTACATCATATTATAGCTGCGAGAAAATCAGTAGACTTTATGTATGATACACCAGTAAATTGGTGGTTGGACACCAAAACAAATTTTACAGACTTTTTTAAAATCCCAGGACAACTGAAAGGGACACAGAAAAATCAGACATATAGAACTTTAAGACAAGACTTATATCATTTGATAACCCTTCAAAACACTACTGATATAGATTATTCAACCCAAATTGCACAGATTAAAAACAGTATGGCACAATGCCAATATTACAGGATGCCCTCTTCAAACCAAGAACAAAAATTCGGAACCCAAGGCAAGTCTTTTTTACAAACCCATTTGACAGTTGTCAATCCAACAGGAAGCAGAGAATGATGCCTTTTTTGAAAAATGAATCAGGGATCTTGTTAACAAATAATAAAGATATCCTGAAAACTGCAGAACGTTATATTACCAATGTATTTAGTTCCCCTGATATAAATCAAGAGAAAATGCTTAAATGGCTTCGCCAACAAAATCTACCATCAATTTCAAAATAATTTTTGGACATTTTACAACAACCAATTAAAATAACTGGAGTAGACAGCACTATACAACAATTTAAAACAGGGTCAGCACCTGGCATGAATGGATTTCCAGTAGAATTCTACAGGAAATTAATGTTGCAAGGATTATTACAGGAACTAACTAATGTGTATGATTTCATGTTAACTGAAGGGACCATACCAAACATAATATTACAAGGTTTAATATTTTTTATATAAAAGAAAGGGGATGGCACCAGGCTGAGCAACTGGAAACCAATTTCATTGTTAAACTGTGATTTTAAAATTCTCACAAAAATTCTTAGTAATAGAATATCCTTAACCTTACCTCACATTATACATGCCACATCAGTTTGTTCTGTTCCAAGGAGGAAAATATTATCTGTATTAATTCTGATTAGAGAAATCATGGCAAAAGGGAGGCAAGGGCAAGTTTCAGGACACATGTCATGGCTTGACCAGTCAAAAGCATTTGATTCTGTTGCGCACTCTTATTTATGGTTATGTCTGTAAAATTATGGTTTTCCTGAATCCTTCATATCAGATAAAGAAATGTTATGCTTTAGCATCAGTACATCCGTACATCAATGGTTGGATAGGACAAAAATGTGACATACAAAAGGGAATAAGACAGGGCTGTCCCATGAGTCCAGCCTTGTACATTCTGACATTGGACCCTTTAATTAGAGACATTCAAAATAATGAGTGCATAAATGGTTTATTGGTTTCTAGTCAAAACCTAGAAATTGAGACTCTAGCATATGCTGATGACTTAATTTTAATTTTAGTGGACACACAATATGTTACTCTCACACAAAGTATATTGACAAAATATAAATCAGTGTCAGGAACAAAACTGAATTACACTAAAAGTATATGTTTACCTATAGGTACAGATCGCCCTTTTGTGGATTCAGTAATGAACATACCAGTATCCAAAACACCCCCCAAGATTTTGAGAGTTTACTTTGGTCTGGGGACCTGGCCACCCTAAATTGGGAATATGTCTTAAATATTGCTACTGAAAAGGTCAAAACATGGAATAAATGAAATATGAGTAAAAAAGTATTTATCTTATAAAAGTCTTTCTAGTACCCATGTGTGTATACCTCAGCCATATCTTCTTCCTTCCCAGACATTTAGAAACAAAATTATATAGTTGTTTTTGTCTTTGTTTGTGGGGCAGTAGACTGAACCCAGTTAAAAGGGCAATTACTTACTTAACCATTTCTAAAGGGGGTTTAAATATGATCAACCCCTTGGTATTCTTTTTCAGTATCCTTTTTTATATGAATATAAAGCCAGCAGTATTACAAAAACCAACATTATGGATAGCATGGGTATTAGATCATATAAATACCGTACTTAAGGATTGGGCCTTGAATTTAGCAATATCTAAACAGAAACCCATTCAGAATTTACCCCAACACTTTTTGCATTGTTTCTCCATGTTGAAACAATGGAAAGTTGACAAACGTTCTCTTTTAACTATGTCCAGAAAACCCTTTTATGATTCTATATTAATAACCTGGTTTTCTCAGACTCCCACCTTCTTTTCCAAACCAGAAATATAACACCTTGAGATAAAAAGTACCCTAACTGACCACAGCCACCCCCCATATGTAGGGTGTATGTGTTATATGATTAAGTGCTGAACAGAAACTAAACATCAAAAATAATCTAAAACACAAAGACAAAAATGAATGTAATAGTCCCAGATCAACTTGTATAAACACACTGGAGACCATAGACCATCTTTTTATGAATCTCCTTACATTATTACCTTTTGGCAAGTGGTTAAAAAGAAATGGAGCTGGAGCCCTTTTTAGAACATTCCACCTGACACTCTATTATTAGGTATTATTCCCTCACGGTGGAAGCAATTTCACCCCAGTAAATCAGACTTATTTTAATACTGTATGTTTTAACAACAATTCTTTTTAATACAGGAACAACTGTTTCAACAGATAATTAAGACTCTTAACGACATTCTGGAGAAAGAACAAAATAATTTCCCATATCAAAAATTCAGGGAGAGGTGGAAAAATTTTCCTCCACATATTACCTCAATATGAGAGTTAAAAAAATGTAACCTTTAAGTCATTAAAGAAGTAGAAATTGTGATTGTTTTACAGTGTTGATTTATAGTAGCTAGGTACATTTTAAAATACTTCTGTAACATAGAAACATAGACTTTGATGGCAGATAAGGACTGCTAGGCCCATCTAGTCTGCCCATTTCCCTACCTACAAGATAGGCCGCAGATCCTATTTAACCAACAGCCTATATCTTCCTGCCCCCCACAAGAATCGCCTTATGTCTGTCCCATACATTCTTGAATTCTCCCACAGTTATAGACTCCACAACTTCCTCAGGAAGGCTGTTCCATGCATCCACTACCCTCTCTGTGAAATAATACTTCCTCACATTGCCCCTGAGCCGCCTTCCTTCTATCTTTAAATTGTGTCCCCTTGTTCTTGCAAGTCTCTTTTTCTGAAAGATGCTACCCTCTTGGACTTTGTTGATTCCCTTGAGGTACTTGAAAGTTTCTATCATGTCCCCCCTCTCCCTTCTTTCCTCAAGGGTATACATATTAAGCTCCTTTAGTCTCTCCTCATACGGCTTCTCTTGCAGACCCTGCACCATTTCAGTTGCCCTCCTCTGGACTGCCTCTATCCTGTCTATGTCCTTGCGGAGATGGGGTCTCCAGAACTGGACACAGTATTCCAGATGGGGTCTCACCAACTGTCTGTACAGAGGGATAACAACTTCCTGTTTTCTGCTGCTGATGCCTCTCCCTATACATCCCAGTATACCCCCGGCCCTCCCTACTGCCTTCTCACATTGCTTGCTAACCTTAAGGTCATCTGATATGATTACCCCCAGGTCCCTTTCCTGTTTTGTTGTTGTTACTACCTCCCCACCCATTGTGTATTCTTCCCTGGGTTCTTGTTTTCCAGGTGCATTACTTTGCACTTTTGCATTGAATCCTAGCTGCCATCGTCAGCCATTCCTCCAACCTTGCCAAGTCCCTTTCATCCTTTCCACGCCTCCTTGTGTATCAACCCTGTTGCAGATCTTTGTGTCATCTGCAAAGGCATACTTTCCTTCCAGTCCATCTGCAATGCCACTGATGAAGACATTAAAAAGGACTGGACCCAATAGTGAACCCTGCGGTACCCCACTAGTAACCGCCCTTTCTTCAGAGTGGACTCCATTTACAATTACCTTCTGTGTCCTGTTGTCCAGCCAATGTTTTACCCAGGCTACCACCCTGGGACCCACTCCCAGGCTGGTTAATTTGACTAATAATCTTTTGAGTGGGACTGTGTCAAATGCCTTGCTAATGTTGTATTTTTTGGACTATAATTAACTGTGACTTAAAGGAAAAGACTCTTGTTTATGTATAATTGGATATGTCCAATGTATTTATTATACATTACATCAAGTACTGTACATACATCAATAAGAGAGCAGCCATTTCTTCTGTTGCAACACATATCTAGAGTTTGAGGCTCTGACACAAGGTAGTAAAATGTCAAGCAAGCCTCCATTTACATGCAAATGAGGTATTTGTAATACAGCCCCTCCCATTCTTTGATGTCACTGCAGCAACAGTGCAGAACAAAACATAAGGGTACAATGCTGTCTAGCCTGATTTTAGTTTAAGTTTGCAATGGCTTAAGGCAGTTCTGTCATGCAACTCACAGAGGGAGTAGTACTTGGCTTAATACTGTATGTGTAGAGCAAATAATACATCTAACAGTATTTCATTCACTGGAAACAAAAGCTGTTTCTCTGTACTGCTCATTTCTTTCTGTGAGACAGTTGTATTATGTTGTGGAAAGCAGCAGACTGAATCAGTCAATCAACCAGTCAACCAATCAATCAATCAAGCAGTCAATCAGTCACTCTGTATTGAACCAGATGAACACCCTTGATAAGCTTCATTACAAGATGAGCCTGGGCAGTTTACCAAAAGATCACACAAGACTGACTTATACACATCCCCTTTCAGTAGCCTGAAAGTGGAGAGCTAGATCATTTATTTTATAAAGTGTATTGTTTTACATTTCAAATGCTCCTTAAATCTGAGTTTCTGACTGGAAATACAAAGACACAGAATGCATATGACATGGGAGGAGTGAGCTAAGCTAATACAGAGCACTACAAACAGAGACTGTTTAGTTTATTTACCTACAACAGCTGAGGTATATCATCTGATTTGTGAGGGACATCCTACTTCAAATGCTGGCATTACAAAGTGTGGGGGGGGGGGGTTGCCACAGCTTATCCTTAGTACCTTGAAAGTGAAGTGCTGTAGCTCTCACATCACTGCTAATGATTTATAATGGGAATTGGGGCACTTTTAAAGTCATGGACCTGAGGGGCCATCACATTCCAAGGAGGTTAGGGGAACTTCTTAAGGGTTAGAGAGTTAGGGATTCTAGTAGGATTTGAACCAGAGTCCCCCAGTGCTTGTGCCTGTGCTTTAACCAGTAGATTACCCATCTTCCATATGCTGCAGCTGATGCTTTCCTCATAGCTGAATTCTTTATTGCCTTACAGCAGCCATCCAATTACTGACTGCCTAGTTACAAAGGGAAAGGGGCCTATTTGCAAGATTGTTTCTCACTGCTGGGGTCAATCAAAACAGAGAATGTTAACACACACACACCGTAATACAACAGCTGCATAATACCACTTAAAACTCTTGTACCAAGAACCATTTATTGGTAAACTGTTTTTGCTAACAGAAACAGTAACACAACACATACAGGCACTTCCTTATATGAATACTGTATATACCTCAAATCAATGCTGCATCACACTCACATGGTCCTAGTCCCTATTAGACCTGCACTTCAGGATGTGCACAACACTTAAAGGGTTCCTCCATTACTCAAGTGAGGAACCAAACACTGTGGGTTTGGTCTACTGGTGGAACTGCATTTAGTGCAGCACCATTATCTGTTGCTCTGATGACATCATCCTCCAGCAACACCGATGGTAAAATGGAGGACAAACACATTGATAAATTTTGGGGGCTGTATATTTTTATTTATAATCTAGATTTGGACAGCAATAGGACTGCTGGCATCTGGAGGAGGCACACAACAATTTCACATAAGGAGTTGGGAAAATATTAGTGTGGAACTATGGGAGACTTCCCCTTTAAACAGGTATGATTTGATTGAAGTAAATATTGAGGAAAAAGAGAGAAGGAAGAGAGATGGAAGAGGGCAACAAATTAGCCTCTTCTGGAAATAAACTTTAACAATTTACAATGGGAGGTAGGAAACATATTAGGAAGGTAGTGGAAATGCCAAGTATAGTTTCATAAGAAAGTTTTATTTTTAGAGGGATTATTTTAGTGAAAAGGAAATGATCCTTAACTGTGATTACTGTATAAAATGAATACGGCATGAGTTTATTTTCTTTCTTAACCCCTTAGTATTAGTATAACATGTATTTCATGTTTCATTTTTTTCCCTAATGTCTTGTGTCTTTTTCTCCATATGACTATAATATGTATTGTTTAATTTGCTTTGACAAAATGTTCCCACTCTCAAGTAGAGAGGAGAGGAGTTTGGGGCAGTAGGGAGTACAATTATTTGATTTGATTCAATTTTCATTTACGATTTGTATATGATTTTCATGTGATCACAACATGATGTATTATGTTTTCTTTTGATTATCTGAATACAAATTCCTATACTGTTTTCGAGAAGTGTCAAAAGATCTTTATCATCCACCTGAACTACCACTGGAACAGGCAGATGGGACCTCGGTTTAGCATCACATCCGAAAGACGGCACCTCAGGAGTGCAGCACTCTCCACATGCTGCACTACAGTGTCAGCATTTGGATTTAACCCAACTTCCCACCCTCCAATCAGCAAAAAGACAAGACTACACAAACAACCATTATCAAGTAAGACAAAAAACATACAACTGTTTCTAGATGACACAAATGCAGTAGCACTGATGTGCTGCTTTTGTGGATTTGTATTGGTAGCTGTATAGGCACAAGCCTCATGGGGGCTTGTATTTATGAAGACACGCCTGTGTGTGTATATCATACAGTGTGCATGAATATGTGTGACTTCAGAAGAGCAGGCTTCTAGGACCGTACACGTCTAGAGACAGAAAGCCCCATTGGGCCTGTACCTCTACCACCAGAGGTACTCATGCATGCTGTGCAACATACCTCACTACATAGCATGATCTGCTACAGCATGTTTTTCTATATGCAGCTGTGTAATTGAGAAACTGCAATCCCCTTGAACAATCTCTAGACATGCTGTTGAAGCCATGATACCCACATTGCAACAGTATTTCTGGCAGCATAACTGAAGGCCCCATGAGGCCTGCCTTTCTGGAGCCAAAAACTGGTGTGTATGTCTTACCCCTGCAGACAGAACTGCTGTTGCGATTTTTTATCATGGAATTTGTGGTGCTTGGGCTTCTACAGCCAGAGATCATTGTGTCTGTCTTACACCAGTGACTGCAGAAGCATACGCCTGCAAGTGTTTGTATGTCTTACAGTGTGCATAAGTACCAGAGGCTACAAAGAACTTTTGTAATTTGGATATCACAGATTTTTATCTCCAGATGCAGGTGCCAGTGTTTCTGCAAACAGAAGCAGTGTTGTGATTTGAGTAGTGAGGATTTCACAACAAGTGTGAATGTCCTGCAGTGTGCATGCAACAGATACAAATCCAGGAAGGTAGCACATCAGTGCTACTGCATTTCTTTCATCTGGAAACAGTTGTTTGTTGTTTATCTTACCCAATAATGGATGTCTGTGGTTGCTTGTGTGGTCTTGTCATTTTACAACTTGGGGGTTGGGGTGGATAGACAGGGTTGGAAACCCTAATGCAACATTTTCCTACATTTTTATTTTAAGCTGAACCCTAACTAGTGCATTAACACAGTTTTTAAGAATATAGACATAGGTATAGAGGATAATGGATGGGCACCAGAAAATAACAATGCTGTGTTCCCATCAAGAGGCTGTCATGACATCTTAGTAAATCTTGAGAGTGAAGCTCGAGAGGTTTACAGTTGTCATGATGACCTCGAGATGGGAACTCTGCATTGTTGCTATCTGGTGCCCACCCATTGTCTTTTATGGAGTATGGGCACCAGTTAAATGAAATTTGTCCTTTCTTTAACTTTTTTGCTTAGTGCAGCTCTGCTTCAGGACCAGCTTTCATTGCTGTAGCCATTCATCATAAGCCGGTAGTTCCAGAGACATTCATGCCCACTGCCATTCATGTTTATGCTATCGTTGTGACATACTCAGGAGGGTATAACAACCTCTTGATGCCACAATGATAGCATAACAAGGACAGGAATTCACTGAATTCCATCCTTAACAACCCTCTACCATACATGATAGATAGATAGATAGATAGATAGATAGATAGATTTTTTGTAGTTCTTTCATCTCCCTCCCTTCTCCATTTGCTTGTTTCATAATTGCCATTCTTTCAGTCCCTCTTTTGTGTGTCCATGCAAATGGTTCTCAGTATTATTGATTATCACAGTCTATATTTTTAGTTATTTTTGAAATATTTATTTATTTTTTGTTGACCAGGAAAGGAGGAAAAGGCAAGTCCGCTAACTTTCAGCCTTGTCCCAGAATATGGTTGGGGGATGCAAACTAGCACATTGAGTCAGGTTAAGCTCTTGATGGTATTCTAGTGAATGGTGTTGGGGGGGGGGGGACTTTTGCCAGGACATTGGGGATATTCCCCTATTCTTTTCAAGAAGTGCCATGGAATCTTTAATGTCAATCAGAATAACCACATGAACAGGCAAACAGGACCCTGGTTTAACATCTCATCTGAAAGACAGCACCGTAGGAATGTAGCCCCCTACTTATGCTGCACTACAGTGTCAGTATTGATATTTTACCCCAAACTACCGGTGTGGGGCTACAATCCAAAACTTTTTGATCTTCCAGCTTCACGGGTGAAAGTGCAATCTGCTGATCTACTGACACCAGTTATTAATTAATATTTTTCCTTTTTTTACTTAATTAATATACACTATTCCTAGAATATCCTGATTATTTTGCTACATTTGGATACTACCATTTTGTCACTAAAGAACTATGGGGACACCCGTGAAACTGAGCACTCAATGGTTAATTCTTTGGGCACTTGTCCTTGTACTCAATATTATTAATGGGGTTTTGGTGTATTCATAAATGCAGAATTGTTAAAGTAAGTTTTTCTCCAAGGTAATCTGTCACTATAAAAAAGCTTGTCCGTCTATCATTTTAACAGTATTGGTGGTTGTTTCACACATTTCTACTTTTTTAAATTTTTCCTCAACTGCAGTTTCCATATTTAGATGCTTAACTAAGACCACTATGTTTCAATGCCTTTTTTCTTTTATGACTTAGTGTTTTTTTAGCTGAGTTTTTTTTCTAATTTATTCTATTTCAATCCACAGTATTCACAGACTTATAGTACTTCTTTCAAATTGTATCTGCGTTTGTTGTTGTTGTTGTTGTTGACACAATAATGTGTAACACATGGTTGGCTTTTTAACTTTTGGTCTCTTCATTCCTTTTAAGTTTTACATTTATTCTGTTTTTCTTTTCATGCACTGTTCCCCCATTTTTAGATATAATTTTTTTAAATATTTCTAACTTACTCTTTCTTCCTTAGAACTGCACAGGAGACATTGGGCTTGATTTTCAAAGCACGAGGAATGAAGCAAGGTGCCTGCATTAAAAGATGCAGCATTCCAAATTTTCAAACGTGGTCTCCACTGAAAAAGGGAACAACTGCACCAAAGTGGCACTGCACCAAAGTGGCTCTGCACCAAAGTGGCACTGCACCAGCCTTGCAACTTACATTGGGATGTGCCAGCTTGAAAGGGGGCTTGTGCCATGGTGGGGCTGCAACATCCCCTTTTAAGAGATTTTGAAAGCCACGTTATGGGTGCAGCAAGGGGGTCAAAGTAGACCAGCCAGGAGGTGGTCTAAGCACCTTGTGCCAGTGCCACACACTGTGGCAAATTGGAAGGACCTGAATGTGGGGTCATGGGGCAGAACAGGCATGGGAGGTGGCATGGTGGAGTCGCAGAGACAGCTTTGCATAAGAGAAGCAATGTATTACCTGGCAGGGTGCGTTTGCTTTGTTATATATTTGGTAATGTCCATCAGTGCATATTTGTGCACTACACAGTACTGTGCATATGAATTCTACTCTAAATACAGAACCTGATCAGGTCCAATTCATCCAAGGGGCAGCAAGTGCTAGTACTTCCAACTAACATGGCAGCATATGTAAACGGAACTTAGAAGACTTCAAAATGTTTATGTTATATAGATCATCACAATCAGCCACTATGTATTTATTATTGGGGTGCCATTTGCCTATTCCCACAGCCAATTAGATGGGACCACCAAGGGGGGGGTTCCAAGGGAGAAAGTGACATGGCACCAGGTGGGCATAGCCCTGGCAGACTGGTGCCATATCACTTTCTGTCCCTGGACCCCCCCCCCGGCAGTCCTATCCCATTGGCTGTGAGGATATAGGCTGTAGCCTACCTAGACTTTAGCAAGGCATTTGACACAGTCCCACACAAAAGATTGATAGTCAAATTAACCAGCCTGGGAGTGGGTCCCAGGGTGGTAGCCTGGGTAAAACATTGGCTGGACAACAGGACACAGAAGGTAATTGTAAATGGAGTCCACTCTGAAGAAAGGCGGTTACTAGTGGGGTACACTGAGGTTCAGTATTGGTCCAGTCCTTTTAATGTCTTCATCAGTGACATTGCAGAGGACTGGAAGGAAAAGTATGCCTTTTGCAGATGACACAAAGATCTGCAACAGGGTTGATACACAAGGAGGCGTGGAAAGGATGAAAAGGGACTTAGCAAGGTTGGAGGAATGGTCAGACGTATGGCAGCTAGGGTTCAATGAAAAAAGTGCAAAATAATGCACCTGGGAAACAAGAACCCAGGGGAAGAATACACAATGGGTGGGGAGCTAGTAACAACAACAAAACAGGAAAGGGACCTGGGGGTAATCATATCAGATGACCTTAAGGTTAGCAAGCAATGTGAGAAGGCAGTAGGGAGGGCGGGGTATACTGGGATGTATAGGAGAGGCATCAGCAGCAGAAAACAGGAAGTTGTTATCCCTCTGTACAGACAGTTGGTGAGACCCCATCTGGAATACTGTGTCCAGTTCTGGAGACCCCATCTCCGCAAGGACATAGACAGGATAGAGGCAGTCCAGAGGAGGGCAACTAAAATGGTGCAGGGTCTGCAAGAGAAGCCGTATGGAGGAGAGACTAAAGGAGCTTAATATGTATACCCTTGAGGAAAGAAGGAGAGGGGGACATGATAGAAACTTTCAAGTACCTCAAGGGAATCAACAAAGTCCAAGAGGGTAGCATCTTTCAGAAAAGAGACTTGCAAGAACAAGGGACACAATTTAAAGATAGAGGAGGGCAGTTCAGGGCAATGTGAGGAAGTATTATTTCACAGAGAGGGTAGTGGATGCATGGAACAGCCTTCCTGAGGAAGTTGGGTCTAAAACTGTGGGAGAATTCAAGAATGCATGGGACAGACATGAGGCAATTCTTGTGGGGGGGCAGGAAGAAAAAGGCTGTTGGTTAACTAGGATCTGCGGCCCATCCTGTAGGTAGGGAAATGGGCAGACTAGATGGGCCTAGCGGTCCTTATCTGCCGTCAAAGTCTATGTTTCTATGTTTCTATGATATGCAGACGGCAACCCCAATAATAAGTACACAGTGGCTGACTGTGATGATCTTTGCTGAGTTCCATTTATATATGCTGCCATGTTAGTAGGAAGTATTGTATCATCTGCCCCTCCTTGGATGAGTTGGACATGATCAGGTTCTGTATTTAGAGTAGAATTCATACATACTGTACAGTACTATGTAGTGCACTAATGTGCATTGATAGATATTAGCAAATATATAACAAAGCAAACACACCCCACCAGGTGACACATCACTTCTCTTATGCCCAGTTGTCTTCCTGACTCCCCCTATGGCACCTTCAGTGCCCCTTCTGCCCCCTCCTGTCCAGCACAGTCATACACATCCAACCATCCCAGCTCCTCTAGTGTTGTACCAGATGGGGGGCTGGATCCCTGCAGCAATTCTCACAGGTGTGCCAATTTTTTGGCACAGCTGTCAGCTTGCAGCAAACCCAGGGAGTCTGGCACCGGGACCCTGATTTTTCTGAAATCAGTTGTAGAGTCCCTGGTGCACCCAGCGTTTGCCACAGCCCAGCAGTGATGCAACTTGCATCATTATAAGAGATCTTTGAAAATCAAGGCCATTGTGTTCTATTCTTACAGAGGGACACCACTGGTTATAGCTGTTTAAAAAAAAAAAAACAATATTCAAGGTACTTTATGCATTAACTGATGGGGGGGGGGGTTATGGAGAATTTTGGAAATGTACAATAAGCCCCCACATGCATTGTTTATTTATTCTTGGTATTAGCTTGCACATAGTGTATTTTCTTCATGTCAACAATTCTATGGATGTGATTTAATTTCTCCTTAGTCCTTTGTTGATTTGTGTTTCCAAAATGCTGATATCTTGATCATATTTTATGGTTGTGTGAGTCCTTTAGGTGTTATTAGTAGCTTTTCTTACTGCTTTTTTACCTTTACATTATGAAGGTGATAATTCCTACAAGGCACCCACTGACTTTAGTTAGGATTTTTCTTACTTTTCGGACTCTGTGGATTGCTATTTCCCTTTAATGCATGGGCTTTGGTCAAATAATTTAATTGTAATTAAAGTTTGACTCTAGAGGGTCCTAGTTATTAATTATACTTGTGATCAGCCATTTGATCTAAGTTATTTATCTGTCTTCATAGCCACGATACCACAACCCTTGATGAAGGGGCTGGTCCAGCCTCAAAGCCTTGGGAATTTTGTGCCTAAAGAGGCCTACCAGTCTGCTTATTGCTATAATAACAAGCATTTGTCAATGCCGAATGTTGTCTTGCTGGCATTGACATTAGTAGTGCAGAAGTTAGAGAGATGCATAATAGGAATGGCAGTGGAGTATTGAACTGATGCCAACCCCACCCCCACCCTGCAGAGACTGACAGGCACTGGGATGCACCTTTGGATCGTCGGCCATAGCGCTCACGCCATTTCACCTTACCCTACCCTGCAGACACCAACAAGTGTTGTGGTGTGTCTTGGGATCTTCTGGCCTTACTGTGCAGGACCAGTGGGTGAAACCAGGGGTGGGGGTCCACAGGATATGGCAGCCCATGCCAGTCCACCAGAGGCTGCCATTCCCCCTTCAAAACAAGCCAGAAATGTGCCATAATATCAGACCAGTGCCAGTGACACCCCACCCCATATCTCTTCACCCAGGGCTGGGGACCAGTGGAGAATGGGCTGTACTTGCGCCGGTATGAATTGGACAACCAATCAGAGAGGGGCACATAGGTGGTATGACAGCCCCAAAGTAGATGCCCTCTGCACCAGCTGCACTTGCTTCCCTGGCAATGTGCAGGATCATGCAGTTGTCTGTCCCCATGCCTGCTCCCAGCCTGCCGCAGAGATGGGTCCTGTGACCATGATTTGGACATGGAGTAAGCATACAACAATGGCTATGGATGGCGTGGGGTGCCCCAAAGGTGCACATCCTGTGCATGGGGGGCCTCTGCAGCTGTCCACCCCCTTTGCAAGAGTGGAGCAGCTGCAAGCATTGTGTGGAGCATGCCTTTATTTCAAAGCATATTTCATATAGAATAATGCATGGGGTGGCATGTGTAATGAGAATTTTACACACACCTGAGGTGTGGGATGCTACATAAGCCCCGAGGGCAAAGACTGAGAGGTTTAGTAAAGAATCCCACACTGATTATTGCCAATGCGTTGTTACGAGTGTGCGTTGCACAGTTGCTATGCACCTCGTAAAACAGTCATTTTATGGATTATTGTCACCAAATTGTCAACATAGGCATTTTAGGATCTCTGCTTATGAACAGTGTCACTGTCATTTTTATAATGTGTCCCGAACACTAATTTCACACCACGACCTCGCTATTCTGTGCTGGAAGTGTGAAAACACATTTTGGCCAGGATGTGAAAAATGACAGCTATGCAGTTCACAAGAAGGTGTGATAAAATGCCAATGTTGAGAATCTGGTGTGAAAATATTGTGAATTCGCTAACTTACGAGCGTGCGTTGCGCAGTTGCTATGCACACTCATAAAACAGTCATGTGTTGGATTTTTCCCACCAAATTTGCAACATAGGGTTTTTGGGAGCCCCCCTCATGAACAGTGGCACTGTCATTTCCTTACATAGTCCTGAAAGGTGATTCCGTGCTGTGACTGCAAAATCCCCTTTCGGGACTGAATAATGCCATGACAGTGCAAGAATTCATGAGAAGGGGTCCCAAAACCCCATGTTGAAAATTTGGGGCCAAAATTCTCAAAAATGACTGAGATATGTACTAAAGTTGAAAAAACCCTATCTATCCTATTATATAGCTTACCGGCATTTCCTTAGTTCGCGGTCGGCTTTGAAGAGTGCAGACGTGTTCCCGGTCCACTGATGATTGTGCGCACCAAACTCTGGAGGTATGTATGGGGTATGGGGGTGTGGGGAGGAAGGGTGCGCAGTGGGTGGATGTGGGTGGGGCAGGGGAGACGGAGACTATGAGGGACCGTTTCCTTTTACAGGTAGTAAAGGAAAAGAAAACATCATGGACAGTTTTTTTTCTGGGGGATTGGCACACTGGGGTGGGCTCCCAGTGTGCCACCTAACTGTTTTGGGGGTCTGTAGCTGACAGAGTTGGGCACCCTCATCGGTAAACAACATGGGAAATTTATGCCGGCCGGAGATTGGGCACCCCGTCGGCACACAAAGGAGGGGGGGGGATGCAGAGCCGAGGGGATTGGGCACCCCTCAGCATTAAACAATTGGGGGGGTTATTTCTGCCAATGGGAGTGGGCTCCCGTCGGCCCCAAGGAAAGGGGCGGGGTAACGGCCGAGGGGATTGGGCACCCCTCGGCATTACAATTTGGGGCTTTATGCTGACAGAGTGGGCTCCCCATCAGCACATTGACAGGGGCAGGGGCAGCTGACAGGGGATTGGGCACCCTCAAGTCGGCAGTTCTACGGTGTCCCTCCATGCACATAATGGCGGCGAGCATGGCAAGAAAAGGACCACTGCATCTGATGAGCTTTGCTCAGATTGTAGCAGACCTTTCCTTAGATGTGCTCGCCACATTAGTATGCATGGTGTGGTGCCAGCATGCAGGCTGATTGGGGAATGAGGGACGCACCTACTGATGTGTGCCCAGCATTCGCCCAACAGCGACCGCCTCCAAATCTGCACTACCACAAGATGTTGACTTGCACAGGTGCGGCAAGCCAACATAAAAAGCACAATGTTCATGCTGATATAAAATTAAAGAAACAACAACTAGTTGTTAATCTGCATTCCCTGTTTATTTGCCTAGTAATTGCATCAAAGTTGCATCAGGATTTACCCGTTAATGCATCCCATTTCACCAGTCCCCATGTAATTTTATATAGCGATTCTAAAAAAAAAAAAAAAAACCAATAGCACCAGTACAGCCTATTGATACAAACAAATAATATTGATACTATGCATTTGACATTTTTTGGATGCGTTGCAACTGAAAACTTGTATCAATAATATACTCGAAAAGCCTAAAATAGTATTTATACTTAGAGAATAGTACTGATACATACCAACTGTATTGATAGCACTGATTCTTAATGATAAGACACCAACCTTTTGTTTAAAAAAATACATTTCTAGCTTCAACAGTTCCAAAGTTAGAGCTTTCTAAATAAGATTTCTGTAAAATGGGAGAACTCTGTAACTGTTAGAACTAGAAGCTTACTTTATCAAATGAAAAATTGAAGTTAGGTAAGCTTATATATCGATTCAAGATGTTGGTACATCATCCATATATTGATATATTAAAACATGAAGCGGTTCAAAACATTCTTACAGTCCTTTTATAGTGTATGGAAGAAGCTTGTTCTGCATGGATTTTCATCTTAAGCAGAATGCTGTTGTACCATAGTGCAAAGGTCATGGAACCTGGTTGTACCCTTCTGTGGTACGACTGCATTATACACTGATGAACACAATGTCTAGGCAACCAGCTCTAAAGAAAGTGGAGCTGAAAAAACACTGTGCTCCCAACAGATACTGTAAAATGGAACACAATGTGGACCTCTGGTAGCTTATTCTGTTTTCAATAACATTTTATAATTTTTTTTTTCTTATATGGACATTAACTTTGTAGCTTCCTCTGTTTCCAACAAAAGTTTATCAAGCTAAACTTTTATATGGACAAAAACTTACTTAATCTTATTTAGAAAAATCATCTGTTTCTCTGTATTAGCTGTCACTTGCAACCAACAGCAGAAGAACAGCCAAGAACTAGAAAGGGACACAACAGTTTAAACACTTAAAAGAAACAAACTTTATTTGTGATCTCCATACACTATTAAATAATACTGATTGGGCAGACTTGTTTCCAACCAACCTGTGCTGCCACCTTGAGTTGTGAACATAGTGTGAGGTATTCTATGTTATGCCTTCTACAGGACTTTGTGTTGTAAGAGCATACTATGTATGTAATATCCAACTTGGTATCCAGCCACCAGAAACCGAGGTCATCATACAAACATGTGACTATCATGCAGTAAATAAATCTTGCAGTCTTGCCCGTAACCCTTATTCAAGGAAGACTGTGTTATTCATTCTCCATATGGGTGACCTGCTGCTAATCATATCAGTGCTTCCAAAATTACCCCCTAATAATAAATGATCTGAAGACTCAGTACATGTCAGCCTGATGTCTTGAGTGACAACATGTGCAGCAGTAAAAATGAAATTGATCCTAGTAGCTAGGTTACTAATATAACATGTAGAACCTCTCTCAGCATATCTAGATCTATAGGCATCAATTAATGCTGCATCTGAGACCAGTTGGTTTAAATAGTTTGTGTCACAGTACAGTTTCTATGTTTTTGAACACCTGTCTCTGAGTGCCTGTCCACAGCTAAAACCCCGTCCGAAGAACAAAAACCTAGTGGTATATAAGTAGGGTTGAATCTTCTTCAGTATGTCAGCTCTGTCTTTTTTGGTTTGTGATACATAAATTGTTATAAAATGATGCTGTACTTCCTGGTAGCTGACATCCACTAGGAGAGCTTTTCCGGGCTCTATATCCATCAACCACTGCAAGGAAAAGGAGGAGCCATGAAATAGGATCCCCACTCCATCACATTTGTCCTGTCCAAATTACCAAAAAGACAGACCCCAAATCCAATGACAGTGTAAAGGGGGCTGAATGGGCACTTGGGTATGCAGCGGGTGCTGTTGAGAGAGTCGGAGGCCAGGAGAGAGCCACATCTGCAGGTGGTGGCCAAGTAGGCCCTTGGGCATTTGGCGGATGCTGCTGAGAGAGTCGGAGGCCAGGAGAGAGCTGCATCTGCAGCATGAGCTGTGCAGCAGGAGTCACTCGAATAGCAGGGGAGAAAGGATCCTGGGCATGCAGCGAGTGCCATTGAGAGAGTCGGTGGCCAGTAGGGAGCTGCATCTGTGGCTTGGTATGAGCGGCAGGAGCTGCTAGAGGCGGGGGGCTGAGGGAGCCGCATCCATTGCTTAAATCGGGAGGCAGGAGCTGCTGAGGAGCAGCAGAGGGGAAGGTTTTTTCCCAGCCAGAAGAGGATTTTTTTCATTTTCTTTTCTGCTGAATGGTTTCCCAGCATGAGGAGAGCCAATCATGCAGTGCTAGTGAAACCAATCAGGATGCATGCTTGGGAGTCAATCAGGCAGAGCAACTCCTGATTTGAATGAGTAACTGGGCTATAAAGAGCTGGGCCCAGTCACTCTCCTACATGGTGGCTGAGTGGGCACTTGAGTGTGCGGCAGGTGCCGCTGAGATAGTCGGGAGATAGGAGGGAGCCGCATCTGCGGCTTGAGACATGCAGCAGGAGCTACTCAAATTGCAGGGGAGAAAGGAGCCTGAGCATGTGGTGGGTGCCACTGAGGGAGTTGGGAGCCAGGAAGGAGCTGCATCTGCAGCTTGGGCTGAGTGGCAGGAGCCGCTCAAGGTGGGGGGCTGAAGTAGCCACATCCATTGCTCAAATCAGGTGGCAGGAGCTGCTGAAGAACAGAGGAGGAGATTTTTTTTTTCTGACCAGCAGAGGAGGTTTTTCAGCCTGCCCACTCACCCCTAACCCCAACTTCTATTAAATGGCCAAGGTGGAAAGGCCAGTCTCATGAAGCAGCAAGGAGCCAAGGGCTGGAGAGCAACAGAAGGCAACACCATCTTGGGGAAGGCATAAACAGAAGAAGGGCCAGGAAGGTGTGAAATGCTACTCAGACATCGGGCACTCGGACTGAATGCAGATGGTGAGTCTGTCTGGCACTATTTTGCCTACAGAGAGTGAGGATAAGAGTGTGGAATGTTCAAGTTGTATGTTGACATATGACACTGGTTATGTAGTGGCATCTTAAGTGTATTTTGGCATATGACACTGTTTTGAAGTTGTGAGTCACCTTAGTAGGCAAGGTATCGTGGGCAGGCAAATAATAGGTGGTACTGTGTTCTTCTCTTTTATAGTCCTGTAAGTTTAATTTTGGGGGGCAGGACTAGTTAAAAAATGTAAAATAGTACTGGTTATAAACACTTATTGATAGTGCTGTATTCTTTAGCATTGTCCTTTCCTGTTAGTTAAATACTGACTAAACGTAGGTAGAATAGTGGGCTGTAATGGATGTGGGATGGCGGTTTTGATGAACATTTTGTGATAGCTTGGGGGTGTCCAATCTGTCACAGGCTGAGAAGGCTCAAGGAGGTGGTGCTGTGGCTGGGTAGGGAGTTGGAGAGGAAGGGAATAAGGAAGGGGGCTGCTGGGCCAAGAGGGTCACCCCAGAGGGTAACATGAGGGCACCACATGGGAGAAACATTGGGTCGAGAGAGGGGAGGGGCTGTGGGAGTAAACTGAGCAGAAGACCAGGCAATGTATAGAGGGGGCTGCAGTCAGGAGGGAAGAACCGACACAAAGCAAGGTAGTGGGGGCAACAAATAGGTTTGCGGTCCTGGCAACATTGGTGGAAGAGGAGGGGGGAAATGATCACCAGGAGAGGGCAGGAGAGGGGAAGGGTGGGGAAGGCACAAGGGGCAGAAGTAGATCAGAGGAGGCAGACAAGGGTAAAGTGGGAAGGGCACAGCTGGAAGGGTGGTCGAAGTGAGCAGTGAGGAAGGAGAGGGGAATAAGGCTGGGAGGAAGGTTGTGAAAGGTAGAGGGGGGGGTCGAGTTTGGATGGGAGGGTTGTGGAGGATAGGAAGGAACAGGGAGGGAGAGGGGACAGGTCGGGGAGGACAGGGAGATATAGTGGAAGGGCAGAGCTACAAAGGTGGGGACTCCAGAGATAGGTACCTTGGTAGCAGGGTGGGGGCAGGAATGAGGAATGACGGGGTGGGGGATTCTAGTGCTAGGGGATTCCATAATAAAAGGTATAAGATGGGGCAGTAAGGGGGAAAGGTACAGTCGTATATAGGTGGAGTACATACTTGGGTTAATGGTGGGCAGGGTGGGGCAGTCACTTCTGAAGTGTGCAAGGAGGGGTAGGAGGAAAATGCATCTTGTGGTGCACATGGGTATGAATGACCTGGCAAGGGAGACAGTGGAAGTGGTGAGGGAGAGGTTCATGGAGCTGGGAAGGGTGTGTGAGGAGCTGGGAGAATCAGTGGCCTTCTCAGAGGTGCTCCCAATGCCGTGCACAAGTATGGTGAGAAAAGGGAGGATTAGAGAGTTCAACACATGGCTAGGAGAATGGTGATGATCCAGGGGGTATGGGTTAGTGGTGGGTGGGGATGAACCTGGGACAACAGCAATCTATACGCAGGAGACAGGCTACACTTGAGTGGGGAGGGGAAGGGAACACTAAAACAGGGGATAGAGTGGTACATAACAGCAAAGTTGAGTTTAAACTAGGTGGGGGTGGTGAGTAGACAGCTGTTAGGCAGGGAACCCAGAGAGGGGAGAGTGACGAGCTTACCCACCAATACAACAGGGGAGGAGTCAGGGTAGGGGCACGGTTGTGGGGAGGGGGAACTCAGGATAAGGCAAGGAAGAAAATGTGGTGGAGGGTGGTCACATTGAATGCAAGAAGCTTAGGTAATAAGTCAGCTGAGTTGCAGGGTCTCTTGGCAGTGAAGAGGGTAGACATTGCAGTCATCACTGAAACATGGGCTACCCAGTACTGAGATATGATGATCCCAGGGTACAAAATATTCAGGAAGGATAGGGCTAAAAGGAAAGGGGGGTGGCAATCTATGTATGAGAAGGGATAAAATGTATAAGGGAGGAGGCGAAGGAAGGCAGAACAGAGGCCCTATAAATGAAGTTTCAGGACTAGAGAGGTAGGACACTGAGGATGGGGTTAGTATACAGACTACCAGCACAAGGGGAAGACCTGGACAGAGAGCTAGCTGAGCAAATCAGAGGCATCTGTAGGAAGAGGAACACAGTGGTGGGGGGACTTCAACCTATCTGGGGTGGATTGGAGTACTCCAGCCTCCACGAGCACAAGGGAGCAGGTCATACTAGAGGCACTTCAGGACAGCTTCCTGGTACAATTGGTACATGAACTCACTAGATTGGGGAGGATTCTGGACCTGGTACTTTCAAATAGGGAGGCTGTAAGAGATCTGGGGGTGAAGGACCCTCTGGCTGGGAGTGACCACTACTCAGTGTGGTTCATGCTCAACATGAGTAGGGAAACGGGGTACAGGGACCAGGGTGATTGATTTTAAAGGGGTAGACTTTAATAGGATGGGGGAAATTTTGGATAAGTATCTGGCAGGAATTCATCAGGACATGGACACTGGTCAAAAGTGGGGTATTATTAAATGAGGTCTGATGGAGGCCACTGGAATGTGTACAAAGACATTAAGTAAGAAGGGAAGGGCAAAGAAGCCTAGTTGGTTGACTTGGAAGGTTATAGAGGTGGTAAGGCCAAGACAAAGGAATTTCGGAAACTCAAGAAACCGGGGTTGATAGGATGAGCATACAAAAGAAGTCCAGGAAGGTTACCAGGCTAGTCGAGCAGCCAAGGCATCAAGGGAACTGAGACTGGCACTGGGTATTAAGTAAGGAGAAAAGGACTTATTCTGATACATTAGAGAAAGAAGGAAGAACAAGACCACATTGTGAGGATTAGGAAGGATGGAGGGTGGGTAGAGAAAGGGGGGACAGGCAGAGGCAATAAATTAATATTTCTGTTCTGTGTTCACAGAGGAGAAGGGGCAGATACCCAAGAGGGTGGGGAGGGAGGGTGAGTGATATAGGTATTGTAGAAGACAGGGTTCTGGAAGGATTGAGGGCACTAAGGGTGGACAAAGCACCAGGACCAGATGGCATTCACCCTATGGTACTCAGGAAGCTAGCAGAGATCCTGGCAGGACCACTGACTGACCTGTGCAATGCCTCCTTGGACACAGGATGCATACCACAAGACTGGAGGATGGCCCATGTGGTGCCCATCCACAAAAATGGCCCCAGGAATGAGCCAGGCAACTGATCATGGGGAAACTCATGGAGACAATCCTAAAGGTGTGGCTGGTTACCTTCTTGGAGGACAATGGTCTCCAGGATGGTCATCAACATGCGTTTGTTTCGGGCAGATCCTGCCAGACAAATCTAATTGAGTATTATGATTGGGTGATCTGGGAACTGGACAGGGGCCATATGGTGGATGTAACGTATTTGGACTTCAGCAAGGCCTTTGATTCCGTGTCACATGGGTGGCTAGGGGGGAAGCTGGAATACACAGGGGTGGGAACATAGATGGTCAATTGGATTATCAACTGGCTGAATGGAAGGCAGCGGAGGTTGGCAGTGGGGGAGCTCTCATCACCAAGGGAAGTGACGAGCGTGGTCCCACAGTGATCGGTACTGGAACCAGTGCTGTTTGAGATATTCATAGTCAACATCTCACACGGGGTCTGGAGTAAGATCAGTCTGTTCGATGACGATACAAAGAAGGGAGCAGTGGTAGATGACATCGAAGGGTGGAAGGGGCTGCAGGATGAACTGACCAAAAAACAGGAGTGGTTAGAAACATGGCAGCTAGGGTTCAATGTCAAGAAGTGCAAGGTACTGCACTTTGGAGCTAGAAACCAGGGAAGGAGCTATCAGCTGGGAGGGGTGCAGCTGGAAAGTAAAGAGGAGGAAAAGGATTTGGGGGGCTTATAATGGGCAGCATGAACAACTCAGCTCAGTACAGGAAGGCAGCAGCAAAGGCCAATAGGATGCTAGGGTGTATAGCAAGGTATAGGGAGGTGATCATTCCCCTGTACAGGTCCCTGGTCAGGCCTCACCTGAGGTACTGCATGCAGTACTGGCACCCATTCCTGAAGAAGGATCTCAAATTGTTGGAGGGGGTGCAACGTGGAGCAACAAAGATGATCCAGGGATTGGAGGGAAAGACCTATGAGGCTAGATTGGAAAAGCTGAACATGTACTCCCTGGAGGAGAGGAGGGATGGGGGGATATGATTGAAACCTTTAAATACCTGAAGGGGTTAAATAAAGTTAATACAGAAGGGATTTTCCGGCTTAGGAGAGGGAGCAATCCAAGAGGGCATCAGCTGAGGTTGGAGGGGGGAAGATTCAGGAAGGAAATCAGGAGACATTTTTTCACAGAAAGGGTGGTGGACAGGTGGAATATTCTGCCCGAAGGGGTGATATCTTGTAGAATGGTGGGTAGCTTTAAGACAGGTTTGGAAAGGGTGAGGGGAGGTGTTATGATGAGGAGGGGGAGGAGGCGGGGCAGCTGTAAGTTGAGGGGCTAGCTGCACATTCGAGCAGACTCGATAGACCATAAAGGCCTGCTTCTGCTGGCATCTTCGTATGTTCATATCATTGGCACTTTTCAGGCAGGTTTCTTGAAGGAGGTAAGTGTCAAAAGAAAAATCAAGAAGTGCAACAAATAATACACTTCTTCTACAGGAGTGCTTGATGCTATTTACATTAAGGGTGGCTACTTTGAGGATAGCATCTCTGGGTAGGTATGAGGAGAAGCATCACCAAATCAGGTACTTGAATCTTGCTTGTTGGAGCTCCTGGTGGTCATTTTGTTTTTTTTCTTTGGTTGGTGGGAACTCAAGGTTTGTCTCTGACTTCCTCAGCGTCTAAGAACAAATGTTGATCAGGGACTGTATAGACAAGGATTCCAAATCCAAACTATCTTCCATGTCCAAGTTTTCCTGGTTCAGAGCTTGGAATCTGTTGTCCAACAACAACGGGGGTGGGTATGTGGATAAACATGATGACTTAGGGGGATTTTTTGAATGCCTTAAGGATATTTTCCTATTGACCAGTGTCATATCCGGTGGTGGCATGATGTCATCTGTAGTGCATTTCATCAGACAGGTATCCATTTCCAGATCTAGTACTGCAGGAATCAGCAGGGTCAATGCAGAAGTAGCGCACTGTGCCTGTTCTATGATCTGCAAAGGATCAAGTGTTGTTGAGGTTATATTCTGTGGTAGACTCACATCATACGTAGGTGGAGTTTCGAGCTCCAGTGGCCCAAGAAGTGCACTATCTGTCGGGCCAGATCTTGGTGTTTTTTTGTTGTGATGCATTTCGAGTAGTAGTAAGCAAATGGTTCTGTAGGGGTTTGTTCTCGCGATTATGCATAGCCCATTTGCAAGTTCAGTAAGAATAGCTCACTTCTTTGCAGAGACTGCAGCAAAACCTTTTGGAGCAGTTTGAGCCGATGTGATTAAAGTCTAAGCACACGTTGCACCTAATTTTATCACGTGTTGCTTAGGTGAGTTTCCAAACCACACTTAAAACAGGTCTTTGGCTGGCCAGGGTAAAAACACTGGGATCTGTCCCTTTCAAAAAAAAAACAAACTTGGGAGGTGTTGCAGCCCTGACATATGCCACAATTTCACTTTAAATTTCCAATTTCCAGTCCAGAGATCTTCGGTGTCTATTACTGGAGTTTGGTCACCAATTACGTCATACCTCTGTGTCAGCCAGTATTGGGCATCATAGATGATAACCCCTTCATTTCATAAAAGAACGGTTACAGTACACTGAGCAGATTTGGTCAGAGGGATAGCAGGGGCGTCATTTCAGAAAAATCATAGGGGTTGCAAGGAAAACTGTAGGCTGGGGGGCTCCTAGGCCCCCGTAAAAAAAATTTAAATTCAGTGCATTTTGGAGGTCATCTGAAACAAATTTTGCTACTTTGTTACCTCCTCCCCATGCCCAGTAATTTGCACCCTTGTCCCTCCCCAGAGTCACAACAGTCCAGAATATTACCCGCACCACCCTCTCCATAGCATTTCATCAAAACCATAAGGGTTCCAAGACTAGTCAATGGCGATGCCCATTCTTACATAAAGTACTTAAGTCCCTGGATATTTCTTTTTTACAACATTAATGCTCAGCTCACTGGACACCCCCCATTAAATTGGGTTTACCTTTATTACTCTTAGAAATATTTACTAGTGACATGTCTTTCCTTGCTTGGGTCTTGCAAACTAGCCTGGAAGCTGAGTAGAGAGACTGCCTGCAAACTGGACTGGCAGCTGACTATAGACACTGCCTGCAAACTGGATTTACAGCTGACTGAAGACACTGCCTGCAAACAGGACTGGTAGCTGACTGAAGATACTGCCTGCAAACTGGACTGAAAGCTGACTGGAGACACTGCCTGCAAACTGGACTGGAAGCTGCAAGCTGACTGGTGACACTGCTGGCAAACTGGACAAGTAGGTGATTGGAAACACTGCTGGAAAACTGGACTGATAGCTAGCAAGCTGACAGGAAACACTGCTGAAAAACTGGACAAGTAGCTGACTGGAGATACTACTGGAAAACTTGACTGGGAACTAGCCACCGGGCTGTAGACTGCTGGCAAACTGGACTGGTAGCTGATTGGAGACACTACTGGCAAGCTGACTGGAGACACTGCTGGCAAACTGGACTGGTAGGTGACCTGACTGGACACACTGCTAGCAAGCTTGACTGGTAGCTGACTGGAAACATTGCTGGCAAACTGGACTGATAGCTGACTGGAGAAACTGCTGGCAAGCTGGACTGGAGGCTGGCTCGAGACACTGCTGGCAAGTTGGACTGGTAGCTGACTGGAGACACTGCAGGCAAGCTGGACTGTAACTGACTGGAGACACTGCTGGCAAACTAGACTGGTAGCTGACTGAAGAGACTGGTGGCAAATTGGACTGGTAGCTAGCAACCTGGCTGTAGTCACTGCTGGAAAACTGAACTGATAGCTGACTGCAAACACTGCTGGCAAGTTGGACTGGTTGCTGACTGCAGACACTGCTGGAAAGCCACACTGGTAGCTGCCTGTTGACACTGCTGACAAGCTGGACTGGTAGCTGACTGGAGACTGCTGGCAAACTGGACTGGTAGCTGACCTGACTGGAGACACTGCTGGCAAGCTGGACTAGTATCTGACTGGAGACATTGCTGGCAAGCTGGACTGGTAGCTCACTGGAGACACTGCTGAGAAGCTAGACTGGTAGTTGACTGTAGATCCTGCTGGAAAACTGAACTGGTAGCTGATTGTAGATGCTCCTGGCACACTGGACTGGTAGCTGACTGGAGAAAATGTTGGCAAACTGGATTGGTGGTTGACCTGACTAGAGACACTGCTGACAAGCTGGACTGGTATCTGAGTGGAGACACTGCTGGCAAGCTGGTCTGGTAGCTGACTGGAGAGATTGGTGGCATATTGGACTGGTAGCTAGCAAACCTGGCTGTAGACATTGCAGGCAAACTGGACTGGTAGCTGACTGCAGACACTACTAGCAAACTAGATTGGTAGCTGACCTGACTGGAGACACTGCTGACAAGCTGGACTAGTATCTGACTGGTGAGTGTTAGCAATGCATTTCAGGTGTCACCTGTGGCTGTGAAGAATTTCCTTTCTTGGCACAAACACTTGATTAAATACAACATGCTCAAAGCAAACCCATCACCTTACTAAACTTCCAATCAAATGTGGAATAAATGGCTAAAATGTTGGATGCATAGATTTGAATTTCCTCTGTGCCCCTTACCACTGAATCATTGACAGGCTATTTTAAATACAGACCAATATATCTCTACAGTTGCAGACTTCTGGGTATGTTAGTATTCACCGATACACCACTTGAGGAAACTCATTAAAGGAACATGTTCTGCTCCGTGGAAGTACATAGAACAGGCGAGGTTTGTGGCTGAAAAGTGAAAGGTTCTGAGCATAACCATGTTACAGGCCTCAAGCCTTTCCTCATACCTGTTCTCTTCAATACATTCATAGGGGACATAAGGGTGAAGCATGAAGGAACAGAGCCCAGAGGGTTGTACTAAATAAGGAAGTCTCGGGGGAGATGGGGGTCAAGAGTCAGTACTTAGCCCTGTTCTCTTCAATACATTCATAAGGGACACAAGGGTGAAGCATGAATGAATAGTCTATCTATTTGCAGATGACACCAAGATCTGCAATAGTGTGGACATAATGAAGGGAATGGAGGCCATGAGGAGGGACCTGGAAAGATTAGAAGAGTGGTCCAGAATTCCACAGCTGGGGTTCAATGCAACAAAGTGCAAAGTCATGCCCATCAGACACAAAAAACTGAGCTGAGCACAAAACGGGAGAAGAGGTCATGGCTTATACCTCGTAGGAAAGGGACCTCAGGGTTATCAATCAGGATGATCTGAAAGTAGCGGCCCAATTTTCAACGGTGGTGGGGAAAGCAAAAGGATGCTGGACTGCATAGGGAGGGGGATAGCAAGCAGAAGGAGGTAGGTTATACTCAGTAGCATTATTTCAGTAGAATCATAGGGGTTGCAAAGTCCCATTTCAGCAAAATCATAGGGGTTGAAAAACTCCCCCAACCACCACATCTATATAAATAAATGCTAGGGAAACCTTGTTTTAGGGTTCTTAGGGGTTGCAGTGGGCATCATAGGGGTTGCAAAAAAATTATAGGGGTCTCAACTGCAACCCCTGGCTACCCCTAAATGACACCCCTGAGGGATAGCCTGAAATGGAGTCCATAATGGAGAAGATTTCAGGGAGTTCTCTTGTGACCAAAATCTATCAAGATTGGCAGGAGTCTTAAAGCTCAGGTCAAAGTAGTTGTTCAGTGGAGAATGTATCAAGGCACTGATCTTATTTGCCAGGTCCTGCATGGAGTCTTTCAAGAGGATTTTACCAACATACTCCCTATCTGGTGGAGATCCAAACCTCCAATATACAACAAGCAAACCACGTTCTGCCATTGTGCTGGGACAGGCATATGTTTAAAGGAATCTGTTTTTCTAAAAGATCTCCACATTTGAGCAGGGTTCAGTGGGGTAGAGGGCACTGTCTATGGCATTGTGAGTTCAGCAGTCTGCCTTTCTGCCCTTTCCACCCTGTCAACCCAAGAGTTCAGTACAGTGCCATTTGTGTGTCCCATCTCCATTTCCATGGAAAGATCCATGGCAGTATCGAAAGGTGAGTCTGCCAGTGTTTGAGAATCCAGGGGGTGAAAGTGGTGCTGCAAGACTCGACAGTGAGATAGATGTTATAGGGTTTGTCCAAGGGAGATGAATAGAAACTATTGATATAGAGGGTAGCAAAGGAAAGTCTGTATCAGAATGAGGTAGCTCCTGTACAGAAAGGCTAAGCTGCTTTAGCAATCCGGGAGAGAGGACTGTCTCACGTTGCCTCGTGACGCATCTCCCAACAGTTCAATCTGTTCCCCAGATAACTTGGCACTAACAAATGCAGGCAAAGTAACAGCAGGTGGGAAAGACTCACTCTGCATCACAGGAAATTGTTCCTGAGTAGCAAATGTATGAGGGTCCAGCGTTTTGCTTCATCCTTGTTCCAGCTTGCACCATTGAGAGCCATGTCTTTGTTCTAGTTTGAATGTGGGTAATCCATCGTATATTGGTGGTGGTTTCCTTTGGGGTGCCAGACAGTTTTTTGTAAGCTGATTCAACCTTTACTGCCACCAACAGAAGGAGAACAGACAGAGTTGGGATGATTGGGACAGTAGAAATACCAGAAGATGGTGATACACCAATGTTCCACTGAAATCCGTCTTGCAGGGTGGATGTTTGGTCCTTCAGTTGTCTTGTTGGGGAACCGGTGTTACCCTTTGTAATGTGGCATTCAGAAAAAACCTGAGTAGTTGAAGAAACAGGGGCCCTGCAGTGGAACAAGACAAGGTGTAGGAACTGTAAATTTTGAGACCACAGCTGCATGCGTTTAACTGGATGTCATCAGTTCCTTTGATGGTACTCCATTACACGGCCTGTCAGACACTGCAGAGATGACAGGCATGGGTAGCAGTACAGAGTCTGGGTTCTGTTCTGTTTTGTGGGATGCTAATCTTTCTTTCTTGAGTTGGAATGCTGCTTCTTCTTCAGCAATGAGGGACAGTAAATAGGACTTCTTTTCCACTGACAAATGTAACCGATCCTCAGCTTCCACAACCTGTGCATCTATCAGTAAAGAGTCTTCCTGCAGTTCAGCTGCAGTGTCCATAGGTAGTTCCACAGGCATCCTAGCCACCATGTTCATCAATGAAATAGGCTGTACTGCAGACATCTCCTCAGCGTGAATAGTGCTGGGGAAGGAGGTAGGCTTCTCCAGCCCAGGGGCAGCAGTCCCATCCTGCTCAATGGTTGCCATCTTGCTTCGATGACCAGCATTGCCCCCTACTGCAAAAGTAGGGGATTTCCCCCAGCGTCCTGGCAAACATTCCCTTTCCCATAAAAACTGGTTCATGCAATTGCCCAGTGCTGTGTGTGGGTGTTGATGTATGAAATACCTGCCACTAAACATTCAGTCACTTCGCTACCAGTATGGTTTCATAGTACTGTTGGTTGACTTGTGTTGAACATAGTATTGTCTTTTTTTAAACAAATAAACTTTATTGATTGTTTTTTTGAACAAATAAGCATTATCTGTTTGTAGCACTGAGTTATATTTAAGCTAACAGGCATCGATATGGAACCTTACTACTATACTACCTTGCTTACACAGAGCATATGGAGTTATGGATCTGGATTAATAAAATGGCTGAGAGTGCCGCAAACCCAGAGTCTGCCAAACATATGTCACACAGGGCTTTCCTGGCTGGTGATTGGGATTCTCAATCCCGTGTCCTGATTGCCACAAGTTAGAACAGCTTTTTCTGGTCTAGCTTGTGGCAATCTTTGGTACCTTTTTATCAGGCTTGTGTCAAATATTTGGTGCAAGCTGTCACAAATTGTGATAATGGTCATAAATGCACCTGATCTTCTTGAATCAGGTCCTGTTCTGCAGAGCCTATGTTATCCCCTCCATCCCTTAAACTGGCTAGTTCCCCTTGTCCAAGCCCCACAGAGGGTCATATAGTATGGGCAGCTCCAGTGCCCTGTAAGGACAATGTTACACAAGGTCGCTGCACCCTTATTGGTACCCTCAGAGGTACACCGTAGACAGCTAGTGCTTAGGTATATGTTATACTAACATATAGGGCCAAGGGCATCTACCGTATAAGAGCTGATGTCAGGATATGTACGCATGTTATTGTAATACACTCTGCTTGCTAACACATATATATTTTTCTATGTATTTTCTGTGTATTTCTTACTTATAAGATGTTAGGACACCTGTGTCCTTGTAATAATTATGATATACAAGTCGGCATTGCCATTTTCTGGTGATTTGTACCACTACACTGAATTATGTAAGACTCTGTATTAAGTACTCTTTTGTTTCACAAACTGATGACTACTACAAAATTGTATACTGTTATCTTGGACCATGGAACCTCCTCTAATTTAGCCAATAGGTCTCATCCCTGTAACTAGAAATGTTTCTATCTTACAATAACCATGGTAATTATCATAAGTATAATGTGAGACACTAAGTCTTGTACCACGGAGATCCCAAGAGACACAAAGAAACCTCGAGGTATAGGGAACGCTTAGCACTGGCTCCTGGTTCGTACTGCTAGAAACTGCTTAGGGCAACTGTGATTTTATCCTTTTGGTAGTAATAAACAAGTTCATTACTCTAATGCAACGTGTCTGTGATTACTTGCATTTCCAAAATTGCCAAGAACCTGACAGTGAGGTTTAGACCTCCTGACAAATCCCACACTGGAACGTGATGGTAGAGAAACTAGAAACATAGAAACATAAAATTTGATGGCAGATAAGGACTGCTTGGCCTGTCTAGTCTGCCCATTTCCCTACCTGATGGATAAGCTGCAGATTCTAGTTAACCAACAGCTTACTTCCTCCTACCCCCCCCCACTAGAATTGCCTTATGTCTGTCCCATGCATTTTTGAATTCTGTCACTGTTCTTGACTCCACAACCTCCTCAGGAAGGCTGTTCCATGCATCCACAACCCTCTCTGTGAAAAAATACTTTCTTACATTACCTCTGAGCTGCCCCCATCTTCAAATTGTGCTTCCTTGTTCTTGCACATCTCTTTTTCTGAAAGATGCTACCCTCTTGACTTTGTTAATTCCTTGAGGTACTTGAAAGTTTCTATCATGTCCCCCCTTTTCCTCGAGGTTATACATGTTAAGCTGCTTTAGTCTCTCTTCGTATGTCTTCTGGTGCAGACCCTGCCCCAAATGGTGCAAGATCTGCACCAGACAGACCCTGTCTGGTGCAGGGTCTGTCTTCTGGTGTGGACCCTGCACCATTTTGGTTGCCCTCCTCTGAACAGTCTCCACTCTGTCTTTGCAGAGATAGGATCTCCAGAACTGCACGCAGTACTCCAGATGGAGTCTCACCAACTCTCTGTACAGAGGGATAACAATTTCTTGTTTTCTACTGTTGATGCCTCTCCATATGCATCCCAGTATCTCCCCAGCCCTCTGTACTGCCTTCTCACATTGCTTACCCACCTTTAGGTCATCTGATATAATTACTCCCAGGTCCCTTTCAATTTTTGTTGTTGTTAGTATCTCACCCACCATTGCGTACTCTTCCCGGGTTTTTGTTTTCCAGGTGCATTACGTTGCACTTCTTTGTGTTGAATCTGAGCTGCCATACATTTGACCATTCATCCAACCTTGCCAAGTCCATTTTCATCCTTTCCACCCCCACCTTGTGTATCAACCCTGTTGCAGATCTTTGTGTCATCTGCAAAGAAACATACTTTTCCTTCCAAGTGCTCTCCAATGTCACTTATAAAGACATTAAAGAGGACTATAGGTGTTGCAGAGCCTTGCAGCAACACAAGATAGTGGGCATCACCATACCAGCCACAGCCACAGAGTATGCAAGCAAATTGCCTGAGTTACCAGGATTTAGAGGGTCACTTTCCTCCAATGACACCAGTAATGTATGACAATGCTGCACCCCCAATGTGAGCCCTGTGGAACAGCTAAGGAACAACACATAGAGTGCATGCATTGAGCTATTGCAGTGCACCCTTCAGGTGTTGTGAGGAATGTGGCTGCAGGCTGAAGGCCATACAGCACCCAGGAAGTGCGTGCCAATGTATCTCAAAATATGCCATTGAGTGTGATATTGTGCTTACAAAAATGCTCTTTTCACCTGCAGGATCATGATGATATTTGGGGTTTGCATTTGATATAATGTCCTAGAGAGGTTTCCATAATTGTAGTTTTTCTGCTTCTTTTGTAATATTTTAATTCACTTCCCACACCACATCATTGTCACTGCTTTTACTCAGATTGTGTGTGTGTGTGTGTGTGTGTGTGTGTGTGTGTGTGTGTGTGTGTGTGTGTGTGTGTGTGTGTGTGTGTGTGTGTGTAAGACTGTATGGGAGTTTTAATTGAAACCTGGTGCAAGTGAAGCCAATAGGTGGTCAGAGCAACGCAGACACAGTGTAAGTACAGGTGGCAGTGTGCAGCCCTCCAGACAAACTGCAGTGGGTACTGTCTGCACTGGTTTCTCTGCAGAGAGTGACCAAAAAGAGAGTCAAGATGGAGGAATGAATAGAACAAATTGGCCTCTGGGGGTTTGAAGCACTGCTCACTTACTATGGCCATCTGAGAAATATCTGCAGTAGACATACTAAAGAGAGAGAGAGATGGGAGAGAGAGAGAAAGAGCGTGTAGGTATACTGTGGTGTGAGCTGATGTGCAATGAGGGATCTTAGAAGTTGACAGCAGTGTGAAAGTACTTAACTTAAGCAAGTTATAGTTAATTTCACTGCAACTGGTACAGTTTTGTTGTTCACAAGAATAATTACAAGGGAATAAATTGTATATGGTTAGATGCTGGGTTGAAAAAAGTGAGGACTTTGAAAGTGATAATGCCAATCTGTTTTTTTTTAAAAACATTCAGTGGCTTTCATTTATACCAAAGTTAAGTGCAAGGATGATGAAGTGTTGGGTTACATCAGCACATCATGTGGTCTGTTTGTGCGAACTATGCTTCCTAATTTTTCTTACCTATTTTTTTAACCAACCACAACAGCAGTGTACCCTGCACTACCATCGAATGCACATACAGCGTGGATGTGTTTTCAGTTCCTTGCGAATGTATTCCTAGCTCAGATTGAACTGGAGTTTGAGGAGGACAGGCACCATCCATGACATACATGTGTGTACAGGTCCAGACAGGATCCAAATGCTCACCACATTGCAGTGCATTGGATCGATCCAGTTCAACAGGGCCACCATCGACAAGCTCTGCACCTTCCTGGAACCATGTCTGCAATTTGTATACAAGGGCCAGATGCAGCCATGTTCTGGATGTCCAAACCAGGTTTATTTCAGTATGTACTATAAAACAGGATCATTCCAGAGCATCACAGGAGTTCAAATGATACAGTTTGCCCCAGTCATCCATTTTCAGAGATAGTCATGCCCAGTGTCAGATTCCCTCATATCTAATAAAACCAATCAGTACTGTGAGTGAAGAATTATTAAGGGTAGTCAAGGACACCACTTTGCACCTATCTGTTTTCTAGCAATGTACCAGCTCACCAGTACAGCCCCAAGGCTAAAGGGCTTGTGGAGGCAAATATATGCACTTAGAAAATGGGCATGTAAAGTCCAGCCTTCTGATTGGCTTGTTCCCTACCCAGAGCCATGGTCTGTAAGTAATACCCGACAGGGTGGATGTTATTGGGATATAATGGACTGCCCTGGGGCGTAATGAGGCCCAATGCTGCAGGCGGAGGGCCTTATAGCCCCTGGAAGGTCTGTTGTATCCCATAATGCCCACATTGGAGGGTATTATTACACTTAGATAATGGGTTATAGCTGTAATGTTTTGAAAAAATATATAACAATAAATATTTGCATATGAAAACTATATAAAAAAAAAAAATAACTCTTCTAGTAAAGGAATCCCTGCAGTACTGGAATGACCACAGGAGGGCACTGCCATGTTTGTATATGTGCCATGAGGTTGTGCTCCTGCTTTGTTTCCACACAGTGAGATATCAGAGCTGTTTCTTTAGCTTGTTGCCTCGATTTGTGTCTCCCCTGTTCCTCAGTTAGACACAGAAACAGAGATGAGAGGTCTTTATTTTACTTTGTACTGCCTGTTTATAGGTACCTGTTTATTTTTCGTTTTGTTGAGGTCTGAAATGTGGCGCTGCACAATTCTGTAACTCGGTGTAGAAGTATCTTGAGAGGGGGCGCGCCCATGCTGAGTAAGGACATTTAACTTATTAAGAAGGAAAAAAGACGCTTCGTATTGTTGTACATTTATTTTGGAGTGTGGTGCAACAGTGTGTAGAGAAGTCAGTTTGGCTAAGTGAGTGAGGGAACAATGGCAGGTGGCAGGTTTCGATTTTGGGATGCCCAAGGATAGTGTTAATTATAGGGCAGAGCCAGGTGGAACTTGTATTTCAGCGGGCCGTTGTTAAGAAATAACGTCCCGGGTGGCAGGCTGTTTTAGATAATCAGGATGCTAGTTTGTTTTAGCCATTATCTAACAGGCAACAGTGTTCAGCTTAAAAACGCTGCGGCCACTGGGTGCCCTATTACTTACTTAGCATATCCTTGGGCTACCCTGAATTTTCAAACTGCCAGCCTCCATTTTTTCATGCTTGTTAAGCGAGTCCTTAAGAACTGGCTGGGCCAATCTCACCCTTTCTCCCATGGCAAACACAATACATTCAAAATAAAAAAAATCAGCTGCTTCAAGAAAAAAATGCACCTGAGCTCGAAAGTCTAAAATGTATTCAAGGAAACACAGAGGGGTAGTTCTGGTACGGCAATAGTGCGTGAAAGCAGCTGTACTTCCTTTGTTTCTGTACTACAGATGGACATGCATCTGTGGTACAGAAAATGAGAAAAGTAACGCTCATCTCATGGCCAGTAGCAATACCAGCCCTTTCCTTGTACCTCCTCTGCCTAGAGACAAATCACCACCACAGCATAAAATAAGCATTTTACCTAAACATCTCTAAAAAAAAAATTAAACTACCTCCTTTTGTTCCCATAACAGGATAACTGCACGGTCTCACTTGAAGCAAGAACAAAACTGCTGCCTCCACCACACTCACTCTCTCAAATGCGTGGCTCAGTAAAGACTGTGCTTTCTTCTCCTGATCTGAACTGCAACATACCCTCACCTCACTAATCTCTCTTATCACCCTTCCTTAGACAAACAAAAAATAGGATAAGAAGCTGCGTTGCCAAGCCATGGGGTCGGGGCAGTACACGTGTGTGTGTGTGTGTGTGTGTGTGTGTGTGGACAAGGTACAAACCTTACTGTATTACGGTATTTACATATATACTGCTCTGATGTTCAGCAAAGGTGCAAAATGTAAGAAGCAGAAACTCTGAAATAATTGTGGTTTGTTTCCAGCTGTGTTGTAAGCCGTGTTGTCAAGGCAGCATGCTGACATGGACTGGTAGTAAAATGACAAGACAAGCTACAAACGTTATTAAATTTCATTGGCAAAAAGATTGAGTTTAAAAATAAATATCATCATATCTTCAAAGTGAAATAAAATGCTTGGTATGAGTGTTGTCATTTACTTAGTTTCTGATTCACTGTCGAGATCTCCTTCAAAACAGCAGAGTCTTTCCTGAGTGGCAGTTTCAGTTGTGTGAGCTGTCATTTCTGGAGGATTCTACGCCTGACACTTTTTAATCGGTCCATAACTCATGCAAGCAGAGGAACTATTTTATTACAAAACTGATCTTAAACTAACTATTCATTAAAATGTTTTATGTTTGCTTGCATGCATGCGAAAGAAACATTTTGCGGAGCTTGCAGGAGTAGCAGGTTGTGGAGGTGCAGCAATGTTGTGGCCAGTGCTGCCACTGCTTTCTTGGGCTTGTCTCTGTGGCACCAATGAATGAGCACGCTGTCTATGACGGCAGTTGAGAAACGTGCCACCAACTTGAAAGAAATTTGCCTCTGCAATGAGGGAGCGCCCTGTCATTGCAGGGCATAGCCACCCATATGCCTGGCATGCCACAGCATGCAGCAGACCAGCAGGGGAGGGGGTAGCAGGACCCGAGAGCAGAGTCAGCATTTCTGCCGAGCAGGACTACAGGGTGTAGGCAGGCATATGTGAATGTGCTGAGCCTTCCCACTACTCCTGTCTTACTTGCTTTCCCATTCTAGCCCCCCACCAGCAAATCACTCCCTCTCACTTCCTCCCACTGCTGCTATCCTCTCCACACCTTCATTCTGTTTAAGGCCCCCCCCTCTGCCGGCAAATCACTCCCTACCTCTCCCTCCTACTGCTGCTGTACTCCCCACGCCCTCATTTTGTTCAAGGCCCCCACCAGCAAATCAATCCCACCCTGTCCCTCCCAGTGCTGCTATCCTCCCCCACACACACACACACACACACACACACACACACACACACACACAGCAAATACCTCCCTCTCCCTCCCACTGCTTCTGTCCTCCTTGCACCCTCCATTCCCTGTCCCCTTGGACACTGGGAAGTACACTCCCAGTGTCCAGAAATGTTCATATCCTTTCCCTATGAAAAAAAAAAAGACCCCTAGTGTCTATTTTTTTAAACCTGAAAAAAAAATGTCCATCATTGTCTCCCTGCCCCCTTCCCCATCCTGACCCTCCCATTGTGCACCCACCTCCCCACACCCTCCCCTTACCCATACTTACCTCCGAAGGTCAGGAGCAATGATCTTCTGTGGACACGTCTGCATTCTTCAAAGCTGACCAGCAAAGTGAAGAGTTCAAGGTAAGCCATGTAATGGGAATCAGTGAGGGAGAGGAGGGACAACTTAGGTTGATATCTCAGCTATGTTTAGGAATTTTGATCCCAAATTTTCAACATGTGGTTCTTAGGACCCCACCTCCTGAACACTGCCACTGTCATTTCATTATTCAGTCCTGAAAGGTGATTTTGCAGTCACTGTGCGGAATCACCTTTTGGGACCGATTAATGAAATGACAGTGCCACTAGTCATGAGGTGGGGTCCCAAAAAGCCCATGTTGCAAATTTGGTGAAAAAATTCCAAAAAATGACTGCGTTATGAGCATGCATTGTGCAGTTCCTATGCACGCTCCTAACTTCACCAGTTTTTAATATTTGCATTCCAGATTTTCAATATTGTCATTATTTCATACCTTCTTATGAACAGTATAGCTGTCATTTTTCATATCCTGCCTGAAACATGTTTTCACATCTGTGGCACAGAATGGCATGGTGGCTCTGTGAAATCATCTTTCCGGATGAGTGAATAAAATGACACTGGCACCTTTCATGAGGTGGGGTCATACGAATGCAACACTGAAAATGTGGTGTGAAAATATTAAACAACAAAGTTACAAGCATGCACTTAAATTAACAAACACAGGCTCGTACCTTTGGTACTTTTCAATATTTTGACCTCAAATTTTCATCATAGCCATCTCTTCACTGCACCTCATAAATGTGACAGCTGTCATTTTCCAGATCCTGGGCAAAATGTTTTTTTTGCATCCCAAAAGGTGGTTTTGCAGCCACTTGAAAGTACCATTTGGACAGAAGTTGAAATTGTACTCTTCCTTTCTTCATGAGGTGGCATAATAAGATGGCTATGTTGTAAATGTGGTGTAAAAATATTAAAAAACAATGAAGTTATGAACCCATGTTGAAATTTGCCAGCACTGACTCATAACCCCCCCATGGCACCAGTATACAAAATGAACTTTCGGCATTGACAAATGCTTGTTTTTTAATTCCTCAGCTGGTTGGATTTGCTTATCCATTTCATGAAAGAAAATACTGTGTGTGTGTGTAGGTGGGTGGTTATTATCTGTGTGATCGGACAATGCAAATCATAACCAAAGAGGAACACGTGCTGCTGTGAATGAATGAACCATAGCTGTGTAGCTAGGAACTACATCGAGTGTCATTGTATGAAGAGTAAATTATTGATATAAAGTGATTAATTCATCGTGGGCCACGCTGCACCCTGTCCCACATGTAGCATCTGTCATATTGTAAGCAGAGGGGGGAATAAGATCAATAATGAGAGGGAGGCTAATATTTTAATAACACTTAATATGGATGTGTGTGGATGGGGGGGTGCAGCATGCTTGAGCCTGGTGAATTTACAAGTAATGCAGAACAGTATAATTGAATAGCAGATAAAATGATTGAAGGGGAAGGATGCAAGGCAGCATAACCAACTGATATCCACTTGCACCCCGGTTCACTTTTTGTACAGAACGGTCTAGTTTTTTTGTTTTCTGTCTCTTTGGTCTTTAAAGCAGTAGAATTTGTGAGTGGAAATAAAATGTTGTCATACAGTTTTTCAATAATACTGTATTTATTTTTATTTATTGAATTTTGTTGACCAGGTAAGTTCACTGAGACAATTGCAGTCCCTTTTTCAGGGTCGACCCCGGAGGGGTAGAAAACAAAGCAGTTAGGAATAGAACTGAGTTACACAAGGTATAGGAGTAACGTTGCTCTTAAATATGCAGAGCAAGGTACATAAACAAATGACACAAAGCACAGGCAAAGCAAAATCGAATATAAACATTATATACAATAGCCTCAAAACCCTACAGACAGTATGATACAGAACGAAAGTAAGAGCATGCTGAGGCTAGCTAACAGGAAGGTTAAGCATTATGAACATAACGCAATTTATACAAAGTACAGGCTGGTATTTACATAAAATACAAATTACGCCAGACAGACATAGTTTCCATGCAGAACTGTCTCACACTGGAAGTTGCAACCTAATGAAAAGGAGGCAGGTGTAGGAAAAGAGATATTAGGTGAGACCGGAACAGGTTGTTGAGGCAGAGAGTGAGGCATATAAAGTGGATTGGAATGCAGGGAGAGAGGAGCAGGATAGAACAGAGGGTGGAAGTAAGGTCCAATCAGAAATCACAGTGAAGGAGAAAGACTTGCGGGCAGTGGCAAGACACATATTAGGCTTAGTTAGTAGGGGGAGTGAGGCAGATCTAAGGAACTGTATTGCATTTTTGGCAAACACATCAATATATTAATTTATTCTTTCATTGTATTTCATTCCTGAACTGAGATATAGTACGAGGTTTCATTTGAAGTCTTTCAAAACATAACCTCTCTCTGGCTGCACCCACTACTAACAGATGAAGCATTTTGGTGTGGTGTGGTGCTGTGCCGTTTGCCATCAAAAAAGGTGTGCCAGCACCCTCCTAATACATCCATGGTATGAATACAGTCTATAAAATCAAAAAGTAACCTTGAGGGAGAGGATTTCTTTTTTAAATTGCTAGTGGCGGCCATCTTTAATGACTTGGGTCATTAATTATAAAATTAGTAATAAAAGCTGTTTTTAAAACATCAGAGAGAAATGAAAATTTACTGATGATAAATTGATAATATAGTGTATTGTAGAGCTTTGTTCTATGTAGAAATTCACCCTTTTCAAAATGCTGTTGTACCACAGTTCAAAGGTGATTGATGGAATGTGATTGAACCCTTCTGTGGTAGAATAGTGTTCTAGAATCTCTAGAGACTGCACAAATCAGTTTCATTAAGAAAGAGAAAAAAAAAACACAATGCACACATTTCCCGTACTACTATACACTATAAAAAATACAGGATGAGTAACTAATGCATAACAAGTGTGTTCTGCCACCTTGTGGTTCTGATTCCCACACACTTATCGAGCTTTGCTCTCAAGGTCAGAGGAAATCAGAACCCCTCTGTGGTAGAACACATTTGTTATGCATAGTTGCCCATCCAATATTCTCTATATTAATAATGAGATAGAGGCTAATATTTCAGTAATACTTAATATGGATGCGTGTGTGGGGATGGTGTCCTCAAAAGGGGAGGCCCCAAGAAGGGAGTAAAAGGCCCCAGCTGGGGAGAAAGCAGCTTCTGGTGGGGGACTCTATTGTTATGGGAATAGATGAGGGAGTGGGAAGAGGAAAGGAGAATGAGATGAAGTGCCTCCCTGGTGCTTTGGATTGGAGGAATGGAGAACAGATCCAGAGGATCGCTAGAGTAGCAGGAGATGGGAGGAAGCTAGATGTCATTGTTCACCTAGGGACAAATGACCTGGTAAGGGATAGGGTAGTGGTAGTGCAGGGTAATTTCATAGAACTAGGTAAAGGCCTGAAGCAAGTAGCACACATGGTGGCATTTTCTGAGGTGTTATGTGTGTATGGTCAAGGAGAGGAAAAGGCAGTCTGCATCACAGCTATTAACAAGGTGTTGAAGGCATGGTGCACGGAAATGGGCTTTGGCTACATTGGGGACTGGGAACCGGCCTAGGAGCATATGGGCCTCTATAGGGAAGACAGCCTGCACCTTTCCAGGAAGGGGCCATAGTCCTTAGTTGTAGGTTTAAATGCCACTTGGATGAGCATTTAAACTAGCCGGAGGGTGGGGGGCAGGCTGTAATACCAAAGAAGGAAAAGATAGTCTCCCCCAGATGATTAAGAAACAAGGAAGGATGACCCAAAGTGAGGAAGATTCCCCAGGGCAGGAGCACAGGAAGATAGGGGTGGGACAATGTGGAGGACAAGATGGGTATAAACCAAGATGGCAAGAAGAGAGGAGTAAAGGAAACAGGTAATGAAGAGGGTAACAAGGGAATTAGAGGGTCAGAGGAAATCCAGGAAACAGCACAGGCAGGAAGGAAGAGAGAAAGCAAGGAGGGAGGCAGGCTAGTGGGAAGTAAGGCTTGAAGAGCAGTCTATGTCTCAACTATGTATCTGCTACCTGGAGGCCATCATGGAGAAGGATAGCCTTGATTTGGTGGCCATAATGAAGTCATGGTGCACTGACAGGTATAACAGGGATATGGCCATACCAACCTACTCTCTGTTTAAGAGAGACAGGGAAGGAGATGGGAGATGGGTTGGACTATATGTGAGGGGAATCAAGGCTACAGAAGTGCAGGGAACCTGAGGAAAAGAAAGGACTGGAGGTGCAGTGTGTCATCCTGGAGACAAGCACTGGGACCACGATCCATATAGGGGCTGGCATACAGACCTCTAGCACAGGGAAAGGATTTAGAAAAGGCACTTGGATGGGACATCAACAGGTTGGCAAGAAAGGGGGAGGTGCTGCTAGTTGGTGACTTCAATATGAGTTCCACAACAAAACAGCTACAGCTGCTATATGGAGCATGCTAAATGCAGAACAAAAAAGAAAAACAACAGACCAGCACTGCTCCAAAACTGTTGAGCACATATAGGCTTTTATTAGACAAAAAGTATAAAAAAAGGCATAAATGCCAGCAACATACCATCCAAAGGCAAGCAGCAGCAACAAAGGCCCTGACCGGTGTTGCACCTAGTGCGAAACCGGTCGGGGTCTTTGTTTGCTGCTGTTTGCCTTTGTATGGTAGTTGCTGGCATTATTCCTTTATACTTTTGTCTAATAAAAGCCTATATGTGCTCAACAGTTTTGGAGCAGTGCTGGTTTGTTGTTTTTCTCCTCTGACCTCAATATGCCAGATGTGGATTGGAGTCTTCCATCTGCAGCTTCAGCAGGGAGCAGGGCCACCATTGACCACCTACAAAGGGCCTTTCTCAGGTAGCTGGTCAACAAACTGACTAAGAACGTGGCAGTGCTGGATATGATGCTTACAAGCAGGGACAGCATTGCAGACATCACAGTGGGCAGTCCCCTAAGTACCACTGATCACCATAAAATGCAGGTTAACAGTAAGATGGGAGCAGAGGTTCCTGGACCTTAGGAAGGCAGATATTAAGGAAAGGGGAGCCTGCCTCAGAAACTGCCTAGTGAGGGGAATGCCAAGTATGAGTAGAGGAATCGTAGGAAACAATAAAGGAGGGCATAATTAAGGCAACCAGGCTCTGCATCAAGAAACTGCATAAAAGAAAAAAGGAAAAGAGACCATTATGGCACTCTAGGGAAGCGGCCAAGGTGGTGAAGAAGAAATGGTGGCATTTAGGAGATACAAGGAGCACAGAGGGAAGAAGACAGAGATGTTCCAAGTAAAACAGAGGGAAACAGGTAAGGTAGTGAGGGGAGCAAAGGTGCAGGCAGAGCAAAGGATAACAAAAGGGGTAGCAAATGAGGATGACTTTATTCTGGTCCATTAATGAGAAGAAGAAAACAAGGGGAGGGACAGTAAGGATATGGAGGGCAGCAGAGGTATACTGCACAGAAAAGGACCAAGAAAAAGCAGACTTCTTGAACAGGTACTTCTGCACAGTCTTTACAGTGAAAAGAGGTGGGACAGACCACCAGTGATCAGCAGGAACAAAAGGAGAGGGAAGGCAAACTGAAGTCCACTTTAAGAGGAAATAGTCTTGAAGGGACTTGCAACTCTGAAAGTGGGCAAGGCTATTGGACCAGACAGGATACACCCAAGGGTACTAAAAAACTCAGGGAATTGCTGCCCTGCTGATGGCCTTATTCAACAGCTCACTGGAATCAGGCATGGTTCAACAGGACTGAAGGAGAGCAGACATGGTCCCTCTACATAAGGGTAGGAGCAGGGAAGAGGCTAGTAACTATAAGCCAGTAAATCTCACCTCAGGGGAAGGGAAATTCATGGAAGCACTGTTAAAGGAAATGTTGGTAGAGTATCTTGAATTCAATTGGCTGCAGGACCAAAGGCAGTATAGATTCATGAGAGGGAGGTCATGCCAGATGAATCTGATTGAGTTCTTTCACTGGGTGACCAGAGAAATACATCAGGGGAGGGCAGTGGACATCGCCTGTCAGGACTTTAGTAAGGCCTTTGACACGGTGCCGTATAGAAGATTAAGAAATTCAGCAGCCATGGGGTGGGATCCAAAGTGGTGACTGTGGTTAGAAACCGGTTAACTAATAGGCAACAGAGAGTGGTGGTGGTGAATGGCACTCACTGTAATGATGGGAGAGTGATCAGAGGGGTGCCATGGGGATCAATACTGGGACAGATTCTCTTCAATGTCTAAGTGACATTGCAGATGAACTGTAAGGGAAGGTCTGTCTTTTTGCAGATAATACTAAAACTTGTAATAGGGTGAACAATGAGGAAGGGTGGAAAGAATGCATTGAAATCTTGGGAAACTCAAGCAGTGGTCAAAAACATGGCAGTTGGGGTTCCATACCAAAAAGTGCAAAATCAGGCACCTAGGGCATGGGAACCCAATAACTGAGTATAGAACTGGGGGAGCTACTGTCAGTCACTAAGCAGAAAAGAGACATTAGGGTTATCGTACCTGATTATTTCAAAGTGGCAGGGCAATGTGACAAAGCAGTGGGTAAGGCTAGTGGGATACTGGGATGCATTGGGAGAGTTATTTCCAGCAGGAGAAGAGAGGTGGTGTTGACACAGTATCGCTTATTGGTGAGACCTCACCTGGAGTGTCGTATCCAGTTCTGGAGGCTGCACCTCGGAAAGAACATAGACTTGGTGGAGGCAACCCAGAGAAGGACAAGTAAAATGGTGCAGGGGTTGCACCAAAACCCCTACTAGGAAAGACTGAAGGATCTCAACATGTACACCCTGGAAGACAGGTGACCAAGGGTGACCAAGATAGAGACTGACAAGTACTTAACAGGAGTGAACAGGGTGCAGGACATGTATTTCTTTCAAATGAGGAAGAGTAGTAGAACCAGAGAACATGTGATAAACCTGGAAGGAGAGAAGTTTAGGAGGGATATGAGGAAGTACCACTTCACTGAAAGAGTAGTGGGTTCCTGAAATAGACTGCTAGAGTAAGTGGCAGAGGCAAAAACAGTAGGGGGCTTCAAGCATGCGTGGGATAGACATATAGCAATATTAGGAAATGGCAAGGAGGGTTGCCATAGACCTGATAGGGTCTGCAAAAACAGACAAGGCAGGGACTGGATAACCTGGATTAGACTGGGTGAGCCAAGCAGAACTTTTATGCTGACAAGTCTGTTTCTGTGTATCTAAGGATGCCAGAAATACATTTTTACTATAAACTACATGATGAAATGTTTTCCTAACTAACAAATACTGTTGCTTTAAATATGGCTCTCTATAGAGCCCACCTCCCCCTGTAGGTGCTTCAAACAGTAACATTATATTAATTGGCACTTTAAAGAAGAAGTAATCAGCCACGAAGTCGCAGCAGTGGCCGCTATTGCTTGCATCACTGATGACACGGGTTTGGCTGGTGAGAAGATGCTTGAGCATCCACTGAACTGCAATCCTCCAGGATGGGGGTGGTGGTGCAGAGGCTGATCTTGTGTGATCCAAACTGGTAGCTTGGGGGGCGGCAGCAGGCCAAGATCACCACTGAAGGGAGTAGGTGGGGCAGATGCCAAAACCAGTGCTTATGATCCCACTGCCCACAAACCTAGGGCATGTGACCCCAATGCCCCCCCCCCAAAAAAAAACAGGGCACGTGACCTCAGTACCCAGAAAACCAGGGCACATGGCTTCAGTTCCCACACAACCAGAGCAAGTGATCCCAGTGTCCAGAAAAAGAGAATGTGACCCCGCTGTTCACAAAACCAGAGCATGTGACCCCAGTGCCCACAAAATCAGGACATGCAACCCCAGTGCCTACTAAACTTGAGCACTTGACCCCAAAGCCCATAAAACCAGGACAAGTGACCCCAAGCCCCAAAAGACAGACCACATGACCCCAGTGCCCACAAAACCTGGGCACATGACCCCAGTGACCACAAAAGGGTGTTTGGCTACTGGGGCGAGAGGGAGGGTGGGGCCACCAGACTTATGCACATCCAGTAATGGCATCTTCTCTCAAGGCAGCAACTAGCCTGTGCACAGGCCACAAAAAGGGTGTAGCCTTATAAAAAGGCTTTGATTAATCAATCTGATTGGTTAAAACTGGTGACGTGACCATGTATTCAGATTTTACTTTCTTTTTTCTTTACTTTTCAACTTATAAAACAATTTTTTCAATTGCAGCAACACACTTCAGGGTGTACCATAATGTCATAAATTACTGCACTTACCAGGTGATTGAAGGCAACCAACCTGAAGCACATGGTATTCTAGCATTACCACACACCCTGTCATGTGTTATTGCATACATTGCATCCTCAATTGTTAGGTGAGGACGGGGTAGGGTGGTGGAGAGCAAAACAGCAAAACAGAGTAAATGTGGAGGTGGATAAACAAAAAAGAGAATTTTGTGGACATTTAGACTGTGTTGATGTGTGGACCAGCTGCCTGCAAGACGGACCTTCAGTGTATTTGACATTTAGATTCATTTATCAGTGTCCACTGAGGAGATGACCCAGGGAAAATCCCTGTTACACCTGGGAAAAAATTAATGTAATCCCCTCCTGAGTCACCAGTGAAAGAGACACCTGCTGCTATCCCTTTGTTGTGGTGTTTTGTCATTTGTTTTGTGCTTTTACAGTAAGCTTCTCGAAAAAGATGGGGGTTTTGTTTCCTGTTGATACTACTGAGATGGTCATCTTACCAGGCCTGAGAGAGAGAGAGAGAGAGAAAGAGAGAGAGTGTTCAGGATGGTAACAAGGCAGAGTTTCATTTTGCAAAGTAGACGTGGTGGAATGATTTACTGGTGGTGATTGCACTGGGTGGGGAGTGAGTGGGAGTTTCTTTGAATCTAATCATTCTGAATCTGTCAGTGCAAACTGACTCAGTAGCTTTTTTCCCCAGTACAATAATAAATAAATATATTAACAGGAAGAAATAATTCAGACAAAATAAAAAAAAGAATGCCCGCACTGCCACTGGGGAGGGCTAGGGTTTGTGGATGAGTCCTGGAAGCCCAAGCTGGAGGCCAAGTGCATTGCAGCAGAGAGGCTCTCTGCTCTCGGGGAGGGAGGATGCAGGCTTCAGAGAGTTTGTGCAACTCTGCTACCCATCAGTCGTGGAGTGGCCTCAGTACCCACTATGATGGCAGCCATGGGCCCACCCTCTTTGCCAGAGGAAGGTTACACATACCCCCATGATCATCTGGGTGTGGGGCAAAGGGGACAAACAGCAAAAAATGGGAAAAAACAAATAATTATAATAATGACAAAAATAAAAGGGCTCATCCTTTAGCAGTTTGGCAAATGTTTTCACATGGGTATGATGGCCTTCTCAGTCCCCGTCTCCCATTAGAGTGGGACAGGCTGGGTGATCAGTGGTTAATACCACTTTAAAAGTGTAAAGCTGTAATTCTCTTAGCCAAATATGTTCTCACCCCCCCCCACACAGTGCAGTTTCTTGGTGGATAGTGTGTTACTACTCTAAAGGAGATCTGTGATGGGGAGATACTTTGGCACCTTTGCTCCCTGTATCAGTAAAAAGAATGGCAGAAGAGATGGGCAACACCATTTCAGGCACTTTATAAGGGCTTCTTTCTTCATTACAATTTTAATTATACTGTGTAACCCCCACAACATCTCATTTACTGTGACTGGGACACAACTTCTACCCTTATTTTTTTTATTTATATTTTATTAAATTTTGAAATGTAAAATGAATAGAGTTGACATACTGTATCTTCACAAGTAAAACACGGGCCGATGTCACATTAACAGACATTGTCTCATTCCCTGTTCTTTACTGACATGTGAGGTTTCATCACATAGATTGTCAGAACAAAAAAAAACAAGGTGTTGCATCAGTGTGGGGGCTGAAAACAAATCAAAAAGGTAATACCAAATGCACAGTTAAAAAGGACATAGAATTAGAATCAGTATTTCAACCATAGATTTTCTTCAGGAAGTATCTATAAAGAGAAAAAAAAACTTTTTCCACCAACTTTACTTTTTTCTCTTTATAGATAAATTCCTGAAGAAGATCTATGACTGAGACATCTATTCTATTTACAGCATTCATTTAATATTACATTTTTATGTTTGCTTGTGCACATGCACATGAAACATTTTGTGGCAGCTTGCTGGAGTAGTAGGCTGTGGAGGTGTGGCAGTGCTGTGGCCAATGCTGCCACTGCTTTTTTGGGCTTGTCTCTGTGGCACCAATGAATGAGCGCGCTGCTTATAACAGCAGTTGAGAAGCGTGCCACCAACTTGAAAGAAATTTGCAGCTGCAATGAGGGAGCACCCATCGTTTCAAGGAGTAGCCACCCATTACGCCTGGCATGCCACGGCATGCAGCAGACCAGCGAGAGTGGCAAGGAGCTGAGAGCGAAGCCAGCCTTTCTGCTGAGCAGGACTACAGGGCATAGGCAGGCATATGCCAGACACACCACGGTGTGCTTACCGAGTAGCAAGTGGTAGCAAAAAGCCACCTGGCGTGTCTGCATATTCCTTTGTTTCTTTTTTTTTTGCGCACTTCCAACCTTGGATAGTCCTCCTTGCACTTCCCATGGGAGATTGGGGTGCCAGTTGGAAACTTTAGACATTTGTGACATGAAGGTACATGTGGGTAACTAGCGGGGTACCGCAGGGTTCTGTACTGGGACTGGTCTTCTTTAATGTCTTTATAAGTGACATTAGAGAGCACCTGGAAGGAAAGGTATGTCTCTGCAGATGACACAAAGATCTGCAGCAGGGTTGATACACGAGGTGGGGTGGAAAGAATGAAAAGGGACTTGGCAAGGTTGGAGGAATGGTCAAATATGTGGCAGCTTAGATTCAATGCAAAGAAGTGCAAGGTAATGCATCTGGGAAACAAAGACCCAGGGGAAGAGTACACAATGGGGGGTGAGTTAATAACAACAACAAAATCGAAAGAGACCTAGGAGTAATTATATCAGATGACCTAAAGGTGGGCAAGCAATGTGAGAAGGCAGTAAGAAGGGCTGGAGGGATACTGGGATGCATAGGGAGAGGCATCAACAGTAGAAAACAGGAAGTTGTTATCCCTCTGTATAGACAGTTAGTGAGACCCCATCTGGAGTACTGCATGCAATTCTGGAGACCCCATCTCTGCAAAGACATAGACAGAGTGGAGATTGTTCAGAGGAGGGCAACCAAAATGGTGCAGTGTCTGCAGCATATGTATACCCTTGATGAAAGGGGGGCATGATAGAAAAGTTCAAGTATCTCAAGGGAATTAACAAAGTACAAAAGGGTAGTATCTTTCAGAAGAAGAGATGTACAAGAACAAGGGGGCACAATTTGAAGATCGAGGTGGGACGGCTCAGAGGTAATGTTAGAAAGTATTTTTTCACAGAGGGTTGTGGATGCATGGAACAGTCTTCCTGAGGAGGTTATTGAGACAGGAACAGTGGGAGAATTCAAGAATGCATGGGATAGGCATAAGGCAATTCTAGTGGGGGGTCGGAGGAAGTAAGCTGTTGATTAGAATCTGCAGCTTATCCATCAGGTAGGGAAATGGGCAGACTAAGTGGGCCAAGCGGTCCTTATCTGCCATCAAATTCTATGTTTCTATGAATGCCAAGTGGACCTGATACATGTAGCAACCTTTTTCAATCAGGTCCGCTGGGTATGTCAGGAGGCGAAGCTATGAGGGTGGCATGTTTAAAAGCCCCTGAAGCAAACTACCAGTTCCACTTTGTTGTTCCTGTTCAGAAAAGTAGGAGCTACTGTGTGTGAAGTCCTTGAGCCAGAGAGGAGTATCGTCGGGAGAGTCAGCAGGTCTGACTGGAGGCACAGCCATAGAGGGAGTCCAACTGCCGAGAAGGAGTTCAAGCAGCATCCAGGACCCTCACCCATTACGGTGCCCCGCTAAGAAGACTGAGCACCAAGGAGGAGCAGTGCAAGTGCTGGTCACTGTCTAAACTAAGATCTGAATGGAGTACTGTATAGACAGATCTTTACCAGGTTCACCCCTGCCCTGCATGCCCAGCTGATGGGAGGCAAGAGTCAACAGCTTAGCCAGCCCCAGCCCATGCCCTACCGATCCTTAGCCAAAGAGTGAGAGAGAGCCAGAGGAGTTGTGCTGCTGCGCTGCGTGTGTCTACTCTCACTGCGGTACTAAGTCTGGGCTGCCTGAAGATCTGTCCTTCCCCCCTCTCCCCCGAGACAAGATAGGACCTCTCACAGCAGAAACCTGTAGGTAAGACTACTAGAGGAGATCTCTGATCAGTCTCGGCTCACAACTTGCTCCTCAAGTTCTAGTTCTAGTCAGTGATGAAAGTGAACAGGGACGCACAGGAACTCAGTTCCTATACCTTTTTTGCAGCAGGAACTGAGTTCCTGTACTTCTTCCCACTGACACTTGAATTGAAATTCTTAAACCAGCAACAAAATGACAGTTTATGGCCTTGTGACCTGAAATCAGGGTTTCCATAACAACATTTGACTTGTACAGCAGTACTATTTTAGTAGAAATACTTCAATATCTCTAACTGAATCTACTAGTGTCTAAACAGATAAGACGTGCCTTCACACACCTATCCTTCAGATTGAAGATCTTCATTCTGCATTTCATATTTGCCAGTGCTTGAGTTCCTGTACTTCTTGTCTACCACTGGTTCTAGTCCTATAGTGAAGTGTAACTGCTGTTATTTTAGTCAGTAGAGTGCTAGTGAATGGTGGTCTGTATGGTACTAACATTCTAACATACTAATTGCCAGCAGATTAGGCCTTACGGTCTATCAAGTCTGCTCGAACCTCAGATCCCTAGTTGGGTGCCAAGGCCCTCCCCCCCTTGTGTTTCAGAAACCCCTACCATCCATCCCTACCCCCTGGGCCAGGCCATCATCTGATACATCCACTTTCTGTGTCTATCCCACCCTCTCTTGAAGCCCTCCACTGTGGATCTCTGAACCAGGTCGCCAGGCAGAGCATTCCAAGGGTCCACCACCCTCTCAGTGAAATACCTCCTCCTCTTTCCCCTCACCCTTCCACCTTCCAACTTCAAACCATGCCCTCTGGTGATACCTCCTGCTTTAGTCTAAAGACCCCTCCATGTTTACCTTATTTATTCCCTTGAGGTACTTGAAGACCTCAATCATGTCCCCTTCTCTCCTCTCCTCCACTGAAAAACAGGCAAAGCTCCTCAAGTCTGTCCTCATATGTCAAATCCCCTAGTCTTCGTATCACCTTAGTTGCCCTCCTCTGTACCCTCTCTAGGAGCTGTATGTCCCTCTTCAAGTGTGGTCTCCAGTACTGTACAAAGTACTCAAGGTGTGGTCTAACCAGTCCATTGTACAGTGCCAGAATCACTTCCCTGCTCCTAGAGGTGATCCCCCTTACGATGCATCCCAACATCCTGTTTGCCTTGCTAGCCACTCTAGTACACTGCTCATTATTCATACATGCATCCACCGTGACCCCTAGGTCTTTTTCCCCTGTTGAGGCCTCCAACGCCTCCCCTCCCAGGGTGTACCAGTGTTTAGGTTTTCCCCGCCCAAGATGTAACACCTTGCTCTTGGTGATATTGAAATTTAATTTCCATGTGAGAGCCTAGCTTTCCAGGGTGTCCAGGTCCCCTTGCAGTGCCAACCTCCCCTCTTCCCCCTCAACTACTGCTCCCATCTTGGAGTCATCAGCGAAGAGACTCATTTCACACCCTATACCCTTCCTGATGTCCGATATGTATGCATTAAACAGGATCAGACCCAGGACCGAGCCCTGCGGTATCCCACTACTGACCTCTCTACGGTTCGAGAGCTCCCCACCGACCACTACTCTCTGGGTGCGTCCAGCTAGCCAGTTTTTAATCCATCTGACCATCAAAGGGCCTACTCCCAACCCTGTCAGTTTCTCTACCAAACCATTGTGGGGGACAGAGTCAAACGCCTTGCTGAAGTCCAAGAATAATACATCCACAGGCTTTCCCCTGTCCAGTTCTGATGTTACCCATTCGTAGAACTCCACAAGATTGGTTTGACATGATCTACCTGGCACAAACCCATATTGCTGACTATCCAGACCTCCCACCTCCTCCAAGTACACCCCCAATCGTTCCTTTAGTATACTCTCCATTAATTTTCCCACCACCGAGGTCAAACTTATGGGTCTATAGTTAACTGGTACTTCCCTCAACCCCCCTTTATGGATTGGCACCACAAGTGCCTCTCAGCCAATCCCTAGGTACCCTCCTTGTCTCAAGCAACCTGTTGAAGAGCTTCGCCAGGGGTGCAGCCAGTATGTCCGCCAGTTCCCATAGTACTCTCGGATGAATGCCATCCGGCCCAGGAGATTTAACTTTCTCTCAGGGCCTTGAGGGCTAACCACACCCTTTTGGTGGAGATAGCATCATCCATCCTCTCCACCTGACTGGCCTTTTTATCCTTATTCTGATGTGACACCCCTGGGGTACCTCTCCCTCCCTCTTGCTCCATTTCTGTTGCTTCCCTGATCCCACTCACTACTGCTTCTATCCCCATTGTGCCTTGCTTTGTAGATATCCCATCCCCCTCCCTAGTGAACACAGAGGCGAAGTACTCATTTAATACCTCTGCCTGGTCCCTCGCCTCTTCCACCCACCCTCCTTCTGATCTCAATTTGCTGAGATGGCCCTTAGTTTTTTTCCACTCCCCAATGTACCAGAAGAACCCCTTTTCCCCTCCATTTATCCCCTGCAATGTCTCCAGTCAGATACTAGTCCAGCTTGCCAGCAGTGTCTCCAGTCAGGTCAGCTACCAGTTCAGTTTGCCAGCAGTCTCCAGTCAGCCACCAGTCCAGCTTGTCAGCAGTGTCAACAGGCAGCTACCAGTGTGGCTTTCCAGCAGTGTCTGCAGTCAGCAACCAGTCCAACTTGCCAGCAGTGTTTGCAGTCAGCTATCAGTTCAGTTTTCCAGCAGTGACTACAGCCAGGTTGCTAGCTACCAGTCCAATTTGCCACCAGTCTCTTCAGTCAGCTACTAGTCTAGTTTGCCAGCAATGTCTCCAGTCAGTTACAGTCCAGCTTGCCTGCAGTGTCTCCAGTCAGCTACCAGTCCAGCTTGCTAGCAGTGTCTCAAGCCAGCCTCCAGTCCAGCTTGCCAGCAGTTTCTCCAGTCAGCTATCAGTCCAGTTTGCCTGCAGTGTCTCCAGTCATCTACCAGTCAAGCTTGCTAGCAGTGTGTCCAGTGAGGTCAGCTACCAGTCCAGTTTGCCAGCAGTGTCTCCAGTCAGCTTGCCAGTAGTGTCTCCAATCAGCTACCAGTCCAGTGTGCCAGGAGCATCTACAATCAGCTACCAGTTCAGTTTTCCAGCAGGATCTACAGTCAGCTACCAGTCTAGTTTGCCAGCAGTGTCTCCAGTCAGTTACAGTCCAGCTTGCCTGCAGTGTCTCCAGTCAGCTACCAGTCCAGCTTGCCAGCAGTGTCTTGAGCCAGCCTCCAGTCCAGCTTGCCAGCAGTTTCTCCAGTCAGCTATCAGTCCAGTTTGCCAGCAATGTTTCCAGCCAGCTACCAGTCCAGCTTGCCTGCAGTGTCTCCAGTCAGCTACCAGTCAAGCTTGCTAGCAGTGTGTCCAGTCAGGTCAGCTACCAGTCCAGTTTGCCAGCAGTGTCTCCAGTCAGCTTGCCAGTAGTGTCTCCAATCAGCTACCAGTCCAGTTTGCCAGCAGTCTACAGCCCGGTGGCTAGTTCCCAGTCAAGTTTTCCAGTAGTGTCTCCAGCCAGCTACTTGTCCAGTTTTTCAGCAGTGTTTCCTGTCAGCTTGCTAGCCATCAGTCCAGTTTTCCAGCAGTGTTTCCAATCACCTACTTGTCCAGTTTACCAACAGTGTCACCAGTCAGCTTGCAGCTTCCAGTCCAGTTTGCAGCAGTGTCTCCAGTCAGCTTTCAGTCCAGTTTGCAGGCAGTATCTTCGAGTCAGCTACCAGTCCTGTTTGCAGGCAGTGTCTTCAGTCAGCTGCAAATCCAGTTTGCAGGCAGTGTCTATAGTCAGCTGCCAGTCCAGTTTGCAGGCAGTCTCTACTCAGCTTCCAGGCTAGTTTGCAAGACCCAAGGTAAGACATGTCATTGCAAATATTTCTAAGAGAATAAAGGTAAACCTAACTTAATGGGGGTGTCCAGTGAGCTGAGTATTAATGTTGGAAAAAGAAATATCCAGGGACTTAAGTACTTTATGTAAGAATGGGCATCGCTATTGACTAGGCTTGGAACCCTTATGGCTTTGGTGAAATGCTATGGAGAGGGTGGTGCGGGTAATATTCTGGACTGTTGTGACTCTGGGGAGGACAAGGGTACAAATTACTGGGCATGGGGAGGAGGTAACAAGGTAGCAAAATTTGTTTCAAATGACCTCCAAAATGCACTGAATTTAAATTTTTTTTACGGGGGCCTAGGAGCCCCGCAGCCTACAGTTTCCCTTGCAACCCCTATGTTTTTTCTGAAATGACGCCCCTGCTTCTGCTTCCTACTTGAAATACTGACGGTGCTTGCTATACCATTCAAAATTAATAAACACTAAAAAGCATTCATAACTGATAACAATATGGCAATCACAGGACACACCTGTAAATGAAACATTCATCTCCAAGCTTTTACATCCTTGTTAAGGACTATTGCTACTATTACTAGGGTTGCAGTGAAATTTAATTTCACCAGCGAAAGTCCAGTGAAATCAGGAATTTCGCCCCATGAAATATTTTGCGAAATTCATGCATTTTGAGGAATATTTTGCAGGTGTGAAATTCAAGTACACAACTATAAAAAAAAAGTGTTTTTAAGTGTTTGCCCCCCTCCCATTAAGACCAGACTCCTATTAGGCCACAGCAAAATGTCTGGCCCCAGATCACCATATATGCTGCACTTCTAGATCTTAGTTTTAGAGTTGATAGAGGTTAGAAGCAATAACTCTGACTTTATCCTCTCCCTCCCTCCCTCTCCCAATCCTTTTCTTAGGTTAGGCGAAGAAGGATGTGCTTCCTCTCTTCTCTTCTCTTCAGGCTTTCCGTATATCCAACATAGAAACATAGAAGCTGAGGGCAGATAAGGACCGCAAGGCCCATCCAGTCTGCCCATTTCTTTTTCTATCTTATGAATGTGCCATTGGCCTTTGCTCTGTCAATGGCCTATGTATTCATACTCATCTGTATTGCTTCTGTATCCCTATCATGTACCTGTTTGAAGCCTTGAACTGTATTCATATCTACCACTTCCTGAGGTAGGCCATTCCATGCATCCACCACCCTTTCTGTGAAAAATAACTCCCTCACATTACCCCTTAATCGGCCTCCCTCTAATCTCATGCTGTGTCCTCTTGTCCTGCTCTTTTTCTTATATTGTAACATATTAGACTCTTTCACCTTGTTAATGCCCTTAAAGTGTTTGAATGTTTCAATCATATCACCTCTCTCCCTCCTTTGCTCTAGGGTATACATACTGAGTTCAGTTAATCTGTGCTCATATGTTTTCTGATGCAGTCCCTGCACCATTTTGGTTGCCCTTCTCTGGACTGCCTCAGTTTGGTTAATGTCTTTGTGAAGGTGTGGCCTCCAGTACTGCACGCAGTACTCCCAATGGGGCCTAACCAGTGTCTTGTAAAGAGGGATTATTACCTCACTCTTCTGACTTGTGATACCCCTAATACACCCCAACATCCCTAAGCCTCCACCTACTGCTAGAGATCTGCTTGGATGATTTCAGGTCATTGGTGATGATGACACCCAAGTCTCTTTCTTTCCTTGTGACTGCCAGCAACTCCCCTCCCAGCCTATAGGTGGCTTCAAGGATTTTTTTCCCTATGTGCATGATCTTGCACTTCATTGCATTAAAACCCAGTTGCCACTCTTCCGACCATTTTGCTAGTTTATCCAGATCTCTTCTCATTCTGCCACACTGTCTGGATCATCTACTCTGTTGCAGATCTTGATGTCATCTGCAAACAGACAAACCTTACCCTCCAGTCCATCTGCAATGTCACTGATGAGGATATTGAAGAGGACTGGCCCAGGACTGATCCCTGAGATACCCCTTTGTGACTTGCATCTCTTCTGACTGTATACCGTTTACCACCACTATCTGTTTTCTGCCTGTCAACCAGTTTGCCACCAAGTTACAGTACATAGATACATAGTGTCGGCAGATAAGGGCCTATGGCCCACCCAGTCTGCCCATTTGAGCTTGTAAGTACGGTTTATGTTTTCCAAGAAGTCTGTTGCCCCTTACCCCGACCTCCAGAATTCCTTTATGTCTATCCCATGCATTCTTAAATCCCGTGATTGTTTCAACCCCCACCACTTCTTCTGGCAGGATGTTCCACTTGTCCACCACCCATTCTGTGAAGAAATTCTTCCTCACGTTTCCTCTGAATCGTCCTCCCTCCAACTTCATCCCATGACCTCTAGTCCTGGAAAATCTTTTTCACTTAAAAATAGTGTATTCCTGCACCCTGTTCCTCCCTGTAAGATACTTGTATGTCTCTATCATATCCCCTCTCTCCCTCCTCTACCCCAGGGAGTACATGTTCAGTTCCTTCAACCTATCCTCATAGGACTTGTGATGCAATCCATGCACCATCTTTGTTGCCCTCCGCTGAACCTTCTCTACACTGTCTATGTCCTTACGTAGGTAAGGTCTCCAGAACTGTACACTGTAGTCCAGGTGGGGCCTCACTAGTGTCTTGTATAGTGGAATTATGACCTCCTTTTCCTGCTAGTGATGCCCCTGCCTATGCACCCCAGTATCCCTATTTGCTTTACCTGCTGCCTTGTCACACTGTTTCCCTGCCTTGAGGTCATCAGAGATGATAACCCCAAGATCCCTTCTCCTGCTTGGTGCATGCTATATCCTCACTCCCCAACTGATATATTGCGCGGGTTTTTGTGCCCATATGCATTATCTTGCACTTCCTTGCATTGAATTTCAACTGCCAAACCCCTGACCATTCTTCAAGTTTCTGCAGGTCCCTTCTCATTCTGTCTACACCCTCTGGTGTGTCTACTCTGTTACAGAGCTTTGTGTCATCAGCGAACAGTGAAATTCTGCCTTCTAGGTCCTGCGCAATGTCATTGATGAAGATATTGAATAGGACCTGTCCCAACACTGATCTCTGTAGTACCCCACTGGTCACTCTTCCTTCTGTGGAGTGACAGCCATTTACCACCACCCTCTGTGTCCTGCCGCCCAGCCAGTTACCTACCCACCACACTACTGTCCTGCTCACACCCATATCCCCCAGTTTGTGCAATAGTCTTCTATGTGGCACAGTGTCAAAGGCCTTGCTGAAGTCCAGATAGGCCATGTCCACTACCCTCTCCTGATCCACCTCTCTAGTCACCCAATCAAAAAATTCAATGAGGTTGGTCTGACATGACCTCCCCCTGGTGAAACCATGCTGCCTTGGGTCCTGTGGTCCATTGACAACCAGATGTTCCACCAATCTCTCCTTCAGTAGTGCTTCCATGATCTTCCCCACTACCGAGGTGAGGCTGACTGGTCTGTAGTTCCCCGCTTCCTCTTTGTTCCCACTTTTGTATAAGGGGACTACATCTGCTATCCTCCAGTCTTTGGGTACCTCCCCTGTTTCCAGTGATCGGCTAAACAGGATAGCCAGAGGTTCAGCCACCACCTCTCTTAGTTCTTTAAGGACCCTGGGGTGCACCCCATCTGGCCCCATTGCTTTATCAACTCTTATTTCTTCCAGTTCCTTGAGGACCCTTTCTCGTGTAAAGGGACTTGTGTCCATTTCTGCATCATTCTCACCCCTTTTACTCCGTTCAGACCCATTACCCCTCCTCTTCCTCGTAAAGACTGAGCAGAAATACCTGTTCAATATGTCTGCTTTACTGTTGTTATCCTCCACACAGCCCCATCCTCCCCCTTCAGTCTCACTATCCCTCCCTTTGCCTTTCTTTTTTCACTTATGTACCTGTAAAAGGTTTTGTCCCCTCTACCCACTGATTTTGCAATGTGTTCTTCTGTCTGAGCTTTGGCTTCCCTTACTGACCTCGCTGCTTCCCTTTGCTTCTCCTGGTACTTCTCCCTATCCCCTTCTGCCTGTGTCTTTTTGTATTGCCTGAATGCATTCTTTTTGGCTTTCACTTTCTTTGCTACCTCTTTGGAAAACCATAATGGTCCTCTTCCTTTTCCTCTTGCTAACCTGCTTAATACATAATTCAGTTGCTCTTGTAATCCCCATTTTAAATACCGCCCACTGTTAGTCAACCCCTGATTCCTGCCCAATTCCCCTTAATGCCTCTTTCAAGTATCTCCCCATTTTTCCAAAGTCTGCCCCCCCCCAAAATCCAAGTTGACCAACGTCTGACCCACCCCGAGCCTACCCAGCTTATTAATCAATCTTCTATGTGGAACAGTATCGAAGGCTTTGCTGAAGTCAAGGTAGGTGACATCAACTGCTCCAGCTTGGTCCACCACTCTGGTTACCCAGTCAAAGAAATCTATGAAATTAGTTTGACAGGACCTCCCTGTTGTAAACCCGTGCTGTCTTGGATCCTGTGCTCCTATGGATTCCAGGTGTTGTCCTATCCTTTTCTTAAGGAGTGCCTCCATAATCTTGCCCACTACTGAGGTAAGACTGACTGATCTGTAGTTCCCTTTGTCCTCCCTGCTACCACTCTTGTGGCGCGGGATCACATGAGCCCTTCTCCAGCCTTCTGGGACCTCTCCTGTGCTCACAGACTCACTAAACAGTTCTGATAATGGCTTTGCTAGTTCCACCCTTAGCTCCTTTAGTACCCTGGGATGTATGCCATCAGGTCCCTTTACCTTGTCCACCCTGAGCTTATTGAGCTCTTGTAGGACCCTTTCTTTTGTGAAGGTAATAGTGCACACCTCCTTTCCCCCTGTATCCATGGTGCAGAGCTGTGGGCCCTGCCCTACCTTCTCTTCAGTAAATACTGAGCATAGTCCTCCTCCTCACATGCCCCCTTATCCCCTTTGAGCTTAGCAATACCCCCGGATCTGTAATAAAATGCAGGGGATGATAAGGCAGCATGACAACAACAGCAGTCACATCAAAGATCCCTCTGAAATTAGCATTGGAAACTAACATGAGTTCCACATATGCTGTGCATGATCAGAATCTGTAGCAGTCACATGAGGAAAGAGGAATGAGAGCGAGTATACAGCAGCCCTTGAGGTGTAGTGGTGTTCTGATCCATGAAAGAATAATTAATAAATAAATAAATCTTTATTTATATGGCATCCTTCAGCAATCAAGGCACCTGACAATCATTTAAAATAACATTAAAATTCACACCATCATAAATAGTATAAAAACAGATAGTCCAGCTCTAATAGGGTTTAAATCAGTCACCAAAAGCTTGATGCCACAGATGCATTTTTAAGGCCTGTTTAAATCCCTTCACAGTTGCACACTCCTGTAACTGATGGGGTAGAGAATTCCAAAGAGTAGGGTCCACATGCATAAATGCCCGGGCCCCAGAAGATTTTAAACACAGCCTTGGAATCTCCAGCAACCCCTCGTCTACCAAGTGGAGCGATTGCCCCTGGCAGTAAGGTTCCAGAAGCTCTTTCAGGTAGTCTGGGCCCATTCTGTGTAGGGCTTTATAAGTCAGAAGACTGACTTTAAAGGTGATCCGCCACTGTACCGGCAGCCAGTGCAGTCTACGCAGCACTGGGGAAGTATGACAGGACCAAGAGGATCCCATCTAAAGCCGGGCTGCTGAGTTCTGCACCAGCTACAAGTGGTGGATTTCTACCCCAGGTAGCTCTAGGTAAAGGGAGTTGCAGTAATTCAGGTGCAAGGACACAAAGGTGTGGACCAACGTTGGAAGATCGCCAGATGGAACAAATTGCTTAACCCTGGCGATATTCCTCAGATGGTAAAAAGAGGACTTGATGACAGCTGACACCTGCGAACGTAGTGTCAGCCCTTTGTCAAAAATTACCCCCAGGTTTCACACCTGTTCAGAAGTCGGGAGTGATAGGCCCCCAAGAAAAAGTCCTGAGGGCAAACCTGCCCCCAACCCCCCTATCCGACACCCCAGGTCCACAACCAGCACCTCAGCCTTTTTCAAGTTCAACCTCAACTAGCTCGAATCCATCTAATCCTGGATTTCTGTGAGGCAGTTGTTAAAGACTGAGAGAGCTCTATTCTGGTCAGGTGCAAAAGAAAGGTAGAGCTGGGTATCATTAGCATAGCAGTGAAACCTCAGCCCATACCTTCTTACAACGTCTCTGAGGGGCAGCATGTACATTTTGAACAACATGGGGGTCAACACCGATCCCTGAGGAACCCAACATGACAGATGAACTGGGTATGAGGAATGAACCCTGGACACCACCCTCTGAGTTCTTCCAGTGAGGAAAGATGTAAACCACCTGAGGACTGTACATGACAGGCCACAGATGAACCTCAGGCGACCGAGCAGGACCCCATGGTCCACAGTGTCAAATGCTGATGAGAGTTCTAGAAGAACCAAGATGGAACAGTTTTTCCAATCTCTTGCCATCAGGAGATCATTGAGCACCTGAACAAGTGCTGTCTCCGTACTATGCCTCTTTCAAAAACCAGGTTGGAGAGGTTCATAGATGTCATGGATAGTCAAATAGTTCTCCAGTTGTGCAACCACTACTTTCTCAGTCACCTTCCCTAAAAAGGGGAGGTTTGAGATTGGTCTGTAGTTCTCATGGCAGTCTGGGTCCAAAGAAGCTTTCCTCAGGAGGGGTGTTACCACCACCTCCTTCAAGGAGCTAGGAAACTCACCTGTTTTCAAGGGGCACCAGACTATCTGTGCAAGAACCGAACCAATGATGCCAATACAACCCATAATCAGCGAAGTTGGTCCTGGATCCAAACTACAGCATGTAGGGCACATACCCTGGACAATCCACATGACATCCATGAACTCCGGCAGGCTGAAGGCACTCCAGGAATGCTGAGGGGCAGTGGCCAAGCGCCAGCCCAAAGCAATGCCCATAGAGTGTGCTGACTGGAGCGCCGCCCTGATATCAGCCACCTTAGTCACAAAAAAAATCGAACAAGCTCATCACACTCTACTTGTGAAAAGGCTTTTTGAACCTGTAGACAGGCTGGGTTGCACAGTCTGTCCATGGTTTGAAAAAGCCAAGCTAGTTTATTCTGAGTGACTGCAATCTCCCCAGACAGGAATTCTGCTTTCTCATGGGTGATTGCAGATTGATAGGCTGGATAATTGTCCATAAATCTAATGTGGTCAGCATCCAGGGTGGATTTCCGACAGCAACGCTCTAACCTTCATCCTAATCTCCACATCTCCCTCAGAGTCCCATCAAACCAAGGGAACTGAGGGCAAAGGGAGAGAAGATGAACATGGACAGGAGCAACGACATCCAGGGCCATAGAAATGGCAATGTTATAGGCCATCACTAGGGCCTCTAGATTGCTGTTTGTCAGTGGAAGAATCAATAGGTCAAGCACCACGACCAGGCCTTCAGAGCTAACATCTCGTAAAGGGCAATACCTAACCATCTCCACAGGGGTAGGCCTGCGAAGGGGGTGCTGAAACTGAACCCCACATTATAATAATTGGACCATCTGACTGGTTCCACCCCCAGAGCTGAAGCTTTGATTCCCAGGAGAAAGACTAAGTCAAGAGAGTCACCATGTTTATGGGTAGCAGTGGAAACTATCTGTGTAAGGCCAGAAAATGTCATTAACTGGAGGAAGTGCTGTCCAAATTGTGAGAGTTCATCATTGACCCAGGCATTAAAGTTGCCCAGAACCATCAGTCTGGGTGACTCAAACGCCATGTCAATGAAGAAGTCTGCCACTTCCTGAAGGAACCACTTCTCAGTCCCGAGTGGACGGTAGATGAGGGCGATCCTACAACCTGCTACCACAGTACACTCAAATGACTCAGTCTCCTTCTTAACTCAGTCTTCAATGATTCCTTCAGTTGGCCACCTTGCTTTAGATCCCTTGTCGAGGAAGCTGGCAAGGCTACTTGTGATTTGGTGATTTATCTCAACATGCATCTCAAAGCCAGCAAAGCCCTCTGGCTACCTTTCCTAGCTCTCTTCAGCAGCAATTTGTGGCATGTGGCCTATACACCGTGGATCAAACAGGCACCATAATAGTAAGTACTGATCTCTATCACATTTCCAACCCTCGGGGCCCAGATTAAATAAGTCCAGGAGCCTTGGGGGCGTGGCCAGCAGCCGAGTGGAGAGCTGCTCTTTCTAACAGCTCCACACCATGGTTTTGAATTACATGGGAAAAACGCTAGAAAGTGGCAATAATAATTTTGAAGTACTATAAGAGGATTTAACAGCTACTGCAGATCACGTACATACTAAAAAAGTTTCTGCTAGCACGATGGGGCACAATAAAATAATTACTGGAGGTGAAGGGGTCAGGCCAAAAGAAACTCATGCAGGCCCTGAGAAGGAGTTTTTAGATGCCAACTCAACTCAGCCCTCAAATGCTGCTCTGTTGAAAGCCATCCAGGTCTTAGATAAAAAGATGGATGAATTTACATCACGGATGACTGTAGTAGAAACGAAGATACAAATGGTGGATGGTACAGCCCAGGGGGCCGCTAACAAAGCTGATAAAGAGATTGCGGTAACAGCAGGCATCGTGAAGGAGAATCTCCTTCTTCGTCAATGGATGGAAAATCTTGAGAACGGGGTGTGGGCGTACCACATTAGAATATTAGGCTAGCCAGAAGAGTCGGAAGGAGAAGACTTGGAGAGTTTTCTTGAAACATGGCTGCATGAACTTTTGCAATTGGAAGCGTTGCTCATGATTATGCGAGCCTACTGGGTGAATGCCAAAGGAGTCTGGCTACACACGGACTCAGTGCACCCACAGAGCAGAGCCGTTTTAGTGGTTCTTGGCTTGGTAATGGAGAGAGACCATGTTCTTTGGGAAGCCAGGAGATGAGGTACCTCACTGTGGCAGGAAAAACCAATACATATCTTTCCTGACCTTAGTTTCTCCATTCACCAGCACCGCAAGGCTTTAGACAGGGTCCGTGCAAAGTTAAGGCAGCTGGGGGTTCATCATGTCCTTTTGATGTCTGCTAACCTGAAAATAACATATGGGGCAAAAACATATCACTTTGGAGACCCGGTGGACGCAGCAAAGCTACTAACCAAAATAGAGACCGACTATGGAGCACAGGGAACTGACTCGGAGTCTGAGGATGAAAATAACACGTGAACTTTGTCTTTTTAGCAAGACATGGAGTAGCAAGATGACAACCGGACTTTAGAGATAAGGTGGACTTTTTCTAACACATAAAAAAAGAACATTTTATTGTTAAAACTTGTATGGTTTGTTAGATATTTTGACGTTAGTCATCTGTTAATTACTAAAGACTAACCAGTCTCTTAACCTGCAAAATATGCTCATAGTCTGTGACTCAGTTAAGGTTTTCATTGCAGGTTTTCTTTTCGAACAACTGACTTTATCTGGGGTCTGCATGGTTTAAAGGCTCTTGTGTTACGGTCATAGATGATGTGTTGTTTCATAGTACAGAATGATTTTTGGATGTTTGGTGTCTTTTATTTCCTAATGTACAATGGTACTTACTGGCCTAATCAGGTCATGGGAAGGTAGGGGTGTGGAATTGTTGGAGGGAGTCTTTTATTTCTGGCTACTTATGATATGGGATAAGGGGGAAGTTTTTCACCTACTAAAGGGGTAGCTTATGCTAAAGCAAAAATGGGTCTGATCTGTAATGCATTCCCTCCTCATGGCTGCAGATGGCCTTAAGAATATTATCTATCTTTTATGTTAAATTTAAAGATAACCTCCCATTGAAGTAACATCTTAAGAGTGTCAATGATGCTAAACGTTTTACTACCTATATGTACTGAATCTGTGCACTGTCCTACGGCTTATGCTTGTATCTATTGCATTATTAAAATCAATAAATGTAAGTTTAAAAAAAAAAGTCCAGGAGCCTTCTCCTGCTAGGGTATGCAACTCTAGGCAGGAAACACCCAGGAATGCCTTTGCCCCATTGCCAGTAATGGGACCAGCTCTGCAGGGTCATGGCAATAATGTGGACCTCCTGTCAAGTTTGCGCTTTTTTCCACTACTGCCAACAATAGCTGCACCCTGTCCACTGCTTCCCCCTTCCCCAATCCTGACTATCCTGCATGACCTGAGGGGACCTGTAAACTATCTGAGTACACATGTGCACAAGCTGAATGCATTGCAAATAAGACCATGGAGAGGTTTAGGTGGCAATGGGGGGGCAGGCCAGATTTGAGGGCAGATTAGATGAACTACTGTGCTTTGCCAGCAGACTGTGAAGCCATTTGGGCCAACATGCTCCAGTACAATGATAAAATATGGGTCCTGCTCTTAGTAGCTCTGTGATGACTGTAATTGTTCTGAAGAGAAAATTGTATGGTGACTGCACAATCTCTTTTTTTCTTGCCTGGTAGGTTACAGTTCTTGGCTTTTAAAGCACTATTAGTGCTGCACTGTATACATTTTTGTTTCTAATATCAGTTTAATAAGGTCATTTAACATGTTGTGACACAGTACCCGATGGGAGGTTGGTAGATGGTAGAAAGGAAGTCTCCTAGTCAAACTTTTAGAGCCTGATAGACAGTGTAGAGAACTAGTGAGCTGTTCTACAGCATTGTTCTATTGGTCTCTATGTGAAATGTAGTTAATTGTACTGCGTTCTCTAGTTATATGTTCATAATTTTGTTTTCGTTATTACATTTTGTATAGCTTACACATTAAATGTTTTTAAGGGGGTAATAAATGCTCAGTTATATACTTGTTTAGTATACCTGGAGGGGGCTTTATATAGTCTTTTGGGCAAGGTGTGGCCCAAATTACTGATCAGATTGTTCTGTTATGGGAATCTCCTTTTTCTGTGTGGTCTTAGGCAAGAGTATTAAATACTGCTGTTACATTGTATGCTACTGGATGCTTGTTTAAGCACTGAGATGAACAATACCTCACACTATGTTTTTAGTATTATCATCCTGGCTTTGAAATGCGGAATTTCACTAGTGAAATTAGCATTTCCCTGGGACAAGGCTGAAAATAGGCAGAATTGTCTAGTCCCCCTTTCCCGGTCAACAAAAACTAAATAATAAAAATAAAATAAATAATTTTGCACCCTCAAAATATTTCACAAAATGTGGGGATTACACAATATATTTTGCTGGGCAAAATTTTTCAATTTCGCACATCACTAACTATTACCTCTACTACTATTTATCTGTAACATAACAGTGGACCAGACAGATGCCACTATTTTTTTATATATATGCTTCCTGTGTCACCACTGCAGTCACTCTTTTTAGGTGACCCTACCCACACCTTCTCTGGCACTTACCTCATTCATCCAGCCCAACTCCACTCTCCTGAACTATTCAGTTCTGGGAGACAGAAGCCAGCTGGTTCTTTAGGGGACCAAGAATGCCGTAGTCACTTCTATCCACATGCTAGCAGAGTTTTTTCTTTGTTCCCTAGCACCAAGGATTCTGATGGTGGGACTGAGGACTAGCACACACATGCATAGGTGTGGCTTGCATACATCAGATTCAGCAAGTGTCCCTCCCTCCTCTCCCTCCCCAGAAACATCTCTGACTGCACTGCCATCTGTGGTCACCAGGTGGTGGTACTGTAGTGATGTCTGCAGCTTACCTGCTACCGAGACAGAGAGTGTCCCCTGGGGTGCTTGCTCCTCCTCCCCTGGTCAATCCTCAGATGACTAAGGCTCATTCCAGAACCTGGGTCACTGGCACCAAGAGAGGTCAACATACCGCTGCCTTGCAGTCCCATCTCAAACATCACCATTTAAAAATGATATTCTCTGCTTGCCATTTAGGATTTATCCATGGAGAATTCAAATCTTAAAATGTTTTCTATTTTTGTCTCGTTCTTTCCGTGTTTTTTTCTTTTCAAAATTTTATTTCTAACTTACTCATGAAAATTAGCACTCCAAGACATTTATATCTATCTGCATGCATTCTGCTGCATTACGATTTGCTGAAGGGGAGCACATTCCATCAACATTAACCTGAATGTTCTGTATGAGATTCTTGAGTGCTTTTGAAAGGCATATGTTACTTTTCAGTGTTTTGTTCAGTGATTTAATTGTCTGGCCAGATGTTAGATATCTGGGCCCAGATATTAAAACTGCACCCAAAAAGTGCGCAATAGCAGGAGCAAGCACAAGTCCATTGCGCCCATGCGCAAGAGGCGTGATATTCAGAAAGTGAGCCAGCCAAACTGCGCCTACAGCCAACGACTGAATATTGCACCACCTGCGCCATAGCGCAACTAGGGAGGGGAAGCTGAGCAGATCTGATGCGCCATAGCGCAACAAGGGATGTGCAGCTGAGCAGTCCAGAGGCGCCATAGCGCAACCAGGGATGCCCCCCAGCAGCAGAGCAATGCAACTGCACAACCAGGGAGGTAGAGGCCCACCACCCATGCCACAGATGGGCACAGGAACACACAGCAGAACAGACATCGTCCCCCCACACCCCATGCACTTGTCAACTGGGGGAAGGCTGGAATAACCACCGGCCCATGGAGACAAGCAAACAACCCACAGCTGGGCCACGGTGCCCCATCACACCACCCGGAAAGCTGTGACTGGCACACAAGGAGGGCTGACCACCCCGTGCCACACATCTCCCCAGTGCAGAGCACACCCTGCACCGTGACCCCTAGACATGCTGCCCAGGAGCAGCGACCACCACTGCAGGAAACCTCATGCATGCCACCACCCCCACTGTGACACTGCAACCCTGTGCACCACAGAACCATGCAAGGCAGCCCCACCACGAGCACCTATCAGTGGGTGGCAGCTCACAGCGATGCAACAACAGCATACACAGTGCCACCATGCACAGTCCCCCTGAGGTACTGCTGAGAGACCAACCATGCGTCGGCACATGAGGTACCCCACATGGGACAGGGCTTACCCCGGACACCACCACCAGTGGTACAGCACCCTGCACAGTATTCCAACGACACACCCCGACCCAGCACTGGCCACAACAGCCAGCACAGACACCCACAGTGGTGCGTGGAAGCATGCACCACACTAGATGCCACACAGTGCATGGACAGACACTCACACATACCCAAGGGCACAACAACACAGGGATGCAGTGGCGGGGCAACCAAGCCCCCAGTGTGGGCCCATGTAAACTGTGTACAACCAATCCGCAGTCCTCCATGGCACTGGAGTGCCAGCCACCCTGCACAGGCATTGTGGACCTGTACGCCACCAGCATTTCCCAGATCACAAGTCACAGACAGTGGTGCACATCCCCTGCAACACACACAAGGCACAGCATGGAGGTGGGACAACAACTGTGGAGGCCACAGTGTCATCTGAGGCAGACATGCACCACACCAGTGACAGGAGGCAACCCAGCAGTGTGATGGGTACAGTGGCTGCCCTGCATGGACTGCCACCACTGACATGCCAGTGGACCATGCAGGTCACAGACATGCATGTATGTCAGCTGCACAGGTCATGGACGGGGTGATAGGGGCACCATGGACACAGAGCACGCACCATGGACCACTGCACACAGTCATCCAGTACACAGGGCACAACACACACACACCACAGACACTGACTGATAGCTACCCCCACACCATAGTCACCTCCACATGGACACACACACATACCCATGACTGCACCAACCCTGACGCCATGCACACCACTGCAACTGAGCACCTATAGCCCACTGCAAATCAGAGACCACCACAGTATTCATATCAAAATAACTGTATTGAAACAACATATAAAAGTTAACTATTTACAAAATATATATACAAGGTGGGGGGGAGGGCCACAAACAAGATGGGGGTGGATAAGGGGCAGGGGTGGACAAATGAGACAGGAAAGAAGGGGTGTGAGGGTGGGGCCAGAGAATAGGGATTTCAGGGGCAGAGGGACTTCTAGTAGGAGTGCGCTCCCACTCTGGCTCCGTCTCTGTCGGTGCCTCCTTAGGACTCCGGTGTCATCGATCCTGCGGAGGATGTCAAGTGACGCCCTCGCCACCTGCAGGATCTCCCGAAGCACCTCCCTGATCTCTCGGAGCTGGCGTGTACCTAGGACAAGGGAGCACAGTCAATAGGTGTGAATGCACAGCCCCATACAGCCCGCCCACTGTGCATGGCATGTGGCCGTGGGACATACCTCTGTGATAGTGTGTGACCACCCACAGTGATCACGTCCACATGACCTGCCCACTCAGGCGCATACAGCCATGTGGAATGCTGTACACACCCACCAGCCAAGTCACGCACAGCACCACCGGGGCTGTTTAGTGACATGGCTATGTGGTGCAAAGGCAGTGGCACAGCCATGTACCCGGTGCATGCATGGACCACCATCGACACACTCCCAGACATGCATTGCCACTGGACAGTGTTGACTGTAACAAGTTGCGTGCATGGCAGTGGTGTCGATGGATGGTGGCCATGCCCCGCTGCCCACCCTGTTACACTGCATGCAATAGTAATCATGGAGGTATGGCACTCACCATCATCGGGCCGGTCCATTGGGCGGTGTGGACCCTCACCCCACCTGGCTTCCCTCTGTTCTTCATTCCGCCACAGATCACGGGCAAGGTGCCATTCCTCCGGGCCTGTGGTGCAAACATGGAGAGAGGAACATCAGTACAATCCTGTAGCAAAGCCCTCCTGCCTTCAGGTGTGTGCCCTCCCACCCAGCCAGACCCAACCAACCCACACCCTGATAACACCACCAGAGCCAACCCCGGACAGTCCCTCCCCCATGTGCTGGACACATACAACTGTGATACCCATATGGAAGATAAAAGTGTGTTGATGTAACACCTACCTGACTGTGGCACCGTGCCCCTCCTGGCACGTGCCCACAGGTGGGCTAGCAGCTCTGGCTCCCGCCGACGCAGATCCCCATACCTGTGGCGGCACTGCTCTGTGCTTCTCCCCCATCCAGTGGCCTCCTCAAGTGCAGTGGCCACCTCCTCCCACACCTGGCTCCTGGACCTGTCCAGGGGTGCCTCCCTGAACAGTGGCCCATGGTGTGGCTCCACAATGGCCACTAGGTTGGCCAGCTCTATTTGTGACCACTGAGCAGCCCTCCTGCGCACCATGCTCTCTGCTTGATCTGCAAATATGGTGCTCTGCAGCGCAGCTCCCCACGTGCAGATGCTGCGTGGTACAGCGCTGCCATTCCCTATCACACTGTCACCGAACAGCGTGATAGAGGTGCACCCATGCCTGACGCATGGCGCCTAGGGGAAAAAGGATGGGCACAGGGTCAAGGGTCTCTGGCGCACGGACACGCACAGTGCCATTGGAACCCAATGTGTGTAGCGCGATTGGCTGCCTGTGTGCTACCGCCAGTAGCGGCCTACCCCGCAGTTGCCCCAGTGCGCCTATGATGGCCCAGTGCCACAGCGCCATGTAAATGACCATCACTAAAGCGCCACTGGCACAATGGTGGCCTTGCCCTGCATTGTTTACCACGCACAGCATGTCAGCAGTGCGGCAGACCGTGCGTCAGCAACCCGGGCATGCGCAGTGAGGTGTGTACTACGCATGTCACAGAACTGTGCCATTGGCTCAGCATGTTCAACACAATTGCACAAAGTGCAAAAGCGCGATATTCAGCCATCATATGCAGATCATCTAATCATCCATTCAATGGCTCAACACTGCAATTTGCATCCACTTAAAGTTGCGCCTCGCCTCATTTGCATGAGTTGCACTATAACAGTGCGACATTGGGCTGCAGTGGCCATAGTCGGGTAACTGCAGTCTATTGGTGAGTTGCATGCTGTTTGGGAGTGTGGACTGTGGATTTAGGGACATGCATGGGACTGCACAGTCACAGGTAACAACTGCCATTCTTACAGGCTAAATAATGACCGAGCAAGTTGTGGGAGAAGAGGAACATAGTGGTGGAAGGAGGAGGAGGCCTAATTTTACCAAGGCCAAGACTGAAGCCCTGTTTGATGCCTACCTGGATCAGGAACGCTTCTCAGCGGATGGCAGGGACCACCTCAAGCCCGTGCTGCTGCATGGGAGGAGGTGGCACGTGCTGTGAACCTGCATGGTAGCCACCAGCACTCCGTGCAGGAGTGCAAGAAAAAGATGGGCATAGACAGGAGGAGGATAAAGGAGAAGGTGGCTGCCATCAGGGCTGCACAAACTGCAACAGGTGGGGGACAGCCGGAGGTGGTACACCTGACCCCACAGGAGGAGAGGATTGCTGGAAGCATGCAGTGTAGTGCCATTGAGGGTGTTCCGGGTGGTGGCTTCCAGATGGGTGGTGGCCCATCACTGCATGGTAAGTCATGGTCTGTCTATGGGGGGGCAGGGTAGGTCACATGCAGTAACGCAACTTTGCTTTCACTTACAGATCCTGAGCATCTGCATGGGTCATCGATGGTGGGCATGTCCACTGAGGACAGTCAGCTGGAGATGGAGGAGGGCCCATCCACCTTCACAGGTATACGTGGCTCAGTGCGACATTGGGGCCTCCTGGCTGTCCACACTGATGTTATTGTAACAGGTGCAGAGGAAGCCCTGCCTGTGTCCCAGCATGCTGGCGTCCACGGATGCCAGCATGCTGTGCCTGGGGCCAGTGCCGAGTCCATCACCGATAATGATGTCGCTAACGGCATGGGCAGTGACACGTGTGTGCCACAGGATGGCCACACAGCAGGACACAGTGCGGCCATGGCTGTGGGTGGTGCTGCCATGGAGACCTGCATGTCAGCACAGTCCCAGCCTGTGCCTGTCAGCACCAGTGGGGCAGCACTGGTGTTTGTTCAGGACAGTGCGACTGTTGCTGCCACTGCAGCAGCACCACTGAGCCCTGGGGAGCGGCAGCCAGAGGGGCAGCATCAGCAGTCGGCCAATGGGCTTGAGGGTACAGGGTCCAGCGCCGGTGTCTGTGCATTGCCTGTGGACATGCCCAGACCTGGTCCTGGTGCACAGCACCCACCCTCAAGGGGTGCTGATCATCAGGGCTGCGCACACCCTGAGGGACAGGATGCCGAGGAGGCAGATGACCTCTTGGACGAGCACACCCACCTACTGCAAGCATCAGTCCAGCAGCAGATGCAGCTTGTGACATCGGTGGATGCACTGCGTGCAGCTCTGGAGCAGGCAGAGGAGTGTCGCAGCAGGGACACCGCTCTGATCCTGGCAGGGATGGACCAGTTGTGGGAGGATGTGACCACTGCCATTGACAGGCATGCACAGTCATTCAGTGCCATCATGGCCACAATGGGCACACAGTCATGTGCCCATGCATTGCGGACACCACGCAGTGCACTGTCCACCCCCCATTCCTGGTGTCGTGCGACACCCTCTCTGTCGACACTGGGTTCAGCTGTGGGCATCACAAGCAAGCCTGGCGCAGGCATGTTTGATGTGCTGCAGACCCCTGTGCGAGCATGGTCACGTTCACACAGTGGAACCCCTGGTGGACCATCGATGCCACCCCATGAGGCCAGTGGTCAGCCTGTCAGTGCTGGCGGGTCTCATCGGGGCTGCCCATGCATCCGTGGTGGCCGGGGCACTGTGTCACATGGCTGACCTGTCTCCCAACGTGGCTACTGTCTGGTGCTGTCATGTGTACATTGTGTCTTTCAGTGTGCAGTGCACGGATGGGTAACTGGCCCAGCACGCAGACACACAGTCCATCTGCACACCCTCCCGGCTGCTGTCTGCAGTTGCGTGTGCATGATGATGCCTGCAAGGCGCTGTACATCATTGTGCAATGGTGCTCAGCATCTGACACACGCACATGGACAGGCAGTGGGCGTGGTGGTCTGTGGACATGTGTGTGGCTAGGGGTGGCGCTCTGGGTCGGTGTGCCTCCTGCCCTTTGTGCAAGTTTGGTGCATTGTGTGTGTGTGTGTGTGTGTGTGTGTGTGTGCGCACGTGTGTGTGTGTCTGTCCGCGTGGCATGTTAGTCCTCATTCATCCCTGGTTGTGTGTGTGGTTCCATGCCCTGCCACTTCCATCGATGGCATGCGCCCCTGGTGTGTGTCCATGCATGTTTGTGGGTTGTGCCGTAGCCACTGTTGGCTGCACATGGCCCCATGACTTACCTGGGTTGGCTGAAGTGCTCCTCCGTGATGGTTTCCCGGTGCAGCTGTGCCAGGCGGAGCAGTCGGGGGTCCCATCAGCCAAGGGGGGGGCTGCCCATCACCATCATCACCAGCGTCCTCATCGTCCCCATTACTGTCCCCCTCTTCGACCTGTATGGCTATCCCACATTCGTTGGCCATGTTGTGCAGGATGCAACAGGCCAGGAATAGCCCGCAGGCCTTTGATGGGCTGTACTGTAGGGCACCGCCGGAGGTGTCCAGGCAACGGAAATGTGCCTTCAGCATCCCGAACACCCGCTCGATGACATTACGTGTGGTGGCGTGTGCCTCATTGTAGCGTTGCTGCGATGGGGTGGCGGGGGGCGCCGTAGGTGTGCTAGCGCCAGGACCGGAGGGTATCCACTGTCACCTGTGTGTAGAGGGTGGAGGTTAGTTTGGTGATCAGCATCCCCTGCCCGAGCCATGTAGCCACTACCCATGTCACCTCTGGCCATGCCCCCCAGGCCCTGTGTGTGTCCATGTGGTTTTCATACTCACCCAGTAGGTGTCCAGTGGGGATGTCCCCACTCTCAAATCTGTGGCACAGTGCAGACTGGTGCCAGATGAAGGCATCATATGCTCCCCCAGGGTGCGTGGCACAGACATTGATTATGCTCTCCCTGACATCGCACACCACCTGGCAGTTGATGCTGGCATAGCCCTTGCAATTGATGTATGTGGCCCCCTTGGGGCCAGGTGGTGTGCGTATGGCCACATGGGTGCAGTCTATTGCCCACAGCATGCCAGGCATACGTGCTACCCTGTGGAACTCCTGTATGTTTGCTGTGTGCTCCACCGGTGTGCTGGGGACATGGATGTACTCCGCAGCATGTGTCAGCAGTGTGCTGAGGAATTGGGTGAGGTGGTGTGACGTGGCCAACTGGGTTATGCCTGTGGTATCCCCAGTTGGTCTCTGGAAGGTACCCATGGTGAGCAAGCACATGCAAGCTGTCACTTTAGTCTCCACTGACATGGCATGGCTCCGTCGTGTGGGTGTCTGCATCACATCACTGCACATCTCAGAGCCACTTCAGAATTGCTCAATTCAGGTGGTACCGGCCCACAATCTCGGTATCATTGTACAGCTCGAAGCTGGTGCGGGCTCAGTACTGCCTGTTGGGGGCATACCACCGACAGGCCCTTCCACGGCCACGCCCCCTGCTGCCCGCCTTCTCACCCCCCTCATAACGGCCTCCATCTGGAAGGTGGCACTGGCCATGTCCCTGGCTTGTGTTCACCCCCCCAGCAGCTGTTACTGTATTCCCCCCGCTGTCCTCACTGCTACTTCCCCTGCACCGGAAACACCTGCCTGTGGTGTCTCTGTGCTGTGTGGCACTTCCCCCTTCTGCACTGGCTGTGGCTTCCCACACCTTCCCTGTGCCTCTGTGTTCAGGGTGCCCTTTCCCTGGCCTGCCCTGTGTGTCCCTCCTGCCCTGTCTGTGTGGCTAGAGTTCAGCCTCATGTGCCTTCCCTGTAGAGTTCTTGCACCTCTCCCTTGCTCCTTTTTATTTTGGCTCATTTCCGCTATGGCGCAACTTCCGCTTGCTCCCTATTGTACATGGCAAATTTGTTGAATATCGCACTGTGCCATTTATGCATGGTTCCTCCCCCTTCAGTTGCATGCCTTCATTATCGCTAAGGCTGTTGCTCAGTGTGATTTAGAGGCGCAACTGCCTCCTGCTGAATATCACAGAATGGCGCAATTTCCGACTTGCGCAGGTGCAACCCTATTGCGCATGGCTCAACTCTTTTGAATATCTGGGCCATGTTGTACAACTTGTTACATCTATTTTTAAAAGTGTTTGCATTGCCTTTTTTAACTAAATATATTTTTTGGTGTGTGCTTTTACCCAGGGGGTGAGCCAAGTTGTGGAGCCCAGTGGATAACCTCGTCTGGATCTTTCTGCATGAGAATCACTATCTGATGCTTGATGGGTGCACATTACATGGTCCACGGGCCCACCTAACCTTGCAGGTGGGTATCAGTACAGAGGCCAGACCTTTTGGGCCAGGTTTGCTTGGAGGGTCTCTTGGGGAAAGGATGGACTGTTGTGAGGCGCTGACTGTCCAAAACTTTGCTGAGACTCCCAAGCTGCACATGGCATGCTGCAGGATATAACATTTGCATAAAATCAATGAACAAATGGCCATGTCTATTTCCTCCCAAATGCTATGAATGATTGTTTGTTCAGTTAGAGAGGGATAATGGGGCCCACAAAGATAATGGCAACAGTGTAATGAGTTCTTGTTTACATATTCAAGGTGTGTAATACCACATAAACCACAAGACCAAAGACTGAATGGTTCGTATAGGTATCACACACTCAGGGTATGTGAGAAAATGAGCTTGACTATTGACAATATTTTATTTTATATAATTACTTGTTACCACTTACCTAAGTGGTGCTTAAGGTACTCTGTTACACATGTACAGTATATGTGTAATGGGGAGTGTGTGATGGAAATTTACACATACTGGTTTTAGGTTATAGTCATACCTAATTATTCATTGTAAAATAGAATAAAGTATGGGGTGGTGTGTGTAAAAATAAATTTACTCCCCCCCCCCGAGGTGTTAGATGCTACATAAACCCCGAGAGCGAAGCTTGAGGGGTTTATTAAAGCATCTAATTCCTTGGGGGTGTTTAAACTTCAAGTTTTTACACACTACCCCACATTGTATTTTATATAATTGTTGGGTCTTCCCTTTTTCACCTCAACAGTTATGCTAAATAAAAAGAATTTGCTGTGCAGCCATGGTCCAGTTAGGTTACGGCGCACAGTCAGCGGTAGCCTTTCTGTATTTATTTAAAAGTTGCTGTTTTTTTATTTTGTGGACAGCCGCAAGTTTGTTGTGGTACATTTTGTTTTTTTGGTTATTTACCACCAAGTCTGAGTGGCAGTTCAATCTGTGTTGGAGGTTTGAGGAGAAGGCAAGCAGAGAGTGGTCAGGAAGTGAGGAACTGCAGCGGGCGCATGCGTAGAATGAGGGAAACCATGCGCTTGTTTGCCATAATAAACACTCCTTTATTATGGCAAATTATGACATGGTTTTCCTATGGGGAAAAAGGGGATACCCCTTAGAGAATAATACATATATAAGTGTGTGCAACCAGCTTTTTATATACATCCAAGGTGAGTGATATTATGTAAACCCCAAAAGTGAAGCTCAAAGGTTTTAAAAATGCATCCTACACCATGGGTGTTTATAAAATACTATTACACACATCTAGCAATGTGCTGTTTTTTTTTTAAATTACTCTCCAGCAGTTTTCATAAGGGATGGGTTTAGAGAGATATAGAGACAATTCAGTTATATAAACGCATTATGGAACTCATAGTTCAATTATGTAAACATTGACATGTTCATTTTTAAACTGTTAAAATTCCATTGCTTTTCTATGAGGGATACCAACTGTTTGAAATGAGAGGCAGCTTTTGTATTAGGTTGCATAGCATCAGCAGTGTGAGTTTGATTGACAGCTCACGGTTACACATGACCAGTTATACTCAAAATTTACAATGCAGTTATTTAGCTATTGAAAATGCTTGCCAGTAGTTATATTTTGTTTGCGTACATGTTTCTTTGATGTAAATCTACCTAAAGCCTTGAAGGATTAAGTATACGATTACTTTTGCTCAGTTTCCATGACAGTGGATGGTGGACCATTGCCAGAGTGTGGCATCAAGTGTCCACGAAGGAGGTTCCAGAGATGAGGCAGCCAACATTTACTAGCAAAAGGGTCCTGAAAGGGCTGGCATCCCTAAGGATAGAAAAGGCTCCAGAACCAGATGGATTACAAATGAAGATACCCAGGGACTTGGCAGCGGTACTGGCCAAACCCCTAAAAGGGCTATTCAACAGCTTACTTAGGACAAGTGTGGTTCCAAAGGCATGGAGGGTCACAGACATAGCTCTACTTCATAAGGGGGAGGGGTGGCGGGGGACAAGGAGCAAGAAGGGAATTACAGACCTGTCAGTCTTACCTCTGTTGTAGGTAAGTTGATGGAGTCACCTGTCAAATTGGACTTCATGGACTACTTGGAGAACAACGATCTCCAAGATAGTAAACTGCACAGATTCATGTCAGGGAGATCTTATCAAACTAACCTGATAGTTTTCCCTTGACTGGATAATGAAAGAATTAGATAGGGGCCATGCTGTGGATTTGTTCTACTTTGACTTCAGCAAGGCTTTTGACAGTAGCCCGTGACATGTATGACTGCGATTGAGCAAAAACCAAAATGATGACTCAATCACGCGCATGTCATGGGGGCTACTGATGAGGAGGGCGACTGGATGGGGGTGGGTTCACATATAGTGAGAGAATGTTGCTACACGACACGTATATAGGGGAGTGAGCATGCTGACCATGGGTAGGGGTGGAGGGAGGGTTTTTGAGGTGTGGTGCCATGCTGGGCTGCCGAGCTGGCTCTGTGGTGTAGTGGGTAGGAGGCAGGCTGGGATTGAAATGTGCTGGGTTCAGGTCTGAGAGCACGTACATTTTGTTGCACCCGGCCCGAAAAATTATTTCTTGTGTTTTGCACACCCCCAACATGCACCCCCCTGAGTTGAGAATCCCTTAGTAGGAGGGTGTGGGGGGCGCAGCCCACCATATAAAGCAAAAAAACTAAGTCCCCGGTGCCCTTTTGCTGTGCTCTGGTGAGTCACATTGCCAAAACAGATTTTCGGCAATGTGACTTTGCCTTAACGGCTATCCCCTTTTGGCGGTCACTGTTATGACATAGAACCCTTTTGACTCTGTACCTCACAGACACTTACTGAAGAAGATGGAGGATCTGGCTGTGGCTAAAGCCATACTTCTCTGGGTAGATAATTGGCTAAAGGGGAGGCAGCAGGGGTTGCTGTCAATGGGATTAAATCAGAGGAAAGGGGTGTTATAAGTGGAGTTCCACAGGGATCAGTCCAGCGTCTGGTCCTCTTTTGCATGTTCATCAGTGACACTGGTGAGGAAACCCGAGACAGGTTGTGTCTCTTCTCAGATGACATGAAGCTCCATGGGAGGGTGGATAGTGATGAGGGAATAAGAGAAATGCAGAGAGACCTGCAGAAGCTAGAGAGGTAGTCAAGGGTTTGGCAGTTGAAATTCAATGCCAAAAAGTGCAAGATTATGCACCTAGGAAACAAGAACCCCAGGACAAAGTACTGGATGGAAGGAATGAAACATAGTACCATGGCTGAGGAACGAGACCTTGGAGTTATCACCAGCAACTCACTAAAGCAATAAAGTCAGTGCGACAAGGCCTATAGCAAGACAGGTAGAATGCTGGGATGTATCAGGAGGGTATTAGTTGCAGGAAGGGAAAGGTAATACTTCCCCTATATAGATGCCTGGTGAGGCTATATTGGTAGTACTGCTCCCAATTCTGGAGTCCTCATGTCAGGAAGGATAGGAATAGGCTGCAGGTGGTACAGCACAGAGTAAGAAAAATAATTAACGGTAAATCCTGTGAGTAGCCCCTCAAGGAACTGATCAGATGCTTACTGGAGGCCAGAAGAGAGAGGGGAGACATGATGGAGCCTTCAAGTTGCTAAAAGGAAATAAAGGAAAACTACACCCTCATATCTTGTAAATGTCATTTGTTTCCATGTCAACAGATAGCTCTTTTAGTGTAGCTGTTACGGACATATGTGATTGATTTGGTTTATTTTCACCATTCATACTAGTCCTTGTAACTATCCTGGAGGTTTCCTTTTGCTGGTTGTTGAAATCTCATTGTCCTTGATGGCTGGATTAGCATATAAGAACATGATGTGTCAGCACCCTTTAGACTCCACAGTATGCCTGTATGCTTAATTAGAATTTAATAAGATGTAGCAAGGTGTGAAATAACACATTTACCTTCAGTTAGCTTTGCAAACTGAGTTGAAATGCAGGGTTTTCCACTTTAAACTGCATTCAGTTTGTGTGCTTCCAGAGAGTTTTTTCAGGAAATTTGTACTTTCAGCACAGATATACATGGGATAAATGGGTGCTATAACATTATGTTCTCATATGCTAATGCAGCTCTCATGAACAATGAGATTTCAACAACCATGAAATGGAGACCCCAGGGATAGTTACAGGGAACTAGAATGTACAGTGAAAACAAACTAAAGCAAACAGATACATCCTCAAAAGCTACAGGAAAAGCATTGTCTGATGACATGAAAAGAAATAAAATTTGCAAGATATGAGGGTGTAGTTTTCCTTTAACATGATGAACTGTAGGGAACTATTTTGATTGAATACTAACTCTCGGTTACATGGACATGAGTGGAAACTAAAAGGTGGGAGATTCAGGAAGGATGTGAAGAAGTACTATTTTATGGACAGGGTGGTGGAGCTATGGAACAATCTGCCAGCCAAGGTGGTGGGTGTAAAAAGCATTAATGCTTTCAAGCACTGTTGGAACAAAGTGAAGAGTATCGTGTTGTTAGGGGTGACAGACTCATGAGGAAAATGGGAGGGAGAATGGGAGGGCTAGGACCCTGGAAGAACAAAAGGTCCCAGGGCTTAACAGTGAACTCGGGCAGCATGGATGGACCACTGGTCTTTTTCTGCTGTCAGTTTTTGTGTTTCTATGGTATAGGGAAGCTTAATATGATCTCTATTAAGCAGTTGCATGTTCTTGTCAGAGAGGTGGCAGACAAGGACTAGATGCTGTTTGGCAATGGGCTTGTTTGACTCTGGCAATAGGGGAGGAGCATCCCCATAAAGATTTGACACATACAGGGGAGCTCTGAGCATCTTTCCTGCCAAGAGAAATGGGCATCATTTTTTCTGCCTGTTCATAAATTCTCTTTCTGTCATACTCACTGTGTCCTGGCACCGGCACTGACAACAATCAATGCACAGTTTCTTCAGCCGCAGGGTGATTATCTGAACTGGCAGTTGGTGACTTCTGATTTGAGTGTGCATGTTGGATAATTAATATTGTGCAATAGTGCAGACTGAGTGTTCCTGGTGTGTAATGGGGTGTTCTCACTGAAAGAATCAACTGGGCAACTACAAAGCAGTGTTCACATGTTAAAAGGAAAAGAACCTCAGCGTGCAAGCACTGAGGCAGTGGTTACCCCAAAGGGCACTGGCTGGGAAGCCAAGTTTCAGAGAAATACAAAATCACACATGCCCCCATAATGCAAAGCACCATGGGCTGTATATGCAAATCACCACAGAATATTATGCTGGTTTAACTTAAAGCAGAAATGCATGGTACCAAAAGGTCTCTCACACAGTCTGCAAAGGATGCTAACAGAAGACACAAATAAATGTTTTGTCCTAACAGGACTCATCATTGTGTCTCGTCTGTGTGACACCCCAGTGGAATGAACCAGCTACCCTAAGATGGTCTATATACTGTAGGTTATGTTGTGGTGAACCCAATAAAAACATATTGATATGCTAATGTTTTTATAGTGGGTGGAGCAGGTATCTCTTGTGTTTCATGGAGGGGGTACTCAGTAAGAGAAACAATTAGGGGGCTACAGGGTAAAGATCAGCTGATGCTGACTGTTCATTAGACGAGTGTGCCAAAATCTGACATTTTGGGTACCAGCAGAGCAGGTCCAAAGAAACTCAAGTTTTCCTTCAGCACATTAACACTTTAACATCATGATGTAGCGCTTCCTACAGGGAGCACACAGTGAGTATGTCCATGTTGTTTGCATGCCATATAGCCTGCAGCAGCCAATCAGTGATGCTGCAGATTGAGAACATCTGCTGCACATATCTCAGTGCCATTTCCAACTCTGTCTCACACTGAGAGGACCTGGATACTATAGAAGCTCACTTTATCTGTTCTTCAGAGACAATAAACTGAGGTCCCTTCTGCCCATCTGTGGTCCACTGTCCAGGAAGAAGTTAAAGATCCCATGGTACTTATTGAAGAAGAGTAGGAGACTTTCTCTTAATTGAAAAGCTATGCCTGTAGTTATGTGGAGGAAGAGCTCCTTCCCCACATCCTACTTAAACAAGTAAAGTCCTGCTGCACTGCTTAGAGTGTGTCGCACTCGCTGACATGCCATTGCTGGTCTGTGGCTGCTCTCTCCTGGTGCTTGCCCCCCCTCATCTGTCCTGTCTGCCTTCATTTTGCTTTTTGTGGGTTTCCTGGCTCCCTTCCCTCTGTTTGCACTGTTTCCTTATGTCCGTGTGCCTCTTTTCTTTTTGGGAGGTTTTGTTGCTCGTTCCCGACCGCTGCCTCACTCCCTGCTTTGGCACACTACTTCTGCCTATGCTCCTCTATTGCGTATGCACTTGCCTTTTGCTGTGTCTCCTCTCTTCCTCCTAGAGCAGCCCTGCTCCATGCCCAGTCCTTTGCTGCTCTGCTCTCCTTCTTCTGTCATTACGGCTTGGGGCTTCTTCTGATCCCAGCATCGCCTGCAGTGTTCCATACATCCCACTGCTGTCATGACTACCATCATTGCCTCTCAGCACCATTGCACCTGTTGCTAACCCCGTCTGCTTGTTACACATTGCCCTTGATTCATTTGGCAGCTTGGACTACAAACTACTGAAGGGACCATGCAATGTATATTGTTTTTAACCTTTGACTTCGTGCAGCCACCTGTCATTTAAATTGCTACTCTGCTTGACCATGCATTTCACTCAGCAAGCATACAAGCTAATTTTGGGCAGCACATCTAGTAACTGCATGTATGATATCTAACCATGCTTCTCCAAGAGAAGACCAAGAAACATGTTATTTATATATTTGAGCTTCGCCCAGAGAACAGACAGAACACCAGGAGGAATGAGCTACTGGTATAACTAAAACTTCTCTACTGGGACTAAGAACTAGAAATCTTGTACTGCGACCTTCAATTTAGGGTAAAAAAAAGAGTTAGTGTGTTTGTCAGAGGTAGTTGAAGTAAATTGTTATCTGTTATCTGTGTTATCTGTGTACTTATCTAGGTGGTTGTCACAGGTGTCAGAAGGGAATTGTTATCTGTGAAATTAACTAAGTGTAGAAACATTTGCTAAACTAAAACTTCTCTACTGGGACTATATTGCCCTCCTTCCCTTCCCTCCACCCCCGCACCCTAAACCAGTTCTACTTTTATAGGCACAGGATTTAACTGACAACAGAAACTTCCTGTTTGGGAGCAGGAAGTGAGTGATCACAGAGCCACCAAAGACTCACCATCCTAGAAGAGCAAGAGTAGCTCTCCGTCTCCCTATAGCTGATGGAGGTCTGACTCTGAGCAAGTAAGGAGACTACTGAGAAATAGAGGAACTTCTTGTCTTAGAACAGGAAGATCAGGAGCTAAAAGGGCACAGAGGCAGTAAGTAACTAGGGGAAGAAAAAAAAGAAAACAAACAGAGGAAAGAGTAATTATTCCAAACAACAGTCAGGGGACCAGAAAAAAGACATGATGGGAGTGATGCAGTGCAGTGGCTGTGGAACAGCAGTCTTCCTGGAGATGTTCTGGAGGATGCAGTGTTGTCCCATCTGCAGGCACCTCTCTGGGCTGAGGGAGGAGGTTGCTCATCTCCAGGCTGAGTTGGCCAGGATTTGTGGGACCTCCTCTCTCACCCAGGAACCACCAGGGTCACTGCTGTTGCCTCAGAGGTTGCCAAGAAATAGGAGCGGTTGGATCACAGTGGACTCAGGGAGGGTAAGGGTGGTGGAACAGAGGCGCATCTCTCCAGTTGTACCTTTCCACAATTTCTATGCCATTCTGGAAAAGTGTGGTTACTCTATGGAGGCACCCACAGTGGAGACCAAGGAGGATGCTGGGAACCTCCACAAAGGAGACCCACAGGAGGGTGGCATGGGACCCTGCAGGGAAGGAAACAACTCCTGGTGGAGGACTCCACTGTTAGGAAGGTAGAACTGGGGAGGAAAGGGAGAGGGAGATAAGGTGCCTGCCTGGTGCCATAGCTTGGAAGGACAGGTAGCAAATCCTCAGGATCACAGGAGCAGCTGCACAGAGGAGGGAACTGGATGTCACTGTCCACCTAGGGACAATTGACCTGGCTAAGAAAGGGATCAGAGCAGTGCAAGAAGCACTTGTGGAGATGGAGAGGGGCCTTAGACAAATAGCACACAGTAACCTTCTCAGAGGTGCTGCCTGTCTATGGCACAGATGAGGCTAGGGTGCTCCACACCATGGGATTCAATCGGTGGTTGAAAAACTGTTGCAGAGCTCAGGGATTTGGCTTCATTGGGGACTGGAGGTCCACCTGGATGGATGCAGGCCTATACTGGTGTGATGGCCTGCATCTGTCCAGGAGGGGAGCCAGGATCCTAGGTGATAGGTTTAAATACTTCATTGGCAAGCATTTAAACTAGCTAAGGGGAGGCACTGGAAAGGAGCAGGGAAATCTTAGCCCCCCAAAACAAATCAGGGTACTAAGTGAGGTAGACACCAACATAGAGATGTCAATAGGGAGAAGCGCAGGGGTAAATGGAGAAAGTGACAAATGCAATAAGGACAGGGATGGGGCAAAAAGGGGTAAGACCATAGAGAAATGGAGGGTAATGAGTACCAATGCCCGTAGTCTGGGCAACAAGCTCCCTGAACTGGTGGCCTTGATGGAAGAAGGATGCCTGGATATCGTAGCAGTCATAGAAACATGGTACACAGAGAACCATGACTGGGATGTTAACATACCAGGGTACACATCCTACAGGAGAGACAGGGAGGGCAGAAGGGGGGGATTAGCTCTCTATATAAGGGAACGGATAAAAGCAACTGAACAAAAGAGTAAACAGGGAGGAGATGAGGCACTGTGGGTCACCTTAGAGACTGGAAATGGCACCACAATCTGCACAGGGGTTGCATACAGACCCCGATATCAGGGGGAAGGAATGGACAAGAATATGATAGAAGGCATACTTAGGATGGCAGAGAAAGGGGAGATACTGTTGATGGGGGACCTTAATATGCCAGATGTTAACTGGAGCACCTTTGTTGCAGCCACATCCAAAAGCAAGGCCATTCTTGATGCCCTACAGGTGGCATGCCTCAGACAGTTAGTTTCGGAACCTACTCGTGAGGGAGCAATCTTAGACCTCGTACTCTCAAATGGGGACAGTGAGAGGATCTCAGATCTAGAAGTGGGTAGCCATTTGGGAACAAGCGACCACAAAACAGTGTGGTTCATGATAAACTCAGCTATAGAGTCAAGCCATACAAAAGTGAGGGTTCTGGACTTCAGAAGGGCTGACTTTGGCAAGATGAGAGAGTGCCTTAGAAAAGCACTAGCAAACAGGCTAGAAGGAGGGGTGGAGCAACAATGGGAAATATCAAAACTGCCATCACAGAGGCAACAAGCCTTGTGAAGCAAATAAACAAATCAAAACAAAACAAAAGCCACTATGATTCTCAAAAGAAGTGGCGGTGAAGGTTAGAGAGAAAGATAGCATTTAGGAAGTATAGGAAACACAGAAGGAGCAGGACAGAGAACTGCACCAGTTAAGACAGAAGGAAGCAGGGAGGGTAGTCAGAATAGCAAAGGCACAAACTGAGGAAAAGATAGCCAACTCGGTTAAGGTATATCAGGGAGCATAGAAAGACAAAGGGAGGGATAGTGAGGCTGAATAGAATGGATGGTGGGTGGGCAGAGAGTGATAGTGAAAAAGCAGGGATACTGAATGAATACTTCTGTTCAGTATTCACAAAAGAGGAAGTGGGGGAGGTGCCTAATCCAATTAACAGAAGTACTCAGGAGAGTCCTAACCCCCACAAAAATTGCCTTATGCCTGTCCCATGCATTCTTGAATTCTCCCACAGTTTTAGACCCCACAACCTCCTCAGGAAGGCTGTTCCATGTGTCCACCACCCTCTCTGTAAAAAAATACTTCCTCACATTCTCACATTGCCCCTGAGCGTCCCCTCTATCTTCAAATTGTGTCCCCTTGTTCTTGCACATCTCTTTTTCTGAAAGATACTACCCTCTTGGACTTTGTTGATTCCACTGAGGTACTTAAACATTTCTATCATGTCCCCCTCCCTCCTTTCCTCAAGGGTATACTGTACATATTAAGCTCCTTTAGCCTCTCCTCATATATTCTCTTGCAGACCCTGCACCATTTTAGTTGCCCTCCTCTGAACTGCCTCCATCCTGTCTATATCCTTGCGGAGATGGGGTTTCCAGAACTGGACGCAGTACTCCAGATGGGGGTTTCACCAACTGTCTGTACAGGGGGATAACAACTTCCTGTTTTCTGCTGGTGATGCTCTCCCTATACATCCCAGTATCCCCCCAGCCCTCCCTACTGCCCTCTCACATTGCTTGCCAACCTTAAGGTCATCTGATATGATTACCGCCAGGTCCCTTTCCATTTTTGTTGTTGTTACTACCCCCCATATTTACCTGCTTCGCTCTCACAAGACCTGGAAGCCTATCACTGACCTTCTCACCTATTTCCACAAACTGCTTCACTCAGGGCCAGGAGATCCATCAAACTTTATGTTATCTAACCATGCGGACATCTCTCACTTCTTCTCTTTGCCTCCTTCACCCTCGCCAGACCAGATGTTTACACTATGCCCTCTCCAGATCCAAAGCTCACCTCCAGCTTCTGTGCTTCTTTACCAAAGCCCACATGTGCAGAGTCTACTATCTGATAATCATACACCAGTTTCATATTCTGGGTTTTGAGTCCTAGTCATTTGGGTACATGTTCTCAGAGAAGACATCCTCGCCTTTGGATTGCTCATCTAATGCTACTCTTGTCGCTTTAACTCATTATGCTCATCAAGGAATTCCTGAACTTGGTGTTCACTAGAAGATTGCACTGCCGTTTCACCTGATATTCTAATATCAGTACTTCGGAATCAGCTTCCTGCCTGACTGGATCAGTATCTATAACTCTGAAACTTGGACTAGCCATTATCTTAATATCATTAATTTAGGTTAGTCTCCCTTTAGTATGCCCAAAAGGATGGGCAGGTCAGTAGCCATGGGTCCTCAGAGGTTTCCCCCCAAGGGGGGGGGGTTCCTCTCCTGCGTGCTACTGGCCATACACTCCGGAGTTGGAGGAGATAATCGTGAGCTATTTATTATTCTTTGGGGAGTCACATCCTATTCGACTAACCATCCTTCCTATGGTGGGATGCAGAGAAAGGCCAAAACATCAAGTCATAACAAGTTACTCATCTGTTCCAGCATCTAAGCATTTTACATATACCATTCAGTTCATCATGTACTATAATCACTGACCTACTCATGTCTATGCTGAAGTACCTAACCACTAATCATCCCATACAACTAATACCTTGGAAGCATCATTCTACTTACTGGTCTGGCCTCTGTATGCAAACTCAAACCTGCATTATGCAGGTGCAGTATGTAGCATAAGCACCGAGCTATGAACAACACATAATATACATTATATATCTACAGGAAATGTGTCAGAAAATAAAACAAAATAAAACACTGTTTCCAAAAATAAACAGAAATACACAGCATTGCCTTGATAATGACTGCAGAAATAACCTAAGTATATGAAATACATAAGAAAGGAAAACACACAAAAGTTCAATACAGGCATGTATTACAGGAATTGCCTCCACAGAACTTACCAGCCTCACCAGCCTAATTGTTCTCTCTCTTATCCCCCTGTCTTATCAACACTAGGCCTATCCATCCCCTTATTCTTCCTTTCCCAACCTCGGATAGGAGGTCACTACCCTGGGTTGTGACATCCTACCATGCCCCGTACTTTATAGCATTCAATCCCGGGGCTCACACATACTCCTTTTCTCCATCCACCTTCTCTCGTCCAACTTACCAACTCCTTTCTGTGCACCGTGCCTCCTAGCCTTTCTCCCCTACTTCCTCCCTCTCTTCCCCTACCTTCACCTCTACCTGGTGTATATTTTATTTTTTCTTCAGTTACTTCCTCCTGCAACCTTAGATAACCTGCTTTATCTTCCTATAGACACTTCTATGTATGTAAATACCGTGTAATCTGTACAATATCTGTATAATTCTATGTACATATGAACTTCTTTTTCTTCCTCTCTGTAAAGAGTATTATCTGTATTGCCTTGTAAATACCTGTGTTGACCTGTATATACAATTGTTCATGCTCCACCCAGGTCCATCTTGCAAATGAGCTTCTGCTCAACGATGAACGCCTGGTTAAATAAATAAAATAAAGACTTGATGATGAGAACTTCTAACCTACCTAACAATCAGGTTACATTGTTTCATAGTTTCAAAAATTGCTCCCTTGTTAATTTCCCATATTCATAATAATGAATAGCTGGAATTCAGCTTCAGTCATTTTGGTTATAAAATAAATGGCGATCTACTTTTGTTCCAATACAAATTTACATCTTACTTACCACATGCTCTGTTTAGTGAGAGTAAAATGATCAATAAGGTGCTCTCATTTATCCTTGCTCATTTGTTGTTCATAGAATGTAAAAACAGGTTTGGATACTGCACCATGCAATCTGGTGGGTAATGCCACTGTAATGCCAAAGTGGCCCATAAAGGACTTATAAAAGGGCAGGAAAAAAATATACGATGCATTGACTCTTTGGCCTCATTGCAAGAGGGCCTAGTACAGAATCTGTCAGTTACAACTTAGTGTTTTTGTTCTCTTTAACATTTAAAGTAATGAAGAGTAGAGGAACGTTTTATTGAACAAAAGTCATTATACAAAGACATACATCAATCACAAACAAAACGTAACAGAATACACTGTTACAGCGTACAATTCCCCCAGTACCCCCAACGAAGCAACATGTGAAGCCCTTCAGACCCGCTGTGCTGAAAAAGAAAAGGAGGAAGAAAAGGAGAAGAAACCAGAAACAATTTACATATTTATAAATTTACATACAGTATACTGTACTAGTTCTGACCACCTTCCAGTATGAAAGAAGTTTAGGGATATGACTACAAACAGTGTTTCCAGAGATCTTTCTATTTGTTACTTAGGCTCTTCCTGACCTAGATGGATTGGATGCCCCTCATGAGTTTGCCTATTAGTTCATCTTGTGTAGACTACTGCTGCTGAAGCATTAAGTGGCATCTTATATACCAAATATAAAATGTAATGATAGTAAAGTATACCCTAAGAGTACTGGAATAGCACTTGTCTCAGCCTTGGGAGTACACAACTAAAATGAAGGCTTCAAAAGTTATGTGACTGAATTCCAGAATGTTACACTTGGAACCTACAGTAATTTTGACCAAAATGTCACCATATAGGGACAGTCCAGAAACAGATGTTCCCAAGTCTCCATTGCGCCATGCCAGGATATTATCATTCAGTAACACTTTAGTGCTTGTGGGATTTTTGACATTCGGGCACCCAGGACAGTAGAGCCATACTAAATATCACGTGTGTGTGTGTGTGTGTGTGTGTGTCAGAGCCCAAGGGTCAGTCATTTGTTTAATGGAGGCTTCTTTATTCTTAACTGCCCCTTTCCAGGCAGAGGCAGTATAGCGCAGTGGTCTAAGGCTCTGAGCTACAGACCTGGAGACCTGGATTTGACTCTCACAGCCCCCACTTGCATACTGGCTACCTGAAGGACCTTCTTGCACCTGCTGTCTCGGTCTGCTCCCTCCGCTTCTCCTTTAGGGGCCTCCTAGTGATTCCCAGGACAAGGCTAAGAACTTCTGGTGACAGAGCATTTAGTGTTGCCACCCCCATCCTGTGGAATTCACTTCCTCTAGCTGTTAGGGAGGCCCCGGCTGTTGAGATTTTTAAGGTCCGCCTCAAGGCCTTTTTGTACAATCAGGCCTTCCCAGACTATGTATTATAGTCTTTACCTGTCTTTTTAATAAAGATAAATTTGTTGTTAATTTAGTCCTATAGACTTTAAATGCAGCTGAAGTTGAGAGTAGTTAATTGTATAGCAAAATTTGTTTTAATTTGTTCAGAGTACTGTATTTAATTGATTATTACTTTGATGTGTTGTATTTATTAATTGATGTATGGCGCCCAGAACCTCTGGGATGGGTGTCTTTTTAAATAAAATGTGCCTTGCCTTGCCTTACTGTGTGACCCTGAGCAAGTCACTTAACTTCCTTGTGCTCCCAGGTCGCACCTGTAAACAAGCTTCGGCTCAGTGTGCCTTTCCCGGTTAAACAATTTCCCTTTTCCCTTTCCTTTCCACTATGTTGATATAAATTGTTTTCTAGTATAATACATCCAGAACTGATCTGGAGACAGTTTTCAACTTAAGTTTTCTCAAAGTTACAATAATGTAGTCAGAGATGTGTGATGCCCTACAGATAATAGATATTGCCCACCAACCTGTTTCCCACTTTACATGAAAGGATTGTACCCAGTCCTGTATCCAAGGTATCCAATACATGTCCTTGTTACCCAATATCTGTAAAATATTACGATGCAGAAAGATAGAGAAGAAAAATGCCAAATGGTTAACCATGTTGAGGTCTCCTTCATGGATAGGTAACTATGTTATGTTCCTCCCAACAGGGTTCAGTCTTCTGCCTCACACTAAATGAAAAAACAAATGGGTGGTGGTGGGAATACATAGCTTAAAAATAAGAAAATAGGGATCAGTACGGTTCTAATAAAACAAAAAAAAACTTTTCTTTTTTGAGAGCCACAGGGCTTTCCATTGTGACACATTTCCTTCTCCTTCCTGAATTCTTTCTACACAACTGTTTTTTACCATGTCAGTATCACCAAATGTAACACCCATGATTTTTAGAGGTATGGGTGAAATGGGGACCAAACCAACATTACCACCTTCTGGAAGAGTTAAAGATCCCAATTGTAATGCTTTACTTTTAAAATAATTCTTTTAGCCCCTGATACAGGTGTAAAAGTCTACAAGACCTGCATTGCTTGGCTGCCTGAGTCCACATCTGCTAGGGAAAGGCAGACATCATCTGCATATGCCCAGCTTACTCCTGGTGAAGAAGAAGGGGAGACCTCTATGCCCTTAAAGTGTCTCACCCATAATTTGTCTAAGTAAAATATCTACACCAATCATGTCAAGTAGGGGTCTCCGGGCACCCCACCCCTGACAGACCCCTCAAGCTATTCTAATGCTCTCTACATTTCTGTTAATAGACTATTGTTCACACTAAACCAACATACAGCAGCATTGCCTGGCGTTTACTAATTTTGCTTCCTAAGCTACAGGAAATTAGAAGGACTGCCTTCAACCTTGTGCATGTACCATTTCCCATTTGTCAGCTCATCTCTCTTTTTCCTCTCCTTCCCTCCTAAATTTCCTAATTTTGCTGTTGCTTGCTGGAATTGTGACTCCCCCTCCCTGCCACTCATTCTTAACTTATTATGGACCCCCAACCTGCTGCTTTCATTCCACTATTTCTAGTCCCCTTTTCTAGAGGAGTCCTAGCTAGTCTCCTTTTGTTCTTCAGGCACTCTCCCTGCTGCTTAGCTGAAATGTCGGCCAAGGTTGCCATGAAACTTTTGTCTAGCTGTACTGTCCTCCTACAGTATGTTCTAAGGTGAAGACCAGCCACCTTATATTACCTCCGGTCCCAGAAATCGCCCCAGCCACCAACAAACTGGTACCCCTTCTCCAGACACCACATGCAATGTAGTGAGAATGAAATAATGTGCCCTACTGGGAAATGAACCCAGATCCCCAGTATGCCATCCCACTTCTCTACCACTGAGATATTGACTTAGATACATCAATTGTAGTGAGAAATGGAAGGGAAAGGCCTTACAGTCATATAACCATAAATGGTGACAGAATATGATGCTTTTGAGGAGTGCTAAGTGTTTAGGCAAGAACCTGACTGTAACTGTGACATGAAATGTGCCCAGTAGTCATGAGGTGTCAGCGAGGCATGTGCCTGAAAGTGTGAACACATGATAGTAAGGCAATGGAGGGCATAGCCCTGTATTACAAACTGGGTTAGTAAAATGCATGGCCCTGATTGGTCAGTCCAGGGCTTTAGCCATGTTGCTCTCACAACATGCACATGGCTAAAGTCCCAGCTGATGTTCCACCTGGTCAAATGTTGCTTAAACATGTAGATCAAGTGCAGAATGTTCATGTTTGTGAAGTTGCCATCTTGATTAATGCAGGTAAACAGACTGAAGAAAGAAAACATTCAAAAGTAATACAAAATGTGAATTGTGCTAAAACCCTACACTAGCACAACTTCTATGGGAAATACTGTCTGAATAGTATTTTATTTATTTATTTGTAAAATCAGTTTACAACCTTTGAGCCAGAGGCTCGTTTCCAAAGGTACTTCATCACATCAAGACATACATTGTGTTTTTGGTTACATAGCGTAGGTTTGCAAAACAATAGGCGTTCAACAGAGGCGCCACGTCACACTGTGGTCAGACAAATACATTTGGGTTACAGGATACATGTAAATTGAGAACAGGTGTTACACAAGTTGGTATCAATAGTGAGCAATCTAATAGGTAAACACTGAAACAGCTGGCACTGGCCAGGTTAAACATAGGCACGGTGTACACGGAAGTGGTGGTGGGATGGCTAGGTGGAGAGTCGCCCGGAGGGCATTGTCAAGAGAAGTAGAGGTGGAGGCTACTTTCAGAGACAGGAGCAGTTACGAGTGTTGATGATGTGGTTTCGAAGGGTGGTTTTGAACTTGGAGATGGTGGTAGCATTGGCGATGGGGGCAGGGAGAGAGTTAAACCAGGTTGGGGCTCTATAGCAGAAGGACCTCTGGCCATGGCTGGTTCTTGATCTGGGGACCATTAGAGTGGTCTTGTTGGAAGACCGTGTTGTAATAGTGGGAGGGCTCTGGTGGATGGATGCCGTAACCCCGGGGGGGAAAGCCCGAGTAGGGTTTTTTTTGTGAGGAGACAGGTTTGGTATTGGAGCCGTTCATCCAGGGTAAGCAATTTAGCCTCAACATACAGCTGACAGGTGTGTGTGTGAGCCTGGGGACACCAGTAATCAATCTGCAGGCTTTGTTCAGGGTTAAGTGATTTTTTTTTGAGTGCAGTGGTGACGGCAGCACCATAGACTGGTAGGCCATAGTCTACAAGGACAGAGCGGATGATGTAACAGCGAGCCGGAGGAGCATTTGGGGAAGGCAGGTTCTATGGCGGAAGAGAATGCCAAGCCGGTATGTTAGTGGCGGATGTTAGGGCATTGATGTGGTTGTGAAATGAGGGCTGAGTCAAAGGTAACCCCAGGTATTTGTAGGAGCAGACTTGTTCCAGTGGCTGATTGGTACTTGGAAGGATATAGAGTGGGTGGTTGCTAGCTTTGTTTTGGGGGTGGGAAAAGAGCATAGCTTTGGTCTTTTTAAGATTGATGACGAGTCTGCACTCCTTAAACCAAGCTTCAGCACTGTTGAAAGACTGCTGTAGGGTGTCCTGGAGGGAGATGGGATTGCGGTGGGTGGCAAAAAGGACAGCATCATCTGCATACAGTAGAATTTTGCCTGGAGCATGCACTGGGCAGAGTGTTCAGATAGAGCGAGAAGAGAAGGGGGCCCAGGATGGAGCCTTGGGGGACCCCAGAGTGAATGGGATGGGTATCGGAGATTGTGCTATTGATTTTTACACACTGCAATCGAGCATCAAGATAGCTTGTGTACCATGCTAAGGGGCCAGCTGAGAGACCAGTGTGGTAGAGTACATTCAGCAGAAGTGGATGGGAGACGGTGTTGAAGGCCTTTGAGAGGTCAATGAACACTGCACCAGCTAGGGAGCTGGTATCCAAGGAGTGTAGGAAGTTGGAGAATTCAAATTAGGGCAGTGCTGATACTGTGACCAGCACAGAAGCCATGTTGCTCTGGGCATAGAATGTTATGCTTTTTTTTTTTTTTTCCTTCCATTTAGTTGTTTAACCAGGTATAGCACACTAAGCTGAAAGCTTTTTTTAAACCAGGAGCAACCTGGGAGCACAAGGAGGTTAAGTGACTTGCCCAGGGTCACACAGTATGCAAGTGGAAGCTGTGGGATTCAATCCCAGGTCTGGTCTGCTGGATGTCACCAAATTTGCAGCTCAGAGCCTTAGACCACTGCGCTATACTGCCTCCTATATACTGCTTAGCTAGATAATCAGTGATTTGAATGGTCACCACTTTCTCCAGGGCTTTAGAGATGGGGGGGAGGATGGAGATTGGCCGGTAGTTGTTGGCCGATGACCTGTCGCCCCCTTTATGAATTGGTGTGATAATGGCTGTTTTCCACGCTGTGGGAAATTGTCCCAGGCAGAGTGACTGGTTAATTAGGCTGGTGAGTGGGGCAAGGACTTCATCTAGCACCAGCCTGAGGATACTGGGGTCCAGTGAGTCACTGCTGGGACTGTTGCCATTCAAAGCTTTGACTAGGATGGGTCTGGCTTCCCGGGTGGAAATCTTGCTCAGGTGGAAGCTGGGGCGCTGGAGGACAGGGGGAGGTTGGTTGGGGGGAGGGTCAAAGAAATTACTAGGGAGGACTGAGCTAAGGTCAGTGAAAGCAGTGTTGAACCAGTTAGCTATGGTGGCAGGCTCGTGGTGGTAGTGCCATTTCTAGTGAGCTGGGATGGGGCAGGGGAGCGAGCTTTTCCATTAAGTTGCTTAATATTATCCCAGAAAGTCAGGGCCAAGCCCCAGGAGGAGGTAAGGGAGGCCTGGTAATGGTCAGCCTTGGCTTTCCTGATGGCCCATGAGCACTTATTCCGGGCTGCATTGTAAGCCTGCCTATCAGACAGGTGACCCGTTTCAATGGCAAGGTGCCAGAGGTTATCCCAATTTCTTAGTAATTGTAGAAGAGCCGGGCTAACCCAAGGTGCATTCTGTTTTTTGGACCGGATTTTGGTGAGGGGTGCAAAGAGATCACAGGCCATGTTGAAGGTGTGAGTGAAGAAGGCGAGGGCAGTGTCAATGTCAGTAGCATGATGAATGGGGGACCAGTTTATCTGGGAGAGGAATACTTTAAGTTTTTTCAGCTCACCAGGACGGAGGCGCCTGCGGAGGGTGGTCTGGGCTTTGGGTTTGGGATTGGAGACTGCCCAATGAAATAGGATAGGGGACTGGTCACTTAGGAGTCTGGGAGACCTGGATGTTTTGGATTTTATGGGTCGGTTAGTTATAATAACATCCAGAAGGGTGCTGGTACCTCTCTTAGGGTTTATTCTTGTGGGCTGGGTGACGAAGTTGCGTCAGGTCTTGGCGACAAATGAGTCTCTGATTGCAGATGAGGAGGTGCTGAGCCAATTTACATTAGGTCCCCAACTAGGATTTGCTCCGCCTTATGGTGGAGGGTTGCCAGGTAGTCCGTTAAAGATACCAGGGCCGGGTGCTGGTTCTTTGGGGGAACGTAGGCTGTGGTGAGATAGAGGGCTCCTAGAGGGGTCTGGGGTGAGTTTGAGGGTAAGAGCCTGGGCCCCATTTACAAGGGCAGGGGTGGGGAGTGCGTGTCCAAGTATTGTGTCCCTAGTGTAGATTGCACAGCCTCCCTCGTTTGCCTACTCGGTCCTCCCGGTATAAGGTATAGCCTGGGAGGGAAACAAATGAGTCAGGGGTGGATTTGGACAGCCATGTTTCAACCAGGGCTATGATGTCTGGTTGATGAGCCAAGGCCCAGCACTGTAGGGTGTCAAATTTCTTCAGCAAGGCTGCATATGTTCATGGAGGCTACTTGAAGACCAATGGGCTGGGTGGGTGGGTGGGAGGGCAGGGCCTGGGTTGGAATGTATGTTCCCTGTTAGGAGTAGAAGGAGGAGAGTGCTCTGGTCAGAGGGTGCCAGATGGAGTTTACGCCAGGAGCGATAGGATGAGGAAGGGTTTGTTTTAGCACAGGGGGTGGGTAGGGCAGCACAGGCAGAGAAGGCTTGCGTGATCAGAAGCGCAAGGGAGCTGGGGAGGAAAAGTAATGTCTGGATGGGGGGTGAGGTGGAAGGAGCATATGGGGTGTGTGGAGAGGAGGGAGGGAGGAGCAGTGGTAAAGAGGAGGGAAGACAGGAGGGTAGGTAGGAGCACTGGAGTAGTGAGGCTGAGGGTTAATAGGGACAATAGGGTTGGTGGAAGGCAAAAGAAGGAGGAGAAGAAGAGAGAGGCTGGCGAGCAGGGGGTGCACAAGCATAGTTGGTAAGGGTGGGGGAGCTGAAGTGAAGAAAGAATGGGGGTACTAGGATGATAGAGGGGAGATAGTAGTGAAAGGTCACCTCTAAGCCTAGTTGCTGCTATGGTGTAGTGGTAGGGCTGGTGCCTGAAATACACAGGGTACTAGGTTCAAGTCTTGTCCAGAGTAGCAGAAAGGAGCCCAGCCAGTGGCTGTAGCAGCAGGGAGTTGGGTTCAAGGTCCGAAGAAGCACTCAGATAAAACTTTAGCAGGGTTAGAGCGTTTTTAGAGTTTTGAAATCCTGCAGTAATAATAGACAGGTGTGCTAGCTGAGTGGTGGGACTGCTGACTTTGAAAGTGAGGGTGCAGGATTCAAAAGCAGCAAGAGAGAAGTGGTAAACTTATATTTTGGCAGGTGGGGGGGGGGGTAAGAGACTAAAAGGCTTAGAAAGTAAGAATAAAATAGGTATGCAGTGTGGTCCAGAGATAGAGCTGCTGACTCTGACTACAAGAGTACTGGGTTTGAGCACAGCTCAGGGACAGAGAGTAGAAAGTGTTTTTTAATTCAGAAAAGGAGGGAGGAAGGGTTAAGAGTTTGAAAGTAGAGGAGGATGTTGGCCTGGTTCATTGGCTTAGTGGTTAGTCAGTAGACTTTGGACAAAAGGGTACCAGGATTGATGGTGGTAGGCTGATGGGAGGAGGGAGGAGTGAGGAGAGTAGGTGGTAGAATGATTCAAAGGGAACTGCAGTGACCTCTAGTGGGTCAGCTTTCAAGCAGTAGCTAGGAGGGGTTGAGAGTTGAAAGAGGAGCTAGAGTGGAGAGTGCAGTGACCCCTAGTGGTTGGTGTCTATAAGCTGCAAATGGGAAAGTAGACATTTAGTAAAAAGGAGGGTAGGTCACATGATGTGACACGTGACCTGCCAGCAGCAATAAATGAAGTGCTGACCCGGGGTGGGGGGCAGGAAGTGCCTCACAACAGTCAGGCTGTAGTGCAGGACACTTTACCTCTTACAGGCTCTGGCAATCCCCGACTTCAGTCTCCACTGCTGGGCAGAGTTCTTGTAGTAACAGTGTTCCCAAATTTCCTGTAAGACTGATGACAGCCACCCCTCTGACTGCCTAACTGCAAGTGCAGTCATTAATATTGAGGGTGTCTCAACAAGTAAGTGACGCTCCAGACAAAGAAATGCCAGCAAATATAAATAACAGCGATGAAACCCTGACATAGTCCTGCTTAAGTGCCGCACCTGCATTTTTTTGTTAAAACTGAAAGTGAATGGGCACTCACTGTCAGTGGGAGCTGCTGACACTCTTTCTCCCAGCACATGCACTCACCTCTGAAATGAATGCTACTCTGTCTCCATCATGTTCGCTCTGTCCCAGTGCCAGCACTGAAAACAAAGGGAACCACTGTCTCTTTCATTATATAATGCACCAGTAAGGCTAGCAGGCAAGAGGATAAGAAAGTATATTAAAGGAAAACAAATCAAATGACCTTTATGAGGAGGGAGAACCACTGTGTGTATCTTCTAATTCCTTACATCTGGCACTATATTTTTAGGCATAGGGCACTATAATGTCAAGCACAGGACTTATTAATGTAAAGAATTTATTACAAAATGTATTGTTTTTCAACTAATTTTTTTTTTTTTTGTCTTTTTTATAACATCCCATTTTATAATCATAATAATGCACTCCAGGGGATGTGTGGTTATGAGATTTACACATACCGCAGGGGACAAACAGTGCTCGGCCTGCAGCCTCGAGTCACACCACACCTAGGGCATGTGTTAATATCACAACACATCTCCTTTCATATTTTTTTTTTTAAATAGAAATATGGTACGAGTGTTGAGCTCGAAGGAGATGAGTTAAACTACCACATGGGCAGGCTGGTGGAGAGTACTAGGCTGGGAAATAAAGCAGTGGATCAAAGACCCAGTGTCATAGGTCCAGTCCAGCAAACAGTACTGAAAGACTTATGTTTAAGCACTTTGGCTAAGTGCACTTTTATTTGAAGAAAATAATACCAGTCTGTAGAAATAAGTGGCAGCTAGCAACAAAGACTAACAGATCACTATGTAACATGCGATATTGCTAAACTTCTGACCAGGTTGCTCCCTCTTTACTGGTGTCTCCAGTCTGGTATTTGTCAGAGTACACTCTGTTTTAAGGTTTTGCTCCTGAAATTCATTCCCAGGAGCTGGGTTCATCCATCTCATAGGTGGTAGTGGCTCCATCTCATAGGTGGTAGTAGTAGTAGTACGGACGGACTATTTCTATTCTGGTCTGATTGGCTTCCTTGGAGGCTCAGGGCACCATTACAAGACAAACAGAATAAATAGCATAAATATTAACATATGCTTCCTTAGAAACCTCATTTAATTAATTTCTGTAGCAATTTATAACTAAATATGTACATAAACATACAGTACTTGAATAAATAAATACAAATAACATACTGGGGTAGCAGCATTTCCTGGAGAATTAATTCCACAAATGCCTGATTGTATAGAAAGTTATAAGACACCTTTTATAGCCTCCACCGAGGGCACCTCCTACATAGCCCTTAAAAGTGATTTCTATAGGACTGGACCTGCCACCACAAAGGCCCGTCCCCCCAATGTTTTGAGCCTGACCCTGGGAACCACCAGAAGGCCCTTCTCAGTGGAGCAGAGATGGCATGAGGACACATAAGGATGCAGGAAACCAGACAGGTAACCAATACCCAGCACATATAGGTCCTTATAAGTTAGTAAATCAACTTTAAAGGAGATGCACCACTTTACTGGCAGCCAGTACTGGTCACTTAGCACTGGGGATGCATGACTCTACCTCAAAAGTCCAATCAGGAGCCTCACCACCACATTCTGCAGTAGCTGGAGGTGCCACAGTGTACCACCACTTACTGTGAGGTACAAAGCACTACAGTAGTTGAGCCTCAAAGTTACAAAGGCACGTTAAGTGTGGACAGATTATTAGAAGGGATCTAATCCGGTTGATATTCCTTAGGCCTGAGCCTCAAATGTGAGCTCTGTTTAGAATGACTCCAGAATTCTCACCTTGGTAGTAGCCAAAATCCTGGAGGAACCCAGCCAAACCCCAGTTTCCCTCTCAGTAGCCACTTCTCCTGCCCCTCTGACCTGGCTCCAGTACCAGCACTTTAGTCTTGTTGGGGTTCAGCCTTAACCAGCTTGATGACATCCAGTCATGGATCTCAGCCAGGCATTTGTTCAGCACATTGACCACACCAGGCAAAAGACAGCAAGAGGTGGGTATCATGTGCATGGCAATGAAACCCAAGTCCATATTGTCTAATGGCCCTGCCTAGTGGCAGCATGTACACTGCAAACAACATGGGCCAAAGGACCAAACCCTGTGGTACACCAAATGGCAGGGCCATCAGGAGTGAAAAGAAATTACCCAACACTTCCCTCTGGTTCGTGCCACGTAGATAGGACTCAAATGAGCTGATTATTTGCTGGTGAGTCCTGCATACTCCCTGAGTTGCTCCACTAACAACCCATGGTCCACAGTGTCAAAGACTGAAGACAGATCAAGAAGAGCGAGAACTGATCGTTCTCCTTCATCCCTTGCCCTGAGCAGCTCATTGTGCACTCTGACCAGTGCAGTTTCTGTTCTATCCCTTGGCAGACTGGAAAGGCTCATAGATGTTAAAGGCAGAGAGGTGTGCATTGAGCTGAAGTGCAACCACCTTCTCAATAATCTTACCCCAAAACGGTAGGTTAGAGACAGTGTGGTAATTCACCAGGACATTCAAATCCATCAGTAGCTTCTTCAGAAGGGGCTTCACCAGTGTAGCTTTTAATACATCCTGGAACACTCCCTCTGAGAAGGAGCACTGGACAATCTCTGTGAATACCAGGCCTAGTTTCCCAGTACGGCTTACTAGTACACATGATGGGCTCAGATCCAGATTGCAGAACATTGGTCTCAGCTCCGGAATCACCTCACTTAGGTCATTAGTCTAAATTCTCCCATAACCACTGAATGACTCTGAGCCCCACTGACTCAATGCTCTTGGGCAGTGATGGCCCACTTGGCGAGATCCTGGCCCAAATAGAGAACACCCTTGTTGGAACTGTGTAAACGGGATAGTTTTGAAAGAGTCTACTATGCTCACCTTAATAATGTAGACACTAACATTACCCTATGGGAGTGCCTCCTCTCTAACCATTGTAAAATCCCACAGGGATGCTGTATGCCACAATACCTCTTGGAGCAAACAGGCCAATAAGGACATGCCTAAAAACGCTCTTATACACACCTGGCCATAGGAGATGGAGGACCCATTCACCCCACTTTCCTCCAAGCATACACTCAGTGCAACTCCCACAGACCTCAACCTTGGTGGCCTACTTAAGACATGAACCACTCACCCTCACTCCACTGAATCATGCCCTCTGGCCACAGCCTTGCCATACCAAGCACATGCCATGGCTCCAGAACTAGGCTGAAATCACCCGGCGATAGAGCATTTAGTGCTGAGGCCCCTGCTCTGTGGAACTCCTTACCAACTGTGGTCAGAGAGGCTCCATCGGTGGATGTTTTTAAGGCCCAGCTAAAGGTCTTTCTCTTCTCTAAGGCATTTAATTTAATTTAATGTTTAGATAAAGATTTATAGTTAAGGTTTAGTGTGTAATGATCTGTATTTATGTGTAAATTTATATTTATTATATTAAAATTCCTGTTTTAATGCTTTGTACGGCGCCCAGAGCCTCTGGGATTGGGCGTATTTTAAATAAATTTTGCCTTGCCTTTTTGCCTCCAAACACTAGCCTGGATGGGTCCACAGCTTAAATTACCCCCAGAACTCAAATCTTCCCAGCCTTAACCCAAAAGCTCAGATACCCAAACTTTATTACAGGAATGGTTGTCTCTGGAACTCACTTGTTCCTGGCAATGTATCTGTATATGACATGTATTCATACTATACTGCAGTATATCATTAATGTTCTCTATAGTTATGAGGTAGTTAAACAGAACCTAGGCTTTAACATATTCTTACCATAAAGTAGTACCTAAATGGGAGCTTCTCCCAGCGAGGATGCAAACTGTATACCCTGTGTTATTGCTGCATTTTATTGAAAACGCAATAAGAGTTTAATTAAAAAAACAAAAAGAAGACACCCTTTCTAAGAAGGACCAAGCACATTCCTCACATTTTGCAGCAGGAAAAGTTCTTACAGGCTTCTGGCAGGCTGGATGAAGAAGCCAGTCTGTCCACTATGTAAAAGAACTGAGCAGGTTGGTTTCTCCTGGCAGCAATCTCCTTGGACAGGAATCCCACCTTCTTATGGGTGATTGCTCTCTTATACTCATCATAGTGAGTAAGCAGAGTCAGTCTGTCCTCCTGGGACCTGGCTCTCCTTCAGCAGTACTCCAGCCTCCACCTGCTTGCTTTCAACCCCCTCAAATTCGCCGTCAAGCCTCGGCAAGCCAAGATGTGAAACCAGTGGGCACACATGGACTGGTGCCATGATATCAAAAGCTGCTCCAACAGCCCTATTATAGGCCAATACTGCTTACTCCCAGTGCTGGCACTAGGATTTACATGGCCCTGATGCAAAACTGTGAATTAGCCCCTGAACCCCCCAAAAAACTTGAACTCAGCTGCAGGGCACTGGCCTTAAAAATGAAGGACACAACATGAATGTGATAAAAATACTGAAAACAAGTGATTTTATTTGCTCAAAGGTTATTGTCACTTCAGCATCACAGAATTTTAAAGAGCTGGTGACACTTTTAGGACAACTTTAACAAACATAATATTTAGGCACTGTCCAGCTTGCATTTCCCATTAGTTCTGTATTCCTCCTACCCATTATTTAGTAGTGAGGTTATCTGCATGAAAACAGGATCTTTGCTCCTGAAGAGTTCATCTCTTCCCACTGCGTTCTCCCTACCTGAGGTCATAATGCACTGCTTGTGACATCACAGTTATTCCCATGGCAACAGACTGATGTCACAACAGAGGATTATGACTTGAAGTAGAGAGTAAACTATAGAGGCAGATGAACTCAAAATGAGCTCTAAGGGACAATAATATATATATATATATATATATATATATACATATATATATATATATATATATATATATATATATACATACACATTTCTTTAGTAAAATTATGGGAAGAGAAATATATAAATTTAAATGGAATGCAAGCTGAATTGTACCCAATTATTGCATTTTTAAAGTTTTCTTTGTGGCATCAGTAGCTTTTTAAGAATGTCCGCTTTAAAGTCTGAGTTTACAGCATCTCCTCTATGTGGGTGGTAGTTTTTCAGTGTGGGGAAGGGCACTTCTGAGGATTAAAATAAGGGTGTCCCTCATAAGGAGAGAGTTAAAATGATGGTCAGTAGGGTATATAGTGAGACTGGCTTTGGTGGTCGTGGATGGAGCTGTGTGGGTTGCTGCTTGCTTAGGGAAGTGTGGTTGAGCTGTTCCAAGACTGTCCTCCCCAAAAGATCTCGCTTTGTTTTTTTCTAGTGAAACTCGTCAGGCTGCCAGAAGGGAGGTTATGCTTGTCATCTTTCATGCCGTTAATTTTCTGGGAGTGTTTTGCCTAGGGAGAGATATGCCATATAAAGCAAATTGTGTTTCCACTCTCCTGACTGTAACAAACAAGATAACCAGCTAATGAAAGAGTGTAGTGGGACAGCTTTGGTAATGACTTACCGGCTAGCCAGTGGATACCTTGGAGCTTTGGAGAGTCTGCAACATTTGCCTCACATAGACTTCCTGGGAAATGAAAAGCATGCAGCAACTCTAGCTGGAACTTCCTTAGGACCCCTAACAATATAATCAATTACCAACTGCATGGACCAACTAGTTAACCTGTTAAATACGCTAACCCTGCCCGCTTCCCTCACCTGGTTTCTCCTCGTAGGGTGACACTACTGGGCTCTCCTCTTTGTGGATCACAACAGCCCATGGCCCTGCTTACAGCCTGTTCCCAATTCCCAACACCACGAGATCTCAGTGATGGTAAAGGCGCCAAAGGTGTTGCTTCACAAAGTCAATCAGTGATACACTGTACATGCTTTGAATGTATGCAAGCATAGGGAGTCAACAGGAAGGGCATGAGGGAGTGAAGTTTTTTGCAGCTGGGCAGTGCGTGGCTGTGAGCTGTGCCGAATGGAAAAAACTAAACCACTGGTGGGTGTGGGTAGTGCCTGGTGGTGTGTAGCTAGCCTGACCAACTCCCTACCCCCAGAGAATCCTCCTGTCATGTTTGCTGGTTGACTGGCTGGCTCAGAGTATGGAAAAAAAAAACAACATGCATTTGATGCACTCAGATCAGAAATCAAAATTAGTTTAGTTGACTGGGCCCCTGGCCTAAAACTCCAGGCCCTACTGCCCCTATTCATTGTCATCAGACAAAAAAGAAATGGACTCAGGGCTGGGCCCAGGTGCAGTTGTGTCCCTTGACCCCCCCCCCATGATGGCACTGCTTCCTCCAGTCCCAAGTCTCAAGCCACAAATACATCCAAGGTATCCAGCACCACCAAGAGTCCTTCTCGCCTCAGCCTATGTAAAAGGCGGTACTAGACTACCTGTACAGGGGGTGGACTACAAGGTGGAGGCACTAAAGGGGAACCAGATGGAGCAATGATCAGACCAACTCATTGAATCTATCTTGAGATCCACCACCTCAGTTCCCAGAGAGAATATCAAGTCCAAACATGGCCCCACCAACTGCAGCGCTCCAGGGTTTCTAGCACACCCCTTTGTCTCTACCTTAAATAAAAATCTCATCACCTTGGCTAATAAGCATGCCACCTTCATTAAAGTGCGCACATGCAAGGTCTCCCACCCATGGTTTACACCGGAACTCAAGACTGAACTTACAAACCGAGATAAACTCTGGGCTCTAGCAAGAAGAACCAAGAATCCGGAAGATTGGCAGGCATTTAGAGCAGCTAGGAATACCTGTGTAAAATGCATTTGTCTGACCAAAGCAAACTATTACGTTTCCACTTTGGAACAAGCAAAAGAAAACTCACAAAAGATCTGGAGGACCATCTAGGCAATAGAAGGATGGCCAGCTGCCCCCTCCATCCCATCTAAGATTCATGTGAATGGCACAGTTACTGAAAGCAATTGCCAAATCCTTGAAGAATTAAATTCCCATTTCGTCACAGCTGGTCTAGCCTTTGATGCATCACCTTACGCATCTCGAACCAGCAATTATGATAGCCCCACTACTGTTCAGAAAACTACAGCCCACCCGTTCCAACTGCCCCCCCAACTTCAAAGAAGTAGAGGATTCACTCATTGAGTTAGATACCACAAAAAGTGCCGATGATGACAGCCTTGAACCATTTTTTCTAAAACCTGACTACCGCTATCTTACTGCCCCCATCCTCCATATAGTCACCCTTTCTATTTCATCTGCTGTAGTTCCATCATGTTGGAAATCCGCTCATATCACACCCCTATTTAAATCAGGGGATCCATGTGACTTAAATAACTACAAGCCAATCTCAATCCTACCAATTCTTTCTAAAGTCTTCGAAAAGTTGATTTATAAACAGTTGAAGACCCATCTGAAAACCTTTTCTCTCCTCAACACAGCACAATCAGGCTTTCGTTGTAATCATAGCACCATTACTGCTTTGGCCAAGGTCACCATCGACTGGATTTCAGCTAAGGATGCTAAGAAAATGACGGGTGCAGTATTCTTAGACCTAAGCAAAGCATTTGACACCGTTGACCATAATATAATTGTAAACAGCCTTACCAACATAGGCGCCACCCCAGTTACTTCCCAATGTTCTCCAATTACCTAACAGGAAGGATGCAGAAAATCAAAGCGGGTGGGCTGTTCTCCGCCTCTTTACCTATCACCAGGGGAGTCCCGGAGGGCTCCATCTTAGGTCCTATACTCTTCTCCCTATACATCAACAACCTTGATTCACAAATAACCAGGTCTACCCTGCATTTTTTTGCAGATGACACAGTCTTGTACACATCAGGCCCTTCATTACTGGAAGTCAGGGACATACTCCAAGCTGGCTTTACACAGTTAGAAACAAATCTCATCAATAACAAACTTCTCCTCTTTCAGAGAAAGACATGCAAGAACAAGGGGACACGATTTAAAGATAGAGGAGGGACGGTTCAGGGGCAATGCGAGGAAGTATTTTTTCACAGAGAGGGTAGTGGATGCATGGAACAGCCTTCCTGAGGAGGTTGTGGGGTCTAAAACTGTGGGGGAATTCAATAATGCATGGGACAGACATAAGGCAATTCTTGTGGGGAGTAGGAAGATATAGGCTGTTGGTTAACTAGGATCGGAGGCCTATCCTGTAGGTAGGGAAATGGGCAGACTAGATGGGCCAAGCAGTCCTTATCTGCTGTCAAAGTCTAGGTTTCTCCTAAATGACAAAAAAAACAAGGCCATGATTTTCTCCCCAGTACCCCTCCCAACCTGCCCCAAGATTTCATTGTTACCTCCCTAGGCGAACCACTGGAAGTCATCTCCAAAACTAAATATCTCGGCTTCTGGTTAGACAGCAAGCTCTCCTTCAATTAGCACATTGATGACCTGTCCAGAAGGCTAAAAGCTAGACTAGGCTTCTTTTTCCGAAATACGTCCCTCTTTCCCCTGGAAACCAGACTCGGGCTTGTTCAGACTACTTTCCTTCCCTTACTTGATTGCGGGGACATCATCTACACCTCCTCAGCAGTTACCAACCTAAACAAACTAGACATCCTCTACCACCGTGCCCTGCATTTCATTACAAACTACACATACCAAACCCATCATTGCGAGCTGCATGCAGCTGTTGGCTGGACATCACTTACCATCAGACGCACACTTCATGCTGGCATTTGGAGCCTAAAACTTCTCCTGAACAAACTTCCAAGTTATTTAACAGCTCTCATCTGTACCTCCCATAGTCCTTATTCCCTCAGAAAAGCAGATTTTATCCTACTTGACGTACCCAGGACTCGCACCTCCTTTGGCAGAAGAGCCATCTCAGTTGCCCTACCAACTATTTGGAACTAGCTGCAATCTACTCTGAAACTATCCAGTGTAGTCTCTGTGAATTTCTTCAAAAGATTAGTGGCCTCAATAATAAAGGATACTTGTAACTGCTTTTAATCCCCCTCCCCATCCTTCCCCACTCCCCCTATGCCTCCTCTTTACTACACTGCTATTTTTGAACTTTTTGAATTTGCACTACATATTTTCAGATTCTGATAGTGGACCGATGTATTTTTGCAGGACCTAACTGCCCTTAATGCATTGTCATGCCTTTACCTATATGTATTGCGTATTTTGCTAGCAAATGTGTCCTTAATGTGTTGCTATGTTATTTCCAATATGTAATACTTATTTTGCTTGTAAATGTGCCCAGGACCTCCTTGTCAATGAGCTTGCTCAATGGAGTTTTCCTGTAATAAACCTGAACTTGAACTTATGCAGTCTACTACTCCATTATACAGTATAATCCTTTTACGCAGTCTATTACTCCATTATACAGTATAATTCTTTTATGCAGTCTACTACTCCATTATACAGTATAATCCTTTTACGCAGTCTACTACTCCATTATACAGTATAATTCTTTTACGCAGTCTACTATTCCATTATACAGTATTTTATTTATTGAAATGTTTCACCAGGTAGGCACACTGAGCAACAAGTTGCTTGTCTCTCCCCGTGTGACCTGGGGGTAACAACTGGAGGTTGAGTTTACATACAGTTTACGTTTAACATGTCTGAGGACTTAAAACATTCAATTACATTTGTAACAAGACACACAGTTTAATTTAACAAGCCTGTGGAATATACATATAATTACAATTTGCATATCTGATGATAATAGTCCATAATTTGAGTGCAGCTGTGTAGCCAACTTCTTTCAGGATTGGGTCACAAGCAAGAGGCAGAGGATTAGCTAATTATTTATTTAAATGTGGGGCAGTGGGGGGTAAATCCAAGAGGGGTGAGGTGTAGACAGAGTATGGTAGCTAGGGGGAAGGGAGGCTACGAGATGGGGGGGGCAAATTGGCAGAATAAATTAGCAAAAACAGTTATGGCGGGCACATTAATTCTGGGCTGATGTGAGCTGGAGTTCCCCAGGTAGAACAGAAGTGCAACAGCCATTGGCACAGGTGAGCTAGCACCTTTTTTAAGTGCAATGAGGTAAAGAGGAGGGGCATAGAGAGAAGTGGGGGAGGGAAATTGGGTAGGGAAAGGACAAAACATGCATAGCAGTGGCCTCTCTGGTGAGCAGAGAGCCCTGCCAGTGATTGAACAAGGCAATGTCTTTGCATAGGGGAGGAAAGCGGGAGTACGGCAGTGGATAAGGCAGGGGAATTATAAACAGATAGGTGCATGTAGATTGGGTGGGAGAGTAGGAGCAGTGGAGAGGGGAAGGAAGAGATTTGCTTAAATCTAAACCTCTCCAGGACGCAAAGAACCCTGGCAGAGGCTGAACAAGGCAAGAGCAAATAGGATAGAGAGAGCAGAGGGGAAGGGTGGGGGAAGGAAAGAAGAGGGAAGAAAGAGACTAGCCTAAAACTAATGTAACCCCCAGGGGGTGCTATCCTAAGGGCTACTACCCCTGTCTGCCCTAACTGTAGCAGGGTGAGGGGCCCAGATCCGTTGGCGGGTGCCTCCACCCAGAGGTCGGGGTTATAACAGTCGAGGTTGACTTGGTCACAGCCCTCTGGGTTGCTGCACCCCCACTTTCTTCCCGCTAGTGGCCCACGCAGTTCAATTTCAGAGTCCTTACCATATACACTTACCTCCCAGCTCGAACCAGTCAGCTCACTCCGGGGAACCCCTGGAAAGTAAGTTACAGTTACACCACATTCACTATGCAGTATTTCACCATTAATACACAGACTAGCCAGTGTACTTTTGCAAAACAAACAATCTGATCTGATTTATTTGAGGGAAGATAACAAGGACCGGGGGGAATCAGGTTGATTAGCTTACCACTACCATATAAGAAAATCTACCTATGGCTCTGTGCACAGGCCTGACCTATTAATTACTGTCTATGGGTACCCAAGCCTTAATGGCTAGTTCCTCGATGCAGCTGGTTGAGGCGTTGAGGCCCTGACACAAGCAAGATTTATTTATTTTATTTATTGTTGACCAGGTAAGTGCACTAGACAAATCCTGCCTATTTTCAGGCACGACCCGGGGGAGGGGGCTACAGATGAATGCCAACTGACCTTGAACCAGATTAAGCTGTTGGTGGTATTTTTTCATGAATGGAGGAAATTTGGCCATTGCACCAGGGAAATTCCCCTGCTCTTTTTCGATAAGCGCCATGGGATCTTTAACATCCACCTGAACTACCACCAGAACAGGCAGATGGGACCTCGGTTTAACATCTCATCCGAAAGAAGGCACCTCAGGAGTGCAGCACCCCCCCTCATGCTGCACTGCAGTGTCAGTACTGGGATATTAACCCAAGTGCCTGGTGTGGGAATAGAACCCACAGCCTCCTGATCTCCCAGCCTCAGAGAGGAGTGTGCTACCAGCTGAGCCACTGACACTGCTAAAAATTTTTTAATTTAATTTAAATTAAACTTAAACTTAATTTAAAATTTAATTCCTGAGAAGATCAGATGGAGCCAGAAAGCTCAATTAGTGCAGTCAGTAATATAACAAAATGATTTTGCCTTTGTTTGTAAGCTTTAACAGGGAGCTACCCTGATCCAGTACTCACAATCCAGCAGATAACCACTCCTTCACCACTTGCAGGGCTGAGCCTGCGCTTCAAAGGCATCCTCACACATTTATATGGAAAACAACAGAGGGATACCATACTAGGCAGCTGCTCCTTGGACCCAAACGAATTCCCAGCTATCGGGAGTCTCACTGCAGCTTCAACTTTCCTGACAGACCGAGCGTGATTTAGCAGATTCTCCAGTCCTCTTCAGGTTGAGCCTGGTAGGTAGCTGTGCAGGTACACAGCCTCCTCTGACCGCTGCCCTCGTGGATTTAGTCCGTGGAATGCTGGCGATGCAAACGGCCGCCTCAGGCCCTTCACACGTTTCCTGCGCGAACACTCAACGGTGCAGGAGCTCAGAGCTCCTTCCTCACTCACTGTCACAATGCATCTGCCTCTTGGCAGTTGGGGCAAGTCTCTCTATTCGGGCACCACCTGATCCCATTGGAGGACTGCAGATGCCAGTCACTTGTTACTGCCCTCATTGGTGCAAAACGGCACCATGGCCCAGAATGCCATTTCACAGAATTACAAGCTGTGTCCCCATTTGTCAGCTGGCTCCATCTAGAGTCCTGGTTTCTGGTTGGCTGCTTTTTTACTCCTGATTAGATACCCCCTCGCTCCTATTGGACCCCTCGAACTGTCCTGGTCCAAGATGGAGGGGAACAGCACACAGAGTTCCATCTGCAACAAAAACAGGTTAAACAAAACTGCATTTTCAGTATCACTCTAAATGATTTCAGGCAAATAGTTACACCTGTCGAGGGGAGTTCCCCTGGCGCTTTCAACGATCACAAAGAGGGGCAATTACAGTACAGCTCAAGCGGGACTCGAGCAGGGAAACACACAGTCCCCCTCATAAACAAGGATTTTGCCTGCAAGCAGACAGCTCTTAAAGAGACAATGCGTGGAGGCTTCAGAAGCTATGACCCCACTAATTAAGCCCTTCTGTGAGACACCAGCCAGGCATGGAGCATTTACGCAAGCTCCGGGAAGGCTTTTAGGAACCCCCCTTTGTAGAGGGGTTACACTAAGCCTCTCCCAGATGCTTAGAACCCTGCCAGAGGGCAGTATCAGTGAGACTGGGTTGGGAAGACAGGAGAGGGAGGTAGAGGCTACAGTGCTGGACCCTCCAGAATGCTGAGAACCTGCCGTGGGGACCCTGGACACTAGACAGGAGTAAGGGGAGGTAGAGGCTACTCAGTGCTGGACCCCTTCAGGATGCTGAGAACCTGCCAGGGGTGACACTAGATAAGAGCGAATTGGGAGGAGGGGGGGAATGGGGGGATGGGGGGATGGGTGAGGGAAGGAAAGAAAGGAAGCATCTTTGTCTAAACTAAGCCTTCCAGGATGTTGAGAGCCCTACCAGAGGGCAGAAAAGGCAAGGACAAGTAGGGTACAAAGATGTTTGCCCTGTGCTAGACCCCCTCCAGGATGCTGAGAACCCTGCCAGGGGAAAAAAGTATGCAGGGACAAGAAGGTTATAGAAGAATTGGGGTGGGTAGGAGATGGACAGAGGTAGGGGTAAGGGGTGTTGGTGGAAAGGAGAGGTGAGCATGAAGAGGAGCAGACTTTGGGGGTGAGAAAGTATAGAAGGGGATGAGTGGCATGAGGTGAGTATACTGGGGAGCAGGCTTTGAGAGGGAGAGAGATAGAGTAGGGCATGAGTGTCATGGCAAGGAGCAGGGACATTAGGGGCAGTTAAGGAGGATTATAGCAGGAGCAGCTAGATGAGAGAAAGTTATGTAAGGCAGAGGCAAGGGAGTAGGAGGAGGAGTGCCATATCTGTGGGGAGAGGATTTTTGGAAAACAGTGGGTGAAACCTGACTGGCCAATGATAGTGGTTCATCGGGGGACCAACAAAGTGCGAGTGTCAGAGGATTGAGGGAGTGAGTGGGGGGGGAGGAGGAGAGGAGATAGAGCATGAGAGGTGGGGGGGGGGGGTTCACCTTGCCAGAATTTTAAAGTGAGTTTGGCACAATGAGCGAGGCACCTGTTGGCAGAGGGGGAAAGGACAGGATGTGGTAAAGGTCACAGCGGTGACTATGGGAAGGGGCATCAAGGAAAAAAATAAATAAATAAACCGACTGCTCCCCTCATCTGAACCAGTCTTCCCGGCTCCATCATCCAAATTCTCTGGACTTACCTTCTCTGGTGATCCTGGCACAGGACCTTGTATCAGGGGCACTCAGTCATATGTGCAGGGCCTGCGAGACACTGGGCCTCCAGTGTGCTATGGTCAGAGGCTTTTCCTCCTATTTTCTCCCCATTGGGCCCATACACATGCAATGAAATGTGGTACTCTGCCTTCACAGAGACACCACATGCATCAAGGTGTGGGGTCCCTTTCCATGCTTTTCCATGGTGCTGCCACCTAGATTCCTCTAGGGGGCAGTGAAGTCACAGGATATGAGGTGCGCCCTGCCCAAGGGAGGAGAGCTGTGCTACAGATGCTCAATCCTCCCTCCCTGGCCAGCCCCCGAATGATTCAGTTCTGTTCCCGAACTATGGTCATTGGCATGGCAGAATTTAAGGTGTCCAACACCTTAGCTCTCCACTCCACTGGGCCTGCTCTGGCTCTAGTGTCTTTAAGCTAAACATGTATCTAAGCAGGGATTCCAGAAGTTTAAATAAACATACAGTATACTGCAACTAACTTTAGTTCTTTTCAGGCATCAAGATAAATACTTACAATTATTCCTATAATAATGAAACATTTCTGGCATAGCTTTAACACAGAGGGTGCTATTCTTTGAATGCTTCTCCTCTTAGCAAGGCAAAGTTTGTTTGCTTCTTTTCTTCACTAGAAAATACACAGTGTTATCTTAAGAGGGGTGAACACTTTATTTAGGCCTGTTTCCTTTCATATTTTAAGCAGAACAGTTTCTTTTCTATTTAAACAAACAGGAGAGAAAACTCTCTCAAACAAGCACTCATAAAATCACATCAAACAAGTATGCCTGCTACTCATGAACAACAGAACCTGAAATATTATCTATATTTTTTAAGAAAATAAAGCTTGCTTTAAAAGCGAGAAAATGCTCAAACTGCCTATCAGCACACCTACAGTACCACTTACCATCTGAACACGGCATTGGTTTACCCAAGGTGTACAAACAACAGTTTATTTTTTTTATCTGAAAAACTAAGCAGGATAAAACTGTAAGGGCAAAATTATTTTACAAAAGGCATTAACATAAGGGATAGCAATTGCTTTCTGAAAAGGGACATGCATGTTCGCTATCAAGGCACAAAAGTTAATCTTTACAACTATCAAAACAACACTCATGTAATTAACCGTGTCCAAAAAAGACAAAAACATTACTTTACTCCTGGCAGAAATACAAACAACGGGTCTGTGCAATTTTTGGATGATGATGAAGTATGGCAGAAAAAGCAAAGAAGGTGACAAAATAATATTAAATGATAATAAAATGTGATAGGGTCCCTGTCCCTAGTTTGACTTCCACCCCACAATAAGGAAACAGGCATGCCTAAGAAATAAACAAGCATTTGTCAATGCCGAATGTTGATTGCGTTGGTGTGTTGAGCACGCTCACTGGCCCTCTGTCAGTCGCTCAGTCTGTTTCGTCCGGTGCTGCAGGCTGCTGTTTTGTACTGGGCTCCTGCCTGCATTGGCACCTTGTTCTGCCCACTAAGAATTCTGCAGCTGTCCCGACAGAACTCTGTTGAGGTGGCTCACTCCCCCCCTCTCTCACTCGTTCATTCTGTGTCTCCAGGTGCTGCAGGCTGCCCTTTTGTACTGGGCTCCTGTCTCTGTTGGGGCTTTTTCTGCCCACTAAAGAAGTCTGCAGCAGTCCCGACAGGTCTGTTGAGCCTGCTGACTCTCCTCTCTCACTCCACTTCTCCATTTCTGCCGCGCTGCAGGGTGGCCTTTGTACTGGGCCCTGCCTGCATTGGCACCTTTTTCTGCCAACAAAGAAATCCGCAGCAGTCACGACAGAGCTCCATTGAGGTCACTCACTCCCCCTGTGTCACTCACTCATTCTGTCTGTCCTGTCGCTGCAGGCTGCCCTTTTGTACTGGGCTCCTGAATCTGTTGGCGCCTTTGTCTGCCCACAAAGAAATCTGCAGCAGTCCGACAAAGCTCCGTTTAGCTCGCTTACTCCCCTCCTCACACTCACTCAATCCATTTCTGCCGGCGCTGCAGGCTGCCCTTCTTTATTGGACTCCTCCCTGCGTTGCCACCTTCTTCTGTCCATAAAGAAATTTGCAGCAGTTACAATAGAGCTCTGTTGAGCTCGCTCACTTGCTCATTCTGGGTTCCCCGGAAGTGCAGGTTGCCCATTTGTACTGGGCCCCTGCATGCACTGGCACCTTTGTCTGTCCACAAACAAATCCGCAGGTGTCCTGACAGAGCTCTGCTGAGGTCGCTCAGTCTACCTGTCTCACATGCTCATTCTGTTTGTCCTGGCGCTGCAAGCAGCCCTTTTGTACGGGACTCCTGCCTGCATTGGCGCCTTTTTCTGCCCACAAAGAAATACGCAGCAGTCCTGACAGAGCTCCGTTGAGCTAACTCAATCCCCCTGTCTCACTCGCTCGTACTGTTTCTCCCACTGCTGCAGGCTGGCCTTTTGTACTGGGCCCCTGGCTGCATTGATGTCTTTTTCTGTCCACAAAGAAATCTGCAGCAGTCCTGAAAGAGCTCCAGTGAATTCGCTCACTCCACCTCCGTCACTCACTCTCTCGCTCTGTTTCTCCCAGTGCTGCAGGCTGCCCTTTTGTACTGGACTCTTATATTGTGCCCTTTCTCTTCCCACAAACAAATCCACAGCTGTCCCCACAGAGCTCTGTTGAGGTCGCTCAGTCTCCTTCTCTCACACGCTCATTCTGTTTGTCCTGGCGCTGCAAGTGGCCCTTTTGTACGGGACTCCTGCCTGCAGTGACGCCTTTGTCTGCACACAAAGAAATCTGCAGAAGTCCTGACAGAGCTCTGTTGAGCTCACTCAGTCCCCCTGTCTCACTCGCTCGTACTGTTTCTCCCACCGCTGCAGGCTGGCCTTTTGCACTGGGCCCCTGCCTGCACTGATGCCTTTTCCTGCCCACAAAGAAATTCACAGCAGTCCTGAAAGAGCTCCAGTGACTTCGCTCACTCCCCCTCCCTCACTCGCCTCTCGCTCTGTTTCTCCCAGTGCTGCTGGCTGCCCTTTGTACTGGGCTCTGCATTGGGCCCTTTCTGCCCACAAACAAATCTGCAGCAGTCCCGACAGAGCTCAATTGAGCGCTGGTCACTCCACCCTCTCACTGCTCGATCTTAATGTCCCACGCAGTGATTTCCCACAGCGACCGTGCTATTCTGCGGCAGGAGTGCAAAACACATTTTAGCCACGATGTGAAAAATGGCATCTGTACTTTTCATAAGAAGGTGTAGGAAAATGCCACTGTTGAAAATGTGGGGTGAAAATATTACAAAATTGAGAAGTTACAAGGGTGCGTGGAAACAGATCAACGCACGCTTGTAACACAGTCATGTTATGGAGTTTTGTCACCCAATTTTCAACATAGGCATTTTAGGACATCTGCTCATGAACAGTGCCACTGTCATTTTCTTGATCTGTCCCGAACAGTGATTTCGCACAGCGACCACGTTATTCTGCGCCGGAACTGTGAAAACACATTTCGGTCAGGATGTGAAACATGACAGCTGCACAGCTCATAAGGAGGTGTGGGAAAATTCCACTGGTGAAAATGTGGCGTGACAATATTACAAATCTGCGAAGTTACAAGGGTGCGTGGAAAGTGTGCAACACACACTTGTAACACAGTCATTCGATGGGCTATTATCACCAAATTTTCAACATAGGCATTTTATAACCTCTGCCCATGAACAGTATCACTCTCATTTTCTTAATCTGTCCCGGACAGTGATTTCCCGCAATGACTGCTGTATCCTGCGCCGGAAGTGCTAAAACACATTTCGGCCAGGATGGGAAAAATGACAGCTTTGATGTTCATAAGTAGGTGTGGGAAAATGGCAATGTTGGAAATCTGGAGTGAAAATATTATACATTCGCGATATTACGAGCGTGCGTGCAAACTGCGCAACGCATGCTCGTAACACAGTCATTTTATGGAGTATAGTTACCAAAGTTTCAGCATAGCCATTTCAGGATCTCTACTCATGAACAGTGGCACTGTCATTTTTTTAATCTGTCCAGAACACTGATTTCCCACAGCGACCGCACTATTCTGCGCCGGAAGTGCGAAAACACATTTACGCCAGGATGTGAACAATGGCAGCTGCACTGTTCACAAGGAGGTGTGGCAAAATGCCAATGTTGAAAATCTGGCTTAAAAATATTGCAAATTCACAAAGTTAAGAGCGTGCGTAGCAACTGCGCAGCGTACGCTCGTAAAACAGTCATTTTTTGGATTTTTCCCACCAAATTTGCAACATAGGCTTTTTGAGAGCCCACCTCATGAACACTGGCACTGTCATTTTATTGATCAGTCCTGAAAGGTGATTCCGTGCAGTGACCACGAAATCACCTTTCCGGGCCGATTAACGCCATGACAGTTCAAGAATTCATGAGGAGGGGTCCCAAAAACCATGTGTTGAAAATTTGCTGGAAAAATTCCCAAAAATGCCCGAGATATGCAGTAAAGTTGAAAAAAACCCTATGTATTACATCATACAGCTTACTGGCATTTCCTCAGTTCGCGGTCGGCTTTGAAGAGTGCAGACGTGTTCTCGGTCCACCGAAGATCGTCGCGCTGAGCTCCTAAAGTAAGTATGGAGCAAGAGGGGTGTGTGAGGAGGCAGGGCGTGCAGTGGGTGGGTGCGGGTTGCGGGTGGGAAGCAGGGCAAGCGCCGAGTGACGGTTTCCTTTTTTCCAGGATTAAAAAAAAAAAAAACAGATGTCGCGAGACCGTTTTCTAATTTGTAGGGGCATCTGGCACACTGGGGTGGGCTTGCAGTGTGCCAGCAGAGGCTTTCTTGACCGGGGGTGGCAGTAGCCAACAGGTGATTGGGCACCCCCGTCGGCATCAGTATGTCGACGGGGATTGGGCACCCCATCGGCAGCAACAAAAGGGGGGGGTAACAGAATGCCGACAGGAGTGGGCCCCGCCGGCAACAAAACAAAGGAGGAACACTACAGCCGACTGGGATTGGCCACCCGTCCGGGCAGGAACAAAAGTGGGGCGCACAGAATGCCGACAGGGACTGGCCTCGGCAACAAAGATTCACCAAAGCCGATGGGGATTGGGACCCCGCCGGCAACTACAAATGGTGGTGGTGGTGGGTTATATTGTTTAGAACACGGCGACAAGCCGCCACCATGTTCACAAAAATCTCAGGGTTTACATCCGCCTGCAATGACGGAATCGCCCTCATTGCAGCCGGATGGCTGACGCTGCACGACAAGGCGGCCCTGATTGCAGTGGCTGATTTTTAAAGTTGTGGCACGCTGGCTGAACCAGTGTCAGCAGCAGTGTGCCACAGCATTGGGGGAAGCGGGGCAAGCCTTTGCAGGCTGTGGGGGCATTGGCCACAACAGTGCCGCGCCTCCACAACCTGCTTCTGGAGAAACCTGTCACAACATGTTTCTTGTGCATGCGCGCAGTCAACATAATAAAAGCACAAAAGGAAAAACCTAGGTTTTCAATTTTAGCTTTCTGCTGGTCGTAACCATCTCTTTCTGTTTTTCTTCTACTCTTGCTGCTGTTGTGTGTTTCTGGTTTCCAGGCAGACCACCTGGGAACAAATGTCCTTTTTACTTGGGATTTTCTTTCTCTCCTGCTTTCCCTTTTCTTTCCAAAAGCCATGCTGACTTTTCTGTTGTATTTTCTACTAAAGGACTGGCAGGCAGCAGAAACAGCTTTTTGTTTAAATAAAGGAATGTGTTTTTTGTGTACTCTTACTATAGTGCTGCACAGATTAGAACAGAAATGAACAAGGAAATGTTGCTACTTATGCATAGTGCCGGCTGTGAATCAACTAGTAAAAACAAATTCTGGTCAGAGGTTGCACACTCGCCTCTGAGGCTGGAAGATAAGAAGGCTGTAGGTTTTATCCCTACACCAGGCACTTGGACTAAATCCCAATACTTGCACTGTAGTGTAGCATGAGGGGTTTGCTGCACACCTGAGGTGCCGTCTTTCAGATGAGATGTTAAAATGAGGTCTCTTCTGCATGGTCTGGTGGTTGTTCAGGTGGGCGTTAAAGGTCCTATTGTAACCCTGGGTGGTGCTATCCCCAGAGTTACACCCCTGCCTACTACCTACAAGCTAGGCTGAGGGGTTTGGGTTCACTAACAGATAACCATTTAAAAACCTTTGCGCAGTGCCTCCACTCAGGGTGCTTTACTTGGGTGGGCAGGTAACAGATATAGCCCCCTGAGATGCTATACCATCCATGATAACCAGTTACCTTACCCAGACATGCCCCAATAAACATTTCCCCACATTTCCATACTTTGCATTTAATTACTCTCTCTAATAATAAGCTCACACTGAGAATTTCAAAAAACAGTAGAAATCAATTTATTTAGGGGACAAGGAGTTAGGAACGGGGATGTGGAGTAGAGGTTATTTGATTACTATATACATCTGTAGAGGTTTGATTGGTGTTTTTGCTGGTGAACCCTCCAGCTGGGTGGCTACATAATAATAGACTACAGGCAATCACATTTCTCAATTCGACACACGATACCCGGAGCCCTGGCTATCTAGCTGCTGACTAATCAGATGTTACATAAATAATTGTTAAATTACCCATACTGGTACCAGTCCCAGATATAGCAGAAGCCCTACAATCTCATACCGTACTGGACACCCAGATACCACGGTCCTAGATGTTGCAGGCCTGGTGGACATTGCAGCTGGTCGAGTTGGCCGGCTATTGATTTGAAGGGAGGGGAAAACTTGGAGAACTATTCCTACAATGGCTGTAGATTATTGGGTACAATGAAGGCAGGGATTGCCCTGCATTTAGCAGAATTAGCAGGAATTGACCCTGCTGGTCACAAACAGACAGGGATTGCCCTGCATGTCACAGAAGACAGGGATTGCCCTGCACATTACAGAAACTGAATATTTCAGGACAAGCTACATGGCTATATCTTGGATTTTACATCCTGAACATTCAGCACAATAATTCAAAGTCCCATCCAGTATAGTTAGAAAAGTGATACTTTTATCAAGCATCTGAATTCCCTTTAAATTAGGTCACATCCAGTACATTTAAATACCAAACGGGCATCCATACAGTAACAGCAGAAGGCGACACTTTTATCAAGCATCCATATTCATTTTGCATGGAGTCACATCCAGTACATTTAAATACCATTTATTTATTTCATTCATTCATTTTGGTAACTAGGTAAGCCCACTAAGACCAAAGATCCCTTTTTTCAGGGGCGACCCGGAGTTAATTACATACATTAATAAATACAGTGGTACAGACAATTAATACATGCAGAGGTATAGCAGCTTGCATACAGTAGGTTTGTTAATTATACATAATACACGTTGAAAATAGGAGGTAATTAGACAGTATGGTAGCTTACGGTATGCAAGGTCAGTTGTAACTGATTTGACATAAATTGATTGGGAAATCTTACGTAGAGAAATATACAAGGCAAGGCCAGTGGTACTACCTCTATTAGGGATCCCCACCCATCAGGGATGATGAAGGCAGGTGGGGAGAGGTCATATGGAGGTACAGTAGGCCAGGAGCCCATGAGCCCTGATTAGCACAAAAGGGGAAGGGGATTGCAGGCCCAGTGGACAGGGATTAATGATAACATCCACAGAGACTCAACCCCATCACGTTCACCTTCGAGGTGGACTTGAATTCATGAAGAGTGGGACAGCCCATCAGGTTCTCTGGAAGACAGTTCCACTGATTAGAAGCAGCATACCTAAAGGACCTCTTGCTCAGGTTGGTCCGCACTCAGGGGATATCAAGGGGGAGGCCAGTCGATGACCTCAGGTCTTGGCACTGAATCTTTGGGTTAAGCAAGCCATGCAGATGGGGAGGAGGGCCCGCAGCAGTGAATTTGTAAGCCAGACATAGCAAAGGGTAGGCCAGTTTGTGCCCTACGGTGGGCCAGTTAAGGTCTGCAAGGACCTCACAGTGCTGCCTCCTGGGGGGGGGAGTGGGTAGCGAAGCATGCAACCCTGTTATAGAGTACAGAGAGCTTTCTTAGTCTACTCTCCCTGAGAAACTGAAGAAGGGGAGTACTATAAAGGAGTGTAGGAAACAGTGTGCAATTTGCAAGGCTCGCCTCGCCTCATCTGAGAGGAAGTTACCCAGCCTGTAGAGTAGGCCAATCTTTTGATGAGTGGTCTTGGCTAAGAAATCAATGTGCGGCTTGAAGGACATATCCTGGTCAAGGAAGATTCCTAGGTATTTGATCTTGTCAATGACTTCAACTCGCTTCCCTTGGGCTGTGTGGAGCTGGAGCAGGTCACGCCTGTTGGCTCCCAGATGCCTGGTCCCAAAGAGGACAGCCTTCGTTTTCTCCTCATTCAATACAAGTGAGTAAGCAGTGAACCAGGCCTCAAGTGCAGCGACACTGGCCTGAAGTTTAGCAGAGATAGCGCTAGGTTGCAGATCACTGCAGTATGCTACTGTATCATAGGCATGCAGGATTAGGTTGTCCAGACCACATTCCTGATCGATGTCACTGACAAAGAGGGTAAATAGTAGAGAACCCAGGATCGAGCCCTGGGGTACTCTGGAGGCAATTGGTTTGGCACCAGATTGAACTCCTCTCCACTGAACTTTTTGGGTCCTGTTGAGCAAATAGACCTCAAACCAGGTAACTGAGAGGCTGTCCAGTCCCACCAGTTGGAGCTTGGAGAGGAGCAATTCATGACTAACCAGATTGAATGCCTTAGACAGGTCGACTAATAAAGCTCCAGTTGGGGAGCCTCAGTCATTGGAATCAAGGATGTCAGATGTAAGCTGGATTAGGGCTGTGTCAGTTCCATGGCCTTTCCTAAAACCATGTTGAATACCGGCTAGGAGTAGGTGCTGCTCAAGGTAGTCCTGCAACTGGTTGTACACCAATCTCTCCTGCACCTTCGCAAGAGGGCAGAGAATGGAGTTGGGCCTGTAGTTTCCCACATTTACCCAAGGCCCCTTTTTGTGCACAGGGACAATGGTCGCAATTTTTCATTTGTTAGGGACTATTCCGACGAGTAGGGATTGGATACTGAGCATGGAGACAGGAAGGGTGATAGCTGGGGCAGCGGCCTGCTGCAACCTAGGTTCTAGTTGATTGTGTCCAGGGGAGGAGTAGGGATTAATCTGATTCAAAAGAGCTAGCACATCAGATGGTTTGACCAGTTTCAGATGAAATTGAGGCCTAGGGTGTTCCCATCCAGTTCCATTGCTGTGGAGGGCACCCTTGGGAGGAGGGTGCAGGAGGCTTAGTAGCACTAGGGTTTGAAAAGAAGGTGTTAAAGGCCTCAGCTACCATTGAGGGGTCATTGGTAAGGTTATCCCCAATCAGAAGAGCTCCATCCTGGGCACTAATGGCACCCTTCAGAAGTTGGTCGATTTGGCCCCAGAATTTCTTTGGATCCCTAAGGTGTTGAGACTGGAGACCATGGACATACTTAGATTTCACATTTTTGGAAGTTTTCTTGCACTTGTTTCTCAATACCCTGTATTTCTCCCAGTCTGACCTGAGGCTTGTGGACCTGAAGTGCTCGCAGGCCCTATCCCAGAGTATCATGCTCCATTTGAGGTGTGGGTTAATCCACTTGTGGCACCATTGTTGTCCAATTGCCTGTCACAATAGTAACAAATAATTATTTTGCTGCAGTGTAAGGCCTGTCTGGTCCTGTGGTATGGAGGGATGAGGTGCTAAGTGCCTTATTGCCTGCTAAATCAGTGACCCAAGTTCTGGAATATACCAGATTGTCAGAGGTTAGAAAGCAGACTGAATGTTCATCACATAACTGTCCTGTCCCTGCATGGAAAGGCATGCTGACTTGACCTTTGTCTTCCCCCAGGTGAAGGCAGGAACTCAAGGAAGGGAAAATACAGAAATGGCTAACGTAGGTTCCATAAAGCCCTTCCCAGCTACCTCTGTCCCACATGACCACCTGGATGGCTGTCTCAGTTGTGGATGTAAGTGACTGGGTGGGGATAAGGATGGCTCTCCCTTTTCTGGCCACCCTATCATGGGGGAAGGAGGCAATCCATGGGAATTTTGGGCTTTGTGGTTTGGGATGGGGAGTGATGGACAGAGGAGGTAGGGATAGGGATGAGAGCCTGCCCAAGTCAACTGGTAAGCAAAATGTTTTATGGAGGGGGAACATGCTGCAGTATGTATGACCTTAACACATACAGTATACATAACCCTGCCATAATGGGTGCAGCTGCACTGTTACAGTAAACCTATCAAGTACAGATAATATGTACAGGGTCTCTTACCAGGGTACTATAGAGCCAGAGGTAGGAGTCATAAAGGGATGACATTTCTTAAATCTGTAGAATAAAATAGAGGAAAGGGGTCACAAAGGATCCTTGGTTCTTAGAGAGTTACTAGGAAGGATAAGACAGGTTATAAATATTGTGATACTTATCCGATGGGGAAGGAGTTCACAGAGACCTGTGAACGTAAAGAGAAGAAGGTTAATATGGAGTAAATACAGTAGTGGGAACAACAGAGAGGAGAGAGATGAAATGGGTATACCTGTAGTACAGTGTAAGAGGTAAAAATATAGCTGTAGAGGGAAAGGTATACAAATAAATGCAGTAAAAGATACAGAGACAAGCTTAATTTAAGTAGTATGCTAATATCACCAGCTGTTTACCATGACTGTCAAAAACCAAACACCAAACAACAGAATAATGGAATGTTTGTTACCATTGGAAAAGCTATTCCTGTGTTTTCACCTTGATTTGCATGTTGTTTTTAGTGTGCGGTGTATATCACTTTGACAATTTCTGTATAAATGAGATGCACGTTTGTATTCCTCAGACCTGCCCTCTGCGGAAGGGCCACTGAAGGCTTGAAATGCTGGCCCAAGTGGGTGCATGCCAGGCATCTTGAAGGAAAATAAATCTTGCACTTTGCATGTAAAACTGAATCTAGGAGTGCTGAGCATTCTTTTCTTTTGTTTTTACAAGCAGGCTGCTTTGCTTATGCGCCACCTTTTCCTTTACTTGTGCACCGCTCTACACTACTTACACAATAGCCACAGCACTGACCCCTGACCATCACAGGACTGACCATCCCATCCCTGACCATCACAGGATTGTACCTTCTCAGACAGTCACAGGACTGACACCCTCCACTGTCAGTCACAGCACTGGACACCCATGTAAAAAGAAAAAGTTTCCTGCACAACACACACCTGTAATGAGGAACACTACACTGCTTCTTTTAAAGTGCCAGTTTTGCATTTTATTAAAGTGCACACCAGCTGCAAGACTTCAGCTTGACATGCTTTGGACGTGAGACCTTTTTCAAAAGCTGACTTCTTCACATATAACCACACTTAAATATGGTAACACACATGTGACCATTACACCTCACAGCAAACAAAACAGTGATTGGATAAAAACATACAGCTATTAAGATATCTTTAATGACTCAGTTCCTTTAGAACCTGATCACATAAAGTGCTTCCAGTGCCTATCATTTAGAATCACATTAACACAGGTAAATGATGACAAACGTGAATCCTAAAAAATAATGAAATCGAGGGCCAGATATTAAGAAGAGACCAGTTGGGAGGAGGAGGGGGGAGGCACCCATGCCTGACAGTCACAGGACTGATCCCCATTCCCAACAATCACAGCACTACACCCCACCACCATGACATCACGACCCATATCCCTGACAGTCACATGGATGACACTTTCCACAGACAGTCACAGCAGTAATCCCCCCACCAGTCACAACACTGTGCATCACAGCACTGATGACCACCACACACAGTTGGAACCGCAACATTCCCCACTTGAATAGTCACTTAGTTTGGCACCTTATACAACCTTCCTGCCCCGTGTACAACTTCCTGCAAATACTTCTGTCCCTCAAAGCTGCAGAATTGCACAGAAGCAGACCTCGCAAAAGTCAGAGGAATGACCTTCACCCTGATAGTCACATAAAGGACACCCAATCCCTGACAGTTATATAACAGACCCTCCGCCCAACAATCACTGGACTGTACCACCACTCTAACAGTTACAGTACTGACACCATCCATCACAGCTATGACCAACCCCCCAACAGTCATTGGATTCCCCCACAGTCACAGGACTCTCTACTCCCCCAGTCACAGGACTGTACCCCCCCAACAGTAATAGGCCTGTATCACCCCCTCCTTCAGAAGCATGGGGTTGACCCCCACATCACAGGACAGTATCAGCCCACTGACAATTACAGGACTAACATCCTCCACTGACAGTCTTGACAATGACTACCCACCTCTGGCAGTCACAGCACTGATCCATACCCATGAGAGTCACAGCACTTTCTCAGTATTCCCAATAGTCACAGAGCTGCTCTTCTACCCCCCCCCCAACCTGGCAGTCACAGCAATGAACATACATCCCTCAGAATCACAGCACTGATCCCCATTCCCCCATAGTAACAGTACTAGTCACAGTACTGCACCCCATCCCATCTACAGCACTGATCATCAATCCTCAACAGTCACACCACAGCCACCTCACCCCCAAAAGTCACTGAACTGACACCCCCTACCATCAGTCACTGCACTAGTTCCCATCCCCTGACAATGACAGCACTGACTTGCTACTCCTAACCGTCACCACACTGACCCCCATCCACAACAGCCACAGCACTGCCTCCTCACCCACAATGGTTACAGAACTGCCACCCCACCCCCCAACAGTCACAGACCTGTACCACCCTTCAATAGTCACAGAACTAACACCTTCCACCATCAGTCACAGTGGCCACCTACCTGACAGTCACAGTGCTGATTCTCATACCCCAACAGTGACAGCACTTACTTCTAACCACAACAGTCACAGCACTACCCGTTGCCACAGTGAAAGAACTGTCCCCCTACATCTGCAACAGTCACAGGGCTGATACCCTCTACAGACAGACACAGCAGTAATCACCACCCCCACAGTCACAACACTTCCCCCCCACTGCCAAAAGTTGCAGTCCTGCCTCCCACCTGACAGTTACAGCACTGACCACCTACCCCTTGACAATAACTGCACTGTCTCCCCTCCCTTAACCATTAAAGCACCGACACCCCCAACAACAGCAATCACAGTACTGACCCCCACCATTAACACAACACTGCCTCTGAACCTCCATCAACAGTTGTAGTACTTACCTGTCCCCTTACAGCAATGCCCCCGACAGTCACAGCATTGACAACCATCCACTGGAAGTCCCAGAACTGACCACACCTCAGTCATTACATTTTAAAAATAAGTTAAGTACTGTAACCCATCACAGAGAGTTCAGCGCTTGAAGCTAGTAGGCCAGCAAGCCAAATTCTGGTGGATTTTGTGTTAGGTTAGTAAGATTTTTCTTAAAGTAGCCCTGTAGGTTTGTACTACAGAATGTAACCAAAAAGTACAGTGCTTCAGATTAGCTAGTGGAAGAGTCTGTGGGGCTAGTACATTTTCCCATTCACTAGACTTGCTGGCTAGTGGATGCAAAACTTAACTTAGAACCATGGAGTAGGCTATACCATCCTCAAGATGGCCCTCTCCCCCTTATCCTCTTCTGATTTTAATTTATGAAAGTGATAATTCATAGACTGGAAAATGTGTTATATTCTTTTGTCACAGTATGATGGATTTGTTGCTGTTGTGACACCCAGAGCCTCTGGGATTGGGAGCCTGAAAAATAAAATTTGCCTTTCCTTGTCTCTAGACATTCCTGCCCAGTGACTAGCCCTAAAGCTGAGCAACCTGCTAAGAATAAGAAAACCTACATCTCAGTCCCCCCCCCCAAACAGGACCACTCTTTTAGTACCAGTACAACTCTGTATATTCAACTTTACATTGCTTGTTAAACAGGCTTGTAGCACTGCTTCTAGAGTTACAACCCCTGCCTGTATTATTATGCACAGGTTGAGGGGTCTGGGTTCATAACTAGCCAGTACCAGGGTTTTCCTACCCACAGTAAACACCAAGTTTTGGTGCCTCCACTCAGAGTAAGGTTTCAGTGGCTATTTATTAAATTTGTTGCAGCCCTCTGGGAAGCTATAACTACCCACTACCCCATCTAATGGTCCTAGACCTTGGAACAAGCAGTAATCTCTCACAACATTCACAATGCATTTGTCAACCGACATTAATGATATGCTCATAGGTTTTCCATTTACCATGATCTGGTCTTCAGTGTGACCTCCTGGAACCCCCTGCAAACAATGGTTATCAGGCATGCATGTTCAGGAATATTTCAAACACAGTAAAAGACCACCAGTAAACATATACGAGGCAATTTAACATTGCAACACCAATCAGGTTTGTTTAGGGGGAGCATAACAAGGAAGGGGCAAATCTGGTCAAATGATTTTATCCTTATTGGTTTGAGTCAGGATAATGGCATGCATTTAGTTCCACTTTGCAGTCCTATAAATATACTGGGTACCCAGATGGAAAACAAGCTAGCTTAAATGGTGCGCAGGGTTGCAGCTGTTGTTGTGGCCCTTGATGAAAGAAGACATGATGATTTGACATGCAGTTTTATTTATGTCTAGTAGCCGGATGGCCCAGTCTCTTGAACCATTAAACTAGCAGTGAAATGGAGATTAGGTGATACCACAATGATTATTAAATCTTGTCTCTGGGAGTTACCCTGATTTCTACTTACTGTACTCTGACACTGGAGATGAGCTGAGAAAGTAAGACCTGTGGAGATGTTTCTTGAAGCAAGGGGGAGGGTTTCCTCATGGACCTCACACAGCAGCTGGTCTGTTGATGCAGGAGCAATCGACTCGGGCTGATTTCACATAACCCAAGGCCGAAAGGCTTAGTGGAGTCAATGAGTCAAAACCATGAACTAGATGTCTTGAACTGGCCAGCTGCACAAACACTTTGGCAACTTTTACACATCTATATGTAATGGTGCTGCTGGTTCCTCTCTGGTCCTTCCAGTAGGCTTGCAGGCTGATCCGCAATATTGCCTTTTGCTGCATGAATCCACTACTGTTGCACACCACAGTTTGCACGACTGATGCACTTTGGACCCTGCAGACTAAACCACCAAGAAAAGTCTAGGCCCACCAGGCCTAACTTCTGAGAGATGGCTGGCTCCTCAGAGGCTCACACTCTGAACTCCTGGGCAGATCAGGCAAATCTTCACTGTTTCAGTAGTTACCCCTTTTATATGGGGCTAAGGTCCAGGAATCTAGTTGACTGTCAAAACTATCCCAAACTGTCCCAGTCTCCTTATTGGCTTGAATTTTGGTGCCTAGAAAAGGTCCTCCTATTTTCCTCACAAGTCTTCATTAATTCCAATAAGTCTCTGGCCAAAGGTCCAGGCTCTTGACTGGTTATTTGGCTGCACAATGGTGGCTGCTGTATAGTCCCAAACACACATTTTATTGCAGTCCAAACATAACTGTCCTGGTGCAGCCAGAATAAACGCTATTCTTACATAAATTCCCCACAGATATATAGTCCCGACATTTCTATTTTAAGCACATTTATTAATCTCTCCCATATGTGCTTAGTTTCTGTGTCACTGCTTTGCAAATACAGTGCCCCTCTAAAACTGGCAGCAGCTCAATAATATTCATTAGGGCTTCACTGCCCTGACATTTGTTCTGTAATACTGGTGCCCCGGAGGCAGTGCTTGCTTTATACTTATTTAAAAACACTTTCCCTGCCCTTGCTCTAGGCCCCTTGTGCCTTTTTAACTAAATACTTTGCACCAGGATCCACAGGAACACCTTCCAACTTTTTATTGCAGCCAGCAGGTCACAAACAGTGCGCCTCTCGAAAGTGTGAGCAGCAACTGCACGGCTGAAATGCTGGCCACCACAGAATGTGCTCTGGGAGCCCAGCAGGGCTCAAATGAGATAATGGGGCTGCCTGGGGAACCTGGGGAGGGTGGGTCACAGAACGTGGGCCAGGTGATGACCCAGGAGATTCATCGGGAGAATGCCAGAGAGGTACAGCTGACATATGGGAGGACTACCAGTAACCAGAGATAAAAGATGAGTGCACAAATGTTCAGAAGGTTAGCAAGGTGCTAACATGAATAGTGGCATACTATCCTGGTATAGTATGCCTGAACAAGACAGGGGCCATATTGAATTGGCCCTGGTGCATGGTGCTCAATGGATAGCATGCTGTGTAGCTCTTATTCCACTAGTGGGTGTGCTCTCTCATTTGTCTCATGCCTCATTGCCCCTCTCTCCCAGTCTCTCCCCCTCCCCATCTCTCCTTTTCTCCATCAATCTCCACTCTCATGATATCACCCCTCCACTACTTGGTCTCTACCTCCTTCTACACCTCTCTCTCTCTCTCTCTCTCCCCACCTTCTCCCACCTTACCACACTATCCTGCATGCACCCTCCCCAGATCCTCAGCTCCAAAGCTGTAATGCAGTACGACAAGGCTCCTACTGGGCTGCTCTATCCCTACCCAACTCTCTCCCTACCTTCCATTTTCCTATCACTCATATACTTCTTTGTGCCACACAACACTTAGTATACCCTTAATTAAACTCATAAGAAACTTAGCTGTTTTCTATTCTTTTGTTACTTCCTGTACTGATAATTCAACTGTTTGTATTTTGTTCTGTGAATTCAATTATGTACTGATAATTGAACTATGTCTGTATTTGTACTGTGAATTCAGTGAATATCTGTCTTTGTACCGATTAATTGACATGTACCCTTTGTAAAAGAGTTCTTACTCAAAGATTGTTTCTGAAATTCCAATAAATAAATAAAATGTCTGCAATTTAAAAAGCAGGCTTTTGACTCTGCTGCATTAACCACATAGTTCCATATGGCACTTGTGCGGTTTTATTAAAATTGGTTTTGAAATAATAATTTGTCACCTATTATTATGAGTTTACCCAAAGCACTGTGTCTGGTCATCTTAATTGTGCTGCAGTCCAAGGCTACCGTACTAATGATGTCATTTGCTGTGACATTCTGGGAGCCTGTATCTATCTGCATGGTAGTAGTGTACTAGCATTTATGAGGGGGTTGATAACTGTTTAACCTTTGGTGTGCTTGTCTGGATACATGACAGTTGTGGTGTTCAGCTCTGAACAAGCTGCAGACATACTTTGTTGTTTACTGAATTAACCTGCTGGAATGCTACTCAGAGTTTCTGTGGGGGACAAATGGTAGCACCCCTATGTTGTCCTCACAGCACTGTTTGACCAGGCATAAAGAAGCTGACATAGAACAAACTTCATTTTCAGAGTCTAAAACTCCAAGAAGAGAAAATAAAAAAGCATTCACAGCAAAACACTACAAACTAGTTGCCATTGATCTTAACTTGTTTGTTAAACAGGCTTCTGGAATGTATATTGTCACAGTTGTTTAAGGGGCTTTAAGGAAGAAGCATTTACAGTCTCTCAGGTGCTGTCTACCAACAGCAGCTTTCCTTACCTAGATGTGTTTTTAAAAATCCTGCAGTTCTGTATACTTTCTACTTAAGTTCCACGGTAGTCTGTTGCATTTTGACTCAGGAAGTACAATCCATTCAGCTTGTGAGACTCAATTTCCTCAAGGTCCTAGTGCCAACCTGATAAGAAACTGACAGTAGAATATGCTTGGAAAGGGAGATCAAATAAATTTTGATTCTCCTACCTGAGACTCGAGCAGTGCCTCACAGCTGGCCATCTTTGTTTTAATTTTGGCGCCGTTTCTCTCACAAGCGACTGCCCATTTTAGAAGAGTCGCAATAGACTACGCTACCAGCACTCTGAGTGAAATAATAATCTGTTTTCTCCCATTAACCTGAAGTGCCAGTTTAAATTTAGAAAGGAGGATCTGTAGTAGCAATAGCCTGCAACTGGTGGATGGGTGCTGTTTTCCTGCAGTCACTTCGCAACTGATCCCCACCAGACCCACCCTTGTCCGGCTCTAGCTATATAGGGCAGAAAGACTGTAACCACACCCATAACACTCCCTAGTGGTAAAATTAGCCATCTCCTCACTTCACCATTTGCAGGTTACCTTTGTTGGTAGCTAGAGGGCGCTTGAAAATAGTTTCTGTCTCTGGCTGAAAACTCCAATTTCCCTGCAAACTCTTCACAAACTCTGTTACTCTCCTTAACACTCTCCGCTAAACCCCACCCTAAAATGACCCTCTTAAATAATTTAAACATGGCTAAAAGACCTAGCACTACTCTTCTACTGGTCATTATTATTTTCTCCTGCCTTATTTGGCTACCTATATTTTACTCGCCTCCAGCCATGAACCATCAATTCACCCACCCTGATGACTTGTCACTCTGTGCTTTGCGCATGCCAGCATGCTGGCTCCGTTACTCCTTCCCTCTTCTCATCCCCCATAATTTCATTTACCATCTATCCTACACTCTACATAAATCCACGTTGTACCTCATACTACCTCCACCTTTCATCCACCATAAGTTATGGTACCTGGCACTCTTAGCCTTAATATTAGCCGGTGATATAGAGCTAAACCTGGGACCTCTAAGTAATTTATCTTGCCTTGATGCAACCTGGAGTAATTCAAAGGGCCTCCTCATTGTACACATGAATATTAGGAGCTTTCTCCGCAGTAAAACAGAACTTGAGGCATGGGTTGCTCTTTATCATCCGGATATACTCTGCCTATCTGAAACCTGGTTAAAACCCTCCACCACTGATACCCTCTGTAGTCTACCCAACTACAATATCCTTAGACAGGATAGGCCATCAGCTAAGTGTGGAGGTGGTGTAGCTATTTTTTACAAACCACATTTGGTGATATCCCTCAACGTGTTGCCAGCACTACTAACTTGCGAAGCAATCCATGCAACCTTACAACTAGGCTCAAAGAAACTACACATCGTCTGTGCCTATAACCCTCCTGCTGGTGGTTGCAGGGGTCTTGACGAACTCCTCTCCCAAGTTAACAGCACTATCGGCCTTAATGAAGTCCTTATTCTGGGGGATTTCAATCTAAACTGGACTAATAAATCTAACCTATCCTCACATACTATGATACAAGGTAACAACCTTCACCAGCTTATCACAGACCCTACAAGGGTCATGACTCCCCCTTGGACAAGCACCCTTATTGACTGGGTCCTTACAAATCGCCCTGACAGCATAGTATGTGCAGGCACCCTTGCAGATGCCATAAGTGATCATTCCCCTATTTTCTGCATCTGGTGCGCTACTAATAAACCATCACCACCTCCTAAACTAATCACTTTCCGCAACATGGTCCATTTCAACCTAACCCAGTTTACTCATGATCTCTCCTTGATTGACTGGACCCCCATCTACTCCTCTACAAACGCCCAGGCAGCACTCGACTATTTCCTGGCTCATTTTAGCCTGCTTCAAGACACCTATGCCCCACTGTGTCACTCGTCGGATTCAAGGAACGCAGACTAAATGGCTAACAAAAGATCTGCTTACACAACTAAGAGCCAGAGACAAACTATGGTGACGTTTCAAAACAACAGGGTTACCAAATGACTACAACCAGTATCGATCTCAGAGAAACATATGTAAAAGAAATATTCACCTAGCAAAGAGCATTTTCTGCAGAGACCCGCTAACAAAGGCTGCTGGCAACGCTAAAAAGTTCTGATCTACCATAAAAACACTTCTTGGTGCAAATTCTAGGGCCCATACCAGTGACATGCTTCTAAACGGTATTCACTGCAATAACCCGGAGACCATAGCTAACTCCTTCAATCATCATTTTTCGGATCTCACTAGCTACCTGACATCTTTCCAGACAATGAGTACCACCTCACCCCCAACTGAACCTCTAATTAAGCACCCCCCATTTAGGTTCCGGAGTATCACCAGGGCAGAAGTGCTAAAACTACTGCTCTCCGCTCCCAAAAATACCAGCTTAGGGTCTGAGGGTCTAGGAACCTAGGCTTCTGAAAGCAGCTGCCCCGCTCATTGCCTCTCCCCTAACCAAAATTTTCAACCTTTCCCTATGTCATGGCTCAGTTCCTGACATCTGGAAAATAGCCAAAGTCACCCCAATTCCCAAAAAAGGTGACCCCAAGGAAATCAAGAAATACCGCTCCATTGCTATTCTCTCAATGTTCAGTAAATTTCTGGAAAAGCTAGTGGCCACCCAATCAATTGAATATCTTCAGAAATACAACCTTCTATCTGGCTCACAGCATGGTTTCTGCAAAGGCCACAGCACCTCTACCGCCCTTCTGAAACTCACAAATGACATCTATGCCTCCATGGACTCAGGCCTCCTGACAGGTGCCATTTTCACTGCTCTAACAAAGGCGTTTGACCTGGTAAACCATTCCCTTCTTCTTGATAAACTTCGCTCCCTAGGCTTCTCCCCTGACGTAGTAGCCTGGTTCAAGAGCTACTTGTCTGACAGGAAACAGGCTGTAGTTTTCAACTGAGCCATATCAGATCTCTTCCCTATACATGTTGGAGTACCCCAAGGCTCCATGCTTGGCCCCTTGCTTTTCTCAATTTTCATTAATGACTTACCACTCCTAGCACCAAACTGCTCATCTCTGCTTTATGCTGATGACCTAGTTATTTACCACAGTGCTAGAAATACCAACGACATAACCCTCTCTCTTGCTTCGGACTTCGCAAATATCCAATTCTGGCTAACTAAGAACAAACTTGTTCTCAACACTCCCAAGACACACTCCATGCTCTTTGGCTCACCTGTCAGGCTTAAAATGAACCACCTTGCCCTAGATATCCGAAGTGCGGATGGCTCCCCTCTGGTCAACACCAGATCCTTCAAATATCTGGGAGTCACATTGGATGAATCTCTTGACTTTGACCTGCACATAACAACTGTCTGCAAGTCTGTGAATGCCAAGCTAGGTAGTACCTACAGAACTAGCTATGCCCTCACACCCTCGGCCAGACTAGCAGTGGCGCAAGGTTTCCTGCTCCCAGCTCTGGCCTATGGCTCAGTCATCTTCCAAACTGCCTCAAAATCCTCCCTCCATAAATGGGACACCACTTATAACAACATCTGCCGCTACGCCTCTGCATCCCCACATTACAAACACCATTTCCAGCTCTATGCTGACCTTAAATGGCCTGGTCCCTCTATCCATCGACTTCAGTCTCTTGGTGCTCGAATTGACTGCATCGCCAGATCAGTTCTCCCCTATCACTTGCCTCCCTGCTACATGCACAACCTCTCTCCTATGGACTGCGATCTACTGATGAAGCTCCTCTTCACATCCCTAGATGTGGAACAAATGTGGGTGCACAAGCTTTCTCTCACATGGCTCCAAAATACTGGAACTCCCTACCCTACTCAATCCGTCAAGCAACCTCCCATGCCAGTTTCAAGCAACTGCACAATGAGCATCTGCTGGTAACCAACCCCTGCACCTGCTTTAATCCACCTTAGATCATCACCAAGTAAATCCACTCCTCTGACACCTTCTTCCCACCTATCCTACACCCCCCCCCGTTTCAGTTGTCCTCTTTCTCTTTCTGGTTTTCAAACCCTTTTTTCCAGGCTCAAACCCTTTTCTCCAGGCTTCCCACCACTCTTCCTGCTTCTCCTTGTGCTATTTCACCAATCACAACTGGGCACTTAAACTGTTTTGATTGCTTTTACTATTTTGTTTTATGTACACCATCACTTTTCCACTGCCTATACTTCTCAAAGTGTTTGAAATGCATTACCTGTACATCTCAAAGTGTTTGAAATGCATCACCTGTACATATAGTATTGTTGCTGTATTATCTGTAAACTTGTGTACTCTGTTTGTTGCCCTACTACCGCATGTGCTGCGTCACATGCACCCCATGTATGTATTTTTTTTCTAACTGTTTCTCTCCTGGGTCGTGCCTGAAAATAGGCATTTTCATGCCTAGTGCACCTACCTGGTTATCAAAAGCAAATAAATAAATACAGTGTTTTTAAAAACTGTAGAGAGCTATTTCTTCAGTGCCCCAGCAGGAGGCAGTGGAGAGGGGGTTGTCAGGTCTGCAGATGGGAGGGCCATTGGAAACCAATGCTGAGAGCATGTCTGTAGCACTGTGGAGGGACACATGATAGCATTCCTGTTCCCATTCCTCTGCTACGTCATAGCAATAAGACAGCATGGCAATGCCCATGCTGCCTTAACCAGGAATCTGAGAAACATATAATCCCTCCTCCTCATGAAGGAGGGTAACAGAAACAGGGGTTAGAGTAAGAAATAAAAATTAATTACTGTGTTTTCAAATCTGAAGGTACTGAATCACTGACTACAGGACTCTGATTCTGTTTCTTGCTGGTGACTGCAGCTCCATGCAGGATAACAGAATAGAGAGTACCTGGATCAGATAACTTCTATATATGATGAACTCTCTCATTTTGGTCAAAGTCTCCTCCAGTTGATGAGTGCACTGGGCCTGACACAGGTTGTTACCACCTCTACCCATATTGGAGGTCATTCACTAGATCTGGTCTTTCTCTTGGGTATGGAGATCACTGATTTGGGGGTTGAATCAGTCAGTTGGTCGGACCATTACACCATAAGGTTCAGTTTCAGGGCCCCCTCTAATAGGTCTGCCCCTACGGAGATGGTCCAATACCGCCCTTTAAGGGTGTTGGGCCCTAATGACCTTATACTTGCGGTGCTGGACCTATCGAGTTTGTCGGGTGAATGCATGAGTCCAGATGATCTTGTACTCACCTATAATAAGGCTGTGGGAGATGCACTGGACAAAATTGCTCCTGTTCGCGTTCGCCTCTCACTATCCGTCCAAGGAGTCCATGGTTTGATGGCTCCTTGGAAGGAATTAAGGCGTAGGTCAAGGCTGGAGAGAGCTCATGGGAAATCGGGCCTTGATGTCGACAGGCTTAGATTGTTAGCCCATTATGATGGCTACCAATCAGAAATCACTCGGAAGAAGGCAGAATTCCTGTCCAGAGAGATTTCTGCTGCAAAGAATCGACCGGCTCAGCTTTTCCGGACTGTGGACAGGCTGTGCAATCCAGTCTGTCTTCAGCCTAGAGAAGCTTTTTCTCAACTTAGATGTGAGGAGTTCACTTGCTTCTTTGTAGATAAGGTTGCCGACATCAGGTCCGCATCGTCCACCTCTCCTTTGGGGGTCCGTGGGGCAACCGTTGTACTTAATCTCGGCCTATCTGGTTGGAGTTTCACCACCCGGAATTCGCAGACATTGTGAAGATCATCCAATCAATGCGTCCAACTAGTTGTAGTTTGGATCCGGTCCTACACCTCTGTTAGTAGGTTGTGTAGAAGTCATCTACCCAATCCTTGCTGACATTGTCTGGAAATCCTGGAGAGGGGTTTTTCCTCCAATCAAGGAGGCAGTTGTTCATCCACTCCTTAAAAATCCTCCTTGGACCCAGACTGTCTAGCTAACTACCGCCTATCTCTAACCTGCCATTTGTTGGTAAGGTTATTGAAAAGGCAGTTGCACTGCAATTGGATGAATACCTCACCTCTCATAATGTCTATGATACTCTCCAATCTGGCTTCAGGAAAGGCATAGTACTGAGACTGCCCTTGTTCGGTATTGAGTGACCTCCTATGGCCAGAGATCGAAAGGCTTATACCATTCTGGTCCTTCTTGATCTTTCTGCTGCATTTGACACTGTAGACCATGAAGGTGCTATTGGAAGTGACTGCTTGAGTTTTGTGGACTGTCTGGTACAGTCCACGAATGGTTCCGTTCTTACCTCACTGGTAGGTCTCAGAGAGTCGCCACCGAATTTATTCCTCGACACTTCTCTACCATGGGTACCGAGGGTTCCATTTTAGCTCCCATGCTGTTTGCAGGGTATATGCTGCCATTAGGAGAAATCATCAGAGATACAGCTTGAGTTTTCACTGCTATGCAGATGATACTCAGCTGTATTTATCCTTTCTCCCGATCAGAGTGATGCACCTCTGTACTTAACAACTGTCTGGATGAAATCAGAATTTGATGCGTCGAGTTGGTTGAAGCTTAATCTGGATAAGACTGAGGTATTGGTTGTGGCCCAGGTCATCCTGGAGGGGTTTGGGTGCAGCACATCCATCAGGCTTATCACTTGGTGGGGTGCCGCCCTCTAGCCTTGACAGGTGCGAATTCATGCTATTTTGACGACGGTCTGACCCTGAAATCTCAGGTGTCAGCTGTTGTCAAGACCTCTTTTTATCATCTAAGGAATATCGCCTGGGTGAAACATCTGATTCCCCAGGAGGACCTTCCGACCTTGGTTCACGCCTTTGTTACAATCCGTTTGGACTACTGTAATTCCCTATACCTAGGGCTCCTAGGGATTGATATCCGCCGCCTGCAGCTAGTGCAGAACGCTGCAGCCAGGCTTTTGACTGGGACTCCAAGAACCAGTCATATTACGCCTGTGCTTCGTGAACTGCATTGGCTGCCTGTGCGGTGGCGTATCACCTTTAAGGTTGGTTTACTAACCTTTAAAGCCCTACACGATCAGGGACCCGGTTACCTGAAAGATCTTCTGATTCCCTATTGCCCCCTCCGCTCCGCCAGTGAGGGATTGCTAGAGATTCCCAGGGTTTGTTTGCAGTTATCAGGATCTTGTGCTTTTGCCTATTCAGCTCCTACCCTGTGGAATTCTCTACCTCATTGGTTGAGAGAATGCCCGACTGTTGATAGTTTTAAAATTGCTTTAAAAACTTATCTTTTTAACTTGGCTTTTCCTTTATAGTTTGATTGTTTAATGTTGATTTTTGTTTTATTATTATGTACAGCGCCTTGATTTTGAAAGGCGCTTTATAAATAAACACAAATTGAATTGAATTGAATATATAGATGTGCCAGCCAGGATGAAGCACAGTAACTTGCAGTAATGAAATGTCACAAAATCCAGCATGCCAAAAGGGCTTAATTGCCATTGTCTTACAATGGCCCCTGCAGTAAATTGCAGTGTTCAGTGATATTCTGCAGCATTTCTGCACTTCATCCTGGCTTCACACATCTGTATGTGCTGCTTTAGAAACATAAATAACACAGTAAGGCCCCCATATTCAAAAGTCCCCTGGAAAATCGTGCAAGTGCCTGTGCCACATATCTGAGAAGTGCTGGCCCAAAATAATGAGAGATTCAGAAGATGCACCCTGAGATGTACCCATGCATGTCTGGCTGAATATCCCAAAGATGCACAATTGCTCAGTGGGGGATGTGCAGTGCAACAGGTGACCTTAGCCCTATGCAGAGCATGTGGAAATGCACAATGAAAAACCAGTTACACAGTGTGCAGAGTTGCAATATTCAGCTGGGATATGCAAATGACCTCATTGCACATTCCAAGCCCATCTCCACATGCACAGCTCATTACTGGAATGAATTCAGGCAGTTTGCATTCCCCAGGCATGCTCAGTTCCAGCTTTGCAAGGTTGCCCCACCACTCTACAAAGGTGAACAGGAAGTACTGCAGCCTATCAGGCAGGTGTGATGGACTGCTTGTGTGTGTGTGGGTGGGTGTACTGTATTGACCTGGGTACAATGCTATTACCCATAGCCATGTACAGGGTCAGACTGGGGTACAGGAGGCCCACCTGGACAGTGGCCACAGGGGCCCACCTGGACATGCAACAGAGGAGGGCACAGGGTGACACAGTCTGATCAGTATACCACATCCATGTGATACACCAGCTCCATATGCAGCATACAGTCACCTGCTGTGCCCCATACCCCCTGTATGAGAGGGAAATGGTAATGACTGCAAGGAATGGTGGTGTGCTCAGGGTGACCAGGTACCCAAGTGGGTGGGTCCCACTTGCGTGCACCTATGGTGTGCCACCATGGGCATGTGCCACAGATCAGTCACTGGCCTGTGCCAGGCTTCCACTCATCCACCAGGCTACCTGGGCACCATTGCCCCAGACAGCACCCTGGGTGCATGCCAGAACCAAGTGACACCCTGCAGGCGGAATGGGTGCAGGTCATGGTCCCCGGTACATTTGCTGCATTGTGGCTGTCCACTCCACTGGTGTGTCTGGGGGGACCTGACAGCACTGGCATGTGGCTGCTGGGTGTCTATGTTCAGGGTGCAGGGTGTGTTGTTGCTTCCTGGATGGTGCCAGTGGTGACATGGAATCTGTGGCTCTGGGTGCGTCCATCCTGGCATGACACTTATGTGTGGGTGCCTGGAGCATGTTCAGATGCACCTCCAAGAGCTGTCTCTGGATGGCCTGCCTGTGGGTGGCTGGGTGATTTAGGCCATCTTTTTGTATGCCTAACTTTGTGCGGCTCATTTCTGAAATGCACGGAAGATGCACCATAAATTCAGGCTGAATATAGCAATGCACGGCATATTCATGGGAATGCCCCCATTATTTGCACTGCATACATTATTTCTGTGCAATGGTGCATCTGGAGATGAGCAATGTATCTCTCCCCTTTGAATATCGCAGTTCCACTCATTTTCTGGGATGCGCGGTACATCTTTCCTTTGCACTGCACACCTCCTTTGAAAATGTGAGTCTAAATGACTTCATGTGCTGAGAAAAATGTTTAGGAAAATATTCCCTTAACTTCTGAGTTACAAATAGTGCTCTGTATACAAACATAATATTTTCTTACCCTAGGTTGTTTGTAAAACTGCCTCCAAAATGGCTTCCTGCAAGCCGTTACAGCATTGTTTCCTAGGGGACTGGCTGGCTTCTCTCTGGTGTTTTTACAAAATGGATGGTGAAGGGAGGAGTTGGAGGAAGGGCAAAATCACATGACAGAGGTAGAGGATGAAAAAGCCCTAGTGGGGAAGGGAGAACAGATTAGTTCAGTTCTTGTTCAATCTTGAGAGAGATGGGAGATGAACACTCATTTTGTATGTTCCCTTTGCTGAAGAGCCTTGAAAGAGCTCCCCCTGGTGTTTGTAAATATAATTGCAGGACTAACATTAGCTGAAACCAGTGCTGATTGTCTGCACTTGAACTGTATTTGAAGAACTTAAAAGACTAAATGTCATGTGATTCTAGCCACCTAATGAAGAAAAGCCATTCTGAAGGCTATCTTGATAACTATGCTAGATTGAACTTAATTTTTATTTTATGTGAATAAAACTATGCACGCTTGTGGCTTGTACCATAATTTGGTTGCTGTGTTTTCCTTCTACATCCTCTCCTTCCCAAGACAAGACACTAAGCTAGATAAGAGAGAGAGAGAGTAAGAGAGGAGAAGGACTGTATGATACTGTAGCCAGGGGCATCATTTAGGGGTAGCCAGGGGTTGCGGTTGAGACCCCTATGATTTTTTTGCAACCCCTATGATGCCCACTGCAACCCCTAAGAACCCTAAAACAAGGTTTCCCTAGCATTTATTTATATAGATGTGGTGATTGGGGGAGTTTTACAACCCCTATGATTTTGCTGAAATGGGACTTTGCAACCCCTATGATTCTACTGAAATAATGCTACTGAGCATAACCTACCTCCTTCTGCTTGCTATCCCCCTCCCTATGCAGTCCATCATCCTTTTGCTTTCCCCACCACTGTTGAAAATTGGGCAGCTACTTTCAGATCATCCTGATTGATAACCCTGAGGTCCCTTTCCTACGAGGTATATGCCATGACCTCTTCTTCCGTTTTGTACTCAGCTTGGGTTTTTTGTGTCTGATGGGCATGACTTTGCACTTTGTTGCACTGAACCCCAGCTGTGAAATTCTGGACCACTCTTCTAGTCTTTCCAGGTCTCTCCTCATGGCCTCCATTCCCTTCATTATGTCCACACTATTGCAGATCTTGGTGTCATCTGCAAATAGATAGACTATTCATTCATGCTTCACCCTTGTGTCCCTTATGAATGTATTGAAGAGAACAGGGCTAAGTACTGACTCTTGACCCCCATCTCCCCCGAGACTTCCTTATTTAGTACAACCCTCTGGGCTCTATTCCTTCATGCTTCACCCTTATGTCCCCTATGAATATATTGAAGAGAACAGTTACGAGGAAAGGCTTGAGGCCTGTAACATGGTTATGCTCAGAACCTTTCACTTTTCAGCCACAAACCTCGCCTGTTCTATGTACTTCCATGGAGCAGAACATGTTCCTTTAATGAGTTTCCTCAAGTGGTGTATCGGTGAATACTAACATACACAGAAGTCTGCAACTGTCGAGATATACTGGTCTGTATTTAAAATAGCCTGCCATTTATTCAGTGGTAAGGGGCACAGAGGAAATTCAAATCTATGCATCCAACATTTTAGCCATTTATTCCACATTTGATTGGAAGTTTAGTAAGGTGATGGGTTTGTTTTGAGCATGTTGTATTTAATCAAGTGTTTGCGCCAAGAAAGGAAATTCTTCACAGCCACAGGTGACACCTGAAATGCATTGCTAACACTCACCAGTCAGATACCAGTCCAGCTTGTCAGCAGTGTCTCCAGTCAGGTCAGCTACCAATCTAGTTTGCTAGTAGTGTCTGCAGTCAGCTACCAGTCCAGTTTGCCTGCAATGTCTACAGCCAGGTTTGCTAGCTACCAGTCCAATATGCCACCAATCTCTCCAGTCAGCTACCAGTCCAGCTTGCCAGCAGTGTCTCAACTCAGATACCAGTACAGCTTGCCAGCAGTGTCTCTAGTCAGGTCAACCACCAATCCAGTTTGCCAACATTTTCTCCAGTCAGCTACCAGTCCAGTGTGCCAGTAGCATCTACAATCAGCTACCAGTTCAGTTTTCCAGCAGGATCTACAGTCAGCTACCAGTCTAGCTTCTCAGCAGTGTCTCCAGTGAGCTACCAGTCCAGCTTGCCAGCAATGTCTCCAGTCAGATACTAGTATAGCTTGCCAGCAGTGTCTCCAGTCAGGTCAGCTACCAGTCCAGTTTGCCAGCAGTCTCCAGTCAGCCACTAGTCCAGCTTGTCAGCAGTGTCAACAGGCAGCTATCAGTGTGGCTTTCCAGCAGTGTCTGCAGTCAGCAACCAGTCCAACTTGCCAGCAGTGTTTGCAGTCAGCTATCAGTTCAGTTTTCCAGCAGTGACTACAGCCAGGTTGCTAGCTACCAGTCCAATTTGCCACCAGTCTCTTCAGTCAGCTACCAGTCTAGTTTGCCAGCAGTGTCTCCAGTCAGTTACAGTCCAGCTTGCCTGCAGTGTCTCCAGTCAGCTACCAGTCCAGCTTGCTAGCAGTGTCTCGAGCCAGCCTCCAGTCCAGCTTGCCAGCAGTTTCTCTAGTCAGCTACCAGTCCAGTTTGCCAGCAATGTTTCCAGCCAGCTACCAGTCCAGCTTGCCTGCAGTGTCTCCAGTCAGCTACCAGTCAAGCTTGCTAGCAGTGTGTCCAGTCAGGTCAGCTACCAGTCCAGTTTGCCAGCAGTGTCTCCAGTCAGCTTGCCAGTAGTGTCTCCAATCAGCTACCAGTCCAGTTTACCAGCAGTCTATAGCCCGGTGGCTAGTTCCCAGTCAAGTTTTCCAGTAGTGTCTCCAGTCAGCTACTTGTCCAGTTTTCCAGCGGTGTTTCCAATCACCTACTTGTCTAGTTTGCCAGCAATGTCACCAGACAGCTTGCAGCTTCCAGTCCAGTTTGCAGGCAGTGTCTCCAGTCAGCTTTCAGTCCAGTTTGCAGGCAGTATCTTTAGTCAGCTACCAGTCCTGTTTGCAGGCAGTGTCTTTAGTCAGCTGCAAATCCAGTTTGCAGGCAGTGTCTATAGTCAGCTGCCTGTCCAGTTTGCAGGCAATCTCTCTACTCAGCTTCCAGGCTAGTTTGCAAGACCCAAGCAAGGTAAGACATGTCACTAGTAAATATTTCTGAGAGTAATAAAGGTAAACCCAACTTAATTGGGGGTGTCCAGTGAGCTGAGCATTAATGTTGGAAAAAAGAAATTTCCAGGGACTTAAGTACTTTATGTAAGAATGGGCATCGCCATTGACTAGTCTTGGAACCCTTATGGTTTTGGTGAAATGCTATGGAGATGGTGGTGCGGGTAATATTCTGGACTGTTGTGACTCTGGGGAGGGACAAGGGTGCAAATTACTGGGCATGGGGAGGAGGTAACAAGGTAGCAAAATTTGTTTCAAATGACCTCCAAAATGCACTGAATTTAAATTTTTTTTACGGGGGCCTAGGAGCCCCCCAGCCTACAGTTTCCCTTGCAACCCCTATGGTTTTTCTGAAATGACGCCCCTGACTGTAGCTGATTAGGTGCTGGACAACACTAAGAAAATAACTGCTACTATTGTAAACTTTAAAAGCACAGTGATAGAGAGAACATCAGAAAAAGAAAACATAATTGCAAAAACAGGTACATGAGCCCTGACTCTGTCACGCCCACGGTCCTGCTAAGATCCACAAATCCATGACAGCAAAGCATGATCATCAGACAGCCAACAGACATGGTTTGCATATGAATAATGATGGAGTGATGCCAACATGGCAGTAGCAGTAACAGACATGAGGAATGACAACATGAAAATATGGTATTGAGGACATGGCCCCATTCAAGTAATATTGTAAGACTGTGGATCCCTAGGAGATGAGCTGAACAAACACTTGAGTAGTCCAGTGGGCCTGGATAAACAAACCACAGAGCAAAGATTCAAAAGCACAGGAAGGTGAAGCAACAAATCTGGAGAGAGCCCTAAAATCCAGGAGGACAAAGTATGGTCATAGCAGCAGGGCAGCAGTTGTCCATAGCAAGAAAACCAGAAGCATGAGGATGCTGTAAAGAAGAAAGGGCACTCAAAGACAACAGGCAACAGAGCAGATGGTGGCTGTGGATCCTGGCAGATAGCCACCAGGGGAAGATATACTGCCAGTTAAGCTATGGAGCCATGGAAGCAGCAGGCAACAGCCACAACAGATTGCCTGTAGGATCAGGCACTGCAACAGTAAACCAGAGTGCAGTTGCAGTCCTAAGCAACAGAGCAAGGAAGGCATCAAGACATACCACCCACCAACCCAGGGCAACAGCAGCAGAAATCATCTGCACATTGGAGCAGCAGAGTGAAGGGAAAAGCCCACACATATAGAGACAAAGACAGGAAGCTAACTGCAGGTAGCAAAAGGTGGGAGGGACACCAGTGGAGCAGGCAAAAGGCAAACGTCAAGTCACCAACCATCTGCCATGTGTCTGCACCAAGGAAATGAAAATCTAAAGGTCTCCTGGAGCATAGGCTCCGATGTAACACAAGGTAGGGGGTGGTAGTATAAGTCACCCACTTTCCCACCAAACACCAGGCTATGGCCTTGCAGTAGAGACATTTCTGAATACAGCAACATCATATTTGTTTTGTTTCAAAATGGGGAAGATAAGAGGAAAAACAGTCTTTCAGAAATTGACATGAGTGTGATCATTAGCAGATAGTGATGCCCAAAATGTATTGTTGCCTTGAGAACCAATGGCCTAATGAGAGTGTGCTGAGACAAGGGGGTTGAATGTTGCCTCTGGCATATGATTATCCTGTCACTGATATATACGTGATTAAAGTACTATGGAAAGGCAAATTTTGAACCTCTGAGTATTATGATGTACATTAAGATACAGAAAAGACTGCAGGTCTCTGTTGGCTAAGTTGGTGCACCAAGACAGGTCACGCTCCCCCAATATCACTACTATCAATGATTTATTTATTTATTTAAGTTTTACCAGGAAGGCATACTGAGCAGGGTACCACTCTATTCCAGATATGCCCTGGGGGTTTGGGAGTTAGGTATAATACAGTGTAAATAGATTAGAAATGTACATACTTCAATACAGTCATAACATAGTAGGCAAATCCTTATATATACATATGTAGAATTATACAGACAGGGTAGCATACACAGCATCCAATATCATAACAATAAGCAGGGTGGGCAACAGCAGGAGTAAAATACACAAAGCAACTAAACAGCTGCCAACCAGACTGCATGGGCTTCAGCGGTGCAGAGTGCATGAGCAAGTGGTGGAGAAATGTGTCTTTAGTAGAGCACTGCAGTGAGGAGTGCTGGTGGCATGACTAATACCAGCTGACAGGGAGTTCCACAACTTAGGCATTCGGAAGCTGAAAGCAGCCTGTCCAGACCCGGTGGACCTGTGGGGGATGTGAAGTAGCCGAGAACCAAAGTTCCTGAGCGAGTAGGCTGGTGGGGGAAGAACATTAAGGGTGGCTGCAAGCTGGGGGGGGAGGGACTGTGACCAGAATTTCGCAGCGGTTCTTCCACAGTGTACTAATCTCCGATTGTGGAGAGAAGGGAGATCTAGGGAATGGTAGCAGTCGCAATGATGTGTACTGGGAGGGCAGTCCAGGGAGAAACAGCAGAATGAGTGGGAGAGAGGGTATAGTCTGGTCAGGGAGGATTTAGGGGAAACACAGTAGACTACATCCCCATAGTCCATTATTGGGAGGATCATCTTTTGAACGATTGCCAGGCACGTGGGCAGGGGAATGCAACTTTTATTGCGGTATAACACACCTAACATGGGATGTAGCTTCTTACGTATACCATCAATGTGCACAGTGAAGTAAAGATGCTGGTCTAACCAGACCCCGAGGTATCTGAAGGAAGTGCAAACCTCCAAGAGGGAGCCATCTAATGTGTGGAAAGTTGGTGAGGTGGGGAGATGGGAAAGTTTGACCAGAGTGCCGCCGAATGTTAGGGAAACAGTTTTTTTAGGGTTTAGAAATAGTTGATTTGAACAGACCCAATGTTGGACAGAGTCAAAATCCTGTTGTAGGCAGGCCGCCACGGCGGAGGGGGATGACCCAGAGGCATACATCACCGTGTCATCTGTATACATGTGGATAGGTGTATGAGGGCAGGCTACGGGCAGGTCATTGAGGAAGATAGAAAACAACAAGGGGCCTTAGGACAGAGCCTTGGGGGACCCCGGTGGTAACAGGGAGTGAGGTGGAGATGGCCGAGCCAATACGGACCGACTGGGACCTGCCTGCCAAGTATGACTGGAACCAAATGGTGGCGTCTCAGTCAGTCCAGTTAGGGTGAGTTTGGACAGTAGCAGAGCATGAGAAACCTTGTCAAAAGCCTTAGCCAGGTCGATGAAGATAGCCGCGGTTATCTCCCCTTTATCCATGCCCATGAGGATGGTGTCAGTGAGACAGAGGAGAAAGGTGATGGTGGAGTGATTTTTCCTAAACCCAGTTTGATAAGGAGTGAAGAAGGAGATGGAGTCAAGGAAGTGGGAGAGCTGGGCTAGTACAAGGAGCTCCTTGATTTTGTCTAGGATGGGGAGCAGTGAGATAGGTCGGTAGTTGCTCAGGGATTAAGGGTCGCCTCCTTTGATGAGGGCGGGGGTATGACTGTGGCATGTTTCCACTTTGTAGGGATGGTACCAAGTCTGAATGACTGGTTATAAAGAGCAGCTAAAGGGTTGGCTATGGCTGGGGCAGAAAGATGGAGCATTTTGGAGTCAAGGCCTGAGGGGCATTTTCCTTTGGTGGGATTTAGTGATCAAAGTATTTTTAGTACCTCGGTGGGTGTAACAAGGTAAAAAGAGAAGTTGGCAGGTGAGGAGCAAACTGAGGGATCAGGGGGAGGGAGCCAGGGGTGAGAAGAGAGTAGAGAGGATGTACAGTTTGTGAAATAGGAGTTAAGCTCAGTGGCTACAGCACTAGGTGCAGTGACAGTACTTCCTGCTATATTGAGGGTTGGAGTAGGAAGTTGGGCCAGAGGGGCGAGAAGAGACTTAATTGACTTCTAGAATTGTGCTGGATAATTAAAGTTATTGTGGAAAGTGTCGTAGGGTGTGGGTGTAGACAACTTAACACAGGTAGAGACCAAAGGTAGGCTGTGACACACAAGAATGCCTTGAGTGCCTTTTATTATAATGATCCAAATAAAAGTTCAAATAATATAACCAAGGAGGAAATAAAATAAAATACTGAAAAACTGGATACAAATCAAATCCTAGCTCACCAAGAGCTTACAGTTACTTTTCAAGGTGTAACATAGAGTGGAAGTAGTTTTAGTCTAACTTTCCACTATCTTCTATGGTTCTAGAACAGAACTTCACCTACTCCCTTCCACTGCTATCTAACATCTGTGTCTACCTTTCTCTTTTTATAGGAATTCACAGGGCATAATTAATCATATGGTCACTGTAGTCCACCCCCAATTAAATAATTACACTTTATTCTACACTAATACACAAAAATTGGGGACTACAGTTATAACAAGTCGATATTCTATTTTACAATTTTGATATCTTAATTACTACAGTCTTCAGAGAAGGTTAAAAACACATTCAATAGTTTGAAACCTTAATTACTTAAATTAGCTAATAACTCCGCCCACATTGTGATGTCACTCAGTTCTAGCCCTCTACAAATGTGCTTTATTCTGGGCTGCCAGCCCCTTTAGGAGAGCTTTAATCAAGACGACAACCAGGTAACCTGTAGGGGCTTCTCCTTTGATTACTGCCTAGTACATTTGTTTAATGTGTCCTTACGTTTTCTTCGTGCATGCGGATAAAAGCTCAAACAAAAACCATAACCCACAAGTCTGATAAACAGACAGACTAAACCCTTTTATTTACAGGTTCAGTTTGTTAGTTTCAAGTACAGGAGGGCAGTTACAAGTCTGTACTCACACTACTACCCGCTCTCGCTGCAACAAGTGACCACACCCAGCAGTACAGATATAGTGCAAGAGGCGGGCGGGACATGCTGATTTTATTTTTGTCACTGCTTTCCCTTTTGCAGCTGAACTAGCTTGCACAACTCACATCCGACAAGGAAGACCCCTTGTATTTTAAAACTCCCGACCAGCCTTCTCAAAGCCCCACAGCTTCTCTCCTAAAGATACGGCTTCTTTCCTAAAGCTGTACCTGTAACGGCGCTAGCGCTAGCTTTTTTAAGGAGGGACTTAATTCAATAACCTCAACAGGGGAAAAAGGCTCATATTTTTATTATTCATTCTGAGAAACAATGCAACAAATGCCATAATAAACTTCGGGTGTTTTGTGCATTTTTCTTTATTTGAAGTTGGGAATTCTCGAGACAGAGAGAACGAATAAAAGGGGAAGTTAGAGAATACACTATAATGGGCGGCCACTCCATTATAGTGCAAAAAAGTTAGAGAATACTGCTGCAGCAGAATTTGATTGAAGGAGAGGCAGATGGGGGGGGTACAGAAACAAGAGGGCAAAAGACTAGAAGTCTGTCTCGAGGATTTCTAAATCCAAATCTGGGGCAATACTGCCACAGAAAGCATTCTTGAAATCATTAGATTTTATTCAAAGCAAGAGCACTGTAGACAAGCAAGTAAGGTGACCGGAATAAATGTATGTATTTATTCAGTTTTTGTTGGCTGGGAAAGGAAGACTATGTAATCTTGTCTAATTTCAGCCTCACCTGGGGGGTATACAAATGGAAACCAACTGCAATTAAACCAAATTAAGTTGTTCGTAGTATTTTAGTGAATATTGTACAATAGTATACAGTATTGTCTAGTACTGTATAACAGAGCTTTGATATGCCAAGCAATAAGATACGATAGGGTGTGTGTTAGAAATTTTAACACATGGCTAGGAGGTGTAGTGAGGCACGAGGCCAGAGGCCAAATGCGTCCAGCCTCCTAGCCGAGTGTTAAAGTGTCTAACACACATCCTGGAATGCTGAGATGCAGTGTTTGTTTCTTTTTTCGAGGCCAGGATGTCAGACCATTTTTTTCCTGTTGTCAGTTCTGGGTCTCCAGTAACTTTGGAGACTCAATTCGTTGAAATGTCTGGTTATTGTCATTATTTCCCAGCTCTCCAACCCAACATTCGACAGGAACTGGACTGCCATTGCACAGAAGCAATGGTTTGTATAGTGCTGGCTGAGGCCAGCTTCTTTACTTAAACGGAACATCATTGTGGTAAGGTAATTGAGCCCCATCGGCTCACATGAATACCATACTGGCTGTTGATTTAACTTTTCTTGGGGCAATCTGTGAGGATGCAGGTACAGTGCTTTGGGGTCAGCAGGCGGCTTGCTAGTGTACTTTTTAAAACTGTCAAAAGGGCACAGGGAATTGCCAGGTTCGAGTACATGTGGCCCCTGTGTCCCCGTTTGTTATTTTCCAGTGAGTTTACATGGCTTTTAGTGTTCTCATTAAAGTTGAGCATCACATATTCCAGATAACTCTCATCAATTCTAATTGTGACATTTTCAGATTTTGGTTGTTGTAGTCCCTCCCTGCTGCACCTGGCCATGTGGATTTGGATGTCTAGCCACACTTTTCAAACTAAGCCAGGCACGGTCAGTGGAGAAAGTGCTGTTGAATTTCTCAATTTGTGTAAGCTGGCATCAGTGAGTGGGTCGTGGTGCTGTGAAGTGTCTTTTTGTGCATGCCTGTATGCCTTCGTCTTAGCAGTAAACATTGCATTGCTTGATTTAAATTCATTGTCCATTATATTCATGGAGCGGCCCACAGCTGCAGAACACAGGTGCCTATTTAAAGCAGCACATAGACTGCAGAAGCTGGAGATGACATACTCCTGCCCTCTGGTTGTACGCGCTTCAGCGTAAAACTTCCGGAATATGCCATTGAGCTCTGATTTGGATGCCGTTTTCCAATTAATAGTGTTGCTTGTTGCCACTGACCAGTCACCTATGACTTTGAGTGCCCAAGCGGTAGCTCTTACAATATTTTTCTCATTTTTTTTGTTGTTGTTGTTGTTTAACCAGGAATAACACACTAAGCTGAAAGCTTTTTTACAGGCGTGACCTGGGAGCACAAGGAAGTTAAGTGACTTGCTCAGAGTCACACAGTATGCAAGTGGAAGCTGTGGGATTCAAACCCAGGTCTGGTCTGCTGGATGTCACCAGATTTTTCTCTAGCTCTAAGTTGTCTAGCTCTGTCTCTGTTAGATTTTGAAAGCACTTACTCGTGCTCGCCTCTGGGGCAGAAGGTTGGCAGCACAGAACCTCAAGCTGAATTTCTACTATTTGTTTGTCTACAGGCTCATTTTTAGGCTGGAGGAACAGCATCAGATCTTCCTCAGAGAAGCTTATTTCAAAGCTGGCATCAGATATTGTGATCAAGTATTTCTCACTTCTGATTATGTTTAGTATTGGTTTCTCAGTGGTGGCACAAACAAGATGGCTGAGTTTATTTTCTCAACATTCTATGTGGGCACTTCTCCAGGATCAGTGCTCAGCTGGCATAGCCTGATCTTGTTTGTGTGTGTTAGAAACTTTAACATACTGCTGATACCCAAGGAGATGGCTTGAAATTCACAAGCCATTTCATAAAGTGTCATATCATATACTGTAACTTGTTACAAATAGAAAACTATCATTAGTTGTGTCCTAGATACGTGACACCATCATAGAGTATAAACTAAAAAAAATGTGTTTATTCTTAGCCAGAACAACCACTAGTATCTTCTGACCATTTCCAAGAATAATCTTTTATATTTCTTAATGCTTGAAATTATATTTTAATAGCTGTAATATTTGCACTGCTTAAGTTTCTTTTTGTAATGAAAACTTGGAGTCTGTTCAATATTTGTATTTATCCTAATGATACAGTTCTACTGGGTTGCTATATATCTATGTATGGTGCTGTCGTGTTGTTAAAAATGACAGGTCTTTAAAAAATGTAGAAAACCATTTTATTTTTTTATATTGCTATGTAATATTGTATAGTTTTCTAAATTATTATATAGTTGCTGTAGTACTATTGTATAAAAATATATATGTAGCTGGCTCCAAGGTTTCATTAAAAAAATATGTCTCTGGCACTTATGGTTCCGAAGTTATAATCTTTAAAATAAATTATCTTTGAAAGGTCTAATGTTGGAACTGTTGGGGCTAGAAACTTAATTTTTTTAAATGAAAGCTAGAGGTCCAGTCATTAAGAAATTGTGTTGATATAATATCATTATTATGTAACAGTAGCCATTATATTATTAATATAGAAATAGGCAGGTTTGTGTATATATATATATATATATATATATATATATATATATATATATATATATATATATATGATATGGCAAATATTGTCACTCCTGCATCGTGAGCTCTGGCTATCTCATGAGTGCTGAGTGAGATATCCAGAGTTCACTCTGCAGGAGTGACAATATTTGCCATCGCACATGATCTGCCCATCATTTATTCGATATATACAATAGGGCCAAGAGTTTTAGAAGTTTTGTTATGCTGTCTTGTGTTCTGTTCCTGTTTATATGTTTACTCATTCTGTGTGTAAGCTTTTCTGAATGGGCTGGCAGTGTTATAAACTCTGGGAGACACATGAGTGTGTTTTGCAATGCTAAATGAGATACTTTTAGGTAGGAGTGAGAAACATAATTTTGTGAGGCTGTATTGTTTAGAAATCTGGCTGCAGTGAAGTTGAGAGCATCACAGTAATTGTAATGAGCTGAGAGGCAGAGTGTCAGAACAGCTGATACTGTTTTCAGTGGTAATTAAGTTAGCTGCAGGCAGACAGAGTGTTCTGTGAAACTGTGCTCTTTAGGATTCTGGATGCAGTCAAGCTGAAAGTATCACAGTAATTGTAATGGGTGAGAATCAGAGTTTGAGGAACAAGTGAGAGTGTGTTTCAGTGGTAGTTGAGTTAGCTGCAGGCAGTAGTTTAGACTGTTCTGTGAAGCTGTGCTGTTTAGAATTCTGGCTGCAGTCACAGTAATGAGCTGGAAGTTGGGGGGGATAGGTGTGTTTTGTAATGCTCACTGAGTTAGCTGTAGGCAGCAGTGAGACCTCTGAAGTAGTTCTGCATTTGTGTCTATGGTAACAGCACAGGTGTTTCTTGCATGCTGAGGGGGAAAGCTGCCTAGAGTGATGACCTTTTGTGACCAGTGTGTGTAAATGGCTGATGATATCACAGTAGAGCAGAGGATAAAAATATCACACTGCAGTGGATGATACACTGTTTTATCTCACTCATTTACTACTCACCTCTATTGTGTGTGTATATATATATCTATCTATATATATATATATATATATATAGATATATATATATATATATATATATATATATATATATATATATATATATATGTGTGTGTATATATATATATATATATATATATATATATATATATATATATATATATATATATATATATATACATACACTTTACCAAAAAACTATGTTTAATGCATCATTTAGGGTTAAAGCAGAACAAGTCAGGAAATTAGAACATCAGGGTTGCCGCCTATCCCCCCCCCCACCCGTCATTCTCCACAGACTGACAAATCATGGGGTGTGTCATTGGGATTGTAAGGCCCAAATCTCATCGCATGCCATGTGTAAGCAGGTGGACATGCTACAGTAAAGGAGAATGGGGTGAGATTTAGGCATCATAACCCCAACGATTTTTGTAGGGGGGGTGTTCTTTTTGCAATTAGTAGTGATATTTCGGGTGCAGTGCATGTAAAAACTGTATTAAAAAAGCTGTGTGCGGAGATCACTTGATGCTCTTGTTGGACTAGCAGCTCCGGAGACTAGCTCCCGCCTCACTCCTCCAGTTATTATTTAAAATTAAATTTTGGTGTGGTTTTTTGACTTTTTGTGAGAAGGAGAGGGAAAAAGAAAAATTGTTTTTAACGGACATCCATAGCGTCTCCAGCGATTCGGGAGATTCTCAATACAAGAGTGCACTCCAAAGAAACAGGGCCTACCAGAATTATGAGGCTGAGAAATCAGCAGCTCCTCCAGCACTACGCCCCACAAACTCCAGAGAAGAGGTCTGAAGAGGCCCAAAGGACAGACGTAACACCGCAAAGCTCTAGTACCTATAATGTCTCAGATCAGCTTGGCTCTCACATCGGACAAAATTCCTTGAGGATATAACCATTCAAGCTCGCCCTGCAAGACATAACCAGGAGATTAAATCTTTAAGAGGGGAGCTCTCTGATACAAACCGGGCAATCTCCGATGTTTCTGCACGGGTTACTTCGTTGGAGAGTTGGAAAAATAGGATGGAGCCTGAGGTAATGATTTTAAAACAACGTCTGCACAAAGTTGAAGCCAAACTAGAGGACCTGGAAGGCCGCAGTAGGAGGAACAATATTGTCATACTCGGCCTTCCAGAGGAAGCAGAGGGGGCATCATCCATTTTATTTTTTCAAAAGCTGTTGGCTAAAATAGCCGGGCCCTCCCCAAATAATCCGGTATATATAATTGAGAGGGCTCATCGATCACTCCGCCCCAAACCTGCGAGTGGTAAACCCCCGAGGCCGGTAATTATTAAACTTCTAAATTACCTGGATAAAGCTCATATCCTGGAACAAGTTAGAGGCTTACACAGGTTCTCTGGGAAGGTAAGCAAATTCGCCTGGCACAGGACCTCCTTGCTTCAGTGCGACAACGCCGAGCAGAGTATCACCCCCTGGTATCCAAACTGATTGCAGCTGGTATTAAATATAAGGTCCAGTACCCCTCCAAGCTGATGGTACTACACGCTGAATCCTGGCACTCTTTTGACACAGCTCAAGTAGCTGCCCCTGCGCTGAGCACAATGTTCCCGGATTTGTTTCCTGCCCGTTGAGGATCCATAATTTTAATACGTATCTCTTTGCGACGAAGAGTCTGTTAAAGGCACTGGAATAACTGGGGGATCGGTATGGAGAATCCTGTTTCAATGATCGATGGAGGACACCGAATCTTTTGTACAACAGAAAGATGACTATTTTCATTGACACAATTGCGACCAGATATTTTTTTTTTTTTTATTTTTACATCCCCCCAGGAAAATGGAGGAGGGAGTCCGGGTTTTTTTTTTTTAAGGAAGACTGATCTCTTGCCATGTTGCCAGCTGGAATAATGTTACTGATAACACGAGTCTGAAGCAAGACTTTCTCTCCCTGCTTGTTTGCAAGTCGATATTACTGATGGAAGCCACGAGGGCGGCATAACTCTATATTAAGGATTGGCGTTTTGTAATTACTTTCAGTTAATCGTCTAACTCTCATTTGGCTGAATAATCAAGCCCTCCTTATGTCATGTGGTTTTACGAAAGGTTCTCATCTACGTGGCAGATACGGATATAGTTACCGGGCAATGGCATTTGTACCATCGTTGGACCCCCCTTTTTTTTTTCTCTTTCCTTCCATCTTACTGTAAGGGGGACCACTAGGAGGATAGGTACAGTGGGGGATGGGGCGGGAGGCAAAGGTTCCTGGGTAAATCTGCAGTCTATCCAGTGCAACACATACTGGCACAGGGAGGGGTGCGAACCCACAGGGGTGCTCGGGGCCAAGAGGTGGATACTATTACTATTCAGATTCCTGATTTTAAGGCTGCTGAAGACACTGGCCCTTGATTTTGTTTTCCTTTGCCAGCATATAGTCCACCCTGAAGTGGGAAGTAGAAAACGAGGGAAGAGAAGGGACAGGAGTAGGGACAGGGATAAATTAGCAAGGGTGTTTAAGGGGAGGGGTAGTAACTTTTCTTATCAACCTCCTGTTTCCGCAATATATTATGGAACGAGCTATTGGCTTAATGGGATTTGGTTGGTTTTGCATACATTGGTTGTATTTGAGGGATGGGAAGGGATAGTTATGGGGGCGCCACTAAATAATTATGGATCATCGCATGGGATAAATTCCTTTCTTGAGGAGGTTTTACGGATACAGAACTATTACCGGTATTTAGTTAGGGTATGGTATCAACATTAAAGTTTTGTTCTTGGAATGTCAAAGGTGCTCAATCTCCCACTAAAGAGCCAAGATTTTGCTGCATCTTAATAAGCTCAAGCAGACATAGCTTTTATCCAGGAGACTCACTTACCAATTCACAGATTCTCAAATTAAGAAGAACTTGGGTGGGACATGCATTTGGTGCAGGGTTGGATACCCATAAAATGGGGTTCTTGGTACTAATCGCATCGCATACCCTTTCGGCTGCTTCAGTCGATATCGACCCCAAAGGTAGATATATATTGTTAAGAGTCATTCTAGGCCACACGAAATAATATTAGGGTCAATCTATGGGCCTGTGGGATGACCCTCAATTCTTTATGTGCCTCGTGACTAATTTGGCATCCTGGGTCAAGCTCCCCATAATACTGGTGGAGATTGGAACCTAGTTCTTTGTAACACATTGGACAGGTCAAAAGGTAAAAATACCCCCATACCCCGCACAATTGGCTCTTAAAGACTTTATGAGCACCATGGATCTTGTTGATCCGTGGAGGACCCTCTTCCATCTACTAGAGACTATTCATTCCATTCTGTGCCCCATAATACATTCTCTAGAATTGACTTTTTCTGTTGGGGTTGAGCACCTGGCGAGGTTCAGAGCTGTGTTTATCTCTCAAAGTGATCTCTGATCACCACCCAACCCTCTTGCAGTGGTCTATGCCCACTTCTGTTGACCGAGACAAAATCTGGAGATTTAATCCTCAACTATTAAGGTCCCAGAATATAGCCGATCTTCTCTCAAAATTTATAGAAGACTTTTATAAGCTTAATGTAGTATCCATGCCAAAGCTAGATGTGTATAGACGCCCTGAAATGTTCATTAAGAGGTGAAGTTATTCGACTGGCGTCTATCAGGAAAAAGAGAATTTCATCAGAATCCTCCTCACTTCTACAACAAATTAGAGTTTTAGAACAGTCCCTATCTTCCCAATCGCACCCCACAGAATTTGAAAGGTTAGATAGTCTTCGTTTTCAGTATAACATTCTCCTAGGGGACAGGGTTGAACATCTTCATCTCAAGGCTAAAGTTACTTACATTGATCAGGGGGACAAGGCAGGGAAATTCCTGGCTTTAAGGCTTAGGGCACAAGCCACAGATAGGATAGTTGTAACTGTTCAGGACCCAGAAGGTAGGTTCTACACTACACCCAAGGAGATAGCAGAATGCTTTAAGTCGTACTATCAATCTCTTTATAGCGTCCCCCCCAACCCTTCAAGCATACAGCATTAGACCTTTTTCTACAAGACATAGACCTTCCATATTTGTCCCAGTGCCAAATAGCCTTTCTACAAGCTCCCTTGACTGTAAAGAAATAACACAAGCTATCGAGGCTCTCCCTATAGATAAAACCGGGCCGGATGGCTACACATCTAATTTTACAAAGCTTTTAAATCTCAATTGGGTATAATTCTGCTTGACACATATAATTACATCCATAAGCATGGTCTCACAGATCTTACTCTCACTGAGGCAACTGTCGTGGTCCTACGTAAACCGGACAAGGACCCCACATTGTTGCCAAATTATCGTCCAATATCACTCATAAATGTAGACATGAAAATCCTAGCTAAAATCCTAGCCAATAGGATGGCCAAGGTTTGGCATACATTAATAAGCCCTGAACAAGTAGGTTTTATGGCCGGGTGCCTCTCATCAGACCACCTACGGAAAATTTCCCATCTTATTTCTGCGTCCAGGGACTCTCAGATCCCCGCGGCTCTGGTGTCCCTGGACGCAGAAAAAGCTTTCAACCGAGTCTCATGGGAGTATTTGTTTGATTTGCTTCCGAGATATAAAATTCCCAAACAATTTATACAATGGATCCAAATTCTTTACTTATATCCATCTGCCCGGGTATTATGTAATGGAGTCCTGTCATCGCCCTTCTTTCTCCAACAGGGTATGAGACAGGTCTGCCCCCTCTCTCCTTATCTATTTAATTTGTTTTTAGAACCACTTATTAGGAAGATTAACCAGTCTACAGCGGTATCTGGTATCTCAATCAATCATGTCCAATATAAACTATCGGTGTATGCCGATGATATTATGCTCCACGTCACATACCCTTCTATATCTATACCAGCCACCCTTAACATTATCCGAGAATTTGGGGACTTTTCTAATTACAAACTAAACGTAGCTAAGACAGAAGTAATGCCATTAAATAGCTATACTCTAAGCGGACATTGTACAGCTTGGCTTACCTGGATAAGGGATAAGATAAAATATCTAGGTATTTATTTGTCGCAATCCAATACTAAAATGAAACAATATAATTTGGATCAGCTAATTGCAAATATCAAGATAAATTTAAACCACTGGGTATTACTCCCAATTTCTCTCTGGGGATGTATCAACATTATAAAAATGAATGTTCTGCCCCATTTGTTATATCCCCTTCAAATGTTAAATCTCTGTCTCCCTCAATCTTGGTTTCTTCAAGTGCACAGTATAATCTCTAAATTTATCTGGAAAAATAAATCTCCTCGAAGAGCAATAACTAAATTACAAAGATCCAAAAGGCGGAGATTACAGGTTCCCAATGTCTACCATTATTACCTGGCCATCAACTGTGCCATAGTTTACTAATGGCTAAAACCCACGAAGGATTCCCATTGTGGCTGCAAATAGAAAAATCAATTTGCGATACAGCAGGAGTAGACATTAGGAGTCTTCCTTATTTGACCGTTAAAAAGCCCCAAACAGTGTAAAGCTACACCTGTTATGGTCTCCATCCGGGTACACGCGAGATGAACCAAACTTTTGGGTATTCATTAACAAAGGACTTATCCCAGCCTTTCATTAGAAATCCCAATTTTAGAATAGGAACAAAACTATTACTACAGCTTTTGGCCAGCTGGCTGGGGAAGTGGTGGCAGATCTAACAGAAAACCATAAATTACTGGTCTTCTCAGCTATCAGGACAAAACACAATTTGCCAGTTTCTCTTTGTTTTAAATATCTTCAAATTTCCCATGTTTTAATACAGCATTTCGGCAGTGGCCTCTGGGACCAGTACATGTTGGGTCCTATCCTCGGCTCATTGTCCAGGAGACCCTCGTCCCACTACGTTGCTTTCTATTATAAGGAGCTCCAGATGCGAGGTAGTGAATTAGAGGGCACCCCTTATTATGCGTGGGACAGATTTCTCCCTTCCACCTCTCCTATACCCCGTCAATGGCATCAAATCTGGAAAAGATTGTATAAAGATGTTAGATGGGATCAGTATAGACTGCTTCAATTCTATGTATTGCATGACTTATATTATACACCTGTAAAATGCAATATAATGGGTCATTACCCAACAGAACTGTGCACCAGATGTGGATCTTAGAGGGGTACATTGCTTCACATTCTATGGGAATGTGATAAAGTAGTCCCATTCTGGGAGGCCATCCGATCCAAACTTGACCCCGGATTGGGTCTACAGAATGCCTTTCAACCAGAAATTTGTATTTTGGGAGACTCAGGACAAACCCTAACAGGGAATCAAAGGAAACATATGTCCCTGATATCCCTTTGTGCTAAGAAAATCATATTACGCCATTGGGTGGACCAACAAATTCCCACATACACAGAGTGGCACAAAAAATCTTATTTGCCTTGCAGGCAGAATACCTCATTGCAAACATGTCCAAACACAACAACAAATACCAGAAGATTTGGGCACCTTACACACTTTATTATCTACTTAGAATAGGTCTGGCTGTGACTTGGACCTGAAATAGTGAGGAATAGTTAGAGATAAAGCCTGGGCTAATATTTTGTTTTCTTTTCTGTCTTTTCTCTTCTCTTGATTAGATTATTTTTCCTCCTTTTGGAATGGAAATACTCCCAATTTATATATTGTAGTGGCGATGGGGGATTGGGGGTGGGATAATGGTGTTATTAATTATTTGTATTATAATTATGTTTTAATTGTTTAGATAGTCTTGTGAATAAGTTTAACTTTAATTCTGTTAGGTCGACTAGGTTCTTTTGATGAAGTATGTCTAAATTCGCATCTCAACATGTAAAGGGAAATGGACAAAGACCTGTCTTCCCCCATGGTCATTTAATTATTTGGTTGTATGAGACGAGTTGTATATTAAACCTTAAATGTATCTGCTAAGCTATTATTTCAATAAAGCATACTCAATTGAAAAAAAAAAAGCTGTGTGCATGGGAGCTGCCAGGCAGAAGCTCTGGGTACTAGATGCTCTATTGTGCATTGTCTTGCTTATTCTGCTAATCATTATAGACAGATTATTTCTGCTAATCTGTCTATAATAGGATAGGCCTGACAGCAAACAAAAACTAACTGATGAGCCAGGTGGTAGATAGATAACTTCCTTAACACTGACACACTCAAGATTACTTAAAGTACCAAAATAAAGACACAGACACATCCAACTGTAGTTTAGAGGCATTTATGAAAAAGCCAATCTGAGATTTAAGCAAAGCCTTTGACACAGTCCACATAGAGGGCTAATTAACAAGATGGGTAGTCTGGACATGGGAGACAAGGTGGTGAACTGGGTTAGGAACAGGTTAACAGATAGGAGATAGAGAGTAGTGGTAAATGGGCTACAATTTGGGGAGAGGGGGTGACCAGTGGGGAACCACAGGGATTAGTACTAGGACCAGTCCTGTTCAATGCCTTCATTAGTGACATTGCAGAGGGGCTGGAAGGAAAGGTCTGCCTGTCTGCAGATGGCACAAAGATCTGCAACAGAGTGGATACTGCAGAAGGGTTGCAGAAAATGATGAGGGACCTGGAGAACCTTGAAAGATGGTTGGAGATGTACCAACTGAGGTTCAATGCAAAGAAGTGCAAAATAATGTACCTGGGTAGAGGAAACCCTAGGGATAGCTACAGGTTGGGGGGCTGACTGTCAAAGAGGAAAGGGGCCTAGGAGTTATCATCTCTGATGACCTTAAGGTAGCAAAGCAGTGTACAAAGGTGGCAGGGAGGGCCAGTGGCATGCTGGGGTGCATAGGCAGGGGTATCACTAGCAGGAGTCATGAGGTATTAATGCCATTGTATAAAAAATTGGTAAGGCCTCACCTGGACTACTGCATGCAGTTCTGGAGAACACACCTGCACAAGGATATAGATAAGGTGGAGACTATCCAGAGAAGGGCAATAAAGATGGTACAGGGCTTACACCACAAAACGTATGAGGAGAGACTAAGGGACCTCAATGTGTACTCACTGGAGGAGAGGAGACAGTGAGGGGACATGATTGAAACTTCCCGGTAATTCAAGGTCATAAACAAGGTGCAGGCGGGGGATCTTTTTCAATGTAGAAAAAGTAGTAGAAAGAGGGGGCGTGATATGAAATTGTAAGGGGGTAGATTGAGGTAATGTGAGGAAGTTTTTCTACACAGAAAGGGTAGTAGACACTTGAAATAGTCTGCCGCAGGATGTTGTGGGGCCCAGAACAATGGAGAGGTATAAGCATGCTTGGGACAGGCACAAGGAAGCCTGCGAGGGGAGGGAGTGATGACAAGCCATTGGTCACATAGGGCCTATGGGCAGACTGAATGGGTCTAGCAGTCCTTATCTACCAACAATTTCTACGTAAATCCTGTATACTAACCAGTCACTGAAATGTTGGTCACAGGCACTCAATGTGAGACAAGTCAGACACAGAAGCAAACTCAAAAACACTGGTGGCTAAGTAATTTAATAGCATCTTCACCTTTAATCACAGCCTGGACACTAGCTAAAAGCCCTAACAATGGAGGGGTAATGACTTACATTTAGTTTATGGGGTTCCCATTTTGCACTGCCAGATAACTGCAGCTCTTAAAGAGATGTTAATCACACCAGGCCATTTAGAACACCAAGGGAGATTATCATGAGGAGAAGAGATTATTGAAGTAAGGACTTTTTAACTTCATTGGCAACCATGAAAAACCTGCACTAGACAAGACAGACAACTAGAGTTAGCTGCACTAGTCCTGGTCAATGTGCACTAGTAAAAAATTCGACCCCTGCAACAGTATATTTATTAAGGCTCACAGTATCCTTCTCAGAGGTGCTGCCTGTCAAAAGCATGGGGGAGGCGAGGGCAATTGGCACCATGCAGTTTAATGAATGGTTGAAAAAATGGTGCGGAGCACAGGGGTTTGGCTTCATTGGGGACTGGGGTTCCACCTGGAAGGACACCAGCCTATACTGTCAGGATGGTCTGCATCTGTCCAGGAAGGAACAAGTCTTTTGAGCAATCGGTTTAAATGCTTCATTGGCAAGCTTTTAAACTAGTCAAAGGAGAGCACTGACAAGCAGCAGGAAAATCCCAGCCTCTCCTACAAAACAGGGTACTAAATGAGAAAAAGACTGAGGTAGAACGGTCAGTGGGGATGCTGCAACAGAAGGTAAAGCCATCAAAAATGGAGAGCAATGAGTACTAATGCCGTAGTCTGGGTAACAAGCTTCCTGAATTAGTGGCCTTGATGGAGGAGGAACATCTGGATATCGTGGCAGTCACAGAAACATGGTACACACAAAACCATGACTGGGACATAAACATACCAGGATACACTGTCTACAGGAGGGACAGGGAGGGTAAAGAGGAGGAGGAGGAGTTCTTTACATAAGGGAAGGAATAAAACAACAGAACAAAAGGGTAAACAGGGAGGAGAAGAAGCACTGTGGGTAAATTTGGAGACAGGCAATGGCACCACAATACGCATAGGGGTTATATACAGACCCCCTTCTCAGGGGGAGGAAATGGACAGAGAAATGATAGAAAGTATACTTAGAATGGCAGAAAAAGGGGAGATATTGCTGATGGGTGATCTGAATATGCCGGATGTTAACTGGAGTGTAGTTGCAGCTGCCACTTCGAAGAGTGCAGTTATTCTAGATGCCCTACAGGGGGCATGCCTTAGACAACTAGTACTGGAGCCCACTCGAGAGGGAGCAATACTAGACTTAATTCTCTCAAATGGAGATGGAGAGAGGATTACAGATGTAGAAGTGGGTAGCCATCTAGGAACTAGCGACCATTGAACAGTATGGTTCACAATAAACACAGCAATAGAGTCAAGCCATACAAAGACAAAAGTACTGAACTTTAGGAGGGCTGACTTTGCCAAAATGGGTGAGTGCCTAAGGAATGCATTAGCAAATGGGCAGGAAGGAGGGGTGGAAGAACAATGGGGAATAATAAAAACTGCCATCACAGAGGTAACGATCCTTTGTGTGAAGCAAATAAACAAAACAAGACGATGTAAGAAACCACTATGGTTCTCAAAGGAAGTGGCAGTGAAGGTTCAAGAGAAAAAGAAAGCATTCAGGAAGTACAAGGAATCGCAGAAGGAGCAGGACAGAGAACTGTATCAGTTAAAGCAAAAGGAAGCTGGGAAGGCAGTCAGAACAGCAAAGGCCCAAACCGAGGAAAAGATAGCCAACTGAGTTAAGAAGGGGGATAAAACCTTTTATAGGTACATCAGGGAGCGAAGGAAGACCAAGGGAGGGATAGTGAGGCTTAATAAAGGGGTGGGAGGGTGGGCAGAGGGAGACTGTGAAAAGGCAGAGATACTAAACAAATATTTTTGCTCAGTATTTACAAAGGAAGAGGGGGAGGTACATAAAACAAACAGTAGTAACACGCTGGATACAGAAGTTGATACCGGCCCATTTACAGAAGAAAGGGTTCTGAAAGAACTCTTAAAACTGAAGGTGGACAAAGTTATGGGGCCTGATGGGATTCATCCCAGAATTCTAAAAGAACTAAGGGTAGAACTAGTGACACCACTTTTTAACAAATCATGGGAGGATGGGGTGGTACCCGAGGACTGGAGGAGGGCAGATGTGATTCCCCTTCACAAAAGTGGGAGCAAGGCAGAAGCAGGAAACTATAGACCTGTTAGTTTAACCTCAGTGATAGGGAAAATGGTGGAATCACTTCTAAAGGAAAGAATTGTCGAGTATCTAGAGGCCAGAGGCACAGGACCCTAGGGCATGGATTCACAGCGGAAGGTCATGCCAGATGAATCTGATAGATTTCTTTGACTGGGTGACCAAAGTAGTACATCAGGGAGGGGCTGTGGACATGGCCTACCTAGACTTTAGCAAGGCATTTTTTTTTTTTTACCAATTATTTTACCAGGTGAGACACACTAAGCTGAAAGCTTGTTTGCAGGTGCAACCTGGAAGCACAAGGAAGTTAAGTGACTTGCTTAGGGTCACACAGTATGCACCTAGGGGGCTATAGGATTCAAACCCAGGTCTCCAGATTTGCAGCTCAGAGCCTTAACCCACTGCGCCATACTGCTTCCTATTGACACAGTCCCACACAAAAGATTAATATACAAGTTAGCCAGCCTGGGTGTGGGTCCCAAGATGACAGCATGGGTAAAGAATTGGCTGGAGAATAGGACACAGAGAGTAATAGTAAATGGAGTCCACTCAGAAGAAAGGAGGGTTACTAGTGGGGTACCGCAGGGTTCAGTATTAGGACCGGTCCTCTTCAATGTCTTTATAAGCGACATTGCAGAAGGACTGGAAGGAAAAGTATGTCTCTTTGCAGATGACACTAAGATCTGCAACAGAGTTGATGCACAGGGTGGGGTGGAAAGGATGAGAAGGGACTTGGCAAGGTTAGAGGAAAGGTCAAATGTATGGCAGCTTAGATTCAATGCTATGAAGTGCAAGGTAATGCACTTGGAAAACAAAAACCCAGGGGAAGAGTACATAATGGGGGGTGAGATACTAACAACAACAAAAATGGAGAGGGACCTGGGGGTAGTCATATCAGATGACCTAAAGATGGGCAAGCAATGTGAGAGGGCAGCAAGGAGGGCTGGGGGGATACTGGGATGCATAGGGAGGCATCACCAGTAGAAAACAGAGAGTTATTTCCCTCTGTACAGACAGCTGGTGAGACCCCATCTGGAGTACTGTGTGCAGTTCTGGAGACCTAATCTCCAGCAAAGACATAGACAGGATGGAAGCTGTCCAGAGGAGGGCAACTAAAATGGTGCAGGGTCTGCACGGAAGACATATGAAGAGAGACTTAAGGAGCTTAATATGTATAGCCTCGAGGAAAGGAGGGAGAGGGGGACATGATAGAAACTTTCAAGTACCTCAAGGAATCAACAAAGTCCAAGAGGGTAGCATCTTTCAAAAAGAGGTGTGCAAGAACAAGAGGCACAATTTGAAGATAGAGGCGGCTCAGAGGTAATTTAAGGAAGTATTTTTCACAGAGAGGTTGTGGATGCATGGAGCGGCCTTCGGAGGAGGTTGTGGAGTCAAAATCAGTGGTGGAATTCAAGCATGCATGGGATAGTCATAAGGCAGTTCTGGGGGTTGGGGTAGGAAGAAGTAGGCTGCTGGTTAACTAGGATCTGCAGCTTATCCAGTAGGTAGGGAAATGGGCAGACTGGGTGGGCCAAGCGGTCCTTATCTGCCGTCAAATTCTATGTTTCTATGTTTCCCATGGTAGACTCCAAATGCAAAAAAGATTAAAGCTGGAATGGTCAGCTATATGGCCGCTTAGATGCAACGCAAAGCTTATCCAAAGTTAGCTGCTCACCTTTGATCGTTCACTAAACTATACATGCCATTCTTATAGAGAACTACTTCATACATCAACAAAAACAGTTCACCCTCCCATTTGCATTGCAGTAATTTCACAAGGAGTGGGGGTTTCTTGGTGTTCGCCTTAGGGCCCTGCAGCGAAGTCACCTGACTACCACCCATCAGCTGTGTCCCTATGCTAAATAGCATCCACCTCAAATGGTTTGCATAGAAACTATAAATGGCATTCTAAAAGAAGGGTGCTACTGCAATGGCATACATCAACCAAAAAAAAAAAATAAGTCAATGCATGCTCTACCCCCGTGGTTGGCAATTTACTAATTTAATTTCAAAAGAAGTGGGGACCTCTAGGTATTCACCTCATGGCACTGCGGTGAAGTCGACCACCTACCACTGTCAAGGTGGACCCCATCAGTTGGGTACCTACTCTAAACAGTATCCACCCTTCTCAAATGCACAAGCCAATGGCAACATAAATATTTACTTTTTCACACAAGATTGTGGTGTGCATATTTAATGGAAAACATACATACAGAGGTGAGAAAGAATAAGTGCTTCAGCTGTGACTTGAACCCAGGCCACCCAGAATACAGTAATGTGCTCGGGAATGGCCCAGGTTCCTGTTGTCTCAGGGCCACAGCTGGTTAGCACAATTGGAACAGTATTTCTAGTAGCATGGGTTCAACTCCCTTTGTTTTTTTACTCATTAAGACCACCACACCAGCTGAAAACAAGCCCCCACCGTCCCAATCTAAAGTTTGGGAAGCCACACCACTTTAGACCATTACAAACCCCACCCCCCCCACACACACATAAGTTTACACACACACACACGGGTTGAAATTCGCATCCACTAGCCATCAGGGCTTGTGAATGGGAAAATCCACTAGCCCTACAGACTTTTCCACTGACTCAGTTGATGTGCATACTGAAGTGTTGCCTTCTCCAGAACACGCCCACATGGCTAGTTAAATGAAAATCTCAGTAGTCCAATACAAACTTGCCAGTCTTTTGCTGTCTCAATGGAGTTCTCTAATGTCAAAACACTAATGATGGTATGTTCTGTAACATTTTTCCCTGAACTAGTCCTTGTCTTTGGAAAGACAACATCAGCGGGACCGACGTACACCCCCAACCCACACACACACACACACACACACACACAGTCACTTCACCATTCTGTTTAACAGCACTGGGCAAGAAATTTGCAGTAAGGAAACTTAAAGCAGCATTACAACAAAAGATGTCACTTTTTGCATCTGTGATTTTAATTTAGTAACATGTGGCTTAAAGCTTGTTTTAAGTTACTCTGGGGGTTTCCTTCAGTTCTTTATTATGTTGTAATTAATTTGCACAGCATATTTGTTGTCATCATGTGACTTGCTGGCCAGCACATTAATTCATGCAAATTAATTACAGTTGTTATTGAAATAATAAAAAATGCTAAAGAACCAAATGAATTCCACACAATAACCTAAAATGGATTTCAATCAGCATGTTATTAAACGAAAATCACAGGGGACCCCAACTTTGCAACTTTTCCTTGCACTACTACTTTAAATAGCTTCGAACTAGCTGCAACTTTAATAAATCAAACATTGCTTTGCATTTAGCTTTGCTATGAGGCAATAATAAACGTTATGCTTGTTTTATTAACAACAACAAACAACAGACCGGTTAGTTTCCAAATGAAGCTTGGAGGAACAACCAAAGACACTAATTTTGCAGCATGTTTTAAGAAGCTAGGCACTGTAAATCTTCTAGACTTCACTTTGTGCCAGCCTGCTCTCATTCTTTAATGTTTCACCAGGAAGGCTACCGGTGTAGCACCACTACTGTCCTTTGTGCCCCCAACCCTCTCCTCACCACCAACAAACATCCACTGTTAGGAAGGGAGACTCTGGCAACATCTGCCTCTATGCAGCCTGGCCCAAGACAAGTATTATAGCTGTAGTATGCTGCACATAACATAACTGGGGACAAAACAGACGAAGCAGGATTACCCTAATGCACAGTCTATACAGTCAGGGGTTTGATACAGACGCTTACTAGCCTTGGATAAGTTTGCTGCCCAACAGGTATTAGTCTACTCTGTCTTGTGGACTCCAGACAACTTGCCCTCAGGTATTCATGGTCTGCTCAGGTCCAGGCTAAAAGCCTCTGGGTCACTGCGGCAGCAATTAAACTCAGTTGCCCCCAGCCCAAGTAACTGAGCAAGCTCCTATTCTGCAGAACAACTGTCTCTCTCCCCCAACCCCACTCGCTTACACGTTATATAGCAACAACCATCGGGACCATCAGCAGAGCAGCAACCGATTCCAGATTGTCCCGTGAACTTCCAAACAAATGTCCCACTCTCAGTAGATGCAGTGTACTCACCTGGTGGCATACCTCGCTACACTCGCCCATCATGTTCTATATTCCATCCAGTTTCCAGTTGAGTACAGTGGTATTGACAGAAGTGACCAAGGGAGCATATTCAAAGCAAATAAAGCTGCAAAATATGGACTTTTTTGATTTGCCAATCATGACCACATGGTCACGAACATCAAACAGTACTACTTCCTTGTTTGTTGGCAAAGCAAACACAACCACATCCCTCTGCCTGGACATACTTAGAAAACACATGTAACTCCCTACAAATGGGGGTTCCTGAACAGTCTTCCGTGAGCTTACTTAAGTGCTCACTGCCAGGCTGGTGTCCTGCATTCTAGCTGTTTAAATGCTAATGATAGAGAGTGCCTGTAAAGCTTCTGTATACAGTCTCTTTAAGAGCTGCCTGGTAGCAGTTATAATTGAACTGGGAAGGGAGCTGAGTGTGTCCATGCTCGAGTTCCACCCGGACAGCTGGATAATCGCTCCATTTCTGCCATCACTAATTGTGAGGAGGGAGCTCTGTTAGAAGATATGTGAGTTTACTGATTATCTATTAGAGTAATAATAATATTGTAGTTTGTTCTAACCTGCCTTCTTTGCAGTCAGGACTTTTCTGGCTATCTCCACCATCTTGGTCCTGAACTGCCGAACTGGACCAATCAGTACTGTGGGACCGAAAAAATGGAGCTTGCCTATAGGGGCTCTGTGGAGGCAAAATTTGTAGGCATTGTAGCTTTGAGACTTTGGTGCCTAAACAGCCCTAGAGGGGGAGCTCTGTTGTGACTGACAGATGAAATATCCAACCGAACCTTTTGGATCTGGGGGAAATTCCTGGGCTGCCTGCTGTCTGGGGCAGATCGCTGTTGGAAGCTGAAGAAGCAATAGCTCGAGAAAGTCAAGCAGCTGTCTGCGTAGGTTCACATGGAAGAACTGTGGAAAGGCCTGAATTTTGGCCTGCATGTCTGCCTGTTGCCCTGAGAGAGAAAAGAGTGATCTGCAGACTAAATCTGAGAAGTGAGACCGAAGAAAGCCACAGACTTGTGACCAGGCTCATACCTGAGGAAGACCAAAGATTTTGCTGAATGCGATCAGCCCACGTCAGGATTTCCAGCTACCTCTGAACTCCCAGTTTAAGCAGACTTTGCGATCGTGACCGGAGAGCGGTTTGTCTGGTACTGTAGAATCCTTTATGTGTAAATGTGCAGTATATATTGATAATGGGTCATGATTTAGTTCCCCACAGTGTGAACTGCGCTCTGCTTGCTGGAAGCTGCATCCAGCCGAAATGGACTGAATCCACGTTCATCTCCATTCGGCTTGGGCCATACCCCACTGACCCTGCCAGACTACCCCACTGCACAAAAAAAGCCATCGATGAGATCTGCCTGGGGATCAGCCCCCTGCTCCACGCCTGAAAAGGAACAACACCTCGACTAATCATGTGGGCCCCGCTTCTCCTGGCACTCTAGATGAACCACCTGCTGTCTCAATTTTCATCCAGCCTGTGTCCAGTCTTAGGTATCATGAGTAATGACCAGGGTAGCTCCCTACAACAACAGCTTAATCTGAGTGTGTCATCTGATTGTCTTGTTTTTTCTTTTCCTTTACGAACTGAGCCCTCTGGCAAATAGTGTGTACTGTGCATGTTGTTTTTTCCATCACAGGGCCCCAACCAGCTGCGACGCCAGCCTACCCTGGGCAATGGTCCTGGCTAGCCCATCTCTTCTCCACCTGGGTACCCAGATTGTGTAACAGTTTAGGGACTCTGAAGTGCATGCATAACTGATTGATTGATTGAGCCTTTAAGAGAATCAACCTGATTACGCGCCTCTCTTGTTCAAGTCCCCTGAATAAATCAGATCCAACGTTTTCTACATTTAACCTGACTGTGGTTCCAGATTGTGCCAAGAGTACTGTACTGTTGCTATTTGTTGTGCATAACCTTGTTTCATAGGGGATCCCCAGGGTCGAGCTAGAGGAACCCGCCCTGGTGGTAAGTGCAAACAGTGTGGGTTCTTGTAGGGTGTACCAGGGGTTGTGAAAGTGATTATTGTGTATTGTTCCTGCCACTAGCATGGAAAGGGGCAGGGGTTACAGTGTCCCAGACGGCTGTGCCTAGGTTAGTTTGACCACTACCAGCCTTGACCTCCGGGTGGAGGCACCCGTTTCAGAACTCAGACCCCTTAACCTGCTACTAGCCAAGCAGGCAGGGATAGTAGCCCTTGGGATAGCGTCACCAAGGGGTTACACACAAAACATAAGACAAATCTTTATAAGGTCAGTGCATAAGTACTTTATTCAAAATGTGAGCTAAATGACAGAAAGAAAAAATCGGAGTCAATCTCAGCAGCTTGTTTTCACTTTGCTGAGTTGTCAGCGGTAAAAAACAAAAAAAAAGTGTAGCTTTGCTTAAGTATATGCTGTTCTGACATAAAGGACTTGTATGCAACTGTGTTTAACTTGCACCAGTTTGCTGCATTGCCAGTGTCAGAAAAAAAATCAGAATCGATCAGGTGTCTGTGCAGTCTTTTTCCCAGGTACTCTGCTTTGTTTTGCTCTGCTTTGTTTTGTGGCCTTACAGTTGCTGTATCCTAATCTGAAAAAAGTAGACATGATTTTTACATTGTGGTACTGTAATGTGCTGAGCTGAGCTGATTTAATGTGCTAGTCCACTTTATCATTTAGGCATTCAGGGCGTGCTTTCAGAATGCCCGCCTGCTCAAACCCCCACTTGCAGTCCTCCGATTGGCAAAGTCAACCACTGCACCAGAGACATCATTAACCTACCAGGTCATAATGTCACACGCTTAGTAGTGTACAACATGGGGGCTTGGCTTGGACCCAAAGAAGATGGCAGCATAATCTCTTCTCTCTGCCCCAGCCTGACAGCTAATCAAACGAAATTCGCTAAGATGCTGGACTGAAATGCTAATTTTTACTATGGGCATACATCTCCCACCTCTATCGCCACTGTAGAATTACTCTTTCGGCAGTGCTCAAGAAGCCTCCGGTCATTGTTACAAGGCAATACCAGAGTATCCCCACCTGCTAAGTTCCCAAGAGCCGACTTGCCTGCCATGAATAAGGAGGAACATTTGGACCACTCTGAGGATGATGCTGCTGACCTTATGGACAATCTGGTTCCATTGGACTGGACTACCACATTGGAGCAATGTGAAGAAGCAGCTGTGGCAACTGCTGGCTTGATAAAACTGGGATTTAAGACATTTGCAGAGGCACTTGCCTCGCATACTGAACATGCTGAAATGGATCTGATTTGTAGAACCGGGGATGCCATGACAAAGCATAACAGTTAATTGTATAACTGTCTTGGCCTCATCCTATGCCCCGTTCACAATAAAACTCCTGCATACCACATACTCTATAGGAAAAGGAGAACTGGCCTGACAATATCACAGGCAGAGCCCTGACCTGCGAGGCTATGTCTAGGTACTGCAGGCATTACACCCATCTAGGGTACTTTTTGTCTTTGCTCTGCCCCATAATGTATGTCTTCTCATTGCCCTCTTATGGGTAACCTGCAGGTTTGGTGGTCTCCATTATGGCCCCCCCCACTCTCTCCCCTTTTGCTGCAAAAGCGATGCACAAAGAGAATAAACTCTTTCCCATGGTGGTAGACTGACCATGCAGCTATGAAAATGACGAGCAGGTTCCCCTGGGTAACATAGACTATGTATGGCAGCAACCAGAGCATGTCCAAGGGGGGTACCATACCATATACCGTATAAGATATAAATTTCGCTATCATTTTATTTCTGCTATATTCACTGATGGAATAAGTCAGCGAAAATAAAATGCCAGCGAAATTTAACTTATCTTTGCCTAGCTTGCGCTGCTTTTTTTGTGTCGTTCCCCGTGTTTCCCAGTCCCCATGTTTCCTCAGAGCAACATTGTAATCAACACCAGAAGACGGTCATTGCTGCAAAAAATACTTAAATGTTTAATCCAAAAAAGAAATTGATGGCTGTTTTGATCGCCATTTCCTCATATCTTGTCGGAGCCGTCAGACATGTGGTCACATTCTACACCCGTCTCCATGAATGCGTCTTTCGGCATGATGACATCAGGCAATACGGACACCTACGTTGTGAGAATCGAAAAGAAAACAAATCAGAAATAGAATAACCGATGTGAATTTCTGTAAGTAAATCATTAAACCTACCAAGTTCAGGCTGTTATTGTGGGCATTTAGTATCCCAGCTTCAGAAAACCCATGGATACAATCTTGTTGTCGCAAAGATAGCTCTGCAAAGCTAGCCTCTAGCCAGGCGGCTTGATGCTCCTTCAAGTGATGCTGCTTGAAGTTGATGTTGTACTCTTCACTACCCTTGGCCAGATTGTCTGCTATTATTCCAGCATACCAAGCAGTAAACTGCTTTCGCAGACTGTCCTTAAAAAGCTTATTCACAGCAATATCCAAGGGCTGCAGTAGGTCAGTGCAAGAGGCTGGGATGAATATAGGCACAATATTGTTTAACTCTAGTGCCTTCAGGACTTCAGGCGTAGTATGAGCTCTGAAAAGATCCAGGAGCAGGAGAGCTTTTTGTTCGCTGGGCAGTTGAAGTTTATCTTTAATACACTCAAAGTAAGGGACAATAACATTTGAAATGGATTGCAGGGTGGTGGTTTCATTGGCCCAGTGATTAGGTGACTGTGTAATATCCCAGTCCCGAGGGAATCTGTATGCTGGGTTGCATGCATGGGTTTTACCCTTGGAGATTACCTGGGGTGGTAAATAGAAACCTGCTAATGTGCATGCCAACACATGGAGACTTGACGCTTGTCTCCAAGTCCTGCTACAGATACCTGTTTTGAGCCAGTAGCAGCCATGGTCCACTCAGACACAGGCACCATACTGACACCGGTCTCATACAGGTTAATGACTAGCTCAGCTGGAATAAGTTCTTGGGCCACACGATTTGCTATACGCATCAAAAATGATGCTTTTAAATGAGGGAAATCAGATGGCATCTTACGGGCTGTTTTTGTTCCTTTTCATTTACTATAGCCCATTCGATTAAGAAACTGCCAAGCCCATTTCATGGACAGTTCAACAGTGCCACCGTTTGCTTTCAGAAGGTGTGGGGCATCAGACTTAACAATTCCCTGGGCAACAGCAAGTAACACACGGGCATTAACAACAGCACCCTCGTTTCTCAGTGTTACCACAATCTTCTGCAGCTTGGCTATGACATCTGACATTAAAAGTGCAGGTCTGCCTCAAGCTTTGCGTGGTAAGGCAGGGGACAGCTGAGAGGGGGTCAGGCGTTTTCTTTAGCTGTTCCATGTAATCTTTTTTAAATTTCCTGACAGTGCTCTCGTTAATTTCAGTTTGACTTTTCTGGCAGTAATACCTGACCGCAGACATTATGCCATGCTGAGTTGCATACTGTCCCAATTCAAACTGCAGCTCGGGGGTGTAATGAGCATAAGTATTCGGCCACTTCTTTTTTGCAGGTGGAGGGCTAGACAGCTCCTTAGCAACCACTGATGCTACTTGCGGTTCTACACCTGAGGTCTGAGCGAGTGCCTCGGGGGTTCACATTGGACACCTCAAGTGGGTACTCAGACTTCATTGCCTTTGGTTTCAACCAGGATAGAAGTGACATTGTGTGAGGTAAAGATCAAAAATCTGCAGAAAAGAACTGTGAAGAAATGACAGTCTTTTATTCGTTGTAATCGAGCTAATTTATTCTGACGTGAATACGTAAGGGGGATTACGATCGCAAAATGTTTCTGCTGCGAATTCAAAGACTTATACAGTACTTTCTAGACATGCTGAAAGACATAGCATATATCTGGTAACCCCAATAACCTCCAGAAAAGATACTATCTCCTGCTACTGAAGTATTTTTAAGTGAAATGGGTGGTTGACAGAGGTTTCCCTCCCCCTCCCCCCTTTCTTCCTTCCTTCCCTCATAGACGGTCCCTGCCTACTATTCTAGGACTGACTCTGTCGTCCACTATGATAGGGTGGGATGCAGTTGATAGATATGCCTGGACTTTCCAGATCTGGCCGTACGACTAGACATAGGGAGTCGGGCTGGGACAGATCACTTATGTCAGGTGTGAACTCCCTCGTGCCTCTTTTTGGTGACTGAAGCAGTGTGGCTCAAAGGGCATACTTGCGTCTTTTCACACATACACCTCAACACCAATAACTAAGTTATTGTTATCTGATTACTATTTTAACATAGCTATAGCATTAGACTGTTTGACTAGATTGATATTGTTGGATATATACTAATACGATAAATAATCTTCATCTTTCTTATTTTGACCTGGTTTTTATAAAAGCAGGGAAAACAAATAAGGCAAGAACACCTACTACTCTTAAACTTTTCTAAGTACTTCTTTTCAGTGGTCACCAATTACGTGCAGCTTACCACAAAGCAGTAATGGGTTGCTCCTCCTCTCTCTGCTGCCTTTTCCTACTGCTGCCTGTAGGGTGAGTACACTCTTTCTTATTTAATTGTCTGTGGTGAACATCAATGGCAACAACTCCCGCTGCACTGCGGGGATGGAGATGCGTCACCTGGAATGTTAAGGAGCTGAATCATCCAGCAAAACACACTAAGGTCCTGCAATTTCTAAACTCTATGGGGGCCGATATAGCCTTGCTTCAGGAGATGCACCTCACCAACCGTATGGTGCAATGGCTAAAGGAAGCTATGGGTGGAGACTGTATTAGCCAGCTGTGCTACCACAAAATCCAGGGGTGTAGCCATCCTTCTCTAGAGAACGGGACCTTGGATGGTTGAAGCTCAATGCCTAGACTCCCAAGGGAGGTTGCTAGCAGTTAACCTTTCCTACCCGGGTGGCAAAGTCATAGTGGCCAGTGTGTATGGACATAATACCGATTCAGGTGAAACTTTCACTGATCTGAGACAAGCCTTTACAGAACTCATAGAGGGTGAGGCAGAAGTCCCAATCCTTCTAGGAGGGGATCATAACTTAGTCTTAGATATATTTATAGACAAATCCCTCCCCATGCCACAATCCCACCCTAAAGTGCTAGCAACTCTAAATACCTTGATGTCAGAGTGGGCCATAGGGGATCCCTGGAGGACTAATCATCCACAGGGAAGAGACTACACCTTTTACTCAAACATTCATGGCACCCACAGTAGGTTGGACTTTTGGCTGACTAACAATGTAGCTATGCCAGGAGTGGGAGACATGATCATTGGCAACATAGTTATATCAGACCATGCCCCAGTAACGATCATATTTTCCCCGCAAGGCCAAAGCCCTCCCTCCACGAGATGGAGATGCAATCCTATATTGCTGCAGGATGCAACTTTCCAGGATTATATAAAGGAAGAGGCACAATCTTACTTCTCCATTAACATCTCTGGGGAGACTCGAGCAACCACCATCTGGGAAGCTCTCAAGGCTGTTATAAGAGGGAGAATAATTTCCTTCTCAGAAGCCAAAAATAAGGAGCAAGTAAAACAAATACAAGAGCTACAGAATGAGCTTACAGGCCTGGAGAAGCGGTTTAAAGCTTTTCCCAAGAACCCACTTAACTCTCCTCTTCTGGCTAATATCGCAGGTTTAAAATACAAGAACAATGTGCAGTTGAACAGAAAGGCAGAGTGGCAATTGATTTGAGCTAAACATAGGTCATGGGAGGGCGGAGATAAGGGAGGGAAACTGTTATCTTACTGTCTACGGAAACAACAGGCTTCCACCAGGATTCTGGCCCTTAAGAATAGACAGGGAAAGATAATAACGACACCCAAGGCCATTAACGAGGAGATGCACAGATTCTATCAGGAGCTTTATCAATCCCAGAACACACTCTCAGATGATGAGCTCTCCCAGAGGCTGAAGGCTTTTTGTCAGGGCACCTCACTCCCTCAACTCTCGGTAGAACACTGTCATGATCTGGATCCCCAATCACATATGATGAACTGCATACTGACCTATCCCAAATGGTGAAAGGGAAAGTTCCTGGGCCAGACGGGATGTCAGTAGAGCTCTACCAAGTATTACAAGAAGAAATCACCACCCCACTGTTATGGGCTCTACAGGAAATTCTAAAAGACACTATGCTTCCCCCTACCATGTGCGAGGCCCTAATAACCTTAATCCCTTAAAAAAGCCGCAGATATTCTACTCTGTGCGAACTTTCAGCCCATCTTGCTGTTAACAGTAGACACTAAGATACTGGCTAAAGTTCTGGCAAACAGGCTATCCTTAATCCTGCCTAACCTGATCCACCCCTTTCAGACTGGTTTTTTGAAAGGGAAGTCAAGTGCAGATAACCTACGACTGGTCCAGGACCTTAAATGGCTTGCACTCCAGTCTAAAACCCCAATGGCCACCCTGGTGATTGATTTTGCCAAGGCATTCAATTCCCTGGAATGGGCGTATCTTCATAAAGTCCTTAGACTGTATGGATTTGGGCCCTACTTCTGCTCTTGGGCATCTACCCTGTACCATCTACCAACAGCTAGAATTGTCACCAATAGGGATACTTTTCATCCTTTCTTACTACAAAGAGGAACCAGACAGGGTTGTCCTCTTTCTCCTCTGCTCTTCCTCATAGCCCTGGACCCACTGATTAGAACATTTATAAACATACCTAGTATCACTGGCATCCCCATAAAGAGCTCATCCTATTTAGTCAATGCACATGCAGATGATATGCTCCTCACGCTCTCCAATCCCCAGTCCTCCATCTCCACAATTCTGACAACTCTGCAAGAATTTGCTTCTCTCTCAGGGCTAACAATGAATCAAAAGAAAACTACTCTCTCTCCCCTGAATGGAGAATGTAACAGGCACTGTCTTGTTGGTACTGACATTACATGGGCCCCACAAGGATTTCCCTACCTAGATGTAATTATTACATCCTGGAAAGATCAAGAGTCAGTTAATTTCTCCCTTCTTCTGACTTCCCTAGTGGCTGAAATCCAATGATGGAGAAAACTGTGCTTAACTCTGAAGGGCAAGATAGAAGCTATTAGAATGTTTAGCTTCTCCAGTGTATCCTACTTGCTAAATAACTTTTCAATCCCACCGCCTCAAAAACTATTCAAAGCCCTAGACAAACTAATTTCACTTTTTCTGTGGGAGGGTAAAGCCTTGAGATGGGGACAGATGAAATTATGGTCCCACTGGACCAGGGGTGGACTTGGGCTACCCTAGTTTATGGGGATACCACCTTGCCTTTAGAATGGCCCAGGCTACTACTTGGTTTATTCCCAGCTCTACCACCCCACTCCAATGGGTAAGTTTAGAAGCTGCTCTGTCAACAGACAACCCTTTCTATTCCTTATTATCTAGGAAAAAGCCTGTGGAACACCACCTTACACCTGTTATGACAGAAACGTGCAGATCATGGTGTAGAGCAATGGCACTCACTGGGGTCCCGGGCTCAGAATACCTTCTTCCCATTCACTATGCCCACTTGTGACAGTAGATCACAAGCTGCTTAAATGGACCTCATGGGCCTCCAAAAGTATTCAAGTTGTAGGAGACCTCCTCCTTCCGAATACCTGAGCCCTAATGTCCTTTGAACAGATTCGAGGTCAGTATGGGTTACCCTCGACAGACTTTTGGAAATTCCTGCAGTTAAGGAGTGCTTTAACTCCCCTCCTTAAACACTTGCCAACCCAGTCTACATTGCACTGCCTGAACACTCTCCACCAGTACAGGAAGGGCCAGGGCCTCATAGGTACCCTTTACAAATCTCTCAGAGACGCACAACCTGATACTACCCTATCTAGCAGAGCTGCCTGGGAGCATGAATTCCTCCATCCCATATCCCTACAGCAATGGTCAGAGTGCCTCAGAGCTTCCCACACAGCTTATGAGGACTTCAAGAGCCAGTTAATACAACTTAAAATCCTCCTTATTTGGTACAGGACCCCTTCAGCTCTGCACAGCCTCAAGATTATTCTACATGATCAATGCTGGAGATATCATGCTTCCCCTGCCCATCTACTTCACATACTGTGGACCTGCCTGAACTTATAGAATTTCTAGACGTAGGTCCTAGATGACTGCTCCAGGATAGTAGGCAAACCACTCTCTCTTCAACATCACTCTCTCCTATTGGGAGACACTTTGGCATTACATCCACTCCCCCCCAGTAAGGCTTGGATCTTAGTGGCCCTAATGGAGGCCAAAAGGGCCATTCTATTGAGATGGAGGCAACCCGTACCCCCCTTACTATCATAGGACTGAGCCACAGCAGTAGAAACCGAGGCGCTGTGTCTGGGACTGGGTTTGTTTCCTGATGCCAGAAACATTTTATTTTTTTCCGACTTGTGAGCTCCATGAGTTGGACCCCCCTGGAGTTGAGAACCTGTAGTGGGGGGATCTGGGGGCACAGTCCCTCATAACGAGGTGTGTGGGGGGCAGAGTCCCCCCTAGAAAAAAGACTTATGCCTCATGGCATAATCGTGCTGCACTGGCAGTGTGAGTTTGCCATGCGGTATAATGTCTTGCGACATTATGACCCCATGCCTATCATTAAGCAGTACAGTTGCGGCAGTGGTGAAAATGTAAAATCAGCTGGTCACGGACACCGTAGGTGCAATCAGATGATTTTGTAGAGCTTAGCCCATGACAGTTTGTGGGCTCGATCATGATGTTATCTAAATGACAGAAAGAAAAATCAGAATGGATCTTGGCAGCTTGTTTTCACTTTGCTGAGTTGTCAGTGGTAAAAACAAATAAAAAAAATGTGCAGCTTTGTTTAAGCATATGCTGTTCTGACATAAAGGACTTGTATGCAGCTGTGTTTAACTTGTGCCAGTTTGCTGCATTGCCAGTGTCGAAAAAAAATATCAGAATCGATCGGGTGTCTGTACTGTCTTTTTCCTGGATGCTCTGCTTTGTTTTGCGGCTTTACAGTTGCTGTATCCTAATCTGAGAAAAAGTAGACATGATTTTTACACTGTGGTGCTGTAATGTGCTGAGCTGAGCTATTTAATGTGTTAGTCCACTTTATCATTTAGACATTTAGGGTGTGCTTTCAGAATGCTCACCTGCTCAAACCCCCCACTTGCAGTCCGGCCGCAGTTGCGGCTCACTAACAATGTTTAACCGCAAGGCTGCAAATCTGCTCGACCACGGCTGAAGATTTTGCAGGCTCATGGCTGAAGATCCTTTGCGAGACGCGACCAAAGATAGTAAAAATATAAAAGGCTATTTTTTGACAAAACTAAAATAAACCAGAGGCATGGGTCGATAGAGGGAAGCCCCCTGATCTAAACCCATGCCTCAATTATTTCACAAGTCACCCGTGGGGTGAAATATATATTTTTCCAACCTCAAACTGAAAACAAGATTGCAGCCATCATGATCAATAAATTTCTCATGATCAAAGGTTCTTTGATCGCTAGCCTGCAAATTCTTTGATCATGAGGAGTGACCAGATGGCCAAAACTCCATTCTTCTTTTGCAAAATAACAATATACATTTTCCCATAGACTTATAATGGGAGCTAAAAAGTTTAATAACTTTTAAATGGATTAATATTTGTTCAGCAAACAAAAACTAGCATGTTGCTTGGCTCAAGCTCTTTCTATTTGCCAAGTTTCAGACCGGTAGACTACAAGACGGCCATGCAGCACCACAGACAAAATCTGAAAAACTGCCCACAGAACAGGCGAAAAGTGCATTTTTCAGCATTTGGGTGTGCAATAACCATAAGTCAAACTGAGATGCAACTTGGCAGATCAAGAGATCTACCATGCCCCACCATGCACACCAAATTTCATGCAAATCCATTGAATGGGTCCAAAGTTATTAATGTGCAAAATTTCAAGTTTAACATAGAAGTGCCTTCATAACCCTAAATATAGGGGCACGACAGAGCCCCTATAATATATTTGCTGGATTATTTCTTTGGTCACATATTCAAGTTTGAGCCAAGAAAATGTCATGCAAACTGAAAAAGATGGTTTGGGGGCTAGGCAGAGATTTTCATGTGCATACAAAGAATTATTTGGTCATACATTAAATGCCATCTAAGAATACTTTTGTGGGAACTGACAATTCTTGATTTTTGAATGGTTGAAGATTTTTATGTGCAATCTAAGAATTTTTAGCTTGCACATTAGGTACAGTAGTGTGGTACTTGCTTGCAACATAAACATGTGATTTTATTTGTCTCGCATACAGTACTTTTACTCATACTTGGCTGTTTTACAATATTTTAGTCCCAGATTTTGAATACTCCACTTACATGACCTTACGTCATGAACAAGAATGGTGGGAATTTTCAAATACAGGTTGAAAGGGGATTTCACCATTGCTCTGCAAAACCACCTTTCTGTTGGGATATAACAAATTCTAGCAATCAAGTTCAGGACACAAGGTCAGAATGTGAAACAAAGAAAAATTTATGAAGAAATGTGCGCAGTGCTGGACATTGGCCAAGTGGGCAGTGTGCTGTGATCCTGTGCTGGTAAGCAGAGTTTGGGGCAAGCTCAGTGAGGCAGCTGAATGGGCCGAGACTGGTGGGATGGTGCTGCCATTTAGCACCCCCAGAGTGGTGAGGGATGGTGCAGTGTTGGCCACATGGGCAACAAGTAACCACACAGTGAAGAGAAATCTTCTCTTGGCATATGGCCAGAGGGCTCTACACCTATAGCTGCACTGAGTGCCCTGCACTTACATAGCCAAATAGACTGTTGGTCCTGCACATCTGCATCTGTAGCCATATGGAAGTGCAGGGCCTGAAGAGTTCTTTTTTTTTGTTATTCGATAAACTTTATTTAGCTTTTTCTTCCAAAACTATCTAAATATTTCATACATATGGGCAACAGTTGGGTAATCAGGAGGATCACCCCCAATACAATGTTCATATCCATTGTCTGATACAGGAATACAATGACTGACATACTGGAGACAGACCCCCTTCCCCAGACTCCAATTCTTACCCCTAAAAACCCCACCTAACCCACCCCATATCAAGTGTGTCTCTATTCATTCTGGCAGGAGTACACATGTAAAACAATGTACACTTTAGTCACTCATGGTTTCCAGGTACTAAGCAGGGCATCAAGTGGACCCCATTTAAGAAGTAGACCTGAGACTGGTTTGCCATAGAATAGATGTGCTTTTCTAATTGGAGAGCAAGTAATAATTCCTTATGCCATTCCAAAACTGACAAAAACATATTATCCTTCCAGTGTCTCATAATAATTAACTTGGCTGTTGCTGAGATCAGGGCCAAGGGCCTGAAGAGTTCTGCTCTTCTGCAGATCCTAGACAGCCCCTCAAATCGTTTGTGTCTGTAGCCACACAAACATTGGATGTTTGTGAGCGAAGGTACAATTCCACTATTTCAAAAGAAAATAGAAGTAACCACTACTGCTGCAGCCATAGGTACTGTTGCACACTATAAGACATACATACATACACCTCTGGCTGCAGAAGTGCAGACCCCTGTGGGGCCTGTGTTTCTGAAAACACAGGTACAAATCCCTAACTATCGCACATAAGTGCCACTACATTTATATCATCTGGAAACAATAGTATGTTGTTGGTCTTACCGGATAATGGCTGTCTATAGTTGTTTGTGTGGTATTGTCCTTTTGCTGCTAGGGTGGGTGGGGAGTTAGGGTTGGAAACTTCAATGCCACAGTTCCCTACATTTGTGGGGTTAAGCTGAACCCTAACTAGTGCCTCAATGCAGGTTTTTGCATTCATATATATTAAACATAAACTAAAATCTGATGGTAAACTACAGTATTTTTTTAAGTTTTTTAAGTGTTCCCTAAGATTTAGTGGCCCTTTGATGTTTCTGACTTCATTTTTGTAGAATAAGTCATGGAAAATGTACTGTGGTATGAAGATTTTATTTTGTATATTTTTTTTTTTTTTGCATAACACCAGAACAGGATAACTAATGCATTGCGTATACTATTTCAAAGTTGTTTACATGTCCCCTAAGATGTTTGTCTCTCTTTAAGTGATTTTTATGACTTCATATCTGTAGAATAAGCCATGGAAAATGCATTCTGGTATGATTATTTTATTTTTGTTGCATAACATTAGAAGTGGATAAATAATGCATTGCATATACTATCTGCCATATAAGAATGTAGTAAGTGTGCTGTTTAAAAAAAAATTCACGTTTTTGATTTGGAATCTGAAAGTTTAGGGGACTGTATACTATAAATCAGAGCAACCCAACAAAACAATTTACAAGCACACCAACATTGAACCTCATGCACTCACGCACACACACTCCCAATTAAGAATACTAGCATAGAGTAATAGCACCCTTTTTCAGGTAGACCATTTATATGTTGAATCCCTCACAACAAATGGATCTGGTTGAAAATGCCAAAAGGTTGGTTGAATTATTAATCTGCATTACTAAGGGTGCCATACATGGCAGGTTAAAATGCGTTTTGATACCTTAGAAATTCAGCATGATTTAAAATGGCAATAACGCCACTTTACAAAACATTCAATTTTAAATTTTTAAATATGTCTTCTATAGGACATAAAATGGAGATTACATAAATAGTCTAAAACCACTCTAATAGCAAAGTTACCGTTGTACTGCTTTTCAGTTTCCTTCATATCCAACATTGCATCTGAGATACAAATAACCCTTTAGCTTGTAAATAAGCACTGTAGACTTTAAAAATCTATAGATTACACCAAATTTAGTACAGTCTCAGACATTCTCAGCCAAAGTTTTGAAATCTTCTAGTTTGCCTTTCAGAGTTAAATCTGCACAAACAAAAGCGCATTACATGTCATCACATGAATGGATTTGGTTAGTTGAACTACATATGTTCACCCAGCATTTCACCAGCCCGATATATGTATCTCAAGCTTTTAATGCTCAGACACAGATTTCAGAAATTGTGTTTTGTTTTGTTTATGTACAAGAAGCATTGAACAATCCCCTTTAGTACCAGCAAACCTCCAATTTTCTAGCTGTTTTTATTTTAATCCATTACAAAATAAGTATGGCTTAGCTTTTCAACTTTTTACAGCCACAGGAAGCTCACCACTGTCATTGTTTTGACAAGTACTGTAGGTCTTTTATTCAATTTTCAACCAGTCAGATACCTCCACCCCCCCAACACACACACAGACCGGCCATAAGTCACACAGAACACTGCTGCACATGACCTGCCTTCGACAAATAAGGTGCATACAGGGGTGACATGCTGACCCTTTAAAATCATGTCATCCTCATGCCCTCCCTGTTCCTCACCTTGTCTGTCCCCTTCTAAATTGCTCTAGTCATGCGTTTACCAACTGAAAACTAAATGCACAGCAGGGAACGTTCCATTCCAATCCCTTCACTCTAGCTCATGGGGAGTCCTTCCATAGGATTACACATGCTCTGCAATGCATTAAGGAGAAAACAATCTTACCTTGGAGTTGGAGAGTCTTTAGTCCTCTTAACAGGCAGCAGACAGACAGTGAGAAAGGTTTCTGAGTGTTTTCCTTCAACAGCTCCCCAGAAAACATGCGAAATGTTACCTCCTCATTTATCCAGTGATTAACAGTATCTGGGGTAGATCCACCCTGGGGCATATTTTCAAATAATTGCGCATGTCAGAAAAATGCATCTAAGCTGTTCCGTTGTGTGCAGTAGATAAAAAGGATCAAATGGGGCTCCAGCCATTAGTCTGACCTACTGTACAAGGAACTCCGAAACAGTTTCTGGCTTTCATGCTCTGCCCTGTCCCCTTCTTCCTTATGCTAGTGTCCAGTACTATGCAATGCAGTGCAGTCATATTTCTAATGAGTGAGGAGATGGAGCAAAAGGAATTAAATGGTAAAGCCATGAAATTTTAGGTCATCGAGACAGGGAGCCTAACACATTTACTTATTTTCCCTTCTGTGTGTGTTTGTTTGGAGTCAGTAATCATAGGGGCTCATACTGTAGCTTACAGTGGACTGTTTTTAGACTGCTGACAGAAGACAGCTGTTTTGTTTTTCTGAGGGAGGGTAGTTCCAGGAGGTAAAGGGGCTTTTATTTCAAAACATTCACACTGTTCTATTTTTTCATGCTAACATACACTCAGGCCAGCTCGCCTATCCAGTTTAACAGCCTTCACCATTCTTTGACTGTGAGGCTGCAAAATAATTGGCTGTGACTGTGGTCAAAGATTTTGCAGACTCATGGTTAAAGATCGTTAGTGAGCTGCGGCCGAAGATTGCAAAAGTGCAAAATGGTATTTTTTTCACAAAACTTCAATAAGCCTGAGGCATGGGTCGATAGAGGGAAGCCCCCCTGATCTAAACCCATGCCTCAATTATTTCACAAGTCACCCATGGGGTTAAATATATACTTTTTTCCCCAACCCCAAACTGAAAACAAAATGTCGTCCATCGCGATCAATAAATTTCTCATGATCAAAGATTCTTTGATCACGAGCCTGCAAATTCTTTAATCATGAGGAATGAAAACTCCATTCTTCTTTTGCAAAATAATCATAAATTTTCCCATAGACTTATAATGGGAGCTAAAACATTTAATAACTTTTCAATGGATTAATATTTTTTCACCAAACAAAAATTGGCATGTCCCTTGACTCACACTTTTTCTACATACCATGCTTCAGACCAGCAGACCACATGACAGCTGTGCAGTGCCAAAGACAAAATCAAAAAAACTGTCCACAGAACTGGCGAAAAGTGCATTTGTTCAGCATTTTGGTGCGCAAAAACCATAAATCCAACCAAAACACAACTTGGAAAATCAAGACATCTACCATGCCCCGCCATGCATACCAAATTTCATGCAATCCTTTGAATGGATCCACAGTTATTAATGTGCACAATTTCAAGTTTAAAATAGAAGTGCCTTCATAACCCTAAATATAGGGGTGCAACTGCGCCCCTATAATATATATATGTGTATATATATGGATTCACATGAAATTTGGAGTGTGCAGTCTCAGATGGTAGATCTCTTGATATGCTAAGTTGCATTTTGCTCAGATTTGCAGTTTGCTTGCAATGAAGCACTAAAAAACAAATTTTTCGCCTTTTTTCCCCCATTTTTGCTGATTTTTGCCCATTGTGCTGCTGCCACACTGTTTAGAATTTTGGTTTGATATTACCAGAGTAGAAAGAGGTTTCTCCAAAGAATAATCTAACATTGGTTTGGTTAGCAAATATTAATCCATTCCAAAGTTATTTAATTTTGAATTTTCGGGTTCTGAGCATGCTCAATTCAGTGTTTGATTTATATGTATGTTTTGCCAAAGAGGATTGTGCTCACGATCGAGAATTTTGTCACCTCTTATAAAATCACCATTCTTGAGGAAAAATTCTCCTTTTGAGAGCCGCCCTCTTGTTTTGCTTTTCCACCAGAAATAAAACGATATAACTTGTCCCACAGATGTGTTTAGGGGTGACTGAAGTATGTGTTTTGTTCAGGGAGATGCCCTGTGCAAACACATGCCTTTGGTTTAGTTTGTTTAGTGTTAAAATGGCCATTTTACATTTTTTAAATTTTTGGTCATCACTCTCTAACGATCCTTGTCTGCAAGGTGACAAAATCCTTGTTTGCAAGCCGATCCTTTTCGCGAGCTGTCAAAATCCTCAATCACGATTTCCAGACCCGATGGCCCTATGTCACAAACAAGGATTGGCTCGCAAACAGGGATTTTGTCAGCTCACGAAAGGGATTAGCTCATGAAAAAGGATTTTGACAGCTCGCTAAAGGGGACTGGTTTTTTGAATCCCCTTTCATGCCCTGTCAAAATCCCCTTTCTGGAGCTGATCCTTGTCCACAAGCTGATAAAATCCTTGATTGTGATTTCCAGACCAGATTGCCCTATCTCACAAACAAGGATTGGCTCACTAACAGGGATTTTGTCACCTCACAAAAGGGGATCGTCTGGTGAAAAGGGATTTTGATAGCTTGCGAAAGGGGATTTTTTTTTGAAACCTCATTTGCCAGCTGTCAAAATCCCTGTTCATGAGGTGTCAAAATCCCCATTCATGAGATGAAGACCAGATGATCAGATAGGGCCATCTGGTCCTCATCCCACTTCACAAACAGGGATGGGCTCACGAAGGGGATTCACAGTGGTGGATTTCATGATGGGAAACACTGCCCCACCAGTCATTCTTTAAATGCTGATGGTGGTGTACTCAAACCCTGTGTCAGCATGTATCTACCCTCCCCACACTAATAAGGCATACTGGGAGCCCACTCCCAGTGTGCCAAATATATATTTATTATTTTATTTAAAGTAAATGCTTCTGATACCGGTATGCCCACTCCTGGTGTAGAATTATGCCCCCTCCCAAAGCCAGTAGTGTTGAATTGCTGACACAGGGTGCTCAATCCCAGTGTCAGCATGTATCCCCCTTCCCCAACACTAATATGGCACACTGGGAGCCCACCGCAGTGTGCCCAAATATGTAATATTGTAAAATACCTGTGAAGAAGTGAACCATCCCCTAAAGTCTTTTATTTTATTTTTTAAAACCTGTAAAAAAGAAAACAGATCCTCCTCATCTCCACAGTCCCTCCTCTCACATCACCACCCTCCCACTGAGCACCCACCTCCCTGCACTCCCCCTCTTACCCCATACTTACCTCCAGAGGTTGGCACTGCCATCTTCTCTGGACCGGGACACATCTGCACTCTTCAATGCCAAACTGCAAACTGAAGCATCAAAGATAAGGGCCATATAATGGGAGTCAATGGGGGTTTAACTTATGTTGATATCTCAGCCAATTTTAGGAATTTTTGCACCAAATTTTCAACATGAAGTTCTTGGGACCCCAACCTGTGAACACAGTACCTATCATTTTGTTTCTTCCTCCCAAAAGGTGATTTTGCAGTCACTGTGTGGAATCACCTTTTGGGACTGATTAACAAAATAACAGTGCCACTGTTCATGAGAAGGGGTCCCAAACAACTCATGTGGCAAACTGGTGAAAAAATTCCAAGAAATGATTGTGTTACAAGTGTGTGTTGTGCAGATTCTATGCACCCTCATAACTTCACCAATTTTTTAATATTTTCACACAAGATTTTCAACATTGCCATTTTTTCACATCTCCTCATGAACAGTACAGCTGTCATTTTTCATATCCTGCCTGAAATGTGTTTTTGCACCTGTGGTACAGAATGGCATGGTCCCTTTGCAAAGTCAACTTTCAGGATGGATTAACAAAATCACAGTGCCAGTGTTGGTGAGGGGAGGTCCCAAAAAGCCCATGTTGAAAATTAGGTGAAAAAATTTCAACAAATGACCACATTACGAGTGTGCATTGTGCAGTTTCTGTGCACATGCATAGTTTTTCCAATTTCTGATGCTTTCACTCCAGATTTTCTACATTACCATTTTTTCACACCACCGCATGAAAGTACAGTTGTAATTTTTTTAGTCCTGCAAAAAATGTTTTTCCAAACCTGTGGCACAAAACAGTGTTACAGTTGTGTAGAATTACATTTCAACAGGGATTTCAAAGTTTTCTGTACTGGGTACATGGGATGAGGTTATAAGAAGGTTATGTTGAAAATTTGGGGTGAAAATTATTTATGATGGTACAGTTATGACTATTTGTTGCAATTTTGCTATGCCTGCTCGTAACTTAATGTGTGGAAGTGCAGGGGTCACAGATCTCTGTGTTTCTACAGTTACATACATATATGCATCTGGGGAGGGATAGGAACTCTGCTGTGACATATGCATACTGTTGTACTATTTGGATGGAGGAATGGGAGTGCAGGGTCCACCATGACAGATGGATACTGTTGTACTATCTGGATCTTGTGATGGGAGTGGAGGGTCCAAACAACTCTGTGCTCCCACTGTAAAATAAAGTTACTATTATACTATCTCAAAAAGTGAGGAAATAAATTGCAAAACATTTCATTAATGCATCAGTTAGGGTTGAAGTGACAAAAATATGGAAATGAGGCATTAGGGTTGAGCCCTAACCCCCTCTTTTCACCCCATCCTCCGTGCACCAACAGGCATAAAGGGTGTGCCATGGGGTCTTTAAGCCTAACTCATCCCATTCTCCTATACTGTACCATGTCAGCCTGTTTACACATGGAATGGGGTGACAGTTGGGCCTAATGATCCCATGGCACACCTCAATACCTGTTGATGTGTGGAGGATGGGGGGTAGGGTGGTAGGGTGGGGGGTTTGGGGCTCAAACCTAACACCTCATTTCCATATTCTTGTCGCTTCAACCCTAACTGATGCATTAACAATGTTTTCTGCAATGTTTATTTACGGGAGTCACCGTATTAGGGTAGTTAGATTCAGAAGGCGCCCTGGGGCAAAATGGAACCCAGATTGTGGTTTGCCATGTCTGTTGCCCATACCCAAGGGTACCACCGAATGCAGTGGGCAGATGGTCCGGACAGCCTCCGAGGTTCGTCCAACTCGGGCGGTGTTATGCAATGCCAGGTCCATCAGGAACAAGACGGCTATTATTGCTGATCTTGTTGGTTCAGTGGACCTGGCTTGCATCACCGAGACCTGGCTGGATGATAATCCAGGCCCCATACTGGAGGTTATGACAACGGCTGGGTACTCGGTGATACACTGCCCGAGATTGGAATGCGGGCGGGGGTTGCGGTCTGTTTCAAGACAGAACTGGGCCTCACAAGGGTAGCAGTTGAGGAGGTTGAGCCCTTTGAGTGTACCATGGTAGCAGGTGTAGGCGTTCAAATTGTTCTTATCTACCATCCACCTGGGGATGGGAAGCTATTCCTTCAGGAAGTGGCAGATTTCATCATCGACATGGCATTTGAATCACCCAGATTGATGGTTCTGAGCAATTTTAAGGCCTGGTTCAATGATGAACTCTCACAATTTGGTCAGCACTTCCTCCAGTTAATGACTTATGTGAGCCTTACACAGGTGGTTTCCACTGCTACACATAAACTTGGACACTCTCTGGACCTAATCTTCTTGCTAGGGATCGAGACCTCTGACATGGGGGTGGAACCAGTTGTTTGGTCTGATTACTTCACTGTGAGGTTCAGTTTTTCACCCCCTTAGAAGGCCTACCACTGTGGAGATGGTTAAGTACCGCCCTTTACAGGATATTAACTCCCAAGGCCTTGCTGTGGTGCTTAACCTCTCATCCCCCGCATTGGCAAGCAGTGATCCAGAAGCCCTCGTGTCAGCTTATAATTTGGCTGTTATGGTGGCTCTGGATTCTGTTGCTCCAGTCCATGTGTAACCCCTCTCCCATTGTCCCAAGTCCTCCCTGGTTTGATGGACATTGAGGGAGATGCAGAGACAGCGGCGAAGATTAGAGCGTTGCTGGCGTAAATCTGCCCTTGATATCGACCACCTTAGATTGATGGATCATTACTTTGTCTATCAATCTGCAATCACCCATAAGAAGGCAGAGTTCCTGTCCAGGGAGATTGCGGTTGCACGGAACTGACCAGCTCAGCTATTTCAAACTGTAGACAGACTGTGCAACCCAGCCTGTCTGCAAGTTCGGAAAGCTTTTTCGCAATCACAGTGCGAAGAGCTTGCTCTATTCTTCGCAAATAAGGTGGTCGATATCAGGGTGGATTTTCAGCCAGCATCCTCTAAGGGGGTTGCTGTTGGACAGTGCGAGCTCATTGTACCTCAGTTTTCATGGAGTTCCTGCAGTCGGCTAGATTTCATGGATGTCACGAGGATTATTCAGAGTGTGTGCCCTACATGCTATAGTTTGGATCCTGGACTGACTTCCCTAACCTTGGGTTGTAGTGATATCATTGGTCCAGTCCTTGTGTGAATAGTCTGGTGCTCCTTGGAGTCGGGTGAGTTCCCTAGCTCCCTGAAAAGCGGTGGTGACACCACTCTTGAAGAAAGCTACCTTGGACCCAGACTGTTTCACGAAATACAGACCTATCTCTAACCTTACCTTTGTTGGGAAGATGATTGAGAAAGTAGTAGTAGCACAACTGGAGGACCTTTTAACCATCCATGATATCTATGAACTCCTCCAGTCCAGTTTTCGTAAAAGACATAGTACCGAGACAGCACTGATTCGGGTGCTCAATGATCTCCTGAGGGCAAGAGATCAGAAGAGATGTTCCATCTTGGTTCTCCTAGCTCTCTCTTCAGCTTTTGACACTGTGGATCACATGGTATTGATAGCACGCCTGAGGCATATATGTGGAATATCGGGAACCGTCCTTAGATGGTTCACCTCATTCCTCATGGAGAGATCACAAAGAGTTGTGTCCGGGATTTTTTCCTTGGAACCAATGGCTTTGTTGTAAGGGGTGCCTCAGGGTTCTGTGCTGTCACCCATGCTATTTGCGGTGTATATGCTATCCTTAGGAGACACAGTAAGAAGGTATGGGCTAAGGTTTCACTGTTATGCAGATGATACCCAGCTATAACTATCTTTTGCTCTCTTGGTCTTTAACAACTGTCTGAAAGAAGTCCAGGAATGGACGGATTCTAGCTGGCTGAAGTTGAACTCAGAAAAGACAGAGGTTTTGGTTGTGGACCCAGTTCGACAGATAGAGGGTCGGGTGTTGGTACACCTTCAGGAATTTTTCTTGGTGGTGTCTCTCTACCGTCCTCTGAATGGGTGCGTAGCCTGGAGATGATCTTTGATGACAGACTGACACTGCAATCGCAGGTGTCAGCTGTCATCAAGACCTCCTTTTACCATCTTGGGAACATCGCCAGAGTTAAGCATCTGGTTCCGTCTGACGACCTTCCAACATTGGTCCATGCCTTTGTGTCCTCGCGCTTGGACTACTGCAACTCTCTTTACTTTGGGCTTTCAGGGGTTGAAATTCACTGCCTGCAGCTAGTACAGAACACAGCAGCCCAGGTTTTGACAGGCTCTAGTAGGTCTGTCACATTACCCCGGTGCTGCACAAACTGCACTGGCTGCCTGTACGGTGGTGGATCACCTTTAAAGTTGGTTTACTGACTTTTAAAGCCCTTCACGGGCAGGGTCTGGCCTATCTGAAAGAACTTCTGATTCCTTACTCCCCTGGCTGATCACTCTGCTTGGCCAATGAGGGGTTACTAGAGATTCCAAGGGTGAACCTTAAATCATCAGGCTCTAGAGCTTTTTCTGCGCTCACCCTTTGGTATTCTCTACCCCATGGGTTACGGGAGTGCACCTCAGAAGAGGAATTTAAGAGAGGACTAAAAACCTTTCTTTGGCAAATGGCCTTCCTGGGGACTTGAAGTGATTTTTGAATATGATTCTCATTTATATTTAAGACTGTGGATTTTAATGTTTGTTTTAATTGATGTTAAAGCTATAAGGCACATTGGAATTGGAAAGGTGCCATACAAATAAAGATATTACTATTTATTATTATTATTATATATTCAAAGAAAAAAAAATGTTAATGCATCAGTTAGGGTTGTCACTACAGCGACAAAAGTTTAGAAATTCAGTGTTAGGTTTACCAGCCCTACCACCACCCCCACCCTCCACACACCAACAGGCATCAGAGTGTGCCTTGGGGTCATTGGCCCTAACTCTCACCCAATTCCATTTATAAGGAAGGTGAGATGGTACAGTATAGGAGAACAGAGTGAGAGTTAGGCCCAACATCCCCAAGGCACACCCCGATGCCTGTTGGTGTGTGGAGGCTGGGGGGTGGTGATGGTAGGGTTGGTAACCATAACATTATAATTTCCAAACTTTTGTCACTGTAATAACAGCCCTAACTGATGCATTAATGGAGTTTTTTTGCAATGAATTTCCCTTCTTTTTGAGAAAGTGTAATGTTACCCATATGTGGTTGTGGGAGCACAGGGCCCCATCATGCATACATTTTGTTATTGTCTCTGATTTTCTTATCAGAGCATAGAGGGCCCTGCACTCCCATCTATACATACATGTAGAGATATTTTAATGATCTCGCATCTCCATGTGAGAGTGCAGGGTCTGCTCATACTAGTGCATAATGTAGGGCCTTGTACTCCCATTATTGCATAATGGGATCCATATGTGGGAGCACAGGGCCCCCATCTACCCATAAGTATAGAGACACTTAGGTTCCTCTCCTTCCACACTGGTCCTCCCACCAGGTACAAGTTATTTGTACTTATTGTAATCTATTCCCTTCTGGCCCAAAGTCTTCAACACTCATTACCTCCTAATCCCTACATCCAGCTATGGTGTTTGGTATATCTTGTATAGCACCCGCCATGCTCGCTAAACCATTTTAGCCCTGTTTATGACTACCTGTTTACTTGCATTTATTCCACATATACTGTGTATATTGTATTATATTAATTGTTCAGCTTCCTAATTAATGTTGTTAGTTCCTTCATTGATTGTTCACTTCTTTTCAGTCCTTCTGTACCCCACACCCCGAACTCCACCTGGAAACGAGCCCCAGTTCAGTGTGCCATTCCCAGTTATCAACTTTAAATAAATAGTGCAGGTCTAGAGCCATTCCAGGTAACCCTTGTGTTGCAAATGTGGCAATATCTCAGTCACCGTAGGAACTTCGGAAAAAATTCCACTGCAGTTGTAATCATGACCTGGCAACATCCATGCATGCTTAGATGTACTAAGCTGCCCTTAGCGAAAAATCTGTATCTCTAACTGTTTTAAAGATATAGCCACCGAAAGGTGGAGTGGACACCACAGTGTTATCCTATGGGAAATTTCAAAACTTCAGAATGTTATAATTATGGAACAGTTATATAATTTTTCACCAAACCAGCAAAAGGCACATCTATGTTGCAAGCCCTTGCTGCCCTGCAAGTTTCATCCCAAAAGGCCAAACAGTTTTTGGGCTACTGTATGAAGTGGCAAAGAAACTGTTTTTTTGTAGTGTGTGCTTTTGAGAAAGTTCCGAGGAATTTTGCTAAAGTTTAGCCAATTTGTGACATTTTCATGAAGACATTTATGAAAGTCTGTGGAACTTTCATAAAAGTTCAACTGCTAATATGGCAGAAAAAGTTGAGAAACCATATTTCCAAGCATTATTTTTAAAAATGAATACCAGGATTGCATTCCTAGTGCCCCGATTAGGTAAACACAACTGTTAGTGTTTGTCACCAGCCCACTCCTGTGAGGCGAGATTTCTCTCTGCATCACAGCAAATCCCTCCAGTGATGGGGAACAGCTCAGGGACACCCTTTCTCTGTCCTTCTAGCATGCTGACTGTTTCACAAATGAACATATGCCAGAGAATCCTAGGGTACCCTCTTTTCATGCAAGGGGATACAAATACAGCCTCAAGTCTGCGTTCCTGGGGTAGAACCCTTTTCAGCCACTGCACCATAAACCAGAAAGCCATTGACATGTATAGGCATTGGGGGACCCTATATATCCTATTGTGTGTCTTTCACCAAAAATGCAGAGCTCAGTTCAACCCTCCATAGGCTGTCTTGAAACTCTTTGTATTTCCACCCCTCCTTTTGTCACAAAGTCCCTAGTGGTACTTCATTTTTGGTAGTGTTTAGCCTTAAGACAGTCACACAGGCGTGATATAGTCTGAACAACATTTACCAAGGCAGGCCACACAAAAGACATAGGCAGAATTATTTTAAAATAAGCCAAAGGCTTTACTAATTAAATTAATAAGAAAACAGTAACTAACATAAAGACAAATAATTTTAAATGTTGGTTACAGGATATTGAAAATAAAAGGAAAGTATACACAAAAACCTACATTTTAAAACTCGGAGATTAAAGTTCTACATTGAGTCCTTAGTTGTTGAAGTCTGAAAGTACAAAATGTTCTTCGAAGTGTGGTAGCTGAAGTCTTGGCTCTCAGTGATCCAGGAGAAATTGTCTCTGCTCAAGACAGGCAGGGTCCCAAATGTAGCAATGGCAAATGGCTTCAAGCAAAGAGACGAAAGGCTAAAAGGCTCAAATTCCTCTCTACATCCTAGTTTAAATTGGTTTCAAAAGGGCAGGTCCAGTGAATAGTGGCTGGCCCTGCAACTGGCTAGCATTCTGTTTCTACGGCTACCCAACCAATCAGAGTTTAGTATTTTATTACAATATCAAAGATATGCAGTTCTGAATATAAGAATAAAAACTCAGAGGTCAACCAGTTGAAACCAGAATCCTAGGGGAACATTTATTCTCACTGGTGGGATGGCTAATTAAGCTATACTTAGTACCACCATTTACTTAAATGGTAGCCCATTCACCTGGTAACACGCTTAAGTCAGTGCAGACCTCCCAGAACAAAAGGTGTCCAGACATTGTTTCCTGGGGATGATGTGGTCTATACAGACACAAATGGACCTTCCTGCATACCAGCTCTGCTTAATTATTTATTTTGTCTCCTTTTAAATAATTTAATTAACTCTAGCCCTTGCTAGTAGTAAACAGTTTTCCTGCCCTGTAACAAGAAACTCACTTCATTCTACAGGGCCCATGTACTTATACCCATGATCCCTTGCACTTACACTGGCCACTATAGATGTCTCTGATGCATTATATACATAAACTTATATAAAACATTACCAAAACAACAAGATATGGCCTTATCTCATCACAGTATTTGCCAAGGGGCAGTATTTTTTGAATTACAGCATGTTTTGCCACCGCTAACTGAAAATAAAGATGGTGGCAGCATGAAAGTAAAAAAAACAATTTACGACACTAAAAAGGGCTTTCACAAATGTTTTCGTGCTGCTCATATATTGTCGCCAATGGCTATAATGGGAAACTAAAAAGTTTAATAACTTTTGAATGGATTTATAATTTTTCACCAAATCTTCAAAAGGCACATTGGTGACCCAGTCTCCATATACCCTAAACATTTCAGATCAGAATCATGAACTGTTCATGCTGTAGAGATAAGAAAAGAATTTACCAAAAAGTTTGGATTTTTCCCACTTTTTGACACTACTTGGCTCCACAACCGCACATTTGACTGGAACAACTCTTGCCAGGTCCAGAGATCTACAGTACCAGACTGTGCATGCAAAAATTCAGGCAAATCAGACAAATATGAAAGAACCTCTGCAGCTTGCACTGAGGGCAATGAATTACCAAGTTGGCTTCCGGCCAAATGCCATTTAGGAAACCATTGCCTCAGTCTACTAATTCTTGTCTTTTAAATTGTTTTTTGTTTTAATTGGGTTCACCACAACATAACCCAGATAGACAGTCTTAGGGTAGCTGGTTCATTCCACTGGGGTGTCAAACAGAAGAGGCATACTGATAAGTCCTGGTAGGACAAAACACGTGTCTATGTCTTCTGTTGGCACCCTTTGCAAACTGTGTCAGAGGCTTTTCAGCACCATGCATTTCTGCTTAAAGTTGAACCATCATAATATTCTGTGGTGATTTGCATATGCAGCCCATGATGCTTTGCATTGTGGAGGTATGTGTGATTTAGTATTTCTTTCAGACAAATGGTTCAGGCAAAGTTATTAAAGTGAGGCTTAACATTAAAGGGGACAGGAAATTTGTGATATTCGGCAGTAGTTTGTAATGTTCCTAGTCACATAAATGAAAATCTTGTCTCCTAATTACTCATAGTAAACTGAACCGGAATAAACACTAATGTGAAAAACTGTGTTTAGTTGTTTACTTTTCATCGACAAACTTCTTCACAGTTACCTTCATTGAACCAGTAATTTGGAATTTTTACTATTTCACGATTTGTGTACAGGATGCAAAGATTGAGCTCTTCGCCTATAAGAACTATGCCTAGAGTTCTTTACACAAACTGTGACATAGCTAAGACTTCATCTCACTGGTTCCATAAAGAGAACTGTGACAGAATGCTGTCCATAAAAACAAAACAATGCAAAATATTGTTTTTCACATCACTTTTTATTCAAGTACAGTTCTGTTGGGATCATTTAGTGGTATGAATGTAATTTCTGCAAACGGGAACATTATGAACAGTGGCCAATTAGAAATGATTTCCTGTCCTCTTTTAAAGTGCCTACTCAACCTTAACTATAGTACCACTACTGTGGCAATATATATCTGTATATCTATATATTATGGTAGCACGGTAGTGCTACCATAGTTAGGGTTGAGGAGCCATTTCTATGTTAAACCCCAAAATTTTGCACCTTAATAACTTTTCAACTGTTATATGGATTTGCCTGAAATTTGGAATTTATGATCAAGAACCATAGGCCTTGGGATCTGCCAAGTTTCGAATTGGTCGGATATACAGCTGCGGAGTTATTAAGTGTGATCTGTGCGCGCGTTTACGCTTTTCTGGAATTCTGTGGTCGCACCTACAGGTCGTATGGTTTGCGTGACCGGCCCGAAATATTCAGGGAACGTGCAGCCAGGGTCCCCGATGTGCCTTTCAAAGATTTCGTGAAAAAATATTAAACGGTTCAAAAGTTATTCAAAAAACAGTTTCCCATTATAAGTCAATGGGAAAAGTTAACAAAAGTTCAACACTTTCAGCAAATGCATTTTACTTTCGCAAATGGGCCTGTTACTTTTAGCAAATCGGCCATTTTGTTTTCAGTTGGTGATCAGAAAAATTGTTGGCATTTAAATTTGGGACTCTCTAGCAACCTAATTTTTTTTGTATTCACCTAGTTGGGCCCTGAGGATGCTTGCCATGTCTTTATTTTGTGGTAAAACACCCCAGAAATATGTTTTTCAAATTTCTGGAAAAAGTACTTCATAAATTACTTTCGTTCTCACGAAAGTGTCACAAATTTGTCCACAGCTTTCTGAAGTGCGACAGTAATTTTCTAGTCTGTAGAAAATGACAGCAATTCTTTGGCACTGCACTGCAAAATAACCGTTGGGAGTTTTGGGCTGAAATTTGGAGGAACGCAGCCGACATCTCACAGATGTGCCTTTCAGTGTTGTATTGAAAAAATATTACACGGCGGCAAAGTTATGGCACTCCAAAGTTGACAGATTTTCCCATAGGATAACATTACGGCGCGAAGCATTACAGGAATCCTTTGGCACCCTGCTGCAAAATAACGGTTTGGTCTTTTTTCCTGAAATTTGGAGGGAAGACAGCCAACAGTACACAGATGTGCCTTTCAGTAGTTTGGTGAAAAAATATCACATGGCGTCAAAGTTATGGCACTCCAAAATTGACGGTTTTTCCCATAGGATAACATTACGGCGCCCGACACTTAACAGAAATCATTTGGAGCCCTGCTGCAAAATAACGGTTTGGTCTTTTTTCCTGAAATTTGGAGGGAAGACAGCCAACAGCCCACAAATGTGCCTTTCAGTAGTTTGGTGAAAAAACATTACAGGGAGGCAAAGTTATGGTGCTCCGGAGTTTTCTTTCTTCCCATAGGATAACATTACGGCGTTCGCCGCGCCTTTCAGGGCCCGTATCTCGGAAACGGTGCGAGATACGGACTTTTCGTTGGAAAATTTCTTAGCCCTACAATGGAGCTAAGATTCAAATTAGCCAGGACAGTTGTAAATAATATGACTTTTAAATTTTTTTCTACCTCGTACGGTTCCTGACATATAATGTATTTAGTATTCCAAGATCTCATTTTCTGCGCCGATACTCATTATTTTGCATACATTATTTGTACTCACTGTCTTTCTCAATGCAGGTTTGGGGAAAACCAGCCGTGCGCTTACATTACTGTTACTGTTGCCCTTTCCGCTTGCGGATCAGTACTCCTTTCACTTACCATTGGCGTCTGCACCACCTATGCGTTATCCTTTGCGTTTTCATTTGCGCTTTCTGTTATTTTTGCCATTTCTGTCTACAGTACTGTTTATCTTACTGTTTCACTTTACATCACCATGCCCATTGACATTTCTGTTTGCAGGCACCATGTTACTATGTGACAACACATCACGTGGCAGACCATTCCCGTCTACGCCACCATGTGCGTTACCCTTTCTGTTCTCATTCATGCTTGTGTTACCATGTGCGCCACTGTTAGCATTTCTGTTTGCATTGCTGTCCCTGTTAGTATGCCACAACACATCATGTGGCGGGAGCGCTGGGCCCTTTTTCACTATTTCTCGTTATCATTCTCAAAAGAAGGAAATTAGAGGCAAATAACTCTGTTTAATGCATTAGTTAGGGTTGTTCCACAGCGACAAAGTGAGGAAATTCGCTGTTGGGTTGAAAACCCCCCTTGGACCCCCCCGGCCACCCCCCCAACCGGCATTGGGAGGTGCGCGTTGGGATCTGGGTCTAACTCTCACCCATTCTCCTATACTTCTGCTGCTTTACACATGTCATGGGGTGAGAGTTTGGGCTAGTGATCAATGCGCACTAATGCCGGTGGGGGTGGGGGGGTCCAGGGGATTTTCCAACCCTAACAGCGAATTCCTCACTTTGTCGCTGTGGAACAACCTCAACTAATGCATTAAATGGAGTTTTTGCCTCTAATATATATATATATATATATATATATATATATTTTAACACACACACACACACACACACACACATTCATGGCAAATAACTCTATTTAATGCATCAGTTAGGGTTGTTTCACAGCAACAAAAGTGAGGAAATTCGGTGTTAGGGTTGTCTTGGTCCTTCCCCTGCTTGCATGTATGTGTGTGTGGTGGTGGTGGGGGTGGGGGGAATGCGCAGTTAGGGTTTTCAACCCTAACACCAAATTTCCTTGCTTTTGTCGTTGTGGAATAACCCTAACTGATGCATTAAACAGAGTTGTTTGCCATAAATTTCCCTTCTTTTTGAGAATGTGCACCATAAATAGTGAAGTAAAGGTAACACAAACGCAAGCGCAAATGGTAACACACAATGTGACAAGGACGTTAACGGTAATGAGAATGGTAATAGAAACACAAGTGCAAAACGTTATTGAAAACAGAAACGCAAACACAAGCGCCTACGCAAACACAAATCATAACATGTGTGTTCATGGTAATGCAATTGGAAATGCAAACACTGATGGTAACACCAACAATGACGCCAAAGGAAACACAAACACAAACAAAAATGCAAATGGAGCCAGCGTCTACGCATACGAGCATAAATGATAGTGCGCACGGTGACGCAAAAGAAAACACAAACAAAAACAGTAAAGGAAATGCAAATGTTAACAGTGAAACAAATGTGAACACAAAGGGTAACGGACATGGTGGCGTAGACAGGAACGCTAACGCAAACAGTTATGGAAATGCAAGTGGAAACACTAACTGTAACAGTAACAGAAATGCACACCCTTTTTTTTTTCCAAAAGCTTCATTGAGAAACACAGTGAATGCAAAGAATGTATGCATAATATTGGGCCTCAGAGCAGAAAACAAACACTTGGAATACTAAACTGCTTATGTCGCAGGAACCTTATGACGTAGAAAAAAAATTTAAATCTCATATTATTTATGACTTTCCTGGCTAGTTTTGTACTTAGCCCCCTAGCTTGGGGCTATGCATTTTTCTGACAAGAAGTCCGTATCTTGAAGCGTTTTCGAGATATGGGCCCTGAAAGGCGTGGCAGATTCCGTAAAGTTAGCCTATAGGAAAAATGGTCAACTTTGGAGTGTCGTAACTTTGCAGCCCTCTAATATTTTGTCAGCAAACCACCAAAAGGCACATCTGTGGGATCTTGGCTGTCTTCTTTCCAAATTTCAGTGCAAAATACCAATCCATTCTTTTGCAGCAGGGTGGCAAAGATTTCCTATTCTTTTGGGCATAGTGTCGCAAAGTAGTGTTGTGATTTGTGACACTTTCGCGAAAAAAAAAATCACAAAAGTGTCAAACGTGCGACACTACTTTGTGACACTACTGTTTCCAAAAATTTTAAAAACATATTTCTGGGGTGTTTAACCCCGCAACAAAGACATGGCTAGCATCCTCAGGGCGTGACTAGATGAACACAAACAGAATTGTGTCCCTAGTGGGTCCTAAATTTAAATGCCAAGCATTTCTGTGATGACCAACTGAAAACAAGATGGTGGATTTGACACTACAGGGGTCATTTGCAACACTAAAAACTGCATTTGCGACACTGTTGAACTTTTTGTTAACTTTTCCCTTTGACTATAATGGGAAACTTGTTTTCTGAATAACATTTGAACCGTTTAATATTTTTTCACAAACTCTTTGAAAGGCACATTGAGGACCCTGGCTGCATCTTCCCTGAAGGTTTTGGACCAGTCACAGACTGTTCAACCTGTAGGCATGAGCAAAGAATGCACAACATTGCGTAATTACCACATTCTTCAATGCTTTGTAACTCAACAACCGTATATCCGACCATTACAAAACTTCGCAGATCCAGAGATCTATCACACTGTTCCATGCTTGCTAACTTTCAGGCAAATCCATCACACAGTGGCAAAGTTATTAGGCTGCCAAATTTCACACTTTAACCTTAAATAGGGTACTCAACCCTAACTATAAATATATGACAGAGGTGTTTTAATCAACTAAAATGTTATTAGTATTCTTTTTCCATAACAACAAAGTATATTGATATACTTTCTTAATAGCTACATAAAAAATGTCATAATACTTTTAGAAAAAATTTAAGGAAAAATAATGCTTTTGCACTTTTTCTGGATTTTTGTATTATTGTCAATAATTTAATTGGTATTTATACCAGTATAATACCATAAACATTCATCTGATAACATAACTCCTGTGACAAACATTTCAGTCTCCCCCAGCAGTAGCAATTGTACCTCACTTTCACAGACTTAGCCTGCAAAAGCTTCATTGATAAGAAATGTACAGTAGCACTGGCTCTATGGTACCAAGTGATGTTGGATCACTGGCATGCTAGTGACCTGGGTTTGCGTCCCAAGCCCTTCATGTCAGGAGTGGAGGCAAGCAGGGAGGATACAAGAGTGTCCCTTGGATGCTCTCCTCCTGTGGAGGAAGGTTGATTGCCGCGTCACTCTTTGGCAGCTCCTGGTGGTGGCTTGTGGAGGTACCAGTGATGACATGGATGACCATGTACCATCTGGCACCCCCTCCAGGTCAGCCATGTGTGTGCACCAATGGGGAGTAGGGTGTGCAGGGACACAGAACAGGGAAAATTTCCTCTCCGATATGCTGGATAATGTCCTCTCTGCCCCTCCCCACACCTGAACCCTCCTTCAGCGCACTTAATGACATCTCCCCCTCTGGCACCAACAAGAGTCATTCCTCCACTAGTCTGCAGCATGGCCCCTGCAAGAGACAAGCTTCAGAGGGAGCTCTCAGGAGTCATTCCACTACAATGCACAGAGGAGGCCCCCGGCAGGGATACACTGCCCCTAGAAGGTGACTGGAGGGCTGGACAGGGATGTATGGCTCAACAGAGAGATGCTTGGAGGGGTAATTTTGTCAGTATCAGAGGAGGCATTACATGGCCCCATTGAGTGGGGTGCCAGAGGGCATGATGGGTGCAAAAAAAAAATGTACAGTATCTATTATAAATCAATTATTATATAGCATCTTTCAGCAGAGAATCAGTAATTAATTTACAAAAGGTATGACAATGTTTAGGAAGCACTGAAAAGCAGAATTTAAGATAACATAGGGGATGATATAAACAGTAATAATTAGTTAGTCAGTCAGGTACAGTAGGACCTTTTACTAGAAGCTGACTAAATTGACAAATCACAATAGTCAAGAAATGATTTGATGAAAGTGTTAACTAAAAATATGGTTAAAGTAATTTTCCAGTTTTCTACAACATAATTACTGTTGGCATCAACAGGACTCAAACTCATAACATTCTCCCAAAGCATAAATTTCTGACATTGTAGTCATTATTACTAAAGAGAAATCAGGTTCCTTGCACCTTTGTTTTCATTTATGCATGCTACTTTTCCTGCCCTAAAATCATAACCTTCTGTTTGAGAGGGAAGAGTTTTTTCATGGCAACAGGTTGTGATGTCATTGATTGGTGATAATGAATTCACAGCAGGACAAAGCTACATGAACAGATGAACTCTAAAGGAAACGGATCATGTTTAAATTAAAATGTCCTCAATTGCAAAATGGAAGGTCTAGGAATTCAAATTTTTAAAGAATTATATGTGGCTAAGTTTTTCTGATGCAAATTGTGAATTCATCTTTTGCCAAAAACTCAAAAATATCTTTAGGTTAAAATCAAGATGGAAATCAGGACCTGAATGTTCAAAAGGTTCACATGGGACTAATCATGTTAATGATGCACTAAATGAAAGTACCATAATCTGATGTGAAGCAGGCCATATTCTAAAGCCCTTGCTGCATGGCACTGTACTGGTAGTGTGGGCATGAAGTATATACTGCTGCCCCCATGCAATGAAGGTTCCCATTTCATAGAAGGCACAGCAGTATGTTCAGAGGTTTTGATAGTGCTAAACAGCCTTTATCACAGCTGCCAAAACTCTACTCTTATCAGTGTGCACAGTGGTGCATGAACTCTCCCAACCTTGTGTTGGGTAGTGGACTAACAGCAGGAGCTGTCAGTCCCAGCCAGTGTCACCCACCCCCAATCACTGCACCTGGTGACCAGTATAATGTTAAAGTACCCCCATTGGTGGATAGTGAACCCCAACATGACTGCTGCTCACACTGACCTGTATAACATTGTAGAAACCCCGTTGGTGGATAGTGGACATCTCCCTGATCACTGCTTCTTGCGACCTGTATCTATAAATTAAAAAGCCATTTAGTGGATAGTGTAGCCCCATCCCCAATTACTGCCTCCTGAACCTCTAATATACCCCTCCCATCCTGCTTGCTGAGGGTCCTCCATCCCACACACCCCATCCCACACTCACCACTGCCACTATTTCGCATCATGACAAAGACCGACACAGCCCCTCCCCTCACCACTGTGGCCAGCTGACATCTCAATAACAGGGAGCAGGCATGGAAACATTATATTTTTTGTGTTCCCTGTCCCTGGGGAGCAGACAGCCATGGCAGTGTGTGGAGGAGCAGAGCAAGTCACTGTTCTGATGCTGAATAGTGGCATCAGTGAGGGGGGGTATAGGGCTGTGTTGGATGGAGGGTCCTGAGCCAGTGGGATGGGAGGTGGGTCTGTTGGATGTTCACGAGGCAACAATTGGGGTTTGGGGTCCACTATTCATCTGTGGGGCTATTTTAGAGATACAGGTCACTAGGAGCAGCAGTTCGGGGGAAACATGGTTTCTATAACAATATACAGGTTGTCAGGAGCAGCAGTCAGGCGGGTCCATTCTCCACTGATGGAGGTACTTAAACATTATACTGGTCACCATGTGTGGTGATAGATGTTGGGGGTTTACACAGCTCTGTATAATGCCATTGTGTTGCCTGCGTAGCATTGTACGGCATGCTAATGAGCCCACAATGGGCATTCAAATGGCCCTTAGCATCATGCATGCCCGATGGCCTCATTAGCATGTTGGGCTATGGTTCACAGAAGTGCTGGTGCTATCCCTTTTGGGACATGCTATCTCTACTTGGCTCCTAAGGGCCATATTCAGTCTGGAGCTGTGTTGGTGCAGCACATAGTCACTGCACTCCCACCACTGCAAAGCCAGTCACTTATCAGCCTCTGGTTGGAGCAGTATGTCTCAATATCACCACTGAGTCAGCTGCATGATATCTTCTGTGCAGCACTGCAGGGTGCACAACACACACATCCAGCTCTGAGTATAGGGCCGAGATGTTTAAAATGCACCTAAAAAAGGCAGCCATACAGATTTTCTAGTCAAGAATCCAGTCAGAGACTTCCTGTGTTCATTTAGATTTTTCATCAAAGACAATCTATTTCAGATTCTGGAAGCAATGTACGTCTTTATGAACCAACCCAAAAAATCTGAACTCTTTCCTTTTCAATTTCTGCTTTAACAAGTAACACAATTAGAGGTTCAGGGAAATGTTGAAGGGCACACAACTTGAGGTGTTCATAGCTTTGCAGCTTACATAAACAAAGGCCTATATATTTTGTGTCTGCATACTGCACAATACTGTACTGCATTTAAATGTGCTTTTGTTACAGCTTATGCAAATAACTCTAGTGTGTGAGAAACTGCATATTGAAAATCATGAATAATGGATTAAGGACTAGAATATGGTTGCAAATTCAGTAAAGTGAAAATGTGTGGGATTCAAAAGTAATTTTCTATGCGCATATATCTTCTTTATTGATAAACCTGTAATATCTTAAACAATATTAGTCATGCAAAGCTAAAGCAGGGACCTTATCATCAACCACAGCAGAATGTGTTACATGATAAATTATAGTGTGGCACAATTCTGTATGGCAGTGGGCATTAAAGATGTAAAAAAAACATTGAGTAGATGTATCACTATCTTTTGTGTTTGCATTTTAGTTTTGAGATGTAAAGCTTTGATATTGTGTCTCTTTGCACTTCATTCAAATAAAAAAAGCAATACAAATAAGATTTTGGATTGCTCTAACTAGTGACTCTTAAAAAGACAACAGGTACCATGAAAAAAAGCAAAAAAAAAAGTCTCTTGCATATGAAATTGGATGCGACTATATTTAGAATACCAGTTTGAATTCCAAATCTTAACTTCCATATACAGAGCTGAATGTTCTCAGTGAGCGCTTGGTTTCTCAGTCATTCCCAGAAGTATAACAACATTTATTTTCTCACTACTGATAGTGGTGTGTGAATAAATAAAAGATATCTTGTCAAAAAGAATCTCTATTTGATTCCTTGGAAAAAGTAGACATAGGAAAACATGACTTTATATAGCTGTATAAAAAAAGGCAATAACAAGTGTTTCCGAATGGGAAAATGTTTGGGTTCTTTTGTGTTACCACATGTTAGGTGCACTCTTAGGACAGGATGTGGATCCAAGGTCTGATCCACTCGGAAAGGGTTTTTAATCCAAGGGCACTTGTCACAGTAGAGGAGTGATCTCTCGTCATCTTTGTCCCACCAGCCCACTGCCTCCCACCTCCAGATCACAGAAATAGGATCTACAGTATGTAGTTAGTTATGTTTGACCAAGAAGGCATGCAGAGTTCTATAACATTACATAAAATAGATCAGAAAAAGGCTTGATCTATGAGGTCAGTCTGAAGGGTGAGCTGATGTCATAGTGAAATTCAGTGGATAGGACAAAATATTGCAATTTTGGCACTGGCACAGGCAGACTAAAGAAACTCAGTGTCTCTTTGGAATTCTCATACTTCAGACTGTTAAAATACCCTCTACCCCTTCGTAGGTGGCAAGGGCTAATCCTGTCACTGCCCCTTCCTCCACTAGAGTCACGTTCCAATCTCCTTCCCCTGCCCATTGCCCTGAGGCATATTTTGTTTTACAAAAAGCAAAATGCTGTTTAATAACACTATGTCAGAGTCATACGAGAATACACTTGCTTTAACCTGACCTCCCCAGTCCCCAGTACTTTCATGTCTTAGAGGCCCTCCTTCTGAACCCAGATGCCTGGTTTGGGGTAAAGCAGTTGGGTTAGTTCAGTGTCTCTCTTCCAACACAGCCTGCCCACCCCATAACTTTACAGATTAGAGCAAACAGACATGTGACCAGGAGGCAGGGGGTAGAGCAATTGTGTCACTGATGATGCTGGTCAGTGATGCTAGGCAGACTGATTGGGTCAGTCTGCCTGCCATCACTCATGATGCATTTGCTCCACTGCTCCCTCCTGACTGTGAGTAGTGGTGGGCGAAGTGGGCTCAATCCGCTCTGCGAAGCGATTCGTGGAGCAAAGGTGGATTCGCGGAGTGCTCCACAACGCAAAGCGGAGTACTTCACGTTATGATGAGGAACACTAAGTCCATTAGAAACAATGATTTCACGTTACTCTGCCTCCCCAGACCACTACTCTGCCAAATTTAAGGTGAAGTGCATCGCAGGCAGTGCACTTCACCTCACTTTGCCATGTTTTTGAGCTCCAAAGGTGAATTTTGTAGTGATTCATGGGATTTCAGGTCACATGGGCTCTATATTGATCTGCACAGCCTCAGTTTGTGGTAGTGTGAGTAGGAAGGAGCAGGAGACAGTGTGCTGTGATAGCTGTCTGTGATAGGAATCTTGTAAAAGCTGTTCATAAAGCATTTTTGTGTTTTTTTGGGGGGGTCCAATTTTAGTTCATCTATTGTAGGAAACCCTCCTGTGTTCATGTCATCGAGCATTTTTGGTTTTGTGTGGATTTTGAGTGTTAGTTTACAACACTGAGTGTGTGTGGTGAAAGACTGTGAAAGTGTGCTTTGGGGGAGGGGTGTATCTGTGATTTAAGTTGGAGAAATAGTGATTTCTTTGTTTTTTGGTTATATTTTTGTTATGTAACTGACTGTGTTAATGTACACACAGTAATATTGTCAGTAATAGTAGAAATTTTCTTGCTGTTTGTTGTGTGGATCTGGTGCAGCAGCTCATAAGTTCAGGTTGTTTACATTACAAATTTACAATACGTAACGTGGCATAGTACTGAACTTTTGCATTTGCTACACATTCCTCATTAAGCATTGTATACAAACTGTTCTGTGTGTGTGTGTGTGTGTGTGTGTGTGTGTGTGTGTGTGTGTGCGCGCGCGCAGTGGTGCGTGCATCCAATAATAGACCTTTTACTGTGCCACACACTAGTGTAATTGCAGGCACAGCAGTGTGAACCTGCTATCCACTGCAGCTGCCTGATTTTGTGCTGTGATCGTGGTATCTGTTCTTAGTTTTGCTGCTTGTAGTGCCGTAAAAATCTGCCCTGTCTGCATTCAGTGCTCCCCTCTGCCCCCACGTTCAAAATGTATTTTTTTACCAGATTAGATTGTTTTTGTGACCTCATCAGCACCACTGGTTACTGAAGTTGTTTTAATTCCATGACAGTCTCAGAGTAGTCTCTTATCTGTTGCTGAAGCCGCAGTTGTTTATTTGGCTTCATATCCAGCATCCCTCTAATCAGAAGGTGAATGTATCAAAATCTGAATTTGGTTATAACATTGTGGTTGATCCCCCAAAATGCCTGCAAGGAGACATGCAAGCAAAGCTGTTTCTCGCCATGGCAGTGTTGCAAGTAAGATGGTCTGTGGGCGTGGCAGTAGTACGCAGACGCTTAAGTGCATTGCTGATGTGAGGAAAGGTATTTCTCCTGCAATGTTTTTTACAGCCAATCAGTAGCTTCACTCATAGTTGGAGGAGATGATGTTTTTCCAGCTGGTGGTGTTAGTGTTACTGGTGTTAGTGGTGGTGGAGGTAGTATTAGTATTGTTGCATCAAGTTCTAATTCCAACCAGTGTACTGTACCCAAAAATATTGAGTGTGAAGCAGTGCAAGTGAGTGGGAGCATAGATGATATCATACTTCCCAGTAACATCCCAGTAACTGAACCTGAGGATTCTGATAATCATGTCAATGATAGCATACAATGTGATATTCTGTTCACCATGGCACTTAACGTCACACATTTTCCATGCAGTGGTTCACAGTGTGGTGAAAAAATATCAGGGGATGGTGATGTAGATGCTGACGATGAATGTGATGATGATGTTGCTGTTGTTGCAACATGCAGTCCACATGCTAGCATCCAAGCAGAAGATGTTGAATCCAATGTGTGTGACATTATTGAATATGATGATGATGATGTAATTAACCCCAGTTGGGAACCGGAGAAAAAGAAATTCAAAGTGACTGTGCCTGAGTCTGTTTGCAGGAATCCCCCCACCCAGTAAAAACTTGTGATCTACTGGTTTTAGTTGATGATGATGATGACCCAGTAATCAATATGATAGGTAGTTGTGGTGGTCAGTTGCAGTCCAGGTGTGCAGTTCCCAAAACATCACATGACACCCCCCACTTCAGTGCTTAAAATAACGGACTTAAATAAGCCACATCATGGACATGTTAAAAGCAGAGCATCACAATCCCTTGTTTGGGATTTTTTTGTTCAAGATACAAATGATGATTCAGTTGCAATCTGCTAGGTTTGCCATGTGCTTGTGAGTCGAGGTAAAAAGGGGAGCCAGCTGGGCACAGGACGATAGCATACACATCTTAAGAATAGGCACTTGGCACTGTGGACCCAGCACAAGCTGGCAGCTAGTACCACAGTGGGGTGTTCACCCACATCACCGGCACCCATAGTCAGCATGTTATCCCCTTCCATGACTGTTAAGCCCCGTAGGAAATTAAATGTGTGCTGTAGTGCAGTAATAAGAGCAGAGGATTACTACAGGCATGATGAGGTGGAGGACCATAATGACTTTGAAATGTTGTCCAGTGCTGGTGAGAGTAGCAGTTTCTGTGGTGGTGAATGCAGTATGTCTAGTGCAAGTGGTACATCAACTCTGGTTGGCAAATCTGGCAAAATAACCACATTTCTGGGTTTGTCAACATCACCTGTGCAACCGTCTTCAACAAATGTTCACATTCCACCCCCTGCCAATGCCATTCATCACAGAGCACAACCATTTGTGGTCAACACACCCCGTGTAAAACGTTTAAGTCAGCCCACGTTACAGAGTGTTTTTGCGCATAAGCTGAAGTACTCCCTGAATCATACGGTGTCACGTGAACGCAATGCAGCTGTAGCGGAAATGCTGGCAATTGATCTTTTGCCCTTCTCCTTTGTGGATAATTCTGTATTCCAGTGGTTTGCTGCATGTGCCTATCCAAAATTGAAAGTCCCATCCAAGACATACATTTCTACCCACGCTGTCCCCGAGTTGTTCCGCACTGTGTCCGACTCAGTAAGACATGCCCTTCAACATTCCTCCTCTCCATTCATCCATTTAAGTATGGATATGTGGACAAGTGGCAAAATAGCGGTGAGTTCATATTTGTGTATAACTGCACACTGGACGCAGGTGCCGGGGGTTGTTTGTGATGTTGTTAGTGTGAATAATCAATGCAGTAAGGTAGAATGTTGTGGTAGCAATCTTCCAGGAATTTGACAGTATGCAATGATTGCTATGCACAATGTGACCTGTTCACACACTGGTGAGAACATGTTGGACGTGGTACTGACTGAAATTGACAGTTGGCTAAACCCTCTGTCCCTGAGAGCTGGGTTCATAGCAAGTGACAATGGGTCAAATGTGGTGAAATGCATCACGAATGGAGGGTTTTTTCGTGTTCCATGCGTGGCCCACTGTTTAAATCTTGTGGTTCAGGAGTTTTTGCAGCACCCTTATATAAAGGAAATGCTGACCGTTGCACGACATATCTGCTCTCACTTTTCAAGATCTGGAAAGGCCCGTGATCAACTGTGGCAGTTGCAGATACAAAACAGCCTGCCTCAGCACCGCTTGAAGCTGGAAGTTGTCACCCAATGGAACTCCACTTTATACATGGCAGAGAGGTTGTATGAACAATACAAAGCCATCTCATATCTTGTTATGTACACTAGCTGTGACAGTTCCGAGGGCCTCCATGTCTATGATGACTGAACAGTGGCACCTCATGGACTCTGTAATAACAATTTGGTGGCCTTTTGAACATGCCACACAGGCAGAGAGTGGTGAGTCTGCCTTCATTAGCTAATCAATTCCACTGCTGTGGGTGCTGAGGCAGACATTGGTGAATGTACAGCATAGCCCTGATGTTGCCGGAGATGGTGGTAGCAGTATGTTGCTGCAACACATGCTGACAGCATTCAACCAGAATCGTCACATTGTGAGCATTCAGTGTAGTGACAACTTTGCCATAGCAACAATGCTGGACCCACGATACAAATGTGGAATTGCATCAGTACTGGAGGGAGAGCCTGAACAGGTAAAAAATATCAGTGGTCAACTGGTGCACTTGGTTCATGGGGCACAGAAGTCACGTGCCAAGGTCAGCAAACCTCAGCAACATAATCTGGCTGAAGGTATACCTGGAGGACCATCAAGCATATCCTGCAAGGGGAAGGGGACTGCAGTTCAAGGTGGTCTGTCATCTAAAGTGGCTGATGTCAACCCGCTTTGGGAGGCTTTGTCCCAAGTGGGGATTTGTGAAATAAATGATTCGGGAGAACAGGATGATGCATCAACAACTGGACTTAGTGCAGCACAGAGAATGGTTGAGTCATATTTGTCTGAAAACAGGCTTTTAAACTAGCCAAGGGCGGAGGTGCTGATAAAAGGCAGGAAATTTCAAGCCTCCCCCCACAAAACATGGCAGGTAGTAAGGTAAACACTGAGGTACAGAGCTCAACACAGGGCTGGATGGGGTCAATGGAAAAATAGACAAGGGCAATAAGAGCAGGGATGGGGGAAAAAAGAATAAAGCCAACATTAAATGGACAGCAATGAGTATCAATGCCCGTAGTCTGGGAAACAAGCTTCCTGAGCTAGTAGCCCTGATGGAAGATGTAAAATTGGATACTGTGGCAGTCACAGAAACATGGTACACAGAGAACCATGACTGGGATGTCAACATACCGGGGTACACAGTCTACAGAAGGGACAGGGAAGGTAAAAGAGGTGGAGCAACTCTATACATAAGGGAAGGGATCAAAGCTACAGAACTAAAAAGTAAAGGGGGAGGACAAGAAGCACTCTGGGTCACCTTGGAGACAGGGAATGGCATCACAATCTGCACGGGGGTTGTATACAGACCCCCATCTCAAGAGGAGGAAATGGACAAGAAAATGATAGAGGACATTCTCAAAATGGCTGAAAAAGGAGATACTGTTGATGGGGACCTGAATATGCCAGATGTTAACTGGATGACATGTACTGCAGCCACATCCAAGAGCAGGGTCATTCTCAATGCCCTGCAGAGACAACCTTAGACAGCTAGTGTTGGAACCCACTCGGGAGGGAGCAATAGTAGACCTGGTACTCTCAAATGGAGAGAGGATCACAAATTTAGAAGTCAGTAGACATCTAGGAACAAGCGACCACTGCACAGTGTGCTTCACAATGAGCACAACCATGGAGATAAGCCATACAAAAACAAGGACACTGGACTTTAGAAGGGCTGACTTTGGCAAAATGGGTGAATACCTGAAGAATGCACTACCAAATGGCCAAAAATGAGGGGTGGAAGAACAATGGAGAAAAATCAAAATTGCCATCATAGAGGCAACAAGCCTTTGTGTGAAACAAATAAAGAAAACAAAGCGAAGTAAAAAACCACTATGGTTCTCAAAAGAGGTGGCAGGGAAGGTTAAGGAGAAAAAGGCTGCATTCAAAAAGTATAAGGAATCACAGAAAGACCACGACAGGGGACTGTATCAATTAAAGCAGAAAGAAGTGGGGAAGGCAGTCAGAATAGCAAAGGCCCAAACCAAGGAAAAAATAGCCAACTCAGTTAAGAAGGGGGATAAAACCTTTTATAGGTTCATTAGGGAGCATAGAAAGGTTAAGAGAGGGATAGTGAAGATTAATAAAGGAGAGAGGAGGTGGGCAGAGGGAGACAGTGAAAAGGCAGAGATATGAATGAATACTTTTGCTCAGTATTCACAAAGAAGATGAGGAGGAGTTACCTAAACCAGACAATAAAGCACTCTGGGTAGGGGTGGACACCAATCCATTCACAGAAGAAAGAGTCCTGAAAGAACTCCTAAAACTCAAGGTGGACAAAACAATGGGGCCTGATGGGATTCACCCCAGAATCCTAAAAGAACTAAGGGAGGACCTAGTGACACCACTGACCACACTTTTTAACAAATCATGGCAGGATGGGGTGGTACCTGAGGACTGGAGGAGGGCATATGTGATTCTCCTTCACAAAAGTGGGAGCAAGGCAGAAGCAGGAAACTACAGACCTGTAAGTTTGACCTCAGTGGTAGGGAAAATGATGAAATCACTTCTGAAAGAAAGAATTGTTGAGTACCTAGAGGCCAGTGGGGCACAGGACCCAAAGCAGCATGGATTCACAGCAGGGAGGTCATGTCAGATGAATCTAATTGATTTCTTTGACTAGGTGACCAAAGTAATAGACCTGGGAGGGGCTGTGGATATGGCCTACCTAGACTTTAGCAAGGCATTTGACACAGTCCCGCACAAAAGATTAATAATCAAGTTAGCCAGCCTGGGAGTGGGTCCCAGGGTGGTAGCCTGGGTAGCAAACTGGCTGCACAACAGGACACAGAAGGTAATAGTGAATGGAACACATTCTGAAGAAAGGGGGGTTACTAGTGGAGTACCTCAGGGCTCAGTACTGGGTCCACTCCTCTTTAACATCTTTATAGGAGACATTGCAGAGGGTCTGGAGGGAAAGGTATGCCTCTTTGCAGATGACACAAAGATCTGTAACAGAGTTGATACACAAGAGGGGGTAGAAAAGATGAGAAGAGACTTGGCAAGGCTGGAGGAATGGTCAGACATATGGCAACTTAGATTCAATGCAAAGAAGTGCAAAGTAATGCACCCGGGAAACAATAACGCAGGAGAAGAGTACACAATAGCAGGGAGTACTAACAACAACAAAATGGAAAGGGATCTGGGGTAGTCATATCAGATGACCTAAAGGTGGGTAAGCAATGTGCAAAGTCGGTAAGGAGAGCCAGGGGGATACTGAGATGCATAGGAAGGGGCATCACAAGTAGAAAAAGGAAAGTGGTTATCCCTCTATACAGACAGTTGGTGAGACCCCATCTGGAGTACTGTGTGCAGTTTTGGAGACCTCATCTATGCAAGGACATAGACAGGATGGAAGCAGTCCAGAGGAGGGCAACTAAAATGGTGCAGGGTCTGCAGCAGAAACCATTTGAAGAAAGGCTGAGAGAGCTTAATATGTATACTCTTGATGAAAGGAGGGACGGGGGGACATGATAGAAACTTTCAAGTACCTCAAAGGAATCAACAAAGTCCAGGAGGGTAGCATCTTTCAGAAAAAGAGATGTGCAAGAACAAGGGGGCACAATTTAAAGATAGAGGGGGGATGGCTCAGGGGTAATGTGAGGAAATTTATTTTCATAGAGAGAGTGGTGGATACATGGAACCACCTTCCTGAGGAGGTCGTTGGGTCTAAAACAGTGGGGAAATTCAAACATGCATGGGACAGACATAAGGTAATTATAGTGAGGGGTTGCAGAAAGTAGGCTGTTGGTTAACTAGAATCTGCAGCTTATCCAGTGGGTAGGGAAATGGGCAGACTGGGTGGGCCAAGTGGTCCTTATCTGCCGTCAAAGTCTATGTTTCTATGTTTCTATCTGACAATAAATGAAAATCCTCTTTTGTACTAGAGTGGAAAGGTCAGTGAATGACCCAGAGCTGACTGCAGTAGCACTGAAGCACCTGACATGCCCACCCTCCAGTGTAAATGTTGAGAGAGGTATTCAGCTCAGCAGGTGCAATAGTTAAGGATGTCGGACAATCCTGTCTCCTGCAAATGTTAGTTGCTAACATTCATTAAAATGAATGAGAGGCACATACCAGCACAGACTGCAACCGGTATTCATACTCTGGCCTAGTCATGGTGGTCTTGCTGATGTAAATGGAGAATCCTGGTGGCACTGGCAGTGGCTGCCGGAAACAACCCAAAACCGGCGTAGATGACAACACAATGGAGAAGAATTTCCCAGTGGTCAGACTTCGAACGTCGGTGACTGTGAGGCAGCTTTCTTTGGGAGGATGATGATGTAGTTAATGTTTGCAGGTTTTAACTGAAGTTTTAAAAGGCGGTGTGCCCCGGCCCTACCACCACTGGGACTAATATTAGCCACTGCCACCATGAGTCTGTCTGCTCCCTGGACCACCACCACTGGGACTGATGTTAGCCAGTTAGCCATTGCCACCATGAAGCTGTCTGCCCCCTGGACCACCACCACCACCACCACTGGGACTGATGTTAGCCACTGCCACCAATGAGCCTGAGTCTGTCTGCCCCCGGACCACCACCACCGGGACTGATGTTAGTCACTGCCACCACAGGTCTGTCTTCCCACTGGAACAGCACCACTGGGACTGATGTTAGCCACTGCCACCACTGAGCCTGAGTCTGTCAGACCTCCACATCCATCAGCCACGACACAAAGCTTGCAAAATTTAAACCAAAAAGTGAGTATGTGTACTCATGTTTGTTATGCTACTTCACTTCCTTTAGTTGTTTGTTTATTTTCAGTAGCTTTTCAGAGCCACAATGGTAAAACACATAAGGTACACTTATTTTGTTTCTTTTACAGGGTAACAAAAAAAGGCTGCATCGCTAAAACTAGTTGGGAATGGTACTGTAGCTGTACCGTACAGAGAGGAAGCGATTTAATATCCATGTGAAATCCATTCTGGTAAGTATGAAGATTGTATTTCATCCATTTCATTGTTTTTTGTAAAGACTGCAGCAAATATTGCACACAGGTTGTGTTAGTTGACAAGATGTGGGTTTGAAATGTAACTTGACTTGAGATTGAGAACCAGGGAGCGACAAATAACAATTAAGTTGTAAGAAGTCATTCATTTCTTTTTTTAAGAAACTTCTAGATGCTTTGTTGTTCTGTCAAAGTGGTCTTATCCAAAAAAGTTCTTCAACATCAGGCACCCCTCCTCCCCTGAGCTTGGACAACATGCAGAAGTTGTTTCATTAGATGACCATGACCATCCTAACAACCGGACTCCAGAAGGATGCTGATGAAATCAGTGAAGAAGTAACAAAACAAGAAACCATTCGAGACAAACCTGCAAATATGATTCCCCCACCCCCAAAAATACTTACCTTCATGTGCTTGAAAGTTATCCGTTTCCAATTTCAGCACAAAAATTCTCATTGAGCACTGGAATGTCACACCAACAGTTTCTGTGTGACCTGTGATGCAGAACAATACGCATGAAGTACATGTCCGTGTCAACTCCCCTCCTCACCTACAAAATACACAAATATATATATATATATATATATATCTATCTACTCACTAAGCTACTATTAGTGAACAGCCAGGGCACCCTTCAATCCAGTTGAGATGATTACATTGCATTTGCTCGAATTGTCTCCCAGAGCACACTGGACCAGCAACATGATGCTCACAGTCATCATTTTATACTGGGGTATGTGCTGAAACACTCTCATGCCACTGTGTTACCACTTGTCAATTTTCTGCACATAAGGAGGATGCATTTTGGGCCTACAGGAAAAATCTGGGACTCTGTGCCACCACTGCACGCATGACTGAGTGCACCATTAATTCTGGGGGACTTTCTATGTGCTGAAACACTCTCATTCCACTGTGCTACCACTTGTCAATTTTCTGCACACAAGCAGGATGCATTTGGACCTGCAGAAAAAATCTGGGGGACTCTGCCACTTTGTGTGTTCTGTGATTGTTGCTGTGAGCTCATGATGTCATAGTGACATTTTACAATTAAAGCAACATTGCAAGAATGTTCCCAGTCTCCTGACAGTTTTAAACTGTACTTTTTTATGCCACTTTACATTCCCACAGCCAACACTAGTTACCTCCAGTCGTGACTTGAATGATACGCTTCTTTTCACAATTTATGTCTGCTTTACTTATGACTACTTTTTTCATGTATAAAAAAACAGCGCCTTCAATATTATTCGGACCAGGTTTGTATTTATTTGCAGCTGTTTTCAATAACTATTGTTCCGTGGTGTCAAAAACAATGCCTGCTGCATAACTGTTAATTAACAACAGAAGTGATATATAACTAATTGATGTGATGGAGAAAAGAAGAGAAAGGCAATGACAAGACCTGGTCAGCACCAATTTAAAAGGAATGCTCCTTTCATTATTTCATACATAAAAAGGTAGTACAGCAGACTCAACTGCTGCAAATTTGCGTATCATTCCAGTCAGTCGGATGTAAGTAAGAAAGTTTAATAACAAACATAGCATTAAAAATACAGGTCAGAGTTCTCAACAGATTGTTGTGCTGCTGCTTTACGAGATTCACCACATTACATAGTTATGGTGATGCACATAAACTAATATGTGGGGCATTACTCCCACTGGAATATTTCTTGCTCCACAGAGTGCAATATATTTCTGTGAAAACTAACCATAATTTCGTTACAGTGAGTCACATGATGGAGGAATTACTGATCAGAAAAGCCACCCACATTCTGCCCCTTTCTCAGCAATGTTAGGACATGATGCCAGGGGGAACGCAGGTGCATGCTCCACTATAGTGAATGTCCGGCAGCTATCCCAATGTTTCCTTATGTTATAAGGTTGACTTTATGGTGAAATGTGGGATGCTTCCACTAACAAGGCTCTTCTTACTGGAAACATGCCCACATGTTTCACCATCAACCAACCATTATAACATAAAGAAACATTCGAAACCTGTCGGACAATCGGATATTCACTGTAAGGAGCACGCATGCACTGTCCCTGCCATCACATCCTAACGCTGCTGAGAAGGGAGGCAGAATGTGGGCAGATTTTCAGAATGGAATTCCTCCATCATGTGAGACACTGTAATGAAATTATGGAGGTTTTCACACAAAATGTATTGCACTATGTGGTGCAAGAAGATTCCTGGAAGGAAAATGTGTATGATTAAACAACAACAAAGAAAAAACACACAAATACAGTACAGCACAGTAGTGGGTAGTGGTGGTGGTGGGGCAGAAAACAATCTAACTTATTGTGGCCATGGGATGCCATGGTGCAGCATTGAAACTATTTGCTGCTGCTGCTGTTCTATTCTGTTCACCTGCTGCTGCAAAGTACCGAACCACTCATTATTTTCTTCTAGAGCTGCCCACACCAGGGCGATGTCAGACTGTGCTGCAGGGACTGTGCAGGAGTCCACTGCAGCAGGGAATCCAGGTAGTGGTGGTGGTGGTGGTGGAGAGTGTGGTGCTGGTGGCTGTGGTGGCGGTGGTGGTGGTGGAGCATCTGCTGTACTAGCCCTCCTCCTACTGTGGTGGTAACAAGGCACAACTCCCACCCCAGCAGCACCCTTGGCCACTGCCACAGAAGGGCTAGCAGGTGGGCACCGGCCCTTCCGTGGCAGCCTGCCACTCTGCCCTGTGGTGGTTCAGCATGTGGCTGCGCTGGCCACCAGTCCCCAAATGTGTCCCATAGGGTCCATGGTGAACCAATGCACCACACAGATGGCACTCCACCACTGTGCTGTCTCTCCCCACAGAGTTAAAAAAACTCTTATACTGGGGAGCTGCAGGGGGGGACCAGACACAGTCCTCACATGAGTCCCACCAGTGTTTTCCAGGGCCACCTCCTGTGGCTGTGGAGGAGGTGGTGGAGGGGGTGCTGCTGGAGCCCCTACAGCTGCTGCTACTGGTGGTGGTGGTAGTGGCAGAGAAGGTGGATGGACAGCAGCCACCGGTGGCACTGGTGCTGCCGCTGTTGCTCCTGTTGCTTGAACATGGGGGGAAGCAACACCAAGGAGTCGGGAGCAATCCAGCATGACACGACCACCCCTCCCCCACAGGTCTGCACTCCCCTCCGACTGCACCCATGGGCAAGCGACTCACCTTCTCCAGGGTCCACATCTATCCCTCCCACACAAGTCCCCCACACACACACACACACACACACACACACACACACAGTCACTCACACACACACACAAAACAAAACAACACTTATAAAAAAATTTAACTACCAAAAAAAAATCACAAACACAATACAAAAACTAAGTAAAGATAGCTTTTAAAAAAGCTGTTGTTTTACAAACGCAATAAACACTTTGTCACTGACTCCTACACTTGTCTCTCACAAGCTTTCTCCTTCTACAAATGCAAAGAAGAAAGTGAAACTGCTTTTCTGACTCACTTCCATCCTGCCTTGCTAAAGTACCTGACTTACAGTACTGTAAGCCATGTGATGTGTGGGAGGCTGCCTATTCTCTTCTCACTTCGTCTTATTTTGTGTTAAGGCATAATGGCAATGCAAAGTGGTAATACTAATGATGTAAAGTGAGCACCTTGCAGTGCCCATTTCTCGTTGTGCTCTGCGGATGCTAAGTGGCCACTTTGCGTCCACTTCACTGGTGGATTAAAAATTCACTGCATCTCTAACTGTGAGTCCACTTATTCCATTCAGAGACTATAGACTAAAGGTGGGAGTGATCTGTGTAGTACAGTGGTCCACTGAGTTAGCTGGGTTTCTCTACGCTACTGCCGCAGGATTGGAGTCCCAGAGGGCACATCTTCAAACATAATAGTTTTGGGAACAAGGAGGGTTAAGTTGGGGGGGGTCTTCAAAAAGAGGCAATTGGCTCCTAGCACAGTGCCAGGAACTGGTATTTTGCTTTTTCAAAATGCCTGCGGGGACCAGTAGAGGGAGAGAAAGGCAGGAAGTGACTGTGGTTGGGGATGTGGTAGCATAGGGGCTTTGGATTGATCAGTTTCAGCCCACTAGACCCCCTGTACCATGGACCAAAGTGTTTTCTGCCAAAGGTAACTGAAGCCAAGCCACATTTATGGAGTCTGACGTGAATCTGAACCAAATTTGCTACTGGTCTACCTCTTTAACCCCTAGTCTGTCCTTCCAAACATAAAAATGCTGTGATCACTTACATATGTATCCAAACCTTCCATAAATGCTGCAGTACTGTTTGTTTCTACTAGTCCATGCAGACAAAGTAACCCCAACTGTGGATAAAAAAGTAATATATTCCAGTATGGGTTATTTTGCATTTGACCCTTATCTATTCCTGTGGCCTCTAGTCCAGTCATGCTTAACCAATTCCAGAAAACTTGTTGGTTCACTTTCAACCAGTCCATATGATTTAAAATACAGTGACATTAACCACACACAGTCCATTTTGCAGTGAGCACTGATCAGTTCCCTAAGCTTCCCCAATCAACTTTAACCTGAATTCATTCAAAATAAGTTCAAAAGGCAATCACATGGAAACAGTGATTTCAGAAATGAAATTGTTCATATAAAAGGTTTACAGATAACACTACACCATCAAAAGTAAAGAAAAAAAAATGTTGGTCAGGCACTGGCTTCAAGTAATGGATTAAGATTAGAGATGTTGTGAAATTAAATTTTGCAGGCGAAATTCCCATGAAACTGGCAACTTTGCCACATGAAATGTTTTGCGTAATTTGACTGTTCCACAAAAAATTTTGTGGGGTGCAAAGTTGCAAAATTTCGTTTACAAAATGCAACATTTCTCGAAAACAGTGAAATTTCACCCACGAGTGGCGAATTTCACCAATTCATGAAGAAAAATTTCACGCTATGGGAAAATTTCACACTCTGTGAGCAAAATTCTGCATTGTACCACGAAAAATTTTAAGTGAAAGCAGCCAAATTTCTACAAAATATTTCAGCGTGTGAGAATTCTGCAATTTCTCACATCTCTAATTTCCCTCTTGGATTACAAGCCATTCTCTACCTCTGAAATATAAAGACTAATATACTGTAGTTTCCAAACCAACATTTGCCAATAGTAGATAGGAGGTAACAACTATTGTTTTAACTTTACTCTTACTTTAGGTTAACAAAGGTAGTACCATTGACATAGACTGAGACAACAGATTATAAAATGGATAAGAAAAACTCAAGACCTCTCATCGATCAGATGTGATCATATGACTCTACATTATTCTAGCACAACAGCAGCACAGGTCAGAAATACTTTACTTTCTGAACATTTGTTTTAAATAAAATTAAAGTGCCATTTATAATTGCTATAAGGCCTCTATGGTGTGTGTAAATGTTGGATAATGACACTACTCTGGTGTATAAAGCACTTTAATTGATTTATTTATTTAGATTTCGGATTAACACCTGTGAGCAAGAGCTCTTTTACATAGGTTCCATATCAAGGTACAAACAGACATAAGAATAAAGCAATTCTAATAATGCATAGCATACAAGAATAAAGTAACCAAAAACAATAGTGCACAGAAAAAAGAAGAGCCTTGTCAGATTAGAACAAAGTTAACGTTGTTAATAAGACTTTCTTCAGGCATTATACAATATATGCCTGATTATATAAAGTTATTTGTAAATTAGAACCAATTAGTGCAGGTAATGTAATAGAAAATAGATCGGTGCAAGTTACCATATTACATGGATTTGGTGAAGCAGCCCAAAGTCTCTGACAGGATAGGAAAGGGGTATGGGAAAAAAAGAGGGGGGAGGAATAGGAAGATTGTTTGTGGGGGGAAGGTTATGAGTAGCAGAGGAGAAAGGGGGGATAGGGTGGTGAAGTGGGATTGGGAAGAAGTTGGTAAAGGGTATCTGTACTGTAGTAGAGTGAATGGGCAGTAAACAGGTCAAGTACTAACTTATGAGAAGCAGTCACAAGAGGCATGAGCAATGAGAAACTGCTGCAGTTTACGCATATATGGGCCTAGGTTGGGAGTATTGGAAACATCAGAGCAGAGTGACTTGTACCACAATGGGGTTCTAGCAGCAAGTTTCCTTTGACCCTGAGCAGTGCGGCAGCATGGAACTTGGTAAGCAGTGTTGTCAGAGTTTCTTGTGTGATGTATATTGGAGGATGGGCAGAGGAGCCTCAATTTCCCAGGTGGTAAGAGGTCAAGGGAGACTTTCTTAGCTAGCAGGTAGGTATGGTAAAGACTCTGCCTTGTAGCTAGAGTCAGTTTTCCTGTTCATAGATGTCACACATGTGAGTGAGGTGGGATGCCCAGTAAGTAATTAGCAGGTCTTTATTGATAGCCACTGCAACTCGCCATAGGGCAGTGTTAGTGGCAGATCCATAGATCACAAGTCTTTAATCAACGCTAGAGACTATTGAGCTCTGTATCACAAGATTAAGGGCTTCCATAGGCAGGCAGTGCTTATGCTTGTAGAGCAGTTTGATACGGGTGTTAACAGCCTTAGCTACATTATCGATGTGATTAGTGAAAGACAGGGTGCTGTCATTTGTCACCCCTAGATACTTAAACTATTGAATCTGTTCCAGAGGGACACCTGCATTGTTCTTGATGGTAAGTTGTCTTGGCTTATGTTTACTATGAGTGCTATGGAACGACATTGTTTTAGTTTTTTTGTAGTTAAGAATTTTTGGGAATGGAACCATGCCTCGACACTCGCGAAGCTGTTCTGGAGTTGATTCTCTAAGGGGACAGATCAGGACTGCTGGAAAAAAGGACTGCGTCATCTACATAAAGGAGAATCTGGTCAGGACACTTTGCAGGGAGTTTGTTTAAGAAGATACTGAAGAGTAGGGGCCCCAGGATTGACCCTTGGGGGACACCTGATCTGACTGATTGTTTTGCCGAGTATACTTCTCTGATCCTCACCTATTGCGAGTGACTATTGAGGTAGCTGTGAAACCATCCTGCAGTGTCATTTGACAGGCCAAGATCTGTCAGTTGTTCAGCAAGCATGGAATGGTTTACCGTATCAAATGCCTTGGTCAGGTCAAAGAAGGTAGCACCTACCACTAGCCCATGGTCCAGAGCATGATGAATGCAACTTGTAAATTCTAAAAGGGCAGTGGTGGTACTATGGCCTTTCCTAAAACCATGTTGCTGGGGACATTGTAGGTTGTATTTCTCCATGTATTCTGTCAACTGGTCGGCAACAGTTCTTTTGAGTGATTTGGCGAGAGGAGGAAGAATGGAGATGAGTCTGTAGTTGCTGTGAAGTACCCTCTCACCCCTTTTGTGCACAGGGGGAACCAGGGCCAACTTCCACTTAGATGGTAATTGGGAGAGCATAAGGGAGTGATTGAAAATCTTGGTTGGGGGAAAAGGACTTCATCAAGGGTGAGGGCAATGAGCTTGAGATCAAGCGAGTCAACACTTGATCTTGTTTTCCTAGAGCGTTAAGAGAACGGGCACAGCTGCAAGAGCAGGAAAGCACCTAAGTTAAGGGTTTATTATTTTTCTGCATAGTTGGGTACTGTAGTGCTCTAAAGGACTGGGAAAGCATTGGCTGGGAAAGGGAACAGGGCACTGGGAGTGGGGCTGGTTGTTTCTGCTGGGACACCACTGTATCGCGGAGCTGCTGGGTGGGCCAATCAGCTGCACCTAAATGGCACCAATTTTAAACAAAGAAAGGGTCTGTATTAAATCAGGCAGCAGCCCCTACAGCACACACAGTTGTCTGAGGGGGCCGGGGGAGTTGGTGGAGTTACTGGAGGGCCTTTTCTAGGCCATCAGGTTAAGGAGACTGCTTGGAGCGTCCATTCGGCATGAAGGAGCAGCTGTGACTGGGACTTGTGGGGCACAGGATGCACCGGAGCACTAAGGGAATGGACACAGCTGCAAGAGCAGGAAAGTACCTGAGTTAAGGGTTTATTATTTTTCTGTGTAGTTGGTTACTGTGGTGCTCTAAAGGGCTGTAAAAGCATTGGCTGGGGGGAAGGCAACAGGGAACTGGGAGTGCTGCTGATTGTTTCCACTGGGACGCCGCTGTATTGAGGAGCTGCTGGGTGGGCCAATCAGGTTGCAGCTAAATGGCACCAATTTTAAACAAAGGAAGGTGCTGTATTTAATCAGGCGGTGGTCGACAGCACACACAGTTGTCCATGGGGGTGTGGGTGGTTGGTGGAGTTACCAGAGGGCCTTTTCTAGGCAATCAGATTAGGGGGACTGCTTAGAGCATCTGTTTGGTGTGGAGGAACAGCTGTGAATGGGACTTGTGGAGCACAGGATGCACTGTAGTGCTAAGGGAACAGGCACAGCTGCAAGAGCAGGAAAGTACTTGAGTTAAGGGTTTATTATTTTTCTGTGAAGTTGGATACTGTGGTGCTCTAAAGGGCTGTAAAAGCACTGGCTGGGGGAAGGGAACGGGGCTCTGGGAAGGAGATATCATATTCATTGTACCTTTTACTTGGGGTTGTGTGGGGCAGGCACTGGAAAAGGAGGCTATTGAAGGCAGAGGCTCAGCAACCAATATGGTGAGTCCCTGGAGTGTATTAAGGCATAGGAATCCCATACACCAGAGGAGGGATGCACTGCAGATTGGGTGAGGTATGCTTGTAGGAGGTGTTGAGGGCATCATTAACCCTCACTGGTATACAAGGGACAGAGTAACATAGAAGTGGGAATGCAGCAGTACAGGGAGGGATACACTAGGGGTAGAACAGCTATGATGGGGGTGGAGGGTGGAAAAGGGGCAGCAGGGCATGAGAGGGGACACCATGGGTAGAATGGTGGGCTGCCATGGGTGTGGGTCAGCTATTGGGGTGAACATATTATGGAGACTAAGAGGGTGTCCAATCTGCCACAGGCTAAGGAGGCTGGAGGAAATACTGCAGTGGCTCAGTAGAGAGTTGGAGAGGGTGTGGGCAGAGGAGATGAGAAAGGAGGCAGGAGGGCCTCACCCAGGGGATAACAGGAAGGTGCATCAGGAGAAGGGCATTAGGTTGGGGGAGGGGTCAGGCAGGTTTGCATCAGATAGGAGGTCAAGAGATGAAGGAAGGGTAAGTTACAGGTAGAAGAAGCCAGCATAGGACAATACAGGGATGGCAGGCAGTAGGTTTGCAGTGCTGGCAACAATGGTGGAAGAGGGGGAGTTAGGGAAGCACCAGGAGTGGGAGGTTGAAGGAAGGGGAATGGAGTGCACAGGGATCAGGCAGTTGAAGGAGGGTAGCAGGGGCAGGCGGAGAGGGCACAGCTGAAAAGGAAAGTGTTGGCAGGTGGGGGAAGAGGGGCGTGCTGATAGGTCAGACAAAGGATGCATAGCTAATCGGGACAGGAGCCATGGGGAAAGAGGGAAGGTTGCTGATAGCATGGGACCAAGGGGGATGGAGGCACACAGGGTCGGGGAGGGTGGGGGTCATAGTGGAGAAGCAAAGTGACATAAAAGCGCAAGAAAGGGCAGACATTAGTAATGGACAAGGAGGTAAACGGGGGAAGGGTGGAACAGGGCAGGGGGATGGGGGTTGCTAGTATTGGGGGACACCATACTGAAAGGGATCAGATGGGGCAGTAAGGGGGAAAGACATAGTCCAATATGGGTCGAGTCTAGTCCCATAATGACGGCAGGTCGGGCAGGGCAGGCCATTCTCAAGTGCACAGGGAGGGGAAGGAAGAAACCGCATGCTGTGGTGCACGTAGGCATGAACAACCTGTTAGGAGAGATAGTGGAGGTAGTAAAGGGGAGATCTGAGAAACTGGGGAAGCTGTGCGAGGAGCTGGGGAATCAGTGGCCTTCTCGGATGTGCTTCCAGTAATGTATATACTCGCGTAAAAGTCAGTCGGCATATAAGTTGGGGACCGATACTTTCGCTGCTAATGTCTGCCTCTGCCATTGACCCGCGTATAAGTTGGGTGCACATTCTACAAAGGTGCAAGTGTGACCACAGTTCTAAATATTCGGTAACATTTTTAAAAGACAAAATCATGTAATTTATGTGTTTTGTTTTATTTTATGTATTAAATAGCTAAAACAGCAGTTGTACTTTTAATACAGAATATTGCACATTTTGGTACCGCATAGTATTGGGTGTTTTGTGGGGGGGGGGCCTTATGCTCCAATTATTCCCCAAACACAAGGCAGCACTCAGAATCCCAAAACTGCCCCCTCTTTGTCCTCCTGCAGCTGTAACTCACAGAGTAGGATGTCATTATAAATATCCTCAAGGTATGTCATCTTCGGGGTCTTCGGTAGTGGTACTGGAGGTGGGGTTGGAGGCAGTGACTGCATTGTGATATCTGTATGAACTGCTGAATGGGAACTCTATTTATCAGAACCAGCAGATCACAGTTAACATTAAGCACTTTCAATGGCGATCTGCTTTAACAGCTCTAATAAGCAATCTGTAACAATGCATTTGGTTGCCGAAAGAGAGAGGAGAATTGAGGTGTTAACCGCTGATCAGTCGGGTATTAGAAATTAGGTATTAATAATTCAGTATCAGGGACTTCTAAAGGGCTTTTTTTTTTGCAACACTTGCTTGAACATTTTCTGCTCTTCTCAGTGGCTCGCATGTAAGTCGGAATGGGCTTTTGAATACAGAAAACAGTTCCCCAAAAAATGACTTATATGCAAGTATATATGGTACCCTGTGCAAGTACTGTGAGGAAGGGAAGGATAGGGGAGTTCACACCTGGTTGCGGGGATGGTGTCATTCCAAGGGGTATGAGTTAGTAGGGAGCTGGGGCAGAACTTGGGACAATAATGACCTATATAAAGGAACAAACTGTATAAACAGGGAGGTGAAGGAGTATTGAAACGGGATGGAGGGTACATAGCAACAAGTGTAGCTTTGAAAAGGTATGGGGAGCAAGTGAAAGCTGGTAGGCAGGGTTTCCAAAGATGGGAGTCAGACGAACCTATCCCCCAAGCTATAGGGGAAGGCATCAGGGTAGGAGCAACTGGGGGGGTCATCAGTGTGGAGAAAGAATAGGAGCAGGGTGGAGGGTAGTGTCACTAAACGCGAGGAGCCTGGGAAACAATTTGGCTGAATTGCAGGCTCTCTTGACAGTGGGGCAGGTGGACATTGTGGCCATAACAGAAACTTGGGCCACCCAGTATCAGGACTGGGATATGATGATCCCTGGATACAAGCTGTTCAGAAAGCGACAGGGTAAACAGGAAAGGTGGGGGCGGGGGTGGCAATCTATGTAAGGAAGGAATAAGGTGTGAAAGGGAAGAGGGGGAGGAAGGCAGGACAGAGGCCCTGTGGATGCAGTTTCAGGATCCAAAGGGCAGGGTACTGAGGATGGGGGTGGCATATAGGGCACCAGCTCAGGAGGAGGAGCTGGACAGGGAGTTTACAGATCAAATTAGGAGGGTTTGCAGGAAGGGAAACACAATGGTGGTGGGAGACTTCAACCTACCTGGAGTGGACTGGAGCACACCAACCACCACATGTGCTAGAGAGCAGCTAATAGTGGGGAATTCCAGGATAGCTTGGTGCAGTTGGTGCATGAGCCAACTAGGGTTGGGAGAACTCTGGACCTTGTACTATTAAACGGGGAAGCCGTAAGGAACCTGGAGGAAGAAGACCTTTGGCTGAGAGTGATCACCACTCAGTGTGGTTCACACTCTGAATGGGGAAGCAAACTGGCGGTTTGGGTACCAGTGTGATTGACTTCAGGATGGCAGACTTCAACAAGATGGGGAACCTGATAAGGCACCTGGAGGGAATCCAGTCCACCATGGATGCCAATCAAAAATGGTGCATTATTAGGGCAGGGCTGACAGAGGCTACTGGGACATATACTAGGGTACAGAGCAGGAAGGGAAGGGCAAAGAAGCCCAGTTGGCTGACCAAGGAGGTAGTGGAGAGGGTGAGAGGCAAGAGGAGAGCTTTCCAAAGATTCAAGAGATCGGGGAAGGGGAAGACAGGGAGGTATATACAAAGAAGTCCAGGGAGGTTACAAAACTAGTCAGAGCTGCCAAGGCATCCAGGGAGCTGAGGCTGGCACAGGGCATTAAAGAGGAAGAAAAGGACTTCTTCAGATACATTGGTGAAAGAAGGAAGAACAGGGACCAGATAGTGAGAATTAAGAAGGATGGGGGTGGGTAGAGAAGGTGGAGAAGCAGGCAGAGGCACTGAATGAGTACTTCTGTCTATTCATGGTTGAGAGGGGGACAGATACCTCATGGGAGTGATGGAGAAGGCAGCGGAGGGAGGGGCTGACAGATGAAGAAATTACAGAGGAAAGAGTACTGGAAGGGCTGAGGCACTGCAGGTGGACAAGGCACTGGGACCTGATGGTATTAGCCCAAGAGCATTCAAGGAACTGGCAGGGAGCCTGGCAGGACCACTGGCTGACCTGTTCAAAACTTCTCTGAGCACAGGATGCATACCACAGGACTGGAGATTGGCCTATGTTGTGCCCATTCACAAAGGTGGACCAAGGGATGATCCAGGTAACTACAGACCAGTGAGCCTCACATCAATTGTGGGTAAGCCCATGGAGGCAATCCTTAAAGAGAGACTGGTGACATTTTTGGAGGACAATGGTCTCCAAGACAGGCAGCAACACAGGTTTGTCTCAGGCAGGTCCTGCCAGACAAACCTGATTGAGCTCTTATGATTAGGTGACCAGGGAGATGGACAAGGGCCATGCTGTGCACGTCCTCTACTTGGACTTCAGCAAGGCCTTTGATTCCGTGACACATGGGAGGCTAGGGGGGAAGATGGAAGATGTATGGGTGGGTACAAAGATGGTCAGATGGATCATGAACTGACTGAAGGTCAGGCAGCAAAGGGTGGTGGTGGTGGTGGTGGAGGGGAAACTCTTATCACCAAGAGCGGTAACAAGCAGGATGCCACAGGGATCGGTATTGGGGCCAGTGCTGTTTGGGATATTCATAGCAGATATCTCGCATGGGACCCAGAATAAAATCAGTCTGTTCACATATGATACCAAGATGGGAGCTGTGGTGGATTATATTGAGGGGTGGTGCGGACTGCAGGGGGACTTGACCAAACTACAGGAGTGGTCGGAAACATAGCAATTTGGGTTCAATGCCAAGAAGTACAAGGTAATGTACTTGAGAACTAAGAACCAGAGGAGCAGCTATCAGCTGGGAGGGGTACAGCTGGGGAGCACAGTGGAGGAAAAGGACCTGGGGGTGATTATAACTGGGAATATGAGCAACTCGTCTCAGTGCAGGAAGGCAGCAGTGAAAGCCAACAAGATGCTGGGCTGAATAGCAAGGGGGATCTCCTCTAGACATAGTGAGGTGATCCTTCTCTTGTACAGGTCACTAGTCAGACCACACCTGGAATATTGTGTGCAGTACTGGCGCCCATTTCTGAAGAGGAACATCAGACTGTTGGGGGAGGGTGCAGCGCAGAACAACAAAGGTGATCAAGGATTTGGAGGAGAATTCATACAAAGAAAGGCTGAACATGCTTAACATGTACTCGTTCTAGGAAAGGAGGGACAGGGGAGATATGATTGAGGCCTTTAAGTACCAGAAGGGGATAAACAAGGCTAATACAGGTGAGATATTCCGGATCAGAAGAGGGAGGGATACTAGAGTGCATCAACTGAGATTGCAGGGGGGTAAATTCAGAAGGGAAATCAGGAGACATTATTTCACGGAGAGTGTGGTAGACAAGTGGAACACTCTACCCGAGGAGGTGGTTTCCTGTAGGACAGTGGCCTGCTTCAAGAGGGGATGGGATAGAGTGAGGGGGTTTGAAGGTCAGTGGGGGGGGAAGGGAAGGGTGGGGCAGCTGCATGCTGAGGGGCTAGCTGCTTAATCGAGTAGACTCGATAGACCATGTGGCCTGTTTCTGCTGGCAATTCGTATGTTTGTAAGAACATTGAGTAAATATGTTTTAGTATCTCTTTCTGAAACGGCTTTAAAATAGAAAGGTGGATGTGCTTCCTTCTTTCCTGATTCATTTCAATGTTCAGCATTAGCAGTGTCTTCAAAGAAGTTTGAGGGTAATACATGACTGAGGTCCATAAACGCAGCATTAAAGGTATTAGCTATGGTTTGGGGGTTTAAGGTAATGGCACCATCTATGTTAAGCATGGAGGGGACTTATTTAGGGTCTTTCTCAGTTAGTTTAGTGAGGTTCACCCACAGTTTTCTACTATCACTCCATGAGTCAGTTAGTGCACTTCTATAGCACCTCTGTTGCCATGCCAGGTTACATTTTGGCCCGCCAGGACAGAGCCACAAGAGGCGGCAGAGTTGCCACCTATATCAACTCGGACTTGCACTATTCAGTTATCCTAGCCAAATCTGAACCTAAAATCTATGAATTAATTTTATTCCAGCTGACACTCCCCTTCTCGCTACCAATCTACATTTTGCAGGAATATACTGCCGACCTGGCACACCATTCTCTGCTGTCACCAACCTCCTCATGCAAATCTCCTGCCTAACCCCGATAGGGGAACTTTACATTATGGGCGGTCTAAACCACAACTGGCTAGCTCCTGCCCTCAACAAAGCCAGAAATGAAATTGCTGCTCTAAACATCTCTCAAATCATTACTGAGCCCACCGGCTTAACCTAAAATCTGGCAACCACTCACTCCTTGATTGGGCTCTTACCACACACCTGCACTTGGTCATAAATGCCGGTATTCTTCCTGACTCCCTCAATGACCACCACATTACTTTCTTAGTGCACAAAATCCACTGCTCAAAATCCCCCTCTAAATTTCTAGTCCAACGTTCCTTCAAATCCCTCAATCTCACCCTGGTGTTAGACGACCTTGCACTAGCAAACTGGGCACCTGCCCCTATTATGGACTCCATTGACGATGCCTTCCTCCACTTCAAAGACACTTTCCTCAGCATCTGGGACAAACATGCCCCTCTGCGACGTACAAGGGTATGAGGCAACTATCTGCCGTGGATCACCCAAGAACTGATTGCATGTCAAACCGTCCATGACAAAGCCTGGAAAAGGCATTAATCCTCACGCCTCCCACAACTTCTCTCCGCATACCGCAAGCTCCAAACAAGTGTACCAGAGCCACTGCCTAGCTAAAGCAGAGTACTTCAGCAGCTCCTACAGTACAACCTAATTAACCCTCAAAATTCTGGAAGGTTATTCGCTACCTCTTCACCCCACCAGCTGCCAATCCCAGTCCAATTCTAAATATTAACAACTCCATTCTCGCTGAGCCAACAGCTGTCGCTAATGAGTTCAACATACATTTCTCCACTTGTGCTGCCACTTTCCTCTCTGCCCTTCCAAACCCTGCACCTATCGCACCCTCTACAGATGTAACGAACCTGACTAGGCCTCACTCCTTTTCCTTCAATGACATCTCTGCAGCGGATGCCCTAGATGCACTACTTTCTCTCAACCCTTCAAAAGGCAAATCCCCAGATGGCTTGGACCCTAAACTCCTCTACCTCTCCGCCACCGCCATAGCAACTCCGCTTGCCAAACTCTTAGACCAATCCTTTGCTGCCACTGCCATCCCACAAGCATGGAAGCATGCCACTGTCATCCCCTCTCAAGGAGGTACCCCACCTCCCCTCAACTACCCCCTATTTCCCTCCTCCCAGTACTAGCAAACTACAAGAGCACCTTGTGCTCACCCAACTTACTTCCTTCCTCACCGACTCTAATTTCTTCACACCTACCAGTCATGTTTCAGAAAGGGACACTCCACTGCATCCTCCCTGATAAGGCTTACTGACTCCATCCTGACTGGTATGGATGGTGGGCTGATCACCTCAACCGTCTTCACCGACCTTGTGAAAGCCTTCGACACCGTCTCCCATCCCGTATTGCTGTCTTGTCTCACTGAATCAAGCCTCTCTGTTGCTGCCACCAACTGGTTCAGATCTTACCTCTCTGGAAGAACCCAGTCCATTAGAGTCACAAATGCTATTTCCCCCCCACTTCCCTTAACTACCAGTGTCCCCCAGGGGTCAGTTCTGGGACCCATACTGTTCTCTATATTCCTAAATGATTTACCGCTCATCTGCTCTACTACCTCAATCCACATGTATGCAAATTACACTGTATTCTTCTCCTCAGGCTCCAACCCTGAAGTGGTACAACCAACCTCCAAGCCAACTTCAACAAAGTACAGCAATGGTTCAGCTCTCACCAGCTCTCCCTAAATGTAAAAAAAAAAAACTGTCACAATGACTTTTGGCACACGACAACACCTGTCCAGACTCCCATCCCTTCTCTATTTCCACACCCTGGATGGTCAAAAACTCGAAGATGTCTCCTCATTCCACTACTTGGGGGTATGGCTCAACTGCCATCTTTCCTTCTCAGACCACATTGATGCTATTTCAAAAAAAATATGCTCCATGCTCAGTGCACTTTATAGGAACCGCAGTAGCCTCCTCCCCCATCTGATGTGGAACTGGTCCAGAAGATGATATTTCCTCATTTGATTTACTGTGACATTGTTTATGGTGCAGCCCCTAATCCACCCTATCTAAGCTGGACACACTTTTTAATGCCTTCTGCTGCTTTGCTCTCGATGCCTCACCCCTTACCCACCACTGCGACCTTTACCATTCCCTGGCACTACTGTCCCTCAGAAACTGCCGCATTTCACACTGTGCTAAATATGTATTTAATCTATGGCTTGGCACCATCCCTTCCTACCTCTCCTCCATGCTCTCAGCTGCCCCCTTCCCCGCCCATTATCTGAGATCCTGCGACTACCACCAACTATCAATCCCTAGGTGGAAGACTACTGCCGGGCAAGCCGCCCTCTCACACTGGTTACCCAAGCTATGGAATGATCTCCCACCTCAAATTCAGCATTCCTCCTCTGCCCACTCACTTACTGCCCTAATAACTTCCTCACCACTCATTGCTCCTGTACCTGACTCGGCCGTGCGCCCATTGTTCCCCTTCCCACTGCCCGACCAGCGACCTTAGCTTTGCTATAAATGCTGACATATAGCCCCAACCTATGCACTTTTGTCCTGTGCCTTTTTGTCCTGCACCATCATGTGTTCTATGTCTCCTGTTGCTTATACCTGCATATTACTGTGTGCTAAAGTTTCCCTTGTATTGCTACTATATGTCATAACTGTTATATCGCCCATACAATATCCAATGTACCCATGTGTTGTTGCTTGTCATTTAATGCAATTGTATCCATATGCTGCTACTTGCCTCTGTTATTTGTCTCAGTTGATAACCTGCTTGTTATCCAACCTGTACCCCTCCCCCAAGGTAGCACAGGAGATGAGCATCTTGTTGCTCAGTCTGCCTTTTCTGGTGAAACTATTTCAATAAATAAATAAAATAGTAGTTAGCTTTTTTGGAGTGGTTGGCTTTTGTGCAGGCATTTCTAGCAGTCTTATGATCCTGAATATCAACTACTTTGCCAGAGGTTCTAGCACAAGACCATAGATGGTTCTGGGATTTCATTTGTTCCAGGAGGCTGTGGGTAATCCAGTGATTGTTTATTCATCTGATGTTCCTCTTTTTGAAAGGGGCATATACATCACAGGCTGCATTGAATTTGGATATAAAATAGTACAGGGCAGTATCAGCGTCAGTAGCTGTGTCAATTTGCGATCAGTCTTGCTGCCTCAGAAATGCTTTTAGTGGTTCAAGTTGCACCTGTTTTAGCACTCTGCTGTTAATTGTTTTGGCTGGGGGTTTGATACAGTTATTGGACCAATGGCACAGGACAGGGGAATGATCACTAATAGAGTCTGGAAGGACTTCTGTATTAATGATCTGATCAGGGCGGTTAGTAAGTATCCAGTCCAGAAGTGTGCTGGTCCCTGTTTTGTAGTTGGTCCTGGTTGGTGACTAACAGCTGCAAGAAGTTTACAGCAGACAAAGTATCCTTGTAGTTGTTGGCATTGGGTGAAAGCCAGTTTACATTAAAATCACCAAGCATGATGATTTCTGAACTGAGCCCTAAACTGTGAATACTAGACAGGAGGGAGTTTAGGCTGAGTATAGCTAGATTGAGTGGTATGTAAACCGATACAACAGTAAGTGCCTTATTGTGTGCGCCAAGAAGTACCTTGGTGGCAAGGATCTGTATATCAGACCCAGTGCAGGGCAGAACTGTGGAATGCTCCATCAGTGAGTCTCTGATATAAAGAGAGCAGCCTCCACTTTTTTTTTAGACAGTCTGTCATGCCTAAAAACTGAGTACCCAGCTATTGCCTTGTTTCTTACTTTCTGAGATGTGCCATTATCCCACAGTGATGCACACTCTGTCATGCCTTATTGCCCACATGGCATTCTGCTGATGGAGTAGATTTTCTTTATTGAGAAAGTAAGGATTTTGTATTACAGTGCTTTCCACTTGTATGAACATTAGATGTATGAACATTCTAATTAATGCACAAACATGGCTAAGTTCCAATCCCAATCCTTTGTATTTAATGATAAAAAAAATCTGCTTGTATGCATACCAAATTTTGGTTGTATACACACGTTTTTCTCAAGACAGGGGCCCCCCCTGCTAAAAATCTGCTAACTGTGCTGCCAGCGGTTAAATACATGCAAGCTTTAGTCAGTTTCAGCCTGCCTGTTTGTCAGAGCCAGGAGCCATGGAGAAACCAAATTGCTTAAATAGCTTGGAGTGTGCAACAGTTGATACAGTGGTGCACATGTGATAAGTCTGGTACATTCAATATAAGTAAAAGTGAGTAGTAAGTGAGAAAGTGCCTCAATACAATGTTGGTTGCATGCATTTCAAATGGATGCACAAAAATTGGATACCCAGGCACGTGCATATATCAGGAACTACCTGTACATAGAATTGTAATTTGATGCCAAAAATATTACATTTTGATTCATTAGCTTAATATTTATAATGCATTGTATTCCAATATTAAACTAAGCGAGAGAAATCCTGCATCCTGATTAGTCAGAACCTGTATCCTTATAGGACAACAGCTTTGTGGCTGGCTCTTTTATTGCCAAGCTGAATGCAATGCAGCCCACATATCCATGCCTGCCAGAAACTTTTAAAAACAAGTTTCTTGCAGCCATGTTAGTACAGTACAATATAGTAACACCCACTCCTTGCCTAAATATAAAAATACATTTGTTACACTATTTACTACCTCCACCCCCCACACACATCTTATAGTTAAACATTAATGTAATACAATGTTAAATCTATTATTCCACCTTGAGTTTATTTTTTCCCTTTTCTGTTGTAAATCATGTACCCATGGCCTCAGTAAATTACCTCCCATGCAGATCATCTTTGTGCCTCCTCTAGATCCAACAACTCCGCCCAGGCCTGCCTTACTCCTGGTTGTGACATTCTCCATTAATACCCACCCCAAAACCAGAAGAGTTGTACATTCTGCCAAGCCTTTCTCAAAAGAAATAAATGTGCAATTGACCTACAGTCCCTTGAACTTGCTAATGATGCTGCTGCTGCTGCCACCACACTCTGCTGGTGAGCAATATCTGACACTGAACTGCAGTGCAGTTGCAGTTCTGCTGTAGTACTTGGTGAAAGAGAGAATCATAGAAATTTGTTGGCAGAAAAAGACCCAAGCAGACCATCGATTCTGCCCCCTACCTCCCTCCTACTCATCACCAAGTTCTCGGACTCAGTTTTTCCAGGCCTTCATCATCTCTCTCTGTGAAGAATCGCCCCTCACATTTCCTCTAAATCTTCCTGCTTCCAATCTTAGGCTATGCCTTCTAGTTTTAGCCACCTCCTTCCTTTTAAACAAGCTCCCCACCTTATGCAATTGATACCCTTTGCATACTTAAACATTTCAATCAGGTCCCCCTCTCCCTTCAGGTCTCCAATGGGTACAGATCCAGTTCCGTATACCTCTGCTCATATGGCTTCCCCTGCATACCATGCACTTTCTTGGTTGCCCTTCTCTGAATGCTCTCAGTTCCATCTATGTCCCTTTGTCGATGTGGTCTCCAGAACTATACCCTGTACTCTAGGTGCGGCCTCAGCATAACTTTGTAAAGAGGCATCAGAACCTCCCTTCTTCTGCTTGTTATGCCCCTCCCAATGCATGCCAATGAGAGATGTGGGAATGTATAATCAGTACCAGGAAGTGACTGATTTCTTTTTTTTTTGTAACTATTAAAAAAATAAACAGAATATGATCCATCAAGCACAGCAGTCAGTGAAACAGGAAGTCACTCCTTGAAGCTCCCAAACATCGAAGCAACTAATTTCTTAAATCAAAAAAAAAAAAAAAAACAGCTTACATGAAAAACTATCTACACTGTGGGTGCTGGGAGGGGAAATAGTACAAGGGGAATATACAGACATAGGGAGGAAGACCTAACACATGGAGGATTTCCCTGTACCTTCCACTGTACAGGCACCCTCTGTTGGCAACCATGGAGGTATACACTACAAATCCATTGCTTTTACTATAATAAGAGAAGTATTTTACACAAACAAACAAAAATTCATTTCTAAAACCATTTTTCATCTTTTTGTTCTTTTCTATTTTCAAATATTAACTTGTGGAACCCATTTTGTAGGAACAATAAGACACTTCAGGGATGTGGATTGTTGCCAGATAAGAGCACTTCCCAGGTGCTGAAGGCACTCGGAGAAAACACTTCATGCCTCAATGTGCATCTGGGGCATGCTCGTATCAGGCAACAACCCATATCTTGTCATAAATTATTGCTTACTTATACAGTAATAGCAGAACAGTGTAATGTAATGTAATATGCAAATATGAGGCTCTAATTTGAAAGGCCCTTTTCCATACAAGATGTACTGTAACTGTACCATATTTGTGCCACACTTGCACAACTGTTCACCTAAGAATTTTGACTTGCAATATAACCAGAGCCCTTTGGGGATTACACCCCAGTGGAAAGTGGACTGCTCGGGTTAGTTCCATGCATGGGGCAGAGACAGCTGGGGGAGCAGGACCTGGGCCAAACTGTGGGCTTCCAATCAGAAGCAGTGAAGAGCCCCACAATAGATCTCCTGTTCCATTGGAGTAGTTAACTATGAGATATGGCAGTCCATGTAGGGACTGCATTGTCCATCTCATACTGGTGATTTACCAGTAGTGGGTGAAGTCCATGCACTTTGCTGTGCTGAGCACTTCACGTATACAAATAATTACACAAAAGTACTCTCTGTATGAAGCAAAGTAATTTACCATAATGCTTACGCCATGCCATTGTTTCAATGGACTTCATGACTTCTCTTATTTTGGGCCTTTAAGGCAAAGTTTGCATTGAATCATGGGGGATGGAAGGTCACATGGCTCTAGATTGTCTTGCATAGCCTCAGTTCTGTTTAGTGGAAAGCTGGAGACAGTTTGCTTTCAGAGCTCTGAGAATCAAATAATTGAAAAACCTTTTAAAAAGCATTTTTAGGCCAATTTTTTTGTCAGAATTTAACACATTGATTGTAGGAACCCTCTTGTGCTTATATCATTGAGTGTTTATTGCTTTTGTGTGCATTTTGAATGTTAATTTGTAAGATTCAATGTAAAAGTGTGCCGAGGGGGATGGTGGTGAAGGAGAGTCAGTGACTCAGTGAGACAGGCAGTCTTTCTGTTTTGGGGTAGCTAGTGTGTTAGTATTTGTGAGTTCATGTACACACAGTAATACTTTTAGTAAGTTTTGATAATTTTTTGGTGTTTATGGTGCTGTAGATTTTTTCAGTTGTTTTAAAAGATTTGGTTGTACTGCACTGAACTTTAAAATTTTCTGTGCATTACCTGTAGTGTGTGCGTGCCGTCAAGTCACACACATTTTATTGTGCCACACCATAATCACAGGACTCTGATTTGAATCTCTTATCCATCTGTGGTACTTTTTACTGCTTTGTTCTATCTTGGTCAATAGTGGACTGTTACTGCAGCTGCTCCCCCCTCCCCTGCAAAAGGCATTATTGTTCCAGTTTTGGATTTGTGATTTTGACCACTGGTTAAGGTGGTGTTGTGCCTGTCTGACCACATATCTTAAGTGCAATCTTCATCTGTGTGTCTGCATCTCTTTAAGGCCCAATCTCCATCTGTAAGTCAGTTTTTTGTTTGGCTTCCTTCAGAGTAACAGTGTGGTGCACATCTCAACATTAACATTGTACTCATTTATGTGCATTTTTATATCAGGGCAATCATCACAAGTCATGATACAAGTCACATTCTTCATCTTCACGATCACGATTCATGAATTACACAACTTTAAGTTTTTGGGTTATAAGTTGTAGCCCTGGTTTTTTTAAATCTTTGGTTTCATCATGAATCAGGAAAATGACTGGGGGACACCCAGTTATATCATGTCATGTCACTCAAGATCATTGGTTTACTCCAATGTTTCTGTTTGTGTTCACATTCTGTAGGATGTCCCACTTGAATCTTTGTGCTCACAAGAAGCCCGCCCTATTTAATCCTATAGATATTATCTCAGCTTGTCTATTGTACTCATTGATGTGTGTTTTTAAGTCAGGGTTTTTGGGGTATTACCCTGTTTTTTAAAGTCTTTGGTTTTATCACTAATCAGGAAAATGACTGGGTGACACCCAGTTATATCATGTCACGTCACTCAAGATCCTTGGTCTACTCTGATGCTTCTCTTTGTGTTCACATTCTGTAGGATGTCTTACTTGAATCTTTGTGCTCACAAGAAGCCAGTCCTATTAATTCCTGTAGATAGTATGTCAGCATGACCATTGTACTCATTGATGTGCATTTTCAAATCAGGGTTTTGGGGTGTTGCAAAAAGGAAAGGAAATTCTTTAACCAGGAAGGTTACTCTTTTTTAACAGACAAATCTTGTAAGTTCTCCAGCAAGCTTCACATGTGCTTTGCACCACCTTCTCAGGTGTGTTTGGTAAAAGTATTTGACTTAAAGGAAGCATTTTCTCTCTGGGGACACAACGCTGTGCCACACATTTCTGGCATTTCATTTTTAATCTGGGCTTTTCATGACATTGAAACAGCAGGACAAAAGACCGCACATTTGTGGGGGGGGGCATGGTCAGTGTGGTAATGGCATTGTTTGTGGTTATTGTGCTGGTGCTTTAAAGGGACAATAACATGTAGGACTACATTTATCAGTCTTGTTGTTACCAATGGAGATCTGCTTTACATAAGCTATTTTGACTGAACCCGTAACACTTTTAGAGCCAGAATTATTTATAATCCATTTGTGGGCTTCAAACTTCTGCCCTAGCCACTAGATCACACTCCTACAAATGACAGAACATGATGCCAACTAAAAAGTGTTACGGGTTCGATCAATAGCCGCTTGTGTAAAGCAGATTTCCATTGCTAACAATATTGATAAATGTAGTCCTGCCATGTTAGTTTCCTTTAAGTAAATGTTCTTAAAATTAACAAGTATTTTCATGGTTGTTACTTAATTTGCTTTATTTTTTACATGACTGATGGTTGGCCAAATAGCGGATGCTGTATGCTTTCATTACAGGTGAAACTCTGGTGCCACTACACTTGCTGCAATAAAGTGTCTTGAAGATGGCGTTTTGGAGACATGACTTATTACATAAAATGAAACTAAGAATAAAACAAATTTCTATTGCTGAAAGCATAATGGTGTGGGGGCATTGGGGGGAGGTGGGGAATGTGATTTACCAGTATGAGGCTGAAGAAATACAGGATTAACAAAATTAACATAGCTAAGAAAACATTAATGTTATAAGTAAGAAAAAACAAGCATTTGTCAATGCCAAGTGTTTCTTGCTGTCATTAGCAGTGGAAGTGCAATAATTATACAGATGCAGTATAGGAATGGCAATGAAGTATTGAACTGATGCCAAATCCACCCAACCCTGCAGAGATGGACAGACATTAGGGTGTGCCTTTGGGTCATCACTCATAACGGTCATGACATTTCACCTCACCCTACACTGCAGACGCAAGTGTTGAGGTGTGCTTTGAAGTGTTCGGGCTTTACATTCACCTCATTCCATAAGGAAATACACTGAAATGGGTGCAGTATAGGAGAATGGGGTGAACTCTGGGGCCAAAGGGTCCAAGGTGCACCTTGATGCCTGCCACTGGCTGCAGGGTGGAGGTGGAATGGCATGAGCATTACTGTCGACAGTCCCAAGACACACCCATGACACCTGTCAGTCCCTACAGGGTAGGGCATTATGGTCAAAAACCCAAACACCCTGGGTGTTTTTTGGTACTTTTACTCCAAGTTTTCAACATGAGCTTTTTGTGATCCCACCGCATGAACAGTGACACTATCAGTTTGTTAGCTGAGAGGTGATTTTGCACAGTGACTGTGCCATTTGGTGCCACAGGTGCGAAAACATATTTTGAACAGGATGTGAAAAATGACAGCTGTACTGTTCATGAGGAGGTGTAAAATTGGCAATGTTGAAAATCTGGAATGAAAATATGAAAAAATGGTGAAATAATCAGGCTGCAGATGGAGTTGTGGAGGATGGAACTGGAGTTTGAACAGAAACATTTTCAACTACAGATGGAAAAAGAGAAAGAGAATGATGAGAACAGTGAGAAACTGACCGTGAGAAGTGTGAGCACCAGAGACAACATGAACTGGAGAAGCTACGACTCCAAACACCAGCACCAGAGCAGGTTAGTGGCCTGGTTTTAATTGGAACTACAGGACTAGGGTACAAATTAAATTCTAAATTGATAGCCAAATTTAAAGAGGGAAAGATATGGATGCCTTTAAATTCCTTTGAAAAAGTTTGCATTCAGGCAAATTTTCCAGAGGATCCTGGAGCTTCCAGCTATCCCCACTACATACCGGGAAAGCTCAGGATGCATTGAGTCAAATGGACAATGAGGACAGTAATGATTACAGTAAACTGAAAACTGCACTGTTAAAAAAAAATATGAGCTAACAGCAGAGGCATACAGAGCTAAATTCTGTAAGCTCAGGAGAATCCCTGACATGAGCTATGAGGAGCTAGCCATGAGACAACGTCAGTTTTTAAAACATTGGTGGGAATGAACTGAAGCTGACTCTGCTGAAAAAATTGAAAATAGTGTACTGTTAGAGCAGTTTTTTTGGTCATGCCCAGCAGAGCCTAAAACCTGGTTGGAGGACCGAGATCCAAAAACAGTGCAAGAGGCTGTGGAACTCTTGGACAGCTATACCAGGAGCAGACCTACTCTGAGAGTGAATGGGTTGGGCATGGCAGTGCAGAAAGGAAAAGCATCCCTTCAGGACAGCTAAGACCCTCCCTGCCTCCACCAAAACCAGGTAGCCCCAGGTTACAAAGAAAAGATGTAACTGAGAAAAGAAATGAATGTTGGGTTTGCAAAGAAATTGGTCATATTGCCATGCAGTGTCCCAAAAGGACAAACAGTGCACAAAGTAGTGCTAGAAAAGAAGTGGTTTGTTTGAAAGCATGCCAATGAACATGAGGGAACACATGCACCCAGTCACTATGAATGGTGTACAGACACAACGGTTAAGAGACATGGGGGCATCCCTGACTTTGGTAAAAGGGAATCTGGTAGAGCCTGGTCAGCTTATACCCAATCAGTTTGTGACTGTACAGGGGTTCACCGGGGAGGAGAAAACATTGCCACTCACTAGTGTTCTCTTAGACTGGGGTGAGACAGGGGGAACTCTGCAAACAGGTTGCTGTAGCAGAAACTTTAGCGGCTGATGTAATTCTCAACAACAATCTCAAATGGGATGGTGTGTGCAGTTACCCATAGCCAAGTGGCAAGGCAAAATTGTAGTTCCCTGGACCCCTTAGAAGCCCTTGTGGAAACCACTCTGGGGCTGGTTCCCCAGCCTGGGACTCCTGTTATGGAGACTAATGAAGGGGGGGTATAAATGTCCATGGTAGCAGTTAACCAAACAGCTATGGAGGGTTACTCCAAGGAAGGAGGGGTTACCCATTGTCAGAGGATTAGATATGGCAGTGATTCTGAGTGCCCTGATGCTAGAGCTAGGGACCCTAGTTTAGACACTGAAGGGAACCTGTCCCATGCCTTAGGAATGTGCAAGGAGTTTGCAGCTGCTCAGAAAAGTGACCCTAGTCTAGAGAAGCTGAGGGCTTGGGCAGACTCTGATGGAGCACAGAGAGGTGACAGGAAACAAAGTTTATTGGGACAATGGACTGATGTATATGGATGCTAAGACAGAGGGAGGGGTGATAGACAGGCAGCTTGTCATTCCCCAGAGGTACCGTGAGCAGTTGCTCAAGGTTGCACATGATATTCCCATGTCTTGTCATCTGGGAATAGTGCACTATGCAGTGGTTGGCCCAGAATTTTTATTATCCCAACTTCTTCCAGCAGGTGAAGGAGTATTGCAGATCTTATCACTGGTGCCAAGAAATAGGAAGGCAGGTAAGAAAACCCAAGCCACCCTCATTAGATTTCCCACAGTGAAGGAGCTATTCCGGAGGGTGGGAATGGATATTGTGGGGCATTTAAATACCCCCAGCTCCTCCAGGAAAAGATTAATCCTGACTGTGGTGGATTATGCCACTCGGTACCCCGAGGCTGTTGCCCTATCCTCACTGAGGACAGATAAAGTGTCAGATGCCTTATTGGGGATTTTCTCATTTGTTGGATTTCTGCAGGAGGTTATCACTGATCAAGGGGGTTCCTTCATGTCCAACCTGATGAAATGTTTGTGGGAGAAGTGTGGGGTGGTGCAGAGATGCACAACACCTTATCACCCGCAATCCAATGGGTTTGTGGAAAGATTTACTGGTATCCTTAAGTCAATGCTCCAAGCATTTGCTGAACAGCATGGGAGGAACTGAGAGAAATACCTTCCCCACCTGTTTGTATACAGGAAGTTGCCCCAAGAGTCGACAGGGTTTCCCTCCTTCCAGCTCTTATATGGACACTGGGTATGTGGGCCCCTAGACTTGATCCAGGAGGACTGGGAAGGCAAGCATGCCACCCAGGGAACTCCCATAGTAGATTATGTCTTAGGTTTAGGGAAAGGCTGAAGGAGCTTTTGTGGACAGCCCAGAGCAACCTGACAGCTGCCCAACAAAAACCAAAAGTGTGGTATGACCACAGAGCTAGAGCTCGCTCACACACGGTGTGTTAGGACGTCATGGTCCTCATCCCAGTCTGGAAAGACAAGCTGCAGTCCAAGTGGACAGGACTGTACAAATTAGTCAGAAAGGTAAATGAAGTGATCTATATTACAGAGTTATCTGACACAAGATATACACAGAATGTACCATGTCAACATGATGAAGCTGTATGCTAATAGGGCTGACATGACGTTTGCAGTTTGTAGTCCTGGGAGGGATGGATGACGGAGACCCCCCTGCTGAACTTGCTGGAAGAAAGCCAGTGGAAGTCCTCTGTGAAGGCAATTAAATTGTCACCCTGGTTGGCCCCAGACCAGATCCAGAAAGTAAGGGAGGTTTTAGCAGACTTTGCCCGACTGTTTAGCTCCAAGTCTGGACTAATGCCCTTAGTGATGCACAATGTGGAGACAGGGACGCAGGTGCCCATATGGTGAACAGCATATCGGGTGTCTGAGACTGTCCAAAAGGACATTAGGAAGGAGGTGGAGGAAATGCTAGATTTAGGGGTAATCCAGAAATCCCATATCCCCTAGTCCTCACCCATAGTCCTTGTTCCCAAGCCAGATGGCTCTACTCATTTTTGTGTGTATCGCAGACTGAATGCAGTCATGAAGTCAGATGCCCACCCAATGCTATGGACGGACAAACTCCTGGACAAGCTGGGAGGGGTGACATACCTTACAAGTATTGACCTGACAAAGGGGGTATTGGCAGGTAGTGTTAACTGCCAGAGGAAAGGAGAAGTCAGCCTTCATCACTCCAGTAGGGTTATTTGAATTTAAAGTAATGCTTTTTGGAATGAAGAATGCCCAGGCCACTTTCTAAAGGTTGGTGAACCAGGTGTTAAATGGTGCTGAGGAGTATGCTGTGACATACCTGGATGACATTGCCATCTTTAGTTCCAGCTGAGAGGAACACCTGTCCCACCTTAGGGAAGTGCTGGGCAGGATACAGAGGGCCAGGCTCACTGTCAAAGCTGAGAAGTACCAGGTGGCCATGGCTGAAGTGGCATACCTCAGGCATGTTGTTGGCTGGGGACAGCTCTGTCCTAACCAAGCGAAAATAGAGGCAATCAAGGCATGGCCCAGACCAGAAATGCAGAAGCAGGTCAGGAGTTTTCTGGGGATAGCAGGATACTATAGGACATTTGTACCACATTACAGTGCCCTGGCTGCTCCCATATCTGGCCTGTTAAAGAAAAGGATGCCTAAGAAAATTACCTGGGAACCAGCCTGTGAAAAAGACTTTACCAGACTGAAGGAGGCACTGTGCAGTGCTCCTGTACTGGCAAGTCCTGACTACAGCAGACCCTTTGTAGTCCAGACTGATGTCTCAGATGTGGTATTGGGGCAGTGCTGGGCCAGACATCCAACCAAGGGAAAGATCACCTCATAGTGTACCTGAGTGAAAAGTTACTTCCCAGGGAGGAGGCTTACTCTGCTGTGGAAAAAGAGTGTCTTGCCATGGTGTGGGCCCTAAAGAAGTTAGAGCCATACTTATACGGGCAGCATTTTGAGGTACAAACTGACCCACAACCCCTGGTCTGGCTGGCACAAATGGGTAAAATGAATGGTAGATTATTAAGATGGAGTCTTGCCTTGCAAGGGTGTGACATGATGATCTTTCACAGGGCAGGGACAGCCAATGAAAATACCGATGGCTTGTTGCATCTATACGAGGAATGAACTGACTTAGGAGCTCATCCCATGGAGGGATAGAACCCCAAATTTAGTCTAGGTGAGGAGGATTGTGACGCTCTGCCCTCTGCTTATGGTTATCTGTATGATATTGGTATTATAAACAAATGGTCTGTGTATGAAATTGTCTCACCCCAGTCAGCAGTGTGTGAGACTTGGCCTTTAACTTTCAAGGTGTCAGTGGCTGAAACCACAGGATGTTATTAAAATGACCAGAGGAACCATTAATTAAGACATCCTTCTAGAGAGACAGTTTATTATCCTTTATATCTAGCGAATGCCTTTGAAGTTGATTCCCATGTAAGTCTTTATGACCTGGCAGGAAGAAAAGTAATGTGGCTGGCTACTCTCATTTTTAGCACATAGCTGAGAAGTAGTGACAGAGTGTGGGGTTGCTAAGTTCAAAGAGAAATGTTTGATCCCAGACTGTCATATTTGGGAAATGGCTTTTTGCTGTAGTTCACATTATTTAAAATACAACCTTGTAGATAATTTTGTTAAGAATTAACTACAAAGGAGGATCTGGCTGACCTCACAAAAGGGGAGGGGAGATGGTGCTTCAAATGAACAGCTAACAGAGAGAAACAGTGATACATTATTCCTGGACTCAAAGAGAGAAAGATTTCTATGAACTTTTGAAAGCACTAAAAGAGTAACATCTAGAATAAGAAAGACTAAGTATTTGTGGTAGGAGTTTATATTCTGTAACTTCCCATCTTTTTATATGACTAAGATTTGTGATATAATTGTTCTGTGTTTGATTTTACCTGTTTTTACCATTTTTAGTAAACAACCTTTTCTTTGAAATACTGCCTGTTTGTCTTCTCAGTTTTCCTTTGCATGTGATGCTGAACCTGTGTTTAAGTCGGACTGTTAAAAGCTTGATTGTGTTACTGAGCTTGCTTAAAAGGTAAGAAATACCTAGGTCTCTTATGTAGTTGTAAGGGTTCATTTTGGACACCTGGCTGGATGCCCTTGGGTGAAAGATTATACTGCATCCCCCCCTGAAGAGAGTATTATCTGAGCCTGTTAATTGGGTATGCTAACATAAGGTTCACAATTTAAATCCCTCCAGAACTCAAGGCTAGAAGGTGATTCAGACCCAAAACAGACAGGAGGGTTATCCTGTCTGTCACCTGTTCACACTATTGCACTCTGAGGTGGGCACTACGAGAGTAGAGGACCTGACCTGTGGAGTGCATTTGTGAGAACATGCATTGCTGCCAGAAGTCCATTTGCTGTTGAGAAACACAGGACTACCTTGAAGGCACAAGATTGTCAACAGATAGGGCAACACCTCTTATGTTTCAGTGGAACAAGCACAGGACATGCCCATGTACAAGTTTCACCCGGATGGAGGCTCAAGCAGAATTCAGACCATCCACCAGAATCAATTGTTGGCAATTGGAAAAATGGATCCTCAGTGCTGAGACTGAAACAGTGGAACCTCTAAACCCCAAGTAACTATATCCAATACACATAGGTGCAATGTAAGGCAAAAAAAGGTATCCTGACACTATTCTTCCAACATCGGATGCTGAAGGAGGTTAGGACAGTTCATATTCTGAGTCAGAGGATACCTTTCTTTTGCCTTAAAAAAAAGTCCTTTCCACCCTAACTGTTTGACCTTCACTCACCTCTATCTCTTGATTTCTGACTTCCTGGCCCTACCTTTCAAGTTGGCTACTGGAGGGGAGTCCCGCCAATTTTCTTTGGTAGTCCACTCCAGTCCAGTGGCGGTCGTGCTGGCAGGTGTCACTGGTCCTCAAAGTTTCTTCTCTTGTCTGCCACCTCTTCTTGACTCCCTTTCCAAAACCACCACCTCACAAGTCAAGTACCAGTCTGACTCCAGTACTCCACCACCTTCTCTCTCCACCATGGGCAGTGGCCAGCATATGGTACTGAGTGGACTGATGCAACTATTCTTTATGTCTCTCTGGTCCCAAGGAGTCCCTCCCTCAACTACCACTGTTGCCTTGTGCTGGTGCTGGCTCTGCCATGTTGCCAGCGATGACTCAGTCCCAACCCATGTCACCCAATGGCTCCTAGTGCCACTTGCCCAACAATACCCTTTTTTGCCTTCACACTGCAACATAGTTCCAGTCCTTATCACTCTTGCTGTCAACAAGTGCCTGAAAATTCACCCATCATCAACTCACCCCGATCTATAAGCAAACAAACCCTACAAAACCCAGGAAAGTCCTCTCCCAGTCCAGCACAGGATGGCTGAGTAACTATACTGGGATTTGTTGGTAGTAGGGCACCTCCCAGGACCCAGCAGTCTTGCCTTAGTGCATACACTTCATAACTGCACAGTCACATAGTAGATATTATTACAGTTAGAAACATATGGGATTAAGAGAACCCTGGTGGCACTAGTCAGCATTACTAGTGACATGGGGTGATCTCTCCGGGGGCAACTGGACTACTGGACTTTGACTCTGTTCAAAAATATTGTAGAAGGGGTGAGCCTGGCAAGGTCAGGTCAATGACCGACTGCTGGGAATGGAGAGGAGATGAGATGTTGGTTTGGGAGTGGCTTTTAGTTATACATATCTTCAAAGATCATTCACAGACTCACACCATCTAATTCCTGTACTCTGTCCTTAAGCTGGCAAAAACATATTGAACCTGTCAGCCAGTGAACTGGTGGCCTCAGTACAGTGACATAATGGTGGTGGAATCCTAGACTGGACTAGGGGATTTTCTAGAGCCCTGAACTATATAATGACTGAGACCAACAGATAAGTAGCAGCATCAAAGGGCAAGGTAAGGGGCAGCATATGGACGGATGGACAGGCGGGGGCAACAAGAGGCACATGATTTAGGGCTTATTTGCATGGGAGCAAGATGCAGATTCAGAACTGGGTTTGTTTCTGATTCTGCATCTGAGGGTTTCTTGGAATTCAGATTTTCAGGCTTCAATAGCTAAAATCTGAACTTCAAACAAATGCCCGAAATTTGATGTATCCAAATTTATCAGACATATTCCAAGCAACCCTAGCTAGAATTATGAACCACTGTAAAATGAGCTCCAATGGCATTGTTAAGGGACTTAAAAATACACTACTGATAAATTTAAGGATGTCAGAACTACATCATTGCTAAAAAAATGATATGACTAATATGACAAATTTTTTGCCAACTTCAAAATAATGCTGCTTTAATATTTGCAAGAATATAAGGTGGTGGGGTTGGGCTTTAAATCACCTCAGCTGTTAGATACAGAGGGATCTACAGTGATGACAGCTCAGTGTGGCAAAGTGCAGTGAGTCGGTGGAGTGTGGCAGGCTCTATCAGTTTTCATTGGGTCAGCAACACTTGTGCCTGTTCTGCAGAAGTGGGACTTAGTGCTTGAACCAATCTCCTCTGAGTATCCTGAAGTGCCTACAGTCATCACAGTGGAGTGAGAGACTTTGTTTTAATCTGCTGCTTTAGACATTTCCACAAGTATCCTAAACTGTAAACAGTTGCATATAGCCTGTGACTGTTGCCAGAAGCACTTTTTATGTTGATTGCACGCATTCGCAAGAAACATGTTGCATCAGCTTTCTCCACAAGCAGGTTGTGGAGGCATGGCACTGTTGTGCCCAAAGCCCCCATAGCCTGCAAAGGCTTGTCCTGCTTCCCCCAATGCCATGGCACACTGCTGCTGACACTAGTTCAGCCAGCATGCCACAACTTTCTAAAAAAATCAGCCGCTGCAATCAGGGGCCACCTCGTCATTGCAGCGTCAGCCATCCGCTGCAATGAGGGAGTGACACGTCATTGCAGGGCGGGATGTAGGATGTCTGATATTGTTTGTGAACATGGCAGTGGCTTCCACGTATTCTAAACAATATCTACCCCTCATAGTTTATTTGCCAACGGGGAGCCGACCCCGCTAAGTCATACTGTAACTTGCTTTTTGTTGTCTGCCCACAGGGTGCCCAATCCCAGTCGGCAGAAACGAGTCCCCTTTGTTGTTTGCCAACGGGGTGCCCAATCCCTGTCAGCTACAGCTGCCCCCAAGCAAGACTCCGGTGGCACGACATGCCCCTGGAAAGTTAAAAAGGTCCCAAGACGTGTTTTTCCTGAAAAATGGAAACAGTCCTTGTAGTCTCCGGGACCCCTCCCACAACCAGCACCCACCCACTGCTCTTCCTGAGCACAGCCAAATCATCCTTACCCCAATGGTCCTAGTTTCCCTGGATGCAGAAAAGGCATTTGACAGGGTGGACTGGACATTTCTCTGGGCAACACTGCAAATTATGGGTTTCCCCTCTATTCATAAAATGGGTGCAAGCGTTGTCTCTTCTCCTAGAGCTAGATTGTATTGCAATGGGATTTTATCAGACTTTTCCCTCACATCAGGCACACACAGGGCTGCCCACTCTCACCCCTTCTATTTAACTTACATCTGAGCCCTCCTCAGGTGTTTAAACCCATCTCCACTAATAGCAGGTATTCCATAGTTAATAATACTCACGAAAATCTCAGTGTTTGCTGATGACCTGCTTCTTCATCTTTCAAATCCAGTTCCCTCATTGAAGCGGCCTTGGCAATAATTGAAGATTTCAGTAAATACTCAAATTATAAACTCAATGTTAGCAAAACTGAGATTTTCCCTCTTAACCATCTTGCTCATAGTTCAAGTTTTGCTCATTTTGGGATGAAATGGACTATGCGTTCCATTAAGTCTTTAGGGATCCACATCACTCTTAATTCATCTTTGTCACGGAAGCTAAATTTGGAGGACTTATGGCGTGATATTCAGCAAGATTTAACCAGATGGTCTAAACTTCCCTTATCGTTGTGGGGCAGAATTAGTACTATTAAAATGAACGTGCTACCCAGAATCTTTTATCCCCTAAACATGCTGAATATATGGTTACCTATATCCTATTTTCAGCGTATTCACTCTGGGATAAATTCATTTATTTGGAGTAATAAATCTGTCAGAAAGTCTTATCATAAATTATCCCAGCCGAAAGACTTTGGGGGGCTCCGTCTCCCTAATTTCCTTTTTTATTGCTGGGCTTCGCATTTGAATAAGTGTGGAAAATGGCTATCTTCACCCGAGTCTTGGGCTCACCAAGGGTATAAGCCAATATGGTTGCAGGCCGAATTAGATCTCCTGAATATCCATAATATTGCTCCAATGGCCCTCTTCTACATTCCTGGGAAAAACATTCCTATAACGCTCCAGTCTTTACCGCTTGGGGTCTCTCTCAGGGTTGTTTCCCAGCTGTTTAGGTATTTCAAGATTTCCCCATCTCTGGATTTCTCCCAGCCTATTTGTTCAAACCCAAACCTTCAGATAGGCAACTCTATGATAACTGGAAACTGGTTACCGTCTCTCTCTGGATGTAAGGTGGGCAATTTTTACTCACCAGATCGCATTCTAACTATAGAAGAGACTTTAAAAATTTAAATGGCCAACAGCAGTGGTCTTCAAAGTTTTCAGCTAAGGCATCTTCTAAGTAGAAGATTTGGATGCAATGCAAAACTTCATACCCGCCGACTTTTTCTACCAAGTCTCCATAACAGTTAATAAACTGCATAGTATCTCTAAGCTGTATAACTACATCATTCCCAGTGGCTCCTCCAGGCATCGGCCCAAACATCTGGCAAAGTCTGTATCCAAACGGAGAGATTAATTGGCGAAACATATGGAGAGACCTATTTATTTATCATACTCAAGATAGATATAGGGTCACACAATACTGTATCTTGAATAACCTTTATTATACCCCGGTTAAACTTGTACAAATGAAACGTATATCTTTGTCAACATGTTCCAGATGTAGCAAAGGGGAGGGCTCCTTGCTACATATTCTCTGGTCATGTGAATCAGTATCCCCTTTATGGAAACAAATAGAAGCTACTCTTGATCCAATGTTGGGATTGCAGGGATTATTCTCTCCCCAAACTTGTATCTTTGGCGACTACTCTGAAATTCAAGTGAAGGAAAAGAGATTTCATCTGGCATTAATATCAATGGCGGTTAAAAAGTTAGTACTTAGACACTGGAAAGACCAAACTGTTCTAACTTATACGGAGTGGTTACATGAGCTTTTCTTTGCACTTTGTGTTGAGAATTTGATAGCTCAAGTGAATCGACATCTGCCTTCCTTCACCAAAAAATGGGGCAAGTTGTATACCCTTTATTTCAAATGATGTCTAGATTTATAATGGGCTGCGGGCTCCTCTATGTCTCTCAGTATCCATATCTAAATGTATTCATGTCTCTGTTCTCTTCATTTTCTACTCAATTAACTCTTCCTACACCATGTTTGGCAGGAGAGAATGTCACTGTAAGCTTGGTCGGTCTTTTGTTCTCTACTGTGGTCTTGCTTCTCATGATGATGACCCAAAATGTGTTCTTTTCTTCACCTGGTTAATCAGCATGGCTATATGTCAGGGAACTATTATGCACCACAGCATGGGAGGGGGAGTTAAAGGGGAGGTTAAAATTATTAAATCTAATTTTAGAACTGTTTGACCGTGGGGTATGTAGGGGTTTTATTTTCCTTCTTACTTCCTGGAACTTTATACATACTTGTATAATTGTGATACTTCTTTGTCATAACTTTCCTTTTACGCTGTTATGTTTTGTTAACTAATAAAATACATTAAATAAAAAAACTGCAATTTTATTTTAAATAACCCCCACTTCCTGCCTTCTGAAAAGGGAGGTACAAAACTGTTGTATGCTTAATGTTTCCATTTATGTTTTCTCCTGCTCTGTCAATGCTGCCTTGCTGTGACAGTGTGAGTCCTGAATTCTCATATTCCCACTTTACATTATTAGGCAAAGTGATGTATACACTGCATTTCCCATGCAGCCACCCACTGACACTTCCTTTTCTTCCTTGCATTTAGTCAGTGCACATGAAAACTGCCTTCCTATACTACCCAGAGCTACATCTCTTTCTGCTGCTGTTTCCATTTTGGTTTCATTTTGTGCCATTCAGCTGTGTGCTATTTAAGTTAGAATGTTACCTCTGTTTCCAGGCAAATAAGTCAGGCTCCTGGTATTCCTCAAAGCAGCCACCTGCTGACTCTCCCACATCCTTAGCATGCACATTCATGGCAGCATAGGTGTCTTCATTACCTGAGTGAAGACATCTGCAATTCTCAGGAAGTTGATGGCACTCAGCTGTACCTCATACTCTCAACCAACCTCACAACCCACCTGGGTGTGTGATAATTAACATTACCATGCACCTTGTCATGTGTTATTGTTTACTTAAAATTTACAGTGTGATCCTGTGGGAGTTTTGTATCACACTTCCCAGGTGTCTGAGGGCACTCAGCTGCACCTCATGCCTTACAACCCACCTGGAGCTTGCAGCAATTTAGCTTCACTGCACACCCTGCCATGTGGTACTGATCACTTAAAACTTATAATATAATCTTATTTAAATTATATAATGTACTTCCCAGGTGGTTGAAGGTACCCAGCTGTGCCTCATGCCTTACAATCAACCTGGGGCATGCAGCAATTTAGCATTGCCACACACCCTGCCATGTGTTATTGCTTACTTATAATTTACAATGTGATCCTATGGGAGTTTTATATTGTACTTCCAGTTGGCTGAAGACAGTCAGTGGCACCTCATGCCTCAACCCACCTGGGGCATAGAGCAGATTAGTATTGCTGCACACCATGCCAATGTTAGTGCTTACTTACAATTCATACTGAACTTAGGAATCATATACCACACTTCCCAGGTGGTTGAAAGCATTCAGCTGTTCTCTATGCCTCACAACCCACCTTGGGCATGTGGTAATTTAGCATTGCCTCACACCCTGTCATGTGGTATTCCTTGCTTACAATTTACAATGTGATCCTAAGGGAATTTTTTTACTGCACTTCCCAGGTGGCGTGCAAGTGCGCATGTGTATCCATGGCTACAGAAGTGCTGGACCAAGATGATGGATGTCTCTTATGTCATTTGGGAAGAGTTGTGTGCTGTTTGTCTTACCTGATGATGGATTTCTGTGGTTGCTTGTGTTGCTTTCCCCCTTTGGCTGCTTGGGGGGGGGTGCAGAGCTAGTGTTGAAACCCCTAACATCGCATTTCCATTCTATTGCTGCTTTAATAGCAACTCAAACTGATGCATTAACAGAGTTTTTTTGCAAAGAATATATAAGGGATCTGTCACCCCCTACTGGAAATATTGTTGATATTTTTTGTTTCAGTGCCGATTGACCCGATGACATCACGAATGGAGTAGCCACAAGTGATGCCATCAGATAGGGGATTCAATTGTTGGGGGGATAAAACTGGGAAAAGGAGAGGAGAAGGAAGGAAGGTGCCTGCCTGGTGCCATGGCTTGGAGGGACAGGAAGCGAATCCTCACAATTGCAGAAGCAGCATCACAGGAGAGGGAACTAGATATCATAGTCCACCTTGGGACAAATGACCTAGCTAGGCATGGGATCAGTGCAGTGCAGAATGAATTTGTGAAGTTGGGGAGGGGCCTCAGATGGGTAGCAAGAATGGTAACCTTCTCAGAGGTGCTACCAGTCCATGGCAGGAGTGAGGCTAGGGTACTGCACACCATGCAGTTTAATGAATGGTTGCAAAACTGGTGCAGAGCACAGGGCTTTGTCTTCATTGGGGACTGGGGCACCTGGAGAGATAAAAGTCTATACTGGCATGATGGTCTGCATCTGTCCACGAAGGGAACCAAGCTCCTAGGTGATAGGTTTAAATGCTTCCTTAGCAAGCTTTTAAACTAGCCAAAGGCGTGATAAAGGCAGGACATTTCAAGCCTCCCCCCACAAAACATGGCAGGTAGTAAGGTAAACACTGAGGTACAGAGCTCAACACAGGGCAGGACAGGGGTAAATGGAAAAACAGACAAGGACAATAAGAGCAGGGATGGGGGAAAAAAGGATAAAGCCAACATTAGATGGAGGACAATGAGTACCAATGCCCGTAGTCTGTGAAACAAGCTTCCTGAGCTAGTAGCCCTGATGGAAGATGAACAATTGGATATTGTGGCAGTCATGGAAACATGGTACACTGAGAACCATGACTGGGATGTCAACATACCAGGGTACACAATCTACAGAAGGGACAAGGAAGGTAAAAGAGGAGGTGGAGTTGCTCTATACATAAGGGAAGGGATCAAAGCTACAGAACTAAAAAGTAAAGGGGGAGGACAAGAGGCACTCTGGGTCACCTTGGAGACAGGGAATGGCATCAGAATCTGCACAGGAGTTGTATACAGATGCCCATCTCAAGGGGAGGAAATGGACAACAAAATGATAGAGGACATTCTCAAAATGGCTGAAAAAGGGGAGATACTGTTGATGGGGGACCTGAATATGCAGATGTTAACTGGATAACATGTACTGCAGCCACATCCAAGAGCAGGGTCATTCTCAGTACTGACATGCAGGGCATCGACACGATGCTGACCACTGGTGTGTCACAATAAGCACAACCATGAGACAAGCCATACAAAACAAGGATACTGGACTTTAGAAGGGCTGACTTTGGCAAAATGGGTGAATACCTGAAGAATGCACTAGCAAATGGCCAAAAGGAGGGTGGAAGAACAATGGAGAAAAATCAAAACTGCCATCATAGAGGCAACAAGCCTTTGTGTGAAACAAATAAAGAAAACAAAGCGGAAAAAAACCACTATGGTTCTCAAAAGAGGTGGCAGGAAGGTTAAGGAGAAAAAGGCTGCATTCAAAAGTATAAGGAATCACAGAAGGAGCACGACAGGGAACTGTATCAATTAAAGCAGAAAGAAGTGGAGGCAGTCAGATAGCAAAGGCCCAAACCGAGGAAAAAATAGCCAACTCAGTTAAGAAGGGGGATAAAACCTTTTATAGGTACATTAGGGAGCATAGAAAGGTTAAGGGAGGGATAGTGAAGATTAATAAAGGAGAGGGGAGGTGGGCAGAGGGAGACAGTGAAAAGGCAGAGATACTGAATGAATACTTTTGCTCAGTATTCACAAAAGAAGATGAGGAGGAGTTACCTAAACCAGACAATAGAAGCACTCTGGGTAGGGGGGTTGACACCAGTCCATTACAGAAGAAAGAGTCCTGAAAGAACTCCTAAAACTCAAGGTGGACAAAGCAATGGGCCTGATGGGATTCACCCCAGAATCCTAAAAGAACTAAGGAGGACCTAGTGACACCACTGACCACACTTTTAACAAATCATGGCAGGATGGGGTGGTACCTGAGGACTGGAGGAGGGCAGATGTGATTCCCCTTCACAAAAGTGGGAGCAAGGCAGAAGCAGGAAACTACAGACCTGTAAGTTTGACCTCAGTGGTAGGAAAATGATGGAATCACTTCTGAAAGAAAGAATTGTTGAGTACCTAGAGGCCAGTGGGGCACAGGACCCAAAGCAGCATGGATTCACAGCAGGAAGGTCATGTCAGATGAATCTAATTGATTTCTTTGACTGGGTGACCAAAGTAATAGACCAGGAAGGGGCTGTGGATATGGCCTACCTAGACTTTAGCTAAGGTATTTGACACAGTCCTGTACAAAGATTAATAATCAAGTTAGCCAGCCTGGGAGTGGGTTCCAGGGTAGTAGCCTGGGTAGCAAACTGGCTGCACAACAGGACACAGAAGGTAATAGTGAATGGAACACATTCTGAAAGAAAGGGGGTTACTAGTGGAGTACCTCAGGGCTCAGTACTGGGTCCAGTCCTCTTTAACATCTTTATAGGAGACATTGCAGAGGGTCTGGAGGGAAAGGTATGCCTCTTTGCAGATGACACAAAGATCTGTAACAGAGTTGATACACAAGGGGGGTAGAAAAGGATGAGAAGGGACTTGGCAAGGTTGGAGGAATGGTCAGACATATGGCAACTTAGATTCAATGCAAAGAAGTGCAAAGTAATGCACCTGGGAAACAAAAACCCAGGAGAAGAGTACACAATAGCAGGGGAGGTACTAACAACAACAAAAATGGAAAGGGATTTGGGGTAGTCATATCAGATGACATAAAGGTGGGTAAGCAATGTGCAAAAGTCAGTAAGGAGAGCCAGGGGATACTGAGATGCATAGAGGGGCATCACAAGTAGAAAAGGAAAGTGGTTATCCTCTGTACAGACAGTTGGTGAGACCCCATCTGGAGTACTGTGTGCAGTTTGGAGACCTCATCTATGCAAGGACATAGACAGGATGGAAGCAGTCAGAGGAGGACAACTAAAATGGTGCAGGGTCTGCATCAGAAACCATTTGAAGAAAGAGACTGAGAGGCTTAATATGTATACCCTTGATGAAAGGAGGGACGGGGACATGATAGAAACTTTAAGTACCTCAAGGGAATCAACAAAGTCCAGGAGGGTAGCATCTTTCAGAAAAGAGATGTGTAAGAACAAGGGGCACAATTTAAAGATAGAGGGGGACTGGCTCACGGGTAATGTGAGGAAATTCTTTTCACGAGAGAGTGGTGGATACATGGAACCGCCTTCCTGGGGAGGTTGTGGGGTCTAAAACAATAGGGGAAATTCAAACATGCATGGGACAGACATAAGGCAATTGTAGTGGGGGTTGCAGAAAGTAGGCTGTTGGTTAACTAGAATCTGCAGCTTATCCAGTGGGTAGGGAAATGGGCAGACTGGGTGGGCCAAGTGGTCCTTATCTGCCGTCAAAGTCTATGTTTCTATGTTTCTATCTGACAATAAATGAAAATCCTCTTTTGTACTAGAGTGGAAAGGTCAGTGAATGACCCAGAGCTGACTGCAGTAGCACTGAAGCACCTGACATGCCCACCCTCCAGTGTAAATGTTGAGAGGGTATTCAGCTCAGCAGGTGCAATAGTTAAGGATCGTCGGACAATCCTGTCTCCTGCAAATGTTAGTTTGCTAACATTCATTAAAATGAATGAGAGGCACATACCAGCACAGACTGCAACTCCGGTATTCATACTCTGGCCTAGTCATGGTGGTCTTGCTGATGTGGAAATGGAGAATCCTGGTGGCACTGGCAGTGGCTGCCTGAAACAGCCCAAAACCGACGTAGATGACAACACAATGGAGAAAGAATTTCCCAGTGGTCAGACTTCAGACATCGGTGACTGTGAGGGCAGCTTTCTTTAGGAGGATGATGATGTGGTTAATGTTTGCAGGTTTTAACTGAAGTTTTTAAAAGGCGGTGTGCCCCCCCGGCCCACCACCACTGGGACTAATGTTAGCCACTGCCACCATGAGTCTGTCTGCTCCCTGGACCACCACCACTGGGACTGATGTTAGCCAGTTAGCCATTGCCACCATGAAGCTGTCTGCCCCTGGACCACCACCACCACCACCACTGGGACCGATGTTAGCCACTGCCACCAATGAGCCTGAGTCTGTCTGCCCCCGGACCACCACCACCGGGACTGATGTTAGTCACTGCCACCACAGGTCTGTCTTCCCACTGGAACAGCACCACTGGGACTGATGTTAGCCACTGCCACCACTGAGCCTGAGTCTGTCCAGACCTCCACATCCATCAGCCACGACACAAAGCTTCTTAAAATTTAAACCAAAAAGTGAGTATGTGTACTCATGTTTGTTATGCTGCTTCACTTCCTTTAGTTGTTTGTTTTATTTTCAGTAGCTTTTCAGAGCCACAATGGTAAAACACATAAGGTACACTTATTTTGTTTCTTTTACAGGGTAACAAAAAAAGGCTGCATCGCTAAAACTAGTTGGGAATGGTACTGTAGCTGTACGTACAGAGAGGAACGATTTAATATCCATGTGAAATCCATTCTGGTAAGTATGAAGATTGTATTTCATCCATTTCATTGTTTTGTAAAGACTGCAGCAAATATTGCACAGGTTGTGTTAGTTTGACAAGATGTGGGTTTGAAATGTAACTTGACTTGAGATTGAGAACCAGGGAGCGACAAATAACAATTAAGTTGTAAGAAGTCATTCATTTCTTTTTTAAGAAACTTCGAGCTTTGTTGTTCTGTCAAAGTGGTCTTATCCAAAAAAGTTCTTCAACATCAGGCACCCCTCCTCCCCTGAGCTTGGACAACATGCAGAAGTTGTTTCATTAGATGACCATGACCATCCTAACAACCGGACTCCAGAAGGATGCTGATGAAATCAGTGAAGAAGTAACAAAACAAGAAACCATTCGAGACAAACCTGCAAATATGATTCCCCCCACCCCCCCAAAAAAAATACTTACCTTCATGTGCTTGAAAGTTATCCGTTTCCAATTTCAGCACAAAAAATTCTCATTGAGCACTGGAATGTGCACACCAACAGTTTCTGTGTGACCTGTGATGCAGAACAATACCATGAAGTACATGTCCGTGTCAACTCCCTCCTCACCTACAAAATACACAAATATATATATATATATATATATATATCTCTATCTACTCACTAAGCTACTATTAGTGAACAGCCAGGGCACCCTTCAATCCAGTTGAGATGATTACATTGCATTTGCTCGAATTGTCTCCCAGAGCACACTGGACCAGCAACATGATGCTCACAGTCATCATTTTATACTGGGGTATGTGCTGAAACACTCTCATGCCACTGTGTTACCACTTGTCAATTTCTGCACATAAGGAGGATGCATTTTGGGCCTACAGGAAAATCTGGGACTCTGTGCCACCACTGCACGCATGACTGAGTGCACCATTAATTCTGGGGGACTTTCTATGTGCTGAAACACTCTCATTCCACTGTGCTACCACTTGTCAATTTTCTGCACACAAGCAGGATGCATTTTGGACCTGCAGAAAAAATCTGGGGACTCTGCCACTTTTGTGTGTTCTGTGATTGTTGCTGTGAGCTCATGATGTCATAGTGACATTTTTACAATTAAAGCAGCATTGCAAGAATGTTCCCAGTCTCCTGACAGTTTTGAACTGTACTTTTTTATGCCACTTTACATTGCCACAGCCAACACTAGTTACCTCCGAGTCGTGACTTGAATGATACGCTTCTTTTCACAATTTATGTCTGCTTTACTTACTTGACTACTTTTTTTCATGTATAAAAAAAAATGAGCACGCCTTCCAATATTGTTCGGACCAGGTTTGTATTTATTTGCAGCTGCTTTTCAATAACTATTGTTCCGTGGTGTCAAAAAACAATGCCTGCTGCATAACTGTTAATTAACAACAGAAGTGATATATAACTAATTGATGTGATGGAGAAAAGAAGAGGAAGGCAATGACAAAGACCTGGTCAGCACCAATTTAAAAGGAATGCTCCTTTCATTATTTCATACATAAAAAAGGTAGTACAGCAGACTCAACTGCTGCAAATTTGCGTATCATTCCAGTCAGTCAGGATGTAAGTAAAGAAAGTTGTAACATAGCATTAAAAAATACAGGTCAGAGTTCTCAACAGATTGTTGTGCTGCTGCTTTACAGAGATTCACCACATTACATAGTTATGGTGATGCACATAAACTAATATGTGGGGGCATTACTCCCACTGGAATATTTCTTGCTCCACAGAGTGCAATATATTTCTGTGAAAACCAACCATAATTTCGTTACAGTGAGTCACATGATGGAGGAATTACTGATCAGAAAAGGCACCCACATTCTGCCCCTTTCTCAGCAATGTTAGGACATGATGCCAGGGGGAACGCAGGTGCATGCTCCACTATAGTGAATGTCCGGCAGCTATCCCAATGTTTCCTTATGTTATAAGGTTGACTTTATGGTGAAATGTGGGATGCTTCCACTAACAAGGCTCTTCTTACTGGAAACATGCCCACATGTTTCACCATCAACTGACCATTATAACATAAAGAAACATTCGGAAACCTGTCGGACAATCGGATATTCACTGTAAGGAGCACGCACATGCACTGTCCCTGCCATCACATCCTAACGTTGCTGAGAAGGGAGGCAGAATGTGGGCAGATTTTCAGAATGGGAATTCCTCCATCATGTGAGACACTGTAATGAAATTATGGGAGGTTTTCACACAAATGTATTGCACTATGTGGTGCAAGAAAGATTCCCCTGGAAGGGAAAATGTGTATGATTAAACAACAACAAAGAAAAAACACACAAATACAGTACAGCACAGTAGTGGAGTGGGGTGGTGGTGGGGGGGCAGAAAACAATCTAACTTATTGTGGCCATGGGATGCCATGGTGCAGCATTGAAACTATTTGCTGCTGCTGCTGTTCTATTCTGTTCACCTGCTGCTGCAAAGTACCGAACCACTCATTATTTTCTTCTAGAGCTGCCCACACCAGGGCGATGTCAGACTGTGCTGCAGGGACTGTGCAGGAGTCCACTGCAGCAGGAATCCAGGTAGTGGTGGTGGTGGTGGTGGAGAGTGTGGTGCTGGTGGCTGTGGTGGCGGTGGTGGTGGTGGAGCATCTGCTGTACTAGCCCTCCTCCTACTGTGGTGGTAACAAGGCACAACTCCCACCCCAGCAGCACCCTTGGCCACTGCCACAGAAGGGCTAGCAGGTGGGCACCCGGCCCCTTCCGTGGCAGCCTGCCACTCTGCCCTGTGGTGGTTCAGCATGTGGCTGCGCTGGCCACCAGTCCCCAAATGTGTCCCATGGGGTCCATGGTGAACCAATGCACCACACAGATGGCACTCCACCACTGTGCTGTCTCTCCCCACAGAGTTAAAAAAACTCTTATACTGGGGAGCTGCAGGGGGGGACCAGACACAGTCCTCACATGAGTCCCACCAGTGTTTTCCAGGGCCACCTCCTGTGGCTGTGGAGGAGGTGGTGGAGGGTGCTGCTGGAGCCCCACAGCTGCTGCTACTGGTGGTGGTGGTAGTGGCAGAGAAGGTGGATGGACAGCAGCCACCGGTGGCACTGGGTGCGCGCTGTTGCTCCTGTTGCTTGAACATGGGGGAAGCAACACCAAGGAGTCGGGAGCAATCCAGCATGACACGACCACCCCTCCCCACAGGTCTGCACTCCCTCCGACTGCACCCATGGGCAAGCGACTCACCTTCTCAGGGTCCACATCTATCCCTCCCACACAAGTCCCCACACACACACACACACACACACACACACACACACAGCTCCACACACACACACAAAACAAAACAACACTTATAAAAAATTTAACTACCAAAAAAATCACAAACACAATACAAAAACTAAGTAAAGATAGCTTTTAAAAAAGCTGTTGTTTTACAAACGCAATAAACACTTTGTCACTGACTCCTACACTTGTCTCTCACAAGCTTTCTCCTTCTACAAATGCAAAGAAGAAAGTGAAACTGCTTTTCTGACTCACTTCCATCCTGCCTTGCTAAAGTACCTGACTTACAGTACTGTAAGCCATGTGATGTGTGGGAGGCTGCCTATTCTCTTCTCACTTCGTCTTATTTTGTGTTAAGGCATAATGGCAATGCAAAGTGGTAATACTAATGATGTAAAGTGAGCACCTTGCAGTGCCCATTTCTCTTGCTTCATGGATGGAGTGCCACTTACATTCACTTCACTGGTGGATTAAAAATTCACTGCATCTCTAACTGTGAGTCCACTTATTCCATTCAGAGACTATAGACTAAAGGTGGGAGGATCTGTAGTACAGTGGTCCACTGAGTTAGCTGGGTTTCTCTACGCTACTGCCGCAGGATTGGAGTCCCAGAGGGCACATCTTCAAACATAATAGTTTTGGGAACAAGGAGGGTTAAGTTGGGGGGGGTCTTCAAAAAGAGGCAATTGGCTCCTAGCACAGTGCCAGGAACTGGTATTTTGCTTTTTCAAAATGCCTGCGGGGACCAGTAGAGGGAGAGAAAGGCAGGAAGTGACTGTGGTTGGGGATGTGGTAGCATAGGGGCTTTGGATTGATCAGTTTCAGCCCACTAGACCCCCTGTACCATGGACCAAAGTGTTTTCTGCCAAAGGTAACTGAAGCCAAGCCACATTTATGGAGTCTGACGTGAATCTGAACCAAATTTGCTACTGGTCTACCTCTTTAACCCCTAGTCTGTCCTTCCAAACATAAAAATGCTGTGATCACTTACATATGTATCCAAACCTTCCATAAATGCTGCAGTACTGTTTGTTTCTACTAGTCCATGCAGACAAAGTAACCCCAACTGTGGATAAAAAAGTAATATATTCAGTATGAGGTTATTTGCATTTACTTATATCTATTCCTGTGGCCTCTAGTCCAGTCATGCTTAACCAATTCCAGAAAACTTGTTGGTTCACTTCAACCAGTCCATATGATTTAAAATACAGTGACATTAACCACACAGTCCATTTTGCAGTGAGCACTGATCAGTTCCCTAAGCTTCCCCAATCAACTTTAACCTGAATTCATTCAAAATAAGTTCAAAAGGCAATCACATGGAAACAGTGATTTCAGAAATGAAATTGTTCATATAAAGGTTTACAGATAACACTACACCATCAAAAGTAAAGAAAAAAAATGTTGGTCAGGCACTGGCTTCAAGTAATGGATTAAGATTAGAGATGTTGTGAAATTAAATTTTGCAGGCGAAATTCCCATGAAACTAGCAACTTTGCCACATGAAATGTTTTACGTAATTGACTGTTCCACAAAAATTTTGTGGGGTGCAAAGTTGCAAAATTTCGTTTACAAAATGCAACATTTCTCGAAAACAGTGAAATTTCACCCACAAGTGGCGAATTTCACCAATTCATGAAGAAAAATTTCACGCTATGGGAAAATTTCACACTCTGTGAGCAAAATTCTGCATTGTACCACGAAAAATTTTAAGTGAAAGCAGCCAAATTTCACAAAATATTTTAGCGTGTGAAATTCTGCAATTTCTCACATCTCTAATTTCCTCTTGGATTACAAGCCATTCTCTACCTCTGAAATATAAAGACTAATATACTGTAGTTTCCAAACCAACATTTGCCAATAGTAGATAGGAGGTAACAACTATTGTTTTAACTTTACTCTTACTTTAGGTTAACAAAGGTAGTACCATTGACATAGACTGAGACAACAGATTATAAAATGGATAAGAAAAACTCAAGACCTCTCATCGATCAGATGTGATCATATGACTCTACATTATTCTAGCACAACAGCAGCACAGGTCAGAAATACTTTACTTTCTGAACATTTGTTTTTTAAATAAAAATTAAAGTGCCATTTTATAATTGCTATAAGGCCCTCTATGGTGTGTGTAAATGTTGGATAATGACACTACTCTGGTGTATAAAGCACTTTAATTGATTTATTTATTTAGATTTCGGATTAACACCTGTGAGCAAGAGCTCTTTTACATAGGTTCCATATCAAGGTACAAACAGACATAAGAATAAAGCAATTCTAATAATGCATAGCATACAAGAATAAAGTAACCAAAACAATAGTGCACAGAAAAAAGAGCCTTGTCAGATTAGAACAAAGTTAACGTTGTTAATAAGACTTTCTTCAGGCATTATACAATATATGCCTGATTATATAAGATTATTTGTAAATTAGAACCAATTAGTGCAGGTAATGTAATAGAAAATAGATCGATTGCAAGTTACCATATTACATGGATTTGGTGAAGCAGCCCAAAGTCTCTGACAGGATAGGAAAGGGGTATGGGAAAAAAGAGGGGAGGAATAGGAAGATTGTTTGTGGGGAAGGTTATGAGTAGCAGAGAGGAGAAAGGGGGATAGGGTGGTGAAGTGGGATTGGGAAGAAGTTGGTAAAGGGTATCTGTACTGTAGTAGAGTGAATGGGCAGTAAACAGGTCAAGTAAACTTATGAGAAGCAGTCACAAGAGGCATGAGCAATGAGAAACTGCTGCAGTTTACGCATATATGGGCCTAGGTTGGGAGTATTGGAAACATCAGAGCAGAGTGACTTGTACCACAATGGGGTTCTAGCAGCAAGTTTCCTTTGACCCTGAGCAGTGCGGCAGCATGGAACTTGGTAAGCAGTGTTGTCAGAGTTTCTTGTGTGATGTATATTGGAGGATGGGCAGAGGAGCCTCAGTACCCCAGGTGGTAAGAGGTCAAGGGAGACTTTCTTAGCTAGCAGGTAGGTATGGTAAAAGACTCTGCCTTGTAGCTAGAGTCAGTTTTCCTGTTCATAGATGTCACACATGTGAGTGAGGTGGGATGCCCCAGTAAGTAATTAGCAGGCCTTATTGATAGCCACTGCAACTCGCCATAGGGCAGTGTTAGTGGCAGATCCATAGATCACAAGTCTTTAATCAACGCTAGAGACTATTGAGCTCTGTATCACAAGATTAAGGGCTTCCATAGGCAGGCAGTGCTTATGCTTGTAGAGCAGTTTGATACGGGTGTTAACAGCCTTAGCTACATTATCGATGTGATTAGTGAAAGACAGGGTGCTGTCATTTGTCACCCCTAGATACTTAAACTATTGAATCTGTTCCAGAGGGACACCTGCATTGTTCTTGATGGTAAGTTGTCTTGGCTTATGTTTACTATGGAGTGCTATGGAACGACATTGTTTTAGTTTTTTGTAGTTAAGAATTTTGGGAATGGAACCATGCCTCGACACTCTGAAGCTGTTCTGGAGTTGATTCTCTAAGGGGACAGATCAGGACTGCTGGAAAAAGGACTCGTCATCTACATAAAGGAGAATCTGGTCAGGACACTTTGCAGGAGTTTGTTTAAGAAGATACTGAAGAGTAGGGCCCCAGGATTGACCCTTGGGGACACCTGATCTGACTGATTGTTTTGCCGAGTATTCTCTGATCCTCACCTATTGCGAGTGACTATTGAGGTAGCTGTGAAACCATCCTGCAGTGTCATTTGACAGGCCAAGATCTGTCAGTTGTTCAGCAAGCATGGAATGGTTTACACGATCAAATGCCTTGGTCAGGTCAAGAAGGTAGCACCTACCACTAGCCCATGGTCCAGAGCATGATGAATGCAACTTGTAAATTCTAAAGGGCAGTGGTGGTACTATGGCCTTTCCTAAAACCATGTTGCTGGGGACATTGTAGGTTGTATTTCTCCATGTATTCTGTCAACTGGTCGGCAACAGTTCTTTTGAGTGATTTGGCGAGAGGAGGAAGAATGGAGATGAGTCTGTAGTTGCTGTGAAGTACCCTCTCACCCCTTTTTGTGCACAGGGGAGACCAGGCCAACTTCCACTTAGATGGTAATTGGGAGAGCATAAGGGAGTGATTGAAAATCTTGGTTGGGAAAAGGACTTCATCAAGGGTGAGGGCAATGAGCTTGAGATCAAGCGAGTCAACACTTGATCTTGTTTTCCTAGAGCGTTAAGAGAACGGGCACAGCTGCAAGAGCAGGAAAGCACCTAAGTTAAGGGTTTATTATTTTTCTGCATAGTTGGGTACTGTAGTGCTCTAAAGGACTGGGAAAGCATTGGCTGGGAAAGGGAACAGGGCACTGGGAGTGGGGCTGGTTGTTTCTGCTGGGACACCACTGTATCGCGGAGCTGCTGGGTGGGCCAATCAGCTGCACCTAAATGGCACCAATTTTAAACAAAGAAAGGGTCTGTATTAAATCAGGCAGCAGCCCCTACAGCACACACAGTTGTCTGAGGGGGCCGGGGGAGTTGGTGGAGTTACTGGAGGGCCTTTTCTAGGCCATCAGGTTAAGGAGACTGCTTGGAGCGTCCATTCGGCATGAAGGAGCAGCTGTGACTGGGACTTGTGGGGCACAGGATGCACCGGAGCACTAAGGGAATGGACACAGCTGCAAGAGCAGGAAAGTACCTGAGTTAAGGGTTTATTATTTTTCTGTGTAGTTGGTTACTGTGGTGCTCTAAAGGGCTGTAAAAGCATTGGCTGGGGGGAAGGCAACAGGGAACTGGGAGTGCTGCTGATTGTTTCCACTGGGACGCCGCTGTATTGAGGAGCTGCTGGGTGGGCCAATCAGGTTGCAGCTAAATGGCACCAATTTTAAACAAAGGAAGGTGCTGTATTTAATCAGCGGTGGTCGACAGCACACAGTTGTCCATGGGGGTGTGGGTGGTTGGTGGAGTTACCAGAGGGCCTTTTCTAGGCAATCAGATTAGGGGACTGCTTAGAGCATCTGTTTGGTGTGGAGGAACAGCTGTGAATGGGACTTGTGGAGCACAGGATGCACTGTAAGTGCTAAGGAACTGCACAGCTGCAAGAGCAGGAAAGTACTTGAGTTAAGGGTTTATTATTTTCTGTGAAGTTGGATACTGTGGTGCTCTAAGGGCTGTAAAAGCACTGGCTGGGGAAGGAACAGGGCTCTGGGAAGGAGATATCATATTCATTGGTACCACTTGGGGTTGTGTGGGGCAGGCACTGGAAAAGGAGGCTATTGAAGGCAGAGGCTCAGCAACCAATATGGTGAGTCCCTGGAGTGTATTAAGGCATAGGAATCCCATACACCAGAGGAGGGATGCACTGCAGATTGGGTGAGGTATGCTTGTAGGAGGTGTTGAGGGCATCATTAACCCTCACTGGTATACAAGGGACAGAGTAACATAGAAGTGGGGAATGCAGCAGTACAGGGAGGGATACACTAGGGGGTAGAACAGCTATGATGGGGGTGGAGGGTGGAAAAGGGGCAGCAGGGCATGAGAGGGGACACCATGGGTAGAATGGTGGGCTGCCATGGGTGTGGGTCAGCTATTGGGGTGAACATATTATGGAGACTAAGAGGGTGTCCAATCTGCCACAGGCTAAGGAGGCTGGAGGAAATACTGCAGTGGCTCAGTAGAGAGTTGGAGGGTGTGGGCAGAGGAGATGAGAAAGGAGGCAGGAGGGCCTCACCCAGGGATAACAGGAAGGTGCATCAGGAGAAGGGCATTAGGTTGGGGGAAGGGTCAGGCAGGTTTGCATCAGATAGGAGGTCAAGAGATGAAGGAAGGGTAAGTTACAGGTAGAAGAAGCCAGCATAGGACAATACAGGGATGGCAGGCAGTAGGTTTGCAGTGCTGGCAACAATGGTGGAAGAGGGGGAGTTAGGGAAGCACCAGGAGTGGGAGGTTGAAGGAAGGGGAATGGAGTGCACAGGGATCAGGCAGTTGAAGGAGGGTAGCAGGGGGCAGGCGGAGAGGGGCACAGCTGAAAAGGAAAGTGTTGGCAGCAGGGGTGTGGGGAAGAGGGGCAGTGCTGATAGGTCAGACAAAGGATGCATAGCTAATCGGGGACAGGAGCCATGGGGGAAAGAGGGGAAGGTTGCTGATAGCATGGGACCAAGGGGGATGGAGGCACACAGGGTCGGGGAGGGTGGGGGTCATAGTGGAGAAGCAAAGTGACATAAAAGCGCAAGAAAGGGCAGACATTAGTAATGGACAAGGAGGTAAACGGGGAGGGGTGGAACAGGGCAGGGGATGGGGTTGCTAGTATTGGGGACACCATACTGAAAGGGATCAGATGGGGCAGTAAGGGGAAAGACATAGTCCAATATGGGTCGAGTCTAGTCCCATAATGACGGCAGGTCGGCAGGCAGGCCATTCTCAGTGCACAGGAGGGGAAGGAAGAAACCGCATGCTGTGGTGCACGTGGCATGAACAACCTGTTAGAGAGATAGTGGAGGTAGTAAAGGGAGATCTGAGAAACTGGGAAGCTGTCTGCGAGGAGCTGGGGAATCAGTGGCCTTCTCGGATGTGCTTCCAGTAATGTATATACTCGCGTAAAAGTCAGTCGGCATATAAGTTGGGGACCGATACTTTCGCTGCTAATGTCTGCCTCTGCCATTGACCCGCGTATAAGTTGGGTGCACATTCTACAAAGGTGCAAGTGTGACCACAGTTCTAAATATTCGGTAACATTTTTAAAAGACAAAATCATGTAATTTATGTGTTTTGTTTTATTTTATGTATTAAATAGCTAAAACAGCAGTTGTACTTTTAATACAGAATATTGCACATTTTGGTACCGCATAGTATTGGGTGTTTTGTGGGGGGGGGGCCTTATGCTCCAATTATTCCCCAAACACAAGGCAGCACTCAGAATCCCAAAACTGCCCCTCTTTGTCCTCCTGCAGCTGTAACTCACAGAGTAGGATGTCATTATAAATATCCTCAGGTATGTCATCTTGAGGTCTTGTGTAGTGGTACTGGAGGTGGGGTTGGAGGCAGTGACTGCATTGTGATATCTGTATGAACTGCTGAATGGGAACTCTATTTATCAGAACCAGCAGATCACAGTTAACATTAAGCACTTTCAATGGCGATCTGCTTTAACAGCTCTAATAGCTTAATCTGTAACAATGCATTTGGTTGCCAGAAAGTGCAGAGAGGAGAATTAGGTGTTAACCGCTGATCAGTCGGGTATTAGAAATTAGGTATTAATAATTCAGTATCAGGGACTTCTAAAGGGCTTTTTTTTTTGCAACACTTGCTTGAACATTTTCTGCTCTTCTCAGTGGCTCGCATGTAAGTCGGAATGGGCTTTTGAATACAGAAAACAGTTCCCCAAAAAATGACTTATATGCAAGTATATAGGTACCCTGTGCAAGTACTGTGAGGAAGGGAAGGATAGGGGAGTTCACACCTGGTTGAGGGGATGGTGTCATTCCAAGGGGTATGAGTTAGTAGGGAGCTGGGGCAGAACTTGGGACAATAATGACCTATATAAAGGGAACAAACTGTACTTAAACAGGGAGGTGAAGGGAGTATTGAAACGGGATGGAGGGGTACATAGCAACAAGTGTAGCTTTAAAATAGGTATGGGGGAGCAAGTGGAAAGCTGGTAGGCAGGGTTTCCAAAGATGGGAGTCAGACGAACCTATCCCCCAAGCTATAGGGGAAGGCATCAGGGTAGGAGCAACTGGGGGGGTCATCAGTGTGGAGAAAGAATAGAGCAGGGTGGAGGGTAGTGTCACTAAACGCGAGGAGCCTGGGAAACACTATTGAATTGCAGGCTCTCTTTGACAGTGGGGCAGGTGGACATTGTGGCCATAACAGAAACTTGGGCCACCCAGTATCAGGACTGGGATATGATGATCCCTGGATACAAGCTGTTCAGAAAGGACAGGGCAAACAGGAAAGGTGGGCGGGGTGGCACCTATGGTAAGGAAGGAATAAGGTGGAAAAGGGAAGAGGGGAGGAAGGTAGGGACAGAGGCCCTGTGGATGCAGTTTGGTGATCCAAAGGGCAGGGTACTGAGGATGGGGGTGGCATATAGGGCACCAGCTCAGGAGGAGGAGCTGGACAGGGAGTTTACAGATCAAATTAGGAGGGTTTGCAGGAAGGGAAACACAATGGTGGTGGGAGACTTCAACCTACCTGGAGTGGACTGGAGCACACCAACCACCACATGTGCTAGAGAGCAGCTAATAGTGGGGGAATTCCAGGATAGCTTCCTGGTGCAGTTGGTGCATGAGCCAACTAGGTTGGGGAGAACTCTGGACCTTGTACTATTAAACGGGGAAGCCGTAAGGAACCTGGAGGAAGAAGACCCTTTGGCTGAGAGTGATCACCACTCAGTGTGGTTCACACTCTGAATGGGGAAGCAAACTGGCGGTTTGGGTACCAGTGTGATTGACTTCAGGATGGCAGACTTCAACAAGATGGGGGAAATCCTGATAAGGCACCTGGAGGGAATCCAGTCCACCATGGATGCCAATCAAAAATGGTGCATTATTAGGGCAGGGCTGACAGAGGCTACTGGGACATATACTAGGGTACAGAGCAGGAAGGGAAGGGCAAAGAAGCCCAGTTGGCTGACCAAGGAGGTAGTGGAGAGGGTGAGAGGCAAGAGGAGAGCTTTCCAAAGATTCAAGAGATCGGGGAAGGGGAAGACAGGGAGGTATATACAAAGAAGTCCAGGGAGGTTACAAAACTAGTCAGAGCTGCCAAGGCATCCAGGGAGCTGAGGCTGGCACAGGGCATTAAAGAGGAAGAAAAGGACTTCTTCAGATACATTGGTGAAAGAAGGAAGAACAGGGACCAGATAGTGAGAATTAAGAAGGATGGGGGGTGGGTAGAGAAGGTGGAGAAGCAGGCAGAGGCACTGAATGAGTACTTCTGCTCTGTATTCATGGTTGAGAGGGGGGACAGATACCTCATGGGAGTGATGGAGAAGGCAGCGGAGGGGAGGGGCTGACAGATGAAGAAATTACAGAGGAAAGAGTACTGGAAGGGCTGAGGCACTGCAGGTGGACAAGGCACTGGGACCTGATGGTATTAGCCCAAGAGCATTCAAGGAACTGGCAGGGAGCCTGGCAGGACCACTGGCTGACCTGTTCAAAACTTCTCTGAGCACAGGATGCATACCACAGGACTGGAGATTGGCCTATGTTGTGCCCATTCACAAGGTGGACCAAGGATGATCCAGGTAACTACAGACCAGTGAGCCTCACATCAATTGTGGGTAAGCCCATGGAGGCAATCCTTAAAGAGACTGGTGACATTTTTTGGAGGACAATGGTCTCCAAGACAGGCAGCAACACAGGTTTGTCTCAGGCAGGTCCTGCCAGACAAACCTGATTGAGTACTATGATTAGGTGACCAGGGAGATGGACAAGGGCCATGCTGTGCACGTCCTCTACTTGGACTTCAGCAAGGCCTTTGATTCCGTGACACATGGGAGGCTAGGGGGGAAGATGGAAGATGTATGGGTGGGTACAAAGATGGTCAGATGGATCATGAACTGACTGAAGGTCAGGCAGCAAAGGGTGGTGGTGGTGGTGGTGGAGGGGAAACTCTTATCACCAAGAGCGGTAACAAGCAGGATGCCACAGGGATCGGTATTGGGGCCAGTGCTGTTTGGGATATTCATAGCAGATATCTCGCATGGGACCCAGAATAAAATCAGTCTGTTCACATATGATACCAAGATGGGAGCTGTGGTGGATTATATTGAGGGGTGGTGCGGACTGCAGGGGGACTTGACCAAACTACAGGAGTGGTCGGAAACATAGCAATTTGGGTTCAATGCCAAGAAGTACAAGGTAATGTACTTGAGAACTAAGAACCAGAGGAGCAGCTATCAGCTGGGAGGGGTACAGCTGGGGAGCACAGTGGAGGAAAAGGACCTGGGGGTGATTATAACTGGGAATATGAGCAACTCGTCTCAGTGCAGGAAGGCAGCAGTGAAAGCCAACAAGATGCTGGGCTGAATAGCAAGGGGGATCTCCTCTAGACATAGTGAGGTGATCCTTCTCTTGTACAGGTCACTAGTCAGACCACACCTGGAATATTGTGTGCAGTACTGGCGCCCATTTCTGAAGAGGAACATCAGACTGTTGGGGGAGGGTGCAGCGCAGAACAACAAAGGTGATCAAGGATTTGGAGGAGAATTCATACAAAGAAAGGCTGAACATGCTTAACATGTACTCGTTCTAGGAAAGGAGGGACAGGGGAGATATGATTGAGGCCTTTAAGTACCAGAAGGGGATAAACAAGGCTAATACAGGTGAGATATTCCGGATCAGAAGAGGGAGGGATACTAGAGTGCATCAACTGAGATTGCAGGGGGGTAAATTCAGAAGGGAAATCAGGAGACATTATTTCACGGAGAGTGTGGTAGACAAGTGGAACACTCTGCGAGGTGGTTTCCTGTGGGACAGTGGCCTGCTTCAAGAGGGATGGGATAGAGTGAGGGTTTGAAGGTCAGTGGGGGAAGGGAAGGGTGGGGCAGCTGCATGCTGAGGGGTTAATGCTTAATCGAGTAGACTCGATAGACCATGTGGCCTGTTTCTGCTGGCAATCAGAGTGTTTGTAAGAACATTGAGTAAATATGTTTTAGTATCTCTTTCTGAAACGGCTTTAAAATAGAAAGGTGGATGTGCTTCCTTCTTTCCTGATTCATTTCAATGTTCAGCATTAGCAGTGTCTTCAAAAAGTTTGAGGGTAATACATGACTGAGGTCCATAAACGCAGCATTAAAGGTATTAGCTATGGTTTGGGGGTTTAAGGTAATGGCACCATCTATGTTAAGCATGGAGGGACTTATTTAGGTCTTTCTCAGTTAGTTTAGTGAGGTTCACCCACAGTTTTCTACTATCACTCCATGAGTCAGTTAGTGCACTTCTATAGCACCTCTGTTGCCATGCCAGGTTACATTTTGGCCCCAGAGACAGAGCCACAAGAGGCGGCAGAGTTGCCACCTATATCAACTCGGACTTGCACTATTCAGTTATCCTAGCCAAATCTGAACCTAAAATCTATGAATTAATTTTATTCCAGCTGACACTCCCCTTCTCGCTACCAATCTACATTTTGCAGGAATATACTGCCGACCTGGCACACCATTCTCTGCTGTCACCAACCTCCTCATGCAAATCTCCTGCCTAACCCCGATAGGGGAACTTTACATTATGGGCGGTCTAAACCACAACTGGCTAGCTCCTGCCCTCAACAAAGCCAGAAATGAAATTGCTGCTCTAAACATCTCTCAAATCATTACTGAGCCCACCGGCCTAACCTAAAATCTGGCAACCACTCACTCCTTGATTGGGCTCTTACCACACACCTGCACTTGGTCATAAATGCCGGTATTCTTCCTGACTCCCTCAATGACCACCACATTACTTTCTTAGTGCACAAAATCCACTGCTCAAAATCCCCTCTAAATTTCTAGTCCAACGTCTCCTCAAATCCCTCAATCTCACCTGGTGTTAGACGACCTTGCACTAGCAAACTGGGCACCTGCCCTATTATGGACTCCATTGAGATGCCTTCCTCCACTTCAAAGACACTTTCCTCAGCATCTGGGACAAACATGCCCCTCTACGACGACAAGGGTATGAGGCAACTATCTGCCGTGGATCACCCAAGAACTGATTGCATGTCAAACCGTCCATGACAAAGCCTGGAAAAGGCATTAATCCTCACGCCTCCCACAACTTCTCTCCGCATACCGCAAGCTCCGAAACAAGTGTACCAGAGCCACTCGCCTAGCTAAAGCAGAGTACTTCAGCAGCTCCCTACAGTACAACCTAATTAACCCCTCAAAATTCTGGAAGGTTATTCGCTACCTCTTCACCCCACCAGCTGCCAATCCCAGTCCAATTCTAAATATTAACAACTCCATTCTCGCTGAGCCAACAGCTGTCGCTAATGAGTTCAACATATTTCTCCACTCCATGCTGCCACTTTCTCTCTCTGCCCTTCCAAACCCTGCACCTACTCACCTCTACAGATGTAACGAACCTGACTAGGCCTCACTCCTTTTCCTTCAATGACATCTCTGCAGCGGATGCCCTAGATGCACTACTTTCTCTCAACCCTTCAAAAGGCAAATCCCCAGATGGCTTGGACCCTAAACTCCTCTACCTCTCCGCCACCGCCATAGCAACTCCGCTTGCCAAACTCTTAGACCAATCCTTTGCTGCCACTGCCATCCCACAAGCATGGAAGCATGCCACTGTCATCCCCCTCTCAAAAGGAGGTACCCCCACCTCCCCCTCAACTACCGCCCTATTTCCCTCCTCCCAGTACTAGCAAAACTACAAGAGCACCTTGTGCTCACCCAACTTACTTCCTTCCTCACCGACTCTAATTTCTTCACACCCTACCAGTCATGTTTCAGAAAGGGACACTCCACTGCATCCTCCCTGATAAGGCTTACTGACTCCATCCTGACTGGTATGGATGGTGGGCTGATCACCTCAACCGTCTTCACCGACCTTGTGAAAGCCTTCGACACCGTCTCCCATCCCGTATTGCTGTCTTGTCTCACTGAATCAAGCCTCTCTGTTGCTGCCACCAACTGGTTCAGATCTTACCTCTCTGGAAGAACCCAGTCCATTAGAGTCACAAATGCTATTTCCCCCCCACTTCCCTTAACTACCAGTGTCCCCCAGGGGTCAGTTCTGGGACCCATACTGTTCTCTATATTCCTAAATGATTTACCGCTCATCTGCTCTACTACCTCAATCCACATGTATGCAAATTACACTGTATTCTTCTCCTCAGGCTCCAACCCTGAAGTGGTACAAACTAACCTCCAAGCCAACTTCAACAAAGTACAGCAATGGTTCAGCTCTCACCAGCTCTCCCTAAATGTAAAAAAAAAAAACTGTCACAATGACTTTTGGCACACGACAACACCTGTCCAGACTCCCATCCCTTCTCTATTTCCACACCCTGGATGGTCAAAAACTCGAAGATGTCTCCTCATTCCACTACTTGGGGGTATGGCTCAACTGCCATCTTTCCTTCTCAGACCACATTGATGCTATTTCAAAAAATATGCTCCATGCTCAGTGCACTTTATAGGAACCGCAGTAGCCTCCCTCTCTCCCCCCATCTGATGTGGAACTGGTCCAGAAGATGATATTTCCCTCATTTGATTTACTGTGACATTGTTTATGGTGCAGCCCCTAATCCACCCTATCTAAGCTGGACACACTTTTTAATGCCTTCTGCTGCTTTGCTCTCGATGCCTCACCCCTTACCCACCACTGCGACCTTTACCATTCCCTGGCACTACTGTCCCTCAGAAACTGCCGCATTTCACACTGTGCTAAATATGTATTTAATCTATGGCTTGGCACCATCCCTTCCTACCTCTCCTCCATGCTCTCAGCTGCCCCCTTCCCCGCCCATTATCTGAGATCCGCGACTACCACCAACTATCAATCCCTAGGTGGAAGACTACTGCCGGGCAAGCCGCCCTCTCACACTGGTTACCCAAGCTATGGAATGATCTCCCACCTCAAATTCAGCATTCCTCCTCTGCCCACTCGCTTTCTACTGCCCTAGCTAACTTCCTCACCACTCATTGCTCCTGTACCTGACTCGGCCGTGCGCCCATTGTTCCCCTTCCCACTGCCCGACCAGCGACCTTAGCTTTGCTATAAATGCTGACATATAGCCCCAACCTATGCACTTTTGTCCTGTGCCTTTTTGTCCTGCACCATCATGTGTTCTATGTCTCCTGTTGCTTATACCTGCATATTACTGTGTGCTAAAGTTTCCCTTGTATTGCTACTATATGTCAAGTAACTGTTATATGCGCCATACAATATCCAATGTACTCCATGTGTTATTGCTTGTCATTTAATGCAATTGTATCCATATGCTGCTACTTGCCTCTGTTATTTGCTCAGTTGATAACCTGCTTGTTATCCAACCCCGTTGTACCCCCTTCCCCCAAGGTAGCACCAGGAGATGAGCATCTTGTTGCTCAGTCTGCCTTTTCTGGTGAAACTATTTCAATAAATAAATAAAATAGTAGTTAGCTTTTTTGGAGTGGTTGGCTTTTGTGCAGGCATTTCTAGCAGTCTTATGATCCTGAATATCAACTACTTTGCCAGAGGTTCTAGCACAAGACCATAGATGGTTCTGGGATTTCATTTGTTCCAGGAGGCTGTGGGTAATCCAGTGATTGTTTATTCATCTGATGTTCCTCTTTTTGAAAGGGGCATATACATCACAGGCTGCATTGAATTTGGATATAAAATAGTACAAGGGCAGTATCAGCGTCAGTAGCTGTGTCAATTTGCGATCAGTCTTGCTGCCTCAGAAATGCTTTTAGTGGTTCAAGTTGCACCTGTTTTAGCACTCTGCTGTTAATTGTTTTGGCTGGGGGTTTGATACAGTTATTGGACCAATGGCACAGGACAGGGGAATGATCACTAATAGAGTCTGGAAGGACTTCTGTATTAATGATCTGATCAGGGCGGTTAGTAAGTATCCAGTCCAGAAGTGTGCTGGTCCCTGTTTTGTAGTTGGTCCTGGTTGGTGACTAACAGCTGCAAGAAGTTTACAGCAGACAAAGTATCCTTGTAGTTGTTGGCATTGGGTGAAAGCCAGTTTACATTAAAATCACCAAGCATGATGATTTCTGAACTGAGCCCTAAACTGTGAATACTAGACAGGAGGGAGTTTAGGCTGAGTATAGCTAGCTTGAGTGGTATGTAAACCGATACAACAGTAAGTGCCTTATTGTGTGCGCCAAGAAGTACCTTGGTGGCAAGGATCTGTATATCAGACCCAGTGCAGGGCAGAACTGTGGAATGCTCCATCAGTGAGTCTCTGATATAAAGAGAGCAGCCTCCACTTTTTTTTTAGACAGTCTGTCATGCCTAAAAACTGAGTACCCAGCTATTGCCTTGTTTCTTACTTTCTGAGATGTGCCATTATCCCACAGTGATGCACACTCTGTCATGCCTTATTGCCCACATGGCATTCTGCTGATGGAGTAGATTTTCTTTATTGAGAAAGTAAGGATTTTGTATTACAGTGCTTTCACTTGATGCTAACATTAGATGTATGAACATTCTAATTAATGTCAAACATGGCTAAGTTCCAATCCCAATCCTTTGTATTTAATGATAAAAAATCTGCTTGTATGCATACCAAATTTTGGTTGTATACACACGTTTTCTCAAGACAGGGCCCCCTGCTAAAAATCTGCTAACTGTGCTGCCAGCGGTTAAATACATGCAAGCTTTAGTCAGTTTCAGCCTGCCTGTTTGTCAGAGCCAGGAGCCATGGAGAAACAAATTGCTTAAATAGCTTGGAGTGTGCAACAGTTGATACAGTGGTGCACATGTGATAAGTCTGGTACATTCAATATAAGTAAAAGTGAGTAGTAAGTGAGAAAGTGCCTCAATACAATGTTGGTTGCATGCATTTCAAATGGATGCACAAAAATTGGATACCCAGGCACGTGCATATATCAGGAACTACCTGTACATAGAATTGTAATTTGATGCCAAAAATATTACATTTTGATTCATTAGCTTAATATTTATAATGCATTGTATTCCAATATTAAACTAAGCGAGAGAAATCCTGCATCCTGATTAGTCAGAACCTGTATCCTTATAGGACAACAGCTTTGTGGCTGGCTCTTTTATTGCCAAGCTGAATGCAATGCAGCCCACATATCCATGCCTGCCAGAAACTTTTAAAAACAAGTTTCTTGCAGCCATGTTAGTACAGTACAATATAGTAACACCCACTCCTTGCCTAACATATAAAAATACATTTGTTACACTATTTACTACCTCCACACCCCCCCACACAACATCTTATAGTTAAACATTAATGTAATACAATGTTAAATCTATTATTCCACCTTGAGTTTATTTTTTTCCCTTTTCTGTTGTAAATCTGTAACCCATGGCCTCTGAGTAAATTACCTCCCATGCAGATCATCTTTGTGCTTGCTCACTCTAGATCCAACAACTCCGCCCCCCCCCCCCCGCAGGCCTTACTCCCTGGTTGTGACATTCTCCATTAATACCCACCCCAAAACCAGAAGAGTTGTACATTCTGCCAAGCCTTTCTCAAAAAGAAATAATGTGCAATTGACCTACAGTCCCTTGAACTTGCTAATGATGCTGCTGCTGCTGCCACCACACTCTGCTGGTGAGCAATATCTGACACTGAACTGCAGTGCAGTTGCAGTTCTGCTGTAGTACTTGGTGAAAGAGAGAATCATAGAAATTTGTTGGCAGAAAAAGACCCAAGCAGACCATCGATTCTGCCCCCTACCTCCCTCCTACTCATCACCAAGTTCTCGGACTCAGTTTTTTCCAGGCCTTCATCATTCTCTCTGTGAAGAATCGCCCCCTCACATTTCCTCTAAATCTTCCTGCTTCCAATCTTAGGCTATGCCTTCTAGTTTTAGCCACCTCCTTCCTTTTAAACAAGCTCCCCACCTTCGCCTTATTGATACCCTTTGCATACTTAAACATTTCAATCAGGTCCCCCCCTCTCCCTTCAGGTCTCCAATGGGTACAGATCCAGTTCCGTATACCTCTGCTCATATGGCTTCCCCTGCATACCATGCACTTTCTTGGTTGCCCTTCTCTGAATGCTCTCAGTTCCATCTATGTCCCTTTGTCGATGTGGTCTCCAGAACTATACCCTGTACTCTAGGTGCGGCCTCAGCATAACTTTGTAAAGAGGCATCAGAACCTCCCTTCTTCTGCTTGTTATGCCCTCCAATGCATGCCAATGAGAGATGTGGGAATGTATAATCAGTACCAGGAAGTGACTGATTTCTTTTTTTGTAACTATTAAAAAATAAACAGAATATGATCCATCAAGCACAGCAGTCAGTGAAACAGGAAGTCACTCCTTGAAGCTCCCAAACATCCAAACAACTAATTTCTTAAATCAAAAAAAAAAAACAGCTTACATGAAAACTATCTACACTGTGGGTGCTGGGAGGAAATAGTACAAGGAATATACAGACATAGGGAGGAAGACCTAACACATGGAGATTTCCCTACCTTCCACTGTACAGGCACCCTCTGTTGGCAACCATGGGTATACACTACAAATCCATTGCTTTTACTATAATAAGAGAAGTATTTTACACAAACAAACAAAATTCATTTCTAAAACCATTTTCATCTTTTTGTTCTTTTCTATTTTCAAATATTAACTTGTGGAACCCATTTTGTAGGAACAATAAGACACTTCAGGGATGTGGATTGTTGCCAGATAAAACACTTCCAGGTGCTGAAGGCACTCGAGAAAACACTTCATGCCTCAATGTGCATCTGGGGCATGCTCGTATCAGGCAAACAACCCATATCTTGTCATAAATTATTGCTTACTTATACAGTAATAGCAGAACAGTGTAATGTAATGTAATATGCAAATATGAGGCTCTAATTTGAAAGGCCTTTTCCATACAAGATGTACTGTAACTGTACCATATTTGTGCCACACTTGCACAACTGTTCACCTAAAATTTTGACTTGCAATATAACCAGAGCCCTTGGGATTACACCCCAGTGGAAAGTGGACTGCTCGGGTTAGTTCCATGCATGGGGCAGAGACAGCTGGGGGAGCAGGACCTGGGCCAAACTGTGGGCTTCCAATCAGAAGCAGTGAAGAGCCCCACAATAGATCTCCTGTTCCATTGGAGTAGTTAACTATGAGATATGGCAGTCCATGTAGGGACTGCATTGTCCATCTCATACTGGTGATTTACCAGTAGTGGTGGGCGAAGTCCATGCACTTTGCTGTGCTGGAGCACTTCACGTATACAAATAATTACACAAAGTACTCCTCTGTATGAAGCAAAGTAATTTACCATAATGCTTACGCGAAGTGCCATTGTTTTCAATGGACTTCGCTATGACTTCGTCTTATTTTTGGCCTTTAAGGCAAAGTTTGCATTGAATCATGGGGGATGGAAGGTCACATGGCTCTAGATTGTCTTGCATAGCCTCAGTTCTGTTTAGTGGAAAGCTGGAGACAGTTTGCTTTCAGAGCTCTGAGAATCAAATAATTGAAAAACCTTTTAAAAAGCATTTTTAGGCCAATTTTTTTGTCAGAATTTAACACATTGATTGTAGGAACCCTCTTGTGCTTATATCATTGAGTGTTTATTGCTTTTGTGTGCATTTTGAATGTTAATTTGTAAGATTCAATGTAAAAGTGTGCTTCGGGGGATGGGCGTGGTGAAGGGAGAGTCAGTGACTCAGTGAGACAGGCAGTCTTTCTGTTTTGGGGTAGCTAGTGTGTTAGTATTTGTGAGTTCATGTACACACAGTAATACTTTTAGTAAGTTTTGATAATTTTTTGGTGTTTATGGTGCTGTAGATTTTTTCAGTTGTTTTAAAAGATTTGGTTGTACTGCACTGAACTTTAAAATTTTCTGTGCATTACCTGTAGTGTGCGTGCCGTCAAGTCACACACATTTTATTGTCCACACCATAATCACAGGACTCTGATTTGAATCTCTTATCCATCTGTGGTACTTTTTACTGCTTTGTTCTATCTTGGTCAATAGTGGACTGTTACTGCAGCTGCTCCCCCCTCCCCTGCAAAAGGCATTATTGTTCCAGTTTTGGATTTGTGATTTTGACCACTGGTTAAGGTGGTGTTGTGCCTGTGCGGCCACATATCTTAAGTGCAATCTTCATCTGTGTGTCTGCATCTCTTTAAGGCCCAATCTCCATCTGTAAGTCAGTTTTTTTGTTTGGCTTCCCTTCAGAGTAACAGTGTGGTGCACATCTCAACATTAACATTGTACTCATTTATGTGCATTTTTATATCAGGGCAATCATCACAAGTCATGATACAAGTCACATTCTTCATCTTCACGATCACGATTCATGAATTACACAACTTTAAGTTTTTGGGTTATAAGTTGTAGCCCTGGTTTTTTTAAATCTTTGGTTTCATCATGAATCAGGAAAATGACTGGGGGACACCCAGTTATATCATGTCATGTCACTCAAGATCATTGGTTTACTCCAATGTTTCTGTTTGTGTTCACATTCTGTAGGATGTCCCACTGAATCTTTGTGCTCACAAGAAGCCCGCCCTATTTAATCTATAGATATTATCTCAGCTTGTCTATTGTACTCATTGATGTGTGTTTTTAAGTCAGGGTTTTTGGGTATTACCCTGTTTTTAAAGTCTTTGGTTTTATCACTAATCAGGAAAATGACTGGGTGACACCCAGTTATATCATGTCACGTCACTCAAGATCCTTGGTCTACTCTGATGCTTCTCTTTGTGTTCACATTCTGTAGGATGTCTTACTTGAATCTTTGTGCTCACAAGAAGCCAGTCCTATTAATTCCTGTAGATAGTATGTCAGCATGACCATTGTACTCATTGATGTGCATTTTCAAATCAGGGTTTTTGGGGTGTTGCAAAAAAGGGAAAAGGGAAATTCTTTAACCAGGAAGGTTACTCTGCTTTTTTAACAGACAAATATGTATAAGTTCTCTGGCAAGCTTCACATGTGCTTTGCACCACCTTCTCAGGTGTGTTTGGTAAAAGTATTTGACTTAAAGGAAGCATTTTCTCTCTGGGGACACAACGCTGTGCCACACATTTCTGGCATTTCATTTTTAATCTGGGCTTTTCATGACATTGAAACAGCAGGACAAAAGACCGCACATTTGTGGGGGGGGGCATGGTCAGTGTGGTAATGGCATTGTTTGTGGTTGTGTGCTGGTGCTTTAAAGGGACAATAACATGTGGACTACATTTATCAGTCTTGTTGTTACCAATGGAGATCTGCTTTACATAAGCTATTTTGACTGAACCCGTAACACTTTTAGAGCCAGAATTATTTATAATCCATTTGTGGGCTTCAAACTTCTGCCCTAGCCACTAGATCACACTCCTACAAATGACAGAACATGATGCCAACTAAAAAGTGTTACGGGTTCGATCAATAGCTTGTGTAAAGCAGATTTCCATTGCTAACAATATTGATAAATGTAGTCCTGCATGTTAGTTTCCTTTTAAGTAAATGTTCTTAAAATTAACAAGTATTTTCATGGTTGTTACTTAATTTGCTTTATTTCTTACATGACTGATGGTTGGCCAAATAGCGGATGCTGTATGCTTTCATTACAGGTGAAACTCTGGTGCCACTACACTTGCTGCAATAAAAGTGTCTTGAAGATGGCGTTTTGGAGACATGACTTATTACATAAAATGAAACTAAGAATAAAACAAATTTCTATTGCTGAAAGCATAATGGTGTGGGGGGCATTGGGGGGAGGTGGGGAATGTGATTTACCAGTATGAGGCTGAAGAAATACAGGATTAACAAAATTAACATAGCTAAGAAAACATTAATGTTATAAGTAAGAAAAAACAAGCATTTGTCAATGCCAAGTGTTTCTTGCTGTCATTAGCAGTGGAAGTGCAATAATTATACAGATGCAGTATAGGAATGGCAATGGTATTGAACTGATGCCAAATCCACCCAACCCTGCAGAGATGGACAGACATTAGGGTGTGCCTTTGGGTCATCACTCATAACGGTCATGACATTTCACCTCACCCTACACTGCAGACGCAAGTGTTGAGGTGTGCTTTGAAGTGTTCGGGCTTTACATTCACCTCATTCCATAAGGAAATACACTGAAATGGGTGCAGTATAGGAGAATGGGGTGAACTCTGGGGCCAAAGGGTCCAAGGTGCACCTTGATGCCTGCCACTGGCTGCAGGGTGGAGGTGGAATGGCATGAGCATTACTGTCGACAGTCCCAAGACACACCCATGACACCTGTCAGTCCCTACAGGGTAGGGCATTATGGTCAAAAACCCAAACACCCCTGGGTGTTTTTTGGTACTTTTACTCCAAGTTTTCAACATGAGCTTTTTGTGATCCCACCGCATGAACAGTGACACTATCAGTTTGTTAGCTGAGAGGTGATTTTGCACAGTGACTGTGCCATTTGGTGCCACAGGTGCGAAAACATATTTTGAACAGGATGTGAAAAATGACAGCTGTACTGTTCATGAGGAGGTGTAAAAATTGGCAATGTTGAAAATCTGGAATGAAAATATGGAAAAAAATGGTGAAATAATCAGGCTGCAGATGGAGTTGTGGAGGATGGAACTGGAGTTTGAACAGAAACATTTTCAACTACAGATGGAAAAAGAGGAAAGAGAATGATGAGAACAGTGAGAAACTGACCGTGAAGAGTGTGAGCACCAGAGACAACATGAACTGGAGAAGCTACGACTCCAAACACCAGCACCAGAGCAGGTTAGTGGCCTGGTTTTAATTGGAACTACAGGACTAGGGTACAAATTAAATTCTAAATTGATAGCCAAATTTAAAGAGGGGAAAGATATGGATGCCTTTTTAAATTCCTTTGAAAAAGTTTGCATTCAGGCAAATTTTTCCAGAGGATCCTGGAGCTTCCAGCTATCCCCACTACATACCGGGAAAGCTCAGGATGCATTGAGTCAAATGGACAATGAGGACAGTAATGATTACAGTAAACTGAAAACTGCACTGTTAAAAAAAAATATGAGCTAACAGCAGAGGCATACAGAGCTAAATTCTGTAAGCTCAGGAGAATCCCTGACATGAGCTATGAGGAGCTAGCCATGAGACAACGCCAGTTTTAAACATTGGTGGGAATGAACTGAAGCTGACTCTGCTGAAAAATTGAAAATAGTGTACTGTTAGAGCAGTTTTTTGGTCATGCCCAGCAGAGCCTAAAACCTGGTTGGAGGACCGAGATCCAAAAACAGTGCAAGAGGCTGTGGAACTCTTGGACAGCTATACCAGGAGCAGACCTACTCTGAGAGTGAATGGGTTGGGCATGGCAGTGCAGAAAAGGAAAAGCATCCCTTCAGGACAGCTAAGACCCTCCCTGCCTCCACCAAAACCAGGTAGCCCCAGGTTACAAAGAAAAGATGTAACTGAGAAAAGAAATGAATGTTGGGTTTGCAAAGAAATTGGTCATATTGCCATGCAGTGTCCCAAAAGGACAAACAGTGCACAAAGTAGTGCTAGAAAGAAGTGGTTTGTTTGAAAGCATGCCAATGAACATGAGGAACACATGCACCCAGTCACTATGAATGGTGTACAGACACAACAGTTAAGAGACATGGGGCATCCCTGACTTTGGTAAAGGAATCTGGTAGAGCCTGGTCAGCTTATACCCAATCAGTTTGTGACTGTACAGGGGTTCACCGGGGAGGAGAAAACATTGCCACTCACTAGTGTTCTCTTAGACTGGGGTGAGACAGGGGGAACTCTGCAAACAGGTTGCTGTAGCAGAAACTTTAGCGGCTGATGTAATTCTCAACAACAATCTCAAATGGGATGGTGTGTGCAGTTACCCATAGCCAAGTGGCAAGGCAAAATTGTAGTTCCCTGGACCCCTTAGAAGCCCTTGTGGAAACCACTCTGGGGCTGGTTCCCCAGCCTGGGACTCCTGTTATGGAGACTAATGAAGGGGGGGTATAAATGTCCATGGTAGCAGTTAACCAAACAGCTATGGAGGGTTACTCCAAGGAAGGAGGGGTTACCCATTGTCAGAGGATTAGATATGGCAGTGATTCTGGTGCCCTGATGCTAGAGCTAGGGACCCTAGTTTAGACACTGAAGGAACCTGTCCCATGCCTTAGGAATGTGCAAGGAGTTTGCAGCTGCTCAGAAAAGTGACCCTAGTCTAGAGAAGCTGAGGGCTTGGGCAGACTCTGATGGAGCACAGAGAGGTGACAGGAAACAAAGTTTATTGGGACAATGGACTGATGTATATGGATGCTAAGACAGAGGGAGGGGTGATAGACAGGCAGCTTGTCATTCCCCAGAGGTACCGTGAGCAGTTGCTCAAGGTTGCACATGATATTCCCATGTCTTGTCATCTGGGAATAGTGCACTATGCAGTGGTTGGCCCAGAATTTTTATTATCCCAACTTCTTCCAGCAGGTGAAGGAGTATTGCAGATCTTATCACTGGTGCCAAGAAATAGGGAAGGCAGGTAAGAAAACCCAAGCCACCCTCATTAGATTTCCCACAGTGAAGGAGCTATTCCGGAGGGTGGGAATGGATATTGTGGGGCATTTAAATACCCCCAGCTCCTCCAGGAAAAGATTAATCCTGACTGTGGTGGATTATGCCACTCGGTACCCAGCTGTTGCCTATCCTCACTGAGGACAGATAAAGTGTCAGATGCCTTATTGGGATTTTCTCATTTGTTGGATTTCTGCAGGAGGTTATCACTGATCAAGGGTTCCTTCATGTCCAACCTGATGAAATGTTTGTGGGAGAAGTGTGGGTGGTGCAGAGATGCAACACCTTATCACCCGCAATCCAATGGGTTTGTGGAAAGATTTACTGGTATCCTTAAGTCAATGCTCCAAGCATTTGCTGAACAGCATGGGAGGAACTGAAATACCTTCCCCACCTGTTTGTATACAGGAAGTTGCCCCAAGAGTCGACAGGGTTCCCTCCTTCCAGCTCTTATATGGACACTGGGTATGTGGCCCTAGACTTGATCCAGGAGGACTGGAAGGCAAGCATGCCACCCAGGGAACTCCCATAGTAGATTATGTCTTAGGTTTAGGGAAAGGCTGAAGGAGCTTTTGTGGACAGCCCAGAGCAACCTGACAGCTGCCCAACAAAAACAAAAAGTGTGGTATGACCACAGAGCTAGAGCTCGCTCACACACGGTGTGTTAGGACGTCATGGTCCTCATCCCAGTCTGGAAAGACAAGCTGCAGTCCAAGTGGACAGGACTGTACAAATTAGTCAGAAAGGTAAATGAAGTGATCTATATTACAGAGTTATCTGACACAAGATATACACAGAATGTACCATGTCAACATGATGAAGCTGTATGCTAATAGGGCTGACATGACGTTTGCAGTTTGTAGTCCTGGGGAGGGGATGGATGACGGAGACCCCCCTGCTGAACTTGCTGGAAGAAAGCCAGTGGAAGTCCTCTGTGAAGGCAATTAAATTGTCACCCTGGTTGGCCCCAGACCAGATCCAGAAAGTAAGGGAGGTTTTAGCAGACTTTGCCCGACTGTTTAGCTCCAAGTCTGGACTAATGCCCTTAGTGATGCACAATGTGGAGACAGGGACGAGTGCCCATATGGTGAACAGCATATCGGGTGTCTTGAGACTGTCCAAAAGGACATTAGGAAGGAGGTGGAGGAAATGCTAGATTTGGGGTAATCCAGAAATCCCATATCCCTAGTCCTCACCCATAGTCCTTGTTCCCAAGCCAGATGGCTCTACTCATTTTGTGTGTATCTTAGACTGAATGCAGTCATGAAGTCAGATGCCCACCAATGCTATGGACGGACAAACTCCTGGACAAGCTGGGAGGGTGACATACCTTACAAGTATTGACCTGACAAAGGGGTATTGGCAGGTAGTGTTAACTGCCAGAGGAAAGGAGAAGTCAGCCTTCATCACTCCAGTAGGGTTATTTGAATTTAAAGTAATGCTTTTGGAATGAAGAATGCCCAGGCCACTTTCTAAAGGTTGGTGAACCAGGTGTTAAATGGTGCTGAGGAGTATGCTGTGACATACCTGGATGACATTGCCATCTTTAGTTCCAGCTGAGAGGAACACCTGTCCCACCTTAGGGAAGTGCTGGGCAGGATACAGAGGCCAGGCTCACTGTCAAAGCTGAGAAGTACCAGGCATGGCTGAAGTGGCATACCTCAGGCATGTTGTTGGCTGGGACAGCTCTGTCCTAACCAAGCGAAAATAGAGGCAATCAAGGCATGGCCCAGACCAGAAATGCAGAAGCAGGTCAGGAGTTTTCTGGGGATAGCAGGATACTATAGGACATTTGTACCACATTACAGTGCCCTGGCTGCTCCCATATCTGGCCTGTTAAAGAAAAGGATGCTAAGAAAATTACCTGGGGAACCAGCCTGTGAAAAGACTTTACTAGACTGAAGGAGGCACTGTGCAGTGCTCCTGTACTGGCAAGTCCTGACTACAGCAGACCCTTTGTAGTCCAGACTGATGTCTCAGATGTGGTATTGGGGCAGTGCTGGGCCAGACATCCAACCAAGGGAAAGATCACCTCATAGTGTACCTGAGTGAAAAGTTACTTCCCAGGGAGGAGGCTTACTCTGCTGTGGAAAAAGAGTGTCTTGCCATGGTGTGGGCCCTAAAGAAGTTAGAGCCATACTTATACGGGCAGCATTTTGAGGTACAAACTGACCACAACCCCCTGGTCTGGCTGGCACAAATGGGTAAAAATGAATGGTAGATTATTAAGATGGAGTCTTGCCTTGCAAGGGTGTGACATGATGATCTTTCACAGGGCAGGGACAGCCAATGAAAATACCGATGGCTTGTTGCATCTATACGAGGAATGAACTGACTTAGGGAGCTCATCCCATGCAGGGGATAGAACCCCCAAATTTAGTCTAGGTGAGGAGGATTGTGACGCTCTGCCCTCTGCTTATGGTTATCTGTATGATATTGGTATTATAAACAAATGGTCTGTGTATGAAATTGTCTCACCCCAGTCAGCAGTGTGTGAGACTTGGCCTTTAACTTTCAAGGTGTCAGTGGCTGAAACCACAGGATGTTATTAAAATGACCAGAGGAACCATTAATTAAGACATCCTTCTAGAGAGACAGTTTATTATCTTTATATCTAGCGAATGCCTTTGAAGTTGATTCCATGTAAGTCTTTATGACCTGGCAGGAAGAAAAGTAATGTGGGCTACTCTCATTTTTAGCAATAGCTGAGAAGTAGTGACAGAGTGTGGGGTTGCTAAGTTCAAAGAGAAATGTTTGATCCCAGACTGTCATATTTGGGAAATGGCTTTTGCTGTAGTTCACATTATTTAAAATACAACCTTGTAGATAATTTTGTTAGAATTAACTACAAAGGAGGATCTAGCTGACCTCACAAAGGGAGGAGATGGTGCTTCAAATGAACAGCTAACAGAGAGAAACAGTGATACATTATTCCTGGACTCAAAGAGAAAGATTTCTATGAACTTTTGAAAGCACTAAAGAGTAACATCTAGAATAAGAAAGACTAAGTATTTGTGGTAGGGTTTATATTCTGTAACTTCCCATCTTTTATATGACTAAGATTTGTGATATAATTGTTCTGTGTTTGATTTTACCTGTTTTACCATTTTTAGTAAACAACCTTTCTTTGAAATACTGCCTGTTTGTCTTCTCAGTTTTCCTTTGCATGTGATGCTGAACCTGTGTTTAAGTCGGACTGTTAAAAGCTTGATTGTGTTACTGAGCTTGCTTAAAGGTAAGAAATACCTAGGTCTCTTATGTAGTTATGAGGTTCATTTTGGACACCTGGCTGGATGCCCTTGGGTGAAAGATTATACTGCATCCCCCTGAGTATTATCTGAGCCTGTTAATTGGGTATGCTAACATAAGGTTCACAATTTAAATCCCTCCAGAACTCAAGGCTAGAAGGTGATTCAGACCCAAAACAGACAGGAGGGTTATCCTGTCTGTCACCTGTTCACACTATTGCACTCTGAGGTGGGCACTCGAGAGTAGAGGACCTGACCTGTGGAGTGCATTTGTGAGAACATGCATTGCTGCCAGAAGTCCATTTGCTGTTGAGAAACACAGGACTACCTTGAAGGCACAAGATTGTCAACAGATAGGGCAACACCTCTTATGTTTCAGTGGAACAAGCACAGGACATGCCCATGTACAAGTTTCACCCGGATGGAGGCTCAAGCAGAATTCAGACCATCCACCAGAATCAATTGTTGTCAATTGGAAAATGGATCCTCAGTGCTGAGACTGAAACAGTGGAACCTCTAAACCCCAAGTAACTATATCCAATACACATAGGTGCAATGTAAGGCAAAAAAAGGTATCCTGACACTATTCTTCCAACATCGGATGCTGAAGGAGGTTAGGACAGTTCATATTCTGAGTCAGAGGATACCTTTCTTTTGCCTTAAAAAAAAGTCCCTTTCCCACCCTAACTGTTTGACCTTCACTCACCCCTCTATCTCTTGATTTCTGACTTCCTGGCCCTACCTTTCAAGTTGGCTACTGGAGGGGAGTCCCGCCAATTTTCTTTGGTAGTCCACTCCAGTCCAGTGGCGGTCGTGCTGGCAGGTGTCACTGGTCCTCAAAGTTTCTTCTCTTGTCTGCCACCTCTTCTTGACTCCCTTTCCAAAACCACCACCTCACAAGTCAAGTACCAGTCTGACTCCAGTACTCCACCACCTTCTCTCTCCACCATGGGCAGTGGCCAGCATATGGTACTGAGTGGACTGATGCAACTATTCTTTATGTCTCTCTGGTCCCAAGGAGTCCCTCCCTCAACTACCACTGTTGCCTTGTGCTGGTGCTGGCTCTGCCATGTTGCCAGCGATGACTCAGTCCCAACCCATGTCACCCAATGGCTCCCTAGTGCCACTGCCAACAATACCCTTTTTGCCTTCACACTGCAACATAGTTCCAGTCCTTATCACTCTTGCTGTCAACAAGTGCCTGAAAATTCACCCATCATCAACTCACCCCGATCTATAAGCAAACAAACCCTACAAAACCCAGGAAAGTCCTCTCCCAGTCCAGCACAGGATGGCTGAGTAACTATACTGGGATTTGTTGGTAGTAGGGCACCTCCCAGGACCCAGCAGTCTTGCCTTAGTGCATACACTTCATAACTGCACAGTCACATAGTAGATATTATTACAGTTAGAAACATATGGGATTAAGAGAACCCTGGTGGCACTAGTCAGCATTACTAGTGACATGGGGTGATCTCTCGGGGCAACTGGACTACTGGACTTTGACTCTGTTCAAAAATATTGTAGAAGGGGTGAGCCTGGCAAGGTCAGGTCAATGACCGACTGCTGGGAATGGAGAGGAGATGAGATGTTGGTTTGGGAGTGGCTTTTAGTTATACATATCTTCAAAGATCATTCACAGACTCACACCATCTAATTCCTGTACTCTGTCCTTAAGCTGGCAAAAACATATTGAACCTGTCAGCCAGTGAACTGGTGGCCTCAGTACAGTGACATAATGGTGGTGGAATCCTAGACTGGACTAGGGGATTTTCTAGAGCCCTGAACTATATAATGACTGAGACCAACAGATAAGTAGCAGCATCAAAGGGCAAGGTAAGGGGCAGCATATGGACGGATGGACAGGCGGGGGCAACAAGAGGCACATGATTTAGGGCTTATTTGCATGGGAGCAAGATGCAGATTCAGAACTGGGTTTGTTTCTGATTCTGCATCTGAGGGTTTCTTGGAATTCAGATTTTCAGGCTTCAATAGCTAAAATCTGAACTTCAAACAAATGCCCGAAATTTGATGTATCCAAATTTATCAGACATATTCCAAGCAACCCTAGCTAGAATTATGAACCACTGTAAATGAGCTCCAATGGCATTGTTAAGGGACTTAAAATACACTACTGATAAATTTAAGGATGTCAGAACTACATCATTGCTAAAAAATGATATGACTAATATGACAAATTTTTGCCAACTTCAAAATAATGCTGCTTTAATATTTGCAAGAATATAAGGTGGTGGGGTTGGGCTTTAAATCACCTCAGCTGTTAGATACAGAGGGATCTACAGTGATGACAGCTCAGTGTGGCAAAGTGCAGTGAGTCGGTGGAGTGTGGCAGGCTCTATCAGTTTTCATTGGGTCAGCAACACTTGTGCCTGTTCTGCAGAAGTGGGACTTAGTGCTTGAACCAATCTCCTCTGAGTATCCTGAAGTGCCTACAGTCATCACAGTGGAGTGAGAGACTTTGTTTTAATCTGCTGCTTTAGACATTTCCACAAGTATCCTAAACTGTAAACAGTTGCATATAGCCTGTGACTGTTGCCAGAAGCACTTTTATGTTGATTGCGCACGACGCAAGAAACATGTTGCATCAGCTTTCTCCACAAGCAGGTTGTGGAGGCATGGCACTGTTGTGCCCAATGCCCCCACAGCCTGCAAAGGCTTGTCCCCCTTCCCCCAATGCCATGGCACACTGCTGCTGACACTAGTTCAGCCAGCATACCACAACTTTCTAAAAAATCAGCCGCTGCAATCAGGGGCCACCTCGTCAGTGCAGCGTCAGCCATCCGCTGCAATGAGGGAGTGACACGTCATTGCAGGGCGGGATGTAGGATGTCTGATATTGTTTGTGAACATGGCAGTGGCTTCCCACCGTATTCACAAACAATATCTACCCCCTCATAGTTTATTTGCCAACGGGGAGCCGACCCCGCTAAGTATACTGTAACTTGCTTTTGTTGTCTGCCCACAGGGTGCCCAATCCCAGTCGGCAGAAACGAGTCCCCCCCTTTTGTTGTTTGCCAACGGGGGTGCCCAATCCCCTGTCAGCTACAGCTGCCCCCCCAAGCAAGACTCCGGTGGCACGACATGCCCCTGGAAAGTTAAAAACGGTCCCAAGACGTGTTTTTTTTCCTGAAAAAATGGAAACAGTCCCTTGTAGTCTCCGGGGACACCCCTCCCACAACCCGCACCCACCCACTGCTCTTCCTGCCTCCCCACACCCCCCCTCACCCCATACTTGCCTCCGGAGCTCGGCGGGACAATCTTCTGTGGATCGGGAACATGTCTGCACTCTTCAAAGCCGACCGCAAACTGAGGAAATGCCAGTAAGCTGTATAATGTAATGAACAGGGATTTTTCAACTTTAGTGCTTATCTCGTGCATTTCTGTGAATTTTTTCACCAAATTTTCAAGATGGGGTTTTTGGGTCCCCTCCTCATGAATTCTTGAACTGTCATGGCATTAATCAGCCCCGGAAGGTGGTTTTGCGGTCACTGTGCGGAATCACCCTTGCGGGCCGATTAACAAAATGACAGTGCCAGTGTTCATGATGTGGGCTCTCAAAAAGCCTATAAAATTTGGTGGAAAAAATCCAAAAAATGACTGTTTTACGAGTGTGCGTTGCTCAGTTACTGCGTACGCCCGTAACTTTGGGAATTTACAAGATTTTCTTGCCAGATTTTCAACATTGGCATTTTGTCACACCTCCTTGTGAGCAGTATAGCCGTCATTGTTGACATCCTGGCCAAAATGTGTTTTTGCACTTCTGGCACAGAATAGCGCAGTCGCTGTGGGAAATCAGTGTTCAGGACAGATTAAGAAAATGACAGTGACACTGTTCATGAGTAGAGGTCCTAAAATGCCTATGTTGAAAATTTGGTACTGATACTCCATAAAATGACACAATATTCTGATGAAATTATTACGTTGGCAATACAAGCTGTAGCTTCGCAAATTTATAATATTTTCACTCCAGATTTTCAACATTGCCAATTTCCAGGACCTACTTATGAACAGTGGAGCTGTCATGTTTCCCATCCTGGCCGAAATGTGTTTTCGCACTTCTGGCACAGAATAGAGCAGTCGCTGTGGGAAATCACTATTTGGGACAGATTAAGAAAATGACAATGATACTGTTCACGAGCAGAGGTCTTAAAATGCCTATGTTGAAAATTTGGTGATGATAGCCCATCAATTGACTGTGTTACAAGTGTGCGTTGCACACTTTCCATGCACCCTTGTAACTTCGCACAATTGTAATATTGTCACACCAGATTTTCAACAATGCCATTTTTCCACACCTCTTTATAAGCAGTACAGCTGTCATTTTTCACATCGTGACCGAAATGTGTTTTCACAGTTCCGGCGCAGAATAACGTGGTCACTGTGGGAAGTCAGTGTTCGGGACAGATTAAGAAAATGACAGTGGCACTGTTCATGAGCAGAGGTCCTAAAATCCCTATGTTGAACTGTTTCCACGCACCCTTGTAACTTTGCAAATTTGTAATACTGTCATGCCACATTTTCAACAGTGGCATTTTTTTCACAACTCCCTATGAACACTACAGCTGTCATTTTTCACATCCTGGCTAAAATATGTTTTTGCACTCCTGCCAGACAACAGCATGGTCACTCTGGGACATCAGTGTTTGGGACAGATTAAGATTGACCGAGTGACAGTGGGGAGTGACTGAGCTCAACTGAGCTCTGTTGGGACTGCTGCAGATTTGTCTGTGGACAGACAAAGGCTCCAACACAAGAGCCCAGTACAAAAGGGCAGCCTGCAGCACTGGGAGAAACAGAACGAGTGAGGGAGGGGCAGTGAGCGAACTCACCGAAGTGCTGTCAGGACTGCTGCGGATTTCTTTGTGGGCAGAAAAAGGCGTCAATACAGGCAGGGGCCCAGTACAAAAGGCCAGCCTGCAGCAGTGAAACAGTAGGAGCGAGTGAGACAAGGGGACTTAGTGAGCTCAACGGAGCTCTATCAGGACTGCTGGGATTTCTTGGTGGGCAGAAAAAGGTGCCAATGCAGGCAGGAGTCCCATACAAAAGGGCAGCTTGCAGTGCCAGGACAAACAGAATGAGCGATGAGAGAGGGAGACTGAGCGACCTCAACGGAGCTCTGTCAGGACAGCTGTGGATTTCTTTGTGGACAGACAAATGTGCCAACACAGCCAGGAACTCAATACAAAAGTGCAGTCTGCGGCGCCAAAAGAAACAGAACGAGTGAGTGACAGAGCGGTAGTGAGCTACCTCAACAGAGCTCTAGTGTGACTGCTGCAGATTTTTTTGTGGGCAGAAAATGCGGCAGCGCAGGCAGGAGCCCAGTACAAAAGGCCAGCTTGCACCGCCAGCAGAAACAGAATGCAAGAGTGACAGAGGAAGAGTGAGCGAGCTCAGTGGAGCTGTGTCGGGACTGCTTCAGATTTCTTTCTGGCCAGAAAAAGCAGCCAATGCAGGCAGGAGCACAGTACAAAAGGGCAGCCTGCAGCGCCAGGAGACACAGAAAGAGCGAGTGAGGAAGGAGGAGTCAGTGAGCTCAACGGGGCTCTGTTGGGACTGCTGCAGATTTGTTTGTGGGCAGAAAAAGGCAGCAATGCATGCAGGGGCCCAGTACAAAAGGGCAGCCTGCAGTGGCAGGAAAACCAGAATGAGTGAGTGAGTGAGCTCAACAGAGCTGCATTGTAACTGCTGCAAATTTCTTTGTGGGCATAAGAAGGCAGCAATGCAGGCAGGAGCCCAGTAGAAAAGGGCAGCCTGCAGCACCAGCAGAACAGAATGAGCGAGTGAGAGAAGGGCAGTGAGTGAGCTCAATGCAGCTTTGTCGGGACTACTACAGATTTCTTTGTGGGCAGAAAAAGGCACCAACAGAAGCAGGAGCCCAGTACAAAGGAGCAGCCTGCAGCGCCAGGAGAACAAGACTGAGTGAGTGAGACGGGGGAGTGAGCAACCACAACAGAGCTCTGTTGGGACAGCTGTGGATTTCTTTGTGGGTATGAAAAGCCACCAACACAGACAGGACCCCGGTACAAAAGGGCATGGGAGGCTCAAGAAACTGTTTTGGCCACTGCTTGGCTTCCTCAACTTACTGCAGATCAGGTTAACTGTCTTTTAAGTCCTATCACTGACTTGGAAGTTACAATAGCTATAAATTCCTTGCCTGTGGACAAGGCCCCTGGACCAAATGTGTTTTCTTCCCTTTTTTATAAAACTTTTAAAGACTTATTAACTCCACTTTTTACTACTCTATTCAATTATTGGAACTCCCACAACCCTACAGATAAATTCCTCTTTGAAGCCCCATATGGTTTTGTTAGCTAAACCTAGTAAAGATCCCTTGAAACCTGAAAATTATCATCCTGTATCATTAATTAACAATGATATAAAACTATGTTAAAATATTGGCTTCCTGTCTCTGAGTTGGGTGGAAATCACTGTTGGGCCCTGAACAAGCTGGCTTTGTTGCTGGGAGAACGTCAGGTGAGCATTTCCAAAAAATGTTTCACTTCTTTTCTGCATCCAGGGAGCCTGGCATGGAAGCTGTCCTGGTCTCTCTGGATGCAGGAAAAGCCTTTGATAATACGTGTCTTGGTCCTACCTCTTCAAGGCCTTGGAAGCATTCAGGTTACCAGCAGAATTTATAAATAGAATTAAAGTTCTGTATGATTTCCCCTCTGCACACATCCTTTGCAATAATGAGCTATCAAATGTTTTTTTGTTAACCAGAGGTACCCACCAAGGTTGCCCCTTGTCCCCTTACTTTTTCAATCTATATAGTGAACCCTTAACTAGACTGATTAACGTATCATCTTCAGTTAAAGGAACAGTGGTAGGGGAGTGATCATATACGTTATCATTCACGGATGACATCTTGCTCCACCTTTTGGATTGGACGAAATCCTTGCCTGAGGCCCTGGCTATCATATAATCATTTAGTCAATTTTCTGGATATAAATTAAACTCCTGCAAGACAGTGGTTTACCCACTATCTGCATTCAGCTCTCACTCCTTCTGCCAAACTCTTGGATTCCAGTGAGAAACCTCAGCATTAAATTATCTTGGAATTAAATTGTCCAAGGACCACAGTAAATTAAAGAATCTTAATTTAGACTTGGTGATTAAACAGGTTGAGAATGATCTGGCAAGATGACACCAACTACCACTGTCACTTTGGGGTAGAGCCAATTTTATAAAAATGTGTGTATTTCTGAAGATACTTTACCCACTGGGCATTTTTAATATATATTTACCCAAACAATGGTTTACTAAACAATCCTCTTTATGTTCTGCATTTTTGTGGCTGGAGAAGCCCCCATAAAGCCTCACGGGAAGCTGTGCTGACTATAAGTTTGGAGGTTTGCAGTTACACGATTTTTTAAATATTATTTAGCCCTACATGGTGCTAAATACTTTAAGTGGGGAGATACAACTAACTCAGACCATCCTTCAGCTTGTTGGTTGGAAATAGAGCACTCGTTGGCTAGAAAATATGATATTTCATTGGAGTCACTTTTATATATCCCTTTCTCTGGGCTTCCCAAAGATCTCAATAATTCTCCCGTTGGATGTAGTATGAAAGCCCATTCTCAACGATGCAGATTGTTAAACATTTCCCATCTAAAACTATTGCACCAACCCTTATTCTGTAACCCAAATCTGCGTATAGCGAATAAACAAATTCCACCTGCCATTTGGCCTGAACTAGCTACAGTTAAACTGGTCAATTTGATTGCCAACAACAATGTAATCCCCTTTAGGTCCCTGCTGACACAGTTTTCCATGTCAAATGCTACTTTCTTTAAGTATATGCAAATTAACAGTTGTAATAAGACATTTTTAAGGCCTACACCATGGCCTAGTCTACTGAGCCCTTCCTTCCAGGACTACATTACTTATGCTTCCAAGAGAAAAGCGATATTTGATATTTACAAAGCTCTGATTATTCAAGCCTTCAACCAGGTTTCACCAATTGCCTATTATTGGCATTATACCTTAAGACTCAACTGGTCTCATACGCATTGACATTCTATATTAAACAATGTTTATGATTACATTAAAAAAGATAGGTTATGATTATTGCAATTTAATATCTCGCATCATCTTTACTACATGCCTGACACCTTATTTTGGATGAATAAATTGTCTTCACCAGAGTGTTTTGGTTGGAATCCAGTGAGGATAGTGACTGAATATGGGTGACCATCAAAATGGTGACTCATATTCAACGCCTTCCCCATGGGCTACCCTGCAAGGGTAGCAACCCTATGTGAAAGCAAGCATAGGGAAGGGTGACTGGAAGGGGGGAATAGAGAGGGGAAGGAGAGGGACAGGGAAGGGGTTTTAGGGGACTGGTGTGCCTGCTGCCACTGAGCTAACCATTAGATGTGGTAGTGTGCGTGGCTAGCTCTGGCTTAGCAGTTACTGGGTTTGGGGCTGGGACTGGGACTGGGATGGTAGAAATGCTGCCGCTGCTTGCAGCTGTGGGACTTTTATTTTTTTAATCCGGACTGTGCCTCCTCCCTGACATGCACCCCCCTGGAGTTGAGAATCTAAAATCAGGGGTGCAGGGGGACATGAAGGCATAGCCCCCATAAAACACTTTCTATATTTCCAGATGTTGGGTCACCAAGTGCATATTGCCAATTTGCTTTCAAGACACTCGCTATAATAGGGATCACTGTTTTGCAATCACTATTATGACATGGAACCATTCTGGTTTTAATACTGCCAAGGGTACTCTCTACCATGAACTGTGGGATTGCCCCCTTTGAAGAAGTTATGGTATTTAATTCAAGCACAAGTTCCATTACTAAATAATAACTTCTTTACTCCAGAAATATGCCTCTTGGGGGACTATTCCACAGTACCCTCCTCTAAACATAAGCACTATGTAGCTCTAATTTCTTTGGTAACTAAGCTTACCATAGTCTGGCATTGGTTGGGAGATTGGACCCCTTCTGTTTCTATTCTGTTCACTAAAAATACCACCAACAGTTTAATCTGGTTCAATTTCAGTTGGTTACCATCTGTACCACCCCCAACCCCGGTAGCCCCTGAAAAAGGGACTTCTAGTCTCAGTGGGCCTACCGAGTCAACAAAATTCAATAAATAAAGCAATAAATTTATGAATGGTTACAGGAATGTTTATCTGCGTTGTCTACCTAAAAAGCTATAGCAACCTTTAACTCATTTGCTCCCGGTTGGCCATTTTGGGTCAGATCCAGCAATGTATGGTTCCAGCACTATATGGTGTCTGTGGGAACAAATGAGTTGTTTAATCACAATCATAGCAGGTTCCAGGCATGTTGGATGGAGTTTATAATTTCTTTCTTCAATAAAATTACATCTTTACCTTGGGATCTGGTTTACCTTTTCTGCCGAGGTGTGTGCACAAGGGGAAGAGGGGTTGGGGGTTGTAGTGGGTGGTGGGTGGTGGGTGAGGGTGTGATGTGTGTTTTCCTGTTAATGTTTGTTGGTTCATGACTGTGATTGTTACTATTATAATTATTGTCATATTTAAAACAATGAAAACGTTTATTAAGTTGCAAAAAAACTTGCAGTGGTGGCTTAATGCAGCGAAGTGCGACAAAGTGCAGGGAGTTGATGGGAGTCCGTGGGCACTGTGGAGCCTAGGCCACAACACTCTGTCAGATTGTGATTCTTTCATGTTTAAGAACAGGGATGTAATCTTGTTACTGAAGGTTTATGTTTGGTCAAATCTGATGGCAGTGCTTGGAATTGTGTAAAGAAGTGAAGGACTGCACATCTTTAATGAAAGATTGCACTTCAGTGATTAAATATTGCATTTAAATAAATTAATACTGTAGTTTACTTGTAAAACTTCCTTCTACTTGAACTATGTTCAGTGGCCAGGACTGGTGGCTGCAACTGAGGCTGCCTTAGTGAACTTTAAAGTGTTTTTTATCTGTGGGACTTGAACTACTAAAGAAAATTCTGGAGAATAAATGTATTTGGTTGTTTTAAATTATTTTATAGTGTTTCTGTGTGTGTGTTTTTTTAAGGATGAATGCAGTTAAAGTCACATTTTTAGGGTTGATGGTGGTAGTAGTAATATTGTGTGTGGAAATATTTAGAGAAATGCACTATATGAATATGCCAGTTAAAATTAGCAAGGACAAATTATAAAGGAATGGTCATAGAAGTACATTGGGAACATTTGTGTATGATTGAATGTAAGAATACAATAAAATGCAAGGAACAAACTGTAAATCAGATTTCTGTACAAATAACTGATACAGATGGAATAAATAGTCATCATGTCCAGTTCCCAGGACATCACCACCATTAACACCAAACTAAACTCGGACTTCGACCATATCCAAACTTGGTTGCAGGACCATAAACTTAAAATTAACCTGCAGAAGATGCAGGCCATGCTATTTGGCTCAGCAGCCAAGTTAAAAGCTGCCCCAGATTCACTACAGATCTCTGGGGCCAATGGGTCACCACTGATAGTTGCAGACTCGGTCAAGTACCTGGGGGTGACTCTTGACCCGCAACTGGATATGAACTTGCACATACGCAATTCATGTAAGGCCTCAAACTGCAAGTTGGGTCACGCTTACAAAAGCAAAAGTTGTCTCACTCCAGCTGCCTGTCTCGCCTTAGCCAGGGGAGTCCTCCTACCTACGCTTTGCTATGGACTAGTCACCTTTGCTCACGTTGTTAAAACTAGTCTAGTAAAGTGGGACTCAGCGTACAACACCATATGCCATTTTGCACTCTCAGCCCTCCACCTCACTCACTGCTGTGAGCTTTACACCCGGCTTGAATGGCTCCCACCACAAACTCACTGCTCCTATGTCGTGGGCAACTTCATAGACAGTATTGTCAGAACTGCCACCCCTTTTAAACTTGCAGAGTCCCTCATTCTAGCTACTTCCTCCTACAACCTGCGATCCAGCAACTCCATGCCCTCCTGGTACCAAAACTCAACACACAAATGAGTGACCGAGCCTTCGCTGCGTATGCGTCCAGGGTTTGGGACTCTCTTCCATCAATCACTCGCTCCTCTCCCTCCCACCAGAGCTTTAAAGCCTCCCTCCCTCTGGGGCTTTCTCAAAATGGCCTCCACCTGTCTCTGCACTAGACAAACCCTCTCAGCCTGTGATGCCCCAACAAACTGAGATGCTACCTAAATGTTACGACTTGGGTAGAGTACATCTGTGCTTATACACCTCCTGTACTCACAGCTACTAGAAAAATAGACCACTTAGGCCCACCGGCACAACAGGGTGAGCACTATAACTGTGCACTCCCTTATCTTGCACTGGGTCCACTCTATCCCAATTGTGACGCCTCCTTGCCTACCTGCAAGCCTTACAACTTTGCTGCCTGGAGCAATGAATTCACACTGTACTTCTTCCTACTGCCTGCAATGTAAATACTGTAATGTAAATCCCTGTTACTGATGTTTACAATGTCCCTATGTACTAAGTCACTTTATAGTAATTCTTTACTTGTATTTGCCTGATGGTACTGATGCTTGTACAGTCCCTGTGTGCTAATTCTACATAATGTAATCCTTCACTTGTATTTGCCTGATGTTCATGTATGTACCTTGTAATCTCCTGGGTCACACCTGAAAATAGGCACTTGGCTGTCTAGTGTGCTTACCCGGTTAACAAAAGCAAATAAATAAATAAATAAAATGGAAAAAAGCATACTAAAATTAGGCATGAGGAGAAATAAAATGTGGCTAAGGTACTGATAGTCAAAGCATTTGTGCCCACTATTGTAATTGGTAACATAAGAGCTGTGGTTACTAAATTTGATGATTTTAGTGTGGTGTTAAAAGTAAATGGAATTCAAATTTCAGTTATAACAGAAACAAGCTTTTGTTCTCATACAACCATTCAGATTATATCTATTCCAGAATATAACACTGAAAGGAGGGATAGAGAGGAGAAAAGGAGGATATTTAGTTTGTTATATGCATGAAAATATTGAGTATGTTACAAACCATGAGTTAGGAACAGATGCATTTGAAACTTTATGGGCGGAAGTGAAAATGGCTCGATTACCCCAATTATAAAGGCCCTTATTTATTTGTGGATTTTATCACCTTCCTTCAAGTAACAATTATGCTATGTGTGAGTATTTGAATTGCAGCTGGATAGGATTTCTGAAAACATCCTGTTTGTGGTGTTTTTAATGGAGAATGCAAATAAACTGCCTTTCGAGACAGATTATGCAAGGACGAAATTTTATATAAATTGTGAGCAGAGGGACAAGGGAGAAATACATTAGACATAAGTGTTACAAATCTGGGTAAGTGGTATGATACAGTTAACATTTTTCTGCCTATTGGTCCATCTGACCATAATGTAGTGGTGTCAAAACTCTGTTTTTAGTGGGGAAGAGCAGAGAGAGAAACAAATGAACAAATTTAGGGAGGCAGTATAGCGCAGTGGTTTAAGGCTCTGAGCTGCAAATCTTGTGACATCCAGCAGACCAGACCTGGGTTTGAATCCCACAGCTTCCACTTACATACTGTGTGACCCTGAGCAAGTCACTTAATTTCCCTGTGCTCCCAGGTCGTGCCTGTAAAAAAGCTTTCAGCTTAGTTTGCTACTCCTGATTAAACAAACAACTAAAAAAACAAAATGTGCAATATATAATAGAAAACAGGATAAAAAACAAAGAGTACATGACAAAATAGATGGAGAATTGAACTTAGAATGGTTTAAACAGTAATGATCAAATGAGACATGTGAAAAAGTAGTAACTTCTATCCTACAAATTATTGATCAGGTTGCTTCGGGAAAGAAATTATTAAGAAGGACATGGATAAACCTCATGTGACAGAAGATTTTAATGATTTAATAAAACAGACAAAGGACCATGAGACTGAATGATGTAGAGACATATAAAAGGCTGAGAAATGTGGTAAATAAATTGGCACAAAGATTAAGAGGAGGCAATTATGAGGGAAAAGGTCAAAGCCTTAGGAAGTCTGATCCATAACAATGGTAGAAAAAAGAAAGAATTTTTCCAAAAGGAAAACAGGAGGGTGTGATTCAAAAATGGGCAGGAAATTGTGAGTCCAGTGGGGAAGGGAAAGGGCTTATATTTCTAAAGGAGCTAAATAGTACCCTACTTGAAGTGAGTAAAAAGTTGATCACCCTTGAAGAAAGAAAAGCAGAGAACTGGAGTATTCCTGTTCTATTGAATTGATTTATTGAAAATTGAAGATGTAGGTAAGGCAATGAAAGGGTTAGAAACATAGAAACGTACAAATTGGCAGCAGAAGGGGTCCGCAAGATCCATCTAGTCTGCCCGATATGGGTAACTACCTCCCTTTTATCCTTTCTGTGAAATTATACCTTTGTGCCTGTCCCAGGCATTTTTGAACCCATTTACCATTTTGTCCTCCACCACTTCCTGGGGCAGGCAATTCCATGGGTCAACCACCCTCTCAGTGAAGAAGAACTTCCTAATATTGCTCCTGAATCACCTACCTTTGAGCCTCATATCATGGCAAATGTCAACCTGTTACTACCGGTAAAAGATAAGAGCTCTGTATGGGCATTCACCTTCTGCTTCTCTGCACAGCTTAGTATGAACCTTAGTATTATACAATAAAAGACAGACAGACACTGTAGATAGACAGACATTTTTTCTATGTATCTGTCAGATGTGGATCATGGCATACAAAGTAGGACTAAGTAAACCTAATTATAACTGTGTGATGTTCAGTAAAGGTGCAGATTCATGACTGATACCTTAGAAGAGGTCTTACTATAATAAACAATGAATCAGAGAAGATACTGGTAGATAAGAAACTGCTATGGGAGTTCGAGTAATGAATTGTGCTCTCTGAATACTACAAATAATAGGTTATTCATTACTTGGGAAGAAAAGCAAATAATTGGCATTATTTGGAACTGTTTGCTGATTTTACTATTCAGTGGACATTCAAAATCTCTGTAGACTTCCTGTTCAGTTAGAGGCCAGTTTGGAAGTTCATTGAAGGCAACTCATGTGACCCAACATTTGTAGATGCTGCAGGCAAGACAGAGCAAGCATTTGTCAGTGCTGAATATTTGGACGCGTGGTGCATGTGGCAGATATGCATAGGGAGATGGGTAATTTGTAGTGCAACCTGACTTCCTACTAACTGTAGGTCTGTGCCTGCACTGTAATTTAAAACTGTTAAGCTAACCTAGTTTCCCAGATGCAGTGCATGGGTGCATCAGGCCTTGATAGGCATGTCAGCCTCTTGTGATGGGAAGCTCCTTGTCTTGCCACAAGGTGTTGTGTTTGATCCGGAACACTGCTGTATCCCTCCCCTGGTTGGGACTAGTGCTGCACTCTACAGCATCTTTTTCCCCGCTCTTGGCCCATTGAGCCATCTCCCTGAGCTCAAACTCAGATCACTGGCACAGGAAGGCAATGTGGTCCCCACTGGGCCAACGGCCATCCTTGGAAACATTGCTTTATCTTTTTTTTGTAACAGTTTTGACCCCAAACTTTCAACATAGTCTTTTTACTACCCCCCCCACACACACACACACATTTTGAACATGACAGGTGTTATTCATTAAATACTGGACGAAACATAATTTTGCACCACAAGTACAAAATCACATTTTGGCCATGATTCAAAAAATGGCTGCTGTCAGGTTCATTAGGTGGTGTGAAAAAATGGCCTTGTTGCAATTTTTGGGGTCAGAATATTGAAAATTACCAAAGTTATGAATGAGCATAGAAAAATGTCAATGTACCTTCATAACTTTTTTTTTTTTTTTTATACTTTGACCACAAATTTTCAACATAGTCTTAAGATCCCACCTCATGAACTCAGTAGATGAACATTTCCAAATCCCCACAAAAAATGTAATTTTATGCCACAGGTGTGAAAACACATTTTGGCCAGGATTTGAAAAATGACAGCTGTTACATTCATGAGGTGGTGTAAAAAAATGGCTATGTTGAAAATTTGGGATCAAAATTTTTTTTTTGCAATTAATCCTTTTTATAAAAGAAACATTTTCAAATACAAAGTCACAAGCAGAAATAATCATTTGCAAAGCAAGTCTCTAACATAGTTGTACAACTATGTTGATATACACGGGTTATTAAGTACAATATGAACAGTAAAGATTGTACAAGCATTGTGTTATCAGCAGGTGGTTGTCTGGTAGTGCTGGGTCTTATTGAGAATCTTGGACCTCGTCGATGGAGCAGAGGAAGGGAGCCCATACTTCTTCAAAGTAGGCTGTCATTTTCTTGGCAAAATGTAACCTTCTTTCTTAAGTAGTCAGGTTCTTGATTGCAGGCAGCCAGTGGGTAATCGAGAGTACCTCCTTGGTCCTCAGTTTTTGAAGAATTAAGCATTTGACGTCAAGGCAAATTATCGTCCCATCTCCAATCTTCTATTTTTGGGTAAGATTGTTGAGAAAGTAGTGGCACTTCAGCTTGAGGAGCACCTCATGGCTCATGATCTATGTAAGCCTCTCCAGTCTGTGCTTCGTGCGAGGCACAATACAGAAACTGCACCAATTTGGGTGCATAATGACCTCCTTAGGGTGAGAGATCAAGGGTAGGGGGTAATTTTTGTTCTCCTTGATCTCTCCTCAGCATTTGACATGGTAGACCATCGTGTGTTACTCAACTGCCTGAGGGAATTCTATGGACTCGCTGGCACTGTCATCTGCTGGTTTGAGTCCTTTCTCACCAACAGGAGGCAAAGGGTTGTGATGGGGAATTTCTTCTCCTCCTCCCCAAGCCTCCTGTCATACGGAGATCCCCAGGATCCGGTCTTGTTGCTGATGTTGTTTGCCATGTACATACTGCCCTTGGAAGAGCTCATTAGGAAGTAGAGTCTGGGTTTTCATTGTTATGCTGATGATACCCAGCTGTATCTTTCTTTTGCCCCAGGGACATCCAATGCAGTGGAAGTACTTAACATCTGTCTTGCTGAGATCAGTGGTTGGATGGCCTCCAGTTGGTTGTGACTGAACCCCGATAAGACAGAGGTACTGGTGGAGTTGAACAGAGGGCATGATAAGTTGGCCTCTGGTACAGAAATAGGACTTTTTCTTGGGGCTGTACCGCTGAAGGCCTCCTCTAGGGTGCGTGACCTGGGCATTATTCTCGATGGTGGACTGATGTTGGAGTCCCAGGTGTCATCTGTTGTCCATTCCAATTTCTATCATCTCAGGAATATCACCAGGATAAAGCCCCTAGTTCCACCCCTGCACCTCCTCAATTTGGTTCATGCCTTTGTGACATCTAGGCTTGACTAGTGTAATGCGCTGTATCTCAGGCTCTCTGGAGGCACCCTTCACTGACTGCAGGTGATGCAGAAAGCAGCTGCCAGACTGCTGATGGGGCAGTTGAAGTACTGTCACATCACTCCGGTACTACGTGAACTTCACTAGCTGCCAGTCAGGTGGAGGGTCCTCTTTAAGGTAGGTTTACTTACCTTTAAGGCCCTACACAGCCTGGGCCCTGGTTACCTGAAGCACCTTCTTATACCTGCTGTCTCAGTCTGCTCCCTCTGCTCCTCCTGTAGGGGCCTCCTAGCGATTCCCAGGATGAGGCTGAAAACAGCAGGCGACAGAGCATTTAATATCGCTGCCCCCATCCTGTGGAATTCGCTGTCTCCAGCCATAAGTGAGGTCCCTTCTGTTGAGGTTTTTAAAGCATGCCTCAAGGCCTTCTTGTATCATCAGACCTTCCCAGACTTTGTTCTATAACTTTTTTAATACCTGACTTTTGCGCTTATATCTGTCCCTGGCTATGTAATTAGACTGGGTACTTATTGCTGAGTATATTATTTAAAGATCTTGTAATGATGCGTTTTAGGGTAGAATATTTATTATTAGATTTTTATTGCAGTCTTATTTTATGTATTATATATGTCATATTGCTTATTTTTATATTGTTGGTGTTACTTACTTGTAATTTGAGAGTTCGGCGAGCAGAGCCTCTGGGAAGGGCATCTTTTTAAATAAAATTTGCCTTGCCTTGTCTTGCCATTTGGTTTCAACACCGACCATCAGAAGCCAGTGTAGGTGTATCCTGGTGGAGAGCAGGGTTGGAAAGGCCCAGGGTGAATAACTGGGGAGGGGATAGTGGAAGAGTTCCACCCAAGATTTGATTGCAACAAGCATGTATTTGTGCCCAATACATCTGATGTTTGGGGCAATTCCATAAAATGTGTAGGAGATCTGTGTCCAGAGCCTCATATTTGCAGCATCAGGTATGATCCATAAGCCCCAGAGATTTCAGTTTGGCAGGGGTATGATACCAGAGGTTCCTAATCTGGTTCTGAATGAGAAGACTTTTGGTGTCTGGACAAGCTCTGTAAGCAAGTTGCCACAGTTGGGCACAGCACACCTCAGAAATGTCCAGCTGCAGTGCCTATGGCCTTTTACACCTCCCATCTGAGTGATCTAATACTTTCTACAAGACATTCTAATAGATCAAGCCTGTACTGTAGTGTGTGCACATACAGTAAAGCCCTATATTAAGAGCCAGTGGCAAGTGCAGTGCAGCCTGTTATGCTACACTTGTGATAGCACACGGCTGGCTCTGAGTAATATTCAGCCAGTGAGCATATGCCAGTGAAGCACACTGATTGAATTTTGGGCCATGCTGGTGCAGCTCTAAGTGGATCTGTGTTGCGCTAACATGGACCAGGGCTGTATATGGCCCACAGGAGATGGTGCTGCCCAAAATGGGATAGTGCCAGGGCCCCTGTGGACCATATTGAGCCCAAGAATGTAAATGAGCTCATTAGGCATGCAAGATGCTATGAGGCCATCTGCATACCTATTATGGTCTCATTTTCATGGGCTTAGAGGACCCCTAGCACTTCTGCAGGGTGGTAGTGGTGACACTGCCCTGTTAGTCTTGTGTACTCCCCACCCCGATCACCTGTCCTGCCGTTTAGTGTCAGATCTCAAATGTTGATGTACATATGTATATTTTTTCTTCTTTGTATAATATTGCATTATGTTTTACCATGTTACTGTACTATGATTTTTGTATGACCAGGTCCATCTTGCAAATGAGCCCTGCTCAATGGTGCCCGCCTGGATAAATACAGATTTTGATTGATTGATTTTGATTGATCTCAGGTCCTCCAACCCACAATCACTCATCCTGCCATTTATTGTCAGGCCCTTTGTAGTCTAATGGTCCCCCAACCCATGATCACTCATCCTGCCATTTATTGTCAGCTGCTTTGTAGTTTGTTGGTCCCCCTACCCCCCCATTATTCATCCTGCTGTTGAGTGTCAGATCCTTTGTAGTCTAGTGATTTCCCCAACCCCGATCACTTATCCCACTGTTTAGTGTCAGATCATTTGTAGTCTAGTGCTCCCCCACCCCTGATCACCCATCCTTCTGTTTAGTGTCGGATCCCCAGTAGTAAAGAGGCCCCACCCCCAAAATGAGTGCTAACCCCCCACTCACCCACTGAAGACCCCCCCACCTTGCAGCCCTTCACCCCAATTGCCACTCACCATTACAATGGGAGCTGAGCAACAGCTGGCACAGCCCTCCACTCACCTCTTTGGCCAGCTACCATCTGATAGTCATGGTGCATGATCACAGCTGTGCTGACTGACACTCTGCTCCTGTCATAACAGTGAGTGCAGATCAGGTGAGGGAATGTGGGGCAGGGGTCCTCAGCTGGTGGGGGCCGCTAGACTACCAGAGATCTTTCATTAAATAACAAGATGGGAGATGGTGGATTGGGAACCGCTACACTACCAGAGATCTGACACTAAATGGCATGATGCGTGTTTGTAGGGGGGGGCCACTAGACTATCAGGGATCTGACACTAAATGGCAGGACAGATGATGAGGTGGTGGGGGAACCACTAGACTACTAGGGATCTCACACTAAATGGCAGCATGGGTGATTGATGGGAGACCACTAGAATAACAGCGATCTGACACTCAATGGCAGGATGGGGGATCACAGGGTGAAGGGGAATCACTAGACTACCAGGGATCTGACACTAAATGAGATGATGGCTGATCAGGGGTGGAGGAACCCTATACTACCAGGGGTATCCATAACACTATATGGCAGGATGGGTGATAGAGGGTGGTGGGATAACATGTGACACAGAGGCAGGCAGCTACAGTACAGCTGTGCTGCCATCGGGGGTGGGGGTGCGGCCTTTGTGCTGTGTTAAGATGTAGTTTTCAGCAGTGGCAAAAAGTGTTGTGCTGGGGTTTCTTGACACCACTGCAAACCTTTGAATATATTGTTATTCCAACATGCATTAGGGACCCCTTCATTTGCATAGGTGAAGTGGTATGGTTAGCATGATCATGCTGCCGGTTAGGGTAGTGTTCTGGAGGCCTTTGAGTATGGCCATGCCCAGAGCACTAGTGCAAGCCCAGGCTACCACCAGCATGAACCATAATATGGGGGTGACACTGTGTAGAGTACTCAGCTCAGCTGTTAGGGGCATTTTGTTTTTTTCTATTGTTTGTGGCTTTGTGCCAAAGAAGAAGTTAAAGAGCTACTGAAGACTCAAAGAAAACTTTAAAAAAACATAATAATTAAATACAATTATGATTGTATTCCATTTATATCTTATATATTTCTCCTCCCCATAATTTATTAATAAGAAAATGTGTATGAATATACACTCTTTATCCTTTAGAGTTAATTTTGAGTTCATCTGCCTCTATAGCTTAGACTGTACTTGTAATAAGGGATAAAGAAATGTATCCCAGTATTGCAGGCAAACCTTATTTTGGTCTAAAACATTATGTGTTTGTGTAACTAATATTGATCTATGAAGCTAAATTATATCAAAACTTGTAAAAGCTACAGGTTTAACTGATCCACAACTTGTAATATTCAAGTGTCTTTTGATATCTGTACTGACCATGTGAATAATGGCAGACAGGTGTTTTAAGTGTCTGCAAGACAGAAATACAGGGATAGTGTTCAAGTTACCCTTCTGACTACAGACTAAAAAGCTTGTTTGCACATTCCTAAGTGCAAATCTATTTCTTCCTCTTAAGATCTTAATAACTGGTAATGACCATTATTACTATCCTTATATAGTAGTATAATTTACACTATCAATGCATTTGTGCTAAGTAAGGATTATGTCATGCAAGAACTAAAAGGAGAATTGCCTTGTCATGCATGAACTAAAAGAAGAAAAATTGCCTTTTAAAGTTAAAGTTTATATTTGTCTTGGACCAATCATAAGACAACCATAGTACTGTCTTCCACTATATAAGCAAGCCACTATACACTGTTAGTTTGAAGAATGAAGGATGTACCACTTGTAATCTCTCGCTGTGATTATTGTTATAATCATTAAATTCTTCCGCCTTCAGCCTCATCTCCGTTCGTCTCCTTTCTAAGTATTTGTAATAGATAATTTACTAATGGTAATTTTTTCACAACGCTACAGTACTCCAAGTCATAATCCTGTATTGTGACATAACAGTCTGTTATCATGGGAGTAACTGTGAGGTCACAAGCAGTCCTCTATGACCTCAGATAGGGAGAAAGTAGCAGGAATAGATAAACTTCAGAAGCAAAGATCCAGTTTTCATGCAGATGACCTCAGTAATAAATAATGCGGAGGAGGAATACAGAACTAATGGGAAATTCAAACTGAACTTTGTCTAAATAGTATGTTTGGTTAACATTCTCCTGAATGTGTCACCAGCTCTTTAAAAAATATTTTGCAATGTGGCTTGACTATTACGGAGACAACTTGTCAGTTCACTGGCATTGTTGCAGTGAGTGACTACTACTAACTTTTATGATAAATAGAGACTAATGGATGGGATGGTGTGAATTATGAGAATTTAATGCACATCTGAGGTGTGGAATGCTACATAAACCCTGACAGCGAAGCTTGAGAGGTTTATAAAAGCATCCCATACTGAGGGTATGCATTAAATCAATAATATAATGGCATTTTTAGAAATAGGAAACTGATTGAATAACTGGGTCTTTTATCTGTGAGTAAATCCCAGCATGACTCACAGATAAAGACCCAGTTAGCTGCATCTGCAGTCAACACACTATACAAATCAATCTGACCTTCAGAAAACCAAAATATTACAGCTGCCATATTGTATTCTCTGTAAACCATGATGAAGAACCACAACCGTGGCTAGTGGCTTCAAGACCTGTAAATTTGTGTAAACCTCCCCAATTCTGGGCTTACCTAACATTATTCCTTATCCCGTCTCCCAATCTCTTCACCCTCCAGTCCCAGAACTGCTGAAGAGGAGGACTGGCAGGGCAGTCACAGCAATACAGGAGCCCACGTACAATGTGAACCAGGGCTCTACAGTTGAAATTTGTGGCCATTGCTGCTCAGCGCCCTCTGACCTTGGACTCTCTCCAATGTTCTGGGGGCTGAGGCAGAGAGCAGAGAGCAGAGAAAACATCAACACTGGCTACTTTCTTTTCCCAGACCAGGAGCTGAAGAGGACTGGGGAATGAGTCTTACGAAGCACGGCAACAATGTAAATTGCTGAGCATGTGCACAATATACAAAAAATGGAGCCAGTGCTCCGTAATTGAAATTGGACCATGGATTAACTTCAGAAGGCTATCCCAGCACCTACAACAAAAACAGAACCAGGACACAGTGATCTGGTGATATTGGACAAAGTGATAAAGGTTTCCTGGCCCCAGGGAAAGCATCAGGGCTGCAAATGACAAAACAGTACTATGCATGCGAAAGAACACTGGAGTCCTAGCAACCTGGGACTGTTTTTTTTCTGGTGCAGCAATAAATTCAATATAAATTATTAAAAATGAAAAAAAAATATTCTTTTGTTTTTTCTATCAAAATTTACAAACTTCTGGTGTGGATTTGGTCACTCGGCACTACACCAGGCGTGGGTAAATCCCAGCATAGCCCACACCCTGTCGTGGTTTATTGCTTAATTATGCACACCACCTTATACTTTATTTTTTTTTAAATTTCTGGCCATCAATCCCCCCCCCCCCAAGAAGGCAGGCATGTGAGTTTTCTGCCGTGTTTAGGAGTTTGTGTAGGAGTTCACACTTGTTATAGCTTATAAAATTCCATCTCACATAGACAAGGGACTGAAACCTATAACCCATGACCCCAGCACTACAGCACTCCCCCATGCACTTAAAAGTGAAAAACAGGAACTGCAGACAGAGCCATTCTAATAGCTCCTTAGCTCATGGATTGACCAGGTGCTGCTGTGCCGTGATGCACCAAAAGACTGCAGGCTTGCGGTGCCACTGACTCAATGCTACCTATCCTGCTGATGAATCCCCTCACTCGTTGTGCAGTGGACGGTCACTGGTATGTCCTTTGTGCCTCACACTCACAGCTAATGGCTGAGGGATGTTGTGTGGCAAATACTAAGCTGATGGCTGAGGGATGCTGTGTGGCAAATGTACAGCTGATAGCTGAGGGATGCTGTGTGGCACATGCTATTAGGTAAGTTTGGAACTGAGCAGTTTGAAACTACAGGGGGAAGAACAGCTCCCTGTGTGACAGAACATTGCGCTCTGAGCGAGTCTCGAGCATAGCTGCTTCCTGGTTTGAACATTTTCTTGCCATAATAACCCGCTGGTTATTATGGCAAATAATAATTGGCCATCCCCATTGAAAATATTGATGGCTAGTTGCAATAATTTAAATTTTATATCAAACGTTTTCCTGTGATGAACCAAGGTTTGAGTCCTCCATGTCCCTTTGTGCAACTGTGAGTGCAACTCTATATTTGTTAGCTTGTAGGGTAGGACACAATGGTTGACTCTTACCATTTTTGGGCAGCAAGCTGCTGTTTCTTTCTGTGTGTGTGTGTGCGTGTGCAGAGTGTGCTCACTTAAGAAGGACACTGTTGTAAGTTCCAGGCTTGGTGACCAAGAAGAAATTTAAAACTGAAATGTTTTCCTCATAATTTATTTACTAGACAATCTTGATGACTTGTGAGAGAGACTTGTCACTGTTCACTGGCATTGTCACAGTGCGTGACTATACCACTGTATTTCATACTAACAATTTAAATTTCATTTCAGCTTCCTGTGAGGAATACAACCATTGCAGACAGAGGACATATCAGAAAATGTAATTGGTCCGGCAGCCCCAGAAAAGCTGAAGTAGGTCAGGAGCAGCAAGCAGCAAAGAATAAGCATAGAACCAAGCAACGCTCAAGGTATAGTCATCACAGAAAATTACTTCACATAACATTTTAGTTCATCCAGATATAACTTCTGTTCTTGTTGTTTTAATACATGTCATTATCATATATGTTCTGTGTATGTTTGCACTGTGTGTTCACTGTACCTCACACTGTATATCTGCAGCAATACAAACTCCATGCATACATATCTCTTCTTGGAGTACATTGGTGTGTACAAAAGCCCATGTTTCCTGCTTTGTCACTGCCATTAATCTAGTGGTCACATCTGCACTACTGTATGTCACAGTTCTGAAGCTAGCAAGACTGCTTCCAAAGCATACCCCTTCCATGCTCACTTGCTTTAAGAGAAGTCCAACAATGCCCTGGTCTCACTCAACATCCCCTGATACAGAATGTGAGTGCCACATGGAATGCATCTTACCTGATGCTCTCTAGACTGCTAGAACAGAAGCGGGCACTTCATGACATGTTAATGGAGTGCAAACATCTGGGAAGTCCTTGGTCACCATAGTGATTACTGAATGATGCCAGTTGAAAATACTTGGCCTGGGCCATTTGAGAGGAGTAAACATGATCTATGTGTGTCCACTACACTTATTGTTCCCCTTTTTCATACCCAAGCTAGAAAGCATCATTTTTCACACTTTTGTGATAATTTTCAGGTGCCTTTCCTAGCCAAATATACAGTAGTAAAATAAATAGGAAAAGGGCACACCACCACTGAACAGACAGGCAAGTCAGTTAGACCTTCTTCTGTTTACCAAATTCTACATTTTTTGTATTTCTGACACAGGCACCTGATGTCTGCCTCTCTCATTTTTGAGTTCCACTCTCAGATTCTTGAGATCAGTCTCTCCGTTCCATTGCAGTATGTTGTTTGGGTGTGGTTCTCTTATGGCATGCTGCAGTGTTTCCCTTGCCCAGTCCACGAGGCCTGCTTTTGGTTTTTCATGCTAATTAAAATTGGGGAAAGTATTAATAATAGTAATACACAAGAATGTGTACAATGACAAGGTTTGCTGGCCAAGGCACCTAGCTTCACCTGAGCTTCACCTGAACTCTTTTCTTCTAGGTTGCTTGAAAGGACAAAGCAAAGAACCTTACCAGAGCAAGGGAAAGGATTAAGGCTTCTTTTGGCTAGGCAGATTTACTGTGTGTTATTTTTATTTTGTACCCAGAGGGATTGTTACTGTTTGTTGCTAACATTTTATTGTTTTATTTTTCTCTGATTCAAATTATTGTTGCTGGGTATACCTTCTGCTGCATTATTACAGGGTGTACCTGCAGGTGTGTGCTAACAGATTATTGCTGTAATCTTCTGATTCAAATTGTCTTTTGCAAGGTATATCTTCTGTTACTGCTTTATATTTCTCTGTAGCAAAGTGTTTCTTACAAGGTATATCTTCTGTGAAATTATTACAGGTGGTGCTTTACAGGTTTTACAGTTTTATCTATCATTAAGATAAGCTTTCAGGGCTACTGCATTTGTTGCTGGCTGATTATTTCTGCTCTTACCTCATTGTTTATTTTGTCCATGGTTCTTTTTTGGCAGGGGAAGGGTCCAGCCACCCAGCCCCATCCCCAACCAACCCCACACTACACTCCTTTTATAGGGTAGCACAGTCGTGACATTTTCTGTGGCAAAGCAGGAAGGGGCAGATCAGATGGGTATCCACACAGTGACCTCATTTACAGGGGCACTAATAATTTAACTTATTATAACAAGTTATACAAAAACAAACAAACAAAACACAAAATCAAACTTTTGCTTTCATTTTCTTCCTTCTAATTACTCTGACTAGGTTATAAACCCAGCAACTTATCTGGAATGGATATCATTAACTGCAGGTACTGCAGAACACTTTTCAGAAGTGAAGTTTTACAGAATTTAGGGCACTATCCTACATGCTGGGCCATTGGAGATCTATGGGCTCAGCTCCAGGCAGCATGGGCAGAGATTGTGCATCTCAAATTGCATATTCAAGAGGAAATATAAGAACCACCCACCATTTCCCCAACATCCAACAACTGCCCCTCGACTGCAGAGGTTAGTTGGTCTGGGAGGTTGGCAGGTGGTTAGGAGGGGCAAATTTGGTGCCCCATCACTTGGTGCTCTCCAACATATTACCTCCACTAAGCATATCAAAACTACAAACAGGCATCTGCCTCTATCTCTGAAATCAAACAAAGGGGCAGAGGACACTGCAGAGCAGGACACTGCAGCACAGGAGCTGGCACAACAAAACTCACCCAAAACAGGAACCAAAACAAAAAAAATCAAAATGGAAATCCAAAAAACTTCTAAACATAGGAGACTCCATAATTCGGGGAGTTGATACCTATCTCCAGCCAGGGGTAATGGTCAGATGTCTCCCAGGTACATTAGAGTGGAGAGACACTGACCACATTACTAAAATTGTTCAGGAAGCAGGAGAAAACATTGATGTCCTGGTACACATAGGGACTAACGATCTCGCCAGCCACTCAGTTGTGGAGACCAAGGAACACCTGACCAGGCTGGGTGACAAACTATCATCCATTTCATCCGGCATCTCCTTCTGAGATCCTGACAGTCTGGGAGAGGAGGGCAGATGGATGGAAGGTCAGAGAAGGGGAGATATGGGAGCTAAACATGTGGCTCAAGGGCTGGTGCCAGGAAAAAGGACACAAATTTGTAGGGAACTGGCAACAGTTTTGGGAGCGAAAGTTCTTGAAATTTGATGGACTGCATCTGACTAAGGAGGGGTTCAGTGCACTGGGGCAGAACTTTGATGTCTTTGCAGAATATTTAAACTAGCAAATGGGGAGAGGAGTGCAGCACCCCATATGTCAAATGCGAAGAACACCCATCCCCCCCAGCTAGTTGTCAAACAGGAGTTCAGCATGTTTGTAGTTCATTTGCATCACCAGGTAAGGAAAAAGGTCCAGCTCCCCATATGATGCATTTGGGAAATGCCAGACCTCACCCAACAACTAACACACTGAAATCTGGCCAAAGGAAAATCATGTACACAAATGCTCGCGGTCTGGGAAACAAGATCCCAGACCTGCAGGCAATAATGACAGAGGCTAAACTGGACATAGCAGCAATTAGTGAGACGTGATTTACCAGTAACCACACTTGGGAGACTTCAGTACCTGGCTATGTACTGTTCAGAAGATACCGAGGTGCAAAAAGGGGGGGGGGGTGGAGTGGCCCTGTATGTCAATGAAAATATCAAAGCTACAGAAATTCAGAATACACATAAGGAGCCAGAAGAACTGTGGGGCAGCCTGGAAACAGAAAATGGGATAGCCATACAAAATGTGGTTGTCTACAGGCCCCCAGACCAGGGGGAGGACATAGATATATTACCGTTAAAAGATATACAAAACATGACAGCTAAAGGAGAGGTTCTGATAATGGGAGACTTCAACATGCCAGATACAGATAGATCAAAACCAGCAGGAACATCTGCCAGAACTAGACACATGGTGGATTCCCTGCAGGGAGAAGGCCTCAAACAATTGGTACAACAACCCACAAGAGACGGGGCTATCCTAGATCTAGTACTGACTAATGAGGAAAAGATCACAGATCTCCAAGTAGAAGGTCACCTGGGGGCCAGTGACCATCACATGGTATGGTTCAGTTTGGCCACTAGAACTAAATCATCCCAATCCAAGCAAAAATATGGGACTTCAGAGGAGCTGACTTTGATAAGATGGTTAACAGAGTTAAGCTAGCCCTGGCAAAAAGAAATACAGGTGAGGGGGTACAGGCAAAGTGGGCAAGCATTAAGGATGCAATACTTGAAGTAACATCCCATTGTGTTAGAGAGAAAAGGAAGTACAAAATAAGAAGGAAACCTCTTTATTTCTCAAAAACAGTAGCAGAAAAAGTCAGAGCCAAAAGGCTGGCCTTCAGGAAATATAAGGAAACACAGCAGGATGAAGATAGGGAGGCATACCAAACTTCCGTAAGGGAAGCAGGGAAGACAGTAAGGCAGACAAAAGCCCAAACCAAGGAAACACTAGCACAAACAGCAAAAGAAGGTGACAAGACTTTCTATTGGTACATTAGTGAAAGGAGAAAGTTCAGATGGGTTATTGCTAAGATCAAAGGGGATAAGGGGGCATGTGAGGAGGAAGACCATGTAAAAGCATCTATCCTAAATAGATACTTCTGCTCAGTGTTTACTGAGGAGAAGGTAGGGCAGGGCCCACAGCTCAGCACCATGGACACAGGGGGAAGGGAGGTGTTCACTAGTCCCTTCACAAAAGAAAGGGTCCTACAAGAGCTCGATAAGCTCAGGGTGGACAAGGCAATGGGACCTGATGGCATACATTCCAGGGTACTAAAGGAGTTATGGATGGAACTAGCAGAGCCATTATCAGAACTTTTTAATGAGTCTCTGTGCACAGGAGTGGACCCAGAAGACTGGAGAAGGGCTCATGTGATCCCGCTCCACAAGAGTGATAGCAGGGAGGAGGCAGAGAACTACAGACCAGTCATTCTTAACTCAGTAGTGGGCAAGATTACGGAGGCACTCCTTAAGGAAAAGATAGTGCAACACCTGGAATCTATCAGAGTACAGGATCCAAGACAGCATGGGTTTACAAAAGGAAGGTCCTGCCAAACTAATCTTATAGATTTCTTTGACTGGGTAACCAAAGAGATGGCCCAAGGGGGAGCAGTTGATGTCGCCTACCTTAACTTCAGCAAAGCTTTCGATACTGTTCCACATAAAAGATTGATTAATAAGTTGGGTAGGCTCGGGGTGGGTCAGAAGTTGGTCAACTGGGTGACAAACTGGTTGACAGGCAGAAAACAGAGAGTGATGGTAAATGGTATACAGTCAGGAGAGATGCAAGTCACAAGTGTGGTACCTCATGGATCAGTCCTGGGGCCAGTCCTCTTCAATATCTTTATCAGTGACATTGCAGATGGACTGAAGGGTAAGGTTTGTCTCTTTGCAGATGACACCAAGATCTGCAACAGAGTAGGTGATCCAGATGGGGTGGGCAGAATGAGAAGAGATCTGGATAAACTAGCAAAATGGTCGCACAAGTGGCAACTGGGGTTTAATGCAAAGAAGTGCAAGATCATGCACATAGGGAAGAGAAACCCTGAAGCCACCTATAGGCTGGGAGGGTAGCTGCTGGCAGTCACAAGGGAAGAAAGAGACTTGGACATCATCATCATCACTGATGACCTGAAATCATCCAAGCAGACCACTAAAGCAGTAGGTAAGGCTAGGGGGATGTTGGGGTGTACTAGTAGGGGTACCACAAGTCAGAAGAGGGAAGTAATAATCCCTCTTTACAAGACACTGGTTAGGCCCCATCTGGAGTACTGTGTGCAGTACTGGAGGCCACACCTTCACAAGGACATTAACCAAATTGAGGCGGTCCAGAGAAGGGCAACCAAAAGGGTGCTGGAGCTACATCAGAAAACATATGAGGACAGATTAATGGAACTCAATATGTATACTCTAGAGCAAAGGAGGGAGAGAGGTGTTATGATCAAAATATTCAAACACCTTAAGGGCATTAACAAGGTGAAAGAGTCTAACATGTTTCAGCATAAGAAAAATAGCAGGACAAGAGGACACAGCAGGAGAATAGAGGGAGGCTGCTTAAGGGTTAATGTGAAGAAGTTCTTTTTCACAGAAAGGGTGGTGTATGCATGGAATGGCCTACCCCAGGAAGTAGTGGATATGAATACAGTGCAGGGCTTCAAACAGGCATGGGATAGGCATAAGGGAGCAATACAGATGAGTATGAATAGATAGGCCTTTGACAGAGCGAAGGCCAATGGCACATTCATAAGATAGAAAAATAAATGGGCAGATTGGATGGTCCTTGAGGTCCTTATCTGCTGTCAACTTCTATGTTTCTATGATAAGTGTGACAAGCCTGGCCTATGTAAAAAAAGGCATTTTACGTGACAATATTATAGTTCCTAGCTACAGTCAAGTCCGTAACAGGGTCAGGCGGGCAGCATATGAAAAGACTAGTTGGACATGAGTATGAGACAAACTAATGAAAAAGCAAGGCACCAATGGAAATAAGACAAGCTAGGTTTGCAATCCTAATTATTTTGTCATAAATGGTAATGAAGATATCATTAGGTATCGTAACGCAGAGAGGATATTCAATCAGCAGTTGTAGTTTGCACAAAGGCAAAAAGTACAGAACATTTCCAATATCAAGTTGTTATATTTTTTTCCATTAACTCCACAGACATATTTACCCCAACATTTCATCAATAGGGCTTGTTTACGGAGCGTTATGCAGTTTTCATCATTTTGCTATCCCTTTCTGGTTTGCAGTTATTTATCGCACAAAAAAATGCTGTCTGCTTTTATGGCTCTTTTCATATCTTTTCATTTCACATTCAAGGGGAGCCCATGTGCAAGGCCTCACAGAACATTTTTGATAAAGTGCCCTACTGGTCTCTTTGCAGGCATCCCCAGTCTATTAGGATACTAACATGGCACTGTCAAACTGTTTTGGCTGTATGGCTGCAATGGCTAGCCACCCCAGTGAGCCAGGTTAAGGAGCAGAATGGATCACCATGCCAGTGGATGAGTATGACTGAAAAAAAACAAAAAAAAAAACTCCCTGCTGTCTCAAGGATGGCCCATACAGCCTGAGCAGGGTACAGAAAACCCCATTCCCTTTCTGATTACAGTGCAGGGTGTATCCTTGTCTTATTTGAGGCACATCCCTGTCTAATTACATCATGGAGAGGAAAAATAGATTTAAAAAAAAGTTTTGAATTCTTAAAATGAAATGAAATTGCTAGCCCTGTATGCTGCAATACTATCCTTTAGCACTGCTAACTACTCTGGCTAACCAAGTTTCTGAACTGATCCTTCCATCTCGGTGGCCAGTCATGGTAGGGAGGCCTGATCATCCCATAGGTGGCTCTCCTCTCAGGAAGTAGAGGTACAATCAATGTCCCCCTGTGGAATGGCCACCAAGCATTAGCTAAAGAGCAACAAAGTCGAGGTGTGTAAAAAGAAAAGAAAATGAAAGGATTTTAACCCTTGCTATACATGGACTGATATTTATGTCCAGATTTACAGTGCATTCTAATCTTGTGTTTATTCAGCCATTCCAGGGTTATTTTAGCAGTAACAAGGACATTCCTACATTTCACCCATTGCTATAGGGGCTTTCTCAGAGAATACTGACTAGTTGAGACCTTTTAATTTTACTATATTTTAAATCACATGACTTAATGACTTACCACTTTGTGTTCACTGTTTGGTTCACAAATATTTGAATGTGAATATAAATTCAAGAGGTCTCAACTTCTGAGTATTCTCTGAGGAATCCCCTATAGCAAGGGATGAAACAAGAACGTCCTGCTATTGCTGAAATAACTCTGGAATGACTGGATAAACACAAGTTCATCTGAACATACCACTTTGTTCGTTCCTTTTGCAAGGGTGAGTGTTATATTTCATTACTTCTGAACTGAACTCTTTATGGTGTTTGAAGCACCACCATCCCAGTGCCTGTTCTCACCTGCTACATTCTAATTTTGTCAGCAGTCTAAGGGTTAAAAGAGTAATAAAAGCAAGCAGCATTTTTTATTTCTGAGACAAACAGAGATTGATGAATTTTTTCTTCTGCCAGCAGAATTCTGGCAAAATGCTGATTTCACTTCTATGAAATTTAATGGAATTTCCATGAAAATTGTGCAACATTTTGCCAAAATTGTAGTTTTTTTTTTTCCATCTAAGTTAAAATGTTTGTGTCCAAATTGCATTACATTTGGTAAGTTGGCTGGCCCAGTGCCCATACAGAACTGTACTAAGTCTCACATTTCTATCTTTGAAACTGACTGTGTTAAAAGCCTCCAAACATTCAGAAATTTTAAAATTACATTTAATGAAAACTAAAAGCTTTTACACAAATTGCACCACATTTGGTATGGTGACATTACCCATGCCCATACATATGTCTGCTAAGTTTCAGATATCTAGCTTTAAAGGTGATTGAGGTATAACCCTCTAAACTTTCAGAAATTTTAAAATTACATTTTGTAATTACATAAATTGCTGAATTTTAAGCCCCTATAAGTTTAAAGCTAGAGAACAGACTACCACCAATGTTGTTAAGTTCACTGACCCTAAATACTAGGCTTTAAGGTAACCACAATGGTCCAGCATCAGAACATCATTCTGCTATGCTGACGACTCAGGTTCGAAAGCAAGCTCCTGGAAGTCATGTCGAGAGGAAGGTCATACTGTAGCTTAACCTTACAATCTCTATTTTACAGTTTCTGTGACTCTTCCAAGAAAGCATGCATTTAAGTTTTCAATTATCTTGCTCCAAAGGTGGCTAAGTTCTAAGCATAGAAATATTTTCAAAAACGTTCACAAGTATTAAATTGTTAGATGTTGAGCCCCTTTAACTTCCCCACCTTTCCTCTAAGTCTCATGAAACATGGCAAACATTTAGAATCATTCTGAGACAATACGTTTGCCAAATGTCAGATGCCTAACTTTAACACAGACTGAAATATGGCCAAATAAAGAATTTTGAACAATGCTGAAACATTTTGTGAAATTGCATGAAAATTCACAGAATTTCATGAAAATTCTGCAAATTCAGAATTTGCTCATTTCACCCACCTCTAGGGACAAATAATTGCAAGCAAACAAATGATCGCTTCATGATAAAGAACAATAAAAGCACAGTTCCCTAAACAAACTCTGTTGGCCAAACATTGGGGCTATGTGGGTATTTAAATAAAACAAGAACACCTGGGGAATGTTGCTTCTGTAAGTTTTAAGGCAGATATTTTCTGCAGAAAAAGGCTGTGACTGACATTAGGGTTACCACCTTTTAAGAAGCCCAAAGTGGGACATTTCTTACTGAAACATGATTTTTCGCAGGACAGTATGCAACCTTGACCAGTGCAACAGACTTCTTTTCTCTATATAATCAGAATTAAGGCTAAGTATTGTAGTTTTTTGGTTGCTTCTATGGTTTCATATCATTTTATTGTATTTTAGTTAGGGTACTATAGTTTTCTACAAGATTTATTGGAAAGTTAGAAAATATATTTTCTACTAAAAAGTCAGGACATGTAGTATTTTTCATGTTTTTTTGCAGAACACAGCTGCCCAAATCAGGACTGTCCTGTGAAACTCAGGACAGGTGGTAACCCTAGACTGACTCTGTCCTTTTCTGTTGCCCTTGACATACAATAAGGATGTGCAGAGCAGTGCCCACTCACTTTCATGAGTGCTGCCACCAGTAGCAGGTATTTCTCCCCCATTGCCATCAGTGGAACCAGAATCAGATCTGCCAGATGTCATTCCCTCTCTCTTTTGTGAGCTTTTTCCAGAGACAGTTGCAACAGTTCCCACATGCAGTCAGTCAGCTCATCACACAGATCTTGCCCAAAGTGACTCACTCTGTGGCTATGCATAGCCATGTGACGGAGCTCTCTTTTGAACAAGTGATTCAGCATGGTTGCAAAAATGTAGCTGGGGTCATCCAGCACTTTTACATATTTTGCATCCAGCTCAGCTTGCAGGTGCACAAGAAGAACAGCTGCCCCATCTGGAATCTCCTTGCATTAATATACTTATCTATAAAAGGATATTTTCAGGATATACACTGTTGTGCTGGGATCACCTGATTCAGTGTGGCAGTGGTGATTTCATTTTCTGCTTTTTGGCAAATTTTAACAAGTGGACTAGATGGAAATAGCTTGCTCTTTCACAGCAGCTCAGACATCTGTCTCTCTTGTCTGTAGCTTTTGGGGAGTTCTAGGTCACACATGGGATGCTTTCAGTGAGCTTCCAAAGTGGTCTCTGATTATACAGAAAGTTTCAGAAGATCTGAAACTGTTACTCACTGTCCCAGCAGCTGAATATTTATTTATTGATTTATTTGAATTTTGGTAACCAGGTAAGCCCACTGAGACTGAAAGTCCCTTTTTCAGGGGCAACCCAGGAAGGGTACAAGGAGAGGTACAGAGATACAATAAATAACAGCAACAGATAAATGTACTAAGACACGTTTACAATGGCACATACTGTACATAAAAATAAAATAGAGCAAGGAAATTGAATTACCTATCACTTTACACAATAGCGAAAAGGCACAAACAGCAATGAACAGGATATATACATGGTACAAGTATCATAACACATAAAAAAACAAACATGCACAACAGCAAGGAGCAGGGTATAAACACAGTGCGTGGGCAGAGTTTACAAATAATACAGCATAAACAGGCACAGTAGTAGTATTTACAATTGACTGGATCAAGATAACACAGAGATACACGAGAAGCTCAAAATCACCATAGCATGCATGTGGGTACTTGGGAGCAGAGCAAGAAGAAAACAGGGAGATTACTGGAAAAGTACAAGGGAGATGGTAACAATGGAGTGGGTAAGTGTGGAGGGGAGTGAGCGAGAGGCTAAGTGGAGGAAGACTTAGGAACAGGTGCAGGGCTGAGAAGAGGTAAGGTGGGATTTAAGAGAGCACTTGAAGGTATAAATAGAAGGGCAGGACAAGATAGCGAATGGTAGAGAGTTCCAATGAGAGGGCTCAGAGAAGGTGAAGGCATGCCAACCTACTGCAAGGCGAGGTTTAGGGATAGTGAGAACTTGTAGGTTGGCTGAACTTAAGGACCTTGACGCAGTTTTCTGATGGACAATGGACTTGAGAGAGGGAGGAGTGAATGTGTGAACTAGTTTGTAGGTTAGGCAAAGGGTAGGTTGTTGCAGTCTAGCTTCAAAGGAACACCAGCCAAGGGAGTTAAGGACTGAACAGTGGTGTACCCTGGTGTTAGCACCAAGGGCAAAGTGAGTGATCCTGTGGTAGGTTTGCTTGAGCCTGGCAAGAGGGAAGACCTGAGTGTACAGGAGAATAGGGGCTCCATAGGAGATAAGGGGGAGCAAGGGGGAGGAGGAGACAATGGCCAAGTGGGAGAGTAAGTTAGGTAGGGCAGGAGGTGGTACAGCAGTCCTAACTTTTGGTGAAGAGTCTTGACCACAGTTAAACATGAGTGTCAAAGGTGAGGTAAAAATCCAGCTTGACACAGAGATATTTAAAGGAGTGAACCATATCTAAAGGGTCACCAAGGGAGGAGTTTATCACCAGGGGGGTGAAGAGGGTAGCTTGATGGTCCGGTGATAGAAGCGTAGATTTAGTCTTCTTGGTATTGAGCACTAGGAGATTATTGAGAAATCAAGCCTCAAGGCTCAAGAAATCCTGCTGGAGATGGAAGGTCAGTGAGTTTGGGTCAGAAGAGGACCTGTACAGGATGGCATCATCAGCATACATCTGGACAGACATACCACCACAGTGCAGCAGGAACTCATTAATAAATAATAAGAATAGGAGAGGGCCAAGGATAGACCCCTGAGGGACCCCATCCTTTATGGGACTAAAAGTGAAAGTATGGCTAGCCCATTTCACACATTGAGTTTGGCCCGTTAGGTAGTTCAAGAACCAGTTTAACAATAGGACATCAAGACCAATGGAGAGGAGTGTGTGGAGCAAGAGATTATGATTGACAAGTTCAGAAGCCTTGGTAAGGTTGACAAATATTGCACCGGTGATAAGGCCCTTGTCCATGGAGGTGAGGATGCCAGCTGTTACCTTAATGGTGGCAGTGTGAGTGCTATAGGATTTACAGAATCCATGTTGGTACATGGAAAGAGCTATTAATCTCTAGGTGGGATTGAAGTTGAGCGTGGATGATTTTTTCCTGGATTTTAGCAAGGGGCAAAGTATGGAGATGGGCCGATAATTCTCAAACACAGAGTCAGGGCCACTCTTGTGGATTGGGACAACTATTGCAGCCCTCCACTTGCAAGGCACAGTACTTGAGCAGAAAGATTAGTTGAACAGGTCCCGTACTGGTGAGGCAATGACAAGAGCACCACATTTTAGGAAGTGGGGTTCTAGAGAGTCAAACCCAGGTGAGGAAGTATCCTTAATGCTCCTAAGGTGACACAGATCCTCTGTCTGGGTGGCCAATTTAAGGTGGAAGGATGGGCTGACAATAGTGAAAGGGAGGAGGAGGAGAGTTGTGCGCAAGGAGGGAGGTCTTATGCTTTGAAAGGTCGGTGAATGCCTGATTAAACTTGGAAGCTATAGCCGTGGGATTGATGACCTCAGAGCCATTAAAGTGCAAAGTGTTGGGTATGGTGGAGGACTTATCCTTTAGCGGGGAGTTTATTTGTCCCCAGAATTCTTTAGGGTTGGAGATTGTTAATTTGGAGGGTTTTGAGGAACGAGCATTTAGCTGTGTGCAGCTTGCTCTTACATTGATTATGCAAGTTTCTGTAAAACTGCCAATCAGCAGGCAGACCAGAGCTCTTATATAGTTTTCAGGCAGCATCCCATGAGTCCATGAGGCATCTGAGTTCCTTAGAGAGCCAAGGGGCATGAGCCCTCTTAGCTCTCCACTTGCCCCAAGGAGAATGGAGGTTGACTATGGAATTAAAGGTGTTGGTGAAGTATTCCAAAGCAGAGTCAACATCAGGTAGATGGTTAAGCAGAGGTCAGTCAGCCTGGGATAGTGAGGCTTAAAAGGCTTGTAGGTGGAACAAGGTCATGTTCCTGGATAACACGATTTTGGGGTGAGAGTTAGGAAAATTGTTCCTCCACACACAAAAGGTTGGGGGGGGGTGATCGCTTAATGCGTCAGAGAGTACACCAGAAGATTTGATGTGAAGGGAGCATTAGTGAGAACCCAGTCAAGGAAGGTGTGGTGACCAGATTTATTATTATGCCTGGTGGGTTCACTGATGAGCTGCGATAAATGTATGTCAGCCGGGGCATTGTTGACTGACCCCAACCCAAGGCCTAGATAACTGTTGTTGAAGTCTCCATACAAATCCAAGTCTGAGGATGAGAGACTGGTCCATGATGTAATTTTGTGAGATGAGGGATGAGGTGGAAGCACTAGGAGGGTGATAGATACAGCCAATAAGTAGTTTCTTTAATTGCCCAGGTACCACTGTAATATAGATAGATTATGCTAGAGAAGCATCACAGGGGGAGGGTGCAAGCTCAGACACAGACAAGGTGGATCAAGCATAGATGAGCATGTCATTGCCATGTTTAGTAGGCCGATTGTTCCTAAAGGTGGTATAGCCAGGGCTGGTAATCTCATGGGATAGGATGCCTGGTTTCAGTCAGGTCTCAGAGATGGCTAGTACATCAGGATCATAATGGTGGATCTAAGCTTCAAGCTCAGGGAGTTTTTGTCTAAGACTTTGGATATTCATGTGGGCAATTCGCAGACCTTTAGTGTTACTCCAATCTGGGGCAGGTAGGACAGATGAAAGGCAGAAGGGGCCAGGATTGGTTTCAATATCCCCTGAGAGGAGAAGCAAAGAGGTAAGGGGCAGTAGATGTAATGGGAAAAGGCAAGGCCCAAAGGAGTGGTAGAGACCAGAAGGCCACAGATGGGGGACTGAGCGAGTGGACCTTTGTTGGGCTGAGAGGAGAGGTGTAAGCCATTAATATGGGCAAGCTTGGAGATGAGGAGAAGGAGCTAATAGCTAGTCTATCCTGTCTATCCATATTTGCAGAATAGAAATAGTGACCTCTAGCTGAAATAGCCTGGGTAGCACCTTAGTAGGTAAAGATAAAGGTTTTGCTAAGGGTTGAAGAAAACAGGAGGATTGTTTGGCTTAGTGAATGGTGATGCAGACTCAAGAGAGGAGAATGCACCACAGGCGAGAGTAAGTCTGGCAGTGGGAGAAGAAATAAAAAGTTGGAAATAGAAAAGGCAATGAAATATAACTTAAGGATTGCAGAGAGAGAGTCATGGGGTAGTAACATAGCTAAAATCTATATAACAGGAAATAGTTACAGGAAGATTTTGATAATCTCAGTGCGGACAGCGGAGGTAAAGCTTTACTAAGGGTTGGAGAACTCAGGATGACTGTTTGGCCAAGTGGAGGGTGTAGCTGACTCTGGAGAGGTGGATGCTCCACAAGCAAGATTTCAAATTTCACAATGGGAGATGCAGTAGAAAGTCGAAGATCAAAATGAGGTATGAGGTGTATCTTATGGTAAGCAGAGAGGAACAGAAAGGTGGGGTCTAGAGCTGCTCTATTTAAACAGAAAATTGTTGAAGTCAATATCAAATAATGAAGCATGAATAACAGTAACTGGGCACCTGAATACTCAGCAGAATATTCAAACTATGATGCAGTGGATTCCAGATGTATGCACACACGCAGGGCAAGCTGAATTTGTGCATACTGTACAACCAGAATATGCATACAAACTAACACTATTAAATTAATAGTGCAAGAGGCAAGACAGTATTACTTCAGCAAATATAGCTTTTATTCATTAAAACCAGTATCCAGAACATAAAAAAATAAAAAAACTGCTAAATCACTAAAAACTGCAAACATTTTAGCAACATGCATTATGTATTAAGTGTTGTCAATGTTAAGAAAACAAATTACTGTAGCTTTGCTTATTAGGCACAGCCAGCAACTCCAGCTGCACTTCAAAGGTGTAAAACCAGGCAAAGTACCTCATCTCTTGTCTGTCTACATAGTGCCCGACTTGACACAGCATGTCCCAGACCTTGTCTGTTGTGGGTGGAAAGATCTCCTGGTCCTCCTTGTCATCTTCGTCTTCAGCATTACACAGTATGGTGGTACCCCACCAGTAGCGGAGCCAGGTTTGGGAGCATTTGGGAGCTGGGGGGGGCCATTCAGTCAATCATGGGTTCCACAATGGGCACTAAACAGTGAATAAAGATAGTGGTGGGGCACCACTACTTACACCGGGACAGCCAGGAAGGGCAACCACCCCCCCCGTCCCCCCCTCTGGCTCTGCCACTGCACCCCACAATCATGGGCGAGGGTAAACCAGCGCAAAAAACATTTCTTCATCCTGACCATCCTTCCTGTCCTGTTTGCATTTTCTGTCCTTTTTGCAGCCATGTGTCTAGTCCAACTTCAAAGCTTCCTTTTTTCCCCCAAACTTCTGCCAACACTGGAGATATAAATGCCAAACTCCTTGGACAGCTCCTATCAGGAAACACCAGGGATTTCTGACTTTTCCAGCAGCTTTATTTTATGCTCCAGTGATCAAACTTTCCATGCCACTTTTCCCATTGTGGCAGGCAAGCAGGTAAGCATTGATTGGAGCTGCAGATCTCACACCCCATTTAAAATGCTCACTAGGTGCTTGTCAGCTCATCAGTCACAGGCTTAGTCAATTACTGCTAATGAGCACAATCAGCCTTGGGGGTGAGCTACAGGAGAAACAATTAACACACACCCAAGCCCATATAAAACCCATACAGTATATACCCCTGCAGGCTATTGAAAACAACGGCATACAACCAAAAAAACTTGTGCATACAAACAAATAGTTTACAGTAGGCTGAATAGGGAAAGAATTGGGACACACAAAAAATGTGCATACAAATGAAAAATGCATACAACCAAATGGTATGCATTATATATTTGTACACCCCTAGAAACTGCTTTTCCAGTTTTTCAATCAAAGCTATCTCTGTGATTTGGAGATGCAGTATCAGTATTTGTAACACAGCTCTCCGAAGAGCAGGGGAATACACCACCCGGATTGGCCGAACTGGCACAGCTGACTAAAACCGAGTGAGAATTAACCCACAGGTAATGCCTGCTCGGTCAGTACCAGCTGTCACCATGGAGGCAGCAAGAGGAGCTGCCCTTCGGTCACCACCCCTCAGGCCACGGTGGTGCCGAGAGCCCCGTAACCTCGCTGCGTCGCCTCTCTGAGGCACCGCGCCAGTGCTGTCACAGCCCGTTGGATCAGAGGCGAGTTCTTTCATATCGCCTCTGTAATTTGGTCTATAGCCCTGCAGCTGACCCGAGCCGAAAGGTTCACGATCGTCGCTTAGCCTCATGTCTGTTAATTGTCTGAAACTGAGCAGAAGCTTCCAAAGTAAAGTGCCCGTGCCTCGCCCGTCTATCCCGTGTGGATGCTGGTCCCTAGGCAATGTTTAGCATATCTGGCAGGGTGGCCATAATCGTGAAGCAGAAAGACTGCAGAATCAAAATCCAACTGCAGCTTCTTCTGTAACCTTGAGCAGGTGGTGGTTGACCTTCCAGTGTAGTCCACCCAGCTGTAAAAATAAACGAGTAGGGCTTTATTACTGCAAGATCCTGACTATGTTCTGGTTAAACTAATAAATGTAGCTGGGCAGCATTGTGCAAATCAAAAGGTACAATAAGTCAGGGTCTCAAAACAGAGGTGCCAGTTGCCTGTTGCATGTTAGAGCAAGGAAGAGTAGGGTTACTAGACAGGAGGGTGGAATGTTACCAAGGAGTTAAGAGCATAAGATGAATGAATAATGCAGTTGGATTTTGAATCTGCAGTCTTCCTGCTTCACAATTATGGCCACCCTGCCAGATATGCTAAACAGTGCCTAGGGACCAGCGTCCACACGGGATAGATGGGCACGGCTCTCCACAGAACAGAGGAATACACCAGCCGGAGCGGCCGAACTGGCACAGCTGATTGAAACTGAGCGGGTATTAACCCACAGGTGACGCCCGCTCGGTCAGTACCAGCTGTCACCACGGAGGCAGCAGAGGGGAGCTGCCCGCTCAGTCACCACCCCCTCAGGCCACCGGTGGCGCTCGAGAGCCATAGCCCACCGCTCATCACCCCCAAGACACCGCGCCAGCACCATCACAGCCCGGTTGGATCTGAGGCGAGTCCTTCTCATAACGGAGAGAGTAGCTGCGCTTTCCCTTGAGAGGACTCCCGCCGCACCTGTCATGTACAAGCACATTAATAACTTCCAAAGTCGGGCTTTACCGGTGACAGTTCTGCTGGGGCTTGACCCTCAGGCTCGCTGCGGTGCCCAAGCCCCCCCAGCGGGCATTAATCCACTGGTAGAGCCCTCCTCTGTCGGTGATTAATGCTTACTTAGAAAATGGGCATGTAGAATCCTCACTTTTGATTTGCCGGTTCCCTACTCAGAGCCCTGGTCTATCAGACAGTACAGCCCAGTAGCTAACAAGTGCCAGCCCTTTCAACCACTCACATATGCTTGTGCCCAGTATGCTTCCTCACTGGCTGAAAGCACCTGACTGAATTTCAAATCCCCGCCATTTTTTCTCTTGCTTAGCGAGAGCTACTGGGTACCCCCCCCCCACACACACACACACACACACACACACACACACACACACCTTAGTTCAGTGGCAGCTGCCTGTTTGGCCCTTCCTCTCTGAAATGCAGAGTAATGTTAATGAAACAAGAAAAACTAAGCAATCACATATTTCTGTGTGGTCAGAAGAAGACAGAGAGAGAGAGAGAGAGAGAGAGAGAGAGATGGCATCATCTCCCTGTAACCACGCTGAAGGGCAACAGTGTCACTCTGCTAACTGCAGTCTCGTACCCCCTTACCGCAGGTACTAGCTGTCAAGCTGGTAGCTTGTCTCCATTTCCACAGCCACTTTTAATTTACTAAAAAAAATAAATAAATAAAGACCGAGTCCAGGTTTGTATTTTCAGTTGTGGTGCACATAGTACCTTACAGTACACCACACTGATCACTCGTGCCACTTCAGATGTCACTCGCTGTGAATTACAGCTCCTCTGCTTCACCCAAATCCAGATTAAATGTATAGGGGGTATATTTATTTAAAAAAAAAAAGCAAAAAGAAAACACGCTTGAGGTTGCATTGTGCAGATGGGGAGAAACACAAATGAGCATTTCTCCCAACTGCACTCATTTCAAACAGTGGTGCTTTCCTGACCCTGTTCTTGTACCAGCTTCTCCACATGTGGCTGGTCTGCTCTCTTACTTGGTTTTCCGAACTGATCAGACGCCTTGTAAAAATACTATTTAAAAGCTTACCCATGCATAGTTGCTTACTGCGAGAGTCCATGGAGAAGCGAACAGAAGTGACTTAGACCCTAATTAAACACTGCTGTGCAATTTACAGCATTCAGTGAGTCATGGTCCTGCTCCTGATCTCTGTCAGTCATGGATCCGCTCCTCCAAAATCTGTTTTGTGTTCCTCCTATAAAAACAAAACAATAAGAAGGAACTGGTACCATGAAAATGAGGAATAACAAAGGGGAAACAGACTGAATGGGGCGGGATGGACACAGAGGCAACAGCAGTGCCCTCTACTACCAATGCCAGTAGTAGAGGGACTACTTTACCAAAAAGAACTAAAAATTCAATGTTTTTCATTTTTATAGCATTACTCTAGGTTTTGGCTTGTAATCCTATTAAAAAATGACACTTGTAGCCCATTTTCTAAGCGCTGTAATGCCCTCCAGGGTGGGTGGTATGGGCAATACTGGACTTCCAGGGGCTATAAGGCCCTCCGCCTGCAGAGTCAGGCCTCATTATGCCCCTAGGCAGTCCAGTATTGCACAATATAGCCCACCCTGTCAGGTAATATTGCTTACATGTCTTGTATCCAAACAAAGGACACAGTCCAAAAACAGAATTCTTCTCACTTGTCAAATCAACCACATAGGCAATAGCACTTGAAGGGCATTTCATAAGCTACTGTCTAAGACAATGAATCCTCTTTTAATTTCCATGCTAGCAGCTGAGCAGTGGTGTTCTCACCCTTTTGTATTAGTGCACGCTCAGTAATGCTGTCTTTAAGAGATCCGCTGATTGTCGTATCTGTAAATGTCAGTCAGCTCATCCATCCTCTCCCTTTCAGTGTTCCATTCATTGTCAGCATCAGTAACTCTGCAGACATGTCAGTCTTACGGTGGCTCCACAGAAAGTCTGTGAAGCGGGAATACCAGCCTGATGTGTCTGTCAGAAATGCAGCCGACCTCACACAGACATCTGGTGTAGACATGCATATAGCCACTGCTGTTGCCACGGAGTTTCAGTTTCAGTTTCCCCACCTGCAAGAAACAAAACAAAAGCAAACAAAAAAAAAACCCACAGACCTGCATCCTATACCTCCTACATAGCAAAAAAACAGGCTAGAGCTGGGACACCATGCCACTGAATGCAGAGTGATGTCTTCTGTGCATTTTTACTGAACAAACATAAGACCAGAATAAATGAAAGTACAATTCCCAAATTCAAAGGAATTACTTGGAGCAGTTTTGTAGAACTGTGTGCAAGAAAGGAAGCCTTCATCAGAGGGTTTGAGGAATCTGGGATTTTGGAAGCTCACTCTATTTGAACAGGGCATGTGCTACAGTCATCAGCTGCTGTGTTATATTTCATTTATTATACAGTTGGTTTAATGGCAGTATTTTATTTTCAGAAATGCCCAAACTGCTGATGTCACATGCCATCCAGGATGCCGATACCCACATGGTCACAAACACCAACTGAAATGCCATGTGACTGAATGAAACTGGAACGTTTTAGAGTATAATATTTTTTGAGTTTCTACTCACTTTTTTTGTAATGTAATAAAGCCTAGCGTGCTCACTACAGAAACAGTGTATCAAATGTACTAATTTAGACAAAACAAGACCTGAAAGGAACAGCGTGGCAGAGCATTGATGAGCGGCAGAGATAAGTAAACAAAAGTTAAATATCAGTAACAGAACCTGCAACATCATCTGCAGGCTCTGTTACATATTTTGCTGCTCCATAAGGGTGGTCCATGGGAGGAGCTGGGAAACTACAGATCAGTTAGCCTGACATCTGTAGTGGGGAAGCTGCTGGAAACCATCTTAAAGGAAGGGATGGTGGAGTTCCTGGAGACCCATTGGTCTCCAAGATGAACACCAGAATGGGTTCATCCAGGGAAGATCATGTCAAACAAACCTAGTTAAATTCTACAACTGGGTCACAAGGTCTCTGGACCAGGGGAAGCCGGTGGATGTTGTGTACCTGGACTTCAGTAAGGCTTTCAACTCAGTGCCGCACCATAGATTGTTGGAGATGCTAAGGATCTTGGGGTTGGGGGAGAAGATACTGGGGTGGATTGGGAATTGGTTAACGGATAGGTATTAGAGGGTGGTGGTGGCTGGGAGTGAGGTCTTGTCTCCCAGAAGGGTTATTAGTGGGGTCCCCTAGGGATTGGTGTTGGGGCTGGTCCTATTTAACGCATTCATCTTAGACATAGGAGTTGGAGTTAGGAACAGGCTGAGTCTATTCGTGGATGACTCCAAATTGGGAGCAGCAGTAGACAAGGAGGAGGGGAGTAGGACACTGCAAGAGGACTTGAAAACACTTGAAAGGTGGTTGCACACTTGGCAGCTGAGGTTCAATGCCAAGAAGTGCAGTGTACACCACTTGGGGCCAGGAACCCTGGGTACAACTATAGTCTTGGAGGAGTAAAGCTGGCGGTCTCCAGGGAAGAAAAGGATCTCAGGGTGGCAATAGATGCCAAAATAAATAATCCTGAGCAGTGTAGGAGGGCAGCTGTGAAGGTGAATAGGATGCTGGAGTGCATGAGTGGTGATAAATAAAATCAACTATTTGGTTGTGAATTTCTGCCTGAAGTGCTTTTCTCTACTCAAGAGCGCATACAATTTTGGAGCAGAGTGCCCCTGTACAACTGCCTCGTCAGGCCACACCTAGAGTACTGTGTGCAGTTTTGGTACCAATACTTGAGGATGGATGTTACCCTTCCTGAGAGGATCCAGAGGAGAGTATCAAGGATGATTCATGGCCTAAGGGACCTCCCTATGAGGAGAGACTATGGGATTTGTACATGTACTCTCTGGAGGAGAGGAGGGATGGGGGGATATGATAGAGGTCTTTAAATATTTGAAGGGGATTAATTGGGTCAGCTCTGATGGACTGTTCCAATTGAGGGAGGATAGAGCCATGAGGAGGCATAGCCTGAGATTGGTGGGGGGGAAGGTTTAAGGTGGAGGTGAGGCATCGCTACTTCACAGAGAGGGTGGTGACGTTGTGGAACTTGTTGCCAGCAGAGTTAGTGGGGATGGAGACGGTGGGAGGATTCAGAAGAGGGTGGGACAGACACGGGTAAAGTCTGGGTGTGGGGAGCAGGATATGGAAAGGGTCCACAGGTGGTCACAAAGGGGAGGGGGGCAGCCGCAGTGAGTAGACTGTAGGGCTGCTACTCGATAGACCACTAGGCCTTATATAGGCATCAGCAGCAGAAAACAGGAAGTTGTTATCCCTCTGTACAGACAGTTGGTGAGACCCCATCTGGAGTACTGTGTCCAGTTCTGGAGACCTCATCTCTGCAAGGACATAGACAGGATAGAGGTAGTCCAGAGGAGGGCAACTAAAATGGTGCAGGGTCTGCAAGAAAAGCCGTATGAGGAGAGACTAAAGGAGCTTAATATGTATACCCTTGAGAAAAGAAGGGAGAGGGGGGACATGATAGAAACTTTTAAGTACCTCAGTGGAATCAACAAAGTCCAAGAGGGTAGCATCTTTCAGAAAAAGAGACTTACAAGAACAAGGGGACACAATTTAAAGATAGAAGGAGGGCGGTTCAGGGCAATGTGAGGAAGTATTATTTCACAGAGAGGGTAGTGGATGCATGGAACAGCCTTCCTGAAGAGGTTGTGGGGTCTAAAACTGTGGGAGATTTCAAGAATGCATGGGACAGACATAAGGCAATTCTTGTGGGGGGTAGGAAGAAATAGGCTGTTGGTTAACTAGGATCTGCGGCCTATCCTGTAGGTAGGGAAATGGGCAGACTAGATGGGCCTAGCGGTCCTTATCTGCCGTCAAAGTCTAGGTTTCTATGTTTCTATCTGCTGGCAAATTAGTTTGTTAGTATGTATCTAAAGAACTAGAAAATAAAACTAAAATTGTATTGACTAGTACACAGTACATAATTGTAGGCTAAATACAGTATTGTAGAGAACGTTTGTTTTCTGATTGGTTGGTTCAGTTTGTTGGTAGCAAGTGCCTTGAAATGCAACCATTGTAATTCGAACATTTTTAAGTATCACAATATTTTTGCTTGATCTTTAATAATGTGAATATAGCAAAAAATATTTTGATAGTGAAAATAATGTCCTACACAGTATATCTACCAGTATAAACAAAACATTGGCATAGATTTATTACCGCCTCCAAAGAAAAGATTTGATTTTAGACCCCCCACATGTGTATGTTGAAACATCTACTGCTACTTGCCCACCAAATTGACTATCAAATGAATAAATGAGTTTTGCCTAAATGAGGCTATAGTAATACATATAGAACAAAGGAATAAAAGGTTACAGAAATCTCTGTATTTAATAAGTAAAGCTTTTAAAATATTCCTTTCCTCTGAAAATCATGCTACCTTCCCCTCCTGGAATCTCATTCTTGTTCCAAAATTTGTGAACATGAATAATAAGAAAACACATACTGGATACTGTAGATATAGCAGTTTGCAAACCCAGGTTTCTATCAGCTGCAGGGCTACATTACAACAACATTAGGGAACCAGCTGCTAAAAAGCAAGTGCAACATCTCTTCAGAAGTACACTGTGCTGAATTCTACTACCACTTAGTGTTTTTTCACAGAATACAAACCATGTCAACAGCAATGTTTCAAGGTAGATTGGTCTAATAGTAAGTGGGAAGAACTGTGACCCACAAGACCCTGCTCTAAATTCTGATTTAGCCACCGACTTTCGGTATGTTCCTATGACCACCCCTTCACGCACCCAGGTCTTTCCCACTCTCTCTCTTCCCAGACATATTTTTTTCATTAGTAACATTTCGAGTTCCTGACACTAGGCTAAATTCATGAAAGAAATACCATATGGTAAATGCATGATGCTTAAGGTATTATATGCAATTTCACACCACCTGATTCTGGAAGCAGCCCAGGGAGGAAACCAGCAATTAGCAAGGACACAGTAGCCTTCCAGCCCAACACTGTGGAAGTAGCACTTGCTAACTGCAGAGGTCCATCAGCTGAAGGATAACAGGGTAGGACACCACTGTCACTGAGAACCAAACCACAGCCAGCAATGCAGCTACATAACATAACATGCACACATGGCACAATTCATGAGGGCTGCAGGCACTGCAGCACACAAAACTGCTGCAAATGGAGCTGGTCTTCACTAGGTGGCCATGATTAGCATGCCAGTCATACCCCCAGGACACTGTAGTACAGCATTCAAGAAGCACACAGCACCCTGTTCTTGCTGTGTTAAATAAGGGACTTCTCAAGCACCCTTTAGATGGCACAGGACTGCACAAGGTTGCAATAGTGCCACAAAACAGCAACTGTATGGCTGCCTACATACTGGCAGCAGCCCATGAGAAGGAGGAACAAGATGCAGGGGTTTATTTTAATTATTTTTATTAAGAAAATATTCACCCAGTATTGTTCAGCTAAGATGCAACATATTGTTTACAGTTAGTCCTGCCTCTACCCATTTCTACATCTGGGTAATCTAGAGCACTGGGAGGTTAAGCGACTTGCCCAAGGTCACAAAGTGATAATTTGGCTCCAGCAGGGTTTGAACTTGTGTTCTCCCAGTTCCCAAGTCAAGAAGTCTGAAGAGCACGCAAGATACAGTACTAAAGCTCTGGCTGTCCAGGAAATAGACCGAGTACTGTATACTGGAAAACTGCTTTTTCTGACAGAGAATGTGTGAGCTTTGCCTAGTCTGAATCATATGGTGCTTGCACTCCTGCAGGCTATTATACAGTAGTGCCTGCTATGTCATCTTCTTCAGCCCAGACAGCAAGGTAATGACCTCATGACTATTAATATGCCATTTGCAGTAAAGCAGCACTGCATGCAGTTCATTAACAGAACTACTGGGCCAGCTTGCTGTGCTCCTCTTGCTTCTTGAACCTTCTAGCACTGAAGAAATGGTAGTGGCCTTATTATTTACCATGTGCTACTTTCACCTTCATGAATCTAGCCCACTGTGCTGTGCTGACTGAGTTTTTATGGCTGCATAGTGAGAGCTATTCATAATGTAGTGCAATTACATTGAAAAGGGGGAGTTTGGTACCACGTGACTGCAAATACACCAGAGCTGTACCCTTCCACTGGAGTGGACTTGACTCACATCTCACCACGGCATCTCCATTCAGTATGGTGTGGTTGCTGCCTCACTCCCCCCTCTCCCTGCCTCATTATTTTCTTGCGTGCCCAACGTCAGCTGCTGGAAAGCCCCCAATCTAATCTGAATTTGGTGGGATTCTGTTTGGTGGGACTGCGTAGGGATTGATTGTAGGCAAATCACCAGGACAAAAAATTCAGAAATAGCTGGCAGAAAAATTTAAAATGGGTTCCAAGGTGGCAGCCTTTAAAACTGAGAAGGCTTATATAACAGACTCTTGATCCAAGCCAGTGAGCACCCAGGGCATTTTCTTATCTGCAACCTGTGGTATCCTAAAAAAGTGTTTGTACTAAAAGCTGTGGAGAGCAATGGCCCTATACAAGTGGAGAGAGGGAAAGTGACAGTTTTCTAGGATTACAGTTGCAAGCTTCAAAGTAAGAGGCAACAGTTCACTGGGATAAAACCACAATTTCACTTTTGAGGATGGGACTCTACCTATCTCTACCCCTCCTGCCTCAGAATCGCAAAGCTAGGAAGACCTCTTCACTAGTTGACACCCCCCGGATGCTGAGGAAATGTGAATATGGAGAATGCAGCTGACAAGGGCAGAAGCTCAGTGAGAGGGATCAGTCCTGCAACCTGAATCTCCAGCTTTAATTCTTTGGGACCATAAAATTTGCAAGTGTCTGGGTTAGTGATATTGTCTGGGGACCCTTCTGATTCCACTCCTGGGTTCTGATTCTAGAACTCTGAGCTGAGTGGCTGTGTTTGAGAAGAGCTTCCAAAGCTAAGTGCTGTTTGATATAATTTCCAGTTTAAAAATTGTTTTGTTTTATGTAAATTTAGGTGATTGTGAAAGACAATCCTGTAGGCTCCAGGAAGATATAAAATTTGTGCGGTAGATATTCGTTGGAAGTCAGAAGGATCAACACATTTATTTAGTGTGATCTTTCTACTCTGATGTGGTTAATTTTAATACTATAGTTTAAACCCTTTCTGTATGTGCCTTTGGTGGTGTCTGATATTGAGAACCTAAGTGTCATTTGTGGGTATCCTGTCTGTTTTGGTAGGTACTTTATTTTTTCTGTTAAACAACTGAGTATACCTATTACCTAATACTTTATAGTACATTGTATCTTTTTGCTCAGTCTCTAATTTTTCTCTTCTTTGTCCAATGTTTTAGAACTGTTTAGTTATTGTGACAGAGGTGTGGTACTGTGTTCTTTCTTGTAGTTCAAGGTGCTTTTGGAACTGCTGATTTCTATTGGTTTAAACAATTACATTTTTCTTTTCTATTTGAAAAAAAGCTACATCAACTTGGTATGTTGTCACCTGTTTGTTGTTGCTAAGTAGCAGATGTTTTAGCATTGTGCTCTGATTTTGTGATAGAATCTGTATTAGTAGAAGGTAGATTATTGTGATTGTAGTTACCTTTTGATTGTAAGGATAAAGAGCTTAGATAGAAGTGTATGTATTTTCAAATATTATAGGGGAACAGTGGCAGGATTTTTAGGACAGTAAATTAATAAAAGTTAACTAGGAGAGCTTCAGTAGCAGACAAGTAGTGGAATTGCAGTATAATGTGGGGAGTGGTGCAATGCAGTGGCTGTGGGGCAGCTTATATTCAGGCAGACCTTCTGGACACTGAGGTGCTGCCCTATCTGCATGCATCTATCTGGACTGCGGATGAGGGTAGCCAGACTCAGAGTGGAAGTAAACTGGGTCAGAGTACCATCACCCCTATCCAGGGACCACCCAGTCCAATGCAACTGCCCTCAAAGGATGCCGAGAATGAGGAGCACTTGGATGACAGTGGGCTCAGGGAGGGTTAGAGCAGTCAGGCAGAGGCACATCCCAGATCCTATTCCACTCAAGGACTCATATGCCACACTGGCAAACAAGGACAACCAAATACAGGTACCCAGAGAAGTGGAAGGAAAGGATGTGGAGGTTAGCCAAGGAGGTGACCTCAGCGGGGAAAGCAGTGGACCCCAGAGGAGGAGGAAGCAAATCCTGGTGGGGACTCCATCATAAGAGGAATCCAGCTAGGAACACAGGAGGGGAGGACAGGAGGTGAGGTGCCTACAGGTGCCACGGCATGGAGGGATGGAAGGAAGATCCTGGGGATCACTGGGAAGGCAAGATGGGAGGGTGAGCTGGATGTCATTATCCACCTAGGTACTAATGACCTGGCAAATGGAGAGCCAAAGGAAGTTCAGGAAGAGTTTAGGAAACTGGGGAGGGGTCTCAAGCAAGTAGCTACTTCTGTCACTTTCTCAGAAGTACTACCTGTGAGAGCAAGGGAGGCATAGGAGTGCATGCACCAGACTTTAACTCATGGTTGAAGAACTGGTGCTGTGAGGAAGAGTTTGGATTCATTGGTGACTGGGGACCCACCTGGAGGGATGGAGGTTTGTTCAAGCCTGACGGCCTGCATCCATCCTGGAGGGAATCCAAGCACTCAATGATAAGTTTAAATGCTACATTGACAAGCATTTAAATAGCAAAGAAGAAGTGTGTCAGGCCAGCAGGAGGTACCTACTTGCTCACCCCCACAGCTAGCAGTGGAACCAGTGAACCAGAGGAGTGGCTATCTCTGCAAAGCAGTGTGCAAAGATGGAGATTATTGCCCAAGAGGTGGATAAGCAGAAAAGGGCAAAATTCAGCAGACAGGCAGACAGCAAGGAGAACCAGGGATAAATGACAACCAAGGAAGGGCTGGAGTAGAACAGTGAGACAGTCTAGGGAGGTCAAATCATGGAAAGCCATGTATGCAAATGCCAGGAGCCTTAGCAACAAGATGGAAGATCTGGAGGCTGTCATGGTGCAGTCAAACCTGGACATTGTGGCCATCACTGAAACCTGGTGTAATGATAACCACGACTGGGAGATGGCCATACCTGGCTACAACATATTCAGAAGAGACAGAGCAGGCAGGAAGGGAGGAGTGGCACTGTATGTGAAAAATGACATAAGGGCCACAGAGATCCAGGAGGAACAAAATGGGAGAGATACTGTGGTTACGTGGGTTAAGCTGGAAAGGAAAATGGGGACTGCCATCCGCACAGGTGTGTCTATAGACCACCAGCCCAGGAGGAAGAAACAGATAGGAGCTGATGCTAGCCATCCAAAGGATGGCAGACAAGGGTGAGGTAGTACTGGTTGGAGACTTCAATATTCCAGACGTGGACTGGAGCATCCCAGCAGCAGCATCAACTAGGAACAGATTTATCCTGGAGTCCCTTCAGGGTGCCTTCCTCAAGCAACTGGTCATGGAACCAACTCGGCAGAAGGCAATACTGGACCTTGTGCTCACAAACAGGGACAGTGTGATGGGGGTAACAGTGGAGGAGCACCTGGGAAACAGTGACCACCAGTCATTGTGGTTTGAAATCACAGAAAGAGCAGAACCAAACCACACAAAACACATAAATTGGATTTAGGGGCAGACTTTGTGAAAATGGGGAGATACTTGAAAGAGGCATTAAGGGGAATGGGACAGGAATCAGGGGTTGAGGAACAGTGGGCAGTATTTAAAATGGGGATTACAAGAACAACAGAATTATGTATTAAGCAGGTTAGTAAGAGGAAAAGGAAGAGGAGACCATTATGGTTTTCCAAAGAGGTAGCAAAGAAAGTGAAAGCCAAAAAGATTGCATTCAGGCAATACAAAAAGACACAGGCAGGAGGGGTTGGGGGAAGTACCAGGAGAAGCAAAGGGAGGCAGGGAGGTCAGTAAGGGAAGCCAAAGCTCAGACAGAAGAACACATTGCAAAATCAGTGGGTAGAGGGGACAAAACCTTTTACAGGTACATAAGTGAAAAAAGAAAGACAAAGGGAGGGATAGTGAGACTGAAGGGGGATGGGGGGTCAGTGGAGGATGACAACAGTAAAGCTGACATACTGAACAGGTATTTCTGCTCAGTATTTACTGAGGAAGAGGAGGTAATGGGTCTGAAGGGAGTACAAGGGGTGAGAATGGTGCAGAAATGGACACAAGTCCCTTTACACAAGAAAGGGTCCTGAAGGAACTGGAAGTAATAAGAGTTGATAAAGCAATGGGACCAGATGGGGTGCACCCAGGGTCCTTAAGAACTAAGAGAGGTGGTGGCTGAACCTCTGGCTATCCTGTTTAGCCGATCACTGAAACAGGAGGTACCCAAAGACTGGAGGACAACAGATGTAGTCCCTTATACAAAAGTGGGAACAAAGAGGAAGCAGGGAACTACAGACCAGTCAGCCTCACCTCGGTAGTGGGGAAGATCATGGAAGCACTACTGAAGGAGAGATTGGTGGAACATCTGGTTGTCAATGGACTACAGGACCCAAGGCAGCATGGTTTCACCAGGGGGAGGTCATGTCAGACCAACCTCATTGAATTTTTTGACTGGGTGATTAGGGAGGTGGATCAGGGGAGGGCAGTGGACATGGCCTATCTGGACTTCAGCAAGGCCTTTGACACTGTGCCACATAGAAGACTATTACACAAACTGGGGAATATGGGTGTGGGCAGGACAGTAGTGTGGTGGGTAGGTAACTGGCTGGGTGGCAGGACACAGAGGGTGGTAGTAAATGGCTGTCACTCCACAGAGGGAAGAGTGACCAGTGGGGTACCACAGGGATCAGTGCTGGGACTGGTCCTATTCAACATCTTCATCAGTGACATGGCGCAGGACCTAGAAGGCAGAATTTCACTGTTCGCTGATGACACAAAGCTCTGTAACAGAGTAGACACACCAGAGGGTGTAGACAGAATGAGAAGCGACCTGCAGAAACTTGAAGAATGGTCAGGGGTTTGGCAGTTGAAATTCAATGCAAAGAAGTGCAAGATAATGCATGTGGGGCACAAAAACCCTGGCACAATATATCAGTTGGGGGGTGAGGATATAGCATGCACCAAGCAGGAAAGGGATCTTGGGGTTATCATCTCTGATGACCTCAAGGTAGGGAAACAGTGTGACAAGGCAGCAGGTAAAGCAAATAGGATGCTGGGATGTATAGGCAGGGCATTACCAGCAGGAAAAGGGAGGTCATCATTCCACTATACAAGACACTAGTGAGGCCCCACCTGGAGTACAGTGTACAGTTCTGGAGACCATACCTACGTAAGGACATAGACAGGGTAGAGAAGGTTCAGAGGAGGGCAACAATGATGGTGCATGGATTGCATCACAAGTCCTATGAAGACAGGTTGAAGGAACTGAACATGTACTCCTGGAGGAGAGGAGGAGAGAGGGATATGATAGAGACATACAAGTATCTTACAGGAGGAACAGGGTGCAGGAAAACACTATTTTTAAGCGAAAAAGATGTTCAGGACTAGAGGCATGGGATGAAGTTGGAGGAGGACGATTCAGAGGAAACATGAGAAAGAATTTCTTCACAGAACGGGTGGTGGACAAGTGGAACACCCTGCCAGAGGAAGTGGTGGGGGCTGAAACAATCATGGGATTTAAGAATGCATGGGATAGACATAAAGGAATTCTGGAGGTCAGGGGTAAGGTGCAACAGACTTCTAGGAAAACAAACTAAACTTACAAGCTCAAATGGGCAGACTGGGTGGGCCATAGGCCCTTATCTGCTGACACTGTCTATGTATCTATGTATCTATGTATCTATCCTTCCCTCACTACCCTCAGCCTGCTCTGTGCTCCTGGGACTGCTGCTGCACGAGTGTGCAATCAGCTGTGTGGTGTGTCAGAAGGGACCAGCAGTTTGAATAGCAATGTGATGGTTGTCACAGGTCCCTGAGGAGAGATAAGCAACATCTCCACTGGTCTGATCCAAGCAGAACTATGTCATATTTTGATTTACTAATGCTTGGGGGTCAGGGGGCTGGGTTGGGAAGGGAGTTGGACATTGGACCGACTGCTGACATAGGCAGTAAATTGGGTACCTCAGAACCAATGATTCAGAAACTGTTCTGTGGTCTGTTGACAAGTTTACTTCAAGCAGCTTCAAAATAAAGGCACCATTCTGATATCCAGGTGCTAAATGTGCACCAGTCCTTATGGAACTGAACATTTGATTTATATCCACAAGTTACAATGCGAGTGATGCCAAGGTCATAGCACAAAACTGTTGGGCTGGTGTGCCTTATTTTGTTTCTTGAATTGAACCTCTCATGACTTAGTCTTTGGTGGTGGGTCCCTATCCAACCCATGTTCAGTTCTGTCAACCCTCATGGGCTGAGGGGATGGGGCACTTTGCAGGACCTTCTAGGAAGCTCATCTCAATCACACAGACAATGACAAGCTCCAGACTGCAGAATATAGTCAGCATTGGGCCTGTGGATACCACTAGAGATCCGGCTTGACCTTTCCAGTAGATTACATTGTTTCCTGTGGAAGACTAAGTGCTGTATTTTCCTGTATCATCAGTGCAAGTCTATGGGAAGAATTTTCCTGTAGATGGCTCCTAATCCCTGTAAAATGTCATTTTGCAGCTGCTTTCACTCCGAGCAGAGTTTGTTTTTTAAATCTGACTGGAGAATAGGGAGGGGGGGGAGGAAGAGGTTAGGACAGACTCAGGTGGGTGAGAGGTATTTAAGAGATGCCACTAACCCCTGTACTGTATGTAGTCTGCTAATCCCAATATCTAGAACCTGAAATGCTTGTTGGATGAAATGCTTAAACTGAACTAAAGACAGGGATTGGAATCAAAGTCTAAAGTTGTCAATTCACAAATTCCCTCACACAGTGAAGGATGTTGATGGGGTCTAACACATCCACGTGAGTGACTTGTTAGACTTACATGTCTGCCCAACATTAAGCCACTTCAATTTCAATTCAATTCAATTTTATTTTTTTATACTGGAAAGTATGTGAGCAAAAATGCCCATTTTCACAAATGTCCAGTGGTACATAAATTCGATGATACAGAGAGAAAGGTAAAAACAGTATTTGTAATGTTTTACAATATTTACAACAGCAAACAGTGTATATGACAGGATCATCTAGATTAAATGATAGTGCACTGCCCCTACAGGCTCCGAAGTACGCTGCCAGAATGGATAGTGACAGAGTGCAAGTTCCAATATTCAAAGGGAGCCATGCAAATGAGCCCATTGGGCATTCAAGGCACTAAGAGGCCATTTGCATTCCCATTATGAGCTCATTTGCCTGTGTAGCAAGGCAAGTTAGCACTATGATAGCTTCCCAAATTCCCATTCCCAGCTATGTATATAGAGCCCTGGTGCTAGTGGTATCTTCCCCTACTGATTGCCGGCCTGAACTATAAATGAGAACTATCCATGGTGCTAGTGGTAACTCCCCAACCCCGCCAATTGCGGATCACTGGACCATACTTTTTATCACTACTTTATTTAACTCCTTCCTGCAGGGCAACCATCCAGCCACTGCATTCCACTTTCCGGGAGTCAGCAGGCTCACTTGCATATTGGGCCTGGTGCAGCCTCTCTTGTACCCAAAGAGGGGCTCCCCCTATGCCGCCCTTGCCAGGCCGGGACCAAGGCCATAGTGCAAGACCATGACAGGTCCCCTGGGGCAGCGTTATGTGCAGCCATCAAGCTGCGCAGTCTTCACTGCCATTTTTCCTCATTACTAGATGCTCCTTGGAGTGGAGATGTGCAATGACATCAGAGGCACTGTGTGCTGATGTCCGCCACACTCCAGCCCCAATTGCATCACTCTAAGCAGTGCACCCGATTTCCAGTGGGGGCCACTGCAGAGCGGTGAAGACCTCTATCCCTCCCCAGGGATAGGATAGCAGTCCTCTGGATGCTCAATCCTATCCCTCCCCTGCCAACCCCTGATGGCCCGGGCTGATTCCCGAACACGGGTCACCATTGTGGAGTGAGGTGTGGCATCCAGTGCCTCAACCCTCAGCACCACTGGGCCAGTGCTGGACCATACTTTAAATGAAAACCATCCCTGGTTCTAGTGGTAACTCATGAAACTAAGACACCAGCATTCCCAAGCAGCCACACACAGTGTTTTTTCCCCCCAAGGCAGAGATGACACACAATTTCAAGTTCCAGTGCTTTACTAGCAGAAGATCCAACATTCCAACACAAGTGGGGGGTGCCCAGTGCTGTGGGGGAGTACGTTTACATGGTCATACAACACAAATGGTGTGACCTCATTGATGGAATGAAACATAAACTGGCCCTCCAGCACAGAAGCTAGAGGGCAATAGGGAGGGTCCAGGTAATGTACTTGAACTGTAACCCATCGAGACTGTGGCAGACACATTCATCCAGCAGTCCAGAGATGGGCTGTAGGATGGTGTGAATACCATCAATGATAAGTACCACACACCCGACACAGAAACACATTCCCCTACTTCACACTGACCCGTGTGCTCCCACTACAGGGAATGCTGACCCAGATGACGTAGGCCCTGGTAACACCACAGATCACTCCTACCTGACCACAGACACAACCACAGGAAGGCACAGCAGACAGTGATGCCATTCCCCATGGGTACGCTGTACTGCAATTGTAATGGCATATGCCGCTGGTGCTGTACACATGCTTGCATGCCCTCACTTCTATTTGTATGCCAACTATAATGATGCAGATGAAGGATAGGGCATGGCAGGTACACAGTGACACAGTCAGGCACCACTTCAATGGACAGCAATGCTCTATGAATGGCTGCAGCAACATGATTCTCCCCACACTGGTGTACTAAATAGCAAAATGGCATGGGTCAGTTCCAAGAGGACACAGTACAGAACCCAATGGGGGGGACCAAGAAACACTAGCCTATGACACACCAGAGATAGAGAGAACCAGCATCACTGCATGTGGTGGCAGCACATAGCTTCCACCAATCCATACCATTTCCTCTTCCTTAAACACCCTGGACAGTTAGCCACTGTAGGGACCCTTGGCCCACCCTGCAAGACTACATGCCTGCAGAAAATAGGACCTGCAGGCCTTCTGTCCAGGAATAAGCTTCCTGGAGTAGCAGTGGCTTGAAGTAGTGAGAGACACCCAGTCCAAGATGCATCATCTGTAGTTGGAGAGATGCACACTGTGCACAGAGGTAAGGGGACTGCAAAGATGTGTGTGGCCAGTGGATGGAGCTCACATACATGTTGCATTTCATTGAGGAAGATCTGGATCACATTGCAGATGCCATGTCCCAGGCACCATGGGAGATTGCACAGTCCATTTGTGCCTCACAGAGTCAGATGGGTCAGGCCCACAGTGCATATGCCCATGGTGTACTTGAACCCACTGCATGGAGGCCAGTTGTTTTGGTATCAGCCCTGTGCAGAGGTGAACCCATGCATGGTATGGACATGCAACCAGTCCCTGCCATGGTGGTGTATAGCCCTGGGAATGCCACCATGCCTCCTGAGGATGTAGCACCCTGCCCTAGCTGTCCAAGGATGGTGAGGACATGTGGTGGTATACTTAACAATACCAGTGGACGGTAGCCCCCACAGTGACAGTGTGGGAATGTGTTCACTGGCAGGGGTGAGGTCTTGTCAGAATGGAGGGAAGCTAATTTGACATCTATATTTTAGAAGGGTTCAAGACTGGACTCTGAAAATTCTAGACCTGTCTAACATCAGTACTAAGTCAAATATTGGAAGAATATGTTAAAAATGAAATAGAAAACTATTTAGATCATGAAAGGATAGTGGAGATTCCCCAACATGGTTTTAGAAAAAAAAATTGTGCCAAAGAAACCTTTTTCAGTTCTTTGAACTGATAAGCAAATCCCTAGATATATAGTAGGGCTCCCTGTGGATATAATATAGTAAAATTACTCAAAGGCTTTCAATATAGTCCCTCACAAAGAATTAATTGACAATCTCATCAAGCAAAAACTGAACAATAATATTGGTGAATACAAGCATGACTCTGCAACAGAAAACAAAGGGTAAGCATCAGAGGTTATTATTCAGACTAGGGAGAGGTGACAAGTGGAGTCCACAGGGGTCAGTGCCGAGTCCATCCTTGTTTAACGCCTATGTATCTTCTATGAAAACATCCCCAAATTCATGGATATGTAAATTCACAGATAGTATGAAATTGGGTGCAATAGTTAATAATACTGAAGCTGTTGATCAGTTACAAAATGATATACTTGATAGAAATCTGGGGAAAAGAGCATAAACTTCTGTTTAATACTGACAAGTGCAACGTTATGTACTTTGGTCCAAGAAACAAAATGGGTAAATACAGTTTCAATGGTACTGAATTAAAAGTAACTGATAAGGAATGGGGCTTGGGAATTGTTATTACAAATAAACTCTCTTCTGATGAACATAGCAAGGAGGTTGCAAAAAATGGTAGCAGAATGCTTGGTTGTATTTTAAAGATTAGAAGCAGAGATAGGAATGTCATAAAGCCATTGTATGGTGCACTGGTCAGGCCCCAGCTTGAATACTGTGCACAGTTCTGGGTACCTCATACTAAAGGCAAAATAGCACTTTTGGAAAAAATCCAAAGGAAAACAACCAAAAGAATAACCTCAGAATCTCACCTACCTTATTTGGAAGATTACATTAGTTACAGTAAACCTATACTCACTTGAATATAGACTCTTCAGGGGAGACTTATGCGTGATCTATAGACCACAAAGGGATATCGGCCTATGAGAGTGCATGGGGTTGGGAAAAAAAGAAACTGATAGGGAAACAAGGGCAAATAGATATCAATTAGAATGAGAACTGTATGAGACAAACAAAAGAGGTGCATGGACAAATCAGAGGGTGGTGACCACCTGGAACATTCTGCCTGGGACTGTAGTGACAAATCCAACCATAGACTGCTTTAAAGAGGGAGTGGATAGCTACATGTGTAGGGGGTTGCTGAAGCTACGGTGGAAAGGGGCGTGTGACTCCCTAAGATTTCCAGGATATGCCAGACAAATCAGGAAGGAGAGGCAGGAATCTTACTCAGGGACCAAGATGCAAAAGGTTTATTTTCAAGAGACAAGAAGAACAGCAAGATAACTGTTTTTCTACAGTGTTACAAGAAAAAAATACAATCAGGACCAACAACTGGTCGAACCAATAACAGAGGGTTAACCCCCTCAGTCCAAGTCCTGCATGCACTTTGCAGAGATGACAGGACCACTGATGAACCAAGCTTGGGCGCTGCAATGCGTTGGCTGATCAGCAAATGGGAACTGACCCCACAAAGTACTTTTTAGAAACAGGCCATAATAGGGTGCCCCCGGATGAACAGAAAACAAAGAGGAACATTGTGAGCTGCACTGTGAAGAATTTGGAGATCCTCTGTGACTCTTGACGAGAAGCTGAAGTCTCCTGGTGGAGCAGATGGTTCTCTGGACAATCTACAGCAATGACACTGGTAAGTCCCAGGCACCCAGGTCACCTCTTACCAATAAGACTACTGGTGATGCAACCCTTGGTGCAGCCTCTGCAGAAAGGCACTGGTATGTGCACAACTTGTGGACAAATGACAAAATAAGAAAATGATCATACACAACATCAACTGTGGTCCCTTACTCTTGAGCTGGGGTGGCTCCTAAACTGACTTATTTATAAATACCCAACTAGTGGCTCTCTGCAAATTACCATCACAGGACTGATGCTGGAACTCCATGGTGGAGATTTGAAGCAGGTCAAAAACACTGATGACAGGTCTGCTGAAGATGGAGGACTGGCTGGAGAACTCCCTAGGTCAATGTCAAGTGCTGAAGAAACTGGCTATGGCAACAGAAGCAAAGCTGGACTTCAAGTACACAAGGGATGTGGTCCAATAACACAGTTCAGTGTATAAGCAAGACAGTTCAGTCCTTATGCAAACAGTTCAGGTTGCAAGCAATGCTACAAATGTAGTTCAGTTCCTAGGTAAATAGTTCCATCTCTAGAGGGCACCAGGCTGTCCATAGCACAGTTTGGTTAAGGTGGTGCTCAGGACACATCCATGTTACTTTGTGGGCAACCTAGGGTCATCAGATAGTACAACCTCCCATCCCAAGAGGGTGCTCTGCCTTTAAGGATCTCTTCCTAAGAACTCAGGCTGCTCTTGCAGAGCCACTCCTTCATTAATATTAATGAAAAGCCTCTGTGCCTGGTTCTATGGGACTCCCTGCCCTGGTCCTGCCACCCACATAAATATTAATGAGTGGCTTGCAGCCCTGCCTTATGCTGGGTCTGACTTGGGTCCGCACTCATAATGAATATTAGTAACGGCCTCTATTTTTGGGCTCTGCCCTTGCACAGGATGGCACCAAAGCAGACAAAGGAAGATCAAGACCACTTCTCCATGTCCTTCTCCCCGGGGCTTCTAAATTGTGGTGCCCCTCTCCTATTTGTTATCTGTGGGCTCTGCCCACTCTTGTAGTTTCCCTTTTCCCCTTGCAGGGAACTCAGCTGACTGATTTCTGGTTCCCCCCTTTTGTTTTAGGGCTGTCAGCCCACTCCTAGAGCCCACTATGCCCACTATGGTGTCAGCGTGGCTCCGTTGGTAGCACATCCGCCTCTGGACCAGAAGGTCGTGGGTTCTTGTCCCACACCGGGATGGACTTGCACCTAAAAATCACTGGCATCTGAGTGCAGTATTGGGGGGTGCTGTACTGCTGGGGTGTGCCGTCCTTCAGATGAGATGTTAAACCGAGGTCCTTTCTGCCCATCCTGGTGTTGTCCTGGTGGGCGTCCAGGTGGAAGTAAAAGAACCCAGGGTACTCTTCGTAAAGAGCAGGGAACATTCCCGGTGTCCTGGCCAGCATTCCCCTTCCGATAAACTGGTTCATGCAATTATCTAGGCTGTGTGTGGGTGATGATGTGCAATATGGCCGCCACCACACATTCAGTCACTTCACTACCAGTCTAGCATTGCTTGTAAAGTGCTCTGGGATACTGTGTATGAAAAGCACTATATAAATGCTGATTCTTCTTCTTCTTCTCTTTGTTTTAATTTAGGCTCTGGCCCTTTAACTCCTTTTCTTTTCTCCCTTACCACTCCCAAGCACCTGTGGTATGAATAAAACAAAATCAGGCACTTGGCTCATTCACCATCATGGCTCAGGGATGGATGCTGCTGTTGGGAGGTTTCTTCAGGTGTCCGAGGAGCCGCACTCCCACCTGGCTTTGTTTTAGTGCTGCTGCATCTGGGTGAGCAGAATTTGAAGGTCCAGGGTGCGTTTTCCACCTAGACTGATTTTTTTCGTCGCACACCTGGGTCCATCCCACAGAACTGTCCCCACAGCCACTGCTTGGATGCTCAGAGAGGGGAGAACTGCCTGCACTGGGGATCCATCAGTGCTACCCAACTGAAAAATGCTGCCAAGGGCCCACGCTGGAGGGGTGCAATGCTGGAGGAGTCACAAACCCATGCAAAGGTATGTCTTCACAGCCATGCTCCCTGCGTCCTCCAACCCACCAGCCAAGCTGAAACCTTCCCTCATGCCACTCCCTAGGCCATTTTGTAGGGCAGGGGAGGTCTTGGCTAGTTGCCAGGGGATTAGGACTTCCGAGCCCTAGGTCAGGTATCTGGGCAGGGGTAAGTCCTGCCCTCCCCCACGTCCATGCCAGAGATGCAAAATTGAACAAAGGCTGGGGCAAGGTTGGGGACCTAGAAGGCAAAGGAGGGGGGCATGGGGGAGAGAGAGAAAGTAGGAAAAAATTGAAATCCAATTTTGGGAAGGGTCCCTATTTCTTTATAGTGCCCCCAAATTCTGGGGCACTACACATGGGTATTAAAAAAAAATTATATCATTTCATTAAAAAATGGTGAGTCATTTCTGCTAATGCTACAGACTTGTTCTCATCCTATGAAATCTACAGCACAACCCCCAAACTAGAACAACAGCACTTAAACTATGTCCCCCATCCCTACCAACTAACACTCCCCAGTGTCTGAACCTCTGCTCATCGCATGCCCACCAATGCATGTTTGCCCCTCACTGAAGCACCCTCACTGCAGCCACCCCTTACCCAGCCCACTTCATGACAAGCCCCCCTGCTGACAATACACAACACTGTAAGTCACCAAAGGCACAGTATGGCATGCCACATGGCACCACAGAAAAATGCCCTGAGCCTATGTTAAATATAGATAAGGAAAGTGTTGCTCCACATGGATCCTCATGCTACAGACACTGCACAAAGCAACAACTCAGAGAACTGAAAAGTCCTGAACCAAGAATCACACCAAACACCATGTTCAAAGTGTGAAAAAGAGTCAGTTATAAGTGGACTGTTGTTGGGAGCTTGACTATGGTATGTGCCTATAAATACGTTTTTTTACACATTGAACATTTTGTGTTTGGTGCGGTTCTTGGTCACATACTTTACGGTTCTCCCTATGTTAAGTACCCTATAAGGAACTGCTGCTGTGCAGATCTCCCTGGGATGTACCCTGCCATGGTGTTTGGGCCCTGTACTGGAGGACAGTCATCATTTGCCACCCATGGATGTGCTGTACCACCACTAGTACCAGGCACATTACCATCAGGTAAGGGTAGTCTCCCCCTCAGTGCCAATCTGTGCAAAATACTGCATGCAGCAAATAAATGGCACACCTTGCCAGACGTTAACTGCAGTGTGCCCACTGTCTTGCCCAGGCAGTGAAAGTGCATCTTGAAGATCCAGAATGTGTGTTCCATGATGGGTCATGTCTGGCTATGTGAATCATTGTCTGCCATTTCCACATTTGTGGCTGAGGTCAAGAAAGGTACCATGAGATAACTATGCTGTGGGATCAGCTGCCACCTGTGGGTGGGGTTGGAAATGATTCCTGAGGGTGCACAGTGGATATACATGCTACATATATGGAGGTTGCATGCATTTGTACCAAAATGCCATCTGTGGTCATCAACACTGGTATGCAGGCATGGCACAAGCTGCAACTGTTGAATATGACTGTGTCTTGTGTGGAGCTCAGGTACTTTGCACGCACACGTACTGGCATAATGTGCATCACACATGACCTGCGTCTTCACACTGTGTGATGCCTTACTACTGGCATAGAATTCCTCAGGTGGGACTGGGAACAATGCACACATGTGTACAGTCTACTATGCCTATCATATTAAGGAACCCTGCCATGGAGAAGACGTCCTCCATGGTCCATCTGATACCCACCTCTAACAGAGGAAGGCTTATGTAATTACCTATGTACTGAAGCAAGACACCTGCCACAGGCACTCTAGTATAGACAGCTGACTCATTCTGATGGCAGCACTTGCGACCATTTGAAATGAGCCTGCACCATACTATGCAAGGGCTGTCAGGATCACTGAATGTACATCCAGTGCTGCGCTGTGTGTCTTACTCATCAGCCATGGACCTAACAGTGTGCATTGTTCCTCCACCATGGCAAAGCTGCAGTGTTATGAATGTTGTGGGTCCAGCCTAGGCCTGTACACATGTTCATGTCTCCCATGCTGTCTCTGCAGGGCATTCTCACACAGCAATAGCACATGCAAGAGCATTCCAAGACACATGGCTGTGTACACAGCAGGAATGCTGGTGTAGCTCTGTGCATTTGGTTTGGCTCTGCAGCTTGCTGTGCATGGTGTCTGGGACAGAACACATATATACCCTGTGCTGACCATGTGATGCAGGGTCTGTAGTGGGGATGCAGGGGTGTGGCCAGTGGCGTCATGCACATAGGGTACGGGGGGGAACCCCTCTAAAGTCATGCTCAGAAACCTCTTTTTGTGTGTTTTTTTCGTGAATTGTCCATTGTGGTGAGGGAGGGAGGTGGAGGAGAGTTTGGAGTCTGACATGGGATGGGACAACATTTTTGTGCTTTCCTGCAGCTACCCCTACAAAGAAAGCTGTGTTGTGTAGAGCACAGCATACAACTTGAATAAGAAAGTCTTTCTTTTTGAGTTCTGTGTACTATACATAGAATTCAAAACAAAGACTTTCTTATTCAAGTTCTGTGATAGTACTCTTGACTTTCCCACCGTAGTGCAGCCACTGAGTAAAGACTTGCACAGGCCAGCATGCCCACATGTGTTAGAGCTGGATCAGCCGAGCATGAGATGAATAGTGTAGCTCAGAGGCACCATGTAAAGGGACCCAAAACTGTTCAGCAGCATAACAGTACTAGTACTGCTACTGCTAGCTTTGTCTTATGGATTGTGATTGTTACAATAGAGAAAAAAAAAAACACATCCTCCTCCTCCTCCTCCTCCTTCTGACTTCTGACCTGTCAGATGACCCATCACAGGTCATCTGACAGATCAAAAGTCAGAGGGGGAGGAGGAGGATGTCGTAGAACTGACTGAGCATTGGAGGAGTCATCAGTGAAGGACATATGAGGTCACAGAGCAGTTAGTCATCATGACCCTGCTGGGCCAATCAAGCAGAGGCCAGAAAAATCTGCCACCCAAGTAGGCAAGGACTTGGTAGTTCTGAAAATGTTCAGTCAAAAAAGATGATGATGTGAAAAAAATTAAATAAAAAAGCAAGCAGTAACAGTGTGTCAGGTGCAGCAGAAGGACCTGCTTTGTGTAAATGGGATGATTTCTCAAAAATACAGGATACTGGACAATAACTATTATTCCAACAGTTGTTTCTAAAATAATTTGTTGCAAATTGACTTCCCAACTCCACCAGCTTTAGCATAAATCAGCTTTAGACATTCTCCACCTGTAAATTACTGTGAAATGTACATTTGTTTGTTTTCTTGCTAGTGGCTGGTGCTGGATGTTCACACCCTACATGTTTTCCGATAGCATATATGAACAGAATGTACTAAGTGTAAGAAATTGAGTGCCATATGGCCTGTCATGTTAAATGTGAAATGCTTTCCTCACTCTCCGAATTGTTAGATCATGTTTAGGAGCTTGTGTGGAAAAACAAAGCAAAACATGATGTTTCAAGATCTGACTATCTTCATAAAGGCATGAGGGAAGACTTGCCGAATGCTTTTATGAAGACACTCAGATCTGCAACATCATTTTTGGGCTGCTTTGCAATCATAAGCATCCTTGTGGTGTGTTTCTTTTAGTGTGGCTGGGAAGTGTATAGAAAAGTCTTGCTTGCTGTGTGCACACATAACGCACACACATACAAAAACTGTACAGCCATACGTTTATTTGTGTGTATGCCACATGTCATCATGTGTGTGTACCACTGCTACACACACAATGATACATACACATTACTGTGTGCTTATCAGGATAGTGCTACAGGATCAACTACATTGGCTTCACTCTGTTTGGAGCTCATCAGCTGTAGGTAACCTACATTTGAAAAATAACATAATTTTTAAAGACAGATAGCAAAGACAGTGGCCCGGATATTCAGACTGCGCCAGGCAGGGGGGCAAGCCTAGGCGCAACTCAACTGGGATGCATCAGGGAGTGTACTGGGCAATATTCAGTGGTGCTGTGCCATGGCTCAGCACCATTGAAAATGGCAATGTGGCTGCCTGCATTGCGCATGGTGCATCGGCACTGTGCCAGTGCAAGTGACAAGAAAGGAGCAGGGGGATGCGCCAGCGCATGTGCAGTTGCGCTAGGCACAGGAACCACAATATTCAGTGATGGATATGCAAATGGGGCCATAATGCATGCAAGGTGCAACCGGGGCCATTAGCATGTCATTTTGGCCCCAATTGCATGCAGGTGCGCTGATCCCCGGCGACTTGCACCTGACGCCCTGTCAAGCTGCAGCTGTCGGGGACCGATGTCCCCTGCACATCAAGACAAAGTGCCCCAATGCCCGTTCGCGGGCATATGTAGCTTAAAATATATGTAAATGTATCCCTGGTGGTCCAGTGGACCGCTTCCAGCCTGATCGCAGGCATATGTATGATAAAATACTTGTAACTAATCCCTGTTGGTCCAGTGGATTGCTTCTAGCCCAATCGTGGGCATGTGTATAATAAAATACTTGTAACTTATCCCTGGTGGTCCAATGGACTGCTTCCAGCCTGATCGTGGGCTTTATATGTTGAAAACCCTGGTGGTCCATCGGCACCCTCCCACCCGCCCACTAAGACCCGCCACCCCACTCCCCCAGTCAGTGGCAGGAGGCAGTTCCCCACCCACAAGCTGCCTGGCTGCCCTGGCGACTGACTGCATATAGTACAGCTGCACCATTGGTCCACAGCATGGGCCAATGGGCATGCACACCGTACTGTACTACACAGTCCAGATATGTATCTCAAAGGGTGACACTGAGGAATTATTCCTTGGACCCAATGGACCTGCCCTGCAGAGTCCCCCAGGGCTCTGTCCTGTCCCCCATGTTGTTCACAGTGTACATGCTGCCCCTGTGCAAGGTCATAAGGTGGCATGATCTGAGTTTTCATTGCTGTGCTGATGATACTCAGCTCTACCTGTCCTTCATATCCTTAGATCTGATGCAGTCAACATGCTAAATGAGTGCTCGGCCGAGATCCAGGCTTGGGCGGCATTGAACTGGTGGGGACTGAACCCAGGGAAGACTGTAGTCCTGAAGGTCGAGGGGTGAGAGCTGGGGACTTTGGGGATATGTTGGGGCTGTTTATTGGCCCAACCAAGCTGGAGGCCTCCTCTAAGGTGAAGAATTTGGGTGTTGTTTTGGACAGTGAACTGACACTTGATGCTCCAGTGTCGGCTGTTGTCCGGACTGGGTTTTACCATCTCCAGAACATCGCCAGAATTAAGTCCCTTATCCTCCCTGGTGACCTGGCCACACTGGCACATGCTTTCATTACATCGAGGCTTGACTACTGTAACGCACACTGCATTGGGGTCAGGGATGATGAGATGCGGTGCTTGCAGCTTTTACAGAATACAGTAGCCCGGTTGTTGACTGGACACTCGAGGTTCAGTCATATTACACTGGTGCTGCACAAACTGCATTAGCTACTGGTGCGCTGGTGCATCACCTTCAAAGTAGGTCTTTTGACCTACAAGGCCCTACATGGGTTGGATCCAGATTACCTGAAGAAGCTTGTGTATCCCTACACCCCATCTTGCTCCCTCAGATTGGTGGAGGAGGCCCTCCTAGAGGTGCCTATGGCTAGGTTAAAATCTTCTGGGGACCAGGCATTTGAAATGGCAGCCCCGGTCCTCTGGAATTAATTGCCGAGGTACCTATGGGAGGCGCCATCCATGGAGTTCTTTAAAAAAACACCTGAAAACCTATTTATTTGAGCAGGCCTTTGGGGCATAAGGTCTAGTTTGGGCATATCTGTTAGTGTATGTAGCAGTCTGTTTTAGATTTTTATAGGGTTATGTGAAGTTGTCTATATTGTATGATTGTTTCCCAATGATGTCTCTATTTTTTTTTATTATTTGTTGTACAGGTGCCCTGAGCCTTTGGGAAAGGGTGCCAAACTAGTGTTTCTGTCCAATTCCAGTACACCTGAGTCTGTCATTGGTCCTGACCAGCATATTTTTTGTGTTATTTATGCATATCAGTCACAAGATGGCTGCTGCTGGCAATTGATCTAGGCACACATCTTTTGTGGATTGAGTTCTGAGTCTTTACCAAGTGCATTATCATACATAACAAATGTTCTTTTTCCCTCTACTACATAAGATAAATCTTGTTGATGATTGATTTCAATATTAACTGGCATAACGAAACACCCCCAGATGTCAAAAATGTGTAAATGACTTAATTTACATTGGCAACCAGATGTTTTTTACTGCAGTATTAGCCACTGCTAAGCAATTTAAATCACAAATTTTAGTGAGAAAGAAATAATGTGACCTACTGGGATTTGAACCGAGGCCCCTTGAATACCATCTCGGTGCTCTTAACCACTAAGCATCTAGCTATCATCTTTGTTCCTAGTTGCAAGATTGCACACCACCAGCGAAAGAAGGTATGTCAAAGGGAAACACCAGGCCTAGCCATGTGAGTAGTGGTTAAGAGCACCTGGACAGTATTCTGGGGGCCTGGGTTCAAATCACAGTAGGTCACATTATTTCTTTCTCACTACAATTTGAGATTTGATTTATGTTGGTTAATTATTTCTAACATGACAGTAGTCAGGACAGGAATACTTTAAGTCTGATACCAGCATGGTTTGACTATTGACTTATAGGAAACAAAGCTATGCTGTGACATACATCAGAATTATTAGTGAACATAATGCTATTTGTTGTATATAGATTAGCGAATTTACAAGATGACCCCATATACACCACCTCATCAAGAAGAATTAAAGGAACAGCTGCCTACTAGAATAAAAGCATTTTGACTTGTAGATTTATATATCAGTTGTGCTTAACTTATGTGTTCTAGATTTTTTTTTTTTTTTTACTTTCTCTGTTCTTGGTCTGCTAAATATTTTTGTTAATGCAGTACGTATTTCATATTCTCTTTAAAAAAAATCTGACTCTTCCCAACTGACCCAACAACTGCTGTTTGTGACATCACATTCTGTTTACATGGTGAGCACTGTCGGGTTATAAACATAGATACTATGAGGTCAGTTAAGGTACAGGCAAATATTTTTATATAGACTCTTGACGGGCTAGCTAGATGTGTTCTAAAGCTTTGAAAGGAAAAAAATCTAAAAAGAAAATGTTATTCTTTAGTAAACTGAAACAGACAAATCATCAATATGTCAGGGAAGGCAAAGGAGCACTGAAGGATGGAATCATCAGTGGCAGTAATGGGGAAACAATCACTGTGTGTTCAGCTAATGGAATCCTCTGGCAAAAACTATAGATGGGGTGATCCATAGACAACCATACCAACAAGGGAAGGGTCACTCACTCACACACTACAACGTAAGGTCAAAGCAGACTCGAGGAAACGAGGGAACCTTACACAAATCAACACACCAGAGAAGACTCAAACCGATTAGATGAAGTATAAAAATATATTTTATTTATATTTTGTTCTCTTCTTTACCAGGTTGCAAATGGAAACAAGCATTGGGCTGTGTGTGTATGCCTGGTAAAATACTGTATAGCAGGTATATTTCATATTCCATTTAATTCTGCTATATTCACTATTTGCACTGAAATAACAAATTTAAGCAAAATGCGTTTACTATCTAATGCCAAACCTAAACATATAAAATCTGCCACAAACACAAATTACAGTTTAAGCCACAGTGACAGTAACTTTTAATTCCTCCCATTTACACCATTCTCACTGCTCTGTTTTAGTAAGTCACAGCCATTAAAATCCACTTACTCACAGCCATTCACAGTTCCCAGCCATTCCCAGCCACTCACTCCCATTCACAGACCTCAGTAGCGCAAGCCAACTACGATATTATAGCAGTGTCTGTTTTTATTTTATTTCAGTGATGATGTGTTTAAATTTTGAACGTCAATAGGGAGATTTCTAGCAACCTTGGTCCCTTTCTTCGTACTGAACCCATTCTATTTAAAAAAACTCCAAACCCATTTTGTGGTCAGCTGCAGATGACTAAACTAACTAAATAAATAAATACATAGATGTATTTACTTACATTTATTAAAGTGCAAATATTGGTAGATGCAACCCCACAAAGTTCCACCAAAATCACCCCAATGCAGTTTATATCACCATCCAGATGCTTTCCCAAAGGGTGAAAGCTTAAAGTGCTAAATATGGTCATTATATAATGTCCAGATTAATGATGTAATCACTAGGATCCCATTAAATTTAAAGTGATATGTAAGCACAAAAATGCCAATGCTATACATACAAGTAGTAACTACACACTAGTGATAACATATATAACACATCAGACACAAAAAAACACAAACTGTTAGCTGACCTGTCAGTGCAGAGGTGGCATTACTGCTCATGATGCTGGCAACCTAAGTTTGGGAGCGAGCTTGGGTCATCAAGGGCTAGCCAGGGAAAGGAGGATTAAGCATCCCAGAGGATGCATGCCTCCTCAGGGGGAGGGAGGATTCTGTCATCTGACACAATACTGTCACCTGGGTGACCACAGATAGCAATGCAGCTGGCAGGCAGATGAGCAGAGTGGGGATATTGCTGATCTCAGTGAGAAAACATGCATATACAAGCTTGCACTGACATCCACATATAGTAGGCAATGTTCACACAGAGAGAGAATCAAGGAAATGGCCCCAGAACCCCTATGATGACAGCCCATGGAAGCTCCCTGGGCCTCCGTCATCCACTGGATAGCGATGCCTGCCTGACACAACAATGAAGTTCAGGGGACTAGCCCCAGCCTGACTCTGCCTGGGAGGTGACAGCCAGAGCTGATGGACATAGGTGACTATGACCGGGGAGGCTTGGGGCTGTTCCCAGGGCTTGAGGAAGTTAGGAGGGAGCCAGGGATGATGGCAGGGGGGAAATAAACTCTAGTAAGAGCCAATATGGCTGCAAACTAGTGATATTGTGGGCAGTAAGACATGTGTAAACTAGCAATTTTTGCTCTAACCACTGAGCCACCTAACTGCACCTTCTAATTGGTGTGATACATACACACTGACTAATACATATATACACATACTGTATATGCATATATATTCCAGTGTAAAATAGCAGTGCACTGTCTACACACATTTTTACAGATTAAAAAAAAGGACATTAAGGGACCATGTTCTTCTTTTCAGGCTCCAAAGGACATCAGCGGGTGGGGGCTTGCCACTAGACACCTCATTTAAATTAGCAATGACATGCATAAGGCTGAAACTGATCTAGATAATGGGGGAAATTTAGACTAGCAATTTTTGCACTAACCACTGAGCCACCTAACCGCACTTTGTAATTATTGTGATGCACACACACTGACTAATACATATACACACACATATGCATATATATTCCAGTATAACATAGCAATGTACTGTCTAAAGACACAGAGCATTGCCACACACACTATATACTGCCTTATATGGCATTTATTTACTTACACATCTAACCCTAACTTTTATTGTATTTAGGATAAGCACCATGCATTGCAGTAACTCATTGTGCTAATCTATGGCATGACTGGGTAACTAACATAGTGAATCAGGGAGGTGCGGTGGATGTGGCCCATCTGGACTTCAGAAAGGTCTTCAACACCATTCCCCATAGAAGGCTGATTAAGAAACTGCCCAGCCTAGGGGTGGATCCTAAAATAGTTATGTGAGTGGAGAACTGGCTGAATGGCAGGAGTCAGAGGGCTGTGGTAAACATGGAGTACTCTGGAGAGGGAGAGGGAGAGGTGACAAACAGGGTGCCGCAGGGGTCAGTGTTGGGGCTGGTCCTTTTCAATGTCTTTATTGGGGACATTGCAGAGGGACTGGAAGGGAAGGTATGCATCTTCACAGAAGATACAAAGGTATTCTATAGGGTGGACATGCTAGGGGGTGTTGAAAGAATGAGGGAAGACCTTAAAAACTGGAGAAATGGTCTGAAGAATGGCAGCTGGGATTCAATGCAAAGAAGCAAAGAAGTGCTGGATCATGCACATAAAGGCACAAGAACCCACGGGCAAAGTATGAACTAGGTGGGGAGGTACTGACAGTCACAAAGCAGGAATAGGACCTGGGAGTTATCATCGCAGAGGACCTAAGAGAAACTAGGTGGTGCAGTAAGGTGGCTGGAAAGGCTATTCAACAAGGAATGCTCCAGCTCAGTCAACCTCAGTATAAAAGAAATAAAAGAGCTCATTAGGGAGTAACCTAATTCCAATCACAGCACTAAAAAGACAATCTAGAAGATTGAAAATAATAGGCTCACTCACCATATGTATTTCAGTTATAATTTCTTTTTATTTAGCAAGTAATCAGGTGCAAAAAATAAGTCAGATATATTCTGGCTCATTTCCGATGTTTGGAAACAAGCCAGAATATATCCGACTTACTTTTTGCATCTGATTACTTGATAAATAAAAAGAAATTATAAATGAAATATATATGATGAGCGAGCCTGTTGTTTCCAATCATCTAGAGTGGCTGGAAAGGCTAGCCAGATGGTTGGATACATAGGGAAGGGTATCATGAGTTGAAAGAGGGAGGTCATCTTGCCCCTGTATAAGACACTCATGAGACTGCACCTGGAATACTGTGTCCAGTTGTTCAGGCCCCATCTGAGAAATAACAGACATGGTGGAGGCGATGCAGTGGAGGGCAACTAAAATGGTGCAGGGCCTGCTGGATAAGGCTAATGAGGAAAGACTAAAGGAGTTAAATATGTATTCCCTGGAGGAAGGGGGGAAGGAGACATGATTGAGAGATATGAATACATCACTGGTATAAACAGAGTACAGGAAGGAAGCATCTTCCAAAGTAAGAGATGCTGCAAGTCAAGCGGGCACAAAATGAAGTTAGAGGGGAGAAGGCTCAGGAAAAACATGAGAAAATATTTTTTCAGGGAGAGGGTGGTGGATGCCTGGAATAGCCTACTAGAAGGGGAGATAGGGGCTAAAATGGTCACAGAATTTAAGAAAGAGTGGGATAGACACAAGGGTATCCTGGAAGCTGGGTGTCTCCAGAGTTCAATTTTGGCATGGGGCCAAACACTAGATAGGAATTAATAGGGAAGACTGAGTGGTGATGTGACTTCCACCAACCAGCCCAACTTCCCACTAAGCACCCACCACCCCACACACCACACACTCAGATCTCCCAACACACGGTCACGCATCTGAACAGGTTCCAGTGAGAAGATCCACTCTCCCATCATAGGTACATCTTACTACTGGAACTGGCAACTGTTATATGAGAAATAAGGTAAGTGTGCTTGAATGTATTTCTATGGGTTTTCAACTGTACTTACCTTATTTCTAATATAGCAGTTGCTGGTTCCAGTAGCTAGATGTGTCTTACATGGGAGAGTGGCTCTTCACACTGGGACCTGTTCATGTGAATGAGGATGTGTGGGGAGTTCTGGGGAGTGTGGGTTGGCAGGTGCTCAGTAAGAGATCATGCTATGGGCACGAGGTTGCATCAGCGATGGACCTTTTTTTTTTACAGATTAAAAAAGACATCAAGGGACCATGTTCTTCTTTTCAGGCTCTGAGGGACATCGGATGGTGGGGGGTGGTGTTCTCATTAGACACCTCATTTAGATTAGCAATGACATGCATAAAGCTGAAACTGATTTAGATAGTGGGGGGATGTAGACTAGCAATTTTTGCACTAACCACTGAGCCACCTAACTGCACTTTCTAATTGTTGTGATTCACACACACTCACTAATACATATACAGGTATATGCATATATATTCCAGTATAAAATTACAGTGCAAGTAATCAAGTTTATTCGGAGTCACGTGATGAGCCGGCTCGGGTAAGACACGATCCGCGCTCCTCCGAGACCCAAGCGGTTGATTTTTGTTTTAATTACCCGGTACCAGCAGTATTTAGTTCTCTTTCCTCGTTCGGAGTTCTGTTGGGTGCTTCTAGCTGTTCTGTTGCCTGGCAGAACTGGGTTTGTGGCGGTCGGAAGGAGTGTGAGACCGAGTGCTTTAGAGGGATTTCGGTAGGCGGGCCCGAGCTCGAGTGAGGCATGGAAGCCAACTAGTGGAACTGCCTCATGGGCACGCCTCCTCGCGAACTAACGCCCAAGCCCCACCCATCCGTTGATGCAGATCAGGGAGAGGACTCTGATAAGGAAGGGTGTGGGTGGCAGCGCTTGAGGACATCAAGGAGATTAAGTCCTTGCTGCAGGGTTTGGTGATGGATTTCTCTGAGGTGAAGCCGGTCTACACTCACTGGCCCTAAGAATGAGTGATGCTGAGGCCAGAATTTCCTCACAGGAAAAAAAAGTCTCTACGCTGGCTCAAGAAGTAGTGATGATCCGGAAAAAAGTCAAGAGACTGGAAGAGAGGTTGGAGGATCAAGAAGCTAGAAATCGCAGGAACAACCTCATTTTAGCAGGGCTCCCAGAGAGGGCTGAAAGCCTGGACTGCGTCTCCTTTATCCAGGATCTGCTATTAAAAATGTTTGGCCCTTCACCTTTTGGGGAAGGGTATAATTTGGAGAGGGCTCATCGAGCACTACGGGAGACCCCACCGCCGGGGGCCCGGCCCAGAGTTATAATTATGAGGTTTCTCAATTATAAGGAGAAATCTTATGTTCTTCAGGTGTCCAGACAGAAGAAACCTCTGCAATGGAACGGGGCCTCATTGTGGTTTTTTCAGGATTTAACTCCTGGCACTCGAGAAAAGCAGAAGGAGTATACGGACATTAAGAAGAAGCTTTACTTAGCAGGGGTAAAGTTTCGGATCTCTATCCTGCTACTCTTATGGTGCGACTGTCATCTGGAGAAAGAAGTTTCTAACAGCTAAGGATGCAATGGAGGGCTCCGCTCTGATTTTCCAGATCTTTTCAAATCTCCAACCTGATTGTGTTCTCCTATATGAGGATTACTTTTTTCAGGAAGAGGTCTTCTGGGAGTTAAGGAGTCCTTAACATGAGCTACGAGGTCAAGCTAGCCTTTGGCATAATCTGAGACATTGAACAGCAAGTTTTGGATTTGATTTTGGAGGGGTTTCCTCCTTCCCCCTTTTTTTTTTTTTTGCTTAGTCTTGTGTGCCTCTCTCTCTCTCTGGAGGGAGGAGGGAAATGGAAGGAAAAGGATTGGTACATGAAAAGAAGATTAAGGAAAGACTGGGGTGACTAAGGCCCTTTGTTCAATGGACTTTTAGGCCACCAATTAGGTGGATTGGACTTTCTGTGGGACTAGGGCTTAACCCGGGGGCGGGGTGTTCATATCAGCAATTAATGGGGTCTCTTATGATGGAATAATATAGTCTCTAGTTGGAGGCGTTATTGGATGAGTCTCTGCCTGCTTAGACGATATGGGGGAGCGCCTCGTTAGAGGTTTAGAGGTTTGGTTTTTTTTCCGTGTTGGGCATCATGTATATTTGTGAATTATATGGGGGCACCGTTTATTTATTCAATGGGGTTTGGTTTAACCAGGTCTGAGGGGGATGTAAAGCTAGTTTTTCGGGTAAAGAAGCCAATGACTGGGTTTTGAGGGGGTCAGGAAATGGATTCATCCATGACTCAACAGGAAGCTGGAGGTCAGTCTTGGGACCGGGGATGGGGGAGGGTTTGGGGGGGAAAGAGAGAGTCCTCGACTGGGATGCTTGGGGAGTAGACCTCAAGAATGGATTTGTCTTGATCCTTTTCTTAATTTGCTATTAGCTAGATGGTATTATACACTGTGATTTCTTGGAATGTTAAAGGTTTGAGGGGACGAAATAAAAGACTGACAATCCTACGGTACGTGGAGCAGTGGAGGGCTCATATTGTGGCTTTTCAGGAAACACTTATTATCGGACGAACTAGATTGTTTAAAGAAACGTTGGGTGGGTCAGGTATATGGAGTGGGGAAGGAGAGGGTGTCTGGCAGGGTTGTGATAATAATTAACAAGTCTTGTCCCTTTGAGGTGACCCAGGTTTTGACCCGACAGGATGGTAGGGGGATTTATGTGATGGGCACTTTACATGGTAAGGCAGTAGTGGTGGCCTCTATATATGGACCAACCCCACCACAACCTGAATTTTTTGCCTCAATAGAGGAGAATATTGCCCCATTCCCGTCACTCTCTTTGATATTAGCGGGTGATTGGAATTTATGTTTTGACAACAAGGAGGATAGGGTGCCTATGTTTAAAGGCTCCAGGTCTAGGGCCCAATTAGCTCTGGCTAAGTTTTTAGAGGTTACAGGTTTGACAGATCCATCTAAGCTTTTTCCTAATGGGGGCCCCAAAATAACATTTTACTCGGAGGCTCATAAAAGTCATACTAGGATAGATTTTTTTTTGGTAAATAGAGTGGCATTGGGGGAGGTTAGAGCGTTCGACCGAGGGTAGAACTCTTTCAGACCACTCCCTGATTCAGATGCAATGGGAACCTAAATCCCTACCTCCCAGACCTTATAGGTGGAGGCTTCATGACTGGCTTTTCTTGGTGAAGGAGAGAAGGGATGAGTTAGAGGGGGCTCTCAAGGAAATTATTAGTGTACAATTGCCTACATTGATGGATAAGGCGAACTTGGCCTACTTGTAAATTTTTATACTCTATGGCTGCTAAAATTTAGCTGCTAAAAGAGGCTGATTAGGATGCGTAAGAGGAATTTTAGAGGGGGCCATAAGCACTCTGTCGCAGCAGGAGGGGTTGTCGGAAGAAATAGATAGGGAGCTTAAAAGCTTAAGGGAGGAGCTGTCAGGGATTTTGTATGGGAAGACTGAATTTTGGTTAAATAAGATCAAGGCCCAATATCTCCTGCAGGGGGATGTTCCGGGGCATCTCCTGGCAGCGAGAATTAAAGAGTGGGAGGCCAGTCGGACTGTTACTTCACTTTCATATGAAGGGAGGCTAGTGACGGACCCTCAAGATATGGCTGAGGCTTTTGCCTCATTTTTTTTGAAAAGATATACCAGGAAAGTGCTCCAGGGGGGGACCAGGAGGTTAGGGAATATTTGGAGGGAATTCAACTTCCGTTAGTGGACCCTGCTTTTGCTAGGGAGTTGGAAGGTCCTATAACATCCTCTGAGATTATTGAGGTGGTTAGATCCCTTCCATCAGGTAAATCGCCAGGGCCTGATGGCCTAACGGCGAAATTTTACCAAACACACATTCAAACTATACTTCCTGTTCTAAAATAATTTTTTCATACTATAATGCGGGATGGTATCGATCATTCACCCATATATCAAGCATATGTCACATTAATACCCAAACCAGATAAGCCAAGGGATGTCTTGGGAAGCTATAGGCCTATAGCCTTAATAAATCAAGACATCAAGATACTTGCAAAGATCTTGGCTAATACGATCTTGACTGTGGCTCCAAGCCTAATTAGTCAGGAACAAGTAGGCTTTATGCCGGGAAGAGGAGCAAAAGATGTGCTTAGGAAAATACACCATATTTTAAATTCTGCTCCTGACTCCCGGGCCCCCTTAGCCTTGATCTCCCTAGATGCCAAAAAGGCATTTGATCGTGTCTCTCATCTATTTTTATTTACTACAATGGAGAAGATGGGATTCCCAGAGGGGTTAATTAGGGGTATCAAGAATCTATATGCGGCACCTACGGCTAGAATTTTATGTAATGGTTATTTGTCGAGGGAATTCCAGCTTAAGAATGGTACTCGGCAGGGGTGCCCCTCTTTCACCGATACTGTTTAATATTTATTTGGAGCCTTTGTTAAGATACATTAATAGGGAGGTCGGGGTTCAGGGAATCAGGGTCGATGATTTGGTTTTGAAAATCTCAGTCTTCGGGGACGATATATTGCTCCACCTTCGAGATCCAGCAACTGGCTTTGGAATGGTTAGAGAGCTAATAGATCGGTACTCTAGGGTTTCGAATTACAAACTGAATCTTACTAAAACCCAAATTTTACCTCTGACTCCACATGTTTTTAAAGTGGATTTTGCACCCCTGGGGATACAATGGAATGATGATAAGTTGAAGTACTTGGGAATTTGGATTACAGCAAACCAAACATCTGGTGCAGATGCCAACCTGGGGGGAATTATTTCGGAGATCTCGGGGGATATTTTAAGATGGAACAAACTCCCTTTGAACTTTACGGCATGTTTGGGCATCATTAAGATGAACATCTTGCCGAGGGTGCTATATCCGATCTATTTGGCTCCTTATAATATCCTGGTTAAGTGGTTTAAGCTAATTAGGAAAATGTTGACAGGTTTCCTTTGGAGTGGCAAGCCTCCCAGGATTAAACACAATGTGTTGTGTAGGCCGTACAAGAGGGGGGTTATTAGGCTACCTGATCTTCAGGCTTATTATGTGGTGGGTCAGTTGGGCTTTATGGCCCAGTGGGCGGTGGACTTGTATAAGGGAGAATATTGTCCTGCTTGGTTACAAATTGAGAGGAAAGCGTTGAGAGGTATGGGCTTTTCCCCTGATTTGTTGTTATACGTTGGGCCCAAAAAAGGAATGGGCAAGGTAGGGGTGGGGAATCAAATTAGGAAATCATTGGAAGCTTGGTGGTCGCTTCTCACTCCAACCCAAAAAGAATGTCAAGTGAGGTCTAGGGATCAGCCTATTCTGGGTAACCCTAACCTGACCATAGGAGGCTTGGTGCTGGGGCAAAGGTGGGCGGTATATTTGAAAGGTCTCAGTCTGAGGGATATGCAAAGGGGGGGAGAATATTCCTACCACCTCAATGTGATGGCCTGCCCTTCTTCCAAAGGTTACAGCTTAAGCAATTGATTGCGGGAGCTCGAGGGGATGGGGGGATTATTCAGACAGTTTTCTCTCATGGGGAAGTTTGAAGGAGGCCGTGCATAGATCCAGTTCGCTCTCCCGGGTGTATAAACTTCTCCTGAATTCCCGATGTTCCAGTGCCCTTATCGCTGTCCCTTATTGGGATAAAAAAAGTGTTGACTTCTAGATTAACGTGGGACAGTATCTGGGAAGCCACTAGATATAATGTTATTCCTAAATATAGAAATATGCAGATCTTTGTGGTTCACAATATCTATTATACGCCCACTAAGCTATATTTTAAGTCCTTGAGACAGACAGATCTGTGTTTCCGGTGTGGGACAGCAACAGGGGATTTGCTTCATATTCTATGGAGTTGTGATAAGATTTCTCCATTATGGAATAAGATTAGACAGGGCTTGGACCCCAGCTTAGATTACTCAGGTTATTTAACCCCAGAAATTTGTGTGTTAGGTGATTACTCTATGGTCAGGAGGGTCACATCAAGATTTCACCTTGTTTAATGGGGTCTATTGTTAAAGCATTCATTCTGAAACACTGGAAAGATGATCAGGCTCTTTCATACGAACAATAGGTGAAGGATTTGCGGGGGGCTTTAGCTAGGATTAAAAAACATCTAGAATCTGAGGGTAGACAGGAGGTCTATAGTAAAAGGTGGGCAAGTTTGGAGGCAGCCTACTCGTAATAGGAATAACTGATAGCATACAGATCTGCCTGCTGGGTGGTGATTAATAGAGGGATATGAGCTGGGTAGGTGGTTCTCTCAAGAGGTAGGTACCGTGGGTTTTAGGTCTTTTCTTTCTTTTATGAAGATCCCCTATAGAATGGGTGGCTATATTTGTTAACTGGTGCTGGAATCATTATGAATCTGACTGGGATATGGGTTTGGTGAGGATGAACTTGAGGTCGTTGGGGCTTTATCGGATTGGGACTCTCTCTCTTTCAGGGAACACACTGGATATCCGCCCGAGATGACCAGGTCAACCAGGATTACTGGATGTTAAATGTTGTAAGTTTCATTTTGGGGAAGCTCGAATATGGGAGAAGGAGTTGTCTTAATTTGCGGTGGGACATGAGGGCTTCCGTGTGATGTTTAACTTTGGATGGGGTGGTATCCTTGTGTGTATGTAAATAGGGGATGTACATAGTTTGCACAGCCAGTTTTGAGGTGTGCGCCCGGTTTTCCGGGTTTTGGTTTATGTTTGTATGTCTTGTTGGTATTGGAAAAGAAATAAACTTTTTCTTTAAAAAAAAAAATTACAGTGCACTGTCTACACACACAAACTAACAGAATACACTGCCTTATATTGCATTTATTTACTTATACATCTAACCCTAACTTTTATTGTATTTAGGATAGACACAGGATTTTCACTAACTCATTGTACTAATCTGTGACATGACTGGGTAACTAAGGTAGTGAACCAGGGAGGTCTGGTGGATGTGGTCTATCTGGACTTCAGAAAGGCCTTCAACACCGTTCCCCATAGAAGGATGATTAAGAAACTGCACAGCCTAGGGGTGTATCCTAAAATAGCTGTGTGGGTGGAGAACTGACTGAATGGCAGGAGTCAGAGGGTTGTGATGAACAGGAAGTACTCTGGAGAGAGAGAGGTGATGAGCAGGGTGCTGCAGGGGTCAGTGTTCGGGCCGATCCTCTTCAGTGTCTTTTTTGGGGACATTGCGGAGGGACTGGAGAGACAATACAAAGGTATGCAATAGGGCGAACATGCCCGGGGGTGTTGAAAAAATGAGAAAAGACCTTAAAAAAAAAACTGAGAAATGGTCTGACGAATAGCAACTGTGATTCAATGGAAAGAAGTGCAGGATCATGCACATAGGGCACAAGAACCTAGGGGCAAAGTACGAACTAGGTGGAAAGGTACTGACAGTCACAAAGCTATCATCTTGGAGGACCTAAGAGAAACTAGGCAGTGTGATAAGGTGGCTGGAAAGGCTAGCCAGATGCTTGGATGCATAGGGAGGGGTATATGTAGAAAGAAGGAAATCATCTTACTCCTATATAAGACACTCGTGAGACCACACCTGGAATACTGTGTCAAGTTCTGTAAGCCCCATCTGAGAAAAAAACAGACAGGGTGGAGACGGTACAGTGGAGGACAACTAAAATAGTGCAGGGCCTTCAGGATTATACTTATGAGGGAAGACTAAAGGAGTTAAATATGTACTCCCTGGAGGAAAGAAGGGAGAGGGGACATGATTGAGACATACAAATACATCACTGGTATAAACAGAGTACAGGAAGGAAGCATCTCCCAAAGTAAGAGATACTCCAAGTAAAGGGGTCTCACATTGAAGTCAGAAGGGGGAAGGCTCAGGGGAAATGTGAGAAAATATTTTTTCATTGAGAGGGTGGTGGACACCAGGAATAGCCTACCAATGGGGGTAGAATGGGTAAAATGGTCACAGAATTTAAGAAGCAGTGGGATAGATGCAAGTGTATCCTGGAGGCAAGGGGGGGCTTCAAATTTCAGTTTGGGCATGGGGCCTCACGCTAGATAGTGATTAATAGGACAGACTGGGAGGGCCAAGTGGTCTTTATCTGCCATCAACTTCTATGTATGTATCTATGATAACCAGCAGGACTAAAACAAAGTGCCATACACACACACATTAATACACATGCGCTGCTTCATATTCTGAACTGTGCACAGCAAACATATAGCATTACAGTTATTTGTAAGCTGACTAGGAAAAGGTTATGTACCAGGAAAGGGTTAACAGAGTGGTGCACTAAACACACACACACACACACACACACACACACACACACACACACACTTACTGTTGCAGGTCTCCTAAACTGATAACACTGGAATGTGTTCTATCAGGACATCCCATATAACTGAAATGCCACATGAGTGGGAAAGAGAGAGAGAGACAGAGAGAGGGAGAGAGGGAGAGAGGGAGGGATGGAGTGGGCTTTGTTTTCTTTTTTTTTTTCTAAGTAGTGCAGTTATACTGAGTGCATCCACTGATTGTAATTTGAGCTGGCATGAGTATGCTCCATGTAGAAGAGAGGTATCTTATCAAACAGTCTCTCTCTCTCTTTCTATCTCTCTCCAAAGTAGTGTGGAGCAGGGACACACCAAAGTCAAACTGCTCTAAACTGCTCTAGTGGGTTCCATGTCATAATAGCGATGGCAAAACAGTGATTGCTATTATGGTGAGTGTATATTGCCAAAAAGCAAATCAGCGATATACGCTCTATGGCAACCCAACTTCCAGTTCTAAACAAAATGTTTTTATGGGGGGGGGCTTTGCCTCCCACACTCCCCTGAATTAGGATTCTCATCTCCAGGGGGGTGCATGTTGGGGAAGGGGGCAAAACCCATACCTCGCAAAAAATTGAGTGGCTGCAAAACATAACCTGCTCCCAGACTTGAACCCAGTACCTGCTGCTGCCAGAGCTAGCCTCCTACACCACCACACCACATGGCTAGCTCAGCAGCAGCAGGAATCTCAGTGCCTGACAACCCCTTCCCTGTCCCTCCCCTTCCCTCTAAGCTATTTCTCCCTTCTGTTTGCCCTTAGCCCTAGTCACTTTCGCATAACCTCACTATTCTGCAGGGTAGCCCACAAGAAAAGCACCCAAAATGAGTCACTATAATTCTAGTCACTCATCTTGGGTTGCTTATATAACGTAATACCCTCTAGTGAAGTAATTCTAATACAACACCAATTTTGTGAAGTCTGTTTGGAATCTGATGAGCTCCATTTTTTTTTTACTGTGATTGCAAGACATCTGCAGGGCTTCACCCACTGCAGCCATAAAAACAGAAACTGGAAAAAAACACAAACTCTTGCTCAGTCATTTATCAGCTTGTTATGATCAAATATGTGACACAATTTGGGGGCAGTTTTGGTAGAGCTAGGTGGAGTTGTACTTTAATAGATGTAAATAAACAAAATATATTTTTATATCTCATCTAATTGGTTTGAATCTTCTGTGGTGTGGTGATTGTGTGAGGTTCTCTGGTTTACCTCATGATCCATAGACCTCCAGGACAGGGGATAAGAGAGAAAAGGAGCTAGGGGCAGAACTAGAAAGGGGGGTGGCAAAGGGGAAGATGATGGCGATGGGAGATCTAAACCTGACAGATATTTACAAGGTCATTCCAATGGCCAGAAGCTCCAGATGTCAGGTACTGCTGGATACATTCTAGGACTTCCTACTGGTGCAGCTGATTAAGAACCCACTAGGCAGGCTGCCATTCTTGATGTGGTACTCACCAACTTGTAAGTGGTAGGAAGAGTGATGGTAAGGAAGCCACTAGGGTCCAGTGACTATAACTCTATATTTTTTGTCCTGGCCCTTGGGACAGGTAAGCCCTCATCAAAGGCTGAAGTCCTAGATTTCAGAAAAACAGACTTCAGCCACATGAGTGAATTGGTCTGGATCAAGTTAGTCAGTGTGGACAGTATTAGGGAAGTGGAGGAAAGATGGGGGCAATCAAGGGGGCCTTTCTTGAGGCAAGACAGTCTTGCATGAGAATGGAAATCAAAAGCAACAGGTAGAGGAATTCAGTATGGTTCTCTATACAGGTCAAGAAAGCAGTGAGAGTCAAAAAGAAGGCCTTCACCAGGTACAAGGAAAAAGAAGGGAAGAAAGAATGGGTTGAGTACCAAATGAGAACAGTGGAAACCAAGGAAGTGATAACTGAAGCAAGGGCAGACACAGAGCTGTGTATTGCAGAGGGGATCAAGGGAGGAGAAAGCAGTTCTTTAGCTATATTGGGAAAAAAAGAATCAAGGAAGAATTCTTAGGTTAACAGAATGATAGGGTAATTGAGGAGGACAGACAAGCAGAAAGCAGCTGTTCTTAATGACTACTTCTGTTCTGTATTCACAAGATAAGACAGAGGGCCTCTGCCAGAGACTGGCATTAAGGTAGTTGTAAGAGGATCCTTGAGATGAGGCAGCAAGTATTTACCAATTAAAGGGTTTGCAAAGGGCTGGCAGCCCTAAAGATAGATAAGGTCCTGGAGACAGATAGGATCCATCTGAGGCTGAGCAAGGAATTGGCAACAAAACTAAATGAACCCCTTGCAAGGCTGTTCAATAGCCCAATTGACACAGGAGTAGTTCCAAAAGACTGCAAGATAGCAGACACAGTCTTGCTCCATAAGGGCGGGGGAGGTGACAAGGAGCAGCTGGGTAACCACAGACCTGCCAGACTTACCACTATTGTGGGTAAATTGTTGGAGACACTAGTCAAAGAGGACTTCATGGACTACCTGAAGAACAGTGGACTCCAAGATAGTAAATAGCATAGTTTCATGGCAGGGAGGTCTTATCAGACTAACCTAAAAGTATTCTTTGACTAGTTAACGGGGGGGAGTGGTAAGATGGCTGCAGTGCTGCTCCGCTCCTTACAGCCATGAGGTAGAAGCGGCGTTCAACTGTTTTTAACGTGGACTCTGTATTTTTATCTGTGTTCTGTTTTAAAATGATGAATGAACCAAAGATTGTTTTTGGCTCGTCTTGCTTATTTATTTTTTTTAGTGCTACGACTTAACTGCCAGGCTCACTCCGAAGTGCTATGGCCTCAGTTTGTTTGGAAGACGCCAACGTGAAAAGACCCTAGAACTGGCTTGGAGAGCACATTGAGACTGCTGGAAACTTGTTACTGAAGTTTCTTAGGAGGAGAACTGTAGCTGCTATCGCCCACAGTGATGCAAAGTGTGTAGCATTGCAGTAGCACAATCTGTGCTGAAAGGCTTGGAAATGCCTTGAAGAGAAATGCTACCATTGCCTAGGGCAAGAGGGTCATTTTTAATTTGAAGTGTTAAGGTTACTGCACTCAGTGGAGTGCTTTTGTCTTTTCTCCCTAGGTGTCTGCAGGCTAATAATGGCATGGTATGAAAGAAACATAAAGAGATTAATTACGAACTGAGTAACCATGGAACAGAAAAATCTCCATACTTTAAACTGAAATGGGCACTACGAAATGGTGGACCAGAGTGAGATTTTCTCAGCTGGTAGGACTCCTAGACGAAACCGAAGCCCCTGTTTGTTTATTGAAACAAGGTATTTATATATTTGCTTGACCAGAAAGGACGCTTGTTCAGCAACAGATACTTCAATTTTTAAGATAACTTTGTAGAAAGAGTAACAATGGAGACCACGGACTCTGTCGAGAATTTTGAGCTAAGGCGTCTCTTCCTAGCATTGATAACTGGAGATCACAGACTCCCCTGTTTAGACTCTAGACCTTTAGTCCATGGCAATAATTAGTGCAGTTTAACATAGAGGGGAAACAAAATATGTTATTTGTTAACCAATTAGTATCCTGAGTGAAAAAATATACAGATATAGAACCCCCAACTGATTTAAGGAGTTTGTCTGAGATTGCAAGGATGCCGTAGATTTGCAGTGACTGCTGTAAAGCAGACCTATATATGTTTGTTGCTAAACAATTGTTGCTCTTTTTAATACAAACAAAATCTTTGCTACTTCCACTTGAAGTCTTATTAGAGTCTTTTTAACATGATTTGGAGCTGCTAGATGCATTTCTTTTTGCTCTAGGATATACTGAGTGGGTTTTATATAAGACTCCTGCAAGTCATTTCAGTATGCTGCTGCAAGTTTGCTCTAAGTAAGTTATTTGGATGTTCATTTTGATGCACCCAGGGATATGCCCTGACTGTGCCTGTGGCATGTTGAGGAAAATTGATGGTCATTTTAAAGTTCCCAACAGCGATATGCTGAATGAATCTTGAAATTCGGGAGTAAGACATTGTAATTGAAGTGAAGTGAATAGTGCAGTCTGGGAAGGGACACCAGCTGCCCCATGCCCATGACGCCTGGGTAACTCATCTGATTTTCCTTAGTTGGTGCTATAGGATCATAAAGGACCCAAATGACGTCTCTCTCTGGGAAGCCTGCCCATGGGAGCCTAGTAGGGGGTCTTATTGGTTTACACTATCCAGGAAATTTCAAGACATAGGATAGTAGCCTTTAAGCATATTCTGAACCCTCAAATAAGAGGATTAAGACATTACACTAAGTGCTTTCTTTGGCATGACAAGCCTCTGAAGAGTATTAGAAGGGATATTGGTAGTGTAACCCCTCACCCCTGCCTTTCTAGCAAAATGACAGGTGGCATTCTGTTGAAGCTGACAGCAATACCTGGTGGGGACTGGGTTTGGGGATTATGAGGTTACTCAGCACAGGGAACCTAGGTTTGGCTACTCTGAACAGGGGCACCCAAGTAAATCCGAACACAGGAAGCAATAACTGTAATGTCCAGAACCAGGAATGGGATTCTTCAGTGTGGCTTTTATTCACTTCCAAGCTGAACAAACAAAGCACAGATGGACCCCCACGGGGCTACATTCCTGGTAATGCAGATTAGAGATGACAGAACACGTTATCACTATTTCCAGCCCTCGGGCTCTAAACCCACCAGGCACACAGCCCAGACTTGCACGCAGCTTTGGGTACACAGCCCGACTTGTACACTACTTGGGTTTTCCCCACTGGCCTGGCTCCTCTGCCAGCCACTTGATCCGCAGTCCATTTTGGGAATGAAGCAATTATCCTGTTGTGGCTCCCTAAACCACATTAGAGCCTTCGACTCCTAGAGAGAATTTTCCTTACAATCCCACATCTGGGTACTTCCCTCATCACTGGCCAAGTGCCTGAGGTAAAGTAGAAATCCACAGAAGAAATCCATAGAGGTGGACCTGGTCGCTAAAGATGGGGGGCCTCCCACCTCCAGCTCCCACAGCCCATACCCGGCCATTTCTGGAAATTGAACAATTCCTTTACTGAAAACTTGCAAATGTAGATTCATGGGTAGACATCTGTCACATCTCCTCTACATATCATTTTCATCCCAACAAGCTCTGGACTTGAACCTACTTTTACTTGTTGCTTAGCCGATTACTCTAGGCTTCCCACTATTTTAGTAGTTCAGTCCCCACATTGTCACACAAGTCCCAGGGTGAAAAACATAGGCCCTTTCAGGAAGAGCAGACACTCACCCTCCGGTTGCAGGTGGCCCACAGGCGACTCACAAGTCTTCTTGTTCTCCCAAATAAACTCTGGAACACATAGGCAGCTTTTCCTTTACAAGCAGAACTAGGGGATTGCCCCAGGAATCTGCAGGGAACCCTTTCCTGCCCCCATCCACAGGGGGAAGGGGCACTGAGACCCGAAAACAGTGGTCTCCACCACTTCAATTATCTTCTGTGTCTCTCTTTTGGTGGAGACACACACCCTTTTACTTAAAAGTAGACCTCTGTCAGGGCTGAGGCTCCTAGAGCCTACACTGAGCTGCTGTGCTGCTTACTCAGCAAGCTCCCAAGACCAACTGAACACTGTTCAAATCTCCCAACATTCTATTCCAACTTCCTTGCTGCAGATTCCATTGTGGCTCATGCAGCTGCGATAGTTCTATTGGTGATGTCATCCCTCAGTCTCAGCTGAGACTGAGAACAGAGTGAGACAGTATGAAACCCATTTAACTGGAGTTTCACAAGCTGCCTTCCTTGCCTACCACTAGGTCTTACTGGGATTCTAGTAACCCCGGGTAACAAGGGGGTTACAGTAGTATGGGGACAAATGCTCTCTGTTTATACCTGCTGCATATGGATGTTTTGGAGTATATTTCCTAGGGGCTCATTATGGCTTTTTCATTTGGACAGACTGAGGTAGATATTGTAGTGAATATTGGAGCAGAAGATTTATTAGCAATATTATGCAGCAAGTGCTAAGCAGTCAGGCAATATAGTTTTCAAAAACGTTATATGAAATGATATTATCATGTAGATGGTTGTATATTTTTAAATTTGGAAGTGCTCTGATGATTTTATATTGGTTAGAGTTTGTAAATAAGTATAAAAGGGAACATAATGATATAATATTTTTTTAGGACATTACATGTTTGTGGGTTTGGCATGTTGTACGTTGTGCATATAGTGTGATAATGGGATATTGTCATATTGCTTTAGTGATTATTTAGTTGAAAATTTGTAATGGCTTTAAAAAAAGTTGAACAAATAAACTTGAACTTGAAACCTGACTGGTTAGCAAGGGTAGTGGATAAGGGCCATGCTGTGAATTTAATCTACTTCAGTTTTGGCAAAGCTTTTAACTTAGTGTCTCACAGAAGGTTGCTGATAAAGCTAGAGAATCTGGGTGCACTGAGAGATACAGTTAAATGGATGAGAACCTGATTGGAAGGAAGACAGCAGATGGCTGTGGTAAACAGAGTTGAATCAGAAAAGAGGGAGGTCAACAGTGGGGTGCCACAAGGATCAGTCCTGGATCCAGTCCTTTTTAATATGTTTATCAGTGATATGGGAGAAGGAATCCAGGGTAAGATGTGTCTCTTTGCAGAAGACACCAAGCTCTGAGGCAGGGTAGACAGCAAGTAGGGGGTTAGAGTGGTGCAATGAGAATTGCAATGGCTGGAGAGGTGATCAAAGGTCTGGCAGTTGAAATTCAATACCTGAAAGTGCATGGTGATGCACACAGGGAACAAGAACCACAGGACAGAGTACTGGATGGTGGGTGAAGCTGGGCACCATCAGTGACTTCCTAAGACAATCAAGCCAATGTAACTACACCAACAGTAAGGCAAACTGGATGCTGGGGTGTATAGGAAGAGGTAATGACAGCTGAAGGAAAAGGTATTACTACCTCACTATAGAGCACTGCTGAGGCCCCACCTGGAGTACTGTGCCCAAATAGAGACCTTCAAAAACCTGAGAGGAATGAACAATGTAAACTGAAGGAACTATTTAGTGTAAGTAGCAGACCAAGAGCACAGGAGCATGAGTGGAAACTGTTGGGGGGAGGTTCAAGAGGCAAGTGAGAAAGTTGCATTTTACAGAAAGGGGTGGAGTCATTGAACAGTCTGCCAGCTGAGTGGAAGGGGACAAAACTACCAATGGTTTCAAACACGGCAGGGACAAAGTTAAGGGCTTCATGGTTGTTCAGGGTGGTAACCATAGGGTGGGGATCATGGGGTGGATAGTGTGGGTTGGAACCCTGTATGGTCAATAGATCCTAGGTTTGTTAGGGATTATTGGCAGACTGGATGGACCAATGGCCATTTTCTGCCATCATTGCCTGTTTCAATGTTTCTATCATGTTTATGAAAGCACCTGTTAAAGAGCAGAGCCGCTCTGGAAAGAATGAAAGGCAACTCATTTTTATAAGACGTATTAGATGGGATTGGGTAGAATTAATCAGTCCCCATGTTAGAGTTAGCATGGGAATTTATTAATTATGAACTTCAGATTATGACTAATAAATGTGCTTCATTGAGGAAAATAACAGTAAGAGGTATTCACTACAAGTGGCTTGCTCAAGACGTGCATAAACTTATGGAGGATAGGGACAATGCCTTGCTGAAATACAATTAAACAAAAAGTAAAAGATTGGTGTCACTACAAGCAATTACAACATCAATGTGTTGGAGACACTAAAGCGAAGCTGTATCAAGACATCTGGCCCAGCAAAATGCAAAGTTACAAAGGATATGGTCAGTGGTACATTAGAAGAAATTGCTAGTTGTAATTCCAGCAAAATGGGACTGATAGCTTAAGAGTTGATGTACAGGACAGCTGACCAATTTCAAACTGCAGCTATAATATGCCGTATATAATACCAATTTTCAGAAACTGCACAGGTTAACAATGATGGGTCACACCTTTTCACCTGGTCTGCATTCAACTATGCAACCAGAGTTTAAGATGGATAGCATGCCAGAAGAGGTGGTAGGGGTGAAGAGACTGGTGAGCTTGAAGCATGTGTGGGATAGGCACATGGGCATTATAATAGAGAAAAGGGAAGTGAGAGGGGCACCAGTGACCAAATAGGGTCTGGGGTGTAGTAATAGGAGGGAACATGTTTCAATATAAGAAAAATAGCAGGACATGAGGACACAGCATTAGACTGGAGGGATGCTGATTAAGGGGTAATGTGAGGAAGTTCTTTTTCACAGAAAGGGTGGTGGGTGCATGGAACAGCCTACTTCAGGAAGTGGTGGATATGATTACAGTACAGGGCTTCAAACAGGCATGGGATAGGTATAAGGGAGCAATACAAATAAGTATGAATAGATAGGCCATTGACAGAGTAAAGATCTACGGTACATTCATAAGGCAGATAAAATGGGCAGATTGGATGGGCCTTGTAGTCCTAATCTGCCGTCAACTTCTATATTTCTATGTAAAACTAGAGCAGACTAGACGGACCGACTGTTCTTTTTTCTGCCAACAAATTCTATGTTCCTATGCTCCAACAAAACCATTTGAAGGCAGGCTGTATGTATTTAACAGAATGAAGGACTGTTCATGTTGTACCACATGAGGAATGGAATTACTGATAGTGTAAATGAAAGCTGCCAAATAGGACAAAATGAGCATGTTTTGGTGGTGTAGAAACAGTTTTATCAACATGAAAAAAAAAACATTTTTAAAAGAGGGAGTCTAGTGAGATGGTTTGGTTTGTGATGGTGGGAGGAGGTCTTGCATGCTGGAACATCAGAGAACTTCAGATAGAAGACTGAGGTTTATCAAGGAAGCTGTAACAATCAAAAAACAAGCATTTGTCAATGCCGAATGTTGATTGCGTTGGTCTGCTGAGCTTGCTCAGTGGACCTCTGTCACTGGCTCAGTTTGTCCCGGTGCTGCAGGCTGCTCTTTTGTACGGGGCTGCTGCCTGCGTTGGCACTTTGTTGTGCCGAGGAAGAAATCCACAGCTGTCCCGACAGAGCTCCATTGAGGTGGCTCACACCCCCTCTCTCACTCACTCATTCTGTTTCTTCTGGCGCTGCAGCCTGCCCTTTTGTACTGGGCTCCTGCCTGTGTTGGTGTTTTTTTCTGCCCACAAAGAAATCCACAGCTGTCCCGACAGAGCTCCGTTGAGGTCGCTCACTCCCCCTGTCTCACTCACTCCTTCTGGTTCACCCAGCGCTGCAGGCTGCCCTTTTGTACTGGGCTCCTGCCTCTGTTGGAGCCTTTTCCTGCCCACAAAGAAATCTGCAGCACTCCCGACAAAGCTCCATTGAGCTCGCTCACTCCCCTTCTCTCACTCATTCTGTTTCTGCCGGCGCTGCAGGCTGCCCTTGTCTACTGGGCTCCTGCCTGCGTTGCTGCCTTCTTATGCCCACAAAGAAACTTGCAGCAGTTACAATACGGGTCCACTGAGCTTGCTTACTTGCTCATTCTGGTTTTCCTGCCAATGCAGGGTGCCCTTTTGTACTGCGCCCCTGCATGCATTGCTGTCTTTTTCTGCCCACAAACAAATCTGCAGCAGTCCCAACAGAGCTCCGTTGAGCTCACTGACGCCCCCTCCCTCACTCGCTCGTTCTGTGTCTCCTGGCGCTGCAGGCTGCCCTTTCGTACTGTGCTCCTGCCTGCAATGGCAGCTTTTTCTGGCCAGAAAGAAATCTGAAAGAGTCCCGACACAGCTCCATTGAGCTCGCTCACTCCCCCTCTGTCACTCACGCATTCCGTTTCTGCCGGCGCTGCAAGCTGGCCCTTTCTACTGGGCTTCTGCCTGTGTTGCCGCATTTTCTGCCCACAAAGAAATCTGCAGCAGTCACAATAGTGCTCCACTGAGCTCGCGCACTACCGCTCTGTCACTCGCTCGTTCTGTTTCTCTTGGCACTGCAGACTGCACTTTTGCATGGGGCTCCTGGCTGCATTGGCATCTTTGCCTGTCCACAAAGAAATCCGCAGCTGTCCTGACAGATCTCTGTTGAGGTCGTTCAGTCTCCCTCTCTTATGCACTCATTCTGTTTGTCCTGGCACTGCAAGCTGCCCTTTTGTAGGGGGCTCCTGCCTGCATTGGCGCCTTTTTCTGCCCACAAAGAAATCCACAGCAGTCCTGATAGAGCTCCGTTGAGCTCACTATGTCCCACTGTCTCACTCGCTCGTACTGTTTCTCCCACCTCTGCAGGCTGGCCTTTTGTACTGGGTCCCTTCCTGCACTGATGCCTTTTCTGCCTAAAAGAATCGCAGCAGTCCTGACAGCGCTTCCGTGAGTTCGCTCACTCCCCCTCCCTCAGTTGCTTTCTCGTTGTGTTTCTCCCAGTGCTGCTGGCTGCCCTTTTGTACTGAGCTCTTGTGTTGGGGCCTTTGTCTGCTCACAAACAAATCTGCAGCAGTCCCGACAGAGCTCAGTTGAGCTCGGTCACTCGCCCCTCTCACTCAGTCGATCTTAATCTGTCCCAAACACTGATTTCCCAGAGTGACCTTGCTATTCTCTGGCAGGAGTGCAAAAATATATTTTAACCAGGATGTGAAAAATGACAGCTGTAGTGTTCATAAGGAGGTGTAAAAAAATGCCACTGTTGAAAATGTGGCGTGACAATATTACAAATTTGCGAAGTTACAAGGGTGCATGGAAAGTGCGCAACACACACCTGTAACACTGTCAATTGATGGGCTATCATCACCAAATTTTCAACATAGGCATTTTAGGACCTCTGCTCATGAACAGTATCATTGTCATTTTCTTAATCTGTCGGGAACAGTGATTTCCCACAGCAACCGCTCTATTCTGCACCGCAAGTGCGAAAACACATTTTGGCCAGGATGGAAAAAATGACAGCTGTACTGTTCATAAGTATGTCTGGGAAAATGGCAATGTTGAAAATCTGGAATGAAAATATTATAAATTTGTGAAGTTACGAGCGTACGTGCCAACTGCGCAATGCACGCTCGTAACAGTCATTTTATGGAGTATCGTTACCAAATTTTCAACATAGGCATTTTAGGACCTCTACTCATGATCAGTGTCACTGTCATTTTCTTAATCTGTCCTGAACACTGATTTCCCACAGCGACCGCGCTATTCTGCACCGGAAGTGCGAAACACATTTTGGCCAGGATGTGAACAATGACAGCTATACTGCTCACTAGGAGGTGTAACAAAATGCCAAAGTTGAAAATATGGCATGAAAATATTGCAAATTCATGAAGTTACGAGCATGCGTAGCAACTGCGCAATGCACGCTAGTAAAAGTCGTTTTTTGGATTTTTCCCACCAAATTTGCAACATAGGCTTTTTGAGAGCCCACCTCATAAACACAGGCACTGTCATTTCGTTATGTAACATTGTGAAAAAACTATAGTTAGTAAATTATCAATTACAGATACTTAGAAAGGAGACGAACAGAGACGAGACTGATGGCGGAAGAATTTAATGATTATTATAATAATCACAGCGAGAAATTACAAGTGGTACATTCTTCAAAATAAGATGTACAGGCTTGCTTATATAGAGAAAAACAGTGTGTCTACTTTTATAACCTTTATGATTGGTTCAAAGCAGCACAAACATCAACTTATAAGGTAATAAGGTACTTTATCTTGGTATGTGTATGATCTCACCCCTGGTCAGCACAAATACAGATAGTGTACATTCCATTACCACCTGCGGCTAGCAACAACTGTTACTACCAGTCACCAAAGTCCAGGAGGAAGAGATAAGCTTTAGCTTATGAATGTGCTAACAAGCATTCTGGACTGTCCATATAAGGACAAGCACTAAGGTTAATGAAAAGGGGAATTTGGACACTGTCCTGTGTTCCTGCTTGCAGTCACATAGGCCAAATATGTGCTATTACTCACATCTACAAAATACAATTTTAGAAGGCACATTAGTATTGCAATTGTGGCTCAACTCTTCTCATGGCTTTATAAGCGTCATATAACCTAGCTCTATAGACCAGCATTTGTTATACATGCACAGAATGTTTTCAGACCAAAGTGAGGTTAGGCTGCAATGTAGGGACAAACTTCTTTGCCCCTTGTTACACGTTAATCGGCCCTGAAGGGTGATTCCATGCAGTGACCACAAAACCACCTTTCGGGGCTGAGTAACACCATGACAGTTCAAGAATTCATGAGGAGGGGTCCCAAACACCCCATGTTGAAAATTTGGTGAAAACATTCCCAAAAATGCCAGAGATATGCACTAAAGTTGAAAAAACCCTATTCATTACATTATACAGCTTACTGGCATTTCCTAAGTTTGTGGTCAGCTTTCAAGACTGCAGACGTGTTCCTGGTCCAACGAAGATCACCGCGCCGAGCTCCAGAGGTAAGTATGGGGTGAGGAGGTGTGGGGAGGCTGGGTGCGCAGTGGGTGGATGCGGGTTGTGGGAGGAGGGCAGGGAGACTATGAGGGACTGTTTCTTTTTTTTCAGGTACAAAAAAAAAACAAGAAAATGTTGCGGGACCATTTTCAACTTTACAGGGGCATGTGGCACTGGGGTGGGCTCCCAGTGTGCCACCAGAATCGTCTAACTGGGGACAGCTGTAACCGATGGGGTTGGGCACCCCCCATCGGCAAACAACAATGGGGATTCCTATCTGCCCGGCCAGGGTGAGGCACCGTCGGCAGACAATCAAATGAAGGTTACATTATGCTGACAGGGAGTGGGCTCCCCCGTCAGCAAATAAACATGGTGGGAGGTAGATACTGTTTGTGAATATGCTGGCAAGCCACCGCCATGTTCACAAACAATATCAGGGGTCCTACATCCCACCCTGCAATGACGGGTCGCTCCCTCATTGCAGTGGATGGCTGACGCTGCAATGACGAGGTGGCCCCTGATTGCAGCGGCTGATTTTTTAGAAAGTTGTGGCACGCTGGCTGAACTAGTGTCAGCGGCAGCATGCCAAGGCATTGGGGGAAGCGGGAAAAGCCTTTGCAGGCTGTGGTGGCATGAGGCACAACAGTGCCACGCCTCCACAACCCGCTTGTGGAGAAAGCTGACGCAACATGTTTCTTGTGCATGCGTGCAATCAACATAAAAATAGGGTTATTGCTGTGGTTTCAGTGTAGGGCTTGACACATAATGAATGTGTGTGTTTGTACTATGGTGTAAGGGTATACAATATAAGAGTTATTTTATTTAATATTTTGAAATGGAAAGTGGGAGTAGGTGGTTTGTTTACTTTACCAACATGGCTGCAAGAAATTTTTTTTAAGTTTCTGGGAGACATGGGTATTAAATGTGCTGTGTCCTGGCTTCCTTAAGTAGTCCTTGATGGTTGGTTTTCACTCTCTAAGCACTTGTCTTGTGGATTACATCAGCCAATCAAGATATATAAAAAAAAAAGAAATGAAGCACCCACCAAAACAGATGCAGTCAAAGTTGCTTTTTTAGATAGCAAACTTTTTATGTGTGACCATAGTGATACCAAACTTTGATGGAGTAAAGTGCAAACAATTATGTTTTGCTCAACTGCCACTGTGCTTCATCAGAACTATAGTTAGGGTTGAGTAGGTTGTTTAATGTTATAACATGGGTTCTTTGAAACATATCCTCTGATTGGTCTGCTGTCCCACATAGCCATGAATTAAATTCCCTTTTTAATGCATGGTTCCACGGAGGGAGTCAGGGAAAGTGCCAATGGCACTTGTTCCCTGCTACAGAAAAAAAGGCATAACAGCAGCCATTTAAAAATGTGGAGAAGCAAGACAGCCCCAGTGCAGCAGTTGTCAATATAGCTAACACCTAGCAGTGCAAAGTTGGCATCAGGATATGTTCCAAAGACCCCATACAGCTACCAGTGCAAGGCTGGCATTGGGATACATTCCAAAGAACCCATGTTTTAAAGCTAGTTATTGTCATTATCAGGCCCCCCTGTAAGAGACAGGCTGCAGAACAGGGATAGAGAGCAATCAAAAGTGGGTTGGTGGCAAGCAGGAATGTGTGTTCTGTACCCCATGTCCTCCCCAGTGCTCACCCCAGAAAAAAAGTGACAGTGCAATTGGGAGAGGGAGTGTATGTGTGTGTGTCTCTGTCTTTGGTGATGTTTGACAGAGCTGTGTCACTGAAAGCAGGTTCCCACTATAGGAAGCCTGACAGCGAGCAGCACATTGTCAGCAATCCCCAGGGGTCACCTCCTGTTTGTCCGCTGCTGTATCTCAGTTGGTGAGAAGTTCAGTGGTTCAGCCACAATCTATGCAGTGATCAATGTCTTTGTCACAGTCCCCCATTAGCTCTTCTCATGTCCGCCACACATTTTACCACTCAGAGTGAGAGACACAGTCACTATGTCTGTCTCTGATCAGTGAAGTGTACAACAGACATGAGGGGGGCTAGTGACAGTGAGATGCAGAGAGAACAGCCAGAGAGTGAGTCCAAGTGGGCATAGTGCATGGAAGAGAGAGATTTGCAGCTTGTAGTGGGTTCCCTTGCTTAACCATCCCTCATGGGTGTAACAGTTGAGACTGAGGGTCAGATGGTTAGTGATTTAGTGTCATGAGCACTCAGGACAGGCAGGGGAAATTTGCAGCAGCAGTGTCAGTGCTGTCCACTGGAGAGGGGGGACAGAGAGCAAATGAGAGAGACAGAGGCAGAGCTAGGGCAATTTGCTGCAGCAGACAGCGGCAGTGACAAGAAATGAGAGGGTGGCAGTGAGAGTGTGTGCTATCCCCTCTCTCTGCCTCTCTCTGTCTCTCTATCTCTCTCCCTGAGTAGCCAAATCACAGTGCTGTGGGAAGTCTGTGAGAGCAAGCAAGAGTGCAGAAGTCTCACAGTCCAAGCTGTCAATGTCTACCATCACTGTTGTTTCTCTGGCCCATTCCCCAACAACCCTGTATTGTTCCCTCTCTCTCTCTTTCTGTGCAGCCACCTATCCATCCTCCATTCTGAAAACCAGTGCATAAACACCAACCCCCCATCCTGCAAGCGGCAGCATGTTAGTGCACACAATGGCACCCTAGTTCCTCACCGCTGTGTTTGCCAGGCTGCCCCCCCCATGAGACAGAAAGAGTCAATAGCCCCAATGTGCAAGTCAGAGGCACTTTAGGTGCAGATCATAACAGAAGCAGTTTGTAATGCAGGTGTTTGATGTCTTGCTGCAGTGCCCTGCAGTTGTCACTTCTGCTGTCTATTGCATTCTGCTCCATGTCTTAACTGCTTCTATTATGATCTACCCTGTATAGGTGGCACACATTTTGTCCAAGCTGTCTCATTTCTACAGTCTTGCTCATGGATCCCTCCCACTGTACTCATCCTCCCCCACTCCCTCACAGAAATTGATTAAAACACACCCGTTATTTTTTACAGGGCAACTGTCAAGAGCAGTACAGTGAATAACATGAACAAATAGAAAACAATGGACCTTAGCACCTCTCCTTTCTCCCATCTGTTCGGGTGATGATTCATGCACCAATCTTGGATCCCTCCCACTGTACTCCTCCTCCCAACTCCCCTAGTCCCACAGAGGCAGGGATTAAAATACACCTTTAATTATGCACAGCCCAACAGCACAGTGAATAACACCAACAAAAACAAACAGAGAAAAAATAGACTTTTGCAGCACTCCTTTCTTGTGTGTATGTGTGTGTGTGTGGGGGGGGGGGAGACAATGAAATGTAATTGGCACTCTACCACAGTTTTCTTATGTGTATCTTTAACCGGTTGTTCCATTCTCTGTTCTCACCCAGTAAACTTCCCTAGAAATAGAATAGGAATTGGGAAGTTAAGTTCTCAATACTATGTTTAATTTTGTTATAAGCCACTAACAGAACTATGTTTGACATAATGGTATGAGCTAGGGCCTTAATTTTTTTTTTCAAATTGTTTAACCAGAAGTGGCACACTAAGCTGACAGCTTGTTCACAGGTGCAACCTGGGAACACAGGGAAGTTAAGTGATTTGCTCGGGATCACACAGTGTGCAAGTGGGGGCTGCTGGATTCAAACCCAGGTCTCCAGATTTGTAGCTCAGAGCCTTAAACCACTGTGCTATACTGCCTCCCTAAATGGTATACATAGAGATGGTGTCCAGGCCTTGTGCTAGAAATTCAGGATCAAGTTTTTTTTTAATTTTTCAACTTCCTTATCAAGTTTTCCAAAAACCTCATTTGGAGACCCAGCTAAAACATTTGAGTCCTCCAAATCCGAGTCCTCTAATTGAGAGAAAGTAGTGTTCACATCTTTAGTTAGATCCAAAGAACTAAAAAGATCCGGACTTGGCCGGCCAGGTCGTGCTGAGGATTGAGGTGCTGGACGCCACATTTTGCGCCTTGCCGGTGACCTGAGTTTGGGAGTGGACTCAGATCACTGAGGGTCGGCAGGGCATTTTATTTTGGCTAGAGTGATCTGGTCAAATCTAACTGGCAAAGTTACAATAGGATCCACTATTTGCTTAGGTGTTTTCTGAGCATACTCCTCTTTTCCCTTAGTAAGCACTCCCTCATAATCTGTGCTGGAGTGATAAATTGTGTTTTCTAATTCCCCTTTTTTAAACAGGAGAGTAAGAGTCAGGTAAGAAGGAGGGAACAAGCATATTATTATTTAGATTAGAGCCCTCCCTTTTGTCAATCAAGAATTCTTCCTATATATATTGTACTAATTTGAAGGGTTTATCAGTGAAATTAGGGTAGAGGAAGGGGCAGAGGAAGTAATAGCAATCTCCTGAGAGAACACATAACCATTCTTTCATTTCTTGGGTTTCCTGGCAGTCCTAATGGTCTTATTTGCCTTATTAACCACATCTATACCACTACCTTTAACTTTTCCTTTACTAGATTATGGTACCACAGCATATTATGCACTAGAAATGTCACAGATCATGGCAGTACTGTATATGTGACATTTATACCTGCATAAGAGCATGGAAAGGTGCAGGTTTTCTCAGGGACTGTTTTGCAAGATGGCAGGATACAGTACCTTTTTTGGTGTTTAAACACAGGAAGAAACCTTTTTTTTTTTTTTTTTCATGTTCTTGCCATAACCCATATTATAAGTGCAGTAACCCACTCCAGGATATGGAGTTATGGTGATTTAATGCAAAGCTGGGGTGCTGTGAGAACACTCAGCCTGTGGCCTCATGCCTCACAAAGTACTCAGCCGTGCATTAATTAAGCAATAAGGCATGACCAAGGGTTATGTTAATGGTCTGTTAATCACCTTCTAGTGGTGTACTGTAGCACGAGGTGTAGCCGAGTGCCACATACCCCCAGAGGGTGATTAACTGACCATTAACATAATCCCTGGGAGTGCCTTATTGATTATAATAAAAAATGTTTTTAAACAGTGTTAAACCTTGTTCAGCACATGGCTAAGCTCTACATGTATGTTAATAAAAGATTAACATAAGGCTGTTAGAATGTTTCCAGCCAATCAGAAAGCTCCATTTCTCAGACCCTTTTTATAAATCACCATAACCCCATATCCTGTCATGGGTTATTGCTTACTTAAAACCCTAACTTTACATTTCAATAGCTTCACCCCCATTCAACAGATTTGTACAAAATCATACATGCATAATGTTGGGGTGAGTTCTCTTGACCTGCCAAGTTTTGTTTTGGTTGGTTGTACAGATTCTGAGCTATAGATAGTGAAAAAGTGACAAAACATTTTTCTTCCCTTTTTTGTCATCACCTAGCATCCAGATGGTTTGGAATTTTGGTCTGAAATTTTCAGGGTAGAAAAGGTTTGGCCCATAATGGTGCCTTTCACTGGTTTGCTGAAAACATATCAGTACATTCCAGAGTTATAGGTATTTGACATTTAAGTCCTGAGCATGTTCAGTATGTTCTTTTGGATAGCTGTTTCACACAAAACAAGAACTGTGCCACACAAAACAGAATTTGGTTTCATATGGGGAAGGGGGTAATCCTTTTTCATGAGGAAAAAAATCCTGTTTCATATGGCAGTCATTTTGTTTCTTTTTTTTTTTTTTAAATGTTTTTGAAAACCCATAAAAATCATATTGTGCAGAGATACCAATACATGTTTCTTGCTAAATGGGACCGTATTACCTGGATTCTGAAGTTGATTTTTGGAAAAAGGGCCCAGAAATGTGATTTTAAAAACTTTTAAAATCTTGTTTCATGAGATGATTTTATTGTTTTGTATGATCGCATGAAAACAGGAATAGGGCCATATGAAACAATATTAGCGTTATATGAAAAAAAGATTTTGGATTTGGGTTTCTTTTCACATTTTTGTTTCCTATGAACCAATCCTGTTCCATGAGAATGACACAATCTCATGAAAGAGGATTAATTCATACGAAACAAGAATTTGGATTTAGTTGTTTTTCTTGCATTCCTGTTTTGGATGAACCAGTCCTCTTTTGTGAGCATGAGACAAACTCATGAAATAGGATTTGTTCATGTAAAACAAATAATTGGACTTGGTTCTTATTTTCCATATTTCAACTTTAACAAGCCAGAGCTCCATCAATACTTGTAGTCAAGGGACAAGCTATATGTCAAATGAAAGGTCTTAATAAGTACAGCAACGGTAATACCTAACACTCTACAAAACAATTCGGGGGCCATATAAAAACATAAAAATGATAAAATTAAAATTCCCATAAGATAACATTGCAACTTTAACAAGCTGTAACTCTATAAATCCTTTGAGTTAAGGGAGAAGCTACATATATATTAGAGGCAAAAAACTCTGTTTAATGCATTAGTTAGGGTTGCTCTACACTGACAAAAGCGAGGAAATTTGGTGTTAGGGTTGAAAGCCCCCCTTGGAACCCCCCACACCCCCAACCAGCATCGTGGTGTGCATTAGGGTTGTCAGCCATAATTCTGACCCCATCACATGTGTAAAGAAGCAGATGTATAGGAGAATGGGGTGAAAGTTAGGACCAACAAACCTAACGAGACGTAGAAAAAAAATTTAAAAGTCATATGATTTATGACTTTCCTGGCTAGTTTTGTATTTAGCCCCCCCTAAGCATTTTTCTGATGAAAAGTCTGTATCTCGCACCATTTCCGAAATACGGGCCCTGAAAGGCGAGGCCAACGCCGTAATGTTATCCTAAGGGGAAAAAAAGAGAAGTTTGGAATGCAAATAACTTTGGCTCCTTGTAATATTTTTTCACCAAACCACAAGTAGGCACATCTGTGGGATGTTGGCTGTGTTCCCTCCAAATTTCAGCCCAAAAGACCAAACCGTTATTTTGTAGCAGGGCACCAAAGGATTCCTGTAATGCGTTGGACGCCGTAATGTTATCCTATGGGAAAAAGCGTCAACTTTGGAGTGCTGTAACTTTGCTACCATGTAATATTTTTTCAATAAAACACAGAAAGGCACATCTGTAAGATGCCAGCTGCATTTCCTCCAAATTTCAGGCCAAAACACCAAACCGTTCTTTTGCAGCAGGGTGCCAAAGAATTGCTGTCATTTTCCCACAGCTTAGAAAAGTACTGTCGAAGTTTGTGAAAGCTTTTGCAAAGTCATTTGACAGTGTCGCAAGTGTGACACTACTTTGCGAAAGTACTTTTTCCAGAAATTTGCAAAACATATTTCTGGGGTGTTTTACCCCAAAACAAAGATATGGCTAGCATCCTCACGGTCCGACTAGGTGAATACAAAAATAATTAGGTTGCTAGAGGGTTCCAATTTAAATGCCAAGCATTTTTCTGATCGCTAACTGAAAACAAAATGGTGGATTTGCGACAGTAAAAGGGCCATTTGCGAAAATAAAAACTGCATGTGCGACATTGTCGAGCTTTTTATTAACTTTTCCCATTGACTTATAATGGGAACTTGTTTTTTGCATAACTTTTGAACCGTTTAATATTTTTTCACAAAATCTTCAAAAGGCACTTTGGGGACCCCGGACACATGCTCCCTGAAAATTTTGGACTGGTCACACAAACCGTGCGACCTATACAGACAACAGTAGAATTCCAGAAAAGTGTAAATGCATGCGCAGATCATGCTTACTAACTCTGCAGCCGTATACGTGACCAGTATGAAACTTGTCAGATCCCAAGGTGTATGGGTCATGATTGTGTATCCCAAATTTCAGGCATATCCGTTAAATGGTTGCAAAGTTATTAAGGTGCAACATTTTGGGTTTAACATGTAAATGGCTCCTCAACCCTAACTATAGTGGCACTACCGTGCCACTACTATATATATCTATATATACACACACACATTCATGGCGAAAAACTCTGTTTAATGCATCAGTTAGGGTTGTTCCACAGCGATAAAAGTGAGGAAATTCAGTGTTAGAGTTGAGACCCCTTGCACCCCATGACTACCCCGGCCTCACCAACAGGCATTGGGGTATTGGCCCTAACTCCCACAGGCACAATTCAGCAACCATAAGTGCCAGTGATCTGAACATTGTCACAGTCAAAGATCTATTATAAATCTTTATACATTCCAAATACCAGGCAAATCAGATACAAGGTTCAAAAGTTATTGAAGTGGAATGGACCAAATTTTCATTTGTCAGAGTGGCATAATTCCACACCTGTTTATGTTTTACACACCAAACCACTGAAAGACATCCCTGTACCACTAGGACTACCTATGCTATAAGTTTCATGCCAGTAGCCCCATGCAGAACGCTATGCCCAAAATGTTAACTGTGTCAAACAGTATCTCCAAAGCAAATTATTTTTCCAACATGTAAATAGCATCATTCACATCTTCAGGCCATCCACTCAACACCCTCAAAATTTCATGTGAAAATACCAAACCATTCCAGAGATATTCAATTTTAAAGTGCATGCACCTTTAAGAAGTCATCCACCTCAAAACTGCACAAATTGCGGCCGAAAATGCACTGAAAAATGGTGGACCTGGTGGCCCAAAAATCTTTAACCGTGAGGGGGGCCAACTGCAAATGGCAATAACTCTGGAACAGAACAACATTTTTTCACCAAACAAAAAACTGGCATATTCCTTGAATAAGGGTCTTTCTAAGTGCCAAGTTTCAGACCAATTAACCACACAATGGCTGCACTATGTGTCTTGGAAGATAGTGCAGAAAAAATAGCAAAAACATAATGTTTTGTACTGTACTACACAAAAATCGTATTGACAAATGAAATATAAATTAGTAAATCAATAGAGGAACCATTCCACTTCATGTATACCAAATCTTATCCAAATATCTTTAACAGTTGCAGAGCAGCACACGCGTAAGGCTTTGCATGAGTGGCAGAAAATACATTTTTGGGTGCTTCATTCTGCAAAAAATGTATGCAGATGTCAAATGAAAATTGGTAAATGCACTGAAGTACCATAGTAGACCAAGTATTACAAATGTCACAGAAATCCACGAAAATGCAAGTGTTAATGCAAACGAAAACAGTTACACAACCGGGTAATGTAAACACAAGCGCTAATGTTAATGCAAACACAAATGGTTATGCAAACAGCAATGAAAATGCAAAAACACAAACGGTACCAGTAATGCAAATGGTGATTGCAACAGTGAGGTAAAAGAAAACAGTAAAGCTAATGGTAGCGCAAATGGTAACGCACACGGTGACGCAAATGGAAACAATGCAAACGGTAGGAGAAATGCACGCGCAAACGTAAATGAAAACAGAAATGGTAATGCAAATGCTAACAGCAATGGAAACTCAAACGGGTAATGAAAATGGTAATGAAAACGCAAACAGTAACACAAACGCAAACAGAAATGCAAATGGCAATGCAGAAGGAAACAGTAATGCATTAGACAACGGAAATGCTACTGAAAATGCAAACGCTAAGGCCAACGGAAACGCAAATGCAAACAGCAACAAACACGCAAACTGTAACAGTAATGCAATTGGAAATGCAAACAGTTATGGTAACACCAATGATGACACCAAAGGAAACTAACGCAAACCGAAACGCAATTGCGTACACAAACACAAATGGTAACGCACACAGTGACGCAAAAGTAAATGCAAACAAAAACAGTAATGGAAACACAAACAGTAACAGTAACGCAAATGCAAATGCAAACAAAGGGTAATGCACATGGTGACATAAACTTAAACGCTAATGCAAACGGTAACAGAAATGCAAGAGGAAACACTAATGGTAACAGTAACACAAACGCACACCCTTTTTTCCTCAAAAAGATGCATTCAGAAGCACAGTGAATACAAAGAATGCATGCATAATAATGGCACTTGGAGCAGAAAATAAGCACTTGGAATACTAAATTCCTTATATCTCAGGAACCATATGACATAGAAAAAAATTATAAATCTCAGATTATTTATGACTTTTCTGGCTAGTTTTTAAGCATTCTTCCAATGAAAAGTCCATATCTCGAACCGTTTTCAAGATACAGGCAACGAAAGGAGTGGCAGATGCCATAATGTTAGCCTATGGGAAAGATCATCAACTTTGGAGACCATACATCCATCTGTAACGAAACTTGACAGATCGAGAAATCTATGGTGCCAGACCATGCATGCCAAATTTCAGGCACATCTGTCCTACGGTGGTAAAGTCATTAAGCTGCAAATTTCAGATTTAACCTTAAATGGGGTACTCAACCCTATCGTGGAACTACCGTGCCACTATAATACACACATATATATATATTTTTTTTTTTCCCCATGGGAAGAAAACTCTGTTAAGGCATCAATTAGAGTTCATAGCACAGTGACAAAAGCATGGAAATGTGGTGTTAGGGTTACCACCCTAGCACCCCACACCCACCCCTCCCACCCTCCACACACCAACAGGCATCAGGGTGTGCATTGGGGTCACTGGCCTAACTCTCACCCCATTCCATGTGTAAAGAAGCTGAGGTGGTACAGTATAAGAGAATGGGGTGAGAGTTAGGCACGTTGACCCCAATGTACACCCCAATGCCTGTGCACATGAAAATAAGCAGTTGGAATACTAATTCGCAAATATCTCAGAAACTGTACAAGATAGAAACGAAATTCGGATTTCATGGTTTTCATGGCTTTCCAACCTGCCCTACTGGGGGGAGATACATTTTGTGACGAAAAGTCCATATCTCAAACCGTTTTCAAGATACAGCCCCTGAAAGGTGTCAGGGGCACCACAATGTTAACCTATGGGAAAATTTCAGAAATTCAGAATGCTGCAACTATGAGCCTGTTCAACATTTCTGCAACAAACCATGAAAAGGCACACCTGTGGGATGAGGGCTTTCCACCCTGAAAGGTTCAGGTGAATAACACAAACCACATTGCCACAGTGAAGTGACAAAGAAAACAACTACCACAATGTTATCCTATGGGGACATTTCTGAAATTCGGAATGGTGTAACTATGATTTTGTTCAATATTTCCACAGCAAATCACCAAAAGGCACACCAGTGGGACCAGGGCTTGCCACCATGAAAATTTCAGGCCAATATCACAATCCAGCTTGCCACAATCAAGTGACAAAGAAAATAGCATTTAGCAAAATTTGTGCAGTGTTAGCGCAATTACTTTCATGTTTGTGCGATTGTCTTATCTCTATAGTGGGAATGTTAATGAGCAAAAAAAATGTTAGCGTGGTTACTTTTTGGAGTTAGCGTGATTGTTTGCCTGCAAACAAAAATGTTAGCACAATAAAAAAAATCGGAAACATTTTAAAAAACATATTTCCGGAAAGTAATGCAAGGGGCATGTTCCTCAGAGCCTGATTAGATAAACTCTGATTGGTATTTTGTAAAGTGCAGTATTTTTTGAATTACATTGTTTTTTTTCTCTCTCTCGCTAACTGAAAGCAAAATGGTGGCAGCACAACATTTTTGGCCAAGCATGACAACAAAATACGATCGCAAATGTTTTCACAGTGCACATATAAATTTTTCTATAGGCTATAATGGGACATGAAAGCAAGCATTTGTCAATGCTGAATGTTGTCATGCTGGCATTGGCAGTGGGAGTGGCGTAGCTAGAGACACATAGTGCTGTGATTTTGTGAGTGTGTCTCAAAAGGTGATTTTGCAGAGCGAGCACGCCATTGTGCGCCACAGTTGCGGAAACATGTTTTGGGCATGCTGTGAAAAATGGCAGCTGGACTGTTGATAAGGAGACGTGCACAAATGCCAGTGGTGAAAATGTGGCATGAAAATATTGCAGATTGATGAAGTTACAAGGATGCGTGGAAACTGCGCAATGCATGCTTGCAACACAGTCATTGTATGGAGTTTCGGCACCAAATGTTCAACATAGGCATTTTAGGACCTCTGCTCATGAATAGTGTCACCGTCATTTCCTCAAACTGTCCCAAAAACTGATTTCACACAGCGGCTGTGCAATTCTGTGCCGGACATGCGAAAACACATTTCAGGCAGTTGGAGTGTTCATAAGTAGGTATGGAAAAATGCCAATGATGGACAGCTGACGTGAAAGTATTACAAATTCAGAAAGTCATGAGCGTGCGTGCAAACTGTGCAACGCACGCTTATAAAACACTCATTTTATTGATGTTCGTTCCCAAATTTTCAACATAGGCATTTTAGGGCATCTGCTAATGAACAGTGTCACTGTCATTTTCATCATGTGTCTTGAACACGGACTTTCCACAGTGACCACGCTATTCTGCGCCGGAACTGCGAAAACAGATTTTGGTCAGGATGTGAAAAATGACAGCTGTACTGTTCATTAGGAGGTGCAGAACAATGGCACTGTAGAAAATCTGGAGGAGAATATTAGAAGTTTATGAACGTATGAGCGCATGCAAACTGCACAATGTATGCTCTCAGAATATGAAGTCATTTTCTGGAGCATTGTCACCAAATTTTCAACACAGGCATTTTAGTACCTCTGCTCATGAACAGTGTCACTGTCATTTCCGTAATGTGTCCGATCACTGATTCGCACAGTGAACACGCTGTTATTCCTTTTTGGTCACGGCTACATTTTATGGCAGGATGTGAAAAATGACAGCCGTACAGTTCAGAAGGTGAGTAAAATGCCAGATCTGAGAATCTGGCATGAAAATATTGTGAATGCCCTAAGTTACGAGCTAGCGTTGCACAGTTGCTATGCACCTCGTAAAACAGTCATTTTATGGAGTATTGTCACCAGATTTTCAACACAGGCATTTTAGGACCTCTGCTCATGAACAGTATCACTGTCATGTTTGTAATGTGTCCCAAACACTGATTTCGCACAGCAACTGCGCTATTCTGCACCAGAAGTGCGAAAACACATTTTGGCAAGGATGTGAAAAATGACAGCTGTATAGGTCACAAGAAGGCGTGGTAAATGCCAATGTTGAGAATGTGGCATGAAAATATTGCAAAGCGCTTAACTTATGAGGCGCGGCGTTGGCGTGAAGGTTAATGCGATGCTCGTAAACAGTCATTGTTTGGATTTATCCCACCAAACTTGCAACATAGGCTTTTTGAGAGCCCCTCTCATGAACAGTGGCACTGTCATTTCGTTACTCAGTCCTGAAAGGTGATTCTGTGCAGTGACTGCAAAATCACCTTTGGGACCAAATAATGCCATGACAGTGCAAGAATTCATGAGAAGGGGTCCCAAAAACCCCATGTTGAAAATTTGGGGCCAAAATTCCCAAAAATGCCCGAGATATGCATTAAAGTTGAAAACCCCCTATTCATTCCATTATACAGCTTACCAGCATTTCCTCAGTTCACGGTCGGCTTTGAAGAGTGCAGACGTGTTCCCGGTCCACAGAAGATCAGCACACCAGACTCAGAGGTAAGTATGAGGTGGGGGTGAGGGAGGCAGTGCGCAGTGGGTGGGTGAGGGTGGGGAGGGGCATAGAGACTATGAGGGACTGTTTTCATTTTACAGGTAGAAAACAGAAAAAAACATTGTGGGACAGTTTTCCTTTTGCAGGGCATTTGGCATGCTGGGATGGGCTCCCAGCATGCCACCTAACTGTTTTGGGGTGTCAGTAACCGATGGGGATTGGGCACCCTCGATGGCACACAACATGGGGAGGAGGAGGAAGTAATGCCGATGGGGATTGGGCAACCTCATTGGCACAGGAAGAAAGCAGGGGGCATGAGATGAGGGGATTGGGCACCCCTCAGCATTCAACAATTGGGGAGTTTATGCTGACTGGGGTGGGCTCCCCATTGGCACACAAAGATAGCGGGCGCGAGCCGAGGGGATTGGGCACCGCTTTGCATTCCAACAATTGGGGGTCGGCGCCGACGGGAGTGGGCTTCCCGCCACAAAGACAGCGGGAGGGTTAATCTGGCAGGGGATTGGGCACCCCCAAAGTTGGCAGATGTTAGGTGGCTTCCCGCTTTCTGACCATACACATAATGGCAGCGAGCACGGCAAGAAAAGGACCGCTGCGTCTGACGAGCTTTGCTCAGATTGCAGCAGACCTTTTCTTAGATGTGTTCGCCCCATTATGTATGCATGGTGTGGTGCTGGCATGCAGGCTGATTGGGCAATGCAGGACGCACCTACTGGTGCACGCCCTGCATTCACCAAACAGCAACGCCTCCAATCCCCACTGTCGCGAAGATGGCTGCGCATGCGCCCAACATAAAAAAATGGCATAACTTATGAATGGAGCAGTATGCTTTCACCAAATCTTCAAAAGGCACCAGTGCAACCCAGGACACATGTAGACAACCCAATATGAACCCACTCAAATGCATTCTTCAGTGCATTATGAGTGGACAAAGAATTCGCAACTTTGGAGAAATTTCACTTTTTGAGCGTGATATGGTTCAGCAGCCATACATGCTACTGACACAAATATTTTCAGATCCAGAGATCTCTGGTAGCTCTTTCTACAGTCCAAATTTCAGGCAAATCAGACAAACAGTTGAACAGTTATTAAAGTGGCTATGCAACCCTAACTATAGTGGCACTACTGTACTATTATATATATATATATATATATATATATATACACATATCATATACATACATATATATATATATATATATATATATATATATATATACATACATACATACATACATACATACATATACATATATATATATACACATACATATATACATACACACACACACACACAATGGGGGTGGGAGCATCTAGAGTGTGATAAATGAGGATGACATCAGCACAGTGATGATAAATGCATTTTACCCATACTGTGCTGATGTCACCACTCACTCACTACAACCTGCATTCTAAATGAAATTGCTTTACAAAACAGTTTCTCTTTCTCACTGAGACCTGCATGTTACTCAGTTAGTACTGCAAAGTACACTCACTTGTGTGCTATAGTGTTTCTGAGACTCCCAGCTCATTAATGTGATAATATCAGCTTCACTACAGCCTACATTCTAAATTAAACTGCTTCACAAAACAGATTATCTTTTTCACTGAGGTCTGCAAGTTACTCAATTACCATTGCAAAGGAAACTCACCTGTGTGCCTTGGTGTTTATAAGACTCCCAGTCCATTCAGAAAAAACTCACACACACTCATACCACACACAGAAAGAGCAGAAAGCACACAGAAACAGAAAAAGGACACAGAAAAAAATATTTCTAAAGCTCCCAACCTATTGTATAAATAGCACAGATGTGCAGATTGTGTGCTATGGAAAATATTCTCACTCCTGTAGAGTGAGTTCTGGATACTCTCACTCATGCCTTCACCACTCGTGAGTATCCAGAGCTCACACTGCAGGAGTGAAAATATTTTCTATATCACATTCCTGCCCATGATGTATCCTCTATATATACATATACATATACATATACATATACATATACATATACATATACATATACATAAAACAAAATATATGTGTCCCTCGAAAGCTGCCACCAGCTTTCACAAATGCCCTATTTGTGAAAGCAACAGCCACCATCTTGTTTCAGTTAGCAGCAGCTAAAAATGACTGCCATTTAAAAAATAATGGCCCAGGTAAACACAGATTGTTGTGTTTACCTAATCAGGGGCCAAGGAACACACTGAGGGCATCAGACTTTTATTCTGAGTCCCCGAAATGCATTTCTCAATTTTGCCCCCCCACACTGTCACAATTTTCAAAAGAAAAGGATGCAGCACTATCGCATATGCAAAAGTGTCAAGCTGCTCGCAGTATTCTACCTCTTAAAAAAACCAAAAACAACTAAGTCTTTTTGTGGCCTCTTTTAGGCCAAAGTAATGGTCATACCGTGTTCCTCTATCCCCCATTAGGTAAACACAAGTGCTAACCTAACAAAATGAGGAAAATCATCTGGGGACTCAATGTCTTTCATATTCGATGCAGAATCCTGCACCACAATTTTCAATGTAGGATCCTGCATTAAATTCCTGTTCTGTGCACAGTACACTAACTTCTATGACATCGGGGTGCCCAATCCCCATGTTGGAATCATGTCTACCCTCTCCCCCAAAACTCATGGTACACCCCAGTGTGCCCAAAATGTTTTTTTTAAAACACTTGCTGATGGGAGTGCCCAATCCCCCTGTTGGCTGCATGTCCTTCCCCCAAAAAAACTTATGTGGCACACTGGGAGCCCATCCCAGTGTGGCCAAAACTTTATTTTTCCTGTAATATAAGAAAACTGTCCATCACCATCTTTTTCCCCTATCAAAGAAAACAGTCCATCGTCATCTCCCCAGTCCCCTTCCCCACCCCCCACTGATAACCCACCTTCCACACCCCTCACCCATACTTACCTCCCAGGCTGGGAACAGTGATGTTCTTGGGACCAGAGATACGTCTGCACTCTGCAAAGCCAAACCGCAAAATAAAGAATCGAAGGTAAGCCATATAATGGGAGTCAATGGGGGGAGGGAATTTCAACTTAGGTTGGTATCTCAGCCATTTTTTGGAATTTTTGCCTCATGTTTTCAACATGGGGTTCTTGCCCCCACCTCGTGAACACTGTCATTTTGTTTCTCTGTCCCGGAAGGTGATTTCACTGTCATTGTGCAGAATCACCTTTTGGGACCTATTCATGAAACGACAGTGCAACTCTTCATAAGGTGGTGTCCCAAAAAAACTTATGTTGCAAACATGGTGGAAAAATACCAAAAAGTGACTGCATTACTATTGTGCATTGCACAGTTTCTATGCATGCTCATAACTACAGCAACTTTTAATATTTTCACTTCACATTTTCAACATTGCCATTTTTTTCACAACACCTAATGAACAGTACAGCTGTCATTTTGCACATCCTGCCCAGAATGTGTTTTCACACCTGTGGCACAGAATGGCGTGGTCGCTGTACGAAATCAGCTTTCAGGATGGAGTAACAAAATCACAGTGCCAGTGTTCATGAGGGGAGGTCCCAAAAAAAACATGCTGAATTTTGTGAAACAATCCAAAAAATGACCACATTACAAGCATGCATTGTGCAGTTTCAACACTGCCCAGAGTGCAAAAACTGCACTGTTGGACAGGTTCAGATCAGTCCAAGCTGCACCAGTCTGATTACAGTTCATGTGACTGGACCACCACTATTCATGGAACTTGCGCTCAGAAATACTGGCAGTCTGGATGTTACCAATCTGGTCTGGACCAAAAATCTACTTTTCATGAAGTCTAACCTACGGTAGGGATGTTGAGGGGCAAAGTGTCCACCTGAGAACTGTCAAATTATACAGGCAGTGCAGTTGCTAATAAATTAACAGGTGTGCAGTGTATTTAATAGTCTCACAGTATCAGCCTGATCTGCAGGCTTAGGCTGTGCAGGGTCATGAGCCCTAACTCTCACCCCATTCTCCTATACTGTACCATGACAGGTTCCTTATGGATGGAATGGGGTGAGCATTAGGGCCCATGACCTTAAGGCACACCCCGATGCTTCTTGGTATGTGCAGGGTGGGGGTGGTGTTGCAATGGTAGGGTTGTGGGGGGGCTGGGATCCACCACAGTCCTAAATCACACCTCAATGTGTGTTGGTGTGTGGAGGGTGAGGGGTGTGGTTCCAATGGTAGGGATTGGTGGGGGGTATAACAATTTGCAGCGTCAGTGGCTCAGTAGGTAGCACACTCGCCTCTGAGGCCAGGAGATCAGAGGGCTGTGGGTTCAGTTTCCACATCTGGCACTTGGGCTAATATCCCAGTACTGACATTGTAATGCAGCATGAGAGGGGGGCTGCACCTCTGAGGTGCCGTCTTTCGGATGAGACGTTAAATTGAGGTGCCATCCACCTGGATTGATGGTCATTCAGGTGGATGCTAAAGATCCCATGGCACTTATCAAAAAGAGTAGGGGAATTTCCCCGGTGTCCTGGCTGAATTTCCCTCATTCACTAGAAATACCACCGACAGCTTAATCTGGTTCAGTGGTCAATTGGCATTCACCTGTATTCCCCTCCCCCAGGGCTGCAAAAAATTTCTGTAATGCGGCGGTCGCTGTAATGTTATCCTATGGGAAAAAGCATCAATTTTGTAGTGCCATACCTTTGCCACCCTGTAATATGTTTTGACCAAGCCACCAAAGGGCACATCTGTGGGATGTTGCCTTTCTTCCCTCCAAATTTCAAGTAGAAAGACCAAACCGTTTCTGAGATATTCAATGTCAAAGATTAGCAAAATTTCCCTATCTATACCATTATAAAAAATCTGGTCATCTTGTCCCTATTTTGCGATCAAAGATTGCAATCAAAGAATCTCACAATCACGATCAAAGAATTTGCAGGCTCATGAACAAAAAGTGTCAAAATTTTATATATCAGAAAATTGATGGAATTGTTATAAACCACCACCATGGTTCGACAGAACCAAGCCCCCTGAGTAAAACCCACCCTCATTTGATTTCCTAGAGCACCCATGGGCTGAGAAAATTGATTTTTTTAGTCTGGCCATCTTGTCCCTCACTCACGATCGCGATCAAAGCATCTCATGATCAAAGAATCTACAGGCTCACGATCAAAGAAATTGCACGCTCATGATCAAAGAATAAAAAATGGTGAAACGCAAATGTTTCACTGATTTGAAGCGAATGATGCCTCGATAGAATGGACCATCCTGAGCAAAACCCACCTCATTTGTGTCCCTAGCCTATCCCTGAGCCAAGATATTTGTGTTTTTAGGTCATGATGCAAGATTGCGATCAAAGAATCTCACGATCAAAGAATTTGCAGGCTCACAATCAAAGATCATTAACGAGCTGCGAATTAAGATTTTAAAAGCTTATCACTATTTTTTGACTGATTTGGATGAAACAAAAGGTATGGCTCAATAGATCGGAGCTCTCTGAGTAAAACCCATCCAAGTTTTACTTCAAAAGTGACCCCCGAGTCGAGATATTTGTGTTTTTCCAATAGGAAATTCAAGAACAAGACGGCGGACCTCAAATAATTTTGAAAATCCTTGGGGACAAATATTCTTGAACCATGAGGCTGCAAATTATTTGATTGCCAGGTGGGACCAGATGGCCAGAATCCCATTCTTTGTTCTCAAAACATACATATAAATTTTCCCATTGACTTATAATGGGATCTTAAAAGCGGCATAACTTTTGAATGCCTTAATATTTTTTCACCAAATGAAAAGCAGTATGCTCATCCACCAAAGCTCTTTCAAACAAGCCAGATCACAGACTGGCACACCACACAATGGCCGTACAGGGCCACATCCAAAATCCCAAAAGCTACCTTCAAAAAAGGACAATTTTGCATTTGTCAGCACTTTTGTACAGAAAGGCCGTAAGTCTGACCAAAATGCAATTCAGCAAATCAAGAGATCTACCAAGCCCCACCAGGCATTCCAAGTTTCAGGCAAATCCGTTGAATGGGTCCAAAGTTATTAACAGCCAAACATTTGACTTTAGTTTGTAAGTGACTGCTGAACCCTAACTATAGTGGTGCTACTGTGCACTATAATATATATATATATATATATATATATATATATATATATATATATATATATATATATATATATATATATATATATATATATATATATATATATATATATATATATATATATATATATATATATATATATATATATATATATATATATATATATATATATATATATATATATATATATATATATATATATGCTGGCATAGTAGTGCCACCATAGTTAGGGTTGAGTACACCATTTAAAGTTAAAGTGTGAAATTTTGCACCTTAGTTACTTGGCCACCGTATGATGGATTTGCCTGAAATTTGGCAGACACTGAGTGGTATCATAGGTTTTGGGACCTGCCACGTTTTGTGCCAGTCAGATATATGGTTGTGGAGTTATAAAGTGACACTCTGTAGCGCATTTATGCTTTTTTGTGCATTCTTTGCTCGCACCTACAGGTTGCACAGTTTGCATGACTGGTCTGAAAATGTCAGGGAACATGCAGCCATGGTCCCTGATGTACCTTTTGAAGATTTCAAGAAAAAATATTGAACGGTTCAAAAGTTATTCAAAAAACATGTTTCCCATTATAGTCAATGGGAAAAGTTAAAAGTTTGACAGTGTCGCAAATGCAGATTTTACTGTCACAAATGACCCCTGTAGTGTCGCCAATCTGCCATTTTGTTTTCAGTTACTGATCACAGAAATACTTGGCATTTAAAATTGGGACCCTCTAGGGACACCATTCTTTTGGTGTTCACCTAGTCGGACCCTGAGGATGCAAGGCATGTCTCTTTTGGGGAGTTATACACCCCAGAAATATGTTTTTGAAATTTTTGGGAAAAGTAGTGTTGCAAAGTAGTGTCGAACATTCAACACTTTCGTCATTTTTTTTGCGAAAGTGTCGTGTTTTGCAACACTACTTTGTGACAATATGGGCAAAATAACAGGAATTCTTTGCCACTCTACTGCAAAACACAGGTTTGGTGTTTTGGGCTGAAATTTGGAAGGAAGAAAGCCAACATCCCACAGATGTGCCTTTCAGTGGTTTGGCGAAAAAATATTGCATGGATACAAAGTTACAGTGCTCCGAAGTTGACACTTTTTCCCATAGATTAACATTGTGGTGTCCACCGTGCCTTTCGGGACCCGTATCTCGGAAACACTTAGAGATATGGACTTTTTGTCACAAAATTGCTTAACCCCCTTCTAGGGGGCTGGCTGCAAAACTAGCCAGGAAAGTCATACATAATATAACATTTTAATTTTTTTTCTACGTCTTACAGTTCCTGAGATATAAGCAATTTAATATTCCAAGTGCTCATTTTCTGCTCTGAGGCCTATTATTATGCATATAGAAACATAGACTTTGATGGCAGATAAGGACCGCTTGGCTTACCTAGTCTGCCCATTTCCCTACCTAGAGGATAAACTGCAGATCCTATTTAACCAACAGCCTATTTCTTCCTACCCCCCACAAAAATTGCCTTATGTCTGTCCCATGCATTCTTAAATTCTCCCACAGTTTTAGACCCCACAACCTCCTCAGGAAGGCTGTTCCATGTGCCCACCACCCTCTGTGAAAAAATACTTCCTCACATTGCCCCTGGGCCGTCCCCCCTCGATCTTCAAATTGTGTCCCCTTGTTCTTGCATATCTCTTTTTCTGAAAGATGCTACCCTTTTGGACTGTTGATTTCACTGAGGTACTTAAACATTTCTATCATGTCCCCCCCTTCCTCCTTTCCTCAATGGTATACATATTAAGCTCCTTTAGTCTCTCCTCATATGGCTTATCTTGCAGACCGTGCACCATTTTAGTTGCCCTCCTCTGAACTGCCTCCATCCTGTCTATGTCCTTGTGGAGACTGTGTTTCTCAATGCAGCTTTTGGGGAAAAATAGGGTGTGCAGTTTCGTTACTGTTACAGTTAGCATTTCCACTTGTGTTTCCATGACTGTTTGCGTTACTGTTCCTGTCTATGTCACCGTGTGCGTTACGCTTCGTGTTTACGTTTGCGTTACTGTTACGATTTGCATTTCCATTACATGTTTCTGTTTGCATTTCATTTTGCGTACCTGCATGCATTACCATTTGAATTTGTGCACGTTCTTCTGTTTCTGTTTTGTTTGCGCCTGTGCTCGTCTTTAATTTGGTGTCATTGCTGGTGTTACCATTAGCAGGTACTTCATCCTGAGTGGAGAGCCTCAGCAAAACTAAAGCCATGGACATCAACGATACACCACCCTGATTGCAGCTGTACACAAGTTAGCACAGTTAGGAGTTGCATGGTCTTAGCCAGGTAATGCCCCCACCAGACCTGTTACTGCATCCTGAGTGGAGAGAAACATCACAAGTAAAGCCATGGACATCAATGGTAAACCTCCCTGATTGCAGATTTGTACAAGTTAGCACAGTTAGGAGTTGCACAGCCTCAGCTAGGCAATGCCCCCTCCGAGCAGGTACTGCATCCTGAGTGGAGAGCCACAGCAAAACTAAAGCCATGGACATCAACAGTACAACTCCCTGATTGCAGGCGCACACAAGTTAGGACACTTAGGAGTTGCATGGCATCAGCCATACAATGCTCCCCCAGACCAGGAACTGCATCCTGAGTGGAGAGCCACAGCAAAACTAAAGCCTTGGACATTAACAGTACACCTCACTGATTGCACATGAAAGCAACTTAGCATAGTTAGGAGTTGCATAGTGTGAGCCAGGCAATGCCCCCCCAAGACCCGGCACTGCATTCTGAGTGGAGAGCAACAGCAAAACTAAAGCCATGGACATCAACAGTACACCTCCATGATTGCAGGTGCATACAAAGTAGCACAGTTAGGAGTTGCACATGGTCAGCCAGAGAATACCCCACCCTAGAGCATAAATAAATAAATAAATAATGTGACGAGGTATCTTTGTAAATGAGCCTCTGGCTCAAAGGTTGCTAAACTGATGTTTAACTAAATAAATAGAGCAGGTACAGGACATTGATGGACATAAACAGTACACCTCCTTGATGGCAGGTGTACACAAGATAGCACAGTAAGCAGTTGCACGGTGTCAGCCACGCAATGCACCCCCCCAGAGCAGGTACTGCATCCTGAGTGGAGAGCCACAGCAAAAGTAAAGCCATGGAGAATATCCCCCCAGAGAAGGTACTGGACATTGATGGACATCAACAGTACACCTCCCTGATTTCAGGTCTGCAAAAGTTAGCACAGTTAGGAGTTGCACGGCATCAGCCAGGCAATGCCCCCCCAGAGCAGGTATTTCACCCTGAGTGGAAAGCCACAGCAAAACTAAAGCCATGGACACCAACAGTACACCTCCATGATTGCAGGTGCACACAACTTTGCACAGTTAGGAGTTGCATGGCAACAGCCAGGTAATGAACCCCCCCCCAAGACCAGGTACTGCATCCTAAGTGGAGAGCAAGAGCAAAACTAAACCCATGGATATCAATGGTACACCTCTCTGATTGCAGGTGTACACAGATTAGCACAGTTAGGAGTTGCACAGCATCAGCCAGGCAATGCCCCCCTCCAAAGACCAGGTACTGCATCCTGAGTGGGGAGACACAGCTAAACTAAAGCCATTGACATCAATGGTATACCTCCTTGATTACAGGTGCAGACAAGTTAGCACAGTTAGGAGTTGCATGGCGTCAGCCAGGCAATACCCCCCCAGACCAGGTACTGCATCCTGAGTGGAGTGCAACAGCAAAACTAAAGCCATGGTCATCAATGGTATACCTCCCTGATTGCAGCTGCACACAAGTTAGAACATTGAGGAGTTGCACTGCCTCAGCCAGGCAATGCCCCCCCCAGATAATTTACTGGATCCTGAGTGGAGAGTGACAGTAAAAGTGAAACAATGGACATCAATGGTATACCTCATTAATTGCAGCTGTACACAAGTTGGTGTACTGAGAAGCTGCATGTACTCATCCAGGCAATGCCACCCCCCTGGTATCAGCCAGGAAATTCCCCCCCAAGCAGGTACTGTATCCTGAGTGGAGAGCCACAGCAAAACTAAAGCCATGGACATCAGCAGTACACCTCCCTGATTGCATGTGCACACAACTTAGCACAGTTAGGAGTTGCATGGTGTGAGCGAGGCAATGCCCGCCCCAGACCAGGTACTGCATCCTGAGTGGAGAGTCAAAGCAAAATAAAGCCATGGACATCAAGAGTACACCTCCCTGATTGCAGGTGCACACAAGTCAGAACAGTTAGGAATTGCATGGCATCAGCCAGACAATGCCCCCCACAGAGCAGGTACAGCATCCTGAGTGGAGAGCCACAGCTAAACTAAAGCCATGGACATCAATGGTACACCTCCTTGACTGCAGGTGCACACAAGTTAGCACAGATAGGAGTTGCATGGCATCAGCCAGGCAATGCCCCCCCCCACAGAGCAGGTACAGCATCCTGAGTGGAGAGCCACAGCTAAACTAAAGCCTTGGACATCAATGGTACACCTCCATGATTGCAGGTGCAGACAAGTTAGCACAGTTAGGAGTTGCACAGACTCAGCCAGGCAATGCCCCCATCCAGACCTGGTACTTCATCGTGACTGGAGACACACAGCTAAACTACAGCCATGGACATTAATGGTACACCTAACTGACTGCAGGTGCACACAACTTAGGACACTGAGGAGTTGCACGGACTCAGCCATGCAATGCCCCCCCGACCAGGTACTGCAACCTGAGTGGACAGCCAGAGCAAAACTAAAGCCATGGATATCAATGGTACACCTCCCTGAATGCAGGTGCACACAAGTTAGCACAGTTAGGAGTTGCACGGCATCAGCCAAGCAATGCCTCCCTCCCTCCAAAGACCAGGTACTACACCCTGAGTGGAGAGCAACAGCAAAACTAAAGCCATTGACATCAATGGTATACCTCCTTGAATGCAGGTGCAAACAAGTTAGCAGAGTTAGGAGTTGCACGGACTCATCCAGGCAATGCCCCCCCACAAGGTACTGCATCCTGAGTGGAGAGCCATAGCTGTGAACAAGTTAGGATACTTTCAGTTATAGAAAATACTAATAGCATTAGAATAGGTACAATAAACACACGTTTGTGTTTTTTGGAAAAATATTAATGAAATTCTGTTTTTTTAGTAAAAATATGTTTCTGTTACAAAATAGAAAATATATGTATTATTGAAAATAATTTTGATGACAATTTAGAAAAAATACATTTCTTCTGTTAACAAAAAAATATTCATTATAAAAATATATATAATTTTTTTTAAACTTTATTTTTATAGTTTTCAGTACTTTGTTACAAAGCCATCAAATATCCGTATCCATGACAATCCATTTGTTTTAAAATCATTAGGAGTCACAACTCCCTTAATCATAGGAATGATGCATCAAGGATATATTAATACCACATATTGGGGAAAAACTAAATAATAATATAGAATTTTAAACCAAAGCATTTGCTGCACATTACGCAATGGCAAGAAAGAATGCTGACCTCTGATTGGTCAGTCTGGGACTGGACCCATGATGTTATCCCAGTACAACATCACGGGTCTAGTCCCAGCACATAGATGACTGCATGTACACTTGAATCACTCCACGGGGCCTGCTTCTGTGACCCTGCTCACCATCCGCTACAATTTGATTACCTCTTGTCTTAATGGCAGTTCTCTTTTCTTGTCCCACTAACACGCAAGTTACTGATAAAGGTATTTTTAAATGAAGAGTTAGCAGCACAGAAAAAAGCATGGAATTCTTTCATGGCAGCTTTTTTCCCCATAAACCAAGCAGTTTCAGTGAACCGAGATGACAATAACTGCCGGTCGCGCAGTGGATGGGGAAAAAGGAGCCATGAGAATTTGATTTTACTACTGCTTTAGTGGGCCCAATCACAAAGAAATTCCAAGTCTCCCACAATACAAAATTCTATTGTATACTTTTTTCCCCCTCTAGCCACAAAACTGAAGCTGTCTGATACAGCGCTTGGCTGACAGCATAGTAAACAGCATGTGCTTTTTTTCAAATGGCATAAAACACTGTCATGCTGTTGGTGGCCCAGCAGATTCACATTTCAGCTCCTGCACTCTGTGGCTGTTTCAAACAAGATTGTCCACAGTAACATTTTGCTTTTGGGGAGAAAAATCTTTCACAGTTCAGCGCATCTTGTTTTCAAAAACGGAAAACTGCTTTACGGGTCTAGAGATTTTATGATCTGCTGCTACACTCTCCGATGTAAACTCTTCAACTTTGCCAGCATACCCTACAGCTGTAGTACCAAAAGAGGGTTCACAGTTCTAATGAGAATCCTGATGGGAAAAAATCATTTGGGAGGGTGACGACTAAGTTACTTGTTCAAAGCAAAAAAATCCATCTGAAAACAGACAAATCTCATGGACTACTTTTTGGGTGGAAAGTTACATGGCATTTTCTTGAAAAAAACTTAAAAAATAAAACCTGCACCCCTACTTTTGTACACTGGAGCCATTGCATAATAGTAATAATGCACTCCAGGGTGTATGTTGTGCTGGGATAATGTCACGCCTTGCTGTTGGACGCACTCAGCCTTTGGCCTCGTGCCCAACCACGCAAGGCGTGATGTTATCCCAGCATAACACACACCCTGTCAAGCATTATTGCTTAAATATAAGCCCATGAGCAGTATGACATACTCCTAATAACTAAAGTCCATAAATAAAAGTCCAGCTTTTGCTTGCCTTCTCAGGCTAATGGTGTCATACTTTATCCTAAAGAGAGTAAACTGAAAATTATGTTTTCTCAGGCAGTTTAGTCAGCATAAGTTGCTCTAAATTGGGCTACTAGCTCAAAAAATACTAAATACGTAAATGTTTTCCCATCTTTTAATAACCTGTAAGGAGATCGTAAGAGACATTAACTTTAATTAACTAAAAAGTCTGGAACTTTAAGTTCAATAGAAGTAGCAGGGAATAACAAAAGGGCCTCACTTAGATTTCAATCTCTCTCATCTTCCAATGCATGACACTCATTTCCCTCTGCTTGTTTCTGGTCTCTAAGCTGTGCTTGAATTCGAGCAGTCCATTTCCCAGCCTCCACGGGATCCGAGAAGATCCAGACCTTCCCCTTGTAAACTATACGAAGTCTGGCTGGGTACAATATTGCATGAGGGACGGAGAGCTCCTTTAACTTCTGCCTATTGCCATCAAACATCTTCCTTCTCATGTGGGTAGCATAACTTAGGTCTGGAAACAAGTAACTCACCCAGTCCTATTGCATTAGTGGAGCTGCTCGATAAGCCAGTCGCAGAATAGGATCTCTGGTCCCTACTCCATCTGTCACCACGAGTAAAGCTCTAGGAGTGTCCAAATCCTGCCTGAATCCACATGGGGTGATCATGTAGACTTTGTGCCAGGCAAAGGGGAGCAAGAATTCCTGCGGAGATAGTTTTTCTTGCAACCATTCTTGTACATACATTAATGGATGATCTCCTTTCAATTCCCCCGGGGAATCCTAGTATCCGGATATGTGAAGATCGAGCCTGGTTCTCGAGTGTCTCCAACCTGGCCTGAAATGTGCATTTTCTTTAATTAGGTTCACTGAAGCTGCTGCTGCTGTTTCTGATAGTTTTTTTTTGCATCTCCCACATCGATTTTTATTTGCTCTACGGTGGTTTCAACAACATTCAGTCAAGTACCAAAGGAATCTATTTTGGAGTTTAAGTCTGAAACCACAGAGATTAGCCTCTGCAACTTCATCCCAATCGATGACAAGATCTCCTCTGAATCCATAGCAGTTGTGGCCTGTGTGATTGGATCAGTCTTACCAGACTGAGAGGATCGAGTCGCTTTTCCTCCCAATCCATCGCCTTTCTCTTTGTGAGGGTTGCCCATATTGTAATTCCGAGGGTGCTCTCCAATAATATAATAAAATATCTTCACTTTAGGCAATCCAACAGGTAGAAAATATTATTTTTTTGAGCAATAGCCAGAAGCTGTTGAATTTTGCTGCCGTACAGCTCGGGCTCCACAGCTCCCCCCTCCTATAAAAATATTTTTATGTTTCACACTTCAAGAAAACCGAGGAAGGTGTGCTGTGTTGGTTGAGGTGGCTCAGGACAGGAAACTGGAGCCATGTGGAGGTGCACCGGAAGTGGAAGCTGCTGAGCCATAGATAAAATACTGGAATGCTGTAGAGGCCCTTCAGCTGTGGCCAGGGTGACTGGATAGTTCTGTGCTTGGTGAAGCAGTGCTGGTCTGGGTGGCGACATCTGCAACTGTGTCAACTGGCTCAAGCAGAAGGCTGACCATGCCCTGTTACACCTGTAACAGGGACATTTTCGGTTGTCCCTGTTGCAGGGCGGCAACTTTTTTGGTGAGCCGGTCAACCTTCTGCTCAAGTCTGTGTGCACAGTTACAGTGCCCAGTACATGATGAAGTTGGTTGCAGATCTGTGAACAAAAAAAATATGATCAAAATGTTACAATGATGAGTGTAATTTACTGTTCCTGTCTGTGATCCCATTAGAACAGCAATAGTATCATGAATGAGGTGCTCATTCGGATTTGAAGTTAAGTCATAGACAGTGCTGTTATATGTGAACCCCCTCCCCGAAAACATCACAGAACATTAGGTGTATGATAGTGAGTGCAGAGGCAGGTCACGAGTGAAGTATTTGAAATTGATGGAATACGCATGATGCAGTACATTGCATGCGTGCATTGTTCTGACAGGCAATGCTTGCACATCATTCCGTACACCCCCCCCCCACCAGACACTAGATCTGGTGAACATCAACATTCTAAGATGACATCATGCTTGATCTTATTTAAATGAGTAATTTATTTATTTATTTATTAGATCGCCAGTTTAGAAACCTTTGAGTCATAGACTCATTTACAAAGGCACCGCGTCAAGAGAGCAATACATCATAGCAAACAAAACAGTACAGTACATACCACTTAGATTAAAAAAGCAACCAGTGTTACAGGCATTCACTGGTGGTACATGCTTGGTAATAGATCACAGTAGTCATAATATAGGTACACGAGTATCATGTCAGGTAGCAACCAGGGATATTTTATTACAATAGTCAGCAGATGTTTGCATGTCGTCAGCACACTTCTGTGAATGGCAAGATCAGGAACACTGTCTTGAGTGGTAAGCCACAGTTTAACTAATAAGACAAACTATACTAGTACGTTCACGTGAGAAAACTGTGAATATGTTATGATGTGGTCACTGACACCAGCTGACCACAAGTTAGTATACTGATGGTGTGTACGTAGTTAGGCACGCAATGAACAACTCCTGCCTAGCACTGTCATTTCAGGTTGACTGCAGAATCAAGTCTCAAGTTAACTAATTCACATCAATGTAATAGTGCATGGTTGGATAGTGCTGTGCATGTGCTTACATGTCTACAATATACAGGTTTGTGTATGAACAATATACACCATGAGGCAGTTGTACGACCCAGAGGTTTCTGTGTAACTGGGACCTCGAGAACGTAGCTCTACAATCCTGTTACCATGGAAAACTCGAAATTGTTCAACTGCCTTGTTTCTGTAAGGTCACTGATACCATATTGTTAATAGTGTGTGTGTGTGTGTGTGTGTGTGTGTGCGCAACCATGGTTGGCACTTGTTTATCTTCAAAACAGGTCTCCTATACAAAAAAAACATGAACAAAGGCAGCAGTTCCGCAGCATTGTTTATTTCCTCACCACCGCAGCTGCTGAAATGTGCATGTGTACCCACATTTGATGTTATTTTACTGTGTTACTGATGGACTCGGTGCCACACAATATCATTGTGATGTGCCTAGTGCAGTACTACAGCACTGCTCCTGACATACATTTCCATTCAAAGCAGCGTAACATCATGGACTAGATGATTGTTCTGCTACACTACTGATATTATTATGCTGTTCTGTAGTAGATGCTTATTTCAGTACTGCATCACAGCCACTTGCAATACTGACACATTGTATCTTACCTCTTTTATGGTCTCTGTTCACAGTATTTCAGAACATCTACAGACTTCAGAAGTAAGCTTCATTATGAAGAATATAAATAACATTATGCACATATTGACACATATTGCTATCATGGACAATCTGAAAATGTTGCACTTACGACTTTATGCATCATCTTTGTATTCTGTCACCTCTTGCGTTTGGAGGGGATCAGAACCATTCTGTGGTGTGACACACTGGCTGCCCATGGTTGACCATATAGTAGTCTCTGTATATGCAGAGTGATATCACCGCAACATAAGTAGTTCTACACAATTTAACCATAGACTAGGAAACAGAATATGTCAATGCTGTGTTTAGCTGTTTCTGGCAACTGTATGTCTTTCTGTTACAACACTTACATTCAGCACTGGTGCCAGGCTCCTGCTTCACCTTGTGAACTGGGCACTGGGTGTCAGTCTCCCTGGCCACTAGAGAAAACATAAATACTTTCTTTAATATAGATCATGTCAATATGTTCATGTACAGCAAGATTGTCATTGTCTTTCATGTATGTTCCTATGTAATAATTGCAGGATACTACAATGTGGTACAGTTAAGACTGACCCTTCTCATATCTGATAGGTGTGAGATGAAATCCATGGCAAAAAAAAAAAAATTAAATGCATCATTTAGCTTTGTTATACAGTGACAAAAGTAAAGAAATTTGATGTTAGGGTTGCCACTCCTTGCACTTCAGCCAGGCAATGCTCCCCCCCGACCAGGTACTGGATCCTGAGTACAGAGCCACAGGACAAATAAAGCTGGGGCAGTGAGCAGCTGCATGGTCTTAGCTAGGCAATGCCAGCCCCCAGACCAGGTACTGGATGCAGAGTACAGAGTATAGAGCCACTGCCCAAATATAGGCATGGACATCAGTGGTATACATTCTGATGCCAGCTGTACACAAGATATGAGATTCAGTTGTTGGGCAGCCTCAGACAGGCAATGCCCCCATCCCCTTGATCTAGTACTGGAGCCTCAGTACAGAGCCACAGCCCAAATAAAGTCATGGACATCAATGGTATACATCCTTGATTACAGATGTACACAAGTGACAACACTGAGGAGTTGCAAGGCCTCAGCCAGACAATGAACCCTCACCCCCTCTCACCCCACCCCAGAACATGTACTGTTTCCTGAGTGCACAGCTACGGTCTAACAAAAGAAATGGATATCAACAGCACATATTCACGGTACCAGCTGCATACAAGCTAGGGCACTGAGGAGTTGCACGGCCACAGGCAGGGAATGCCCCCCCACAACAGGTACTGCATCCTGGGTGGAAAGCCACAGCAAAACTAAAGATATCAACATCAACAGTACACCCCCCTAATTGTAGGTGCACACAAGTTAGCACAGTTAGGAGTTGCACTGCATCAGCCAGGCAATGCCCCCCACCCCAGAGCACGTACAACATGCTGAGTGGAGAGACACAGCAAAACTAAAGCCAATGACATCAACAGTACACCTCCTTGATTGCAGGTGCACACAAGTTTGCACAGTTAGGAGTTGCACGGTGTCAGCCAGGCAATGTCCCCCAGACCAGGTACTGCATCCTTAGTGGAGAGCCACAGTAAAACTAAAACCATGGACATCAACGGTACACCTCCCTAACTGCACATGCACATGACTTAGCACAGTTAAGAGTTGCATGAACTCAGCCTGGCAATGCACCCCCCAGACCAGGTACTGCATCCTGAGCACAGAGCAACAGCAAAACTAAGGCAATGGACATCAATGGTACAGCTCCTTGATTGCATTTGCACACAACTAAGCACAGTTAGGAGTTGCATGCTGTCAGCCAGGCAATGCCCCCCCCAGACCAGGTACTGCATCCTGAGTGGGGAGTCACAGCAAAAGTAAACCCATGGAGAGAAACGGTAAACCTCTCTAGTTGCAGGTGCACACAAGTTAGGACAGTGAGGAGTTGAACGGACTTGGCCAGGCAATGCCCCCCCCAGACCAGGTACTGCATCCTGAGTGGAGAGCCATAGCTAAACTAAAGCCATGGACATCAACAGTACACCTCCGTGATTGCAGGTGCACACAACTTAGCACAGTTAGGAGTTGCATGTTGTCAGCCAGGAAATGCCCCCCCACAGACCAGGTACTGCATCCCGAGTGGAGAGAGACAGCAAAACTAAAGCCATTGACAACAAAAGTACACCTCCTTGACTGCAGGTGCAGACAAGTTAGCACAGTTAGGAGTTGCACAGCGTTAGCCAAGCAATAACCGCCTCCCCAGACCAGGTACTGCATCCTGAGTGAAGAGCAACAGCAAAACTAAAGCCATGAACATCAACGGTATACCTCCCTGATTGCATCTGCACACAAGTTAGTACACTGAAGAGTTGCATGACCTCAGCCAAGCAATGCCTCCCCCCAAGATCAGGTACTGGATCCAGAGTGGAGAGCGACAGCAAAAGTAAAACCATGGACATCAATTGTATACCTCCCTGATTGCAAGTTGGTGCACTGAGGAGTTGCATGGACTCATACAAGCAATTCACCCCCCCAGTGTCAGCCAGGCAGTGCCCTTCCCCAGAGCCAGGACTGCATCTTTAGTGAAGAGCCACAGCAAAACTAAAGCCATGGACATCAACAGTACACCTCCCTGATTGCATGTGAACACAACTTAGCACAGTTAGGAGTTGCATAGTGTGAGCCACTCAATGCCCCCCATAGACCAGGTACTGCATACTGAGTGGAGAGACACAGTAAAATAAAGCCACGGACTTCAACAGTACACCTCCATGATTGCAGGTGCACACAAGTTAGGAAACTGAGGAGTTGCATGGACTCAGACAGGCAATGCCCCCCCGGGCCAGACCAAGTACTCCATCATGAGTGGAAAGCAACTGCAAAACTACAACAATGGACATCAACAGGTCACCTCCCTGATTGCCGGTGCACACAAGTTCAGACACTGAGAAGTTGCACTGACTCAGCCAGGCAATGGCCCCCCCAGAGCAGGTACTGCATCCTGATTGGAGAGACACAACAAAATAAAGCCACAGACATCAACAGTACACCTCACTGACTGCAGTTGCACACAAGTTAGCACAGTTAGGAGTTGCATGGCATCAGCCAGGCAATGCCCCCCCAGAGCAGGTACTGCATCCTGAGTGGAGAGCCACAGCAGAGCTAAACTAAAGCCTTGGACATAAATGGTACACCTCCATGATTGCAGGTGCAGACAATTTAGCATAGTTAGGAGTTGCACAGACTCAGCCAGGCAATGCCCTGCCCCCAACCAAGTACTGCATCCCGAGTGGAGAGCCAGAGCTAAACTAAAGCCATGAATGTAAAAGGAACACCTCAATGATTGCAGGTACACATAAGTTAGGACACTGAGGAGTTGCATGGAGTCAGCCAGGCAATGCCCCCCCGCCCAGACCAGGTACTGCAATGTGAGTGGAGACACACAGCAACACTACAGCTGTGGACATCAATGGTACAGCTCCCTGATTGCAGGTGCAGACAAGTTAGCACAGTTAGGAGTTGCACAGTCTCAGCCAGGCAATGCCCTCCCTGACCAGGTACTGCATCCTGAGTGGAGAGCCAGAGCTAAACTAAAGCCATGGATATCAAAGGTACAACTCCCTAATTGCAGGTGCACAAAAGGTCGGACACTGAGGAGTTGCACAGACTCGGCCAGGAAATGCCACCCCAGGTCCAGGCAAGGAACTGCATCATGAGTGGAAAGACACAGCAAAACTACAGCCATGGACATCAATGGGTTATCTCCCTGATTGCAGGTGCACAGAAGTTAGGACACTGAGGAGTTGCACAGACTCAGCCAGGCAATGCCCCCCACAGACCAAGTACTGCATCCTGAGTGGAGAGCCAAAGCAAAACTAAAGACATGGATATTAATGGAACACATCCCTGATTGCAGGTGTACACAAGTTGGCAGAGTTAGGAGTTGCATGGCGTCAACCAGGCAATGCCCCCCCCACACTAGGTACTGCATCCTGAGATGTGAGCAACAGGAAAACTAAACCCATGGACATGAACTGTACACCTCCATGATTGCAGGTCCACACAACTTAGCACAGTTAGAAGTTGCATGGTGTCAGTCAGGCAATGCCTCCACCAAATAGCAGGTACTGCCTCCTGAGTGGAGAGCAACAGCAAACAAAAGCTTTGGACATCAATGGTACACCTCCTTAATTAAAAGTGCACACAAGTTAGCAAAGATACTAGTTGTAGTGTCAGCCAGGCAGTGCCCCCCCAGAGCAAATACTGCATCCTGAGTGGAGAGCCACAGCAAAGATAAAACCATGGACATCAATAGTATACCCCCTGATTGCAGCTGCACACAAGTTGGTGCACTGAGGAGTTGTATGGACTCATCCAGGCAATGCCCCCCCCCGGTGTCAGCTAGGCAATGCCCATCCCCAGAGGAGGTACTGCATCCTGAGTGGAGAGCCGTAGCAAATCTAAAGCCAATGACATCAACAGTATACATGCAAGTTAGCACAGTTAGGAGTTGCATGGCATGAGCCAGGTAATGCCCCCCCCCGATCAGGTACTGCATCCTGAGTGGAGAACCACAGCTAAACTAAAACCATGGACATCAATGGTACACCTCCGTGATTGTAGGTGCAGACAAGTTAGCACAGTTAGGAGTTGCACAGACTCAGCCAGGCAATGCCCCCCACTGACCAGGTAATGCATCCTGAGTGAAGAACAACAGCAAAAGTAAAGCAATGCAGATCAACAGTACACCTCCCCGATTGCAGATGCACACAAATTGGGACACTGAGGAGTTCCATGGACTCACCCAGCAATGCCCCCCCAAGACTACGTACTGCATCCTGAGTGGAGAGCCAGAGCAAAACTAAAGCCATGGATATCAATGCTGCACTTCCCTGATTGCAGGTGTACACATATTAGCACAGTTAGGTGTTTGATGGCGTCAGCCAAGCAATGCCCCCAAGGCCAGGTACTGGATCCTCAGTGGAGAGCGACAGGAAAACTAAAACCGTGGACATCAATGGTATACCTCCCTGATTGCAGCTGCAGACAAGATGGTGCACTGAGGAGTTGCATGGAGTCATTCAGGCAATTCAGCCCCCACAGTTTCAGCCATGCAATCCCCCCCCACAGCAGGTACTGCATTGTGAGTGGAGAGCCACAGCAAAACTAAAACCATTGACATCAACAGTACACCTCCTTGATTGTAGGTGAATACAACTTAGCACAGTTAGGAGTTGCATGATGTGAACCACTCAATGCCCCCCTCAGACCAGGTACTGCATCCTGATTGGAGAGACAGAGCAAATAATGCCACAGACATCAACAGCACACCTTCTTGATTGCAGGTGCACACAAGTTAGCACAGTTAGGAGTTGCATGGCATCAGCCAGGCAATGCCCCCCTCAGAGAAGGTACTGCATCCTGAGTGGAGAGCCACAGCAGAGCTAAACTAAAGCCTTGGACATAAATGGTACACCTCCATGATTGCAGGTGCAGACAATTTAGCACAGTTAGGAGTTGCACAGACTCAGCCAGGCAATGCCCCCCTGACCAGGTACTGCATCCTGAGTGGAGAGCCAGAGCTAAACTAAAGCCTTGGACATCAACAGTACACCTCCCTGATTGCATGTGAATACAACTTAGTACAGTTAGGAGTTGCACGGTGTGAGTCACTCAATGCCCCCCTCAGACCAGGTACTGCATCCTGATTGGAGAGACACAACAAAATAAAGCCACAGACATCAACAGTACACCTCCCTGACTGCAGGTGCACACAAGTTAGCACAGTTAGGAGTTGCATGGCATCAGCCAGGCAATGCCCCCCAAGAGCAGGAACTGCATCCTGAGTGGAGTGCCACAGCAGAGCTAAACTAAAGCCTTGGACATAAATGGTACACCTCCATGATTGCAGGTGCAGACAATTTAGCACAATTAGGAGTTGCAGACTCAGCCAGGCAATGCCCTGCCCCCCAACTAGGTACTGCATCCTGAGTGGAGAGCCAGAGCTAAACTAAAGCCATGAATGTAAAAGGTACACCTCAATGATTGCAGGTGCACATAAGTTAGGACACTGAGGAGTTGCATGGAGCCAGCCAGGCAATGCCCCCCTGCCCAGACCAGGTACTGCATCATGAGTGGAGACACACAGCAACACTACAGCCATGGACATCAATGGTACAGCTCCCTGATTGCAGGTGCACTCAAGTTAACACAGTCAGGAGTTGTCTCCCCCACACCAAGTACTGCATCCTGAGTGGCGAGCAACAAAAAAACTAAACCCATGATCATCAACTGTACACCTCCATGATTGGAAGTGCACAAATTTATCACACTTAGGAGTTGCATGGTGTCAGCCAGGCAATGTCCCCCCCCCCAGACCAGGTACTGCATCTTGACTGGAGAGCAAGAGCAAAACTAAAGCCATGGACATTAATGGTACACCTCCTTGATTGCAGGTGCACACAAGTTAGCACAGTTAGGAGTTGCACAGTGTCAGGCAGGCAATGCCCCCCCTCTTGAGCAGGTACTGCATCCTGAGTGGAGAGTCACAGCAAAATGAAAGCCTTGGACATCAACAGTACGCCTCCTTGATTGCAGGGGCAGACAAGTTAGCACAGTTAGGAGTTGCACTGCCTCAGCCAGGCAATGCCCCCCCCCCCAGATCAGGTACTGGATCCTGAGTGGAGAGCAACAGCAAAAGTAAAACCATAGACTTCAATGCTATACCTCCCTGATTACAGCTGCATACAAGTTGGTGCACTAAGGAGCTGCATGGACTCATCCAGGCAATGCCCCCCCCCCAGTGTCAGCCAGACAATGAACCCCCTGAGGAGGTACTGCATCCTGAGTGAAGAGCCACAGCAAAACTAAAGCCATGGACATCAGGAGTTGCATGGTGTGAGCCAGGCAATGCCCCCACTCCAGACAAGGTACTATATCCTGAGTGGAGAGTCAGAGCAAAACTAAAGTCATGGATATCAATGGTACACCTGCCTGATTGCAGGTGTACACAGATTAGCACATATAGGAGTTGCACGGTGTCAGCCAGGCAATGTCTCCCCCCAGACTGGGTACTGCATCTTGAGTGGAGAGCAACAGCAAAGCTTACCCCAAGGACATCAACTGTACACCTCTCTGATTGCATGTGAACATAACTTAGCACAATTAGGAGTTGCTTGGTGTGAGCCAGGCAATGCTCCCACTCCACACCAGGTACTGCATCCTGAGTGGACAGACACAGCAAACTAAAGCAATGGACATCAACAGTACACCTCCCTGATTGCAGATGCACACAAGTTAGCACAGTTAGGAGTTGCATGGCATTAGCCAGTCGGTGCCCCCCCCGATCAGGTACTGCATCCTCAGTGGAGAGTCACAGCTAAATTAAAGCCATGGACATCAACGGTACACCTCCATGATTGTAGGTGCAGACAAGATAGCACAGTTAGGTATTGCACAGACTCAGCCAGGCAATGCTCCCCACCGACCAGGTACTGCACCCTGAGTGAAGAGCAACAGCAAAAATAAAGCCATCGAGATCAATGGTACACCTCCCTGATTACAAGTGCACACAAGTTGGGACACTGAGGAGTTGCACGGACTCAGCCAGCAATGCCCCCCCAAGACCAGGTACTGCATCCGGAGTGAAGAGCCAGAGTAAAACTAAAGCCATGGATATCAATGATACACCTCCCCGATTACAGGTGTACTCAGATTAGCACAGTTAGGAGTTGCATGGCATCAGCCAGGAAATGCCCCCCCCCGACGAGGTACTGCATCCAGAGTGGAGATCAACAGTGAAACTAAAGCCATGGACATAAACGGTACACCTCCTTGATTGCAGGTGCAGACAAGTTAGCACAGTTAGGAGTTGCACGGCCTCGACCAGGCAATGCCCCCCCAGACCAGGTACTGGATCCTGAGTGGAGAGTGACAGCAGAAGCAAAATCATGGACATCAATATATACCTCCCTGATTGCAGTTGCACACAAGTTGATGCACTGAGGAGTTGCATGGACTCATCCAGGCTATGCCCCCCTCTTGGTGTCAGCCAGTCAAAGCCCCCCCCCCAGAGCAGGTACTGCATCCTGAGTGGAAAGACACAGCAAACAAAAGCCTTGGACATCAACAGTACACCTCCCTGATTGCAGGTGCACACAAGTTAACACAGTTAGAAGTTGCATGGCATTAGTCAGGCAATGCCCCCCCCCATAGCAGGTACTGAATCCTGAGTGGAGAGCCACAGCAGAACTAAACTCAAGGACATCAACAGTTCACCTCACTGATTGCATGTGAACACAACTTAGCACAGTTAGGAGTTGCATAGTGTGAGCCAGGCAATGCCCCCCCTCCACACAAGGCACTGCATCCTGAGTGGAGAGACACAGCAAAATAAAGCCATGGACATCAACTGTACACCTCCGTGATTGCAGGTGCACACAACTTAGCACAGTTAGCAGTTGCACAGCGTCAGCCAGGCAATAACCCCCCCCCCCAAGACCAGGTACTGCATCCTGAGTGGAGAGCCAGAGCAAAACTAAAGCCATGGATATCAATGATACACCTCTCTGATTGCAGGTGTACACAGATTAGCATAGTTAGGAGTTGCACAGAGTCAGCCAGGCAATGCCCTCCCAGACCAGGTAGTGCATCCTGAGTGAAGAACAGCAGCAAAACTAAACCCATGGACATCAACTGTACACCTCCGTGACTGCAGGTCCACACAACTTAGCACAGTTAGGAGTTACACGGTGTCAGCCAGGCATTGCCCCCCCCCACAGACCAGGTACTGCATCCTGAGTGGAGAGCAAAAGCAAAACTAAAGCCATGGATGTCAACGGTACACCTCCATGAATCCAGGTGCACACAAGTTAGCATAGTTAAGAGTTGTACAGTGTCAGCCAAGCAATGCTCCACCCAGAGCAGGTACTGCACCTGAATGGAGAGCCACAGCAAAACTAAAGCCATGGACATCAACAGTACACCTCCATGATTGCAGGTGCACACAAGTTAACAAAGTTAGGAGTTGCACAGACTCAGCCAGGCAATGCCCCCGAGCAGGTACTGCATTCTGAGTGGAGAGGCACAACAAAACTATGGCCATGGATATCAATGGTACACCACCCTGATTGCAGCTACACACAAGTTAGTTCACTCAGGAGTTGTGTGGACTCAGACAGGCAATGCCCCCACCCCCAGACCAAGTACTGCATCATGAGTGGAGAGCAACAGCAAAACTAAAGCCATGGACATAAACAGTATACCTTCCTGATTGCAGCTGCACACAAGGTAGTACAGTGAGGAGTTGCAAGGCCTGAGCCAGGCAATGCCCCCCCAATCAGGTACTGGATACTGAGTGGAGAGCAACAGCAAAACTAAAACCATGGACATCAATGGTATTTCTCCCCGATTTCAGCTGCACACAAGTTGGTGTACTGAGGAGTTGCACGGACTCATCCAGGCAATCCCTCCCTCAGACCAGGTTCTGCATCCTGAGTGGAGAGCCATAGCAAAACTAAGGTCATGTCTATCAACGGTACACCTCCCTGATTGCAGTTGCTCACAAGTTAGGACACTGAGGAGTTGCATGGACTCAGCCAAGCAATGCACCCTCTCTCTCACCCTAGGCCAGGTACTGCATTCTCAGTGGAGAGCCACAGCTAAACTAAAGCCATGGGCATCAATGGTACACCTCCCCTGATTACAGCTGTACACAAGTTAGCAGTTAGGAGTTGCACAGACTCAGCCAGGCAATACTCCCCCTACCCCCAGACCAGGTACTGCATCCTGAGTGACGAGCCAGAGCAAAACTAAAGCCATGGACATCAATGGTACACCTGCTTGATTGCAGGTGCACACAAGTCTGTACAGTTAGGAGTTGCACAGCGTCAGCCGGGCAATGCCCCCTCCTCTGACCAGGTACTGCATCCTGATTGGAGAGCCACAGCAAAACTAAAAGCATGGACATTCATGATATGCCTCTGTGATACCAACTCCAGACAACTTATGACACTCATGAGTTGCACAGCCTCAGCCAGGTAATGCCACCATGCCCCACAGGCCAAGTACTGGATCCTGAGTAAGCAAAGTCGTGGACATCAATGGTATGTCTGCTTTTTACCAGCTGTGAACAAGTTAGGATACTTTCAGTTGTAGAAAATATTAATAACTTTAGAATAGGTACAATAAACACACATTTCTTTGGGGGGGGATATTTATGAAATTCTGTTTTTTTAGAAAAAATATGTTTCTATTACAAAATATAAAATATATGTATTCTTGAAAAGAATTTTGATAACAATTTAGAAAAAAATAAATTTCTTCTGTTGTTAACAAAAAAATATTCATTATAAAAATATTCTTATTTTTCACACTTAAAGAAAACAGATGGAGGTGTGCTGTGTTGGTTGAGGCGGCTCAAGACAGGAAACTGGAGTCATGTGGTGGCACACCAGAAGTGGAACTGCAGCACCATAGGAGAGAGACCGGAATGCTGTAGAGGCCTTTCAGCTGCGGCCAGTGAGACTGGATAGTTCTGTGCTTGGTGAAGCAGTGTTGATTTCGGGTGCATCTGCAATCAGACATCTGACATCAGAAGGCTGACTGTGTTCTGTTGTGCCTGTAATAGTTACAAGATTTGTTGTTGTCCCTGTTGCAGGGCGGCAACTTTTGGTGAGCCGGTCAACCTTCTGCTCGAGTCTGTGTACACAGTTACAGTGCCCAGTACATGATGGAGTTGGTTGCAGTTCTGTGAACAGAAAAAAAAAATTATCAACATGTTACAGTAATTAGTGTACTTTACTGGTTCTGTCCGTAATCTCATTAGAACAGCAATAGTATCGTGAGTGAGATGCTCATTCAGATTTGAAGTTAAGTCATAGACAGTGCTGTTATATGTGAACCCCACCCCTGAAAACATCACAGAACATTAGGTGTATGATGATGAGTGCAGAGGCAGGTCACGAGTGAAGTATTTGAAATTGATGGAATACGCATGATGCAGTACATTGCATGCGTGTATTGTTCTGACAGGCAATGCTTGCACATCATTCCGTACACCCCCCCCCCAACACTAGATCTGGTGAACATCAACATTCTAAGTTGACATCATGCTTGATCTTATTTAAATGAGTAATTTATTTATTTATTTATTAGATCATCGGATTACAAACCTTTGAGTCATAGACTCATTATGTTTGCTTGCATGCATGCGCAAGAAACATCTTGCGAGAGTGCGACTCGTGGAGGTATGTGCCTGCCCTATCCAATGTACTGCTTGCTGTAACGGGCATGTCCCAGTTGCACCAATGGATGGGCGAGCTGTGGATGACAGCACTTTGGCTGCAGTGGCTTTCACCTCAAAGGAAAGGCCCGCTGCAATCAGGAGTGGTACCCTGTATCTACATAGGATATGAACGTCACAGTGTTCTGCGCTCGTTGTAAATTTTGTTCCTGATTTGCGAAGCAGGAGGTGGAGGGACATGGTGCAGGCAAATGTAAACAACTGCCACATACTACTGTTTTTTTTCTGTACCCCCAACCCCTGAACTGCCTCAGTACTGAAAAAGGACAGAGGATAACACAAGCTCTTACTACATACTTTGTTCCAATATGTTTTTTATTATATATTCAGAAACATGTATAAACGAATTAACGCAATTGGCACTTAAAAAAAGGCAACACAAGTACAAAGTTAGCATAGCACCTGCACTCCTAGACATTGGGTCAGTCTCTCAATAACAGGCTAGGTACTAAATCCCGCATTCTAAAATCCCGCTTTAAATAACGCCGTGTGCGATATTCTGTTTAATTAAGTTACCGACATTCAGTATTCCTGTAGCAAGAAATACCACCAGCTGTCATAACGCAGACAAACTGATATTAACAAGCTGCAAGAAAGTTCTTAAACAACTTGCTAGGAAGCACTTTTATCACCATTATCACCATAGTGCTTAAAGTGTGGACACATGAAAAAAAATGGTGCACAAATTGTATGTGATAGTGACCACCTTCTGTTCCTTCATAAAAAAGACTATGTAAGTGAAGGGCATATGTAGAGTTGCTTCCCAGCAAAATCTGGACCGTATTCCCGGATCAAAAGGAACGTGATCTATATTTGGTGGGGTTTGTGACAACCAACGACTAGAGTTGAGTTTTTGTCTGATGTTTAATCAGGAGCTTAAGTGGGTAATTAAAAGACAGGACTATGTTTCCTGTTAGAGGAGGAAAATTGGAGCAGAGATCAAGTAGCTCTGCTTCTAAGCCTGATCAAAAAGAATCAGTTTGGGGCATGACTTGTTTCTCAACAATATCTATGACAAGAAACCTCCTTTCTGTGCACGTTGCCAAAGCAGGAGATTTACTAGATGGCATTGCAGACGTTTGGGAGTTCTTGGTAAAACCAGAACACTGCTGTGTCATTATACATGGGACACCAAAATGAACAATAACACTAAAGCAGCTTACACGTGTCAGCTATGCTTTGATCGCATACTGTTTAGAGCCGCCAAGGAGTCACAGATAATTCCCCAAACACTGGACCTTGTTGGGAATTTGAGTTAATTTTATGAAGCCTTTAAATGGCCAGCCAGTGACTGTTTAATTTTTTTAAAGTATGCCGCATCTTAATTATGTATAGGAAGTAGCTATTTTTGTAAATTACATAATTCTGAAAATTTAAAATAAAGTGCTTTAACTTTCACGAATTAACTGAGGAAAAGCTACCCTCTTAACTGAAATGCATTTCAGGATTATTATATTCGGGATTTTGTTTTGTCTGTCATATGTTAATTCTGGACTTTTTTTTCAGGATTTTTTAACACAGGATTTCAAATGGAGGGATTTAGGATGGATCCCCTCAATAACTGAATCCTCCGTATTTGGATAAAGTTCACAATTGTATGCACGGAAAACATTTCAGTTTATCCCTCCTCAAAAAAAGATTTTGTAGTGCAGAAATATAAATCTTAAGTTATTTTCGACAAAGTAAAAGAAAGAATACTAAATTCATCTCATTGCCAAGGCGTTTAGTCATTTTTCCTTTGAGGAAGTCCAGCTGTATGAGCACAATAAATGTCTAATAGAAAAATTGAAACGACATTTCTGCCAGACGTCTACAAAAAGACCTCCCCCTTCTTTGAAAATATATAATTTAGGTACTTTTCTTTATATAAAAAAACTATGCATAGAACTAACTGTCCATACTTCACTATGAAGCAAATTCCCAAGTTCTGTATAGGCGGGAGTGCTTCCTCGGGCGGCGGTCCCTTTAAGAATCGATTTGTCCCGTATAGGCACGGGATTGTGGCCCCACTGGCCCAGGTGAGGCTCAGTACTGCGCTGAGTCTGAGTCACTGGAGTCAAGGCTGTAGTGGAGTTTGCTACTGCAGCTGAGACAATGGCTGTTAGCGCTGCCCCTCTCCAGGCTCAGGTTCTGTGTGCTCCTCCGGAGGCACTCGAGTGACTTCATAAATGACTTCTTGGCCTTCTCCTCCTCCGTTGGGGACACCCGTGTTCCTCCACCTCCTGGATCTCGTCGAAGGTGACAGGCTGGGGCTTGAACCTGGACTGCTGGGGCCGTCTGACTTTGCCGCGGCCCCTGGGTACCTTCTACCTTGTGTTTGTAGTAGGGTACCCTGGGTACCCTACTACAAACACATGCCAAAAAAGGGGACAGGTACAAAGAGGAGTAACATTACGCTACGCCAAGAAAGCACAGCAAGACTTGGGGAATGTAAGTAAAGAATGTAGCACACAGTAATGGGGCCCCTGTAGATAAGGAATTATATAGAAAGGGCATGATACACTGCAGACAAATAATTGTAAACCATGCCAGTGCAAAGGTCAACAGCACAATCACAGTTATGATGTTTACAATTTCAGTTGGTCTCTACGGTTCTGTACCTTGGAAGTTGTTCGCAATAATGCTGTAAGTTCCTCATACACTTGTAAAATGCATCAGGAATAAAAGGACATTCATCTCCCTCTTTCCTTAAGTTGTGTAAAGCGTATAAAAAAAACTTGGTTTCTAGATGGATACAAACAGTAAAGGTAAATGTATATTGGGATTATTACTGAGCCAGCATTGCACAATAACAGCCTTATACGTCGACCTATGTTACCAGCTGGCATCATCTCAATTGACACGGAGTCCACATTGCTTTCACTGTATTTTTAATGAAAAACGCATGTAGCAATGGCACTCTCTGCCACTCCTTGCTGATTTTCATTTCAATTCTACATTTCATTCTAATAATAATAGAAAAGGAGGGCCAGTGTGTCGAACACAAAGAACTGTTTCAATCTGAAAGCCTTAAGCCACTGCGCTACACTGGCTCCCTTATAATGGATAAGCGAAACTGTTAACATTATGATTTTCAAGTACATGAAAAATGTGTTATAGCACTGTACTTAGTACCCCATCGTATGTTCTACTGCAACAGACAACCAGACGCCCTCCCCCCCGCACATTGTCTCCAGTATTAATATGTGCTGATACTGTTCCCTTGATAAATTACAACATTAAAGGAGCTGCATTAATTATCTGCAATATAAAAAAAGAGATTGCTCCCTCCCTCTGTGTACGATCCCACTTCCCAGGCAGGATTCTCTTCCCATATTTAAAGGAAACAAACAGTCTCCCACTTCCATCATCTTCCTACTGTTTTTCCCCCTCCAACCCCCCCCCAAAATAAATAAAATAAACATGCCTAATATATGTAGGAAGGGGGAACAGGGAGAAAAAAAAGCAAATGCTAACATACCTACAAATCATCAGGGGTACCAGTTCAACAAGAGAAATGGAATAGTGACCCGCCCAAAAGTGTTGCCCCTGCTAATAGTAAACGGGACAGGTGGATATGGTGGGTGGAGCATTCTGCTTCTTTGACTTGAGACAATGAGCCACAGACAGTACAGTAATAGTTTGCCAAGTGCATGGGAAAAGTTGATACGGCAGTTTGCAAATAGAAATAGTCTAGCAAGAAATACTGTAAAGGGTACTCCTGCTACTAATAACACATGGCAATAAGGGTAGTGGTACAAAGAGGAGTAGCATTACACTACAGCCAAGGAAGTACAGCAAGATTTGTGGTACTTAAGTAAAGAGTGCAGCATGCAGTGATGGGGCCCCTGTAGATAAGGAATTAGATAGAAAGGGCATGATACACTGGAGAGCAATAACTGTAAATCATGCCAGCGCATTGGTCAACAGCACAATGGCAGTTATCATGTTTACAATTTCAGTCGGTCTCTGCAGTTCTCTACCTTGGAAGCTGTTCGCAGTAATGCTAAAAGTTTGTCATACAGTTGTAAAACGTAACAGGAAAAAAAGGACCTTCTTCTCCCTCTCCCCTCAAGTCGTGTATAGCGTATAAAAAAAATCGGTTTCTAGATGGATACAAACAGTAAAGGTAAATTTATATTGGGATTATTACTGAGGAATCATTGCACAATAACAGCCTTATATGTCGACCTACGTTACCAGCTGGCATCATCTCAATTGACACGGAGTTCACAATGCTTTCACTGTATTCTTAATGAGAAACGGACATAGCAATGGCACTCTCTGCCACTCCCTGCTGATTTGCATATCAATTCTACATTTCGTTCTAATAATAATAGAAATGGAGGCCCAGTGTGTCGAACACAAAAAACTGTTTCAATTTTTTTGCCAGTTGTTTAACCAGGCAAGACACAGTGAGGTGAAAGCTTATTTACAGTTGGAACCTGGGAGTACTGGGAACTTAAATGAGTTGCTCAGGGTCACTCAGTATGCAACTTCGGGGTGTGAGATTGCAACCCAGGTTTCCAGATTTGCCGCTGAGAGCCTTAAGCCACTGCGCTATATTACCTCTCTTATAATGGATAATGGAAACTGTTAACATTATGTTTTTGAAGTACATGAACAATGTGTTACAGCACTGCACTTTGTACCAAATCATATGTTCTACTGCAACAGACAACTAGACTCCCCCCCCACTGTCTGCACTATCAATATCTACTGATACTGTTCCCTGGATAAATTACAACGTGAAAGGATCTGCATTAATAATCGCCCATCACAGCTCTGTGGTACAGAGCTGTACAAAAGGCTTCTACTGCACCTGAGACAATTTAAAAAAAAAAAGTGTAGCCCTTTTGTGAGTACTCCAAACCTGTCTGCTGTGTGTGTGTGTGCCAATTAATGTGTCACCCAAATGAGAACTGCACAGCACATCCGCCCCCCCCCACACACACACACACACACACTGTCTCTGTGCACTTTCAGTGCTTCTGATACTGTATGTTTCCCTGGATACATTATAGCAACAGATGAGGGTCACTTGCAATAAAACCATACAGCTGCTTTGTGTAGTACAAAACAGACAGTGTAAAATGTAATTTACTGTCTTGCCTGTGGTGCCAGTTCCACTATGTGTTTTCTTGACTGTACAGCTAGCTGTTGATAATGCTAACTGTAGTGTAATGCCAAGCAAATATCATTCCATATGGGGGCATAGCAACAGCAACCACAAGACATTGTTGCTGCACTCTGTGACTGTGAGCGCTTAGTGCACCCTGTCCCTGTATCACTGCAACCCTCCATTACCTGCTACATAACAGAAAGACTGCTCCCTCCCTCTGTGTGCTATCCCACTTCCCAGGGTGCACTCCCTGCCCTTCTTGAATGAAAAGAAAACCTCCCACTCCCACCCTCTGTGTACTGGCCTCCCTCCCAACCTAGATAAATATGCTTGATATATGCTGGATGGTGGACCAGAAAAAGAAAAGAAAACAAAACAAAACAAAAAAAAAAACAACTGCAAACATTACAAAAAATCCCCAAGGAGTGCAGATCAACGAGAAAAAGAGAATAGCGACCTGGCCAAATCTGTTGCCCCTACTGGTAGAAAACAGAATAGCTGAATAGGGGAGTGTGGAATAATGCTTCTTTGAGATCGTTGCAGGTTCACACCACAGTGTCAGGCAGTGTTGTCAACTCCTGCTGAAATAACCCTCTATGTATGTGTGTATGGGTGTGTGGGGTGGGGGGGCGCCAAAACCTGAGGATGTAACACTATCATGTGCCTACATAATCTCTCCTTCAGAATTTCACATAAAAGGATTCACTGCGCTGTTTGGATAAAAGTATATATTAAGGTGCTGACTCTACTCTACCACTGTAGGCTGCAAAGGTGACAGAAGCTGTGGGTGCGGTGTTCTGGATGCTCCTTCACTTTTTCAGCTATCTAAAAAGTTGCCTTTACAAGTCAAAGCCTTACCCCACTCCGTTATATTGCCTCCCTTATAAAGGATAATATAAAGGGTTACTATTATGTTTTTGCACTACATGAACAAGGTTTCATAGCAGTGCACTTTGTGCTAAATCTTATGTTGCACTACATCACAGAAGCACACGTCCCCCCAACATTCTCTGCATTATCAAGATGTACAGATACTTCCCCTTGAATAGATTACAACAGCAAACGAGGTCCATTAGAAATGGAGCCTCACCACTGTTAGGTTAAAAGCTGTAGGAAACGTTTCTATTGCAACTGAGACGTTTTAATAACAAATGCGTATCCTTTTTCCGAATACTCCAGATCTGTTTGGGCTCTCTCTCTCTCTCTCTCTCTGTGTCTCAGTGTCTGTGTGTGTGAGTCTGTGTGTTACAATTTGGTTTTCACGCAAATGAGAACTGCACAGCACATCCCCCCCACCCCACACACACACACTATCTCTGCCTACCACTCTGTAATGATACTGTATGTTCCGTGGATACATGACAACAGCAAACGAGAGCTACTTTAAATAAAACCTAACAGCTGCTGTGTGTACTGCAACAGGGACAGTGTATAATGCAGTCAAACAGTCCCTTGCGGTGTCTCCTGTCTCCAAAGTTGTCTTACCAGTGTGAAGCATGATCACAAGTAAGTTATATGATTTGCTCGGGGTCAGGGAGTATTTACTTATGTATTTATTGAAGACTTTAATAAGGAGGGCATGCTGAGCGGGGTACCAGTCGATCAGACATTTGAACACAGTTCCTGATTACCAGTACGCAAGTGGCATGAAACCCAGGTCTGCAGAATTTCCACTCAGAGCCCTAAACACCTGCTGTGACTCAACAATAGCTGCTAATATTTATGTAGCTTTTCGAAGGAGCCAACAATAGGGACAATGTATAATGCATCACATGTGCAGCATTTCTAATAATTATTACATTCAAAATGAACTGGAACAATGATGGAGTACATAACAACTCAGTTGACTCAAGTCACTAACGTGGACTGTCTGTCACATACATAATTAATTAAATGACATGCGTTACCTGTGCTCTACTTCCACTATAAATGTAACATTAAAAGCAACCAGATAAGCTGAAGGAAGATATATGAGAAAAGGACAACTGTTTGTGACGTAAAAAATAATATCACCACAATCTTGATGTTAATGCAAAACACATAGCACTGTAAAGTTGTGATACCAGTTCTCTCAACAGAACCTGCATTTTGCAAAAGGAGCTCCTCCCTTATGGTAAATGGAGTCAAGCACATGCAAGTGAGCCTGCACAGTTACGTATCCGAACGCTTTATGCAACATAACCAAAGGCGCAATAGTCAGTGCAACAGTTATACACAGTTGTACTCACTTTATAAATGCAAGCACCTCTCATTTACTTACTTTCCCAGCTGATAGTTAGTCGGAATGCATATAACTGATTAATTAACCACTTACTCCAAGGTGGCATTCGCATTCACATTAACAATATAACACTTCCAATGAATTAACATACAACAGCTGATGGTAGCACACAAATTGAAATCATTCTACCAACTTTTTCTAAAGTCACAATGAAGAAAATAGTTTGGTCTCAACTTTATCTCATTGCTTTTCAAGGGAAGATACTTGTATTTAGGTGGAGTGTCACCTTATGTATTACTGATGCCCTCACTATTGTTGCATTCCTCTTATATTTTACTTTTATAGATCAGGTAAATATGTAATGTATAGGTTTGATTTCATGTCATCACACACCATTGTACATCATGAAGGAACAGCTGCTCCAATATGCATCTTCTGTTCAGAAAAATAGTACAATGACTGTACTCAGCCACCTGTTTCTTAACATCAAAATACTGCACTATTTTATTCATGATGAATAACTCCATGTTTTACATCACAGGTGCCCCTATATTCTTGGCAGTTGTGTCATGTTACATTTCTTCTCTAACTATATGTGGCAGGACACATTAATAGGTTTAGTTGCCTCATTTGGTGTACAGTCCCACTTTTTTCCACTTCATTTTTACTGTTACATGTCTTACAAATAACACCCCTTGGTTGCATTACAAATCTTCCCTAGTTTTGACACTTTGAAGAGTTAACTTCATCTTGCAACTATCACTGAGCCACCACACATTATTTATGTGCCAGCCCATAGTAGCATGTGGTGTCATCTCAAGGTTCATTTCCAGGTGCAATCCTTTCCTTTATGTTACAGAATGTAATGCAAAAGCAGACTGTTAACTAAGGCAATTGACTGCTTGCTGAAGAGTGACAAACCCTTGACAGGACTAGAAATTGTACCTGCAATTCAGTTTGCATTCAGGGATTGTACTGTGATCAGGGCCCCTGGTGTTCTGCAGCAGAATTTTCTGATTTCTGCGGCAGGGCTAACGTTATTTCTCATGGCAATTAAAAAATCTCTGTGGTCTAAGCACTGGATCATTTGAACCATTAGATCTGCATAAATGTCATCATGATGGCCAAATTTCGCACTACTGTTTCATAGATACATAGATACATAGACAGTGTCGGCAGATAAGGGCCTATGGCCCACCCAGTCTGCCCATTTAAGTTTGTAAGTTCAGTTTATGTTTTCCAGGAAGTCTGTTGCCCCTTACCCCTGACCTCCAGAATTCCTTTATGTCTATCCCATGCATTCTTAAATCCCGTGATTGTTTCAGCCCCCACCACTTCCTCTGGCAGGGTGTTCCACTTGTCCACCACCTATTCTGTGAAGAAATTCTTCATCATGTTTCCTCTGAATCGTCCTCCCTCCAACTTCATCCCATGCCCTCTAGTCCTGGAACATCTTTTTTGCTTAAAAATAGTGTTTTCCTGCACCCTGTTCCTCCCTGTAAGATACTTGTATGTCTCTATCATATCCCTCTCTCCTCCTCCTCCAGGGAGTACATGTTCAGTGCCTTCAACCTGTCCTCCATAGGACTTGTGATGCAATCCATGCACCATCTTTGTTGCCCTCCTCTGAACCTTCTCTACCCTGACTATGTCCTTACGTAGGTATGGTCTCCAGAACCGTACACTGTACTCCAGGTGGGGCCTCACTAGTGTCTTGTATAGTGGAATTATGACCTCCCTTTTCCTGCTGGTGATGCCCCTGCCTATGCATCCCAGCATCCTATTTGCTTTATCTGCTGCCTTGTCACACTGTTTCTGCCTTGAGGTCATCAGAGATGATAACTCCAAGATCCCTTTCCTGCTTGGTGCATGCTATATCCTCACCCCCAACTGATATATTGTGCCAGGTTGTTGTGCCCCATATGCATTATCTTGCACTTCCTTGCATCGAATTTCAACTGCCAAACCCCTGACCATTCTTCAAGTTTCTGCAGGTCCCTTCTCATTCTGTCTACACCCTCTGGTGTGTCTACTCTGTTACAGAGCTTTGTGTCATCAGCGAACAGTGAAATTCTGCCTTCTAGGTCCTGTGCAATGTCACTGATGAAGATATTGAATAGTACCGTCCCAGCACTGATCCCTGTGGTACCCCACTGGTCACTCTTCCTCTGTGGAGTGACAGCCATTTACCACCACCCTCTGTGTCCTGCTGTCCAGCCAGTTACCTACCCACCGCACTACTATCCTGCCCACACCCATATTCCCCAGTTTGTGCAATAGTCTTCTATGTGGCACAGTGTCAAAGGCCTTGCTGAAGTCCAGATAGGCCATGTCCACTGCCCTCCCTGATCCACCTCCCTAGTCACCCAGTCAAAAATTCAATGAGGTTGGTCTGACATGACCTTCCCTGGTGAAACCATGCTGCCTTGGGTCCTGTAGTCCATTGACAACCAGATGTTCCACCAATCTCCTTCAGTAGTGCTTCCATGATCTTCCTCACTACTGAGGTGAGGCTGACTTGTCTGTAGTTCCCCGCTCCTCTTTGTTCCCACTTTTGTATAAGGGACTACATCTGCTATCCTCCAGTCATTGGGTACCTCCCTGTTTTAGTGATCGGCTAAACAGGATAGCAAGAGGTTCAGCCACCACCTCTTAGTTCTTATGACCCTGGGTGCACCCCATCTGGCCCTATTGCTTTATCAACTCTTATTACTTCCAGTTCCTTCAGGACCCTTTCTCGTAGAAAGGACTTGTGTCCATTTCTGCACCATTCTCATCCCTTGTACTCCTTCAGACCCATTACCCTCCTCTTCCTCAGTAAAGACTGAGCAGAAATACCTGTTCAATATGTCAGCTTTACTGTTGTCATCCTCCACACAGCCCCCATCCTCCCCCTTCAGTCTCACTATCCCTCCCTTTGCTTTCTTTTTTCACTTATGTACCTGTAAAAGGTTTTGTCCCCTCTACCCACTGATTTTGCAATGTGTTCTTCTGTCTGAGCTTTGGCTTCCCTTACTGACCTCCCTGCCTCCCTTTGCTTCTCCTGGTACTCCTCCCTATCCCCTTCTGCCTGTGTCTTTTTGTATTGCCTGAATGCAATCTTTTGGCTTTCACTTTCTTTGCTACTCTTTGAAAACCATAATGGTCTCTTCCTTTTCCTCTTGCTAACCTGCTTAATACATAATTCTGTTGCTCTTGTAATCCCCATTTTAAATACTTCCTACTGTTCCTCAACCCCGATTCCTGCCCCATTCCCTTAATGCCTCTTTCAAGTATCTCCCATTTTCCCAAAGTTTGCCCCTGAAATCCAGGATACGTGTTTTTGTGTGGTTTGGTTCTGCTCTTTCTGTGATTTCAAACCACAGTGACTGGTGGTCACTGTTCCCAGGTGCTCCCCCACTCTTAACCCCATCACACTGTCCCTGTTTGTGAGCACAAGGTCCAGTATTGCCTTCTGCCGAATTGGTTCCATGACCAGTTGCTTGAGGAAGGCACCCTGAAGGGAGTCCAGGATAAATCTGCTCCTAGTTGATGCTGCTGCTGGGATGCTCCAGTCCACATCTGTAATATTGAAGTCTCCAACCAGTACTACCTCACCCTTGTCTGCCATCCTCTGGATGGCTAGCATCAGCTTCCTATTGGTTTCTTCCTCCTGGGCTGGTGGTCTATAGACCACACCTGTGCGGATGGCTGGCCCCATTTTCCTTTCCAGCTTAACCCACAATATCTCTCCCCCATTTTGTTCCTCCTGGATTTCTGTGGCCATTATGTCATTTTTCACATACAGTGCCACTCCTCCTCCCTTCCTGCCTGCCCTGTCTCTTCTGAATATGTTGTAGCCAGGTATGGCCAACTCCCAGTCGTGGTTATCATTACACCAGGTTTCAGTGATGGCCACAATGTCCAGGTCTGACTGCACCATGACAGCTTCCAGATCTTCCATCTTGTTGCTAAGGCTCCTGGCATTTGCACACATGACTTTCCATGATTTGACCTCCCTAGACTGTTTCGCTGTTCTACTCCAGCCCCTTCCTTGGTTGTCCTTTATCCCTGGTTCACCTTGCTGTCTGCCTTCTGCTGAATTTTGCCCTATTCTGCCTATCCACCTCCTGGGTGCTAACTTCCATCTTTTGCACTTGGCTAACCTCCACATCCTTTCCTTCCATTTCTCTGGGTACCTCTATTTGGTTGTCCCTGTTTGGCAGTGTGGAATATGAGTTCTTGAGTGGAATAGGATCTGGGATGTGCCTCTGCCTGACTGGTCTAACCCTCCTGAGCCCACTGTCATCCAAGTACTCCTCGTTCTCTGCATCCTTTGAGGCAGCTGCATTGGACTGAGTGGTCTCTGGATAGGGGTGATGGTACTTCTGACCCAGTTTACTTCCGCTCAGAGTCTGGCTACCTCATCCCGCAGTCCAGAAAGATGCATGCAGATAGGGCAGCACCTCAGTGTCCAGAAGATCTGCCTGAATATGGCTGCCCCACAGCCACTGCATTGCACCACTCCCCACATTATACTGCAGTCATACTGCTATTCCACTACTTGTCTGCTACTGAAGCTCTCCTAGTTCCCTTTTTATTAATTTACTGTCCTAAAAATCCTGCCACTGTTCCTCTATAATATTTGAAAATACATACACTTCTATCTCACTTCTTTTCCTTACCATCAAAAGGTAACTACAATCACAATAATCTACCTTCTACTAATACAGATTCTATCACAGAATCAGAGCACAATGCAAAACATCTGCTACTTAGCAACAACAAACAGGTGACAACAAACCAAATAGATGTAGCTTTAAAATAGAAAAAAATGTAGTAGTTTAAACCAATAGAAATCAGCAGTTCCAAAAGCACCTTGAACTACAAGAAAGAACACAGTACCACACCTCTGCCACAATAACTAAACAGTTCTAAAACATAGGAGAAAGAAGAGAAAAATCAGAGACTGAGCAAAAAGATACAATGTACTATGAAGTATTAGGCAATAGGTATACTCAGCTGTTTAACAAAGAAAATAAAGTACCTACCAAAACAGACAGGATACCCACAAAGCTCAGTGGTGTCTAACATTTTCTGTGTGCTTTGAAGAGCATTATATGAAGCAGGACTAGATTATGGCCACAAATTGTAATGTGTATGCTGGAAAACAGGCAGCAATTCCCTTCTTTCTATCAGTAACAGGGTGAGCATGACTTTTTGTGTGCATTGCAGTGTTCCACCACTGTTCCAGATCGCCAACCCAATCTTGGAAAGGTCTTTTTTTTAGTGTGAAGTTGCTACTTCCCCCACTTGCCCCAGCGCCCTTTCCCATGCTATAATCACACATAAATAAAACATTACATGGTAGACTAGTACCCACCCACAACTCACTCAGGTATCCCCCCAACCAGGAGAACTGCCTGTGTGTGTGTGTGTGGGGGGTGGGGAGGAACACTAGACTACCATGTAATGTTTTTTTCTGAATGAGTATGACATGGGAAAGGGTGCTGGTGTGAGTGGGGGAGGGTTTAGACATGTAACTTTACACTAAATAAAAGGCCATCACAGTATCAGTTTGGCAATCTGGAAAATGCAATACAAAAACTAATTAATTAATGACTAATGGGTGATCTGGACCGGGTGGGTTACAAAGCAAGGGGAATAGACAAAAAACTATCGGGTGGGCTACTGGGGACAGGGGTGGGGCACTTGTCTATGGACACTGTGACATTTATTCAATTTCAATGAGTAAGATGTCAGTGGCAAGGCAAATCTTAATGGACTTTCAAACATGTAGACATGTTTGTGGATCACTTCCGTTTTAAGCAATTCCAGAGATAATTCAAAAATACTACAGTTTAAAACAAAATCCAGTTATGGTCCACCTAGCATATTTACCTGTCTACAGGTAAGCTCAATTACAGACGAACAAAAAGACGACAGATTACAAATAAACAAAAAACAGTTATAGTCATTTGAAAAACATGACCTCCTTCATTTTTGTGAGTGCCGGGTTTTTTTTCCAGGGTGGGGTGTTGATTCAACTCAAATGCCGCAGGGAGAATAATTATAAAACAAGCATCCACATTTAGTAAGGGCTCTGTTTTATTATATACAGGGGAAGCTGAGCACTATGTTTTCCTTTTCTGGTTTTGGCATCATAAAAAAGGAGTAATAGGGAAGACAATGGCAGCTTTATAACAACGGTCTGTACTTCATGGATTTTGCACAGTTTTTGGCAGCAGCACAGGAGTTTCATACAAGAGCGCGAGTCATGACTTTGTCATGGAATTCATGAATGACAACGTCACCATTAATCCAGCTCATTCACAGTAAAAAAGTAGAAACAGGAAACCAAAAACCGGCAGCACCAATAACTGCCATGTCCATATTTACTGCTAAATAATGAAACAAAAAATTTAAACATACACGTTTATAGACATTGAGGAGACAAACTGATAGTCTTTATTATAACTAAATACAGGACACGTAGCTACTGTTTCAGTGTTTTATTTAATTTCCTGTCCTCTTTAAGTAAATTGTTGTCTTAGCCAGACAGAAGGTAAAGAATTGCAGCTGTTTGGTATTATCTAGCGCTGTAGATATGAGTGCCCTGTGAAGGAGATGTAATAGCCCAGACCGGACTTTTGAAAAGTCTATCTAAGCATCTTTGAGATAAAATGGGCCATCTTCTACATGTCCAAAAGCTCGTTTGCAGCATTCTCAGCTGTGAAAGAGACTGGCATGGAGGTCTATTTGAAGGTGAGTTAGGCCAGATTGGAATATTGTGGCCTAATCCAATCTTCACAGGACATAACTGCATCTCTCTGTGTTTCTTATGCAAAATGAAATATTGTTCCCTCTCTATCCCTATTCTAACAGACGGGCACAATCACAAAAATGTGTAGCTCTGCAAAAGAATAATGTGATTTTTCAGCACAAATGTTAAGAATTCTTTCTGAACCATTTGATGCCTCCCAGTTTAAATAGGTTTGTATATCCATCTTCCTGTAATACTGTAAATGTTCACTTTGGGGATCATTTGAAAAAAGGAGATGTAAGGGTGAGGGCTGGGGGTATACTGGGCTGTATAGGGAGAGGCATCAGCAGCAGAAAACAGGACGTTGTTATCCCTCTGTACAGACAGTTGGTGAGACCCCGTCTGGAGTACTGTGTCCAGTTCTGGAGACCCCATCTCTGCAAGGACATAGACAGGATAAAGGCAGTCCAGAGGAGGGCAACTAAAATGGTGCAGGGTCTGCAAGAGAAGCCATATGAGGAGAGACTAAAGGAGCTTAATATGTATACCCTGAGGAAAGAAGGAGAGGTGGACATGACAGAAACTTTAAGTACCTCAGTGGAATCAACAAAGTACAAGAGGGTAGCATCTTTCAGAAAAGAGACTTGCAAGAATAAGGGGACACAATTTAAAGATAGAAGGAGGGCAGTTCAGGGCAATGTGAGGAAGTATTTCACAGAGAGGGTAGTGGATGCATGGAACAGCCTTCCTGAGGAGGTTGTGGGGTCTAAAACTGTGGAGAATTCAAGAATGCATGATACAGACATAAGGACTCTTTGTGGGGGTAGGAAGAAATAGGCTGTTGGTTAACTAGGATCTGAGGCCTATTCTGTAGGTAGGGAAATGGGCAGACTAGATGGGCCAAGCAGTCCTTATCTGCCATCAAAGTCTATGTTTCTGGCCGGCTCATCGGGCGCAGTGGTTAGTTTTCGCTTGCGGCGCGGCGGCCGGGTTCGAGCGGACCCGAGTCGGTCGGAGGGTCGGCGGGAGAAGGATAGAGTCCGCTGACTGCTCTTCTCCGGGGAGGGATGGGTAGCATCCGGGTGATGGGGACTCAGCGAGGCCAGGAGCACCCACTCTGCCGTGCTCAAAGATTCTAGGAGGCGGGCGGACGCTGGGGCGTCATTCACGACCCCGCCTCCCGGAAAAGAGGAAAAAGGGATGGCTGCCTGCCGCCTCCATGAAGCCCACCGTGGTTTGATTAGCCCCAGGCCAGTCCTCCGACCATCATTGGTCTCTGCGGATGTCTCTTCTCATCCCGCAGCCCCACCGTGGGGGTAAGCAATGGGGCATCGGAGGACCCGAGGCTGATGTGGGGGGGGTGGAAGCCGTCGGCCCGTGACCGGGCTGAACATTGGGTGGCCGGCAGCTAGGAGGTGGAAAAAATGCAAATTAAAAAAAAAAAAAAAAAGTCTATGTTTCTATGTTACATGTGTGGCAGTGATTGATTGTGATGTTTGGGTCACACAGGGCATGGTTTTTAGTGACCTCAAAGATTGCTACAATTACTGCAATACCAGAAAGCTAATAAGCTGTGCCATAGGAAGATATGCAGTACATCCCTAGTATTTTACAGTACTGTACTAATTCACATAGGCAACATCAATACTTTTCTGCCATTCTTATGATGCCCATTTCTACCTCCTGCACTACCAATGCCAATACAAGCAAGTAAACATTCGGCATGGGCATATGGTTTTTTTACTACTATGAAAATATCTCTCTCTCTCTCTGTCTCTCTCCTCCCTCCCCCATCATGTTGCAAGGGGGCTGTGAGACAGAAACAGAGAGAAGTTCAATGCATTCCTTTCTGAATGGACCTGAAGTTCACAATAGAGATTATCTTAGTGTTCCCTTCCCTATTAGGTCAGTGATGCACACTTAACAAATGAATAGCAGTTGAGGATTTCACACTTTATGGTAACAAATGTTCCCCCCTCCCGTGTGTTTTTTTACAATGACATGACAGATGGCTACAAATAACAGCTTTGTTACATCACAGTTACCTGACTCAATTACAGTAAATGACCAGACCAGCATAACAGTCTCACTATTCCACTACTTGCAAACTTCTATGCTCAATGCTGCACATTAGGGTACATGCTACATAGTGACCTAGAACCAAACTGGGTGTCATTTGATAAATTAATGTATTTATTTAATTAAATCTTGGATTACAATTACCTTTGAGGCAAGGCTCTTTTACAAAGGTTCCATGTCAGGAGAATACATACCTGTTAAACAAGGGCATACAACATTAAAGAGAGCAGACAGCCATATTCATCAGTTCAGATATGGCATCACGGTAAACAGGATACATGAATAACACATACAAAGAATCATTTCGGAAACCTAGAAGAAATCAGGGAGGAAGGGTAAGAGGATAGGGGTGTTGCAGTCAAAAGAGACTAAAAGAGAAAAAATAGATAGACTTGGTATGTAACAACCAGGGCCCTGCCATTCTTAAAGTTTATATTTGGGGAAATTGTTTAACCAGAAAAGGCACACCAAACCAAAACTTGCTTCCAGATGCAACCTGACAGCACAAGGAAGTTAAGTGACTTGCTCAGGGTCACACGGTATGCAAGAAAGAGCTAATGGGTTTCAAACTGACCTCTCCAGGTTTGCAGCTCACTGCCCTTACCCACTATGCTATACTGCCTCCTATTTCATTTGGACCTTCAAGTGACCATTGTGAGAACTCTGCAAACAACCCATATTGGGCAAGATTCATATTGTTTAATTTTCTTTCTACTACCATGCCATGGTTTTCTAATTTTGTTAGACAAAAAAAAGAGTCAACACATGAAAACAGCAATGATGTCATTTTTTGCATTACTCTAAAATGCAGTAGGTTACCTGCAGTTTGCCAGTGGCAGAAACAGTCCATTAGCTTTAGCAGCTATTTGTATGTTCATGCATACACACATTGTGTATTCACAATAATGAATCTGAGAAACATATAAGCCACAATATAGTCTCATAATATGACATGTTGCTAATTGTCTTACTTACCTCTACTGTCACTATGTCCTGTGCGAAGACATGTCTGTCCTACTAACGTTGCACCACTCCACACTGTCATTGTAGACCTCCTTCAATACATTGTTCAATAGATATAAAATACATTACTCAAAACCATTGCAGTACATGGCAGCACTTCTGTAATTGTCGTGTCTTCCTGACTTACTAATGCTATTCATGTTTTGCACTGGACTAAGACAGAGAGACCCTTGCTGTGTTTCAAATGCATACCTCAAGAGATCCAACAGGAGATAGAAACAATGTAGCTATAGACTGTCTGATAGCATGTCATAAAACATACAAAGTATCACTTTCTGCTGCTTTTCAATGCTGCAAAATGCTCTATAGCAATAACTAGTCTACAGATAAGATGCATCAAAGCACAGCACTGATCTCAAGCCATATTTATAAACTTAGAAATCCAAAAAGAGAAAAGGAAATCTGCTACCCTAAATTGCAGGGCTGCTCAGCCACACAAAAGAGCTTCAGCTTCAGTGCTTTTTATTAATAAATACTACTGACAACTGTGTTAATGGTCAGCAAATTCAGGGCTGGTCAAATGGTAGCAGGGAAAACCCAGAAAAAAACTTTCCAGAGCACTTTAAATAATGCAAAAATGATTTATTTTCCACAACTTAACTACAAATTGCAATAAAGTGCTTACACCAATTCAATCTAATACAAAAGTATAGTCACCTACCATACATATGCCCTGCCTCAGTCCAGGGCATCTAGTCACTAGCCACACTACTAGCCCCTGCGCTTCACCGCTGCGGCTTCCTGAGGGGCTGCGATTCCATATCCCTTCATTCTTCAATACTCAAAGGGCATGTGCAACATAATTAGAAAATCCTAAAATTTAACAACTACCTTAATCACTTAGATGCAACTAAATTTATCAACAAAGTGGCCATTAAAGCATATGTTCCATTTATATGTAAAATATTTCTATTGCAAATAAATTTTAACATTGCTCAAAGTTCTAAAATAATAGACTGTTCACATTAAACATATTCACAGCAAATGCAGTTCAAGAACCTATGCCCTATGTATGATTGCATTGTTACACACTTTAGGTTCACAATGTGAATATAAAAATATATATGTGTAACAAGATGTCCCATACAATATAGCCTCTTACAAAAATGCAGTACCATGCCATATCAATCCATTTAAATAAGCAGCTATGTTAATTCTATTGTACCTAATTCTAAAACAAATACTAAGCTCCAAATTCACAGTGTCATAGTATAACTGCCACTCAATTCAATTTACTTTACTAATGTCCACCACTGAATGGGCTTACCCATAACAGAGTCAGACTGCGCCGTTTATCAATGCTATTTACTCACTAAAATGAGTCACATGCAAATCTTGTCCAATTCATTTGCTGCCCATAATTAAGGCTTCAAATTCATATTTATCGATCTTGACAGCAAAAGAAAAAAACTCAGAACAAGAACAGCCAGAAGTAATACAGGATGAGAATAAAGCCATTTGATCCAATGTTCAGTATTTCTTGCATTTTAAATGTTATGCTTCAGTTCTACATTAAATTGTATGTGATTGATTGGAAAGAAACAACAAAAATGATTCCACCCCCCCAAATGTTTACCCAGGAGAGACATACTAAGCTGAAAGCTTGTTTACAGATGCGACCTCGCAGCACTGGGAAGTTAAGTGAATTGCTTAGGATCACACAGTATGCAAGTCGGGGGTGTGGGATTCAAACCTAGGTCTCCAGATTTGCAGCTTAGATCCTTAAACCACTGTACTATACTGCCTCCAATATAAACTATTTATTTGGAAATTTGGCAATTTAGTTAATTGTCCAGCAATTTTAGCATAATTGAACACTATGCATTGAATAGTAACACAGCCACACTACCCCCTAGCAACTTTGCGTTTTGATGACAGATCAATAAATATAAATTTGAAGCCTTAATTATGGGCTGAAAATGACATGGATAACATTTGTATGTGATTCATTTCAGTGAGTAAATGTTGTCAATAGCGAGTGCAGTCTGACTGTGTCATGGGTGAGCCCATTCACCGACGCACATTAGTAAATTGAATTGAGTGGCACTTATACTACTACACTTTGCACTTGGAGTTTAGTATTTCTTTTAGAAATAGAAACAATACAATTAACATAACTGCTTATTTAAATCGATTGATATGGCATGATACTGCATTTTTTCTAAGAGTACTATATTACATGGGACGTCTTCTAACAGATATATATTTTGTATACACATTGTGAACCTAAAGTGTATAATAATGTAATCATGCATATAGCATAGCATAGGTTCTTGAACTGCATATGCTGTGAAAACATTTAATGTAAATAGTCTATTCTTTTAGAACTTGGAGCAATGTTTAACTTAATTTACAATATAAATGTTTAACATGATTTTACCAAGTAAATGCCACCAATAATGATTGCATTCTGACTCTGTTATTCACACTTCACATGCAGGTATTGGAGGTAATGGGTTGACAGCTGATCTCTTACCATAGCTGCACACTGAAGCAGACTTAGATAGGCCAGGTGATCTGTTTCTGCTGACACTTTCATAGGTTTGTATGTTCACCATATACTGCAATAAATATGTCTATATGGTATAACTACATTTTTAACATTACTATCTTTATCATACCGCTGTATCTCTATGCTTTCTATGGCAAGCCCTACTCTGCACACCCTTCCTTTTTTCCCCCTCATAAGTACCCTTCCCACCATCTGCCCCCTTGGTTGTTACCATCTCCCAGCACCTATGAACACCTGAAACTGTCTGCCACGACTGTTATAGCCCACAACACAAAGGCACACACCCCAACATCTCTCACTCTTTGCAAATTGGGGGTGGCAGTTGACATTACTACAATACCTCACTACCATTTCTATTATGCATCTGTCACTCCTGCACTACCAATTCCAATACCAGCAAGCAAACATTCGGCATTGACAAATGCTTGTTTATAAAGGCACCTCATCAAGAAAGCAATACATCATAGCAAACAAAACAGTACAGTACATAACACTTAGATTAAAAAAGCAACCAGTGTTACAGGCATTCACTGGTGGTACATGCTTGGTAATACATCACAGTAGTCATAATATAGGTACACGAGTATCACGTCAGGTAGCAACCAGGGATATTTTATTACAATAGTCAGCAGATGTTTGCATGTCGTCAGCACACTTCTGTGAATGGCAAGATCAGGAACACTGTCTTCAGGTGGTAAAACACAGTTCCACTAATACGACAAACTATACTAAATGCGTTCACATGAGGAAACTGTGAATATGTTATGATGTGGTCACTGACACCAGCTGACCGCAAGTTAGTATACTGATGGTGTGTACGTAGTTAGGCACGCAATGAACAACTCCTGCCTAGCACTGTCATTTCAGGTTGACTGCAGAATCAAGTCTCAAGTTAACTAATTCACATCAATGTAATAGTGCATGGTTGGATAGTGCTGTGCATGTGCTTACATGTCTACAATATACAGGTTTGTGTATGCACAATAATACACCATGAGGCAGTTGTACGACCCAGAGGTTTCTGTGTAACTGGGACCTCGAGAACGTAGCTCTACAATCCTGTTACCATGGAAAACTCGAAATTGTTCAACTGCCTTGTTTCTGTAAGGTCACTGATACCATATTGTTAATAGTGTGTGTGTGTGTGTGTGTGTGTGTGTGTGTGCGCAACCATGGTTGGCACTTGTTTATCTTCAAAACAGGTCTCCTATACAAAAAAAAATGAACAAAGGCAGCAGTTCCGCAACGTTGTTTATTTCCTCACCACCGCAGCTGCTGAAATGTGCATGTGTACCCACATTTGATGTTGTTTTACTGTGCTACTGATGGACTCGGTGCTGCACAATATCATTGTGATGTGCCTAGTGCAGTACTACAGCACTGCTCCGGACATACATTTCCATTCAGAGCAGCGTAACATCATGGACTAGATGATTGTTCTGCTACACTACTGATATTATGCTGTTCTGTTGTAGTGCTTATTTCAGTACTGCGTCACAGCCACTTGCAATACTGACACATTGTATCTTACCCCTTTTATGGTCTCTGTTCACAGTATTTCAGAACATCTACGGACTTCAGAAGTAAGCTTTATTATGAAGAATATAAATAGCATTATGCACATACAGTCACATATTGCTATCATGGACTATTTGAAAATGTAGCATTTACGACTTTATGCGTCATCTTTGTATTCTGTCGCCTCTTGCGTTTGGAGAGGATCAGAACCATTCTGTGGTGTGACACACTGGTTGCCCATGGTTGACCATACAGTAGTATCTGTATATACAGAGTGACATCACCGCAACATAAGTAGTTCTACACCATTTAACCATAGACTAGGAAACAGAATGTGCCAATGCTGTGTTTAGCTGTTTCTGACAACTATGTCTTTCTGTTACAACACATATGTTCAGCACTGGTGCCAGGCTCCTGCTTCACCTTGTGAACTGGGCACTGAGCGTCGGTCTCCCTGGCCACTAGAGAAAACATAAATACATTCTTTAATACAGATCATGTCAATATGTTCACGTATAGCAAGATTGTCATTGTCTTTCATGTATGTTCCTATGTAATAATTGCAGGATACTACAATGTGGTACAGTTAAGACTGTCCCTGCTCATATCTGATAGGTGTGAGATGAAATCCATGGCAAAAAAAAAATAATTAAATGCATCATTTTGCTTTGTTACACAGTGACAAAAGCAAAGAAATTTGATGTTAGGGTTGCCACTCCTTGCACCTCAGCCAGGCAGTGCCCCCCCAATCAGGTGCTGGATCCTGAGTACAGAGCCACAGGACAAATAAAGCTGGGGCAGTGAGCAGCTGCACGGACCTAGCTAGGCCATGCCAGCCCCCAGACCAGGTACTGGAGCCTCAGTACAGAGCCACAGCCCAAATAGAGCCATGGACATCAATGGTATACATCCTTGATTACAGCTGTACACATGTGACAACACTGAGGAGTTGCACAGCCTCAGCCAGGAAATGACCCCTCACCCCTTCTCACCCCACCTCAGAACACATACTGTTTCCTGAGTACAGAGCTACAGTTCAACAAAAGGCACGGATATCATCAGTATATCATCATGCACAGTACCAGCTGCACACAAGTTATGACACAGTGGAGCTGCATTGCCACAACCAGGGAATGACCCCCTCACACCAGGTACTGCATCCTGAGTGGAGAGCCAAAGCAAAACTAAAGCCATGGAGATCAATGGTACACTTCCCTGACTACAGGTGCACCAAGTTAGGACAGTGAGGAGTTGCACGGACTCAGCCAGGCAATACCTCCCCCCAGACCAGATACTGAATCCTGAGTGGAGAGCAACAGCAAACTAAAACCATGGACATCAACGGTACACCTCCCTGATTGCAGGTTCACACAACTTAGCACAGTTAGGAGTTGCATGGTGTCAGCCAGACAATGCCCCCCCCAGACCAGGTACTGCATCCTGAGTGGAGAGCCACAGCTATGGCCATGGACTATGGCCATGGACATCAATGGTACACCTCCCTGATAACAGCTGCACACAAGTTAGGACACTGAGGAGTTGTGCGGACTCAGTTAGGCAATGTCCCCCCTCGTCCCAGAACAGGTACTGCATACTGAGTGGAGAGCACCAACAAACTAAGGCCATGGACATCAACAGTACACCTCTCTAATTGCAGCTGCACACAAGTTAGGACACTGTGGAGTTGCATGTACTGAGGTAGGCAATGTCCCCCTTCACCCCAGAACAGGTACTGCATACTGAGTGGAAAGCCACAGCAAAACTAAAGCCATGGATATCAGCGGTACACCTCCTTGATTGCAGGAGGAGACAAGTTAGCATAGTTAGGAGTTGTTCGGCCTTAGCCAGGCAATGCCCCCCAACACCAGGTACTGGATCCTGAGTGCAGAGCCACAGCTCAACTACAGCCATGGACATCAACAGTACACCTCCATGATTGCAGGTGGACACAAGTTAGCACACTGAGGAGTTGCACAGAGTCTGCCAGGCAATGACCTCCCTTCCCCCAGACCAGGCACTGCATACTGAGTGCTAAGCCACAGCAAAACTAAACCTATGGACATCAATGGTATTCCAGGTGAACACAAGTTAGAAGACTGAGTACTTGCGGAGGATCAGCCATGGCATGCCACCAACTCCCCAGAACAGCCATTCATATCATTTGAATAGGATTCTATTACCTTTTGAGTTGACAGTGATGACACTTTAAGTGAACCGTGAGGATTCCATCTCAAAGGTCTCCCAGGAAAAGGCAATTATTTATTTATTTATTTTATTTAGTTTTTGTTGACCGGGTAAGTGCACTAGACAAATCCTGCCTATTTTCAGGCATGACCCGGGGGAAGGGGATACAGATGACTGCCAACTGACCTTGAACCAGATTAGGAGCTCACTACCCTGGGTTGTGACATCCTACCATGCCCCGTACTTTATAGCATTCAATCCCGGGGCCCACACATACTCCTTTTCTCCATCCACCTTCTCTACATCCAGCTTTACCAACTCCTTTCTGTGTACCATGCCCTCCTAGCCTTTCTCCCCCTACTTCCCTCCCTCTCTTCCTCCCCTACCTTCACCTCTACCTGGTGTATATTTTTTTTTCTTCTGTTACTTCCTCCTGCAACCTTAGATAACCTGCTTTATCTTCCTATAGACACTTCTATGTATGTAAATACCTGTAATCTGTACAATATCTGTATAATTCTATGTACATATGAACTCTTTTCTTCCTCTCTGTAAAGAGTATTATCTGTATTGCCTTGTAAATACCTGTGTTGACCTGTATATACAATTGTTCATGCTCCACCCAGGTCCATCTTGCAAATGAGCTTCTGCTCAATGATGAACACCTGGTTAAATAAAGACTTGATTGATTGATTGATTGATTGAAGCTGTTGGTGGTATTTTTAGTGAATGAGGGAAATTTGGCCAGGACACCAGGGAAATTCCCCTACTCTTTTCGATAAGTGCCATGGGATCTTTAACATCCACCTGAACTACCACCAATCCAGGCAGATGGGACCTCGGTTTAACGTCTCATCCGAAAGACGGCACCTCAGAAGTGCAGCACCCCTCTCATGCTGCACTACAGTGTCAGTACTGGGATATTAACCCAAGTGCCAGATGTGGGAACTGAACCCACAGCCCTCTGATCTCCCGGCCTCAGAGGCGAGTGTGCTACCTACTGAGCCACTGACACTGCAATTGCCAGCATGAGAGAAGTGCACTCTGTCTGGTAGGTATAGCCAATCATCACAATACTTAATTTCAGGGTGACGCATGGTGAGCATCCCAGACATGCACAGATATCCAGGTACTTGTATGTTTACCTTTCTCCATGCCCGGTTAAGCAGGTACATGTGCTGTTCTCCTTGCCAGACCCTACGCTCTGTAATATCTGAAAAAATTATCTTACAGGCAGGTAACATACTCATAATAGAAGCAAGGTCCAATTTTGCTTCGGTTACTAAATCTACCCATCATTTGGTGCCTAAATCATTGCCTCTTGGATGAATCAGCAGTATGTCCAGACAAGCTTGAGTGCTCAGTAGTCTGTGCATTGTTGGCATGAGATGCTCCCACCTCATGCCTCCCCTGTCAAACCACTTAACAGAGCAATTTGGAAGCTGCAGGTCTTTGCCAAAATCACTTCTCTGAGCATACTCTGATGCGTGTCATACTATGCTGCTGCCAATGACCCACACAGTCCATTTGCTGTTTTCTGCCATTCTGAGGTTTTAAACTGAGAAATGGACAGAGAGCTACAAAAAAAATCAGTGTTTGTCCTGCAGTGTCTAGTCACTACTGAATATGAAACTGAAATGTCCCTCTGTGCTTCAATACTGCTTTGATGGGCTGTCCCAAAACACAGGGATAAACAAAGTAATTGGTTAATGCTTTCTTGTGGTTAACCAATACAGTGGATGCATGCACTATGACTACATTGAATGGGTGCAGCTCCTGTCAACCAGAAATGTTACAAGGTTTCTAGATGGGAAAATACTACATTTTCATAGGCTAGTTCAATCACAAGTAAACAGACAGCTATCATTGGTTGCCTCATATCTTATGATACACGTGATGCCTGCTTTCTGCCTCCATTGGCAGCTCTATCTGTGCTAGTAAGTAGTCATTGACACTCTGACTTTAAACAGTTATAATTTCTTTTCACAGCATAACAGGTTATTTAAATTGCCTTAATCAAATAGAGGAGTGAAAAACATTTTATTTATTGCTAGTTTTGTGGTAGTATCAGTTTTTATAATGCTAGAAAAATTGTATAGAAAATGTGATGTTCTTACACAGTGTAAAGGAGGGTCTCTCGTTTTTTTCTTAAGATGGCTGCTATGTCCTTCTTCTCCAGTCTTCAGCACTTGTGATTGGTTGCCTGACATGGCCTGATCAATGTTATGTTCCATTGGTGTGAGCATCTGTCACTCAAATACAAAGCAGTGCCTGATTGGTTTAGCCTTAAAGAGGGTGTTTTTTAATGTAATTATTCGACACTTTCATGCTCACAGCAATATTATTCAACACTTTCATGCTGACGACATCATTTTGTGACACTGTCGTGTATATTCGACACTGTTGTACGTGCGACACTATTTTGCGACACTACTATTCAACAGTGTCATGCTGATGACATCAAAATTTGCAACACTGTCATGCTGATGACATCAATATTTGCGACACTGTTGTACATTCGGCACTACTTTGCAAAACTGTTGCAAAAAACATTTTTTTGATGGGAAATGGTGTGGATAGTTAAAATGTTTACAATAATTTAATTTCTGCCATATTTATAGATATTGTTTCATGTTATAAGTCAGCTTCTGTTCAGCAACATCTAAAAACATTGTATGTTGCCTTCAGTAGTGTTCTGCTGTGAGAAGGATTGTCAGTGCAATGTTTTGTTAGCAATGCTATCTATTCCCATAAAATGACACATGGATAGTGTGTGCGACTATTTTATGTTATTGCAAAAATATTTGCTCACCACTAAATATTTGTTTTTCTCTATTTCTTATACAGGTGTCTGATACTTACGGAACATTGCCCCACACTACTGTGAATTTCTAGAGAAGAAAGATGCCTTCTAAGCGGAGACACAGTTTTATGCAAAGACGAAACAGATATCATAGTAGTGCACTGTTGGTTAAGAGTGGTCCAAAAACCACACATGGTACATCAAGACATAAACTGAATCAGCATTCCACTCAAGGAGTGACTTCATAGGTTGCACACTCCACAGAAACAGTACGTCCTTGCTCAACTGCAAGGCAAAAATGCACAGCTCAGCAGCAGTTGTGGAAATCTTTCAGACGGAAGACTAATGTTGCAAAGGCAAGCATAAAGAAGCATACTAAGCAACAGCATAAAGGCATGGCTGCTGAGGCTCATCTGAGGAAGCAAAAGTATTTCTGATCACTAGCTTCTAAAGCTATTATTGATAGATTTATTGCTGCTTTGATGAGACATGAGCGCAGAAAACTAAAGACTAATCTGTCTTTGATGAAATTGTGTCTCAGAGTCTGTACATTTGTCAACAGAGCACTATCTGTTCTTCATCACTTGTGGCGTAAAATGGCATATGTACTTATGCAGGTCAGAAAAGTTGTGTACAGCATTAAGATGAGGCTACAACGCTATCCTGTCTTGAGCCAACACAACTTCTGTGACGTTTTCACATGTAGCTGGCTACACTCACAGCACTCAGAGGCATATTCCAGGGAGGAGTCATATTACTCACAGAAAAAGACAGCGAGTTCTGCATTGATGAGTCCGGTAAACTGTGTAATGTGCAGAGTGTATGTGACGACATTACAATGCAGTCAGATGATGAGTCTGAGGCAACTGTTCAGCCTTGTAAGCGTCACTGTCTGTCATGGATGTGTGATGCGACTTGCAACCTGAGGCAATCATCATTTGACAAAGTCGAGCACTTTATCAACCTGTTTGTCATAAAGACAGACAAACTCTTTGAGACTATAGACCTTTGTGAGATCCGTCCACATACTGGACTCATGGGTCATTCACTTGCATGCCTAGATAGTGGTGTTTGCGACAGAGTATTTCACCACATGCGGATGTTGAGAGTGCATCAATCAGGGATGCAGAACTTTATGTATAGGGTCTATGAGGTGCAATGAGTTGTTGCACAGTATACTCATCTCAATGAGTTACTGCAGTCTGATGACATGCTGGTGCCATGACATTTCTGAAACAGCTGCAACATGACAGCAGTATCACAGATACTGTGATTGTTCAGTCATCAATTTCTGATGGAAATTCTGTCCCATGTCTTAGAAACAGATATTCTCAAGCAGTTTGAGAAATCCATTGCCAAATTTGAGTTGGCAAAGACAGAGAAATTTGACTCTGTATGTGTGTCATGTGATCGGCTCTGTTACCAGAGACAAATGGTCACAGTGAACCTGGAAACCTTATCACCGTACAATGACATGTGGTTTCGACTGTCAGCATTTCTGCTGTTAAAGTGTGACTTCCAGTTAGACCAAATCATTGTCATGTGCAAGCACTGTTTCTCCAAGGTGAAGGTTAACGCTCTGCCACCAAGGTCACTGTTGAACAATATGGTGGCACATGTTATGCCTGCTGAGATTGAACATTGAATATGTCTGAACGGATTCTTATTAAGACTATGAAACTGTTTCAAACTATTCTACATCTGAATACAAAAAGAGAACATTCCACAAAAAGAACTCATTAGGTCTCTAAAGGGTTCCGTTATGTATCTTCCACTTCCTCTGCAGGAAAATGTGGAGGCAATCTCCAGTGAGAAGTTTGGTGATTCTTGTCAATGGTGTTCCACAAAGTCAAAGATCATTTGGCAGGATGTTGTCAATGTAGAGAAGGTGAATCTTGCTCTTAGTTACTTGAAGAGCAACAATCCCTTTTATGCAGACCTTGACATTGATCATATGAGTAGTGTGTGTGCTAAACACAATGCGTGGGATACCACAAAACCAATGATTGAGAAGGTCAATGTCAAGACAAATGATAATGTGTATGAACAGTACACAATACACCCACTGCATGGTAGAGATCCAGTAGGGGATAACATTGATCGGTACCAAATGAAACAGGTGGAAGGTGAGCCTGTCAGCATTTGGGAGGCAACATTGGAAGCACGTTGCTTTCCAGATTTATTCCCAAAAGGGGCAGGTGGTCATCTAGATGATAGAGAAGTGCATGTGCAAAGTGCTGAATACCGTACTAGTCGTGCTCAGTAAGGATGGCAAATTCAGACACAACATACAGTACCTGTTCCATCTCCTCTGGGACAGTGAGCTTAGCATACTGTCTGCATCTATTGCACATACTATACAGCTCACAGCTCCACTTGATGGAATCACTGCCATAGAGTTTTTGCAGAAATTAAGGAAAAAGGATGAAAATGAGCAAGTCAATTTGTCTTCCATACTGTCAAGACTACATGGCACCAAAGAATACTGGTATTGCAGACACTCTGAGGTAATAACTGTGCTGCAAGAGTATGGTGCAGCCACATGGTTTGTCACACTCAGCTAAGCCAAGTATACCAGGGAGGAGGTCACTGAACTCTTGAAGTGGGCAAATTGTGATGTAGAGGGCATTTGATCAATGACTCTTGGAGAAATGTGCTCATTTGACCCAGTGTCTGTGACTAGACATTTTCACAAATGATTCCATGATATTCTGACTTTCATTTTGTCAAAGAACAATCCGCCTCTTGGTATTGTAGAGCATTACTTCTGGAGGATGGAATATCAGGCACAAGGTGCTCCTCATATGCATATGTTACTGTGGATCAAGGACGTCCCACGCATAGGTGAACATGAAGCAGCAGAAGTGCTAGCATTCATTAAGTGATACATCACTTGCTGCATACTGGACAAGTATGACAGTCCTACACTGTGGAAGTTGGTGCAGAAGTTCCAATGCCATATTTGTGCTAAATACTGCTGCCAAGTAGTGAAGAACAAATCTGATTGGTACACAAGATGTCGTTTCGGATTTCCCAGATGTGTGTCAGGAAGTTTGCACGAATTAACTGTTTTCAGCTATATGACACCACTTGAAGGCAAAATCAACCAAGAGGGTATATGAGTTACCCAGAGATGAGAATGAGGTGTACATCAATGACTACAACCCCACTCTTCTTCTAATGTGGCAAGCAAACATAGATGTTCAGTTTGTGGCTAACAACTCATTGGCTCTGGTTCAGTACGTCACTTCGTACATCACCAAACATGAACAGACTAGTTTGCAAGATATTTGGGAAGATATTGCCAGTTCAAGCAAGTCACTGACATCTCAGTTGTGGTCACTGGGAACAAAGACCCTATGACATATAGCATGTGGTGCTTATGAGGCCGGCAATCGCTTGATCAGTACACATTTGTACAGCAAATCTGATGCTGTGTGATTTCTCAGTGTAAACTACAAAGAGAAGTGCAAACATGTACTTATTCCTCATGCTGAGATTGAAGAACTGGCTCTCAACAGACCCTCTTCAAGACATATCTTGAAGAATAACGTCATTGACAGGTTCTACCCCCATAGAGATGAAGACATGGATGGTTATGTCTCTATTTAAGGTGGCTAAATGGTACAACTTCAAGACGGATGTCTCACCTGATTGCACACGTGACATTTACAAGGTCAGAGGAGTGGATGGCTGTCTAGTAAAGAGACATAAGCCTTGGCTCATTGACCACTGCAATTTACATCTAGGCACATCCGAGAGCAGTGAGCATTACTACTTTGTCCTGCTATTCTTATTTAAACCCTGGAGGAATGAGTCTTAATTAAAAGGTAACTGTGATACATTTGAGGAACAATTCAGTCACAGTTATGAGACATTCAAACCTGAATACTCTGACACATATATAGTGACTAAACGCTGAGAAGGAGCAGCTTGAAAAGGCACAGAAAAAACTTGAAGAGGACACTCCTGTTAGTTCACAGGACAACCTTGATCCAGACAGAGAAGGTATACTTGGAGTACCTCTGCCTCTGAATGCCCCAGAAGTACTCATTTCGGAAGTGGAAAGTGCTATGCAACATGGCACACACTGCACTGTCAATCCGGCAGAATTGAGAGAGAGACTCAATCTGCAGCAACATGTGGTACACTCTGCAGTCACTGATGCTGTCCGACATGGTATACTACATGAGCGAAGAAATGTGACTGTCTTGACCACAAGCCACTACTGATGTTTGATACTGGCTCAGCAGGTACAGGAAAGAGTTTCCTTATAGAGACCATTATGGCTTAAATATAAAACTGACAGGTCCGTCAATGTCTGTTGCTGTTAGTACTCCCACTGGACTGGCTGCATACAGCATTGGTGGAGTTACATTACACCATCTCTTCATGTTGCCAGTGGAGCATGGCAAAGCAGGAAAGTATCGTAAGCTGTCATTTGAGATTGCATCTCAGCTTCATTCTATGTTTACTAATATGAAGTTACTCATCATTGATGAGATTAGCATGGTCTCTAATTTGATGCTTGCCTGTATATCAGGCATGACAGACAAGGCAAAAAGAGAGGTGGAGGTACGGCAATGTACATCTCCAACAGTCGCCAGTTCACTATCGTGGATATCTCCTCTCTCCGAGCAAACATCAACTCGATACTCATTAAACTATCACTCCCATACAGTATACCACCCCTGTATATGTGGCAGGCTCATACTGCCCCCTCTGCACACCCACTGATGATATCCTCTCACATCTAACCACTTTACAGTCCCTAGCTGTAGGTGGTGAGCTCCACGCCACCAGTGATTATAACGCCAATTGGTTAGGTGTCAATAAAGCCCTCCTGAAAACCAAAATAAAGGCCCTGGACCTCATCCAACTCATAAAAGGGCCCACCAGACTCAACCACAAGACAAAAAAAACACTCCCTACTGGACTGGGCTCTCACCTCGCACCCTCACAGAATTATGAACGCAGGCCTGCTTCCAGATTCTTTAAGTGATCATCACATGATTTACCTGATCAGGAAGGTACATAACCCCTCATCCCCCCACCTAAGATGCTGCGTACCAGGTCATATAACTCCCTAGACCTAGAATCTCTCCTGGCTGACCTGGGACATGTAAACTGGTCCTGCATCACCAAGGCATCCTCCATTGACAATGCCTAGTATGCGTTTCAAACCAGATTCTTAAAAATATGGGACAAGCACGCTCCTCTGCATACAAAAAGAGTTAGAGGGGCTCATCTCCCATGGATCACGGCTGACAATCAGAAAATGCCACTCCAGGGACCATGCCTGGAAAGCATATAAGAAACTGGGCACCCAGGCCTCCCTTATTACCTATAGATCCCTGCATAATGCTTGCACAAACACCATCCACCAAGCCAAAAAGAGCTACTTCCTATCAACCTTTAGTAATAACTTTAACCATCCAATGGATTTCTGGAAATCTCTCAAATCCCTGCTCTCCTCCCCAACCCAACCACCCCAACACTATTAGCTCGAGGTACCCACATCTCTGACCCCATCTGCGTAGCCAAAGTTTTTAACACCCATTTCGCCAGCTGCACAGACAACTTTCTTTCCTCCCTCAATTACAAGCACACCCCAGCCAGCCTCCACCACCCCCACACCCCCAGTCCAGCCATTCTCATTCCAACTAGTTTCCCCAGCAGAAGTCCTCCACTCCCTATGTGCACTGAACCCAATTAAAGGCAAATGCCTGACATCCCTGGACGCAAAGATGCTATTCTTGTCAGCCCCTGCCATAGCCGCCTCCCTAGCCGCCCTTCTCAACCTCTCCTTTTCACTGGGCAAGTTACCAACAGCATGGAAAATGGCCACCGTTATACCCCTCCCAAAGGACAGTGACACCTACTCCCCAGGAAATTACAGACCCATTTCCCTACTCCCTATTCTGGCCAAACTCCAGGAGTGACTTGCCCTGTCCCAACTGACTCCATACTTGGACGCCTTCTTTTTTACGCCGTTCCAATCCGGCTTCCGCAAAACCCACTCAACCATCACCTCCCTACTACGAGTCTCTGGAGACATTCTCACCAGTATCGACAAAGGACATATCACCTTGGCCATTTTTATTGACCTAGCAAAGGCCTTCGATACAGTCTCCCACTCCCTACTCCTCTCCAAACTTACTGAAGCAGGGCTCACACACCCAGCCATAGAGTGGTTCCAAGACTACGTAGTGGGGAGGAAGCAGGCTGTCAGACTTGCTTCACACACCTTAAACCCCCTTCCAGTCACATCTGGTGTCCCCAAGGATCAGTCCTTGGACCATTACTCTTCTACATTTTGCTAAATGACCTCCCCTCTGCATGCTCCCATTCTTCCATCCAAATGTATGTGGATGATACAGTCTTGTATGCATCTGGCCCCTCAACTAGCAGAGTGGCATCTGTTCTTCAGTAGGATTTCTCTGCCATCCAGCACTGGTTTAGGTCAAATCAGTTATTTCTAAACCCCCCCAAAAACTGTGTAGCTTATGTTTGGCTCCCAACAAAGACTCTCCCACCAATCCTCCTGTCCCCCGTTCAAAATCCTGGATGGGTCTCCCCTGGAGCAATGCACTAGCTATAGATATCTAAGCATCTAGCTTGATCAGCACCTAGATTTTGCCTCTCACATTGACTCCCTACACAAGAGGCTGCTCCCAAAACTGGGAGCACTATATCATAACAAAAACTGCCTCCCCACACAAGCGAGGCACGCAATTGTCCAATAAATGATACTTCCCGTACTCGATTATGGTGATATAGTATACACTATTGCACCTGCTTCCACCCTGGCAAGCCTAGACACCCTATTCTACTCCTCCTGTTGTTTCATCCTTGACTGCCCACAATCCACTCACCACTGCACTTTATACAGCTCCCTAACCCAGCCATCCCTCCATGATCATAGATTAATAAACTGTGCTAGGTTCACTGTCTAATATTGGTCTCTCTCCTTCCCTCCCTTCCTGGCATCTACCCTCTCCCAACAACCTCCTCCTGTGTACTCCCTTAGAGGCACAGACCCTAGACTACTCCACGTCCCATTTATGCACACTACCAAAGGGCAGGCAGCTTTTAACTACAGAATCCCACAGATCTGGAACACCCTACCTGCCCCCATAAGACACGCACAAAATCCCTATCGTCGTACCCGACTACTCAAGGCACATTTCTCCTCCAGCTGCTCCTGCTAATTTAACAGTTTCTCTACCAAAATGTGTTGTACAGTCATATTTGATATTTGATACTATATATCTATTCCCTGTATGTAACTTCCGGACCTATGGTTCCAGGAGTAAACTTTTCTGTATTCTAATACTATTGTAATGTACAATTTCTATGTAATGTACTGGGCCTCAGCCCCTAGGCTGCATCTGGAATCGGGCATTGTTGCTCAGTATGCCTTCCTGGTAAATCTTGTAAATAAATAAATAATACACCTGTGTCTGCTGGAGATTTTGCGGACCAAATATGGAGATGCATTTGGTGGTAAAAGCATCGTTGTATTTGGAGACCTTTTACAACTTGCACCAGTTAATGCGGAACATGACTTTGCAGTTCTGATTGTCAAGCAGGCTAATAATACGATAGGCTGCATTGAATGTTTTAACCTGTGGGAGTTATTTACCTATGTTGAGTTGTCTGAGAACATATGACAGAGTGGTGATCTGGCTTACAAGGCACTGTTGGAACAAGCTCATACAGCTTTTTTGCCACCAGAACATCTTTCAGTGTTACATGGTCAAAGAATCACAATGGATTCTACATCCTTACATACAGCATGTGATGTTTTCAGTGATGTGTACTCCATAGGCACACAGATTGTGTGTCTTATGCCACGACTTAAGAAATGTGCTGAGTTCAACAATATTATGTTGCAGAGAGAGAATCAAGAAATTCTCATACTGCATGCTGTTGATACAGTTGATGGTGTCATACTAAGTTGGAAGCTGGTAGCAAAGATGACTGAATGACTCTCTGAACTGAAGTCAGACATTTCACACACAGCTGGTCTGGAAGCTGTTCTTACAGTTTGTAAGAATGTGCTTGTCATGCTACAGCATAATCTTTATGTTGAGCGTGGCATGGAAAATGGTGCCATGGGTCACATCATCGACTTCATATACAATGTTCAGAAGAGACATTTATCAAGACACTTGTTCTCCACTTTGACAACATGGAACAGCCTGTGCAGATTGATCGTACCTGTGTTAAGTTCCAGGTATTTCAGGATATCTATGTCAACAGGAAACAGTTCCCAATATGTGCTGCCTATGCTGTTTCCATTCACAAGTCACAGGGCTTGAGTTTGGATTCAGCAATGGTGGACATAGGGACAGACATTTTCAAAGATGGCATGAGCTATGTTGCACTTTCACATGTCCACAGTCTTTCTGGGTTGCACATCATAACACTCACACCACAAAAGATACATGCTGACAAGCGATGTATTGTTGAGTACAACAGATTATGTACTCTGTATCAGACACAGATGTCTCTAATCCCACTACCTACATATGTGGTTGTCTCACATCCCACAGTCACAGCTTCAGCTGGCAATAAGAGAAAATGAGCTGCCACTAGTGAATCAACTGTGCACCAATAAGAAGGTCAGAATGTCAAATGTAGATGCAGAACCAGCTGTCACTCAGAAGTCACTTGATATTGCTGTTGTCCCAGTGTTTGATAACAGTACTAGACTAAACTGCTATGTTAATTCAGCTATGCAAGCTTTTCTCCACATGCCACACTTTGTGCATGCAATATCAGCTTCACAAGACACTCCCTTTTCAAAGGCATTGAAGGAAGTTGTGAATGTGACTTCTTATCAGTCAAACAATATACAGTCACTGACACCTCTATGGCTGGTCTTAGGTACATATGATGGGTGCGTACATCTGCTACTAACATGCAGCAGGACACCCCTGAGTTTATGATGGCCATCATAAACAGTTTGGATGAAGAGGGGATTCCAATGCATCACTACTTCACTGTCTCATATGTTACTAGATATGTATGTCTGTCATGTGGTCATTCAGAGTGAGAAACCACTGAGGACATGCTTTGAGTTTCTCTGTTTGTGCATCAGTCTCAAAGTGTCAAGTTATGGCAGTTGTTTACCAATGGAGAAAGTGGTCACTTATGTGTAAGGTGTGGAGGTACATGTACTCAGGCCATACGTCTCAGGACTTCATCTTAATATCTTATGCTTGTATTGCATAGATTTGACTCTAATGGGCTTAGAGTTGACACACCTATCACTGATTTCACAGCTGGTAGAACTGTACTTAACCAAGCAGTGTTTGACACTCAGGCTGTGATCTACCACTATGGCCAGTCTGTACATTCTGGACATTACACTTCTTTGTTGAGGTACAGAACTGGCTGGGTTGAATGCAACAACTCCACATGCACTTTTAAACAGAGGCTACTGTGACACTTGAAAAAAGGCATACGTGCTGATATTGAAGAACTACTACAATCTTCATGCATCAGAGGAATAGTCACACAACATGTGACATAACTTGCTGTCCATTTTGTTACAGAGTAAGTTCTGCTAGATAAACATTACTGTTTTTTATGCAAATCTGCATTCAAGATTAAACTGTTAACACATCACATGGTTTACATGCATATGTTCGCGCAATCTGACTTATAAGATTGTTGCATTGATCAGTGACACAGTGAAAATAGTTGCAGTGGTCTTCAATCAGCACCAACTGTCTTCGCAGTCACTAGAGAAACCACACTTAGATGTCTAAGAAAGACTTTGAAATAGAAAAAGAGATATTCAGTACCTATCTGGTTGTCCTCTTCTGTTGCCTTTTCTTCTGAGTACATGATATGCAGCCATAACAAGTACTACTTGGCACACTTGCCAACTGTGTGCATCTACTAAGGCACAATACTTGTCCATGTGCATGAAAAAAAATCTGTGTATCGCATGACTTTTTAAACACTAGTCTGCCTCATGATATTATTTGGAGCTTTTATAAGGAAAAGATATCCTGCTTTTGTTTGTGCCAGTTCTGTGTTAGCACAGTTGAACAGTATTTTTTACATGATCTGCTGACCTCTACTTAAGAGTACCATACTCTGAAATATGCATCACTTTGTGACATGTTGAGTATCACCAGGTGTGGCTTTTTTTTTTTTTTTGTCCCTTTGCGTCTTGCGTCAATACATCCATATTGTACCGCAACAGTGTAGTACTATGCCTGTTTTCTTTTCATACATCTGTGTTGTACATATGTATATATGATTAATACATTATTTGATTAAAGACAGTACTGTTAGCTTTTAAGCAGTTGTATTAATTGCTATTTATCTGAATGTATTAAACAATGTTAAATATTTTGCTGTTTAACACTATTTGATTCACAAGTATTCAAACATCAATCAATCAATCACATCTTTATTTATCCAGGCAATCACCATTGAGCAAGCTCATTTACAAGGTGGACCTGCTGTTTGTCAAGGATAGTTATACATACATAGATTAGCTGTGCACTACACAAAATGTTTAAGTAAGAAAACAGACTTACAATTAGAAGGTACAGTATATACATTCCAGTACACTTGTGGGAACAAATAAACAACACAAGACATTATTGTGGCATGTTCAATCCCTCATATACATGTGAGTTTAAGTATCACATTTATACAGGTCTCAAACGAAGGGTACAAATTATGATCATTTCATCCCTCAGAAACTAATTCTGGCTTGGAGGGTGACCATGGCTTCAATAGGGCCCATGTTTACAACTGAACAACTATTAGAGTGGCATGTAGGAGTAGGTAAAGAAAAAGTGCCAAGGGTTCCGAGGGCCAACAAGGCAGCTGGCTACTGAACGGGTTAGGTAGGGAATAGAGGGGTTAAGTTCATGACTGTGTGTGGTAGAATTAGAAATGAAGCCACTAACAGGACCACTAGGAACTATGGTAACATTTACAAATTTCGGCAAATGCTTTTGAGCTTTGAATCCTTTTCCATAGTGAGGGCAGAGTGTGACTTATGGCTGCCCTACCAAAGTGGTTACTGATCCTGGGAATTTTTAGGGAAATTAGCGAGTGACTTCTTATGTCATAGCTACTAGGTGGACTTAGTGGGAGGCAGGCAGCAATGTAATCTGGGAGTTTGTTGGTGAGAGCTCGAAATGTCCAAATAGCTGCATTTCTATGCCATCTGTATTGTAGAGAGGGCCACCCTACTGCAGTGTATAGTGAGCAGTGGTGTGTGGAGGATGGAAGGCCAGTTATGAATCTTAAGGCTCTGTGGTACAGTACATCCAGTTTAGCAAGTTGCGAGACAGAGCATTGGCCATATATAATGTCAGCGTAATCAATTAATGAGAGGAATGTAGAATGAACAAGCTATCTTTTTGCGGTCTCTGTAAGGAGATGTTTAATTCTGTAAAAGAGGCCAAGCCTCTGCCTAAGCTTTTTCAGCAATTCTTCAGTGTGCTCCTTAAAGGAGAGTTTGTTATCCAGCCATATACCCAGGTATTTGAATTTCGGCACAAACTCAAGCTTTTCACCAAGTAGAGTGGTTATAGGAGGAGCTGTACCAGTGGCTGCAGTGTTGGCCCCAGAGCTAGATGGTGCAAACAGCATTGCCTTGGTTTTTTTGGCATTTAGCAATAACTTTTTGTTGATGAGCTGGTTTTGCAGCTTATTGAATTAGGCTTGCAATGCAGAGCATGCGGCTCCAGGGGAGTCTCGACTTAGGTAAAGCACTGTATCATCGGCGAATAAGTGGATACTTGCTTCCTTGATTCCTAAATTCAGGTTGTTAATATAGATGGTGAACAGTAGTGGTCCCAATATGGAACCCTGTGGGACTCCTCTCTTTATTGGTTTGAATGGAGAAAGCTCTCCTTCGGCCTTTATTTGTTGCTGCCTATCAGTGAGGTAGTTCTGGAACCAGTCCAGTGTGATTGAATCCATGCCTATATTATTTAGAGTGGAGAGAAGTAGACAATGGTCGATGGTATCAAAAGCCTTGCTAAGATCTAAAAACACCCACAAACAAATTTTTTCTTGTCCAGGTCCCGTTGCCAGTCATCAGTGACTTTGGCCAGTGCCGTAATAGTGCTGTGTTTAGTTCTAAATCCAGACTGCATGGGGTTAAGTAATTCAGAGCTGTCCAGGAAAGATCTCAACTGTGTATCCACGATTTTTTCCAACATTTTCGAAAGTATAGGTAGTAAAGAGATTGGCCTATAGTTGTTCAGGTCATTTGGGTCCCCTGCTTTATATAGCGGAATAACATGAGCAATTTTCCATTCTGCGGGGATAGAGCCTTGTATTAGAGACAGGTTGAATAAGTGTGTTATTGGTGCTTCTAGTATGTGATATGCTATTTTCAGAAAGTATGGGTTGAGTAAGTCGGCTCCTGCGCTCTTTCTAATGTCTAGCTGTAGCAGAAGGTCTTCAACTTCTTTTATGGTGATTACTGAAAAGGAGAATGTCCTACCTTTGTTGTTTGTTTTGGGTGACTGTGTTTTGTGCTGTGGCTGAAGACTACTTACTGGTGCTTTATCTAAAGCCAAGCCAGCGGTGGAAAAGTGGTTATTGAAGGCTTGGAGAATCTCAGATTTATCAGAGACAGAGACAGTGTCAATGGTAATTTTGGATGGGAGCACACTACCCGGTGAGTAGCCAGACACTTCCTTAATAGTGGACCAGAACTTGGTAGTATTATTGGATGCAGAGAGCAATTCAGTTTGATAAAAAGTAGCTTTGGCCTCCTTGGTCATTTTTGTACAGGCATTTCTAGCTGATCTAAATAGACACCAGTCAGAATCTGCGTGTGACTTCCGGGCCTTTTTCCACAGTTGATCTCTTTTTAGTAAGGCTTTCTTCAAGTCTGGTGAAAACCAGTGGCAGGTCATGGTTTTTATTCTAGCTTTGATTATAGGAGCATGGATATTTAGGGCACTAGTTATGATTTCATACAAGACATCATAGGCATCACTTACTGATTTAGCTAGGTAAAAACTCTGCCAATGCATAGAGTTTTTTAGGTCATTGAAATAGGCCATAGGGTCAAAGTTATGTCTGGATCTTTTAGTAGAGAACTTTGATGTAGAAAGCGGTTTGGGGATGGTTCTGATGCCAGCTATGAGGCAGTGGTCACTAACATCAGCTGGAAGGATACCAGCATGTGAGAAGTGGTGAGGTTCGTTGGCAAGAAGCACATCCAGGAGGCTGCTTCTCATTGGATTCTTGTTGTTGATGCGCGTTGGTTCAGATATAAGTTGGGTGAATCCATGTGAATCACAGAAATGTTTCAGGGGTAGCGATCCGCTAGTTAACCAGTCATAGTTTAGGTCACCTAGTAAGATTGTCTCCATAGGTGTTGCATCCATTTGTCCTGACAGATGAGTCAGGAGCTGAGGTCCTGCTGCAGGTGGTCTATAGCAGCCTATTACATGAAAAGCCACAGAATGAGGTGGTTCAACTTTAAGGGTCAGGCATTCGAATCCTCCAGCAACGGAAGTAGCATCTAGTACAGATACTGTGAATACATTTTTAACATAAATGGCTATTCCCCCCCCAGTCCTTTTATCTGCTCTGAAAAGAAGGTAATTGGGGATATTGACCTCACTGTCCGGTGTGGATGCTCGAAGCCAGGATTCCAAAATCACAAGAATATCTGGTGCAGTGTGGATAATCCAGGCCTGGACAGACTCCAGCTTTTTTAACAGGCTACAGACATTGGCATGTAGGAAACTGAAACCTTTCAGATGAGTAATTTCGGATGGTGATGAGAGCAACTTTGGGGGACCAGGATTAAGTTCAATGTCTCCTGAGCACAGTAGCAAAAGGAGGAGAATTCTTCTCAGGTTGGGGAAAAGATTTTTAAAGGCACGAGGCTTTCTGCATTTATTACAGACTAGGGCACATGAATCCAGAGATCGAGTCATCCTCTTGTTTAGCCCTATAGATGCATAGCTTAAGAACCAAGTAGGGTAGTAGCAGCCTGAGCATTGTTTGGTTGCCTGAGGTTTGAGGACATACTTAGTAGAGTTGATTGCTGTGCCACTATCGGAAGATTCAACAAGCTTTGATTGAATTAGGAGCAGACAAGGGCAGTATAATAAATAGCTATTTTTATTATGAGGGTAGACTGTTGGCGTAGGACATGTCTCTATAAAAAGATCATAGCTGACAGGGGGGCCAGCCATATTGCATAGCAGAAAAATGTTGGCTATTAGGCAAAGCCGCTCGAGACCTCCCATGTTTGATTTTACACAAAGGCAGGTATAATGCAGATGTTACCACAGCAGGATCTTGGTAGACAATAATCAGTGTAAACAGTTGATTATAGTCCTAGTAGAGACACATCTCACGGTCTCGTTTAGTTAATGCTGGATCTAACTGAGAAGAGGGGAGTAATGAGGATGAAAGGAACGCATCTAGTAAGCAGGAGAAGTATTGCTTTCACCAAAAGTAGGTGACTATGCCTACTCATAATTGGCCGAGCCAATGAAAGAGAGAGAAACTGTGGGTGGAGCAATTGGGCTATAAAATAATGCTCGGAAAGGGGGAGGGGTGGGTGAGCAAAAAAATTGTGGCTTTGCCGTACCTGACTAGCAGGAGGAATCCTGGGTGGTGGTCTCGAGTGGCGGCTAGAGAAGCACCGTCTGGCCGGTGGCCGCTCGTCCTACGGCCGACGATCCAGGAGTCCCTAAGGAGACAGAAGGAGGGACTATTAATAGCAGTCCCAGTCATTAAACATATCCTTAATATATTTATTAATATAACAGATATTTAGTAGAACTTTTCTAGTTTGTAGTAATTTCAGATAGGTATCACTATCAGTAAAATAGAGTGTTGTGTTACATATTTGTTTATTACCTAGAGGTGACATTTTGTGAATAACAGATTATTTATGGAATATTCATAGCATTGTGTGCAACCATTACTTATTATTAACTAAAAGTTTAGTGACGTAGATACTTCATTAATTCACTATGAATGTTGATTATAGCTTTGATGATTTTAACTGATGTATATAGTACCTGTTACCATATGCCATTTAATTTTAGTTTGTGTAACAAGTTAATTAAATGTATGTATACAATTGTGCACGATTGTAAATTAGACACTTTCATTGATAACTTATTTTTATGTTCTTGATGATATTTCTCGATCGCCTCTATTGAGGGGTCGGGTTGGAATTTTCCAAATGCACCCATAGATCTATATGTTTTTACATGTATATCTAAGTGTATATATATGCGTATGTCTACACATAAATATATTACAATTAAATGTTTTTAAATAGCTTAAAGATGTATCTTTTTTTAGACACCATTATGTGTTTCTGCTGTTATTATTTAAACAGTTGGCATCTGGTTTTTCACCCACCCCGTGAACATTCACACTATCAGTCACACAATGACAATAACATCATCACTGTTAGATGCATGTAAGCAGTGTACAGAGACTATAGTGGTAGCTGTGTTCATGTCCTCTGTGCTACTGTCACAACTTCCTCAGGAAGTACCTGTCATACTGTTTTACATGTATTTTAAAATTTGATGTAATACTTTTTTAAACATTGCTTTGTGAGACTGATTTTGTGTACCAATTGGACTTTTAATTTGGCCTTTTTAATCAACTATTAATTGAGTGATAAATCTTTTTTAAGCCTTATCTACCTGTGTTGTGTCTTTTATTATATATTAAGTTACAGTGCTGATATGTATACTGGTCTTGGTATATTGCTGCATATAAAGAAAGAACAAGAGGTTCATCTGTGTATATCTTCAACTTAGCAGACTACATGCACTATTGGTCCATGTGGCACACATATTACTCTCCTATCCCATTTATGTATGACTTCATTTTCATGCGAAAGGTGTAGCACATGAACTATTACCAGATGAACAGGATAAGACGAGTTGAATATTCTGATAATGCTATCTATATCTTGGGCAGAGTGTGGTATAAAAAGGGAGGCACGCTGTCACCAACATATACAATGTAGTATGAGATAATGTTTTCTCAAAAATACAGGAAATTCATTGCAAAAAAACTCAGTTTAATGCATCAGTTAGGGTTGTTCCACAGTGACAAAAGTGAGGAAATTCAGTGTTAGGGTTGAAAACCCTAACTCCGCATTCCCCAACCCCATCCTCTCAGCACCACACACATGCAAGTAGGGGGGAGGACCAAGGCAACATGACCAATCATAGACAACCAGCAGCAGGTGACAGAAATAACATGTAACTGTTTAAATGTACTACCAGACATATCCATCATCATGGCCCATCAACTGTAACATTTAAGCAGGCATGGGTATACACCGCATTGTGGACATCTTCACAGGGTCACATGGCAGAACAATAGTACTCTAGACAGAATTCCTATAATATGCATTGTTTGGTTATGGAGTGATAATATCATGAGGCATCAACATAGAAGAAAGCATGTATAAAATGATGTGTTGTATAATGAGGACATAGGCAGACAAAAATGACAGTATGGGACCCTTTCAGTAACATGCACCATCCAATATACCCGAGCTCAAATCAAGATGGGCATGGTCACATTGAGACACACATGTTGTATGAATAATGAGTTCTGGTCACAAATCTATTAACACATGCAGTGCTCAATAGTTTTATGACAGTTCTGTTACTTACAATTCAATATAGTATGCAGAATGAATATTTGGTTATTTTACTGGCACATGCAGAAGCACTAACAGAACTAACAGTGGTATGAATGCAGCATGATGTTTCCAGCCTATGATAATAGTCACATTACCATAAATATGTGAAATGCTTTGTATAATAATGTCAACCATGGGCCATGATGATGTTTAACAGTTTGTGACCTACAGTACCACGTAGCTGCTGAACTGTTCAGGATTAGATAACAGTGCAGCAGCACAGTGTATATAATAGTATTCTGATACATTATTTGCTACTGTTAGGGTAACAATAGGAGCCATTTACACACATGAAAGATCGGTGTAAATGGTGTCTAATATTATCCATTCATAGGTATAGAAATGGTAGCATGGTGTGTCTGGCCACCGCTGTTACCACATAGTTAGGAATTTGTATACAAACAGAAACATGCGTTTGCACTGAAACTCACAGCAAGGCAAAGAGAGTGAAGTTTTTACCATGGAATAGGTTGGAATAGTTTGAGTGACAGTCCCATAAACAGCTGTGCAAGTTCAAATAATATTGGAGAAGGACTTTGTAGATAATACTGTACTACATCTTTTAAACATGTTAGGTTTATTGTTTCCTAAATCATGGTTCTTTAACCTCCAAAAGTTTCTAAATCTGTATATCTGGAAAGGGAAGATGGTTCAAAGAGCATATCATAAATTAACCTCACCAAAATCACATGGTGGCCTCTCCCTTCCCTCGTTCTTTACATACTATGAAGAAATCCATATTAGTAAATTAGTGCATTGGGTGCATATACCAGATGCGGGAGATATTGACTCGTATTCCCCTTCCTGTTTAGACTGAGAAAACCTTAGCTTCTAAAAATTATTGTACCCTCTCAGCTCTAATATATTCCTCCCTGAGATCCATCCCCAGAGAACTCTGGAAAAATCCAATAGGATGGTCTTTGAGAGCTCTACACCAAATACAGTGTCATTTGAACTTAAATTGGCATACATCTCCGGACCAGTCACTTCTTAATCCCCATTTCCAAATTCAGCATCTGCCTATTTCTACTGCATACTGGACTTCTTTGGCTTATAGATATTGGCCCCAATGGCAAAATGCTTTCATATATTCAGTTCCTGCATGACTTTCCTGATATAGCCAGAAACCCATTTAAATGCTTGCAGGTCAGACATACAGTGGTTTCCTTTTTAAATAAAACAAAAGAACTTGATTTTCCCAAAGTGGAGTTACCCTCTCTTCTAGATATAGCTGACCAGCCACATCCAACTTCCAAAGTATACAAGAAATTACAATATTTAAATGCTCAACTACCCAAAGGCATATGCTATTATTGGATTCACATATTATCTCTTAAAGAGGAAGCTGATGTCTGGCAAAGAATATGGATTAATTTATACAGATTTGTTAAACAAGACTGACTTTGCCTGATACAATTCAATATAATGCATAATCTTTATTTGACTCCTGAGAAACTCCATAAAATTTGAAAGCGTTCCTCTTCCCAGTGTCACTGCTGTTTAGAGACACATGGAGACCTTTATCATATGTTATGGACTTGCCCTAAAGTTCAAGTGTTTTGGCAAGCCATCAAAAACTCACTAGATCCCTTATTGGGACTGGAACCATTATTCTTGCCAGAAATCTGCTTGCTTAATCACTACCCTTTAGGAACAATACAATCTAAGAAAGCCTTCATAGCTGCTGTGGCTAAACTTATAATCATGAGACACTGGATGGATGATTTCTTACCTACTGTATTAGAATGGCATAGAGAAATGTTACTGGCTCTTCAACTAGAAAAGCACATAGCGATGATGAACAACAGATTGCAATATTACTCGGATAAATGGGACACCTTAGACACTTTGTTAGTAGCATGGAAACCATAGCAATTCATACTACATATTTTAGTGTCACTTTCAATTGTTTTAGTGGTGAAAAATGTACACACTTGATATCACTAAGGGGGGATTAGTTTAAAGTAAAAATATTTATTTTTTGTTTTACTTTGTTAATTTTAACTATATGTTTGTATAACGTGTCTCACCATACAGTCTTACAAATGTAATCTATCTCATGTATGTGTAACTCAGACTGTTTTTGTACTTACTTCTGTAACATGTGCAAAAACTGAATAATCCATAGTGAATTATAAAAAAGATAATACTGTACTGATCCAATTTTTCCTTATGGCATGGTAAAAGCAGTGGGTACTTAGACATATGAAACAGTGTTACAGTGATCTGTGGTACTATGCAAGCAATAATACCCTACAGGGTGGGCAGTATTGGGCAATGCCAGACTTCCCAGAGACGTAATGAGGCCCGACGCCTCAGGCAGAGGGCCTTATAGCCCATGGAAGGTCCTGCATTGCCCATGCCGCCCACCCTGGATGGTATTATTGCGCTTAGAAAATGCGATCCCTTTATCAATTTTATATGTGATTTAAAAAAATTGAACAAGCAATGTAAAAAAATTAAGTAAAAATGATGTTTAGCCATTTGTCTTGTAAAGTAGTCCCTCCATTTTTTTATTTCATGTCCTGTTGCCTGCTCATGAGATCCATTTTGTTGTCATCCCCCCCCCAAAACACGAGATGTTTTTTGAAATGCTTTATGGCAGTCTGTCGGGATCTGTTTTAGTATTTAATTCAAAATGAAAGGTTTTTGTCCTACTTGCATGGCTCTGTTTTTCCAATTGATGCCGATACAGGTCACAGACATGGAAGCGCTTGTTGTAAATAGCCTGTTTCAGAATGGAGCGCGAGCAGCCGTCATGGTCAACGGAGCTGGTATCTAAGCAAGACTGGGAAAATGGGCTAGATTGTAGGAGCTGGAGGATGAGTGGGGAGAGTGCTGGCAAAGATAAGGTATTTCTAAAAAAGAAATGTTTGTACTAACGAAGCTGAGGTTGCAGATCGTATTCGCTGGTAGCACCTCTCTATGCAACAACAAAAAAAAATGGCAGTGATTTTATTTTGAAATGCAGTATTTTAGCCAATTAGAGAGAAGGATAGGGGTGCCCAAGGTTCAAGCAAGTAATAGGGCACCCTGAATTGGACATTGTTTTCGAGCAGGCATCTATTGAAACTTAATATACCCCCTGCTCTAGCTCTCAGCCAATCAGAGAGCATGAACAATCTTGCCCATTTTCTAAACAGTCATAAACACAAACATGTGAACATGGGGCCTTTGAACACCATGCTAGCAGCAATATATCAAATAGTGGAAAAACACATTTACCTGTTTAAAATGAGAAACTTTCTTTTGTCACTGTGGAACAACCCTAACTGATGCATTAAATGGAGTTTTTGCATATATATATATATATATATATATATATATATATATATATATATATTCTTTGCAAAAACTTTGTTAATGCATTAGTTAGGTTGTTTCCACAGTGATAAGTGTGGAAATTCAACAGTAGAGTTACCACTTCACCCCATTCCCCCACCACACATCCTCCACACACCAACAGACGGGGTGTGCCATGGGGTCATCAGGCCCAACTCTCACCCCATTCCATGTGTAATCAAACTGACATGCTACAATATAGGAGAATGGAGTGAAAGTTAAGTTTGACAAGCCCATGGCATACTCTGACATCTGTTGGTGTGTGGAGGGTGAGATGGTGAGGTGGTGGGGTGGGGTTGGGTGGTGAGGGGTAACCCTAACATCACATTTCCATACTTTTGTCACTGTGCTATCAACCCTAACTGATTTTTGCAATGAATTTCCTTCTTTTGAGAAAGTGTAATGTAACTGGTAACTGGCATGTGTCTGTGAGAATCGGGCTTCTGGGCCCTCGCTTCCTTCATGTTGCCCATTTTGCATAATGCTATGTATCTGGAGTGTGGCCCTCAGCCCTCAAGGCCTCACTATACACATACCGCATTTGGGTCGCATAGCAGCCCCATAGTACTGGAAAGGAACTCTTGTAACACTTATTTTGCAATATCTCAGTAACTGTAGGAGCTATGAAAAAAATTCCACTGCAGTTGTAATCACGACTTCGAAACCTCCAAGCATGCTTAGTCCACCTATAGGTGGACTAAGCCGTGAGTAGCAAAAAGTCCATATCTAGAATAGTTTTTGAGATTCGGGTGCCAAAAGGCAACGCAGGTGCTGTAATGTTATCCTATGGGAATTTTCCCAAATTTGGAATGCTGTAACTATGGGCTCATTGAATGTTTTGGGACCAAACCACAAAAAGGCACATCTGTAGGAGCAGGGCTTGCCACCCTGCAAATTTCAGCTTAAAAGCACAATCCACCTGTGCACAATGAAGTGAGAAAGAAAATCACACATAGGACAATGATTTTGAGCATTGTTTTTGTGACAACTTTAATGTTTTCACAGCACCTCTATTCTTTGTAATATATGCTTTTCAGGCTCAAAAAATTTTTTGTTGAACCACCTTTTATTTTGTGTGCGGTCATTATGGTGCACACAAAAAAGTTTTGGAGAAAAGAAAACACCAAAATGGTGGGAACATTTTAAAAAAATATATTTCCAGACTACCTGCACAAAAACTAATGCTTGGAGCAAGTTCCTCAAGGCCCAAATAGGTAAACACAAGTGGTGGTATTTGGCAGGAGGCAGTATTTTCTGATTTATAATGTTTTTTGTCTCTCACTAACTAAAAACAAGATGGGGGCAGCATGAAAACAAAAAATCCAGAGCACTAAAACAAAAAGTTTTTGCAAAAGTTTTCACATCGCCCATATAAATTTTGCCATAGGCTAAAATGGGACATGAAAAACTGCCATAACTTTGAACTGATTTATATTTTTTCACCAAATCTTCAAAAGGCACCTCCCTGACCCAGACTACATATACAAATGCACATTTGAAGCCAGACACACACACACACACACACACACACACACACTGTTCACTATGTGGAGCATGGCAAAGAATTGCACAAAAAGTGAGGATTTTTCACATTTTTGACACTCCACAGCTCAGCAACCATACATCCAACTGGAACAAAACCCTAAAGCTCACCCCACTCTCTTATTCTGTACCCATATTACCTTAGTCTTGGAATGGAGTGAGCATTAGGGTTTGAAATGCCAAGGTACACCCGTCACACCTATTCATGCATGCAGAGTAAGGGTGAGGTCTTACGATTGAAAGCCGAGTGTGTGGGTGGGGTTTTGGGGTTGGGAAGCCTAAGTTCCCCTCATGCCTGTTCCTGCATGTGCAGTGGGAGTGGGACCTTATGCTTGGGAACCCTAAGTTTGCATTTCCCTGCTTTTAATCGTTAAACCCTAATGGTGAATTAAATTAAGGGTTTTGCACTTGATTTCCTTATTTATTCAGATAGGAGTTTTTTTTTCACCAAATTTTCAGCACGGCCTTTTTGGGACCCCACCTCATGAACACTGCCACTGTCATTTCATTCATTGGTATAGAAAGGTGATTTCACACAGTGACCATGCTATTCTGCACCACAGATGTGAAACCACCTTTTAAGCAGGATGTGAAAAATGACAGTTGTACTACTCATGAGGTGGTGTGCCAAAATGTCAATGTTGATAATCTGGAGTCAAAATATTGTAAATCACTAAAGTTATGTGCATGCATGGGAACTGCACAGTACACACTCATAAAACAGCCATTTTTTTGAAATGTTTCACCAAATTTTCAACATTGGCTTTTTGGGACCATACCTCATGAACACTGACACTGTTATTTTCTCAATCAGTCTTGAAAGGTGATTCCATGCAGCAACTGCAAAATCACCTTTTGGGCTGAGTAATTAAATTGCAGTGCCAGTGCACATGAGGTGGGGTCCCAAAAAGCTCATGTTGAAAATCTGGCACAAAAATACCTAAAAATGGCTTAGATATCAACATAACTTCAAAATGTCACTGACTGCCATTAAACGGAGCTTGCCTTGATTTTTCAGTTTGTGGTCCTACTTTTAAGACAGCATGTGTGTCCCGGTCCACAGAAGATGACAGTGATGTCCTTCAGGGGTAAGTATAGGGTGAGGGGGTTGTGAGGAGATGGGAGTTCAGTGGGAGGTTGGGGATGAGGGAGGGAGACTACAGGGACAACAGTGTACCGTTTTCTTTTTTTCATGTATAAAAAACAAAAAGACATCAGGGGATTATTTTTTCTTTACAGGGCATTATTAAATGAGTTTTGGGGACACTGGGAGTGGACTTCCCAGTGTCCCTATACTGGCATTGGCATTGGCACTGGTGGGGGGCTGCCTTTCAATGGGGGAGACATATCAGGACAATTGAAGTGGGCTCCCCAGTGTTCCTACACTAACACTGGTGGGGGGGCCTTGGCTTTTGGGAGACATATTGGGACACTGGGGATGGGCTCCACAGTGTCCCTCAACTGGCATTGTCACTGGCAGGGGGGTGTTCAGCTTTCAGGGGGAGACCTATCAGTACACTGGGAGTGGGCTCTCCAGTGTCCCTTCACTGTCTAGGGGTGGGGAGAGCAGGTTTCTAGTGCCAACAAGGGGATAGAGCAACCCCCTATCAGGAAATATAGAAAACATATGTTTAGGGACACTGAGAGTGGGCTCCCCAGTGTCCCACAGTGCTAAGGGGGGGAGCTTGCAATGCTGACATGGGGATTAGGAACCCCAATTTCAGCAAACACAATTAATATTAGAATGGGCTGGGCAGGGCATGTGACACTGGGGGTGGGAATCTGAGTATCCCAGTGTTGGAAACAACATTTAAAAAAGTTAATGTTTTCAGTGCACTGGGGTGTGCTCCCCAGTGTGCCACAGTAGTGGAGGGTCAATAATTATACCCCTTGTAAAAGGCATACTTCATTCATTTTTCTCACTAAGCAGAGAAACAACATGGCCAGCAGCATATTACTGTGTGTTTGACCTAGAATCCCACATCACAGCTGCTCTTGCAACATGGGATCCTTCGTCATGCTAAACATCTATTTTTTTTTACCCTATGAAATAATGGAAAATACAAAATTGAATAACTTTGGAATGGATTAATATTTTTCCCTAAACCTTCAAAGGGCACATCTGCGAGGCCAAAACTTTCTACCCTGAAAATGTCAGCCAAGAAGCTAAAGCCATTTCTGAGATACAGGTGATCACAAAAAAAAAAAATAAAAATAAAAACAGCAAATACCTCAAAAAAGTTTTTTTTGTGTTTTTTTGCAACATTGTGTAGCTCTGAAACCACACAAAGTATTCAAACCAAATTTGTCATGTTAAAAGACCTGTATGCTAGGTTGATTCATGCCAACTTTCCTGCAAATTCTTTGGAGAGTTGCAAAAGTTATTAAGGTGTGTAGTATGTAAAACTGGATGACAGTGTGCGAAAATCACTTTCTCTTCTACATCTGTTTTTTCCCTTAGGAAATAATGGAAAATTCAAGATTTAATAAAAGACACATCTCTGAGGCCAAGGTTTTCTGCCCTGAAATTTTCAGCCTAAAAGCTAATGTTGTTTCCAAGATACAGGTGGACAAAAAAGTGCCAAAATCCTCAAACCTTCTTTATTTTTAACACTCTATCTTGGAAATGACTAAAGCTATTGAGACAAAAACACCTGCCCTGGGTGATTACGCATGCCAAATTTCATAGAAATCACTTCAACCATTAGAAAGTTATTAAGGTGCAGAAATTGCCCTTTAACATCAAACACTCTCATCAACCCTAATATACAGGCACTACATACTACACACACACACACACACACACACACACACACACACACACACACACTATATATATACATATATATATATATATACATATATATACATATATACACATACACACACATATATATTATCAGAATAAATGTATATATGCATACATATATACATACACATACATACATACACACACACACACACACACACACACACACACACACACACACACACACACACACACACACACATATATATATATTCATGGCAAAACTTTGTTAATGCATCAGTTAGGGTTGTTTCCACACCGATGAAAGTGTGTAAATTCAACTTTAGGGTTACCACCTCTACCACCCCACCTCCACCAACAGGCACTGGGGTATGCGTTGGGGTCATCGGCCTAACTCTTACCCCATTCCATGTATAAAGAAGCTGAGGTGGTGCAGTATAGAAGAATGGGGTGAGAGTTAGGCACGATGACCTCAACAATTTCCACACTTTTGTCGGTGTGGAAACAACCCTAACTTCTTTTTTTTTTTTTTAAAGTGTAATGTAAGTAGCAATAGAAATGTGTGGCTTGGTGAAGGGCCCCACACTCCCACCAAACCACCTATTTGTGCATAATACATGTGTGAGTGGGAGCTCAGTCCCTCTGGACCCTGTGCTCCCACTTATATATAAGCATGAAGCCATACAGAAGCCCTATAAGGCAAGGAGGCAGCAGTAATTTGCCCCCATCTCAGGAACCATAGGAGGTAGAAAAAAATGCAAGTATTGTTGTAATCGTGAGAGGTTGCAGTTCTTGTGACCACACAACAACCAAACCCATATCTCGCATTGTTTCCTAGATATGTGCACTAAAACACGATGTGAATGCTAAATCTGAGAGCATAATAGTGGCCCACGCACATGAAAATCAGCAATTAGAACAGCAATTTGCAACAATCTCAGGAACCGTACACTAGAAAAAAAATTCAAATTTCAGGGGTTTCAGGGCTTTCTATCCCAGATATGTGCAAATGTTGTGATGAAAAGTCTATCTCAAACTGTTTTCGAGATACGGGCCCTGAAAGGAATCACGGGCACTGCAATGTTATCCTATTGGGAAAATGCGGAACTTTGGAATGCTGTAGCTCTGGCCCTGCTGAATGTTTTTCACAGCAAACCACCAAAAGGCACACCTGTGAGACTAGGGCTTTTCACCCTGAAACGTTCAGGGTAATACCGCAATGCACATTGCGGCAATAAGGCAACAAGGAGAAATCAGTGCCGCAATGTTATCCTATGGGGAAATTTCCAAACTTCACAATGCTGTATGTATGGCCGTGTTCAATGGTTCGGTACCAAACCACCAAAAAGGCACACCTGTAGGGATAGGGCTTTGCTCCCTGAAAATTTCAGGTCAATACCACATGGCACGTAGCCACAGTGAAGTGACAAAGAAAACTACTCCCACAATGTTATCCTATGGGAAAATTTATAAATTTGGAATCATATAACTAGGGACGTGGTGAACATTTTAGAAACAAACCACTGAAAGACACATCTGCATCACTTGGGCTTGCCACCCTGAAAATGTCAGGCCAATATCACAATCCAGCTTGCCACAATCAAGAGACAAATAAAACAGCATTTCAAGAAATGTGTTTGTGCAGTATTACCGTGGTCATTTACAGTATGATCTTGACACTCCTATCTTTATAATGAAAATACAACCGTGAACGTAAAAAATAGTGCTGCGGTTGTATTTTTTTATGGCCATGGATATTGCCGCATCACTTTAACAGTGTCACAATCAAAAAACAGCAAAATGGTAGTAAAAAATGTGAAAACCACATTTCTAGAACAGCTGGTGAAAAATTAATGCCAGATTCCTATTCCTCAGGCCCCGAAATGGTAAACCCAATGGTTGGTGTGTTGAAAAGTGCAACATTTGAGTTATATTGTTTTTTTCTCTCTCGCTAACTGAAAACAATATGGCAGCAGCATGACACTATTTTTCTCAAGCTCAACAATAAAAAAATACTATCATGACAATTTTCGAGCTGCACATATAAATTTTCCCATAGGATATAATGGGGCATTGAACAGAACAAGATTTTCACATGAAATCTTCAAAAGGCACATATGCGACCCAGGACCCATGTAGCCCACCCAATTTTAACCCACTCAGATGCAGTTTTCAGTACAAAGTGAACATCTAAAGAAAACGGAATGTTGGGATATTTCATGTTTTTAAGTGCGCCACGATTCCATAACCATACATCCGATTGACATGAAGCTTTCTAAATCCAGAGACCTACCCAAACTTCCTGCATTCCAAATTTCAGGCAAATTGGACAAACGGTTGCAAAGTTATTAAAGTGCAAAATCTGAGGTTTAACATAGAAATGGCTATGCAACCCTAACAATAGTGGCCCTACCGTGCCACTAATATATATATACATACATACACTTTGCAAAAAACATTGTTAATGCATCAGTTAGGGTTGTTTCCACAGCGACAAAAGTGTGGAAATTCAACATTAGGGTTACCACCCCACCACCACACCCCCATCATCCACACACCAACAGACGTTGGGGTGTGCCATGGGTTTGTCAGCCCCAACTCTCACCCCATTGCATGTGTAAGCAAACTGTAATGCTACAGTATAGGAGAATGGGGTGACAGGACTGATGATCCCATGGCACACCCAGACATCAGTTGGTGTGTGGAGGATGGGGGTGTGGGGATGGGGTGGTGGGGTGGTACTTCTAACTTTGAATTTCCACACTTATCACTGTGGAAACAACACTGATGCATTAATGATGTTTTTTTGCAAAGAATTTCCCTTCTTTTTGGAAAAGTGTAATATAAATAGTAAATGGTATGTGTTGCTGGGAGCGTAGGGCCCACTGCCCATTTGTGCATAATTATATGTGTCTATGGGAGCTCAGGCCCTCTGGCTATAGAGCCATAAAGCAGCCCTATAGGATAAGTAATTCTTGTAACACAAATTTGCCAATATCTTGGGAACCGTAGCAGCTAGGAAAAAAATTCAAGTGTCGTCGTAATTGTGACACTGAGACATCCATGCGACATAGATGAACCAAATCCATATCTGGCATAATTTCTGAGATGGGGCACTGAAAAGCACTGTAAGTGCTAACTGTGAGGGAGTAATAGAGGCCTACAGACATAAAAATGAGCAATTGGAATACTAATTTCCAAATATCTCAGTAACCGTACAAGGCAAAAAAAAAAAAAATCAAAATTCATGGTATTAATGGTTTTCCAACCTACTTCTGTACTTAGTGCCCCCCTTACATTTTTGCAGTGAAAAATCCGTATCTCGAACCATTTTTGAGATACGAGCACTGAAAAGGCATCACGGGAGTCTCAATGTTATCCTATGGGAAAATTTCTCAACTTCGGAATGCTCTAGCCATGGGCCTGTTCAATGTTTTCATACCAAACCATGAAAAGACATATCTGTGGGACTAGGGCATGCCACCCTGAACATTTCAGTCCAATAGCACAATCCATCTTGCCACAATGAAATGACAAAGAAAACAAGACATAGCAAAATGTGTTCATGCAGTGTTACAGTGATTACTTTAATGTTTTCGTGACACTCCTATCTCTATAATGTGAATGTTGTCATGCACACAAAAATGTTGCCCTGGTTACTTATTTTTCTGTGTGCGATTGTTTTTGCAGCAACAAAAAATGTTGCCTCATTCAAAAAATGGTGAAAGTTTAAAAATCATTTGCGAACACCTAGTAAAAAACGGATGCCAAGGTCATGTTACTCAGGGCCTGATTAGGTAAATACAACTGTTGGTGTTACCAAAGGGCATTATTTTTGAGTTACAACATTTTTCTTTCTTGCTAACTGAAAAACAAGATGGCGGCAGAACGAAAACAATTTTGGGGAGCTCAACAAAAATGTGATCACGAAAGTTTTCACAATGCACATATGAATTTCCCCATAGGCTATAATGGGACATGAAAAAAATTGAACATTTGAATGAAGCAATATTTTTTCACCAAATCTTCAAAAGGCACCAGTTCAACCCAAGCCACATGTAGATAAAAAATATGAAGCCACTCAAATGCATTCTTCAGTCCATTATGGCTTACCGAAAAATGTGCAAAAAAGTGTGATTTTTCAAATTTTGAGCACCCCACAGTCCTGCAATCATAAATCCAATCAGAATGGAACTTTCCAGATCAAGAGATCTGTAGTAGGCTGTTGAGCATTCCAATTTTGAGGCAAATCAGACAAAAAGTTGCAAAGGTATTAGAGTTTAAATTCTGAGGTTTAACATAGAAGTGACCATGTAACCCGGTAGGGCCAGTGTAATACTATACTATACATATACATATACATATACATATACATATACACATACACATACACATACATATACATATACATATACATATACATATACATATACATACTACAGTAAGGAAGAATGGTGTGAGAGTTAGGCCTCATGACCCCATGGCACACCTTGGTGTGTGGAGAATGGGGGTTGAGGGTTAGTGGCTTAACCCTAATGTCTCATTTCCCCACTTTTGTCATTTTAACTCTAACTGATGCATTAAATGAAGTTTTTTGCAATGAATTTCTGTACCTTTTGAAAAAGTGTAATATAACAAGTAAATAGCATGTGTTGATGGGCCTCACACTCCCACCAACTGCCCATTTCTACATAATGATATGCATCTGTGGGAGCATGGGCCCTCTGGGTCCATGTTCCCACTTATGCATAGCTACAGAGCCATTCAACAGTCCTATAAGGCAAGGAACCCTTGAATCACTAATTTGCTAATATCTCGGGAACCATAGCAGCTAGGAAAAACATTTAAGTGTCTTTGTAATCATGACATTGAGCCATCCATGCCAGATAAGTCAACCAAATCTATGGCTTGCATTGTTTATGAGTTTCAGGTACTGAAAAGGCACCCTTAGATCCCAGGTAACACGTTTTTGCCAATATCTCCATAACCATAGCAGTAGGAAAAAAATACCACTGCTGGTGTAATCTATGATTTCCAAACTTGTTTCTATAGATCAGTTCACCTAAAGGTGAACCGAGCTGTAGGTAGTGAGAAATATGTATCTCGCTTCGTTTTCGAGATAAAGGCACTGCATTGTTATCATTTGGGAAAAATAAAAACTTCATAATACCATATCTATGGAATCGATTAACTTTTCAACACCTGCATAGTATAATTCACATCTCTGGGGCATCCCCTTAATACCCTGCAAATTTCAAGTCAAAAGACCAAATTGTTTATTTAGAGTGCAGTGGCAAAAATTTTAAAATCCTAGTTCATGAGGTTGCAAAATCCCTGACCGCGACATTAATCCCCTTTCATGAACTGTCAAAATCCCCATCGGTGAGAAATCCTTGCCTGTCAGATTTTGGTCATCTGGTCACAAAGGGATGGTCAAGGATTTTGTAACCTCTTGTAAGAGGATTGCTTTGTGTACTGGGATTTTGACAGCTTGTGGACTGGGATTTTGTCAGCTCATGAAAGAGGATTCAAAAACCTAAGTCCCTTTCGTGAGCTGACAAAATACCAATCTGTGAGGTGATCCTCTTTCATGAGGCTGCAAAATACTTGACCATGAGTTAATCCTCATCCGTGAGAAGGACCATCTGGTGACATAGTGACGGTCAAGGATTTTACTGCCTTGCGAAAGGGGATCGGCTTGCGGACTGGGATTTTGTCAGCTCATGAAAGAGGATCAGAAGCGAGTCACTACAGAAGAATTTCAAAATTTGAAACAGATGTTTTTTGGACAAAACAAAGCAAACCAAAGGCATAGGTTTGTAGAAAGTGTCACCCTGAACAAAACCCATGCCTTATTGCAACAAGAAGACACCCGTGAAGGAAACTACAACATTCTGTTTGGTGGGGAAAAATGAAAACAAGATGGCAGCTTGCAGAGAAGGAATTTTTCCTCACAGACTAGGATATTTTTTGAATCCTCTTTCGTGAGCTGACAAAATCCTTAACCGAGAGCCCACTCCTCTTTTGCAAAACATACATATAAATCTTGGAGTGAACTGAGTATGTTCAGAACCCCAAAATTAAAAATTAAATAACTTTTGAATGTATTGATGTTTTTTCACCAAAGCAACGCAGGATTGCTCTTTTTTTTCAAATTTAATATGCTTTATTTGGGGATAAGACAGATACAGGTTACAAATATCACCATAGTCATAACAGTCATTGATAACTGGATCCAGTATTTAAAAAAAAAATAAAAAAAAAAAACACGAAAATAGAACTATATGACAGCAGTGGACCCTGCCACAGATAGTAACTTTGTCAATGAAGTGAATGCAGCTGAATCTTTATATATTATTGAAGAACTAATCCTGCACTACCCTCCCCTACCCCCACAAAGTCACCGAGAGGTATAGCCAGAGTATAGCAAGTTCCATCACACAAGAAGAGACTCACATTTGTGAGTACATGAAAGTGCTGTAGGTACATGCTTCTCATCAAGGAAAAAGAGATAAAAGGTGTCATGTCCTTATATAGTCAATAATATTTGCAGTGGTTCCCAGATCTTTTCATATCTAGATTGGCTTCTTGAAATTCTTGCTACCAAATGTTCTGCTTGTAAGGCAAATATGATTTCCCTATACCACTCCAGATAATGAGGAGTATCCTGATCTAACCAGTGCCATAAAATAACTTTCTTGGCATATGCTGATATCAAAGCCATATGTGCTCTCTGGTTGCCAATTAGGGACCCAGAAAAGTCCCCCATTATACATATTTTGGGGAGAAATGCATCTGAAAGCACCAATAGGGAATCCAGATGAGTTTGGATTGAATTCCAGAAAGAAATGATCTTCAGACATGTCCAAAGAATATGGTATAGAGAATCAGGTTCTTGTCCACCCCGAAGCAAAAGTTAGTTGGGATATGGCCCATCCTATACAACCACATCAGAGTATAGTATAGGTCATGGATGATGTAGAATTTGCATTAAGTGATATTCATTCCATCTGGGGAATTGGGGTAAATGACTCCTGGTGAGGAACCAGTTCCTGGAAGATGTAGCAGGGGGGAGTATCTGATCCCAACCATATATTCTGGGGCCCTCACTAACAGCAAGGCGAATTTGTAAAGAATGATGATAATATGATACCTGATGGGAAGTAGAGTCTGAAGATATTAAGGGTAGTATCACAGAACCAAAGTAACTTTGCCACAGACCTGTGCCACAAAAGTGTGTAAGCATGTGAGTAATCTGAAAATATTTAAAGCAAGTTGAGGAAGGCCAATGAAATAGCTCTTGTGTGGTCTGAAAGAGGAGTAATTTACCATTTGAAGTTAAATGTTGAATTGTTTCTACCCCAATAGCAGCCCAAAGCTGTTTGGACATCATTTGCCTAGCAATATGTAAATTAGGGTTCCTGATAAAGGGTTGAGAGATATCTCTAAATGGACAAACTTTCAGGTGGGAACAAAGCTGAGAATGAGTCTGTAGGGTTGACCCTAAGGGAGTATCTCACAGGGGAAGAGGTAATTTGTTCCTAGGTATGAAGGGGAGTGCCCTAGTATCTATACTGTGCAATGAACAAAGGGAGTATTCTATATCCACCCAATGTGGGACATATTGTTCCCCCTCTGGTGAGCACAGCCAATAGGAATGCCCATTAATATGTAGGGCTAAGTAGTACATATAAAAGTTTGGGACCTGTAAACCACCATCCTGTTTAGTCCTCATTAATTTGGAATGTGCCAGATGGGCCACCTTACCCTTCCATAAAAAGGAGGTAAGAAGTCTGTGAACCTGAGTAAACCAAGATCATGGGAGTGACCCATTGTACATCTGTAGTGGGTACAATATCCTGGGTAGCACATTCATCTTAATAATATTTAGTCTGCCCCATAATGAAAAGGATAGAAGTGACCAGTGGTCTAAATCAATTTTGATATGGGAAATGACAGCATCCAGGTTATATTGTTTAAATTTACTGGGGGAAGTGCTGAGAAAAATTCCCAAATATTTAAGTTTCTCTTTCCTCCAGGCTAAGGCTAGGTGATCAATGTTGGATTGAAATGTTTTGCCATTGACGGGCATAATTTCAAGTCTAAGTAAGATTTAGTTTGTAGTTAGATATATCACTGAACCAATAAATTATTTGTGATGCAGGAGGGAATGAAAGTGCTGGTGAAGATAAATGAAGAATATCATCCTTGTAAATGGAGAGCTTATATTCAGTGTTATGAATTGAGATACCAGTCACCTGAGAAGAGGAGTCAATTTTCCTAATAAGGTGCTCTAAAAATAAATTAAATAAGAAGGGAGATAAGGGACATCCTTTCCTAGTGCCCTAATGTAGTGTAAATAGCTGGGATAGCATACCATTGCACAGTACATGTACAGTTAGGGAGGAATATAGGACTTTGACCCAATGTATGAATTCCCTAGGGATACCAAATTTGGGTAATAAGGTAAACAAGTAGTCCCAAGCGACTTTGTCAAATGCTTTCTTGGTATCCAGGGATTTCAATGCTGCAGGAATAGGGAGATCCCTGGATGCTGAAGAAAGGTACGAGATTTTCCGGAGGTTATCTGCCAAGAGTCTTCCCTACCTGTTCTTGACTAGTTAATGAGTCCCAGATAGAACTCAATCTACTTGAGAGCACTTTAGAAAGAATCTTAAAATCTACATTAATAAGTGAGATTGGTCTATAATTAATAAGCAGCAAAGGGTCTCAGTCCAGTTTAGGGATAACCACAATGGAAGTGGTAGTTAGTGAGGGTTCAGATATGTCCTCTTTAAAAATATAGTTATGTGTAGTTAGGAGGATAGAGGCTATCTGTTCCTTCAGTGCTTTATAAACATTTGTGGTAAAACCATCTGGGCCAGGAGCCTTATCTCTAGCAAGACTGTCTATTGCCTGGTGAATTTCTGCAATAGTCAATGGGGCTTTTAGGATCCCTTGTTGAAATTCTATCAATTTAGGGAGCTGAATGTTTTGGAGGAAGGATTCAAATTGCACTTGATTGAAGGTGATAGGAGGAATGGCATATAGGTGCTGGTTGAATCCTCTAAAAGCTTCTACTACATCTCGGGGGATATCGAAAGTTGATCAGAGTCAATATGTATTGAAGGGACAATTTTATCTGCCGCAAGTGATATAAGATGAAGGGCTAACAGTTTCCCTACCTTTCCCCCCAATCAAAATATTTTACTTTTGAACACAGAATCATATGCTTGGCCTCTCTCCCATCAATTTGTTATACTGAAATCTAAGTAGTTCTAAATTCTCCCAGTCAGATTGAGAAGAGGAGGCTGAGATATGCTTTTCCAGGTGTTCGATATGGGAGATCAGGGAAGTGAGTAAGGCTGAAGTTTGCTTTTTGTGACTTGCTCACAGACAGATTATTTCCCCCTGAAGTGCACATTTTAAGGCACCCCCATAAGATGTCAAGTTTGGGCACAGAGGAAGAGTTAAGGGACATGAAATTTGTAACAAACGGTTGGATATACTTTAGTGATTCCTTGTCTTTAATCAACTAGCTATTAAGAATCCACATCTTATCTCTGGAAAGAGAGGGGGCGAAGTTCAATTGAAGGATAACTGGGTGGTGATCTGAAATAACTTGAGATGAATAATGACAGAGATACTCCTGAAAGGCAATTATCTCCCAGCAAAAAATAGTCAATTCTCAAGATGGAATTATGTGGGAGGGAATAAAAGGAGTATTGACAACTGGGTGGGTTAAGGATTTGCAGGGGCCTACCAAGCCAGTTGACCTCATGAAATCCAAGAGAGCCATCTGGCTGGGTGATAGAGTTTGATGGGAGCCCCCAGATTTATCCAGTGTATTACACTGTACCAAATTCCAGTCTCCTCCAAGGATCAGTGATAGAGAGCACCAAGATGATGGCAGTGTAGTGCAGCAGTTTAAGGCTCTGAGCTGCAAATCTGGAGACCTGGATTTGAATCCTACTGGCATACTGTGTGACCCTGAACAAGTCATTTAACTTCCCTGTGCTCCCAGGTCACACCTGTAAACAAACTTTCAGCTTAGTGTGCCACTCCTGGTTAAACAATTGCAAACAATATCTCTGTCTCTCTGTGTGTGTGTGTGTGTGTGTGTGTGTGTGTGTGTGTGTGTGTGTGTGTGTGTGTGTGTGTGTATATATATATATATATATATATATATATATATATATATATATATATATATATATATATATATATATATATATATATATATATATATATATATATATATATATATAAGCCAAGAGGACAGGATAGACATGAGAGTGATGAAAAAACCCTAGTTTTCTACATTGGGCCCATAAATGGCTCCAAGGACCACCTCTAGGTGGCCTAGGAGAGCTCTGACCAAAACAAAGCACCTCTTAGGGTCCAATATGTCTTGAAGGAGATGAAATGGGAGCTGAAGGGTTCTGCAAGAACTCCTAAAACTGAAGGTGGACAAAGCAATGGAGCCTGATGGAGTTCACCCCAGAATTCTAAAAGAATTAAGGGAGGAACTAGTGAAACCACTGGCTACTCTTTTTAATAAATCATGGGAGGATGGTGTGGTACCCAAGGACTGGAGGAAGGCAGATGTGATTCCCCTTCACAAAATTGGGAGCAAGACAGAGGCAGGAAACTACAGACCTGTCAGTCTGACCTCTGTGATAGGGAAAGTGATGGAGTCACTTCTGAAGGAAAGAATAGTTGAGTACCTAGAGGCCAGTGGGACACAGAACCCACGGCAGCATGGGTTCACAGCAGGATGGTCATATCAGACTAATCTAATCATAGATTTCTTTGACTGGGTGACCAAAGTAGTAGACCAGGGAGGGGCTGTGGACATGGCCTACCTTAGCTTTAGCAAGGTATTTGACACAATCCCACACAAGATTAATAGTCAAATTAACCAGCCTGGAGTGGGTCCCAGGTGGTAGCCTGGGTAAAACATTGGCTGGACAACAGGACACAGAAGGTAATTGTAAATGAAGTCCCTCTGAAGAAAGAGGGTTACTAGTGGGAGTACCACAGGGTTCAGTATTGGGTCCAGTCCTTTTAATGTCTTCATAAGCAACATTGCAGAGGGACTGGAAGGAAAAGTGCCTCTTTGCAGATGACACAAGATCTGCAACAGGGTTGATACACAAGGAGGCGTGAAAAGGATGAGAAGGGACTTGGCAAGGTTGGAGGAATGGTCAGAAGTATGGAAGCTAGGATTCAATGCAAAGAAGTGCAAATGATGCACCTGGGAAACAAGAACCCAGGGAAGAATACACAATGGGGGAGGTAGTAACAACAACAAAAAGAGAAAGGACCTGGGGTAATCATATCCGATGACCTTAAGGTTAGCAAGCAATGTGAGAAGGCAGTAGGGAGGGCTGGGGGTATACTGGGATGCATAGGGAGAGGCATCAGCAGCAGAAAACAGGAAGTTGTTATCCATTTGTACAGACAGTTGATGAGACCCCATCTGGAGTACTGCATCCAGTTCTGGAGACCCCATCTCAGCAAGGACATAGACAGGATAGAGGCAGTCCAGAGGAGGGCAACTAAAATGGTGCAGGGTTTGCAAGAGAAGCCGTATGAGGAGAGACTAAAGGAGCTTAATATATATACCCTTGAGGAAAGAAGGGAGGGAAGGACATGATAGAAACTTTTAAGTACCTCAGTGGAATCAACAAAGTCCAAGAGGGTAGCATCTTTCAGAAAAAGAGACGTCCAAGAACAAGGGGACACAATTTAAAGATGGGGGGGCAGTTCAGGGGCAATGTGAGGAAGTATTATTTCACAGAGAGGGTAGTGGATGCATGGAACAGCCTTTCTGAGGAGGTTGTGGGGTCTAAAACTGTGGGAGAATTCAAGAATGCATGGGACAGACATAAGGCAATTCTTGTGGGGGGTAGGAAGAAATAGGCTGTTGGTTAACTAGGATCTATCCTGTAGGTAGGGAAATGGGCAGACTAGATGGGCCAAGCTGTCCTTATCTGCCATCAAAGTCTATGTTTCTATGATCCTCCTAGCAATTAAAATGGCCACACCTTTGCTACAGGTGTCAGGACCCACGCCAAACTTTTGCCCCACCCAGGACCTCCTAAAAAGATGAACCTGGGAAGAGGGTAAGTGGGTTTCCTGTAAGAAAGCAATGTCAACTTGCAACATATGCAAGTGTAAGAGCACCTTGGCACATTTGGTAGGGGATTGTGCACCTTTTATATTTCATGAGCAAAAATTATAGACAGCCATGATGGGAATAACCACTAAATAAGAACAAGCTTGTTTGTAGATGGTACCTACAACTTCCACAAGGAACCAGTTGAATACCAGCAATGATTTTCTCTGGTGGCATACTCCCTCCCTCTTCCAAAAAATCCCATACACCCTCCACAAACCATAAATTCCACAGTAAACCCTTCCAATCCAAACCCCCAAAACAAATCCCAGTCCCCCAACCCCCATACCCAAAACACAGAACATAGAGCCAATAACTGTCTGCTCTCCCAGCATCTGACCTAATCCACTACCCCTCCCCTTAACCATAGCATTCCTATGTATGAGGCTCCTAACCAGCTTAGCTTCATGCTTACCCCTCCAGCACCCCCATCCTCAAAACACTAATGAGTCCATAGCTAAATTGTAATTAACAACAAGCTTATATAATTCAAACAGAACACATTAACAAATCTCCCCAGTGTATAGTAGAAAAATCACCATCCCACTCTTGCCATTTTTTGGGGGGGGCATACTTCAATGTCCAAGTGAAAGTGACTGTGGTGCAATGAGATTTGCTGCAAGGCTGGACTGCATTTTGTCTAATTAACACTAATGTAGGAAAATTGAAAAATAGAACAAATTAACCAGTTAATAGCGATCCAAGTCCTAGCTATAATGTCTCCTTCACTGATAGCGATAGCGATAACAGAAAGTGAAGATCCTTTTTATCTCCTGATTATTAAAACAGCTGTAGAATACTAACAACACAGGCACTCCACTTAGTAAATTTTCCATAAACAAACTTCAGATGGACAAAAACCTTTAACTACAGGGCTGATTTCAGGTGTCATTAAATAAGTCTGGTAGAAGCTTCCAGAGTTCCTTCTTGGAGCCTTCTACTGTCTCATAGGAATGCCATTTATCTTACAGGTATACATGAAGTCGAGCAGGATATTGCATCCTAAATTTGATCCCATAGGCTATACATTTGGTTACCATTTGCTGGAAAGTGGCCCATTTCTGTGTTGTCCCTTCTGGCAGATCTTGTTCGAGGCAGATCTTGTGGCCCTCCCATAAAATATATTTGAGGTCCCTGGTCTTTCGTAAAATGTGTTGCTTATCCAGAAAATTAAGAAACTTTAACATAAATGGATGTGGTGGGGAGCCAGCTGATGGGTTCAGTTGCAGAGATCTGTGAGCCCGCTTGACAATGTAAGCTGGGCCATTGGGAGAGGGGCCTGCCACATGCTCAAGAAACTTCTGTGCAAATAATATCAGTGTTGTGCCTTCTTCCCCTTCTAGCAACCCCAAAATAATTACATTATTTCTACTGCTGCTCCCCTCCAAATCTTCTAATTTCTCTTCTAACTTGTTAATCTTGAGGCACATAACTGAATTTTCAGTCTCCACTTGATCCCTCCAGGTCTCCAATGAAAAAGACCAGGCTTCTACATCCCCCATGCTTCTGCCAATATCCCCCAGGTCTGTGCAGACACTTTTTATTTCTACTGAGAGGTCTTGTATAGCAGACATGAGTGGCTCCAAAACCTGTAGGAGGTGATCCTCTGTAAGGGGGGGAGGTGCCGCAGTAGCAGTAGTGGTGCGGCCTGAGCCTGACACTTGGGCCTTCGGCCCTTTTGCTTGTTTGTTGGGTGTCTGTGGAGGGGTATGCTTGGGAGGAGGTTGATGCATCTTTGATTCAGACATGATGCCAGATCAACCCACATGCAGAGATCTGGTAAGTCGCTGAAGTCTACTCTGTTACCGCACTTGTTGTTTCACAATAAAGAGTTTTTAAGTGGTAAAAAAAAAACTGCCACAAGAGAGGAGAGCACTGGAGAAGAGCTGCTTGCAGGTTTAAAGCATCACATGACGTCCACTTTGGATTGTTCTTTGCCCAAAACTCTTTCTATATTCCAAATTTCAGACTAAAACACCAAACGGTGTGGTCGCAGTGTGATGGGCAAAAGAAGTATCAAAAGTAGCAAAAAAGGCATTTTTCAGCACTTTGCTGCACAGAAACTGTAAATCTTACCAGAACGCAACTTAGCAAATCAAAAGATCAACCATACCAGACCACACATTCCAAAAGTTATTAACGTGCAATAATTGGGGTTTAACATTAAAGTGCCTACTCAACCCTAACTATAGGGACATGACTGCGGGCCTATAATATGTAATAGATAAACCACTGTGAGGTGCGCAGTCTATACATGCCAGTGAACTGCTCCACTGTTGCCACAGTGGTTGTAAAACTTAAATATACTATAGCTCTCACTAGACTCTATACATTATTTGAGCCCTGATAAGTTTAACTTACAGGAGGAGGAGTTGTGAGGTGACATAAGAGAATTGCCTCCAACTTGTGTTTACGTGCTTTGAGAGAAAGAAATTAGGGGAATAACTAACCAAGGGGTATAAAAACAGTAAATCCATGCATGAGTGGTAGTACACTTGGTTATATTGCTCTCCATTTTAATTTGGCACAGTATATACTTTTAATTTTTAAATTACAGTAAATGCTCATTTGGGAGCGTACTTCCGGGTCTGCCTCTTTAAATTTGGCCCCTCTGCGAGCGGGGTGAGCACGAGCAGGGCGCCGCGTGTCCACGCTCAAAGACACGCGCGTCAGCGCGTGTTTGCGTGTTCGCATGTGTCGGGTGTGCAAGGACTGAAAACTAAAAATAACTCATCCATTTGACCGTGTAATTACTAGAGTAAGTGTTTTTATATTGTCTCAAGCTGTTATCCTAAGATCTTGACAGAAAGTGCACGCACATTATCAAAATAGTAAATCTAACTTCTATGTCCATTATGGACACTATTATGACTCTAGAAGGTAATCTGGGAGTTAAATGCTCCAACTGTAGCATGTTCCTTATTATGGAATTTATTCCAAAAGATACATTTATTTGTAATAAGTGCTTACAAAACATGGATTTACTTAAAGAAATGAGTTTATTTAATGAGAGACTTGAATATTTGGAAGCTAGTCAAAAACAAATGGCTTCTAGGTTTACTGAGGGACAAAATGTTTAAAATATTGAATCTTGTAAATTACTGGACATTCCAAATAGCACAATACAAATTGGTAGTACCCAAACACAAAAGCAACCAGTTATTATCACACCTTCGTTAATGCATTCAAAAAAAAAAAAAAAAAAGGTCCGGAGAAGAGGCTTATTCCACATTTAAATGAGGACTGGTTTACTGTCCAAAATTCACAAGTTTCAAAAAAAGGTAGAAAAGCGGAAACTTTTGATCTCCCTCTATACAATAGTTATGAAGCTTTATCTACTCCCCCCAGTGACTCGGCAGTTCTTATACCAGAGCCCCCTAGAGGTCCTATAGACACTGAAGTTAACATTCCGCAAATAGTATCTCAACCTATTGAGAAGTCTAATCAGGATATAGTAGTCTTGGGTGATTCAATGATCAGATATCTTGATAGAGCGGTGTGTAATCCAGATAAGAGCTCAAGAGTTTTATCATTTTCTGTGGAGCAAAAATAATGGACATAGCTTCTATGCTAGAAAATATTCTTAGTAATGTTGGGACAAACCCCATTATTATTATACATCTTGGAGCAAACAACATTTTTAGAGACTTGGACGAGAGTATAAAAAGATTTTGTTGCACTTATAAATAAGCTTATAGATTTAGGCTGTACTCCAGTACTTTCTGAAATCCTACCAATTCCCAAAGCATCTTATTATCATGAATTGAAGATCAGGAACATAAACAACTTGATGAGAAAATGGACATTAAGACAGGAAATAGCATGTATTACTCACTGGGAAGAATTTATTCACCAAGAAGAACTCTACTCATGGGACGGACTTCATTTAAGTAGAAGGGGAAACCACTTACTGGGAAAACATAACAGATTTTATTACCAATACTTTAAACTAATTCAATGGGGGGGGAAGGGAAATCTGCATTATACCCTTCTGAAATTGATATAACACCAGTAAAATCAGCTAGAGATGCCAAAAATGATAGTAAGATCCCCAAAAAAACAAGTTTCCCAAGGAAAACAGGATAGTAAAGATGTTGGTTCTATTAATATCCTTTTACTTAATGCTCGTAGTCTCACAAAAAAAATAGAGGAACTAGAATATATTCTTAAAAAAGAAAATGCAACAATATACGGAATCGCTGAAACATGGTTCACTGATCAGGAATGGAATACCGAAATTCAGGGCTACAATAAGTTTTATAAAAATAGAAGTAAAAGTAAAGGAGGAGGAGTCGCTTTGTATATATCAAACAATTATAAAGCTTATAGCATAACCCCTATTGAGGTAGAAGGAGATAAAAATGAGGTTATCTGGGTTCAAATAAATCTACAAAATGAACCTTTAGTGATCGCTCTGTGCTATCGACCTCCTAGTTTAACTCCAGTGGAAGATACTGAATTACTTGCTACCTTAAAAAAGATAGAAACATTACATAATTATATATCAATGGGAGATTTTAACCTCCCCAAAATAAATTAGACTAACTTCGAAGGATATGGACAAGCAAAAAAAGCATTTATTGAGTTCATTATAGAACAAAACTTAACACAAATGGTGACCAAAGGTACTAGACAGAACAACATTCTCGATATAATATTAACTAATGCAGAGAATAGAATGTCCACTCCAATCATCAAACCCCCACTTGGAGATAGTGACCATAATATGGTACCAGTCAAATTTAATCTATGCAATACCATTAAAAACAGTGTCACCATTATAAAGGACTTCAGTAAAGCTAATTATACTGAGATACTGAGATATCTTGATTGGGACTGGGAAAATAATCTAAAAGGTCTGGAAGGTGGCCATATTTGGGAAATTATAAATAATAAAATCAATCACTGTTTGACTACATGAGTACCAAATAGACCTAAATATCATAATGGAAGTCGAATTCCCCCTTGGTGGAATAACAGTATAAAAAAGGCTATAAAAAAAAACTATTATCAGAAATATAAAAAAAATCCTACTCCTATTACCTGGAACCTATATAAAGAAAAAACAAAAACAGTAAAAAAAAATATTAGGAAAGCAAAGATTCATTTTGAAGTAAAACTGGCATCTAAAACTAAGGATAACTATAAAGCATTTTATAACTATGTTGGCTCTCTTAGAAAAAACTGTTCAACAGTTGGACTACTAGTTAATAATAAGGGCCCTATACCAGTATATTTGACACTGATGATACAACACCAATAGCCTCAAATCAGGACAATAACAGGACTTTAACCCCCAATAACTGCGTCTGAGGTTAGAACCTTACTTCAAAAATTAAAAATACAAATATTCACCAGGACCAGATAATATTCATCCTAAATTTTTGAAAGAAATTGATAATTCCATTAGAGGACCTTTGACCATGCTGTTTAAAGCAACTCTAAATCAAGGCGAAACAATACAAATATGGAACAGAGCTATAGTCATTCCTGTCCATAAATCTGGCAATAAACAACTGATATCCAATTATAGACCGATAAGTCTTACATCAGTTATTGGTAAATTATTTGAAAGAGCCTTATTAACCAGAATTGAAGCACATATTTCTTACTCAAACTTACAGGATATAAGTCAACATGGGTTTACCCAGGGTAGATCGTGTATGACAAAATTATTAAATTTTTATAAAAATGTGAGTGCATCCCTTGATCTAGGGCTGCCTGTGGATGTAGTCCTATTGGACTTTTCAAAGGCCTTTGATAAGGTCTCGCATCAAGTTATAATAGACTATATGGTAACATCAGGCTTTCACTCCAACATTATTAATTGGGTTAAATCATGGCTTCAAAACAGATATCAAAGAGTTGCTGTTAGAGGACATCTATCTCCTTGGGCTAAGGTGGGTAGTGGAGTCCCCCAGGGATCAGTACTGGGACCTGTTTTGTTCAATCTATTAATAACTACAATGCAACTCACAAATAAGGTGTGGATGGCCAAGTATGCAGATGATTGTAAACTTGGCTGCATTGTCAATAACAGACAAGATGCAATCCAATTTCAGGATGAATTAAATTATATCTGTACCTGAGCAATTAAAAACAAGATGAGTTTTAATGAAAAAAATTGTAAGGTTATGCACTTTGGATATAATAATCAAAAATTTAATTATAAAATTAATAATGACCTGTTAATAGAAACCACAATGGAAAAGGATTTGGGGGTTATTGCTGATAACTTATCCTTTGAAAATCACACTTTGGATAAAGTTAAAAAGTGTCATAAAATTGTGGGGTCTATCCTCAAACACATAAAGAGTAGAGATCAAAAAGTAATACTTCCACTTTATAAAAGTTTGGTAAGGACACAACTGGAGTATTGTTCGTCTTTCTGTGGACCAACTACGATAAAAAGTAAAAAAATTAAAGGAGAGGGTTCAAAGGAAAATAACAAAAAAAATTAAAGGCTTGAAATCCTATCAATATAAATCAAGACTCAACAGTTAGACCTTTATTCTTTACATTACAGACAACTTAGAGGTGACTTATGTACAATTTATAAGGCAATTAAGGATCAATATCTATCTGACACTATTGGGTTAATAAGTAATAATTCTGATCACACAGTTATAAATTAAGAGGAGGAAATTTTAAAACACATAAAAGAGCAAAATGGTTTTCTCAACGAGTGGTACTACAGTGGAATGCTTTACCAAGGGAAGTCATCAAGAGTACTAACATCGAAGTTTTCAAAAAACTTTTAGATAACCACATAGATAGTAATAAAACAGTATATTTGTTATAAGATTTATCCACCAAGCTTGGTGGCGAGCTCATTAAGGGCACTTTCTGCCTCCTGAGTTTGTATTTCTCTATGAACCTATGAACCTATATGCACACCTTGGTGTGCATAGTATGCTTGAGGCTACAGGCAGCGTGCATCAACCACCCAAGGCATGCGTATATCAGAACATAACCGCACACCTCAGAGTGGTTTATCTATCTTATGAAATGTAAAAATTGTTTTTTAAGGGGTAAAATTGCAGGTGTGTGGTCACACTTTGATATACACACGGTCACCTGATGGTGTTTGTCCAGTGTTGTTGCTTTAATTGACCATTTATGTATCACCCATTTTACAAATAAAAAAAATATATATATATTCATTGCAAAAAAACTCTGTTATTGCATCAGTTAGGGTTGATTGTACACTGATGAAAGTTAGGAAATTCGGTGTTAGGGTTGCCAGCCCCTAACACCCCCCACCCTGCACACACCAGCAGGCATCAGCGTGTGCATTGGGGTTATTGCCTTAACTCTCACCCCATTCCATAAACAAGCTGAAGTGGTACAGTATAGAAGAATGGGGTAAGAGTTATACCCACTGACCCCAATGCACACGACAAAGCCTATTGGTGTGTGGAGGGTGAGGGGGAGGTAGGGGCTGGCAACCCTAACACTGAATTTCCAAACTTTTTTGGTGTACAATCAGCCCTAACTGATGCATTAATGGAGTTATTTGCAATGAATTTCCCTTTGTTTTGAGAGAGTTTATTGTAAATAGTAAGTGATATGTCTTTGCGGGAGTGAAGAGCCCTTTGGTACCTGCACTCTCATAACGCTGAAATTCAGGCATACTGTAAAAAATGGCAGCTGTACTGTTCATGAGGAGGTGTGACAAAATGTCAGTGTTGAAAATCTGGAGTGAAAATATTAAAAATTTGTGAATTTACAAGCGTGCGTTGAAGCTGTGCAATGCACACTTGTAAAGTGGTACTTTTTTGGATTTTTTCACAAAATTTTCAACATTTTTTTGGGGATCTCCCCTCATGAACACTGTCACTATGATTTTGTTAATCCATCTTGAAAGTTGATTTTGCAACCACGCCATTCTGCACCACAGGTGTGAAAACGCGTTCCAGGCAGGATGTGTAAAATGACAGCTGTACTGTTCATGAGGAGGTGTGACAAAATGTCAATGTCGAAAATCTGGAGTGAAAATATAAAAAAAGTGTGAATTTACAAACACAAGGCACACCCCCAATGCCTGTCAGTGTCTGTATGGTTAGGGTTGTTCCACAGCAAAAAAAAGCTAGGAAATTCAGGGTTAGGGTTGAAAGCCCCCCCTTGCACCCCCCAGCCCACCCCCCAACCAGCATCGAGGTGTGCATTGGGGTCATCAGCCCTAACTCTTACCCCATCACATGTGTAAAGAAGCTGAGGTATAGGAGAATGGGGTGAGAGTTATGACCAACAACCCCAACGCACACCCCAGTGCCAGTTGGGGGGTGGGCTGGGGGGTTACAAAGGGGGCTTTCAACCCTAATCCCAAATTTCCTACCTTTTTTTGCTGTGGAACAACCCTAACCGATGCAGTAAACAAAGTTTTTTGCCTCTAATTTCCCTTCTTTTTGAGAATGAGGATGATAAATAATGAAAGGAATGCAGTGGCCACAGCGCAGGTGATGTCTTGTTACACAGTAACAGGAACTGCAAAGCAAACGCAAGCGGCAACAGTAATGCACATGACAAAGCAAACGTTAATAGAAACACAAGCGTAAAGTGACACCGAACCAAACAGTTACGTAAATGGAGACATCAAACAGAAGTGCATACAGAACGCAACTGGTAACACATTCATGCTACCACAATTGTAAACGCAAATGGTAACAGTAACACCAACAATAACACCCAAGTAAACAGAAATGCAAGCACGTACAAAAACGTAAACTGTAACGCACACACTCATGGAACCAAAGTTGTAAATGCAAATGGTTATGGTAACAGCAACGATAAAGCGAATAAAAACAGAAACGCATGAGCATACAAAAATGAAAACTGTTACACATAAGGTCATGGTACCACAATAGTAAACATAAATGGTAACAGTAACAGCAATAATAAAGACAACAGAAACAGAAATGCAAGCACATATGAAAATGCAAACCGTTACGCACACGGTGGTGTAGACAGGAACTGTGATTCAAATGGTAACAGAAGCACAACTGGAAACACTAGCTGTCACATGACCAAAAGGGCACACCCTTCTTTTCCAGAAAAACTGCATTGAAAAAACTAATTGAAAACAAAGAATGTATGCATTATAATTGACTTCAGAGCAGAAAAGTACAACCTGGAATACTAAATTGCTTTTATCTCAGGAACCGTATGACATAGGAAAAAAATTAAAATTTTGTATGAATTATTACTTTCCTGCCTAGTTTTTTGCTTAGCCCCCAAATAGGGGGCTAAGCAATTTTTTGACAAAAAGTCCGTATCTCTCACCGTTTGAGATACGGGCCCTGAAAGACACGACGGACTCCATAATGTTATCCTATGGGACAAATCATCAACTTCGGACTGCTGTCACTATTTTTTCTCCAAACCATGAAAAGGCACATTTGTAGGATGTTGGCTTTCTTCCCTCCAAATTTCAGCCCAAGAGACCAAATCGTTATTTTCCAGCAGAGCGGCAAATAATTCCTGTAATATGGTGGACGCCGTAATGTTATCCTATGGGGAAAAAGTGCCAACTTCATAGTGCCATAACCTTGCTGCCCTGTAATTTGTTTTGACCAATCCATGAAAAGGCACATCTGTGGGATGTTGCCTTTCTTCCCTCCAAATTTCAAGTAAAAAGACAAAACCATTTCTGAGATATTTAATGTCAAAGATTGGCAACATTTCCCTATATATTCCATTATAAGAAATCAGGCCATCTTGTTCCTATTTTGCTATCAAAGATCACGATCAAAGAATCTCATAATCAAAGAATTTGCAGCCCCACGATCAAAGAATTTGAAAGCTTACGAACAGAGAATAAAAAATGTAATAAATCAAAAAATTGGAGGAATTGCAGTAAACCACCACCATGGTTCAACAGAACGAAGCCCCCTGAGTAAAACCCATCCTCATTTGACTTTCTAGGGCACCCATGGGCTGAGAAAAATGATTTTTAAATTCGGCCATCTCGTCCCTCGCTCACGATGCAAGATCGTGATCAAAGAATCTCACAATCAAAGAATTTGCAGCCTCACGATCAAAGAATTTGCAGGCTCACGATCAAAGAATAAAAAAAGGGTGAAACATGATTTATTCACCGATTTGAGCCAAACCAATGGCATGGTTCAACAGAACGGACCCTCCTGAGCAAAACAAGCCCTCATTTGTGTCCCTAGCCCACCCCTGAGCTGAGATATTAGTGTTTTAGGTTACGATGCAAGATCGCGATCAAAGAATCTCATGATCAAAGAATTTGCAGGCTCGTGATCAAAGATCAATAGCAAACCACAAATTAAGATTTTAAAAGCTTATAACTATTTTTTGACCGATTTGGATGGAACCAAAGCCATGGCTTGATAGAGCAGGGTCCCCTGAGTAAAACCCATCGAAGTTTTACTTCAGAAGTGACCCCTGAGCTGAGATATTTGTGTTTGTGTGATTGGAAAACTGAAAACAAGATGGCGGACCTCATGGTCAAATAATTTTGAGAATTCCTCAGGAACAAAGATTCTTGAGCCGCGAGGCTGCAAATTCTTTGATCGCCAGGCGAGACCAGAAGGCCAGAACCCCCATTCTTTGATCGCAAGATACACATATAAATTTTCCCATTGACTTATAATGGGAACTTACAGTAAAAGTGCCATAACTTTTGACTGCCTTAAGATTTCTTCACCAAACAAAAACCGGCATGTTCAGCCACCAAAGCTCTTTCAAACAAGCCATCTTGCAGAGCAGCACACCACATGATGGCCGTGCAGGACCACATTAAGAATGCCAAAAGGTGCCTTCAAAAATGGATAATTTTGCATTTTTCAGTGCTTTCATACATGAAGACCAGCACTTTGACACAAATGCAACTTAGCAAATCAAGAGATCTAGTGCACCCCAACACGTGCACCAAATTTCAGGTAATCCATTGAACAGGTCCAAAGTTATTAATGTCCAAACTTTTGACTTTAGTATGTAAGTTGCCGCTCAACACTAACTATAGTGGCGCGACCACGCCACTAATTATATATATATTATATTAGAGGCAAAAAACTCCATTTAATGCATTAGTTAGGGTTGTTCCACATCGACAAAAGTGAGGAAATTCGCTGTTATGGTTGAAACCCCTTGGACCCCCCACCCCCAACTGGCATTGAGGTGTGCATTGGGATCATCAGCCCTAACTCTCACCCCATGACATGTGTAAAGCAGCAGAAGTATAGGAGAATGGGGTGAGAAATCCTTTTGATCCCTGCTGCAAAATAACGGTTTGGTCTTTTTTGCTGAAATTTGGAGGGAAGACAGCCAAGAACCCACAGATGTGCCTTTCAGTGGTTTGGTGAAAAAATATTACAGGGAGGCAAAGTTATGGTGCTCCAAACTTCTCTTTTTTTCCCATAGGATAACATTACGGCGTTAGCCGTGTCTTTCAGACCCGTATCTGGAAGCGGTCGAGATACAACTTTGTCTAAAAATTCTTAGCCCCTAATGGGGCTAAGTACAAATAACTAGGACAGTTGTAAATTAAGACTTTAAAATTTTTTTTATACGTCGTACGGTTCCTGAGATATAACATATTTAGTATTCCAAGTTCTCATTTTGTGCGCCGATACTCATTATTATGCATACATTATTTGTACTCACTGTCTTTTCTATGCAGGTTTTGGGGAAAACGAACCTGTGCACTTACATTACTGTTACTGTTGACCTTTCCGCTTCCGATTCATTGCCATTTCACTTACCATTGACGTCCTCGCCTCAATGTGCTGCTAGCCTTATGCTTTCATTTGCTGCGCTTTGTTATTTTGCCATTTCTGTCTACAGTACTGTTTATCTTTCTGTTTCACTTTACATCACCATGCCCATTGACATTTCTGTTTGCTGGCACCATGTTACTCTGTGACAACACATCACGTGGCAGACCGTTCCTGTCTACGCCACCATGTGCGTTACCCTTTCTGTTCTCATTTGCGCTTGTGTTACCATGTGCCCCACTGTTAGCATTTCTGTTTGCATTGCTGTCCCTGTTAGTATGCCAAAAGACATCATGTGGCGGGAGCGCGGGGCTGCATTACATTCACTATTTCTTGGTATCATTCTCAAAAAGAAGGGCAATTAGAGGCCAAAAACTCCATTTAATGCATTAGTCAGGGTTGTTCCACAGTGACAAAAGTGAGGAAATTTGCTGTTAGGGTTGAAAACCCCCCTTGACCCCCGCCCACCCCCAACTGGCACTGGGGTGTGCACTGAGATCGTGGGTCCCTAACCCGAGCTCCCGCCGCTGCATTACATTCACTATTTATCGTTATTCTCAAAAGAAGGGCAATTAGAGGCAAAAAATTCAATTTAATGCATTAGTTAGGGTTGTTCCACAGTGACAAAAGTGAGGAAATTCACTGTTAGGGTTGAAAACCCCCCTTGGACCCCCCTGCCCACCCCGGAAACTGGCACTGGGGTGTGCATTGGGATTGTGGGTCCTAACCCGCGCTCCTGCTGCTGCATTACATTCACTATTTCTCGTTATCATTCTCAAAAAGATGGGCAATTAGAGGCAAAAAACTCCATTTAATGCATTAGTTAGGGTTGTTCCACAGTGACAAAAGTGAGGAAATTCGCTGTTAGGGTTGAAAACCCACCTTGGACCCCACCGCCCACCCCCCCGATCCGGCACTGGGGTGTGCATTGGGATTGTGGGTCCTAACTCTCACCCCATTCTCCTATACTTCTGTTGCTTTAAGAAACCAGCCTGTGCACTTACATTAATGTTACTGTTGCCCTTTCTGCTTGCAGTTCCATACCCATTTAACTTTCCGTTGACGTCTGTGCCACCATCTGTGTTATCCTTTGCTTTTTCATTTGCGATTGCGTTTCTGTAACTTTTTTTGCCATTTGTTTCTACAGTACTGTTTCTCTTTCTGTTTCACTTTGCGTCACCATGCCCATTGATATTTCCATTTACAGGCACCATGTTACTATGTGACAAGACATCACGTGGCACAACGTTCCCGTCTACTCCGTCGTGTTCGTTACCCTTTCTGTTCTCATTTGTGGTTGCATTACCTTGTGCGCTACTGTTAGTGCTTCTGTTTGTGTTGCTGTTCCTGTTAGTATGCCATAAGACATCATGTGGTGTGAGTGCGGGGCTCCTGCCACTGCATTACATTCACTATTTCTCGTTATCATTCTCAAAAAGAAGGGAAATTAGAGGCAAAAAACTCTGTTTAATGCATTAGTTAGGGTTGTTCCACAGCGACAAAAGTGAGGAAATCTGCTGTTACAGTTGAAAACCACCCTTTGACCCCCGTGCCCACCCCCCCAACTGGCATTGGGGTGTGCATTGGGATCATGGGTTCTAACTCTCACCTCATTCTCCTATACTTTTGCTGCTTTACACACGTGATGGGGTGAGAGTTACGTCTAACGACAACCAATGTGCATCCCGGTCTTAAACCTTGTTCAGTAAATGGTTTACCTCATCATGTATGTCAATAAAAGATTAACATAAGGCTGTTAGGATGTTTGGAGGAATTACAAACCTCCATTTAACACATCACGTGGCAGATCGTTGTTATCTGTGTCACTGTGTGCGTTGCCGTTTATGCTCTCATTTTCACTTCTGTTACCATATGTGCCACTGTTAGCGCTTCTGTTTGCATTGCTGTTGGTGTTACTATGACACAAGACATCACCAGCAGGGTCGGGTAGGCAGTGGAGCACCCAATGTCAGACAAAGTTAGGTAGTATATTGTAATTGTAGGTGTAGATGACCACACAGATGTATTTGTAAACTGAAGCCTACTGTATACCCTCGGCTTGTATATGTACAATTGTGTTCTATTTGATCTACTGTTTGCTTTCCTGGTCACCCCTGAAAAAGGGATGTCCGGGGACTTGTGGGCTATATGGTTATTTAAATTCAATTAAGCAATAATGCATGATGCAGGGTTATGTTAATGGTCTATTAATCACCTTTAAGGGGGTGTACTGTGGCACGAGGTGTAGCTGAGTGGCATATGTCCAATAGGGTGATTAACTGACTATTATCATTGCCGTTAGTAATGCCTTATTGCTATTATAATAAAAATGTTTTTAAACTGTTTAAAAGCTTGTTCAGGAAATGGTTAACCTCTGTATGTATGTAAATAAAAGATTTACAGAAGTCTGTTAGAATGTTTGCAGCCGGTCAGAAAGCTCAGTTTCTGAGACTGTTTTTATAATTTATTAATAAGGCATGACAAGGGGTTATGTTAATGGTGTGTTAATCATGTTCTAGGGGTGTGCTGTGGCACGAGGTGTGGCTGAGTGGCACATGTCTCTATAGGGTGATTGACTGACCATTAACACAATTCTTGGGAGTGACTTATTGCTATAATAATGAAACATGTTTTTAAACAGTTTTAAACCTTGTTCAGTATATCGTTAACCTCTCCATGTCTGGTAATAAAAGATTAACATAAGGTTGTTAGGATGTTTGCAGCCAATGAGAAACGTCCATTTTGTCAGACTCTGAAGTACACATAGTAGTGACTGAATGGTACATTTATAGTCACAGCTGTGACCTGTTGGGTGCTGATGTGTGGCACCTTGGTATAGTAATAATGACTGCATAGGCACAGGAAAAGTAAGTACATTGCTGAGTTTTTTACACTGTTAGGAATTCTGTCAAATGTGACATGCAATGTCCCACATCGTTGCATTTGCTGTGATACTGACTGTATGTCATAGGTACCAAACAAATTGATGGAGGTATAGTTGTAGCAGTATTAGTTAACATTGATTTGTATGCTTAAGTCATAGACACTTATTTTTATGTCATAATGGTATTTAAAGTAAGGAGTCAACACAGGTGGTTATGGTTTGAAAAAATTTATTGCCAATTTGTCAAATGGAGAAAAGGTCCAATCAAGAGTGAAATTTAGTTAACAGAAGCAGTCTCACAATACAATCTTTGTATGTGTGCAATCATTGCTTGTCATATATGTAAATGTGTAAGAATAATAAGAACTGTATAATATGGATTGGAGTAAGTGTGTGATATTATAGGAAACTAATCAGGTATGTGTTTCTAGTTATGTTTCAGTACTCACTACTCTTTATGTGAGGAAGAAGTTTCTGACATTCAACCTGGAATTCTAATAGTCAGGCTGAAGCTGTGGCGCTTCATTATATATTTACTATTGAATGTGAATGCAGTTTGTAAAAAAATGTAATTTTTTTAAAAATGGTTGTATGTTGTAATTATGTGTAGTGCATTACTTGTGTGGTATGTTAATAAGGTAATGTCAGTAGGTTGTGAAGTGTGATTACACACATGAGACAAGTGTTTTGTTGTAATTGTGTGACTGCTAATGTGGATGTTCCTGGGGTGGGCAAAAAACCATATGCTGACTGTCTAAGTAGTACAATATAACAAAATGTAAGTTTTGTGACATTTGATTGGTATTATTTAATAATATGTCACTGACTAGGCGCAAATGGAAAATTCCCACCCAACCCCTCAATTGAGGCAATCATAAATATTGTCAGGAACAGGTATGCAGTTTGTTGTGATCAGTAACAGTGTCTGATTTACAATTGTCAATATTTTTTACATACGGTAGAATTACTTATGTGACAAGTTTAAAAAATATTATATTTTTACATGAACAAATGACATATTATCAATTCTTACATTGGCTTCTATGTAAATTCTTAACTTGTAAATACTAAAACTGTGCATGGAATGCATTTTTTAACAAACTTATGGTTAATTAAATGTAGTAACTATAGTGCTGAATAATATGTAAAACATTCACTTGTACTTTAGTGCTACACTAGTATTTTTAGTACAGGTATCAAACTAGTTATTAACAATGTACACCTGAATACAAATGTTTATATTATATACAAGTAATTGCAAACACATGTAAAAGTCAGTAAATGAGATTCTGCAATTGGTTCTTATTTACAGTTGTGTAATTCAGCTTCTTGCATTATCAATAAAGGTAGTTATTTTTACATGTGTACAATACTAGTATTACGCATGAAAGCGTGATAGTTCTACACTGTTGCATGGTGACCGAATGATGTTCTCTATATGTCAAGAGTCAATAGACAAATTGAAGTGTTGATAGACAACTTGTGACAGAGTGGAATGTTTGCTGAATGTTAGAAGTGTAGCTCAGTTATTTACGATAATAACTGAGAAGTTCTCTTTGTTTGCAAAGAATAAGAGCTTATAAGTCATATCAATTTGTTGTTATATATGAGTTGATACATGGCTGCTTAAAGATATGTACAGAGGAGGAGAGCAGTAAGTCCTCAGTTTTTAGATGTACAATCTTTGATACATATGTAATCATGGTTTCTCTAGTGACTGTGAATATTGTTGGCGCCGATTGAAGCCACTACAACAACTTTCATGTAGTCCCTGATCCACACAAGATCTTACATGTTACACTGTATGGAATGTCTGTGTCAGAATTGCATTTTGTTGAAATTGTATGGTTTGTTTAGAGTCGTACATTATACAACGTTGTAATGAGGTATGAATGTTTTTGGGACAAAGTAGTCATGTTTTAAATGGAACATGTTTTATCCTATTCTTCTGAAATATGAAGGTTATCTTAATTGTTCAATATTAGAAGATCAAATGGAAGTGTTGGTAGACAACTTGAGACAGAGTGGAATGTTTGTTGAATGTTAGTAGTTGCTTAGTTATTTACGATAACTGAGAACTTCTCTTTGTTTGCAAAGAGTAACAGTTTATAACTCATATAAATTTGTTGTTATGCATGAGTTGATACATGGATAATTAAAGATATGTACAGAGGAGGAGAGCAGTAAGGCTTCAGTTTTTAGATGTACAATCTTTGATAGACATGTAATCATGGTTTCCCTAGTGACTGTGAATATTGTTGGCACCGATTGAAGCCACTACAACAATTTTCATGTAGTCACTGATCCACACAAGATCTTACATGTTACAGTGTATGTAATGTCTCTGTTAGAATACCATTTTGTTGCAACTGTATGGTTTATTTAGAGTCATACATTATACAACATTGTAATGAGGCATGAATGTTTTTTGGACAAAGTAGTCATTTTTAAATGCAACATGTTTTGTCCTATTCTTCTGAAATATGAAGGTTGTCATAATTCTTCAATATTAGAAGATATGCATTTTTCAAGTGTCGTGGCAGTCTCTGTTTAAAACTGCTTGTAGAGTCGTCACACTCTAACCATCCAGTTCTGCACCTTAGTAACGAGGTGTAATGCCCAGAATGCATGGATTGACCATGGTGATAGATTATACTTTGAGTGTCAAACACTGATTGGTTGAAGACTATTCTACTAGCTGTGTAATCTGTGATAGGAGCATCAACTCTGAGCCCATTGGGGTCAAATCTGTGCAACATAAGCAACAGATATTGAGATGAACTCCTGAGACGTATGGACTGAGTGCATCTGCCTCCACACCTTCCACAGGCATGACTACATTCAGCATTGGTGAATAGCTGTCGAAATTTGACACTTTTGGTTTCAGGGACAAAGAGAGTAATCCACAGCATGTCTTGTGTAGTTTCACACTGTGAATTGCCACATGAAACACATACATATTTTGTAACATATGTTACTGTGAAGTACTGCCACATTGGGGTGCCGTCTTCATCCAGGTTGTTTATGACAGCCATCATAAACTCAGTAGTGTCTTGCTGTATGTCTGCAGCAAACGTACTACATCCATCATATGTAGCTAACACTTGTCGTAGTGGTGTTAGTGACTGTACATTGTTAGAGTGGTCAGAAGTCATGTTGATAATCTGCTTCAAAGCGTTTGATAGGGGATTGTCTTGTGAAGCAGATATTGCCTGCACAAACTGCGGCATGTGTAGAAAAACTTGCATAGCTGAGTTAGCATAGCAGTTTACTCTACTGCTGTTGTCAAAGACTGGTACAGCAGCTACACCAACTGATTTCTGACGAATTGCTGGTTGTGAATATTTACTTGAAGTTGTGGCCTTTGCTGAACTCTTTTTTGTTGAATCACTTTTGGAAGCTTGCTGCTGTTTGTTGCTACCTCTAACTGTGACTGAATTGTGTGAGACAGACAGATATGTAGGCAGTGGTATTAAAGACATTTGTGGCTGATGTAGAGTACGTAACCTGTTGTACTCAAGAATACATCGCTTGTCAGCTCGTATTTTCTGAGGTGTTATACTAATGATGTGCAATCCAGAAAGGCTGCGTACATGTGAAAGTGCGATGTAGCTCATGCCATCCTTGAAAATGTCTGTACCTATGTCTACCATTGCTGAATCCAAACTCAATCCCTGAGATTTGTGAATGGAGACAGCATATGCAGCACATAATGGGAACTGTTTTCTGTTTACATAGACATCCTTGAAAACCTGGAATTTAATGCAGGTTCGATCTATGTGTACAGACTGCTGCGTGTTGTCAAAGTGCACTACAAGTGTCTCAATATATGTCTTCTGGACATTGTAGACAAAGTCAATGATGTTTCCCATGGCACCGTTTACCATACCTTGTTCTACATCTAGATTATGTCGCAGCATGATACGTGCATTCTTACAAACTGTGAGAACAGCTTCTAGGCCAGCTGTTCGTGAAACATCTGACTTGAGTTCACTTAGTCGTTCAGTCATCTTTGCTACTAACTTTTGACTAAGAATAATGCCATCAACTGTATCAACTGCATGCAGAGTTAGAATCACTTGGTTTTCTCTCTGCAGCATTAGATTGTTGAATTCAGCGCATTTCTTTAGTCGTGGCATAAGACACACTATGTGTCTGCCAGTAGAGTATATATCACTGAAGACATTACATGCTGTTTCTATGCATGTACTATGTGCTGTGATTTTTCGATCATTTAACATACAAACATGTTCTGGTGATAGAGAACCTATACGAGCTTCATCTAAAAGTGATTTGTAAGCTAGATCACCACTTTGGTGCATGTTCTCAGACAACTCAAAATAGGTAAATAATTCCCATATGTTATAGCCTGCAATGCAACCGAGGATATTCTTAGCTTGCTTGGCAGTCAGAGTTGTAAATGCATGCTCTGCATTGACTGGTGCAAGTTGTAAAAGGTCTCCCAACACAAGTATACTTTTGCCACCAAATGGCACTCCATCATCAGTACCTAAGATCTGCTGTAGATGTAGATGAATACAGGCAAGCATGACATTGGAGACCATGCTGATTTCATCAATGATGAGTAACTGCATCTTTGTGAACATGGAATGGAGCTGAGATGCAACTTCAAATGACAGTTTACGATACTCTCCAGTTCTCCCATGTTCGACTGGCAACATAAAGAGACGGTGTAATGTTACTCTACCAATGTTGTATGCTGCTAGTCCTGTGGGAGCAGTTACAGCAACAGACATTGAAGAGCCTGTCACACTCCATACTTCTGCAGTGATGGCTTCAATCAGGAAACTCTTTCCTGTGCCAGCTGAACCACTAACAAACATTAGTAGTGGCTTGTAGTGAGTGCAGTCACATTGTTTTTGTTTCATGTAGTATACCATGTGGGACAGCTTCAACTACTTGAGAGTGAACTGTATGCTGCAGCTGATTTAGTCTTCTCTTAAGTCAGCTGGGTTGACCCATAGAGTGTGCCATGTTGCATGGCTGTCTCAATTTCTGACATTAACACTTCTGGGGCATTTAAGAGCAGAGGGTCACCTAGAACACCTTGTCCTTCTGGATCAAGGTTGTCTGTGAACTAACTGGAGTGTCTTCTGAAGTTGCTTCTCTGCCTTCTCAAGCTGTTCTTTCTCAGCTTTTAGTCTTTGTATATATGTCTGTGAGTACTCAGTTTGGAATACAGTAAGTGAGATTGAACTGGTCTTGAATGTGTCAGAGTCACTTTTAATTCAGACTCACTCCTCCAGGGTCTAAATAGGAATAGGAGAGCAAAGTAGTAATGTTCTGTGCTCTCTGATGTGCCTAGATGCAGTTTGCAGTGATCTATAAGCCATGGCTTGTATCTCTTCATGAGACAGACATCTAGTCCATTGACCTTGTAAATGTGGCGTGTTGAGTCAGGTGCTGCACCTGTCTTGTAGTCATACCACTTAGCCACCTCAAACAGACAAATATCATTCATGTCATTGTGTCTACGTGGATAGTATGTCTATCAGGTTATTCTTCAAGATATATTTTGAAGAAGGTGTATTGACAGAGAGCTCCTCAATTTCGGCATGAGGAATCAGTACACGCTTCTGTTTCTCTTTGTAGTTTACACTGAGGAAACGTACAGTGTCAGACTTCCTGTACAGATGTGTACCCATTAACCCGGTCACTGGCTTTGTAAGCTCCACATTCTCTGTGTGAAAGAGTCTTCAAACCCAATGACCACAGCTGAGATGTCAGGCTTTTGCTTGAAGTGGCAATATCTTCCCAAAGATCTTGCAAGCTAGTCTGTTCATGTTTGGTTATGTACGAAGTGACATACTGAACCAGGGCCAGTGAGTTGTCAGCCACAAACTGAACATCTATGTTTGCTTGCCACATTAGGAGAAGAGTTGGGTTGTAGTCATTGATGTACCCCTCTTTTTCATCTCTGGGTAACTCGTATACCCTCTTGGTTGATTTTGCCTTCAAGTGGTGTCGCATTGATGAGAAAAGGTAATTCATGGCACCATTCTGACAAACTCATCTAGGAAATCCAAAGCGACATTGTGTGTACCAATTAGATTTGTTCTTTACTACTCGTCGGCAATATTTTGCACAAATATGTCGCTGGAACTTTTGTACCAACTTCCATAGTGTAGGACTGTCATACTTGTCTGGAATGTGACAAGTGATATATTTTTTGATGAATGATAGCACTTCTGCTGCTTCATGTTCACCAATGCGTGGTGCATCCTTGATCCACAATAAAATATGGATATGAGGTGCACCTTGTGCTTGATATTCTGTCCTCCAAAAGTAATGTTCCACAATACCTAGAGGAGAATTGTCCTTTGACAAGATGAAAGTGAGAATGTCATGGAACTACTTGTGAAAATGTCTTGTGACAGACACAGGATCAAGTGAACACATTTCTCCGACAGTCATCGATGAGATGCCTTCGACATCAAAATTTGCCCACTTCAACAGTTCAGTGAGTTCATCCCAGGCATATTCAGCACAACTAAGTGTGACAAACCATGTGGCTGCACCATACTCTCGTAGCATTGTCATCACTTCCGAGTGTCTGTGATACCAATATTCTTTGGTGCCACGGAGACTTGAAAGTATGGAAGACAGATTCACTTGCACATTTTCATCTTTCTGCTTTAATTTCTCTAGAAATTGAGCAGCTGTTATTCCATCTAGTGGACTTGTTAGACGAATGGTATGTGCTATAGACGCAGACAGAATGCTAAGTTCACTCTCCCAGAGCAGATGGAACAGGTACTGTATGTTACGTCTGAATTTGCCATCTTTGCTCAGGACACGGCTAGTGTGGTACTCCGCACCCTGTACCCATACTTCTCTTTCATCTAGGCGTCCGCCTGACCCTTTTGGAAATAGGTCTGGGAAACAGCGTGCTTCTAGTGTTGCCTCCCAAATGCTGACAGGCTCACCTTCCTCCTGCTTCATTTGATAGAGATCAATGTTGTCTCCTAATGGATCTCTGCCATGTAGTGGGTGAATTGTGTACTGTTCATACACATTGTCACTTGTCTGTGTACTGACCTTCTCAATGATTGGCTTACTTTTTTCTAATAGATCATGTTGCACAGAGAGACTGGCCATCTGATCTATGTCAAGGTCTATATAAAAGGGAATTGTTACTCTTTAAATAAGCAAGAGCAAGCTTTACCTTTTGCACATTGACAACATCTTGCCAGATGACCTTGGCCTTTGTAGGCACACCATTTACAAGAATTACCAAGCTATTTTCAGTTGAGATTGCTTGAACATTTTCCTGTAGAGGAAGTGGTAGATACATCACAGAACCCTTTAGAGATCTAACAAGCTCTTTCTGTGGAATGTTACGTGTCTTTGTGTTCAGACATAGAATCATTTGGAATGGTTTCATTGTCTGAATTAGAATACGTTCAAACATATTCAATGTTGAAATCTCACTTGGTGTAACATCTGTTTCCATGTTGTTTAGCATTGACCTTACTGGCAAAGTGTTACACTTCAGTTTTGAAAAACAGTGTTTGCATAGCACAATGGTGTCTTGTAAGTGAAAGTCAGATTTCAACAGCAAGAATGCTAAATGGAACCACATGTCATTGTATGGTGACAAGGTTTCTAGGTTGACTGTGACTGTTTGTTTCATGTAGCACAAACGGTTGCATGACACACATACAAGAATCAAACTTGAGACTTTGCAACCTCAAACTTAACAATTTCCTTCCCGTACTGTTTCAGAATGTCATTTTCTAACACTGAAACAGATTTTTCTACAGAAGTGTTACACTGAAAATTAGTTGTTTCTGGTACAGAAGTAATGTGTTGCAGTTTTTTTAGGAAAGTGATGGCACCCTGCATGTCACCTGACTGCAATAAGTCATTTAAACAAGTGTACTGATGTACAGCTCGCTGTACTTCATATACTCTGTAGACAAAATTTCACATGCCTGTTTGATGCACTGTAAGCATCCGCATGTTGTGAAAAATACTATCACAAACACCAGTATCGAGTCATGCAAGTGAGTGACCCATGAGTCCAGTATGTGGTTGGATTTCACAATGGTCAATTTCTGTAAACAGTTTATGTCTCGCTTTGCGATCTGTTATTACAAATAGGTTAACAAAGTGTTCTAGTTTTTGAAATGACGATTGCCTATGGTTGCAGGTATCATCACATGACTATGTCAGGCAGTGCCATTTATTGAAGAGTGTGGTTGGATCACAGTTATCATCAATATCCAATTGATTGTCCTCAGAGATACTGAGGACATATTTTAGCTTGCCGGACTCATCAATACTGAACGTCTGTTCTTTTGTTAAGTAATGATAAGACTTTTCCCAGAAATATGCTTCTGAGTGCTGTGTGTGCAGCCACTGTCCTGTGAAAACATGACAGAAGTTGTCAACAGTCAAACAAGGATACTGTTGAAGCCTTTTTGTAATGGCATATACAAGTTTCCTGAATTGTTCAAGCACATGACGCATCTTACGACACAATCGTTGTAGTACAAACAGTGCTCTGTTGACAAAAGTTCATACTTTCAGACATAAATTCATCAGAAAAGGTGACTTGCTTTTTTTGCTGTGTGTGCCGTGCTAAGCAGCAATAAAATCTTCGATCTTAGCTTTACTTGCTAGTGATCGGAAATACTTTCTTTCTGAGTTGTAAATCACTATTTTTGGAGTTTCTGGTGTTGTTTGAGCGTTTCTTGATGGTTTACCTCAAAATAGTTGTGTTTCATCTCAGAGATCGACACAACATTTGTGATGGTATACATTTTTTCTTTTCTGTTAAGGAATTTCGTTTGGTTGTGCAGTGACTTGATGTAGGGGTCACTGTTGCAGTAAAGCTCTGTCGATGTTCATTTTTTGGTGTGCCTTTACTGTTTTGTTTGTTGCCCTTATACAACAGTGTAGTACTATTATACCGCTCTCGTTTTGAGACACATCTACATCTGTATTTAGTTGGCATATTTTGCTATTATGGTTGACAGTGACAGTAAGCAATCTTACACAAGTATCAGGCACCTGTATGAGAGAAAAAAAGTTTTAGAATAGGCTTCAGTAAATTTCTTATAACAGTGTGTATTGATAGACTTGTATACGTTAAGTATGTTAACAATTGGTAAAAACATAACTAAACAATAGTTTTTATGAATGTGCATTGCGCGGCTGCTACATCAATATCAGAAGTTTGTGCATTCTCAATATTTCTAGTCCACATTTAAAAGATTTTTTCCCATGTGTACTTATGATTAGGATAGGTGTAATTTTATACATGTGGACGAAAATGTGTATTCAACCATGTAGCGTGTCATGGCATAGTCAGTATGCTAATTTATTATATGGTAGACCAAAAACTTGAGAGTGATAGGGTTCATTACTAAATCTGTAACAATTAGTATGTTTACAATTAGAGGGAGAACATGCCACTATTACTGTTGTGTGACTGCGTCTACCACAGTTGCTAAGTATGCTTGCATGTTAACGAAATTTCAATATCATTGCTGCATATTATCAACATTGTGTTTTTAGTACTCCTGTGTATCACTATTGGAGCTGTTATTTTTAACAACATGGAAAAAATGTTTTTCTGCACATGTACTGTGCAATGCTGCAGTTGATTGACGAAATAACTGTATGGGGCACAGTCACAAAATTACAGTGCCTGTGTTTATGAGCAGACGACTTAAAATGAATATGTCAAAAATTGGTGTTAGAATTCTGAAACATTTCTGATTTACAAGCTTGCGCAGTGCAGTTCACATGTACACTTGTAAGTTTGTGTATTGTCATACTTTTCAGTTGAGAATTTACAATTTTGCTTTTAACACACAACCTTATGAATAGTACAGATTGCATTTTCACATCTTGACAAAATTGTGTTTCTGGTTATGTGCTGCGTTTTTGGGTCAGTTGATGTGAGAAATGACTATATATGGTACACATGTATAACAAGCAAGTGACACTGTTATGAGGAGAGAGGTCTTAAAATGGCTATGTTTAGACTTGGGTGTGAAAATTACAACAAACAACTGTTTCACAAGTCTGTTGCACAGTTATGCACGCTTGGAACATTGTAAATGTTAAATATGTGAAGTGTACCGAGTTCGAAGCAGCTATGCAGCACATAATGTGTTTATAATTGAAAATTTAGCTATTTTCCCATTAAATCTGAAATTGTGGCAATAAATAGACAGTCTTGCAAAATTGCTTTTGTGAGCATGAAACTTTCGCAAAAAATACTTTCATGCATTTCAAAGTGTTGCAAATCTTACTTTCGTGCATTCAACAATATGGTCAAAAGTACTGTCAAACTTCGACACTTTTTACCAGAATTTTACTGTGCGTCCTATCGAAAGTGTCACAAATGTACTTTCATGCATTCGACAGTAAAATTAATGTAACACTTGGGAGTGCCAAAAACATTCATTATCGAATCAGAAAACAGTCTGTTTGACTGACAGCCACGTCTACCAATGTAATTTAAGATTTGTCAGGCCATTTCTGAGAACCAATCAGAGACGGACAACACTGAAGAAGAAGTAAACAGGAGCCATTTGCAATATTGCTGAGAGAGCAGTTTGAAACTGTAAGTACAGTTTATCTTCAAATGATTATTTCTAGTATTAAAAAACTTATAGCAACATGTAAATACTATTAATAAAAACTTTTTTTGATGTTGAATCTCATAGTGTTATTTGTTATTGTTTAGCAGGCTATATTCTTAACAAAAAATAGTTTAAAGTGAGAAATCATTTTTGTACTAACTTGTACAGATACAGCTGCAAATGAGTAGATAGGAAGGTGCCATGGGAGTTCTATGAGAAAATGGAACCAGAGTTTTCACCAGATGTTGTCATTGTTTAAAACTGCCTATGAAAAGGATGCATTTTCAAAATTGTCAGTGGTTGCAGATTTTGCAGAACATAGGTCTAGTAATACTGAATGCATCAGTTAGATTGGTTAATGAAGCCGAGCAGCAGGGAATGTTTTTATTTGATTTGACGTGTTTTGTCTGAACCACTGAAGCTAGCTTGAAATAAGGAGGGAAAATATCAGTTTGATTTTTCAGTGCTGTCTGGTCACTGCAGGGTGAACACTGACTTTCTTTGTAGCCTCTATACAGTTCTGAGTTTTAAAACTTAGAATGGCAGAAAATAACCAAAGGAATTTGTGGATAGCTGGGAAACAGTTACATAAGACGAGCAGCTGAGTTTGCAGTTCACAGCAATTTGGGAGGGACCTGCAGCTCCCCAACTGCTATGTAAGATGGTTTGGTCATGGTGGCATGAGATGGGAACATCTTATGCCAACCATACCACAGATTTGAGAACTCACTCTCCTCTGACATACTGCTAATACATCTTGGAGCAATGATTGGGCTCAAAACGCTGGTGGAATTTAGTTGCAGAGGCAAATGGACCTTACTTCTATTATGTCTATGTTGCCTGCCTGTATTATCATGTTTTCAGATATTACAGGCGTAACAGTCAAGCAAGCAGAACATCATATGTATCTAATTGACAGAGCTACGCAGAAAAGTAAATGTACAGATAACTGCTTTTCTACACTTGCATGGAATGTACTACTCATACACCAGAAAATAAAATACTGTAATGATTGGCTATTCCTACAGATGGTGTACATTTCGCATGCTGGCAATTGCCATTTTCTGGGAGACAACTTGAGATGGAATCCTCAAAGTCCTTTAAGATTGTCAGACTGTTTTGGGAAATATTACAGTATACACAAAGGTTCTTTTCAGAACCATATTAATGTGGTAAAAAATAGATCAACTGCATGCATCACTCACATACATGCACCACATATGGGTTTGCTATATTAGGATAGTGAGGAAACACCAATACTAATTTACTCTGCTGCTGTCAGTTCACAATTGTATGATGTTGATGTCTCAACATTTAAGCAATAAAGGTATGAACCGGGGTTTAGATTAACTGTCTGTTAATCACCCCTAGGGGTGTAATGTGGCACAAGGTGCAGCTGAGTGTATGTTGCCCTAGGGGGTAATTAACTGACTATTTATGTAACTCATGGGACTGCCTTATTGCTATCCATAAAAATGTTTTCAAAAGAAAAGTGTTAAAAATCCGTTATGAATGTTTTCACTGATTGAGAGAATTTTTAATAAAATAGTTTACACCAGCAGTTTAAGAATGCTGGTTCAAAATCAGAATGCATCATACACACATTCAGCTGTGCTAGAGGATGGAATGCTGACAGAGCAATCCGTGTAACCATGGTGATCAGGCTATATGACAGTATAACATGGATTAATGTAAGGCTGTTGGAATCCTAACAGCCAATAAGATTGCAGCATTTCTGAGAACCTTTTAATAATTGTATATAGTTTGAGTATGTTAAATGACTGTAGCATGTACTGTGGTCTTACAGTATTGTAGCTGTTACAGTATGGTATGTATACAACGACAATAAAACACAGTGGTGCTGTTCAATGTATATGTTTCTTTACTGGTATGTCAGGAAATAGAGTTATTTTGAATGTAGCAGATATGGGTAGTAATGGTATATAGCTACCATGAATGTACAATGGAATTATCATACTATTTAACTTTCAATCGGTTTGTTAGCTGTCTTCACATTTATTAAGTATATTTCTGGAATTGTCTGCACGGATTTATTGCTGCAGTATTAGCCAGTTCATCTGTGTTCAACATCACTTTGCTATGGTGTGTGGTGTAGTTCGATGTAGTAGACATGGATATGTGATGGTGTATCAATGTCATGTTCGATGCAATGAGCCCCCACCCTAGAGACTACATGATAGGAAGGTGCACGTGAGTTCTATGAGAAAATGGAACCAGAGTTTTTTCCTGATGTTGTCATTGTTTAAAACTGCCTATGAAAGGATGCATTTTCAAAATTGTCAGTGGTTGCAGATTTTTGCAGGAACATAGGTCTAAGTAATCACTGAATGCATCAGTTGGATTGTTATGAAGCCAGAGCAGCAGGAATGTTTTTATTTGATTTGCGTGTTTTGTCTGAACCCACTGAAGCTAGCTTGAAATAAGGAGGGAAAATATCAGTTTGATTTTCAGTGCTGTCTGGTCACTGCAAGGGTGAACACTGACTTTCTTTGTAGCTCTCTATACAGTTCTGAGTTTAAAACTTAGAATGGCAGAAAATAGCAAAAGGATTTTGTGGATAGTTGGAACGGTTATATAAGGCTAGCAGCTGAGTTTGCAGTTCATAGCAATTTTGGGAGGACCTGCAGCTCCCCAACTGCTATGTAAGATGGTTTTGGTCATGGTGGCATGAGATGGGAACATCTTATGCCAACCATACCTGAACTTTGAGAACTCACTCTCCTCCTGACATACTGCTAATACATCTTGGAGGCAATGATTTGGGCTCAAAACGTGGGTAGATTTGGTTGCAGAGGCAAATTGGACCTGCTTCTATTATGTCTATGTTGCCTGCCTGTATTATCATGTTTTCCAGATATTACAGAGCGAGAAGTCTGGCAAGCAGAACATCATATGTATCTAATTGATAGAGCTCATGAAAAGTAAATGTTCAGATAACTGCTTTTCTACACTTTGCATGGAATGTATACTATACGTCACCGAAATAAAATACTGTAATGATTGGCTATTCCTACCAGATGGTGTACATTTCTCGTCTGGCAATTGCCATTTTCTGGGAGACCTTTGAGATGGAATCCTCAAAGTCCTTTAAGATTGTCAGACTGTTTTAGGAAATATTACAGTATACACAAAGGTTCTTTTCAGAACCATATTAATGTGAGTAAAAAATAGATCAACTGCGTCACATCACTCACATACATGCCACATATATGGGTTTGCTATATTAGGGATAGTGAAACACCAATACTAATTTACTCTGCTGCTGTCAGTTCACAATTGTATGATGTTTGTTATGTCTCAACATTTAAGCAATAAGGTATGAACAGGGGTTTAGATTAATTGTCTGTTAATCACCCTAGGGGTGTTTGTCCTGAGTGCAGCTGGGTGTCAATTGCCCCTAGGGGATTAACTGACTATTTATGTAACTCATGGGACTGCCTTATTGCTATTATAAAAATGTTTTCAAAAGAAAAGTGTTAAAAGTATCCGTTATGAATGTTTTCCTGATTTAGAGGAGATTTTTAATAAAATAGTTTACACCAGCAGTTTAAGAATGCTGGTTCAAAATCAGAATTCATCATTGTTACACATTCAGCTGTGCTAGAGGATGGAATGCTGACAAAAGAGCAATCCGTGTACCATGGTGATCAGGCTATACATGACAGTATAACATGGATTAATGTAAGGCTGTTGAAATCTAACAGCCAATAAGATTCGCAGCATTTCTGAGAACCTTTTAATAATTGTATATAGTTTGAGTATGTTAAATGACTGTAGCATGTACTGTGGTCTTACAGTATTGTAGCTGTTACAGTATGGTATGTATGCAACGACAATAAAACACAGTGGTGCTGATTCAATGTATATGTTTCTTTACTGGTATGTCAGGAAATAGAGTTATTTTGAATGTAGCAGATATGGGTAGTAATTAGTATATAGCTACCATGAATGTACAATGGAATTATCATACTATTTAACTTTCAATCGGTTTGTTAGCTGTCTTCACATTTATTAAGTATATTTCTAGGTGTCTGCACAGTTGTGCAGTGTAGTGAGTTCATCTGTGTTCAACATCACTTTGCTTATGGTGTGTGAACAGTTCAGTGTAGTAGACATGGATATGTGATGGTGTCTCAATGTCATGTTCTGATGCATAGGCCCCCACCCTGAGACTACTGGATTGTATGCTGGTGGGACACCATTGTGTAGCAGCAGTTGTTACTGTTGAGGTGGCTGAATCCTTTCTAGGCCCTGCATAATGCCATTGAGGTGTGTTTCTGCTATGTTGAAGGACATGTGCTCTTTAATTTAATTAGTATTATATGGAATTCGTTTAAGAAATGATTGATATTGTTACATGATACTAATGTAGATATTTGTTTCTGTTTGTATTTCAGAAGTAAAGAATTCTAAACTGAGATAATGAGGCAGTGGACCTTGTGAGAGGTGTGTGCACTGCTTGAGACAGTCCAGGCTAGAGGGAATCTGAAGGTTTTGATGAGGAGTACAAACTGGAAACTGGATTCAATGTGGAGGCGCATAAACAGCTATTTGTACATAGCTTTAAAAGTAAAAAACAAGACTGTTGTACAGCTAAAGAGGAAGTGGAAGCTGTTGCGCCAACGTTTCTACGTTTTGAAACAACGTGAGGGGATACCGGACAATGGCGCGTGCTGGTACTACCTCGCATCGAGCTTTGGGAAGCTGCTGGCAAGTCAGCTGTGGGGAGAGCCTTACTCACCGTAAGTAAATCAGTGCAACTTTTCATAATAGTTGTGCATGTATTTCAGAATTTGTAAAATAATTGTATAGCATGATTAAGCAATAAGACATGAGGAGGGATTATGTTAGACGTTGTGTAAATCAGTGTTTATTGGTGTAATGTGGCATGAGGCACAGCCGAGTACTACATGCCCCCACATAGTGATTAAGTGACCATTAATATAAACACTCAGAGTGCCTTAGTATTATCATACCAATGTTTTGTAAATAGTGTTGAACATTGTTTTGTATGTGCTTAGTCTCTACATATATGTTAATCAAAGATTGACATACATAACATGTTTGCTACTAATCAGAAACCTGTATTTCTCGCAACGTTTTTAAAATACTTAATACTATATGTAAGGATGTACTATGAAAACATGTAACCTAATTCTTCCATTTATTTACTGTGCTGTTGTTCAGTCACAAACCAGAGCTTGCTAAGATAGCCATGCCAGAAAATAGCACATTTATACATATACGCACTTCTACTACTATGGTATGTTGGAAGAGAACAATATGTTACTGTTTAGTTATTGTGATGTAGTGGTATAAAACTTGCAAGTCTGTAATACTGTGTAATAAACCATCCCTCTCTCATGAGCGTGTCCTGGTTGGTCCAGTGGAAGGAAATGGCGATCCGTGTAGTAAGTGTAATAAACCCACCACTCTTCGAGCGTATACCTTGTGGTTCAGTGGACTGAAATGCTCAATACACAGACAGACACGTACAAATGTACATATCAATAGTGTTTGATGCTCCTGAGTTACAGACTATGTAGATAATGGTGTGCTGGGCCCTGCACAGAAATATAGAATTATTATAATATGTGACCATAATGCTTGTGGTCTGTATAATTAGAAGCAATGTTATGTATGTCGTGGCTGATTTACTGTTGTTGTAAGTATTTCAAAACTGTACTGTGATTCACATCTAACACTTACATATTTTTTTTTTTTTTGATTGTAGAACATCGGAGGTGTCCTGGCTTCACATGAGTAGTACCAGCACAGAGTCAAGCTGTGGAGGTGGTCAGTGGGACACCAAAAGTGTCATTTTGATCGACTCTGACGGTAAGACTTTATTATCACAAATTTGTTATGCTGTTTACAAATAGAAATGAGGGTTTCTCATGACACAAAGGGTGGGATATTCAAATTGTGCCATTCTATGCGCAAGCCATTGCGTTAGTCAAAATAGTTGCACAGCTGTGTCTAGGGCGACATTCAAAGGAGTTCGCTGTTGAGCAACTCCTTTGAATATCACCACCAGCCACAGCCACTGTGCATGGTGCAGTGGACTTGGCATGCGGAGAGTTCACAGAGTGGAGCATTCAACCTGCGGTGGCATAAGTACCATTGCGCCATGTGCAAAATTCTGATATTCAAAACGTGACATGCAAATGGGGTATAATTCATGCAAGCCACAGTGTGGGGGCATTTGCATATGATTATGGTGTGATTTGCATGGCATTACCATGTAGGTCTGCCGATCCCTGAGGAATTGTGCCTGGTGCCCTGACAGGCTGCAGCCATCGGGGAACAATGCCCCCTGCACCCCGATCATAGACAAAACAGTGTAGAATACCCTGCAGCACCTCTCACTGGGCCGATCATGGGCATGGTTCAATTTCCCCCCCAACAGCTCGATCGCGGGCAGCAATGTGGCCCCTCCTGAGCGTGTCCTGCTGATCCAGTGGACCAAGGTCAATCGCAGGTAGTAAGTTTAATAACCCTCCTGAACATAGCCCTGGTGGGTACTGTACCACCCACCCACCCACTCACTAGCTCCACCACCCACTCCCCTGGCGGTTGGTGGTGGCAGCATCCACCACCTGCCACCCCACCACCGTGACTTGACTGCCCGTTAGGCCTGCCACGCCATTGGTGTGAAGTGCGGCCAATGGGCATGCAGCCCATACCGTGCATGACAGTTCAGATTTTTGAATGAATGAATTGATTCACAAATCTGGACTGTGATGTACAGTATAGCTGCACGCCAATGTGTAGTCTGCACCAATGGAATTCAAGTGCAGCCTAATGGAGCAGTCAGTTGATGGGCGTGCAGGTGGGTGGGATGACGCTGCCGCTGCCTGTGAGGGGTGAGCTGAGTGGTGCTTCGTGGCTGGGTGGGTGGGGGACACTAGCCACCAGGGCTATCTTTAGGGGGGTTATTAAACTTACTGGCAATGATTAGGCATTTCGGTCCACTGGACCACCAGGGATATGTTCAGGAGGAGGGGTGGGTTATTTCTTACTGCCTGCAATTGAGCATTTTGATCCACTGGACCATGAGGGATACATTTGGGGGGTTATTTAACTTACTGCCTGTGATCGGCCATTTCGGTCCACTGGACCACCAGGGATACTGGGGAGCCACATTGCTGCCCATGATTGGCCTGGTGTTGGGGGTGAGTACACAATGCCCGCGGTCGGGCCACTGGGAGGGGTGGGAGGATTTACAGTTGGGTGCCTGCAATCAGGCTGCAGGGGCACAGGGACTGGGTTGGGGGCCAGCACAGGTGGCAGCTGCTGTGTTTTGCCCTGCAATCCAGCAGCTCACCTGTGAGTGGCCCTCGACTTAGGCCTTTTTTTTGCCTCCAAGTCATGCAGGCTTGGTTGGGGGTTGTGGCTACACAACTCTGCACAACCCGGCTGAATATCGGGCTCTGGAGTTCATGCATGGTTCCTCCCCTCCACTTAAGCATGCATTCATTTGCATTGTGCTGTTGCTCAGCCTGTTTTCAGTGGCGCAACTGTCTTCTACTGAATATCGCAGAATGGCGGAATTTCATACTTGTGCATGTGCAACCCTATTGCGTATGGTGCAATCATTTTGAATATCCCACCCAAAATACTTCAAAAAGGTGTTAACCAAGTCTAGTGAATGTGCAGTGGCACCATGGCATAAGATCCTGTACTACCATAACAAACTGGTATTACTACAGATGTGAGTGGGATACTATTGTTCATGAATCTGAGAATGGATGTATGTCCATAGTGGTACATGTGGTGTTGTGGGGGGGGATCTTCTCCTCTGCTACTTTTGGTGGTGGAGTTTAATGTACAATGAGTAATAGATAACCAATTGTAATGTTGTAGGTGTCTCAGTGGTATTCAATGGTGTGCTGCTTAATTATCTGTTGCTAATTACGACATGTCCCTAGATCTTATTCACTTACTATTTCTATATCTCCTGCCAATGTTTCATTTTTATTATTGCAATAGTTATTAATGGACAGCATAGAGTATCTACACGTTTGTTAATGTGTTTTAATAGCCCTGTAGGGTATTATGCTAATAACACACATAAGCGGCTGCTATATTCAGCTAGAGGGTCATTGAGTGAACAGTAACATTATCGTTATGTTTGTGTTCTTCTTATTATAATAACACACATTTTAAAACTGTTTAAGGAACAGATCGTCATATAATTAGGTATGCATGTATGTAAATTGAAGGTACATGTAATGTTTTTAGGATGTTTCTGTGTAACAAATATGCATTATGACAATGTTATAACTATTGCGATTGATGGGCAGGCACTGCTTGTTCTGCACTGCATACTACCAATAATATATTTCTGAGTTTTCTTTTGGACAAAACGTAATTGAAGAAACAGTGTTAGGGGAATCACCAGGAAAAAAAATGAATTTCTTATATTAACTGTTCTGGATTGGATGGACATTTGTCTTGGAAAAAGATATATACATGGTGTCATAATTTCAACTTTGTGTGGCTTTTTGCAGATGAGAAGACTTGTTATATGCATGTAATACTGACTTAACAACAGACATCTAGTTGGAGAGACAGCAGTTTCCGTAAAGAGATGTGTTCATATGATAGTTGTATGAATGATGTAGTATTAGAAATTGATGTTTTAAAGAAAAACACTTTTACCTTGATATTTCATCTATTGATGTGATCATTTTTTTACTTGTTTGCTTTAATAGAGCCCGGGGAAGCTGCTGCTCTTCAACAAGTGGAGGTGAAGCAGGAAGCCTGCTCCAGCCCACCACGCAAGTGAAATCTGTTGTTGATATTATCTGCATGCTTGAGAAGTACCATATGGTTGTCAACATTCGTGGTGATCAATGCTCCTGTTGATAACTACACCTTGCTGTCTTACTGCGTGACAGGGGGAATGCACTGTCTGTTGGCATACTCACTGCAAATGTTCAATTGTCTGGGGTGTGAGCAACACCCCTTCATTGCCGAGCCAGTACCACTTTCTCTTGTTTGTTGTGGGGAGCGAATCACTGTTGACATTATTTACTATATTTGTGCTGTGACCTTACAAGGGTGCCAATGCGTTGATGACTGCAGATACCCAACCACCTAAAAAACACAACATGGTGGGAGGATATTGTAGTGACCTAAATGGTGTGCAATGCAGAAAGTGTCCAATTATGATTTTTTTGTTTTTTTCTCAATGTACAAGTTCAAAATATTGCCTTGTAGTCTTCTAATGACTCCCTTTTTCCAGTTAAACTGAATAGCTGTGCAGTGTGTCTTCAGCCTTGCCAGCCTCATACTTACCTCTACAATCCAGTGTGATGCTGTTCAGTGCACTGTCACATATGTGTATTTTTAAAAGGTGATCATGAACTGAGGGAATGTCGATAAAAGTAATAATACAGTGAATAATGGGACTGTTTGCGTGTCACACTATGAATATCGCACATTTCTGTATAGCACTATGGAAGTTGTCTCACCACATGTAAAATGCAGTACTATGACTACTTGCAGTGGTGCAAATTCCACTACATCATATGCTGCGTATTACTGGGTTGGGTGCTATTAAAACGAGTTCTTGAGTGTGAAACTGTGTTAAATATTGGACACTAGACATCACATTGCTACATTATTCAATGCTGCATGGCTTGCGACACACAGTGTCATACTTTGAATGAGCACCTATACTGTCAAACTGTGTTTTTATACTTTACTATATGATGCTGTGGTTGCTGTGCAAATAACTTTTGGCACAGTGTGAGGACTATAACAGTGAGACTGTATGTGAGTAAAGGTGGTAATATGTCTATTTAAAACATTTGTTGTGAGATGAGCATTACATGCTATCATTACAATCAGGTATTAGATATTTCCCATACACTGTAGTAGGTTTGAAAATGTTGTGTATTTATATACTATGTAATAATGTTTAACACTGTAATTTATTTTTCACCTGCTAATGTACTGCACAGTTTTTTTCTCACAGCACTATAAAAAACATCTTTTTCTGCCCTGCTATATCTAACAGCCAGAGGTACACGCTAATGCCTGTCATCCTGTGCAGGGTGCGAGTCCTTTGTCATCAGTAAGAAAGTTTGTTACTATTACACTATCAATGTTAATGATATAAAATTAATAATTATATTGATAATTGTTAATTTCATATTATACCATCCAAGAAGCTAAAGCCTGGGCTCCTATTGGTGACTATGGGACTGTTAGCGTCATGTTATCACAGCACAACATCACAGCTCTAGTCCCAGCACCAGGGTGACCAGATAAGTTTTGGAAAAACAAGAAGTCACTACATGTGGCTGCTTGACAGTGCAATCCCATATTTTCATTCACACTCTCATGCGCCTTTAACCTACTGTGAGTGCTTCTTGACTGCTGCTAGTGATCGCTGGCCATGACAGTGCAAATTGTCCCTATGTTGCTCATTTTCCCAGAAGATATAGTGGAATAATTCCCTGTCCCCCAGTGACACACAGTGTGTCCATTTTCAAAAAAAAAAAAAAAAAATCATTATAGACGGCATTTAAATATATGTGTCCGCTGGTCCATCAGCACAGTAATCGTGTACAACTTGCCAGGCAAAACACTTAAAGAAATATTCACCAACATTATCCCTGACTATAAACAGATGTTTTAACTAAAAAAAAATTAGTAATTTTAGACATCATTTCAATTTCCACGTCAGCAGGAGCACGAGGCATTTCAGATTGCCACAGTCCTGTGATTACCGCGCACTTTGTCAAACTCATGCACTGTTACCATGAACATTCAAATAGGCAGTGCACAAAACTGTACTGCATTCCTGGAAATCAGTAAGTGCTCAAACAATCCGTAACTGGTATTACGGTTCCTCAACCGCCCTGCGGTTAATTTTAAACCAATTCAAAAAAAAAATACTAATTAAAAAAATATTACCCAGTTCCATATTGGGATCTTAGTGTGTGGACTGCTGTACTTTCCTGGGAGGGGGTGGGTGCAGCAGGAGATAGCAGACACACAATAACATTACAGTGGGACTGTTTCTCTATTCATTGTGCCTAACCATTGAGAAATGAAATTGTAAAATACTTTTTAAGACTTTTTGCAAAAATGTTTTGTTTTATTAGTACCAACAAGCCGTTGTATAATAGAATAATGTCCTTTGGGGTGTGTGTTGTGCTGGGATAATGTTACTTTTGGGGTGATTAGTTCACTTCACCTGTGGCCTCTTGTCTAATGATGACAGGTGCGACGTTATCACACCACAACACTTACCGTGGAGTGCATTATTGCTTTAATGTCAGATAGTACATTGAAGAACCTTATTACTGCTGTGCCACATTGTTTTGAAGAATTTTACCATGTGGCAGTGCAAAAGCACAGTGATGTAGACATTATGGGCATCCAACGGTACAGCAATGAATTAAATGTCTTTATTTTGAGTAGATTTTACCATACTGCAGTTAAAGTTTTAGGTTACTTGTCTGAATGTCTTATAGTTATGCTACCTAGAAATCTGTCATTTATGTTCTTTATGTACTTGATGTCTGGTATGGTTTTGGAGCGCATGTCATATCAGTGACTTAATTATTTAAAGTAGTGACATGTGTTGAGGGCCTGAAATACGGGTAAAAAAGCTGATCATGATTGTGTACACATGAAAAGTATATTATGATAGTGTTAATGTCAAGGTACTTTGTTTTTTAGTGCAGAGATGACTACACATTATAGGCAGACATGAAGTAAAAATTCTCACACTGGATGAGGATGTATTTCAATTGTATGGTATAATAGTGTCGATAATGCAAAAGTATGTACATACTGCATATTTATGAGTACTGAAACAAAATATAAGAGTAGCATTCTAAGCCACAGCTAACTATACATTTTTTTTATGTTGTCAGCTTATTAGATTATATAGATAATCAAGTATGACAGAGACAGAAATAAGATAGCTAAATAGTTTAGCATCATACTTAAAACTATTATCATAACTTTGAAATGAATGCATTTCTGATACTGCAGTAGATAAGAAATATTTGAAGTAAAATATTTGAAAGTCATAATTGTTTAATTTGTGTTGTATATTTATCATTACTTTTTTTAAATCTTTGTAGAGGCGCGACTGCGAAATGCGACCCACTGCCGCTGCTGCCTGGAGCGGCTCGTGTGTGAGGGTTGGCAGTCTGCGTGAGCAAACACTGTCATCCTTGAGAGGCTGGACAGAATCCAGTCTCTCTTGGATGCACAGCAGCAGACTGTCAAATCGTTGCTAGAGCCAGTCGTAGCAGTGGATGATGGTGCTGTGACAGTAGCAGTGCTTCACCTCATGAACACCATCTGTTCTTGCAGCTTCCCTGCAACTGACCACCCTTCATAGCGGTCCGTATTCCTCCGGAGGGCGCAACAGCTTCCACTTCCTTTACGTTCCACATCGAATCCAGTTTCTAGCCTGGATTGCCTCAAGCAGTGCATACACCTCTCGATGTTGTACAAAAGTTACAAAAAAAAATTAAAACTTTTTATATATTTTTTTATTTATGTAACAAAAATGTATTTTAATTAAGTATTAATTTTTGTGGATGGTGTAATACACACTTTTATAACTTTTTTTGGGCTGTATGAATATTATTTGTGTAAATATATATTTTTATATTGTTTATAAAAAGAAAAATATTTTTGTTTGTCATTTTTTATATACAAAATATTTTATAGTAAAAAAATGAATTTATACTCTCTTGTGTTTGGTGTGTTATTGTGTAGTCGAGATGTTTCTTGAAAATAGTTTTAACAAGATTTATACAACTGTGATTTTCTCGTTTGGTGAAAGCTCATACCACACTATTGTGGTATTAGAGTTGGGATTCTCCATAGAAGTTAGTTAGATGTGTGACAATGCTACGTTACACTATTTGTGGCACACTGTTGTTTCATACACCTGCTGCTACAGAATGTGTGTATGTGTATCATGATGAAGATAAGTATGTACCTGCTAGTACAACAGTGAAATGTCTGTGTTGGCATACTTACAACAAACGTATGTATTCAGTACCAGCAAACCTCTTCCACCACTGTTCACATGATTGGTGGTACCACCTCAGTTGGTAGTACAAGCACTATCAAATCTCAAATTACTACAGTAACATATCCATTTGTTCAGTAGATGAACTAATGGTGTCCATGTCATGTCATATTGTCTTTTAGTTATGTACATCTTTTTATTTACATATGTGCTCACAAAGAAAAGGAGTAAGACACTTTTACATAAAAAATATTACATGGAATAACAATGACAAATTACAATTTATAAAGTTATAAAAACAATATGATTCACAGTTAACTATTGTTACTGTTAATAACAGTAAATGCAACTACAAGAGTTGAAGTATTTCTGATATTGGAACTTTTTTTTCTGTATGTGCACTATTCTTACAACTATAAATCATGTACTATACTGAGTAATAGTTCTGAAAAAGACAGGATATTCATGGCAAAAATCCGTTTAATGCATCAGTTAGGGTTGTTCCACAGCGACAAAAGTGAGGAAATTAGCTGTTAGGGTTGAAAACCCTAACTCCGAATCCCCCAGCATGACACACACACAACACACACACACACACACACACACACACACACACACACACACACACACACACACACATATGCAAGTATGGGGAGGACCAAGTCAACACAACCAATGACAGACATCCAGCAGCAGGTGACAGAAATAACAAACAATTGTCTAAATGTACTATGAGACATCCCCACCCCTGACCAGGTACTGCATGCTCAGTGGAGATCAACAGCAAAACTGAGGTCATGTACACCAAATGTACACATCCCTGATTGCAGCTGCACACAACGTACCACACTCAGTAGTTGCATGGCCTTACCTACCGATGCCCCACACCACACCACAACTGGTACTGTGCCGTTATTCAATCTAAATGCTGAAGGTGCATGATGATAGTTGTAGAAAGGTTTTAACACTAGTGAGTATACATTAATTAAGAGAAGCACATAAATTAACTACAAGACACTAGCATGCTCAAGATAAAAGTAGTGATACATTTAGTAGGTGATTTACATAGTAGTACATTTACTGCAATGGTTTACTCAACATAGAGAGGCTGATGTAAATGTATGGAAAAGCATTGCCTGTTCAACAATGTGAAATTCGTACTGCCAGTATCACATGCATTCTTACTGATGAAGGTGTACTGCTGATGTACATACATAGACCTTCAGTGTGTTTCAATACTAAAGATTCAGTAAGTATTCTTTGTAAGAAACATTGTAATTGCATGGATCAGGCCAAGCAACTTCTAAATATCATAGCAGTACTGAGCCAACAATGATGTACCTGTATCAGAGATGTAAATAGGAGAGATTTTCCTGTAGGCACTTACTGAATATGTTGTACCTGATAGACAATCTCATTGCATCTGTGATGACTAACTTATTCAAATAGTAATACATTTACTATTGCTGCAATGAGTGATCTATGCCACTTATGGACACAGTGTGA